>JAWDJD010000003.1:141712152-144614652 GCA_035047305.1 Bradypodion pumilum
AAGTCGTCAGAGCGGCCCAGGCCGCAGAAGTTACGAAGGCCGGGGTCCAAGAACTCCAGGACTGGCGGCCGAAGTCGAGCAAGGCAGAGGCTCCGGTACAGGCGGCCCGGCGAACTTCGAGGTCGTCCACAGAGAGCAGCGACGACGAGGACGTCCGGAGGGTCCGGAAGGAGAGCCGGCGATGCGACGGCTGTGGAGCGGCCCACAACCGCGTAAAGTGCCCGTTCCGGAAGGCCGAGTGCCACAACTGCGGCCGCTGCGGGCACATCGCCAAGGTGTGCAGGAAGAAGCGCGAGACCCGGAGGAGCTCCGCAGACCGTGCCGCGGGACAAGACCGCTCAACGAGACCCAAGGACGGCGCCCAGGCCACGCGGAAGCAGGACGGCGTGGGCCGCATCTCCGATGGCAGCGAGGACGACGCCCCAGTGTTCAGCGTGTCTGCAGGACACCCCCGCTATTTTGTTGAGGTACTAGTCCAAGGGGTTCCCATTAGGATGGAAATTGACTCGGGGTCCTCATATTCAATCATTTCCCAGAGGGAGTTTTTGGGGGGCGGTGCTGTGCCATGTGTTGGAAAACGGAAGGGAGGCCCCGATAGCATTTTACTCCAGGTCCCTGTCCCAAGCGGAGAGAAATTACGCACAGACAGACAGGGAGGCACTGGCAATAGTCGCGGGGACGAAAAAATTTCACGATTTTCTGTACGGCCGCCCCTTCACCATTGTAACGGACCACAAGCCCCTGCTAGGCATCTTTACCGCAGATAAGCCCACCCCACAGATCCTGTCCCCGAGGATGCTCAGGTGGGCCATTTTTCTCAACGCGTATCAGCACGCGTTGGTCTACCGGCCCGGGAAAGAGATCAGCCATGCGGACGCTCTATCTAGGTCTCCCCTTCCCCTCACGCCCAGCCAGGTGAGCAAGGGGGAGCGGGACCATCAGGTTCTCATGATAGAGGTGCTGGATTCGCCCCCCGTAGTGCCCGCTGACATCGCCAAAGCGACAGAGAAGGACAAGACGTTAGCGGCAGTTAGCTCCTGGGTGCAGAAAGGGTGGCCGGCGTCCTCCCCAGCGGAGGAGTTCGCTCCATTTTTCAGAAAAAAGCTAGAACTGTCCCTAGAGAGGGGGTGCCTCTTGTGGGGGCAGCGGGTAGTGATTCCCACTTCCCTTCGGCCGCGGGTGCTCAAACTGCTGCACGTCAGCCACCCCGGCATCGTGCGATCCAAGGCGCTGGCCCGGAGTTACTTCTGGTGGCCCCAGCTGGACGCCGACATCGAGCACATGGTCGGCACTTGTGAAAGTTGCCAATGCTCCAGACCAGAGGAGGCCCGCCTTCCCCACAGGGAATGGGACGCGGCTTAGGGGCCGTGGTCCCGGGCGCACGTTGATTTCGCGGGCCCGTTCAGAGGCACCCTGTTCCTTCTCGTAGTGGACACCTTCTCCAAGTGGTTGGAGGTTATCCCAGTCACGAACACCTCCTCGGCCCAGACCATTAGGCATTTGCGGAGGCTCTTTTCCACGTTTGGCATACCCGACACATTAATTAGCGACAACGCTAGCTGCTTCACATCCTCCGAGTTTAGGGCATTCATGGAGATCAACGCCGTTCGGCACATCACCTCCGCCCCGTTTCACCCGGCCACCAATGGCCAAGTAGAGCGCCTCGTCCGCACCACGAAGGACGCATTGCGGCGCATGGGCCCCGGGGATCTGAACCTGTAAGTGTGCCAGTTTCTGCTAGGGTACAGGGTGACCCCGTTGGCGTCAGGATACTCCCCTGCAGAACTCTTAATGCGTAGGAAACTGACCACCATCCTTACTAGGCTAGACCCCACGAGGGTAGAGGACAAAGGAAGGAACATCGGGCTAGAGGCTACAAAGAGTTTCAGTGTAGGCGCCCCCGTGCATTGCAGGAACTACGCCAGCACGGGCCCAGCCTGGGTACCGGGCGTAGTTGTGGAGCAAACCGGCCCCGTGTCATACCGCGTGGAGACCAGCACAGGGCTCCTGTGGAGGCGGCACGCGGATAAGCTCCTACGCAGGGTCTCCGATGAGCAGGGCACAGACCAAATAGAGGAAAAATCAGCGTTAGGGTTCTCCCCGACCCGTTCAGCCCAAGGGGGAGGGAAAGGGGGCCGCGGGTCCCCACCAAGGGGGGAGGGGGATATTCTCGTAGATATCCTAGGGGATCTTTCTGAGGAGGAGGAGGAACCCGACCCCATACATATCTCGCGGAATGTCCCCACAAATGCGGATACCCCTACTAAGTTAGATTTTGATTTTCAGAACCGGGGGGGGGGGGTTTGGAGTGGTCCCCCACCCGTCCAAGCGAGAAGAGGGGTTTTTCGTTAGCCCCGACTGCCCCCGGTCTGCCCACAATGGAGTTTTTCCCTTCCCCTAAGGCCGCCAGACAGCGGCAAGCCACTAACAAGTCTCCCTCTCCCATTTCAGGACAAGGGACCAGGGAACAAAGAAGCAGTAGCGCCCCCGGGGGGGGGGGTCAGCCCTCTTCACGGCCCAAACGCACATGCAACAAGCCATCTTGGCTGAGAGACTTCGTCTCATCCTAGGGGGGAGGGATGTTGTGTTCTGTAAAGCTGTGCCTTTAACAATGTACCTTTGCCATGTGTTAACAATGTAACCTTTCTGTGTGCAACATTATAACCATCAGCTGTATCAATGTAAACCTGATAAGGGGACGCGAGCTAGTGACCACTAGATGGCAATAGCGAGCGTCCAGCTCTCATGGCTCAGATTCACCTGGTTCAGCAGCGCGGGAAGATTCCCCGCCACCTCTTCACCTGGTCAAGAAGGGCGTGACCTTCTACGACGTCACGCAGGCAGCAACCAATAGTCTGTCGACGAGCCACATTCAAATGTATAGCCAGCTGTATATATTGAGCTACCCATCCGCCATTACCACATGTTCCTCCGGATCATCATGCAATAAACCTGTGTTAAGCCAACCCTTCGGCTGTTTCATTGTCTTTGGTCCCTTACACTAAATTAACTGTACTATTAAAATCTTTGTTAATAATAACAAAAAGTTACTGATGTTATTGTAAATGAATGACAACTACTGAAGACAGGTAGTAAATCCCCCACCCTCCTGCAAATATCTAGCAGAAGTTCTCTCATGTCATGATGACATGAACTCCTGCTTTGCCTTCCTTTGCATCCAAAGCTGTTGAATAAGGTTGGGAAATATAGAAAGTTGTCACCTCCCAATTGCAGGTAATTTTCTACCAGAGATGACAGAGGGCAGGGGAAGCTACAGCTATATATTTACTATAGCATCCAGTGTGGCCTTGTGGTACAACGCTGTTCCAATATCATCAGGTGAGAGCACAATTACATAACTCTCATCAGTCTTTGAAGGGAGTGGAATTGAATCTTGACCCCCAAAGGTTGTGGGAGATCCCAGTCACCCTGGCATAACACAACAGGTGCAATATATGTGGGTGGGAGAGAGAGTAAGTGACGGAAGCAAAGGAGACAAAAGCAGGAAGAAACAAAATGTACAGATGCAACCAGGAAATCCTCATGGCCACTAGAGTGAAACACAAATATTTGCACATTGACAATGATCGGCTTCCCACCCAATTCAAATCAGCATTCTGCATTTAGAAATAGCTTGTCCATTTCAAGCCTTACAGCCAGCTTAACACAGTAAAAATCACCATATTTTTTAGCATTCATGATGTTGATAGTCTCATTCTAATCTAATCATTCTATCTGATATAGCCCCTCCCCCATATTAAGAAGTTCTAAACTTCCATACATTAAGGCTGAAAAATGGTGGAGGTATGATTTTTTTAATTGCTTGCAAATTCTAATCTTAGTTGTGCTAATTAATTAATTTTTAGCCTTCAGAATGTACTTGACAGGAATAAAATCAGCAAATTAAACGTTGATACTATCTGCCCCTCCTGCCAATACAGGCAAGTCATTGCCTTTTAAATAGATTGACTGCAGCAGTGGTGGGCATCAGCAGGTTCGCACCAGTTTGTCAAAACCGGTAGCAGAAATTCCAGCTGGCCTGGCCCCACCCATCCAAGTTTTAAAATAAAGTAGTCCTAATTTGGGTGCAACACAGGGTTTTTCCCCTGGCCACGCCCACCATACCATGGCCACAGTGTTGTAGTAAATTTTTTGGGAGCCCACCATTGGACTGTAGGTATGTTTATCAAATTAACTGTCTACATTCACTGGTGTTTTTTTATAATAAAGATAAGCCTTATCCATTTCTTTTAAATCCAAAAATCTGTTTCTCAATGGAAAAGTAGGATACAGTGATAGGGAGTCTTGGCCCTCCAGCTGTTCTTGAACTTCAATTCCCAGAAGCCCTGACCAGCTGGTGTGTTGACTTGGGCTTCTGGGAATTGAAGTCCAAGAACAGCTGGAGGGCCGAGACTGCACATCACTGATAGGACTAGGTGTAAAAGAGAGGCAGCTAATCACTTCTGTACTCAGGTAGTTCTGCTTGCATTTGGTGGGTGCGTGGGTGGGTACCACAGTATCGCCTAGGTTTAGTGACTTTAGTCCTTAAAAGAAGGTTGAGGGTCTGATGAACAGAATGCAGTGACCATGTTCTCAAAGCAGGCTCATATTTAGACTGCACATCTTGATGAACCCTTTACTGTAAACACCTCAAAGCAGGAATGCTTTTCTGGTGTTAAATCCAGCCCATCTTTGCTCACCATACTTTCCCATGCTTTTAACAGAGTAAGTGAGCATGAAATGGGAAAGTTGAATCTTAACTGCCCATTCTCACTCTCTTTCTAGATTCTTTGTAGAACTCTGCCAGATAGGAATTTGGTTTGTTTACTCCCAAATCCTTTCAACAAATTTATGAGATCATATTTATTCTGGTGAACAGCCTTCTAATTTGGCTTCTTTCATGTTTTAACTATTGGTCATAACTGGGGAGTGAATCGTTCCATTTACAACCATCTTGGTGGCAACCAAGTTTCCAGAGAGATGGAAAGAATGCATTCTGTTTGCAGACATTGAAGGTTTCACCAGTCTTGCATCCAGTGGTGGACATCAGCAGGTTCTCACCAGTTCACCAGAACCGGTAGCAGAAATTCTGGCTGGCACCACCCATCCAAGTTTTGAAATAAAGTACAGTAGAACCCCGTATAGCGATCGCCCCATACAGCGATGAAATCGCATAGCGATGAGGCTTGGAGGGGTGAAAGCCGTTCCACATAGCAATTGTTCCTATGGGAAAATCCGTACAACGATTTTCCAATGGGAAAAACCGCTTAGCACCAAACATCGTTGTACGGATTTTCCCATAGGGATGATCGTACAACGACAAAAACCACATAGCGATCAGTTCCGTGGAACGGATGAAAATCGCTATATGGGGTTCTACTGTAGTCTTAATCCGGGTGCAACACAGGGCTCCCCCTGGCCACGGCCACTATACCACACCCACAGTGTGGTAGTAAAAAATTTTTTGGAGCCCACTACTGCCATACCTGTCAAGTATCCCATATTGGCTGGGAAATCCCATATTTCACCCTTTTCCCGGTCCTTTCCATGGCCATCCTGTATTTGAATGGCTAGAAAAGGGTTACTGTGCATGCACGCCCATCAGAGGAAGTGGTGTGCATGCGCAAAAGGGTTACTGCCGTGATGTGCATGCGCAAAGGGGTTACTGCACATGTGCATGTGCACCGCTGCAGTAACCCCTTCATGCATGCACGCCCATCAGACGCAGTGGTGCTTCCTGGTTTTTCACTTCCGTAACTTGACAGATATGACTACTGCTTGCATCCCAGTGCACTGCTAAGGATCATGTAATGACACTAAATGAATTCTTTGCCTGATTTGATAAACTTGCAGCAGAGAATCACTGTTTATATATATAAATCCTGGGTGATTGCTACCTGGCTACCTTTAAAAAAACAATTAAAATGTTCCTGTTCAAGGAGGCCTTTCAGGGCATTGTTCCTTTGTCAATAGATTAGCCAGTTAGGTTCAGTTTTGATGTCTTCTGTTGCCATTTTTTTAAATTTTATGTTAGTTAATGATGTATGTGTTGGTGGTGGGTTTTGATTTGTATTGTTGTCATTTATTCTCTGTTTCTTCACCACCCAGAGTGGGATAACACCCAGATGGGTGGTATATAAGTTTCAATAAATAAATAAATATTACTGCATGTCTGAATTACCGAAGGCAAGAGCCAACCACATACATTGTTTGTGATGAAATGGGAATGGATATGATAGAAGCTATCTTGTTAGTGCGGGAGGTCACAGGAGTCAATGTGCCACCCACCCCACCTTTTTTTGATGTTCAATTTGGTCAACATGCTGAAACAGCCTAATGTGGCTACCTCTCAGGAAATTACTTACAGTTTTGTTTTTTATAATCTACAGTTGCCAAATGTCTGGCCGGACATCCTGCTATGGTAATGGAGTAGACTGTACAGCCAGTGACTCAACGCCGAGTGTCAGGTGGCGGTTAACTAACCTGACACCCTAAAGGGGCCAACGGCTACGGGCGGATGAGCCCCTTTAGGTGGGGTGATGGTCCCGCTCAGTGGAGGAAATGCCACTGGAAACCATCATATTGCGCCCAACGGCAAAATGAGCAGAGGAGGAACTCTGATTCCCAATGGTCATGGAGGCAGAAGAGGCCATGTCAGATGTACTGTCTGTGAAGGAGCACCTTGTCAATATCCTCATGGCTGTGGCAGTGCATTGCAGTCCCAGTGATGAATCCTGCACGTCTCAGTTTGTGTGTGCTGCATGGGATGGCTCCGAGATCATAGTGTGTGGGTCACTTCGTGACAAGCTGTGATCCACCTTAAAAAAAATCATGCCAATGATATTTTTCCTGCTTCAGGAAAAAACGCATTCTCGGATATGTTGCAATCGATGACAGTTGCCATAAATTATTTAAATTATTCCTATCCTAGCTATGTAAATGTGAATGATCAATATTTAAATCAAGTACTGTACTTTATTTACTTTTTGTAGTTTATTTATTTATTTATTGTTAAATTTTTATACCGCCCACTCAGCCAAAGCCGACTCTGGGCGGTTCACAACAGTGGGTAAAAACAGATAAAAACAGATAAAACAGATAAAAACCAGCAATAAGAACCCACCCCTAAAAAGAGAGGGATGCAGGAACTGAAGAAACCATGGGGCAGGCATCCTCCCCTATATGAACCACCCAACGGAAGCCACCCTTCCACCTGCACCCCAAACTTGGCCCGCCAGCCAGGTTTTTAGTTCTTTCCTAAAGGGCAACAACTCCATCTGGAGACGCAGTTCCACAGGCAGGAGGTTCCAAAAGGCCGGTGCGGACACAGAGAAGGCTCTCCTCCTTGTGCCAGAGAGGCGAGCCCCCCTGGCCAATGGCACTATTAGAGAGCCCCTCCGGTCCGCTCTGGTTGGACGGACTGACGTCCTTAGGCGATGCGGTCTCTAAGGTAACCTGGCCCACTACCATATAGGGCTTTAAAGGTCAAAACCAGCACCTTGAATTGCACCCGGAGGCAAACGGGTAACCAGTGCAGCTCCCGCAGCAGTGGTGAGGCATGGGCATAACGTCCACACCCCATCACCACCCGGGCCGCCGCATTCCGGACCAGCTGCAGCCTCCGAATGGTCATCAAGGGCAGCCCCATGTGGAGTGCATTACAATAATCTAGTCTGGAGGTCACCAGAGCATGAGTGACCATGAGCAAAGAGTCCCGGTCCAGGAGCGTGCGCAACTGGCGAATCACCTGAAGTTGGGCGAAGGCCCTCCTGGCCACAGCCACCACCTGTTCTTCTAGCAGCAGCTGCGAATCCAGGAGCACCTCCAAGTTGCGCACCGGGTCGGTCTGGGGCAAAATAGCCCCATCCAAAACCAAAGATGGTAGCTCCCGGGATAACACAGGACCCCCCATCCACAGCCACTCAGTCTTACTAGGATTCAGCTGTAACCCATTTGCCCCCATCCAGACCCCAACCGCCTCCAGACAACTGGAAAGGACTTTGACTGCATCACTGGGGTCCCCAAGGGCCGAGATGTACAACTGTGTATCATCCGCGTACTGATGGTACTGCACCCCGTGGGAACGGATGATCTAACCCAGCGGCTTCATGTAGATGTTAAATAGGAGAGGAGAGAGTACCGAGCCCTGAGGCACCCCATATTTTAGGGACCTAGGACTGGACTTTTCGCTCTCCAACCACACCGTCTGGGTCCGGCCCCTCAGAAATGAGGAAAACCAGGACCACACAGTGCCCTGGATCCCCAATCCTTGGAGCTGTTCCAGAAGGATACCATGGTCGATGGTATCGAAAGCCACTGAGAGGTCAAGAAGAGCAAGGATGGACGGATGACCGCCATCTCGCTCTCGCCAGAGATCATCCATCAGCGTGACCAATGCAGTCTCAGTACCATATCCAGGTCTGAATCCTGACTGGAAGGGGTCCAGATATTCCGCTTCATCCAGTACCCCCTGCAATTCCATTCAACTTTTTTACTTGTTTTATTCTCACTCCATGGAAATAATAAGTTTATGTGCTGGGATGCACATTTTAATATGCTTACTAGCTTACCAAACTCTATCCTCTATCAGTTTTTCTCTGAGTGAGTAAACAGACAGAACTTCCCAAAATGAAAAATCTTTCTGATGTTGTCAAATGGGTCTGACTGTTGTTTCCACAATGTCAAATCCTATCAGAACAAATCCGTGCCAGAACTGAGACATGCAATCAAGTCATATTTTCACAACAGAGTTTTATTTTTACAAGTTCAAGCACATGTTTTTAGAGGAACAGTGATGAAAATCTGACAAGCTTCTCACAACAAGAGAAGGTTTATAAGGATAACTTGTTAGTCTCCGCATTTCCAGGTCTAAGCTGAACACTAAGTGTCTGGAGTTATCCTCCTGCTTTGTCTCTTTCTTGCCTTTCCTGCACTTGTTAATGTCTTTTCTACTTTGCCCAGCTTGGGTCTCTGGTATCTGACTTCTACATTTATTAATCAGTAGATGTGTCATAGCAACATACTTGTCAAGTTTTGGATTTGAAAATAAGGGAAATTTCCCAGACAAAATGAGAAATTTGACAGCTATGCTTAGCCTGTGCAGCCCTCCAGTGGCAGCATTAGGGCATTGCAGTCTTCCTGATATGGGACACCGCCGGGAAAGAGGGTAAAATACGGGAGGTTCCCGGCCAATACGGGACACTTGACAGCTATGCATAGAAAAAAGTACCTTCTAGTGACAAAAGTAATTTTTATGCTACATTCCTGTGTGCTCCTTCCCCCAATAATTAGCACCACAATCCCACAGATTTCAGTGGAACTTCTTCAAAGTAAGTGCAAGCAGGATTATGGTCTAATTATGTTACTAGGGAATGTAACATTGCAAACGGGACCTGTGTATGACTGGGATCTAGCACAAAATCTCCAAGTTGGGTTTTAACTTCTGGTTCAGGATGTATGTACTGTAATTGATAAATGTACTTGAGTATGGAGCCCCCTCTGCTGGCAAAGTGTTAGGCTCAGAAAGTTAGAATAACATAAAAGATGCTGAAGTTACCCAAGATGCAGAGATACGGCAAGAAACTGACAGCATCCTCCTCCAATGAAGAGAAAAGACCTCTTCAGACCTTCCTAACTGCTGAGATTGAGGGTATGTGTATGAAGTCATTTGGGCTATATAGTTTGTTGCATACCATATTTCTGCACACTTCTCTTAGGTGCTAGATAGTTTAGATAGTGATTTGTTGTTGTTTTTAACAGTTGTTTCATATTTAGGTCCACTAGGACCAAGTTTGTGTATGTTGGATATGTGCCTTCTTCTCTGAGCTTTTAGAGATTTGGCTTTAGGCAGCTTTCTTCTCAGTTTTTTTTTGGGCCACTATCTTTGTATTGAGGTCTTCTGCCCGGTGTTAGCAAAGGAAATGTGCTGCTGCTGTCGCTGCTGCGTGAACACAACTCTTTTGCATGTGATCTGACTTCCAATATAGAATCCTATTTAGGTGCTACTAAAGTTAGCACTAGGGATTGCAGTGGCTTAGTGGTTAAGATGCTGAACTTGATGACCAGAAGGTCGGCAGGTCACCAGTTCAAGACCCAAGTGCTGACCAATGAAATGAGCTCCTGCTGTCTCTGTCCCAGCTCCTGCCAACCGAGCAGTTTGAACGCAAGAAATTGCCAAATAGATAAACAGGTACCACTTCGGTGGGAAAGGTAACTCTGTTCCATTTTCTTCGGTGTCTAGTCATGCCTGCCACATAACCACAGAAATGTCTACAGCACTGGATCTTAGGCTGTAAATGGAGATGAGTACCGTACCCTAGAATTGGATATGACTGGCTTTTGAGCAAGGGCAAACTTTACCTTTTAACTAAAGCCAGCACTGTGAACCTGCTCAGAAGAGAACACTGGGTGGGCCCCATCCCCTTTGCTATCATTCATGCTTTCATTGCCCAGATTGAAGAGGAGAGGTACCTGCTTATGTGTATGCTCTACATGGGAGCAACAATTCAGATCTTCCTGAACTAGCAGCACTGAGCAGCGAACAGTGAAGCTTTAAAAGAAGAAGAGAAATTAAGAAGCTAAATAAAATTTGGAGGTGGCTGGATCCCAAACCATAAAAGCTGCATGTCTGAAAGCTGGCACAGTGAGTCTTCTTTTTGGTACCTACCACGTCGTCAGCTTTCATGACACTGTGTACCCTCCTTCAAGTTGCAACTACTGTATTGACATGCCCTTATTCAGGTAAATGGATGTTCTGAGTTACATGGGAATCTGAATATAGGTCTGTATCTGGGTCTAGGTCAGACTGTGCAGAATCGAATTGAATCCTGATCTGAAGTGCCAAATTGGCACACAAACCAAACCGGGGGGAGGGGGGGCACCCATGTACAGCCCAAATGAAAACTCATTCCACTGGTTCATCAGCTAATGTTTACCTCATATGAAAGCTCATAAACTATGGGATACTATTTTCCATGGAACAGGTGCAGCTTTGTCCTTTGAATGTAATAGGGTTTATGCACTGTGTTTGAATGTATTTTTTATTTATTTATCTCCAACCCCAATTATTGTAAATCAGTACTCTAGGCAGTGAACAGGATCCAAAACAAGATAACAATATAGTGTGGGCAAAACAAGACTTTTTATGAACAAGAACAATAAAATAATCTGTCATAATCAACCAGGCTTCCCTATTCAGCTCATTTTATCTGCTGGCTATAAGGCAGTTTCACGTTTGGCCTAGACATGGAGAAGGAGTGGGAGGAGGACTGTTATGATCTCAAAATTTATGTCTACTTCACTTCTTAAATATATGATTAGATGAAACAGCTAGTGTTTAACTGCTAGGAAGGAGTCCATCCAATTGTGCCCTTTACAAAGATTTTGGCTAGATCATTTTAAAATCACTTAATAGACTTCAAAGTGAACTTAAAATATCAAATGAAGTAAAATGGGGTTATTTGGACTCAGGACAAATTCTCTGTAAACATGGAGAGTTCCAATTAATGCAACATATATGTGTGTACAATTTATGCCCTATCACGTGTACACAAGAAGATCTACTAAATGACTGAGATAAGGCTATTGAAGTTGCCTGTTTCTAGTCAAAAACAGTATATTAATTTTAACATTTCAATTTGTTTTGAACTTTACACATATATATATGATTTTAAATTGTGCAAAATCTAATAGAAAGAAAGACATGAAATACTGTCAATATCCCTCTAAAGCAGTGGCTTCCAAACTTTTTTTTTGGCCATGCCCCACCTAAGCATCTCTAAAATTCAATTCAGAAAGTGAACTCCTATTCATGTGGAGGAGGCGTAAAAGGCCATTAACTTGGTCTAAACAAGCTTCCAAATGCACCCTTAAAATCTAACCCCCTCGGTGGGGTGTGTGCCCCAACAAGGTAGAACATCCTTCCACTACAACTAGGTATATCTATAGCATTTAATCCTAAAGAGATTAGTTACAGAACTAATGGGCACAAAGGGTTTACCTGCTCAGCAGCAATCAGCCTTAACCTCAGGTTACCTCTTAGAGATACCTTTGCTTTCAGCAAGATAAGTGCTGCATTTAAGGCCGCCATCACGGGGTGGGGTGGGGGGGGTGAGGTGGGGACAAGGGGGATGTCCGTCCGGGGCCTGGTGCTGGCAGGGGCCCAGGCGGCGACGTGACATGTTTTTTCTTTCTTTCTTTTTGTTGTGTCCTAAAGCCTGTGCCTTTAAACAATGTACCTATCCATGTGTATCCAATGTAACCTTTTCTATGTGTAACATTGTAACCTCCAGCTGCATCACTGTAACCTTAATAGGATGCGAGCTAGTGACCACTAGATGGCAATAGCGAGCGTCCAAGCTCATTGGTCCAAGACTCACCTAGAACAACAGCGCGGGAAGATTCCCGCCACTACCTTCACCTGGACAAGAAGGGCGTGACCTGCAATGACGTCACGCAGCCTGTAGCCAATAGGCTATCAAGGAGCCACATTCAAATGTATAGCCACTGTATATATTGAGCTGTTCGTCCGCCATTACCTCATGTTCCCTCTGACCAGCATGTAATAAAGTTGTGTTAAGCCAGCTCTTCGGCTGTCCTGGTGTCTTTGGTCCCATACACTAAATTGGCGACGAAGGTGGGATAATGGCTGCCCACGGGACCAAGACATACGCCGGTTTCGACATCAAGAAACCGCAAGATTGGGAACTCTTCGAAATGGACTTCCAAGGCGCGCTGGTAGAGTTCGAGGTGACGGACGAGGCAAAGAAGAGAGCCATCCTCACCAGAATGCTCGGGCACGACGGCAAGAGGGTATTGATTGACCTCATCGCACCCAAAAAGGCGGCTGAATTCAAGGCAAAGGAGCTCCTGACGGTGCTGCAAGACCATTTCCGGCCCTCGGTAGCGATGTTTCCCGCTCGGAGCGCGTTTTGGAGGCGAGTCCAAGCGCCTGGTGAGTCGGTCGCCGCTTTCGTAGCGGCCCTGCGTCTGGCTGCCGGCCCATGCAAATGGGAGAATTTGGAAGTCACCCTCAGGGACTGCGTGCTATGCGGCCTGAAGGACGCCGAGATTCAGCGCACGCTAATGAATCAGGAGTCGCCCCCCACGTTGCAGGAGGTCCTGAAAGCGGCACAGGCCGCGGAAGCCACGAAGGCCTGGGTGCAAGAGCTCCAGGACTGGCGGCCGAAGGCCGACAAAGCAGAGAGTTCGGTGCACGCAGCCCGGCGAATTTCGAAATCGTCCGCCGAAAGCAGCGACGACGAGGACGTCCGGAGGGTCCGGAAGGAGGGCCGGCGTTGCGACGGCTGCGGGGCGGCTCACGACCATGCCAGGTGCCCGTTCAGAAAGGCCGAGTGCCACAACTGCGGGCGACGCGGGCACATAGCCAAAGTCTGCAGACAACGGCGCAAGGACCGGAGGAGCTTGCCCGACCGCCCAGCAAGGGACCGGAGGAGCTTGCCCGACCGCCCAACGAGGACAGACCGCTCGACGAGACTAAAGGATGGCGCCCGGCCCACGAGGAAGCAGGACGGCGTGGGCCGCATCTCCGACGACAGCGACGCCGCCGCCCCGGTTTTCAGCGTGTCCATGGGACACCCCCGTTACTTTGTTGAGGTACTGGTGCAAGGGACCCCTGTTAGGATGGAGATTGACTCTGGCTCCTCTTACTCCATTATTTCCCAGAGGGAGTTTTTGAGAATTGCCCCCCGCGTACGGCCCAAGCTCAAAGCGTTGAGGTCCACGCTGCGGGACGTGCAAGGGAACAGCATCCCGGTGTTGGGGGTTGGGAATTTCCAGGTTCAGTACAAGCGGCACGCCGCGGAACTCCCCCTAGTCGTTCTTAAGGGAGGTAATTGCAGCCTCCTCTGGACTCAATGGTTTCAGCCCCTGGGTCTGTTCATTGGGGGGGTGCACGCCGTTGGGTCTGACCCAATACAGGAGGTGTGCGACGCGCACCCCGAAGTCTTCAAGAAGGGACTTGGGAAATTCAATGGACCCCCAGTAACGTTCGACCTGGACCCGGAGGTCCGCCCAATCAGACTTAAACCGCGCAGGGTGCCTTTTGCACTCAAGGACAAAATAGAGGCGTAACTGGACAAATTAGTGGGCCAGGGGATTCTTGTTCCTGTTGATTCCGCGGAGTGGGAAACTCCAATTGTCACAGCATTGAAGGCCAATGGGGAGGTTCGCATTTGCGCCGATTATAAGTGCACCATTAATAAGGCAATCCGCCCTAATGCGTATCCGGTGCCGGTGGTCAGCCATTTGCTAGCCAGGTTACATGGGGGAAAGTGTTTCGCTAAGCTCGACCTGGCACAGGCCTATCAGCAACTCATGGTAACCCCTGCTGCAGCTGCTGCACAGACCATAATCACGCATAAGGGGGCGTTCCAGGTGACGCGCCTCCAATTCGGCGTGAACTCGGCGCCTGGAATTTTCCAGTCGCTCGTGGAACGCCTCCTCAAAGGGCTGGACGGCGTCTTACCATATTTTGATGACGTATTGATAATGGGGGGGAGTGAGGTTGAGTTGGCTAAAAGGCTAAACAAGGTCCTGGCGGCGTTCGAACGGGCGGGGTTGAGGTTGCGAAAAGACAAATGCATCTTCTTCGCGAAGGAGGTTGAGTTCTTAGGGTTCCGAGTAACACCCGAGGGGATCAAACCGTCCAAATCCAAGGTGGCCGCCATCAAGAAAGCTCCTCGCCCCACATCCAAGCCCGAGTTGCAGTCGTTCCTAGGGCTCTTAAACTTCTACCACTCTTTCCACGGAAGGCTGCGGTGGCTGAGCCGCTTCACAAGTTGCTCAAGAAAGATGCGGCATGGAAGTGGGGCGATGACCAGGAGAGGGCATTCACGGAACTGAAACAACTCCTGGCGTCTGACGCCATTCTGACCCATTTCGACCCCAAACGGCCGGTGGTACTGATCTGTGATGCATCCCCGGTGGGGGTGGGGGCAGTGTTATGCCACGTGTTGGAAAACGGGAGGGAGGCCCCAATAGCGTTTTACTCCAGGTCCCTGTCCCAAGCGGAGAGAAACTACGCCCAGACAGACAGGGAGGCGCTGGCGATAGTTGCGGGGACCAAAAATTTCACGATTTTCTGTATGGCTGCCCCTTCACCATCGTGACTGACCACAAGCCCCTACTAGGCATTTTTACCGCAGATAAGCCCACGCCACAGATCCTGTCCCCGAGAATGCTTAGGTGGGCCATTTTTCTCAATGCCTACCAGCACGCGTTGGTGTACCGGCCCGGGAAAGAGATCAGCCATGCGGACGCTCTATCGAGGTCCCCCCTCCCCCTGATGCCCAGCCAGGTGAGCAAGGGGGAGCGAGACCATCAGGTTCTCATGATAGAGGTGCTGGATTCGCCCCCCCCCGTAGTGCCCGCCGACATTGCCACAGCGACAAGGAAGGACAAGACGTTGGCGGCGGTTTGCTCCTGGGTACAGAAGGGGTGGCCGGCGTCTTCCCTAGCAGAGGAATTCGCCCCATTTTTTCGGAAGAAGCTGGAACTGTCCCTAGAGAGGGGGTGCCTCTTGTGGGGGCAGCGGGTGGTGGTCCCTACATCCCTTTGACCGCGGGTGCTTAAACTGCTGCACGTCAGCCACCCCGGAATTGTGCGCTCCAAAGCACTAGCCCGGAGTTACTTCTGGTGGCCCCAGTTAGACGCCGACATCGAGCACATGGTCGGCACTTGCGAGAGCTGCCAATGCTCCAGACCGGAGGAGGCCCGCCTTCCCCACAGGGAATGGGACGCGGCTAAGGGGCTGTGGTCCCGGGTGCACATAGATTTCGCGGGCCCGTTCCGAGGGACCCTGTTTCTCCTTGTTGTGGACGCTTTCTCCAAGTGGTTGGAGGTCATCCCAGTCACGAGCACCTCCTCGGCCGCAACAATTAAGCATTTGCGGAGAATTTTTTCCACGTTCGGCATACCCGACACTCTAATTAGCGATAACGCTAGTTGCTTCACGTCCGCTGAGTTCAGGGCATTCACAGAGATTAACGCCATCTGGCACATCACCTCTGCCCCTTTCCATCCGGCCACCAATGTCCAAGTGGAGCGCCTCGTACGCACCACGAAGGACGCGTTGCGGCGCATGGGCCCCGGGGACCTCAACCTGCAAGTGTGTCAGTTCCTGCTAGGGTACAGGGTGACCCCGCTAGCGTCAGGCTACTCCCCTGCGGAGCTTTTGATGCGCAGGAAGCTGACCACCATACTCACTAGATTAGACCCCACGAGAGTTGAGGACAAGGGGAGGAACATAGGGTTAGAGGCCACCAAGAGTTTCAGCGTGGGTGCTCCGGTACATTGCAGGAACTACGCCAGCGCAGGTCCAGCCTGGGTGCCGGGGGTGGTCGTGGAACAGACCGGTCCCGTGTCGTACCGCGTGGAGACCAACACAAGTCTGTTTTGGCGGCGACACGTGGACCAGGTCCGGAACAGGGTCCCGGGAAGCCAGGGCCCCGGCAGTACGGACACAAATTCAGCGTTAGGGTTCTCCCCCACCCGTTTAGCCCAAGGGGAGGAGAGGGGGGTCCAGAGTCCCCACCAAGGGGGGAGGAGAAGGAATTTGTCCTCGTAGATATCCCGCGGGATCCCCCAACAGAGTTTGATTTTGATTTTCAGAGCCGGGGGGGGGGGGTTTCGGAGCGGTCCCCCACCCATCCAAGCGAGAAGAGGGGTTTTACGTTAGCCCCTGTTGCCCCCGGTTCAACCACAACGGAATCGACCATTTCCCCTAAAGCTGCAAAACCGCAGCAAGCCTCTAACAAGTCTCCCTCTCCCGTTACAGGACAAGGGTCCAGGGAACAAGGAAGCGGGAGCGGCCCCCTGGTGGGCCAACCCACATCGCGGCCCAAACGCGAGTGCAATAAACCATCTTGGCTAAGAGACTTCGTCTCATCCTAGGGGGGAGGGGTGTTTTGTCCTAAAGCCTGTGCCTTTAAACAATGTACCTATCCATGTGTATCCAATGTAACCTTTTCTATGTGTAACATTGTAACCTCCAGCTGCATCACTGTAACCTTAATAGGACGCGAGCTAGTGACCACTAGATGGCAATAGCGAGCGTCCAAGCTCATTGGTCCAAGACTCACCTAGAACAACAGCGCGGGAAGATTCCCGCCACTACCTTCACCTGGACAAGAAGGGCATGACCTGCAATGACGTCACGCAGCCTGTAGCCAATAGGCTATCAAGGAGCCACATTCAAATGTATAGCCACTGTATATATTGAGCTGTTCGTCCGCCATTACCTCATGTTCCCTCTGACCAGCATGTAATAAAGTTGTGTTAAGCCAGCTCTTCGGCTGTCCTGGTGTCTTTGGTCCCATACACTAAACTTTTCTTCAACTTTTTTTAACGGGCAGCAGGCTGCGCCACTGCGCATGCCCCGCCAGAGAGCTCTGCCTTGACCCGGATATCTGGGTTCAAGGCTTCAGCCTTCAGCCCATGCAGCATGCCAGTCCAGAAGATACCCCGCGCCGGGGCTAGAGGCAGCTGCTGTGGAGGAAGAGAGGGCAACTGCACCCCTGACGCTTGGGCTGGGGACCTGGGGTGCTCAGTGGTCTCGCCTCCCTCTCACTGCGCTCCGGCTGCCATGCCTGTCACTGTGTGTGAGGCGGACGGGCATGGGCAGGCAGGGCAGGAGGGAGGGAAGCAGGGGAGTCCTTCTCCTTCTCTCTCTGTCTGTGCGTGTGTGTCTGCACGCATTGAACTGTCAGCAGTATTCAACAAATTATTGTTTTTCCACATACATGCAGTTCCTGAACATGCATGCATTCAGAACCTCCTTCTCGGCTCTCTCTTGGAATAACAAAGCACATAAACTACTAGGGGCCCTATAAAGGTAAAGGTTTCCCTTGCTCGAAAGCCAGTCGTATCCGACTCTAGGGTGCAGTGCTCATCTCTGTTTCTAAGCCGAAGAGCCAGCGCTGTCTGCTTTTGCAGACATTTCCGTGGTCATGTGGCAGGCATGACTAGACACCGGAGCGCATGGAACGCTGTTACCTTCCCACTGAAGTGGTCCCTATTTATCTACTTGCAATTTCCTGCTTTCGAACTGCTAGGTTGGCAGGAGCTGGGATGAAGACGGGAGCTCATTTCCATCCTGCAGTACTCGAGAATCGAACTGCTGACCTTCCGCTTCCCAGTCAGCGTCTTAGCGACTTGAGCCACTGCAGTACCCTATATGCAGACATAAATGTCAAAAAGATCTCAGTGTGGTCTGGAGAGATGAGCAGTTAAATTGTATACATCAGGCCTTCTATTTATTTATATTATTTATCTGTCACCTTTCTCCCCGTAGGGGATCCAAGGCACTAAAATTATAAACCCACCAATAGTTTTGAAAATACAATATAAAAATCACATTGAAAACATTTATCAGCATTAAAAACAGCTTTAAAATGTTTTCAAAAACATTTTAAGTCTGCAAGCTAATAAACAAAACATCTCTGAGAACCTTACTGCCTAAAGAGGAAGACTTTTGCCTGAGGATATATAGAGAAAAGGGAGGAGGCCAACCTGGCTACTTGGGACATCTGCATTCCAGGGCTTCCAGAGAGAAGGCTGCCTCTCATGTCCTCACCAAACAACACCAGATGATCTTAGAAGCTGATGTAAAACCTTTTAAAGGCCAACTAATTAAAAGAGAGTGTTGGATCGGGGCCGCAGAGCGGCCGTTGGGTCCCGGAGGAGACTGGTCAAGCAATGAGACATGAGGCAAGATGGAGCGAAGACAAGTGATTTAATGAGGAAAAATCATGGGTATTTATCATAAGCAAGCTGTGTGTAAAAGACTGCGATCTGACAGAATCCAAATGCCACGTACACACGAGTTAATGGGGAAACTCTTCAGGGGAAGTTAATTAACTAAATCAAACACTGACAGGGGAACTCCATTGTTCCAAACTATCTTGGGGTAAACATGTGGCTGGTATTGGTTTTAGGGCTTAAGGTAATCCGCGGGTGCGATATTACCTATTACATGACTAGTGAGTTAGTCATTCAGCTTCCTATTGTCCGGCTGCCTGTCAGGTCAGCTGTGGGTGAATTAAACCCTATCTAATATTCCGCTCCCCCAATTTTTGTCCCCTCGGAACCAAAGCTCACGGGAGCGATCTCCCAAACCGTGGTTCTGTCAGGGACAGTATGCCAATTGTGTGCGCAGATACCACACTCCCCCTTTATTTGTTTAATTGGACCTGACAGACGGCTCGACGTAGGAGCGGCATCAGCTGACGTGGAGTGAGGACATTCCGGGGTTCTCTCCATGGGGGACATCTTGACATCAGCGAGGGAATACATTGCATGAAACAACACACAGTCGTTCCCAGTATTATCACCCTTACAATCACCTTGAGTGTTGTTTGTAGCCAACCCCATGGGAACCAGGACCATAACGAATTCCACCACCCCCACGTAGCATCTTCCTGGATGTTTTTAACCAAGGTATGGAGGTCTTTGAGCTGACTCTGTACCTTGCGTGAGTTGTCCGTGAGGTTAAAGCAACACATGCTGTGGACAGACTCGCAACCCAAATGATGTAACAATAAGAGGTAATCGATAGCTGCTCGATTATCCAGTATGGCATGGCGAAGCTCTGTCTGCTCTTGATTAAGCAGCGCTATCGCCAAGGAGGTGTGATTAATGGCTTTTGCCAAAGCGCAAGCCAATTGACCAATTCTCCGAGCGTTGCCTACGGCTAAACCTGGCACGCCAAGCAAGCTGACTGCTAACGAAACATACTAAGCTTGGCTCATAACTCTGATGTTGCTATCACATGAGCTGTCTAACTGGGTGGCATGAGCGTGCCGTGTGTGTGAAGATACATTTATGCTTGGTGCAACCATGTCTCTAGTGGGAAGCAACAATGTCAAACGACTGATACAGCAAAGGGAATCAGATACATTTGCAGGAATGTAGTTCCAAGTATACTGGTTACATGTAAAAAACCATCCTGAAGGTAAGGTAACATGAGCATAGATTGAGCTAATAGCCTCTGGGTTATTGCAAGTCCAGTTGCCATTGCCGGGGTCGAGGCAACGGCGCTGTGGCCCTCCGACCGTGGAACAGCTGGTCATACGGGCACAAGTAGAGTTCGGGCTGACCGCCACTCGGGGAGTGTAGAGAGTGGCTGCATCAGCCGGTAAGACTTTGGTGACTTGGGTTGCCCAATGTGCGTACGTTGAAAAGGCAGTCTTGTAAAACGGACCAAATATCCACTTCACCAACCAGTCACCATTCCTGATGCGTGGATCTGGGGAGTGACACACCGGGATGAGACAAGTTCTCAGAATAGAGGCAGAAGCGGTGGTCTGCCTCAGGCAAAAATCAGACTGATTGACGAGGTTCGCCAATCTTTCCCAAACGTTGTACTGCAGCCGGGCAGAGAGATCTCTGCCTGGCATCAGGTTGTTGGCTTCCAACGAAGCTGCTTGAATGCCTCCCCCCGCAAGCAGGGAAAGGATCAAGATGATGGTGGTCATCACGGAATTAGCTGTAATCAGGGAAAAGGCTGCAATCAAGATGTTCTCCGGTGTCGGCTCCTTGTCCTCCCGCCGAACGGCATCCGCCGCCTCCTGGCACAGAGACTTGGCCATCCCCCAGGTGATCTTCGGCGCTGTCATCTGCTGTCACTGTCTCCTCTGCTTGGCTCCCCCCTGTCAGGGTGAGATCCTCCATCTCTGGGATTGGGTCCGGAACGGCCCGGGTCCACGCCATTGGACTTGAAGTGAGGCTTGACACACCTGGCTGGAATCCAGATGACGCCTGTAGGAGACATAATTGCAGCATACCCTCTTCCCCATGTTATGAGCGGCACCGGGCCCTTCCAGGAAGGATCCGGTGGCACTCGGCAATGCACCATCGGCCGCGGGAGAGCTTCCTGCGGAGTGCAATCCGGAAAAACATTAAGGTGATTGTACGTAAACAATACCTTGTTCAGACAATGCTGTGCCTGACCCTGATTTTTGGGGAGGGTTGGTGGTTCTCCCCTTTCTGTTTGTTTGTCAATGTAGGACTTAAGCGTCCGATTGACCCGTTCCACAATCGCTTGCCCTTGCGGATTGTATGGAATGCCAATGGTGTGCTTAATGTCCCAGGTGGCCATAAAGGTGGCCAGCTGCCTGGAGCTATAAGCTGGAGCATTGTCGGTTTTCACGTGCCATGGTTTGCCCATGGCCGCGAAGCAGGAAAGGAGATGCTGCTCCACATGGGAAGCCGTCTCTCCCTCCTGTGCTGTTGCCCAAACGAACTGTAAAAAAGTGTTAATGCAAACGTGCATGTACTGCCATCTGCCAAACTGCGGAACATGTGTGACGTCCATCTGCCACACCTGGTTGGCCTCTGTCCCTCGCGGGTTGACCCCCCACGAGGGCCCCCCTACCGCCCCTGTACAATGCAGACAGGAACGGACTATGCCTTGGGCTTGGGAAAGTGGCAGGTTGAATTGCCTTGTGAGTGCTTTGGCATTCTGATGAAAGAATGCATGACTTTGAATTGGAGTTGTGAAGACTCCCAAAACTGACTGTTGCTGAATTTCCTTTGCGGCCGCATCTGCTCTGCTATTGCCCTTGGAAATCGGACCAGGCAAGTCCTGGTGGCTTCTGATGTGGGCTATATAGAGCACTTCGGTGCGGTTCCGCAAGTGAAATTGAGTTTGAGAAACAGACTCAACAAATTTTTGTCTATCGCGGGAGTGATGTACGCTCCCGGTAGACTGTGAAGCAAATTCCTAACATACTGGCTGTCAGTAATTATGTTTTGGTGTTCTTTGGCAAAGGTGCGCAAAGTGAGGTTCACCGCTGCCAACTCTGCCCACTGCGCGGACTTCTGTGGAAGAGTTAGAAGCGTGTGCCAAGCCTGGTCCTCTTGCCAAGTCAAAACACTATACGTGCGACCCCCATCCGTGAACACTGTCCTAGCCCCCTGAAGTGGAACCAGTGACATCAGCTCACACAAACTGACTGTCTGCGTTTGAAGCGAGACGAGTCTGGAGTCCTTCGGCAAATGGTATGCCAAGCATCCAGTGAATCCTTCCAATGCGATCGGAAGTGAGTCACCGAGCTGCATCAGTTGCTGAATTTGCTCTTTTGTGAATGGGACCACGATTTTTGCTATTTCGTGTCCTGAGATGTCCCTTGCTCTCAGCCTTCCTCGGTAAATCACCGTGACCAGTTCCTGCGGAGGAACGATGTTTCGGGAAGAGGTGTGCGGTAAATACACCCATTCCATGATACTCGCCCCCCACTCGGAGTCCACCCCTAGGGCTCCGGTGAACATGGATCCGGTCCGAACGATGTACAGGTTTAGGATCGGAGTATATGGCCCCTGACTAATCCTGTCCACCCATCTCTGGCTGAGAACCTGATTAACCTTTTTGAGAGTCAAGTGCGCCTCTCGAGGAATGTGTATTCGGTCTGCCGGCCGCTTACCTAGCGTTAGCAGCGAGAAGAGCGGTTTCAAAAGATCCGTATCTAATCTGAAATACGGTTTGGCCCAATTAATATTCCCCAGAATCTGTTGCAACTCTACAAGGGTGACTGAGTCTTTTAAGTTGATCTGTGGCAAAACTGGTGCTGCGAAAGAACGGAGAAGCTGATGGCCCAAGTATGAGAATGGCTCGGTTCTCTGAACTTTCTCTGGAGCAATTAGTAACCCTTTTTCCCCCAGGGTGGCCTGGAGGTTTTTAAACATTTCGCTGCCGAGTTGCGGCGCTGCGACCAAGATGTCATCCATGAAATGACACACTAAGACTGTGGGGTGAAGGTTTCGGAACTTCTCCAGTGCATTGTGAACGTAAATTTGGCACAGGGTGGGCAAGTTGAGCATCCCCTGTGGCAAATATTTCCACGCGTAACGTTGCGTAGGCTCTCTGTGGTTCACAACTGGCACCGTAAAAGCGAACCTTTCCCGGTCCCTAGCATCTAAGGGAATTGTATAAAAACAATCCTTGAGGTCTACAACCAAGATCTCCCAACCCTCGGGGATCATATTCGGATTCGGGATGCCGCACTGAAGTGGACCCATTGGCTGGATACATTTATTGATCTCTCTGAGATCATGGAGGAGGCGCAACTTCCCCGACTTTTTTTTGATAACAAATATGGGCGAATTCCAAGGACTAGTGGACTGCTCTATATGTCCTGCGTCTAGCTGTTCTTTCACCAGCTGTTTCAGGGTGACTAATTTCTCCCCTACTACCGGCCATTGCTCTACCCAGATTGGCGTGTTGTTCAGCCATTTGAGTGGCAGAGCCATTACCTGAAGGTAAGAGTGGCACAGTACTGCTGCAGAATGTCTCGCCCCCCAAGGTTGACGTGCACGTCCAGAATGTGCGGCCGGATGACCGCTGTGCCGTCAGCTTCAGGGATCGTGACTTCCACGCAATCTAGGCTTCTAAATGCTTCTTGAACACCGCCTACCCCCCACACATCGGAGACCGGCTCAAGAGCCCACTCACGCGGCCACTGACTTTGGCTGACCACGCTGACGTCAGCTCCGGTGTCCAGCAACCCAGTGAAAGGTTTTTTATTTAAAAATACCTTTATGACTGGCCACCGTTTCCACTCTATGTTGGTCTCCACTGCCGCTAAGACCTGGTATCCTTGCACTGCCCCTCCTGTGCTCGTGCGGTCTTCCGACCCGGACTCTGAGCTGTCCCTGAGCCTTTCCTGGCTGCCTGCTGGTGAGTTAGAAGGAACCATGATCAGTTGCGCTAACATGTCTCCCTTGTGAATGGTTTGGGATAGGTGTGTCCAGAGTTGAACTTGGAGAACACCCGAACAATTGAAGTCAACGACTCCCGGAATTACAAGAATTCCTCGTGCTCCTGCAACACTACGGGGCAAAACTAAACCTATGTAGCCTTTAGGCAGGGGTCCCATGTACTGGGAATTGACCAGATAGACTGTGCCTGGCAAGTCACATGTGACTTCTGACTGGCAAGTCAAATCTAGTCCCGTGCTGCCTGTGGGGCTGGCCTGCGCCTCCGGAATGCAGGGAATGTGATCGGAATTTAATCCAGCTCTCGCTCTCCCAGAGCGATTGAGGTCTCTGTTTGGACCGGGGCCAGAGACAAGCCCGCGTTCCGGTTTCCCGAATTCGGGCAGTTCCTGGCCCAGTGGAAGCCTTTATTGCACCTCGGGCACGGGGTGGTCGGAGCCTTGGGATGGCCGGCGTGTTGGCCGCTGCCCTTGCTGGATCAGCATTCCCTAGAGAAATGACCGATCTTGCCACAATTGTGACATGCTCCTTTGGTCTTGTTCTTGGGGTTCCTACCACCTTGTACCGCCGCTGCCAACAGGCCCATTTTGTAGGAATCTGTACCAACGTCGGCACAAGCCCTAATCATGTCCGTGAGAGTCAGATCGGGACGATTGCCCAGTGACTGCAGGATCTTATGGCAGTCAAGGTTGGCGTTGTCCTTAGCCAATTTCATCATGAGCTCTTGTTGGGCTTGCTCATTATCGATCTGTCTACTGATCGCTTCCTCCAGTCTATTGATAAAGTCCATGTAGGACTCCTGGGCGCCCTGTTTGACTGCTGTGTAATTTTTTGCTGCTTTGCCAGCTGCCGGGACTTTGAGATAAGCCCTGAAGGCTGTCTCAGCTGCTATCTGAAGAGTGGCGATTGGCAAGGCGACCTGCGCATCAACGGATTCGAACGGACCTGAACCATATAGCTGGTAAGGGATTACCGCTCCGCCCATCCTGGCGGCCCTTGCCTGCGCTTCGAGACGATACTTGCTGTCCCATAGCAGATACTGGCTGGGGTTGAGCATCATTCGCATGACGGCTTTCCAGTCGTACGGAATGAGCATCATGGTTTTGCACACTTGCTGAAGCGTGCCCCTAGTAAAGCGACTCTGAAGTCCTGTCTCTGTGATGGCCTTCCGTATAGCCATGAGCAGCTTGTACGGAACTGGCGAATGAATTGCTTGCTGCTGGCCCGTGAGGGCATCTACCTCTATGCGAACTGGGCATATCTGCCTTGCTGATCTCTTCGTCAGCCATGCGCTGAATTGAACTCTTGGTAGCTTGGGAATCTGTAACTGTCAGAGAAGCGCCAGCGCTTCTCATTCCATGCATTCCATCGGTGACATCTGCAGCTGTCACTGAGGGAAAGCTCCCTACATTACCCTGCTTGAGCTGGAATGACGGATAGAGAGCCGTTGGGGCTGATGGCTCTGACTGCGCTGGGGGTTTCTGGGTCTCTATCCGGACTGGGTCTTTTTCTGCTAAGAGCTTCCTACACTTGCTCCACGTGCTGATTACGCTATGTGGAGCTCTCGGTGCTTGCTGAATGCAGGCTCCTATCTGATCCCAAAGTTGGAGATTAAGCATACCCGCTTCTGGATAAAGCGGACAATTGCCCCCCAGGTACGCTAAGAGTTCTGCTAACTTAACGCTGCGAATGGGTGTTTGGTATACCCTGGCCAGGGCCTTGAATTCCATTAAGTGAATTCTCTGGTTAGCGGTCTGACATTGCCTCTGAGGACAAGTCCCCATATTACCTGCCGGTCCTTCGAAGTTTTCCTCCTCGGGACGATGCGACGGTAATCCCTGACCATATAGCTGGTCAGGGATTACCGCTCCACCCATCCTGGCGGCCCTTGCCTGCGCTTCGAGATGATACTCGCTGTCCCACAGCAGATACTGGCTGGGGTTGGGCATCATTCGCATGACGGCTTTCCAGTCGATGCGAAGACCAGTGATTTAATGAGGGAAAATCATGGGTATTTATCATAAGCAAGCTGCATGTAAAAGACTGCGATCTGACAGAATCCAAATGCCACGTACACACGAGTTAATGGGGGAAACTCTTCAAGGGAAGTTAATTAACTAAATCAAACACTGACAGGGGAACTCCATTGTTCCAAAGTATCTTGGGGTAAACATGTGGCTGGTATTGGTTTTAGGGCTTAAAGTAATCCGCGGGTGCGATATTACCTATTACATGACTAGTGAGTGAGTTAGTCATTCAGCTTCCTATTGTCCGGCTGCCTGTCAGGTCAGCTGTGGGTAAATTAAACCCTATCTAATATTCCGCTCCCCCAATTTCTGTCCCCTCGGAACCAAAGCTCAAGGGAGCGATCTCCCAAACCGTGGTTCTGTCAGGGACAGTATGCCAATTGTGTGCGCGGATACCACAAGAGAGTAATTCATAACTAAAATTAGAGATATGGGAAAAAGACATTCAAGGGTTTCTGGGGGTGGGGGAGGGATATGAGTTTTTACGGGTCACAATATAACACCTTGAACTGTAGAAACCAGCTTGTTTATGTCTGAAAGTTGCAAAGGTGCTGTGAGTGGGCAAAGGGAGAAGCTGCTCTTCTCATGGGAAAAGTCCCACAAAAAATATACAGCCTGGTAACATAAACAACAACAACAACAACTACTACTACCACCACCACCACCACCACCACCACCATGTCTTCCTCCATGTCTAGGCTAGATGTGAGAGTGCTAAAATGAAGCCACCTTTTCATGAGTTCATTCTGCAGTTCCTTTCGCCTAACCTAGTGTGAGAAAGTTTTGCGGGCACAAGGTTGCCATTGCCCAGGATACGCTCGATTGTGGCTCAAAAATACCACAACCTTCAAGGAGGCTCTTTCTGTGTACCCTGTAATATAAACTGACTCACTGTAAAACAAAAAGATTTTCTGTGATGGAAGATAACCATCTATGTCTGTTCAAATGAATTAATGTCAACATGAGAAAACAACCAACACCTGGTTGATAACCTGGTATGATATCATTTGATAAGATTATAATCTTGTTTGATATTTGTGGGAATACATATTTTGGAAGTTTGTTTTGTTAAGTATTTTAAGCGAGTTGAGTTTATTTATTTATTTATTTTAATTTGTTTTTAAAAAAAAACAAATGCCAGAGGCGACTCCATAACTACATAGTTTAAGTACCTCAGGAGAAATTGCAAATTTTCTGAAGCATTTTTTCAGATTATTTTAAAGTTTAAGTCTTCCTCATATTATACAAGAAATGATATTATGTACTGTTTGCACTTCAATAGGTTTTGAAACCCTATTCTGTTTTATTCTGTCTTATCCATGCTCACCCATGAGCATATGAAGTTTTGTAGTGCTGTTTTAGATTTTTAAATTATATGTGCAGTCATATCATATACTGTAACCTAACAAAATTCTAGGCTTTGCTTGCTGAATAAATGTCAAGAAAGAGAAATCTCTTCTGGACATTCAATTTATCATACTGAACATATAATATTCAGAACGAGAACCATTTAAAGTTAAAAATGAACTTTCTGAATTTTAAAAGAGACACATCCAGTGGTGGGCAACAGCAGATTTGTACCAGTTCTCCAGAACCAGTAGCAGACATTCTGGCTGGCCCTGCCCACCATAGCTGTCAAGTATCCCTTATTGGCCGGGAAAACCCTTTATTTTACCCTCTTTCCTGCCGTCATCCCTTATTAATTAGACTGCAATGCCCTATTGCTGTCATTGGAGGGCAGCACAGGATAAGCATAGCTGTCAAGTATCCCTTATTTGCCGGGAAATTTCCCTTATTTCCAAATCCAAAACTTGACAGGTATGCCGCCCACACCGCCCACCCAAGTTTTGAAATAAAGTAGTCCTAATTTGGGTGCAATGCAGGGCTTTCCCCTGGCCACACCCACAATACCACACTCACAGTGTGGTAGTAAAATTTTTTGGAGCCCACCACTGGACACGTCATATTTATTTGGGAAACATACAATTACAAATGTTGTCAACTGTGGAACCTAGACTTCTGAGTCACTCCTGGTGGTCTGACATAGTCAAGTCTCCCTGTGAATAATGCACAGAATATCCCACAAGGTATATGACAATGAGTAGCCTCATATGAAGGTGATAACAGTCCTTCAAATAGCCTGGACTGAAGCATGCTGATGTTTGCCAGATCCAGAGTTTGGAAACACAACCTCTTGGGGATCTACATTCTAGAATCTCTGAAGCCAGGATGGCCACAAGCCATATTGGCTGTGGAAATTGGGGGCAAATGTGTCACAGTCCAAAAAGGTCACATTTCCAAGCTCTGAGCAGATCCAAGCTCTGAGCAGTTGAGATTAAAAGGAACAGAACTCCTAATTGTATTTTTTCTCTTCTAGGCATCTGGGATGTGAAAAGACTGCCAAACTAAGTAAATGAGCAAAGAAATAATTGAGCAAAGCACATAATGGTTATCAATTGGCTGGGGCATCTTCTCTATTAAGGAATTATCACCATTGAAAAATGATTTCTGGGAGTACACCAGTTGTTTCTGTGCATAAAATTAAAGGGGAAGAAACATTGAACTAACACAGGAGTTCTCAACCTTTATAAGCCGGGGGCCGGGTCACGCTCCCTCAGACAGCTTCAGGGGCGGATGGCCATTTTGCTTTTCCTCCACCACATGGCACTTCCTGATGTGGTAGAGAAGGTGGGGGGTCCACATGAAATGGTGTCGCGGGCTGTATCTAGTCCGCGGGCCACAGGTTGAGAATCCCTGAAATAACATGTCACAATCTGCTGGTCCTGGAGTGATAATGACATGTAGTTCATTGTGCTATATAGTGTTATTCCACCAGAAGAAAATAAAAAATAATGTAATATTTGAATCCATCCATGCATTTATTCCAATTTTGATGTGGGCAATAGAATATCTTTGTTACACATTGTAGGGGAGAAGGAAATGAAATGCCAAGTTAAATTCCCCCCATCTATTTTCAGCAAATCTGCTTGTCGTTTTTTGCACATTAACAATCTGTTTGCCACTGTGTAATGTGTGGACCTGCTTTAAGCTGCTATAGTAAATGGGAAAAGTATATATGAATTCAATGATGCAAAAGAAGTAGGAGAAAGGTTTGCCTTGTCCTATTGACCCTGGGCTTCAGCCTTGGGAGTGCTTTTAACAAAAGGATTAGCAGAACATCATTGCCTTGACCTAGTCAGGCTTGTGATTTTTGAGCTTGTGTTCCTTGGGGTCTCTCCAGAGTGATCACCATTAAATGATCAGTAATGGACTTCCAAGTTTCCTCTGAAAAGCTTGGCCACTACCATGGCTACATTTTTTTCAGTGCACTGCATGACATAAGAGTTTATTCTATTAATATAGGACAGCCATGATGCCCAATTATCTTGGCTGAAAAGGTTAGGAAGCAGAGCTCTAAAGGATGTTGGCAAAAGGAAAAGAATGCAAAAGGAGGAACTTACTTGAAAACTGCTGGATTGGGGCCCAATATGGGCCGGAGAGTCCCGGAGGAGACTCGTCAAGCAAGACACATGAGGCAAGATGGAGCGAAGACCAGTGTTTAATGATGACAAATCAGAAGCATTTATGCCTGCCTGATCTCGCTGCGTGCATACATTGCGCGTAGCGATACAGAGGAAGCCCTGAGTCTGCACATCATGTTTACACAAGTTAATTGGGGAAGTCTTCATCGGGGGAAGTTTCTTATCTAGCTAATTAACTACCGGGGACATGCATTGTTCCTTGCTATCGGGAGCAAACAAGTGGCCAAAGTTGACTCTCAGGCTTTAGGGCTTCTGCGGATGCGAGATTACCCATTATGTGCTTATCGAGTTAATCATCTGCGATCTTTAGCTCTCTATTGTCCTAGCTGCCTGTCAGGTCAGCAATAGGTGAATCAAGCTATATCTAATATTCCGCCCCCCAATTTCTGTCCCCTCGAAACCTGCAGCTCAAAGGAGTAATCTCCCATATCTGTGGTTCTGTCAGGGACAGCTGTGCCAATTGTGTGCGCGGAACCCACAGAAAACTTTAGAGCCGTGGTTCCCAACGTGGGGCGCACACCCCATTGGGTGGGGGGATTTGATTTTTAAGAGGGACAATTTGAGAATGAGTTATTAACAGTGAATGGCCTTTTAGGCTTCCTCCACGTGAATAGGAGTTCACTTTTTGAATAAGAAGAATTATATGTCACAAGGGGGTGGGATCAGGATTTTAGAGATGCTTAGGTGGGGCATGGCCAAAAAAAGTTTGGGAACCACTGTTCTAGAGGGATGAGAACAAATGAGAAAAGAAATCAGTTTGGGGGTGGAAGTGGTCACATGGGCCACTTACCCCACAATTTGCACTGGATTGGGCACAGATAAATATGAATTAAAACTTGACAGCTACATGACATAAAGCTCAATATGGGAAAGCCCTTTGAAGGGTATTTTTTTTCTGAGCAGGGAATTGTCTTTGTTTCACCAGCAGGGGAGAATTAAATTTGTTCTCATTGGTTTGACATTGCTTTTGTCCACTTTCTGTCAGATTGCCTGAATTGATGCAAAAGGGCCCTCTTGGGAGTATCAGTTCCTTTCAACCAAGCACCTCCATTTCAAAAACATTTCTTTTTCTTTTTTAAAGGTTTTAAATTAGAGCTGGAACACTCTATTACTAGGACACTTAGGCAAACAATGTTTCATGTCAGAGATTACTCTGGGTTGAAAGGATTTTTAGGAGACACCCAAATGAGGCTCCTTTCATGTCCCCAAGTGCAGCTCTCGGGTATTGAAACCCACCCAACCTTCCAGTCTCCAGCTCAGTGCCTTAACCACTAGCCACCAGGGGAGCTGCAGGCAAAGAATGAGAGTGAGCTAAGCATTCCCAATTACCGTATTTTCCAGCGTATAAGACGACTGGGCGTATAAGACGACCCCCAACTTTTCCAGTTAAAATATAGAGTTTGGAATATACTTGACGTATAAGACTACCTCTCTTCCAATGCACACCAAATAAAAATTAACCCACACTCAACCCGAAGACACGCAGCCCTTCGAGTTGAATGGGCAGGTTCTGGTGGAGAGCCAATCCACGCTCACGTTCTCCTCCTCGAGGTACAGGAAGATGTGTGCAGCTTGCTTCCCCTTGCTTCATACTCCCCGCACAGAGCAGGGACTCGGCTGCAGCACCCCCCACCATATGCGCCGGACATATGAAGCAAGGGGAAACAAGCTGCAGTTAAGTACCTGTCCTATAAGACGACCCCCGACTTTGGCACAGATTTTTCGGGGTTAAAAAGTAGTCTTATACGCCAGAAAATACAGTAGTTCCTTGTTAGCACCTTAAGGCAGCATCTGTTGTTAGAACTCCACACAAACTGAGCTCTCTGCCTCTGCTGACTCCAAGGAACTGTCCTCTGGGCAGCTACAGGTGACTTCGCCTATGGAAATGCAGTTTCATAAATTGTGAATCTCAGTGGCTCAAGCTATACTTTCCAAACTATGTAGCGAAGGCGGAGCATATTATTATTATTATTATTATTATTATTATTATTATTATTATTATTATTATTATTATTATTATTATTATTATTATTATTATTATTATTATTATTATTATTATTATTATTATTTGGATTTATACCCCGCTCTACTCAAGCACAAGGCTGACTCAAAGCGGCTACAACAATAAATACAAATACAGTTACAGCAATATAATAATACATATAATCACAAATACCAAATAAATAATCAAAGAAATCCACAGTGACACAAAAGCACAGTATCAAAATATCAACAATCAATAATTACAATTCAAATACAAAGTATAAAGAACAACAAAAATACATAATATCAAGGCATTATATAAAGTTTATATACTATATTCGTGCAGTGTTTACCGTAAATTATATATTTTTCTGTTCTGCATTATATAATTTATTAAATACTGGTCTGATACTGCAGTGAGCATGGAATGTTTACTGACAGTTGCAGATGGGGAGAATGACGGATTCCAGAAAAGACCACAGGGCCAACTGCAGAAGAAAATAGGCTGGATGACTGGAAGCGAAGGGAAAGGTTTTTCTCCAGAGGTTTTAGTGTCTTGCTGGCAGATGAGACTATTAATGTCAAGGAGCACAGAGGAAGTAAAGAGGAGATAAAAGACAGCTCTTGTAACCAGAGCTTGGGCATGATTTGCTAATTTTTATAAAAAATTATTTTTCTACCACTATGCTTTTGGGATTAAAAAGGGATTTTAAAAGATGGATTCTAAACTCTTCTTAGTTTCATGTGATATGTATCTAGGATTCTTCTGCTCCTGGCTCTTATTTTTTCCAGGTTGCATTGCCACATTAAGAAACAGATGTTGGACACTATCAACGTATGCAGGTGAAACTCGGAAAATTAGAATATCGTGCAAATGTTCATTCAGTTGAGTAATGCAACTAAAAAGGTCAAACAAATATATGAGATAGTGAGGTTTATCCGCAGATATAAATTGGCAATAACCTTCCCTAAAAGGTTAGGGTTCGGCCAAACACGACCTTGAGCCTATATAGCTCGGCGGTGAAGGAAATTGGGGAGCGGATTCATATAGTCATCGTTATGATTCACGAGTGCCCAGCTGGCCATTAGCTCATATATGGGCAAATACCAAAGGCCATAAGGTGGTGACCTAAGATAAACATGTAATGTATATCTCACATCCACAGACTCTCGGAGTCAGAGAACAAACCATGATGTGGTTGATTAACTCACCACAGATAGACTCCAAGATAGGCAAACAATGGCCTGTCATCCTGCAGTTAATTAACTGATAAACATGCTTCCTGGAACGTCCTAGTTACTCATTCTCCCCTTGTGCCAGATCATCAAGTCTGTATGAATGCAATGGTTTGGGGCAAAGAATAAAATGCCAGCAGTCCAAGTGGGCTGCACTGGACTTTCACCTCATCTTTGCCTGCGTGCCTTCCTTGTGTCCAGTCACTCCGTGACCCAGCGGGCCATTTCTGGCCCAGCATTCCAACAAGATAGACTCATTACAGTCAACAATCTGGCTACAACCTTTTGCACCAGGTGGAGTTTCCAAATCATCTCCAAAGGCAGTCTCATGTAGAGCACGTTGCAGTAATCCAAATGGGAGGTAACCAAGGAATGTGGCATTGAAGCCCAGCCTGGCTTCTCATGGACTGGGTGCAGTGGGCACATAAGTTCTAATTGTGCAAATGTACTTCTGACTACTACTAAGACCTGGGCATCCTGACTCAGACAGGAATCTAGAGGTACACCCAAGCTGCACACCAGAGCTTTCAGGGGTAGCATAACTAGTGATGCATTGCAGCAGATTCTGTCAGGTTCTGCAGAACCAGTAGCGGAAATTCCTCAGGCCACACCCACTTGGTTGGCCATGCCCACATCCATAGCCCATATTGCAGGATGTTTGGCTCCGCCCACAGATTTGGCCATGCCCACAGAATAAGTAGTAAAAAAAATTGCAGTGCATCACTGAGCATAACCCCACCCAACACAACTTGAATCCTTCTGGACAACACAGGCCTTATATAAACAACATAGAGCCTACCCTATGGTTTTCAATGTGAACTGCCATGCGATTCTTGCAATTTCTAATGTTCCATTGAACAAATTATTTTTTAAACCTAACATACTGTAGTTTCTCCTTTGTTTTTATTAATTCTTCTTCTGTGTCTAGGCCAGATGTGAAACTGCCAAAATGAAGGCACTTTTGGTGAATTCTTTCTTCAGTTCCTATCGCCTGACCTAGTGTGAGAAAGATTAGCCGGCAACACAAGGTTGCCATTACCAGGGTACACCCGATTGTGGTTTAAAAATACCACAATCTTCGAGGAGGCTCTTTCTGTATGTATATCCCTGGTTTTTTAAATTAACTTTACTCTTTCTCTCTGCTGTTCTAGGGGACACAAGCAAAAACAGATGAAGACAAAGACACATCTATATATAAGGAGTAGAAGGGATAATCTCAATGTCTGAACAGGTCATTTTCTGGTTCCCACAAGGAGCTATTTTTAATATTTTCCCTAGGCAGAATTGGGTAGAAATCAAAGGATAAACATCAGATTGGGCGCCAGGATATCTAGAGAGAGGGAGGGAGGGAGCAGCAATTAGAGGGGACTTGCTTTATCTTATTTCTTTCTTGATATGAACCACTGGGGAGGGGGGAATCCCCACTACTGCTGTTCATTATTCCAATTTAGGGACTTTGTGTGAGGCAGTCATTTATAGTGACCCACTGAGAATATTACAGATCAAAGGAGGTCAAAGGATGGGTTGGTTGGGTTGGCCCTGTCAAAATTCCAATGATATGAACCACCACCACCACCCCTTTGCCTCAGGCTGCAGCAAAAGGCCATCTCTTTGCCTGGATCCTTCACGTCTTCTCCAAATCCAAACCAACCAGTCAGTTGTAATCAGAATCTTCATCTCTATTGAGTGGTCACAGCTTACCCATTAAAAACTAAACAAAACCAGCAGAGTTTGTTCATTAGTTTTTAATTGCATATGAGTAACATTCAATTTAGGGGCTGTGGTGGCTTAGTGGTTAAGAAGCTGAATTTGATGACCGGAAGGTCAGCAGTTCGAGACCTGAGTGCTACACGACCGAATGAGCTTCTGACTCTGTCCCAGCTTTTGCCAACCTAGCAGTTCAAAAGCAAGAAATTGCAAGTAGGCTCAAGTGGCTAAGACGATGACTGGGAGGCAGAAGGTCAGCAGTTTGATTCCCGAGTACTGCAGGATGGAATGAGCTCCCGTCTTCGTCCCAGCTCCTGCCAACCTAACAGTTCGAAAGCAAGAAATTGCAAGTAGATAAATAGGGACCACTTTGGTGGGAAGGTAACAGTATTCCATGTGCTCCGGTGTCTAGTCATGCCTGCCTCATGACCACGGAAACGACTGCAGAAGCAGACAATGCTGGCTCTTCAGCTTTGAAACAGAGATGAGCACTGAACCCTAGAGTTGGATATGACTGGCTTTCGAGCAAGGGAAACCGTTACCTTTTAAATAGGGACCACTTCGGTGGGAAGGTAAACAGTGTTCCGTACACTCTGGTGTTTAGTCATACCTGCCACATGTCCATGGAAATGCCTGCAGATACTGACAGCGCTCACTCTTTGGCTATAAACAGAGATGAGCACTGAACCCTAGAGTCAGATACAACACTGGCTTTCGAGCAAGAGCGACCTTTGCCTTTACCTAACATTCAATTTACCTCTTTGATACTTCCTCTTTCCCCTCAAATCACAGGCTAAGATTAATAAACATACACCAGAGAGGGAGGCCCACAACAAATGTCTTGAAAGTCTGCCTAGATTAAGGCTGGCGCTCAGTACCCTTGCAATCTGCAGGAGAAAAGTTACCCTTCAACTGAATATTTAAGTGGCTGCAGCACTGCCAACTTGGTAGGTTTTGTGTTCTGAGCAGTACTGTGGAAGGATTAATGTGGATTTTGTGGTTATGTAAGCAGCTGGATCTTAAACCATCTCTATTTTTAAGGCTTCTCAGCATCTGAGTCATAGTTCTCGTGTCATATTTGCATCATTTCACAGCAGTCTTTCCAACAAGGTTCAAGCATCAGATGCCAGCATATGAACTGGCAGAAGGGACAGAACTCCATCACTTACCAAGGTAATCTTGCCAGACATACCTCAGAGTGCAACCCCCACAATCTCTGGATCAAGATTTCAAGCTGAGACTGTAGGACAGTGATGACCAACCTTGGCACTCCAGGTGTTTTTGGACTTCAATTCCCAGAAGCCCTGATCAGCAGGAGTGCTGAATTGGACTTCTGGTAATTGAAGTCCAAAAACACCTGGAGTGTCAAAGTTCGCCATCACAGCTGTAGGACGTGCAGTCCAAAAGCTAATTTTTTATAGGTATTTCCACCCAAGGTCTGTCATAAAGAACTGGCAGTAGTTTAAACCATTGTTTAAAATCAGCCCAAGTACTGCCTAAAGCAGCTGGTTCTCAGAGGAATTCCTAGTGGAAGCACCAGAAGGTACTATCCAGGGTAGAAAGCCTTTGGCCTGCCAATTGAGTTGGCCTATAAAACCCAGAACCTCCAGACAACATGGCCAGTGGCGGCGATTGTTTGTTTATAAGAGTGGGCTGGATCAGGCTAAATAGAGTTGTTAGGAGGACCAATATGGCATTTGAATATGCAATCCTTGAATTCAAAGGAATTATGGATCTCTGGCGATCCTATTTAGTCTGCAGCCTTTGCCAAGATCGTGAAGTGGCTTGCAGTCACTTCAGGATATTATCAAATCAATCACTTCCTCAGCTCTGAGGAGCAGTCAAGGAAGATGAGAGGAAAATGTTTACGTGTTCATTAGAGCAGCCAATATTTGCTACACCGCTATATATAAAAAAGACAAATTGAAGACTTGCTCCCAGAAATTCCTGTTGCTATTATTTTAAACGTCCAGTCAAGAGTCTGTCCACATCTGAATTGGGTAGGCTCTCAAAGGTAAAGGTTGCTGATGTGTATTGAATGAAATTGTTCCACCATTTTATGTTCTCCTCAGTTTCTAAGTAACACGAGATTGAGGTTTGCGCCATTTCCTTGCTTGAAAGCCAGTTGTATTCGACTAAGGTTCAGTGTTTATCTTTGTTTACAGCCAAAGAACCAATGCTGTCTGCATCTGTAGACGTTTCTGTGGACACATGGCAGGCACATACCTGTCAAGTTTTGGATTTGAAAATAAAGGAAATTTCCCGGCCAAAATGGGAAACTTGACACCTATGCTTATCCTGTCCAGCCCTCCAGTGGCAGCATTAGGGCATTGCAGTCTGACTGATACAGGAGGACAGCGGGAAAGAGGGTAAAATACGGGAATTTCCCGGCCAATATGGGACACTTGACAACTATGTTCATCACACTTGATGAGATCCAGGAAGATAAACAACAGGAACAAACTGAGGTTCTCTCCCTTAATATGGTTGATGAGGTGCATGTAGATGAACAGATTGCAGGAGAGAGGCTCCTTGTACTAGGCGATTCAATAATTAGAAATACAGAGAAATAGATTTGTGATGCACATGATAACCGTGTGGTGACTTGCCTGCCAGGTGCAAAAGTTGCAGACATCACAAGAAATCTAGATAGATTGTTAGAGAGAACTGGGAACGAGCCAGTTGTCATGGTACACGTTGGTACCAATGATGTTGAGAAGGCCAAGCGGTCTGTCCTAGAAGCCAAATTCAGGTTGTTAGGAAGAAGATTGAAGTCCCGGACTTCCAAGGTAGCATTTTCAGAAGTGCTGCCTGTCCCTCGCGCAGGAACTACCAGGCAGGCAGAGCTCAGAAGCCTCAATGCGTGGATGAGGCGGTGGTGTCGAGAGGAGGGGTTCAGATTTGTCAGGAACTGGAGAACATTTTGGGACAAGCCAAATCTGTTCAGGAGGGATGGGTTGCATTTGAACCATGATGGGACCAGATTGCTGGCACTCAACATCAAAAGGGTTGCAGAGCAGCTTTTAAACTGATAACTGGGGGAAAGCCGACAGGAGCTAGGCAGCATCCGGTTCAGGAAAGTGTGTACTTGAGTAGTGAGGAGGATGCAAAAATTACTGAGCAGAGCAAGGAGCTAGTCACCAGCACTCTAGCAGAAGGATGCAAGAGGCAGTCTAACAATGCAACTGGACTCAAAAGACTGTATCAGGAAAGCATATATAAATGCTTGTATACAAATGCCAGAAGCCTCCGGAACAAAATAGGGGAGCTGGAATACTTAGCAATAGATAAGAATATTGATATTATTGGTATCACTGAAACCTGGTGGACGGATGATAACCAATGGGATACAGTTATCCCAGGCTACAAACTGTACAGGAAGGATAGGAAGGGGCAAATGGGAGGTGGTGTAGCCTTGTATGTCAAAGAAGTGATAAAATCGTATGAATTGGAATATCTAGGTGATTTGGAGTCACCATTAGAAGCTCTGTGGGTAAGAGTACCAGACCACAAGGATGGTCTAACAGTAGGCATATACTATCGGCCTCCGACCCAAACTCTTGAGGGAGACTGGCAGTTGGAGAATGTTGTAAAGGAGGCATCCAAGAAGGGAAGCCTGGTTATAATGGGGGACTTCAATTACCCTCACATAGACTGGGTGAACTGTTGTTCAGCACATGATAAAGAGATAAAGTTCCTAGATATGCTAAATGATTGTTCCCTGGGACAGATGGTTGAAGACCCAACTAGAGGTACAAGTATCCTTGACTTGATCCTGAGTAATACTCAGGATCTGGTGCAAGATGTTAATGTGACTGATCCAATAGGGAACAGTGACCACAACTCAATTATGTTTAACTTGATCATAGACCGCAAGTCACTGATAAAATCTAACACAGAGACCTTAAATTTTCAAAAAGGAAATTTCCCAAAGATGAAGAAACTAGTAAAAAAGAAGCTGAAAGGGAAAATTGAGAGAGTCCAAACACTCCAAGAGGCATGGAGGCTGTTTACAAAAACAATAACAGAGGCCCAATTGGAATGCAAACCCAAAAGGAAAAAGGGCACTTCCAGGTGCAAGAGGACTCTGATGTGGCTTACAGGAGCTGTTCGGGAAGTGATCAAGAGCAAGAAAAGCTCATTTAGAAGATGGAAGGCTTGTCCGAATGAGGACAGCAGGCAGAAACATAAATTCTGGCAGAACAAATGCAAGGCAACAATCAGGAAAGCAAAGCAAGACTTTGAGGAGCGTATAGCTAAAAATACTCAGAGAAATAACAAAGACTTCTTTAAGTACATTAGAAGTAAGAGCCCAACTAGGAAGGCCATTGGACCATTAGATGACAATGGAAGGCAAGGGGTTATTAAAGAGGAAACAGAGATTGCAGAGAGACTCAATGAATTCTTTGCATCAGTATTCACTGAAGAAGACAGAGGCCACATGCCCAAAACAGAGCCTATCTTCGTATGGAGGGAAACCGAAGAATTAAGCCAGATAGAAATAACCAGGGAGGAGGTCCTTGCATGTCTTGTTAAGCTAAACACTAACAAATCCCCAGGACCAGATGGCATCCATCCACGAGTTCTCAGGGAACTTAAAGATGAAATTGCTGATCTCCTAGCCAAAATATATAATCTTTCCCTCAAATCAGGCTTTGTGCCTGATGACTGGAAGGTAGCGAATGTAACACCAATTTTCAAAAAAGGATCCAGGGGTGATCCAGGAAATTACCGACCTGTCAGTTTGACATGTGTCCCAGGTAAAGTGATGGAAACCATCCTAAAAGATAGAATTAATAGGCACATAGAAGAGAAGGCGCTGCTAATGCAAGTGCGGCGCCAAAATGGCTGCCGCGCTCTTTGCGGGCCCCCCCCACCGGACGAAGACATCCGGGTAGTTAGGGGGCGTGGCCAGCACCCTTATATAAGGGGCGGCCACGAGGCAGCCGAGCTGCCATTTTGCGAAGCGACGGAGCGGAGAAGTTTTTCCCTCTTACCTCCGTCGCTCTTGCCTTTCTTAGGGAAGCCTCTGGCTGATGATTTTCTTGACTTTTCCGGCTTCCCATCGTTTAGCTGCTATGCCCTCTAAGAAGAAGGCGACTGCGAATGCGGCTCGTTCTGCACGGAGGCGCCAGCCGGGTCGGAGGACCGCGGCTGCGCCTTCCCAGCAGCCTCCTTTGCCTGAGCCCACCGGGACCGGTGGGATGGGGTTAATTGCCCCTTGGCCCGAGGCGGGGTGTCCGCGTACCGGCCCAGCTGGGGCCGCGGCCCCCGGCCCGCAAGCAGTGGCCACTGCCTCTGGCATGGCCCATTCTGCGGGGCCTTCTTCCATCGGTGCGCAGCTTCCTGCGGGGGGTTTCAGCCATGGGGGGTGGCTGGGTTCCCTCCCCTGGCAGGGTACCCCCCCGGCCCTGCAGGGGCCGGGCCGGGGGTGGTGGCCGTATATGGGCCCCGGGGTCCAGGGACCTGGACCGGCGCCTGCAGCCAGTGGGCCGGCTGGCCCTTTGCCCCCACTTGGCTTAGGGGGCTACGTTAGTGTTGAGGCCCTTCTGGCCCGCGTTGCGGCCCTCGAGGCATCCCTCGCGAGGGTTAACCACCCGGGGGTACCTTTTGGGGTGCAGGTTGATCCTTTGTCTGCCGGTCAGCGGCAGGCGGCAGGACGGGTCGAGCTGCCCGAGGCGCATGGGCCGGCTTCGGCCACTGCCTCGCAGCTCCCCACTCAACAGGCTGATGCTGGTCAGGCCCCGTCGACGAGCTCAATTGCGGTCGTGAGCTCCGACGCCCCCAGCGGGCCGGAACCCCCGGTGGGGGCGGCCCGCGGGGGTGCTGCATGTGAGTATGCAGTTCAATCTAGTGCACCCACACACCTACCCACGTTGGGGGGGGCATTCCAGTGGCCGTGGCCTCGCATGGGTGGTGCGACGGTTCAGTCGCCGACGTCCCACCCGGTGACGTCACCTCTCACCCAGGGCCCCGTTTTGGGTGGTACCTCTTATTCAGTTGGGAATGTGTTAGGGGTGGCCGGGTTGGTCCAGGCTCCTTTCCAGATCCCCGTGGTTCCCACTGTGCCGGTGTCGGCATTGCCGACAGTGGGGTATTCCTTGCCCCTGGGGGACCATTTGGCCCAGGCCACCAAAGAGAAGATCTGGCGTGGGGAGTATGTGGACATCTTCTCCCTTCTTAACAGAGAGCCCACCAAAGAGGAGAGGGAGGGGCAGGATGAGAAGGATAAGGAACAGGCACGTCGTCGTAAGCCGCCACATACGTGGGCCAATTGGTTGCCGGCGTACCTCATATACATGGCGGTCTACCTCAGGGCCCGGCCGGATTTGGCAATTCCGATGGTCCAGTATTTGGACAACATTTACCGGGTGATGGTCGACTTCCTGGGCCCGTCGTGGTTGGCTTACGACGAGGAATTCCGTATGCGGATTCCCCTGCACCCTGAGATGAGGTGGGACGAGCCCTGCCAGAAGCTGTGGCTTCTGTACATGACTCCCACGCGTCCTGCGCCTGGGGAAAGATACCATTGTGGACATGCGGTCCAGCGAGCGGCCCCAGCACAGACACCCCGCCAGGTGGCGGGGCAGGGGGTTCCAGCCCGCCTGCTGTGCTGGACTTTCTCGTCCAATGGTTCCTGCAGTAGGAAGAATTGCCGGTACAGGCATGAGTGTCCCTCTTGCGCTGGCCCCCATGCGGCCTCCGCCTGCCCCAGGCCTGGAGGGGTGCGGGGCAAAGGTAGGGGCGGACAAGGGGCTGGCAAGACTGCCGGAGAGGGAGCTGGTCCACCGAAAGGCCCCCTCCCCAATTAATGTGGACATGTTGGAGCGTTGGCTCGCATCGTACCCGAGGGGGGCAGATGCGGTTTACCTGCTTCAGGGTTTTCGACTGGGGTTCCGTATTCCTTTCCAGGGTGATAGGTCCCCCCAAGATGCCCCCAACCTTTTGTCCCTTAAGGGGAGGGAGGAGGTGGCTGCCGCCAGCATTTCTAAGGAGGTTGATGCGGGCAGGGTCGCTGGCCCTTTCCCTACACCCCCGTTCCCCAACCTTAAAGTGTCACCCTTGGGCTTGGTGCCCAAGAAGTCACCGGGCGAGTTCCGCCTGATCCATCACTTGTCCTACCCAGCCGGCCGATTGGTCAATGATGCTATCCCTGATGACCTTTGCTCAGTCAGGTATACATCTTTTGACCAAGCGCTGCGCATGGTGCGCTCATGTGGCCCGGGTGCGCTGTTGGCTAAGTGCGACATTAAGTCTGCCTTTCGCCTCCTGCCGGTTCACCCGGGTGACTTTGAGTTGCTGGGTTTTAAGTTCCGGGGTGATTATTATTTCGATAAGGCCATGCCTTTTGGCTGTTCCATATCGTGCTCGGCCTTCGAGCGTTTTAGCACCTTCCTACAGTGGGCTTTTGTCCGCAGGTCTGGGTCCCGGTCTGTAGCCCATTACCTGGATGATTTTTTATTCGGGGGTGAACGGGGCTGGGACACGTGCACACGTCTCCTCAATACATTTCAGACGCTAATGGAGGAACTGGGTGTCCCTTTAGCGCCCGAAAAGACCGAGGGCCCATCTACACAGCTAGTCTTCCTGGGGGTGGAGATTGACACGGTAGCGCAGGCTTCTAGGTTACCAGGGGATAAGGTGTCAAGGATAGTGGCCCTTATCTCGGACTTGCTTGCTAAACGCAAGGCATCACTGCGGGAACTGCAGGTGCTGCATGGTCATCTCAATTTCGCTTGCAGGGTGGTCGCACCGGGCAGGGCATTTGCTCGGCGCTTGTGCGACGCCATGACAGGCTTATCCAGGCCCCACCATAGGGTGAAACTAACCCAGGGCATTAAGGCAGATATGCTTATCTGGCTCCAGTTCCTGAGGGAGTTCAATGGGGTGTCATTTTGGAGGTCTGACCTTCTGGCTTCCCCTCGTTTCCAGATATAGTCCGATGCCTCTGGGTCCCTGGGTTATGGGATGTACTTCAATGGGAAGTGGGCCTATGGTGGGTGGCCACCAGCCTGGTCAGGTACGGGGTGCCTGCGGGATCTTATGTATCTGGAATTTTTTCCCATCCTGGGGGCCTTGATGCTATGGGGTGAGGAGTGGGCCAACTCGGTCGTTCATTTCTGGTGTGACAATGCGGGCGTTGTCCGCATTGTCAACTCACAGACTTCCAAATCACCCAGGGTAATGGACCTGGTGCACCAGTTTGTATTGCGCAGCCTGCGCCTTAATGTGCTGTTCCGGGCCAGGCATGTCCCGGGGGTCAATAATGATATCGCTGACGCTTTGTCCCGTCTGCAGATCTCCCGGTTCCGCGCCTTGGACCCGGATGCGGAGGAATTTCCCTCGCCACTCCCGGACGAGATATGGACCTTTGGCAAGGAGAGGTGAACCGGGCGATCGGCATGTCGCTAGCGCCACGCACGCGTAAGGCGTATCAACACGCATTCAATTCTTTCAGGGCATTCTGTGCCCAATTCTGGCTGCCAGATACCTGGCCGATCCCGGTGGCCCATATACTTCAATTCATGGTTGACCTGCATTCCCAGGGCCTTGCACCTCGAACCATAGCATCCAGGCTGTCAGCGCTGGCTTTTATGGCCAAAGTAGGCGGACATGCGGACAGTACCGCTGACTTCCGTGTGAGACATGTTTTGGAGCGGTGGGTGCGGGAGCGTGGGCGTAGCCCGGACAACCGCCACCCAATTTCCCCAGGGGTTCTTACCCAACTGGCACGGGGCTGGCAGGACCTATGTTTTGATAGGTATGAGGCAGCCCTGTTTCATGCGGCTACAACGGTGGCCTTTTTTGGAGCGCTCCGCATCAGCGAGCTTGTGATGCTGTCTAAGGCGGATGCTAGTCGTAGGGCACTGGAACTCGAAGATGTCTATGTGGCCAAAGACTGGGCTCAGTTGAGGATACGCTCCTCTAAGACAGATCAGCATGGCGTAGGCAGTGGAGTAAGACTGCTACGGTGTTCTTTGGCAGACATCTGTCCGGTTGGTGCCCTACAGGAGTTCCTTGCACTGCGTGGCACGCACCATGGCCCGTTTTTCTGTCACCAAGATGGGTCTCCCCTTACTAAATTTCAATTTTGGAAGGTGACCGGCAAAGCGCTGGCCGGTGTTGGCCTCCCAGGGGTCCATTACGGCACCCATTCATTCAGAATAGGGGCGGCTTCCATGGCGGCTGCTTTTGGGTACTCCGGGGCTGAGATACGCCGTATGGGGAGGTGGGGATCGCAATGTTTTCAATTTTATGTCCGCCCTCTTTCACCGTGAGTACCAGTCGAGTCACCGCACCTTTTCTCTTCCTCGTTTTTTCCTTGACAGACCCTGGGTGTCGTATTACGCCGGTGACAGTATGGCTGGTGGGCCATAGTTACGTGCACAGGGCAGCACGTTACGCTGCGGCGACAGAGTGGGGACCCCGACTGGGACTGGGTGCATACGCAAGTCTCACATGGTTGTGGAGGGAGCTGTTGCCATTCCTTTTCTCGGGCCGGAGTGCTGACCCGCCTGACATCCTGATCATACACCTTGGGGGCAATGATTTTGGTCAGGTCACCGGCCTATCGCTGAAGCATGCGATTTGCGGCGACCTCGCCTACCTGCATTACGTGTGGCCCGCCACAAGCCTCGTTTGGTCAGACATGGTGCCGCGGCACGCGTATAGGGGAGGGTTCGACCTCCAGGCCCTGGACCGGGCTAGACGCATGGTAAACAGGGCTGTTGCCCGGTTCATTGTCAGCAGGGGTTGGGGGCGGGTCAGTCGTCACCCCGCCATTAGTCTGCAAAATTATGGCCTGTACGCAGGGGATGGGGTCCATCTGTCGCGAGGAGGTATGGACCTCCTGTTGGGTGATTGGCGAGCAGGCCTGTTGACCGAGCTGACGGTCTGGGGGGGGGGCGTCGAGCCTTCTTTGAAGCCCCTCCGTGTGGCGGGTAGCACTGGTAAGGTAAACATTTATGACCCACAGGTATCCGGCAGGTTCGCAATTGACTGGACAACACTAGACAGGTATAAGTTGGTTAAACGTTGTCCGGTCAACGACGAACCAGGCGACGGGGTGATGGCTACAGCTAGACAGCATGCATCACCCCGTGATTTTACGGATACGCGTCAGAGGGTGGGGTCATTAGTTAGATATTGACTACGGTCAACAATTTGTTTGTTGTCAACAAACAAATTGATACAAATAGATACATTGTAACAATTGCCGTTGGCAATTTTGGGTGGTACCTTACCAGTGTTACTTCGGCCTGCTTGCCTTAAGAATTATAATTGGTCAATTACCAATAGAAATTTATAATTCGGACTAGGGCATGAATCAATAAATGTGGCCCAATGCCGTTATCCACTTTCATCGGTGTCTGAGTCCTTTATTGGGGGGTGCGCCTGCAATGCAAGCGCGGCGCCAAAATGGCCGCCGCGCTCTTTGCGGGCCCCCCCCCACCGGACGAAGACATCCGGGTAGTTAGGGGGCGTGGCCAGCACCCTTATATAAGGGGCGGCCACGAGGCAGCCGAGCTGCCATTTTGCGAAGCGACGGAGCGGAGAAGTTTTTCCCCTCCACCCCCTCCCTAGTTAACAGTGTGATATTTTGGTCGCTTCGGGGCCGGGTGGGAATTTTTGGCTGGGACTCACAATTGGCTCTTGGGTCCTGGTTTTTTCGCCCATCCCACACTGTTGCTATGGTTTGATATAGGGGTTTTTCTGTTGCTGCTGTTGACTTTGGTCACATGGGCGGGTAGCACTGGTAAGGTAAACATTTATGACCCACAGGTATCCGGCAGGTTTGCAATTGACTGGACAACACTAGACAGGTATAAGTTGGTTAAACGTTGTCCGGTCAACGACGAACCAGGCGACGGGGTGATGGCTACAGCTAGACAGCATGCATCACCCCGTGATTTTACGGATACGCGTCAGAGGGTGGGGTCACTAGTTAGATATTGACTACGGTCAACAATTTGTTTGTTGTCAACAAACAAATTGATACAAATAGATACATTGTAACAATTGCCGTTGGCAATTTTTGGTGGTACCTTACCAGTGTTACTTCGGCCTGCTTGCCTTAAGAATTATAATTGGTCAATTACCAATAGAAATTTATAATTCGGACTAGGGCATGAATCAATAAATGTGGCCCAATGCCGTTATCCACTTTCATCGGTGTCTGGGTCCTTTATTGGGGGGTGCGCCTGCAAAGCAGAGCCAACATGGCTTTAGCAAGGGCAAATCATGCCTCACTAATCTGCTGGAATTTTTTGAGAGTATCAACAAGCATGTGGATAAGGGGGATCCAGTTGACATTGTTTATCTGGACTTTCAGAAGGCTTTTGACAAGGTCCCACACCAAAGGCTCTTGAATAAACTTGCCAGTCATGGAATAAAGGGACACGTCTTGTCCTGGATCAGCAACTGGCTAAGGGACAGGAAACAGAGCATAGCACTAAATGGACACTTCTCCAAGTGGAGGGAAGTAAAGAGTGGGGTCCCCCAAGGTTCAGTACTGGGACCCCTGCTTTTCAACCTCTTCATAAATGATCTAGAGGTAGGAGTAAATAGCAAGGTAGCCAAATTTGCTGACAACACTAAATTATACAGGGTAGTGAAAACTGTGAGAGATTGTGAGGAGCTCCAGAGGGATCTCTTGACACTGGGGGAGTGGGCAAAACAGTGGCAAATGAGCTTCAACACTAGTAAGTGCAGAGTGATGCATGTTGGGGCAAAAAACCCCAATTACATTTATAAACTGATGGGGTCTGAACTCTCTGCGACAACCCAGGAAAGGGACCTTGGTGTCCTGGTGGACAACTCAATGAAGGTGTCAACCCAGTGTGCCTCAGCAGTGAAAAAAGCCAACTCAGTGCTAGGGATCATTAGGAAGGGTATAGAAAATAAGTCAGCAAGTGTCATTTTGCCTCTTTATAAATCTATGATGAGGCCCCATCTGGAATACTGTGTACAGTTCTGGTCGCCATATCTCCAGAAGGATATTATGGAGTTGGAGAAAGTGCAGAGGAGGGCAACCAGAATGCTTAGGGGACTGGAACACTTTCCTTACCATCTGAGGCTGCAACGGTTGGGCCTTTTCACTCTTGAACGACAGCGTCTAAGAGGTGACCTGATTGAAGTTTATAAAATCATGCACGGTGTGGACAAAGTAGATAAGAAAAAACTGTTTTCCCTATCGCACAACACTAGAACTAGGGGACACTCGATGAAACTTTTGGGTACTAGTTCTCAAACAAATAAGAGAAAGTACTTTTTCACCCAGAGGATCACTGGTCTATGGAACTCCCTGCCAGAAGAAGTGGTGACAGCTGTCAGTCTTGACAGATTTAAGAAAGGATTAGACAAGTTCATGGAGGACAAGGGGATCAATGGCTATAATTATGGATACTTAAGGACAACCTCGGGGTTGGAGAGATAGGCAGGATATCTCTCAATGCCATTTCCAGGGAATCCTAAGCAGGTGAAGGCATCTGCTTGGGAATACCTTGAAGGAAATGGTGAGCCACTGTGTGAGACAGAATGCTGGACAGGATGGGCTGTGGCCTGTTCCAGCAAGGCTGTTCTTATGTTCTTATCTACTGCTAGGTAGGCTCTCAAAGAGACCTTCAAAAGGAAAGCAAACAGAAGTTTCTGGGAAGAAGCTTTCCATTTGTCTTTTTTAAAAAAACTGATGCAGCAAATACGAGTTTCCCTAATACACACTTAATTTTTTCCCCATGGAGCCTTGGAAGTGATTAATTTGCTAATAACCTGAAGTGGCTGTATTATTATACCACTTCATAATTTTGATAAGGTAGAAGGCGGCTTGCTTTTTGGGCCAGTTTCAGCAATCACACACACTGGAAATGGACCCAAACAGAGCTATCCTACCCACACCAAAAAAAAAAAAAAAAAATAGAAGCCCCTGATAGGGGCTCACAAAAGTGCAGATAGGATTGCTCCGGGGGTGAGCTGGTTTGCTCCAGCAAAGACATTGTCCGATCGCCATCTCCAGAAGCGAACCAGCAGGGGAACAAACCATGGACTACTAAACACCCACATAGCAAGCTTCCAAAATATCAGGTACAGGCAAAGGCTCTCCATACTTGAGGCAATAGTTGATGTCCACTCAATGATGAGAACTGAGGCCAGATCACGGGTCCTTTTGGTTTATGAGGGAATGAGCTCCCCCAGTGGCTTAGTGATTAAAACGCAGAGCTGGAGACTGAAAGGTCGGGTTTCGATACCTGAGAGCTGCACTTAGGGACATGAATGGAGCCTCATTCGGGCATCCCCTAAAATTCTTTCAACTCAGAGTAATCTCTGACATGAAAGTACAGTAAAACTCTGACTTACAAATTCCCCGAGTTACATAAAATCCAATTTATATAATGATTTTGTGCTAAAACCATGTCCCGATTTACACAAATGTCCCGATTTACATAAATTTACGTAACATGATTGCCTATGGGTTTGCTTCAAGTTATGTAAAAATTCATTTCCCTATGTGTTTGCTTGGATTTACATAAAAATTTCATTTTTCCAATGGGTTTGCTTTGAGTTACATAAAAATTAATTTTTCCTATGGGTTTGCTATGGAACGGACTTTTTGCATAAGTAGGGGTTTTTACTGTATTATTATATGAGGGGTTGAGCCCCAACAATCTTCAGGGCCAGTGAATAGATAGAAGAGCTATCTTAAGCTTTGGATTACGTCATATCTATATTTGTCTTTCCTTGGAAGTTCCACTTTGGCTGAGATTTACATATACTTTGCATCCATTACCAGCTCAGAGTTTAGAAAAGAGAGCCATGATAGGCAAACTATAATCCACAAAAGTAATTCCCTAAAGTTCAGATCCATTTGAAGATCTCTGTCCTGCAGAGCCAGCTCACTGCTGCCACAAGCTATAGTAAGGTTGCTAACAGTACTGCAGAAAACTAAGATGCAAATCAAACATGGAAAAACCTCTTTCCCTGAAAAGTTATTTTGCTTTTTATGAAAAGCTGAGAGAATAGAGGGAAGGTTGCACATTATTTTGTTTATTTGATTGGTACACCCCCAAATTTCCTACACTGGAAGAATGGCTGCTTGGAGTAGATTGGGGTGCCCAAACTACAGTTCATGGGCTGGATTTGGCCCCCAACAGCAATTCATCTGGCTCCTGATGCCCTTGCTGCTTCAGGAAGTGGAAGTAAAACACACCAGCGCATGCGCAGAATGCTGCAATAAATGTGTTCTGCGCATGCACAGGCATTACTTTCACTTTGAGGAACCATGTGACAGCCCAATCAGCTGTCTGGGGGGCATGGTCAGGCCTGTGGCCTGAAAAGTTTGGGCACCCCTGGAGTAGATGATTTTTAAAAAGTACCGACAAGTAGAGTGAAGCAGCTGTTCTCCTTTCATTTCTCCTTCAGGACTGGCAGCCTTTGAGCCTGTTTTTTTTACAAGAAACAATAATCAGCAGTTTAACTCCGGCACAGCAACTCTTATAGAGTATCTGTTTTCACAATCCACATGGTAGCAGCAGCACTATTAGGGACTGACTGCAAAGGTACAACATAGATAAGCTTTTATCTGAATTTGGAGTAATTAAAAGATTGCGGAGTTTGTTCTGTTCCTTATGGATTATCATAGCCTCCTAGTGGGGTACACAGAAAGAGCCTCCTCAAAGATTGTGGTATTTTTGAACCACAATCGGTTACATCCTGGTCAGGGCCACCTTGCGTTGCCGGCTAATCTTTCTCACAATAGGTCAGGCGAAAGGAACTGCAGAATGACCAAAAGATGCCTTCATTTTGGCAGTTCCATGTCTGGCCCAGACACGTAAGAAGAAGAAATAACCTCCTACTTTTTTAGGACTGAATTTCACAATTGAATTGTCCTGCTGCTGCAATTGCAGCTAGGAGCCACCAGGTGTCAGAATGATCTCGCCTAGCAGTCCCAACACTTCCAAAAGCTAGCTCAGATGAAACCTGGGGCCACTAGATAGATAACAGTAAATCAGGGGGCGATGCGGTGTCCATACATGTGAGCTGCAGTTCAAAATATCTAAAGGTCGCCCATGCTCGAATTCCAATTGTATCTGACTCTAGGGTTCAGTGCTCATCTCTGTTTATAGCCAGAAATGTTTGCAGACATTTCCGTGGACATGAATCAGGCATGCCTAGACACTGAAGTACATGTAAAGTAAAAAATATACCCCACCTTAGGTATAATATGTGTAGGCAAGAAGATCTATTTGTATCCTGAGATGGGACAGGAGTAATTTTACCGAAGAAACCTGGGGTTTTAAAAAAAAATCCATCTAATATCTTCAGATGAGAACACTCCAACTTAAATGGCGTATGGATTTTAACAGTTTTTGTTGTATGCTTCAAGTTTACCCAGAACGTCAATTTTTTTAACCTTTACAGAATGTTGAAGATACAATAAATGATTATTTTTGTGATATTTAAATTTTTTTTCATATCTCTACCCATTCAAGATGGATGATAATTTAAAAATAAATAAAAAGGCTACAGCAATAAACAAAATATTATATCATAGCACCATCAGTATGTGAAAAATCTGGTTTATTGGTGATGCCAATATCATGGAAGTAGTCCTTCTAGAAATTAATATTAATCTGTGGGAGAACACAGAAAGTAGTGGGGAGAAATGGAAATGCCCTGGGGACAGATATCCTTTGAAACAAAGGTGGCAAGCAGACATAGATATTTGTGGTGACAGATGGTGGGGGGACTTTTGCCTCCCCTGTAATCCTAAAGTTGGTGTTTCTTTAGAGCAGGGATTCTCAACCCGTGGCCCATGGGACGGATGTGGTCCATGGGACAGATGTGGTCCATGGGCTGGATGTGGCCCATGGTGCCATTTCATGTGGGCCCCCACTGCCTCCACCACACCAGGAAGTGTCATGTGGTGGAGGAAGGGCAAAATGGCCATCCAGCCCCCGAAAGTTGTTTGAGGGAGTGTGACCCGGTCCCTGGCTTAAAAAGGTTGAGAACTCCTAGCCTAAAAGAACATAGCTGCACACTGTAAGTAAACATTTTCTCCAACCAAGAAGCATCTAGATTAATTATTTATCCTTTCTCCAAAGGAAAGCGTGAGAAATGGGCAGGTCTCCCTCTGCTTTTCTCTGCATTAGAAAGAGAATGAGCAAATCCCTCCAAACAGCAGCTGCCTTTCCAAAGTAGCACAGAAAGGCCTTCAAAGATTGCACAGCAAAGCGCCCAAAGATTTGGCAGGCAGGAACAACAAGTGGAGAGTGATTTTTAAGTGCCTCAGGAGCTACCTCAGTGGTGGGCATCAGTAGGTTCGCACCAGTTCGCCAGAACCTGCCCCGCCCATCCAAGTTTTGAAACAAAGTAGTCCTAATTTGGGTGCAACGCAGGGTTTTCCCTCTGGCCACACCCACCATACCATGCCCACAGTGTGGTAGTAAAATCTTTTGGAGCCCACCACTGAGCTAGCTGCATGGTTCCCTACTTCTCATTGGGTGGAAACCCAGTTTGGATAAGAATCTGGGTAAATCTCACACTTTCTTTGATCCCAGCAATAAAAACAAGTGCATAACATGACAAATAAAATGATACATCTAGAAGACCCCATAGTTCTGTCAGCATACACTGTCTTTTGGCTCTTTCTACCCCATGTCTGTGAAATTTGTGAGGTAGGAAATAGTGAGTTCCTTCTTATTTTCCAGTTCTGCTAAAGGCCTCCTGGGATCTGCTTACCGTAACTAATGCTATGTCTCAGCTCTGCAAAGAAAGGGACAGATTCCTCAGTCACTACAAATTAGTCAAATGAAAATGGTATGTGAGACCAAGAAGCTGTTTTCCTGCAGCTGTTTTTTCCTTGGTCATCTTCACAAATGCAATCATTGCTGGAATGGAGCCCAACAGAAATCAGGAGTCAGTTACATGTATAACTGGCTTTTAAAAAAAACATGCAAAAAACAAAAGCAAGAAAAATAATATATACCTTTGAAACTGGGTCTAACTCACATAGCTCTTAGGAGGAAGGGTATAAAGAGTTTCCTTTTAGGGTGCATTTGTAAGTAAAATTGAGATGAAATGGAAGGTACAGAGCATGTTTATCAAATTTGCAGATTATACAAAACTAGGTAGAATAGCTAATGTTCTGGAAGACAGAAACAAAATTCTGAAACATCTTGAGAGCAATAGGCTGAAAACGGAATGGAATTTAACAGATAAGTGCAAAGTTTTACACCTAGTGGGGAGAAAGTAGGTGATATTAGACCAAGGGGGAGGGGATACTTGGTTCAATAATACCACATGCAAGCAAGATCTTGGAATCATAGATCAGCAGCTGAATATCAGCCAGCAGTGTAATGTGGCTGCAAAAAAAGACAAACACTATTTTAGGCTGCATTAACAGAACTACATCCCCCTAATTTTATGAAATACAATTTCCCTTCTATTTGGAGTGGTTAGGTCTCATCTTGAGTATTGTGTTCAGTTCTTAAAGGAGACACCACATTTTAAGAAGAATGCAGACAAACTGAAACAAGTTCAGAGGAGGGCAATAAGGATGAACAGGAGATTGAATAGCAAGCCCTATGAGGAAAGACTGAAAGAACTGTGCATGTTTAGACTTGAGAAAAGACTGAGGAGAGATATGAAAACAGGCTTCAAATATTCAAAAAGATTGTCAGACAGATATGTTCTCTGTTATCCAAGAGTGCAAGACTTGTAATAATGGTTGTTGTTATTTCTTTGTATCAGGAGTCAGGACATTGCATAATTTAAAACTATAGATGTATAAATATAGGTAAAACTCAAAACAAAAAGCCAGATTTCAGCTGAATATCAGGAAAAACTTTCAAACTATTAGAGCAGTATGGCATTGGAACCAATTACCTGGGAAGGTGATGAGTTCCCCCAGACTAGAGACCTTCAAGGAAAATTAGACAACCATCTGCCTGATGCACTTTGATTAGGATTCTTCAATTGAGCTAGAAGTTGGACTCAATGACTGTGTCTGCCCCAACTCCATTATTCTATTCTTCTACCATTCTAATGGAAGGTATAATTCATGCATGCTGTAGGACTGACATGTCCTTTTCTTCTACCCTTTTCTTAGGGTTAAACAACATGAGATGTGGAACTCACAATTAGAAGATGATAGTATATTTGGTCCCCTATGACGAAGCCATCAAGCTTTCAAATGAAGCCCATGTTTATCACAACCAAAGCAAGCTAATTTTAAAAAAATGTAGAAGAAAAGCATTGTGGGTTCTGCGCACACAATTGGCATACTGTCCCTGACAGAACCACGACTTGGGGGCACGCTCCTTGGAGCTCTGGTTCCAAGGGGACTTTGGTGTCTTGCAAGGAAGACAAAGAAGGAGCCACAGTAGGGCTAAACACAACTTTATTGCATGATGGTCAGGGTGAACATGAGGTAATGGCGGTCCAAACAGCTCTATTTATAGTACACTGTACATTTGAATATCCCGGGTGGTAGCTCATTGGCTACTGTCCGTGTGACGTCATAGATTGTCATGCTCATCTTCTCCAGGTGTGGCGTGGCGGGAAGGTTTCCCGCTCTTCAGGTATTCGGGGAATCTGTACAATGTGAGCCGGATGCTTGCTACTGCCACCTGTGGCCACTTAGCTCGCATCTTATACAGCTTGCTACAATGTGTCTCTGATTAGATACAATTGGATACATTGACTGGTTACATTCTGTTAAAGTGAACCTTGCAACATTCATTCAATACATAACACCCCTCCCCCCTAGGTGAGGACAAAGTCCTTCAGCCATTGAGGCTTCCCACATGTTCGCTTTGGGTGAGTGGCGGCCGCACTTGGGGCCGGAGTTCCTGCACGTTCCTGACTACTCTGTCCTCGTCCTGCAATGGGAGAATGTAACTCGTTAGCGATTGGCTGCGAGTTCTGAGCTGGGGATTGGGGAGGTCTAGGTGTGGGAGTAAACTCCAGGGATGTGAAACCTGGGGCTCCAGGGACTAAAGAAAAACCCCGCTCTTCACTTGGACGAGTGGGGGACCACTCCGAAAAATCCCCCCGGTTTCCTAACTCAAAGTCTAACAGCTCCTCGAAATCTGCCTCTTCCAAATTGTTCCTGTTACCCAGGGGGTCAAAAGGATGCGGATTTGTGTCATTTCCCTCCCCCCTGTGGTCTGCGTTTCCCCCTTGGGATAAGCGGGTGGGGGAGAACCCTAACGTTGAATGCTCTGCTTGATCACTCAAGTCTTGCCTTCCTACTACCCTACCCCTGAGCTGGTTGGCATGCCTCCTCCAGAGGAGTCCTGTGCTTGTCTCAACATTGTAGGAGACTGGCCCCATTTGCCCGACCACTACTCCAGGCACCCAGTTAGGTCCGCTGGCCGCGTAGTTACGGCAATGCACTACCTCGCCGATCTCGAAACTCTTGGTGCCCCCCGTTTCTATATTTCTACCCGTGTCCTCCACCCTGGTTGGGTCAAACCTCGAGAGGATTGTGGTGGGTTTCCTCCACATAAGGAGTTCGGCGGGTGACAGACCCGACGCTAAGGGGGTTACACGATACCTTAGTAGGAATTGGCAAAGTTGCAAGTTCAACTCCCCCAGGCCCATCCTACGCAGTGCGTCCTTAGTTGTTCGCACCAGGTGTTCTGCTTGACCATTTGTAGCGGGGTGAAAAGGGGCCGCAGTTATGTGGCAAATTTTGTTAATCTCTATGAAACCCTAGAACTCCGCTGACATGAAAGTTGTGGCGTTATCACTCACAAGTACAGCAGGTAACCCGAAACAGCTGAATACCTTCCGTAATTGTTTAATCGTCGCAGCTGACGATGTACTGGCCATCGGGATTACCTCCAACCATTTGGAGTAAGCGTCCACTATTATAAGGAAAAGGGTGACCCTGAAGGGACCCGCAAAATCTACGTGCAGACGTGACCATGGTCCCCTGGCTGTGTCCCATTCTCTGTGCAGAAGTCGGGACTCTTCGGGCTGGGAACTCTGGCACTCTTGCAAGTGCCAATCATGTGTTCTATGCCTGCGTCCAGCTTGGGCCACCAGGTGTAACTTCTAGCTAGTGCTTTGGAGCGCACGATCCCTGGGTGGCTAATATGAAGCATCTTAAGCACCCGAGACCTCAGAACTTCAGGGATTATTACCCGCTGCCCCAGTGTAGGCAGCCCCTTTCTAAGGAGAGTTCATCTCTCTGCCTACTGTAAACCTTGAATTCCTCCGTGGGGGAGGTTACCGGCCACCCTTTTTGTACCCACGAACTGACTAGGGCCAATGACTTGTCTTTCGCCGTAGCCTTAGCGATCTCCGCTGGCAGTATCGGGGGTGACTCTCGGGCCTCGATCAGAAGCACCTGGTGGTCCTGCTCTACCTCGCACTCTGGGTCCCCAGCCTGTGGGAGGGGTGACCTGGAAAGGGTGTCGGCATGGCTGATCTCCTTGCCGGGATGGTAGATCAACGCATACTGGTACGCGTTGAGGAAAATGGCCCATCACAGCATCCTTGGGGACAAGATCTGCGGGGTTGGCTTGTCTGTGGTAAAAATCCCTATCAGGGGCTTGTGGTCGGTCACAACTGTGAATGGTCTGCCATAAAGGAAGTCGTGGAACTTTTTGGTTCCTGCAACAATTGCCAGGGCTTCCCTATCTGTTTGTGCGTAGTTGCGCTCTGCCTTGGACAGAGATCTCGAATAGAATGCCACCGGGGCTTCTCACCTGCTCTCTAGCACGTGGCAGAGGACTGTCCCCACCCCCACCGGTGAGGCATCATAGACTAACACAACAGGTTTCTTGGGATCGAAGTGGGTCAAGACAGCCTCGGAGGACAGAAGCTGCTTGAGCCCTCGGAATGCCCGTTCCTGGCTGTCCCCCCACTGCCAAGGCACATCTTTCTTGAGTAGTTTGTGCAGCGGCTCCGCTACGGACGCCTTTCCCAGCAGGAAAGAATGGTAAAAATGTAGGAGTCCTAGGAAGGACTGTAGTTCGGCCTTGGTGGTGGGGCGAGGGGCATCCTGCACTGCTGACACCTTTGACTCTGCTGATTTGATTCCCTCAGGGGTTATCCGGAAACCCAGAAACTCTACCTCTTCAGCGAAAAACACACACTTATCCTTTCTCAACCTGAGCCCCGCTTTCTCGAACATGGTTAGTACCCGGTCTAACCTCTTGGCCAATTCCTGTTCCCCTCCCGCCGTTATCAAAACATCGTCAAAGTAAGGGAAAACACCTGGGAGCCCTTTCAACAATCTTTCCACGAGTGACTGAAAAAATTCCTGGAGCCGAATTTACGCCGAATTGGAGGCGCGTCACTTTAAAGGCTCCCTTATGAGTTACAATGGTTTGAGTGGCGGCTGCAGCTGGGGTCACCGTTAATTGTTGGTATGCCTGCACTAAATCTAGCTTGGCGAAACATCTTCCCCCATGCAAGGTTGCTAACAGGTGACTTACTACCGGCACCGGGTACGCATTTGGGCGAATTGCCTTGTTAATTGTGCACTTGTAGTCAGCGCAGATTCTGACCTCCCCGTTAGCCTTAAGCGCTGTAACAATGGGGGTTTCCCACTCGGCGGAGTCCACCGGTACCAAAATCCCCTGACCCACCAGTTTGTCCAGTTCAGTCTCAATTTTGTCCTTTAGTGCAAAAGGCACTCTCCTTGGCTTCAGTCTGATGGGTCGGATGTCGGGATCCATGTCGAATGAAACTGGGGGCCCCTTGAACTTTCCTAGCCCCTTCTCAAAGACATCAGGGTGTGTGTTACACACCTCCGTGATCAGGTCAGACTGCATGGCGTGTATGCCTCCAATGAAGATCCCCAGAGGGCCAAACCACTCTTCCTTTAAGACTACTAGGGGCAGCTGCACGGAGCGCCTCTTGAACTGCATTTTGAACTCGCCCACCCCCAACACTGGGATACTCTTGCCCTGAACGTCCCACAAGTTAGTCTTTAGGGCCTTCAGTTTGGGGCGTGACTTGGGGGGAATACGCAAAAATTCCCAGTGGGAGATGATGGAGTATGATGACCCCGAGTCGATCTCCATCCTTACTGGGACCCCTTGTATCAGTACCTCAACAAAGAAATGGGGGTGTCTCAAAGGGACGCTGTGAACCGCCTGGTTGTGGTTGTCGGGAACTCGTTGAGACATGCGGTGCTCCTGAGGCTCGTCGTCATTGAAGATTCTGCCGACACCATCTGCTTTCCGTTGGGACCATTCCGCCTGGCCCTTGCCATCGTCTCGACGATGCCTGTAGACCTTTGTGATGTGCCCACGCCGCCCGCAGATGTGGCACTCTGCCTTCTGGAGTGGGCATCGGCTCCGGTCATGGGATGCCCCGCATCTGTCACAGCGGTGGTCCTCTCTGGCATGGTCTCAAACCTCGGGCCTCCTCTGGACCCACTGCACATCGCCATCCTCGCTGAAGTCGGAGGCGGACGTGGTGGACTTGGAGGTCCCCTGCTCTCCGTGGGAGGAACAGCTGTGGACTGGGACCACCGGTGGGGGCCCCCCAACCACGGCAATCCTGACCCAGCACACCCGTTCACCTTGTTGCACTGACCCGGCGGCTTGGGCGATGTGCAGGACATGCTCGAAGGAGATGCTCTCGTTCTTGGCCAGTAGTTTTTTCCTGGCGCCCTCATCTCGCAGGCCCAGCAGAAGCCTGTCTTGCAGCACCTTGCTGAGGGACGCTGCCCACTGGCAAGGCATGGCAGCCACCCTCAGGGCTGCCACGAAGTTGGCCACGGACTCACTGGCCCGCTGGCACCGCTGCTGAAAGGCCAGCCTTGCTGGAGATACCGACACTTTCGGGCGAAAGTGCTTCCTCAGCTCAGTGAGGATCTCGTCTACAGGTACCTCCCTGAGCAGCCTTGGCATCAGGAGGTTCGTTGCCAGTTCTAGCGTTTCCAGGCCGCACTGGGCCAGCAGGAATGCCCAGCACTGGGCTTCCTCCTCGATGCCCTCAAGGTCCATTGCATAGAGGAACTGCTGTTCGTAGAGTTCCCATTTCTCTGGCTTCATGGTGTCGAAAGGCGCGATGTTCACTTTTCGGGACGCCATCCCACCTTCGTCACCAATTTGGTGTCTTGCAAGGAAGACAAAGAAGGAGCCGCAGTAGGGCTAAACACAACTTTATTGCATGATGGTCAGGGTGAACATGAGGTAATGGCGGACCAAACAGCTCTTTTTATAGTACACTGTACATTTGAATATCCCGGGTGGCAGCTCATTGGCTACTGTCTGCGTGACGTCATAGATTGTCACACCCATCTTCTCTAGGTGTGGTGTGGCGGGAAGGTTTCCCGCTCTTCAGGTATTCAGGGAATCTGTACCATGTGAGCCGGATGCTACCTGTGGCCACTTAGCTCGCATCTTAAACAGCTTGCTACAATGTGTCTCTGATTAGATACAATTGGATACATTGACTGGTTACATTCTGTTAAAGTGAACCTTGCAACATTCATTCAATACATAACAGGGACAGAAATTGGGGTGCGAATTAATAGGAGTTTAATTCACCGCTTTCTTACCTCACAGGCAGTTCGGACAGGAAAAGGCAAAACATCACCAGGTGGTGATCTCGATAACATGTAATGATTACTCTTGTATCCGCAGAGGCTCTGAGTCTAAGAAGTCAACCTAGGTACTCCCGATAGCAGTAGACAATGGACTGCCATCCCCAAGTTAATTAACTGCTAAGTATGTTTCCTGGAACATCCTGGTTACTCATTTCCCTTGTGCCAGATCATCATGCCTGTATGCATGCAATGGTTTGGGGCAAAGAATAAAATGCCAATCGACCAAGTGGTCTTTGCTGGACTTCCATCTCAGCTCTGCCTCATGTGCCTTTCTTCATCTAGTCACTCCGCACCCAGTGGGCCATATCTGGCCCACCATTACAACAAAGCACATATTTGAGTAACCACACATTTTATCATTTCCGAGAGCACCTCTTCTAAATCTGTGACCTGGCTATTTTATCTAGGTTGATCCTTAGCTTGTTCCAACCCCAGATGAATCCACATAAAAAAACCATAATGAAATACAGATGTAAAGGAATACAGGAAATGCTGATCAATGCTGAAGACAGATGTAACTTTCTAAAGTTCAGTGGAAATCACATTTGCGTCATTTTGAGACATCCCCCTCTAATTAATCAACTTCTACCAGATCTCTAAAGTGTTGTTGTCTGTTGTCAAAATAAGAGGTTAGACAGAAGTACAGTGATACCTCATACAACGTCCAAACTTGGTTCCACAAGTTTGGACTTTATACGAATTTGGACTTTGTATGAGGCATGCAAAATCCTAGCCATGATGCCTCATACAACGTCCAAATCCTTGCTGCAATGCCTCGTACAACGTCGTTTCCATAGAGATACATTGTACTGTAACAGCACAGACTTCAGGGCAAAGCCAAGGAAACACACAAGAAACTGACAGAACTTTAAGAAAACATTGTTCTAAAGGTTAAATACATTACAAAAACATGTCAAACAACCCTGATTGTCCAAGAACCTGAAAAATGCTGCAAAAATCCTAGGAATGCTTCTAAAAATTCTGATGAAAAATTAAAAAAAAATCCAAAATCACGCTCAAAACCACTCCTAAACACACTTTGCCTTGTGCAAAACCCACAAGGGCAATGCACGCATGTGTCCTGCCTTTTATACTGCCCAGGCACAATGCAACCTGGGAAAAACTGAATGCCTCATACAAAGTCGAGCGACTTTGTACGAGGTAACTTTTTTCAAGAAATTAGGCGATGTTGTATGAATTCGATGTTGTATGAAGCGGACTTTGTATGAGGTATTACTGTACTATGTTTTGTCTCATAGTGTAAATTTTTGTCGCATCAGTAAAATCTTCATTTTCTGCTACTGGATTTCACTTTGGGATCAGGTTCCTGTTGCATTTTATTTTACCGCTTTCTAGAGTCTGCTGGTGAGGAAAAAGTGATAGCCTATTTCTGCTGCTGCTCCTATGTAATGGAACACCCTGCCATTTTATTTCTTCCTGTTGTCTTTTTCATGAGAGAAAAACATGTTGTTGAGAGGGGACCTTTGGCTTTGCTGAATGTTTGTGGATGTGGTCTGGTTCCCACTAGTATGCTAGTATATCTGTCTAGTATATTAGTTTTGATCTTATTCACACAGTGGTTTGCTGTGTTTCTAATATTATCAAATTGTTGAATTTAGTGTGTGGTATAAGCTTCCCGGAACACTGCTGAGCAGGCAAACACACAGGAGTTAATGTTTTAAATAGAAACACGCATATTGTCCCCAAGTTTGTTAATGGATTTCACAAAGCAAGCAACACTGTCAGCTTATCAAAATAATGATCTTAGATTCTTTAGATTATACACATTTTCTAACTGCAGATCTCTAGACCAAAAATTTATGAGTTTTAGCCTCTCCTGAAGTAGAGATATGTCTAATTTTTGTAGAAATCTGTTTTTACAGATTATCACAGTTCACAATCATCCTCATTTTGAAAGCAGTTCTGTTTCTTCTTCTGCTGTATCCAAATCTGAATATTGGCAATCCTCATGGCGATCAGCCATGAAGACTGTCCTAAGAATATAATGCAGTGGTCTTTCATCTCAGCATGACCCCCGTACATACCTGTCAAGCGTGGCTCCAGAAAATATGGGAAATTACTGTGCATGTGTGGGTGCGCATGCTCAGTAACCCATTTGCGCATGCACAGAGCCCCTTTGTGATGGGCGTGCATGCACAGTAACCCCTTTCCCCGCCGTTCAAAATACGGGACGGTGGTGGGAAAGGGGAGGAACGAGTGCTAAAATACGGGAAATCCCGGCAAATACGGGATACTTGACAGGTATGCCCCCATACCACTGATCCAGTTTCATGAATCACTTTCTGGTCCTGAGCCCTTTTGGCACGTAAAGTCCTCATCGGCCCCAGGCTAGTATTGATGAAGCTGTTGCCCTCCATCAAGATGGATTCAATTGGGATTTAATCCACTTCGGGACCATCACTCTTCCCTGAGGACTTTGGCACCCAAGCGTTAGTCCTCAGCATTGTCAGGTTAGCTAACCACAACCTGACACTCGGCATTGAGTCCTTGGCAGTATGGTCTACTCTAGCCAGGATAACCTGGCCAGACAGGTTGTTTCTCTCTAGAGGAGGTAAATTTCCCTTGATCCAAAAAAGTACTTTGATCCAAAAAAGTGGTGGCTCCATTTTCTAAGTTCGTACTCAAAGAAACATATTCAGTCAAAGCATATGAGCCAATGTTCAGACTTTCCCATGATTCATCAATTTGTATGATTTTATACCACTTTACCCATAAGACTAAAGTCTGGCTTAAACAAAACCAATGTGACTTTCAATTTACTGCTAAGAGATTTCTGTATTATGTTTAATATATTTCTCTTTTTCATCTCCTGAAGTTAATCAAGTTGTTTAGAAAAATTCTGTTCACATTACAATGCAATATAAAGCAAGGGTTCACCTACACTTCTTAATATAATATATCTGTATTTGCCAGGGTTTGCCAGCTTTGAAATCTGAATAAGCATACAGATTTTGAGGTGGTGAGTGTTTTTTCTTAAACATCTATTGAGTTTGTTTATTTCGAATTGATTTTGGTCAGGTTTTTTTAAAAAATCTTTTTTGCACGTGCTATACTTTGTATTGGAGTATATTGTGTTTTTTGGGTTTGGAAATTTTTTGTTGCCAAGCATACCTGTCAAGTATCCTGGATTGGCCGGGATTTCCCATATTTTCGCGCCGATTTTTGCCATTTCCCGCCCGGAGCTGCTGCTACCCCGTAATTTGGCAGTGTGTGTGTGTGGGGGATGAGTTACTGTGCATCCCTTCTGCACAGGTCCTTTCTACGCATGCGTAGAAGGATTTTACGCATGTGTAGAAGGCTTTAATGCATGCGTAGAAGGCTTCTGTGCAGAAGGGGATGAGTAAAAACCTTCTACGCATGCGTAAAAGCCTTCTATGCACTTGTAGAAGTAAGCTGCGCAGAATGGTTCTGCGCAGGTCCCGTAATCTCCGGAGCTGCACTTGACAGGTATGTTGCCAAGGTAATAGATTTGGGACTGCAGGATACCCATCAGTCAGAACTTGTAACTTTAAAAATACAGTGGTACTGTGCCTCGTTTAAAGAGCATAATGTGTTCCACGGGATTGCTCTTTAAGCGAGTTTGCTCTTTAAGCAAAACACCATTGTAAGCGACCAATTATAATTTCTGGCGGGGGGGGGGGGGAGGTTGTGAAATTCGATTTAGTTATTAAGTGAATTTTTAGTTGGTTTTAGTTGTTAAGCGAGGTGATCATTCAGAGAAAATTCTGCTCTTTAAGCAAGTTAGTCTCTAAGGAAGTCGCTCTTTATGTGAGGTTTTACTGTACCTTTTAAGTTAAGTTCTTTGTTGATTAAATTCTCACAAACAGCAGGGGGAGCCTTGCTTGTTGTTTATCTTGTAAATGAATCAGCAGGCTTCTGTCATGACAGTTTTAAAGTATTATTTTTAAAAATTAAAAATACAAAGATGATTTTGACTACATGCTCTCAGAGATGACAAGGGACAAAATCTGAGCACTGATGTGCCAGTTTCAGGCAGCAGAGCCCTAATGCCAGGGCTGCGCTGCTGGCAGTGGGGGTGGCTTGGCAGCTGCTGTGTGGGTGTGTACATGGGGTGTGGTCCTCACATATGCCTGTTGTACCTTGCTGGTCCCTTCAAGAACATTGATCTAGCAGAGTGCAACTATTACAAAAGTATATAAAATATAATTAAAACATTTCTGTCCCATACACAGCAGTTTGAAATCCCGTGTAGCCCCCTGCACTGACACACAGCACAGTTTATAAGTTGTCCTATTAAGATTCACAGACTAACACATAGTCCACATTACATTACAAACTGAACCAGCTCATGACTTATTTCAATAGTGTAGCCTCACCGTAAGCACCTTTCTCTAATGCAGATTCTTGAGCATGCCTTGTGTTTTATGGGGCCTGAGAAAACCCCCAAACAGATATTTGCCTCTCCTGTTTGCAGCTGCCTTTCTTCTTTTTAAATATCATGCATAGCACACTAGAGAGAGTAAAAGCACACAGAAAGAATGAGAGAATAGATTGGATGGAGGCAGAGCTCTCTTGTAAATGAAGTTAATGCACCTCATTTAGGATATCTAAGACTCATTCTTATGGCATCCACATGCAACAGTTTCACAAGAGTAGTTTCGTCGTGTAGGAGACATCTACTACCTTGACTATCTTTACTCCCTAGAGAACTTCTACATCAGTGTTAAAGATAAGGGAGCAGGGCAGGCATGACACATTGAGCACTTTACACATGCCACAACCTGGGAATGCTTGCTTTGATTTTCATGTGATGGTCCAAAGACGTACATTATGAAATGAAGCTTTATACATATTTTACTTCCGGAGGCCTCTTGCCCGCCACTGAAAGTACAGTACTACATATAGGAAGAGAACTAGACAGAAAGTGTTTAGTTTTTAATTTTAATTTGTTTTGAATAAAACACCTGAGTTATTTCTATTTGCATTTCCTGTCACTATGCTAGGTGTCCTTTGCATATATCAATAAAGGATGCAAAAGAAACTTTTTTTGTACTCCAGAATATGAAAAACATGCTTCCTCCAAATACCAAATTTCTATTCCAGAAGCTCATTAAACTGTGCCAGCGGATAGGCCAGGCGTGTGGTAATCCCCGTCTGCCATCACGGCATATTTTCAAAAAGTGGTAGGGCACATAATTACTGTGCCTCATCTGACTCAAGTAGCTTTAACTCTTTTGTGGCTTTCCTCCCACCTGCACTGTTCAGCCCTTCTCTTTTGCCTGCATAGCCTTAATCTCTTCTCAGTCATGTCACTGGAATGTGGCAGCCAACATTGTGCATGAATTAGTAGCAAATGGGATAACAGTTGTGTGGCAGGAGTCCTGCTTGAGGATTCCCTGCAGGCCCTCCTGAATCACAAGGTATCTGGATCAACACTGTTTCTTTTCAGTCTGATAAGTGCAAAAAGGGCTTAGCTCAGGCTCAGTAATCACTCCTACAGAAATGTACATTGGGCATATTGTCCTTGTCTCTAACCTCTCATCCCCTTCTCTGTGTCCCTCCCTTTTTTCGGCAGTCTGGTTTGTATCCCCTAGAGTTGGATACAACTGATTTTCAAGCAAGGGAGACCTTTACCTTTAATCCCAGCTACTTTCTGGGATTAGAAATTCAGCCTAGTTGATCTTGTCCATCTGCTTGTAGGTACTCCTCACTCTCTTTATTGCAGCCCATGCTCCTTTGAGTTACTTTCCCCTTTTGCTATTGAACCTTGCTTTAAGGATACAGGTATTTGTTTTATATGACTTTGTGCCTGCGTAACCTGTTTATTACTATATGTTACTTGTATCATATGAGCTAATTAATTTTCAAACAGAAGCTTTCAGAAACTGCCAAGACATTACTGGTACTTTATCCTTCGAAACAATCAAGATTTAATGTACATACTTCTTGCATGTACAGTAAAACCCTGACTTACAAATGCCTCGAGTTACATAAAATTCGACTTACATAATGATTTTGTGCTAAAACCATGTCCCAATTTACACAATTTCCTATGGGTTTGCTTTGAGTTGCATAAAGATTCTTTTTCCTATAGGTTTGCTTCGAGTTATGTAAAAATTCATTTCCCTATGGGTTTGCTTTGATTTACATAAAAATTTCATTTTTCCTATGGGTTTGCTTCGTGTTACATAAAAAAACAATTTAAGCAAAAGCCTACGGAATGGACTTTTTTTTCGTAAATAGGGTTTTTATAGTATTCCATTGCAATCTGGCAAGCTTAATCTCCCTATGGGCTGTCCTGTAAATAATGGGTATCTAGAAAGAGCCTCCACGAAGATTGTGGTATTTTTGAACCACAATCGGGCCTACCTTGGTAATGGCAACCTTGAGTTGCCAGCTAATCTTTCTCACACTAGATCAGGTGAAAGGAGCTGTAGAATGAACTCATTAAAAGGTACCTTAATTTTGGCAGTTTCATGTCTGGCCTAGACGTGGAAGAAGCAGCAACAGCACTGGTTGCCTGTATTATGGACAAGAAGCTTCCCGCTAGAATGGAATATGGAGACAGACAGTGGTGGGCTCCAAAAAAATTACTACCACACTGTGGGCGTGGTATGGTGGATGTGGCCAAGGGAAAAGCTCAGTGTTGCACCCAAATTAGGACTACTTTATTTCAAAACTTGGCTGGGCGGGGTCAGCCAGAAGTTCTGCTACCGGTTCTGGCGAACTGGTGCAAACCTTCTAATGCCCACTACTGGAGAGAGAGAATGGTTTCCAAAAGGCAAAGGTGTCAGCAACAAAATACACTCCTGAAAAATCTATTAAGTCTGCTAATTCAACCAATCCTGAAAGAAAAGAAACAGTACAGTCATGGATTTCCTGTTACATTGAGAGGCACAAGCCTTCAAATGTCAAACTCTTGATTTCTTCTTCAGAACCACATTGAAGCAAACTGAATCTAAATCACTAGTTGCTGCACTGTAGGAATTGGGGCCACTGGCGTGGCCTTAATGTCCCGGAGGAGGCTGATCAAGTGACGACACGAGGCAAAAGGAGCGAGATCAGATCAGTCCTTTATTGGAAAAAGGCAACATCATTTATAGGGGAAAAAGCGCAACGGTGGCGAAACTGTCATCGGACAGGAAAATTACCTCACCCACGTACCCGGGTTAATGGGGAACTTCTCAAAGGGAAGTTAACTAACTTGGACAAACACGGGGCGAGGAAGACCATTGTGTAGGGCTTAGGCAGGGGCAAACATGGCTTATTTGCGCCAGGGATTTTCCCCCGAGCCGGGAGATGAGTTACACACTTAATGTTTCACAGGAGTCAGCTATCTGCTTACTTGGCAGAGCCGTAGGTCAGGTCACGGTAATTGGGTGAATCAAACCCTATATTTTATTCACCCCCCTTAATTTGGCGGCCGCAGAACCCACGGGCTGGGAGCTTCTCTCACCGCGGTGGCCTCTGGCGGGCCGTTCCATGCCCCGCGGGGCATGGGGAATCCGCATCTCCCCTTTATTTTCTATTTAAGGACCTGACCGGCGACCTTGCGCAAGAGCGGCATCAGCTGTTGAGCGGGTATGACGTCACGGGATTTCTCTCTGGGGCGGCACTTGGAGATCAGCGAGGGAATGCACTGAGCAAAACAACAGAGCGTAATGCCTAGTATGGCTATCCCCACCACTACCTTAAGCACCGTTTGCAGCCACCCCCAGGGAACCCATGACCACATCCAATTCCACAGGGAACTCCACCAAGCTCCCCACGCGGAGCCTTCTGTAATGCCTGCAACTATGGTGTGGAGATCCGTGATCTGGCTTTGGATCTTACGGGAGTTATCAGTGAGATTGAAACAACACATTCCATGAAAAGATTCGCAACCCAGGTGGTGCAGCAAGAGGAGGTAGTCGATAGCCGCTCGATTGTTGAGAACGGCATGGCGAAGTTCTGCCTGCTCCTGATTGAGGAGCGCTATCGCTGTGGAGGTATGGTTAATGGCTTTAGCCAAGCCGCAAGCCAAGCGGCCAATCCCCCGTGCGTTGCCGACGGCCAAGCCTGGCACGCCGACTAGGCTGACTGCTAGTGATACATACTCAGCGGGACTCATTACCCTAAGGCTGCTGTCACAAGAGCTGTCTAACTGGGTTGTGCGTGTGTGCCGTATGAATGGGGAAACATCAACATTTGATACATTTGTGTCATTAGCACTTGGGGCAATCATGTCCTTAGTAGGAAGTAACAGTGTCAAACGACTGATACAACACATTGAGTCCAACAGATTCGCAGGAATATAGTTCCATGTGAACTGGTTGCAGGAGAAAAACCACCCTGAAGGTAGGGTGACATGAGAGTACAGCGAAATGAGTGTCTCTGGTTTATTACAAGTCCAGTTGCCGCTGCCGGGGTTAATGCAGCGACGCCGAGTCTGACCGCCTGAGGTGCAGCCGGTCATTCGGGTACAAGCAGCATCCGGGCTGATCGCCACTCGAGGGGTATGAAGAGTGGCTGCGTCAGCCGGCAAGGTTGATGCAAGTCGCAATCCCCCCCAGCGTGCGTATGCTGAGAAGGTGGTAGGAGTGTGTGGGCCAAAGAACGCCTTCAACAACCAGTCGCCATCCTTGGTGCACGCGTCCAGAGTGTGGCACACGGGGATGAGACAGGTGCTGAGGATAGATGCAGAACCAACGTCCTGCTGTAAGCAAAAATCGGACTGGTTGACGAGACCCGCCAACCTTTCCCACAAGTTGTACTGCATTCGTGCGGAAAGATCTTCACCAGGCGGCAAGCCATTGGCCTGGATTGGAGTAGCCTGAACGCCTCCCCCCAATAGCAGGGAAAGGGCCAGGATGAGGGTAATCGCCGCTGTGTTGGCATGAATCTGGGCAAAAACTGCAGCTGTGAGGTTCTCCGGTGTTGGCTCCTTCTCCTCGCGCTGAACGGCGTCCTGGGCGTCACAGCAAAGAGTCTTGACCATCCCCCAGGTGATCTTGGGCATCGGCGGCCGTTTCCTCCGGCGGATCTTCTCGGTCAGAGCGAGGTCCTTCATCTCCGGGATCGGACTCGGGCCGGCCTGGTTCCACGCCATGCGGTTCCAAGTGGGGCTTGACACACCGGGCTGGAATCCAGACGACACTTGTTGGAGACATAACTGCAGCATACCCTCTCCCCCAGGTTATGAGCGGCACCGGGCCCATCCAAGATGGGTCCGGTGGCACTCGGTACCGGACCATAGGTCGCGGGAGAGCTTCCGAGTGGCAGAAGTGCTTCTCCTGCGGTGTACAGTCCGAAAAAAACATTGAGGTGATTGTATGTGAACAATACCTTATTCAGACAAAACTGTGCTTCTCCCTGTGATTTGGGGAGGGCTGGTGGCTCCCCCCTTTCTGTTTGTTTGTCAATATAGGACTTTAGCGTCTGATTGACCCGTTCTACAATCGCCTGCCCTTGCGGATTGTAGGGAATGCCAAATGTATGCTTGATGTCCCAGGTGGCCATGAAGGTGGCCAACTGCCTAGAGCAGTAGGACGGGGCGTTGTCCGTTTTCACGTGCCGTGGCTTGCCCATTGCCGCAATGCAGGACAGGAGATGCTGCTCCACATGGGTGGCAGTCTCCCCCTTCTGCGCCGTCGCCCAAACGAACTGGGAAAAAGTGTCTATGCAGACGTGCATGTACTGCCATCTGCCAAACTGCGGCACATGCGTGACGTCCATTTGCCACACCTGATTGGCCTCTGTCCCCCGCGGGTTAACCCCCCACGAGGGCCCCCCCGGCGCCCCTGCGCAATGCTGGCAAGAGCGTACTATACCCTGGGCTTGAGAAAGTGGCAAATTGAACTGTCTGGCGAGTGCCTTGGCGTTTTGGTGAAAAAAGGCATGACTTTGAATTGGAGTAGTGAAAACTCCCAAAACTGAACGTTGCTGAATTTCCTTTGCCGCCGCGTCCGCTCTGCTATTGCCCGCGGAAATCGGACCCGGTAGGTCTTGATGACTGCGGATGTGGGCAATATAGAGCGGCTCCGTGCGGTTTCGCAAGTGAAATTGAGCAGTGAGAAACAGGCTGAGCAGATTCTTGTCTATCGCGGGAGTGATGTAAGCTCCCGGTAGACTGTGAAGCAAATTCCTAACATACAGACTGTCGGTTATGATATTTAAACGTTCCTTGGCGAAGGTGCGCAAAGCAAGATTCACGGCTGCCAACTCCGCCCGCTGTGCGGACTTCTGTGGAAGAGTTAGCAGCGTGTGCCAAGCTTCGCCCTCCTGCCAGGTCAGGACACCATAAGTGCGTCCGCCATCAGAAAAAACTGTTCTGGCCCCCTGAAGCGGGACCAGCGAGAGCAATTCGAACAAGCTGACTGTTCCTGTTTGAAGCGAGACGAGCCTGGGGTCCTTAGGCAAATGGTATGCCAAGCTTCCAGTGAATCCTTCCAAAGCTATCGGAAGCGAGTCACCTAGCTGCATCAACTGCTGAATTTGTTCCTTGGTGAACGGGACTACGATCTTGGCTAAATCGTGCCCAGAAATATCCCTAGCCCTCAGCCTGCCGCGGTAGATCACCGCGGAGACCAGTTCTTGGGGCGGAACAATGTTCCGAGAGGAGGTGTTAGGCAAGTACACCCACTCCACAATTTTCGCTCCCTTCTCTGAGTCTACTCCTAGCGCCCCAGTGAACATGGATCCCGATCGCACGATGTACAGATTCAGGATTGGGACATAGGGCCCCTGGGCGATCCTATCTACCCATCTTTGGCTGAGAGCTTGGTTAACTTTCTCGAGCGCCAAGCGCGCGTCTCGAGAAATTTTATCCGGTCTGCCGGCTGCTTACCTAGCGTTAGCAGCGAGAAGAGCGGTTTCAGAAGATCCGTATCCAATCGAAGATACGGTCTGGCCCAATTAATGTTCCCTAAAACCTGCTGTAATTCTACCAAGGTGACTGAGTCCTGTAAATTGATCTGAGGCAAAACTGGTGCTGCGAAAGAGCGGAGAAGCCGATGGCCCAAGTATGAGAAGGGCTCGGTTCTCTGCACTTTCTCCGGGGCAATGAGTAACCCTTTGTCCCCCAGGCTAGCCTGGAGGTCTGAAAACACTTCGCTGCCAAGCTTTGGCAACGCTACCAAAATATCATCCATAAAGTGACAAACCAAGGCTTGTGGGTAGAGGTTTCGAAACTTTGCCAGTGCGTCGTGAACGTAAATTTGGCACAAAGTGGGCGAATTGAGCATGCCCTGTGGCAAAAATTTCCACGCGTAACGCTGCGTGGGCTCACTGTGGTTCACGACCGGCACGGTAAAGGCAAACCTCTCCCGGTCCCTGGGGTCTAAGGGGATTGTATAAAAGCAATCCTTGAGATCTACGACTAGGATCTCCCACCCCTTGGGAATCATGTTCGGATTCGGGATGCCGCATTGAAGCGGACCCATTGGCTGTATGCATTTATTGATCTCTCTGAGATCGTGGAGGAGTCGCCACTTCCCCGACTTCTTCTTAATGACAAAAATTGGCGAATTCCAAGGACTTGTGGACTGTTCTATGTGTCCTGCGTCTAGCTGTTCCTTGACTAGCTGCTTGAGAGCAACCAATTTCTCTCCCACTACCGGCCATTGTTCTACCCAGACCGGAGTATCGGTGAGCCATTTAAGTGGCAACGCCATTACCCAAAGGTAAGCGTAGCACCGTACTGCTGCAGAATGTCTCGCCCCCAAAGGTTGATGTGCACGTCAAGAATGTGCGGTCGGATTACCGCCGTGCCCTCAGCCCTTGGGATTGTGACTTCTACCCACTCTCGGCTCCTAAACGCTTCCTGGACGCCGCCTACCCCCCACACATCGGAGACCGGCTCAATGGCCCACTCCCTTGGCCACTGGCTTCTGCTTATCACGGACACATCAGCTCCGGTATCTAACAGGCCTGAGAATGATCGATTATTAAGAAATACCTCAATAACCGGGCGCTGTTTCCACTCAATGTTGGTCTCCACTGTCGCTAAGACCTGGTATCCTTGCACTGCCTCACTGGCGCTCGAGCGGTCCTCTGACCGGGACTCGAAGCTGTCACTGAGCCCTCCCTGGCTCTCTGCTGGCGAGCGACAAGGAACCATGATCAGTTGCGCTAAGGTGTCTCCTTTAGGGATGGTTTGGGGCAGGTGTGTCCAAAGCTGAACTTGGAGAACGCCCGAAAAATTGGAGTCAATGACTCCTGGAATTATGAAAATTCCGCGTGCACCAGCTACACTACGGGGCAAAACTAAACCTATAAAGCCTCTGGGCAGGGGTCCCATGTACTGGGAATCGACCAGATAGACTGTGCCTGGCAGGTCGCATGTAACGTCCGCCTGGCAAGTCAATTCTAGCCCCGCGCTGCCCCTGGGGCTGGCCTGTGCCCTCGCAATGTCTGGGATGGGGTTGGACTCTACTCTAGCTCTGGGGAGTTCTGGGTGAAGGACGCCTCTGTTTGGACTGGGGCCAGAGACATGCCCGTGTTCCGGTTTCCCGAATTCTGGCAATACCTGGCCCAATGATAGCCTTTCTTGCACTTCGGACAGAGGGTGTTCGGAGCCTTGGGACGGCCGGACTTTTGCCCGCCTCCCTTGGATCGGCACTCCCTAGCGAAGTGACCGATCTTGCCACAATTGTGGCATGCTCCTTTGCTCTTACCATTAGGTCTTTTCCCTCCTTGCACCGCTGCCGCTAGCAGACCCATCTTATAGGATTCTGTGCCGACGTCGGTGCAAGCTCTAATCATGTCCGATAGGGTTAAGTCAGGACGATTGCCTAGGGACTGCAAGATTCTACGGCAGTCCAAGTTGGCATTGTCCTTGGCTAACTTAATCATGAGCTCTTCCTGGGCTTGCTCATTATCAATCTGCCTGCTAATGGCTTCTTCCAGGCAATTGATGAAGTCCATGTAGGGTTCCTGGGCTCCCTGCTTAATGGAGGTGTAATTTTTAGCCGCTTTGCCAGTGGCTGGGATCTTAAAATAAGCCCTAAAGGCTGCCTCGGCTGACATCTCGAGAGTGGCGAGAGGCAGGTTGATCTGAGCATTGATTGACTCGAAATTACCCGAGCCATACAGCTGCTCAGGAAGCACCGCGCCTCCCATCCTGGCAGCCCGAGTTTGCGCCTCTAGGCGGAACTCGCTGTCCCAGATCATGTACTGGCTAGGGGTCAGCATCATCCTCATGACGGCTTTCCAATCATGGGGAATCCACATGGTGGTCTCGCACACCTGCTGAAGCGTGCCCCTAGTAAAACGACTTTGGAGCCCTGTTTCTGCAATTGCCTTCCGCATCGCCATGAGCAGCTTATACGGGACTGGGGAATGAACAATCTGCTGTGCGCCCGTGAGTGCATCCATTTCCATGCGGATTGGACATATCTGTCTGAGCTCAGCTAGTTCTTCTGCTGGCAATTCCCCCTTCCTAATCTCCTCTTCAATTGTGCGCTGAAGGGGACTCTTGGTAACTCGGGAACCCGAAGCTGTCAGAGGAGCGCCTGCGCTTCTCATGCCTTGCATTCCCTCGGTGACGTCTGCAGCTGTCACCGCGGGAAGGCTCCCTACGCTACTCTGCTGGTACTTGAATGTCGGATAGAGTGCGGTGGGCGCAGTCGGCTCGACTGGCTGGACTGATGACTTCTCTAACGGGGGTTCTTCCGCTTCTATCCGGACTGGCTCGATCTGCTCTAAGAGTCTCCTACACTTCCTCCATGTGCGAACTATCCCTCCTGGGGCCTTCGGGGGTTGCTGAATGCAGTCTCCTATCCGATCCCAGAGCTGTAGGGTTAACGTACCTACTTCTGGGTAAAGCAGGCAGTGTTCCCTAAGGTACGCCAAAAGTCTCGCTAGTTCCCTGCTGTGAAAGCGTAACTTAAATACCCTGGCCAGGATTCTAAACTCTTCCTCACAAGTTTTTTGGCTAGCGGACGGACTCTGTCCCTGAGAACAGGTCCCCATATTACCTGCGAGTGGTCCTCCGAAGTTTCCTCCTCGGGACGGGTTGACGCGTCTGGGGGCAAGGTAACTGGTTTCGGCGACGATCGTCTGGGTGGAGCTCGGAGCGTGGCCTCCTGCCACGGGCCCTCGGCGGCCTCTGCGCTGTCAGGGGCTCACAGCTGCCCTGAGCGGAACGCATTTTTCCCTTTGGCGCAAGTCTCCCCGAAAGCCGGGAGCAAAGTGCAGGAATGCCTCTCTTGGAATGCCTCGCCGCTGGCCGTCCTTCTGACCGACTGGCTGCCGGCCAGAGCGCCGCGCTGTCCTCCGGGCGGACGGGTCGCGGTTCAAGCGTCGAACCGGACCGCGTGGCTCGCTACTCATGAGTAGACTTCTCCTGGGCCGCTTTACTCACGAGTAAATCACGTCGGGGTCACCAGATGTAGGAATTGGGGCCACTGGCGTGGCCTTAATGTCCCGGAGGAGGCTGATCAAGTGACGACACGAGGCAAAAGGAGCGAGATCAGATCAGTCCTTTATTGGAAAAAGGCAACATCATTTATAGGGGAAAAAGCGCAACGGTGGCGAAACTGTCATCGGACAGGAAAATTACCTCACCCACGTACCCGGGTTAATGGGGAACTTCTCAAAGGGAAGTTAACTAACTTGGACAAACACGGGGCGAGGAAGACCATTGTGTAGGGCTTAGGCAGGGGCAAACATGGCTTATTTGCGCCAGGGATTTTCCCCCGAGCCGGGAGATGAGTTACACACTTAATGTTTCACAGGAGTCAGCTATCTGCTTACTTGGCAGAGCCGTAGGTCAGGTCACGGTAATTGGGTGAATCAAACCCTATATTTTATTCACCCCCCTTAATTTGGCGGCCGCAGAACCCACGGGCTGGGAGCTTCTCTCACTGCGGTGGCCTCTGGCGGGCCGTTCCATGCCCCGCGGGGCATGGGGAATCCGCAACTGCACACCACTCATTGTGCCTCTCTCAACACACACACTGCAGCTACAGAAAACGCTAAAAGAAGCCACAAACACAATAGGCAACATTTTATCTTATGTTCACCATTCTTCCGCCAGAAAAAACCCACAAATCTTGCTTTGAGCTCTTGAAAAGGTGTTTCAGGAAGAATTTGGCAGAGAAGCTGGGGAGGGTAGAACTTCAAATACATCCTCTACACCAGGGGTCCCAACCTTTTTTGCACCATGGACCAGTTTCATGCTAATCAATTTTTCAACAGACCAGTAAGTGAGGGTGGTGGGATTTTTAATCTCTCCTGTCTGCCAGTCACAGCTTGAATATGGCTGTGCACAGGTGTGTGTGGGGATCCCCGCTATAGCTCAAAAACAAGGAGGAGGGGTCCAGCTGCCTGCCTATCTGCTGTGTCTGAAGCCTCTGCTCTCACTCCGTTCACCAGGCAGACCCTGCAGAGCACATTGAAGGCAAAAGGCTGCCATTGGGGCTCCCAGTGCCACCCACCCCCACGGTCTGGTTTGAGGCAGCCTGAGGCCCAGCACCGGTTCGTGGCCTGGTGGTTGCAGACCCCTGCTCTACACTACAGCTAGGTAAGAAAAGGGCCTAGAAGTGGAAAGTCAATAATCAAATGGGGACCAACTGAAGCAATCCAAAGATGGGTGTGGACCCATGTCATGAGATATTAACATATCCAAAGTGCACAGCAGGGTCTCTCAAGTGAGAAATAAAATGTATTGCAGTACAGATAAGATTTTCAATGTAAAACAGACAACTTCAAATTTTCCACTGCAGACAAGCCCTTTGTTTAAAATGTCCTCAGTAACTTCATATAACTGTTGCCAAGAATGAATGAAACTCATCATGATATATAATACTTGGGACAAGTATGGGCAACCATCTCAACAGAGGTAGCCAAAACAGGAATTGCAGCTTGTAGATCAATATAATCGGACTTATTTTTCAGGGGGAGGTTTTTTTTAGGAAGTCTTGTAAGCACACCTAACCACACATTTTCATTTCAAATGTAACCAATTAACAAAAGGGAATAAACCTCTCCAAGCAAATAAAATGATGGCTGTAATCCAGTAGTAAATCACCACTAGAGTAGGTCTACTGAATTAGTGGACATTTCATGAGTCAACTCCTATGCTAGCTCCACCGATTCAATGTGCTTACTCTAGTTAAGACTTGCTGCTGGATTTTAGCTGCAGTGTGAGAGCTGAACATGTTTGTGTCTCTGAAATCAACAGCTGCAGCACAGTTGAACCAGCAGAGTAACTAGTTGCACATCTGGAACGTTTGCTGTGCAAAGAAGAGTTGGCACATTATTTCTTCATTTTTAAAAAAATCTTCTCCATAAACAATTTGAATGATAGATTTTAAAAACCCTCCATGAGAATGCAATCTGCGGGGTGGGGGAGGGATTATAAAGCAGAGTAAGGTTAGAAAACCTCTGGTCCTATTGTTGCTGGACTCCAATTCCCATTAGCCTTAAGCCATGTAGCCTGTGGTGAGGGTTGGGGGTGGAGGGAGAGCTGTAGTTCACTAATATTTGGAGAGCTACAGGTCTTTGTTCTTGTTTAAAAAGATGCAGGATTAAACATTTAAAAGAATCCAATCAAGCAGAAGAGCTGAAAACACACCTAGCTGATGACTGGATCAACAAATATTAATAATATTTGTGTACCATCAAGTCAATTCTGACCTATGGTGACTCTGTCTAGGGCAGTGATGGTGAACCTTTTAGAGATCGGGTGTCCTAAATGCAAACCAAAACCCACTTTATTTATCACAAGGTGCCAACACAGCAACAGGGGATGAAGGAAACACTTCCCATTGGGCTGCTGGGCAAAGGGGCAGGCTGCACGGGTCCCCTCAGAGAGGGCTCCAAGTGCCACCTCTAGCACGCATGCCATAGTTTTGCCACCACTGTTCTAGGGTTTTCTAGGTAGCAAATACATAAAGGTGATTTATTCTTCCTTTCTTCCTATGCAGCTTGCTTATAACTACACAGGCTGGCTCTTTTTCCCAGGAGGCACAGTGGGGAATCCAACTCCCAACCTCTGATACCTAAAACCATTAAGCTATCCAACCTGAATCAAGGAAGGCACTCCCCAAATGCAGGGATGAGGTTTTTGGATTAGAAATGAGCTGCCGTGTTCATGATATTATACAGTACTTGTATAACTCTGGGACATTCCCCAAATATATGCATATAGTTATTTAGTATTATGCCTAAACCCTGGGTAAGTTTCTGTATGTTGGAATGTTGACTTTGGAAACATGAAAAATACTAATAGGTAACAGAAAGACTACAACATTAGCAATCATGCATTTTTGTTGTTGTTCAGATCCATGCAAAATGAAATGAGACTTTCCAGGAGGATACAGACGAACATAGATGGAATGAGGTGCCCTTCTTCTACTTTAGCAAAGAAGAAACCGTTTGAGGCTACGAATGCATGAAGAAATGACTGTTTTGAAATCTTCCAATACAAAGCAATCTGTGACCGGTTTTGGATTACTTCCTTCTTCAGACATAACTAGTTGCTTGATTTTCCAATTTCAAATTTACAGCACTTAGCTTATATATTAATGTTTTATATTTAATAATCCTTGTTAGTTCGGCTTTCCAATACAGTATCTGTAAAGACAGGTCACACTTTTTAAGGATAATTATTAAGACAATGAATTAAAGCATAATATAAATAATATTCTGTTGGATCGGGGCCTGATGTGGGCCAGAGGGTCCCGGAGGAGACTGGTCAAGCAAGACACGTGAGGCAAGATGGAGCGAAGACCAGTGTTTAAAGAAGACAATTCTCAAGTTTATATCCTGGCTGCGTGCATATAGCGATACAAAGGAAAACCTGAGTCTGCACATCATGTTTACACAAGTTAATTGGGGAAGTCTTCACCAGGGGAAGTTTCTTATCTAACTTAATTAACTACTGGGGACAAGCATTGTTCCTCGTTATCAGGGGCAAACAGTTGGCTGAAGTTTACTCTGAGACTTTAGGACATCTGTGGATGCAAGATTATCCATTACATGTATATCGAGTTAACCATCTGTGATTTCTGGTTCTCCATTGTCCTAGCTGCCTGTCAGGTCAGCAATAGGTGAATCAAGCTATATCAAATATCCTCTCCCCAATTTCTGTCCCCTCAAAACCTTACAGCTTGAAGGAGTGATCTCTCAAACTGGGGTTCTGTCAGGGACAGTTGGCCAATTGTGTAGGCGGATCCCACACTCCCCCTTTATTTGTTTAATTGGACCTGACAGACGGCTCGGCGTAGGAGTGGCATCAGGTGACGCGGAGTGAGGACATCCTGGGGTTTCCTCCATGGGGGACACATTGACATCAGTGAGGGAATACATTGTGCAAAACAGCAAATCGCTGTCCCCAATATTATCACCCCCACAACTACCTTGAGTGTTGTTTGTAGCCAGCTCCATGGAAACCATGACCATAAGGAGTCCCACCACCCCCACATGGTGTCTTCTTTGATATTGTTAACCAAGGTATGGAGATCTGTGAGTTGGCTCTGCACCTTGCGAGAGTTGTCCATGAGGTTGAAATAACACATGCCATGGACTGACACGCAACCTAAGTGGTGTAAGAGCAGGAGATAATCGATAGCTGCTCGATTATCCAATATGGCATGGCGAAGCTCTGTTTGCTCTTCATTAAGCATCGCTATCGCCGAAGAAGTATAGTTGATGGCTTTTGCCAAAGCGCAAGCCAATTGACCAATCCTGCGCACGTTGCCTACGGCTAAGCCTGGCACGCCAAACAAGCTGACTGCCAATGAGACATACTCAGCTTTGCTCAGGACCCTGATGTTGCTGTCACATGAACTATCTAACTGGGTGGCATGAGCGTGCCGTGTGGGAACAGATACATCAGTGCTTGGGGTAACCATATCATTTGTGGGAAGCAACAGTGTCAAACGACTGATACAACAGAAGGAATCAGATACATTTGCAGGAATGTAGTTCCAAGTGTACTGGTTACATGTAAAAAACCATCCTGAAGGCAAAGTAACATGAACAAACATTGAGTTAATAGTCTCTGGGTTATTACAAGTCCAAGTGCTGTTGCCAGGGTCGAGGCAATGGCGCTGTGGCCTTTCGACCGCGGAACAGCCAGTCATGCGAGCACAAGTTGAGTTCAGGCTGACCACCACTCAGGGGGTGTACAGAGTGGCCGCATCAGCCGGTAGGACTTTGGTGACTTGGGTTCCCCAATGCGCATATGTTGAGTAAGCGGTCTTGTGAAACAGGCCAAATATCCACTTCACTAACCAGTCACCGTTCCTGATGCGTGCATCTGGGGAGTGGCACACCGGGATAAGACAAGTACTGAGAAGAGAGGCAGAATCAGTGGTCTGCCTCAGGCAAAAATCGGACTGATTGACGAGGTTTGCCAATCTTTCCCAAATGTTAAAGTGCAGCCGGGCAGAGAGATCTCCGCCAGGCATCAGCTCTTCTGCTTCCAACGAAGCTACTTTAACCCCTCCCCCCGCAAGCAAGGAAAAGATCAAGATGATGGTCATCAAGGAATTAAAGGTGATCTGGGACAAAATTGCAACCATGATGTTCCACGTTCTCCCACCAGATGGTGTCCGCTGCTTCCTGGCACAGGGACTTGGCCATCCCCCAGGTGATCTTCGGCGCTGGCATCGGCTGTCGTCGCCTCCTCTGCTTGGCTTTCCCCGTCAGGGTTATTCCCTCCATCTTCGGTAGCAGATCCGGGGACGCCTGGGTCCACGCCATTGGACTCGAGATGTGGCTTGACACAACGAGCTGGAATCCAAATGATACCTGAAGGAGACATAATTGCAGCATACCCTCTTCCCCATGTTATGAGTGGCACCGGGCCCTTCCAGGAAGGATCCGGTGGCACGAGGTAACGCACAATAGGGCACGGGAGAGCCTCCGTGCGACGGAAGTGCTTCTCCTGCGGAGTGTAATCTGAAAAAAACATTGAGGTGATTGTACGTGAACAATACCTTGTTCAGACAATGCTGTGCCTGACCCTGATTTTTGGGGAGGGCTAGTTCCCCCCTTTCTGTTTGTTTGTCAATGTAGGACTTGAGTGTCCGATTCACCCGCTCCACAATCGCTTGCCCTTACGGATTGTACAGAATGCCAAAAGTGTGCTTAATGTCCCAGGTGGCCATGAACGTGGCCAGCTGTCTGGAACTATAAACCGGACCGTTATTGGTTTTCACGTGCTGAGGTTTGCCCATGGCCGCGAAGCAGGAGAGGAGATGCTGCTCCACATGGGAAGCCGTTTCCCCCTTCTGAGCTGTAGCCCAGACAAACTGTGAAAATGTGTCTATGCAAACGTGCATGTACTACCATCTGCCAAACTGCGGAACGTGTGTGACATCCATCTGCCACACCTGGTTGGCCTCTGTCCCTTGTGGGTTGACCCCCCACGAGGGCCCCCCTACCACCCCTGCACAATGCGGGCGGGAACGGACTATGCCCTGGGCTTGGGAAAGTGGCAGGTTGAACTGGTGGCTCTAGACTTCTGGTGGCTCTAGACTTCCTGGGGGCGACACTTCATCGTAGGGAGGCAGGTTCTATTAAAGTGGCCTGCCCCCGGCAACTGATGGATTCGGCTGGATTTCAGAGGGAACTGGGGGAATTCCCCCTGGATCGGCAACATGATTCGCCTGAGGCACTTGTTGACCTGTGGTGTGGGTCGATGACAGCTGCCTTGGATGTAATCGCTCCACTACTGCCTCTCAGAGCCCGTGGAGCTAGGTCATCCCCGTGGTTCACGGAAGAACTATGGGAGCTCAAACGGGCAAAGAGGTGCCGCTGGGTGAAGACCAGGAATGATTCCGATTGGACACTAGCTAGAGCCGCTATTAGGGCCTACCTAGTGGCGATGGGGGTGGTGAGGAGGCAATACTTCACCTCCCTTATTGCCTCCTTTAGTGTATGGGACCAAAGACACCAGGACAGCCGAAGAGCTGGCTTAACACAACTTGATTACATGCTGGTCAGAGGGAACATGAGGTAATGGCGGACGAACAGCTCAATATATACAGTGGCTATACATTTGAATGTGGCTCCTTGATAGCCTATTGGCTACAGGCTGCGTGACGTCATTGCAGCTCACGCCCTTCTTGTCCAGGTGAAGGTAGTGGCGGGAATCTTCCCGCGCTGTTGTTCTAGGTGAGTCTTGGACCAATGAGCTTGGACGCTCGCTATTGCCACCTAGTGGTCACTAGCTCGCGTCCTATTAAGGTTACAGTGATTCAGCTGGAGGTTACAATGTTACACATAGAAAAGGTTACATTGGATACACATGGATAGGTACATTGTTTAAAGGCACAGGCTTTAGGACACAACACCCCTCCCCCCTAGGATGAGACGAAGTCTCTTAGCCAAGATGGTTTATTGCACTCGCGTTTGGGCCGCGATGTGGGTTGGCCCCCCCGGGGGCCGCTCCCGCTTCCTTGTTCCCTGGACCCTTGTCCTGTAATGGGAGAGGGAGACTTGTTAGAGGCTTGCTGCGGTTTTGCAGCTTTAGGGGAGAGGGTAGATTCCGTTGTGGTTGAACCGGGGGCACCAGGGGCTAACGTAAAACCCCTCTTCTCGCTTGGACGGGTGGGGGACCACTCCGAAAAACCCCCCCGGTTCTGAAAATCAAAATCAAACTCTGTTGGGAGATCCCGCGGGATATCTACGAGGACAAATTCCTTCTCCTCCCCCCTTGGTGGGGACTCTTGACCCCCCTCTCCTCCCCCTTTGGCTAAACGGGTGGGGGAGAACCCTAACGCTGAATTTGTATCCGTGTTTCCGGCGCCCTGATTCCCTGGGACCCGGCTCCGGAGCTGGTCCGCGTGCCGCCGCCAGAGTAGACCTGTGTTGGTCTCCACGCGGTACGATACGGGACCGGTCTGTTCCACGACCACCCCCGGCACCCAGGCTGGCCCCGCGCTGGCGTAGTTCCTGCAATGTACCGGGGCACCCACGCTGAAACTCTTGGTGGCTTCTAACCCTATGTTCCTCCCCTTGTCCTCAACTCTCGTGGGATCTAGTCTCGTGAGTATGGTGGTCAGCTTCCTGCGCATTAAAAGCTCCGCAGGGGAGTAGCCTGACGCTAACGGGGTCACCCTGTACCCTAGCAGAAACTGACACACTTGCAGGTTGAGGTCCCCGGGGCCCATGCGCCACAGCGCGTCCTTCGCGCTACGTACGAGACGCTCCACTTGGCCATTGGTGGCCGGATGGAAGGGGGCGGAGGTGATGTGCCGGATGGCGTTAATCTCTGTGAATGCCCTGAACTCAGCGGACGTGAAGCAACTAGCGTTATCGCTAATTAGAGTGTCGGGTATTCCGAACGTGGAAAAAATTCTCCGCAAGTGCTTAATTGTCGCGGCCGAGGAGGTGCTCGTGACTGGGATGACCTCCAACCACTTGGAGAAAGCGTCCACCACAAGGAGAAACAGGGTTCCTCGGAACGGGCCCGCGAAATCTATGTGCACCCGGGACCACGGCCCCTTAGCCGCGTCCCATTCCCTATGGGGAAGGCGGGCCTCCTCCGGTCTGGAGCATTGGCAGCTCTCGCAAGTGCCGACCATGTGCTCGATGTCGGCGTCTAACTGGGGCCACCAGAAGTAACTCCGGGCCAGCGCTTTGGAGCGCACAATTCCGGGGTGGCTGACGTGCAGCAGTTTAAGCACCCGCGGTCAAAGGGATGTGGGGACCACCACCCGCTGCCCCCACAAGAGGCACCCCCTCTCTAGGGACAGTTCCAGCTTCTTCCTAAAAAACAGGGCGAATTCCTCTGCTGGGGAAGACGCCGGCCACCCCTTCTGTACCCAGGAGCAAACCGCCACCAACGTCTTGTCCTTCCTTGTCGCTGTGGCAATGTCGGCGGGCACTATGGGGGGCGAATCCAGCACCTCTATCATGAGAACCTGATGGTCTCGCTCCCCCTTGCTCACCTGGCTGGGCGTCAGGGGGAGGGGGGACCTTGATAGAGCGTCCGCATGGCTGATCTCCTTCCCGGGCCGGTACACCAACGCATGCTGGTAGGCGTTGAGAAAAATGGCCCACCTAAGCATTCTCGGGGACAGGATCTGTGGCGTGGGCTTATCTGCGGTAAAAATGCCTAGCAGGGGCTTGTGGTCAGTCACGATGGTGAAGGGGCGGCCATACAGAAAATCGTGACATTTTTTGGTCCCCGCAACTATCGCCAGCGCCTCCCTGTCTGTCTGGGCGTAGTTTCTCTCCGCTTGGGACAGGGACCTGGAGTAAAACGCTATTGGGGCCTCCCTCCCGTTTTCCAACACGTGGCATAACACTGCCCCCACCCCCACCGGGGATGCATCACAGATCAGTACCAACGGCCATTTGGGGTCGAAATGGGTCAGAATGGCGTCAGATGCCAGGAGTTGTTTCAGTTCCATGAATGCCCTCTCCTGGTCATCGCCCCACATCCATGCCGCGTCTTTCTTGAGCAACTTGTGAAGCGGCTCAGCCACCGCCGCCTTCCGTGGAAGGAAGGAGTGGTAGAAATTTAGGAGCCCTAGGAACGACTGCAACTCGGGCTTGGATGTGGGGCGAGGGGCTTTCTTGATTGCGGCCACCTTGGATTTGGACGGTTTGATCCCCTTGGGTGTTACTCGGAACCCTAAGAACTCAACCTCCTTCGCGAAGAAGACGCATTTGTCTTTTCGCAACCTCAACCCCGCTCGTTCGAACGCCGCCAGGACCTTGTTTAGCCTTTTAGCCAACTCAACCTCACTCCCCCGTTATCAATACGTCATCAAAATATGGTAAAACGCCGTCCAGCCCTTTGAGGAGGCGTTCCACGAGCGACTGGAAAATTCCAGGCGCCGAGTTCACGCCGAATTGGAGGCGCGTCACCTGGAACGCCCCCTTATGCGTGACTATGGTCTGTGCAGCAGCTGCGGCAGGGGTTACCATGAGTTGCTGATAGGCCTGTGCCAGGTCGAGCTTAGCGAAACACTTTCCCCCATGTAACCTGGCTAGCAAATGGCTGACCACCGGCACCGGGTACGCATTAGGGCGGATTGCCTTATTAATGGTGCACTTATAATCGGCGCAAATGCGAACCTCCCCATTGGCCTTCAATGCTGTGACAATTTGAGTTTCCCACTCCGCGGAATCAACAGGAACAAGAATCCCCTGGCCCACTAATTTGTCCAGTTCTGCCTCTATTTTGTCCTTGAGTGCGAAAGGCACCCTGCGCGGTTTAAGTCTGATTGGGCGGACCTCCGGGTCCAGGTCGAACGTCACTGGGGGTCCATTGAATTTCCCAAGTCCCTTCTTGAAGACTTCGGGGTGCGCGTCGCACACCTCCTGTATCGGGTCAGACCCCATGGCGTGCACCCCCCCAATGAACAGACCCAGGGGCTGAAACCATTGAGTCCCGAGGAGGCTGCAATTACCTCCCTTAAGGACGACTAGGGGGAGTTCCGCGGCGTGCCGCTTGTACTGAACCTGGAAATTCCCAACCCCCAACACCGGGATACTGTTCCCTTGCACGTCCCGAAGCGTGGACCTCAACGCTTTGAGCTTGGGCCGTACGCGGGGGGCAATTCTCAAAAACTCCCTCTGGGAAATAATGGAGTAAGAGGAGCCAGAGTCAATCTCCATCCTAACAGGGGCCCCTTGCACCAGTACCTCAACAAAGTAACGGGGGTGTCCCATGGACACGCTGAAAACCGGGGCGTCGTCGTCGCTGTCATCGGAGATGCGGCCCACGCCGTCCGGCTTCCTCGTGGGCCGGGCGCCATCCTTCGGTCTCGTCGAGCGGTCTGGCCTCGCTGAGCGGTCGGGTGAGCTCCTCCGGTCCTTGCGCCGTTGTCTGCAGACTTTGGCGATGTGCCCGCGGCGGCCGCAGTTGTGGCACTCGGCTTTTCTGAACGGGCACTTCGTGCGGTCATGAGCCGCCCCGCAGCCGTCGCAGCGCCGGCCCTCCTTCCGGACCCTCCGGACGTCCTCGTCGTCGCTGCTTTCAGCGGACGATTTCGAAATTCGCCGGGCCGCGTGCACCGAACCCTCTGTTTTGTCGGCCTTCGGCCGCCAGTCCTGGAGCTCCTGCACCCCGGCCTTCGTGGCTTCCGCGGCGTGTGCCGCCTTCAGGACCTCCTGCAACGTGGGGGGCGACTCCTGATTCATTAGCGTGCGTTGAATCTCGGCGTCCTTCAGGCCGCATAGCACGCAGTCCCTGAGGGTGACTTCCAAGTTCTCCCATTTGCATGGGCCGGCAGCCAGACGCAGGGCCGCTACAAAAGTGGCGACCGACTCATCAGGCGCTTGGACTCGCCTCCAAAACGCGCTCCGAGCGGGAAACATCGCTACCGAGGGCCGGAAATGGTCTCGCAACACCATCAGGAGCTCTTCTGCCTTGAATTCAGCAGCCTTTTTGGGTGCGATGAGGTCAATCAAGACCCTCTTGCCGTCGTGCCCGAGCATTCTGGTAAGGATGGCTCTTTTCTTCGCCTCGTCCTTAACCTCGAACTCCACCAGCGCGCCTTGGAAGTCCATTTCGAAGAGTTCCCAATCTTGCGGTTTCTGGATGTCGAAACCCACGTATGTCTTGGTCCCGTGGGCAGCCATGATCCCACCTTCGTCGCCAATTTAGTGTATGGGACCAAAGACACCAGGACAGCCGAAGAGCTGGCTTAACACAACTTTATTACATGCTGGTCAGAGGGAACATGAGGTAATGGCGGACGAACAGCTCAATATATACAGTGGCTATACATTTGAATGTGGCTCCTTGATAGCCTATTGGCTACAGGCTGCGTGATGTCATTGCAGGTCACGCCCTTCTTGTCCAGGTGAAGGTAGTGGCGGGAATCTTCCCGCGCTGTTGTTCTAGGTGAGTCTTGGACCAATGAGCTTGGACGCTCGCTATTGCCACCTAGTGGTCACTAGCTCGCGTCCTATTAAGGTTACAGTGATTCAGCTGGAGGTTACAATGTTACACATAGAAAAGGTTACATTGGATACACATGGATAGGTACATTGTTTAAAGGCACAGGCTTTAGGACACAACACCTCCACTGATAATCGCCCAGCCACCCTGTTTCGGGTGACCAGGTCCCTCCTTGGTAGGGGGGGCCCTGTGCCTGGTTGGCAGGGATCGGCTGAGGACTTTGCTGACCATCTGGTGGAGAAAATCGATCGGATTCACTCGGGGTTTAATCTTGGCGTGGATGGGGAGGATCTGGGGGGGAGCCAGTGCATAGTCTTGCTGTGTTATCTGGGATCAGTTTGATCCTGTTGCCCCAGATGAAGTGGACAGGCTTCTTGCGGCAGTTCACGCCACTAATTGTCCATTGGATCCCTGTCCCGCCTGGCTGGTAAAAGCCTCCAAGACGGTGACAGGTGGCTGGGTCGGGGCTATAATTAATGCGTCTTTTCAGGAGGGGATATTTCCTGCACCGTTGAAACATGCTTTGGTGCTCCCCCTCCTGAAGAAGCCATCCCTCGATCCAGCAGTCATAACCAACTACAGACCTGTTTCCAACCTCCCCTTTTTGGGGAAAGTATTGGAAAAGGCAGTGGCGCATCAGTTGCAGGGGGTACTGGATGAAGCTGAATATCTGGACCCCTTCCAGTCAGGATTCAGACCTGGATATGGTACTGAGACTGCATTGGTCGCGCTGATGGATGATCTCTGGCGGGAGCGGGATGGCGGTCATCCGTCCGTCCTTGCTCTTCTTGACCTCTCAGCGGCTTTCGATACCGTCGACCACGGTATCCTTCTGGAACGGCTCCGAGGATTGGGGATCCAGGGCACTGTGTGGTCCTGGTTTTCCTCATTTCTGAGGGGCCAGACCCAGTCGGTGTGGTTGGAGAGCGAGAAGTCCAGTCCTAGGTCCCTAAAATATGGGGTGCCTCAGGGCTCGGTACTCTCTCCTCTCCTATTTAACATCTACATGAAGCCGCTGGGTGAGATCATCCGTTCCCACGGGGTGCGGTACCATCAGTACGCGGATGATACACAGTTGTACATCTCGGCCCGTGGGGACCCCAGTGATGCAGTCAAAGTCCTTTCCAGTTGTCTGGAGGCGGTTGGGGTCTGGATGGGGGCAAATGGGTTACAGCTGAATCCTAGTAAGACTGAGTGGCTGTGGATGGGGGGTCCTGTGTTATCCCGGGAGCTACCATCTTTGGTTTTGGATGGGGCTATTTTGCCCCAGACCGACCCGGTGCGCAACTTGGGGGTCCTCCTGGATTCGCGGCTGCTGCTAGAAGAACAGGTGGCGGCTGTGGTCAGGAGGGCCTTCGCCCAACTTCGGGTGATTCGCCAGTTGCGCACGCTCCTGGACTGGGACTCTTTGCTCATGGTCACTCATGCTCTGGTGACCTCCAGACTAGATTATTGTAATGCGCTCTACATGGGGCTGCCCTTGATGACCATTCGGAGGCTGCAGCTGGTCCAGAATGCGGCAGCCCGGGTGGTGATGGGGTGTGGACGTTATGCCCATGCCTCACCACTGCTGCGGGAGCTGCACTGGTTACCCGTTTGCCTCCGGGTGCAATTCAAGGTGCTGGTTTTGACCTTTAAAGCCCTATATGGTAGTGGGCCAGGTTACCTTAGAGACTGCATCACCCTAAGGACGTCTGTCCGTCCAACCAGAGCGGACCGGAGGGGCTCTCTAATAGTGCCATCGGCCAGGGGGGCTCGCCTCTCTGGCACAAGGAGGAGAGCCTTCTCTGTGTCCGCACCGGCCCTTTGGAACCTCCTGCCTGTGGAACTGCGTCTCCAGATGGAGTTGTTGCCCTTTAGAAAATAACTAAAAACCTGGCTGGCGGGCCAAGTTTGGGGTGCAGGTGGAGGGGTGGCTTCCATTGGGTGGTTAATATAGGGGAGGATGCCTGCCCCACGGTTTCTTCAGTTCCTGCATCCCCCTCTTTTTAGGGGTGGGTTCTTATTGCTGGTTTTTATCTGTTTTATTTGTTTTTATCTGTTTTTACCCACTGTTGTGAACCGCCCGGAGTCGGCTTTGGCTGAGTGGGCGGTATAAAAATTTAACAATAAATAAACAAATAAACAAATAAACAAATAAACAAATAAACAAACAAACAAACAAATAAACTGCCATGCAAGTGCTTTGGCATTTTGGTGGAAAAATGCATGACTTTGAATTGGAGTCATGAAGACTCCTAAGACTGACCTTTGCTGAATTTCCTTTGCGGCCACATCCGCTCTGCTGTTGCCCGCGGAAATCAGACAGGTAAATCCTGGTGGCTTCTAATGTGGGTGACATAGAGCGCCTTGGTGCGGTTCCGCAAATGAAATTGAGTTGTGAGGACAGACCTAACAAATTTTTGTCTATCGTGGGAGTGATGTAAGCTCCTGGTAGACTGTGAAGCAAATTCTGGACATACTGACTGTCCGTAATTATGTTCAAGCGTTCTTTGGCAAAGGTGTGCAAGGCAAGGTTCACTCCTGCCAATTCCGCCCGCTGCATGGATTTCGGTGGAAGAGTTAGAAGCGTGTCTCTTTTGCCAAGTAAGAACACCATATGTTCGACCCCCATCAGTGAAAACTGTCCTAGCCCCCTGAAGTGGAACCAGGGACAATAGGTCATACAATCTGATTGTCTGCGTCTGAAGCAAGACGAGTCTGGGGTCTTTCGGCAAATGGTATGCCAAACATCCCGTGATTCCTTCCAATGCAATCGGAAGTGAGTCACCGAGCTGCATCAGCTGCTGGATCTGATCCTTGGTGAATGGAACAATGATTTTCGCTAAATCGTGCCCTGAGATATCCCTTGCTCTCAGCCTTCCTCGGTAAATCACCATGGAGACTAGTTCCTGTGGAGGAACGATGTTTCGGGAAGAGGTGTGTGGTAAATACACCCATTCCATGATTTTTGCCCCCCACTCGGAGTCTACGCCTAGAGCTCCGGAGAACATGGCTCCAGTTCAGACTATGTACAGGGTTAGGACAGGAGCAGATGGTCCCTGACTAATCCTGTCCACCCATCTCTGGCTGAGAACTTGGTTGACCTTTTCGAGAGTCAAGCGAGCCTCTCGAGGAATGTGTATCCGGTCTGCTGGCTGCTTACCTAGTGTTAGCAGCGAGAAGAGCGGCTTCAGGAGATCCGTATCTAGCCTGAAATACTGTCTAGCCCAATTGATATTCCCCAGAATCTGTTGCAATTCTACAAGGGTGACTGAATCTTTGAGATTGATCTGCGGCAAAACTGGTGCCGAGAAAGAACGGAGAAGCCGATGGCCCAAGTATGAGAAGGGCTCGGTTTTCTGAAATTTCTCCAGGGCAATGAGTAACCCCTTTTCCCCCAGAGTGGTCTGGAGGTTTTTAAACATTTCGCTGCCAAGTTGCGGTGCTGCGAACAAGATATCATCCATGAAATGACATACTAAGACTGTGGGGTGAAGGTTTCAAAACTTTTCCAGTGCGTCATGAACGTAAATTTGGCACAGGGCTGGTGAGTTGAGCATCCCCTGTGGCAAAAATTTCCACGCATAACGTTGCGTAGGCTCTCTGTGGTTCACGACTGGCACTGTAAAAGCAAACCTTTCCCGATCCCTTACATCTAAAGGAATGGTGTAAAAACAGTCTTTTAAGTCTATGACCAAGATCTTCCAACCCTCGGGGATCATGTTCGGATTTGGGATGCTGCATTGAAGTGGACTCATTGGCTGAATACACTTATTGATGTCTCTTAGATCGTGAAAGACTCGCCACTTCCCTGACTTTTTCTTAATGATGAATATGGGCAAATTCCAAGGACTGGTGGACTGTTCTATGTGTCCTGTGTCTAATTGTTCTTTAACCAGCTGCTTCAGGGCGACTAATTTCTCCCTTACTACCGGCCATTGCTCTTCCCAGACTGGTGTGTTGGTAAGCCATTTAAGTGGTAAAGCCATTACCCGAAGGTAAGAGTGGCACGGTACTGTTGTAGAATGTCTCGCCCCCAGAGATTGACATGCACGTCCAAAATGTGCGGCCAAATGACCACTGTGCCGTCAGCTCTGTGAATCGCGACTTCTACCTAATCTTGGCTTCTAAATGCTTTCTGAACACCACCTTCCCCCCACACATCAGAGACTGGCTCGAGAGCCCACTCGCATGGCCACTGACTCTGGCTGTCCACGCTGACGTCAGCTCCCATATTAATAGCCCATCAAAAGGTTTTTTATTTAAAAATACCTTTATGACTGGCCACCGTTTCCACTCTATGTTGGTTTCCACTGTTGCTAAGACCTGGTATCCTTGTACTGCCCCTTCTGCGCTTGAGCGGTCTGCCGACCTGGATTCTGAGCTGTCCCTGAGCCTTTCCTGGCTGCCTCCTGGTGAGTGACAAGGAACCATGATCAGTTGCGCTAACGTGTCTCCCTTGTGAATGGTTTGGGGTAGGTGTGTCCGGAGTTGAACCTGAAGTTCACCCAAAAAATTGGAGTCAATGACTCCCGGAATCAATAGGATTCCTCGCGTTCCTGCAATACTGCGGGGCAAAACTAAACCTATGTAGCCCTTAGGCAGGGGTCCCATGTACTGGGAATCGACCAGATAGAAGTCACATGTGACTTGCCAGGCACAGTCTGACTGGCAAGTCAAATCTAGTCCCGTGCTGCCCTTAGGTCTGGCCTGCACCTCCGGAATGCAGGGTGGAATGTGCTGAGAATCTAATCCAGCTCTGGCTCTCCCAGAGTGACTGTGGTCCCTGTTTGGACCAGGGCCAGAGACATGCTCATGCTTTGGTTTCCCAAAGTCGGACAATTCCTGGCCCAATGGAAGCCATTATGACATCGTGGGCATTGGGTGGCCGGAGCCTTGGGACGACCTGTGTTCTGGCCATTACCCTTCTTAGATCAGCATTCTCTAGCAAAATGACCGATCTTGCCACAATTGTGACATGCTCCTTTGGTCTTGCCTTTGAATTTCCTACCGCCTTGCACAACCGCTGCTAACAGACCCATTTTGTAGGAATCTGTACCAAAGTCGGCACAAGCCCTAATCATGTCGGTAAGCATCAGATCGGGATGATTGCCCAGTGACTGCAAGATTTTACGGCAGTCGAGGTTGGCGTTGTCTTTCACCAGCTTCATCATAAGCTCCTGTTGGGCTTGCTCGTTGTCTATCTGCCTACTGACTGCTTCCTCCAATTGGTTGATAAAGTCCATGTAGGACTCCTGGGCACCCTGTTTGACTGCTGTGTAATTCTTGGCTGCTTTGTCAGCTGCTGGGACCTTGAGATAAGCCCTAAAGGTGTCTCAGCTGCCAGATGAAGTGTGGCAATTGGCAAGGTGATCTGCGCTTCGACGGATTTGAACTGACCTGACCCATATAGGTAGTCAGGGATTACTGCTCTTCCCATCCTTGCAGCCCTTGCCTGTGCTTCGAGTCAATACTCACTGTCCCATAGCAAATACTGGCTGGGGTTAAGCATCATTCTCATAACGGCCTTCCAGTCATATGGAATGAGCATCATAGTCTTGCACACCTGCTGAAGCGTGCCCCTAGTGAAGCGACTCTGGAGTCCTGTCTCTGTGATGGCCTTCCGTATTGCCATGAGCAACTTGTACGGAACCGGCATATGGGTCGTCTGCTGCTGACCCGTGAGGGCATCTATCTCTATGTGGACTGGGCATATATACCTGAGTTCAGCTAGTTCTTCCGCTGACAACTCCCCCTTGCTGGTTTCTTCCTCTACCATGCACTGGATGGAACTCTTAGCTATCTGGGAACTTTTAACTGTCAGGGAAACACCAGCGTTTCCCATACCATGCATTCCTTCAGTGACGTCTGCAGCTGTCACTGAGGGAAAGCTCCCTACGCTGCCCTGTTTAAACTGAAGTGACGGGTAGAGACTCACTGGGGCTGATGGTTCTGACTGTGCTGGGGGGTTCTCGGTCTATATCCAGACTGGGTCTACCTCTGCAAGGAGCTTCCTACACTTGCTCCATGTGCTAATCACCTTAGCTGGGGCTCTCGGTTCTTGCCTAATGCAGGCTCCTATCCTATGCCAAATTTGGAGACTCAACATGCCAGTTTCTGGATAAAACGGACAATGTTTCCCCAAGTACACCAAAAGATCCGCTAACTGGGCGCTGAGAATGCGTGTACGATTTACCCTGGCCTGGGCCTTGAATTCCATTAAGTGAATTCTCTGGTTAGCGGTTGGACTTTGCCACTGCGGGCAAGTCTCCATATTACCTGCCGGTCCTTTGAAGTTTTCCTCCGCGGAACGACTCAAAGCATTTGGGTTAGGTAACTGGATTCGGTGCGATGTCCCTCTGGGTAGGACTTAGAACGTAGGCTGCTGCCACAGGCCCTTGGTAGCCTCTGCGATGGCGTCAGGGTTCACAGCCGACCCTGAGCATTCGGAACGCGTTTCCGATGTGCAAGATGCCTCAGAGCTTTGGAGCATGCTCTGCCACCTCTGGAATGCCTCGTAGCGTAGCTGTCACTCAGATCAGATGGCTTTCCGACCGGAGCTGCTGTGCTGTCCTCCGGGAAGACTCGGACACAGCTGTGGCGTAGAACCAGACCAAGATCTCACGAGGAGATCACGGCATGAGTAAATCACGTTGGTGTCACCATATGTTGGATCAGGGCCCGATGTGCGCCGGAGGGTCCCAGAGGAGACTGGTCAAGCAAGACACATGAGGCAAGATGGAGTGAAGACCAGTGTTTAATGAAGACAATTCAGAAGCTTATATCCTGGCTGCATGCATATAGCGATACAAAGGAAAACCTGAGTCTGCACATCATGTTTACACAAGTTAATTGGGGAAGTCTTCACCAGGGGAAGTTTCTTATCTAACTTAATTAACTACTGGGGACAAGCATTGTTCCTCGTTATCAGGGGCAAACAGTTGGCTGAAGTTTACTCTGAGACTTTAGGACATCTGCAGATGCAAGATTATCCATTACATGTATATTGAGTTAACCATCTGTGATTTCTGGTTCTCCATTGTCCTAGCTGCCTGTCAGGTCAGCAATAGGTAAATCAAGCTATATCAAATATCCGCTCTCCAATTTCTGCCCCTCGAAACCTTACAGCTCGAAGGAGTGATCTCCCAAACCGGGGGTTCTGTCAGGGACAGTTGGCCAATTGTGTACGCAGATCCCACAATATTCAAACATTAGACAACATTAATTCATAGATACACCCACCTCGTTATAGCACATAACAATTCATCAATTTTAAAATTTTTCTTATTAGTTTTCTTATTAGGCATCCTAACCTCTTTTCAGAAGTAATTCTTGTTCTGGGCTATGGACGTTACTGCATATCACACATTAACCCCATTAAGTAATGCTATAACAGGTGTGACCTGTCTTTACAGATATTGGAAAGCCGAACTAACAAGGAATATGAAATATAAAACATTAATATATAAGCTAAGTGCTGTAAATTTGAAATCGGAAAATTGAGCAACTAGTTATGTCTGAAGAAGGAAGTAATTCGAAGCTGGTCACAGATTGCTTTGTATTGGAAGATTTCAAAACTTTATAATGTTAATAAATCAATCAGTCATTTCTTCATGCATTCGTAGCCTCAAACGGTTTCTTCTTTGCTACAATTATTGCACCGTTTGGCCACTGTTTCTATGTCGTATCCCTTCTTCTACTTTAAACATTTCATTTACTTTGGCTACAGTATTCATTTTGCAAGAAAATGTGGACTGAATCATTGCCCTTTACACATTAGACTAAACTAACTCTTCTTGTTTCTCAAATTACGGTGCTTTCTGTTTAAAAAAAATCACTCTAAACCAGAGCCTTACGATTATATACGATTGCATTATGTATGATTCATTTGCCAAAGAATAACCTTTCAGCAAAGCTGAGTGCAATCATCCCATCACTGTCCATTGACTTTGATTCAAAACAGTGCAAGTGCTGGTCTTTGGTTACATTTTCTGCCTGCTTAGATTCTTTACAATGTTCTCATTTTCTACTACAAATATAAAAATACATCTTAGTTTGGATTATTTATAACTGTATGTAATAGAACCCAATAGAATCATTGTGATGATGCCGTAATAATTGGAAGACTGTGCACCACTTTCTCTCCATATGTAGATGATATAATTTCTAGGAAGCCAAAACTGATTCAGAATAGTTCCAGTCATTAGCTAACTTCAAATCCAAAACACAGTATTGCCTTGCTGGTTGTACTTTATATCTAAATCCTCAATAAAATGCTTTTGATTGAACATTCATGATTTCTTTTACTAAATAGAGAAGAACAGCAGCAAAATTGCAGAATAAGGAAGCAAAACAAAGAGATATGCCATATATCTTTGTGCCCTATCAAGCAAAATGAGAAGAACCATTACATTCATTGTGCTTCTCAGTGCTAGACTACCAGAAACAGCTACATTTGATCTGATGGGTGTTTTGCACATATAAAAGGATAAACAAGAGAGGTACACTAGGCTATACCTGTCAAGTGGGGCTGCGGACAATATGGGACCTGTGCAGAATGGTTTTGCGCAGGTCTGTTGTACGCATGCTTAGAAGGCTTTTACGCATGCGTACAATGGACCTGGGCAGAACTGTTCTGTGCAGGTCGCTTCTACGCATGCGTAGAAGGCTTTTATGCATTCGTACAATGGACCTGCACAAAACTGTTCTGCACATGTCCATTCTATGCATGCGTAGAAGGGTTCTACGCATCCCCTTCTGCACAGAACCCTTCTACGCATGCGTAGAAGGGTTCTATGCATTCGTAGAAAAGTTCTATGCATGCGTAGAAAGGACCTGCACAGAAGGGATGCACAGTGACTCCTTTCCCCCCGCTGCCAAGATCCGGGATAGCAGTAGCTCCGGGCGGGAAAGGACGAAAATCAGTGCCGAAATACGGGAAATCCCGGCCAATCTGGGATACTTGACAGGTATGCACTAGGCAAAACATGAAGCCCAATTCAACACTCCCGCTGATCAGGGCTTCTGGGAATTAAAGTCCAAAAACAGCTGGAGTGCCAGGTTTTGCCAACCATATGCACATGTGCAGTTTCAAGGAGTAAATATTAATAAGCACGGGAATTGTAAATATGGGAAATTAGAGTACAAATAGGGACAGAGTTTGTCTGTGCGTCCTCGCCTCCATCCTCAATATGCCCAAGCCTAACTACAGTAAATATATAAAACCACCACCAACTCTCCTCCTTCTTCAGTACTGCCCCCAGAAACCCCACACTGGCAATGCCAGGGAGGAGATTTGTGGTGCTCTAGTCCAAAAAAGCAATGACATTTCAAGGTTCTGATATTCCTGTCTGGCCAGGTTATCCTGCTATGGCAATAGATTAGACCAGGGGTTCCCAACCTTTTCAAACCAGGGGTCACACTCTCTCAGTCAGCTTCAAGGGCTGGAAAGCCATTTTGCTCTGCCTGCATGATAGGGTGGCCATTTTGTCCCAACAGCTTCAAAGGGGTGGCCGTTTTGTTTCTCGAATACTCTTGGAAGGGTGTGGGCCACATAAAATGGTGCTGTGGGCCAGATGCAGCCCATGGGCCTTAGGTTGAGAACCCCTGGAGTAGGACATACTGCCAGCAACTCAGCGGTGATCATCAGGGGGAGGTTAACAAATTTTGCAACCCTGAGAACTAACGGCATTGAGTGGCAAAAGTCCACAGGGATGGGTGATGATCCCCCAGTGGATTAAATCCCACTTGAATCCATCTTGATGGAGGGCAGCAGCTTAATCAATACTGGCCCAGGGCTGATGAGGACTTTACGTGCCAGAAGGGCTCATGGTCAGAAAGTGACTCGCAGAACTGGATCAGTGGTATGGAGGTCATGCTTGTTGTGTATGGAATATAACTGCTGCATTATACCTTTAAGATGAATGTAACTACTTCAGGAAAGAATGTATCCTTAAGCAATCTGTAATAGAACACAATGTATTTCAGCTGTATGAGAATGCGAGCTTGCTACCAGAGAGGGAAGCAGCAAGCATTCAGCTCACATGGTACAAATTCCCCAACCATCTCCAGCAGTGGGAAACATTCCCACCACGGATTTGGTGTATGCAAACCAAGACACAGGACACAGCCTCGGGCTGGGTTAACTCAGGTTTATTGCATCGTGGACAGAGGGAACATGAGGTAATGGCGGATCGATAGCTCTTTATATACAGTAGTAGTACATTTGAACGTGGTGCCATGGTAGCCCATTGGCTACTGTCTGCGTGACGTCATTGCGGGTCACGCCCTTCTTGTCCAGGTGTAGGTGGTGGCGGGAAAACTTCCCGCGCTGTTGCCTTTGATGAGTTCGGACCAAGAGAGCTTGGACGCTCGCTGCTGCCAGCTGGTGGTCATTAGCTCGCGTCCTATTACAGGGTTTATATGATACAGCTGAAGGTTACATAGTTGCTATAGGCAAGGTTACATAGGCTCAGATACATTGTAATCCATGTGGAAGGTAAAACCATCAGAACACAACACCCCTCCCCCCTAGGACGAGACAAAGTCTCGAGCCCACACTTAAACACACTCCCCCCCCCTCAGGAGACAAAGTCTCTCAGCCAAGATGGCTTATTTCGAACACGCTGGGGTCTCGATGCGGGCTGCCTCTCCCCGGGTTTGCTACCTTCTCTTTGTCCCCTGGTTTCCTGTCCTGTAATTGGAGAGGGAGACTCGTTAGTGGCTTGCCGCGGCTCCGCGGCGTTGTTGGGAGGTGTGCTCTTTCTTAGGGAGGAACCGGGGGCACTGGGGGCTAACGAAAAACCCCTCTTCTCGCTTGGATGGGTGGGGGAACACTCCTGAAAACCCCCCTGGCTCGCAAAATCAAAGTCAAAATTACAATCGGGGGTAGCGGTCGCGAACTCCTCTCCCCCTTCCCCGGCCCCTGATAGAACTGGCGTATCAAAAGGGCATGAGTCGGGGCCGCTGCTTCTGCCTTCCCCCTTGCTTGGGACTGTTGTCCACTGCTGTCTCCCCCTTGGGTTAAGCGGGTGGGGGAGAACCCTAACGCTGAATCCTGTTGCTGAGCCCCACAGACTGGCCCACTCACTCGGTGCCTCAGTTGGTCTGCGTGCCTCCTCCAGAGGAGGCCGGTGTTAGTCTCGACCCGGTACGACACTGGCCCCGTCTGTTCTACAACCGTCCCTGGTACCCAGGCTGGCCCTGCGCTGGAATAGTTCCTGCAGTGAACAGGGTCACCGGCGGCGAAACCTTTCGAGACTGCCAACCCTATGTTTTTCCCTTTATCCTCGACTCTCGTCGGGTCTAGCCTGGACAGGATCGTGGTCAGTTTTCGCCGCATCAAGAGCTCCGCCGGCGAGTAGCCTGACGCTAAGGGGGTTACCCTATACGCTAAGAGGAACTGGCATACTTGGTGATTCAGGTCCCCCGGGCCCATGCGCCGCAGCGCCTCCTTTGTTGTACGCACCAGCCGTTCCACTTGGCCATTCGTGGCCGGGTGAAATGGTGCGGATGTGACATGCCGAATGGCGTTTGCCTCCATGAATGCTCCGAACTCAGCGGAGGTGAAGCAACTAGCGTTATCGCTGACTAAAGTGTCGGGTAAACCGAATGTGGAAAAGACTCTCCTTAGCTGGCTAATTGTCGTGGCGGAGGACGTGCTCTTTACTGGGATAACCTCCAGCCACTTGGAGAACGCATCCACCACCAGGAGAAACATGGTTCCTCGGAATGGGCCAGCGAAATCTACGTGCACTCTGGACCATGGCCCCCTTGCTGTGTCCCATTCCCTATGCGGAAGACGGGCCGCCTCAGGTCGGGATCCCTGGCATGCCTCGCAAGTGCCGACCATGTGCTCAATGTCCGCGTCCAGCTGTGGCCACCAGAAGTAACTCCGGGCCAGCGCCTTTGAACGAACTATGCCCGGGTGGCTGACGTGCAGCAGTTCGAGCACCCTCGTCCGCAGGGGCGTAGGGACCACCACCCGTTGGCCCCACAAAAGGCACCCCCTCTCTAGGGACAACTCTAGCTTTTTCCGAAAGAATGGGTCGAACTCTGTACTCGGGGACGATGCCGGCCACCCCTTCTGTACCCATGAACTAACTTTCTCCAGCGTTCTGTCCTTGCCTGTCGCCCTAGCAATGTCGGCTGGTACTATTGGGGGTGCGTCTAAAACCTCAATTAGCAACACCTGGCGGTCTCTTTCTACTCTCGCCTTTTGGTCGTCCGACAAGGGCAAAGGGGATCTCGAAAGTGCATCAGCATGGCTGATCTCCTTTCCGGGCCGGTACTCCAACTCATGTTGGTATGCGTTGAGGAAAATAGCCCATCGCAGCATTCTCGGGGACAGGATCTGCGGCATGGGCTTGCTTGCCGTGAAAATCCCTAACAGTGGCTTGTGATCGGTCACGATTTTGAACGGGCGGCCATACAAAAAATCGTGAAATTTTTTGGTTCCCGCTACTATTGCTAACGCCTCCCTGTCGGTTTGTGCGTAATTTCGCTCCGCTTGGGACAGGGACCTTGAGTAAAACGCTACCGGGGCCTCCCTTCCGTCCTCCAACACGTGGCAAAGCACCGCCCCCACCCCCACCGGGGATGCATCACAGACTAGGACCACTGGCCGTTTGGGGTCGAAGTGCGTCAGGATTGCCTCAGATGTTAGGAGTTGCTTTAGCTCTTTGAACGCCCTCTCGTGCTCGTCACCCCACATCCATGTCTCCTCCTTTTTAAGTAACCGATGGAGCGGTTCGGCCACGGACGCCTTCCGCGGGAGGAATGTATGGTAAAAATTGAGGAGCCCCAGGAAGGACTGTAGCTCGGTTTTGGATGTGGGGCGAGGGGCCTTTTTAATGGCTGCTACTTTGGATTTAGACGGCTTAATCCCCTCGGGTGTGATCCGGAACCCTAAAAACTCGACCTCGGTTTCGAAAAAGACACATTTGTCCTTCCTCAATCTCAGCCCCGCTTTCTCGAACACGGTCAGTACTTTGTCCAACCTCTTTGCCAGTTCAGCCTCACTCCCCCCTGTTATCAACACGTCATCAAAATAAGGCAACACCCCCTCCAGTCCCTTCAGGAGGCGTTCCACAAGCGACTGAAAAAGGCCGGGTGCCGAGTTCACGCCAAACTGTAACCGCGACACCTGGAACGCTCCTTTATGTGTAACTATCGTTTGTGCCGCGGCCGTGGCGGGGGTCACAGGAAGTTGCTGATAGGCTTGTGCCAAATCGAGTTTGGCGAAACACTTTCCCCCATTCAGCCTGGCCAAAAGGTGGCTGATCACTGGCACCGGGTATGCATTAGGGCGGATCGCCTTGTTAATTGTACACTTATAATCCGCGCAAATGCGCACCTCCCCGTTAGCCTTTAGAGCCGTTACAATTGGAGTTTCCCACTCCGCGGAATCAACAGGAATAAGAATCCCCTGGCCCACCAGTTTGTCCAGTTCCGCCTCTATCTTGTCCTTGAGTGCGAACGGCACCCTGCGCGGTTTGAGTCTTATCGGGCGGACCTCCGGGTCTATGTCGAAAGCTACAGGGGGTCCCTTGAACTTTCCGAGTCCTTTCTTAAAAACGGCGGGATGCGCATCGCAAACCGCTTGTATTGGGTCCCCCCCCACGGTATGCACTCCCCCTATGAACAAACCTAAAGGCTGAAACCACTGTGTCCCTAGGAGGCTACAGCTTCCCCCCTTGAGGACAACTAGGGGCAGTTCCGCAGAATGTCTCTTAAAATTGACCCGAAATTTCCCGACCCCCAACACCGGAATGCTGTTTCCCTGTACGTCTCGTAGCGTGGACCTCAACGCTTTAAGTTTGGGCCGCACGTGGGGGTCGATTTTCAAGAACTCTTTCTGGGGAATTATAGAATAGGAGGACCCCGAGTCAATTTCCATCTTAATAGGGGCCCCTTGTACTAATACCTCAACGAAGTAATGGGACTGTCCCGCGGACACGCTGAACACTGGGGCGTCATCCTCGCTGTCGTCCGAGACGCGGCCCACGCCGTCCTGCTTCCTCGTGGTCTGGGCGCCATCTTTGGGCCTCGCTGGACGGTCCGGTCTGGCCGCACGGTCTTGTGACTGCCTCCGGCCCTCCTTCCGTTTTCTGCATGCCTTGGCGATGTGCCCCCGACGGCCGCAGGTGTAACACTCGGCCTTCCTGAACGGGCATCTCGCGCGCTCATGGGCCGCTCCGCAACCCTCGCAGCGTCGACCACCCTTTCGGACCTTCTGGACCTCCTCGCCGTCGCTGCCTTCCGTAGACGACTTTGAGGCCCGTCGAGTTGCGTGCACCGACTGTCCGGACTTCCCGTGCACCGAATTTTCCGCCTTGCCGGCTCTAGGACGCCACTCACGCCACTGGTGCATCTCGTCCACTCCAGCATTCGTGGACTCTGCGGCTTCCGCGGCCTCTACGACCTCTGCCAGCGTGGGTGGCGGCTCCTTGTTCATCAAGCTGCGCTGTACCTCCTTGTCTTTCAGGCCACACAGCACGCCGTCCCTGAGGGCCATCTCTAGGATGTCGCCCCATTTACAGGGGGCGGCGGCTATCCTCATGGCGGCCACGAATGCCTCAACCGACTCATCCGGCGCTTGGACTCGCCTCCAAAACGCGCTCCGAGCGGGAAACATTGCCCTCGAGGGACAGAAGCGCTCTCGCAGCAGCTTCATGATGTCGTCCGCCTTAAATTCGCTCACCTTCTTCGGAGCGATGATGCCCACCAGCGTCCGCTTGGTTTCCATCCCGAGCATTCTGGTGAGGATGGCCCTCTTCCTCTCCTCGTCGTCTCCTTTGACTCTGAGTTCCACCAGTGCCGCCTGGAAGTCCATCTCAAGCAGCTCCCAGTCTTGCGGTTTGGTGATGTTGAACCCGCTCTGTGCCCTGGCTGTTCCGTGGGGATCCATCATCCCACCTTCGTCGCCAATTTGGTGTATGCAAACCAAGACACAGGACACAGCCTCGGGCTGGGTTAACTCAGGTTTATTGCATCGTGGACAGAGGGAACATGAGGTAATGGCGGATCGATAGCTCTTTATATACAGTAGTAGTACATTTGAACGTGGTGCCATGGTAGCCCATTGGCTACTGTCTGCGTGACGTCATTGCGGGTCACGCCCTTCTTGTCCAGGTGTAGGTGGTGGCGGGAAAACTTCCCGCGCTGTTGCCTTTGATGAGTTCGGACCAAGAGAGCTTGGACGCTCGCTGCTGCCAGCTGGTGGTCATTAGCTCGCGTCCTATTACAGGGTTTATATGATACAGCTGAAGGTTACATAGTTGCTATAGGCAAGGTTACATAGGCTCAGATACATTGTAATCCATGTGGAAGGTAAAACCATCAGAACACAACAACGGACACACCTGGACAAGAAGGGTGTGACTCTGGATGAAGTCACACCCACAGTAGCCAATAGGCTACCGTGTAGCCACATTCAAAATGTATAGTACTGTATAAAAGGAGCTGTATCACCGCCATTACCTCGTGTTCGTACTGTAGGCCATGCAATAAAGATGTGTTAAGCCTTGTAGGGCTGCTTCTATTGTCTTGATTCCCAGCACACCGAAATGCTGCAATGCGGAAGGCAGATGAAAGGTCACTGCATTATAACTCTCAGGACAGTCTTCATGGCTGATCGCCATAATGATCACCAATATTCAGAATCAGATATGACACAACAAGAAGAAGATAGTTCTGTGGAATCTGAATTGAAACTTATGGTTTCATAGAGCATGGTCAACTGCAGTTAACAATGGAAAAGCAATGACTGGGTATTGCTTGGAGCAACCTGTTGTGTTCTGTAAAGCTGTGCCTTTAACAATGTACCTTTGCCATGTGTTATCAATGTAACCTTTCTGTGTGCAACATTATAACCATCAGCTGTATCAATGTAAACCCAATAAGGGGACGCGAGCTAGTGACCACCAGAGGGCAGTAGCGAGCGTCCAGCTCTCATGGATCATATTCACCTGGTTCAGCAGCGCGGGAAGATTCCCCGCCACCTCTTCACCTGGTCAAGAAGGGCGTGACCTCCTACGACGTCACGCAGGCAGCAACCAATAGTCTGTCGACGAGCCACATTCAAATGTATAGCCAGCTGTATATATTGAGCCACTCATCCGCCATTACCACATGTTCCTCCGGATCATCATGCAATAAACCTGTGTTAAGCCAACCCTTCGGCTGTTTCATTGTCTTTGGTCCCTTACACTAAATTGGCGACGAAGGTGGGATCTGGCAGCCCACGGGACCAAGACATGTGCCGGTTTCGAAATCAGGAAACCGGGCGACTGGGAGATCTTCGAGATGGACTTCCAGGCCGCACTGATCGAGTCCGAAGTCACGGAAGAGGCGAAGAAAAGGGCCATCTTCACCAGGATGCTCGGACAAGAACCCAAAAGGACCTTGGTGGACCTGATTGCACCAAGGAGGGTGAGCGAATTCAAGGCCAAGGAACTCATGCAGATGCTGCGTGAGCACGTCCGGCCCACCACGGCGATGTTTCCCGCTCGGAGTGCGTTCTGGAGGCGAGTCCAAGCGCCCGGGGAGACGGTCGCCGCATTCGTGGCGGCCCTGCGGCTGGCGGCCGACCCATGCAAATGGGAGAATGCCGAAATCACCCTCCGAGACTGTGTGCTGTGCGGCCTGAACGATGCCGAGACCCAGCGCACATTAATGAACCAAGAGCCGCCTCCCACGTTGCAGGAGGTCGTCAGAGCGGCCCAGGCCGCAGAAGCTACGAAGGCCGGGGTCCAAGAACTTCAGGACTGGCGGCCAAGGTCGAGCAAGGCAGAGGCTCCGGTACAGGTGGCCCGGCGAACTTCGAGGTCATCCACAGAGAGCAGCGACGGCGAGGACGTCCGGAGGGTCTGGAAGGAGAACCGGCGATGCGACGGTTGTGGAGCGGCCCACGACCGCGTAAAGTGCCCCTTCCGGAAGGCCGAGTGCCACAACTGCGGCCGCCGCGGGCACATCGCCAAGGTGTGCAGGAAGAAGCGCGAGACCCGGAGGAGCTCCGCAGACCGTTCCGCGGGACAAGACCGCCCAACGAGACCCAAGGACGGCCCCCAGGCCACGCGGAAGCAGGACGGCATGGGCCGCATCTCCGACGGCAGCGAGGACGACGCCCCAGTGTTCAGCGTGTCTACAGGACACCCCCGCTACTTTGTTGAGGTACTAGTCCAAGGGGTTCCCATTAGGATGGAAATTGACTCGGGGTCCTCATATTCAATCATTTCACAGAGGGAGTTTTTGGGAATTGCCCCCCACAAGCGACCCAAGCTCAAAGCTTTGAGGTCCACACTACGGGACGTGCAAGGGAACAGCATTCCAGTGTTGGGGGTCGGAGAGTTTCAGGTCAAATTCAAGGAGCACGCCGCGTCCCTTCCCCTAGTCGTGCTCAAGGGAGGAGATTGCAGCGTCCCCGGAACTCAATGGTTCCAGCCCCTGGGGTTGTTTATTGGGGGGGTGCACGCCATTGGGATGCACGCCGTTGGGACTGATCCAATTCAGGAGGTGTGCGAGGCGCACCCCGAAGTCTTCAAAAAAGGACTGGGGAAATTCAAGGGGCCCCCAGTGACTTTCGACCTGGACCCGGAGGTCCGCCCAATTCGCCTAAAACCACACCGGGTGCCGTTCGCACTCAAGGACAAGATAGAGGCGGAACTGGACAAATTGGTGGGTCAGGGAATCCTTGTGCCTGTTGATTCTGCGGAGTGGGAAACTCCAATTGTAACCGCACCAAAAGCCAATGGGGAGGTCCGCATATGCGCCGACTACAAGTGCACCATCAACAAGGCGATCCGCCCGAATGCATATCCGGTGCCGGTAGTCAGCCATCTGCTGGCCAGGTTACACGGGGGGAAGTGTTTCGCTAAGCTCGACTTAGCACAGGCCTACCAGCAGCTTACGGTGTCCCCTGCCGCAGCTGCTGCGCAGACCATAGTCACCCATAAGGGGGCGTTCCAGGTGACGCGCCTCCAATTCGGCGTGAATTCGGCACCAGGAATTTTCCAGTCACTCGTGGAACGCCTCCTGAAGGGACTGGAGGGGGTGTTGCCTTATTTTGATGACGTGTTAATAACGGGGGGGGGGGGGAGTCGGGCTGAATTGGCCAAGAGGTTGGGGAAGGTCCTGACAATATTCGAAAAGGCGGGGCTGTGGTTGCGGAAGGACAAATGCGTCTTCTTTGCAACCGAGGTTGAGTTCCTAGGGTTTTGTGTGACTCCTGAGGGAATAAAACCATCCAAGTCCAAGGTGGCAGCCATTAAGAAAGCCCCCCGCCCCACCTCCAAGCCCGAGTTGCAGTCGTTCCTAGGGCTGCTCAACTTTTACCACTCCTTCCTCCCCCGAAAGGCAGCGGTGGCTGAGCCGCTACACAAACTGCTAAAGAAAGAGCAGGCATGGAAGTGGGGCGATGACCAAGAAAGGGCATTTAGCGAGCTAAAAAGCCTCCTGGCGTCCGACGCCATACTGACCCACTTCAACCCCAAACGCCCAGTAGTTCTGACCTGTGATGCATCTCCAGTGGGGGTGGGGGCGGTGCTGTGCCACGTGTTGGAAAACGGAAGGGAGGCCCCGATAGCATTTTACTCCAGGTCCCTGTCCCAAGCAGAGAGAAACTACGCACAGACAGACAGGGAGGCACTAGCAATAGTCGCGGGGACGAAAAAAATTCACGATTTTCTGTATGGCCGCCCCTTCACCATTGTGACGGACCACAAGCCCCTGCTAGGCATCTTTACCGCAGATAAGCCCACCCCTCAGATCCTGTCCCCGAGGATGCTCAGGTGGGCCATTTTTCTCAACGCGTATCAGTACGCGTTGGTCTACCGGCCCGGGAAAGAGATCAGCCATGCGGACGCTCTATCTAGGTCTCCCCTTCCCCTAACGCCCAGCCAGGTGAGCAAGGGGGAGCGGGACCATCAGGTTCTCATGATAGAGGTGCTGGATTCGCCCCCCATAGTGCCCGCCGACATTGCCAAAGCGACAGAGAAGGACAAGACGTTAGCGGCAGTTAGCTCCTGTGTGCAGAAAGGGTGGCCGGCATCCTCCCCAGCGGAGGAGTTCGCTCCATTTTTCAGAAAAAAGCTAGAACTGTCCCTAGAGAGGGGGTGTCTCTTGTGGGGGCAGCGGGTGGTGATTCCCACTTCCCTTCGGCCGCGGGTGCTCAAACTGCTGCATGTCAGCCACCCCGGCATCGTGCGTTCCAAGGCGCTGGCCCGGAGTTACTTCTGGTGGCCCCAGCTGGACGCCGACATCGAGCACATGGTCGGCACTTGTGAAAGTTGCCAATGCTCCAGACCAGAGGAGGCCCGCCTTCCCCACAGGGAATGGGACGCGGCTAAGGGGCCGTGGTCCCGGGTGCACGTTGATTTCGCGGGCCCGTTCAGAGGCACCCTGTTCCTTCTTGTAGTGGACGCTTTCTCCAAATGGTTGGAGGTTATCCCAGTCACGAGCACCTCCTCGGCCCAGACCATTAGGCATTTGCGGAGGCTCTTTTCCACGTTCGGCATACCCGACACGTTAATTAGCGACAACGCTAGTTGTTTCACGTCCTCCGAGTTTAGGGCTTTCATGGAGATCAACGCCGTTAGGCATATCACCTCCGCCCCGTTTCACCCGGCCACCAATGGCCAAGTTGAGCGCCTCGTCCGCACCACGAAGGACGCGTTGCGGCGCATGGGCCCAGGGGATCTGAACCTACAAGTGTGTCAGTTTCTGCTAGGGTACAGGGTGACCCCATTGGCGTCAGGATACTCCCCCGCAGAGCTCTTAATGTGCAGGAAGCTGACCACCATCCTTACTAGGCTAGACCCCATGAGGATAGAGGACAAAGGAAGGAACATCGGGCTAGAGGCTACAAAGAGTTTCAGTGTAGGCTCCCCCGTGCATTGCAGGAATTATGCCAGCACGGGCCCAGCCTGGGTACCGGGCGTAGTTGTGGAGCAAACCGGCCCCGTGTCGTACTGCGTGGAAACCAGCACAGGGCTCCTGTGGAGGCGGCACGCGGACCAGCTCCGATGCAGGGTCTCCGATGAGCAGGGCACAGACCAAGCAGGGAATAAGTCAGCGTTAGGGTTCTCCCCCACCCGTTCAGCCCAAGGGGGAGGGAAGGGGGACCGCGGGCCCCCACCAAGGGGGGAGGAGGATATCCTCGTAGATACCCTGGGGGATCTTTCCGAGGAGGAGGGACCCGACCCCATACATATCTCGCGGAAGGTCCCCACAAATGCAGACACCCCTACTAAGTTAGATTTTGATTTTCAGAACCGGGGGGGGGTTTTCGGAGTGGTCCCCCACCCGTCCAAGCGAGAAGAGGGGTTTTTCGTTAGCCCCGACTGCCCCCGGTCTGCCCACAATGGAGTTTTTCCCTTCCCCTAAGGCCGCCAGACAGCGGCAAGCCACTAACAAGTCTCCCTCTCCCATTTCAGGACAAGGGACCAGGGAACAAAGAAGCAATAACACCCCCGGGGGGGGCAGCCCTCTTCACGGCCCAAACGCACATGCAACAAGCCATCTTGGCTGAGAGACTTCGTCTCATCCTAGGGGGGAGGGATGTTGTGTTCTGTAAAGCTGTGCCTTTAACAATGTACCTTTGCCATGTGTTATCAATGTAACCTTTCTGTGTGCAACATTATAACCATCAGCTGTATCAATGTAAACCCAATAAGGGGACGCGAGCTAGTGACCACCAGAGGGCAGTAGCGAGCGTCCAGCTCTCATGGATCATATTCACCTGGTTCAGCAGCGCGGGAAGATTCCCCGCCACCTCTTCACCTGGTCAAGAAGGGTGTGACCTCCTACGACGTCACGCAGGCAGCAACCAATAGTCTGTCGACGAGCCACATTCAAATGTATAGCCAGCTGTATATATTGAGCCACTCATCCGCCATTACCACATGTTCCTCCGGATCATCATGCAATAAACCTGTGTTAAGCCAACCCTTTGGCTGTTTCATTGTCTTTGGTCCCTTACACTAAACAACCCAACTGGAAGGCACCTGACAGAGCTTCCTTTCTGAAATTATTACAACAAAAGTCTCTCAGATATGTTGTAGCAGTATTCTTCTTGCAGTCTGCAGAGCAAGTTTCTCTTCTACAGGTTTCTTCCCCTGCTTTGGCTTTTTAGAGTGAGTTATCATGACATCTGTATCATCTTGCTCTGATCTGTATGAATGATTCATCTGATTCTGGATTATTTTCACTGTCTAACAATTTGGTGATCTTGCTGTGGGTGGTTTGGGTGTGAGTGGGTATGTTGCAAAACCTGCATTCCCCTTGCTTTTCCAGTTCCAGAGCTTCCCTTCTGCCCTGCAGCTTACCCTTTCTGCTGTGGGTTTGTTGCACACTTTTGGCACAAGACGGTTATACTTTACTTGTAGCTCCTCCCTCCTGGCAAGGCAATTTCCTTTGCAGCTGCACAAACGTAAGGCCAAGTTGTCCTCTGGCACCGTCAAGGAAATCCAAGAGCCTTGACAAAACATTTCATCCTATTGATCTGGCTTGAATCTTGCCTAGCTATAGCTTTTCTGCTAAAATAAGCAAGAAGCTTGGCTCAGCTCATAACTTTAAAAGCAACATTTGTCTATCACAAAATGTTCACAGAATCAGAATGGAGATACCGTACCTGCATTTCCCTATTACAAACCAGGGCAAATCAGTAACTCTTTAGCAATTTGAAAGCATTCTGCATAAATATTAAGAGAGTACTATTTCTCCAGCCTTGTAAAGAATACTTCTGCAAGAATGTTGGTATGTGACGTTACATTGCATCTGCATCCAAATAGATATCATGGATAAAAAGCATGCCTGTGTTATATATGCTGTTCAGAAGTCCTGAACAAAGGTTTCTCGTGTGCATTACTAAGCATGCTCAACATTATATGACATGATGGAACACCTGAAACATTTTGGGTGGAAGCTGCACATGCCTCCTGCAACTGAGTTCCCTATCCTATGCATTTGTGCTACGTTTTAGTGAAGCTGCAGACAGGAAAAATCAAACATTGAAGGGATTTGTTTTATTGGTGATCAATATGGTACCAAGATAATGAGTACATTTACATATTATGCTAAGTCATGGTTTGTGTTAAGATGGTTTGTTGCTTAAGCCATGATTTGCATAGCAGGTGGTGGAACAAGCTGTGACTTATTTTCTCCATTTCTGCTTCATTTTTCCTTTTCTCTCCTTTTGTCAGCATTTGTTACAGAGTAGAAAACTAGAGAAACAAGCCATGGCTGTAAGTTCAGATGCTACAACAAACAAAAATTTAAACAAACTGGCATTGGTAGGTCAACAAAATCCAGATTTTTGGGAGGGGTGGTGGTTAATAAATGATATATACAGTGGAACCTCATATATCAATCGCTCTGTATAACAACAAAATCAAATAAAAATTAGATTTTTGGGGGGAATTGGCATCCCACATAACAATTTTCCCTATGAAAAAAAAACCGTACAACAATTTTTCAATGGGAAAAACCACTTAGCAAACAAAATTGTTGTATGATGCATCCCATGGGGAAAATCGCTATGCAATGTATGTATCATATAGCAATTGTTTCGTACAATAAATACCTCTCTCTATATAATCAGAGATAGTTTTGCATGTAACAAGACAGATTTCAACAAATCATAGCATAGATTGTCATAACATACAAAGACAGTAGGTGCAAAGGACAACGCAATCTCCAGTGATGCTGTAAGGTCAACACAATTGCCAGAGAAGGAATGCAACTTTTATAACAAGAACTTGTGGGAAATGATCCCAGTGACAGAAGTGAAACTCCAGTTGGCCATCAAAAAGGCAATGGCAACAATCATCTTCTATTCTGGCAAGTACTGTATTAGAGATGATACAGTAAAGATACAACTACCCTCAAATTTTTGCCATACATTTTCCCAGCACGCTACAGAGTGTCAACCGATGCAAGGAGGACACAGTTGTGCACTGAAGAGGAAAAATAACTAGGTCAGTTATGAATCATCTGGGCCCAGGAGAGTTGACTCATTGTGGTGTCTGTGGATTATGTATGCCACTTTGATGACTGGTTCCCCAATACAAAGTTGGGTTAACTAGTCAGCTTCCAAAGAAGCATGCTATATAATGGATTTGTTATGACACTATTGATATCACAAGTATTCTTTGTTCTTTCTAATGTGCATATATTTTACACTTTTAAAAACAGTGTTGTGTACTATATATAAGAAGTGGAATTAATTAATACCTCTATACAGGAACACCCAGTATTTAATTTACCATTCCCTTTGGGAAAATTGATTTTCTAAGACCAATTCGTATGGAGATATTATTTGAGCACAAACAGCACTTTGTATTGTCTTCCCTAGATTTAGTTACTTTCACTGGGACATTATAAAGTCCTGACTCCCTCCCCCTCTGATGTTTTTAGGAATTGTTCAGACAAAGGTTTGGTGGGATAAATTTTTCCTAATGTTGCATCACAGTGCTGATAATTGAAGTGCTTCTCATGTATTTATTAAGGGAATAAGAGTCCACAGGGAGAAGAGCAAAAATAACTAATCTTTGCTTCTCCTAAGAAGACACCTTCACTGAGTGAACTAATACTGAAAATGTTTCAGGTGCAGGTGAGCACAATGCATTCCTTCAAGCCTAAGAATTTATCCTGTCGTAAAAGAATATGTTGAGGAAAAAGAATCAAGCAAGAGCTGATCCTGAAAGAAATGTCCTGAGCCACCCTGCTATTATTATTTCCCCAGCTGTGGGAACTGATTATTTCTGCCTCTGTTTTCTGTCTTATCCACCAATAGCTAATCCACCAAAAGACATTTCTGCTTATGTGACTATTTAGCCTCCTTAAATGCTTTTGTTGTGGAGAGCTTGCTTTTTTTAGCAACTAAAGCAGTTACTAGTTAAACCAAAGATTTTAAAACCTACTTTCATGATCCTCTTTGCAAAGCAAGCTGTTCTTTATATATGTCAAGTACAGACCTGTATTGTCCAGAATTCAGTCTAGTGTTGAAGGCACAAATGATTTTAAAGTTGCTCTGATGGATGATCTGATTTAGCAGTGGATAAGGCATAGTTTATAGCTCAGGGATTGTATTGTTTCATTTTATTGGGGCAGGTTATTGTTGAAGGTGTTTGGGTAAATGTCTGGCTCTTTAAACAGTTTTTTAAAAGTTATTATATTGTTTCATTTCTCAATTATTGTTTGTAATTTCTTAGTGCTACTGTGATTATGGATTGTAATTCCCAATGCTACTGTGACCTACCCAATTTGGATCCCACATGAGAAACTGAAGACATCTGTGATTCACAAAAAAGGCACTCAGTCAATTGGATTGAGATCTGCAGCTGGCTAAAAGAAAAGAAAAGAAAAGAAACATATTCTCCACCCCCCTACTGAAAATTAAAGTGTTGCATAAAGTAATAGCTAACTAATTAACACCCTCGTCTCCCCCTGCCAAGATGCAAAATAACTGACAATTCCTGGGGCAGAGGAATGTGGCTCCATGATTGAAGTTTCCAAAATTTGTGGGGTTTTCATCGGCATTTTACAGCAGACAAACTTTGGGCTTCCTGTTTTTTATCCCTTACAGTATGACTGTATTATGTCAAGTATTCTTTTTTCAAATATTTAGCATTTTTAAATTGTGAAGTGCTAAAGCAAAACTGAATGCTTAGGAGACTCTTATTTGATTAGAACAACTCTTTTGGCTTCCTCAGTTCACTTCAAATTGGGTCAGAAATGCCGCTTCACATTGTTTTCTGAACTACAAATCTCATAAATATCCCTGATAACAATAATTTAGTGTCAGAAATTATTCTGCTTTGAAAGGATTTTTGCAGATGAAACTCCACTCAGGGAACACCCAAATGAGGTTTCTTTCAAGTCCCCAAGAACTGGAACAGAGATGGGCACTCAATCCGCCATGCAGTACACAGGTCTCAAACTGCCTACTTGCCAGCCTTCCAGCTAACAAGGCAAACTTCTTAACCAGTGAGCCACCGTAGCCTGATGAGGACCATAAAATGGTAGTGGAACAACAGTCAACATTTCTAAAGCAGCCAGCAACACTTATCCAAACAGTGAGTTCTGAAGCAGTTTTACTGTACATTACTTGAACCATACTACTCCAAATGTCCGGGTTTTAGGAAGCCACGATAAACCAGTTTGTTGTGATTAGACACTACCAGTGTCAAGAACAACAATTTAGCCTTCATTTCTCTTCTCTCACATTGTTATTTTTCTTGTATAGAGAACTTGAGGAGAAAGAAATACAATTCTGCAGGTTGCCACCCAGAGTTGCTCACTCGAGTTGGGCGGCAATATATAAATTTGAATAAAACAAACAAACAAACGCTTGACTGGGTCTCTGTGTCCCTCTGAATCCATATCACTAGCAAAGCTTCAGAAGCATTTGGGTCTGAACATTCAGAGAAGCCATGTCTCACTCATTTGGTCATCTTTTAGTTTTTTTCTTAAGATTTTAATCCCCCAAAAATCTTTGATGGACCATTGAATGCCAGGCAGCCCTATCCCTATCTAATATTCATCAACCACTTCTCTGCCTTGGATGCCTCCGAGAAATTATGCTCGCAGTAGCACAGGGAATCTTTAATTCTTCCACCCACTTTTGCACTTCACGTTTTTATACCAGCTATTGGCTTTTATTTTTGCAGCAATCCCTTCACGTCATACCTCTTCCCCTGTTGGGGACTGCAAGGCCAGCCTGGTTCAACATTTTTTTTTGTCTCTTTGGGTATTTGAGGCTTCTCTGCTCTCAGGAAATAAACACAATACCAGTTCAGTTAAGCAAGCAAGCAGAAATTCAATGCCAGCTATAGGTGTCCTTCTCCTGGAACATGGACGCTATAGAGCTGAGCAAGGAGTAAATTGCACACTCTCAGTGGAGCAGGTGAGGAAGGAAGGAAACTTGTGGGAGTGTTGCCTACACAGTGTGTGTGTGTAGGGTGTGAGGTTTGATGGCGGTGAGTTTCACCTCCTCTTTCCAAGGTCAGAGCCCTTCATTTCCTGCATGTTCATGTTTTTGTAAGTATTTTGATATTTGCAAACACGTAGAAATACTTTAAAATATTTGGATACTAATTGAATGGGCAGGCTAGAAATCAGTTTATAGCAAAACAGTTTGAACTATAAGACAAATAATTTGGTGTGAAACAAAGCATATGACATATGTAAAACTCCCAGTCCACTTTCATAATACACCCAGCCTCATACACTGTCTTATTTACTTATTTTAAGCTAAGACGCTGACTGGAAGACGGGAGGTCAGCAATTTGATTCCTGAGTACTGCAGGACGGAATGAGCTCCCGTCTTTGTCCCGGCTCCTGTCAACTTAGCAGTTCGAAAGCAAGAAATTGCAAGTAGATAAATAGGGACCATTTCGGTGAGAAGGTAAACAGCGTTCTGTGCACTCCGGTGTCTAGTCGTGCCTGCCACATGACCATGAAAACATCTGCAGAAGCAGACTGCTCTGGCTCTTTGGCTTTGAAACAGAGATGAACACTGAACCCTAGAGTTGGATATGACTGGTTTTCGAGCAAGGGAAATCTTTACCTTTACCTACTCCCCCTCCAAACATTTTTATACTGCCTGGCTTAGTGCAGGCACTCGTCAGGGCAGTTTCCAATGTAGTAACATACAAACATCAATATAAGAAAAATAATTGATGCCAACTGAGCAGAAAAGAATTATCTAACATGTCTACCTACCTCTCTGAAATACTGTAGGGTGGTTCCCCCACATCTACAGATGCTTTTATAACATATACTGTACCTTGTTCATATAAAATATCCTTCTCCCAATTTTTTTTAGGGGGGATTAATAGAGTACAAATCACCTACACACTCAAAATGTTTGACATGTCCCCTTCTACAAAAGTGCTATGTTGTAGCGATGTCTGGCCGCTAGGGCGGCGTTAGAGCCCGGAGGAGACTGATCAATGACGACACGAGGCAAGGAAGCAGGATCAGATCAGTACTTTATTGAGGAAAGGCAACATCATTTATAGGGGAAAAAGCGCAACGGTGGCAAGCTGTCACCTGGCAGGAAAATTACCTCACCCACGTACCCGGGTTAATGGGGAACACCTCAAAGGGAAGTTAACTAACTGGGGCAAACATGGACTTAGGAGCCTCATTGTCTTGGGGATTAGGCAGGGACAAACATGGCTTATTTGCGCCAGGGATTTCCCCCGAGCCGGGAGATGAGCTATGCACTTAATGTTTGACATGAGTCAGCTATCTGCTTGCTTGGCAGAGTCGTAGGTCAGGTCACGGTAATTGGGTGAATCAACCCCTATATTTTATTCACCCCCCCTTTAATTTGGCGGCCGCAGAGCCCACGGGCTGGGAGCGTCTCTCACCGCGGTGGCCTCTGGCGGGCCGTTCCATGCCCTGCGGGGCATGGGGAATCCGCATCTCCCCTTTATTTTCTATTTAAGGACCTGACCGGCGACCTTGCGCAAGAGCGGCATCAGCTGTTGAGCGGGTATGACGTCACGGAATTTCTCCCTGGGGCGGCACTTGGAGATCAGCGAGGGAATACACTGAGCAAAACAGCAAAGCGTAATGCCTAGTATGGCTATCCCCACCACTACCTTAAGCACAGTTTGCAGCCACCCCAGGGGATCCATGACCACATCCAATTCCACAGGGAACTCCACCAAGCTCCCCATGCGGAACCCTCAGTAATGCCCTGGACTATGGTGTGGAGGTTCGTGATCTGGCTTTGGATCTTACGGGAGTTATCTGTAAGATTGAAACAACACATTCCATGAAAAGATTCGCAACCCAGGTGGTGCAGCAAGAGGAGGTAGTCGATAGCCGCTCGATTGTCAAGAACAGCATGGCGAAGTTCTGCCTGCTCCTGATTGAGGACCGCTATCGCTGTGGAGGTATGGTTAATGGCTTTTGCCAAACCGCAGGCCAAGCGGCCAATCCTCCGTGCATTGCCGACGGCCAGGCCTGGCACGCCGACAAGGCTGACTGCTAGTGATATGTACTCAGCGGGACTCATTACCCTGAAGCTGCTGTCACAAGAGCTGTCTAACTGGGTTGTGCGTGTGTGCCGTATGAGTGAGGAAATATCAACATTTGGTACATTCGTGTCATTTATGCTTGGGGCAATCATGTCCTTAGTAGGAAGTAACAGTGTCAAACGGCTGATACAACACATTGAGTCCGACAAATTTGCAGGGATATAGTTCCATGTGAACCGGTTGCAGGTGAAAAACCACCCTGAAGGTAGGGTGACATGAGAAATGAGGGTCTCTGGTTTGTTACAAGTCCAGTTGCCGCTGCCGGGGTCAAGGCAGCGGCGCCGAGTCTGACCGCCTGAGGTGCAGCCGGTCATTCGGGTACAAGCAGCGTCCGGGCTGACCGCCACTCGAGGGGTATGAAGAGTGGCTGCGTCAGCCGGCAAGGTTGACGCATGTCGCAATCCCCCCCAGCGTGCGTATGCTGAGAAGGTGGTAGGAGTGTGTGGGCCAAAGAACGCCTTCAGCAACCAGTCGCCATCCTTGGTGCGCGCGTCTAGAGTGTGGCACACGGGGATGAGACAGGTGCTGAGGATAGATGCAGAACCAATGTCCTGCTGTAGGCAAAAATCGGACTGGTTGACGAGACCCGCCAACCTTTCCCACAAGTTGTACCGCATCCGTGCGGAAATATCTTCGCCAGGCGGCAAGCCGTCGGCCTGGGTTGGAGTAGCCTGAACGCCTCCCCCCAAAAGCAGGGAAAGGGCCAGGATGATGGTGATCGCCGCTGTGTTGGCGTGAATCTGGGCAAAAACTGCAGCTGCGAGGTTCTCCGGTGTCGGCTCTTTCTCCTCGCGCTGAACGGCGTCCTGGGCGTCACTGCAAAGAATCTTGACCATCCCCCAGGTGATCTTGGGCATCGGCGGCCGTTTCCTCCGGCGGGTCCTCTCGGTCAGGGTGAGGTCCTCCATCTCCGGGGTTGGACTCGGGCCGGCCTGGTTCCACGCCATGCGGTTCCAAGTGGGGCTTGACACACCGGGCTGGAATCCAAACGACACCTGTAGGAGACATAACTGCAGCATACCCTCTTCCCCAGGTTATGAGCGGCACCAGGCCCCTCCAAGAAGGGTCTGGTGGCACTCGGTACCGGACCATAGGTCGCGGGAGAGCTTCCGAACGGCGGAAGTGCCTCTCCTGCGGCGTGCAATCCGAAAAAACATTGAGGTGGTTGTATGTGAACAATACCTTATTCAGGCAGAACTGTGCTTCTCCCTGTGATTTGGGGAGGGCTGGTGGCTCCCCCCTTTCTGTTTGTTTTTCAATATAGGACTTTAGCGTCCGATTGACCCGCTCTACAATCGCTTGCCCATGCGGATTGTAGGGAATTCCAAATGTGCGCTTGATGTCCCAAGTAGCCATGAAGGCGGCCAACTGCCTGGAGCTGTAGGCCGGCGCGTTGTCCGTCTTCACGTGCCGCGGCTTGCCCATCGCCGCAATGCAGGAAAGGAGGTGCTGCTCCACGTGGGAAGCAGCCTCCCCTTTCTGCGCCGTCGCCCAAACGAATTGAGAAAAAGTGTCAATGCAGACATGCATGTATTGCCATCTGCCAAACTGCGGCACATGCGTGACGTCCATCTGCCATACCTGATTAGCCTCTGTCCCTCGTGGGTTGACCCCCCACGAGGGCCCCCCCGGCGCCCCTGCACAATGCTGGCAAGAGCGAACTATACCCTGGGCCTGAGAGAGTGGCAGATTGAACTGTCTGGCGAGTGCCTTGGCGTTCTGGTGAAAAAAGGCATGACTCTGGATTGGAGTAGTAAAAACTCCCAAAACCAAACGTTGCTGAATTTCCCTTGCGGCCGCGTCCGCTCTGCTATTGCCCGTGGAAATCGGACCCGGTAGGTCTTGGTGACTTCGAATGTGGGCAATATAGAGCGGCTCCGTGCGGTTTCGCAGATGAAATTGAGCAGTGAGAAACAAACTAAGCAAATTCCTGTCTATCGCGGGAGTGATGTAAGCTCCCGGTAGACTGTGAAGCAAATTCCTTACATACAGACTGTCAGTAATGATATTTAACCGTTCCTTGGCGAAGGTGCGCAAGGCAAGGTTCACGGCTGCCAACTCTGCCCGCTGAGCGGATTTCTGTGGAAGGGTTAACAGCGTGTGCCAAGCCTCGCCCTCCTGCCAGGTCAAAACACCATAGGTGCGACCTCCATCAGAGAAAACTGTTCTGGCCCCCTGAAGCGGGACCAGCGAGAGCAATTCGAACAAGCTGACCGTTCCTGTTTGCAGTGAAACAAGTCTGGGGTCCTTGGGCAAATGATATGCTAGACTCCCAGTGAAACCTTCCAAGGCTATCGGAAGCGAGTCGCCTAGCTGCATTAACTGATGAATTTGTTCCTTGGTGAACGGGACCACAATTTTGGCCAGATCGTTTCCTGAAATGTCCCTAGCTCTCAGCCTGCCGTGGTGGATCACCGCGGAAACCAGCTCTTGGGGCGGAACGATGTTCCGTGAGGATGTATTAGGCAAGTAGACCCATTCCACAATTCTCGCTCCTTTCTCTGAGTCCACTCCTAGTGCCCCAGTGAACATGGATCCGGACCGTACGATGTACAAATTCAGGATCGGGGCATATGGCCCCTGGGCGATCCTATCCACCCACCTCTGGCTGAGAACTTGGTTCACCTTCTCGAGCGCCAAGCGCGCGTCCCGAGAGATTTTTATCCGGTCTGCCGGCTGCTTACCTAAGGTTAGCAGCGAGAAGAGTGGTTTTAGAAGATCCGTATCTAAACGAAAATACGGTCTGGCCCAATTAATGTTTCCTAAAATCTGCTGCAACTCTACCAGGGTGACTGAGTCCTGTAGGTTTATCTGAGGCAAAACTGGCGCGGCGAAAGAGCGGAGAAGCCGATGGCCCAAGTACGAGAAGGGCTCGGTTCTCTGCACTTTTTCCGGGGCAATGAGTAAGCCTTTGTCCCCCAGGCTGGCCTGGAGGTCAGAAAACATTTCGCTGCCAAGCTGCGGCAACGCTACCAGAATATCATCCATGAAGTGACACACAATAGCTTTAGGGTAAAGGCTTCGGAACTTTGCCAGTGCGCCGTGAACATAAATTTGGCACAGGGTGGGCGAATTGAGCATGCCCCGTGGCAAAAATTTCCACGCGTAACGCTGCGTGGGCTCACCGTGGTTCACGACCGGCACTGTAAAGGCGAACCTTTCCCGGTCCCTGGGGTCTAAGGGGATTGTATAAAAGCAATCCTTGAGATCTACGACTAGAATCTCCCACCCCTCGGGAATCATATTCGGATTCGGGATGCCGCATTGAAGCGGACCCATCGGCTGAATGCATTTATTGATCTCTCTGAGATCGTGGAGGAGTCGCCACTTCCCCGACTTCTTCTTAATAACAAAAATTGGCGAGTTCCAGGGACTCGTGGACTGCTCTATATGTCCTGCGTCTAGCTGTTCCTTAACTAGCTGCTTGAGGGCAACTAATTTCTCTCCCACTACCGGCCATTGTTCTACCCAGACCGGAGTGTCGGTGAGCCATTTAAGTGGCAATGCCATTACCCGAAGGTAAGCGTAGCACCGTACTGCTGCAGAATGTCTCGCCCCCAAAGATTGACGTGCACGTCAAGAATGTGCGGCCGAATTACCGCCGTGCCGTCAGCCCTTGGGATTGTGACCTCTACCCACTCTCGGCTTCTAAACGCTTCCTGGACGCCTCCCACCCCCCACACATCGGAGACCGGCTCAATGGCCCACTCTCTTGGCCACTGGCTCCTGCTGATCACTGTCACATCCGCTCCGGTATCGAGTAACCCTGAGAACACCCTTTTGTTCAAAAATACCTCGATAACGGGGCACTGCTTCCACTCAATGTTGGTCTCCACTGTCGCTAAGACCTGGTATCCTTGCACTGCCTCACTCGCGCTCGAGTGGTCTGCTGAACCGGACTCTGAGCTGTCCCTGAGCATTCCCTGGCTGCCTGCTGGCGAGTGACAAGGAACCATGATCAGTTGCGCTAACGTGTCTCCCTTGTGGATTGTTTGGGGCAGGTGTGTCCAGAGCTGGACCTGGAGAATGCCTGAAAAATTCGAGTCGATGACTCCTGGAATTATAAAAATTCCGCGTGCTCCAGCTACACTACGGGGCAAAACTAAACATATAAAGCCTCTGGGCAGGGGTCCCATGTACTGAGTGTCGACTAGATAGACTGTGCCTGGCAGGTCGCATGTAGCGTCCGCCTGGCAAGTCAATTCTAGCCCTGTGCTGCCCTTGGGGCTGGCCTGCGCCCTCGCAGTGCCTGGAAGGTGCCTAGAATCTAGTCTAGTTCTGGGGAGTTCTGGATCGGGGTGAAGGAAGCCTCTGTTTGGACTGGGGCCAGAGACGTGCCCGGATTCCGGTTTCCCGAACTCGGACAAAACCTGGCCCAATGATAACCTTTCTTGCACTTCGGGCAGAGGGTGTTCGGAGCCTTGGGACGGCCGGACTTTTGTCCACCTCCCTTGGATCGGCACTCCCTAGCGAAGTGACCGATCTTGCCACAAGTGTGACATGCCCCTTTGTTCTTGCCATTAGGTCTTCTTCCCCCCTGCACCGCTGCCGCTAGCAGACCCATCTTGTAGGAGTCTGTGCCAACGTCGGAGCATGCTCGGATCATGTCCGTTAAGGTTATGTCTGGGCGATTGCCCAGGGACTGCAAGATTTTACGGCAGTCCAAGTTGGCGTTGTCTTTGGCTAGCTTAATCATGAGCTCTTGTTGGGCCTGCTCATTGTCAATCTGCCTGCTGATTGCTTCTTCCAGGCGATTGATGAAGTCCATGTAGGGCTCTTGGGCTCCCTGCTTAATAGCGGTGTAATTTTTGGCCGTTTTGCCAGACGCTGGGACCTTGAAGTATGCCCTATAGGCAGCCTCGGCTGACATCTCTAGGGTGGCGAGAGGCAAGTTGATTTGAGCGTTGATGGACTCAAAGGCACCTGAACCATACAACTGGTCAGGGATTACCGCGCCTCCCAGCCTGGCAGCCCGAGCTTGCGCCTCTAGGCGGAACTCACTGTCCCAAATCATGTACTGGCTGGGGGTAAGCATCATCCTCATGACGGCTTTCCAATCGTGAGGAATCCACATGGTGGTCTCGCACACTTGCTGAAGCGTGCCCCTCGTGAAACGACTTTGGAGCCCGGTCTCTGAAATTGCTTTCCATAAAGCCATGAGAAGCTTGTACGGGACTGGGGAGTGTACTATCTGCTGTGCGCCCGTGAGCGCGTCCATCTCCAAGCGGATGGGACAAATCTGTCTGAGTTCAGCTAGCTGTTCAACTGACAATTCCCCCTTCTTGAGTTCTATCTCGGCGGTGCGCTGAAGGGCACTCTTCACGACTAGGGAACCTGGGGCTGTCAGAGAAGCGCCAGCGCCTCTCATTCCTTGCGTTCCCTCGGTGACGTCTGCAGCTGTCACCGCGGGAAGGCTCCCTGCGCTACTCTGCCGATAGCTAATTGACGGATAGAGCGCCGTGGGCGCAGTCGGCTCGACTGGCCTGCCTGATGACTTCTCTAACGGGGGTTCATTGGCCTCTATCCGGACTGGCTCGATCTGTTCTAAGAGTCTCCTACATTTCCTCCATGTGCGGACTATCCCTCCTGGAGCTTTCGGGGTTTGCTGAATGCAGTCTCCTATCTGATCCCAGAGCTTCAGGGTTAACGTACCTACTTCTGGGTAAAGTAGGCAGTGTTCCCTGAGGTACGCCAAAAGTCTCGCTAGTTCCCTGCTGTGAAATCGTAACTTAAATACCCTGGCCAGGATTTTGAACTCTTGCTCCCGAGTTCTTTGGCTAGTGGACGGACTCGGTCTATGAGAACAAGTCCCCATATTACCTGCGATGGTCCTCTGAAGTTTCCTCCTCGGGACGAAGATCGACGCGTCTTTGCAGGCAACAGGTTCGGGCGTCGGGTGTCTGGGGTAGACCTCGGAGCGTGGACCTTCTGCCACGGGCCCTTCTATCGGCCTCTGCGATGTCAGGGGCTCACAGCCTGCCCTGAGCGGAACGCGTTTCCCTCTATGGCAAACCTCTCGAAAGCGGGGAGGAAGCGGTAGGAATGTCTCTCTGGGATGCCTCGCGGCGGGCCGTTCTCTGCCCGGCTGGCTGCCGACCAGAGCGCCGCGCTATCCCCCGGGCTGGCGGGTCGCGGTTCAAGCGTGGAACCGGACCGCGGGGATCGCTACTCACGAGTAGACCTCTCCGGGGTCTCTTACTCACGAGTAAATCACATCGGGGTCACCAGCTGTAGCGATGTCTGGCCGCTAGGGCGGCGTTAGAGCCCGGAGGAGACTGATCAATGACACGAGGCAAGGAAGCAGGATCAGATCAGTACTTTATTGAGGAAAGGCAACATCATTTATAGGGGAAAAAGCGCAACGGTGGCAAGCTGTCACCTGGCAGGAAAATTACCTCACCCACGTACCCGGGTTAATGGGGAACACCTCAAAGGGAAGTTAACTAACTGGGGCAAACATGGACTTAGGAGGCTCATTGTCTTGGGGATTAGGCAGGGACAAACATGGCTTATTTGCGCCAGGGATTTCCCCCGAGCCGGGAGATGAGCTATGCACTTAATGTTTGACAGGAGTCAGCTATCTGCTTGCTTGGCAGAGTCGTAGGTCAGGTCACGGTAATTGGGTGAATCAACCCCTATATTTTATTCACCCCCCTTTAATTTGGCGGCCGCAGAGCCCACGGGCTGGGAGCGTCTCTCACCGCGGTGGCCTCTGGCGGGCCGTTCCATGCCCTGCGGGGCATGGGGAATCCGCACTATGTCAAGCCTTCTGACATTTTGCAGGTTTCTTTGCTGTGGATACCTCTACATGACTTACATAAATAAAACCGCTCAGAAATAATATTGGGTGAAATGCACTGGTAGCTCTCAAACTATAAAGTCATGTCTTGAGCAAATCCCCTTGAGGCTGTTTAGTGTTCAAGGAATGAAGAAGCAGAAGAGTGAAGTAGTGAAATTCAGCTCTTTATTAGTGGGGTTTGAACACTGCTTGGATGGGGCAAAACTCGGACTTATATACACTATAAACAGTAACAGTAACAGTAACAGTAACAATAATACAACAAGCCCATTGGCTAACAGAGTGTACACATTTTTCGATCCATTTATTTGCATAAGAATAGATACATGAGAAAAGATACATTCCGCTCCTATAAACAGTAACAATAATACAACAAGCCCATTGAATAACAGAGTGTGCACATTTTTCGATCCACTTATTTGCATAAGAATAGATACATGAGAAAAGATACATTCCGCTCCTGTCAGAAAACACAGTTAACATACATAACAGGCTGTTCTTCTGAAACTCAGAAGGCTTCACTCCATGTAAACTTTGCCATCATATTGTCCAATTCTTCAAACAAAGAGAGATACACATGTTTTGGTAGATCACATAATTTTTGAGGCATCTGGCACAAAACCTTTGTAACTATTTGTCTGAAATCTGGTAGCTGTCATTCTAATACTAGAGACTACTAGCAAATGTTGACTAAATATTATAGTATTTTTTTAAACTTACAATTACTGTATAGTAATTATGAGGCACAAAGCTTTGGGTGCTCAGTCTAAAAGTTGGTAATCATTTTGTGATTTGGCCCCAGTTTGTCTTCCACATTGGTCCAGGGTGAATCAGAATGTTTTTCAAATTACCAAATGGGAAGCCTGACACGAATCTTTTGGTGAGTGCATGACCCTATTAAGTATGGTTTTAACTAAGATACAGAACGATGTAAACAGCAGACATATTGAGCTGTCCTTAACATCTGTGTGCCTTGAACAACCTGTATTAATGTAGAAGGTCTGATGTTTTAGGTGCTTTTTGCATGTTACCTTCCTTTCATTAAAAAAATTTCAGAAAAATATGTTTCCCATAATATCACATACTGTATCAGTGTGCTCATGTTTTGTGAAAGCATCTTGGATAATGGTCCTGGCAGCTCTATTATTTGCAATAATTTTTTAATGTTTGTATTGCATGTTCCAGACATATTTGTGTGTGTTACTGTGATAAACTGTTGCAACATGTTGAAATCAACTGATTTGGCCTAAATTCTGCAAATTATAGTTTGCTTTAAGTCACAGGCTTAGAAAACCCCCAAAGTTGCCCATGGTTCACAACAGCATATTGTGACTAGTGTTACAGTACAAGTGTCTCTCATACAGAGCACATATCACACCAGATCTGAAACAACTTCCTTCTGCTTTTTTCCACATGATTTGACAAATAAGAAGTTCAACAAGGATGTGAATCCTTGATCTTTGTTGCCAAAATATCCCAAATGGTCAAAATCACGTTGGGTCAAAGAGACTTTTTCCTTTTTTGGTGATGTGATAGGAGGATACTGTAGTTTTTTTTCTTTCTTTCTAAGGAAAAGAGTTTCCTTTCTTTTACAGAACTGCCAACATGGTTTTGGTGTTGGTGTTTTTTGGGAGTATTTTGGTTGTTTTGTGATAACTGAACTAAATTTGTAGAGACAGTGGAAACATCTTCAGAGTGTTTAGTGTACAGTAATTAAAAAGCAGCAGCCAGCATAATGGGGCCAAACACAAACTTTATTCGGGTACTGAACACACTTTACAACGGTGCAGCAGCGCCTTATGTACAGCTTGGGGAGTAAACATTTTGGGCGGGAAACAATTGGATTGGTTGCTGAAACTGGGGTGATAGCAGGGTGATCCTGGGCTGGAGGCCATTTGCGCGTCTCATGGAAAATGGCGTGAATCTAAGTCTCGCAATAGTTCATTTCTGAGAATAACTCAAAATGGAGGATCACTTTAGTTTAAATACATTAATACAACATTACATACACAACATCTCTCCCCCCTAGGATTGCACAAAGTCTTGTAACCATTGCGGAGGGCCACAACGTCTCTTTGGCTGCACTGATGCTTGGTCAGATAGCTGAGCCCTAGGGCTAACTGGTACCTGTGCTGAACGTTCCGCAATGGGGACACTGCTAGAACTACTAGCATGGTGGGAGCAAGTGCCCAAAATGGAATGAGTATCAGGGAGGGGAGAAACCAAATCATACCCCTGTTTTGTTGCAGATTGAGCAGGGGATTGCTCAAACTTATAACTAGACTCTAAGGGGGGAAAACTCAACTGAAATTCCCTCCTTTTAACATGAGTAGTGGATGACTCAAAACAAAGGTTCCTCGTTTGGGTTGGAGTAGGGGTAGACTCAAACACAGGAGGATAGGGGCCCTCATGGGAGAAATCATAATCCTATTTCTCGCATGGACGAGTAGGGGAACACTCGCAAAACTTCCTCCAATCCTGTAAATCAACACCAGAATTCTCAGCCCCTGTGACAACGTCCAAAGAGAAAAAGATGCATTCGAGGCTGCACCATCCTCGTGTCCCCCTTGGGATAAGCGGGTGGGGGAGGACCCTATCATGGAACTATTTTGAATGTTGTCTGCTGAAGGCACCTCAAAAATCCAGTATTTCTCCCTGTTCCTCCAGGGACTGGTCCTACCCTATGCCTGAGTTGGTCAGTGTGTCGCCGCAATAGCAGACCATTCCCATTTTCACCCAATAGGACACTGGTCCTGTTTGCTCTACCACAAAACCTGGAATCCATGCTGGCCCTCCTGCCACATAGTTCCGACAGTGTACAGGATCTCCCAATGAAAAAAACTTTTTATGACGAATTATTTACCCCCCCTATCCTCCACCCTGGAAGGATCTAACCTATCTAGCAAGGAGGCTGGTTTCCTGCGCATAAGGAGATAGACCTGAGGCCAAGGGGGTAACTCGATACCATAATAAGAATTGGCAGAGGTGCAGCTCAATGTCCCCCTGCCCCATGCGCCATAGAGCTTCTTTTGTTGTGCAGACCTGTCTTTCAACCTTGCCATTGGTGGGAGGGTGAAACGGGGTAGAAGTAACATGCCGGATGGCATTTCTCTCGAGAAATACTTGAAATTCGACAGTCGTGAGGGTTCATGGCATTATCGGACACTAACACATCTGGCAATCCAAAATAGCTGAAAATCCTATGCAATTGCTTAATTGTCACAGCTGATGTAGTACTTGGAACAGGAATTACTTCCATCCACTTTGAAAATGAGTCAACTACTAGAAGGAATAGAGTGCCTCGAAATGGACCAGCAAAATCAACATGGATTCGCAACCACGATCTGCGAGCCGTGTCCCATTCCCGGGAGGGAAGTTGGGTCTCCTCAGGTTGGGAGCTCTGACAGCTGGCACAAGTGCCTACCAACTGCTCTATTTCTTTATCCACTTGTGGCCACCAGAAATAGCTCCGTGCCAAAGCTTTGGAGTGCACAATTCCTAGATGGCTGATATGCAGAAGTCTGAGGACCTTTGAACATGACATGGCAGGAATTACTACCCTCTGGCCCCATAATAAGCAACCCCTCTCGAGTGACAGCTCGAACCATTTTCTATAGAATGCTCTGAATTCCTCTGAGGGAGGAGTTGTGGGTCAACCTTTTTGAACCCAGGAAACCACTTGTGAAAGCATCTTATCCCTAGCAGTAGCTTTAGCAATGTCAGAGGGAACAATGGGGGGAGGGGGTAAATCAAGAAGGAGTGGTAAAAGTTAAGCAGGCCCAGGAAAGACTGCAACTCGTACTTGGAGGATGGTCAGGGGGCATTACACACAGCGGAAACCTTAGAATCAGAGGGTCTGATCCCCTCGGGAGTTATTTTAAACCCAAGAAATTCAACCTCCTTTGCCAAAAATATACATTTGTCCTTCTGCAGACGGAGCCCAGCCTTTTCAAAACTTTGCAAAACCCGGTCCAACCTTTCTGCGAGTTTGAACTCATCTCCCCCGGGGAGACCCTTAAGTAGGCATTCTACCAGTGATTGAAAAATACCAGGGTCTGCATTGACCCCAAACTGCAAACGAGTGACTTTGAATGCCCCTTTATGGATTGCATGACAGCAGCAGCAGGCATAACCATTAGCTGCTGGTAGGCCTGGGCTAAATCCAATTTAGTGAAACAACTTCCCCGTGTAATGTAGCCAGGAAATGGCTCACAACAGGAACTGGGTATGCATTGGGCCTAATTGCTTTGTTGATTGTACACTTGTAGTCTGCACAGATCCTAACCTCCCCATTGGATTTAATAGCAGTTACTATGGGTGTTTCCCACTCTGCAGAATCAACTGGCACCAGGATTCCCTGACCCACAAGTCTGTCAATTTCCGCCTCAATCTTGTCCTTCAAGGCGAAGGGAACACGTCGAGTTTAAGGTAGATAGACTGTACAGCCGGGTCAAGATCAAACGAAACTTGGGCCTCCACATAAGTCTCAAGTCCCTTCTTGAAAACATCTGAGTGTGCGTTGCAAAAGTCCTGCACCGGGTCGGAGCTTACTGCATTTATTCCGGACAGTCTTATTCCCAGTGGTTCAAACCACTGCACTCCCAGCATACAGTTATTTCCTTGCTTCACCACCACAAGGGGCAATTTGGTGGAAATGTTCTTGAATCACTCAGAAAAATCCCCCACCCCCAGAATTGGAATATGGCACCCTTGAACATCTTGAAGGGACGTCTTCAGCACCCGCAACTTAGGCCACGAGGTGGGGGGAATTTTCAGGAACTCTTTTTGGGCCAAAATAGAATAAGACGTACCCGAGTCCACTTCCATCCGAACTGGTATGCCCTGCAGTCGCAAATCAGCAAAGAAATGGCCAGAGACATTGGAAACGTTGCTGTGGAATGGTTCCATCGTGGAGATCTTGGAGATGGTCGCTCCCTGCCGTCTCAGTCACTCATCCGACGCTGCAACCTGGCTCTGACATTGTCGGCACACCTTCGCGATATGCTCTCTCTTGCTGCAATGATGGTAGTCTGCCTTCCTGAAGGGGCACTTCCAACGGTCGTGCTTGCTTCTGCAGCCATTGCACCAACTCTGGGCCTTCGCAGCATGCTTCTCCTTCTTCCTACAAACTTTCCGGACCTCCCCGTCTTTGTTGCTGGAACTGGACGTGGATGTGGATGCCGGCGATGCTGTGGGGGATGAGCAAGACTATGAAGAGAAAGGGTGGACCTGTACAGCAGACTCCGGAGCCCCGGAGGCGACAAGCCATTGTTTGAAGGACTTCACGCCCAATCGGGCCGCCTTGGACGCCAACACCTCCTTCAGAACCACCTTGAAGGTGACTGTGTCATAAGCCTGTGCTGGGCTTCTTCGTCCTGCAGACCAGCTAGCAAACGGTCACAGAGGGCATCCTCAATGTTAGGCCACTGGCATGGGGCCGCGGTGAGCCTGAGGGTGGCAGCATAGTCAGACACAGACTCCCCGGGGTGTTGGTCACGGTGGTGAAATGCGACCCGGGTGGGGAAAATAGACATCTTAGGCTGAAACTGATTTCGCAAGGCTGTAAGGATATCTATGAGGGGAACTTCGTCGATGTCCCTTGGCAAAACTAGATGGATTGCAAGTTTGAGCGTGGCCAGACCACATCGTGACAGGAAACAGGACCATTTGAGGTCTTCTTCTACAATGTTTTCAGCCGCCATGGCATGCCGGAATTGCCTCTCGTAGAGGTTCCATTTCTCCAGTGTTGCCACATTGAAGGGACCCGTGATGTTCTTTTGGGATGCCATCCAACCTTCGTTGCCAATTTAGTGTACAGTAATTAAGAAGAAGCAGCCAGCATAACGGGGCCAAACACAAACTTTATTCGGGTACTGAACACACTTTACAATGGTGCAGCAGTGCCTCATATACAGCTTGGGGAGTAAACATTTTGGGTGGGAAACAATTGGATTGGTTGCTGAAACTGGAGTGATAGTGGGGTGATCCTTGGCTGGAGGCTATTCGCCCGTCTCGAGGAAAATGGTGTGAACTCAAGTCTCACGATAGTTCATTTCTGAGAAGAACTCAAAATGGAGGATCACTTTAGTTTAAATACATTAACACAACATTACATACACAACAGAGTGGATAGTTCCACTTACATTGCAGATACTGTAGGTAGTTCTATGGGTTTTGAGGCTGGCTATCTTCTAGATTTCCTTTTTGAAATGATATGGGATGTTTGCACAGTCAGTTAGTTGCTCAGTCCTACCAGTTCATGCGGCATTGTGCTCTCTGCAGTTCAAATGCATTGCTTATTTAAGCAGCTGTGTAAATGTGTAGCAGACAAATACTATACAGACAACACAAGAGGCAAACAGAGGGGGGGGAATTAGTTGTTCTTTTTAGGCAGGAAGAGACCTACTGATATAGCAGGCACTTTGTAAGAAGCTCTAAGAACGTTTCCAATGTATAGAGTTCAAGTACATCTGCTGCTTCCTGTTAAATCAGCAAAAGAACACAAACCAAGAGAGAAGTGAATTTATTCATGCCAGTAACCTCATACCAACCCCCCCTCCAAGCACTGGGATGAAACATATTGGGAGAGATGCTGGGCTCATAGTGGAAGTTGCAACTGGCACTGACTGAAGTCTGACTTCATCCCCATATCACTACATCACAGCTATTACCTTATATGGTGTTGTGGAAGACATACTGTCCCTTCCTCTCTCCCACCCCCTAGTTATAGGTCCACTGAATTGTTTAAAATAATTGCAAATCAAACTGATCCAAACCTGCTTCCGACCAATCCTAACTGATCTAAATCAGCCCCATTTTGCTCAGAATTTGGAAGCAGACGCACCAACCATTTTTATTTTTTTAAAACTGTGCTGTTCACATATTATACATATTGTTTGTTGTTCAGTCGCACAGCTGATTCCAATCCTTTGCGACCCCATGGGCCATTGCCCACCAGGCACCTCTGTCTTCCACCATCCTCCTCAGCCCGCCCAGCTTTGTTCCCATTGCATCTACAATACCATCTAGCTATCTCATTTTTGGCTGCCCCCTTCTTCTTTTACCCTCCACCTTTCCCAGCATCAAGGCTTTCTCAAGTGAATCCTCTCTTCTCATTTGATGTCCAAAGTTATACATATACTGTAACATAGTTTATGTTTCAGGTCACTTCTAGCTACCAGGATTTACGGCAAAAAAATAAATAACTTATTCTTCCATGTCTAGGCCAGACAGGAAACTGCCAAAATAAAGTCACCTTTGGGTGAGTTCATTCTGCAGTTCCTTTTGTCTGATCTAGTGTGAGAAATATTAGCTGGCAACACAAGGTTGCCCTTACCAGGATGCACCCGGCTGTGGTTAAAAAATACCACAATCTTCGAGGAGGCTCTTTCTGTGTACCCCAAAGAAATCACTGACTTGTGTGGATAAATGCTTTAATTAAAGCAGTAGTTTCCAATGTGGGGCCCACACCCCACAGGGGAACTTCAATTCCCAGGGAGTCTAAGTCAGTACATTGGCTGATCAGTGTTTTGGAGAATTGACTCAGGGGTCTGAGAATTGAAGTCCAAAAACCAAAGGTTGCGAAACACTGAATTAAAGTATTGAATGTCACGTGTTCTCTGCAAGTAGAGTGCAGGATCAGCACAAGGTCAGGAAGTTTCTTTCAGAAAACAGAAATAATACCAATGATCTAGGCACAAAAGCTTTTTTGTTTTTAAATATCCCGTGTCCTGGAAAACAAATATTTGGACTATTAACCAATCTGTCAACTCCAAATATGTAAACAGTCAAGAAGTCACAGTGCCCTCAAAAATAATTCCCATTTGTTCTTTACATGATGAATTTATAATTTGCCAGATGATTGTGATTATAAATGCCCCCTTTTTTCCCTTGTGGAAAAAATCAAGAGCCTCCTTCTAGTCATCCACATAAGAACAGCCTTGCTGGAACCGGCCACAGCCCATCCAGTCCAGCATTCTGTCTCACACAGCGGCTCACCATTTCCTTCAGGATATTCCCAAGGAGATGCCTTCACCTGCTTAGGATTCCCTGGAAATGGCATTGAGAGATATCCTGCCTATCTCTCCAACCCGGAGGTTGTCCTTAGGTATCCATAATTATAGCCATTGATACCCTTGTCCTCCATGAACTTGTCTAATCCTTTCTTGAAGCTGTCAAGACTGACAGCTGTCACCACTTCTTCTGGCAGGGAGTTCCATAGACCAGTAATCCTCTGGGTGAAAAAGTACTTTCTCTTATTTGTTTGAGAACTAGTACCCAAAGGTTTCATGGAGTGCCCACTAGTTCTAGTGTTGTGCGATAGGGAAAACAATTTTTCCTTATCTACTTTGTCCACACCATGCATGATTTTATAAACTTCAATCAGGTCACCTCTTAGACGCCGTCGTTCAAGAGTGAAAAGGTCCAACCGTTGCAGCCTCAGATGGTAAGGAAGGTGTTCCAGTCCCCTAATCATTTTGGTTGCCCTCCTCTGCACTTTTTCCAACTCCATAATATCCTTCTGGAGGTATGGCGACCAGAACTGTACACAGTATTCCAGATGGGGCCTCACCATAGATTTATAAAGAGGCAAAATGACACTTGCTGGCTTATTTTCTATACCCTTCCTAAAGATCCCTAGCATTGAGTTTGCTTTTTTCACTGCTGAGGCACACTGGGTTGACACCTTCATTGAGCTGTCCACCAGGACACCAAGGTCCCTTTCCTGGTTTGTAGCAGAGAGTTCAGATCCCATCAGTTTATAAATGTAATTGTGGTTTTTTTGCCCCAACATGCATCACTCTGCACTTACTAATGTTGAAGCTCATTTGCCACTGTTTTGCCCTCTCCCCCAGTGTCAAGAGATCCCTCTGGAGTGCCTCATAATGTCTCATAGTTTTCACTACCCTGTATAATTTGGTGTTGTCAGCAAATTTGGCTAACTTGCTATTTACTCCTACTTCTAGATCATTTATGAAGAGGTTGAAAAGCAGGGGGCCCAGTACTGAACCTTGGGGGACCCCACTCTTTACTTCCCTCCACTTGGAGAAGTGTCCATTTAGTGTTACCCTCTGTTTCCTGTCCCTTAGTCAGCTGCTGATCCAGGACAAAACCTGTCCCTTTATTCCATGACTGGTAAGTTTATTCAAGAGCCTTTGGTGTGGGACCTTGTCAAAAGCCTTCTGAAAGTCCAGATAAACAATGTCAACTGGATCCCCCTTATCCACATGCTTGTTGACACTCTCAAAAAATTCCAACAGATTAGTGAGGCATGATTTGCCCTTGCAAAAGCCATGTTGGCTCTCCTTTAGCAGCGCCTTCTCTTCTATGTGCCTATTCATTCTATCTTTTAGGATGGTTTCCATCACTTTACCTGGGACACATGTCAAACTGACAGGTCGGTAATTTCCTGGATCACCCCTGGATCCTTTTTTGAAAATTGGTGTTACATTCGCTACCTTCCAGTCATCAGGCACAAAGCCTGATTTGAGGGAAAGATTATATATTTTGGCTAGGAGATCAGCAATTTCATCTTTAAATTCCCTGAGAACTCGTGGATGGATGCCATCTGGTCCTGGTGATTTGTTAGTGTTTATCTTAACAAGACATGCAAGGACCTCCTCCCTGGTTATTTCTATCTTGCTTAATTCTTCAGTTTCCCTCCCTACGAAGATAGGCTCTGTTTTGGGCATGTGGTCTCTGTCTTCTTCAGTGAATACTGAAGCAAAGAATTCATTGAGTCTCTCTGCAATCTCCGTTTCCTCTTTAATAACCCCTTGCCTTCCATTGTCATCTAATGGTCCAATGGCCTTCCTAGTTGGGTTCTTACTTCTAATGTACTTAAAGAAGTCTTTGTTATTTCTCTGAGTATTTTTAGCTATACGCTCCTCAAAGTCTTGCTTTGCTTTCCTGATTGTTGCCTTGCATTTGTTCTGCCAGATTTTATGTTTCTGCCTGCTGTCCTCATTCGGACAAGCCTTCCATCTTCTGAATGAGCTTTTCTTGCCCTTAATCACTTCCCGAACAGCTCCTGTAAGCCACATTGGAGTCCTCTTGGACCTGGCAGTGCCCCTTTTCCTTTTGGGAATGCATTCCAATTGGGCCTCTGTTATTGTTTTTGTAAACAGCCTCCAAACCTCTTGGAGTGTTTGGACTCTCTCAATTTTCCCTTTCAGCTTCTTTTTTACTAGTTTCCTCATCTTTGGGAAATTTCCTTTTTTTTAAGGTCTCTGTGTTGGATTTTATTGGTGACTTGCGGCCTATGATCAAGTTAAACATAATTGAGTTGTGGTCACTGTTCCCTCTTGGATCAGTCACATTAACATCTTGCACCAGATCCTGAGTATTACATGATCTGCAACCATTTGTTACATTGCATTAATTGCTATCCCACAAGTTTTGTTACTTGCAGCGAGTTACTTTTGTAGTCTGAATATAAGAAACAACTGTACAGTATTTTAAAAAGGTTCCATCTGTCCTTGCAATGCCCAGCATACAGAGGCTGGCATGGGGAGACCAGCATGTATTAAATATAAAGTGTTGGCAAGCAGGACACGAATTTTCAATTTTTTCTGAGGTTGAGGCTACATTGAAGTTCTCTGATTCCAAAGAGATTCTTATTGTGCTATCAGGTTTCATGGATTACCACTGATTCCTCACTATGAGTTCCTGTGTAACTTTGACCAAGTGGCACAGTTTCAGAGTGACCCAGTGAACCACTCCCGAGTATTCAATACTAGAAGAAACCCTGGAAAGAGTTGTTGTAAGTCAGAACTAACCAGAAGGTATAGAAGTATTTAATTATTAAACTCACTTTATCAGATTAAAATAACAGTTTAAGTCACTATATTTCTGACATACATCTGACAAAGCTACTGTACTTGCATCCCACAAAAACTTATGCCAAACAAAACTTAATCCTTTACGTATACTCAAGATTCATTGCTATTTTCATAAATCTTCTGTTTACCATTAGGCTATCACTTGATGGCTTCTTGTTACTTTACTGAAGTGCAATCATGTTTGAATATTGTTAGATAATTCTAAGTATGATCAGGACTGGATGAACTCTTTTTTAATCAATGCAGTATAAAGATGTGTAATTGACTGTCAACCTTAATACAAAGTGGTATCTGTTCTACACAGAGCAAGTCATCATCATCATCAGGGCCGACATCAGAAATTTCCGGGCCCGGTACGCCCCCCCCCCCCCATTTTGGCCATGCCCTCATGGTTTCTGCGCATGTGTGGTCTGTTTGCACATGCATACATGGTGGTTTCCCAGCGCCGCCATGCCCCCATGGTTTTCTGCACATGCGTGGTCTGTTTGCGCATGCATACAGTTTATTTTCCAGCGCCAACAGGCCCCTGTCATCAACGGGCCCGGGACGGGAGTCCTACTTGTCCCCCACCCACCCCGACTGCGGCACTGATCATCATCATTATAGAACTGCAGAGCTGGAACTGACTCTATGGATCATCAAGTCAAGCACATGTCAAGGAGGCACAGTGGGAAAATATCTGTAGAGGGTTCAGGAAATGTTGGGGAATTACCTTCTATTTTTTGTCTGAAATGAATCCTGTGGTCTCAAAATAACCATTGCCCCTTCTTTGTCTTCCCCAAATCTCCCCCCCCCACCCCCACCCCGGCTCCACTGCTAATGTTACTTTGGGGTCAGCATTTGAGATTCTTTCAGAAAGCCTACTTGGTAGTAACAAAAGTCCATGTGTGGTTTGTGGAAAAGTAGTTATGTGAATCCATTTTATTATTTTACTGGAGGGCTAATGACAATAATGGTGTTCTACTAAAATAATTTAGACCCTGCTATAGCCTTTGGCAGATGCTCACATAGGAATTTTTCCCAAGCTAGTAGGGCAAATCAGGGAGTACAAGTATTGGGTGGCTGTTTTGATAGGGAAAGAAGTTATCCATCATTATTCAGCCTATATTTTCTATCCTATATTATCTTGTTGGTTACAACACTAGTATTTTTGTGAAAGCCAAGTAATTATTAAAATAATATTTTGTAAGAATCATAGAATTATAGAGCTTGAAGGGACACCAAATATCATGACATCTGACCCCCTGCCAAAGCAGACAATCCACAGCTAAAGCATCTGTGACAAGTGAGGTGGCCATTTAACTTCTATTTTAAAAGCAGTAATAAAGGAGGAAGGAAAGATGCAAAAGACGTTCTGTAGATGAAAATACATTTTGCTTAGTATTTTTCTTCCTTTCCTTCAAAAACAATGAAATCTCTAAAACATGCTGCAATACACTAACAAGTATACTGTGGGGAAATAAATATGCTGACATGTTAGGCTCTGGCCAAAGAAACCACATAAAACAATCATTTGGAACTTGTAACACAGATAAAGGCAAGGAAGCTGATAGACCCTAACAAAAAGTTATCTGGGTGCCTTACAGCATAAAAAGAAACAAGTTAAAATTCATAGATAGGACCATGAGAACAAAAATAAAAAATAACAGTACAAAAAGCCTTTAAAAACAGAAGTGGTGGAGAATAAAACAATGAAGCTTTTTTAAAAAAAATCGCAGTCTTTTCTTCTGTGTGGCTAATTCCCATTGCAAAGCTGTCCTTGAATAAATTGCTTAACAAACTATTCCACTTCAAATTGATATCTCAGAAAGCACATACATAGTGATATGATATCTTTCCCCTGCACACACAGGCCACAAAACTGTTATTACTTCCTGGGCCACACTTGGTACAAGGAGCACACACAAGCAGTGGAAGCACGAATCTTACAAACACAGCCCTTCAGTCACAGAGTCCTGGTAAAGTTAGTGGTGAGATAGTGGCTTGCATTTGACTGAATCATGACAATCTGAGGGACTGCACAGAAGAATCTTCAAGGGCTAACTTCCTGCATAAATAAAGCTGCAGTCCCAAAGTTGCATAAGTATAGTTGTTATACTGGTTCGGACGTCAAGGTAGAAAAGGAGAAAAATGTATCTGCAACATGTTCATGGCAGACAATTTCTCCATCCTGAATGTGGTTTGAGATTTCCCCATGGGAAATTAGTCCATTCGCTTGAGTTTACTGACCCAACTTGCACAAGCCCTTCTTGATTTACTGTGTCCCCACTGCTTCCTTTATTTACACTCAAATACCAACCAGTTCAAATTGAGCTTATGCAGCTATGGCTTGATGCTGAAACCATCTTGTATCTACATAATTGTGGGTTGAGTTTCTAAACAAACTATAGTGGGATTCTGAAAAGCTCTTGAGAATGAGTGGGTGCTTTCGTAGGTCACACGTAGGTTCCTTCCAGCAGTTTTCCTTTAAAAACAACAACCAACCACAAGGTTTATATCTAATTTGGAATTGTCTGTTTTCTTTAAAGCTTGGTAGCCATCATTACTTTATTGTCAACCTATAATATGTGATCTGATTTTCCTTACATAAATTACCAGGCTTTATCAGGTGGCTAAAACTTTAACTGATTTTAATGTTTGAAAATGTTAATGGATGTTGTTGTTAAGTCACACAATCAAGTCCAACCCTTTGCGAATCCATTGACCACAGCATATTAGGCTCCACTGTCATCTGCCATCCTCCAGAATCTGCCCAGATTCACGTCCACCGTGTCAATAATACTGTCCAACCATTTCATCTTCTGCCCCCCCCCCCTTTCTCCTTTTGCCTTCGATGTTTCCTAGCATCAGGCTCTTCTCCATTGAACCCTCTCTTCTCATTTTGTGGCCAAAGTATTTGAGCTTCAGGTTTAGTAGTATTTGTCCTTCCAAGGAGCAGTCGGTTAATTTCCTTTAAGACTGACTGATTTGAACTCCTTGCAGGTCAGGGGACTCCAAAAAGTCTTCTTTAGCACCACAGTTCAAAGGTGTTTATTCTTCTGCACTCAACCTTTCTTGTGGTCCAGCACTCACAGCAATACATTACTACTGGGAAGACCATTGCTTTAACTATGCTACCTAGGTTTGCCATAGTTTGCCTCCCAAAGACTAAGCATCTTTTTATTTCATGGCTGCAGTCACCCTCTGCAGGGATCCTGAATCCCAAGAAAGTAAAATCTGTCACTGCTTCCATTTCTTCTCCTTCTATTTGCCAGGGAGTGATGAGACCAGATGCCATAATCTTGTTTTTCCCCCCTTGTTGAATTTCAAGCCAACTTTTACACTCTTCTCTTTCACCCTTACCAAGAGGCTCTTTAGAGCTTCATTTGTTCCATTAGGGTGATGTCATTTGCATATCTCAGGTTGTTGATATTTCTCCCTGCAGTCTTTGCTGCATTTCCCAAATTTGCTGACATGTCGAGTGCAGCACTTTAATGACATCATCTTTTAGGACTTTAAATAGCTCAGCTAGAATACCATCATCTCCACTAGCTTTGTAATATTTTCTAGGGCCCACTTAAGTTCACACTCCAGGATGTGTGGCTTGAGGTCAGCGATCACACTATTGTGGTTATCATGGACATCAAGGTCCATCTTATATAGTTCTGTGTATTCTTTCCACCTTTTCCTGATCTTATCTGCTTCTGTTAGGTCCATACCATTTTCAGTTTTTCTTCAAGAGATCTGTAGTCTTTTACCTTTTATTGTTTTCCTCTATTACTTTCCACTGTTCATTTAAGAAGGTCCTTCTTTTCACTCCTTGCTGTTCTCTGGAAATCTACATTCAGTTGAGTGAATATTCCGCTTTCACCTTGACCTTTTGCTTTCCTTCTATCCTCAGCTATTTGTAAAGCCTCATCAGACAGTCACTTCACTTTCTTGCATTTCTTTTTTGGGGATGATTCTAATTACTGACTCCTATACAATGTTATGAATCATCATCCATAGTTCTTCAGGCACTCCGTCTGTCCAGTCTAATCCCTTAAATCTATTCTTCACTTCCACTATATATTCATAAAGATGCGCTCTAGGTCATACTTGGATGACTAATGGTTCTCCCTAATTTTTTCATTCTAAGCCACAATTTTGCCATCAGTAACTCATGATCTGAGCCACAGTCAGCTCCATGTCTTTTTTTTTACTGACTGTATAGAGCTTCTCTATCTTTGGCTGCAAAGTACGTGATCAATCAGATTTTGCTGTCGGTCATGTGGTGATGTCTATGTGTAGAGTTGTCTCTTAGGTTGTTGGAAAAGTGTGATTGCTATGACCAACACATTCTCTTGACAAAACTCTATTAGCCTTTGCCTTACTTCATTTTGTACCCCAAGGCCAAATTTGCCTGTTATTCCAGTTACCTATTGGCTTCCTACTTTTGCTGAATGTTTTTCCTTAGATTAGAACTAAGATAATTCTGTTGTTTTTGAGATTGCATCCCATTACTGCTTTCCTCACTCCATTTTTTCTGAGGGATTATTGCCTGCAATAGTAAATATATTTATCACCTAAATTAAATTCACCTATCCCATTTGCTTTAATTCATTGTTTCCCAGAATGTTGATGTTCAGTTTTGCCATCTCATGGTTTACCATTTCCAGCTTACCTTGATCCATAGATCTTACAGTCCAGGTTTCTATACAATACTGTTCTTCACAGCAACGGATTTTGCTTTCACAGTAAGACACATCTACAGCTGAGCATCCTTTCGGCTTTGCCCCAGCCACTTCACTTTTTCTAGGGCTACTTGTACTTGCCCTCCATTCTTCCCCAGTAGCATATTGGACACCTTCTGACCTCAGGGGCACAACTTCTGGTGTAATATCATGTAGCCTTTTTGATACTGTCTATGGTGTTTTTTTTTTGGCAAGGACACTGGAGTTGGTTACCAGTTCCTTCCCCAGTGGATTGCATTTAGTCAGAGTTCTCCACTACGATCTGTCCATCTTGGGTGGTGGCTACACAGCATAGCCCATAGTCTCATCAAACCACACAAGCTCCCTTGCTATCACAAGACAGCAATTCTTGGTGTGTGTGTATGGTAATGGATACAGCTTGTCTATCCACTGAGGCCATTTTGATATTAGCTAGCACATTTTTCATTCAAATCTCTACAGACTTACTAGAGTGTTTTCAATTTGCTTGCTGATATATTCATGTTTGTAGTCATTCTATTGCTAAACAAAGCTTACACTCTGCAGGCTTTGATGTAATGTACCTGACTGCTCCTAAAAACTTCCATTCTCCAATAGTTGTTTCCTGTTTATTAACAGATGATGGAATTACTGCAGCTTAACCTTTTGTCCCCCCCTTCCCCAATGTGGTTTTGCTTGTTATGTGCTGAGTGTTGTCTTCAATTTTGGCAGCCAGATGTGATAAACATCCTGTTATGAGACTCTCTAGAAATCAGTGTGTCCCAAGATGATTTCTTGCCTTTTCATATCTTCCAACAAAAATATCAGTTGTCCTCCTATACTGGTTGGCAACACCTGCCACTGAAACATCTCTTGAAAGCAATTTAAATAATTTGACCCTTTTTCAGATGGGGAGGGTGGGTTTTTAATGAGTTTTTAAGATGTGTTTTTTAATCAATGTTTTTATACTGTTGTGAGCCACCCCGAGTCGCTCCGGCGAGGGGGCGGTGTTACAAATTCAATAAGTAAGTAAGTAAGTAAGTAAATTTTTGTTCCTTCTGTTCTGAATTCTTCTAAAAACTCCAGGGTTTTAAGAGACAGAGGTCTTCCAATCCAAGTCTGTAATTCAGACTCTCAAAGCAGCAGGTGGATTTGATTTATGCACAACACAGAAGAATTGAAGTAGAGAGTTACAATGGAACATATTGGTTAGCCAATGGAAAATTATTCTGGCCCTGATGAGTCTAGCCTTCCCACACCTTAAACTGTCACAACAACAAAAATGTTATTTCATGCATATCATGTCCCCCAAAAAACAACAACACAACCCTAATGTATAAATACATCTCACCTTCAGACAAATGCTAGACATGGGGGGGGGGGATGCTTCACTATTTCATATGGTATGATTGTGTCCAGTCATTACTCCCCTCTGGACAGCCAAAGTAATCAGCATTAATTTTTTACTGGGCACCTCATTTGAGATATCAGCCTTTTGGGACCTGTTGAACTATGTCCCAGCAGTCAGGAAGCTCCCCGCAGAACAACCAGAGGGACTGTAGGAGCTTTTCTAACTGACAAGCACCCTCGTTAAAAGAATTTAGTGCGGGGAGGGATCAGGGTGTGGTGGTGGAGAGCTTGGGAAAGTTTCTTTCTATTATCATTACAGTTCCCAGAATCACACAATGACTTTGGCCATTATCTGTCCTTTATGGAAGATTATGGGTACTGTGGCCAAAATAGGAAAGCTTCTAAGTTCTGCTTTGGAGTTATCCTACCAGAGTAACCGATCTATTTTTTGTTCTATTACTCTGTGCTAGGATGCTGTTTCCCAGTGCTACTGTTTTGAGGCTACATGTGCCATGAATGTTTTATATTGTTCTGTTTATGTGATTTATGTAATCCTTGTTAGACTACTACTGCAATGCACTCTACTTGGGGCTGCCCTTGAATACATCTGGATGTTGTGGTTAGACTGCTGGCAGGAACACAAACAGAACTCTAATGATACCTGTTCTGAAAGAATCATTTTGCTTGACAATATGCTTCCACTTTTAGTTCAACATGGTGGTGGTGACTTATAAAGCTCTCAATGGTTTGAGACTTGGATATTTGAGGAGTACTGTACCTTTTCCCTCTATATACATCCAACCACTGAAAATGTATGGTGCCTCATGTAGAGGTGAATCTATGAAAAATATTAGGAAAATGAACAACACCACTTCCCAACCCTAAAATTTATCTTTCTTTTGAGGGAACATCAAGTACTCTTCCTTCTTTTCCTTGGTAGTGGGTGTTGTGCCCATGTGGGAACTAGTGCTGCTTGCTCCAGATACCAAATATTACTAGTTACTCTAACTAGGTTGGAGATGTCAGGATCCTTGGCTGTCCCTTGCATGTCAAAGGCAACACATCTTCTCCTCAGAGCAACAAGAGAAGGTTGTAAGAAGAAGGAAGTGACAGCAGTACCCCTAAGAATAGCAATCTAAAGTGAAGAAAGGCCAGCACAGGTCAGAGCAAATAATGCATAGGGGAGAAAACCTGAGGAGATCCTCTGTGTCTCTCTCATGCCTTCTTGAGTTTAAGCAAAGTTGCACCCAATTACATCCATCATTATGGCACCAGGCTCACACTATGGTACTTTGTAGGATTTCACTGGCAAGCACAATTGAAGTGTCATCACTTTATATGTGCAAAAATATAACATTATAAAAGATAAAGTTACAGTTAAAGTTATATATAGTTCTATCACCACACTCTCAAATGTAAAGGTATCTGTTTTGACCTTCACTTCAATTCTCCCTTTCATTTCAGGTGGCCAAGGCCACCCCCCTCCCGCATCATTTTCCCTATGTGTAAAGCTCCCATGATTGTTTTGTCTAGTTCTTTCCCCTCTTCTCAGACTGCTTATACAATGTCTCAACTGGGCAGAATCCTAAGCTGTTTGTTCCCCTTTTCTGGATGATCCATACACTCTCATGGCTTTTAATCTATCTATCACTAAAATCAAAGTGCCGTGGTGTTTGTTAGTGAATCGCCATGCCACCTTGGCCCCCACCACCCCAGAAACCCATGCCCCGCCTACCTGGTGCGCCTGGCCAGGTCAGCGTGGGGTACCCGCATCACCCCTCGGGGTCCTTCACCCCAAAAACTGGGTGCAAAGCCCCCCTCACTGGCAGCATGACATGGCCGGGGAGGCGGCAATACGCATGCACCAGAAAACGCGCAGGTGCAAAGCCTGCCTGGAGTTCCAGGTGGCGGTGGCAACTGGAGCTCCATGCACGCCTGTGTGCCTGCACGGTTTCTAGCGCATGTGTATTACCGCCTCCCTAGCTGGGAGGCTCCTCCCTGGAACTCTGGGCAGGCTTCTGGGCCTGCATGGATTCTGGTGCAGGCATATTAATGGCTTCCTGGATGGGAGGCTCCACTGCCTGCTACGCCCGCCACAACACTGGTGCCCTCGCCCGCACCTCCACAGTCACGGGGAACGACAGCGGCGAGGCCGTCATAGGCGGCTGCAGCGCATGCCACAGAACCACCGGTTGAGGCAAGGCCGCCGCACAGGTAAGGGTCCCCTACCCAGCGAAGCGGGTACCCCCTGCTAGTATAATATAAATATGATTCCACAGGATCAGCCAAGTTATTAAATAGGTGATTCCTTCAGGCTCTGGATCCTGGATGGTGTGACATCCCCTTTGGCTATTTCTCCTAATCCCCTTGCTGGACTCTGTTGAACAGTCTCTTCTGGTGGAGGGCAGAGTCTGTCATTCTTAGGGGCAGTGAAGGACCTTGCCCCAAATTTTCTTAACTGGCAGTCAAATCTATTTCTGGTTTTGGCATTGAGATGCAGGTATCATATGTTGCCTCTTGGACCAGCCCCCATGTCATCCCAGTTATTCTTCACTACCCCAGTATCATATTTCTGACTGCCTCTCCAATATGTTCTTTTACATAGAGAGGAAAATCATACATAGCATGACTTAGACTTAGAGTTACAATAGTAGGTGTGAGATACCTGAGGTAGACATTAGTCATTTTCAAGAAAGGAAGCTTCTCAGAATATGTTGTGAGCAAGCTGGGTTTTCCTTCGTTTCCCTGCTTCCTGCTTTGCTCTGGGAAAGTGGAAGTCGAACTATATTCTTTCATTTTAGCAACTCATAGCTACAGTATAATAAAAATACATGCAGAAATGAGAATATAGACCTCTTCTGCTTTTAGCTTCCCATGGAGTAGCAGTTCAAGTGTTCATTGAACTCGTTCTCCCAAAACAGAGGTACTATTTTGCATAGCTATCCGATTCCCTGATTCCCATAAGAGCCCAACATCTAGCATACTGTACAAATGTTTTACCGGCCACCAAGGTGAATGACCCCCTCAAAAACATTCAGTCCATTCTCCCTTCAATGATAAAGTCTGGAACAAACCTCATTAGGCACAGAGTACCTGAAAGGGCAGTGTAGCTATTATAAATTAAAGCTGAAACAAAATGATCCCCACAAATGCAGCATTCCATTGGGAGGCAGTAAATTTGAAGAGAAGATCCCACTAATTTTTAAAAACTGTTCAAAAAGCCCAGGTCCGTACACCTGCTGATCAGGGCTACTGGGAATTGAAGTCCAAAAACTTCTGGGGACCCAAGGTTGGGAAAACCTAGCACTTTAATTTTTAACATTGTGTTTTTGTTGTTGTCGTAGTCTGGGATGCTTTCAGTTGTTTCTGAGCAAGTCACTTCTGTTTGTTATCATTTAGTTCATTATCATCATCATTATTATTATTATTATTATTATTATTATTATTATTATTATTATTATTATTATTATTATTATTATTATTATTATTATTATTATTATTATTATTATTATTATTATTATTATTATTATTATTATTATTATTATTATTATTATTATTATTATTATTATTATTATTATTTAATGCACTTATCTGGGAAACAGATATCAGATATTCATGCATTCCTTCCACAGGCCTGATCTGTACATGCAGTAAAATGAAGTGCCACTGACAATCCTGTAATGAAGGTACTGTAATAACTTAGGCATCTGGGGTGGATGCAACTTTTGATGCTTCCCCCAAAACAAAGATGAAAGAGGAGGAACTCAAGCATCACAGATTACATTAAGGGCTTCATCCTATGGCCAAATGCAGGTACTTCAAGTTAGGCCAGACACTCACTATGGCAGTGGGTCCTCAGCTACGTCACTAGAATAAAGATATACAAGTAGGACACCAAGGAGGCAACAACAGAATAATACTGTCAAAGGCACCCATTGACAGAAGGCCAAGTGGGTTAGTGGCACAAATGAAGGACAAATTTCATAACTTGGGTAGTCAATCTCAGATGGTAGAGCATTCACATACCCTAAGATATGTCACTACAATTAATGTATTCATGTGGTATCATGTTCTGCCAACAGCTGGGAAGAATCCTATTGTCAGTATGAAGAGCTTTTCTAGGTGTGGCTTTCACTATTGATGGGAAGCAGCCAGTGTAGTGATGACATAACCACCCCTCTGAGTGAGATCCTGGGAACATGGATAAGCGCAGAGGGACATGTGGGGTTAAAGCAAATTTACCAAATGCCCTCTCAGGCTCCCATTCCTGAAAAAGTCAACACTACATCTTCAGGCTGCCTTGTTGCTGACAGTGTCCGTGGGTGAACAGCAGACAGCAGAGTAGCGCACTGCGAGTGACCATAAGGTACATACCTGGAGAAGGGTGCTTATTCCTAGCAACAGTAAAGCAGATACTGTACAGTTCTTGGCTCTGGTGCAAAACTCAGGAGGGTTTACTTAAGAGCAGGTAGTGCAACATATATACAGTGCAACAAACAGAGTTCAGTACAGAACTCTGGACCGAAAGATCGGTCCAGAATGCGGCTGCCCGAGTGGTGATGGGGTATGGACGTTATGCGCATGCCTCACCACTGCTTCGGGAGCAGTTACCAGTTTGCCTCTGGGTGAAATTCAAGGTGCTGGTTTTGACCTTTAAAGCCCTGGATAGCTAAGAGACCGCATTGCCCTAAGGATGTCTGTCCATCCAACCAGAGCTGACTGGAGGGGCTCCCTAGTTGTTCCATCAGCTAAAGGGGCTCACCTCTCTAGCACAAGGAAGAGGGTCTTCTCCGTGTCCGCACCGGTCCTCTGGAACCTCCTGCCAACAGAGTTACGTCTCTAGATGGAATTGTTGCCCTTCTGACAAGAATTCAAAACCTGGCTGGCAGGCCAAGTATGGGGTGCAAGTGGAAGGGTGACCCCCGTTGGGTGGTTGGTGTAGTAGATAACTCCTTCCCCTTCAGTCCCTGCACCCTTTTTTAGGGGGTGGGTAGTTTTTAATTAGTTTTAATTATGTTGTTTTTATCTGTGATTGTGAACTGCCCTGAGTCAGCCTAGGCCAAGTGGGTGGTGAAGAAATCAAATAAATAAATAAAGTCCTCTGTGATTCCCAGTCAGCGCCACTGGGAAACAGGTATCGGTGCAAAAATGTACAAGTCTCTACTCAGTATTTACACAGCTTGAGAACAGACCATAAGCAGCTGTATTCAAGGTAACTGCAGTCTGTTTGGTAACTTACCCCCAAGTAGTCTTTCTGTAAGGAAGCCAAGCAAGCCAGAAAGCTGCCTTTTCTTGGGGCTAGGTGAAGACTTAGTCTTTGTATAATGCTCTTGAGTTTGCAGAACTCTTAGCCCAGGCTGGGAACAGAAGAGTGCAACACTGTGAAGCAGAAGCAGAAGCAGAAGCAGAAGCAGAAGCAGAAGCTGGACAGTCTGGAAGTCCGGGCTGGGCATTGAAGCCAAAGCCAGAGTTGCGACAAGCACCAGGGCTTTGGTTGAGTATTAAAGCTGATGTCTGAGGCTTCTGCTCAGTCATAAATACACCAGCTACAGAATTCTCTGGAAGATCCACGACACCTGTGTGCCTCTGTGTTCAGTCCTTAAAGCGGCAGAGGCACTATATGCCTTGCAACTCAGTCGGAGAACAGAGTCAAAACTTACATCCCCAACAGTTGCTTTAGTGTCTGTTAAACTGATGTCAATGGGATCTGTAGATGTTCAGAACTGGTAAAGGTGATGAAGAGGACACTCTGGCCAAAAAGAAAAAAATGCTTTATTATGGCTTGTGTGGGTTGGTTTCAGAATAGGAACCAAGCCCATCCTAACCCTTATATAAACTGTATCAAGTGACACTGCTATTTATTTTAAGTTATTTACAGATAGATGCTAATAATCTTTATGATTTTTCTCTGTGTCTTCAACTGCACTTCTATCAGTTTCCAACTGCATAATTTTTTTTTAATCAAATGCACATTTTGTGTCCAATGGTAAATTTGAAGGAGGATCATGCTTTGGATTGCAACAAAAGGCATGTTTTTATTTTTGCCTTTTGATTTTAGAGCCAAACTCAACATGGATTCTGATTAAAATATAGGTGCTTTTAAAGGGCTGCAGTGGCTCAAGTTAAGACGCTGACTGGAAGGCTGGAGGTCAGCAGTTTGATTCCTGAGTACTACAGGACAGAATGAGCTCCCGTCATTGTCCCAGCTCCTGCCAACCTGTTTGAAAGCAAGAAATTGCAAGTAGATAAATAGGGATCACTTCAGTGGGAAGGTAAACAGCATTCTGTGCCATGGAAACATCTGCAGAAGCAGACAGCGCTGGCTCTTCGGCTTTGAAACAGAGATGAGCACTGAACCCTAGAGTCGGATATGACTGGCTTTTGAGCAAGGGAAACCTTTACCTTTATCTCTAAAGGAAATAAATGTTTTTAAATCTTGGCTTTCATACTGATAGGTATTTAATTGTTTTTTAATCCAGGATTTTTGGACTGCAAGCTACAGTTCCTGGAAAAAGGAAGAGATGGATTGTGCCTGTCAAGAACTGGGATGAATGTATTTGGCCACAGCATGAAGAACTTCATCAGGAGAGCTTTAAGCTGAATTGGAAGGAGAAAGGAGAAGCAAGGTCAGACTAGGTGATCTGGTCCCTAGGTTGTGGGGGACAGCTCTCACTCCTAGGGACCAGGTTCACAACTTAGGTGTCATATTAGATCCCCATTTTACCTTTGAGGTGCAAATCGCGGTGGTATGCAGAGCCTCTTTCTTCCAACTGCACCAGATTGCTCAGTTGTGTCCCTCCTTGGACAGACGGTCTCTCATAACACTAGTTATCACACTGGTAGTCTCATGTTTATGTTTATTCAATTTATGTCCCGCCCTACTCAACACATGGCCGACTCAGGGCGGCTAACAACATATAAATGACCCCAGGGCAAACCAAGGGGTTTACATATAAGATACAATGTACAGAATACAATAATAAATACAATGTTTCAAGTAAATATAATAACACAAATTACAATATAAAGCAAACAATCCACAAAATGCAAAATATCAGCACCACATCAAAATAGAAAACAATTCAACCAAAACCACCCACAAAAAAAACCCTGCATCCAGAGTCTTATGAAGGGGAGGACAGGGCCCAGAAACGCCGGCTGGTGGCGTGGCCAGGAGGGCCTCTTCGGGCCGGGAGCGCTGCGGCAGTGGATTTGCTCATGTATTGATTACTGTAATGCTCTTTATGTGGGGCTTCCACTGTGCCTGTTACGGAGGCTCCAACAAATTCAGAATGCAGCAGCCATTCTGGTTATGGGAATGAGAAAATTTGATCACATTTCCCCAGCCTTGGCAAGACTGTGAATAATTAAATTGGTGGAAGAAGTTACAATAAGTGGAACTCTGGGGGAAAGTTGCCATGCTCTACTCAAGTTCTTGATTTCAAAGTAAGTAAAAGTGGAATATAGCCACAAGTATATGCTGGATTTTAGGAAAGCCAATTTTAATAAACTCAAGGCAATGATGAGTAAGGTCCCATAGAAGGAACTCCTAACAAAAAAAGGAGTCCAAGATAGGTGGGAGTTGCTTAGAAAGGTAATTCTAAAAGCACAAACTATTTGAACAAGGAAAAAAGCAGAGGATAGTGACAACACAAACCAATCTGGCTTCACATAAAGCTTAGAGAGGACTTGAAAATAAAACAAAAAAATGACACCTATAAGAATTGGAGGAAGGGCAGGCCACAAAGGAAGAGTCCAGATAGTAAAGTAAAGGTAAAGGTTTCCCTTGCTCGAAAGCCAGTCGTATCCGACTCTAGGGTGCAGTGCTCATCTCTGTTTCAAAGCCGAAGAGCCAGTGCTGTCTGCTTCTGCAGACGTTTCCTCTAATTGCATAGATCGGGGGTTCCCAATTTTTTTCTGCCATGGGCCTTACCACGCCCCCCAGAAAGCTGACTGGGCTGGACCATGATCCCTGGAAGTGGAAGTGGCTGCATTTACGGCTGTTGTAAACATGGCCACCTCCTCATTTATGACAGTCATGTGAATGTTTACGCATGTGGAGGTGCATTTTATGGCTGATGTAAGATGCATCCATCCATGCATAAATATGACCACTTCCACTCCCTGGTGCAGCAGAGATGATGACAGGCTGGATGGAATGGTGCTGCATGCTGGGTTTGGCCTGGGGGCCATAGGTTTGGAACCCCTGGCATAGATGGTGTTAGTGAGGCCAAAGCTGAGAATGAGCTGGAGTTTGCAAAAGTCACAAGAGCAACAACAAAAAAAAACCATCCTTCAGGTACATGTGTAGGGACAGATAAAGAAATAATGATTCAGCTATTCAATGAGAATGGGAAAGTGATAACAAAGGACAAAGAAAAGGCAGAAGTGTTCAATTCCTATTTTAACTCCGTCTTTTCCCAAATGGCAGTATATAACTCTCCAGGCAAATGTGAAGTACAAGTAGACATGACAGATTACATCTTGACACTGATAAAACAAATAGCCAATGAATACTTTATTAAATGGTACCTTAACCTGTGGGTCACACCCTCCAAAGAGTTTGCAAAATACTTGCTGGGTGTCAGCTGTGTCTAAAGCCTCCCAGATTCAAGAAAGTGCCAGTTGGTCTCTTGTTGACAATTCGTGAAGGTGGGCCAGGCCATCATCCCCAAAACTGTCTCTTTCTTGACAAGCCACACCACCACCATCTTTTCCCCTAGTGTGGGCAACCTGTGAGGGGGAAGAACATTTTCGTAGGGGGCACTGAGAAAACAGGGGGACTCCAACAGACATTCTGAGGCCCTTGTGGCTGGGTTATACATTCATGGATTGGATGTAAGTTCCAGTGAAATGAGTAGAATTTAGATCCAAGCAGTTTTGACTACAGTTACACCATCAGATGTTTTTTTTTTAAAGGTTGTAAACTTCACCCCTAGAACAGCAGATGGGCACCTCTGATGGACCTTTGAGGATGTAAAGTGAAGCCCACTACCAAAGTTAATTTTGGAATAAAAAGTCCTAACAGCTAAAAATGGGAAGAGAAGAAAAAGAAGAAGAAGACAATCAAGTACTGTAACTAAATTTAAATTAAACATTTAATGAATTCATTCACAGTCAAATGACCAACAAAGCTCTGGTGGTGGAAGTCATCAAGCCCCACGTGGATGCTGTCCATGAGACAGCTGTAGGAGAACACCTCTTGGTGAGAAAAATCACTCATGTAATCTAAACAAATTTACACGGTGAAAATCAATTCCAAATAAAGGTGCTAAATCCATTTAGTCCAGATATTATACAAGATCTTTAGGCTGAATGCTATTTCTTTCATGCTATGTTTAATTGTGTCTCAGGTGACTGTACCTAGTGATGTGCCAAATAAAGGTTTTGTAGGCCTTTTGTCTAATCTGAGCAATTACAATCCACACCCAGACTGAATAAGCAATTTCCCACGATGACAGAGTGGTGCCAGTCCCAGGTGATTGATGGGTGAGATAAGGGACATGATTAAATAGACAGCAGAAAGCTATACTTGGAATGTGTAGGTGGAATTGGCTAACAGTGTACAAAATAACCAACCCCCCCCCTCAAACAAACATCATCATCAGTACTATCCCAACACCAGTTCTCTTCTTGCAGAGCAGCCACTTTGAATACTAGAGAGATTTCCAAAGTGTACAAACAGGCAGCTCTATTCTATCAAGCAAAACTTTCACCTTGAAATTAAGCACCAGAATTCAAAATTGTCAGGAACTTCCTGAAAGAAAACTCAACCAAGTGTAATGATAGCATTCTGTCACTTCCAATAATATATTAATATATAGATTGCAAGATAAAGATAAATTGTTTTGCTGTCTATGGAAATGTCTGGGATGTTTAGCACACATAAACACACACACAAACTAGACATGGAAAATCTTGCCAAATTATATTCAGTGGCATTGACTCACACTAATCCCATGAGAATTTTTGCAAAATTTATTAAATAAATCAAGTAGCAAAATCCCCACATGTGAAAAGGAAACCCCCCGCCAATTTTGGGACAAATGCAATATGTTCATAATGATGTATTTTCCCCCCAAAGCTGAAATACTTCTGCTTCCAGGAGCGACGAGGGCTTTGCGGGCCAGATGAATTGGTGTTGGGGCCGGATCCAGCCCCCAGGCCGTAGTTTGGGCATCCCTGACCTAAAGCTCACAAGAAGTGAGAGTGAAGGGAGAGGTGATCCCAGCAGGATGACAGAAAATATAGTCACGGAACCTGTAAGGGCAGGTTTGGCCTTCTATTTAAAAACATTTGCCTATTTGCCAACAGCAATAATAATAATAATTTTAAAAAATTGTCAAGCCATCAGACACAGTTTTCAGTGAGCAATCTCAAAATGCCACAGAAGCTTCTGCTTGCTTCTGCTTGCAAATCCCAATGTGATCAACTTCCACAATGCCTGGACTTTGTGTGAGAAACACAGGCAGCCACATTAAGAATAATTGGAAGAACCCATCCACAAAGAGACACAGGCAGAAGTTTAAACACTGCACCTGCACAGATGTAAGGTGAGTATTTTTATGTGACAGTGGAAAAGTGATTATAAGTCCCTCAGGACTGCAGTGGCTCAGTGATTAAGAAGCTTGCCTTGTTAGCTGGTAGGCTACCAAGTTGGCAGTTCGAGGCCCAGGCACTGCATGACGGTTTGAGTGCCCGTCTCTGTCTCAGTTCCTGCCAACCTAGCAGTTCGAAAGCAAGAAATTGCAAGAAGGGACTACTTCGGTGGGGAATGATCTTGAGGAGAAGAAAGGAATCTCATTCGGGCATCCCCTGAGCGGAGTTTCTCCAGCAAAAATCCTGTGGCATAGATATCAGTGCCAAATTGCTACTAGTTAAAAAGTGGTAGTCTGTATTTTTTTGTCACATGTGAAATATGAGCACCCACTTCTTAACAAGTGGCAATTCACCACTAAGGTTTATGCTTTTGGACACCAGCAGGCGTAATTAGTAGGATTCTGTCCATGAATTACTAATTCATACAAAATTTAGTTATTAAATACTGTGAGACATCTGGCATATGTCCAACACCAATACTTACAAAAGAATATTTAGATTAGAATGTTGAAAGCAAATTGTTCAATTACCATATTTGCCGGCATATAAGACGCATCAGAGTATAAGATGCACCCTGTTATTACCAAAACAGCACACTATAGGCCACTATATACAGTACAACACACTCAATTTTCCCAGTGTATTTTAGGGAGTGGGTCTTATACACCAGCAAACACAGGAAGTGCCTGAATTAGGGATGCCTGTTTTGTGAAATGTTGTCCTTCCAAGCAGCAGAAAATCTGGATAATACATGAACTCCACCCACTGTCAGAAACAGTAAGGACACAGGATCATAGAATACATCTGTAAAAATTAATAAGTATGCTAGAGAAGTATGGAAGTAATAAATATGTGTATGGAAAGCAAAGTAAAAGCAGTGCAAGTTGGTGGATATAGTATAATAATAATAATAATAATAATAATAATAATAATAATAATAATAATAATAATAATAATAATAATAATAATAATAATAATAATAATAATAATAATAATAATAATAATAATAATAATAATAATAATAATAATTTATTGTCAGAAATTATTCTGGGTTGAAAAGATTTTTGCTGGAGAAACTCCACTCAGCCCGAATAAGGCTCCTTTCATCTTGCCAAAGATTTTTTCTCATTGAACTGGTCCCTATTTATCAACTTGCAATTTCTTGCTTTTGAACTGCTAGGTTGGCAGGAGCTGGGACAGAGACGGACTCTCAAACTGTCATGTAGTACCCAGGTCTCGAACTGCCAACTTGCTGGCCTTCCAGCTAACAAGACAAGCTTCTTAACCACTGAGACACCACAGCCCCAGATGGATATAATGTAAGATTAAGACTTAAAAGACGGGTTCAAATCCTACTAGTCATAGAAATTCATTGAGGACAGCAACTATAAGCTATTTCTTGAACATTTTACATGTTTCAAAAACCTAGGGAGGGTTACCTTAATTTTGAAGCTAAGTGACAGGACACAATCATTACAAGAAGTCAGCCCTTAGAAATTTTGGGACTCAGACTGTGATTACACTGGAATATTGGAACAATTCAGTTTTGCTACAATTTGATTTACAGCCTGTGTTATGTTAGAAATTATAGTCAGTGTTCTCACAAGGCTGCAGACTGATTCAGGAGATCAACGTTCATAGTTGGCAATTCACATTCCAGCCCACAGCTCCCTCTTCTTTCCTTTCTTCCTCCAGTCCTGTGCCTGGTGATCCATTTATGGTTTTCATTCCTCTAGTCCTATTTGTGCTGATCTTTTCATTGTCTGGGGAACAGTTGGTGTGTGTGTGTAAATATGGCAATAATACTAATGATGATCCGGTGATAGGGTGATATAGTGCTAATCTCCTATAAGTAAGATTTTTTTAAATTTGGTGGATGATCAAAGGAGATGAAAGAATTTGGTGGTGTGTTCTCCTTGTTCTGAACACCACAGCCCAACTGCCCATATCACTTAATCACCAACTACAGACATACCCACACCATCTTTACATGAATGTATTACAACTAACCACAAAAGAAAACGTCTATTTGAATCAGTCCAGTACCCCCAGCAGCAGAGTGGGGAAAAGCCTCTTTGGGAAGCAAAAGGGGCTGAACCAATTTGAATCAGCCTTTGTGTTATGTGGTTAGTAAAAGATACTTTGAATTCACCTGTTTTATAAGTAGAGTAAATCCCACAGTATTTGACCATGCAATCATAGCTCTAATAGGTACTGATCATTTTGTTCAGGAAGCTTTGTTTTCTCTTTATCTGAAATATCAATTTAAATACTGAATGAACAACCAGCATCAGACTCAATTTATTTTAATTAGAATAGGCATGTGTGTGACATGCAAGGCTCTCCCATCCTCTGTCCCTCCTTCACTGCTTCAGCTTACTTGCTCACACCCTGCATTTAATGTGAGTTTCAGTCAACAAGACAATAGCTTCCAGCAATGTACAGTCAAGTCTAGTCATCTCGTTTTAAGAGGCAAGAAGTACTGAGGTTAATTTCTTCCCAGTCAACTGTATTGCCTTTGTTATCTACATCTAGATAAGCAAAGCGGAAGAGACAGGAGGTTTATATTTCATCAGAAACTGAGGGCGCGGCTACATTCACTCAAAACGCTGTACTGAAATTGGGGTTTTTAAAACCCAATTTCAGGTCATGTGTTGTTTCAGTTGGTATGTGCATCCAGAAAAGTCTGGGGCCAGTCTCTGTTGACCGGCTGGAATCCATATCCACTGATCAGTGGTGGCAATCTTCAGTGGCAGCAGATAGGCCTCAGCTGATCAGTGGTGGGAACTGACACTGGTGATCTGCTGTGGCAGTGGAGATGCCACTGATCAGCTGAGGATGGTCTATACTGGTCATCTGGTGTTCTGTTGTGACAGCAGACATAGCCCACAGAAGATTGATAGTGTCTCTACCGCCACCGTAGATCACTGCCACTGATCATCAGAGAAAGGTTCCAGCTGATTGCCAGAGACCTGCCATTGCTGATCAGCCAAAGCCCACTCTGCTACCACTGCGGAACTTTTTTATTTATTTATTGAAAGTTGCATAATAATATTTTTAAAAATGATCTGTGGCTGAAGTGGAGACTGAATACTGAATCCTGAGAATTAAGAAAATGTTGATACCAGATAGCTATAGAGAAAGAAGGGAGAAATCTTCGACAGGAAGACAGAAATCAGATGCCTTCCCACACTATACGATCTGAAGAGAAACCAGATATCACCAGTAACTGAGGGTACAGTATGGCATGGAGTGTAGAAGATAAGCAAAATGAAGGTCTGGAACAATCCTCACATTGCTCCTCCAAATTATACTTCCCCAGACTGTGCCCAGACAATCAGGAAGTAGTTAATTTGCTACAACTGTACAGCTGCAGCAAGAACATTAATTGTCTACTTTGCAGTTACTGTCTAAAAAATCTCAGCAAAGTTGAGGATGATCAGGGGAAGTGTATTTTTTTTTACATTCAGTAGATTATCTCTGCAGCAGAACAGCTATCATCTTGAGAACTTAAGAAAATAAATTATACTTCCCCTCAGTTCCCATCTCTAGCCCAGGTCCTGCCAACCTAGCAGTCTGAAAGCAAGCAGTTGCAAGTAGATAAATAGGTATTGCTTTGGTGGGAAAAGTAGCAGTGTTCTGTGCACTCTGGCATATATTCATGCCTGCTACACGACTATGGAAACATCTCTAGATGCAGACAGCGCTGGCTGCTTGGATGTAAATGGAGATGTGCACCGTACCTTAGAGTCAGATACAGCTGACTTTCAAGCAAGGGTGAGCTTTACCTTTAGAATGTAAATGTGCTGATAATGTAACAGTAGCTGGTCCAATGCCCAGCAGATCATATGAATGATCCTCCATCGGGCCGATAGAGACTAGAAAATTCATGGCAGTTCAATGCAGATATGATTTCCTGGTCACACAAGGGTAGCTCTGGCAAGCCAAGGGTAGTGAGTCCCATCGAGGGCTTCAGTTTGCAATTATGACACGATAAAACCAAAATAAGTCAATCAGATGAGATTTATCTTTCCATTTCCTTTCAAGGAAGTAATTTCTTCTCTTCTCTGGAAAGTAGTCTTTATCGGTAAGAGGCGAATTTACCAGATCTAAATATGATGTCAATCTCATGGGCCTGACTAAACAGATCTGGAAATCTCATTACAATATACTGCTGGGATTTCTTTCCTTCCTCATTTCTAGCAAGGAAGAAAGCATTGGTAATCTTTGTATGGGAAAGCGGCTTTTCCAAAAGAGAAGGAAATCCTTTCTGTAAAACACAGAAGTTGCTGCCATGGTCCTGCTCTTCACCACGCATATGTAGGCTGCTCACTTAAAAGTGAGTTTAATTTGGCCCAAGGTTTTATGGTCTGCAGCATACAAAAGTTTATGCCAAATTAAACTTGCTTGCCTTCAAGATGCTGCAAAACACTTGTTTTTACTGCAGTAAACTCATACAATCACTTTCCTAGAAATACAGTGATACCTTGGTTTATGAATTTAATGCATTCTCTGGAATGTTTCATATTGCGAAAAATTCATAAACCAGTTTCCCATAGGAATGCATGTAGTGGTTTCACATAGGAATGCATTGAAAACAAAAAGTCATAAACCGAAACATGATTTTCCACAGGAGTGCATTGAAAACCAATTAATCCGTTCTGAAAAAATCATAAACCAAGGCATTGTTTTCAATGGATTTTCATTTGTAAACCAAATATTATGTTTATTGAGATGTTTGTAAACCAAAGTATCACTGTACTCTGAATAACATAAGGCCTGGTGGGTGGTGGGGAATGGTAAGTCAATAAACAACTAGTAAAATTAACTTAGTAAATTAAGGAATAAGATGTTATGAAGTGGCTTGCCCCAAATCTTATTTCTTCAAATCATTTTATTGATTCTTCAGCATGTTTACTTGGGATTGAGTTTAACAGTGAGTATTATTTTCCTCCTAGATATTAAAACAGGAGTTCTCAACTTTTTAAAGCTGGAGGCCAGGTCATGCTCCCTCAGATATCTTTGGGGGCCAGGCGGCCATTTTGCCCTTCCTCCACTACATGGCACTTCCTGGTGTGATGGAGGCAGTGGGGGGCAACATAAAATGGTGCTGTGGGCTGCATCCGGCCCACGGGCCGCAAGTTGAGAATTGTAGCGATGTCTGGCCGCTAGGGCGGCGTTAGAGCCCGGAGGAGACTGATCAATGACAACACGAGGCAACAGGAGCGAGATCAGATCAGTACTTTATTGGAAAAAGGCAACATCATTTATAGGGAAAAAAGCGCAACGGTGGCAAGCTGTCACCTGACAGGAAAATTACCTCACTCACGTACACGGGTTAATGGGGAATTCTTCAAAGGGGAGTTTAATCAGCTGGGGCAAACAGGGGTTCAGGGACCTCATTGTCTTGGGGATTAGGCAGGGACAAACATGGCTTATTTGCGCCAGGGATTTCCCGAGCCGGGAGATGAACTATGCACTTAATGCTTGACTGAAGTCAGCTATCTGCTTACTTGGCCGGGTCGCAGGTCAGGTCACGGTAATTGGGTGAATCAAACCCTATATTTTATTCACCCCCCTTAATTTGGCGGCCGCAGAGCCCACGGGCTGGGAGCGTCTCTCACCGCGGTGGCCTCTGGCGGGCCGTTCCATGCCCTGCGGGGCATGGGGAAACCGCATCTCCCCTTTATTTTCTATTTAAGGACCTGACTGGCGACCTTGCGCAAGAGCGGCATCAGCTGTTGAGCGGGTATGACGTCACGGAGTTTCTCTCTGGGGCGGCACTTGGAGATCAGCGAGGGAATGCACTGAGCAAAACAACAAAGCGTAATGCCTAGTATGGTTATCCCCACCACTACCTTAAGCACCGTTTGCAGCCACCCCCAGGGAATCCATGACCACATCCAATTCCACAGGGAACTCCACCAAGCCCCCCATGCGGAACCCTCGGTAATACCCTGGACTATGGTGTGGAGGTTCGTGATCTGGCTTTGGATCTTACGGGAGTTGTCAGTAAGATTGAAGCAGCACATTCCATGAAAGGATTCGCAACCCAGGTGGTGCAGCAAGAGGAGGTAGTCGATAGCCGCTCGATTGTCAAGAACGGCCTGGCGAAGTTCTGCCTGTTCCTGATTGAGGAGCGCTATCGCTGTGGAGGTATGGTTAATGGCTTTTGCCAAACCGCAAGCCAAGCGGCCAATCCTCCGTGCGTTGCCGACGGCCAAGCCTGGCACGCCGACAAGGCTGACTACTAGGGATACATACTCAGCGGGACTCATTACTCTGAAGCTGCTGTCACAAGAGCTGTCTAACTGGGTTGTGCGTGTGTGCCGTATGAGTGGGGAGACATTTGAAACATTGGAAACATGTGAAACATTAGAAACATTTGTGCTTGGGGCAATCATGTCCTTAGTAGGGAGTAACAGTGTCAAACGACTGATACAACACATTGAGTCCGACAAATTCGCAGGAATATAGTTCCATGTGAACTGGTTGCAGGTGAAGAACCACCCTGAAGGTAGGGTGACGTGAGCGTACAGCGAAATGAGGGTTTCTGGTTTATTGCAAGTCCAGTTGCCGCTGCCGGGGTCCAGGCAGCGGCGCCGAGTCGGACCGCCTGAGGTGCAGCCGGTCATTCGGGTGCAAGCAGCGTCCGGGCTGACCGCCACTCGAGGGGTGTGAAGAGTGGCTGCGTCAGCCGGCAAGGTTGATGCAAGTCGCCGTCCCCCCCAGCGTGCGTATGCTGAGAAGGTGGTAGGAGTGTGTGGGCCAAAGAACGCCTTCAACAACCAGTCGCCATCCTTGGTGCGCGCGTCCAGAGCGTGGCACACGGGGATGAGACAGGTGCTGAGGATAGATGCAGAACCAATGTCCTGCCGTAGACAAAAATCGGACTGGTTGACGAGACCCGCCAACCTTTCCCACAAGTTGTACCGCATTCGTGTGGAAATATCTTCACCAGGCGGCAACCCGTCGGCCTGGATCGGAGTTGCCTGAACGCCTCCCCCCAAGAGCAGGGAAAGGGCCAGGATGATGGTGATCGCCGCTGTGTTGGCATGAATCAGGGCAAAAACTGCAGCTGTGAGGTTCTCCGGTGTCGGCTCTTTCTCCTCGCGCTGGACGGCGTCCTGGGCGTCACTGCAAAGAGCCTTGACCATCCCCCAGGTGATCTTGGGCATCGGCGGCCATTTCCTCCGGCGGGTCCTCTCGGTCAGGGTGAGGTCCTCCATTTCCGGGATCGGACTCGGGCCGGCCTGGTTCCACGCCATGCGGTTCCAAGTAGGGCTTGACACACCGGGCTGGAATCCAAACGACACCTGTAGGAGACATAACTGCAGCATACCCTCTTCCCCAGGTTATGAGCGGCACCGGGCCCCTCCAGGAAGGGTCTGGTGGCACTCGGTACCGGACCATAGGTCGCGGGAGAGCTTCCGAACGGCGGAAATGCTTCTCCTGCGGCGTGCAGTCCGAAAAAACATTAAGGTGATTGTAAGTGAACAATACCTTGTTGAGACACATCTGTGCTTCTCCCTGTGACTTGGGGAGGGCTGGTGGCTCCCCCCTTTCTGTTTGTTTGTCAATATAGGACTTTAGCGTCCGATTGACCCGCTCTACAATCGCTTGCCCTTGCGGATTGTAGGGAATTCCAAATGTGTGCTTGATGTCCCAAGTAGCCATGAAGGCGGCCAACTGCCTGGAACTGTAGGCCGGCGCGTTGTCCGTCTTCACGTGCCGCGGCTTGCCCATCGCCGCAATGCAGGAAAGGAGGTGCTGCTCCACGTGGGTGGCAGCCTCCCCTTTCTGCGCCGTTGCCCAAACGAACTGGGAAAAGGTGTCAATGCAGACGTGCATGTATTGCCATCTGCCGAACTGCGGCACATGCGTGACGTCCATCTGCCATACCTGATTAGCCTCCGTCCCTCGTGGGTTGACCCCCCACGAGGGCCCCCCCGGCGCTCCTGCGCAATGCTGGCAAGAGCGGACTATACCTTGGGCCTGAGAGAGTGGCAGATTGAACTGTCTGGCGAGTGCCTTGGCATTTTGGTGAAAGAATGCATGGCTTTGAATTGGAGTAGTGAAAACTCCCAAAACTGAGCGTTGCTGAATTTCCTTTGCCGCCGCATCCGCTCTGCTATTGCCCGCGGAAATCGGACCCGGTAGGTCTTGGTGACTTCGGATGTGGGCAATATAGAGCGGCTCTGTGCGGTTCCGCAAATGAAATTGAGCCGTGAGAAACAGACTGAGCAAGTTCCTGTCTATCGCGGGAGTAATGTAAGCTCCCGGTAGACTGTGAAGCAAATTCCTTACATACAGACTGTCAGTAATGATGTTTAAACGTTCCTTGGCGAAGGTGCGCAAGGCAAGGTTCACGGCTGCCAACTCTGCCCGCTGCGCGGACTTCTGTGGAAGAGTTAGCAGCGTGCGCCAAGCGTCGCCCTCCTGCCAAGTCAGGACACCATACGTGCGTCCCCCATCGGTAAAAACTGTCTTGGCCCCCTGAAGCGGGACCAGCGAGAGCAATTCGAACAAGCTGACTGTTCCTGTCTGAAGTGAGACAAGCCTAGGGTCTTTGGGCAAATGGTATGCCAAGCTTCCAGTGAATCCTTCCAAAGCTATCGGAAGCGAGTCACCTAGCTGCATCAACTGATGGATTTGTTCCTTGGTGAACGGGACTGTGATCTTAGCTAAATCGTGCCCAGAAATGTCCCTTGCTCTCAGCCTGCCGCGGTAGATCACCGCGGAGACCAGTTCTTGGGGCGGAACGATGTTCCGAGAAGAGGTGTTTGGCAAGTAGACCCACTCCACAATTTTCGCTCCCTTCTCGGAGTCTACTCCTAGCGCCCCGGTGAACATGGATCCCGACCGTACGATGTACAAATTCAGGATCGGGGCATATGGCCCCGGGGCGATCCTATCCACCCACCTCTGGCTGAGAGCTTGGTTCACCTTCTCGAGCGCCAAGCGCGCGTCTCGAGAGATCTTTATCCGGTCTGCCGGCTGCTTACCTAAGGTTAGCAGCGAGAAGAGCGGTTTTAGGAGATCCGTATCTAAACGAAAATACGGTCTGGCCCAATTGATGTTCCCCAAAACTTGCTGTAACTCTACAAGGGTGACTGAGTCTTGTAAATTTATCTGAGGCAGGACTGGTGCTGCGAAAGAGCGGAGAAGCCGATGGCCCAAGTATGAAAAGGGCTCGGTTCGCTGCACTTTCTCAGGGGCAATAAGTAAGCCTTTGTCCCCCAGGCTGGCCTGGAGGTCGGAAAACATTTCGCTGCCAAGTCGTGGCAACGCTACTAAGATGTCGTCCATGAAGTGACAAACAATTGCTTTAGGGTAAAGGCTTCGGAACTTTGCCAGTGCGCCGTGAACATAAATTTGACACAGGGTGGGCGAGTTGAGCATGCCCTGTGGCAAAAATTTCCACGCGTAACGCTGCGTGGGCTCACCGTGGTTCACGACCGGCACTGTAAAGGCGAACCTTTCCCGGTCCCTGGGGTCTAGGGGGATTGTGTAAAAGCAATCCTTGAGATCTACAACTAGGATCTCCCACCCCTCGGGAATCATGTTAGGATTTGGGATGCCGCATTGAAGCGGGCCCATCGGCTGAATGCATTTATTGATCTCCCTGAGATCGTGGAGGAGTCGCCACTTCCCCGACTTCTTCTTAATCACAAAAATTGGCGAATTCCAGGGGCTTGTGGACTGTTCTATGTGTCCTGCGTCTAGCTGTTCCTTAACTAGCTGCTTGAGGGCAACTAACTTCTCTCCCACTACCGGCCATTGTTCTACCCATACCGGAGTGTCGGTGAACCATTTAAGTGGCAACGCCATTACCCGAAGGTAAGCGTAGCACCGTACTGCTGGAGAATGTCTCGCCCCCAAAGGTTGATGTGCACGTCAAGAATGTGCGGCCGAATTACCGCTGTGCCGTCAGCCTTTGGGATTGTGACCTCTACCCACTCTCGGCTCCTGAACGCTTCCTGGACGCCTCCTACCCCCCACACATCGGAGACCGGCTCAATGGCCCACTCTCTTGGCCACTGGCTCCTGCTTATCACGCTCACATCCGCTCCGGTATCGAGTAACCCTGAGAACACCCTTTTGTTCAAAAATACCTCGATAACGGGGCGCTGTTTCCACTCAATGTTGGTCTCCACTGTCGCTAAGACCTGGTATCCTTGCACTGCCTCACTCACGCTCGAGCGGTCTGCTGAACCGGACTCTGAGCTGTCCCTGAGCCTTCCCTGGCTGCCTGCTGGCGAGTGACAAGGAACCATGATCAGTTGCGCTAACGTGTCTCCCTTGTGGATGGTTTGGGGCAGGTGCGCCCAAAGCTGGACCTGGAGAATGCCTGAAAAATTCGAGTCAATGACTCCTGGAATTATAAAAATTCCGCGTGCTCCTGCTACACTACGGGGCAAAACTAAACCTATAAAGCCTCTGGGCAGGGGTCCCATGTATTGGGTGTCGACTAGATAGACTGTGCCTGGCAGATCGCATGTAACGTCCACCTGGCAAGTCAATTCTAGCCCCGTGCTGCCCTTGGGGCTGGCCTGTGCCCTCGCAGTGCCTGGGATGTGCCTAGAATCTAGTCTCGGTCTGGGGAGTTCTGGATCTGGGTGAAGGAAGCCTCTGTTTGGACTGGGGCCAGAGACGTGCCCGGATTCCGGTTTCCCGAATTCGGACAAAACCTGGCCCAATGGTAGCCTTTCTTGCACTTCGGGCAGAGGGTGTTCGGAGCCTTGGGACGGCCGGACTTTTGTCCGCTTCCCTTGGATCGGCACTCCCGAGCGAAGTGACCGACCTTGCCACAAGTGTGACATGCCCCCTTGTTCTTGCCATTGGGTCTTCTTCCCCCCTGCACCGCTGCCGCTAGCAGACCCATCTTGTAAGAGTCTGTGCCAACGTCGGAGCATGCTCGAATCATGTCCGTTAAGGTTATGTCAGGGCGATTGCCCAGGGACTGCAAGACTTTACGGCAGTCCAAGTTGGCGTTGACTTTGGCTAGCTTAATCATGAGCTCTTCCTGGGCGTGCTCATTGTCAATCTGCCTGCTAATTGCTTCTTCCAGGCGATTGATGAAGTCCATGTAGGGCTCTTGGGCTCCCTGCTTAATGTCGGTGTAATTTTTGGCCGTTTTGCCAGACGCTGGGACCTTGAAGTATGCCCTATAGGCAGCCTCGGCTGACATCTCTAGGGTGGCGAGAGGCAAGTTGATCTGAGCGTTGATGGACTCAAAGGCACCTGAACCATACAACTGGTCAGGGATTACCGCGCCTCCCATCCTGGCAGCCCGAGCTTGCGCCTCTAGGCGGAACTCGCTGTCCCAAATCATGTACTGGCTGGGGGTAAGCATCATCCTCATGACGGCTTTCCAATCATGAGGAATCCACATGGTGGTTTCGCACACCTGCTGGAGCGTGCCCCTCGTAAAACGACTTTGGAGCCCTGTCTCTGAAATTGCCTTCCGTAAAGCCATGAGAAGCTTGTACGGGACTGGGGAGTGTACTACCTGCTGTGCGCCCGTGAGCGCGTCCATCTCCAAGCGGATGGGACAAATCTGTCGAAGCTCTGCTAGCTGTTCTACTGGCAATTCCCCCTTCTTGAGTTCTATCTCAGCTGTGCGCTGAAGGGCACTCTTCACGACTAGGGAACCTGGGGTGGTCAGAGAAGCGCCAGCGCCTCTCATTCCTTGCGTTCCCTCGGTGACGTCTGCAGCTGTCACCGCGGGAAGGCTCCCTGCGCTACTCTGCTGATACTTGAATGTCGGGTAGAGTGCGGCGGGCGCAGTCGGCTCGACTGGCATGCCTAATGGCTTCTCTAACGGGGGTTCTTCCGCTTCTACCCGGACTGGCTCGATCTGCTCTAAGAGTCTCCTACATTTCCTCCATGTGCGGACTATCCCTCCTGGAGCTTTCGGGGTTTGCTGAATGCAGTCTCCTATCTGATCCCAGAGCTTCAGGGTTAACGTACCTACTTCTGGGTAAAGTAGGCAGTGTTCCCTGAGGTACGCCAGAAGTCTCGCTAGCTCCCTGCTGTGAAATCGTAACTGAAAAACCCTGGCCAGGATTATGAACTCTTGCTCCCGAGTTCTTTGGCTAGCGGACGGACTTGGTCGAGGAGAACAAGTCCCCATATTACCTGCGATGGTCCTCCGAAGTTTCCTTCTCGGGACGAAGTTCGACGCGTCTTTGCAGGCAACAGGTTCGGGCGACGAGTGTCTGGGGTAGACCTCGGAGCGTGGACCTTCTGCCACGGGCCCTTCTAACGGCCTCTGCGATGTCAAGGGCTCACAGCCTGCCCTGAGCGGAACGCGTTTCCCTCTATGGCAAACCTCGCGAAAGTGAGGAGTGAGCTGTAGGAATGCCTCTCTGGAATGCCTCGCGGCGGGCCATCCTCTGTCCGGCTGGCTGCCGACCAGAGCGCCGCGCTATCCTCCGGGCTGGCGGGTCGCGGCTCAAGCGCAGAACCGGACCGCGTGGAGCGCTACTCACGAGTAGACCTCTCCGGGGTCTCTTACTCACGAGTAAATCACGTCGGGGTCACCAGCTGTAGCGATGTCTGGCCGCTAGGGCGGCGTTAGAGCCCGGAGGAGACTGATCAATGACAACACGAGGCAACAGGAGCGAGATCAGATCAGTACTTTATTGGAAAAAGGCAACATCATTTATAGGGAAAAAAGCGCAACGGTGGCAAGCTGTCACCTGACAGGAAAATTACCTCACTCACGTACACGGGTTAATGGGGAATTCTTCAAAGGGGAGTTTAATCAGCTGGGGCAAACAGGGGTTCAGGGACCTCATTGTCTTGGGGATTAGGCAGGGACAAACATGGCTTATTTGCGCCAGGGATTTCCCGAGCCGGGAGATGAACTATGCACTTAATGCTTGACTGAAGTCAGCTATCTGCTTACTTGGCCGAGTCGCAGGTCAGGTCACGGTAATTGGGTGAATCAAACCCTATATTTTATTCACCCCCCTTAATTTGGCGGCCGCAGAGCCCATGGGCTGGGAGCGTCTCTCACCGCGGTGGCCTCTGGCGGGCCGTTCCATGCCCTGCGGGGCATGGGGAAACCGCAGAGAATCCCTGTGTTAAAGGATTTTGTTGCTAACTGCCAGTTTTACGGATCTGCCCCTATGTGATTTACAACAAATATAAAATAGGCAATAATAGTATAACAAATGTATACAATTGGAGCCCAACTAAAGCAACTGATGATGATGATGATGATGATGATGATGATGATGATGATGATGATGATGATGATGATGATGATGATAATAATAATAATAATAATAATAATAATAATAATAATAATAATAATAATAATAATAATAATAATAATAATAATAATAATAATAATAATAATAATAATAATAATAATAATAATAATAATAATAATACAACTCTACTTGGAACTGCGTATATACTCAGACGTTACCTTAACAGTTCTTTGGTCCTTGGTTATGGCTTGAACTGTTGGTCTTATTCCAGCCTTTGACTGTGAATCAAATGATTGATTTGTATACAACAACAACATCAACAGCTTGAACTGTTAATTTTATCCCAGTTCTCAAATGTGAACCAAATGGTTGACTTGCCTTCTTCTTCTTCTTCTACTACTACTACTACTACTACTACTACTACTACTACTACTACTACTACTACTACTACTACTACTACTACTACTACTACTACTACTACTACTACTACAGAAGCATTCTAACTATGAGTCATGTTACAGAGTAAGAGAGACAACACAACACCGTCACCACAAGGTAATGGCATTAAATTAAATTAAATTAAATTAAATTAAATTAAATTAAATTAAATTAAATTAAATTAAATTAAATTAAATTAAATTAAATTAAATTAAATTAAATTAAATTAATGGAGTAGCACTCTATAAGCTTCTTTGAATAGCTGTGTTTGAAGGAGATTTTTTAATGTTTATAGGGAGGAGGCCAAGTGTATTAATAGTGGGAGGGAGTTCCGTAATGTTGGAGCCATAGTCAAGAAGGACTTATTTCTGGTAATTTTTTTCCTTCCCTTGGGGTGAAATAGCCAGAGACACAAGGCTATAGAAGACTGAGTAGAATGGGTGATAGAAATCTGGAAGAGATGCTCCGACAAGTAACAAGTTAAAATGTTCCATTTTTCATATGTTAGCTGTAGCACCTTGAACCTTTAATGCAAGCAGACAGGAAGCCAGTGCAAGTGAGCCATGATGTTCAAATTTCCCTGTCCCAGAAACAGTGATGCGCTGCAAAAAAAATTACTACCCCCACCATGGGCATGGCTAACTCTGTGGGCATGGCTAACTCTGTGGGCCACACCCACTTGGTCTCCCTACACCATGGCCTGGGGTAGAGAGGTGGGCGTGGCCGGCCAAGTGGGCATGTGTTGTGTATGTAACAGTATTACTTTAAGAATGTATGAATGTAACCTGACAATGATTACAATGTAACCCAGCTGTTAAGGAACGCGAGTAAGCTGCCTATAGAGGGCAGCTGCGAGCGTTCAGCTCACATGGTTCACATTCCCCAAATCACCGGCAGCTGCGGGAACCAGCAGCGAGGATCACCTGGAGAAGATGGGCGTGACTCAGAATGACATCACGCCGGTAGCAGCCAATAAGGTACCGTGCAACGATATTCAAATGTATGTACTGCAGTATATAATGAGCTGTACCTCCGCCATTACCACATGTTCATCTTGACCACAATGAAATAAACCTGTGTTTTAGCCCCCACTGCGGCTCCTTCTTTGTCTTCCGTGCAAGACACCAAATTGGCGACGAAGGTGGGATCCATGGCGCATCCCAAGGTCAAGAATCATCAATTTGATATCAGCGACCCAGAACAATGGGAGCTGTACGAGTGCCAGTTTCGGCACGCGATGGAAGCTGCAGGCATCGACGACAACGCCAAGATGCGCTCGCACTTCCTAGCCCAGGTGGGGCCGGCCATGCTGCGTATCCTGATGAACCTGGTGGCTCCCCGGAAGGTAGACGTGGTGCCCATCGACCGCATCCTGGACCTACTGGGCGAACACTTCCAGCCTCCAGTCTCGATTTTCCCGGCCAGGGTCGCATTCCACAGACGGGACCAGCGCCCGGGGGAGTCCGTGTCCACCTACGCGGCGGCCCTCAGGCTCACGGTGGTCAATTGCCAGTGGGAGGACCTGGACACGGCCCTCCGAGACCGCATGCTGTGTGGCCTGAGGGACGAGGAGGTCCAGAGGAAGCTGATGACCCGCGACCATCGCCTCACGTTCAACGAGGTGCTGCGGGAAGCCCAAGCAGCCGAGGCAGCCAGGAGCGGGGTCAGAGTGTTCAAGTCCCGAGGGGCCACAACCGAGAGGGCCAAGTCACCCGTGCAAGCGGCTCGGCGGACGTCGGTGAGGACGGCCTGGCGGGCACCCCAGTTGCCCGCAGGCACGCCAGCGACCTCCGAGGAGTCGTCCGCGACGGCGGACTCCTGCTCCAGCGAGGATGACGACATCCAGAAGGTAAAGAAACGTGGGGAGAAGCACCAGACCAGCGAGCGACAAGGCCGCCGTTGCGACGGCTGTGGGGCATCTCACGACCGGACGAGATGCCCATTCCGGAAGGCCGAGTGCCACAACTGCGGTCGGAAGGGCCACATCACCAGAGTCTGCCGGGGTGGGCGAACCGAGGACAAGGACGCATCGAAACACCCCCGAGCACATCAGCGGAAGGCAGCCGGCATCGGAAAGGTCTCAGCCAACGATGGCGCGGAAGGCGTGAACCGCGTGGGCCTGGAGCACCGGCGTTTCTATGTAGAGGTACTGTTACAAGGGGTTCCAGTGAGGATGGAGATAGACTCGGGGTCGTCCTACTCCATCCTGTCCCAAAAGGAGTTCATGCGCATTCCCCCAAATGCACGGCCCAAGCTGCGGGCCATGAAGTCACACTTGCGGGACATGCAGGGCTACGGGATCCCAGTGTTGGGGGTGGGGAACTTCACAGTGAAGTTCAAAAATTACACAGAGAAACTGCCCTTAGTGGTTCTCAAGGGGGGAAGATGTTGCCTTTTGGGAACCCAGTGGCTTGCTCCCCTGGGAATTGAACTGTTCGGCATTAACGCCATAGAGACTGACCCAATGCGGGACGTGTGCGATGCGCACCCGGACGTTTTCAAGAAGGGGCTCAGGACTTACAAGGGGCCCCCAGTTTCTTTTGAATTGGACCCAGAAATCCGACCCATACGCCTCAAGCCAAGAAGAGTGCCTTTCGCCCTCAAGGACAAGATTGAGGCGGAGCTGGACAAATTGGTGGGGCAGGGGATTTTGGTTCCAGTTGATTCAGCGGAGTGGGAGACTCTAATTGTTACAGCCTTAAAATCAAACGGGGAGGTCAGGATTTGCGCTGACTACAAATGTACAATTAACAAGGCCATTCGGCCAAATGCATATCCGGTGCCAGTGGTTAGCCACTTACTAGCCACGTTGCATGGGGGGAGGTGTTTTGCCAAGCTAGACCTGGCACAGGCGTACCAGCAGCTCACAGTAACCCCAGCTGCTGCCGCTGCGCAAACCATCGTTACGCACAAGGGGGCATTTAAGGTAACGCGCCTACAGTTCGGCGTAAATTCGGCCCCCGGGATCTTCCAGTCCCTTGTGGAACGCCTTTTAAAGGGGCTTCCAGGCGTGCTCCCATATTTTGATGATGTTTTGATAACAGCGGGGGGCGAATCAGAACTAGCGCAAAGGCTAGACAGGGTCCTTTCAGTATTCGAGAAAGCGGGACTTCGACTGAGAAGGGACAAATGTGTATTCTTTGCGAGGGAGGTTGAGTTCCTCGGGTTCAAGATAACCCCAGAGGGCATCAAGCCCTCCGAGTCCAAGGTTGCGGCTATGCAAAACGCCCCTCGCCCCACCGCGAAACCAGAGCTGCAGTCATTTCTAGGGCTCTTAAATTTTTACCATTCCTTCCTGCCAAGGAAGGCATCCGTTGCGGAGCCACTGCACGCGCTATTAAAGAAAGAGGCGGTTTGGCGGTGGGGAGATAGGCAAGAGAAAGCTTTCAGGGAGCTAAAGGCGTTTTTATCCTCGGATGCTGTCCTGACCCACTTTGACCCGAGGAGACCAGTAGTTTTAGTCTGTGATGCGTCCCCAGTGGGGGTGGGGGCAGTGCTGTGCCACGTGTTAGAGAGCGGGCGGGAAGCCCCAGTTGCATACTACTCCAGGTCCCTTTCAAAGGCCGAGCGCAACTACGCGCAAACAGATAGGGAGGCCCTGGCCATAATCGCGGGAACCAAGAAGTTCCACGATTTCCTATACGGCCGCGAGTTTACGGTGGTGACTGATCACAAGCCTCTCCTGGGAATCTTTGCCACAGGCAAGCCCACCCCTCAAATCCTGTCCCCCCGAATGCTACGTTGGGCGATTTTCCTTAATGCCTACCAGTATGAGCTGGTCTATTGCCCAGGGAAGGAGATCTCCCATGCGGACGCACTGTCCCGGTCTCCCCTCCCTAGTTTAGGAGATCCCGCATGCGAGGTAGAGCAGGACCATCAAGTCCTGCTGATCGAGTCTCTCGACTCACCCCCCATAGTCCCGGCAGACCTCGCCAAAGCCACGGTGGCTGACAAAATTCTGGCCCAAGTCAGCTCCTGGGTAAGGAAAGGGTGGCCCGCAACTCCCCCCGAAGACCATTTCAAGGCATTTTTCAGGCATAGAGTAGAGCTTTCCCTTGAAAGGGGCTGCTTGCTCTGGGGCCAGCGGGTAGTTATCCCCGAAAAGTTGCGGGCAAGGGTGCTGAGGCTACTGCATACCAGCCACCCGGGAATAGTGCGCTCCAAGGCGCTGGCAAGGAGTTACTTCTGGTGGCCCCAGATAAACGCTGAGATAGAGAAATTAGTGGGCACGTGTGAGAGCTGCCAGAGCTCTCGTCCCGAGGAATCAAGGCTACCCCATAGGGAATGGGACACGGCCCGGGGGCCATGGTCCCGCATACACGGCGACTTCGCTGGCCCCTTCCGCGGGTCCATGTTTCTGCTGATAGTCGACTCGTATTCCAAATGGTTGGAAGTGATCCCCATGACTAGCACCTCATCTGCCACCACCATTAAGCACTTGCGCAGGGTGTTTAGTTGTTTCGGCCTGCCGGACACCCTCGTTAGCGATAACGCTAGTACCTTCACTTCTGCGGAATTCAAGGCATTTATCGAGAGGAATGCCATCCGCCACATCACAGCTGCCCCATTTCACCCCGCCACAAATGGTCAGGTAGAGCGCCAAGTGCGCACTACGAAGGACGCACTGCGGCGCATGGGTCCCGGTGAGTTGAACCTCCAACTGTGTCAGTTCCTCATCTGCTATAGGGCAACTCCCCTAGCTTCTGGACTTTCACCGGCGGAGCTCCTCATGAGGAGGCGGCCGGTAACTCTTTTTGATCGGTTGATTCCGACAAGGGTGGTGGATGAAGGGCGGAATATACTGGTAGAGAGCTCCAAATGTTTTTCGGTAGGGGACCCGGTGTACTGCAGAAACTATGCGGCTTCGGGACGAACGTGGGTTCCAGGAACGATCATTGAACAAACGGGGCCAGTGTCCTATAGGGTCGAGACTCGCACAGGTCTACTCTGGAGAAGGCACGCTGACCAACTCAGAAGGTGAGTCACTAATGAAGGGGAATCAGCGTTAGGGTCCTCCCCCACCCGCGTAATCCAAGGGGGAGACACAGCAGCGTCCTCGGGTACAAATGCATACCCTGGATTCTCAGCCGAGGAGGAGGATACTTTGAAAGAGAGGAATGAGTTTGACCTTACGTTACAGTACCAGGGGGGTGTCGCGGAGTGCTCCCCCACCCGTCCGAGCGAGAAGAGGGGTTTCAGTTCAGCCCCTGGTACCTCCAGTCCCCCCAGCCCTTTTGTTTTAGAATATACCATATCACCAAGCCCCCCGAGCCAGGCAGCAGGGAGGAATTCGCTCTCCTCATCCCCTAGAACTCCGGGTCAGGCAGCAGGGGGTGGCGCAAGTATGCCGGTTGCAGGCGAAAGGAACCGGGGGGAGGCTACAAGGGTCTCCTCGTCGGTCCCGAGGTTCGTGCTGGGGGGGTCCCCAGGCGTCACAAGCAACAGGCAGGGGTTCACATCTCAACTGTATGTTCCGTTCCCTTCTCCCAATGCAAGGTTGTCGCAGAGTCCCCGCCAAACGACTAACGAGTCCCCCCCTTTCCATTGCAGGACGAGACTCTGCGGAACTCGGAGCCCCTAGTTCCCCTGTGCTAAACCAAGCAGCCGCACGCCCCAAGCGCACGTGCGGGAAGCCACAATGGTTGAGGGACTTCGTCCCATCCTAGGGGGGAGGAGTGTTGTGTATGTAACAGTATTACTTTAAGAATGTATGAATGTAACCTGACAATGATTACAATGTAACCCAGCTGTTAAGGAACGCGAGTAAGCTGCCTATAGAGGGCAGCTGCGAGCGTTCAGCTCACATGGTTCACATTCCCCAAATCACCGGCAGCCGCGGGAACCTTTCCCGCGCGAGGATCACCTGGAGAAGATGGGCGTGACTCAGAATGACGTCACGCCGGTAGCAGCCAATAAGCTACCGTGCAACAATATTCAAATGTATGTACTGCAGTATATAAATATAATGAGCTGTACCTCCGCCATTACCACATGTTCATCTTGACCACAATGAAATAAACCTGTGTTTTAGCCCCCACTGCGGCTCCTTCTTTGTCTTCCATGCAAGACACCAAAGCATGGCCTGTGGAAATTTTCACTACCGGTGCCCAGGCACTCTGGGCACCTGTAGCAGCTCAACACTGCCCAGAAACCAACATGGCTGCCACATTCTGGACCAGCTGAAGTGTTCATATCAAGGAAAGTCCCATGTAGGGAGGATTGCAATACTCTATTTTTGAGACTACCAATGCATGGATCAAAATTGCTAGGGATTCTTTTTAGCCTTTGCATAAAGCACCCTTTATTTTTTGAAACACATTAATGTTAAAACATTAACAATTAAAATCACCAGTGGGCTGTGAATTGGCTTACATTCCTGGAAGACTGGACTTCAACCAGCCTTCCGCAAGGCATATAAGGAATGACTTCCTATTCTTCCTTTTTCTTGAGTCATTTGCCCATCCCTTCCTCTCCCCTCCTGCTCTGACTGAGCTCCTAGTGTTCTCCCCACCCTTCCTTTGTGAACAGCTGTTTCTTTTCTTGCTTCCTTTTGGTCTGCCTTCAAGTCAGACCAAGGCTTCAGGAAAACCCCAACAAAAGTTGGAAAGAAAGGATGCCTTCAGGAGCAGGGTTTTATAGAGAACACCTGGACAAGACCCTCCTCGAAGATTGTGGTATTTTTGAACCACAACGGGCGTACCCTGGTAATGGCAACTTTGTGTTGCCAGCTAATCTTTCCCACAATAGGTCAAATGAAAGGAACTGCAGAATGAGCCCACCAAAAGGTGCCTTCATTTGGCATTTTCATGTCTGGCCTAGACACGGAAGAAGAAGTCCCATCAGACTACGCCTATGGACATTGATGCCACTTACTTCGGAGTAAACTATTTAAGCAGTAGTGGTTAATCTGAGCACAGCAAATCTTATATCGGGGTCTCCTTTATTATTTCCATGCACCCGCAAATGGAAGGGAGACTGATGCAGCTTTTCAGTGCAAAGCCAACGGTCTTTCAGAACAAAGTTAAACAGGGTGGGGTTAAGGATGAGGCAATAGAAGTGCCCAGCCTGGAAGACCTCAAAATGGTCTTGGGGTCCATGGTATATCTACAGCATCTGTCTGCCCACCATTTCCTTCTGCCATGCCATTTTTCTCCTTCTCCTTCCTTTTACCATACCAATGGGATGCCAGGAAAAGAACAGACTGCTTTTACTAGAGCTCTGAGCTGTTCACCTGCAGTTTGCACTTGAATATAGAGTATGTCCAGACTGCTTCTTATGGAGTTCACTCTTTTTCAAGTCACTAGAGGACAGGAAGCTCCCTCTGCCATCCAAACACCCAAAATGACTGTTTGTATGGTGAACTGGCTGCCCGCCCCCCTTCTTAGCTGATCATTGTATTGGACTGGTAAGGAGGAGAAAATAAATTTTCCCCCTTTTCCCTCTGTGCTCACCAATCAAGCCACTGTTGACAGTAGAGGTGGCAGGGAAAGTGTCAAATTAAAACATCAGATATAATGGATGTCTACTTTATAAAGTAACCTTAAAGGCTGCAACCGTTTCCACGGACACTTAGAATGTCATATTTTTAAGCCCTGATGGGCTCTAAAAAGCCCTTGGGTGGGTGGGATATTGTGGCGCTCCAGCATCTCTAAAATGTGGATACATCACACCTAGATACAGTAACCCAAGAGAGCTGAAAAAAACATGCTAAGCATGTATGTTCCTAAACAGACGCTGCATGAAATTAGGTTAAGGGCTTCTTAGTTCAGTTAATCTTCCACCCCGTTTATTAATCTCTGTACATTTTCATTAATATTTCCTCCTCAGATTTTATATTCTCTGTTCTTTGAAACTATAATAATAATTTCATGTCAGAAATTTTTCTGGGTTGAAAGGATTTTTGCTGGAGAAACTCTGCTCAGGGGACATCCGAATGAGGCTCCTTTCATATCCTCAAGATCTTTCCCCACTGAAGTGGTCCCTATTTATCTCCTTGCAATTTCTAGCTATTGAACTACAAGGTTGCCAGGAGCTGAGACAGAGATGGGCGCTCAAACCATCATGCAGTACCCTGGTTTCAAACTGCCGACTTACTGGCCTTCCAGCTAACAAGGTGAGCTTCTAACCACTGAGCCACCTCAGCCCCTAAATGAAATGAACTGAGTCAGTATCATCATTACCCTTGCTCTTAACAGTTAGTGCAGTAGGACAATGGGACCAACTGCCTTCGAGAGGTGGTAAGCGCTCCAACATTGGAATCATTCAAGAGAGAATTGGACAACCATCTGTCATATCTGCTTTGATTCAGATTCCTGCCTTGAACAGGGGGTTGGACTCAATGGATTAAAAGGCCCCCTTCCAATTCAGTTATTCTATGATTTTCCTCTCAGTTTGGCTTCACTAGCAGATATGACAGGAGAACTATAGGGTTCCTGTTATTTGAGGTTGGCTCCCTGAACATTTTCTAGTACTAATATCTTTTACAATACGTTTTTTATACCAGGCCCAGAGGGTTTTGAGACGTAGGGCCAAATGCCTACAACTCCAAATTTCATACTTCAAATTATAACTATCTTGTGTGAGTTTGATTAATTCTTATACCTCTTTTAATTTAAAGGAGAATACAATTTATGTTACAAGTGGATTTCCCAAACAGATCTACTATACAGTCAGCACAGTTATTCTGAAGAGTTTTTTTTAAAAAAAAGAGAGAGAGAGAAAAGAATAGAAAGAAAAAAAGAAAAAGAAAAGAAAGAAATAATTTCGGCAGCAAGTTGGCATAGCTAAATGATATCATCTGGGAACTTTTCCAAAATGTGGGGCCCACACCCTTTTCTTAGCTGTTGTGTCCCTAATTGTCCAGAAAGCTAAATGGGGACAGCAAGAACTTAATTTACTACCACCGCAGTATTGATTTGAAATGACTCAAGGACGAAGTGCTCCATGCTGATTTATTGCAACTACCTAATATATCTGTCAAAAAATGACTCAGGCTTACAGCCAGCTAACTCCAGTTGATTTTTCTCATTCAGTCATTGTGCATTTTTGGTTTTTATTTGCTTAAATGACTAACAAATGCAAGACAGTAGTTTTCACTTGACAAAAGTTAATGTCTTGTCCTGTTTAATATTTGCAAACCATTGAGTTATACACAGAACAGGCTCTTTCCCATGATTGCTGATTACAATACATGCTTCCTTCCTCGTCATCTATAATCTATAAAGATTTCTATTATTCACATACAGTACTTAAGTTTCTAAACATGAAGAATCTAACGTTTGTAGTCATATAGACACAGGTAATATGAATAAAAGACTTCATTATGACAGGGATTATGTTTCTACACTACTTCTCCATCTAAGACTCTAAATCAATTCAGAGTACAAATGAGCAAAAGTATCCATAAATAAACAATCTTTTCATTTCCAAATATTATTGTTGATTGTTTTTTCACTCAGTTACTGTCTGACAGTTGTCTCAATAGTTTATTTCTTCATTTGGTAACAGAAATTGATTTGATCTTGAACACCATAGTCTGGTTGTATGTAATTATGAAGAGGTGTGTCTCCTTCATGAGGTTGGGGACCATAAGAGCCACTCCTCTGTCATCCATCATATTGAAGGAGGACCAAAGGTAGCTTGTTGATCAACAAGAAATCTATATCTATAAAACCGAAATGCGGATTCCCCATGCCCATCTGGCATGGAACAGCCCCGGCGGAGGCTGCTTAGGTGAGAAGGCTCCTGGCGGTGGCTTCTGCGGGCAGCTAAATTAAGGGGGGTGAATAAATGATAGGGTTTGATTCACCCAATTACATGACCTGACCGACGATTCTGCAAGGTAGGCAGATCGCTAACCCCAGTGACTGATTAGGTAAACACTCATCTCCTGGCCAAGGAAATCCCCGGTGCAAATAGTGAATATGTTTACCCCCTGTCTAAGCCCTAAACAATGGCTTCCCTCATCCCGTGTTTGTCTGAAATAATTAACTTCCCTTCGAGGGGTTTCTCAATTAACCTGAGTAAACAGGTGATGTGATTGACTCCCGGGTGATGGTTTTTCTACCTGCCTTCTGATCTATAAAAGGCGTATGTATTTTCCCAATAAACCACTGATCTGATCTCGCTCCTGTTGTCATTGATCAGTCTCCTCCAGGACCTAGCGCCGCCCTAGCGGCCCAACATCGCTACACCGAAATCTATGTTTGTATGTGCTCCAAAAGCTCCCACACCCCTGGACCGATCCTGCTGAAATTTGACACATATATACCTTTGACTTGGGAGATCAGCACTGTCGGGGCCTTGAAACCAATGGGGGGCTCTTAGTTCTTGTTTGTAAATGCTTTGGCCTCCTTATACCCCCGCCAGCTCTCCTGAGACTTCAGAAGGCTCTCTTTTCTTCCACCAAGTTTTTAAAAGAAAATAAGGCAGGATGTCCCTGAGTTGACCTCAGAGAGAAAAACAGAGATCATAAGTTCAGTCCGTGTCAGGCAAACTCTCTTCCTCATCTTTCTCATCTTCTACTTCTTCAGGTAGATGTTCCCCTTCTTCCTTTCCCTGACTTGCTACCTCTATCCCTTTTCTGTCTCCTGGGGGGGAGGGGGATCACCCTGCTCTCCTCCACTTTCCCCTACCTTTCAAACTACATTCTGACTCCTTCTTCTGATGTGGGTGTGGAGTCATAATGATGTCCCAGATGGGGCATCCTCCCAGGGCCCATCATTTGTGCATGGCAGGGACCTGCCAGAATACAGAAAGGTGTTGTGGCAGAATCTTTCCAAGGGTTAAAGTCCACCCGCTCACAGTAGTATTTAACATTATTAATACTGACTAATATGCAGCAAAAAACAGTGATCTTCAAGTTTATAGAATTAGTATCTGTCAAGTAACTGCTGCATGTTCTGATGAACCTATCCAAAGTATGGCCAAGATATTTACTTATTGGTTTGTTTGACTTGTATCTCACCCAATTGGTGCAAGCATATCTTCAGACAGCTCATAGACATTGCATGAAACAACTCTCTCTCTCTCTCTCTCTCTCTCACACACACACACACACACACACACACACACACTCACACACACACACACGCACACACAAGCATTTTTTCTTCCACTACAGCCTTCGGCCCAGTTTAAAAATCTGCTCCAGTGTTGGGGGAGCAGGAGGAAGTTTTGTTCCATTGTGTGGAACATCAAGCTACTAGGCCTTAAGAGGAATAGCTATTCCCTCTTCAAAAAGGATACCCTGTGCCATGAGCCTAGCAGAATGAACCAGTCACAGAACAAAATCTGGCCAAGTGACAGATTTGTACAAAAAGTTATACTGTATCTGCACATTTTAACCAATGACAAAGCTTTTAGATAACTGAACATTTTCAGCATTTTAAGTACTGAAACACAGAAAGCTGAGTAGGAGGGTTGAGATTAACTTTTCTATCTCACAGCTTTATTCTTACTGCAAAGAACAGCATCAGTAGGAATTGGGGTGAAGCAGGGGTGTCAGGAACATAGTGTTTGTGAATGAGTAAAAAGAATTAGACTCTTCTGCGGATTCCCCATGCCCATCTGGCATGGAACAGCCCCGGCGGAGGCTGCTTAGGTGAGAAGGCTCCTGGCGGTGGCTTCTGCGGGCAGCTAAATTAAGGGGGGTGAATAAATGATAGGGTTTGATTCACCCAATTACATGACCTGACCGACGATTCTGCAAGGTAGGCAGATCGCTAACCCCAGTGACTAATTAGGTAAACACTCATCTCCTGGCCAAGGAAATCCCCGGCGCAAATAGTGAATATGTTTACCCCTGTCTAAGCCCTAAACAATGGCTTCCCTCATCCCGTGTTTGTCTGAAATAATTAACTTCCCTTCGAGGGGTCTCCCAATTAACCTGAGTAAACAGGTGATGTGATTGACTCCTGGGTGATGGTTTTTTCTACCTGCCTTCTGATCTATAAAAGGCGTATGTATTTTTCCAATAAACCACTGATCTGATCTCGCTCCTGTTGCCCCGTGTTGTCATTGATCAGTCTCCTCTGGGACCTAGCGCCGCCCTAGCGGCCCAACATCGCTACAGCTGGTGACCCCGACGTGATTTACTCGTGAGTAAGAGACCCCGGAGAGGTCTACTCGTGAGTAGCGATTCACGCGGTCCGGTTCTACGCTTGAACCGCGACCCGTCATCCCAGAGGACAGCGCGGTGCTCCGGCCGGCAGCCAGCCGATCGGAGGAGTAGCCTGCGGCGAGGCATCCCAGAGAGACATTCCTACCGCTTACTCCCCGCTTTCGAGGAGGGTTGCCATAGAGGGAAACGCGTTCCGCTCAGGGCAGCTGTGAGCCCCTGACATTGCAGAGGCCGTTGAAGGGCCCGTGGCAGAAGGTCCACACTCCGAGGTCTACCCCAGACACCCGACGCCCGAACCTGTTGCCTGCAAAGACGCGTCAACTCGTCCCGAGGAGGAATCTTCCGGAGACCCAATCGCAGGTAATATGGGGACTTGCTCTCATAGACCAGGTCCGTCCGCTAGCCAAAGAACTCGTGAGGAAGAGTTTAAAATCCTGGCCAGGGTATTTAAGTTACGCTTTCACAGCAGGGAATTAGCGAGACTTTTGGCGTACCTCAGGGAACACTGCCTACTTTACCCAGAAGTAGGTACGTTAACCCTGCAGCTCTGGGACCAGATTGGAGACTGTATTCAGCAACCCCCGAAAGCTCCAGGAGGGATAGTTCGTACTTGGAGAAAGTGTAGGAAACTCTTAGCAGAGATCGAGCCAGTCCGGGTAGAGGCCAAAGAACCCCCGTTAGTCGAGCCATCAGGCAAGCCAGTCGAACCGACTGCGCCCACGGCACTCTACCCGTCAATTAGCTATCGGCAGAGTAGCGTAGGGAGCGTTCCCGCGGTGACAGCTGCAGACGTCACCGAAGGAACACAAGGAATGAGAAGCGCAGGCGCTCCTCTGACAGCTCCAGGCTCCCTAGTCGTGAAGAGTGCCCTTCAGCGCACAGCTGAGATAGAACTTAAAAAGGGGGAATTGTCAGTTGAACAGCTAGCTGAACTTAGACAGATTTGTCCAATCCGCTTGGAGATGGACGCGCTCACGGGCGCACAGCAGATAGTACACTCCCCAGTCCCGTACAAGCTTCTCATGGCTTTACGGAAAGCAATTTCAGAGACAGGGCTCCAGAGTCGTTTTACGAGGGGCACGCTTCAGCAAGTGTGCGAAACCACCATGTGGATTCCTCATGATTGGAAAGCCGTCATGAGGATGATGCTAACCCCCAGCTAGTACATGATTTGGGACAGCAAGTTCCGCCTAGAGGCCCAAGCCCGAGCTGCCAGGATGGGAGGCGCAGTACTTCCTGACCAGTTGTATGGTTCAGGTGCCTTTGAGCCCATCAACGCTCAAATTAACTTGCCTCTCGCCACTCTAGAAATGTCAGCCGAAGCTGCCTACAGGGCATACTTCAAGGTCCCAGCGTCTGGCAAAACGGCTAAAAATTACACTGCTATCAAGCAGGGAGCCCAGGAGCCCTACATGGACTTCATCAATCGCCTGGAGGAAGCAATTAGCAGGCAGATTGATAATGAGCAGGCCCAACAAGAGTTTATGATTAAGCTAGCTAAGGACAACGCCAACCTGGACTGCCGTAAAATCTTGCAGTCCCTGGGCATTCGCCCTGACTTGACCTTAACGGACATGATCCGAGCATGCTCCGACGTTGGCACCGACTCCTACAAGATGGGGCTGCTAGCGGCCGCAGTGCAGGGGGGAAGAAGACCTCAGGGCAATGGCAAGATCAAAGGGGCATGCCACACTTGTGGCAAGGTCGGACACTTCGCCAGGGAGTGCCGATCCAAGGGAGGCGGACAAAAATCCGGCCGTCCCAAGGCTCCGAGCACCCCCTGCCCGAAGTGCAAGAAAGGCTATCATTGGGCCAGGTATTGTCCGAGTTCGGGAAACCGGAATCCGGGCACGTCTCTGGCCCCAGTCCAAACAGAGGCTTCCTTCACCCAGATCCAGAACTCTCCAGAACTGGACTAGGTTCCAGGCACATTCCAGGCACTGCAAGGGCGCAGGCCAGCCCCAAGGGTAGCACAGGACTAGAATTGGCTTGCCAGGCGGACGTTACATGCGATCTGCCGGGCACAGTCTATCTAGTCGATTCCCAGTACATGGGACCCCTACCCAGAGGCTTTATAGGTTTAGTTTTGCCCCGTAGTGTAGCTGGAGCACGCGGAATTCTCATAATTCCAGGAGTCATTGACTCGAATTTTTCAGGCGTCCTCCAAGTCCAGCTTTGGACACACCTACCCCAAACTATCCACAAGGGAGACACCTTAGCGCAACTGATCTTGGTTCCTTGTCACTCGCCAGCAGGCAGCCAGAGAAGGCTCAGTGCCAGCTCAGAGTCCGGTTCAGCAGACCGCTCGAGCGTGAGTGAGGCAGTGCAGGGATACCAGGTCTTGGCGACAGTGGAGACCAACATTGAGTGGAAGCAGCACCCCGTTATCGAGGTATTTTTGAACAAAAGAGTGTTCTCAGGGTTACTCGATACCGGAGCGGATGTGACCGTGATAAGCAGAAGCCAGTGGCCGAGGGAGTGGGCCATTGAGCCGGTCTCCGATGTGTGGGGGGTAGGCGGCGTTCAGGAAGCGTTTAGGAGCCGAGAGTGGGTAGAAGTCACAATCCCAAGGGCTGACGGCACGGCGGTGATACGGCCGCACATTCTTGACGTGCACGTCAATCTTTGGGGACAGGACATTCTACAGCAGTACGGTGCCACGCTTACCTTTGGGTAATGGCGTTGCCACTTAAATGGCTCACCGACACTCCGGTCTGGGTAGAACAATGGCCGGTAGTGGGGGAGAAATTGGTTGCTCTCAAGCAGCTAGTTAGAGAACAGCTAGGCGCAGGACATATAGAACAGTCCACGAGTCCCTGGAATTCGCCAATTTTTGTTATTAAGAAGAAGTCGGGGAAGTGGCGACTCCTCCACGATCTCAGAGAGATCAATAAATGTATTCAGCCGATGGGCCCGCTCCAATGCGGCATCCCAAATCCTAACATGATTCCCGAGGGGTGGGAGATTCTAGTCGTAGATCTCAAGGATTGCTTTTATACAATCCCCTTAGACCCCAGGGACCGGGAGAGGTTTGCCTTTACGGTGCCGGTCGTGAACCACAGTGAGCCCACGCAGCGTTACGCGTGGAAATTTTTGCCACAGGGCATGCTCAATTCGCCCACCTTGTGCCAAATTTACGTCCACGACGCGCTGGCAAAGTTTCGAAACCTCTACCCACAAGCCATAGTTTGTCACTTTATGGACGATATTTTGGTAGCATTGCCACAGCTTGGCAGCGAAATGTTTTCAGACCTCCAGGCCAGCCTGGGGGACAAAGGTTTACTCATTGCCCCGGAGAAAGTGCAGAGAACCGAGCCCTTCTCATACTTGGGCCATCGGCTTCTCCGCTCTTTCGCCGCACCGGTTTTACCTCAGATAAATTTACAAGACTCAGTCACCCTCGTAGAATTGCAGCAAGTTTTGGGGAATATCAATTGGGCCAGACCGTATTTTCGCTTGGATACGGATCTTCTAAAGCCGCTCTTCTCGCTGCTAACCTTAGGTAAGCAGCCGGCAGACCGGATAAAAATCTCTCGAGACGCGCGCTTGGCGCTCGAGAAAGTGAACCAAGTTCTCAGCCAGAGGTGGGTGGATAGGATCGCCCAGGGGCCATATGCCCCGATCCTGAATTTGTACATCGTACGGTCGGGATCCATGTTCACTGGGGCGCTAGGAGTAGACTCAGAGAAGGGAGCAAAAATTGTGGAGTGGGTGTACTTGCCTAACACCTCATCTCGGAACATTGTACCGCCCCAAGAACTGGTCTCCGCGGTGATCTACCGCGGCAGGCTGAGAGCTAGGGACATTTCTGGGCACGATTTAGCTAAAATCATAGTCCCGTTCACCAAGGAACAAATTCATCAGTTGATGCAGCTAGGTGACTCGCTTCCGATAGCTTTGGAAGGATTCACTGGAAGCTTGGCATACCACTTGCCTAAAGACCCCAGACTTGTCTCGCTTCAAACAGGAAAAGTCAGCTTGTTCGAATTGCTTTCGCTGGTCCCACTTCAGGGGGCCAAGACAGTCTTTACCGATGGTGGACGCACATATGGTGTCTTGACCTGGCAGGAGGGCGAAGCTTGGCACACGCTGTTGACTCTCCCACAGAAGTCCGCGCAGCGGGCAGAGTTGGCAGCCGTGAACCTTGCTCTGCGCACCTTCGCCAAGGAACGTTTAAACATCATAACCGACAGTCTGTACGTTAGGAATTTGCTCCACAGTCTACCGGGAGCTTACATTACCCCCGCGATAGACAAGAATCTGCTTAGTCTGTTTCTCACTGCTCAATTTCACTTGCGGAACTGCACGGAGATGCTCTATATCGCCCACATCCGAAGTCATCAAGACCTACCGGGTCCGATTTCCGCGGGCAATAGCAGAGTGGATGCGGCGGCAAAAGAAATTCAGCAACGTTCAGTTTTGGGAGTTTTCACCACTCCAATTCAAAGTCATGCATTTTTTCACCAAAACGCCAAGGCACTCGCCAGACAGTTCAATCTGCCACTTTCTCAAGCCCAAGGTATAGTACGCTCTTGCCAGCATTGCGCAGGGGCGCCGGGGGGGCCCTCGTGGGGGGTCAACCCACGAGGGACAGAGGCCAATCAAGTGTGGCAGATGGACGTCACGCATGTGCCGCAGTTTGGCAGATGGCAGTACATGCATGTCTGCATAGACACCTTTTCTCAGTTCGTTTGGGCGACGGCGCAGAAGGGGGAGACTGCCTCCCACGTGGAGCAGCACCTCCTTTCCTGCATTGCGGCGATGGGCAAGCCGCGGCACGTGAAAACGGATAACGCCCCGTCCTACAGCTCTAGGCAGTTGGCCGCCTTCATGGCCACCTGGGACATCAAGCACACATTTGGCATTCCCTACAATCCGCAAGGGCAGGCGATTGTAGAGCGGGTCAATCGGACGCTAAAGTCCTATATTGACAAACAAACAGAAAGGGGGGAGCCACCAGCCCTCCCCAAATCACAGGGAGAAGCACAGTTTTGTCTGAATAAGGTATTGTTCACATACAATCACCTCAATGTTTTTTCGGACTGTATGCCGCAGGAGAAGCACTTCCGCCGTTCGGAAACCCTCCCGCGACCTATGGTCCGGTACCGAGTGCCACCAGACCCTTCTTGGAGGGGCCCGGTGCCGCTCATAACCTGGGGAAGAGGGTATGCTGCAGTTATGTCTCCCACAGGTGTCGTTTGGATTCCAGCTCAGTGCGTCAAGCCTCATTTGGAACCACATGGCGTGGACCCAGGCCGACCCGAGTCCGATCCTGGAGATGCAGGATCTCGCCCTGACCGAGGGGACCCACCGGGAGAGACAGCGGTCACAGACGACAGCACCGAAGATCACCTGGGGGATGGTCAAGGCCCTCTGCCATGATGCCCAGGACGCCATCCAGCGCGAGGGGGAGGAACTGACACCAGAGAGCTTTGCTGTTGCGATTTTCGCCCGAATTCACGCCAACTCCATGGCAGTCACCATCATCCTGGCCCTCTCCCTGCTTTTGGGGGGAGGTGCTCAGGCCGCCTCACTGGAGGCCAGCAATTTAATGCCAGGCAGAGACCTCTCTGCCCGGATGCAGTACAACATTTGGGAAAGGTTGGCTACCCTTGTCAACCAGTCCGATTTTTGCCTCAGGCAGGACGTCGGCTCTGCCTCGATCCTCAGCACCTGCCTTGTCCCGGTGTGCCATTCTCCAGGCGCACACCCCCGGGACGGGGACTGGCTGGTGAGGCGACTCTTCAGCCCATACATCCCATCAGCTTCCTCGGAATATGCCCGTTGGGAGATGCGGCTGACCATGACTTTACCGGCTGATGCGGCCACTCTCCACACTCCTCGAGTGGCGGTCAGCCCGAACTCTACCTGCGGCCGAATACACGGTTGCTCTGGACCCGGCCGAGCCCAGCGCCGTTGCCTCGATGTAGGCAGCGGCAATTGGACTTGCAATAACCCAGTGTCACTTGGCTCGAAGTATGCACATATCACCCTGCCATCTGGATGGTTCTTTACGTGTAACCAGTATACGTTTAACTACATTCCGGCTAATATTACAGACTCTATATGTTGTATCAGTCGTTTGACACTGTTGCTCCCCACTAAAGATATGATCGCCTCACGCGCTAATATCCCCAATGCTTCCAAGGGCTCCAATGTTCCCTCACTCATACGGCACACTCACACCACCCTGTTAGACAGCTCATGTGAAAGTAGCTTTAGGGTAATGAGACCTGCCGAATACCTCTCTTTGGCAGTCAGCATCTTTGGCGTGCCAGGCTTAGCCGTCGGCAACACAAAGAGGATTGGTCGCTTGGCCTGCGGTTTAGCAAAGGCCATTAACCATACCTCCTCAGCGATAGCGCTCCTCAATCAGGAACAGGCGGAGCTTCGCCATGCCAATCTCGATAATCGAGCGGCTATCGACTACCTCCTACTATTGCACCACTTGGGCTGCGAGTCCTTTCACGGTATGTGCTGCTTCAACCTTACTGACAACTCCCGGAAAATTCAAAGCCAGATCACAGATCTCCACACCATAGTCGCAGGAATCACAGAGGGCTCTGCGTGGGGGGCTTGGTGGAGTTCTCTGTGGAAGTGGATGTGGTCGTGGATCCCATGGGGGTGGCTTCAGACGGTGCTTAAGGTAGTGGTGGGGGTAGTCATACTGGGCATAGCAATTTGCTGTCTCGCCCAATGCATTCCCTCACTGATCTCGAGGTGCCGCCTCAGAAGGAAACCCCGTGACGTCACTCCCGACCAACAGCTGGTGCCGCTTCTGCGCAAAATCGCTGGTCAGGCTCTTAATATTAAAAAGTAAGGGGAGATGCGGATTCCCCATGCCCATCTGGCATGGAACAGCCCCGGCGGAGGCTGCTTAGGTGAGAAGGCTCCTGGCGGTGGCTTCTGCGGGCAGCTAAATTAAGGGGGGTGAATAAATGATAGGGTTTGATTCACCCAATTACATGACCTGACCGACGATTCTGCAAGGTAGGCAGATCGCTAACCCCAGTGACTGATTAGGTAAACACTCATCTCCTGGCCAAGGAAATCCCCGGCGCAAATAGTGAATATGTTTACCCCTGTCTAAGCCCTAAACAATGGCTTCCCTCATCCCGTGTTTGTCTGAAATAATTAACTTCCCTTCGAGGGGTCTCCCAATTAACCTGAGTAAACAGGTGATGTGATTGACTCCCGGGTGATGGTTTTTTCTACCTGCCTTCTGATCTATAAAAGGCGTATGTATTTTTCCAATAAACCACTGATCTGATCTCGCTCCTGTTGCCCCGTGTTGTCATTGATCAGTCTCCTCCGGGACCTAGCGCCGCCCTAGCGGCCCAACATCGCTACACTCTTCCTCCATCAGCTATGTTCTCCGTTGCTTCTACCTTACAGCCAAATGCAGCAGGCAGGCTTGCAACATTCAGTTCAGTCTGCCAATGTACCCAGCTTACCATGGGAGATGATGGCACCAGTTACTTAACTTGGCTCACTGTGTTGCTTTTAATACTTTCAGCAACAAAACAACTGGTAAAGCCGGAAGGTGGGGAGAAGCAGCCTGGCGATACCTAGAATAGTATAATGCACTTTGTTAATAGGAGAAAATTCAGTAGTACAGCTTTAAAAACAAGCTCCAGCTGCCAAAGTTTCAATCTTCATGCAACTATTAAAGGTACAGGAACTCTTTTTCATGTAGTCATCCCGTCTATGAATACTGCTCATTCACCTTTAAAAAAAACCCCTATATTTCATGTGGATACATTTTTAACTGATGCTTTTAATCATTGGTTGGAATCATGTGTGTTGGTGCCACAGCCAAATGTGGCTAACTGATGAAGTGCCAGGATACATGTAAACAGGCACACAACTGAGACATACATTGATTGCCATCTTGTCAATTAGCTGCAATTAACCACAGCAAACTTTAGGTGATACATAACCAATCCAGGCATTGGGGTGGGGAAATCAGTAGTATCCATGCAGACATCCATGTTTCAGATATATTTTGCAACATAGAACTAAAGTAACATCCGGAAGTATTTATAAGACAACTTAGTTTGTAGCCAGGGAAGGTTCTCAAAATAGATGTTCATCTGAGCCTAGAATCACATTTTACATTCCTTTTGTAGCTAGGAGCAGTGCTCCATCAAGTTTCAAAGTTCTGGTTTTAAAAGCACGTTCTTTCAGCTACTCATCTTGCATTTTGCTGGGTCTGTTACAGTCATATGAATCTGCCATCTCACATCTCAGAGGGAAGTCACAGTGTCAAAATGTATCACTGTTCCATGAATAGTTAGGTTTTTTTAAAAAAAGGGGAATTCTACTGGTTCCCAGGAAGAATAAAAAAGTGTTTGCCATCAGTGGACGGAACTACATCTTTGCAATTAGCTTGGAAAAGTGCATTTTGGCCAGTTACCTGTCAGCAGGATCAATCCTGATTGTAACATGCACCTTAATCTGATGTGAGTGGCAGTCTATGAGCATGTTGGGGGCTCAGCATGATGTCACAAGTGATGGGAACATTATGGCCAACTCTCACCACCTTTTTATGTTTTAAAAAATATGTTTCTAAACATCTTTTTAGACATGGGGTGGGTTTATAAAGAGTTTTTATTGTAGTTTTTTATGGGGTTTTATATTGTAATGCTTTTATATGATGTATGCCACCCCGAGTTGCCCTGGAGCAAGAGGGCGGGATATAAATCTAAATAAATAAATAATGAATGAATAAATTTTCAGATGTACATTTTAACTACAGATTTATTTTAAAAAGGAATCACATCTCTCTGTGTGAGCAGAAGTACAAAGGGGGCTGTTGTGTATGGAATGTAACTGCTGCATTATACCTTTAAGATGAATGTAACTACTACAGGAAAGAATGTATCCTTAAGCAATCTGTAATAGAACACAATGTGTTTCAGCTGTATGAGAATGCGAGCTTGCTACCAGAGAGGGAAGCAGCGAGCATTCAGCTCACATGGTACAAATTCCCCAACCATCTCCAGCCGCAGGAATCATTCCCGCCACGGACACACCTGGACAAGAAGGGCGTGACTCCGGATGATGTCACACCAACAGTAGCCAATAGGCTACCATGTAGCCACATTCAAAACGTATAGTCACCATATAAAAGGAGCTGTATCACTGCCATTACCTCGTGTTCATACTGTATGCCATGCAATAAAGATGTGTTAAGCCTTGTACGGCTGCTTCCATTGTCTTGATCCCCTGAACACCAAATTGGCGATGAGGATGGGATATGGCTTCCCACGGGATCAAGACACCACCGAGTTTCGACATTAAGCATCCAGAGCAATGGGAATTGTTTGAGATGCACTTTCGGAGTGCGCTGGCGGTTGCCGACATCACAGACGAGGGGAAGAAATGTGCCCACCTCATCATGATGCTCGGGTACCTGGCCATGAAGCTCCTGGTGAATCTAATGGCACCGAGGAAGGTAGAGGAGGTCCCCGTGAAGCATCTCCTGGCAGCGCTGCTGGGGCATTTTCAGCCAACTGTCTCCATCTTCACGGCTCGAGCTGCATTCTGGAGAAGGGCACAGAACCCGTGAGAGTCTGTGGTGGACTATGCGGTGGCCCTCTGCCTGGCCGCAGGCCCATGTGATTAGGAAAACCTAGATATTGCCCTCAGGGACCGCATGCTTTGTGGTCTGCGGGACAAAGAGACCCAATGGAAGCTCATGAACCGGGGCTGTGAGCTGACTTTCCAAGAGGTACTGAAAGAAGCGCAGGTGGCCGAAGCAACGAGTGCCGGGGTTAAGCTGTTCAGGGCAAAGCCTCCTCCACTTGAAGGGGCAACTACCCCAGTACAAGCGGCCTGGTGGGATCCACACACCCCAACTTCACCCCCTTTTCCCGCGGAGACCTCAACATGCTCCAGCAAGGATGAAGACATCCGAAAGGTCCAGAAGGGGATGGCTGAGAAGCGAGGCAAGGAAAGTCACCACTGTGATGGCTGCGGAGCGTCCCACGACCAAAGTAAATGCCCGTTCCGGAAAGTTGAGTGCCACAACTCCGGTAGGTGGGGCCACATCGCCAAGGTATGCAGACGATGGCGAGGGGAGAACAAGGGCCCGGCGGAATGTCCTCCTAGGAGATCAGACGGTGTCGGCAGGGTCTCCGACGACAGCGACTCGGAAGTGCACCACATGTATCGATGGGTCTTCGGCGACAACAACGTGGCTGTTCACAGCATGTCCTTGGGGCACCCCCATTTTTTCATTGAGGTACTGTTGCAAGGGGTCCCAGTTAGGATGGAGATAGACTCGGGGTCATCCTACTCCATTATCTCCCAGAGGGAGTTCCTGCGCATTCCCCCCAATGCGCGACCAAAGCTTAAAGCCCTAAAGACTCATTTGCGGGACATTCAAGGCTGTGGGATCCCAGTGTTGGGGGTGGGGGAATTCAAGGTCCAATTCAAACAATACATGGAGAAGCTGCCCCTAGTAGTTCTTAAAGAGGGGGCATGCTGTCTCCTGGGAGCACAGTGGTTCAAGCCCCTGGGAATTGCAATAGCAGGCATCCATGCCGTCGGGGCTGACCCAATCCAAGATGTGTGCAATGCACACCCAGCAGTATTCGAGAAGGGGCTCGGAAAGTTCAAGGGGCGCCCAATCTCGTTTGACCTGGACCCGGAAATCCGGCCCATTTGGCTCAAGCCAAGGAGGTTCCCATTCGCCCTCAAGGACAAGATGGGAAACCCCTATTGTGACTGTGTTAAAGCCTAATGGGGAGGTCAGAATTTGTGCAGATTATAAGTGTACAATTAACAAGGCAATCCGCCCAAATGCATACCCGGTGCCGGTAATTAGCCACTTGTTAGCCACGTTACATGGGGGAAAGTGCTTCGCTAAATTGGATTTGGTGCAGGCATACCAACAGCTGACTGTAACTCCAGCTGCCACCGCTGCGCAAACGATTGTAACCCACAAGGGGGCTTTTAAGGTCACACACCTGCAGTTTGGCGTAAATTTGGCCCCCGGGGTCTTCCAGTCCCTCGTGGAACGTCTGCTTAAGGGGCTCCTCGGAGTTCTCCCATACTTTGATGATGTATTGATAACAGGGGGAGCATGTCGGAACTGGCTAAGAGACTGGACAAAGTTCTGACAATATTCGCGAAAGCGGGACTGAGACTGAAGAGGGACAAATGTGTGTTTCTTGCGAGGGAGGTGGAGTTCCTGGGATTCAAAATAACCCCTGATGGTGTGAAGCCCTCCGAGTCGAAGGTTGCGGCTGTCCAAAATGCCCCTCGCCCTACCGCAAAACCGGAATTGCCGTCATTTCTAGGGCTCCTGAACTTCTACCATTCCTTCTTGCCAAGGAAGGCATCCGGTGGGGAGACAGTCAGGAGAAGGCTTTTAAAGAGCTAAAGCGGTTTCCACCTGGGGGGAGGAGAATACTTTGGAAGGGAGGGATGAGTATGAGTGCGTGGAGGAGTTTGACTTTGATTTTGATTTTCGAAACCGGGGTTTTTTTGCAGAGTGGTCCCCCACCCATCTGAGTGAGAAGAGGGGTTTTGGTTTAGTCCCAGGTGCCCCCGGTTTCTCAGGGTTGGAATTCACCCCCACTTCCCCATGTTCCCAGTCAGGGGCTGCACAACCACAACCATGCACCCCCGTTTCCCCGTGCTCCCAGCCAGGGGCTGCGCAACCGCGGCAAGCTGCTAATGAATTTAACTCTCCCATTGCAGGGCAAGAGCTGAGCGAACAGAGAAGTGCTAATGCCCCCAAACCAAGCCCAGCAGCCGCACGCCCCAAGCGCACATGCGGAAAACCATATTGGATGAAGGACTTCGTCCCATCCTCGGGGGGAGGGGTGTTGTGTATGGAATGTAACTGCTGCATTATACCTTTAAGATGAATGTAACTACTTCAGGAAAGAATGTATCCTTAAGCAATCTGTAATAGAACACAATGTATTTCAGCTGTATGAGAATGGAAGCTCATATTCTCATACAGCTGAAATACATTGTGTTCTATTACAGATTGCTTAAGGATACATTCTTTCCTGAAGTAGTTACATTCATCTTAAAGGTATAATGCAGCAGTTACATTCCATACACAACAGCCCCCCTTTGTACTTCTGCTCACACAGAGAGATGTGCTTGGTTCTGGATGGGGTAGTTTTACCCCAGACAGATCCGGTGCACAACTTGGGGGGTTCTCCTGGACTTGCGGCTGCTGCTAGAAGAACAGGAGGTGGCTGTGGCCAGGAGGGCTTTTGCCTTTCTTAGGGTGATTCGCCAGTTTGCCCGCTCCTGGACCGGGACTCCTTGCTCATGGTCACTCATGCCCTAGTCACCTCCAAACTAGACTACTGCAACGCGCTCTACATGGGGATGCCCTTGACAACCATTCAGAGGCTGCAGCTGGTACAGAATGCAGATGCCCGGGTGTTATGTCCGGGCCTCACCTCTGCTACGGGAGCTGCACTGGTTGCCAGTCTGCCTCAGGGTGCAATTCAAGGTGCTGGTGATTACCTTTAAAGCCCTATATGGTAGTGGGCCAGGGTACCTAAGAGACCATGTCTCCCCAAGAGTTTCAGCTCGTCCAACGAGAGCGGACCGGAGGGCCTAATTGTGCCATCTGCTAGAGGGGCTCGCCTCTCTAACACAAAGAGGAGGGCCTTCTCCATGTCTGCTCCAGCCCTTTGGAATCTCCTGCCAATAGAACTACACCTGCAGACGGATTTGCTGCCCTTCAGAAAAGGGCTCAAGACCTGGCTGGCAGGGCAAGTTTGGGGGGCTGACAGGGGACTAGCCCCTGCCTGTTGGCTTCTTTAGACACTTCATCCCTATTACTGAAAGGTGGGTGACAGGGTTTTGGGAGGGATGTTTTTTTAATGGTTTTTAAAGTGGTTTTTAAGATTGCTGTGAGCCGCCCGGAGTCACCCTTGGGTGAGGGGGCAGCATACAAGTTTAAATTATAAATAAATAAATAAATAAAAATGTAGCCAGGGAAGGTTCTTAAAATAGATGTTCATCTGAGCCTAGAATCACATTTTATATTCCTTTTGGAGCTAGGAGCAGATGTTTGCAGTACAGGATTTCTATGAGAACAGTAGAGAGGGATATAGACAGAGAGACAGGAAGGACTGAATCATGGGATACTGAAGGACTTGCCATGAAATTCATCATTGAAATGTAAATACATGCTTCCTTTCTGTGCCTGACTGCATGTCCACACGTCACAAAGGCGCAACGAGTACTGGAGTTAAAATGATGTGAGGTCAGGAAATACCATTTCTCTTTGAATGTCTTTTTTTGACGCCTGCCACACTTTACAGAAATGTCCAACAAGTGCCAGTGAGCATATACTACTAAAAATCTGGGGTAGCTAATGTTGATACATAGCCAATTCTCTTACTTCATTTGGGAACTCAATCTTGTCTATGCAAAATGCTGTGTTTATGTCTTTTATCTTTTTAGATATCTTGGGGCAAAAGGACACAACTAGAAAATATTGTATTCCTGGGAATTAGTTTTCAATGGGACTTAATCTGAAGATCCACACATAAGAATGCAGTATATGAGGAAAATATGTGGGACACAGAAGCATACCTGTCAACCGTGGCTCCGGAAAATACGGGACCTGCGCAAACGGTTCTGTGCAGGTTGCCTTCTACGCAGTAGAAGTACCTCTTTTCCCTCACTGCCAATTCCGGGGTTTTGGCAGCTGCAGGCGGGAAATGGCGCAAATCGGCGCCGAAAATCGGGAAATCCTGGCCAATCTGGGAAGGTTGACAGGTATGCACAGAAGGAGCCTCCCCAAAGAGTGGAAAGCATTGCAACTACACTCAGGCATCCCTTGGATAACATCATAGAGCCAGACAATCTTTCCAACCTAGAAGCATCACACCGTAAACTTGCTGATATTGTGTAATGCTCTGATAAGGAGAAAGAAAGATAAAAATATCTTCTAAGGAGCAACATGATCTATTTCTTCAAAACAATAGGATGGTAGTAAAGAATACAAATTCTGCATATTTCCCTTTTGTTTCACAAAACATGCTGAAAGAAGAAGACAAATATGAGAATAAGGAGCCAAACATGATTAAAAGGGGTGGAAGGATTACTTAAAACACATGTGGTCATCTGATCACCCCCTGAATCTTGTCACCACCATGAACAGAGACAGAAAGGGATGGAGATAGAATGAACATGCACGCTTTCAAGAACTACTCGTCGGCGGCTCCAACTTGTAACAGAGTATACATTTTCCCTGGATGCAGGAAAATGCCACTGGCGTTAATTTGTTTACAAAAATGATAAAATTGGTAAAAGGTAGATTTATCCTAACTGCTCCAACATCTGCACTGCCAGCATCATATCAAGTGAACCTGTTTGGTGGTTCACATATCCTCTAAATTAAAGGCTGGGAAACTGGGTATCAATTTCATCTCCTCAAATCATCCTGCTGCAGGCTGCAATAATGTAATTGCTGCACAGTACTTAAATCCAGCTGATGACAACAGCCAAAATTAAAATCATCAACAATAAAGCCCATAAGCCAACAAGTCCATGGAAGAACTACAAAATTTTTGTGAAGAATGTTATTAATGAATTGTGGTGCTGCAGGAGACTCTTGAGAGTCCTCTGGATTGCGAGGAGAACAAACCAGTTGATCCTAAAGGAAATCAACCCTGACTGTTCATTGGAGGGACAAATATTGAAGATGAAGCTCAAGTATCTTGGCCAACAAGTGAGAAGAGATGACTCACTAGGGAAGGCCTTAATGCTGGGAAAGATAGAGGGCAAAAGGAGAAGGGGGAGCCAGAGGATGAGGTGGCTAGATGGCATTGTCGATGCAATGGGCGTAGATCTGAGTGGGCTGAAGAGGATGGTGGAGGACAGAGGAGCCTGGCATTCAATGGTCCATGGGGTCGCAAAGGGTCAGATTCAACTGTGTGAACTGAACAACAACAACACAATTCTGAGATGATTTGCAAAATAATAGGAGTTGATAACATAGCCAAGGGTCCCTGTTTTAAATAAAACAAATAAATTAATAGTAAGCCCTTTGGAATCCATGATACAGGTGAAGCTGAACATTCTGATGACTTGGATATAGCGTGAATTTTAAAAATGTATATGAGTCATTTTCTCATTAAATCAATGGATTAAAAACAATGTGACTGTATTATATTTTAAAGAAATAATACCAAAAAATAACCACAGAGTTTGACATCTACTAATGGGAAATGAGATCATCATTCAAATAAGTATAAATCATTTTCAGTTGGAATGAATCTTTATGATTCATGTTTGCCTCATTGGATACCTCAGTCCAAGTAATGCAACAGATGTTTTTAAGGAGTAGGGTCTTTTCAGTAGTGGCACCAGCCTTGGAGAATATCCTTCCATAGAAAGCCCGCCAAGCATAGACTGTGGCAGTTAAATCCTGCATGACTCATTTCATACATGCCGCAGGAGATGGCTCTGTGATCACTCTGTGGGCCACTTCATGACAAGCTGGGATGCACCTTAAACAAATTCATGCCAATGGCATTTTTCCTGTTTCCAGCGGGGAAATGTATACTCGGATACAAGCAGCAGCCGATGACAATTTTTAACATTTTACACAACCTGAGCTTGAGCTCTCGTGACACATTTCTGGATTTTAAAAGGTGGAACACCTATGAACTGACAGTAGGCAATAACAAACAGAATTGAGTAAAATAATTTAAATATCTTTGTGTTATGCTCACCGAGGATACATCGAGTGAAGAAGAGATAAAGGCTGGCAATAGATGTTACCATCATTAAACCCCCTATTAAATAAGGTACTCAAAGTAATTTGTAAATAGAGAAATGGAATGCATGCTAAGAAAAACAGTCATGCTTGGATTCCATTTGTCAAGACTTAAGATATAAACTAGTGGTCAAAGCAGAAATGCTCAATTTACTGACAACACAACATTCCTGCTGAGTTTCTTAGTCTCAGTGATTATCTTTCAGCCAGTTTTACAAAAATATTTAAGTTAAAACTTGCAGGACTTTAATTCAAGGGTGAAATAGAATTAAGTGTGCAACGAGCCTACTGTAATGGAATGAAATGCATTAAAAGGGTTACAAGTGAGATTGGCTCAGCTCCTTCTCTTGCCCCATGAAGAATGGTAGCTATTATTTGACTCCTTTTGTTTAAGTGAAAGGACACCAACTGCTTCTGAATCATTTATCCAGCTATTTTCCCATTCTGACCTATTGATTTACCATGAAGGCAAAAGAAGCATGTGGAAGGGGCAGGGGACAGGAAAGGGATATGTCACTCACTGAATCATCAAGAACTACTTCCTTCAGCTTTTTTCTTCATGCTGGATACACCTGGAACTAGAAGAGGGGGTGAGTCCAAGGTGAGATAAGGCTAGAGTCACATAGAATGAGGAACAGTGCAACTTTCACACAGGAAATGAAGACTCTGCCAAGCCTGTGGGAAGCCAATCGCTTCCTTACCCTCAGTCCCAGCAGTATGATAGCACAGCAGAATGACAATCATTTTAGTTTTTGAAATATGGCTGAACAGTATTTTTATAATATAATATAATATAATATAATATAATATAATATAATATAATATAATATAATATAATATAATATAATATAATATAATATAATATAATATAATATAATATAATATAATATAATATAATATAATATAGCAAAGGTGTGGGTTCGGTGTCCGGCATGGGCTGCCGCACCCCTTGACCAAACCCCATGAGATTCGGCACACACATACCTTGCACATGTTAGCAGGTCACTGTTGGGGTCCTGAAGCCCATGGGGTGGGTATTTTTCCCCTACATTGATCTGCAAAGGGGGTGTATTTGACAGGAGGGTTTGTGTCTGCCCCAGTGCTAGGCCAACCAGGGGGGATTGTGACATCATCACCGAGCTCACATCACAGGCCCACCCCTGGCCAGTGGGTTCCCTGGGCAATATTGGCACTCAGCTAGCTGGGTTGGGACCACTCGGGTGAAGCCGGGCATGCCTGATAATATAATATAATATAATATAATATAATATAATATAATATAATATAATATAATATAATATAATATAATATAATATAATATAATATAATATAATATAATATAATATAATATAATATAATATAATATAATATAATAAAAAAGAAATGGAAAAAATTTGCTTTGTGTTCCATTTGTCTGTCATTATGAAACCATAAGTGTTCCCACTCAAAATACTTCTCTTCCATTCCTTTGTCAGCTCCACAGGAGCCCCTGCAAGACTAGCAAACTCCTGGGTTGCTATGTGAGGTCCATGCACCAGGGTTTCTGGCCAAGGAAATTGATGTAAATGATGCTCCCTCCTTCAGAGCAGCCAAAGTAGAACAAAAAACTACGTAACGATGGTACTGAAAATCTGCCCCTAAGGCAAGCAAGCTAATCTCAGGACACACCCTGGCCAAAGAGACATAGAATTGTTATTGTGACACTGCAGCACCCAGATTTGTTCAAACTTGTAATTAAATAACACAGTATTTGCTAGCTGGTTACGCCAGTGTTTCCCAACCTTTGTTTTTTGGACTTCAATTCCCAGAAGCCAAAGTCAATTCCCCAAAGCACTGATCAGCCAATGTACTGACTCAGGCTTCTGGGAATTGAAGTCCCTCTGTGGGGCGTGGGTCCCACGTTGGGAACCACTGGATTAAGCTAACATAGTGGATATGTTACATAGCACAGTAAGCCAGGGTCCGCAGAGAACCCTAGCTAATCAACAAAGAACATGGTGGTCTAATGCTGACAGCAATAACAAAGTGGTAGCATGGCACATAGAAAGATAGATTCAAGAATTATGGGAGAAGTCTGGTCAAGGGGGTAAATATAAAGGAATGAAACAACAAATAGCCAGAGTCACAGCCAGTTAGTTCCTCAAAACACAGACATAGACAGATATGCATTGGAGAGCAAGAACCTGGACAGCACATCATGAGGAATGGAGGAACTGAAACACACACACACACACACACACACACACACACACACACACACACACACACACACACACACACACACACACACACACACACACACACTTTGCACTAGTGCACAGCAACACCAATGATTGTCCACAAGGTAGGGAAGGAATAGTTATATCCCTGAATCCTGGATTTATTTCTTATTTTAATGTACACAGACAGGTGTACTGTGTTGCAGTAATACGTGTTATTCACCAAATTGTGCAAATTTACCCCAGACTGCTTTATATTGGTGTTCCTGAACCTAATGCAGAAAGCCTTGAATTACAAGCATTTTGTGATAGGGGTCCCAACAGATGGAGATATTTTGTAGAACTGAGGAAATGTTGGCTATAAAATGTCCCTCCTTTTATGAAATATACAAATGTACAACCAGTCACAGCACCTTGGTATCTGCTCATTTAATGTCCAAATAAGGGTGTGTCTAAAAGAAGAAAACACACTTTGCCAGGTGACATTGTGGGACCAAGGGGGATGCATTTAATGTGGTTTTCTGTGGAATGCCCCAGTTATGGTCCATTAGGCCAGAAGAAATGCAGCCTCTCCACCCAGCTATTGACTTCTCCCACATCCTTCTGGAGGTGAAGGATGTCACAAGCAAAACCCTGATGCCTCACACCAATTTGCCTCCAGTTTCAACTTTAAAAAGTGATCCTCAAAAATCTAGGATACTGGATTTGTTGTAGCTATACAAAAATCTAGAGCTCAGAGCAATCCAGCTTATAATGGAGCTAAGGTGGAGGGAGTGTTTCTAGGGAGAGAGATGATTCTTTAGCAGGCTATGCTATATAGAGGAACACTCTTCTCAGAAGCAGAGGCTGGGTTTTGCAGAGGCACACCTGCCAACCCATGTGCCAGAGCAAGGGAACTTCTGGCTTCCATTTTCTCCTGCTTCTACTCTCTTACCTGGTTTGCTGGTTCTAGATATGCTCACTAATCCTCTTCCAGTGCTCTTGGTACCAGAGCCAGATGACCAGCCAAGCCCTCAGGTCTTTGCTTACGGTACATAGCAGTGGGTGTATCCATAGGTTATCTGCATGAGAGGAGAGAATGCTTATGAGGAGACAGGTGACAGTACGTTCTGTAGCATGAAATATAAAGGAAGTTTAGAAGAGGAGCCAAGTCAAGAAGTCCAAGAAACATTAATCTTTAGGAGATCTGGTTATCTGTGCGGCAACCCCAGTTATAAGGCAGAATTAAGGGTTGGCTGAAGTTCTCTATATTGTATATTCAAGGCATTTACTGCCTGTCCTTTAGGACCAACATAAGAACATAAGAACAGCCTTGCTGAAACAGACCACAGCCCATTCAGTCCAGCATTCTGTCTCACACAGTGGCTCACCATTTGCTTCAGGGTATTATTCCCAAGCAGATGCCTTCACCTGCTTAGGATTCCCTGGAAATGGCATTGAGAGATATCCTGCCTATCTCTCCAACCCGGAGGTTGTTCTTAGGTATCCATAATTATAGCCATTGATACTCTTGTCCGCCATGAACTTGTCTAATCCTTTCTTGAAGCTGTCAAGACTGACAGCTGTCACCACTTCTTCTGGCAGGGAGTTCCATAGACCAGTGATCCTCTAGGTGAAAAAGTACTTTCTCTTATTAGTTTGAGAACTAGCACCCAAAGGTTTCATGGAGTGCCCCCTAGTTCTAGTGTTATGTGATAGGGAAAACAGTTTTTCCTTATCTACTTTGTCCACACCGTGCATGATTTTATAAACTTCAACCAGGTCACCTCTTAGATGCCGTCATTCAAGAGTGAAGAGGCTCAACCGTTGCAGCCTCAGATGGTAAGGAAGGTGTTCCAGTCCCATAATCATTCTGATTGCCCTCCTCTGCACTTTTTCCAGCTCCATAATATCCTTCTGGAGGTATGGTGACCAGAACTGTACACAGTATTCCAGATGGGGCCTCACCATAGATTTATAAAGAGGCAAAATGACACTTGCTGACTATACCATTCCTAATGATCCCTAGCATTGAGTTTGCTTTTTTCACTGCTGAGGCACACTGGGTTGACACCTTCACCAGGACACCAAGGTCCCTTTCCTGGTTTGTCACAGAGAGTTCAGAACCCATCAGTTTATAAATGTAATTGGGGTTTTTTGCCCCAACATTCATCACTCTGCACTTACTAATGTTGAAGCTCATTTGCCACTGTTTTGCCCACTCCCCCAGTGTCAAGAGATCCATCTGGAGTGCCTCATAATCTCTCACACTTTTCACTACCCTGTATAATTTAGTGTCGTCAGCAAATTTGGCTACCTTGCTTTTTACTCCTACCTCTAGATCATTTATGAAGAGGTTGAAAAGCAGGGGTCCCAGTACTGAACCTTGGGGGACCCCACTCTTTACTTCCCTCCACTTGGAGAAGTGTCCATTTAGTGCTACCCTCTGTTTCCTGTCCCTTAGCCAGTTGCTGATCCAGGACAAGACCTGTCCCTTTATTCCATGACTGGTAAGTTTATTCAAGAGCCTTTGGTGCGGGACCTTGTCAAAAGCCTTCTGAAAGTCCAGATAAGCAATTTCAACTGGATCCCCCTTAGCCACATGCTTGTTGACACTCTCAAAAAATTCCAATAGATCAGTGAGGCATGATTTGCCCTTGCAAAAGCCATGTTGGCTCTCCTTTAGCAGCGCCTTCTCTTCTATGTGCCTATTAATTCTATCTTTTAGGATGGTTTCCATCACTTTACCTGGGACACATGTCAAACTGACAGGTTGGTAATTTCCTGGATCCTTTTTTGAAAATTGGTGTTACATTCGCTACCTTTCAGTCATCAGGCACAAACCCTGATTTGAGGGAAAGTTTATATATTTTGGCTAGGAGATTAGCAATTTCATCTTTAATTTCCCTGAGAACTCGTGGATGGATGCCATCTGGTCCTGGTGATTTGTAGCATTTAGTTTAACAAGACATGCAAGGACCTCCTCCCTGGTTATTTCTATCTGGTTTAATTCTTCAGTTTCCCTCCCTACGAAGATAGGCTCTGTTTTGGGCATGTGGTCTCTGTCTTCTTCAGTGAATACTGAAGCAAAGAATTCATTGAGTCTCTCTGCAATCTCTGTTTCCTCTTTAATAACCCCTTGCCTTCCATTGTCATCTAATGGTCCAATGGCCTACCTAGTTGGGTTCTTACTTCTAATATACTTAAAGAAGTCTTTGTTATTTCTCTGAGTATTTTTAGCTATACGCTCCTCAAAGTCTTGCTTTGCTTTCCTGATTGTTGCCTTGCATTTGTTATGCCAGAATTTATGTTTCTGCCTGCTGTCCTCATTCGGACAAGCCTTCCATCTTCTAAATGAGCTTTTCTTGCTCTTGATCACTTCCCGAACAGCTCCTGTAAGCCACATTGGAGTCCTCTTGGACCTGGCAGTGCCCTTTTTCCTTTTGGGTATGCATTCCAATTGGGCCTCTGTTATTGTTTTTATAAATAGCCTCCATGCCTCTTGGAGTGTTTGGACTCTCTCAATTTTCCCTTTCAGCTTCTTTTTTTTACTAGTTTCCTCATCTTTGGGAAATTTCCTTTTTGAAAATTTAAGGTGTCTGTGTTAGATTTTATCAGTGACTTGCGATCTATGACCAAGTTAAACATAATTGAGTTGTGGTCACTGTTCCCTATTGGATCAGTCACATTAACATCTTGCACCAGATCCTGAGTATTACTCAGGATCAAGTCAAGGATTCTTGGAGCTCTAGTTGGGTCTTCACCCATCTGTCCCAGGGAACAATCATTTAGCATATCTAGGAACTTTATCTCTTTATCATGTGCTGAACAACAGTTCACCCAGTCTATGTGAGGGTAATTGAAGTCCCCCATTATAACCAGGCTTCCCTTCTTGGATGCCTCCTTTACAACATTCTCCAACTGCCAGTCTGTCTCCTTAGTTTGATATGACAGCTGGGGAATTTATGCAAACTAGTTGTGCATGTCCTACTTTTAAAGTAAAGTTACTGGCAGTGGCTCTGTTCGTTCCCTCAAAGATGAAAATATTTTATCTAGATGTTGTATACACTCGTTTCTCTGGAATGTTTTTTCATTATAGGCAACAAAATGCTGTTGCTTCCTGTTTGCTATCTTTAACTCTTGGTGACTAATACAGATAGTTTTTCTAAGGACCTCCATCTGAGGCCAAATCTAATGGGGTTTTAGTGCCAGAACAAAGCCTCATTCTATTTCTAGGCATTCAAATATTGATGTTCATTCTTAGGTGGAAGGGTCTTCCATGGAGAGTGGTGGTGGTGGTGGTGGTGGTGGTGGTGGTGGTGGTGGTCGGTGCTTTCTTTCTCCTCCTGATAAGTAGAACTGAACACATTTGCTATAAGGTCCTATTCTGACAGCATTGCTACTTGTATATCATGTGTCATTTTCATAAGTTTCACCTACTAAAACTGATAAATACCACAGGGGAAATCATACGTTTTCTAGTTTACCAAACAAAGGAACTGCCTCTCTGATTTTCAACCACATGAACATACCCTGGTCATGACTAAGCAGATTCTTTCTTAATTGTCTTGCATCAATTCCCTTCTGTCTCCTGGAACTGCTTATACAGACAGAAGAGCTGAGGAGGGTACATCTGCTACAGAAAGGTGGGGGAAAGGGTGGGTAGAGGAGATCAATCACTGAATGTAGCACCAATCAAAGCAATCTAAAGACCACCATGGATCCTTGTCATTCTGAAGAAACTTGGATCTGTGTGAACAGCAGGATTGCTCATGTGAAAACTAGAACAGTTTATACTAAAGAGAAGAAGCTTTTCAGTGTGAACAAGATCGCTCTAAAATCCCCCATATTAGACAGGCCCCAAATCTTCTGCACATTAAAAAAAAGTGCACAAGGTCTGGTTTCCCACACACACTAGCTTTCTGTAGTGTTTTCCTTTCTAATTGAGATGGTTCAGGTGTGGGGGCAGATCAAAGGAATGTAAGGGGGAGCTGTGAGATGAAACCCTTAACCCTTGGCAAACACGGCTTTAAGCTGCTTGGGACCATGGTCAAGATTTTTAAAAAGCTTTGGCAATCATTGCGCTACATTTAATTTAGATCAGGGATTCTCAAACTGTGGCCTGTGGGCCAGATGCAGGCTGCGGCACCATTCCATTTGGGCCCCCACTGCCTCCACCACACCAGGAAGTTCCATGTGGTGGAGGAAGGGCAAAATGGCCATCCAGCCCCCGAAGCTGTCTGAGGGAGCATGACCAGGCCCCGTCTTAAAGGGTAGAGAACCCCTGACTTAGATAGTTAACCTGGATTGAAATCTAGCTGTCCTTGTTTTCTGTTTCAGTTTTGCACAGTTCTCTTAAAGCAGTTTTTCCACCACAATGCACTAACATATAAGTTGTTTCTTAGGGTAGGTTCAATGAGACATACTCCCAGGTAAGCAGGCCTACAACTACAGCTTCACTTCTTCATTCATATGAGGCCTAGTGCAAGAGATTACACCACCCGACACTAGATAAGCTGACTGAAATAGATCAGGTTTAGGTATCTGGCTTTAGAACCAGAGGTTAGGAATTCCATTCCTCACTGTGCCTCCTGGAAGAAGAACCAACCTGTGTAGTCATGAGCAAGCTGCACAGTTCCAGTATACCTCCAGAAGAAGGGGATGGTCAACCACCTTTGAATATTCTCTACCTGGAAAATCCTGAAAAGAGTTGCCATAAGTCAGAATTGACTTAACAGCACACAAAAATCTAGATGGGTCTGCCACTTCATTGTTCCCCTCTGGAACGTGCTGTTTCAATTATGTTTTTCTCCTCATTTCATTAGCAGTAGCATGGGTAAATGGCACTGGGAAACCATCCTTCCCCCTCAGTGCTATGCTTTTAGGAAAGATCCCTCTTTGTACTGAGAGATCATGGGGAAAGTGGTCCCCAGGGAGTGGCTGTGCCTCCATTTTGATATGATAGCAATAAAGGGTGTACGAAGCTCAACTTCCAGTAAAACTGCACCTTTAAACAATATTACACACACACACATGCACAAACACAGACACTCACCACAAAACATTAGTAACAGAATCCATATTGCCTGCAATGTCTCTTTCAACAAGGAATCCCTTTCTTAGACAGAAATGTATGGAGTGAGGAACATCCCAAAGAGCCCCAGCTGGATGTCACCAGCCCCATTTCAGTGGTGGTAAAATTGTTCTAAACAAAGCATCATCTGCCATTACTGTAAATTTTGCAGCTGTGCTCCGCATGGGCAGGCGTGTGTCTGGGAAATAGACATGCTGGCGGAAAACAGTTGCAAGTTGTCATAGCAGCAGTGTGGGAATGGTACCTGAGCTACATATCTCACTGTTCAGAAAGAAGATGCCTTTTTTGGAGGAAGTGCAGGTCTAGTCAATAAGAAAGTTCTTTATACCTGACTATTTAGCAAAAGAAGTAAAGGTGAATGTAGAGTGTGACACTGAATGCAGAACGTTATATACCACATGTAAAAACAACAGTGGCAGCACATACAGAAGGGTGCAAGAAGGAGGTTTGTTGCCTCTCTCTTTCTCCATCAGCCTCAATCTAAAATCACCCACACTTGAACTGTGAGTTTTAGAATGAGGTTTCCAGTTGACGGGGCCTGACTGGTTGTCCTCCCGCCGCTTATGGCTGTCGTAAATGCATTTATGATGGTCGCGGACTCATTTATGGCTGTTGCAAACACATTTACAATGGCCGTAAATCAGTCCGTGGCCAATTCTGGTGGCAGCAGCAGCACTGGCTGGAGCGATGGAGGGGGCCAGAATATTTGGAACTATGGGCCAGATCTGGCCTGCAGGCCATAGGTTGAGAACCCCTGGTTTCAACTCTTCTCCATGTGGGCTGTGACCCCAGCAAATTCTGTTTCTAGTTTTTAATGACATGTTTAGCATCATTCACCTAGGTCACAATTTTTCCCCCTAGAAAGAAAACAATTTGTTTCTGGGAAAAGGATAAATCTCTGCTTGTGGTGATTTCCGGGATCCATTGTGAATACTGCAATCAGTGTTTTGTGATTTGTTCCAATGAAAATGAAATGCCAATGAAATTAATGACCTGAGATGAATGAGTTGTACATGGAAGGGCTGGTAGGTTGGAAGGCAGTGCCAAACAGATACTTAGGTAGGGCAAGGAAACTTTTGCTCAACACCCATCTTTTCTTTCATCTGTCTTCTACATAACCTGAAACAACTGCTTTGCTTTTAAAAGAGCAATAAGACACAGCCACAAACAGTTCATTACATAAAGTCAAGTCCAACAGAAAAAAAAAGATACAAACAATATTTAATTCTAAGATATTATTAATAAAATTGTTGTTATGTGCCATCAAGTCTCCTCCAAGTTATAGTGACCCTATAAATGAGAGATGTCCAAAATGTTTTGTCTTCAACAGTCCTGATCACCTCTTATCTTTTGTTCTTCCCTAGTAGCTGATGAAGCGCTTTCCGGCATAGGAGTCTTATCTTCCAACACTGTATCTTGTTTCATTTTGGATGTCTCGTCATAAGGTTTTCAAGATAAAAAGGTTCAGCAGTTGTTTACAATTGCCTTCATCTGCACAGTACTAACAAAAGTTAGCTTGAGCAACACTGCCTTTGTCTGTGAAATATCTTCTGCTAGCATCACTTTCAGCTATTTCTGCTGCCCAGTATCTGCCCTCTAGGAGTTTCTCCCCCCCCCCACCCCCACCATTGGAACTATTCTTTCTCTTCTGTTGTTGCTGCCATTACACCTGAAGAAAGTGGCTGCCATTTTAGCTTGGTGCATCAACTGAACATGTTCTGCCTTGGAAGAACTTTCTAGGAGTCCAGACTCAAGTGTGATTGCTCTATGGGTCCCACTCATCATGGGCACTACAAAATTTGCTCAGCTGACATTACATCTAGGACTGGCCAGTCTAGAGGAAAGTGTTTCTTGACACACCTGGGTCCTGAGCCATTTCGAGCACTGTACACTATAATACCGCAGGCTAAAGACTTTCCATCTTATTATCTTTTGTATTTCACATTTAATTTTGCATGCCACAATGGATAAATTAAGTGCTCCTGAAATTGGTCAAATAGCCCTACCAAAAGTTTCTGTTCTGTACCGTTGAATGCAGACTACATACAGCTCTTTGACAGAGCTTGTTCCATTTGTACTCTTTCCCTTTCCTTCTTTAATGGTATAAATTATGGGTGCCAAAACCTTTTGGGCCATGGGCTGGTCACGTGGTTCAGTGAGCTGGTCACTACAGCCTGTGGGCCAGATCTGGCCCCTGGTACCAATTCATCTGGCCTGTGAAGCCCTTGTTGCTCCCGGGAGCAGAAGTATAACACACCCATATGGGTGCATTTTACTTCTGCTCCCAGGAGTGATGAGGGCTTTGTGGGCCAGATGAATTGGTGCCAGGGGCTGGATCCGGCCCCCAGGCCATAGTTTGGCCACCCCTGGTATAAATGACCAAAGGATAATAATCCCTGCATTACTATTCTTACTGTGGTTTTTCAAAATATTTTTGCTCCTTTTTTTGCTACTTGTTATGAAATATGTTATAACACCATACAAGATTCAGTTGTGTCTATCATGTATGATTCGAAAAAGATGTGATATCTTAACCTATAAGAAAGGGGTTGGGCCATGCGTGTGCAGAATGCGTTTCCACACCCATCCAGCCTATCCTGTAATGCGTTGTTCACACTTACCTTACTTCCCTGACATCATCGCCGCAAGGGTCCGGAGAATGAGAGTGGGTCCTGCACCCCACAAACGCCAACAAAAAAATCCAAGTCCCAGTGTCTTCTGCGGCATGCCACAGCCAATCAGGCAGGATGGCCCAAGCGTGGAGGAGGCGGGACAGCCAGCGCACAAATGCTGAAGCCAATGGCCACTTCGCGTGCATGTGCATGACAGCTGACGACCCGACACGGCCAGGTGAGATGCCGCCATAGCCTCTGCCTCTGCCCTGCCTTGCCGCCTGAAACAGCGGAGGGAGAATGGCAAGGGCAAGAGGCAGGTATCCATCAGGGGAGGTGCCTACCCTGGCGGATCCATGCCTGGTGCCTTTGCATTTGCCCCTCCGCTGTTTCGTGGACAGCCGTCAAAACAGCGGAGGGGAAAATACACAGGCACCAGGAAGGGATCCACCAGGGAAGGCACCTCCCCTGATGAATACCTGCCTCTCGCCCTGCCATTTCCCCTCCGCTGTTTCGAAGACAGCCACTGAAACAACAGAGGGGGAAATGCAAAGGCGCCAGGCAGGGATCCGCCAGGGAAGGCACCTCCCTTGACAGATACCTGCCTCTCGCCCTTGCCGTGTCTTTGGCCATCCCCTACTTCCTTTGCCCTCAACCTTCCCCAGCATCAAGGCTTACTCAAGTGAATCCTCTCTTCCCAATTAAGCCACCCCCCAAAAACCACCCCACCACCAACACAAAAACAATACCTGCCCAGCAAGGCTGGGCAATCAGCTAGTTATACAAATGTTTGCAGTACATGTGTTAGTTTTTTTATCAAAGATAAGTCAGTATCTTTTTTTTTTGCATAAGGTAAACCCAGATTGCACAGGTTCTCTGAGGAATAATCAGCTCCTATATCTTTTCCAATTTAAGGAGTGCTCCTCTTTTGCGGTGCATCTACTTGTACACAGAGTGGGAAATATGTTTGGAAGCGCTGTGATCTGCATTTCCCCAATTCAGATTTCTGCAAGTGAAACTGCTGTAGGCATCCAGACATCAAGCAAAGGGGCAGAGGCCGACAGCTATGTCTGCATAGCAGAATCTGCCTTCAACAAGGTGCTCATTAGCAATTTCTGCCTCTTTTCAAATTTATTTTTCCTGTATGTCCTAGTGAAAGTGTGCTCCAATCAGTGGTGGGATTCAGCAGGCTCGCCCCAGTTTGCCAGAACCCGTAGGAGAAATTCTGGCTGGCCCCGCCCATCCAAGTTTTGAAATAACACCGGGCTTTCCCCTTGGCCATGCCCACCATACCACACCCACAGAGTAGGTAGTAAAAAAATGAATCCCACCACTGGCTCCAATGCTGCCTTGAAAGCCTTTTTTTAAAAAAGCAAGCACTGTTTGCAGACAACAACTGCTCAGTTGAGGAGAACTGACTTCTCTACAAGCAATTGTTTGCCTTTGGGTAAGGCAATCGTACAGAGTAGAAAGTTGACAAAAGTGGTGTGAACCTGATCAGAGCATACAGTATGTGAATCACCCTGTGGCTGTATTGTAAAAAAATAAATAACACAAGTTGGTTCATCCCCTGAAAGGCTCTCTTTCTAATTTAGCTGATTGGTGGGGTAGGTAAGAAGGGGACACATGAACACACATTCTTCAGCATGGGAGACACAGGGACTAGGTCGCAAATCACTGTCTTACTTTATTCCATGTAGGAATCGGGGCCGCTGAGGGCCGTAGGTCCCGGAGGAGACTGATCAAGGAACGATACGAGGCAGTATGGAGGAGGATATGATCAGTACTTTATTGAGAAAAGGCTGCAACATAAATAGAAGGAAAAGCGCAACGGTGGCAAGACTGTCACCTGACAGAAATTACATCACCTGTGTACTCAAGTTAATTGGGAATCTCTTTGGGGAAGTTAATTAACTGGGGCAAACATGGACCTCGGAGTCTCCATTGTTCAGGGATCAGGCAGGGGTAAACATGGCATCTGTTTGTGCCTGAGATTACACTGAGACACGGAGATGAGTGATTACTCTAATGGGTAACTGGGTTAGGTATTTGCTCTTTCAGCAGAACCGCAGGTCAGGTCAGGAGTTGGGTGAATCAAACCCTATCATTTATCCACCCCCCTTAATTTCTCTGCCCGCAGATGCCACGAGCCAGGAGTTTTCTCTACCGTAGTGGCCTCTGCCAGGGCCGTTCCATGCCCAACGGGCGTGGGAAATCCACATCTCCCCTTTAATTTTCATTTAAGGACCTGACCGGCGACTTTGTGTAGGAGCGGCATCAGCTGTTGAGCGGGAATGACACTTCGGGGTTCCTTCTCGGGGCGGCACTTCGAGATCAGTGAGGGAATACATTGCGCAAAGCAGCATAACACTATGCCTAGTATGATCACCCCCACTACCACCTTGAGTACTGTCTGGAGCCACCCCCACGGAATCCACGACCACATCCATCTCCACAATGAACTCCACCAGGTCTCCCATGCGGAGCCTTCTCTGATACCCTTCACTATGGTGTGGAGGTCTGTGAGCTGATTCTGTATTCTGCGGGAATTATCGGTAAGGTTGAAGCAGCACATACCATGGAAGGATTCGCAACCCAAATGATGGAGCAATAAGAGGTAGTCGATAGCCGCTCGATTGTCGAGAATGGCATGGCGAAGCTCTGCCTGCTCTCGGTTGAGCAGCGCTATCGCTATGGAGGTATGGTTGATGGCCTTGGCTAATCCGCAGGCCAAACGACCGATCCTCCGAGCGTTGCCGACGGCCAAGGCCGGCACGCCAACTATGCTGACTGCCAATGAGACATACTCGGCTGGACTTAGGACTCTAAAGCTGCTATCACATGAGCTGTCTAACTGGGTCGTGCGAGTGTGCCTTACGGGTGCGGGAACATCTAAAGCATTTGAAACATTGGGAACATTTGTGCTTGGGGTAACCATATCCTTAGTGGGGAGCAACAGTGTCAACCGACTAAGGCAACATGTGGAGTCTGATACATTTGCAGGAATGTAGTTAAAGGTATACTGATTACATGTAAAAAACCAACCAGATGGTAATGTAACATGAGCATACATAGAACCAAGTGTCTCTGGTTTATCACAAGTCCAGTTGCTGCTGCCGGTATCGAAGCAGCGGCGCTGAGTTCGGCCGACTGCCGCACAGCCGACCATTCGAGCACAAGTAGAGTTTGGGCTGGCCGCCACTCGCGGGGTGTGAAGAGTGGCTGCGTCAGCCGGCAAAGTCATGGTGAACCATAATCCCCCCCAGCGAGCGTAAGCTGCAAAACTCGCAGGGAGATGCGGTCCAAAGATCTTCTTCAGCAACCAGTCGCCATCCCTGGCGTGCGCATCTAGAGTGTGGCACACTGGGATGAGACAGGTGCTCAGAATTGAGGCAGAACCTGCGTCCTGCTTCAGGCAAAAATCGGACTGGTTGACGAGACCCGCCAACCTTTCCCACAAGTTGTAATGCATCCGGGCGGAAAGGTCTCCGTCTGGTATCAAACCGCTGGCCCCAAGCGGGGCGGCCTGAATGCCTCCCCCCACAAGCAGGGAAAGGGTCAGGACGATGAGAACTGCCACGGAGTTGGCATTAATCTGGGCAAAAACTGCAGCCAAGAAATTCTCCGGTGTCGGCTCCTTCTCCTCGCGTCGGAGGGCGTCCTGGGCCTCATTGCAAAGCGCCTTGATCATCCCCCAGGTGACCTTCGGTGCCGTCATCCGTGTCCGCCTCTTCCGACGGGTCCTCTCGGTCAGGGTGAGGTCCTTCATCTCCGGGATCGGACTCTGGTCGGTCTGGGTCCACGCCATGTGGTTCCAAGTGAGGCTTGACACACCGAGCTGGAATCCAAACGACACCTGTAGGAGACATAACTGCAGCATACCCTCTCCCCCAGGTTATGAGCGGCACCGGGCCCCTCCAGGAAGGGTCCGGTGGCACTCGGTATCGGACCATCGGTCGCGGGAGAGCTTCCGAACGGCGGAAGTGCTTCTCCTGCGGCGTACAATCCGAAAAAACATTAAGGTGGTTGTAAGTGAACAATACCTTATTCAGACAATGCTGTGCCTGGCCCTGTGACTTGGGGAGGGCCGGCGGCTCCCCCCTTTCTGTTTGTTTGTCAATATAGGACTTGAGCGTCCGATTGACCCGTTCCACAATTGCTTGCCCCTGCGGATTGTAAGGAACGCCAAAAGTATGCTGAATACCCCAAGTGGCCATGAAGGCGGCCAGCTGCCTAGAACTGTAGGACGGGGCGTTATCGGTTTTAACGTGCCGTGGTTTGCCCATTGCCGCGATGCAGGAAAGGAGGTGCTGCTCCACGTGGGAAGCAGTCTCCCCTTTCTGCGCCGTGGCCCAAACGAACTGGGAAAAGTATCTATGCAGACATGCATGTACTGCCATCTGCCAAACTGCGGGACATGCGTGACGTCCATCTGCCACACCTGATTGGCTTCCGTCCCTCGTGGGTTGACCCCCCACGAGGGCCCCCCCGGTGCTCCTGCACAATGCTGGCAAGAGCGAACTATACCTTGGGCTTGAGAAAGTGGCAGATTAAACTGTCTGGCGAGTGCTTTGGCATTTTGGTGAAAAAAAGCATGACTCTGAATTGGAGTAGTAAAAACACCCAAAACTGAACGTTGCTGAATTTCCTTTGCCGCCGCATCCGCTCTGCTATTGCCCGCGGAAATCGGACCCGGGAGGTCCTGATGACTGCGGATGTGGGCAATATAGAGCGGCTCCGTGCGGTTTCGCAAGTGAAATTGAGCAGTGAGAAACAGGCTAAGCAAATTCTTGTCTATCGCGGGAGTGATGTATGCTCCCGGTAGACTGTGGAGCAAGTTCCTGACATACTGGCTGTCCGTGATGATGTTTAGGCGCTCTTTGGCGAAGGTGCGCAAGGCGAGGTTCACCGCTGCCAACTCTGCCCGCTGCGCGGACTTCTGTGGAAGAGTTAGCAGCGTGTGCCAAGCTTGGCCCTCCTGCCAGGTCAAGACACCATATGTCCGACCACCATCAGTAAAAACTGTCCTGGCCCCCTGAAGTGGAACCAGTGAGAGCAATTCGAACAAGCTAACTGTCTGCGTCTGAAGTGAGACTAGTCTGGGGTCCTTCGGCAAGTGGTATGCCAAGCATCCGGTGAATCCTTCCAACGCAATTGGAAGCGAGTCACCGAGCTGCATCAACTGCTGGATTTGTTCCTTGGTGAACGGGACTACGATCTTGGCTAAATCATGCCCAGAAATGTCCCTAGCTCTCAGCCTTCCGCGGTAAACCACCGCGGAGACCAATTCTTGGGGAGGAACGATGTTTTGTGGAGAGGTGTTCGGAAGGTACACCCATTCCACGATACTCGCCCCCTTCTCGGCATCTACGCCGAGCGCTCCGGTGAACATGGATCCTGACCGTACGATGTACAAATTCAAGATCGGAGCATATGGCCCTGGGGTGATCCTATCTACCCACCTCTGGCTGAGAACTTGGTTCACTTTCTCGATAGCTAAGCGTGCTTCTCGAGAAACCTGTATCCGGTCTGCCGGCTGCTTACCTAAGGTTAGCAGTGAGAAGAGCGGTTTCAAAAAATCCGTATCCAAACGAAAATACGGTCTGGCCCAATTAATATTCCCTAAAACTTGCTGCAATTCTACCAAGGTGACTGAGTCCTGTAAATTGATCTGAGGCAAAACCGGTGCTGCGAAAGAGCGGAGAAGCCGATGACCCAAGTATGAGAAGGGCTCGGTTCTCTGCACTTTCTCTGGGGCAATGAGTAAGCCTTTGTCCCCCAGGCTGGCCTGGAGGTCAGAAAACATTTCGCTGCCGAGTTGCGGCATCGCGACCAGGATGTCATCCATGAAATGGCAAACTATGGCTTTAGGGTAAAGGCTTCGGAACTTTGCCAGTGCGTTGTGAACATAAATTTGGCACAGGGTGGGCGAATTGAGCATGCCCTGTGGCAAAAATTTCCACGCGTAACGCTGCGTAGGCTCACTGTGGTTCACAACTGGCACCGTAAAGGCGAACCTTTCCCGGTCCCGGGGGTCTAAGGGAATTGTATAAAAACAATCCTTGAGATCTACGACTAGGATCTCCCACCCCTCGGGAATCATGTTCGGATTCAGGATGCCGCATTGGAGCAGACCCATTGGCTGTATGCATTTATTGATCTCTCTGAGATCGTGGAGGAGTCGCCACTTCCCCGACTTCTTTTTAATCACAAAAATTGGCGAATTCCATGGACTCGTGGACCGCTCTATGTGTCCTGCGTCTAGCTGTTCTCTCACTAGCTGTTTCAGGGCAACTAACTTCTCTCCTACTACCGGCCATTGTTCCACCCAGACCGGCGTATCGGTGAGCCACTTAAGTGGCAACGCCATTACCCGAAGGTAAGCGTAGCACCGTACTGCTGCAAAATGTCTCGCCCCCAAAGGTTGATGTGCACGTCAAGGATGTGCGGCCGAATTACCGCCGTGCCATCAGCCTTTGGGGTCGTGACTGTTACCCACTCTCGGCTTCTAAACACTTCCTGAATGCCGCCTACCCCCCACACATCGGAGACTGGCTCAATGGCCCATTCCCTTGGCCACTGGCCCCTGCTTATCACGCTGACATCTGCTCCGGTATCTAACAGGCCTGAGAATATTCTATTATTCAGAAATACCTCGATAACCGGGCGTTGTTTCCACGCAATGTTGGTCTCCACTGTCGCTAAGACCTGGTATCCTTGTACTGCCTCCCTGGCGCTCGAGCGGTCCTCTGACCGGGACTCGGAGCTGTCACTGAGCCTTCCCTGGCTATCTGCTGGCGAGTGACAAGGAACCATGATCAGTTGCGCTAAGGTGTCTCCCTTGTGAATTGTCTGGGGCAGGTGCGTCCACAACTGAACTTGGAGAATGCCTGAAAAATTGGAGTCGACGACTCCTGGAATTATGAAAATTCCGCGTGCTCCAGCTACGCTGTGGGGCAAAACTAAACCTATAAAGCCCTTGGGCAGTGGACCCATGTACTGGGAGTCCACCAGATAGACCGTGCCTGGCAGGTCGCATGTAACGTCCGCCTGACAAGTCAAGTCTAACCCTGTACTACCCTTGGGGCTGGCCTGTGCCCTCACAATGCCTGGAATGGGGCTGGGATCTAGTCTAGCTCGGGTGAGCTCTGAATGAGGGAAGCCTCTGTTTGGACCGGCGCCAGAGACATGCCCGCGTTCCGGTTTCCCGAATTTGGACAGTCTCGGGCCCAATGGTAGCCTCTTTGACATTTCGGACACTGGGTTTTCGGAGCCTTGGGACGGCCGGACTTTTGCCCGCCTCCCTTGGATCGGCACTCCCTAGCGAAGTGACCAATCTTGCCACAATTGTGACATGCTCCTTGGGTCTTTCCTTTTGGTCTCTTGCCCCCCTGCACCGCTGCCGCTAGCAATCCCATCTTGTAGGATTCTGTGCCAACGTCGGCGCAAGCTCTAATCATGTCCGTAAGTGTCAAGTCGGGACGATTGCCTAGTGACTGCAGGATTTTACGGCAGTCTAGATTGGCATTGTCCTTGGCTAACTTCATCATGAGCTCTTGCTGGGCTTGCTCATTATCAATCTGCCTGCTAATTGCTTCCTCCAGGCGATTGATGAAGTCCATATAGGGCTCTTGGGCTCCTTGCTTGATAGCGGTGTAATTTTTAGCCGCTTTGCCAGTTGCTGGGACTTTGAAAAATGCCCTAAAGGCGGCCTCGGCCGACATCTGGAGAGTGGCTAGAGGCAAGTTGATTTGGGCGTCGATGGGCTCGAAGGCACCTGAACCATACAACTGGTGAGGAAGTACTGCCCCTCCCATCCTGGCAGCCCTCGTCTGCGCCTCTAGGCGAAACTCGCTGTCCCAAATTAAGTACTGGCTAGGGTTGAGCATCATCCGCATGACGGCTTTCCAGTCATGAGGAATCCACATGGTGTTCTCGCACACTTGCTGAAGCGTGCCCCTTGTAAAACGACTTTGGAGCCCTGTTTCTGAGATAGCTTTCCGTATAGCCATGAGAAGCTTATACGGAACTGGGGAGTGAATTATCTGCTGTGCGCCTGTGAGCGCGTCTATTTCCATGCGGATGGGACATATCTGACTAAGCTCAGCTAGTTCTTCTGCTGGCAATTCCCCCTTCCTAATCTCCTCTTCAATGGTACGCTGAAGTGGACTCTTGGTAACTCGGGAACCTGGAACTGTCAGAGAAGCGCCTGCGCTCCTCATTCCTTGCATTCCACCGGTGACGTCTGCAGCTGTCACCGGGGGAAAGCTCCCTACGCTACCCTGCCTAAATTGGAGTGACGGATAGAGCGCCGTAGGCGCCGTTGGATTGGCTGGAGCTTCTGGCAGACTTGGGGGTTCTTTGGCCTCTACCCGGACTGGCTCTATCTCCTCTAAGAGCTTCCTACACTTTCTCCATGTGCGAATTACGCCTCCTGGAGCTTTCGGGGGTTGCTGAATGCAGTCTCCTATCTGATCCCAGAGCTCGAGGGTTAACGTACCTACTTCTGGGTAAAGCAGGCAGTGTTCCCCTAGGTACACCAAAAGTCTCGCTAGCTCCCCGCTGTGAAAACGCAAATTAAATACCCTGGCCAGGATGATGAACCCCTCCTCATGGGTTCTTTGGCTAGCGGATGGACGCTGTCGCTGAGGACAGGTCCCCATATTACCTGCGATTGGGTCCTCGGAAGATTCCTCCTTGGGACGAGTCGACGCGTCTTTGGCAGGCAACAGGTTCTGGCGACGTCGCTTTCTGGGTAGAGCTCGGAGCGTGGACTGCGGCCACGGGCCCTCGGTGGCCACTGCGCTGTCAGGGGCTCACAGCTGCCCTGAGCGGAACGCGCGTTTCCCTTTGGCGAAAGCCGCCGCGAAAGCCGGGAGTAAGCTGTAGGAAAGCCTCTTTGGACTGCCTCACCGCAGGCTGTCCCTCCGATCGGCTGGCTGCCGGACGGAGTGCCGCGCTGTCCTCCGGGACGATTCGGACACGGTTCAAGCGCAGAACCAGACTGTGTGATCGCTTACTCTGAGGAAGACCGCTCTTACTCACGAGTAAATCACGTCGGGGTCACCAGATGTAGGAATCGGGGCCGCTGAGGGCCGTAGGTCCCGAAGGAGACTGATCAAGGAACGATACGAGGCAGTATGGAGGAGGATATGATCAGTACTTTATTGAGAAAAGGCTGCAACATATATAGAAGGAAAAGCGCAACGGTGGCAAGACTGTCACCTGACAGAAATTACATCACCTGTGTACTCAAGTTAATTGGGAATCTCTTTGGGGAAGTTAATTAACTGGGGCAAACATGGACCTCGGAGTCTCCATTGTTCAGGGATCAGGCAGGGGTAAACATGGCATCTGTTTGTGCCTGAGATTACACTGAGACACGGAGATGAGTGATTACTCTAATGGGTAACTGGGTTAGGTATTTGCTCTTTCAGCAGAACCGCAGGTCAGGTCAGGAGTTGGGTGAATCAAACCCTATCATTTATCCACCCCCCTTAATTTCTCTGCCCGCAGATGCCATGAGCCAGGAGTTTTCTCTACCGTAGTGGCCTCTGCCAGGGCCGTTCCATGCCCAACGGGCGTGGGAAATCCACAATTCCAGAACTCAAAAAGCTTATACAGAGGAGGAGGGAAGTCTCTCCTCAGACACAAAGAAAAATGGAGGGACACATTGGAAAGAGTTTCCCCTTACAATACACAATTTTTTTACAGTACATCTTGAACTCACAGTCATTCAGCTACATATATTGTACTTGTTTAATTTGTATCCTGCAATTTGCATTTCGCGACATTGTATTTTCTGACTTGTGGCTGTAATTTGCTTTTGTAACTATATATATATATATATATATATATATATATATATATATATATATATATATATATATATATATATATATATATATATATATATATATATATATATATATATATATATATATATATATATATATATATATATATATGTATATGTATATGTATATGTATATGTATATGTATATGTATATGTATATATGTATATATATGTATATATATATGTATTTGTATTTGTATTTGTATTTGTATTTGTATTTGTATTTGTATTTGTTGTAATTGCATTTTTATATACTGCATTTTGTATACTTTTTCTATGTTATAAATGTCGCTTTGGGTCGCCCATTGGGTTGAGGAAAGCGGGGTATAAATAATAAATGAAATGAAATATTTTCCCCTCCTGTTTTTTTTTTTTAACAGCTTGTTGGGATACACAGAAAGAGCGACCTCGAAGATTGTGGTATTTTTTAACTACAGTTGGGTGTACCCTGGGAATAACAACCTTGTGTTGCCAGCTAATCTTTCTCACACAAGGTCAGGCAACAGGAACTGCAAAAGGAACACACCAAAAGGTGGCTTCATTTTGGCAGTTTCAAGCCTGGCCTAGACACATAAGAAGAACAACTTGCTACTGGCACAGAGGGTAGGGATGGCTTGCTCAGAACAAGGTGAAAGCCAAAGGCTTGACCATTATTATGCAGCTCTATACAGTATTAAAAATTCATTAGAATTTTCCCCCCAATACTCAATATATTTTTACTACAGCTCCCCATTCAGAAAAGACTTTTTATATAACCTAATTAAAAAGTAACCCCCCCCTTATGTATGCTCATGAATTCATGCTTAGTTTAACTAAGAAACGCATCATAGTTTACTCAAAAATAAAGTACAAAAACATTGTAAATAATGCTATTTAACACCAGCTGTGGCTTAGTGGTTAAAAAGCCGATCTGAAGACTAGAAGGTTGGCAGATCGGCTGTTCAAGACCAGAGTGCTGCACAATGGAGTGAGCGCCTGTCTCTGTCCCGGCTCCTGCCAACCTAGCAGTTTGAAAGCAAGAAATTGCAAGTAGGTAAATAGGTACTGTACTTCAGTGCAGAAGTAAACAGCTTTCCGTGCATTTCAGTTGTCTAGTTATGCCTGCCATATGTCCACGGAAATGTCTGCAGTCACAGACAGCACTGGCTCTTTGCCTGTAAACAGAGATGAGCACTGAACCCTACAGTCAGATATGACTGGCGTTCGAGCAAGGGCAACCTTTACCTTTGTAACATCTTATACAAACAAAAAGTCTCTGGTAATCTGTGAGTTTCAGGTGTTTCACTTTATTTCCCAAAGAAACCAGCTCACAATCTATCTCTAACTCCTAAAGTCACAACACATTAAACAATTCTCAACATGGTTAAAGAATGGAACTTTATTTAGTTTTCTAAAAAATCGTTTCCTTAACTTAAGGTGTAAACTTTAAACTTGTACATAATTTGTATTTTTGGGCATGACAATAATTGGACATTGCAAAGTTATGTTTACTTATACTCACTTGAAGAATGAGATAAAAATGAAGAGGATTCTGAGTAGTAACTTTAAGGGTTAAACTGGGATATAATTAGTGAAATCAAACTTTTTAGGAAGTCATACAACGCAGCAGCTTGCCAATAATGTGTTATATAAAATGATTTGTTTCAAGTGTTCTTTGGCAGGTTTAGCGAATGAGTTGATAAAGTTTACCAAATGTGGCAAACATGAAAGCATTAAATCAGCATAGCTATTTTGGCCCCTCACCACTTTGCTTTATACCTAACATTCATTTCCTCTTTCAGCAAAGGACGTATTTCTACATGTTTTAGTTGATCACCAAGGCACATTCACACTTAAATTCTGGGGGTGGGGTGGGGGTGGGGAAGTGCCTTCATGCATTAAACAGCATCTATCATGTAGCGAAACTGCAGTTCTGCTGCATTTCAGAATTCCCCCACTGAGTCACTTTTCAGGGGCCGTTGTTTGTGAAGAGTTAGGAGCCCTTTCTGTCTGCATTCTCTCAGGGGTGCAAAGCGTGATGCAGCGTGGAGCAGTTTCATTCATGTCATCATGCTGGAATGCATCATTGGCTATCAGCATCCAATCAGAGTTCAGGTTGAGGGCTTATATAGAGAGCGATTTCCTCCGCAGAACACCCAGAATGTGAGCAATGCTCAGGCTGAGAACAGTGAAAAAGTGAACAGTGTTCAGATTGTTAACAGACCACCCTTCTGTTGCCGTTGAATTGCCTGCCACTGCATAGAATGTAGCACAATTTTGCCATCATTGTACAACTGGTAAGTGTAACATCTTTAAAACCTTCATTATTTTAAGCATGAAACTGCCACAGGGGAAGAAAAAAACAAACACCAAGTTGTGTGAATAGAAGCCCTCAAAGTCTTTACTGTATTTCTGGTCATTTTAAACCACTGACACCCTCCTTTCAATTAAGGCAATTAAGGCCTGCTTGCAACAAGCATGGACATATGAGCAGCAGGGTGTTCCGACATCCGGGATTTATGTGTATATTCCCAATAAATAAGCCTGGAATTTTCAGGAGGATATTACAGCCCACCTTATGGGTAATTTCAGGCTGAGAATGTGCAGTGTGCTGTATACACCTGTGGTGGGATACAAGTGGTTGAAGCAATATGCCTATTTAATCATATTGCAGGAGCATTATGTATGTACTTAAGGCATGAACTCCGTTGTTCACTAAAAGTAAATATTTGGGCATGCTTTTTTAAATCCTTCTGTTTCTTCAAAAATTTCCTGTTGTAAAGAATTATATTACACTTTTTATAATGGATTGTTGTCTTGTTTTGGAGATCAGAACACAGTATTGCTTTCAAGAAGAGATGGAACTATTTGGAAGTGCCTTTAAAATGTCCATAAGCAGATATGCTATTTTGCTTTGGTTAATGACTAACAACATATTTCCACTCTGTCCTTAGCTGGTGGTTTCCATCCAAGAAGGTTGGCATTGCTTTGATTTGATTCATATACTTAATGGCAGGGTTCTTTTTAAGAGGGAATGTTCCTCTTTGTCTCTCAGCTGCCAACATCTGCATGAACCAGCTTGTTGTTGGTTGTTTTTTTTTTTCATTTTCCTGCTTCATGTTACTTTTCCTCTGTGGAGGACATTAAATTTCACTCGCATTTAGTTGCTTTTTGAGTCCAATTGAGTGTTGGATCTTGAGATCAGTTCAGGCAAGGGCTGATCAAATATGGACTAAGGCAACATCTTTATTCCCAGACCAAATTCTCTGTGCACAGAAGTCAACTACAACTATTTGGACTACAGGCAGGGTTTGGCAGTAGATAGACGCAGCTGCAAAAGCAATGCTGCCAGTGAAGTCTGGTTACACCCTGGACACTATTCTTCACATGTCAACTGGGGAAGGAACCCACCCACACAAACACAAAGGCAGAGACAATTGTAGTGGAAGTGCTTGGAACCTTGCCATGGTCATTCCCCGGGCACGTGGATTGCTGCAAAACCCTACCCTGATAGGAATAAAAGGACTAATCAGTCTTAGGCAAGAAAGAGAACCTCTTCAGGATCAGGCATGCTTGCCTCTCACACAGAGTGTTTTTAGCTCAGCCCAAGTGCTGTTAATGGAACAGTTTTAATTGAAGCCATTTTCCTGGCTGGATAGCTCAGCCATTTAGGTATCTGGCTGCAGAGCGAGAGGTTGGGTGTTGATGCTTTCTGAGAGAAGAGCCAGCCTGAATGGCCTTTAGCAAGCTGTGTTGTCCTATGACAACCACAGAAAAAAGGAATCACAAAAAATTCTGTATATTCTTTACCTAGAAAACCATGGAAAGGGTTGGCATAACTCAGAATTGACTTGATGAATATTATTATTCACATGAACAAACCAGGGTGGTGAAGATTTGCTTTATTTTTGAAGCTGTTCTACTCCTTTCCATGTGAGCAAAGGCAACCATAATTGGTTTGGTTTCTTTAGTGTTTGGGAATCAAGACAATGGAAACAGCTGTAGACTAGCCTAACACATCTTTATTGCATGGAGTACAGTACGAACATGTGGTAATGGCGGACAAACAGGTCTTTTTATGCAGTGGCTATATAATTGAATGTGGCTCTTCGACAGGGCATTGGCTACTGTCCATGTGATGTCATCCTTAGTCACGCCCTTCTTGTCCAGGTGAGGTGGGCGCGGGAATCTTTCCCGCGCAGCTGAAGGTATTTGAGGAATGTGTACCATGTGAGCTGGGTGCTTGCTACTGCCCCCAGTGGTCACTAGCTCGTGTCCTCATACAGAAGGTTACAGTGTTACTATTAGAGATTGTTACATCCATTCATTCGTGTGGTTACAATTACATTCAATACACAACAGTTTCAACGTAACCAGTGGTGGGCTCCAAATTTTTTACTACCACACTATGGGTGTGGTATGGTGGGCGTGGCCAGGGGGAAGCCCTGCATTGCACCCGAATTAGGACTACTTTATTTCAAAACTTGGATGTGCGGGGCCAGCCAGAATTTCTGCTACCGGTTCTGGCAAACTGGTGCAAACCTGCTGATGCCCACCACTGAACGTAACCACAGCCTGGAGAGAGACTTGAGAAAGCTGCCAGTGATTGTTATGGGAAAGTTGCCTCCAGGGAAAGGATCCTGTCAGAATTCCAGCCAGGGTCAGTACAGAATAGAATGAGTCAGAAGCCAGGGAAGCCAGCCTGCCCTGAATGACAATTCATGACTGCACAGGTGTCCGCAGGGAAGTAGGCTAGAGCCAACCTGTTGTAGACTAAGGAAAAGTTAACATCTTGCACATTTTAAGAAGACCACAGACTACTTGAAGCCCAAGAATACATACGTAAGGCCCCCAGATCAAAACCAATGAAGGCAACAGGCAATCTTGATGGAGAATGGAGAATCAGGCAGGTCTTGGTCTCTCTGGCAATTCTGTCACTCTTGCACTTTCAACCCAGTCCTGTACATATTTATTACATTTGCACAGGATTGCAGCAGTATACAATGGGATCCCCTTACAGAAAGGTATGCATAGAATCACAGTCCTAATGAGCGGCAGTGATCAGAGTAACAGTAACAAACTTTTTCATTTTTCTACTCTGCTATTTTTATATTCAACTGATTTTGCAAAAATTAAAAACTATGAGTGAATAGATGGACAGTAGTCAATAATTCTCCATCAGCATTTTCTGCTGCTTCCTCCTTAATTGTCTGTTTCAACAAATGGGAATCAGGACAGTATTAATTTGTCGCCTAATTTGGAAACAGAAATATGATACGCCCGTGTATTTCCCAATACCTTCCTGAAACGTTACACTTTGTTACTATATGCAGAAATGAAATAACCTCAAACTTTGCAAAGATGTGTCCATCACCTCCCGGAGATAGTGGATTAGTCTTAATGAGAAAACTACTGCTCAGCAGCATGCAAGCAAATTTCGTGAGGGAGAATCTATGCCACAGAAGTTGAAAACATGCACAATTTTAGTAATCTATCTACAACATTTATACTTTTAAGTCAAACTGGCAACTTACTAATCACCAGCAACGTGCCAAGTGGTTTAGTTAGTAGGAAAGATACGATAACATGCCCTCTTTGTCAGCATCACAATCCTATGCAAATCTGTTTAGAATTAATTATCACTGAGTGTTATGGGACTGAGGGTGCAATCAGATAGGGAAAGAGTGTTTTGAACTACTTGTGGCATGGTCCAGGTTTTTTCCTGGGGATCAAACAACATATTGTACAGGAGATCATGAACCAGCCCAATGCTGCTCCATGCTCAATTGAGACTATTTTGTACAGTGGCAGGCTACTCATCTTTTTTTCGGGGGGTTGTCTTGGAGTAATTCCTATATGCACAGAAAAGATGCTTTAAATGAAGCTCCCAGTGAAGTGACATTATCCAACATGATCAGACACAATCCTTTATCACCATCTGATCACATCCTTGTGCTGTATTGAGGTAAGGCTAGCAGCTGGATGTGAACCGTGTTTGTTTATAGCATGACCTTCTCATGCAACTTCATAATCAAGAGGCACATTTATGTGGAATTATGTTTCATAGAGAAACCAAGGAGACATTTCAATGCAACATCTTTTACAAGGATGATTAGACAATCTTCTATATCAATGCACCATTGTTTAAAATAAAAAAATAAAAATCGATAGTAACTCTAAAAACAAATAGCCAAAGATTTCAAATGAAAGAATTGAAGAGAAGGAATTGAAGGAAGTTTTCTTCTTTTGGAAGGAATGATACACACCTAATGGACTGTTCTTTTTATTTCTTACAATTATATAATAGGTCTGTCTTTGGATATCAGTAGGTATTTTAGAGAATCAAATGCACATAGATATAAGTATTGTTATCCTTGATATACACACATTTATTTTAACCTACTGACTGTTAGATAGGCTTTGCAGTTTTTTTTTTTAAAAAACTACAAAACCTCACAATCCTTATAAAAAATTTTTTCGAATCCTTATAAAATCATAGAATCTCTGAGTTGGAATGGGGCCTTTAATGCTATTGAGTCTTAACCCCCCCCAATGCAGAAATCCAAATCAAAGCAGATATGACAGATGGTTGTCCAATTCTCTCTTGAATGATTCCATTGTTGGAGTGCTCACCACCTGTTGAGGCAGTTGGTTCCACTCTCGCTTACTGTGATCACTGCAAGTAATTATATCTTCAACGTTTTGGAGAAAGTTAACATCTACCATTAACTGTAATGGTTATTCCCCAAAATGTAATGGCCCAGGAACACACTTCAGAACCAGCAGAACTGTCTGGGTTATGGGTATATGTTGCAGACGACAGGGGAAGAAACCAGGGAAGATCAATAGTTGGTGTAGGACAGGTGGAAATTTTTAAACAAGCTCTTGGGGGATCTCCACAAAATTTGTGATTCTGTCCTGTGTGATGTTGGCGTTCATAACAGGTAAAGGAAAGAAAAAACAACTTAGCTCCTCAATGTATCTTCTTTTTCTCCTACATCAAGATTATTCTCCTTCTGAAGTGGAAAACACAATTTAGGCCAGTCAATGCCCCATATTAGAAGACTGAAGTCATTCTTTTTGTTTCAGAACCCGCAAAAAAAGAAAAAAAAGAACCAAAGACGTGAAGCAAAGCATTGAAAGTAGAAACTTTCTTACCCAACACAATGAAGTTGCTTATCAACATCTCCCTGGTCCTGAGTGTTCTTCTCCCAGCCATGGAAGCGTCAGTAAGTTTTGTAACCAGCGAGGAGTCCAGCTGACGATTGCGTGTGCTTATTTCCATTTTTGACCATAAATACAAAGCTTCCCCTTTCATCTGTCACCAAACTACCGGTATTTAGCCCCCTTTCTTCCCTTTTTGCTATAGTTCATTGTTTGTGCATTTAGTAGATTATGTTTTGTAACAGAAGCAGGCCAGGTTCTTGTAATAAGCAGTCAAATATTGTTAGAGATCTTTTTTAGAGTGTTATATTTCCTGGATGCTGCATCCCTTAGGCCAGAAACTGACATTAGAGAACACCTGTAATTGGAAGAGGGAATTTTAAAACTATTGTGATCATCAAAATGTCATTGACAAAGTGCCTTTCACTTCTAAAATTATGCAAATTAGCTTACTTCGTTGTGGAAGTCTGTCTTATGCACATGATTCCTTTGAAATCTGATTTCACAAACATGGAAATATTGCCCCCAACCAACCACTTCTCTGCAGCATGAATGGCAGTGGCAATTGCATTTCGATTTGGGGGGTGCTGTGAACTTACTCTTGGTTTCCGTCTGCACTTTACATGAGCTTGTCCAAAGTGCTAAGCTCTGTCTTCCAAAACACCTTGGATACCTCTTGCAAAATGCAGGCTGAAATGCAAAGTGGATTTACAGAACCTCCAAATTTGGAGTCACCATGGGCTCTCAGTTCTAATGATATTCTATCTCTAACAACTACTTCTGCCTTCAGCCTGTCCTTTGATTCCAAAATGATCTCCTCCTTGGGATGCTTCCCCCCTTATTACTCTAGGCCAAGGATGAGCAAACTTGGCTCTCCAGATGTTCTTGGACCTCAATTCCCAGAAGCCCTGATCTGCAGGTGTGCTAACCACAATAATACTTTCCTGCCATTTTTGTAAAATAACATGTTATTTCTTATTGTTCTCTCTTAGACTTATCATCACCATACATCAAGCAAACTAGAAAGCAGACCTAAATATGAGCATAAAGGTAAAGAAATATTTGCATCTTCTCTTGCTATCTGAAAGCATTGGTGGTTTGACAACTTGCCAAACTATTTGCTGTTGCCTTTTAATTGGCACACAGTAAGAAGGCTGAGTGACAAATATCACCTGCTGTGAAATTTTATATTTTTATTATGACTTCTTTTCAGGTTGTAACTGCTTTAATGGGGGAACATGCTTCACCTACCACCTCTTTTCTCGAATTAAACGCTGTTCATGCCCAAAAGGATATAGTGGAGATCACTGTGAAATAGGTACAACACTTTAATCTTTTCCTGTTTCATGCAAGTCTGTAGCCAGTTTTCTCTGCTTTCTTAGTTGCAAACCCCTGATCTAAGAAAACACCAGAGTACTTAGAACTGTCACCAAATTTCATGGTCAGACACAGGCTTTTGTCACCCAGACAGGTAATGAATGCTATATTGTTGGGTTCTACCATAAATGATAGTCACAAAAGCAAAATAAGGAATAATCATGCTGTACAGTAGGATCTAAGACAGGGGTTCTCAACCTTTTCCAACCTCAGCCTGGACCATACCTGTCAAGTATTCCGTATTGGCCGGGATTTCCCATATTTCCATGCTGCTTCAGCCATTCACCTGCCGCCAGCCGCCACCATCCCGTAATCTGACTAGTGAGGGAAAGTAGTTACTGTGCATGCCCTTCTGCGCAGAACCCTTCTGCGCATGTGTAGAACTCTTCTGCGCAGAACCCTTCTGCGCATGCGCAGAAGGGTTCTACACATGTGCAGAAGGGTTCTGTGCAGAAGGGTTCTGCACAGGTCCTGTATTTTCCGGAGCTGCACTTGACAGGTATGTGGACCACGCCCCTTCAGACAGCTGAACAGACCAGACACGTGGTTCCCCCGCCGTAAACACTGCCATAAAATGCATCTGTGGATGTCATAAATGCATTTACGACAGCCTCTGATGCATTTATGGTGCATTTTTGGTTGTTTTCGCTGCTTCTGGTGGTGGCAGGAGCAAGGGTGGCATGTTTTTGTCTGTTTTCACTGCTTCTGCCACTTCTGGTAGTGGCAGCGGCAGTGGCAGGAGCGAGGGTGGTGGGCCACATGAAATGGCACCATGGGCCCCTGATCTAAGAAAACACAAAAGTCTGCAGTTGTTTTTTGGTACAGGCTCCTGAGATCTTTGTTTGCTTCAACATGGGTTTTCTGGGCACTAGCAACAACTGTAGATAAAAATTGATACATTTTACTTAATTCATACATCCAGCTGAATTAAAATAAAAAGTAAATATTCAAAGAAAAGAACAAAAACAAGGTTTTGGAACGTCACCATTCTTATACAAGCCTAAAAACAACCTCTCTGACCCCAATGTTCTTAATATTCTTATGGTCAAGAGTCAGTGGCAAGCAAATAAACTGGCACAGTCTCGATTGTACATGTTCCACACCAGGGCTATTACTATTAACATGGTGGAAACCCCCTTTCCACTATATTAAGAGCACTGGTGGGGATTATGGTTTGTTTGGGTTGGTAATCTATAAACTGCTTGATCAACATAAAGAGAGATGCAGATCTTCAGAAAGCTAAAGCACCGTTTTTTTTGTAAATTGAAACTGTTCCTTTAGTTTCTTATTCCAATAGACCAGGGATGGCCAATCTTGGTGTCCCAGGTGTTACTGGATTTCAATTACCAGAAGCCCAAGTGAGAATAACTGCTGATGGGCTTCTGGGCATTCTGATGAATTCTTCCTCTGTGCTTCTTCTTTTAAAAAATCCACCTTCAATGAGCAAAATAACTAGGTTTATCAGATGACTCCCAATAATTAAGCAGCTGAATAACTGGGATGCTGCTGCCAATCCCTTCAAGGCCTTTAATTTCTCTCTCTCTTTCTCACCCTCCTTGGCTCACTAAGTTTATTTGCAGTCTCCCTGAATAAAAGCTTTGCAATTCAATCAGTTTTAAATGTTTTTTTAAAAAAAGGAAAATGATTCAGACAGGGAATGGAGCTTGGCACAAATGCTGTTCAATTCCAAAAGAGATTCCCCACACTTGACACAGAAAGAGCCTCCTTGAAGAGTGTGGTACTTTTGAACCACAAATGGGCCTACTCTGGTAACAGCAACCTTGTGTTGCCAGCTAATCTTTCTCGAGCAGGCAAAGGGAACTACAGAATGAACTCACCAAAAGGTGCCTTCATTTTGGCAATTTCACATCTGCCTGGACACAGAAGATGTTACTTTATCTATCTATCTATCTATCTATCTATCTATCTATCTATCTATCTATCTATCTATCTATCTATCTATCTATCTATCTATCTATCTATCTATCTATCTATCTATCTATGATTTGATTTGATTTGTATGCTGCCCACTCAGCATACGTGACAGGGTGGCTCACAGAAATCTCAACACATCAACAATACAGTACAACAAAATATAACAATGCAACAGAATAGAATATCATACAGTAAAATATAACAATAAAATTTAACAATGCAATAGAGTATCATACAGCGGTGGCAACATAGATACTTGCTCTCTTACCTGCTTGGCTTTCTGCTTAATGTGAGTCAATAGGGTTTATTTCTCCCTGCTTCTATTCATTCTTGATGTGCTAATTGTTGATGTTGGTTTCCTATTTGGACTTCACAAACTTTGCTAGGGACAGCTTACAAACTAAGCAGGAGGTTTCCTCATTTAAAAATATTTGGGCCAGTGCCCCTTTGTCCAGGTCACAAGCCATCTATGACCATTACTATGAATACAAGTAAATTTAATAGTTCTCCCTACCTAGATTTCTCAAAGCCACAGGTTTTGAGTTTTAAAAATTCTAATCCCTGGGATGCAAGTCACTTTAAAATTTTCAGTATAGCATAGAAAAAAGGCAGGCCTGCCTGCCACAGACAGAAATCCATTCTCACCTGCCAGTGAATACTAATAATCATCCTTCCTTCAGATACAGAAAGTCTTTGTTATACTGACAATGGAGAAGACTACAGAGGAACTGAGTCCCTTAATGAAAACAATGAAAGGTGCCTGGCTTGGGATTCTCCCATGCTAAAGAGATGGCCTTACAATAATGGGATGGAGAATGCTATGGAGCTTGGCTTAGGCAAGCACAACTACTGCAGGTAAATTTATTTATTTATTTATTTATTTATTTTTATTCTTAGATTTTTATGCTGCCCACTCGGGGAAACCCGACTCAGGGCGGCGCACAACAATAAAAACAGATAAAATACAGTAAAATATAATAAAACAGATTAAAACCCTCACTCGACCACCCAACAACCCACTCTCCCACTCCCACCCCACTTAAAAGACTAAAAAGGGAATAGGGAATGGAGGAATACCGCAGTACGCAACAAAAAAGGAAGGACAATTGAGTTCTAGTTGGAAATAAGCCAACAGACTGGGGCCGTATTCCCATTAGGGCCCCACACAGTGATGGGCACCAAAAAAAATTGCTACCACACCGTGGGGGCATGGCCTAACTGGTGGGCATGGCCTAACTGGTGGGTGTGGCCTAACCAGTGGGTGAGGCCTAATCGGTGGGCATGGCCTAATCGGTCTTTAAGATGCCACAACATTATTTTGTTTACTCTCTGATATGCTTGCACAGAATAAAATGGCACCAATTCTAAAGTTTTATTCTGTGCAAGCAGATCAGGAGGTAAACAAAACAAAAACACAAAAATGTTGTGGCACCCTAAAGACTCACTGCCACCCGACCCCCACCCTCGCCCTGGGAAATCCCTTTAGCCTCTGCTCCCCTCTAAACACACACACACACATACACACACCGGGGGGGGGGGAGGAACAATATATTTTTAAAAGATGGAACATTTATTAAAATAATATTTCTATAATTTAAATCAATACAATGACCTTGTATCTTCAATACTGTGTACAATACATATTTCGGGTTTTATTTCTTCCAGCAGTTGTTAAATATGCTAATGGAAAAGTAAGCTTGTATAAATTCATAATTAAATCCATTGCTCTAAGACAGAGGTGGGCAAACGTTTTGACTCGGTGGCCATGTAATAGATGAAGTTGAAGAATGGAAGTGCTGGAGGTGTGTGTGTGTGTGTGTGACACATACACAGGGGGGGGGAGTGACGGAAACCAAAAGACACACTTACCCAGAAAGCAACACGTCGGGGTGTTCCTTCCTCCCATGGGTGTGTGTGTGTGAAGGAGTGCTCACGTGACATGCTTTGGCATTTCCCTCCTCCTTTAGTCCTCCAGGACCAGCAAGTCCAGCCGTGCTGCTGCTTGCAGAGCGGCTTCTGCTGGTGGAGGTGGCGGCGAGTGCGCGCCTGGCCCTGGGGGAAGAGGAGGGGGAGTTGATGTCACGCGCCACCCAAGAGTGCTTGCCTGCGCACCCCGCCGCCCCACCGCCCCACCACCACTCTTTGCTGCCTCCTTCTAGCAGCAGCTGCAGCAACTTTCGCAATGCCTGGACCTATTCCTGCAGGAAAGAGAACATCCTGCAGGATGTCTGTCTGACTCTGGGCATTGCAAGAGTTGCCCTGCCTGGACACCTCTTGCAATGCCCAGACAGACATCCTGCAGGAAGTTCTCTTTCCTGCAGGAATAGGTCCAGGCATTGCGAAAGTTGCTGCAGCTGCTGCTAGAAGGAGGCAGCAAAGAGTGGCGGCTGGGCGGCGGGGCATGCAGGCGAGCACTCCTGGATGGCGCGTGACATCAACTCCCCCTCCTCTTCCCCCAGGGCCAGGCGCGCATTCGCCGCCACCTCCACCACCACCTGAGCGTCACCCACAGCCACTCTGGGGGAAAATGAAGCGCCAAAGCTGTCGGGTCGCCTGCTCTCCCGGGAAGAAGTGGGTGGGGTTGGGAGGGGAGGGGGCATGGTCAGCCAGATTTCTTACTGGTCCGCTCGGACCGGGGTGGACCGGGTGATGCCCAACACTGGCCCCACACCTGCCCTGCTAGCCAGGTTTTCACTCCTTTCCTGAAAGGCAGCAATTCTGTCTGTAGCCTCAATTCTGTTGGAAGGAGGTTCCAGAGGGTTGGTGCGGACACGGAGAAGGCCCTCCTCAGCCTGCCAGAGAGGCAAGCCTCTCTAGCTGAAGGTACCACCAAGGATCCCCTCCGGTCTGCTCTGGTTAGACGGGCAGACACTCACAGGTATCCTGGCCCACTGCCATATATAAATATATTATATAAATATAATACAATGCAGTGGAATGTAAACATATAGACTCAATAGTGATTCTGGCGGTGGCCTTTTAAGTATAGGTTGCCCCCCTCCCCCAGCAAATTCTGTTTCTGTGGTTTCAATTATGTGCAGGCCTAAAAATATTCAATTCAAAAAATCCCTGAAATACATTAAGTATTTCTATGGCATTTTACAAGAGCTGCCCACAAGAAGCCACTGTCTGCAATATAATGTTTAGAAGGAACGGAAGCAGATGTTCTTGTAGAATGACAGAGGCATTTGAACCCACCCTTCTATGACTCAAGTATCTGTGTTTAAATATGGGGTTTGCTGTAATCCACAGTTTCAAGTATCCATAGAGGGTCTTGGAATGTATCCCCCATGGATATGGGAACATGGCCTGTATGTGAGTTCTGAGAGATACCCCAGTGAACATTTGGATCTTCTTATATAGGTCATTTTAAACTTCTCAAAACTGTAAAGGAGTAGCACTACTTGTTTTGTAAGGATAATGCCTGTGAGATCTTTCAGCAAGGTTTAATGACAGAAGAAGCAATTTCCAGAGGAGCCATCTTGTTAATTTGTTGCAGCAAAGACAAAAAAATGAGTCTTGCAGTACCTTAAAGCTAAGAAATTTATTACAGCTTACATGTTCACAGGTGCTGTTTCAAGCGGCAGATTTATATATATACTAGCATAGGTTGCCCGGCGTTGCCGGTCTGTTATAAACTGTGATCATCTTTTTTGGTTTTTTTGTGGATTAAAAAAAGAACAAAGGATGATATAATTTTTTCAAATTGTTTTATTTGTCCAAATAATGTTTTAGTTTGTGTAAATAGTTGTACCATAGGTAATATTTTTAAAAATGTGAAAGTACATGTTTTTTAAATTCAATGTTTTTAAACGGTGTTTAGATGTTTTGGGTTTTTATTTGAGATAAAACTCAACACAGAATGTTATAAATCTTTTTATTTTATTTACTAGCATGGGTTGCCCGGCGATGCCGGGCTTTTTTTGGGGTTTTTTAAAAAATAAAACAATGCCTTTTTGGGGTTTTTTTTAATAAACACTCCTGCACCACACGTGGAAGTGCCATGTGGTGGAGGAAGGGCAAAATGGCCCTCCGGCCCCCAAAGCTGTCTGAGGGAGTGTGTCCTATCGTGTTGGATACTAAAGGCTTTCGTTTATTTGTTGAAGCAATGGTGATGTGCTGTTTTAAATGGTGGTGTATTTTTTTTGAATAATATTATTTATTTTTAAATTTAATTTTGTTTTTTAAAATGTTCTTTTTTTTGTTTTGGTTTTTCATAGTGAAAAGTGGCTTTATTTTGGTAATTTTTGAGATTAGTGTGTTTTTTTTTTTTGAATGTTTGTATAAATTATGTTATTAAATGTAGAATTATTATGTTTTAAATATTGTAGAATGTTGTTTCTGTTTTGGCCGCTGGGTGGTGGTGTTGAGCTTTTGAGCTGTAAGTTTCCTCTTTCTCATTTGTGTTCTGGTTCTCGTAGTAGGAAGACGTCTTTTTGTAAGGTATGTGGGGTTTTTTGGGGGGAGGGGTTGGGGGTTGATTCTTTTTGGGGGGTGTATGTGTGTGTTTATCTTCCTCATATTTGGCTGTTTGTGTGTTTATTGTTTTGGTTTTGGTGTGTTTTTGAATGGTTTTGTTTTGAGATTGTTTGTGTTTTTTCAAGTGTGTGTGTGTGGGGGGGTGGCTTTCTTTCTCGCAGGCCATGCTGGATGGCCCGTGGGAAGGAAGGCCAATTGCGGGGATGTTTTTTTCCCCCATGGGCCATCCAGCATGGCCCGTGGGAAGGATAGGCATTTGCGGGGAGGCTTTCTTTCCCACGGGCCATACTTGCTGGCCCATGGGAAGGAAGGGCAGAGGCAGTGGGGTGTTCATTCTTTTTTCCCGCGGGCCATACTGGCTGGCCCGGTGGGAAAGAAGGGCAGTTGCGGGGGGTGGGTGGGTGGGTTGTTTGCTTTAGGTTTTGGTGCTGTGGCTGGCCCTTCGAAGGGAAGGGCAGCGGCGGCCGGGGGTGCATTATTTTTTTGTTTGTTTCTCGTTTTTTTGGCCCGCCGGCTGGCCCTTCGATCGGAAGGGCCATGGTGGCGGTGGGGGGGGGGGTTTCCCCCACGGGCCATGCTGGCTCGGCGGTGGGCTTTTTTTAACTTTTATTTTTCGTGCGCCGGCCCTTTGAACGGAAGAGTAGCGGCGGCGGGTTTTTTTTTCCCCCCACGGGCCATGCTGGCTCGCCCGTGGGGTTGAATGGTTGTGGAGGCGGTTTTTTTTAGTTTTGTTTTTTCGCGCCGGCTGCCTCCTCGTTCTGCTCGCACATTGCGCGCAGGACGCTGGGGCTTGTAGTAATGTGTTGGTGCTTTGTGTTTGTGCTGCGTTTTTTAAAAATCCTTTTCTTTTGATTGGCTGCGGCGCGTGTTCGAACGCTGCTCAGTGCGAGAGCCTCTCAGCCTGATTGGCTCTGGCGCGGCGCGGCGCAAGGACTTTCGGGACGTGAAGTTCTTTACGTTTCTTGCCGTTAGTGGGGCTGATGCCCCAATCGCGATTTTTTAAATCCTTCGTTGACCTGTGTAGGGAATTCGCCCGTGCTCTCGAAGGGAGGGAACGGGTAAGTAGGGCGACGCACAGCAGCCCATAGCCAATTCCAACGGTGAACACTTGGTTTTATAGGTTAAGATTTAACATATGTTTGTGATTTGTGTAAACTTTTGATTTATTGTTATGTTTTTGACTTGTTTTTAGTCATGTGGCCTCTAGGTGGGGCTGTTGTATGTTTTGGTTTTGATTTCATTTCACATGTTTTTTCTCTCCTGGCCTCTGGGTAGGGCTTCTTCCGGTAAGTAGTCTCTTTGTTTTTTCATTTCTGTTCCAGTCGTTGTGGAGGGAGGACGTGCTGGTGAGTTCTCTGGTTTTCTTTCTTCTGGGGGGTTTCTTTGTTTTGTTTTTGTGGTGAGGGGCTGGGAGGTGTTTCTGTTTGTTCTTTTTTGTCTTGGTTGAGTTTTAGGTTTGTGTAGTTGGCTTGGTTATTTCTGGTTTTGTTTAATTTTTCTTATTTCATTGTTGTTTATTTTTGTAATTCGTTGTTTTTTTGTGTGTAATTTGTGGGTTTTTTTGTGTTGTAGTTAGGTGTTTTGTATGTGGTTTTGTGGTATTGTGGATGTTTTTGTTTGTGTAATTTGTGGTTTACTTTTTTGTTTATTAATGTTTTTTAATTATTGATTTATTTTTGTTTTATTATTTTTTATTAATTTTGGTGTTTGTTTTTGGTGTTTACTTTAGCGTGAAGAATGGGCTGCCTGTTGGTTCCTCTTTTCCCCATTGCTGCTTCGAATTTTGGTTTCGATGCAGCAATGGGGGAAAGGAGGAGGATGCAGTCATCCCATTCTTCTCCCGGGAAGGTTTGTTAGGTAGGTCGGGGGAGAAGGAGGAGGCAGAGAAGAGCTATCTCTGCCTAACAATGGTTCTCTCCTCTCTGTCTCCTTTTTCTCCTGGCTTACCTAACCGGAGATGGGCAGGCAGCGATCCGTAAGGGGTGGTTCTCTTCCTTGCGGATTGCTGGCTGCTGCTTTTGTATTCGAAAGTACAAAGGCATCACCCAGTCATCTGCCAGGGAGGGTGCTTCTCCTGATGAACTGCTACCGGTTTTGGGTTTTTTTTTCACCCCGGCTCAACTTTCCTTGAGGCCGGTGGTGGTATCGCTGTGTCTTCAGCAGGGTAGTGTGGAGGAGAGGGAGTCCCTCTTTCCCCCGTTGCTCCAGGAAAGAAGGCCGACAGGTGTCTCATGGTGGAGTTTTGTGGTTTGTTTGTTTTGCGAGGCTGTGAGGCGCTGCGTCCGCCTGCTGGGGACTTGCACTCCCATTGCTTTTTGTAATTTTATTTTTCACGCGCTGGCTTTCTCAGTGTTCTGCACGCTCACGGCATGCAGGACGCTGCGGCTTGTAGTTTTGCGTTTATGGTTTCCGTTCGTGTGGTGTTTTTTTTTCTGCAGCTCGATTTTGATTGGCTGCGGCGCGTCTCACAATGTCTTTTTGCTCACGCCTCTCAGCCTGATTGGCTGTGGCGCGGCACGGTGCAAAGAATGTTCTTTGTTCGTGTTCATGGGGCTCTTGCCCCACTAGCACATTTTTCAACCATTCAGTAACCTCCGTACCAGGTTCGGGTGAGTGCAGGATGCTCACTACGGGATAGGATGGATGGGTGCAGAAACGCATAGCAAGTTCCAATGGTTAACCCTTGGATTTATAGGTATAGATCCTGGAGTGGGATTGTAAATAATGAGGTTCAGGGTAAGATTAAATACAGAAAGTTCAGCCAGTGATATTTATCTTATAATTGGCTATTCACTGACTAAGTGTTCTGCTTAATACATGGATAAAATCCATGTATTAATGGATAAAATCATTTATCCTTGGTCAAACCACAGAGAATAGAATTAAATCTCTTGATGGATCATATCATATCAATCTTATACTGATATTATAGAAGAGGAGGTCCTAAATTTGTATTTTCATGGTTAAATTCAATGGTGTTTGCTGCCTCCTATAGGTGTTTTTGTGCATTACTGATTTTCTGAATGTTTTACTGTTTCCCAGAAATCCAGATGGCCAGTCAAAACCATGGTGTTATGTTAGGAAAGGATATCGAACCTCTTCAACACCCTGTGACATACCTATGTGTAAAAAGCGTAAGTTGTTTCTTAGAGTGTCAGATACAATGAACATAAAAACCAAATGCAGTTATTAAGAAACTGGAATTTTGATCCAGGAAAGAGAACATTCTGTGCTCTGAGATTTGTATGAAGATTTGCCTAATTTTCAAGGTGTAATCTCATAGCAGTGCAGGGAAGAAGGGGAAAGCAAGAGAAGTGGAGAACATTTTGAAGATTACTGTTATGTACAGAATTTGCATGACCACAAGGAGGAAATAGCAGTTATGGGGAGCCAAAATCCACACATCCATTTTTCATTCTTCCATTGCAATTGGACTGTTGAAACAACAATGTCCCAGGCATCACAGAACCTGGACAACACGGAGTTCTAATGTCGATGCTATTCAATAAGTCTGTCAAGTGTTCTAGTGGCCCTGGCAGGTGCTGTGTGTGTGTGTGGGGGGGGGTACATTCTATTAAACTGTACTTTTTCTATGCCATCTGATATGTAGATCAGCTTGCAATCCTCATCTAAAAAAAGAATAAGTATCAACCAAGGTTTTAAGGATATCATGGATGTCTTGGGAAGGGACTCTGAGGTCGTCCAGATGGGCATATATAATCTATTTTAGGGTGTTTAGGGAATACTCCTCCCCCCCTTCTGTCCACATATGTTGGATGCTGGAGCAATCCAACTCTCCCCAAATGCACTTCTTTTGAGATCACATCAGGAGGGTTCTACATTTAGTGTGTTTCAGCATACATGGATGCTAGGTATGAGCTAGAAGTGATTCCTGCACCTGTTACAGCTGCTTCCAATGTAAACATCTGGTATCCTGATATGAGTTACAAGCTGCTTCAAGATCTCAAGAAATGAACACTTCTCTTGTGAACAGTTAGGGGAAGTGAAATAGTTTTTTGTTTTGTTTTCTAGATCATCATTAATGTGGCATCACTTTGTTTAAATCTTTAAAAAAAATCTTTGTCTGTATATTGCAGATTCAACTGTGGGCAGTTTCTCAATCGGTAATGCACAGAAAAATAAAGAAAAATATTTAAAACTGAACACAAGGATGTGTTACACAATTGATTATCTAGTTGATTTTTGTACAGTATTTAAATTCATTTCCCCTGACCATTCGTAGATAATCAGGAGAAATATTCCAAAGGTTGATTCACTTTTGGAAGGAGGAGCAGGCCAAATGACACATTGTTTTTCCCCCCCTTACCCTGTAATCTGTGCTTTTCAGGCCATTCTATCCACACCAAAATGCATACCTGTCAAGTTTTAGACATTAAAATAAGGGAAATTTTAGGCCATACCCCTCTCTGCCAGGCCACACCCCTTCTTCTCCAAAATCCAGGCATACCTAAGAGCCTAGAAAAGAAGGAGCTGCAAGAGAGTTTTGGGCTACCCTGGTGGAGGGAGAACCACCCCCAAATGTAGGATTGTTTCCCCTCAAATGGAAAAAAGCAGTCAATAAGCCAGGTTTATTAGAATAAGTCTATTTCAAGTTTCCCCCCTCTTAATTCGACTGCATTTCATATTATGGTGATTTTTCATGGAACTATTTTTTACATTTTAATCAGTTAAATGTCTACTGTCTTAGCCTTTTATGCCTCAATTTCATTTTTTAAAACTCTGTGTTTAAGAGAAAACCACGGAAGTATGCTGTTTATGCTGTATGCAAATATACTTGAAGCCCTCTCTCTCCTGGGAAAGAGGGTGTTAAAGGGAAGTCAATGAGCCAATTGGCTTCAAGTATATTTGCATACAGCATAAACAGGATACCTCCATGGTTTTCTCTTAAACACTGAGTTTTTAAAAAATGAAATTGGGGCAGAAAAGGCTAAGACAGTAGACATTTAACTGATTAAAGTATAAAAAACAGTTCCATGAAAAATAACCATAATATGAAATGCAGTCGAATAGGGAGAGAATAGGTAAGTAAGCTTGCCTTGCTAATTGGTTTTTTCCTTGTGAGGGAAAAGCAGTCATGCTAAGGAGTGGTTCTTTCTCCACCAGGAGGAGCCCAACACTCCTCTGCTCTGGTATAAGGCTAGAACAATAATATATGGGAGATTTACATGTCTGTTTTTTTTAATAAAAATAATACAGGAGATTATAAAAATTACATGATGGGGGAAGAAGGGATCCCCGGGCAAACCGGGATACTTGACAGCCATGCCAAAATGGCAAGCTTGGACAGGCCACTTGTCACTACCATGGTCCTACTTTTGATTGTCATGAACTAAGACAAGAGGGTATCTCTATTGCACTTGTGTATATAAATTATTATTTAAATTATTATTTCACAGAACCCACATGTGGTCAGAGAAGTTTGAGCAAGAACTTTAAGATTGTGGGCGGGTGGAAAGCAACTGTTGAGTCTCAGCCTTGGATCGCAACAATCTTCAAATCCAACAGGAGAGGTCTCCAGGATATGTTTCTTTGTGGTGGTAGCCTCATAGATCCGTGTTGGGTCCTCACAGCAGCACATTGCTTTGAAGATGGGTAAGGACTTTGTTATCAGCTTTGTTCTTCAACTAATTTGTTCATTTTTGGAGTGTCGAGTGGTTCTGTAATAAAAAAACTAGTATAATAAATACATCATTAACAAAAACAATTTCTCATTCATTAGGGTTTCTAACCTTTTTGGGCTAGCAGGCACATGTGGCATTTTGAACAAATGTGCAGTTGGCACAGGGAGAAGCCCATTCTTTAAAAACACAATGAATGAGGAATTTGATCCAGGTTTTCTGAACCCTAATCTGATACTCTGTCCAATAATAATAATTTCATATCAGAAATTATTCTGGGTTGAAAGGATTTTTGCTGGAGAAAATCTGTTCAGTGGATGCCCGAATGAGGCTCCTTTCATGTCCCTAAGATCTTTGTCCAATAGTGGCCTGGAGACCAAGTGAGATTTCTATCCTGTGAGTGACAAAGAATAAGGAATGCGTCTTCTAAAATATACCATGTTCAACTGCAGTGTTCAATATGGTTCTGTCTTCAACAACAAAAGTAATTTAAAAACCAAGTATTACTATAATGAATAGGCAGAGGTGTCACTTTAAGTGACAAGAAGCTTTGTTTACTTAGTCTAAACAATCCAACACATTGCATTTTAATAGCATAATCCTACGGAAGTATTTTAATTCAACAGAAATGTAGGACAAAAAGAAACTTATGAAATATTTTAAAATACTTTATTGTTCCAATGTTCCCATAAACTATAGTATTATATGCTAGGAATGTAATTACAGTGGAACCCCGGGTTACAAATGCCTTGAGTAATTAAAATCTTGTGATATGAAAGGAAATCCCAAGAAAATAATGCTTTGAGATACAATTTTTTTTCGAGATATGAAAAAGTTTCCACATTAAATTACATGGTATACAGTGCCTTTTAGTGGCCACTTCTGGTAATGCATTGTGTTTCTTCATTGTGTTTCGAGTTACGAATGTTTCATAATATGAAGTGTCCCAGGGAACACATTAATTTCGTAACTCGAGGTACCACTATATATATATATATATATATATATATATATATATATATATATATATATATATATATATATATATATATATATATATATATATATATATATATATATATATATATATATATATATATATATATATATATATATATATATATATATATATATATATATATATATATATACTTACTTGAGAATAACTCCCGCTTACCTATGGAAAAATATATTTAGGGTTGCACTGTAAATATTAGAAAACAAAACCCAAGGATAAAAGGTGGTTTTATTAAATTGTGAGGCCTTGTTGTTGTGGATAATATAAGTAAACAAAGTAAGTCTGTGCCTAGAATAGCCCTAAAATGGTTTAGAACTATTTAGAATGTCAAAAAAGATACTGTTTTAAAAAATTCCTCCCTTGTTGTAATAATTATAGTTTGTGTTGAGACCTTTCTGTATTTTGCTATTTCTTAATAAGATATTGTTGATTATTTTTTTAAGAGAGAGGCCACAGAGACTGGACATGAAAAGCTGAAATAAGGAGGGAGAATGCAAAAACACATTATAATTATTTTCCAATTAAAACCAACAAAGCCACAGAATGTGTATGATGTGGTGGGGAACAGGATGAAAGTGGCAGCAAGAGATTAGCAAATAAAACTATGAAAATGTCTCAATAAAAAAATCTTTGTGGCTTCCCCCTTTTTCTTTCTTTCCAGCCCTCCCCAGCCTTCCAAATTCACTGTTATCCTTGGGAAGTCTGCACTGAATGCTACCAATACAATGGAGCAAAAGTTTTATGTTGATAGGATGATCATTCACGAGCGATATGTACATTCAAGAGGAGACTTTGATAATGACATTGGTAAGGACACCCCAATTTTCCCTTCCAGGTCATTGGCTTTCCATGATCTGAGCTTAATTCAGTAGAAAACAGCTCTAGAATAGACAGTTTCACCTATTCTGATTTGATGGCCTTCTTCCTATATTAGCAAACAATGACACAAGCAAATAATGATTTTGAAAATATAAGTTACTGTTGAGTTGCCTTTTGCTCTATAATCTCATTCTATGTATCTACTGGGAAATCTGAGAAGAGTGTTATATTAAATTATTTTATTGGAAATACTTTGAGGATCAGAAGAGATTATTTATCCTGTCTCAGGAAAGAGCTAACTTCATAGATACAATTCATTGATTCTCCCTGGGGTATATCCTTTTCTTGAGCCTTGGGCAACCTAGAAAGGTACATGACCTGTTTCCATGGTGGTTGTGTTAAAACTGGCGCAAACGGCTGCATGGTAATAAGGCTACTCTTCATTTTTATTAATAATTCATGCTCAGCTATATTCAGTTTTAATAATGGGGCTTAAGTTACCCATTATTAATGTAAGTCATTTTTTCAGTGGGTCTATTGAAAACATGATTAAGACTAGATCTGATTCATTTTATTTGCTGTGTAAATAATACAAAAAGAAGCCCTTACAATCTGCCTTTGTTTTGGACCGTCTACCTTAAATTACTGTTAGGAAGAGAGGGACCACAGGGAATGAAATGATTGTGAACAACATTGTCAAAATACATCAAATTACCTGGAAAGCACCTGGAATGGCAAACATCAACTTAACAGTGGAGAACTTTCTAGTCACATAAATGTTTCTCCGCACCCACCCACTCACCTATTTTCTTTCTTTCTTTCTTTTTTAAATAGCCTTGCTAAGGATCAGATCAGCCTCTGGTCAGTGTGCAGAAGAGTCAGACATTGTCAAAACCATCTGTTTGCCATCTCAAAATGACGTGCTGAGAGACAATTCTCAGTGTGAAGCTTCTGGCTATGGAAAAGCAAACAAAAGTAAGTGGATCAATTCAAAATTAAGCTGCTTATGTGGGATGTTATGAACAGCAGGTTTTAAAAACAAAACAGGGTGAACCCCAGCCTATCTCCTCCAACACCCATTCTATATAAAAGAGTCTGTGCTCAGAATTGTGTCATATACTGTATTTGATGTAGTATACACCAGACAGATTTTGAGATTCTTCTTGTGTTTTCTTCAGACTGCACTGAGGATAAGTAAATGCTGTATCTCTTTTTCTGCAGCTGATATTTTCTACTCAAGGATACTGAAATCAACCAACGTGAACGTGATACCCCAGTCCTTGTGTCGGAAATACTATGAGCATCGTGTGGTGACCAACAACATGCTTTGTGCTGCAGGTCTACATTGGAGAACTGATTCATGCAGTGTAGGTTTGCTTATGTGCCATTTTAAAGTTCTGCGACAGTAACAGGTGTCATCTGCAGTCAGCTGGAAGACTTGATTCTGTTGAATTTCAACCCATCCCAAGTGTTTCTCAAATGGGCTGCCTCTTTATGCTCCAAGGGGCACAGTACAGTTCTGTTGCCTAGACCACCAAAAGGTATTGTGGGGAAGGGCTCCTTGATGCTTTTGCTGAATGTCCCCTGACTCCTCTGTTTCATCGTATTCCGCTGCTACACAAATGGGTCAATCAATATCTTTATTATGATCATTGATCACATAAAAATGGGTCACTACTGCAAGTGTGTAAGCACAATAGATAACACAATTATTTAGATTGGTGGTCCCCAATGTGGGGGCCAGGCCCCACAGGGGAACTTCAATTCCAAGAAGCTTAAGTCAGTACATTGGCTGATCAGTGCTTTTGGGAATTGACTTAGGCTTCTGGGAATTGAAGTCCAAAAACCAAAGGTTGGGAAACACTGCTCTAGATGGATTAATAGCTTTCCTCTTTTTAAATGCATCTAACATGACTCAAGGAAAACTCATGTTCAGTCCTTGATTTAGGCTCATCAGCCATACTTCTAACCCTTTAAGAAGACTAACCATCATTCTTGTGTTTCGATTTATCAGGGAGATTCTGGTGGCCCTCTCATTTGTGACTTCACTTCCAGGATGGTGCTATGTGGAATAGTCAGCTGGGGTGAAGGCTGTGCTCAGAAAGAGAAGCCTGGAGTCTACACAAGAGTCACAGAATACCTCCCTTGGATCGAGTCCCACATGAATGGAGTTCATTTCAAAAGCTACTATCCCCCTAAATGAAGAGGGGTGTTTCCATTGCCGCATGGAGCCTGGTGTTAACCAATATGCAAAGCTTGTGGAAAATGAGCCAAGTGACCTTACCGTACATTGAAATTCCAAGCTGTGTTTGGGAGTGGACCTTTTCATCTTTAGAAGTTGTCATTTAAAAGCTTCTTTTTGGAGTTAGTTAGCATTCATGTCATTTTGCCTCCAGGAGAAATCTTCAGCCATCACTGTGAACAGCATGAAGGCTCTCCTGTGGAAAAAAAACACCCGGTAGTGTTTAACAATTTAATAGTGAGTGTTTTGCCATACACAGCCATGGTGTTTAAAAAAGTCGGTTTTACACGGCGTCACCTGTGGTTTGGCAAAATCAGTTGTTCGCTTCCATCTTGGTGCCATCTTGAAAAACACACATATCCCATCTTAATGGATAGGATTTAATTATATTACCACGTTGCACTCAGTGGAACTGAAGTGACCTCACTTTTCTCTAGGAGGCATTGCTCATTTTTATTTTTCATCAGAAGGATCGCTTTTTAGAAAATCATGCTAAAGGTGCAAGCCAACAGCCATCATGTTCCCAAAACATGGAACCACGTTCAAGGACAAAAAGATGGGTGGAAAAGTCCCTGGGAGTTTGTGAATGGTTCTCAGCATTCCAATTCCTATCAAAGAACAATGAAGCAATTTTAGCTACAAAGAGCCTTCTAGGAATTGATGAAAGTTTATATTCCAGTTGTACTTTACCCATGTTTTTGTCCACGTGATCTCAACAAAAGGTCTCCACAAAAGATGCTTGATTTTAAAGAAAAACAAGTTCTACGGTGCAGTTCTTTTTGGCACAGTAAAAACTCGGATGTGCAGAAATTGCTGAGTTTCACCGGAAAAGAGTGCTATGTTTTAAGCTAGTTAATTCAGGAATGTATTTTAACAAACTCCTTCAATAACTACCACTACATAGACATTTAAACAGTCTCTTTAACCTGGTTTCTCCTTAAAATCTTATCCTGCCACATTTGTGTAGCTATGTAGAATAAGGTCAGCATTTTAGATACCAGAAGAGCATCCTATAGATCCGTGGTTCCCAACATGGGGCACACGCCCCACAGGTGGGGCAATTTGAAAATTAGTATAGACCAAGTTAACGGCCTTTTAGGCTTTCTCCATGTAAATAGGAGTTCACTTTTTGAATAATAAGAATTATATGTCAAGTGGGGTGGGTGTGGGTGGGGTGGCATCAGAATTTCATTGGCCAAAAAAATTGTGAACTACAGCTCTAGATATTTTAGACTTCTAATTGTTAGGTCTAGCCAACATGGCTAAAGCTCATGGATTATAAAGTCTGGATGCCTAGGCAAAAGAGAGAGTGAATCTAATAACTTCCTTTTTGAGAAAAGGGGGGTTGAATCGTGGGACTCTCAGAGAAATGCCCAGATCCCAGAATTCAGTGAGGGAGGGCACAACATGCAGAGTGATATGAAACTAACAGACGCTGGTAATATGGACATGATGGACATGATGTTGAATTTGCTATCATGTCCTCTCATTCTCAGGGAAGTCCCTCATTTGTCTCCATTTCTGAAAACCTTTCCTTGAACCCTTACTGAGTTGACAAAATCTCTTTTGAACATGGGAAATAAAAGAAGGGCATTGACAAGTATAGGTGGTCCCTTATAATGAAGAATATTTGTAATGAACTGCACCACAATTTATCTCTTTTTCTGAGGCTCAAATAGTGGTTCTTTTCTTCTTTTACAAAGAAAAATACGTTTTCAGTCAATGAAGATGTAAAATGTAGGGGGGGCTGGAACCCCTATTATTTAATAATGTTACTTTATTTAACTTATTATTTGTAAATCATATGTATTAAAACCAATTAAAAATTACAGATATGTGGGCTTCCCTTAGGTTTTTTTTTATTCCTTTGCCTTGGTAAGATTACTATAAGTCTTGGGTTGGTCACTTGTCTTCGTTTTAGATGGCCATGCCTTATTCTGAGCCCATACTGTCCACAGTAAGAGGAAGCATGCAGAAGAGTCATGGAGGCTGGTGATTCTGGTGTCATGGGGAATTAATCCTCTCTAGGTTTTTAGTCTGAACTCTAAAGCAGGGGTTCCCAACCTAAGGCCCGTGGGCTGGATCCGGTCCATGGCACCATTTCATGTGGCCCCCCCAAGGGCATTAAAGAAACAAAATGGCCACCCCTTTGACGCTGTTGGGACAAGATGGCCACCCCGATCATGCAGGCAGGGAAAATGGCCATCCGGCCTTCGAAGCTGACTAAGAGAGCGTGACGTGGCCCCAGGCTTGAAAAGGTTGGGAACCCCTGCTCTAAAGGAATAATTAAAGCTACTTAGGGGACTGCATGATTTCCAGGATGAATGTGCCACATTAAATCCCTATCACCTCCATACAGGACTAAATATTACATTAAATCCCTATCACCTCCATACAGGACTAAATATTATGGAAAGTGCATATATATATGAGAGTCCCAAAAGTTCTTGGCAGTTGGATGTGCTCCTCTGAGTTCAAAAAGCATGGCTGCCAAAGGGGTTTCAAACTCCACCTCTTGCAGCAATGCTTAAGCTCTTTCAAAAGAGCAGCATCTTTGCGATGAACCACTTGGGGGAGCTGTAAAACAATTTAATTGACAGTAAAAAAAAGAGGTAACTGAAGCCTGGGTAGGATACCATGGTGTTCCTCTCTGTTGCCTGAGAATTCAGATAAAGTTTGTAGACCAGGATGGGGTGGGTGGGTGCAAAGTAACCTCCACCAGAATTCAACCTCAGACACTTTGGCGCAAACAAAAGGTTTTTCACACAACTGTTTCTGACAGAAATGATATTTAAGGACTTTGAGATAATAACATATATGGTCTAACCAGTGGTGGGCTCCAAAGATTTTACTACCACACTGTGCATGTGGTATAGTGGGCGTGGCCAGTGGGAAAGCCCTGAGTTGCACCCAAATTAGGACTACTTTATTTCAAAACTTGGACAGGCGGGGCCAGTTCTGGCAAACTGGTGCGAACCTGCTGATGCCCACTGGGTATAACCAATAATCTAAGCTCATACAAACAGGATAATGCCAAAGGTCAGCTAACGAGGTGATACATTTATTAAAAAAACACCCAATAATATAATAATAATCAATAATTTACCTGATACAATCAAGTTTTCCCTTCATTTGGAGTTAACAATGACTGAAATCCTGTGGTCTTCTTTAAGTGCTGTAATTCAATCCTGAATATTGGCTATCCTTATGGTGATCAGCCCTGAAGATTATCCTGGGAACAATATAGTGCAGTAGTCTTCCAGTTGCCTTCTGCCCTCTATCAAGATGGATTCAAGTGGGATTTGATCACCCTTCCCTGTGGACTTCACCATACAAGGCCATGAGTCCTCAGGGTTGTCAGGTTAGTTAATGACCACCTGATGATCGGCATTGAGTTGCTGGCAGTATCGTCTACTCCAGTGATGGTGAACCTTTCAGAGACTGAGTGCCCAAGGAGGCAACGGTGGTGTGTGGGTTGGCATTGTGCATGCGCACACCCATGTAACATCACTGGTCCGCCTCGAGTGGCCTGTGTGCACATGAACCGATGTGATGTCACAGGAGGCCTGCTGGCAACATCACATGGGTACTTGTGCACGCATGGCGCCTGCCTTCATGCCTCCTCCTCCACCACCACCTCCTGGGCAGGATTTCAGCCTCCCATCTTGCCTCCCCATTGATGGAGGAAGAGGGGTGAGTGGGGAAGTGATGCTGCTATTAGTGGTGCAGCGCATGGCAGGGCTTGCCCACCACAGCGTGTGTGCCCACAGAGAGAGTTCTGTGAGCCATCTACTGTTACTATAGTAGGACAACCTGGCCAGGCACCATTAAATCCAGTAGTAAGTCAAAAGAAGAATTGGCTCTTTGAAACAATGGAACGTACAAACTTCAGTCAATGTGCTTTATTTTTCCGCACTGAAGTGTGTAGATACCAGAATTAACTGAAGAAATATTCATGAAAGCAAAAAACCAGGGCCATTTTAGAATGCTTAGATGGAGCTTGGCCAAAAAAGGTTGGGAACCACTGCTCTCTACAGTCAGAGAAAACAAGACCTGGAGCAGACTATGGCTCAGATCATGAGCTACTCATTGCCAAATTCTCGCTTAGAATGAAGAAAGTAGGGAAATCCATTAGGTCATTCAGGTATGGACCTTGATCACATCCCTTATATAATTCCCTTATGAATAAGCAGTGGAGGTGGAGAATATATTTAAGGGATTAGACTTGATAGACAGAGTGTCTGAAGAATTAAGCCACAAGAGGAGGCCACTTGTCTCACCCCTTTTCTGCCAGTTGGTAAGCCTACAAACCAGTACAGGATGGGCAGAGAGTGAGAGAGGGAGGGAGAGCTGCTTTGCTTCAGAATTTCCAGCATCTAGCCATAATTAGGAACAATTAGATATTATTAGTTCCATTCAGTACTAGAGAAATCAGCGGAATATTCCATGCAGGCTAGTCTGTGGCACACTTTTCCAGCTGTAGAACACCTGGAACCAATTGGACATTCGCCTTGACAATCTGAATTCCAAGGCTCTCAAAGGGAGTCTCTGAAGCAGGAAAGCTGCAAATGTTTGGCAGAGCCCCTCAGGAAATATGAAAGGTGGGGGGGGGAGGGTGGGCAGGATTTCTGGGTTGTTTAAAAAAGAGATTCTTTGATAACTGGAAGCCTGCTCATGTCTCTAGGACTGAGCAGCTGAAATGGGTCATTAAGGAGTACTTTGACTATGCTTTCCAATCTTTATTTTCCTTTCATAATACATCTTGAGAATAGGAAATGAAGTAAAGGATTTTTAACGAATGACGTTATGAATTATTATATAAATATTCACAATCCCTTTTTCATTTAATAAACGAAAGAGGGGGATTATTGATATTCGATACAATTTATTCGTAATGCCATTTCATTACAAAACATCTCATATGGAAAGCTGCTTTAGATCCAGATGAAGGAAAAGTGGAAATCGGTGGTAGAAACATCAATAATGTAAGACAGACAAATGATACCCTATTACTGGCAGAAAGACTTGAAACAACTTCTAATGAAAGTGTGTGTGTGTGTGGGGGGGGAAGTGTAATAAAATTGCATATTAACATTAAGAAGCATTCTACTAAAGAGTTATGTGGTTTTAATGCTGGCAGTGAAGAAACAAAGATGGTTAAAGATTTTGTATGCTTTGATTCAATAATCAGCTCAAATGAACACTACAGGAAAGTAATTTTAAAAAAATGAAGACTTGCAGGGCATCTATGAAGAAACTAGAAAGCATTCTCACATGGAAGAATGCATTGCCTGCCAGTGTGCCTCTGGGTGCAATTCAAGGTGCTGGTATTGACCTTTAAAGCCCTTCATGGTAGTAGACCAGGATTCATAAGAGACCACATTATCCCAAGGTTATCGACCCATCCCACGAGAGCAGACCGGAGGGGCTCCCTAGTGATCCCATCAGCCAAGGAGGCTCGTCTCGCTGGCAGTAGGAAGAGAGCCTTCTTAGTATCTGCTCTGGCCCTGTGGAACCTCCTGCCACCCGAATTACACCTCCAGGCAGAGTTGCTTCCCTTCAGGAAGGGCCTAAAAACATGGCTAGGGCAGCAGGTGTGGGGTACGGCTGGAGTCGCAGCCCCCCCCCCTCGCTGGCTTATTTAGGACCATCCGGGTTTCTAAGGGTTATAGGGAGGTTTTTTTTAAAATGGTTTTAGATAGTTTTTACAGTTTTAATCATTTGTATTGGGGATGCTTTACATGCCGAAGTCTGATGTTGTGATCCGCCCGGGATCGCCCTGGCGAGAGGGGTGGCTATATAAATGCAACGATAAATAAAATAAAATAAATAAAAATGTGTCATTGGCAGCCCATACTGACCACATTGGTGCATTCCGAGTTACTATGTGTAGATGTGAAAGCTGGACAATGAAGTAAGCTGACCAAGGGGTGGGGGTGGGGGAGAGGGATAAATTCATTTCCAACATGGTTCTGGTTGGGAGCTTTATGGATACCATGGCCCACAAGAGAAAGGAATATATGGGCATTGGATCAAATCAAGCCTGAGCTCTCGCTAGAAGCAAATAAATAAATAAATGAGCAGACAAATTCTCCACTGGGATCAGAAGATTGGACACTTCTGCTGTATCTTGGGGAACAGTTATAAAATGAAACACCAGGTCTTGATGAAACTAGAATATATTCATGTCATCCAGTTATGCCATAAGTGTTCTCTATGTTTTGGTATGCTGACTAGACAAAGGGCACTGAGATCAACAAGGCCATTTTTCTCTCCACCCCCAGAATTGTTGTCATTTATCCTCATTGAAAAAAGGAGGGATGGTTTAAGAATAGTATTCACCTCAATCTATGCTACTTACAAAGAGGATTTTTAAAAGCAAGTTGTCAGCACACTCTGTAGCAGCTTTCTTTTATGCATCATGCAACTTTTCTAATTCCCATTTAGAATCTCAAAAAGCAGTCATGTACAAACACCAATTAGGATTAATTAATCTGAGAAGATGTCTGATTCAACAAGCTGCTAATTAACAGTGTAGATATGGGATACCAAACCTATTATCCTTAATACCTCTATTACTTATGGCTTTTGATATCCTCAAAAGTATCCATGTATTTCTGAATGCCGTGAAGATTAGTTAATGGATTTGATGAATTACTTAACATCTTATACTGTCATGTATTTGTAGAACAGCAAAATGCATATCTATTCATATCATTATGGGTCTAAACGTTTTTCTTTTTTAGAATGGCTCTTTAATAATAATTTTAAGAGAGAGAGAGAGTACTAACAGCTCCAGCTAGTAAGAGGGAGCAAAGAGCCAGCAAACGTTTTAGGGAGAGTTAGAAAATTTGGAGCTGCAGCTTGACTAAAGGTGAAACAATTTGGATTGTAGCAGTTTTGTATGGTTGGGAAATTGACTTCCTCCCCTGTGAGTTCACATTTCCTTCCAACAGCCATTTTTTGTATATTTTAAAGTAAAACAAATATTAGACAGACAGATTGAGTCCAAAGTGTTGTTGTATCTAAAGGAAATGTGATCCTCTAACAGACTTGAGCAGTTTTGATTGTTCTAACAGCCAGCCTACCCCAGTATAGCGTCTACTCCAATTCACACCTCATGCCATTTTTAGTGTCTTGCACGGAAGACAAGGAAGGAGTCGCAGTAAGGACTAACACAGGTTTATAGTTTGCTGGTGCGGGAAAGTTCCCGCGGCTGCCAGTGATTTGAGGAATGAGAACCATGTGAGTTGAACGCTCGCAGCTGCCCTCTACGGGCAGCTTACTCGCGTTCCTTTAACAGCTGGGCTACATTGTAATTGTGGTCAGGTTACATTCATGCATTTCTTAAAGCAACATTGTACCTACATAACATCCCTCCCCCCTAGGATGGGACGAAGTCCCTCAACCATTGTGGCTTGCCGCACGTGCGCCTGTATCCGCGGGTTCCGCCGTGTCTCCCCCTTGGGTAATGCGGGTGGGGGAGGACCCTAACACTGAATCCCCTTCACTGGTGACTCGCCTTCTGAGTTGGTCGGCGTGCCTTCTCCAGAGTAGACCCGAGCTAGTCTCGACCCTGTAGGATACCGGCCCCGTCTGCTCAATGATTGTCCCTGGAACCCACGCTGGCCTCGAGGCCGCGTAGTTCCTGCAGTGAACCGGGTCCCCAACCGAAAAGCTTTTGGAGCTATCTACCCCTATGTTTATATTTCTCCCTTCATCCTCCACCCTGGACGGATCCATCCGGTCAAAAAGTGTTACCGGATGCCTCCTCATGAGGAGTTCGGCTGGGGAGAAACCTGAAGCTAGGGGGGTTGTTCTGTAGCAGATGAGGAACTGACACAGATGAAGGTTCAACTCACCAGGACCCATGCGCCGCAGTGCGTCTTTCGTAGTACGCACTTGGCGTTCTACCTGACCGTTTGTGGCGGGGTGAAACGGGGCAGCGGTAATGTGTCTGATGGCGTTCCGCTCAATGAACATCTTGAACTCTGCGGACGGGAAGGTACTAGCGTTATCGCTAACCAGGACGTCTGGCAGGCCGAAACAGGCAAACAGCTTGCGCAACTGTTTAATGGTTGTCGCAGAGGAGGTGCTGTTCACGGGGATCACCTCCAACCACTTGGAGTAGGAGTCGACTACTAGTAGGAACATGGCCCCGCGGAAAGGGCCAGCGAAATCAACATGAATCCGGGACCATGGCCCGCGGGCCGTGTCCCATTCCCTATGGGGTAACCGGGATTCCTCAGGTCGAGAGCTCTGGCAGCTCTCACACGTGCCCACTAAACGTTCTATATCCGCGTCTATCTGGGGCCACCAAAAGAAACTCCTGGCCAGAGCCTTGGAGCGCACGATCCCGGGGTGACTGGTATGCAATAGCCTCAGTACTTTTGCTCTCAGCTTTTCTGGGATAACTACCCGCTGGCCCCAGAGTAAGCAGCCCCTTTCCAGCGAAAGCTCTACTCTGCGCCTGACAAATGGCTTGAATTGTTCCTCGGGGGGAGTAGTGGGCCACCCTTTCCTCACCCAGCAGCTAACTTGGGTCAGCGTCTTATCGGCCGCCGTGGCCTTGGCGAGGTCGACCGGGAGAATAGGGGGTGAGTCGAGAGACTCGATCAGCAGGACTTGGTGGTCCTGCTCTACCTCGCATGTGGGGTCCCCTACACTTGGGAGGGGAGATCGGGACAGCGCGTCTGCATGGGAGATCTCCTTCCCTGGGCGATAGACCAGCTCATACTGGTAGGCGTTGAGGAAGATGGCCCAACGCAGCATCCTGGGGGATAGAATTTGCGGTGTGGGTTTGCCGGTAGTGAAGATCCCCAGAAGTGGTTTGTGATCCGTCACTACCGTAAACTCGCGGCCGTATAAAAAGTCGTGGAACTTTTTCGTTCCTGCGATGATGGCCAGGGCCTCCCTATCAGTTTGCGCGTAATTGCACTTGGCCTTCCAGAGGGACCTTGAGTAGTATGCTATCGGGGCTTCCCGCCCGCTCTCCAACACGTGGCATAGAACCGCCCCCACCCCCACTGGGGACGCATCACAGACTAGAACTACTGGTCTCTTAGGGTCAAAGTGGGTCAGGACAGCACTTGAGGATAGGAGTGCCTTCAGCTCCCTAAACGCTTTCTCTTGCCTGTCTCCCCACCGCCAAACCGCCTCTTTCTTTAATAGCGCGTGCAGTGGCTCAGCAACGGATGCCTTCCTCAGCAGGAAGGAATGGTAAAAATTTAAGAGCCCTAGGAACGACTGCAGCTCCGGTTTCGCGGTGGGGCGAGGGGCATTTTGCACAGCCGCAACCTTGGACTCGGAGGGCTTGATGCCTTCTGGGGTTACCTTGAACCCAAGGAACTCGACCTCCCTCGCAAAGAAAACACATTTGTCCCTTCTCAGTCGGAGGCCTGCTTTCTCGAATATTGAAAGGACCCTGTCTAGCCTTTGTGCTAATTCTGACTCGCCCCCCGCTGTTATCAACACATCGTCAAAGTATGGGAGGACGCCTGGAAGCCCCTTTAAAAGGCGTTCCATGAGGGACTGGAAAATTCCGGGGGCCGAGTTCACGCCAAACTGAAGGCGCGTTACCTTAAATGCCCCCTTGTGCGTTACGATCATTTGCGCAGCGGCAGCAGCCGGGGTTACAGAGAGCTGCTGATATGCCTGCGCCAGATCTAGCTTGGCAAAACACTTCCCCCCATGAAGCGTGGCCAGTAAATGGCTGACCACGGGTACCGGATATGCATTTGGCCGAATGGCCTTATTAATCGTACACTTACAGTCCGCACAAATCCTAACCTCCCCGTTTGATTTGAGGGCTGTCACAATCGGCATTTCCCACTCCGCCGAATCAACTGGAACCAAAATCCCCTGCCCCACCAATTTGTCCAGTTCCGTCTCGATCTTGTCCTTGAGGGCGAACGGCACTCTTCTGGGCTTGAGGCGGATGGGTCGGATTTCGGGATCCAGGTCAAAGGAAACTGGGGGCCCCTTGTAAGTCCCGAGCCCCTTCTTGAAAACGTCCAGGTGTGCGTTGCACACGTCCCGCATTGGGTCAGTCTCTATGGCGTTAATGCCGGACAGTTCAATTCCAAGGGGAGCGAACCACTGCGTTCCCAAAAGGCAGCACCTCCCCTCCTTGAGGACCACTAGGGGCAGTTTCTCGGAGTAGTTCTTGAACTTCACCTTGAAGTTCCCCACCCCCAACACTGGGATCCCGTTCCCTTGTAGGTGTGACCTCATGGCCCGCAACTTGGGCCGCGCATCTGGGGGAATGCGCATATACTCCTTTTGGGACAGGATGGAATAGGACGACCCCGAGTCTATCTCCATCCTCACTGGGACCCCCTGTAACTGTACCTCAACGAAAAAACGCCGGTGCTCCAGGCCCACGCGGTTCACGCCTGCCCTGCTGTGGTCGTCTGAGACCTTCCTGGTGCCGGCCGGCTTCCGTTGGTGCATCTGGGGATGGTTCGAATTGCCCTTGTCCTCGACTCGCACGCGCCTGCACACCCGGGCGATGTGCCCCTTTCGGCCGCAGTTGTGACACTCGGCCTTCCAGAACGGGCACCTCGTGCGGTCGTGGGACGCCCCACAACCGTCGCAGCGGCGGTCCTGCCGCTCACGGGTCTGTCGCTTCTCTCCTCGCTTCTTGACCCGCTGGATGTCGTCGTCTTCGCTGGAGCAGGGGTGTGCCATGGTGGACGACTCCTCGGACGCCGTTGGTGTGCCGGCGGGTGGCTTGGGGGCCCACCAGGCTGTTTTCGTTGGTGTCCGCCGGGGCGCCTGTACTGGTGACTTGGCCCTTTCAGACGTGGCCCCTCGGGACTTGAACACTCTGACCCCGCTCCTGGCCGCCTCGGCCGCTTGGGCCTCCCGCAGCACCTCGTTGAACGTGAGACGGTAGTCGCGGGTCATAAGCTTCTGCTGAAGCTCTTCGTCCCTCAGGCCACACAGCATGCGGTCTCGGAGAGCCTGGTCTAGGTCATCCCACTGGCAGTGCACCGCTGCCAGCCTGAGGGCCGCCGCGTAGGTGGACACGGATTCACCTGGTCGCTGGTCTCGCCTGTGGAACGCGACCCGGGCCGGAAAGATCGACACGGGAGGCTGGAAATGCTCACCCAGCAGCCCCAGCATGCGGTCGATGGACACCTCTTTGACCTTCTTGGGGGCCACCAGGTTCATCAGGATGCGCAGCGTGGCTGGCCCCACCTGGGCCAGGAAATAGGAGCGCATCCTCGCGGCGTCATCGACGCCCGCAGCTTCCATTGCGTGCCGGAACTGGCACTCGTAGAGCTCCCATTGTTCGGGCTCGCTGACATCGAACTGGTAAGGCTTGACCTTGGGATTCGCCATTGATCCCACCTTCGTCGCCAATTTAGTGTCTTGCACGGAAGACAAGGAAGGAGTCGCAGTAAGGACTAACACAGGTTTATTGGTTGATGATCAGGATGAACATGTGGTAATGGCGGAGATACATCACATTATATACAGTAGTACAATGCATTTGAATCTTGTTGCACGGTAGCTCATTGGCTGCTACCGGCGTGACGTCGTTCCAAGTCACGCCCCCTGTTCCGTGATAGTTTGCTGGTGCGGGAAAGTTCCCACGGCTGCCAGTGATTTGAGGAATGAGAACCATGTGAGTTGAACGCTCGCAGCTGCCCTCTACGGGCAGCTTACTCGCGTTCCTTTAACAGCTGGGCTACATTGTAATTGTGGTCAGGTTACATTCATGCATTTCTTAAAGCAACATTGTACATACATAACACCATTGGATCATGGAACTTTAATGGCAGACCACAGTGCCAATTTCTTTGGTCGCAAACTACTAAAAACACAATAAAACCAGCAGGAAATGCTTGTTTTAACCAGCATTTTCCAGCATGCTGCCCTAAACTTACTTACAGCAAGCCACATTTGCTTGCTCTAATGGTTTTTAATGCTTTGCCACTAAAATTTGGCATGGTGCATTTGGAGGCCCTGTTGCTGCAAAATCACCTCAGGGGTTCCATGTTGCTTATTTCTTCCGTAGTGCTACTGCTGGGCCTTATCATCCCTTATAAAAAGAAAGAGGCTTATTGATCACACTAGACATTAATGGTAGCTGAGAGGTTCTGGTTATGCTTCACTGTTATGAAAACCACATAATCTTCTGACATGTCAAGCATCAAGAGCAACAAGATGTGCATGGTGGTGGTGGGGAATAGATGCTTCAGTCATATTTGAACAAAGACCATGCCAAGTCTCAGATAATACAGGAAATGTTGTATAAGACGATGCTTGTCAGTCAAGAAGTTTCTTAATATTGCTTTATCTTACAGTAAAACACCTAGTGATGCAAAAAATTATTGGTCCTCAGTGGTCTACATGAATAGCCAATGGCTTTTTTATTTTCCCAGAATGAATCAACTGGGCAGAGAGCTCTGTTTCTGGAAGGCATTAAAATGGCTGCTAATTTTGCTAACTTCTTCTATTCCTCTGCCATTTACAGTGACTAGACGCCTGAAACTTAGTTTGGATACCAAGAGGATCTTGAAGAAGTGAATCTCAGTATTATAGTGTTTTGGAAAAGAGTTAGGTAATCTTAATTAAAGTCTTCTATAGTCTGCAGAGGGACTCCGATGACTCAAATGGTTAAGACGCTGAACTTGACAACTGGAAGGTCGACAGGTCAGCAGTTTGAGTACTGCACGATGGAATGAGCTCCCATCTCCGTCCCAGCTCCTGCCAACCTATCAGTTCGAAAGCAAGAAATTGCAAGTAGATAAAGGGGTGGGAAGGTAAACAGCATTCCGTGCACTCTGGTGTCTAGGCATGCCTGTCACATGTCCATGCAAATGCAGACAGCACTGGCTCTTTGGCTGTAAACAGAAATGAGCATTGAAACCTAGCATCAGATATGACTGGCTTTAGAGCAAGGGTGACCTTTATCTATAGTCTGCAGCGCCATGTGGAATCACTATAAGGCAGAAACCAGCCTCTTCAAGTGGTAAAGATTCCTCAAGAGCAAAAACCCTAATGTTTGTGGCTGATTTTAGGTGAGGTACTAAACTACCATCTTACTCACTCTTGGACTTGCTTTCTGCTAGAACAGTTCTTAGATCTGTGTAAGCATGATGCCTGGCGTACCTCACCTGGGACTCCAGGATAGCTGGGGAATATTTTCCTCTTACATGGATATACATACGTGTGATCCAGAAACAGAAGTTTAGTCCCTGTCAGTTCTAGAGCCATTGGCTTTAGCCCCCAAATAACCTTCTGTCAATCAACAACTGTTTGTAGGAGGGAGTTTTCCTATTATATCTCTATTGCTCTACATGTCTAACATTTAGTCCGCCTCTTTTGAGTACCCTCTTGGGTTGATAAATTCTGAGAAATAAATTGGAAACCAGTACCAATTGGGTGACTAGCTATACCACTCGCACTCCTGTAGTATAGCCATAACCTTCAATTTCCTCCAACACACCAAACAAAGAAAAACAAAAGTGAAAACCATTCCTTTTTTCCTAGATATTTCAGCATTTGTTATATTTGCTTTAAATTAACAGCTATAATAATCTTGGTAATATCTCAACAGGCTGGTTGATCCTACAGTCTAAAGAATCAATGTAGCCAATCCAAAATCTCTACACAGCCTAGAATTGTAACATGAGGTTTTAAAAGCACTGTAGAATCAGGTTTTGGACTAATTAAGACGTGGCTGATGGGGCAGGTATGGAGCCCTGAGGCAATGTGGCTTCTGCTCGCTGGCTTTTAACATGAGATGTACCCTCTCTCTGCTTCTCGGGATGGGTGGGTTTATTAATGTGGGTGGGATTTTTTAAACTGCTTTTACTGTATGGGGTTTTAAATTATGTAAGCCGCCCAGAGTTGGGCTTGCCAGAGTGGCCGGCGAACAAGTTGAAATATTAAATTAAATTAAATTAAAATTAATTATATACCTAGTTCATGTGTGTGCAGGCACACATGCAAACACACAGAGAGAATGTACCATCTGAGGACTCTTCTAGGTAGAGCATTTGTTCTCCAAAATGAAATCAGTCAGCAGTGATATCAGCATTTCTCTTGCCCATCTGTATGATATAAAGACATGTCTTGATCCAAACAGTGACAAAAACTATGAATTTGCAAGCTTGTTTTCCCCTCTCTGCAATCATAAGGGTTCCCCCCCCCCCGTTTGTTCTAGGTTTATTTATTATTTATTTATTTATTTTGTGGATTTGTATCCCACCCTCCTGGTGGGGAACACCAGTTAGGGCTGCTAACAACATGCAAAGGCAAGAGAACGACAATACAAACAATTTAAAATAACAATGAGCTAAAAACAACAGCAGCTAAAAACAGTAGTTAACACCCCTCCCCTAAAAAAAGGTTAATCACATAGAACTAATTAGATTATCAATAAAAACTACTCTCACCCTCCCCACCCCCCACCCACATTAAAATAAAAACAGACAGAAACAAGCAGGATCCCTCAGACAGGCTAATCGAGCCAGCGGGCTTGCGTGGTAGGTTGGATGGAAGGGTTGAATCTAACGCCATGGCACAGGTTGCTGTTTTTAATCTTTCAAGATCATCTATCAGTTCATCCTTCCTTCTCTGATCTGCTCCTCAACCCACTCCCAAGAAGCCAACTCACCCTCCCTCTTATCCTTTTAACTGGCTGTTCAACCTGGTTGCTGTCTGTGCCTGTGGGGAGGACAAACTGTGTGATGTGAAAATCTGCTGAAGAAGATACTACTGACATCCCTGTTGTCTGGAAATGTCAGGGTTAAATTGAGAGCTTGTGTTTGTTTGTTTGCTTTCCATGGTGATGTGAGAGAAATTGCAGCCACTGATCATCCAGGAAGCATGTCACTGTGTGCATACATACAGTGACACGCCAGCCCAAAACAGTATAAACGGTGAACGTGTGGCTCCAAGTAAACCAAGCACCCATTTACAACAAGAGGGGGGGAGGTGAAGTAGTAACCCCAACACATTTGAAGGGCCACACACGCTCCAAGCAAACCTAGAAGTGGAGACTGAAATTGCTTCTGGGTATTAGGATCAACTAGGATGATATTTCAGAAATGGTGTAACCATGGATTTGCTGTCACATTTAATACCCTGATACCCTGTGTGGCTAGCCTGTCTAAGATAAAAATAAAAACTTTGTAAGATAAAACCTATTTAGGGCCAAGCTCACAAAACATCTGGGAATGCACAAAGCCAGTAATGTTCAAGATCCTGTTATTATGTACAGAATGTGATAACTTCTCAAAATTTATGAATAAAGACAAAAGGATTACTTCTGAAACATGTTCTAAATCAGTATAAAAGAGAGCATTTGAAAGACTGACTTCATCCGCAACTAAGACTGCATCGTTCTTTCCAAATTGCTCTGGCAAAATAAAACAGACTGTTCTTTGTACAGTGAAATGTATCCTTCCCATCAGCTTCTCTGTTTGCAAAGTGGCTGAGCTTTGGTGTATGCAAACCAAGACACGGGACACAGCCTCGGGCTGGGTTAACTCAGGTTTATTGCATCGTGGACAGAGGGAACATGAGGTAATGGCGGATCAATAGCTCTTTATATACAGCAGTAATACATTTGAACGTGGTGCCATGGTAGCCCATTGGCTACTGTCTGCGTGACGTCATTGCAGGTCACGCCCTTCTTGTCCAGGTGTAGGTAGTGGCGGGAAAACTTCCCGCGCTGTTGCCTTTGATGAGTTCGGACCAAGAGAGCTTGGACGCTCGCTGCTGCCAGCTGGTGGTCATTAGCTCGCGTCCTATTACAGGGCTTATATGATACAGCTGAAGGTTACATTGTTGCTATAGGCAAGGTTACATTGACTCAGATACATTGCAATCCATGTGTACAGTAAAACCATCAGAACACAACATCCCTCCCCCCTAGGACGAGACAAAGTCTCGAGCCCACCTTAACACACTCCCCCCCCCTTATGAGACAAAGTCTCTCAGCCAAGATGGCTTATTTCGAACACGCTGGGGTCTCGGTGCGGGCTGCCTCTCCCCGGGTTTGCTACCTTCTCTTTGTCCCCTGGTCTCCTGTCCTGCAATATGAGAGGGAGACTCGTTAGTGACTTTCCGCGGCTCCGCGGCGCTGTTGGGAGGTGTGCTCTTTCTTAGGGAGGAACCGGGGGCACTGGGGGCTAACGAAAAACCCCTCTTCTCGCTTGGATGGGTGGGGGAACACTCCTGAAAACCCCCCCGGCTCGCCAAATCAAAATCAAAATCACTATCGGGGGCAGCGGTCGCGAACTCCTCTCCCCCTTCCCCGGCCCCTGCTAGAGCTGGCGTATCAAAGGGATATGAGTCGGGGCCGCTGCTTCTGCTTCCTTCCCCCCATGCTTGGGACTGTTGTCCACTGCTGTCTCCCCCTTGGGTTAAGCGGGTGGGGGAGAACCCTAACGCTGAATCCTGTTGCTGAGCTCCACTGACTGGCCCAATCACTCGGTGCCTCAGTTGATCTGCGTGCCTCCTCCAGAGGAGGCCGGTGTTCGTCTCGACCCGGTACGACACTGGCCCCGTCTGTTCTACAACCGTCCCTGGTACCCAGGCTGGTCCTGCGCTGGAATAGTTCCTGCAGTGAACAGGGTCACCGGCAGCGAAACCTTTCGAGACTGCCAACCCCACGTTTTTCCCTTTATCCTCGACTCTCGTTGGGTCTAGCCTGGACAGGAGCGTGGTCAGTTTTCGCCGCATCAAGAGCTCTGCCGGCGAGTAGCCGGACGCCAAAGGGGTCACCCTATACGCTAAGAGGAATTGGCACACTTGGTGATTCAGGTCCCCCGGGCCCATGCGCCGCAGCGCCTCCTTCGTTGTACGCACCAACCGTTCCACTTGGCCATTCGTGGCCGGGTGAAACGGTGCGGACGTGATATGCCGAATGGCGTTTGTCTCCATGAATGCCCCGAACTCAGCGGAGGTGAAACAACTAGCGTTATCGCTGACTAAAGTGTCGGGTAAACCGAACGTGGAAAAGACTCTCCGTAGCCGGCTAATTGTCGTGGCGGAGGACGTGCTTTTTACCGGGATAACCTCCAGCCACTTGGAGAACGCATCCACGACTAGGAGAAACATGGTTCCTCGGAATGGGCCAGCGAAATCTACGTGCACCCTGGACCATGGCCCCCGTGCTGTGTCCCATTCCCTATGTGGAAGACGGGCCGCCTCAGGGCGGGACCCCTGGCAAGCCTCGCAAGTGCCAACCATGTGCTCAATATCCGTGTCCAGCTGCGGCCACCAGAAGTAACTCCGGGCCAGCGCCTTTGAACGAACTATGCCCGGGTGGCTGACGTGCAGCAGTTCGAGCACCCTCGTCCGCAGGGGCGCAGGGACCACCACCCGTTGGCCCCACAGAAGGCACCCCCTCTCTAGGGACAACTCTAGCTTTTTCCTAAAGAACGGGTCGAACTCCGTACTCGGGGACGAACCCGGCCACCCCTTTTGCACCCATGAGCAAACCTTCGCCAGTGTCCTGTCCTTGCCTGTCGCCCTAGCAATGTCGGCTGGCACTATTGGGGGAGCGTCTAAAACCTCAATTAGCAACACCTGGCGGTCCTTTTCTGCTCTCGCCTTTTGGGCGTCCGACAATGGCAAAGGGGATCTCGAAAGCGCATCAGCATGGCTGATCTCCTTTCCGGGCCTGTACTCCAACTCATGTTGGTACGCGTTGAGGAAAATAGCCCATCGCAGCATTCTCGGGGACAGGATCTGCGGCGTTGGCTTGTGCGCCGTGAAAATCCCTAACAGCGGTTTGTGATCGGTCACGATTTTGAACGGGCGGCCATACAAAAAATCGTGAAATTTTTTGGTCCCCGATACGATTGCTAATGCTTCCCTGTCGGTTTGTGCGTAATTTCGCTCCGCTTGGGACAGGGACCTTGAGTAAAACGCTACCGGGGCCTCCCTTCCGTCCTCCAACACGTGGCAAAGCACCGCCCCCACCCCCACCGGGGATGCATCACAAACTAGGACCACAGGCCGTTTGGGGTCGAAATGCGTCAGGATTGCCTCAGATGTTAGGAGTTGCTTTAGCTCCTTGAACGCCCTCTCGTGCTCATCACCCCACATCCACGGCTCCTCCTTTTTCAGCAACCGATGGAGCGGTTCGGCCACGGACGCCTTCCGCGGGAGGAATGTATGGTAAAAATTTAGGAGCCCCAGGAAAGATTGCAGCTCGGTCTTGGATGTGGGGCGAGGGGCCTTTTTAATGGCTGCTACCTTGGATTTAGACGGCTTAATCCCCTCGGGTGTGATTCGGAAACCTAAAAACTCGACCTCTGTTTCGAAAAAAACACATTTATCCTTCCTCAATCTCAGCCCCGCTTTCTCGAACACGGTCAGTACCTTGTCCAACCTTTTCGCTAGTTCCGCCTCACTCCCCCCTGTTATCAACACGTCATCAAAATAAGGCAACACCCCCTCCAGGCCCTTTAGGAGGCGTTCCACGAGCGATTGAAAAAGACCGGGTGCTGAGTTCACGCCGAACTGTAACCGCGACACCTGGAACGCTCCCTTATGTGTAACTATCGTTTGTGCCGCGGCCGTGGCGGGGGTCACAGGAAGTTGCTGATAGGCTTGTGCCAAATCGAGCTTAGCGAAACACTTTCCCCCATTTAGCCTGGCCAAAAGGTGGCTTATCACTGGCACCGGGTATGCATTAGGGCGGATCGCCTTGTTAATTGTACACTTATAATCTGCGCAAATGCGCACCTCCCCGTTAGCCTTTAGAGCCGTTACAATTGGAGTTTCCCACTCCGCGGAATCAACAGGAATAAGAATCCCCTGGCCCACCAGTTTGTCCAATTCCGCCTCTATCTTGTCCTTGAGTGCAAACGGCACCCTGCGTGGTTTGAGTCTTATCGGGCGGACCTCCGGGTCTATGTCGAAAGCTACAGGGGGTCCCTTGAACTTTCCGAGTCCTTTCTCAAAAACGGCGGAATGCGCATCGCAAACCGCTTGTATTGGGTCCCCCCCCACCAAGACACGGGACACAGCCTCGGGCTGGGTTAACTCAGGTTTATTGCATCGTGGACAGAGGGAACATGAGGTAATGGCGGATCAATAGCTCTTTATATACAGCAGTAATACATTTGAACGTGGTGCCATGGTAGCCCATTGGCTACTGTCTGCGTGACGTCATTGCAGGTCACGCCCTTCTTGTCCAGGTGTAGGTAGTGGCGGGAAAACTTCCCGCGCTGTTGCCTTTGATGAGTTCGGACCAAGAGAGCTTGGACGCTCGCTGCTGCCAGCTGGTGGTCATTAGCTCGCGTCCTATTACAGGGCTTATATGATACAGCTGAAGGTTACATTGTTGCTATAGGCAAGGTTACATTGACTCAGATACATTGCAATCCATGTGTACAGTAAAACCATCAGAACACAACATGAGCAGAGTCAGCAAACCATTTAGAGGGTCAGTAGTTGAGGCATAAACACAGCATAGACTCTGAGGCATCACAACAACCTGCTGCTGTAGCAGGACAAAAATGAAGGAAAAGCTGGTTATAAGAACATAAGAACAGCCTTGCTGGAACAGGCCACAGCCCATCCAGTCCAGCATTCTGTCTCATACAGTGGCTCATCATTTGCTTCAGGGTATTTCCAAGCAGATGTCTTCACCTGCTTAGGATTCCCTGGAAATGGCATTGAGAGATTTATTTATTTATTTAAATTTCTATGCCGCCCACTCAGGTAAAAACCCGACTCAGGGCGGTGTACAACAGTTAAAAACATATAAAAACATGTTAAAACCCCATCATCCACCCATACATCCAACTTCATTACTCCCACCCCATTTAAAACTAAAAGCTAAGGTGGGGGGGGGGGAGGGAATGCAAAGACACAGAAGGAGAGCACAACTGGACTAGTTGGGGATGAGCCAGCAGGCCAGGGCCGTAGTCCTATTAGGGCCCCACACCTGCCCCGCCAGCCAGGTCTTCAAACCTTTCCTGAAAGGCAGCAATTCCGTCTGTAGCATCAATTCTGTTGGCAGGAGGTTCCATAGGGCTGGAGCGGACATGGAGAAGGCCCTCCTCCGTGTGCCAGAGAGGCCAGCCCCTCTAGCTGAAGGCACAACTAGGGAGCCCTTCCGGTCCGCTATGGTTGGATGGGCAGAAACTCTTGGGATGATGTGGTCTCTCAGGTAACCTGGCCCACTGCCATATAGGGCTTTAAAGGTCAAAACCAAGCATCTTGAATTGCACCCGGAGGCAAACTGGCAACCAGTGGAGCTCCCAGAGTAGTGGGGAGGTGCGGGCATAACGCCCACACCCCATCACCACCTGGGCAGCCGCATTCTGCACCAGCTGTAGCCTCCGAATGCTTGCTGTTACTAGTGTGAGCTCTGGTTAAGGTTAACCACAAGGGGATATGAAACTCTTGTTTGAAGTGGATTCATTGAATGAAAAGAAACCTAGCTAGACTTTTTTCTACACCTGGTGCAAACATTCTTCTTAACTGATCAGTCTGTAATTCAACTCAGAGAAAGGATTTCCTGCAACCAGGAGATGGGGTTGAGGTTATTGGCACTGGATCCCAATTTAGTATCCAATTAGCAGGGAATGAGCGTCACACTTAACTTTGGCAACTCAAAGCACCATGATTACCAAAATGTATAAATAGAAGTGCACAATTTCACAACAAATCTACAAGCCAGGTGTGTTTTAGGGGAGATGATATGTAAGAGCAATTACTCCATAAGAGAAGTCAGCAGAAGGAAAGGGCAAAGGGTTCAGATCACGGGACCATTGCTGGTTTGGCAGCTATGAAATTAAAGTGGTTTGGAATTGCTATCCTCAAATATCTTGGTACCGTATTTTATGGAGAAAATAGAGACTCAGATTAGTCATTACACATTATGCTAGTAGGAAATTATATGTTCTTTGGTAGGAGTAAGGCAAATGGATGGAAAAATGTAGCTTTGGAATTACCACATCAGAAAAATTAACCTTAGAATGGCAGCTATTTTGTGATTAGGAAATGTCAAACACTATCTCTATCTATATATCTATATCTATCTATCTATCTATCTATCTATCTATCTATCTATCTATCTATCTATCTATCTAGATAGATAGATAGATAGATAGATAGATAGATAGATAGATAGATAGATAGATAGATAGATAGATAGATAGATAGACAGATATAGATTTGTTGTTGTTCAGTTGCACAGTCGATTCCGACCCTTTGCGACTCCATGGACCATTCTCCTCCAGGCACCTCTGTCCTCCACCATCCTCCTCAGCCAGCCCAGCTCTGTGCCCACTGTGTCTACAATACCATCTATCCATCTCATCTTTGGACGTCCTCTTCTTCTCTTGCCCTCTACCTTTCCCAGCATCAGAGCCTTCTCAAGTGAGTCCTCCCTTCTCATTTGATGTCCAAAGTACTTTAGCTTCATCTTCACTATTTGTCCCTCCAATGAACAGTCAGGTTTGATTTCCTCCAGTATTGACCTGTTTGTTCTCTTTGCTGTCCAAGGGACTCTCAGGACTCTCCTCCACATCTTAAAGGCATCTATTCTTCTGCGCTCAGCCTTCCTAATAGTCCAGCTCTCACACCCCATACATTACCACTGGGAATACCATTGCTTTGACTATGCAAATTTTTGTTTTCAAGGTGATGTCTCTGCTTTTCACTATATTCCCCAGGTTTCTCATAGTTTGTCTCCCCATAATCAGTCGTCTTTTTATTTCATGGCTACAGTCACCATCTGCAGTAATCTTAGATCCCAGGAAAGTAAAATCTGTCACTGCTTCTACTTCTTCCCCATCTATTTTCCAGGAACTGATCGGACCTGTTGCCATTATCTTGGTTTTCTTAATATTAAATCCTAAGCCAGCTTTTGCACTTTCCTCCTTCAATACAATCAAGAGGTTCTTTAGGTCTTCCTCACTTTCTGCCATTAGGGTGGTATCATCTGCATATCTCAAATTGTTGATGTTTCTCCCAGCAATTTTGATCCAATACTGTGATTCCTCCATCCCTGCATTGTGCATTATGTGCTCTGTGTATAGATTGAACAAGCAGGGTGATAAAATGCAAACGTGTCTCACTCCTTTTCCTATTCCAAACCACTCTGTCATTCCGTGTTCTGTCCTAACTGTTGCCTCTTGGTTCATGTACAGATTTCTCATGAGGCATATGATGTGCTCTGGTATTCCCATCTATATCTATATCTATATCTATATCTATATCTATATCTATATCTATATCTATATCTATATCTATATCTATATCTATATCTATATCTATATCTATATCTATATCTATATCTATATCTATATCTATATCTATATCTATATCTATATCTATATCTATATCTATATCTATAGATAGATAGATAGATAGATAGATAGATAGATAGATAGATAGATAGATAGATAGATAGATAGATAGATAGATATTCACCCACCCATATCTAGAATCCTGGCCACAGCCATGGCAGGTAAAGAATGACCTGCAGCTGGGGTCAACCTCAGCATCTTTTCCGCTTCACCAGGGTCCTACCAAAGGGTCAATGGAAGACTATGGATGGGTGATCCCTTTCCTAGCATTAATTGCAAAGTGGAAGGCAAGAAGATGAACAAGAGAGGAATGTTCCCATTCAAAATGTTTCCTTCCCAGTAGTGACTATGAAAGAGGAAGCTACTGATGGGTAGGAAAAGCCTGTGAGAAAGTCAAAAAAGAAAAAGGGACAGAGAAAGAGAAAGAGAGAATCCAAAGAGATGAGACAGAGGAATGGAGGTCGACAGAGAGGAGAAAAGTGAAACTGTCACATCTGTGTGGATAAGTGGGGCCAACAGTGGATTGGTCAATGCCTACATTGCTGGACTCTCCTTAACAGGTGGGTCTTCTACACTGGAAACCAGCACTTTCCACAGCAGCAAAGATTGAGTGCTTTAGTTCATGTCTAAAGTACATGAACCTACTGTGGGCTGATGTGGGGTCCAGTCAACAGAATCTGGTGAGACTACAGACCCATAGGTCACACCAGCTCTGACCAACTGGAGGCATCAGAGGCAGTTTGAAATAATGCACAAGTCAGGCCAAAGACCTGAAAGAAATATCATAGAATGAGCCATTCCCCTTTCTGTCAATGTGTTATTATTGGATGATGTAGCAAATGGACAGAACTATATGGTGAGAAAGGTTTAAAAAAGTACCCATGGTTCAAATGACCCCCTTGTAAACAATTATGCAGTAAAGGAGGTTTATTTGTGAATGCTTTTGGACTTAATTTATGTTGACAAGCATGCCTAGTGGTCTATGCAATGCCCATTTACCTACAGATAGACTGAGGACTCACACAAGTATGTTAACAGTAAAGGCCAGTGATTAGGGCTTTAAACAAGCATCATCCCATCCCAGAGATTTCATGGACAAAACCTAAGAAACATGAAATGTTCCTGTGATGCCACAGGAATAACTCTTTGGTAGTAATTGTAAAATGTTGTATATGTGACAGACAGGTAAGCTATGATAACACATTATGGAACTGAAAAGTCAGTGAGGTACTGTTGTGTCCTAAAGCCTGTGCCTTTAAACAATGTACCTATCCATGTGTATCCAATGTAACCTTTTCTATGTGCAACATTGTAACCTCCAGCTGCATCACTGTAACCTTAATAGGACGCGAGCTAGTGACCACTAGATGGCAATAGCGAGCATCCAAGCTCATTGGTCCAAGACTCACCTTGAACAACAGCGCGGGAAGATTCCCGCCACTACCTTCACCTGGACAAGAAGGGCGTGACCTGCAATGACGTCACGCAGCCTGTAGCCAATAGGCTATCAAGGAGCCACATTCAAATGTATAGCCACTGTATATATTGAGCTGTTCGTCCGTCATTACCACATGTTCCCTCTGACCAGCATGTAATAAAGTTGTGTTAAGCCAGCTCTTCGGCTGTCCTGGTGTCTTTGGTCCCATACACTAAATTGGCGATGAAGGTGGGATAATGGCTGCCCACGGGACCAAGACATACGCCGGTTTCGACATCAAGAAACCGCAAGATTGGGAACTCTTCGAAATGGACTTCCAAGGCGCGCTGGTGGAGTTCGAGGTGACGGACGAGGCAAAGAAGAGAGCCATCCTCACCAGAATGCTCGGGCACGACGGAAAGAGAGTACTGATTGACCTCATCGCACCCAAAAAGGCAGCTGAATTCAAGGCAAAAGAGCTCCTGACGGTGCTGAGAGACCATTTCCGGCCCTCGGTAGCGATGTTTCCCGCTCGGAGCGCGTTTTGGAGGCGAGTCCAAGCGCCTGGTGAGTCGGTCGCCGCTTTCGTAGCGGCCCTGCGTCTGGCTGCCGGCCCATGCAAATGGGAAAATTTGGAAGTCACCCTCAGGGACTGCATGCTATGCGGCCTGAAGGACGCCGAGATTCAGCGCACGCTAATGAATCAGGAGCCTCCCCCCACGTTGCAGGAGGTCCTGAAAGCGGCACAGGCCGCGGAAGCCACGAAGGCCGGGGTGCAAGAGCTCCAGGACTGGCGGCCGAAGGCCGACAAAACAGAGAGTTCGGTGCACGCAGCCCAGCGAATTTCGAAATCGTCCGCCGAAAGCAGCGACGACGAGGACGTCCGGAGGGTCCGGAAGGAGGGCCGGTGGTGTGACGGCTGCGGGGCAGCTCACGACCGTGCCAGGTGCCCGTTCAGAAAAGCCGAGTGCCACAACTGCGGGCGACGCGGGCACATAGCCAAAGTCTGCAGACAACGGCGCAAGGACCGGAGGAGCTCGCCCGACCGCCCAGTGAGGGACCGGAGGAGCTCGCCCGACCGCCCAACGAGGCCAGACTGCTCGGCTAGACTAAAGGATGGCGCCCGGCCCACGAGGAAGCAGGACGGTGTGGGCCGCATCTCCGACGACAGCGACGACGCCGCCCCGGTTTTCAGCGTGTCCATGGGACACCCCCGTTACTTTGTTGAGGTACTGGTGCAAGGGGCCCCTGTTAGGATGGAGATTGACTCTGGCTCCTCTTATTCCATCATTTCCCAGAGGGAATTTTTGAGAATTGCCCCCCGCGTACGGCCCAAGCTCAAAGCGTTGAGGTCCACGCTTCGGGACGTGCAAGGGAACAGTATCCCGGTGTTGGGGGTTGGGAATTTCCAGGTTCAGTATAAGCGGCACGCCGCGGAACTCCCCCTAGTCGTTCTTAAGGGGGGTAATTGCAGCCTCCTCAGGACTCAATGGTTCCAGCCCCTGGGTTTGTTCATTGGGGGGGGTGCACGCCGTTGGGTCTGACCCGATACAGGAGGTGTGCGACGCGCACCCCGAAGTCTTCAAGAAGGGACTTGGGAAATTCAATGGACCCCCAGTAACGTTCGACTGGACCCGGAGGTCCGCCCAATCAGACTCAAACCGCGCCGGGTACCTTTTGCACTCAAGGACAAAATAGAGGCGGAACTGGACAAATTAGTGGGCCAGGGGATTCTTGTTCCTGTTGATTCCGCGGAGTGGGAAACTCCAATTGTCACAGCATTGAAGGCCAATGGGGAGGTTCGCATTTGTGCCGATTATAAGTGCACCATTAATAAGGCAATCCGCCCTAATGCGTACCCGGTGCCGGTAGTCAGCCATTTGCTAGCCAGGTTACATGGGGGAAAGTGTTTCGCTAAGCTCGACCTGGCACAGGCCTATCAGCAACTCATGGTAACCCCTGCCGCAGCTGCTGCACAGACCATAATCATGCATAAGGGGGCGTTCCAGGTGACGCGCCTCCAATTCGGCGTGAACTCGGCGCCTGGAATTTTCCAGTCACTCGTGGAACGCCTCCTCAAAGGGCTGGACGGCGTTTTACCATATTTTGATGACGTATTGATAACGGGGGGGAGTGAGGTTGAGTTGGCTGAAAGGCTAAACAAGGTCCTGGCGGCGTTCGAACGGGCAGGGTTGAGGTTGCGAAAAGACAAATGCGTCTTCTTCGCGAAGGAGGTTGAGTTCTTAGGGTTCCGAGTAACACCCGAGGGGATCAAACCGTCCAAATCCAAGGTGGCCGCCATCAAGAAAGCTCCTCGCCCCACATCCAAGCCCGAGTTGCAGTCGTTCCTAGGGCCCTTAAACTTCTACCACTCCTTCCTTCCACGGAAGGCTGCGGTGGCTGAGCCGCTTCACAAGTTGCTCAAGAAAGATGCGGCATGGAAGTGGGGCGATGACCAGGAGAGGGCATTCACGGAACTGAAACAACTCCTGGCGTCTGACGCCATTCTGACCCATTTCGACCCCAAACGGCCGGTGGTATTGATCTGTGATGCGTCCCCAGTGGGGGTGGGGGCAGTGTTATGCCACGTGTTCGAAAACGGGAGGGAGGCCCCAATAGCGTTTTACTCCAGGTCCCTGTCCCAAGTGGAGAGAAACTACGCCCAGACAGACAGGGAGGCGCTGGCGATAGTTGCGGGGACCAAAAAATTTCACGATTTTCTGTATGGCTGCCCCTTCACCATCGTGACTGACCACAAGCCCCTGCTAGGCATTTTTACCGCAGATAAGCCCACGCCACAGATCCTGTCCCCGAGAATGCTTAGGTGGGCCATTTTTCTCAACGCCTACCAGCATGCGTTGGTGTACCGGCCCGGGAAAGAGATCAGCCATGCGGACGCTCTATCGAGGTCCCCCCTCCCCCTGACGCCCAGCCAGGTGAGCAAGGGGGAGCGAGACCATCAGGTTCTCATGATAGAGGTGCTGGATTCGCCCCCCGTAGTGCCCGCCGACATTGCCACAGCGACAAGGAAGGACAAGACGTTGGCAGCGGTTTGCTCCTGGGTACAGAAAGGGTGGCCGGCGTCTTCCCCAGCAGAGGAATTCGCCCCATTTTTTAGGAAGAAGCTGGAGCTGTCCCTAGAGAGGGGGTGCCTCTTGTGGGGGCAGCGGGTGGTGATCCCTACATCCCTTCGACCGCGGGTGCTTAAACTGCTGCACGTCAGCCACCCCGGAATTGTGCACTCCAAAGCGCTGGCCCGGAGTTACTTCTGGTGGCCCCAGTTAGACGCCGACATCGAGCACATGGTCGGCACTTGTGAGAGTTGCCAATGCTCCAGACCAGAGAAGGCCCGTCTTCCCCACAGGGAGTAGGACGCAGCTAAGGGGCCGTGGTCCCGGATACACATAGATTTCGCGGGCCCGTTCCGAGGAACTCTGTTTCTCCTTGTTGTGGACGCTTTCTCTAAGTGGTTGGAGGTCGTCCCAGTCACAAGCACCTCCTCGGCCGCGACAATTAAGCATTTGCGGAGAATTTTTTCCACGTTCGGCATACCCGACACTCTAATTAGCGATAACGCTAGTTGCTTCACGTCCGCTGAGTTCAGGGCATTCACAGAGATTAACGCCATCCGGCACATCACCTCCGCCCCTTTCCATCCGGCCACCAATGGCCAAGTGGAGCGCCTCGTACGCACCACGAAGGACGCGCTGCGGCGCATGGGCCCCGGGGACCTCAACCTGCAAGTGTGTCAGTTTCTGCTAGGGTACAGGGTGACCCCGCTAGCGTCAGGCTACTCCCCTGCGGAGCTTTTAATGCGCAGAAAGCTGACCACCATACTCACTAGACTAGATCCCACGAGAGTTGAGGACAAGGGGAGGAACATAGGGTTAGAAGCCACCAAGAGTTTCAGCGTGGGTGCCCCGGTACATTGCAGGAACTACGCCAGCGCGGGGCCAGCCTGGGTACCGGGGGTGGTTGTGGAACAGACCGGCCCCGTGTCGTACCGCGTGGAGACCAACACGGGTCTACTGTGGCGGCGACACGCGGACCAGCTCCGGAGCCGGGTCCCAGGAAGTCAGGGCGCCGACGGCGCGAACACAAATTCAGCGTTAGGGTTCTCCCCCACCCGTTTAGCCCAAGGGGGAGGAGAGGGGGGTCCAGAGCCCCCACCAAGGGGGGAGGAGAAGGAATTCATCTTCATAGATATCCCGCGGGATCCCCCAACAGAGTTTAATTTTGATTTCCAGAACCGGGGGGGGGTCGGAGTGGTCCCCCACCCGTCCAAGCGAGAAGAGGGGTTTTACGTTAGCCCCTGGTGCCCCCGGTTCAACCACAACGGAATCTACCTTTTCCCCTAAAGCTGCAAAACCGCAGCAAGCCTCTAACAAGTCTCCCTCTCCCATTACAGGACAAGGGTCCAGGGAACAAGGAAGCGGGAGCGGCCCCCGGGTGGGCCAACCCACATCGCGGCCCAAACACGAGTGCAATAAACCATCTTGGCTAAGAGACTTCGTCTCATCCTAGGGGGGAGGGGTGTTGTGTCCTAAAGCCTGTGCCTTTAAACAATGTACCTATCCATGTGTATCCAATGTAACCTTTTCTATGTGCAACATTGTAACCTCCAGCTGCATCACTGTAACCTTAATAGGACGCGAGCTAGTGACCACTAGATGGCAATAGCGAGCGTCCAAGCTCATTGGTCCAAGACTCACCTTGAACAACAGCGCGGGAAGATTCCCGCCACTACCTTCACCTGGACAAGAAGGGCGTGACCTGCAATGACGTCACGCAGCCTGTAGCCAATAGGCTATCAAGGAGCCACATTCAAATGTATAGCCACTGTATATATTGAGCTGTTCGTCCGCCATTACCACATGTTCCCTCTGACCAGCATGTAATAAAGTTGTGTTAAGCCAGCTCTTCGGCTGTCCTGGTGTCTTTGGTCCCATACACTAAAGGTACTGCTGCAAGTGTTCCCAGACTGTTCTTAGACTACAGACTAGAATTAGCAGTTGGAAGAAAGCACATTGTTCAAAGGAAAATCATCTAAACCAAAGTTGTCAAACAGACAGACAGACCAAAAGCAATGAATCTGCTGAGAGACACCTGGGGTAAGCTACATAATATTACAGTACAATGAAATCCACACCCAGTGAGATCAGCAGTGTCCCCTTCCCTTAGATTTCAGGACCAAACCCTAAGACTAGGCAATCCTACCAGGGATATTAGCTAAATTTGCCTGTGTTCTATGATTATCCTACATTTGGGCAGCACAACTGAAGACAGAGAAAGAGGGACTGAATAAAGAGAGATTTTGTTCAACCACAGCCAAAATACTTAGGAAGGCTCTATTTTTCAGATTTACACCAAAGCGAAAAAGCATCTCAACTGTACTAAAAATGTTTCAACTGCAACAAAATCTAAGCTCTATGGCTTTCTAAATGCTGATGAAAAATGTAAAATGAGTTAAGTGAAGCAGCATTTCCTGGTTGTCATGCAAACTAGGACCTTAAAATTTCACAACTGTATATGAACTCAATATATTTAAAGAATCTTGCTCCACTTACGGTCCTTAACAAACACAGCAACACTTCCTGCTGTTTATCAAGCGTGGAAATGTATTTAGCAACAGAAGGTTTCTATATTTTGCCACAAGCTTTTGACATGAGGCTGAGGAAGATAAGCTTCCACAGTGTGGTATTCTGTAGATCAGGGGTTAGCAACCTACTGCCCATTGGCCAAATCCAGCCCATGGTGCCAAATAATCCGGCCCCCGTCCTTGCTCCAACTGCCACTGCTGCAGCCACCACATTTACGGCAGCTGCCGGCATATGTTTACTGCAGCCGTAAATGCGTTTGTGGCAGCCGCATTTATGGCAGTGTTTACAGTGGAGGAAACACCAGTCCAGCCCCCTCAAATGTCTGAGAGAGCGTGACCCAGCCCACAACTTAAAAAGGTTGCCAACCCCTGCTGTAGATGAATGTGCCTCCTTCTAAACCTTTAGTGTAAGGGACCAAAGACAATGAAACAGCCGAAAGGTTGGCTTAACACAGGTTTATTGCATGATGATCCGGAGGAACATGTGGTAATGGTGGATGAGTAGCTCAATATATACAGCTGGCTATACATTTGAATGTGGCTCGTCGACAGACTATTGGTTGCTGCCCGCGTGATGTCGTAGAGGTCACGCCCTTCTTGACCAGGTGAAGAGGTGGCGGGGAATCTTCCCGCGCTGCTGAACCAGGTGAATCTGAGCCATGAGAGCTGGACGCTCGCTACTGCCATCTAGTGGTCACTAGCTCGCGTCCCCTTATCAGGTTTACATTGATGCAGCTGAAGGTTATAATGTTGCACACAGAAAGGTTACATTGTTAACACATGGCAATGGTACATTGTTAAAGGCACAGCTTTACAGAACACAACATCCCTCCCCCCTAGGATGAGACGAAGTCTCTCAGCCAAGATGGCTTGTTGCATGTGCGTTTGGGCCGTGACGAGGGCTGCCCCCCCCCGGGGGCATTATTGCTTCTTTGTTCCCTGGTCCCTTGTCCTGAAATGGGAGAGGGAGACTTGTTAGTGGCTTGCCGCTGTCTGGCGGCCTTAGGGGAAGGGAAAAACTCCATTGTGGGCAGACCGGGGGCAGTCGGGGCTAACGAAAAACCCCTCTTCTCGCTTGGACGGGTGGGGGACCACTCCGAAACCCCCCCCCGGTTCTGTAAATCAAAATCTAACTTAGTAGGGGTATCCGCATTTGTGGGGACCTTCCGCGAGATATGTATGGGGTCGGGTCCCTCCTCCTCGGAAAGATCCCCCAGGGTATCTACGAGGATATCCTCCTCCCCCCTTGGTGGGGGCCCGCGGTCCCCCTTCCCTCCCCCTTGGGCTGAACGGGTGGGGGAGAACCCTAACGCTGACTTATTCTCTGCTTGGTCTGTGCCCTGCTCATCGGAGACCCTGCGTCGGAGCTGGTCCGCGTGCCGCCTCCACAGGAGCCCTGTGCTGGTTTCCACGCGGTACGACACGGGGCCGGTTTGCTCCACAACTACGCCCGGTACCCAGGCTGGGCCCGTGCTGGCGTAATTCCTGCAATGCACGGGGGCGCCTACACTGAAACTCTTCGTGGCCTCTAGCCCGATGTTCCTTCCTTTGTCCTCTACCCTCGTGGGGTCTAGCCTAGTAAGGATGGTGGTCAGTTTCCTGCGCATTAAGAGCTCTGCGGGGGAGTATCCTGATGCCAACGGGGTGACCCTGTACCCTAGCAGAAACTGACACACTTGTAGGTTCAGATCCCCTGGGCCCATGCGCCGCAACGCGTCCTTCGTGGTGCGGACGAGGCGCTCTACTTGGCCATTGGTGGCCGGGTGAAAAGGGGCGGAGGTGATGTGCCGAACGGCGTTGATCTCCATGAATGCCCTAAACTCGGAGGACGTGAAACAACTAGCATTGTCGATAATTAACGTGTCGGGTATGCCGAACGTGGAAAAGAGCCTCCGCAAATGCCTAATGGTCTGGGCCGAGGAGGTGCTCGTGACTGGGATAACCTCCAACCACTTGGAGAAGGCGTCCACTACAAGAAGGAACAGGGTGCCTCTGAATGGGCCCGCGAAATCAACGTGCACCCGGGACCACGGCCCCTTAGCCGCGTCCCATTCCCTGTGGGGAAGGCGGGCCTCCTCTGGTCTGGAGCATTGGCAACTTTCACAAGTGCCGACCATGTGCTCAATGTCGGCATCCAGCTGGGGCCACCAGAAGTAACTCCGGGCCAGCGCCTTGGATCGCACGATGCTGGGGTGGCTGACGTGCAGCAGCTTGAGCACCCGCGGCCGAAGGGAAGTGGGAATCACCACCCGCTGCCCCCACAAGAGGCACCCCCTCTCTAGGGACAGTTCTAACTTTTTTCTGAAAAATGGAGCGAACTCCTCCGCTGGGGAGGACGCGGGCCACCCTTTCTGCACCCAGGAGCTTACTGCCGCTAACGTCTTGTCCTTCTCTGTCGCTTTGGCAATGTCGGCGGGCATTACGGGGGGCGAATCCAGCACCTCTATCATGAGGACCTGATGGTCCCACTCCCCCTTGCTCACCTGGCTGGGCGTTAGGGGGAGGGGAGACCTTGATAGAGCGTCCGCATGGCTGATCTCTTTCCCGGGCCGGTAGACCAACGCGTGCTGATACGCGTTGAGAAAAATGGCCCACCTGAGCATCCTCGGGGACAGGATCTGTGGGGTGGGCTTATCTGTGGTAAAGATGCCTAGCAGGGGCTTGTGGTCCGTCACAATGGTGAAGGGGCGGACATACAGAAAATCGTGAAATTTTTTCGTCCCCGCGACTATTGCTAGTGCCTCCCTGTCTGTCTGTGCGTAGTTTCTCTCCGCTTGGGACAGGGACCTGGAGTAAAATGCTATCGGGGCCTCCCTTCCGTTTTCCAACACGTGGCACAGCACCGCCCCCACTCCCACTGGAGATGCATCACAGGTCAGAACTACTGGGCGTTTGGGGTTGAAGTGGGTCAGTGTGGCGTCGGACGCCAGGAGGCTTTTTAGCTCGCTAAATGCCCTTTCTTGGTCATCGCCCCACTTCCATGCCTGGTCTTTCTTTAGCAGTTTGTGTAGCGGCTCAGCCACCGCTACCTTTCGGGGGAGGAAGGAGTGGTAAAAGTTGAGCAGCCCTAGGAACGACTGCAACTCGGGCTTGGAGGTGGGGCGGGGGGCTTTCTTAATGGCTGCCACCTTGGACTTGGATGGTTTTATTCCCTCAGGAGTCACACAAAACCCTAGGAACTCAACCTCGGTTGCGAAGAAGACGCATTTGTCCTTTCGCAGCCTCAGCCCCGCCTTTTCGAATATTGTCAGGACCTTCCCCAACCTCTTGGCCAATTCGGCCCGACTCCCCCCGTTATTAACACGTCATCAAAATAAGGCAACACCCCCTCCAGTCCCTTCAGGAGGCGTTCCACGAGTGACTGGAAAATTCCTGGCGCCGAATTCACGCCGAATTGGAGGCGCGTCACCTGGAACGCCCCCTTATGGGTGACTATGGTCTGCGCAGCAGCTGCGGCAGGGGACACCGTAAGCTGCTGGTAGGCCTGTGCTAAGTCGAGCTTAGCGAAACACTTCCCCCCGTGTAACCTGGCCAGCAGATGGCTGACTACCGGCACCGGATATGCATTCGGGCAGATCGCCTTGTTGATGGTGCACTTGTAGTCGGCGCATATGCGGACCTCCCCATTGGCTTTTAGTGCGGTTACAATTGGAGTTTCCCACTCCGCAGAATCAACAGGCACAAGGATCCCCTGACCCACCAATTTGTCCAGTTCCGCCTCGATCTTGTCCTTGAGTGCGAACGGCACCCTGCGTGGTTTAAGGCGAATTGGGCGGACCTCCGGGTCCAGGTCAAAAGTCACTGGGGGCCCCTTGAATTTCCCCAGTCCTTTTTTGAAAACTTCGGGGTGCGCCTCGCACACCTCCTGAATTGGATCAGTCCCAACGGCGTGCATCCCAACGGTGTGCACCCCCCCAATAAACAACCCCAGGGACTGGAACCATTGAGTCCCGAGGAGGCTGCAATCTCCCCCTTTAAGCACGACTAGGGGGAGGGACGCGGCGTGCTTCTTGAATTTAACCTGAAATTCTCCAATCCCCAACACTGGAATGCTGTTCCCTTGCACGTCCCGTAGCGTGGACCTCAACGCTTTGAGCTTGGGTCGCTTGTGGGGGGCAATTTCCAAAAACTCCCTCTGGGAAATGATTGAATATGAGGACCCCGAGTCAATTTCCATCCTAATGGGAACCCCTTGAACTAGTACCTCAACAAAGTAGCGGGGGTGCCCTGTAGACACGCTGAACACTGGGGCGTCGTCCTCGCTGCCGTCGGAGATGCGGCCCACGCCATCCTGCTTCCGCGTGGCCTGGGCGCCATCCTTGGGTCCCGTTGGGCGGTCTTGTCCCGCGGAACGGTCTGCGGAGCTCCTCCGGGTTTCGCGCTTCTTCCTGCACACCTTGGCGATGTGCCCGCGGCGGCTGCAGTTGTGGCACTCGGCCTTCCGGAAGGGGCACTTTACGCGGGCGTGGGCCGCTCCACAGCCGTCGCATCGCCGGCTCTCCTTCCGGACCCTCCGGACGTCCTCGTTGTCGCTGCTCTCTGTGGACGACCTCGAAGTTCGCCGGGCCGCCTGTACCGGAGCCTCTGCCTTGCTCGACTTCGGCCGCCAGTCCTGGAGTTCTTGGACCCCAGCCTTTGTAGCTTCTGCGGCCTGGGCCGCTCTGACGACCTCCTGCAACGTGGGAGGCGGCTCTTGGTTCATTAATGTGCGCTGGGTCTCGGCGTTGTTCAGGCCGCACAGCACACAGTCTCGGAGGGTGATTTCAGCATTCTCCCATTTGCACGTGCCGGCCGCCAGCCGCAGGGCCGCCACGAATGCGGCGACCGTCTCCCCGGGCGCTTGGACTCGCCTCCAGAACGCACTCCGAGCGGGAAACATCGCCGTGGCGGGCCGGACGTGCTCACGCAGCATCTGCATGAGTTCCTTGGCCTTGAATTCGCTCACCCTCCTCGGTGCAATCAGGTCCACCAAGGTCCTCTTGGTTTCTTGTCCGAGCATCCTGGTGAAGATGGCCCTTTTCTTTGCCTCTTCCGTGACTTCGGACTCAATCAGTGCTGCCTGGAAGTCCATCTCGAAGATCTCCCAGTCGCCCGGTTTCCTGATTTCGAAACCGGCGCATGTCTTGGTCCCGTGGGCTGCCATATCCCACCTTCGTCGCCAATTTAGTGTAAGGGACCAAAGACAATGAAACAGCCGAAAGGTTGGCTTAACACAGGTTTATTGCATGATGATCCGGAGGAACATGTGGTAATGGCGGATGAGTAGCTCAATATATACAGCTGGCTATACATTTGAATGTGGCTCGTCGACAGACTATTGGTTGCTGCCCGCGTGACGTCGTAGAGGTCACGCCCTTCTTGACCAGGTGAAGAGGTGGCGGGGAATCTTCCCGCGCTGCTGAACCAGGTGAATCTGAGCCATGAGAGCTGGACGCTCGCTACTGCCATCTAGTGGTCACTAGCTCGCGTCCCCTTATCAGGTTTACATTGATGCAGCTGAAGGTTATAATGTTGCACACAGAAAGGTTACATTGTTAACACATGGCAATGGTACATTGTTAAAGGCACAGCTTTACAGAACACAACAAAACCCTAAGGTTAAATGTGCTTTTTGAAGATATTTACACAAATTTTAAACCACTGAACACTTTATTCCTATGCATTTTAAGTTACCAAATATTTCACAGATTAAAACAGGAATGCTCCTGAACATTTAGAACCTCCCTATTCTCAGGCTACAGAGAATTGCTCCATACCAACATGGCTCTCTTTATATATTGCTGAAAACATTCTGGGGATTTTATTTATTTATTTATTTATTATTCAATTTTATATCCCACCCTACTCAACACATGGCCGACTCAGGGAAGCTAACAACATATAAATGACCCCGGGACACCCCACAGGGTTTACAAATGAGATACAATATTCAAATTACAATAATAAATATATCAGAATATCAGCAAAACCTATGAAACAATAACAAAAATAGAGCAATCAAGCAAAAATACATTATAAATACAATAATCATGGCATGAACACATAATCATGAATTGAACAGCAATAATATAATAATATAATGTACTAATGAAATCAAAAAACAACATATCAATCAGTTTCAGAAATAAGCGACTCTACTACCCATCCCTTCCTACCAGACCACTAGGACAAAGGGGTGGGGGGAGATAAAGATAAACCAACCTCCCACCACCACATAGTCCTTAGGTCCAGCCAGGTAAAAAAAGAGGGAGGGAGATGGGGCAATGAAGGTAAAGATAGTCCAAGAGGGCATGAAGTCCAACGTACTTTTAGACCCCGCCCGAACGACAAAGGGTGGTACGTTGTGGAGCTGAGTTGGTAATGGCTCCTATTGTCCTAGCCGCGATAGAACCACCAAAAATGCCCTAACCTCAAATGAACGGCCAGACCAAATGGAAAGCCGAGAAACCAAGAATTCCTGCCTCCCTCTGACCGGCGAGGGCATGGGGTGGGCATTGCAGCTTCGCAGAAGCAAAGGTGGTCGGCTTTTGAAGCCCCGGTGTTGCGCCTGGTGTTCCTGCCTCCCTCTGACCGGCGGGGCCATGGGGCGGGCGTTGCAGCTTCGCAGCAGCAAAGGCAGTCGGCTTTTGAAGCCCGGGTGTTGCGCCAGGTGTTTCTGCCTCCCTCTGACCAGCGGGGCCATTTATAATTCCACTTATTTGCATGTCTACCCATCCAACCCTGACAGTAATGCAACTCTGATGATACAAAGTAAGTGGATCACACATATAGGACAAGGGGACAGGTCAGTGGAAGTGGTGCTGTGAGACAAGGAAGGAAACAGAGAAGGGAATGGGAGCAGCAATGTGATAGTACCTTCTCAGGCAGTGGGAGACTTTAGATTCCCACTCTTGGTGGATACCACAATTTAAATATGAGCGCATAAGGTTGAGTTCATAGTAGAGACTCAAGGTCTACACATGGCATTAGGAGCAGGTGGAGAAGAAGTGGGGTTAATAGGGTCAGTAGGAGGTCTGGTATGCTATTTGATCTGATCCTCCCTTCTTAAGCCACTTCACAATGCATTATTATTATTATTATTATTATTATTATTATTATTATTATTATTATTATTATTATTATTATTATTATTATTATTATTATTATTATTATTATTATTATTATTATTGTTGTTGTTGTTGTTGTTGTTGTTGTTGTTGTTGTTGTTGTTGTTGTTGTTGTTGTTGTTTGTTGTTTGTTGTTGTTGTTTGTTGTTGTTGTTGTTGTTGTTGTTGTTGTTGTTCGACTTATATGCTGCCCCACTCGCACAAGCGACTCTGACAGTGCGTCACTGCAGACCAAATAGGTCTTGAGATCTGTACGTCATGTGGATGGAAGGATTGTTCCAAATGATATATCACATTGATGGGGCCTAATCAATCAATCAATCAATCAATCAATATGTACGTACGTACGTACGTATGTATGTATGTAATATTGTTATTGCTTGTAACCACATGAATACTTTCCTTAGAAATATGGATGGTTTTCCTTATGCACTATGTGGGGTCATGTGACCGCTTTTGCTCATAGAGTATAACAGTTCTTTGTTCTAGGCTTCTGGAATGTGATATAGGGGCAGTGGGAGAGAACAGAAGAAGAATGGAAGAATCCCAGCATGTGAAGATTACACAGAGAATGATTGGAGGGCAGAAAATCTAGGGAGTAGTAAGAGAAAAACCTGGGGAAGAGGTATAAGAAGACTTGCAAGAAAGGGTGCGGGAATGCACATTTCCTGTATCATAATGAAGTCTATTGCCCGGTGCATTAACTGATTGATTATTGGATTGATGTCTGACAAGCTTGGTCTGAAGAAATAGCTTTCGGACACCAACAACACATTCTAGCGACCCTATTTAGCCTGCTCCATATGTAGGCATGCTTGAAGGCAACATTGGATCCAGTTCAATCAATGATCACACATGCTAGAAACAGACCAAACTGGAGCAATCTTACCCACACTAAAAAAAAAAAAGGACCCTGACATGGGCTTAGAAAAGTGTAGCTAAGAATGCTCTGACCACAGTGGCTTTCTCTAAGCTTTGCTATAACAAAGGTGGGAAATATATAAATAACAATCAATCAATTTTTATTATGGTTCAATTTATATTTATTTATTTGTTACATTTCTATACTACCCATTTGGGAAATTTCCCACTCTGTGTGGTGTACATGGAAATATCAAGCAATCCAACAAAACACACAACAAAAACAGATCAACCAAACAAAGTAAGCCAACATCAGCATAGTACAGCAAAAAGAACAGAAGTTAAAATGGGGGTACTTAAATATATATTTTAAAAAGTAGCGCTCCAGCTCAGAGTTAAGGAGTAGTAAAATTAGTATTTAAGATTAGTAGTGTTATAACTATTACTAAGCGTATGATGTAGCACTAGTAGTTAAATAAATAACAAGGCAACAAGCAACCTCTCCTGTTGTTCTGGACAATATATACAACCCACCCTCCACCATTGAGCATGTTGGCTCATCTGATCGTAGTCATAGACCAAAAGATCCGGAGGGTATCATCATGAGGAAGGTTGCCTAGTAGTGATTTGCTAGACCCTTTTTGGAACAACTCCCAAGAACTAAATGAATAGCAGGAATGTTCCATGGCTCTGCCAGGTGAGGTTTCTCACCCAACTGTATTAATCTGCAACTGTCGGGTGCGCCTTTGTTTCTCTCCACTGAGCACCTGCCTCCTCCTGCAAAATGTATTCTCGTTGTTCAGTTGCACAGTCGATTCTGACGCTTTGCGACCCTATGGACCATTGTCCTCCAGGCTCCTCTGTCCTCCATCATCCTCCTCAGCCTGCCCAGCTCTATGCCCACTGCATCTACAATACCATCTAACCATCTTATCTTTGGCCGCCCCCTACTTCTTTTGCCCTCCATCTTTTCCAGCATCAAGCCCTTCTCAAGTTAATCCTCTCTTCTCATTTGATGTCCAAAGTACTTCAGTATCATCTTTACTATTTGACATTCCAAGGAGCAGTCAGGGTTGATTTCTTCTAAGATTGATCTATTTGTTCTCCTCGCTGTCCAGGGGACTCTCAAAACTCTCCTCCAACACCACATTTCAAAGACATCTATTCTTCTGCACTCCGCTTTCCTAATGGTCCAGCTCTCACAACTATACATTACCACCGGGAATACCACTGCTTTGACTATACGAATTTTTGTTTGCAATGTGATGTCTCTACTTTTTACTATGTTCCCCAGGTTTCTTATAGCTTGTCTCCCAAGCATTAGTCGCCTTTTTATTTCATGGTTAGAGTCCCCATCTGCAGTGATCTTAGATCGTAAGAAAGTAAAATCTGTCACTGCTTCTACTTCTTCCCCATCTATTTTCCAGGGACTGATTGGGCCTGTTGCCATTATCTTGGTTTTCTTGATATTGAGTCTCTGTTATGTATGTTAACCACGTTTTCTGACAGGAGCGGAATGTATGTTTTCTCATGTATCTATTCTTATGCAAATAAGTGGATCGAAAATGTGCACACTCTGTTAGTCAATGGGCTTGTTATATTATCGTTACTGTTACTGTTTATAGTATATATAAGTCCGAGTTTTGCCCCATCTAAACTGTGTTCAAACCCCACTGATAAAGAGCTGAATTTCACTGCTTCACTCATCTGCTTCTTCATTCCCTGAACATGAAAGTCTCAAGCAGCTTTTACACTCTCATCTTTCAACCTATGCAGCAGCTTCTTTAGGACTTCCTCACTTTCTGCTATTAGGGTGCATACCTGTCAACCATCCCGATTTGGCCGGGATTACCACGGAATTTGATGGCAATTGCCGTCATAACCCACGCCCACGCTGCCAAAACCCCGTAATTTGGCAGCGGGGGATAACGCTTTCCATACATGCATGGAAGCTCTCCGCCGCTTGCGCAGCCCCTATGCAAGCGGCGGAGCGCTTCCACGCATGCGTGGAAGGGTTCTACACAAGTGTAAAACCCTTTCACGCATGCGTGGAAAGCGACCTGCGCACAAGCAATCTGCGCAGGTCCCGTTTTTCCCAGAGCCGTGGGTTGACAGGTATGTTAGGGTGGTATTGCTTTTTTAGTCTTGCTTTTGTTGTACAATTTGTGGAGAAGATAAGCTTGCTCACAGGCAGAGGAGAAACAGCAGGAAAATTTTAGTATGGTTTTTTCCGGTCACAACTGTCTCACTTGGCTTAATGCTTACCCTGATAAACAACTTTCTTTTAAATTAACCCAAATATTTCACTTCTGGGGTTTATACCGAAATTAGAAAAGACTTGAGTCTTGGGGCTTTTCCCCTCTCAAGAAGACATAGCTTTCTAAAGGAGCTGGGGAATTAATTATTTTTAGCAGCATGGCACTAGAAGCATTGCTCCATTTTGTTATCAGTGTGGTATGTTTTCTTCATGGCACTTTCTCTTTCAGAACTGTTAACTCTTGCAGTGGTTTTTAGCAGCCCTTTTGTTAATACAGCTGGAGTGTTAGTGTTCCTGCCCAACTGTGAAAGAGCCCATCTGAGGTTTGGGTTAGGTCAGATGAACAGGAAATGGGTAAAGCTTAGAGCAGGACATATCAGAGACTGTGGGAGTAATGCAGAAGTATTTGCATTGCTGTGAGGGCAAGTGTATTTACACAACACAGTTGTGTCACACAGTTACACGAGCTTAGTGCCAATTTAGCTGCAGTAGTACCATCCGATGGAATGCTTGGAACTGTAGTTTGATGATAGGCTTAGAACTCTTTGCCAAACAGTTCCAGTGTACAGTAAAACCCCAAGTTACGTACACATCAATTTACATAAAAATTGACTTATGTAAGGTTTTTTCTTGCAGGAAGCGCTCCCCAATTTACACAAAACGTGCTTCTTTAGAGTTTAAAATGGCACTGCCATCATTTTAAACTCTAAAATTCCACCCCACGCCACCTGCCCCCACCGCCAGAAGTCACAAGACATCACTTACCGTGGAGGTGGTGGAAGCGGTAGCACCAATGATTGTGGCAGTTTTGCTGTGTTTTCTGGAGTCCCCGCTGCTTCTACGGGGACTGGGAAAGTGCCCCCCATGTGTGTTCCCAGCCAAAATGCGCCTCAGAGAAGCCTCAGACAAAGAGCAGGATGGAGTGGTTTTCATCCGAAGGTAGGGAGATCACTCCATTTACATTCTGCTTCCCCCCTTTCATTGCATCCCTATGGAAATGCTGCCATTTACGTAAAAAACCAATGTACGTAAAAAGCTATGGAATGGACTTTTTACGTAAATCAGGGTTTTACTGTATTCCTTTGCCCAGTAATAAACCCCACAATGGAGAATGCTAATTACCATACAAAGATAAGCCCATGATCACATCAGACAGAACTGATGGCACTTTAAAAGGTAGCAAAATGTTTTAACTACACAGCACAATTATGTGTCTTTAGTGTATGAGAGGCAAGACACAGGAACAGCCGTAGTATTGGCTTAACACATCTTTATTGCATGGTGGTCTGGGGGAACATGTGGTAATGGCGGACGAACAGCTCAATATATACGGTGGTTATACATTTGAATGTGGCTCCACGATAGCCCATTGGCTACTGCTGGCGTGACGTCATTCCAGGTCACGCCCTTCTTGTCCAGGTGAGGTAGTGGCGGGAATCTTCCCGCGCTGTAGTTCTTTGGGGATTGGAACCTTGTGAGCTGGGTGCTCGCTATTGCCACCAGGTGGACATTAGCTCACGACCTAATTACACGGAATACATTGATACAGTTGGTGGTTGTTTTAATGCATAGAACTAAGAACACAACATCCCTCCCCCCTAGAATGAGACGAAGTCTCTCAACCAAGATGGCTTATTGCAAATGGGCCTTGGGCGTGACGCTGACTGGCTTGTCCCGGGAGTGCTACTGCTTCTCTGTCCCCTGGTTCCTTGTCCTGCAACGGGAGAGGGAAACTCGTTAGTGACTGGCCGCTCTTGGGGAAGGGACGGAAAAACCGGGGGCACTGGGGACTAACGAAAAACCCCGCTTCTCACTTGGATGGGTGGGGGACCACTCCAGAACCCCCCCCCCCGGTTTTGTAAATGAAAATCAGAATTATCACCTGGGGTGTCATTAGAAAGATTCCTCAGGATATCTATGCCTGGGGTGCCATTAGAAGGATTCCTCAGGATATCTATGGGGACAGAATCTCTCTCCTCCCCCCTAGGTGGGGACCACTGGCCCCCCTCACCTCCCCCTTGGGTTGAACGGGTGGGGGAGAACCCTAACGCTGAGTCCTGTTCCTCGCCGGCCGCGCCCTGGTGCTCCTGAACCCTGCGACGGAGTTGGTCTGCGTGTCGTCTCCATAGCAGACCCGTGACGGTCTCTACGCAATACGACACGGGACCCGTCCTTCCAACGACGACGCCCGGGACCCAGGCCGGCCCCGCGCTGGCGTAATTTCTGCAATGCACCGGGGCACCGACTTCGAAACTTTTCGTGTCCGCTAACCCGATATTCCTTCCTGTGTCCTCCACCCTAGTGGGGTCTAGCCTGGTCAGAATCGTGGTCAGCTTCCTACGCATTAAGAGTTCTGCGGGCGAGTACCCAGAAGCTAGGGGGTGACCCTGTAGCCTAGCAGGAATTGGCACACTTGTAGGTTGAGATCCCCAGGACCCATGCGCCTCAGCGCATCTTTAGTAGTGCGCACAAGGCGCTCGACCTGGCCGTTTGTCGCCGGGTGGAAAGGGGCGGAGGTGATGTGCCAAATGGCGTTGATCTCAGTGAATGCCCTAAACTCTGCGGACGTGAAACAACTAGCGTTATCGCTAATTAGGGTGTCGGGTATGCCGAACGTGCTAAAAACCCTACGCAAATGCTTCACTGTCGTTGCCGATGAGGTGCTCATAACCGGGATGACCTCCAACCACTTGGAGTAAGCGTCTACTAGGAGGAGAAAAAGCGTACCCCTAAATGGGCCTGCAAAATCAATGTGCACCCGGGACCATGGTCCCTTCGCCGCATCCCATTCCCTGTGCGGCAGACGCGCCTCTTCAGGCCGGGAGCATTGGCAGCTCTCGCAAGTGCCTACCATGTGCTCAATGTCGGCGTCTAACTGGGGCCACCAAAAATAGCTCCTGGCCAGGGCCTTGGAGCGGACAATTCCAGGGTGGCTGACGTGCAGCAGTTTAAGCACCCGCGGCCTCAGGGATTCGGGGACCACCACCCGTTGGCCCCACAGAAGGCACCCTCTCTCTATGGACAACTCTAGCCTCTTCCTGAAAAACGGGGCGAACTCAGTCGCCGGGGAGGACGCTGGCCACCCTTTTTGCACCCAGGAGCTGACTAGAGCTAGCGTTTTGTCCTTCCCGGTCGCCTTGGCGATGTCTGCGGGCATAATGGGGGGCGAATCCAAAACCTCTATCAGGAGTACTTGGCGGTCTTTTTCTTCCTCGCCCATGGTGCTGCTAGTGAGGGGAAGGGGAGACCTCGACAGGGCGTCCGCGTGGCTTATTTCATTCCCCGGGCGGTACACCAACGCGTGCTGATACGCATTTAAGAAGATGGCCCACCGTAACATCCTAGGGGACAGGATCTGAGGTGTGGGCTTGTCCGCAGTGAATATGCCTAGCAGGGGCTTGTGGTCAGTAACTATAGTAAACGGGCGGCCATAGAGGAAATCGTGGAACTTCTTAGTCCCCGCTATTATCGCTAGCACCTCCCTGTCTGTTTGGGCATAGTTTCGCTCAGCCTGGGACAGGGACCTGGAGTAGAATGCTACTGGGGCCTCCCTCCCGTTCTCCAGCACGTGGCACAGCACCGCCCCCACCCCCACTGGGGATGCATCACATATCAAAACCACCGGCTTCTTGGGGTCAAAATGGGTGAGAATGGCATCAGACGCTAGGAGTTGTTTCAGCTCAACGAACGCCCTCTCTTGGCTCTCGCCCCACCTCCACGCCTCGTCCTTTTTGAGCAGCTTATGCAGCGGCTCCGCTATCGAAGCCTTCCGAGGCAGGAAGGAGTGGTAGAAATTTAAGAGCCCTAGGAACGACTGTAATTCGGGCTTGGCGGTGGGGCGAGGGGCGCCTTGAATTGCGGCTACCTTGGATTTGGAGGGCTTAATTCCCGCAGGGGTTACCCGGAAACCCAAGAACTCAACCTCTTTTGCGAAGAAGACACATTTGTCTTTCTGCAGCCTCAACCCCGCCTTTTCAAATACCGCCAGTACTTTGTCTAGCCTTTCAGCCAACTCCTCCTCGCTCCCCCCCCCGTTATCAATACGTCATCAAAGTATGGCAAGACCCCATCCAGTCCTTTCAAGAGGCGTTCCACAAGCGACTGGAAAATGCCGGGCGCCGAGTTCACGCCGAACTGCAAACGCGTTACCTGGAACGCCCCCTTATGCGTGACTATTGTTTGCGCAGCAGCTGCAGCTGGGGTTACTGAGAGTTGCTGATAGGCCTGCGCCAGGTCAAGTTTTGCGAAACACTTTCCCCCATGTAATCTGGCCAACAGATGGCTGACTACCGGCACCGGATACGCATTAGGGCGGATTGCCTTATTAATGGTGCACTTATAGTCAGCACATATGCGAACCTCCCCATTGGCCTTCAGTGCAGTTACAATCGGAGTCTCCCACTCCGCGGAATCAACAGGAACAAGAATCCCCTGGCCCACCAATTTGTCCAGTTCCGCCTCTATTTTGTCCTTTAGCGCGAAAGGCACTCTGCGCGGCTTAAGTCTTATTGGGCGGACCTCCGGGTCCAGGTCGAACGCTACTGGGGGTCCCTTGAATTTTCCAAGTCCTTTCTTGAATACTTCGGGGTGCGCGTTGCACACCTCCTGTATTGGGTCAGTCCCAACGGCATGCACCCCCCCCCCAATGAACAAACCCAGGGGCTTAAACCATTGAGTCCTGAGGAGGCTGCAACTTCCCCCTTTGAGAACAACCAGGGGCAGTTCTGCGGCGTGCTGCTTGTACTGGACCTTGAATTTTCCAACCCCCAACACCGGAATGCTATTACCCTGTACGTCCCGCAGCGTGGACCTCAATGCTTTGAGCTTAGGGCGCACGTGGGGGGGAATTTCCAAGAATTCCCGCTGGGACATGATTGAGTAGGAGGAACCCGAGTCTATCTCCATCCTAACAGGGGCCCCTTGCACCAGTACCTCAACGAAGTAACGGGGGTGTCCCAAAGACACGCTGTACACTGGGGCGGCGTTGCCGTTGTCGTCGGAGATGCGGCCTACGCCGTCCTGCTTTCTCGCGGGCCGGGCACCCTCCTTGGTTCTTGGCGAGCGGTCTGGCGAGCCTTTCCGGTCCCTGCGCCGCCGTCTGCAGACCTTGGCGATGTGCCCTCGGCGGCCGCAGTTGTGGCATTCGGCCTTCCGGAACGGGCACTTGATGCGGTCGTGGGCCGCTCCACAGCCGTCGCAGCATCGGCCTTCCTTCCGAACCTTCCGGACATCCTCGTTGTCGCTGCTCTCCGTGGAAGATTTTGGCGTCCGTCTGGCCGCATGCACCGACCCCGCTGCCTTGTCGGCCTGTGGGGGCCTTTCTCTGAATCCCTTGACTCTGGCCCTCGTGGCTTCCGCGGCCTGCGCCGCCTTCACAACCTCGCGCAGCGTCGGGGGTGGCTCCTGGTTCATTAGCTTTCGCTGAACCTCCTCGTCCCACAGGCCGCACAGCATGCGGTCCCTGAGGGCGATTTCCAGGTTTTCCCACTTGCATGGGCCAGCGGCCAACCGCAGGGCCGCTGCAAAGGTGGCGATGGACTCACCGGGCGCTTGGACTCTCTTCCAGAACGCGTCTCGAGCCGAGAACATCGAAACCGAGGGCTGGAAATGGTCACGCATCGCCTTCAGGAGCTGCTTGACCGTCACTTCGCTCACCTTCTTCGGTGATACCAGGTCCACCAATACTCTTTTGGCGGCATTCCCAAGCATCCGGGTGAGGATGGCCCTCTTCTTTCCCTCGTCCGTAATGTCGGACACCACCAGCGCATCTTGGAAGTCCATTTCAAAGAGTTCCCAATCTTCCGGCTTGTTGATGTCGAAACCGGCATGACTAGCGTGTGTCTTGATCTCATGGGAATCCATGATCCCACCTTCGTCGCCAATTTAGTGTATGGGAGGCAAGACACAGGAACAGCCGTAGTACTGGCTTAACACATCTTTATTGCATGGTGGTCTGGGGGAACATGCGGTAATGGCGGACGAACAGCTCAATATATACGGTGATTATACATTTGAATGTGGCTCCACGATAGCCCATTGGCTACTGCTGGCGTGACGTCATTCCAGGTCACGCCCTTCTTGTCCAGGTGAGGTAGTGGTGGGAATCTTCCCGCGCTGTAGTTCTTTGGGGATTGGAACCTTGTTTAGAGTATGGGACCAAAGACAACCGGACAACCGAAAGGTTGGTTTAACACAGGTTTATTGCATTGCATGAGGTTCCAGTGAAGCATGAGGAATGGCGGTGATACATCTCAATATATACAGTAGCTCTCTACATTTGAATCTTGTAGCACGGTAGCTGATTGGTTGCTACCGGCGTGGCCTCGCCCAGGCACGCCTCTTTCTTCAGCTGCTGAATGCAGGTCTTGCTTCAGCTGCTGAATGCAGGTCTTTCTTCAGCTGCTGAATGCAGGTCTTGCTTCAGCTGCTGAATGCAGGTCTTTCTTCAGCTGCTGAATGCGGGGAAGGTTTTCCCGCGGCTGTCCGTGATTGAGCAATGTGAACCATGTGAGAGTGAACGCTCGCAGCTGCCCTCTATAGGCTGTCTGCTCGCGTTCCTTCATAGCTGATATCGTTTGTATCTGGAGTGGTTACAATCTTGCCTTACAGTATAATGAACATGCATACATACATAACATCCCTCCCCCCTAGGATGGGACGAAGTCCCGCAACCATTGTGGCTTGCCGCACGTTCGCTTGGGGCGTGCTTGCGCCTGCCCTAATTCTGGAGAGCCTGTGATCCCTGACTCCGCGGGCGCTTGTCCTGCAACGGGAAACGGGGATTCGTTAGTGGCTCTGTGGGGCGTCCGTGCCTGCCTTGCGCTTGGGGAAGGGAATGGGATGAACAGTTGGGAGGTAAATCCCTGCCTATTGCCCTCGGACCCCGGGGACCCTCCTAGTGTGAACCGCGGCACCGATGAGGTCGCCCTTGGGGAATGGCTACCTTCTGATCCCTGCTCGGGGGACCTTAAGACTGTGGTGGTGGGCGGACTCGCTGATGCCTCTGGTCTTGGAGGTGTCGGTCTCCGGAACATGGGCGCTATATTGCATTCTAACTCACAGGGGCTACTGGGACTGGAGGTACCAGGGGCTGAACTGAAACCCCTCTTTTCGCTAGGACGGGTGGGGGACCACTCCGCTAACTCCCCCTGGTACTGTAAATCAACGTCTAAACCTCTATGGGCCTCTGAGCCTCGGGGGGACTTCCACGGCTTCCGCGGGGTATGAGTGTGGTTGGGGCTCCTCCTTTCTGACGGGGACTCCCGCAACCCGGGGCTCCTCCTCTCTGGCAGGGACTCCCGCAAAAGATTTCCGTGGATCGATTCCCTTTCCTCCCCCCTTGGTGGGGACCCATGCTCCCCTTTTCCTCCCCCTTGGGCTAAACGGGTGGGGGAGTACCCTAACGCTGAATCAATGCTGGCCTCATCCTCGTCTTGCTCTCCGGGGACCCTACGCCTGAGTTGGTCCACGTGTCGCCTCCACAGGAAACCTGTACTGGTCTCTACGCGGTATGAGACGGGGCCGGTTTGGTCTACTACGGTGCCCGGCACCCAGGCTGGCCCCGCGCTGGCGTAATTCCTGCAGTATACTGGGGCGCCTATGCCGAAACTCTTGGTGGGTTCCACCCCTATGTTCCGCCCCTTGTCCTCTACTCTCGTGGGGTCTAGCTTGGATATCCCCGTGGCCAGCTTCCTGCGCATCAACAGCTCTGCGGGGGAGTACCCTGACGCTAAGGGGGTGACCCTGTATCTCAGCAGGAATTGGCACAATTTCAGGTCGAGGTCTCCGGGACCCATGCGCAGTAGCGCGTCTTTCGTGGTGCGCACGAGGCGCTCTACTTGGCCATTGGTGGCCGGGTGAAAGGGGGCGGAGGTGACGTGCCGAATGGCGTTGCGTTCCATGAATGCCCTGAACTCGGCGGACGTGAAACAGCTAGCGTTATCGCTGACGAGGGTGTCGGGTAAACCGAACGTGGAAAAGACCCTCCTTAACTGTTTAATGGTTGTGGTCGAGGAGGTGCTCGAGACTGGAATGACCTCCAACCACTTAGAGAACGCGTCCACCACGAGGAGGAAAAGCGTTCCCCTGAATGGGCCAGCAAAGTCTACGTGAACTCGGGACCAGGGTCCCCTCGCAGCGTCCCATTCCCTAGGTGGCGAGCGAGCCTCTTCTGGCCTTGAGCTTTGGCACGCCTCACAAGTGCCGACCATGTGTTCGATGTCGGCGTCTAACTGGGGCCACCAAAAGTAACTGCGGGCTAGTGCCTTAGAGCGTACGATCCCCGGGTGGCTGACGTGCAGCAGTTTAAGCACCCTCGGCCGGAGAGACGTGGGGATCACTACCCGCTGTCCCCACAAGAGGCAACCCCTCTCCAGGGACAACTCTAATCTCTTTTTGAAGAATGTGTCGAATTCCGCTGCTGGGGAAGACACGGGCCACCCTTTCTGCACCCAGGAGCAAACTGTGGCCAGCGCTTTGTCCTTGCCTGTCGCTTTGGCGATTTCGGCCGGTACTACTGGAGGGGAGTCTAGGACCTCTATCATTAAGACCTGGTGGTCCCTCTCTACTCCGCCCACGTGGCAGCAATCCCGGGGAATGGGGGACCTCGACAGAGCGTCGGCATGGCTTATCTCCCTCCCGGGCCGGTATACCAACGCGTGCTGATACGCGTTGAGAAAAATGGCCCATCTGAGCATTCTCGGGGACAGGATCTGGGGTGTGGGCTTGTCTGCGGTGAAGATGCCCAGCAAAGGCTTGTGGTCAGTCACTATGGTGAAGGGGCGGCCGTACACGAAATCATGAAATTTCTTGGTCCCCGCAATTATTGCTAGCGCCTCTCTGTCTGTCTGAGCATAATTCCTCTCCGCTTGGGACAGGGATCTAGAGTAGAAAGCTATCGGGGCCTCCCTACCGTTCTCCAGCACGTGGCAAAGCACCGCCCCCACCCCCACCGGGGATGCATCGCATATCAGGACCACCGGGCGTTTGGGATTGAAGTGGGTCAGTACAGCATCTGATGCCAGGAGTCGCTTCAGGTCATTGAAAGCCTTTTCCTGGACGTCGCCCCACTTCCATGCCTCGTCCTTTTTTAACAATTTGTGTAGCGGTTCTGCCACGGCTGCCTTCCGCGGGAGGAAGGAGTGGTAGAAGTTGAGCAGTCCGAGGAACGACTGCAACTCGGGCTTGGAGGTGGGGCGAGGGGCCTTTTTGATGGCGGCTACCTTGGATTGGGCTGGCCTAATTCCCTCGGGAGTAACACGGAACCCTAGGAACTCAACCTCTGTAGCGAAGAAGACGCATTTGTCTTTCCGCAACCTCAACCCCGCCTTTTCGAATATTGTCAGGACCTTTCCCAACCTTGTTGCTAATTCGGCCCGGCTCCCCCCTGTAATTAATACGTCATCAAAATAGGGTAACACCCCCTCCAACCCCTTCAGGAGGCGTTCCACCAATGACTGGAAAATCCCGGGCGCCGAATTCACGCCGAATTGGAGGCGCGAAACCTGGAACGCCCCTTTGTGGGTGACTATGGTTTGTGCAGCAGCTGCGGCGGGGGTCACCGGGAGTTGCTGGTAGGCTTGGGCCAGGTCGAGTTTGGCGAAACACCTCCCCCCGTGTAACCTGGCCAATAAGTGGCTGACTACCGGCACCGGATACGCATTAGGGCGGATCGCCTTATTGATGGTGCACTTGTAATCAGCGCATATTCGGACTTCCCCGTTGGCCTTGAGCGCTGTTACAATTGGAGTTTCCCACTCCGCAGAATCAACAGGAACAAGAATCCCCTGGCCCACTAATTTGTCCAATTCCGCCTCAATTTTGTCCTTTAGTGCGAAAGGCACTCTGCGCGGTTTAAGTCTGATTGGACGCACTCCAGGGTCCAGGTCGAAAGTCACTGGGGGGCCCTTGAATTTTCCTAGCCCCTTTTTAAAAACCTCGGGGTGCGCGTCGCACACGCTCTGTATTGGATCAGTCCCGGCGGCGTGTGCTCCCACGGCGTGCACCCCCCCCAATGAACAACCCCAGGGGCTGGAACCATTGAGTCCCGAGGAGGCTGCATTTACCCCCCTTGAGGACGACTAAGGGAAGCGTTGCGGTGTACTTTTTGAACTGGACCTGGAACTTCCCAACCCCCAACACTGGGATGCGGTTCCCCTGCACGTCCTTCAGCGTGGCCCTCAACGCCTTGAGCTTGGGCCGCACGCGGGGGGCGATTTTCATGAACTCCCCCTGGGAAATAATGGAGTATGAGGAACCCGAATCCACCTCCATCCTAACAGGGGCCCCTTGTATTACTACCTCAACGAAGTAACGGGGGTGCTCCGTGGAAACGCTGCAAACCGGCGCGTCGTCCTCGCTGTCGTCGGAGACTCGTCCTACTCCGTCCCGCGTCCTCGTGGTCCGTGTGCCGTCCTTCGGCCTCGTGGTGCGGTCCTGCCTCGTGGTGCGGTCCTGCCTCGCCGAGCGGTCTGGAGAACTCCGGGTGGCCTCGCGTCGTTTCCGGCAGACCTTGGCGATGTGCCCGCGCCGGCCGCAGTTGTGGCACTCGGCCTTGCGGAATGGGCATTTGGTGCGGGCGTGGGCGGCGCCGCAGCCATCGCAGTGCCGGCCCTCTCTCTGGACCCTCCGGACGTCCTCGTCGTCGCTGCTCTCTGCAGAAGACGAGTTCGAAGTCCGCCGGGCCGCGCGCACCGAACTCTCTGCCTTGGCGGTCTTCGGGCGCCAGTCCTGAAGTTCGTGCACCCCGGCCGACGTGGCCTCTGCGGCCTGTGCCGCGTCGAGGACTTGTTGCCACGTGGGAGGCGGCTCCCTTTTCATCAGCGCGCGCTGAGTCTCTGTGTCCCTCAGACCGCAGAGCAGGCAGTCCCGGAGGGTGACGTCGGGGAGTTCCCACTTGCAAGGGCCGGCGGCCAACCGCAGGGCCGCGGCGAACTCATCGACCGATTCTCCGGGTGCCTGGACTCGCCTCCAGAACGCGCTCCGAGCGGGGAACATCGCTATTGCCGGCCGGAGATGGGCGCGCAGCGCCGCCAGGAGCTCTGTGGCCTTGAGGTCGCCCACCTTCCTCGGCGCGATCAGGTCCACCAAGGTCCTCTTGGTTTCTTGTCCGAGCATGCGGACGAAGATGGCCCTCTTTTTGGCCTCGTCTGAGACTTCGAGCTCCACCAGCGCAGCGTTGAAGTCTATCTCAAACAGCTCCAAGTCTCCCGGCTTCCTGATCTCGTAGCCGGCGCATGTCTTGGTCCCGTGGGCAGCCATTATCCCACCTTCGTCGCCAGTTTAGAGTATGGGACCAAAGACAACCGGACAACCGAAAGGTTGGTTTAACACAGGTTTATTGCATTGCATGAGGTTCCAGTGAAGCATGAGGAATGGCGGTGATACATCTCAATATATACAGTAGCTCTCTACATTTGAATCTTGTAGCACGGTAGCTGATTGGTTGCTACCGGCGTGGCCTCGCCCAGGCACGCCTCTTTCTTCAGCTGCTGAATGCAGGTCTTGCTTCAGCTGCTGAATGCAGGTCTTTCTTCAGCTGCTGAATGCAGGTCTTGCTTCAGCTGCTGAATGCAGGTCTTTCTTCAGCTGCTGAATGCGGGGAAGGTTTTCCCGCGGCTGTCCGTGATTGAGCAATGTGAACCATGTGAGAGTGAACGCTCGCAGCTGCCCTCTATAGGCTGTCTGCTCGCGTTCCTTCATAGCTGATATCGTTTGTATCTGGAGTGGTTACAATCTTGCCTTACAGTATAATGAACATGCATACATACATAACACCTTGTGAGCTGGGTGCTCGCTATTGCCACCAGGTGGACATTAGCTCGCGACCTAATTACACGGAATACATTGATACAGTTGGTGGTTGTTTTAATGCATAGAACTAAGAACACAACAGTGTCCTGTTGTAATGGTCCACCATTGGTCATGCTGGCTGGAACTTCCGAGAGTTGAGGACATGGCCATGGATGGAGGCAACAGAAATGGCTTAAAAAACAAGCAAAAAGCATTTGTTCTCTCCATCCTGAGCCTAGCTTTTTACACCGATATTTTATTTCTTGTATGGAAATAAGGTGACTGTAATCCTAAAGAATCTAGTCAAACCTCATCCCTTGAGACCAGACCAGATCTTATCCACAACATATTGGACAGCATTTAAGTCAGACTGCTGCTTTATAGAGTGCGGCATACAGTAGTTGACATTATTTAGTGGGTGGATGGGGACGTCTTTTTTTGTTTGTTTTGTCTTCCAAATGTTTTCTTTTCTCTTCTCTTCTTTTTGTGCTAATGTTTAGAAAGCATTAAATAACAGAAAACATGAATTAATCTTTCTGAATTATTAATTTTGTGTTACTTGGATCTGTTGATACAGGGGTTTGTTTTAAATGATATTTACTTTGACATATTGGTGTTTATTGTGAGCAGTTGCAAGCACAAGTCACCTCAAAAACTGACATTTGAAGTAAAAAAAACATTGTAATGACTTGAAAGTCATTGAGGAAGAATAAGGTGCAAACATATGGCTATATTGAACATTAACAATACAAAATTATGACTAAAGAACTATGTAACATTAATGTTGACAAAGAAGAAATTAAAATAGTTATTTATGTATTTAATAGTTTAAAAACTTGGTTTGGTCATCAGTCCAACTGCAGCCAAGAAATCAGAAGGAGAGTGAGATTAGGAAAGTTACCACTCTAGAAAATAAAATGGAAACTAGAAGAACTTATTAGTAGCTACATTTTTCTGGCTAGAAAGGAACTGATAGCAGTCCTTGATAGGTATACACAGCTGTATATGTATGTGGGCAGGCACATGGAGGCATGGGTACCAATGGAAAATGAGAAAAGATCCTTAGGTATAAGTATTTGTCACTGGATTATCTATATTGTGAAATTTTTGATTACTATGCGTGGGCGTGAAAGCTGGGCAGTTGAAGAAAGCTGACAGGCATATTTTGTACTGGTGGAAGTCTTTATGGGCAATATAAACCATCAGAATGACAGATAAATGGGTATTAAGATCAAACCAAGCCTGCATTTTCCTCATTTGTGTCTTGATGAATTCTGACACATGAGAAGGACAGTCATCATTTTTGCCATCTAAATTGTAGACTGGAACATTGTGCTAAAGAGCAACAAAAAGGCTATCCAATTTGAGGTGGCCATCTTGAGCCCCAAAGTAAACCAAAACTTGACTTTTGGAAGAGATCCCATGGGATGACTGGTAGAATTTGCTGTGAGTACCATAAGGGGAATTGTAACAGGGTTCATTGCAAGATTGAAAACAACTGAAAAAACTATTTGGGCCCCTGTCTTTCTTGGCAACACAGAGTTCAGGCCATGATCAACCCTTTTGAAGAGGCCATCCTAAATCAATGACAAATCAGAACAAGGATGGAGCCCATGGCTCCAGGCTTCCTTCATCAGGAGGATATAAGTAAGGTTGACACATATGGGGGATGGATGTTTTGTTACTTCTTTTGTCCAACTCAGTAGCAACCCAAAGCTGATTGCTTAAAGCAAGCATCCACAACCTATGGCCCGTGGGCCAGCCCCAGCCCCCAACACCATTCCATCTGGCCCTCCAAGTGAGTTGCCACACCTTTGGCAGCTTAAAAGTAGCCTATGGCATTTCTGGGTTGGGCAGAAGAGTGACGATCATGTCATTACAAGAGATGGCCACTAGAGGGCGCAAAGCACAGTTTCCAATAGGAATGCACTGAAAACCAATGCCATCTATATTAAAAAGGCAAAAAAACCGTGCAGAGACAAACTGAGGCAGGTGAGGTAGGAAGGCTCCTTTTGTTTACCTGTGTATGTGTGTGTGGGAGAGTATTTTTTAAATAAGGGTTTCCCCGTCAGCCCCCTCTGACCTATTCTCCATTCTAGTGTTTTGGCTATTCTGGGTGCCTTCTTTGACCTATTTGAGAAATTTTTGAATGGGTAACCTTGTTAGTCTGTGCAAGCATATCAGAGAGTAAATAAACAAAAAGACAAAAAGACAAAAAAAAGCTGTGGCACCTTAAAGACTAACTCTTGTATTTTAATGTTAGCTTTCATGGACAAGTTCACTTCATCAGACCTTGTGTGTTTTTTTGTATTATCTGATATTGTGTGTATACCACCCAGAGTGGGAAATTTATAAATAATAAATAAACAAATTATATTTTAAAAAATCCAACTCCCCAAACAGTCTATGGGAGCTTGACCTGGCCCCCCCTTTAAAAAGGTTGAGAACCCCTGGCTTAAAGACTACCCCAAAAGGAAAGCTGCAGTGTATCTTTTGGATGAGTTCTCTTTGGCTTCTGTAATGGGTAGAAAAGTAGCCTCAATTTAAAATGGTTGCAGAACTGTTGGTGTGAAGTATTATCTGGTTAGTTAACACTAGGAGGGGGGGGGAATGATCAATGTGAGGTGGTTATTATCTGAATGGAAAATGTTAGTACTGTATAGGAGAGGGAGAGAAGGAGTGAAAAGGACAGTCAGTTTAAGTTTTAGAACAGGGGTGGCCAACCTTTTTATGTCACAGGCCTGACCACGCCCCAAGCAGCTGAACGGGCTGGACCATGTCCCCAGTAGTGGAAACGGGTGCCCACTTCTGTGTTTTTGACAACCATGTGCGCATTTGCACATACATGGCCACATCCACTTCCAGGTGAGGCAAAGGCGGCGATGGGCCAGATGGAATGGCATTATGGGCCAGGGCCAGCCTGTGGGTGGTTGGTTGGGAACCCCTGTTTTAGAACATGAAGAGTTTGAGTTAGCACCTGAAGAAAATTAGTACAGTACTTAAAGAGAATTAATTAGAACCTGAAGACAGTTTAAATTAAAATCTGGAGAGAGTCAGTTAGCTAGAAGCCAAAGAGAATTAAACTGCATATGAAGAGATTAAGTTTGAATATGTTTTTACTTTAAAGGTATATGGGAAATGAAGCATTATTTTATTCTACTTTGTAACTGTTGTTTGTTGGATCTGGGCCGTGAAGCGGGTTGCGCAAGCTGGATCGGAACTGCGAAGCGGCTGTTGGGTCCCGGAGGAGACTGGTCAAGTAACAACACACGAGGCAAGATGGAGCGAAGACCAGTGATTTAATGAAGGCAAATCATCAGTATTTATCATGTTCAGGCTGCATGTAAAAGCATTGCGATCTGGCAGAATTCACACACCATGTTTACACAAGTTAATTGGGGAAGTCTACAGGGGAAGTTAATTAACTAACTTAATTAACAGCAGGGGAAATACATTGTTCTGTGTTATCTGGGGTAAAAAAGTGGCTAGTATCGGCTCTAGGGCTTAGAGTAATCCGCAGATGCGAGATTACCTATTACATGCCTAGCGAGTTAGTCATTAGATCTCTATTGTTCGAGCTGTTTGTCAGATCAGCTATTGATGAATTAAACTCTATCTAATATTCCGCTCACCAAATTTCTGTCCCCTCAGGAACCTCTGGTAACAATGTGATCACCCATTACCAGGGTTCTGTCAGGGACAGTTATGCCAATAGTGTGCGCGGATCCCACAGTTGTTCTGCTACTTTATGCTTTTGTTGTTTTAAAAAATATATATATATTTTTAGTGTCACTTTGTGAGGTAGAAAAGTTGAGATGCCTAAAGATATTTTATTAGTTCAGATTTTAAAATTGATTTCATCATGTGGTTAAGCTGGTATAGCATTTTGCTTTCCAATGTGTTTAGCTGAATCTTTCATGTGACAAAAGCATTTGGAGAGAAATGCTGAGGGGGCCCATATATAGGGAGCCTAGGCAGAGCCTGAATTTCCCCAATCCCCAGTCTTGTTAAGCACTTCCCTGCACTCTTGCTGCCTACATTCTCCCATATTTGGAAGTTGGTGGATGACTTGGAAACCCCTAGTGGATTCCTGTTTAAATTCCAAAGGCATTATTACACTCAACTTGTATAAATCAGGGAGAAGACAAAGGGAAACCCCAGGAGCAACAGGCTTCCCTAACTCCCTGAGGTGGAAAACATATCTGGTATAGGCAAAGCCTGGAAAGTTACTTCTAAGGCAAGCAAATATACAATGACACAGTGGAGCCATTTAATAATAATAATAATAATAATAATAATAATAATAATAATAATAATAATAATAATAATAATAATAATAATAATAATAATAATAATAATAATAATAATAATAATAATAATAATAATAATAATAATAATAATAATAATAATAATAATAATAATAATAATAATTTTAATTTGTACCCCGCCCCTCTCAGCACATGGCCGACTCTGGGCGGCATTACAACATAATCAAATACACAATATACAGTCAAAATATAAACAAAACCAACAGTAAGTACAATACAGGTAATACAAATAAATTACACTAGAATTCTCTACAAAATGGCAATTTCTACAATGTTAACAATACAACATTATCACGTTTAATACAGACCCAAACATAAACACGATCCCTCAACTACTAATGTCCCCAAAACATAACCCCATAGCTCATAGGTCCCTAACAAAGCCAAAGAAGAGGACGATCCAGTCCCAAACAAATAGTAAAGATACAATGTAAACCCAGAAACACAAATAAATTACAGGTACAATAGAAATTTAATGTACAGTGATACCTCATACAACGTCCAAACTTGGTTCCACAAGTTTGGACTTTATACGGATTTGGACTTTGTATGAGGCAGGCAAAATCCTAGCCGCGATGCCTCATACAACGTCCAAATCCTTGCCGCGATGCCTCATACAACATCATTTCCATAGAGATACATTGTACTGTAACAGCAAGACTTCAGGGCAAAGTCAAGGAAACAGACAGGAAACTGACAGAACTTTAAGAAATCATTGTCTAAAGGCTAAAAACATTACAAAAACATGTCAAACAACCCTGATTGTCCAAGAACCTGAAGACTGCTGCAAAAATCCCAGGAATGCTTCTAAAAATTCTGACGAAAAAATCCAAAAAAATCCAAAATCGTGCTCAAAACCACTCCTAACCACTCTTTGCCTCATGCAAAACCCACAAGAGCAATGCACGCATGTGTCCTGCCTTTTATACTGCCCAGGCACAATTCAACCTGGGAAAACCCCAATGCCTCATACAACGTCACACGACTTTGTATGAGGAAACTTTTCTCAAGGAATTAGGCGATGTTGTATGAATCCGATGTTGTATGAAGCGGACTTTGTATGAGGTATTACTGTATTCATCACTGGTAGGATAATGTTCTTGGAACCACAGGATCATCATACCACCCAGCAGTTACAGACAACTTCAGTATGTCACTATATTCATTTGACTTAAAAGCAACCTGGGAATAGAAATGCGAAAGATAAAACATTGACAGTTCTCTTGACGACTGTTGCTAAACAGCAACATGGACAGCATAGACAGGCAAAGTACCAGTGATGACAAGTCTTTGTCCAATCAAACAAAACAAGAGGGAGAGTTTAACCTCTGGATGAACTCTTGTGACCAGGAGCTGTAATCTAAATAACCAGAAGGAACAGAGATGGAAAAATTACTTCAGTGGCAGTCATTAAACAAACAGAAGTTGGATGGTGGTGCAGACATCTCTGAATATATGAACTCATTAACATATGTACAGGGGCTGCAGTGACTCAGTGGTTAAGAAGCTCACCTTGTTAGCTGGAAGGCCTGGAAGTCGGCAGTTCGAGACCCAGGTATGGCATGACACTTTGAGCACCTGTCTCTGTCCCAGTTCCTGCCAACCTTGCACTTCGAAAGCAAGATATTGCAAGTAGATAAATAGGGACCACTTCAGTGGGGAAAGATCGTGGGGACATGAAAGGAGCCTCATTCAGGTGTCCCCTAAGCAGAGTTTCTCCAGAAAAAATCCTTTCAACCCAGGATGATTTCTGACATGAAATTATTGAATTAACTTATAGCCGTTATCCCTATTCAGGCCAGAAGAGAAACCAATGGTAAATTCTTGTTCAGAGGTTTCCTACTGGAATCTCTCTTTGAAGGTCTTCTGTTCCTTGCTGGCTACTTGACATCAGAGTCTGAGTACCATGGGACACTGAAGTTTTCTTTCATTAAAAGTCTCTGCTGGCTAAGCAATTGGAAATGGCAGAGGTGGCCTACCTGTCTACCTGCATAGTGTGCCAGTTACTTAGGTGCCAAAGTCACCAATGCATTGTGACAGGAAAAGAGAACATGTTGGCCTATCTAAGGAAGCAAAATGTCTTCAACTGAAGCTGCAATAGCAGCACCAGAAAAAGATCCAGTTGAAGACATTATGCACTGAAGGGAAAAATTCAGGACTTCTAGTGCTCCAGTGACATCACTGATTAAGAGTGGCTGAACAATCCAAGTACTATACAAGATTCAACAAAGGCACCAGAATTACCATCCACATTGGAGGCTGATTCTAAAAATGCAGATCCACATCAGCAAATTCACAAATTAGCAGGTAGCCTCAGTGCTGTGTACTTGCTATGGGTTCAAAAAAGTTTTTAATGTTCATTTCTACCCTAGCAGTTCTCTTATGATGATGCCATAATGCAACATCACATTGCATCACATTGATGGAGACGCTTATGGTGATAGGGTTTTCAAGGTATGTAATGATTGGCTTTACCATTGTCATCTCCCAGTTGAGGTTCCACAGCTGAGTGGAGATTTGAACCCAGGTTCTTCTGAGTCCTAGTCCAGCATCTATCTATCCACTAAGCCACACTGGCTCTGGTCTGTTATGGTACATAGCAGAAAAAGTTCTCCTTTATTCATTGTATCTCACTATATCACAATGGTAACTAGTGCTCTTCCTATAGAGAGAAAAGTTATCCCTGAGAGAAGATTACACCAAAACTGAGAATTAAGCCTGTTCCTTATATCTGAGCACATCACTCCAGAACAGGTTTTTGGGCTTTTGCTAGCTTCCCTGTCAGCAAGAACAAGGAGTAATCACTGGCAGGTCTAGCCACAATGAGATGGTGTGCTGAAATTCTCTCCAGAGATGCACTCTATGGGTGGCTGGCTTTAAATATGAACTGTGAAACTTCAGTTGACATGGAATGCCGCTGTTTAATACCTTGTTCAACCTAAAATTTAGGTCAGGGGTGGCCAACCTTTTTATGCTGTGGGCCTGACCACAGATCAGTATACGTACCAATCCCAAAAAAGGGCAATGCCAAAGAATGTTCAAATTATCGAACAATCGCACTCATCCCACACGCCAGTAAAGTGATGCTCAAGATAATACAGGATAGACTTCAGCAGCATGTGGAAAGAGAATTACCAGAGGTGCAGGCAGGTTTCAGAAGAGGCAGGGGGACTAGAGACCACATCGCCAACATACGCTGGATCATGGAGAAAACAAAGGAATACCAGAAACAAGTATACTTTTGTTTTATTGACTACACTAAGGCATTTGACTGTGTGGACCACAACAAGATGTGGCAAGTAATTAAAGAGATGGGAATACCAGAGCACCTCATATGCCTCCTGAGAAATCTGTACATGAACCAAGAAGCAACAGTTAGGACAGAACATGGAGTGACAGAGTGGTTTGGAATAGGAAAAGGAGTAAGACAAGGCTGCATTTTGTCACCATGCTTATTCAACCTATACACAGAGCACATAATGCGCAGTGCAGGGATGGAGGAATCACAATATGGGATTAAAATCGCTGGGAGAAACATCAACAATCTGAGATATGCAGACGATACCACCCTAATGGCAGAAAGTGAGGAAGACCTAAAGAATCTCTTGATTGGGCTGAAGGAGGAGAGTGCAAAAGCTGGTTTGAGACTAAATATCAAGAAAACCAAGATAATGGCAACAGGCCCAATCAGCTCCTGGAAGATAGATGGAGAAGAAGTAGAAGCAGTGACAGATTTTACTTTCTTAGGATCCAAGATCACTGCAGATGGGGATTGCAGCCATGAAATAAAAAGGAGACTGATTCTTGGGAGACAAGCAATGAGAAACCTGGGGAACATAGTGAAAAGCAGAGACATCACACTGAAAACAAAAATTAGAATAGTCAAAGCAATGGTTTTCCCAGTAGTAATGTATGGATGTGAGAGCTGGACAATTAGGAAGGCTGAACGCAGAAGAATAGATGCCTTTGAAATGTGGTGTTGGAGGAGGGTTTTGAGAGTGCCCTGGACAGCGAGGAGAACAAATAGGTCAATCCTAGAAGAAATTAACCCGGATTGCTCACTGGAAGGTCAAATAGTAAAGATGAAGCTAAAATACTTTGGACATCAAATGAGAAGGGAGGATTCACTTGAGAAGGCACTGATGTTGGGAAAGGTGGAAGGCAAAAGAAGAAGGGGGAGGCCAAGGATGAGATGGCTAGATGGCATTGTGGACACAATGGGCACAGAGCTGGGAGGGCTGAGGGGGATGGTGGAGGACAGAGGCGCCTGGAGAGCAATGGTCCATGGGGTCGCAAAGGGTCGGAACCGACTGTGCGACTGAACAACAACAACAAACAACTGACCACACCACTGGACAGCTGAGTAAGCCGGACCACACCCCCTGGAAGTGGAAATGGGTGCATTTATGGCTGTCATAAATGCACCCACTTCCATGTTTACAACAGTGCTGGGCGCATTTGCACATGCATGTTTTGTGGCTGACGTAAATGCGCCTGCTTCCACTTCCAGGTGCAGTGGAGGTGGGGATGGGCTGGATGGAATGGCATTGTGGGCTGAGTCCAGCCCATGGGCCGTAGGGTGGGAACCCCTGGTTTAGGTTATGTTACTCCAATCTTGTATCAGCTACACTGGTTGCCAATTCATTTCTGAGTCCAATTGAGTTTACTTGAAATTTGTTTGTTTTTGTTTTGTTTTGACAATCCTCACTGGTTAGAGTTCAGATTATCTGAAAGCCTATTTACATTCACATGAGATTGCCTGTGTTTAAAGATACCAAAATTACAAAAGGTGGTGATGTTCTAGACAAAGACCCTTCTTAGCAGCAGCCTCTAACATGTGGAATTGCCCTCCCAAGAACTGTACAATTGGGCTTATCCTTAGAGGCTTTCAAGAGAGTTAAAACAACAACAACAACCTGTCTTTCCTTAGCATTGAACAGAAAAATGCAGTAAACCCTCCACATACGAATTTAATTTGTTCCATGAAGCTAATTGTATCTCGAAAAATTCATGTTGAAAACACATTGCATTACCAGAAGTGGTCACTAGAGGTCACCATACACTTTTTTGTATGTCGATTTTTTCCTATTAAAAATCCGTATGTCGAATCCTCCCTCCCATTTCCATTCGTATCTTGAATTTTTCGTAAGTAGAAGTGTTCGTATGTCAGGGTTCCACTGTGTTTTGATATTTGCTGCTGAATAATATTTTCATACTACAATTTACTGAAACTTTTTTCACTCTCTGATTACATTGATTTTAGTTGTTGATTTATTGTTTTGTAAGTTGTAGTACTGCTTTAGAAGCACTATGGTATTGAAAAGTGAAAATGATTGAATAAGAGAAAAGATATTGCTGCCTGAAGTGGCCAAAATATTAATATAACTGGTGTCAATATCTCCTTTATATAGACTTGTGCAAGGGGGGCACTTTGTAGTTTCTTTCTATCTGCAAACTCTGGGTGCCATGGGCTTTCTCCTGTTTCCCAGTGTTTTGCACTGTTTAGCTCACATTTATAAAATGTTGTAAGATTAAAGGCTTTGCATAATGCAAGTGCTAAGCATTATTATCTCAAGGTTTGTTGGGACCATGACATTTTCCTAGTACTGTAATTGCTTGGAAAGGCACATTCTGTAATTGTACTGCTTGATGTGTCATAATCTATATTAGGACAATAACATTGGCAGTGGCAGGAAAATGGGGACTTGTAATGAATTGAATTGGAGGCTTTTGCTTTTGGAAGTTTAAAATGTATGCCTTGGTTATTTTCCTTCCTGGGTGAAGGGAGGCTTAGAATTTGAGCTTGGGCCCAGGTGCCGATTCCTTTCCTATTGGAAGTCAAAACAATACTGTGAGAACGGAAGTAAGAATGATGAACATTGAATGTTATGTGGTTTCCCCATGCCCCAATGGCGCAGAGGCCACTTCGGGAGAACGCTCCTTGAGCCGTGGGCTCTGCGGGCAGAGAAATTAAGGGGGGTGGATAAATGATAGGGTTTGATTCACCCAATTCCTTGACCTGACCAGCGGATCTGCTGAGAGAGCGAATAGCTAACTCTGTTACCCATTAGAGTAATCACTCATCTCCAAGCTCAACTTTACCCCGGGTGTAAACAGAGGCCATGTTTACCCCTGCCTAATCCCCGAACAATGGTGTTTCCCATGTCAATGTTTGTCCCAGTTAATTAACTTCCCTCTGAGAGATTCCCAATTAACCCGAGTAAACAGGTGAGGTGGTTTCTGTCAGATGACTCTTTTTGCCACCGTTGCGCTTTTGCTCCTATATATGATGATGCCTTTTTCCCAATAAACCACTGATCTGATCACGCTCCATATTGCCTCGTATCGTTTCTTGATCAGTCTCCTCCGGGACCTCCGGCCCTCAGCGGCCCCGATTCCTACACCTGGTGACCCCGAGACATGATCTACTCGTGAGTAAGCGACCCCCGAGCGGTCTACCTCAGAGTAAACGAGCAGCACGGTCCGGTTCTGCACTTGAACCGCGTCCGTTCGTCCCGGAGGACAGCGCGGCAGCCCGGCCGGTAAACCAGCCGGTCGGGAGAAGGGCCTACGCGGCGAGGCATTACCGAGAGGTTTCCTACAGTTTGCTCCCGACTTTTGCGGCGGCTTGCAGGTTACGGAAAAACGCGTTCCGCAGGGACAGCTGTGAATCCCTGACAGCGCAGAGGCCACCGAGGGCCCGTGGTAGGGGACCACGCTCCGAGCTCTACCCAAAACCTATTACTTGCCCAAGACGCGTCGACCCATCCCGAGGAGGAAACTTCGGAGGACCCATCGCAGGTAATATGGGGACCTGTCCTCAGCGACAGCGTCCATCTGCTAGCCAAAGAACTCGTGAGGAAGAGTTCAGATTCCTGGCCAGGATATATCAGCTAAAGTTTCACAGCAGAGAGCTACCGAAACTTTTGGCGTACCTAAGGGAACACTGCCTGCTTTACCCAGAAGTAGGTACGTTAACCCTTGAGCTCTGGGATCAGATAGGAGACTGCATTCAGCAACCCCCGAAAGCTCCAGGAGGCGTAATTCGCACATGGGACAAATGTAGGAAACTCTTAGCGGAGATAGAACCAGTCCGGATAGAGGCCAAAGAACCCCCACATCTGCCAGCCACGCCAGCCGAGCCATCGGCGCCTACGGCGCTCTATCCGTCACTCCAATTTAGGCAGAGTAGCATAGGGAACTTTCCCTCGGTGACAGCTGCAGACGTCACCGACGGAATGCAAGGTCTGGGGAGCGCAGGCGCTTCTCTGACAGTTCCAGGTTCCCTGGTTACCAAGAGTGCCCTTCAGCGCACAGTAGAAGAGGAGATCAGGAAGGGGGAATTGCCAGCGGAAGAACTAGCTGAGCTTAGTCAGATATGTCCAATCCGCATGGAAATGGATGCCCTCACAGGGGCCCAGCAGATAGTTCATTCACCAGTCCCGTATAAGCTGCTCATGGCTATATGGAAGGCCATTCAGGAGACAGGGCTCCTAAGCCAATTTACTAGGGGCACGCTTCAGCAAGTGTGCGAGAACACCATGTTCATTCCACATGACTGGAAAGCCGTCATGAGGATGATGCTCAACCCTAGCCAGTACCTGATTTGGGACAGTGAGTTTCGCCTTGAAGCTCAAACTAGGGCTGCCAGGATGGGAGGCGCAGTAATTCCTGACCAGTTATATGGTTCAGGGGCCTTCGAATCCATCGATGCGCAGATCAACTTGCCACTCGCCACTCTCCAGATGTCGGCAGAGGCTGCCTTTAGGGCTTTTTTCAAGGTCCCTGTGACCGGCAAGGCGGCTAAAAATTATACCGCAGTCAAGCAGGGAGCCCAGGAGCCCTACATGGACTTCATCAATCGCTTGGAGGAGGCGATTAGCAGGCAGATCGATAATGAGGAAGCCCAGCAAGAGCTCATGATCAAGTTAGCCAAGGACAATGCCAATCTAGACTGCCGTAAAATCCTGCAGTCACTGGGCAATTGTCCCGACTTGACACTCACGGACATGATTAGAGCTTGCGCCGACGTTGGCACAGAATCCTACAAGATGGGATTGCTAGCGGCGGCGGTGCAAGGGGGTAGAAGACCTAAAGGAAAGACCCAAGGAGCATGTCACAATTGTGGCAAGATCGGTCACTTCGCTAGGGAGTGCCGGTCCAAGGGAGGCGGACAAAGTTCCGGCCGTTCCAAGGCTCCAAACACCCTGTGTCCGAAGTGCAAGAAAGGCTACCATTGGGCCAGGAATTGTCCGAGTTCGGGAAACCGGCACACGGGCACGTCTCTGGCCCCGGTCCAGAGACTTCCCAGATTCAGGGCTCGCCAGAGCTAGACTAGATTCAGGTCACATTCCAAGCACTGCGAGGGCCCAGGCCAGCCCCAAGGGTAGTACAGGGTTAGACTTGACTTGTCAGGCGGACGTTACATGCGACCTGCCAGGCACGGTCTATCTGGTGGACTCCCAGTACATGGGTCCACTGCCCAAGGGCTTTATAGGTTTAGTTTTGCCCCGCAGTGTAGCAGGAGCACGCGGAATTCTCGTAATTCCAGGAGTCGTTGACTCCAATTTTTCAGGCGTTCTCCAAGTTCAGTTGTGGACGCACCTGCCCCAGACAATTCACAAAGGAGACACGTTAGCGCAACTGATCATGGTTCCTTGTCACTCGCCCGCAGATAGCCAGGGAAGGCTCAGAGACAGCTCAGAGTCCCGGTCAGAGGACCGCTCGAGCGCCAGGGAGGCAGTACAAGGATACCAGGTCTTAGCGACAGTGGAGACCAACATTGAGTGGAAACAGCGCCCGGTTATTGAGGTATTTCTGAATAATAGATCATTCTCAGGCCTGTTAGATACCGGAGCAGATGTGAGCGTGATAAGCAGAAGCCAGTGGCCAAGGGAGTGGGCCATTGAGCCGGTCTCCGATGTGTGGGGGGTAGGCGGCATTCAGGAAGCGTTTAGGAGCAGGGAGTGGGTGACAGTCACGATTCCAAAGGCTGACGGCACGGCGGTAATTCGGCCGCACATTCTTGACGTGCACATCAACCTTTGGGGGCGAGACATTTTACAGCAGTACGGTGCTACGCTTACCTTCGGGTAATGGCGTTGCCACTTAAGTGGCTCACCGACACGCCGGTCTGGGTAGAACAATGGCCGGTAGTGGGGGAGAAATTAGTCGCCCTTAAGCAACTGGTTAAAGAACAGCTAGACGCAGGACACATAGAGCGGTCCACGAGTCCATGGAACTCGCCAATTTTTGTGATTAAAAAGAAGTCGGGGAAGTGGCGACTCCTCCACGATCTCAGAGAGATCAATAAATGTATACAGCCAATGGGTCCGCTTCAATGCGGCATCCCAAATCCTAATATGATTCCTGAGGGGTGGGAGATCCTCGTTGTAGATCTCAAGGATTGTTTTTACACGATTCCCTTAGACCCCAGGGACCGGGAAAGGTTCGCCTTTACGGTGCCAGTTGTGAACCACAGTGAGCCTACGCAGCGTTACGCGTGGAAATTTTTGCCACAGGGCATGCTCAATTCGCCCACCCTGTGCCAAATTTACGTTCACAACGCACTGGCAAAGTTCCGAAACCTTTACCCAAAAGCGTTAGTTTGTCACTTCATGGACGACATCTTGGTCGCGGTGCCGCAACTCGGCAGCGAAATGTTTTCTGACCTCTAGGCGAGCCTGGGGGAGAAAGGTTTACTCATTGCCCCAGAGAAAGTGCAGAGAACCGAGCCCTTCTCATACTTGGGTCATCGGCTTCTCCGCTCTTTCGCAGCACCAGTTTTGCCTCAGATCAATTTACAGGATTCGGTCACCTTGGTAGAATTGCAGCAGGTTTTAGGGAACATTAATTGGGCCAGACCATATTTTAGATTGGATACGGATCTTTTGAAACCTCTCTTCACGCTGCTAACATTAGGTAAGCAGCCAGCAGACCGGATACAAATTTCTCGAGAAGCGCGCTTGGCTCTCGAGAAAGTCAACCAAGTTCTCAGCCAGAGGTGGGTAGATAGGATCACCCCAGGGCCATATGCCCCGATCCTGAACTTGTACATAGTTCGGGCAGGATCCATGTTCACCGGAGCCCTAGGAATGGACTCCGAGAAAGGGGCGAACATCGTGGAGTGGGTGTACTTGCCGAACACCTCTTCCCGGAACATCGTTCCTCCCCAAGAGTTGGTTTCCGCGGTGGTCTACCGCGGGAGGCTGAGAGCTAGGGACATTTCAGGGCACGACTTAGCCAAGATTGTAGTCCCGTTCACCAAGGAACAGATCCAGCAATTGATGCAGCTCGGTGACTCGCTTCCAATAGCTTTGGAAGGATTCACTGGAAGCTTGGCATACCACTTGCCAAAGGACCCCAGACTTGTCTCACTTCAGACGCAGACAGTCAGCTTGTTCGAATTGCTCTCGCTGGTTCCGCTTCAGGGAACCAGGACAGTTTTTTCTGATGGTGGTCGCACATATGGCGTCTTAACTTGGCAGGAGGGCCAGGCTTGGCGCACGCTGCTAACTCTTCCACAGAAGTCCGCACAGCGGGCAGAGTTGGCAGCGGTGAACCTCGCCTTGCGCACCTTCGCCAAAGAGCGCCTAAACATCATTACCGATAGTCAGTATGTCAGGAACTTGCTTCACCGTCTACCGGGAGCATACATCACTCCCGCGATAGACAAGAACTTGCTTAGTTTGTTTCTCACTGCTCAATTTCATTTGCGGAACCGCACAGAGCCACTCTGTATTGCCCACATCGGAAGTCACCAAGACCTACCGGGTCCGATTTCCGCAGGCAATAGCAGAGCGGATGTGGCGGCAAAGGAAATTCAGCAACGTTCAGTGTTAGGTGTTTTTACTACGCCAATCCAGAGTCATGCATTCTTTCACCAAAATGCCAAAGCGCTTGCCAGACAGTTCAATTTGCCACTTTCTCAAGCCCAAGGCATAGTTCGCTCTTGCCAGCATTGTGCAGGGCACCGGGGGGGCCCTCGTGGGGGGTCAACCCACGAGGGACAGAGGCTAATCAGGTGTGGCAAATGGACGTCACGCATGCTCCGCAGTTTGGCAGATGGCAGTACATGCACGTTTGCATTGATACTTTTTCACAATTCGTTTGGGCAACGGCGCAGAAAGGGGAGACTGCTTCCCACGTGGAGCAGCACCTCCTTTCCTGCATCGCGGCGATGGGCAAGCCGCGGCACGTGAAAACCGATAACGCCCCGTCTTACAGCTCCAGGCAGCTAGCGGCCTTCATGGCCACTTGGGGCATTAAGCATACTTTTGGCGTTCCTTACAATCCGCAGGGGCAAGCGATTGTGGAACGGGTCAATCGGACACTCAAGTCCTATATTGACAAACAAACAGAAAGGGGGGAGCCACCAGCCCTCCCCAAGTCACAGGCTCAGGCACAGCATTGTCTGAATAAGGTATTGTTCACTTACAATCACCTCAATGTTTTTTCGGATTGCACGCCGCAGAAGAAGCACTTCCACCATTCGGAAGCTCTCCCGCGACCGATGGTCCGATACCGGGTGCCACCGGACCCTTCATGGAGGGGCCCGGCGCCGCTCATAACCTGGGGGAGAGGGTATGCTGCAGTTATGTCTCCTACAGGTGTCGTTTGGATTCCAGCTCGGTGTGTCAAGCCTCACTTGGAACCACATGGCGTGGACCCAGACCGACCCGAGTCCGATCCCGGAGATGGAGGGCCTCACCCTGACCGACAAGACCCGTCAGAGGAGACGGCCACCGGCAGCGCCGAAGATTACCTGGGGGATGATCAAGGTCCTTTGCAGTGAGGCCGAGGACGCCCTCCAACGCGAGGAGAAGGAGCCGACACCGGAGAACCTCACGGCTGCAATCTTCGCCCGAATTCACGCCAACACCATGGCAGCCATCATCATCCTGACCCTCTCCCTACTTGTGGGGGGAGGCGTTCAGGCCGCCCCACTTGGGGCCAGCGGCTTGATACCAGACGGAGACCTTTCCGCCCGGATGCATTATAACTTATGGGAAAGGTTGGCGGGTCTCGTCAACCAGTCCGATTTTTGCCTGAAGCAGGACGCGGGTTCTGCCTCAATTCTGAGCACCTGTCTCATCCCAGTGTGCCACACTTTGGATGTGCACGCCAGGGATGGCGACTGGCTGCTGAAGAGGATTTTCGGACCGCACCTCCCTGCGAGTTTTGCAGCCTATGCTCGCTGGGGGGGATTGCTGCTCACCATGACTTTGCCGGCTGACGCAGCCACTCTTCACACTCCGCGAGTGGCGGCCAGCCCGAACTCTACTTGTGCCCGAATGGTCGGCTGCGCTGCAGTCGGCCGAACTCAGCGCCGCTGCCTCGATACCGGCAGCAGCAACTGGACTTGTGATAAACCAGAGACACTTGGTTCAATGTATGCTCATGTTACCCTGCCTTCGGGTTGGTTCTTTACATGTAATCAGTATACTTTTAACTACATTCCTGCAAATGTATCAGATTCCACATGTTGCATTAGTTGTTTCACACTGTTACTCCCTACTAAGGATATGATCACCCCAAGCACAATTGTTTCAAATGTTTCAGCACCCATACGGCACACTCGCACCACCCAGTTAGACAGCTCATGTGATAGCAGCTTTAGAGTTTTGAGTCCAGCCGAATATGTCTCGCTGGCAGTCAGCATAGTTGGCGTGCCAGCCTTAGCCGTCGGCAACGCTCGGAGGATTAGTCGATTGGCTTGCGGATTAGCCAAAGCCATCAACCACACCTCCTCGGCGATTGCGCTGCTCAACCAGGAGCAGGCGGAGCTTCGCCACGCCATACTTGACAATAGAGCGGCTATAGACTACCTCTTAATGCTACATCATTTGCGTTGCGAACCTTTCCATGGTATGTGTTGTTTCAACCTTACTGATAATTCCCGCAGAGTGCAGAATCAGCTCACAAGCCTCCACACCATAGTCCAGGGCATCAGAGAGGGCTCTGCATGGGGAGCCTGGTGGAGCTCATTGTGGAGCTGGATGTGGTCGTGGATTCCATGGGGGTGGCTTCAGACGGTACTTAAGGTGGTCGTGGGGGTGGTCCTGCTAGGCATAGCAGTCTGCTGCTTGGCGCAATGTATCCCCTCACTGATATTGAAGTGCCGCCCCAAGAAGGAACCCCGAAGCGTCATTCCTGCTCAGCAGCTGATGCCTCTCCTACACAGAGTCGCCGGTCAGGTCCTTAAATGAAATTAAAAGGGGAGATGTGGTTTCCCCATGCCCCAATGGCATGGAACGGCCCGCGCAGAGGCCACTTCGGGAGAACGCTCCTTGAGCCGTGGGCTCTGCGGGCAGAGAAATTAAGGGGGGTGGATAAATGATAGGGTTTGATTCACCCAATTCCTTGACCTGACCAGCGGATCTGCTGAGAGAGCGAATAGCTAACTCTGTTACCCATTAGAGTAATCACTCATCTCCAAGCTCAACTTTACCCCGGGTGTAAACAGAGGCCATGTTTACCCCTGCCTAATCCCCGAACAATGGTGTTTCCCATGTCAATGTTTGTCCCAGTTAATTAACTTCCCTCTGAGAGATTCCCAATTAACCCGAGTAAACAGGTGAGGTGGTTTCTGTCAGATGACTCTTTTTGCCACCGTTGCGCTTTTACTCCTATATATGATGATGCCTTTTTCCCAATAAACCACTGATCTGATCACGCTCCATATTGCCTCGTATCGTTTCTTGATCAGTCTCCTCCGGGACCTCTGGCCCTCAGCGGCCCCGATTCCTACAATGTTAAGTCTTATTGGGTGACAGAGAGGAAAAGGAGGAATAATGGATGAAAGATGGATTTGATTATTTTAGAATGTAGAAGAAGAAACACCATTATTATTTTATGCATGTTCCAAAGCAGGAGGAAAGAAGAGTTTCCCTTTGCTTGCTTGTGAGTGGAAAAGTAGAAAGATGTTATCTTAATTTTGTTAGCTGGCAGACCAGGAAATATAGATAGATATGCCTTTCTTGTTTAATCCAGGGAAAGGGAGGGAAGTAAAGATGTTCCTTTTTATTTTTGTATCTTCTTTTTTTATGATCCTGAACTTTGATCTATTTCTCCTTCAACTAAAAGCTGACTTCTTACAGAAGACTTTGCACTTTTGATATAAAGCATAAGCTGGAAGGAGAATTCCAGTTCCTTTATTGCTTTATTGGCAATGCTACCTAATTTACATTGCTATTTCCTACCTGATCTGGCTGGTTTGTAAGCACAAAGGTTTTATGCTGGCTTCCTGAATGGCTGCAGGACTCTGTCAGGTGGAACGAGTCTTATGGTAGGGGGATAATGGGCTTTGTTATCCTTACAGGACTATGCCACTTGTCCCTTTCTATACAAAAATGTCTTCTGCCCCATATCTTTCTTTCTCCCTGGAGGCCAAACATAGCTGTTAATGTTTTCCTTATGGAACTTATTCACATTGTTTAAACATCTTGCATTGTATTCTATCTAGACCCGCTGAGGAGGTACCTCTCCCATGTTTGTTCTTCATGATCCAATGTCTGTATTTCTGCCACTCTTGCTCAAGATGTTCATATGTTTCTATTCTCTGCTACAATGCAAATGAGGAGACAGATCAAAGGGGAACATGCTAGAACATCTCCCCCCCTTCATATTTATAGAAATACCTGCTTTCTTTGCCAATAAAAGAGGTAATAGCAGAGCACTAAGACCATACCTGTCAAGTATCCCGTATTCGCCAGGATTTCCCGTATTTTAGCGCTCGTTCCTCCCCTTTCCCGCCACCGTCCCGTATTTTGAACGGTGTGGAAAGGGGTTACTGCGCATGCATGCCCATCACAAAGGGGCTCTGTGCATGTGCAAATGGGTTACTGAGCATGCGCACCCGTGCATGCACAGTAATTTCCCATATTTTCCGGAGCCACGCTTGACGGGTATGAGTAAGACAAACATCTCCCTTGCCCAAAAGTCAGTCATATCCAACTCTAAGGTGCGGTACTCATCTCCATTTACAGCCAAATAGCCAGCACTGTCTGCATCTGCAGATGTTTCCATGGACATGGAACGCTGTTTACCTTCCCATCAAAGTGGTACCTATTGCAATTTCTTGCTAGGTTGGCAGGAGCTGGGACAGAGATGGGAGCTCACTCCATCGTGCAGAACTCAGATTTCGAATTGTTGACCTGCCAGCTGCAAGTTATAAGATGCTTTAGCATTTTTAGTTTAAAAGATTTTGGGTAGAGGAACATAAGAACATAAGAACAGCCTTGCTGGAACAGGCCACAGCCCATCCAGTCCAGCATTCTGTCTCACACAGTGGCTCACCATTTCCTTCAGGGTATTCCCAAGCAGATGCCTTCACCTGCTTAGGATTCCCTGGAAATGGCATTGAGAGATATCCTGCCTATCTCTCCAACCCGGAGGTTGTCCTTAAGTATCCATAATTATAGCCATTGATACTCTTGTCCTCCATGAACTTGTCTAATCCTTTCTTAAAGCTGTCAAGACTGACAGCTGTCACCACTTCTTCTGGCAGGGAGTTTCATAGACCAGTAATCCTCTGGGTGAAAAAGTACTTTCTCTTATTTGTTTGAGAACTAGTACCCAAAAGTTTCATGGAGTGTCCCCTAGTTCTAGTGTTATGTGATAGGGAAAACAGTTTTTCCTTATCTACTTTGTCCACACCGTGCATGATTTTATAAACTTCAATCAGGTCACCTCTTAGACGTCGTCGTTCAAGAGTGAAGAGGCCCAACCGTTGCAGCCTCAGATGGTAAGGAAGGTGTTCCAGTCCCCTAATCATTCTGGTTGCCCTCCTCTGCATTTTTTCCAGCTCCATAATATCCTTCTGGAGGTATGGCGACCAGAACTGTACACAGTATTCCAGATGGGGCCTCACCATAGATTTATAAAGAGGCAAAATGACACTTGCTGACTTATTTTCTATACCCTTCCTAATGATCCCTAGCATTGAGTTTGCTTTTTTCACTGCTGAGGCACACTGGGTTGACACCTTCATTGAGTTGTCCACCAGGACACCAAGGTCCCTTTCCTGGTTTGTCGCAGAGAGTTCAGACCCCATCAGTTTATAAATGTAATTGGGGTTCTTTGCCCCAACATGCATCACTCTGCACTTACTAATGTTGAAACACATTTGCCACTGTTTTGCTCACTCCCCCAGTGTCAAGAGATCCCTCTGGAGCTCCTCACAATCTCTCACAGTTTCCACTACCCTGTATAATTTAGTGTCGTCAGCAAATTTGGCTACCTTGCTTTTTACTCCTACCTCTAGATCATTTATGAAGAGGTTGAAAAGCAGGGGTCCCAGTACTGAACCTTGGGGGACCCCACTCTTTATTTCCCTCCACTTGGAGAAGTGTCCGTTTAGTGCTACCCTCTGTTTCCTGTCCCTTAGCCAGTTACTGATCCAGGACAAGACCTGTCCCTTTATTCCATGACTGGTAAGTTTATTCAAGAGCCTTTGGTGTGGGACTTTGTCAAAAGCCTTCTGAAAGTCCAGATAAACAATGTCAACTGGATCCCCCTTATCCACATGCTTGTTGACACTCTCAAAAAATTCCAACAGATTAGTGAGGCATGATTTGCCCTTGCAAAAGCCATGTTGGCTCTCCTTTAGCAGCGCCTTCTCTTCTATGTGCCTATTAATTCTATCTTTTAGGATGGTTTCCATCACTTTACCTGGGACACATGTCAAACTGACAGGTCGGTAATTTCCTGGATCACCTCTGGATCCTTTTTTAAAAATTGGTGTTACATTCGCTACCTTCCAGTCATCAGGCACTAAGCCTGATTTGAGGGAAAGATTATATATTTTGGCTAGGAGATCAGCAATTTCATCTTTAAGTTCCCTGAGAACTCGTGGATGGATGCCATCTGGTCCTGGTGATTTGTTAGTGTTTAGTTTAAGAAGACATGCAAGGACCTCCTCCTTGGTTATTTCTATCTGGCTTAATTCTTCGGTTTCCCTCCATACGAAGATAGGCTCTGTTTTGGGCATGGGGTCTCTGTCTTCTTCAGTGAATACTGAAGCAAAGAATTCATTGAGTCTCTCTGCAATCTCTGTTTCCTCTTTAATAGAACCAGAACGACATCTGCTCAGCCTGAAGCCATGGTGATCTCACTGGAGAAGAGTGGACCCTCCCACATATATTTGCAAGGGCAAGTGGAAGCCATCATTCACTCTAGCAGTCATGACTACAATTCCATTGTTTAACTATGGAGTTTTCTAGGCTGGGCATTTGTTCTTTTTTTCCAGACAGTGGGAGTTCTGTTATCAATACTTCCCCTCTCATCCATATGATGCTCCTCTTATCTTGCCTCGTTGGATGCTTTTTCTATGACTTCCCATCCCTTTTCAAATCCTCTAAAAGCAAAATTACCAAATGGAGCCATCTGGGGGAAAGAATTGGCCCCTTTTAACTCTGCTTTGGTTTCTTTTCTTGGAAGCCTAGATGGTTTAACTGATAAGCAAGCTACGTAGGCTATGAATTGATAATTCCATAAACATTCTACACTTGCAAACATTTCTCTGAGCTTCAAGGGGGCATCACTGTAAAGCCGCTGAGGAAGTGAATTGCCTCTGGGATGAGAAAGGTGGAGAACAAGGTACCATACAAGCTATATGTCAGGAGTTCTCAACCTTTTAAAGCCAGGGGCCGGGTCACACTCCCTCAGACAGTTTTAGTGGCCAGATGGTCATTTTGCCCTTCCTCTAACACATGGCACTTCCTGGTGTGGTGGAGGTGGTGGTGGGCCACATGAAATGGTGTCATGGGCCACACCTGGCCCACGAGCCACAGGTTGAGAATCCCTGCTATATGTGAAAGACCCTTATGTGCTGCTTAGAAAGTATTCCTTTTCATATGCCGCCCTGAGTCGGGTTCTGCCTGAGTGGGCGGCATATACAAATGTGACTTATAAATATAAAAATAAAATAAAAATAAATAAATAAAATAAATAAATATATGCCCTCAGTCCTTTGGCACTCTGCTTCTATGGGTGACACTAAGCTCTAGCACAAAAAGAACCTCAGTACTCCTGCTTTTACTAATATAAGCCAATTACAATGGCAAATTTATACCATACTAGCTAATTACCCGGCCTTGCCTGTTTTTTGTTTTTTGTTTTTGTCATTTAAAGCAAGGATGACGCGGCTTGACTACAGTTTTACTTTTCCGCCCGGCGGCGTCCCCAGCTCGTAAATGTTAAGTTGTGTCAAACCGCAGCCTCCTTTGGTCAGCGAAAGGAGGTCGCAGCTTGACAGAACTGTATGTTTACGGGCCAGAGACCCGACCACAGCTTTCTTTAGCGGCTGAGTCTCCTGGCGGAAAATACAAGTTGCTGGCTTGGTTGTGCTGCGCATGCACAGTACCGCTGTTTCATTGCTGCTTCTAGGGCTGGTGGGGTGTCCCCTTTGAGTCCCACTTTGGGGGGCCTAAACCCCAAAATGGGTTTTGAGACCTCCACAGTGCTGATCTTGCAAGCCCAAGGTATGTGCAAACTTTCAGTGAGATTGGTCCAGGGGTGTGGGTTCCTTTGGAGCACATACAAACCCACTCCTCTGTTTTATAGATGTAGATATATCAGGGGTGCCGAAACTATGGCCCATGGGCTGGATCTGGCTCCCAATGCCAATTCATCCAGCCCACATCACCCTCGTCACTCTTGGAAGCGGAAGTAAAACATGGCCATATGTTACTTCCGCTTCCAGTAGCGACGAAGGCAGTGTGGACAGAATGAATTGGCACTGAGATTCGGATCTGGCCTGTGGGCTGTAGTTTGGGCACCCCTGGTTTAAGCAGAGAAAATGGCAGCTTAATATCTATCTCATCCTGTGATAAAACAGATTGCAAGGGGTGTTTTACTTCCACTTCCAGTGGGAGGAACCACATGACTGGCCCGCTGAACCACATGACCAGCCCATGGCCCAAAAAATCTGGGCACCCCTGATATATATGCAATTATTTGGACTGAGAGGCTCTTTCCTTAGTGCGATCCCACAGCGCAAGGTTCATGATTGAACAAAATACTGTAAGTAGGGGATTCTAGATCCTTTTTACAGGTACTGCTGTTGAGTCCAGCCCTGTGAAAAGGATCTAGAAGCCCCTACTTATTTGCTGCCCTCTTTGTGTGTGGTCATCATGTGGACATTGTCATGGGCACAATGTGAGACTGACATTCTTTCCAGTGCCTTTGGGACTAACCTGCCATTCTTATACAGATTTTGATTTTTCTTTTTCAGAAATTTCTTTTTGCCTGCTGAGAGTACATTGAATATAGATAGATAGATAAATCTTTATTGTCATTGTCCTGCACAGAACAACAAGATTGGGGGGGGGGGGGACACACTTAACAACCCAACAAAACCTAAACAAAATACAACTATACAAAATTATCAACATATTCCCACCCCACATATACACATTTAACCCCTAAAAGCTCTAAAACTCTAAAAACTATATACAGAAGCTCCCTCATAGACTGCATTGCACTGTATTCAAAGCCAGAACCGCTTTTGGGTAGAAACTATTTCTCAAGCGGCTGGTCCTGGTCTTTATGACCCTATACCTTCTTCTAGAAGGCAGAAGCTGAAAGAGATCATTTCCGGGGTGCGTACTATCTTGCGCAATCTCTACAGTTTTCTTATAACACCTGGTGGCATAGATTTGATCTAGAGTGGGAAGAGTATGCCCGATTATCCCCTCTGCAGTCTTTATGACCCTGGACAGCATTGTTCTTTCCCTAGCTGTACAACTCCCAAACCATACACACAGACCATAGGTTAACACACTCTCTATGGTACAGTGGTAGAATGCCAACAGCAGGTCCTTTGAAAGATTGTTCTTCCTGAGGATTCTCAAGAAGTATAACCTCTGCTGTGCTCTCTTCATCAGATCTTTGGTGTTTGCTCCCCATGTTAGATCATCCCTCAGCTCCATTCCCAGAAATCAAAAACACTGAGACCTGTTCCACACAATTCCCTTCAATAATAAGTGGCTGGATGTTCAATTTGCATTTTCTAAAGTCCACAATGATCTCTTTTGTCTTTTTTACATTGAGGAATAAATTGTTTTCCTACACTACTCCGTCAGCATCTCAACCTCCTTCCTGTAAGCTGAATCCCCCTCCCCAGCAGACCAACCACCATTGTGTCATCTGCAAACTTGATGATTTTATTCCTGGGGTAACTGGAAACACAATCATATGTGTAAAGCGTGTACAGAAGCGGGCTCAGCACACCCCTGCGGCGTCCCCGTACTTATACTGAGATCTGCAGACATGAGAGCCCATCCTGACCCGTTGGGAACGATCTGATAGAAAATCTAGTATCCACCTGCATAAGCATGGCGGAAGCCCCAGATCTAATAATTTGGGCACCAGTCTATGCGGAAGAATAGTATTAAAAGCAGAACTAAAATCTACAAACAACAGTCTCGCATAAGTCCCTTGTTTCTCCAAATGGGTCAGAACAGCATGTAGGGCCGTAGCCACAGCATCCTCCGTGGATCTCTTTCTCTTATATGCAAATTGACAAGGGTCACGTCCAACTGGTAAACAAGCCATAATACGGTTCCGCATCAACTTTTCAAAGCATTTCATTATGACAGGTGAATATGAGAGTTATTCTGCCTATATCACAACAGCATGTTCCCAGTAATAGTTTTAACATGAGTTTAGGATTACTCTGTAAAGTTCCTAAGGAGCCCCTCCTTGTGTCACATAATCACAACTGCTGGTCGGAGATGTTCCAAACTATAGAAGAACTTAAGTTTATTTTCCTCTTAACATCCATATATTTCACAAACTGTGCATTGGATATCTAATATGCAGTTTGGGAACTATTTTTGTGGAGTAATGATTCTGCAGGAATCAGTGTTGTGTAGCAGTTAGATTCAGATTAGGATTTAGAAGAAATGGGTTCAAATGTGCACTTCAGCATGACCTCACTGGGATGGCAACAACAAATCATTCCTTAAATGTTTCTTGTTAGAAAATTCTACTAAGATTGTCAAAATTCAGGAGTGACTTAATGGCACATAACACAGTAAATCAGTCTGTGGATTTATTTGCAAGACTCTAATTAAAATTCCCATAGTTTTTAGGGCTTGGTAATGCTGAAGAGTGTTGAAATAAGAATTCTAATGTACCCTGTACATATTTGTGTTCTTTTGTTTGTATCATGAGACAATTTCAGCAGGTCCTTCATCCAGTTTTAGCAAAGTATATTTATTATTTTGTATATATGAAAGTAGGCAAAGCTTTTAATGATCTTGTGAGCACTAATGTAGTACAGTAGAACTTCGAATAAAGTCCAAACTCCGTTCCACAAATTTGGACTTTATCCAATTTTTGACTTTATCCAAATAAAATGGGCGATGCATTGGATAACATCCAAAAATGGACTTTATCCGAGGTTCCTATACTAAATACCTCAGATAACATCCATTTTTAGTGGTTTTGGACTTTATGGGGTGCAGGTGGAAGGGTGACTTCCATTGGGTGGCTGGTATAGTGGAATTCCGGCCCCCTTGGTCCCTGCGCCCTTTTTAAGGGGGAGGGTAGTTTTTTAAGCAGTTTTTAATCATGTTTTTATTATGACTGTGAACCGCCCTGAGTTGGCCTTGGCCAAGTGGTCAGTATAGAAATTGAAATAAATAAATAAATATGTGATGCATTACGTGTGCATGAAAACTGTGACTTTATCCGAATCGGACTTTATCCGAGGTACCACTGTATGTCATGTTGACATAACTGCTAAATTACAAGAAAGAAAATGTATGGCTGAAGGACCTTTTTACCCTTGAAGTAAAGGTAAAGGTTTCCCTTGCTCGAAAGCCAGTCGTATCCGACTCTAGGGTGCAGTGCTCATCTCTGTTTCTAAGCTGAAGAGCCAGCGCTGTCTGCTTCTGCAGATGTTTCCGTGGTCATGTGGCAGTCATGACTATACACCGGAGGGCATGGAACGCTGTTACCTTCCCACTGAAGTGGTCCCTATTTATCTACTTGCAATTTCTTGCTTTCGAACCGCTAGGTTGGCAGGAGCTGGGACGAAGACGGGAGCTCATTTCCATCCTGCAGTACTGGGGAATCGAACTGCTGACCTTCTGCTTCCCAGTCTTAGCCACTTGAGCCACTGTCCTTGAAACTCTGTCCTTAATTTGGAGTATGAACTAGCTGCTGAGGAAAAAAAGAATACTCTGCACGTGGTCAGGATAACTTCTAATTATCACCTTACCATTCCATGTGCAGAAAATATATTACAGACCTGACCTTGGTAAACTCTGCCCTGGCACAAATTAAGCAGTGTTTTCTGCAATGGGATACAAGTATGGTGTCAAAAGAAGCTCCTCGGAACAGCCCTTACCAGCCTCATGTAAACATTACTGCAAGTAATTTCTTCAAAGGAATGCAACAAAGAGGGAAACTGGTTGATCAGCCCTTCACTTCCCCTTTGTGGTGGGTGGGTGCGGTTTATAGTAAACTGACAGGAGGATGGGTAACATTTAACAAAGAGTTGCAGGATACTGTTCCCTTTCAAATGTTAAAAAGGAAATGGCAACTAACCAGAGGAAGAGAACAGGGTCTGGTAATCTGGCTGCAGTGGCTCAAGTGGCTAAGACGCTGACTGGGAAGCGGAAGGTCAGCAGTTTGATTCCTGAGTACAGCAGGACAGAATGAGCTCCCGTCTTTGTCCCAGCTCCTGCAGGACAGAATGAGCTCCCATCTTTGTCCCAGCTCCTGCCAACCTAGCGGTTCGAAAGCAAGAAACTGCAAGTAGATAAATAGGGACCACTTCGGTGGGAAGGTAACAGCGTTCCGTGCGCTCCGGTGTCTAGTCATGCCTGCCACATAACCATGGAAACATCTGCAGAAGCAGACAGCGCTGGCTCTTCAGCTTAGAAATAGAGATGAGCACTGCACCCTAGAGTCGGATACGACTGGCTTTCGAGCAAGGGAAACCTTTACCTTTACCTAATCTGAAAAACCAATCTGCCCAACCCTTTAAAGTCTAAAAAGGAAACTTATTGGAAGGGAAAGGGTGGGTCCTCAACTTGACCTACAGAATCCACAAAGAAAAGCTGGCCGCACCTGCTTTCTAAAGAATAAAACAAAGTCTGGTGTGATTTGGACTGAACAGCATAAAGCATTGTAACACTTTTGGCATGGCAAAAATAGGTGACAGCAACTACACAGAGAGAGTAACTGACACAGCATGCATTAATACGTAATGAGGGATACCTGAAACAGTTGTACAAGTAGGCACACATCCGCTTTTCCCCGATATACTGATCCACTCAATAGGGTGGAATCCTAAGAAATGTGCTTAGGACGCTGGGTTCCTCTCTCCACTTACTTGGGAATCAGAAATTCAAGGCTGCGGGTATACAGGTGAAACTCGGAAAATTAGAATATCGTGCAAATGTTCATTCGTTTCACGTAAAGGTGAAACAAATATACGAGATAGACTCACTACATGCAAAGCGAGAGATGTCATGCCTTAGTTCGTTATAATTCTGAAGATCATGGCATACAGCGTACATGAGATTATGTGATGATTTTGAGGTGCATGAGATTGGGGGGCTGGGGTTTTCATAAACTGTAAGCCATAAGCATCAATGTTATAACAAAGTGAGGCTTGAACTATCTCGCTTTGCATGTAATGAGTCTCTCTCATATATTTGTTTTACCTTTTAAGTTGCATTACTGAACTGAATGAACATTTGCACGATATTCTCATTTTCCGAGTTTCACCTGCAAGTTCTTTCCAGTAAATATAAGTCTCCCTTGCTCGAAAGCCAGTCGTATTTGACTCTAGGGTTTGGTGCTCATCTCCATTTATATAACCAAAGAGCCAGTGGTGTCTGCATCTGCAGACGTTTCCGTGGTCATGTGGCATGCCTGCCTGCCTAGACACCGAAGGGCATGGAATGCTGTCTACAATCCCACTGAAGTGATACCTATGTATCTACTTGCAGTTTCTTGCTTTTGAAGTGCTAGGTTGGCGGGAGCTGGGGGCAGAGATGGGAGCTCATCCCGTCGTGCAGCACTCGGGTCTCGAACCACTGACCTGCCGACCTTCCTTCCGGTCCTCAAGTTCAACGTCTCTTAACCACTAAGCCACCGCAGTTCTTCTAAGTGGGATCCAGAGGAAAGTTACTGTAGGAAATACTAATAGTAAAGGTAAAGGTTTCCCTTGCTCAAAAGCCAGTCGTATCCGACTCTAGGGTGCAGTGCTCATCTCTGTTTCTAAGCCGAAGAGCCCGCGCTGTCTGCTTCTGCAGACGTTTCCGTGGTCATGCGGCAGGCATGACTAGACACCGGAGGGCACGGAACGCTGTTACCTTCCCACCGAAGTGTTCCCTATTTCTCTACTTGCAATTCCTTGCTTTTCGAACTGCTAGGTTGGCAGGAGCTGGGACGAAGACGGGAGCTCATTTCCGTCCTGCAGTGCTCGGGAATCGAACTGCTGACCTTCCGCTTCCCAGTCAGCGTCTTAGCCACTTGAGCCACTGCAGTCCCTTGGAAATACTAATAGGGAATGGGATACTACCACCGCTCTGGAATCCTCCCCCCCCCTCCCAAAAGACACTCGCTTAAGAATCTCCTTATATGGACTGTAGAATGTCTGACGTCACCCCCAGCGCTGGGAAAACCAGTGTTGGAACAACCAAACTCCTTTCGGCAGGAGAGTGAGAGGAGAACGGGAGGGGAAAGGGAAAAAAGGGTGGAGTTGGAATGCAGACAGACACCGGCGCTCCTCCAATGAGAGTGGAGGTTTTATTCCCTCATTGGTCGAAGAGCACAAAAAGGGCGGGAGCGGCGGCAACTGTAGGAGCCCTGCGGAAGGTATGCGGGAAAGGGGCTTGGCATGGGGTTAGTTAGGGTGCGCCAACTGAAAGTCGCCTCCCGGCGGTGGAGGGGCGTCAGTCAGGACGAGTCAGCCAGCGCTGCCGGGTAAGGAGTTGCGGAGGCTGCGTGTTCGAGTCCCGGCGCCGGCGGAAGAGTTTTCGTTAGCTGCTTTCTAATTATTATTGTTTAAATTGCAGCCGAGGGCGTTGCTCAAAATCGTTCCCCGGGATTGTTCGTTTGCATTCACAGAAATTTGGAGGTTTTTTTTTTTTCTCCGTTCCCTTCCTTTTTTGCACCGCGGAGCTGCGTGGCTCACACCGTCCAACCATGCCTGTCTTCCACACCCGCACGATCGAGAGCATCCTCGAGCCGGTGGCTCAGCAGATCTCCCACCTTGTCATCATGCACGAAGAGGGCGAAGTGGACGGCAAGGCCATCCCGGATCTGACCGCCCCGGTGGCCACTGTGCAAGCCGCCGTCAGCAACCTGGTCCGGGTGAGTGGCGAGAGAGGGGAGCGTGCGGGGGAGGGTTACAACATTGTGGGCCAATTTCCCCTAAAAACTTATCTGTAGGAATGCAAGGCTGCCCGGGCGCGATGGTCGCGAGGTTCGCCCCTCCTAGCCAACTTAAGCCGGACCTAGGAGGGGGTGGGTGGGGAACATGTTTATGGAGTTCAGGAAGAACTCGGGAGGGACCTCGATCACTCCTTGGCTTCTCGCCTCTCTCTGGGGAGTGAGTGGCTGAGTTGCCCGTCTGTTGGCGTGGAAGAGGATTGTCCGGCAATTGCAGGGTTAAAAGGTCCCGCTTTCCTCCTAAAATTTAGATTTAGACCATTCCTCTTGGGCCCACCCAGGCAGCCGTCCTAAGTGTCTCCTAGTCCGACTTCCCGAGTGCTGCAGGATGGAATGAGCTCCCGTCTTTGTCCCAGCTCCTGCCAACCTCGCAGGTCGAAAGCAAGAAATTGCAAGTAGATAAAAGAGGGACCCCTTCGGTGGGAAAGGTCTAGTCATGCCTGCCACAGGGCCACGGAAACGTCTGCAGACGCAGACAGCTGGCTGGCTCTTCGGCTTTGAAACAGAAATGAGCACTGAACCCTAGAGTCGGATACGTCTGGCTTTCGAGCAAGGGAGACCTTTACCTAGTCTGACTTCTGACGACCCGAATAGTTTTCGAAGTAAGTTGAAGGGTTTGCAGCGCCACCGCCCCTGCCTGGTCAGTTTTTGTGGCCAAGGCAGGATTCGAACCCTGCTCTCCGGAGCCCTGACTCCACAATCTCAATGCTGGGGTTTTAATCATTTTTTATATGTATGTTTTAATCCTGTTGTGAGCCGCCCTGAGTCGGGTTCACCTGATTGGGCGGCATTGAAATTTGAATTATAAATAAATAAAAATCTATGATTGGGCTCTCAAGAGTAACTGCCTCACCGTGGAACTAGCTGCATGTTGCTTAATACATGTTTGTACACAAAATATTGTACTCCCATTACTCACTCTTAAGCTCAACAGGTAGCAGTGCGATTTATTTCTGGATAATAATATTCTAACGGGACTGCGGTGGCTTAGTGGTTAAGATGTTGAACCTGATGACTGGAAGGTCACCAGGTCAGTACTTTGAGACTCGAGTACTGCACGACAGAGTGAGCACCTGTCTCTGTCCCAGGGCCTGCCAACCTCGCAGTTCGAGAGCAAGAAATTGCAAGTAGATAAATACGGACCACTTCCGTGGGAAGGTAAACAGCTTTCCGGTGTCTAGTCATGCCTGCCACATGTCCATGGAAATGTCTACTGACTCAGACAGCGATGGTTCTTTGGCTGTAAACAGAGATGCACACCAAACCCTAGAGTCGGATACGACTGTCTTTCGAGCAAGGGCGACCTTTTCCTTTAATAATATTCTGGATTGTGCAGTAATACAAGTTCAGGAGGCAACCTGGTAGTATTCTAACTGGATGGCTAGCATTTAATGCTATTTAATGTTGCATTCCCTTCCTCTTATTAAAAAAAAAATTGCTTCCGAGCTTTTGCACATTTTTAATTTGTGTAGAGAACTTTTCCTTGGTTCTCTTATCTGCCTTTTCAAGTCTTCCTCTATCACTCTTCAGCTTACTGAAAAGTCATCCAGGTGTTCTTCATAGTCTTTTCCCTGTCTCACCTTTGAAGCTCCCACCTGCTGGATCCCCAGTCCTCTTCTGTCAGCAATGTTCACCCAGCCTTTCATGTCAACTCTGCCCGACAAATTGCACTGGGCAAGAACTCCTCAAAGTGTTGTTTCCTTCTGAAAAGTGAAGGGATGGCATCTCTCTTTCTCTCATGTTGCATATTGTTGAGTTAGAATTGCAGTACTGGAGGGAAAAGACAATGCTTGGGAAGGCTGGAGGCTGCAGGAAAATAGGGAAATTAATTGGGAGATGGATTGACTCAAAGAAACCACTTGCTTGAGTTTGCAAGAGCTGAGCAGGGCCATTGAGGACAAGATGTTCTGGAGATCTTTCATTCATAGAGTTGCCATAGGTCGGAGATAGTTTGACATCATATAAGAGCAAGGTGTGATGGGATAATGAGGAGCACTAAAGCAGAGGGTAAGGTAAAGGTAAAGGTCACCCTTGCTCGAAAGCCAGTCATATCCAACTCTAGCGATCAGTGCTCATCCCTGTTTCAAAGCCAAAGAGCCAGTGCTGCCTGCTTCTGCAGACGTTTCTGTGGTCATGTGGCAGGCATGACTAGACACCGGAGTGCACGGCATGCTGTTTACTTTCCCACCAAAGTGGTCCCTTATTTATCTACTTGCAATTTCTTGCTTTCGACTTGCTAGGTTGGCAGGAGCTGGGACAAAGACGGGAGCTCATTCTGTCCTGCAGTCCTTGGGCATCAATCTGTTGACCTGCCGCCTTCCAGTCAGCATCTTAGCTACTTGTGACACTGCAGTCCCTAATGCTTAAAATTGGGAAACAAATCCCCAACGCCCTCTTTCCTTTCTTCCTCATGTCTACATTTTCCTCAACTTTTGGGAAACTGCTTTTGAGTCACTTCTCCTGTTGCCAAAGCAATCTCATGGCTTTAATTTCTCCCCCTAGTATTTTTCTACTCAACATTTGTGTCCAGTATATTGTGGGATTGTCTTTCCATGACCATCTGGAGCATTTTGTTCTTTCTCTCTCTCTCTCCCCGACACATCTCGTAGTTTATTATTTTCGATGACATTTCCACTTTTTCAAGGCCAAAGGATGCCTCTACCCACAATTTTTACTGTGCATACATGAAAGGTCCAGAAAAATAAATGGCCAGAAAATTAATTTTACGCAGTCACTTAAAATGGCACCAGTCGGGAGATTCCAAACAAAGATTAGACAGAGGCATTTTGTTCTGTTTTAGATACATACATTTCACTGCACAATGGCAGGGGGATGCCTACAGATTTGGGGGTGGGGTCCCCGTGCCTGTGTTGACTCACTTTGGTGCTGTTCTTGCATCCATGTCTGTCCTTCACTCTTTTCCTGATAGCCAAAAGAAGCAATGTAAAAAGTCTGCAACATTTGTTCTCTGAAAGTTTACTCGAGCTACTGTTATCTCTGAAGGCTTCAGTCCTGGGATGTCTTGCTCTTGGCATGTGTTCCAGCTCTTCTTTCCAGCTTTTTGTCCAGCTCCTTTACAGGCAGATTGAAGTGAACTGTAAGGAGAGCAGCTGTAAAAATATCCCAGAAATATGTCTTGAATGTTCACCTACAAAGGCTGTAGGTAGCGCAGTACAGTTCTTTTCTCTGTTTCTTTCATCTCTTGAGCTAGAGGGGCTCTGGATTTTTATGGCTCATGTCTTTTAAAGGAGCCATTTGTTTAGTTGAGAACCAGTGTGCTGTAGCAGACGAGTAGACTAGGCAGATTCAAATGCTTGCATTGTCATGAAAAGTCACCCCGTAGCCATGGCAGTAATAGACTGGTACATCCCTTGAATACTTTGTTACGGTTTTCATAAGTCCTAAACAACTTGATGTATTATTTAGTGGAATTTGTTTAAATCCTACCTTTTCCTAAGGAGTTCAAGTTTCATGTTTCTCTTCTTCCCATACCTGTAAACCTTCCCAGATTGGCCGGGATTTCCTGATTTTTGGTGCCGATTTCCCGCCCGCAGCTGCCAAAACCCTGGAATTGGCAGGGGGGGGAGGTACTGAGCATCCCTTCTGCACAGATCGCCTTCTATGCATGCGTAGAAGGCTTTTACGCTTGCGTAGAACCCTTCTATGCTTGCGTAGAACCCTTCTACGCATGCATAGAAGGCGATCTGCACAGAAGGAGATCGTAGAAGCCTTCTACACATGTGTAGAAGGTTTCTACACATGCGTAGAAGGGTTCTACACATGCGTAGAAGGCGATCTGCACAGAACCATTCTGTGTAGGTCACGTAAAAGGTTCTGCGCAGAACCGTTCTGCGCAGAACCGTTCTGCGCAGGTCCTGTATTTTTCCGGAGCCGCGGTTGACAGGTATGCTTCTTCCACTGTCTCCTTTTCAGTTTGCCCATTCAAAACTATGCCAATCTGTTATAAGATCTTGCTTACTATGTCAAGAGGGGTAGATATTGCTCATACATGCGCATAGTTGATACACATTGGTTTAGAGCAGTGGGATAATTTAGAACTCTCATATTTGCAAAAAAACCCAAAAACAAACGATATGCAGGCAAGCAATGCTTTTCATTTCTTCATCTGTATCACCCATGGTAAATGTCCTTTTCTCCTACAAACAATATAGCAGAGATTTTAGTGGGTTAGAAATAACAACGATGGTACTTCCCTTTCTGCTTTAAAAGGAACACATCATTTATTAAAATTCTTTGCAGAGAAATTGATTGTGTGTGCACTGCTAATTAGCAGGTTAATGTACAGTTTTGGTTCTTTAATGCAACAGTTGCTCACAAATGTGCTGCAACTAAATCTTTTTAACAATCATATCATATGTTGCATAGAAGAGTCGGCAATACAGTAAAGTTATGGTTTCTGTTCATTATCTGCAGTTTCTTTAGTATTTGTATTTTTTTAAAAGTGAAACCTATGTTATTCCTTTTTCCTGAGGAGTAAAATGGTTAAAATTGATTCTCATGAATTTATTTTCCCCTTGTGATTGCTAAGTTGTTTTAATGCTGTGTCAGAGCACAGGAGAGAAAAGACCCCAGTTTGCTAAAAGCAATAATGCTTTTTAAATCACGGGTAAGGCAGACTTGCGCTATTGTTGGCCTGCTATAAGGGTGTTTCTATCCAATAGGATGCTGAGGTTGTGTTTTACAACTGCATCCAATGGCTAACATTTCTCTGTACAGTATTGAGAAATCGGTGCTAATATCTCCCTCAGCACAACCCACTCTGTATAGATTTCTTTTGTATCCCAGGATTTTAAAACTGGGAAATGGAGGAAAATAAACAGGTTGAGATCTTCGCTTTAACTCACATTTAGGAGGAGAAGATAACACAAGACATGAGCTAGCTAATAACTTGCTGTTGTGTGTTAGTAGATAGGGACTGAGTGCACATAGCTGGGACTGTGGTGGTTTAGTGGTTCTGATGCTGAACTTGACTCAAAAGTCAGCAGGTCAGCAGCTCAAGACCCGAGTGCTGCACTATGGAGTGAGCGTCTCTCTCTGTCCCAGCTCCTGACAGCCTAGCAGTTCGAAAGCAAGAAATTGCAAGTAGATAAATAGGTACTACTCCAGTGGGAAGCTAACAGCATTCCATGCACTCTGATGTGTAGTCATGCCTGCCACATGTCCAGGGAAATATCTGCACAATTACTATAATATGGCAATGATCACTGAACCCTTGAGTCAGATACGCATGGCTTTCGAGCAAGGGCAACTTTTACCACCTTTACATGTAGCTAACTTCTTTAGGGTGCAAGTAATCTGAAATTCTTTGTATGTTTCACTGGAAATCTCTAGTGAGGGCAAGGTTCTGCTTTAGACCTTATTTTGAAAACCACTGCTTGCCTCATTGTTGCTGAATTGGGGACACAAGTGGTGTGATTCTCTGACTGGTGTTACTTTTGTATGTAGGAAGACTTGATACAACATAGCATTTAGCAGTGCGGTCATAGCATGTTGTTTTGTAGTAACTGGAATGTGGGAATAATGTGTCAAATTAATGCATTAACATTGAATCCATTACTTTTAGGGCCAACACCAGGGTGGGGAAGCCCATGACAATCAAAAGTTCAAAAGCATTGTTTGAAAAGATGTTTGCAAGAATTTTACTTGCTAAAATTATTAGTTTCAGTGCTCTCTGAAGGTGGGACTATGCTATTCAGGCATTTTCTCTTTCCCAAGAGGAAATGTTCTGCTATTCTCTTTAAAGACTAGATGCACTTAGATTGTAACAGAGAAATTTTAATTAATGCAGCCAAAAGGCTGTGGTACTTGTCTGGATATGTGTGAGCTATAGTCTTGAGGCTACCAGGAGCCCTAAAATTAAGAACCACTGCTTGGTAAAGTACCCGTTTCTCACTCCTACTATACATTGGAACCTCAGTTAACGTAATTAATGCATTCTCCAGGATGTTTCTTACAGCAAAAATCACTTTAACCAAATTTCCCATAGGAATGCATTGAATGCCATTTCCCATAGGAATGCACTGAAAACCAAAATGCATTAACCGAAATGCAGTTTCCCATAGGAATGCATTGAAAACCAATTAATCCGTTCCAAAAAAAAAAAAAATCCGTAAGCTGAGCCACTATTTCCTATGGATTTCCTTTTTGTTACATGTTTTTATGTTAACCGAACCATTTGTTAACCAAGGTTCCACTGTACCTCTTTAGCACAACAGTATCAGAAGCTTTTCCTGAGAGTATTTATTACATGCCATCAAGTCACTTCCATCTTATGAAGACCATGCTAGAGTTTTTAAGACTTAGTGGTTAAGATGCTGAGCTTGATGTCCCGGAGGTCAGCAAGTCAGCAGTTTGAGACCCAAGTGCTGTGTGACAGAGTGAGTTCTTGTCTTCTGTCCCAGCTCTTGCCAATCTAGCAATTCAAAAGCAAGGACTTGCAAGTAGGTAAATAGGTACTGCCTCAGTGGGAAAGGTAACAGCATTCTGTGCTCTCTGGTGTCTAATTATGCCTGCCATATGATCACAGAAACATCTGCAGATGCAGACAGTGCTGGCTCTGTAAATGCAGATTAGCACCACCACCCCTTAGATTCAGACATGACTGGCTTTCAAACAAGCAACACCTTGACCTTGACCTAATATTCAAGGAGTAGTTTACCATTGCCAACCTTGAGTGAGTTATGGTGGGGTTTGAACCCACATTTTCTGAATCTTAGTCTGACACTATTTTCTACCCCACTTAGGCTCTCATTTGCAAGCACATTGGAGCCTTATTCCAGGCAGCCACCCAGGACAACATAGTGACCAAATGTCCTTGTTGTGTTCAAATATGTTCAACTTCACTGTGCCACAAATGGAAACATAAAAACCCCTGGTGGGACAGTGGTTAAAATTTTGTACCGCAGCCACAATGTTGTGAGTTTGATCCTGACCAGGGATCAAGGTTGACTCAGCCTTTCATCCTTCTGAGGTCAGTAAAATAAAACACCCAGCATGTTGGCGGGGGGGGGGGGGCGCAAAATGTTAGTTAACTTGTGAACCACCCAGAGAGTGCACTAAGCACTCTGGGGAGGTATATAAGTGTAATTGCTATTGTTATTGCTAAAAATAATAACAACAAAAAATCACCACTAACTTTGGTCTCCTATAGATAATAGTTGAAAAAAATGATGTTGCTGCATCACAACCACAACAAAGTAGCTTCTGTGAAAGATAAAGCTGTGGTGATTTACATGCCCCTCCAAAGATTTCTAAACAAGAGAGGAGGGCCCATCGTATAGCTTAAGTTCTGTTTATTCCATGCTTGTCAAATTTGCCTTTGTGAATGAAACCCAAAATAAAATGATCAATAAACATGTAAGGAGAAAACAACACAATCTTTGGTGTAAGGAAGGGTTCTTTTTTGGCAAACAGTTGTGTTATATTCAGAAGGATATTGGTTCCAAATCTAGCGTTTAGCTATCTGAGTTTGTCTGTTCGGTAGTACAAGGCAGATTTTCTTATAGTTCTGTGTTAAAGAAATGATCTGAGAGACCGCGTCATCCCAAGAGTGTCTTCCCGTCCAACCAGAGCGGACCGGATGTGTGGGATCCGCGCACACAATTGGCATTCTGTCCCTGACAGATCCACGGCTTGGGGGAACACTCCTTGGAGCTTTGATTCCGAAGGGGACAGAAATTGGGGAGTGGATCAATAGTCATAGTTTAATTCACCGATCGCTGACCTGGCAGGCAGCTTGGACAATAGAGGGCAAAAGATCACCAGGTGATGAACTCGATAGGCATGTAATGAGTAATCTTGTATCTGCAGAAGCTCTGAGCCCAAGACTCAACCTAGGCACATGTTTACTCCCGATAGCAGTAGACAATGCATGCCCCCCCCCGGTAGTAAATTAGATAGAGAAGAAACTCCCCCCCCTCCATGAGGTCATCCCTGATGGGTAACTTGTGTAATCTCAAAGTGCAGACTTGTAGTTTTCCTGTAACGGCTGCGCGCAACCAATGCACGCGGTCGAGCCAGGCAGGGTATAAAGATTAGAGTCTTCTGATCAATAAACACTGGTCTTTGCTCCATCTTGCCTCACGTGTCTTACTTGACCAGTCTCCTTCGGGACCTTCCAGCCCGCATCGGCCCCCAATCCAACACGGATGGGCTCCCTAGTTGTGCCTTCAGCTAGAGGGGCTCACCTCTCTGGCACATGGAGGAGGGCCTTCTCCGTGTCCACACCAGCCCTCTGGAACCTCCTGCCAACAGGATTGAGGCTACAGACAGAATTGCTGCCCTTCAGGAAAAGTCTGAAAACCTGGCTGGCAGGGCAGGTGTGAAGCCTTAATGGGAATATGGCTCCAGCCTGTTGGCTCATCCCCAGTTAGTGCTCAGTTAATATCCCTCCCTCTGAGTTGTTGTATCCCCCCCCATCCCCTTTTATTCCTTTTTATTTTTTAAATTGGGGTGGGGGGTAGTAGGGTGGGAAGGTGGGTGGGCGATTTGGGATTTTAAAATCTGTTCTTATATGTTTTTAACTTTTGTAAGCCACCCTGAGTCGGGTTCCCCTGATTGGGCGGCATAAAAATTTAAAAATTAAAATAAAATCTGGGAGTGACCAATCCACTGCTTATGGGTCAGAGGTTCTCTGTTTTGGTTTCCTGAGAATTTTAGAATACAGTAAAACCCCTACTTATGAAAAAAAGTCTATTCCGTAGGCTTTTGCTTAAATCAGTTTTTATGTAAATCGAAGCAAACCCATAGGGAAATGAATTTTTACGTAACTCGAAGCAAACCCATAGGAAATTGTGTAAATCAGGACATGCTTTTAGCACAAAATCATTATGTAAGTTGAATTTTATGTAACTCAAGGCATATGTAAGTCAAGGTTTTACTCCCAGAAGTTCTGAGAAACACAGTACAACTTTTGTTGTATTAATTAAGGTTTCTAAGTGTTACAGGCCCACTTCAATTGTAGTCCCAGGGTTGGAGTGAGATATAGTCATCCCCCTCCCTCCTTTTGGGGACTGAATATGTGATTGACATACAGCCTTCGCAGAGAATGCATCAATTAATGTTGAAATTGAGTGTTAATTTTCATTTACAGAAGCAGCCCTCAGAAAAGCTCCTTCCTTTTATATTCTGGTGGAAGGCAATATCGTAACCACCTCTATGCCTTTAACAAGGATTCTCTGCATCCACCACGCATGCAACAGGTGGATTGTGGCTGATATATAACATTTATTGAACAGGGACTGCGGTAGCTCAGTGGTTAAGAAGCTTGCCTTGTTAGCTGGAAGGTGGGCAGTTTGAGACCTGAGTACTGAATGACAGAATGAGCGCCTATCTCTATCCCAGCTCCTCCTAGCAGTTCGAAAGCAAGAAATTGCAAGTAGATAAATAGGGACCATCAAACGTCTTAATAGTGACCTCACTTAAGTGGCTTTTGTAACACACTTCATAGCTCCTTCTGCCTCCCCCCCCCCCAATATGTAACTAGCATATTAAAGCAGCTCAGCTGTGGATGAAGATACAGTGGTACCTCATACAACAATTTTAATCCATTCCACAGGGCTCGTTGTTGTACGAAACAATTGCTATATGCTTTATACCCTGCCTAGCATGCATTGTATAGCGATTTCCCCTATGGGATGCATCGTACAACGGTTTTCCGCTAAGTGGGTTTTCCCATTGGAAAATTGTACAATTTTTTCCATAGGTAAAATTGTTATGCAGGATACAATCCCCCCCCCCCCAAAAAAAAATCTAATTGTTATACGATTTTGTTGCTATGCAGGGCAATTGTTGTATGAGGTTCCACTGTATTGGTCTTTTGTCTTTGGAATGAATTCTCAGCACTAAGCATACTGTACATGATGAATGTAGTTTTCTTTGGGGAGCCTTTTGGCCTGTAGGGGTTTCCCAGGACATGACCTTGATACCAAGTGGAAGGAAACATAATTACTCAGCCTCATTGCCCTGTAAGCGTAGCAGGGATCAACAGAGTCTCTGGAGGACGTGGGAAAGGGAGGGATCCCGATTACTGAACAGTGAAGAATGTAGCATGCTGGAAACAAGGATTTGTTGGTCCACCACCTGCCATAACATAGATACTGCTCTGTCTCCAGACACCACTGACTGAGGCTGTAAGCAGTTGTCTCCCTTCTCTCTCTTCATCTGACTCACCCACGTCAGTCTACTGAAATAGACATGGCAGTAGTTTCCCCGGGCATATTCAATCATGTGACATCTTGTTAGCTGGAAGTGGGATCTGAACCCCCATGCACTAGCATTTCTCTGTAACATATACCTGTAGTGTCTTTCACCTTCCCCTGTTCTTCCCTATTTGATGAGAGCTTATAGGCGTTGCTTATTCCATCTTCTTCCAGGCCAGATGTGAAACTGCCATAATGAAGCCACCTTTTGGTGAAGTCATTCTATAGTTCCTTTTGCCTGACCTAGTGTGAGAAAGATTAGCCAGCACAAGGTTGTCATGGCTTGGGGTACACCCGATTGTGGTTAAAAAAATACCACAATCTTTGAGATGGCTTTTTTGTGTGTACCCCTTTGATGAAAGCTTAAAGAAATAATTAAAAATAGTAATTACCTTGTGAGTGTCTGGCCAGGTTTCCTGCTATGGTAATAGAGTAGACCAGCGATGGCAAACCTTTTAGAGACCGAGTGCTGAAACTGCAACCCAACACTCACTTATTTATCGCAAAGTGCCAACACAGCAACAGGGGAGGAAGGAAACACTCCCATTGGGCTGCTGGGCATAGCAGTGGGGTAAACTCTGTGCTGGGGTGACTGCATGGGTGCCCACAGAGATGGTTCTGAGTGCCACCTCTGGCACACGTGCCATTGGTTCACCACCACTGGAGTAGACCAAACTGTTAGTGACTCAGTGCTGAGAGTCAGTTGGTAGTTAACTAACCTGACGACCCTGAGGACTAATGGCTTGGGTGCCAAAGTCCACAGGGAAGGGTGATGGTCCCCAAGTAGATTAAATCCCACTTGAATCCATCTTGAAGGAGGGCAGCAGTTTCATCAATACTGGCCTGGGGCCAAAGAGGACTTTATGTGCCAAGTGGGCTCAGGCCCAGAAAATGACTCACAGAACTGGATGAGTTGTACGGGTGTCCTGCTGCAATGTGGAAGGCAGAGGAAAGGCCACTGCATTATATTCTCATCACCATGAGGATCGCCAATATTCAGATTTGGGTACAGCAGAACAAGAAGAAGAATTGCCTTGCATCTGTCCAGATCTTAAAGGAGTAGTATTAGATGGAACTGAATTTTGCAAAAGCAGAACTGTACACCATTGTAAGGGTTACCTCAAGTCTTATTGGTACAGTATGTGAATTAACTTGCAGTATAACACATGTGCTTTTAACTATATTGTTTCACAGTTGCTTAGATTAAAATAGTCCTGTAAATTGCCTCTGACATATTTTCTCTCTCTCTCCCCTTCTCCTTAAAAAAAAAAAATCTTTACTTTGTAGACAGACTGTTGCTATGGGAAAATAACCTTGACATACATCCAAGGCTTTGGACTGCATTTCCTTTGTAACTGAAAACAAAGTTTTTAGTCTGTCTAGATTTCTTATACAGTGGAACCTCATACAACAATCGCTCCGTATAGCAATGAAAGCGCTTAACAATTAGGTTTTGAAAAAATATGGCATCCCGCATAACAATTTTTCCTATGGAAAAAAAAATTGTACAACAGTTTTTTAATGGGAAAAACCACTTAGCAAAAACAACAACACCACCACCATTGTATGATGCATCCCATAGGGAAAATCGCTATGCAATGCATGCATCGTATAGCAATTGTTTTGTACAACAACAAGCCCCGTGGAATGGATTAAAATCCAGGGACATCCACACCCCTCATATTCTTCAGGGAATCTTGTTCTGTGTTCCCGAAATAAAAGTAAAGGTTTCCCTTGCTCGAAAGCCAGTTGTATCCAACTCTAGGGTGCAGTGCTCATCTCTGTTTCAAAGCCGAAGAGCCAGCACCGTCTGCTTTTGCGGACGTTTCCATGGTCATGTGGCAGGCCTGACTAGACACCGGAGGGCACGGAACGCTGTTAGCTTTCGACCGAAGTGGTCCCTATTTATCTAATTGCAATGTCTTGCTTTTGAATTGCTAGGTTGGCAGGAGCTGGGACAGAGATGGGTGCTCATTCTGTCCTGCAGTACTCCGGAGTCGAACTGCTGACCTTCCGCCTCCCAGTCAGAGTCTTAGCCACTTAAGCCACTGCAGTCCCTAGGAGAGAGCCAAATGCATAATTGTTGAAGCTGTTGCTATTCAAATAATATGCTTTGTAAATTGAAGGAGATGGAAACCCATGCAGTCTGTAAGTAAAAGGGCGCTGTATTATCTTTTTGTTATGTATACACACTCTAAATGATGGGAAGTGCACAGTTGGAAATATGGGGGAAACTGCTTAGCGCCAAACAGCGTTGTATGGTTTTTCCCACAGGGAAAATTGTTGTATGGATTTTCCCATAGGGAAGATCGTACAACAACGAAAACCGCATAGCGATCAGCTCCATGGAACGGATTAAAATCGCTATACGGGGTTCTACTGTAAATGGTGACACAAAATTGCAACAAGCTCAAAGAGGGGGTCTGGTGTCTGTCACTGGTTGGAAAATTGATTGTGGTATTTGTGGTTTTAAGTTGTTCCTTTTCAGAGACAGTTCTGAGAAGTATCTCTATTGAGCAAGTGGCTATATGGTTGTGTTGGAAAGGTTTTTCTAGACAGGTTGTGAAGAAATTGTTTCATTCAGATTGTCAGACGTGCCTGAAGAGTTGGTTTGCTCTTGTTGCTAAATCTCAGTGCCTATATGTCTGGCTTGTGAAATGTATTTCTCACATTTCAAATACTTTTTGGGTAAAGCTTTGTGAATACTGTAACTGAAATTGCCATACTCCAGGGAAGAACAGACAGACAGATCTGGGTTTGTTAGATATCACGGAGATCTGCAGTAGATTGGCAAGCATTTCTGATTCTTAGTTGTTTAACAAAAGCAGGAACAAAAATGAGCCTTTCTGTTCCTTAAACTATATTGTTGAGATATGGAAAGCTTTAAGCAACCAGGAGTGGATTTTAATGAAAAAGAAAATGTGAATGCTGTTCACTTCTGGGACTAAAAAACAAATTACTCTAAATTATTTGATTCTGTGACTTTTATACCACCACTATCTAGTTCCCCAACCATGGGTTTTTGGACTTCAATTCCCAGAAGCCTAAGTCGATTCCCCAAAGCACTGATCAGCCAATGTACTGACTTAGGCTTCGGGGATTGCAATTCCGCTGTGGGGCATGGGCCATGGGCCCTACGTTGGGAACTACTGATCTAGGGGATATTGGGGGTTCTAGGCAAACCGAACTAAACCAAAGGATGTTCTGCATGGTTTGCTTGTTTTCTTGTATGCTCATCTATGTCCTAAACTGCATCTAGAGCAGGGGTTCTCAACCTTTTCAAGTTGGGGGCCAGGTCACACTCCCTCAAACAGTTGAGGGAGCCAGACTGGTTGCCCCCCCACCCCTGTTTATGGCTGTCGTAAACGTGTTTGCCATGGTCGTAAATTAGTCCATGGCCGATTCCAGCAGTGGTGGTGATGGCTAGAGCTAAGGCAGGGGCTGGGTTATTTGGCACCATGGGCCAAAGGTTGGGAACCCCGATTTAGAGGCTCATAAGCCTCAATAGTGGATTTTGTCCTAGCTGGTTGTAGAGTTTGTCTTAACCATATGTTTATCCATTTAAAACTTAATGAAATTGTTTATCAATATGGGGAAGTAATGTCATTTGGAGTAGTAGTAAGTTGTCAATTTCCTGTAGTTTATAGATAATTTGTATCTAATTTTAGGCCCCATCTAGAGGGAAAGGTCTCTCTTGCTTGAAAGCCAGTCATGTCCGACTAGTGGGCAGTGTTCATCTCCGTTTACAGCCAAAGAGCCAGCGCTGTCTGTAGACATTTTCGTGCTCATGTGGCAGGCATGACTAGACACCGGAATGCATGGAATGTTGCTACCTTTCCCGCTGAAGTGGTACCTATTTATCTACTTGCAATTTCTTGTTTTTGAACTGCTAGGTTGTCGGGAGCTGGGACTGATGACGTGCAGCACTCGGGTTTCGAACTGCCGACCTACTGATCTTCCAGTCATCAAGCTTAGTGTGTCTTAATCACTAAACCACCACAGCCCTCACAACAGGGCTTACCTTAGTGTTAATTAACAACTCCCATTCATTTCATAGAATCATAGTATAATTGAGTTGGAAGGGGCCTATGAGGCCATTGATTCCAACTCCCTGCTCAAATCAGGTATCGAAATGAAATGAAATGGTTGTCCAATGTTTTTCTTGAATACCATTAGTGTTGGAGTGCTCACCACTTTCTGAGGTAACTGGTTCCAGTATCATACTGCTTTAACAGTTAGGTTTTTCCTAATATTTAGCCTATATCTGACTTCATGTAACTTGAGCTCATTATTATGTGTCCTGCACTCTGGGATGATCTAGAATAGATCCTATCCCTCCTCTTTATGACTATTATATCTTCTCTCATTCTTCTTTTCCTCAGAGCTAAGCAAGTCCAGTTCCTTCAGTCTTTCCTCATAGGGCTTGGTTTCTAGTTTCCTAATCATCCTTGTTGCCCCCCTCTAAACGTGCTCCAGTTTGTTGGCATTCTTCCTTAAAGTGCCTTGTCCAACACTTTCCACAGGTCTATACTAGGTGGGACTGGGGGTGGTGGTGGGGAATCCATTTAACCCATACTGGCTTTTCTTTCTTTTGAAATTGTACATTCAAATAGGATTTGATCACATATTTTTAAGTGTTTTTGCATCTTGGCAAATGCCTTTGACCATAAGTAGTAACATTTTGATCTGACCTAATTAATTTCATATTAAAAACCAGATATAAAAATTAAGAATGAACACCAAAATGTGGTGTTTTTTTCTGAGACAATCCTGTGATACTTTAAAAACTAACAAGTGTTGTCATTGGTCTGAACCTGGGTGGGTGACTTGTGGACTTAAGTGGTTGAACTGCAATCCCCATCAGTCCTGACCAACATAACTAGTAACAAGGGAACCATAGTAGTTGCAACTCAAGAGTACTGTATCTTCATGTTGCTCATCCCATGCGAGAATCTGTTAATCAAATACAGTTGCTCAAACTAGATAATTAAATATTGTATCACCTATTTCTGGATTTAGAAAAGCTGTTCTTTGAAGTTTTTATTTTTAATTACTAAACAAAATTATTGGCATGTAACAACTTCATGTAGGGTCCTCAAAATAGCCAGAAAAATACCCAGAATTTAGCTTCCCTCCTTTTTTACCGTACAGTGGAATCTTGCTTAACAAACAGCTTTTGCATAACAAAAGGAAATCCATAAAAATAGTGGCTTAGTTAACATTTTTTTTGAATGGATTAATTGTTTTTCAATGCATTCCAATGGGAAACCATGTTTTGGTTAACAAATTTTGGTTTTCAGTGCATTCCCATGGGAAATCCGCTTTACAAATTTTTCATAGTACAAAAGGTCCTGGAAAACACATTAAATTTGTTAACCGTGGTTCCACTGTACTATACTTATAATTTTTACTTTTTGATTCATGATTGGTTTATTACTATCTGCTGCCTCTTGGTTTTATTTGGTTTTATTTTGTTGCTTAATTTTTATTACAGTGGTACCTCGCTTAAAGAGCATAATGTGTTCCATGGGATTGCTCTTTAAGCGAGATTGCTCTTTAAGCGAAACACCATTGTAAGTGACCAGTTGTGACTTCGGGGAGGGGGGGATTGCGAACCCTGATTTAGTTGTTAAGCGGGTTTTTGGTTGGTTTTAGTTGTTAAACGAGGCGACCATTCAGAGAAAATTCTGCTCTTTAAGTGAGTTAGTCTCTAAGCGAGGCACTCTTTATGCGAGGTTTTACTGTATTTTGTTTGTGTTGTGTTTGTATTTATGTTTACATGTTGTTTGAATAGTTCCTGCACTATGTCAGGCAGTATTAAAAATAAGAAAAACAAACAAATTAGTAGCTGACTGCTGCTGCTCCTGCTCCAAAGTAAGAAGAAAAAACATTATGCAGTCTAATCAGAAGTCTGGCACAAGCTTTGTACTTTGGTTCTGGGATTCCCCGTTTGGCATATTTGCAGTTTCTTCGTGCTTCATCTGAAGTATGAGCTGATTGAAATTGTCCGGAGACACCGCAGCTGTTCACTTGTTTCACTGTTTGCTGCTTAGGACCAGATCTGTTCTGCGGCTCTGATGAATAAGCTACAGCAAATTTTAATGGCTGATTCCAGAATTCTCTTTCCTCCTTTCCAACACAAAGCAGTAAAGCTTGGCAAAAGGCAGTTCAACTGCACTCAACTAAACACTATAAATCTTTGTAACAGTCTTGGCAAAATGCAGATCAGTCTAATGAAGATCCTTAAAGCACCACACATTTTAAAATGAGCTGGCCTTTTAAGGAATACAGCAATACATTTCTGTTAACAGATGTGCCAACTTAGATCTTGTGTTCCTGCTTTCATTATTTGGGGAAGGGGAATAGCAGCATCCAGTATTTTTAAGAGTCCAAGAAATCTTGTTTTGGCAGGTAGATAATAAATCTAAATGAAAGGTTGGCCATAAATGTGTCTACTGTGGGATAGCGGGAGAGAATGTAATTAAACCAGTGTGTGTGCATGCGGGTGGGTGACAATTTGCTTTTTGACACAATTATTAATCTGCTTTAGAGTAATGGTTTTTGAATGTCACCTTGTGATGGTGATTCACCAGAGAAGACAAGTTCAGTTTTTGTTTTAAGAAGAACAAGTGGGTCCAGGTTGGAAACAAAAACTAGGTACTTTACATAATAGTTTTCTTTGCTTTCTGCCTCCATGTTAATACTGGTGCTGGGTGCCATGGGTATTGCCAGTTAGGAAGGAAACATGCCAGTTTTCTTGGTGTGGCAAAGCCTTTTTTGACACAGTGGGAAATGGAGCAAAGAAGTGGGTTTGAAGTTGAAATGTTACATTGCCAAAACCCATTAACCTCTGTCTGCAGAATCAGCGCAATAGTACTGTTAAAAGTAGCATTTGTATGGTGGTGTAATTATGGAAGTGGAATCTCAGGCACTGATTAGCTGAATTGGCACAGTGATTAATTGCTTCAAAAGAGTTTGTGTGACTGCTTCACTGCAGGAATAAGAAGTTGTCAAGAAGCTGCGATCAAAACTTCATGCAGGGTAATCTGAGAACAGCTCATTGGCTATGATCTGGGTTTTCCAGAAAATGTCGAGGTGAAAATGTTTTGAATTTTGATCAGACTTCCCCCAATCCTTGTGCCTTAATCAATTAAGATATGATCTAGCACAGGGGTTTTCAACCTTCTCAAGATGAGGGCCGGTCATGCTCTCTCAGACAGCTTCAGGGACCAGACGTCCATTTTGCCCTGGACTTCTGGGTTTGGCGGAAGCAGTGGGCCCCCCACATGAAATGGTGACATGGGCCGCATCCGGTCCCCAGGCCATAGGTTGAGAACCTCTGATCTAGCATTTCATTTATTTGGTAACTGAAATATAATTCTAACCTGCCATATCATAAATAGATTTCATGGCAGGACACAATCAGTAAGACAGTTCAACATAGTGTATATCATCATAAAATCAATATTAAAGCCTAGGCAGTAAAACCCCAGCCCAACTTTATGCATCATAAAGTTGACTCTAATTTATGGTGACCCATTCCAGGGTTTTCTAAGCATAGAGTACTCAGAATTGGTTTACCATTCCCTTCTTGCAATGAAGCTCTGGGTTTGTGTAGCTTGCCCAAAGACACACAGGCTGGCTTTTCTTCTACAAGGTACAGCAGGGAATTGAACTGGTAAGCTCTGGTTCTGTAGCAATAGCAATTATACTTGTATATCATTCCATAGAGTGCATTCTGGGTGGTTCACAGGTAATTTAGAATTTTGCCCCAGCATACACTGGGTACTATATTTCCAAAAAATTGAACAAATAGTAAGTTCTGAATGTGGTTCCAGCAGCTAGGGTCAGTGGCAAGTATCATCTGGGAATGATCACTTCATACCTGGAACACCACAGTTATGTATCTATACATAAAATGTATATTGTATTTATATATCAAATGTGTAATTCTCCATGACAGGACTTTGTTGGGAGAGATCTGTCAATATCTGAGGCCAGACATAATGTGGTTGGGTGCTCCTTCAGACATCAGCATTCACCATTTACATTGTGGCAAACAAAACTAAAAAGAGTGCTGTATTTTGTGCATGATTTAAAAATTACATTGTTTTCCTAGCTATCAGAAGTAATTGATCAGAAATACTTGCTATGACAGAGAAAAATAATTAATGAATCTTCTTTCCAGAGCCATCCTATCTACATCTGCTCAGAAAAAAGTTTCACTGAGTTCAGTGGATGTTATTGCCGGGGTTTGGCTTGGATGGGCCAGTTCAAAGTGGAGTACAGTGATAACTCATACAACGTCCAAACTTGGTTCCTCAAGTTTGGACTTTATACGGATTTGGACTTTGTATGAGGCATGTAAAATCCTAGCCGCGATGCCTCATATAACGTCCAAATCCTTGCTGTGATGCCTCAGACAACATCATTTCCATAGAGATACATTGTACTGTAACAGCACAGACTTCAGGGCAAAGTCAAGGAAACAGACAGGAAACTAACAGAACTTTAAGAAATCATTGTCTAAAGGCTAAAAACATTACAAAAACATGTCAAACAACCCTGATTGTCCAAGAACCTGAAGAATGCTGTAAAAATCCCAGGAATGCTTCTAAAAATTCTGACGAAAAAATTCAAAAAATCCAAAATTGTGCTCAAAACCACTCCTAAACACTCTTTGCCTCATGCAAAACCCACAAGAGCAATGCATGCATGTGTCCTGCCTTTTATACTGCCCAGGCACAATGCAACCTAGAAAAACCCCAATGCCTCATACAAAATCGCATGACTTTGTATGAGGCAACTTTTTTCAAGGAATTAGGCGATGTTGTATGAATCCGATGTTGTATGAAGCGGACTTTGTATGATGTATTACTGTATCCTATGGGTTACCTAATCCAGCCTTATATTTCTGGGTCTTCCTTGGCTGGAAATATAGCTTGTGGGTGGTACTTCATTGTCCCATGGCTATTTCTTTGAAAGGAATGGGGTGAACGGAGGCCCTCATCTCGGTCAATGGAGGTTCTCCTTGCCAGTAATTCCATCCAGTGCTAAACTCTCCTGCTGTTAAACCCTGGAAAACAAAAAAAATACACAATCCACTACAAAGATTTTGTCCTTCCATTCGTCTTGCACATGTAAATGGAAACCCAATACAATAGCGGTGGCGAAATCCGTAGTCTAAGACTTGGAATATCTAGGTTCAAGTCTCTATTCAGCCATAGTAACTCAGGGTTGGGACAACAATGTTAAACCATTCAAACTTCTGATATACTGTACCATGAAAACGGCATAAATCAGATTAACAATGTGTAACAATGCTGAAATCAAGGCCCTGAGGCCCTGTGTACCTATCTGGGAACAGCAACTTCTTGCCTCTCCACTGTTCTTTTTAAACCTAAACCAAGCAGGATTGCTCTTTTCCTTATGATTTCTCAGTTGGTGGGCTAAACCAGTTAGGTCAGTGATGGCAAACCTTTTAGAGACCGAGTGCCCAAACTGCAACCCAAAAAACACTTATTTAATTTAATTTTCAAATTTATATGCTGCCCTACTCTGGTGAACCTGACTCAAGGCGGCTCAGACAATGATCCACAAAATATAATATACACAATCATTGCAAATATAAGTAGATAAAAACACAGAGGATAAAACAATTAAAAACAAATAAAAACTACCCCCATTAAAACCACCCAGCCCATGCTTAAATAGGAGAAGTGGGAAAACTAGGGTTACTGTATAAGCCAACAGGCAGGGGCCACATTTCCATCTGGGCCCCACACAAAGTGCCAACACAGCAACACAGGAGGAAGTAAACGCTCCCATCGGGCTGCTGGGCAGAGGGGGTGTGTGTGAACTCTGTGCTGGGAGAGGGAGGAAGCATTCCCATTGGGCTTCTGGGCAGAGGGGCGGGGCGAACTCTGTGTTGGGGTGAATGCATGGGTGCCCACAGAGAGGGCTCTGAGTGCCACAGCTAGCACACATGCCATAGGTTCACCACCACTGAGCTAGGTCATTGAGAGGAAGTTACATTAGCACCAGCTGTTTTCTGGTTTGTATCCTGTCTCAGGCCCAGGCCAGCTGTTGCTGGATTCAGTTGATATTTCCAGTTTAAAAATTAAAACCAGAAATTAAGTGCAGCTGTTTCTACAGGATGAGGAAAATCCAATAATAATAATAGGTTTTGGAAACTACTATTGCATGAACCAAGATTGCTAGAGGCCTCCCATTGAGCTAGAGACGTAGTTGAGCCTTAAGCCTATGATACACCAATTTATCGATTTATGGGTTGTTTTTTTCTAAAATAGACCTCGTCACCTAGTATGCAAAGATCATTCAAACGAGCCTCCACCTCCCTAATTTCCTGGAACTTGAATAGGCATAATTTTTTGTGGCACAGAGAACTGGAATCTATAGAAAGGGAAACACTACATTCCTGACTCCATTGCACAGAATGAAGAGGCAGACTTTACATATACAAGAGCCTGTTTCAGTATAGCCTTTGATGAAGTAGTCTTTTGTCCATAAAAGCTGGTGACACAAAAGCCACTGTTTTAGGCATCACTAGAGTCCTTTGGCTTTCTTTGCTATAATATACAGAGGGCAGTTCCTTTAGTCACTCAATCCCAAATGGAGGTGAGAAGCACTTTCTTTTGCACAATAACATTCTCCTGAAGAGTGATAGATGTTTTAAAAATTGGAAGAATCTTTTGGTGCCTTTAAGGCTAACAGATCTATTTTATTAGAGAGTAAACAAAGAAAACAACAAAAAAGACAAAACAGTTGTGGCACCTTAAAGACTAACTCCTGTATTTAAATGTGAGCTTTAGTGGGTCAAGTCCACTTCATCAGAGATCATGAGGTTGATGGATGTCCACTAAAACTTCAACTATGGAGAGATCTATTTTAGCATTAGCTTTCAAGGACTGCAGTGGCTCAAATGGTTAAGATGCTGAACTTGCTGACTGGAAGGTCGGAGTTCGATTCCCAGGTACTGCATGATGGAGTGAACTCCTGTCTCTGTCCCATCTCCTGCCAACCTAGCAATTTAAAAGCAAGAAATTGCAAGTAGATAAATAGGGACCACTTTGGTGGGAAGGTAAACAGCATTTCGTGCACTCCGGTGTTGAGGCATGCCTGCCACATGTCCACAGGACACAGACAACGCTGGCTCTTTTGCTATAAACAGAGATGAGCATTAAACCTTAGAGTTGGATACAACTGGCTTTTGAGCAAGAGCGACTTTTACCTTTACTTCAAGGTTTGCAGTTCACTTTTCCAAATGCATGTTAGTTTAGTTTAGTTTAGTTTAGTTGATTTATATGTAAGTGCAGTATTAAAGCTACAGTTTTATATATACTTTTGTAATGGTTATGGGTATGGGATCAGAAATGGAGTAACATAGCTATTATTAGGGGCTGCAAAGAACCAGGACAAAAAGTGTGGATCTGTTAGTGACAGCCAATCAAGACACAGATAACCCACACCCTGATCACATCTGTACCAGGAAGGGAACAGAGTTACAATCACACAACTAGGGCAACATAAGGCATATTTAAAAGTCACAGTTTTTAGTCTTGGTAGGATGGTCTGAGAACAACAAATCTGGGCTTTAAATCATCCCCTTAAAATTCTAAGAGGAAATGTGGGGTTGCCTGCGTCTCACGAACCACCAAACCAACAAAAGAAAATTTAGCAGAAGTCTTTGGGTTTGATCTGTCTATATTTGGGATGCTTCCATTTATATCCCAAAGCCAGATGGTTTCCTCTTGTGTAAGGTTGGCTGCAATACAAATGGCCTTCTTCCTATGCATTATGATGAGATCACACTGTATCAAATAAAACAATGTATTATAAGAGTGAGAACTTGAAAGTAACTAGTTACTTGCCATTACTTACCATTACAGTGGACCCTCGATTAATGACCCGTTCGAATAGCGTCATTTCCGCTTAACGACGCGTCATCACTTGCCACGTGACTATCCACACAACGACGAAAAACTGTTGTTGTGCTGATTAATGACGTTTTTTTAACGTCGTTGTGCGGATAATGACAGTTTTTTGCCACTAGATGGCACAGCTCCCATTGAAAACCGCACAACGACGTCCCCTATAGCGACGCTACTTGGGGAACCAAGCAACGTCGTTATGTGAGAGTCTACTGTATTAATTAATATATGTATTTGCAACAGTGGAAGCATAATTAGGTTATATTATGCTTGTTATTTGGTGAACTTGCACTCTTTTTTGGACTAATTCGTTTTGCAGTTTTATCATTAAGGGAGCTGAGCTTTAAATGGTGGAGGAGGAATATCACAGAATTTGAGGTCTGGCTCTGGGTTAGGTGATAAAGCCATGAGAAGATGAACCAGGGGGAGAATGTGTCATAGTCGTGTGTCCCCACCCCACCCCAAATGTCAGCAGATGACAGCATTCCAAAGTGGTTTTTCAAAAGTAGCTGAAATCAGTGATTTGTATCCAAAACCCAGCAGAATGGTTCTTCCTCTTTCCTCCCCCTTTGCTGCAGCCCTGTCTGAATTAAAAAGACTGTTCCAGACAATTTCCTAGTCCTTTGAAGCTGGTTTTTTTTAAGGGTGCATGGTTGGTTGCCATTTTTGCAGGATCTGACAGAAACACACCATTAGATCCTAGCCTATGTTACATTTGAAAAATGGGAAGCAAAGAGTTTCTTTTAAAAAACAACAACACTTTTTAATGGGAATGAAGCTTTAATTTTCTAATCTATGAGGTAGCTAAACAGGAGGTGTGTTTCCCATGTGCATTACTTCAGTGAATTCAATATGATCTCAGCTTGTTTTTAGTGGTAATCATTGTACTCCCTAATTAGGACTATGGGTTGGGCACATCTTGAAGTAATGGAAAGTTAATGTCAATAGTGTTGACTAAAAAGTTTACAATTTACTATGTAAATTTATTAAAGAAAGGGCAAATAAACTAGGGTAACAGTTATTTTAGCAGTACAGTACAGTAATACCTCATACAAAGTCCGCTTCATACAACATCGGATTCATACAACATCGCCTAATTCCTTGAAAAAAGTTGCCTCATACAAAGTCGTGTGACGTTGTATGAGGCATTGGGGTTTTCCCAGGTTGCATTGTGCCTGGGCAGTATAAAAGGCAGGACACATGCGTGCATTGCTCTTGTGGGTTTTGCATGAGGCAAAGAATGGTTAGGAGTGGTTTTGAGCGCGATTTTGGATTTTTTTTATTTTTTTCGTCAGAATTTTTAGAAGCATTCCTGGGATTTTTTGCAGCATTCTTCAGGTTCTTGGACAATCAAGGTTGTTTGACATGTTTTTGTAATGTTTTTAGCCTTTAGACAATGATTTCTTAAAGTTCTGTCAGTTTCCTGTCTCTTTTTTCTTGACTTTGCCCTGAAGTCTGTGCTGTTACAGTACAATGTATCTCTATGGAAATGATGTTGTATGAGGCATTGCAGCAAGGATTTGGACGTTGTATGAGGTATCGCTGCTAGGATTTTGCATGCCTCCTACAAAGTCCAAATCCGTATAAAGTCCAAACTTGTGGAACCAAGTTTGGACGTTGTATGAGGTATCACTGTAGTTGTAATTACGGTTACAATATGCTATGCTTTATTGTACGTCCCAGTAATTTTCTGTAATGTTTTATATAAAAAGTTTGCAACAACAAAGACTTTGAGAGGAAAGGTGCTAAGAGAGCAAAGTTTAGTATCTCTCATCTGAGAACAGAAGACAGTAAGGTGTTGAGTTGCCTAGAGTTCACTAAATCAGACAACTGATTTACTAAGCTCTCCCAGGCATCTGCCCGTGTTTGCCCTTAATTGCAACAGGTGAAACCCCAGTGATCTGGCAACCTGTGCTAAACACTTGGGCATGTTACATAGAACTGTCGGAAACTGTCCCAGGAAGAACAGATCCACCCATTTTAGCAGATGGCAGGCCTCTGTAGGGATGATCACTTGTGTGATCTCTGGAAGAAGTTTTGTTCCAGGAGGAGCAGCTCTGCTTTGTATGCGTACAAGGCAACGGAGTCTTTATCACTTGGCAAGTGTGATTTGTCTTTCTGAAATGTCAAGGGTGACAGAGTAAATCTGAAAAGGGTAATCATCTGAGTGGGGTGTTCTTTCTCTCCCCTGCCTCCTGCTGTTTTGATTGTCAGAATGGCAGCAACACTAAAATATGTGTTCAGAATTAGAACAGTAGAAATGGGGAACTATAAGAGTGTGTTGGCAGTATATCCCCAGTCCCTCTCCCTTAACCGGGAGCATTCTTCTTCTGGGTTCCAACCAGGTTGGAGCAGGAACTAAGCCAGGGTTTTGGAAGATTGTAGCCTAGCAGCGGTAGGTGGAAATGTATTCTCTGTCCACTCCTAAACAAGGCTGATAAAGCAGTGAAGTCAGCCTATTTTTAGTGTGCACATGCAATTTGCTGCTCCAGACACTAGGTTGACAACTTGGGAGTGTGTGTTTATATTTTAATGTCCTTACCATTCCTAAGGTTCTGGAATTTCACAGGAGATTATTTTTGGCTTAAAAATATAGCAAGGCAAATCAGTGGGCACCTTAAATGCCAGTAGTAGCCACATGGATGTTTGGGGACATGTTATCTATGGCAGCTCACCATACTTAAGAAGAACACCCAGAGAAGCAAAAAAAAAAAAAAATTGGTGACCCAATCCAGAGCTTTCTCTGCAATAGACCTCTCCCTATGGCCGTGATGACAAACCTTGGCACTCCAGATGTTCTTGGACTTCAATTCCCAGAAGCCCAAGCCCCCATGAAGCCACACTAATGGGTTTACTATGATTCATCCAGCCCGTGCCGCCCTCGTCGCTCCTGGAGCTGTATGAATCGCAGTAAACCCATTTGTGCGGATTCATAGGGGCTTGGGCTTCTGGGAATTGAAATCCAAGAACATCTGGAGTGCCAAAGTTTGCCATCACGGCCCTATGGAATGAATTGCCAGCTGAAATTAGAACATCTTCATCATTGTTGGCACTTAGGAAATCACTGAAAACCTACTTGTTCCAACAAGCTTTCCCTTGAATGTCATTGTTTGCAACTGTGGACTGTAATGTTGTTACCCTGTTTTAAGTATTTTCCTGATGCTTGAAATAAGTTGAGGTGGGGTACTTTGGGTTCCTTGTTGTTGTATTACTTCTGATTGCTTATCTTCACTGCAGCAGGTTCTGTCAGGTTCTGCAGAACCGGTAGCGGAAATTCCCCAGGCCACGCCCACTTGGTTGGCCATGCCCACCTCCATAGCCCATAATGCAGGATGTTTGGCCATGCCCACAGATTTGGCCAGCCCACAGAGTAGGTAGTAAATTTTTTTGCAGTGCATCATTGCTTATCTTTGATGCATCACCTTGCTGTTTTTAACTGTTTGTAAGCCACCCAGAGAGATCTTTTTACCAGATGGGTGGGATATAAATGTGATTGATTGATTGTTTGTTTAATCAAACAAACATACATACACAAATATGGAAAAAAACTTGGTTTTGTTGAACCATTGGTGCCTATATTAATGTCAGCCTAGAAGTTACTTTGCTTATGTTTCTGTTTACTCATAATACTGTACATTATTGCATGCAAAAAAGATGATCCTTTGTGATTGTGTGGCGTGATTCTGATACAACACAGATGCAAGAGTTTGATTCTAGGTGAGAAATTGAGTTTTAGCTCTGACATGTAGTTCAGCTTTTTGCTGCATTATTTATGAAAGGCTGACGATTTCATTTTTGTGGCATCATTTACCAGTAAATAACAAATTAGGCAAAAAATCTAATGATTTTCTCATTGCTTTCTTGGTAGAGAAAAGGGTATACAGTATCTGAAGTTGACAAAGTCTATGCATTGATTTTGTATGTCCTTTTGGTGATTAGGTAAGAAAAGTAGAAACTATGTTGCTTCTTCTTATGCCAGCTTTGGGAGATGTCAGGATTCATAAAATAAAGCAGGGGTGGCCAAACTTTTTGGGCCGCAGGCTGGTCACGTGGTTGAGCACATGTGGTGCCTCCCACCGGAAGCGGAAGTTAAACATGCCAGCGCATGTGCAAAACACTGCCATAAATGCACCCATGGCTGTCATAAATGCATTTACAACAGCTGTGGGTGCGTTGTAGCTGCATTTTACACATGCACGGGCATGTTGAACTTCTACTTCTGGGAGCAGTGAGGGCTGCGTGGGCTGGATTATTAGGTGCTGTGTGCCATATCTGGCCCACATGCCATAGTTTGGCCACCCCTGCAACAAAGCATCAGAGCACTTCCTTTTTCTACCTTTGAATATCCCTAGACAACCATATAAGAAGGTGTATTGTCCCTTTATTGCCAATGTGAGGTTATAGAAGAGAAAGAGGGAGGTCTTTCTGAGACTAACATGTTCATGGTGGAAGCAAAGCTTAAACCAGGAGTTTACTATTAGGATTAGGTAATTATCCACTTGGTTGCTAAAGTATATTAATCCAGTAGCATCCACTTCAGGAATCAAATGTTCTATTGGGTTATAGCATGTGTATACACTACTGTATTTCCTTTCTGATAGAAATAGTGCCATATTCATATGAGCCTTTCAGATTTGTAATCACATAAAGGATGTCTCAATTTTGTCTGTTCCATTCCACTAATTTTCAGATTAGTGGGAATAAATTTAATTGTGAGAAAAGGAAGACCTATTAATCATTTCTTGATAAGTTGGTTATAGATTTTGTATTAACATTCTGGAGCTAGTGATGAAGTTTGATTCTCTCCCCCCCTCCCCCATTCAGGTTGGGAAAGAAACCGTTCAAACAACAGAAGACCAGATTTTGAAAAGAGACATGCCACCTGCATTCATCAAGTAAGTAAATAAAAACAATGAGTGCTGTCAATAGTTTCAGAAAATTTATGGCCTGTTCTTAACAGCCAAGCTGCATCCTTTCAGACTGCAAATTAAGCCATGGACAATTGAAGCATTTTCAACTTCCAGAATTCGCCAGTTGATCTAGGGCATGGGTGCCCAAACCTTTCAGGCAGTAGGCCGGTCACGTGGTTCAGGGAGAGCTGGTCACTATGGCTTGGGGGCCGGATCTGGCTCCCAATGCCAATTTATCCAGCCCATGAAGCCCTTGTCGCTCCTGGAAGCATGAGCGACGGGGGCTTCATGAGCTGGATGAATTGGCATCAGGGGCCAGATCCAGGCCCCAGGCCAAAGTTTGGGCACCCCTGATCTAGGGGCTGGAGACTTCTAGAAGTTTTAAGTCTAAACAAGTAACCATTAGGCAAAACTGGTGCATGAGTGTTTAGTTGTGTCCTATTTGTTAGGCAAACCCCTGCCTCTGCTCTGAAATGGCATAGCTCAGACATACCGTAGCTACAACGCCTTGGCAAGAACAAGACCTTCATCCAAACTTTTAATATGTAACATTTTAAAAAGAAAAAAATATGATGCTTCTTTGTGTTATTAAATTTGGTTAACTTATTCTGGACTTTGTAATGTTGTAATGTTGTTTTTAATGTGACATCATGTTGCCTCTGATTTCTGGACACCCTGTTGGATGACTGATTTCTAAAATGCCCTCAACACCCTTGCTTAGCTTGTTAACTCAGGGCGGTGGCTTCCCTTAGGGGTTCAGTCCATCTCATATAGCTGTTGTATTTGTATCCTGAATGCACCACAGTCCAGCAATGGAAGTTTTCTAAGAACTATTTGTACAAGTCATATTTTTCTCCTATAGGTGTAATCCTCTTTCTGGACAAAAGAAAAAATCAGATGTAGCATTTATCACTCCCCTTTTACCACAAGTCTGCCCTTTAGAAGACTAATTGTCTGACATTTGTAATTAACTTAATGCATCAGTTCTGAACATGTAATGATTTCCTTTTTTGAGGTCTTGAAAACATTTTCATTATCTTTCAAGCATTTTTCCTGAACAGTGCCATATGCCAGTTTACGACAGCTGCGGGTGCATTTACAACAGCGTTTTGCATATGCATGGGCGCATTTTACTTCTGCTTCCAGGAGCGTCACGGGTGGTGTGGGTCGTAGTTTGGGCACCCCTGTTTTAAGGGGATCAGAATGTATATCGAATGTTGGTAGTTTAGCAGCTGCTGTTGTTGTTATCCGTATTTGTCAGCATATTCATGTTAGGATTTTGACAGAATTCTATCTTTGTGGTTTGAAATACTGTAGTTTTATTGGTATCCCATCTATTCCTGGTGCTTTATTTCTAGGGTGTATATAAAACAATTATGTCAGGATAGAGAGTTGGCTAAAACCCATTTTCTTGGCACTATGTTCTAGGTGGAGATATTTTCATGTTTTCTTTGGGTGTAGCACAGAAATGTGGTCATGCAAATTTTCACTGAAGTCTTGCAGCCCCAAACATGCTAGAACATTCAGTGAGAACTGGGCTACTAATCTTTGCTTACACTGCATCTAGACCAAGCAGATATAGCAGATGGGGCTCAATTGCTGATAGCTTTTTCACATTTCAATAAAACTGAGTTTAAAAAGTGATAGCAACTCTTAAATCATATTGTTCAGCTATAAGAAGTTAATAAAGTCAGGTCTTCTTTGGAATAAGAAAATAAGTATGGAACACAGAAGAGAGTGAAATGTATGTTTACATTTATATAAACGTTTTACTTTATATACAGATACAGTGGTACCTCGCTTTACACAATTAAGGTGTTCCCCGGGACGTTTCGTATTATGAAAAATTTGTAAAGAGAATTTCCCATAGGAATTTCCCATAGGAATGCATTGAATGCAATTTCCCATAGAAATGCATTAAAACCAAAATGTGTAAAGTGGAACATGGTTTCCCATAGGAATGCATTGAAAACCAATTAATCCATTCCAGAAAAATTCATAAAGCAAGGCATTATTTTAAATGTATTTTCATTCATAAAGCGAAAATTACGTTAACCAAAGCATTCGTAAAGTGAGGTACCACTGTACACTATTTTTTAAAAAAAAATTAAGTCTTGGAACAACATTGATGCTTTCTAGCACTTACTTCTCTAGTGCCATTTAGAAGTTCTTTGGCTGCTCTCTAAAGCCAGCCAAGCAAATTATATTTAATCTTTTGCTAAATTTGGCTTGTCAATATGAAGTGGTACTCTTCATCCTTGTTACAGCTTAGTTTGAACACTCAGGACTATGCTGTCTGTGCCAGCCATCTGTCTAAAATATTATTGTGCATATTGTATGCAAAAATGTCAACAGATATATGAACATGTTGAGCTTGACTTCAGCAGTACATTGCTGATTTGATTTTTCAAGATTTCTGTAGTGAAGAATAATGTTGCAGTTGTGAGACCCTGATTTACTAAAATATGCAGATTGTTTCCCAAATTAGATTGCTCATTGTGAGAGCGTGTTTTACTCAAGATGTGACAGTTAAGAAAAGTGGCTGGAAACTAAAAGAAAAATCAGATCACAAAAAGATGTTTAGGTAAACTTAAGCATAATACCCTCCATATAAGATAGTGGTTTGCTTAAGTAGCTCTGAGTCCAGCGCATATTGCCGGCTTCCCTAGCTGATTGTCAGATGATTTAGAAAGGACTGTGTCGGGTGATTTCACTACTTAAAATATATACAATAAAAATCAAATACAAAACTTTTTTCAAAGATTGTTCTGGCCAGGTATGGCTGTTGATGGTACTTTTTGAAATAAAATAAAAAAGGAAAAAAAACCGATTAAATAAATCTAGGATTTTAAAACTGGGATGATAATCTCAGAAGATGGGAAAGTTGCATATCCTTCCTAATTACTTCTTTGGTTTATACCTCAGTAAAGATTGTACATTCAGCCCAGTGTGTAGGCTTTGTTTTGTTGAAGCTAAACAATTGTAGAGTTTATTACCAAGCAGGATGGAAGACACTAGCATCTTGATAAATCTGTGGCATATTGTGGACCTGAGGATCCAAGTGAATTGGCTCACTGGCGTATGTGTTTTGTGCAAGAAAAATAAGTTGTTTGAACTCCCCTAGCTTAAAGAATCAATTTGGGGTGGTGGTGGTGGTGGTGGTGCTTGAAGACATTTATCAGCACAAAATGAATTAAATACTTGCTTCTGCATGTATTCTTACACCCTTGCCATTGAACAGTGCAATGTTTATAATGAAATGCAATGATAAAGTTAACATCCTCACACTAAAACTTTCAGTTAACTTTCAGTTAAATATATTATCAGTATCATTATGGAATGATGGCATCATCCTATTCTGCAGCATAAAGTTGCACTAGAGGATTTCAGCCAATAAAAAGTAGGAACAGTGAAATCACTTATTGGACTTTATATACAAATAATGTGGAACGTTTTGTTGCTGTTCTCTTAATTTATCAATTGTTTTGAATCCAGTGTGCAATTTTGGGATAGAAGATCCATTCTATCTATATTACATTTAGGTGACTGAGCAGCCACACACAAAAAGCAAATTCAGCAAAGTTAGTAAGTTACCTAAAGTATCTCACTTCAGAGGTCAGCCTTTAAACCGAAAAAAGACTTTGCATAATAGCTGCACTCATTTGAACCTGCTATGACGTACTTGATTGAAAAACCACATTACATACTTTGAATAAAAGTGCCTCATTTATTTATTTTAATTGAAATTCAAAAGGAAGGGGTATGAGTAAATAGAGGTTACATTAAGCAATTTATGTATTGCCTACCTTAGGTAAAAAATGGATTACTGCAGGTTAGCTATTTTCCATTGCCCCTTTCTTCCAAGTAATAGGACCAGCACTAATTATTTTTTCATAATTATTATTCACAGAGTTGAAAATGCTTGCACAAAACTTGTGCAGGCAGCTCAGATGCTGCAAACAGATCCTTATTCGGTGCCTGCCCGTGATTACCTTATAGATGGATCAAGAGGCATTCTTTCTGGAACATCGGACTTACTTCTCACATTTGATGAAGCAGAGGTGGGCTCTCTTAATGGCATGTACAAGATGGATTAGCTGTTTTAAATAGTCTCATATCGGTAGTTTACTACTTTTATTAAATTTTAGGAACGATAGCAACTCAAAAGAAATCACTGAACTCGTAATTAGAATATCACCGTCACGTTAAAAAACTGTATCCCAATAAGCTTTCACTTTTCAGAAACTGTTTGAAATACAGTAACATGTCACATTAGTGTTGAATGAAAAGAAAAAAGGGATTACAGATACCTTCTTCCATTTTTATTATTCTACAACAGTTCAATTTCTATATTAACACTCTACATGAAATTTGCTTCTTCTCTTGGTGAGTCAACATTCTAGCTTGTTCTTCTAATGTGAAGTTATAAATGTGAAATATTCCTTGGCAGATCTAGTGTCTCCATGACCCCCAATGCTTTGTAGTCAGTGCTGTAGAGGTTTTTGAGGCACGGTTCAGCATATGAAGTATATTGTGTATCCTTGATTCTTGATTTCTTAGAGATCTATGCACCATTTCCTATTGTTTGCTTTGAAACTAATAATTATTGCTCTTTCAGAGTAGCTAAGTTGATTTGTAGACCTAGTGTCATATTCTCAAGCTTGCATCGTCATGCTGCAAATGTGTGAGATTCTATAAAGAATCAGCAGTATAAATATGTTCTTCAATTAAATGTGCAAGAGTCCTCCCACAGCATAAATCATTTGACACCTTCTCAGCATCAAGCCAGTTGTTAAGTACTGACTGCATGCACTTATTTTAAAGAATTACGCCTTCATCTCAACAAGAATAGTTACTTCAACTTGAAAGAGCATGATAGAAAATCATGGGAGATAACCTCTCCTCCTTTGCATGCAGCATTCCTGTTTATTTCAAAGTGGGCTTTATGTGCAGAGCAGAGAGCAGATTGCAGACATAGGCCATTAACCAAGCAGTGTCATTGCTGTGGAGCAAGAGTTGTCAACCTGTGTCCTGGGGGCTGCATCTCACAGCCTTCCCAATTGTAAAACTGGCCAAAAAAAGTGCATAACCACAGTATTTTTTAAAAGTAAAAATGACAGGAAAATAGTTAAATATGTAAATTATTTCCCTTTGCCACATACACCTGTTGGTAGAAAAATTCCAAAACTGAAGAAGAATGCCTCAGAATGCAGTAGATGTTTGTACAAGCATTGTGCTGTGAAAAGTCTCTCTGTACTATAAGCCAAACTTTTATGTTTCTCATTTTAAGGTGCGCAAAATCATCCGTGTGTGCAAAGGGATTCTGGAATACCTAACTGTAGCAGAGGTGGTGGAGACCATGGAAGACTTGGTGACATACACAAAGAACTTGGGGCCAGGTTAGACCTTCCAATTGTTCCCCAGTGTGGTCTTGTGCTATTTTTCTCCTCAAACTTAATAATATGGCCTCTATAGGAAGGGTAGCCATTCAGTGGTCCAAATACATGCTTTTCATATTGAAAGTTCCACATTCCAAATAAAGAGACAATCCTGCATTAAGGCCTTTGAATGCTGCTGCTAGTCAGTTCACAACTCTGGGTTAGATACATCATGCTCTGGTTCACTCTAAGGTGGTTTTGTTTGAAGATGTGCCACTAGGGAGAGTAAATAAAATAGAATTTCCTGGCTCAATCTAGGAGATGCAGTAGGGAGTTGCAGTTCAATGAAGCACATGAGGTGTTGTACTGGCAGGCTGGTTATACAAAGCCTTCGAGATATACACAGTCCCTGCTCTGTTCTGTCAAATGGCAAGCTGTGAGGCTGTGGTGAGGAAAGGACCACATAATATCACAAGAGTGCAAATTTATATAGCTAGGTGGGGAAGTGGTTGCTCTCAGGTTTTGAAAAGCTGGTTGAAACAGGAAGATAGTTACTCCTTGTGGGTTAATGACTGAGACAAGGAGTAAAAAGGTGAATGAGCGGTCATGTTTTTTAAAATGCTACTGTCTACCCCCTTCCTCATGCATCTGTAAACATTGGAAGGGTAAATAACAAGCCTGAATCTTAATATCTATGGAGAACACAGATAAGTTGAATGCTTCCCTATCTTATCTGCCCATAGTAAACAGTCTTGGATATTTTTCTTTCCATCTGGTTAACATCTGGAAGCCCTCCCCTTTAACATGCCTACTTCAATCTTAAACTTAACAGGTGCTCCCCCCTCCTTTAGACATGAATAAGGCATATGTTGAATGAACAAATGTAACTTCCATGATCACATCCATTTTGACCCCCAGAGAAGGCTAAGGAGAATGAAGTAAATGAAAGTTAATTAGCATTTTGTCCCCAACATGCTGGGTCCTCATTTTACCAATTTCAGACGGATGGAAGGCTGAGTCAACCTTGATCCCTGGCCATGAACAAACTCACAACCTTTTGGTTGCAATACAACAGTTTAACCACTGCACAACCAGGGCTGCTTCAAACAGCAGTTCCCATCTAATTAAAAAAACATGTGACTATGGTCATTAATGGTCTTTTCTATATCAATTAATATGGGGAATATTAAGTCACGTTACCCATTGTGATGTTTGTCCTGAATGCATATGGAATGGGCCAGTCCACTCTCAGTTCCACTTGCATAAATGGAAATCTACCAAGTCTTTGTGGAACCAGAAAGGATGGTTCAAAACAGTGTCTTTTAAAGTACAGTTTTGGTGGCAGGAGAAGATCGGTGGCTGGAGACAGCTTTCACCCAGCTCCAGCCACCACTGATCAACATGATATTTTTGATTACCAGCATATAAAATTCACTCCATTTTTCTGGTGTATTTTAAGGGGGGCGGGGGGAGTGTGTCTTATACACCAGCAAATATGGTAAATATATTTTTGTTTGGGCAGACCTTTGTTTTGTAAGCTGGTCTGTTAATGAAGTTTTTTTTTAATTGGTTGGATGGGATCTGCTGCTATTATTACTGTGTTTCAAACAGTATTTTAATAAATAGTCATAACTTTTAAAATGTTTTGAAATGGCATTTACTATTGCTAGCTGCTCTTAGCACCATTTATTTTTGTGAGAAAGATGGAATGCAAACTTAAAAATCAAATACTATAAAGAAACAATAATGCTGTCCTTTTCTCCATGGGTTTGGAAAATTATAGATGAAATGTTTCATTTACAATGGTCAGAAAGCTGAATAGACTTCATGCCTTAATTGGTTTTCTTCACGTAGGAATGACCAAAATGGCCAAAATGATTGATGAACGACAGCAAGAATTGACTCACCAGGAGCACCGGGTCATGTTGGTGAACTCCATGAACACTGTGAAGGAACTGTTGCCAGTTCTTATTTCAGGTAACTTTCTACATGATCAAGAAGTTATTGAAATGCATCCAACTCTGGGTACACATTCTGTAAAGTTAGATGTCAATAAAAGCTATGCTAGTAGGTGCACGTTCAGAGCTCTTCATAAATAGAAGCTTCTTGTATGCCTTATAAGTGAACTGCTGATATGATACGCATGGTTTTATTTGTGTCTGTTTTGGAGAGAGAAAGTGGTGCCTCCCAGATCCGAGTTTGAATATCCTGCATATCTCCTATTTAAGTTTAGCGAGTTCTGTGAGCTGCACATCTCCTTTTTAAGGTCACTGAGACATATGAACTAGTGGGTTATTTATATTTGATTATATCTGTTCTGCTTGCTTATTTTTTTTATTTTTTTAAAAACACAGTGCAGCTAAGGCTGAGATTTTATATGGTGGGCATACAAGCTAGCTTCCTCTATGAAAACTAAGGCCAGATCATTTAGATCCCAGGCAACATGCAGCACATTTTGAAAGTTGTTTTCCTGCAGTAAGTTCATACTTCAGGCAGGAGCAATCTATCCTGCTTGGGAGTGTTGAGCTGCTCCGGGTGCCCACCGGTGCCCAGGCACCAGTAGCAGAAATTCCCTCAGACCATGCCCACTTGGTGGACCACATCCACCTCCATACCCCAGGCCATGGTGTAGGGAGGCCAAGTGGGTGTGGCCCACAGAGTTAGCCATGGCCACAGAGTTAGCCACGCCCATGGTGGGGGTAGTAATTTTTTTTGCAGAGCATCACTGCCTGGGACCTGAGAGGAAAAGAGAGGAAGTGGAGCGTGTTTATGACCAAAACAGGAAAGACAAAGAGAAAAGATAATGGCAGGGGGGGAGGGGGGAGTGATCCTGCCCATTCTTAGTTCTAGCCCTGCACATCACTGACATCAAGTTTACCCACACCTGTCATGTGACCTCTGTCTCCCAATAGATAACTTTGGTGGGAATGTGGCCCTTAACTGCAGAATCTTCTCTACCATGAAGGTACGATTTTGCAAGGTTCACCCATCTTGTTGACAATGGGCAGGCTGTGTTCATAGTCATGGTTCTTCTGCCCTGATCCCAGTTGAGGCTTCTGATATATGATAAAGAGATAAAGTTCCTAGATATGCTAAATGATTGTTCCCTGGGACAGATGGTTGAAGACCCAACTAGAGGTACAAGAATTCTTGACTTGATCCTGAGTAATACTCAGGATCTGGTGCAAGATGTTAATGTGACTGATCCAATAGGGAACAGTGACCACAACTCAATTATGTTTAACTTGATCATAGACTGCAAGTCACTGATAAAATCTAACACAGAGACCTTAAATTTTCGAAAAGGAAATTTCCCAAAGATGAGGAACTTGGAAAAAAGAAGCTGAAAGGGAAAATTGAGAGAGTCCAAACACTCCAAGAGGCATGGAGGCTGTTTACAAAAACAATAACAGAGGCCCAATTGGAATGCATACCCAAAAGGAAAAAGGGCACTGCCAGGTCCAAGAGGACTCCGATGTGGCTTACAGGAGCTGTTCGGGAAGTGATCAAGAGCAAGAAGAGCTCATTTAGAAGATGGAAGGCTTGTCCGAATGAGGACAGCAGGCAGAAACATAAATTCTGGCAGAACAAATGCAAGGCAACAATCAGGAAAGCAAAGCAAGACTTTGAGGAGCGTATAGCTAAAAATACTCAGAGAAATAACAAAGACTTCTTTAAGTACATTAGAAGTAAGAACCCAACTAGGAAGGCCATTGGACCATTAGATGACAATGGAAGGCAAGGGGTTATTAAAGAGGAAACGGAGATTGCAGAGAGACTCAATGAATTCTTTGCTTCAGTATTCACTGAAGAAGACAGAAACCACATGCCCAAAACAGAGCCTATCTTCGTAGGGAGGGCAACCGAAGAGTTAAGCAGGATAAAAATAACCAGGGAGGAGGTCCTTGCATGTCTTGTTAAGCTAAACACTAACAAATCACCAGGACCAGATGGCATCCATCCACGAGTTCTCAGGGAACTTAAAGATGAAATTGCTGATCTCCTAGCCAAAATATATAATCTTTCCCTCAAATCAGGCTTTGTGCCTGATGACTGGAAGGTAGCGAATGTAACACCAATTTTCAAAAAAGGATCCAGGGGTGATCCAGGAAATTACCGACCGGTCAGTTTGACATGTGTCCCAGGTAAAGTGATGGAAACCATCCTAAAAGATAGAATTAATAGGCACATAGAAGAGAAGGCGCTGCTAAAGGAGAGCCAACATGGCTTTTGCAAGGGCAAATCATGCCTCACTAATCTATTAGAATTTTTTGAGAGTGTCAACAAGCATGTGGATAAGGGGGATCCAGTTGACATTGTTTATCTGGACTTTCAGAAGGCTTTTGACAAGGTCCCGCACCAAAGGCTCTTGATTAAACTTTCCAGTCATGGAATAAAGGGACAGGTCTTGTCCTGGATCAGCAACTGGCTAAGGGACAGGAAACAGAGGGTAGCACTAAATGGACACTTCTCCAAGTGGAGGGAAGTAAAGAGTGGGGTCCCCCAAGGTTCAGTACTGGGACCCCTGCTTTTCAACCTCTTCATAAATGATCTAGAGGTAGGAGTAAATAGCAAGGTAGCCAAATTTGCTGATGACACTAAATTATACAGGGTAGTGAAAACTGTGAGAGATTGTGAGGAGCTCCAGAGGGATCTCTTGACACTGGGGGAGTGGGCAAACAATGGCAAATGAGCTTTAACACTAGTAAGTGCAGAGTAATGCATGTTGGGGCAAAAAACCCCAATTACATTTATAAACTGATGGGTTCTGAACTCTCTGCGACAAACCAGGAAAGGGACCTTGGTGTCCTGGTGGACAACTCAATGAAGGTGTCAACCCAGTGTGCCTCAGCAGTGAAAAAAGCAAACTCAATGCTAGGGATCATTAGGAAGGGTATAGAAAATAAGTCAGCAAGTGTCATTTTGCCTCTTTATAAATCTATGGTGAGGCCCCATCTGGAATACTGTGTACAGTTCTGGTCGCCATACCTCCAGAAGGAGATTATGGAGTTGGAGAAAGTGCAGAGGAGGGCAACCAGAATGATTAGGGGACTGGAACACCTTCCTTACCATCTGAGGCTGCAACGGTTGGGCCTTTTCACTCTTGAGCGACGGCGTTTAAGAAGTGACCTGATTGAAGTTTACAAAATCATGCATGGTGTGGACAAAGTAGATAAGGAAAAACTGTTTTCCCTATCGCACAACACTAGAACTAGGGGACACTCCATGAAACTTTTGGGTACTAGTTCTCAAACAAATAAGAGAAAGTACTTTTTCACCCAGAGGATCACTGGTCTATGGAACTCCCTGCCAGAAGAAGTGGTGACAGCTGTCAGTCTTGACAGCTTTAAGAAAGGATTAGACAAGTTCATGGAGGACAAGGGGATCAATGGCTATAATTATGGATACTTAAGGACAACCTCAGGGTTGGAGAGATAGGCAGGATATCTCTCAATGCCATTTCCAGGGAATCCTAAGCAGGTGAAGGCATCTGCTTGGGAATACCCTGAAGGAAATGGTGAGCCACTGTGTGAGACAGAATGCTGGACTGGATGGGCTGTGGCCTGTTCCAGCAAGGCTGTTCTTATGTTCTTATGTTCTTATGATATCATTTGAGAAAGCCTTGATGCTGGGAAAGATGGAGGGCAAAAGAAGAAGGGGGCGGCCAAAGATGAGATGGCTAGATGGTATTGTAGACACAATGGGCACAGGGCAAGGTGGGCTGAGGAGGATGGTGGAGGACAGAGGTGCCTGGAGGTCAATGGTCCATAAGGTTGCAAAGAGTCGGAATCGACTGTGTGACTGAACAACAACAACAACATTACTGTTGGTACATTCGTTTCTGTAACTTGTCGTCGGCCGCAACTCATATCCAAGAATGTATTTTTCCTGAAGGAGGAAAAATGCCATTGGTGTAAATTTGTTTCAGGTGGATCCCAGCTTCCCATAAAGTGACCCACACGGTATGATCACAGAGCCATCTCCTGCGGCACATATTAAATGAGACATACAGGATTTAACACCAGGACTGCAATGGACTGCCGCAGCCTTGAGGATATTATTAATCTGCACCTTCACAGCCAGTCCACCTGGCATGGCCTCTTCTGCCTCCATGGCCATGAGTGGAGTTCCTCCTCCACCCATTTTGCTGTTGGGCCCAATATGATGGTTTCCAGTGGTATTTCCTCCACTGAGGGGACCATCACCCCACCTAAAGGAGCTCATCTGCCCGTAGTCATTGGCCCCTTTAGAGAGTCAGGTTATTTACCGCCGCCCAACACTCAGCATTGAGTTGCTGGCTGTATGGTCTACTCCATTACCGTAACTGGCTTGAAGTAGTGATGATCAGAGAAAGATCTGATATTCATTTAATTTTTTATTTTCATTTTTCATTAAATGCTTTGTGTCATCTTGTGGTGGCCTATGTTGAATACGGTATAGCCCATTGTTCCTTGTATGGGCAAAGACTTATTGGTGCGGCTACAGTGCTTCTGTGATTGACACATTGTTACGTGTCACTTCTGTGGTGGACATGTCAACCAATTTTAGGCTGTTAAGTATGTGTATTTCATTTCAATGAAGAATGAGTGTCCCACAAACATCATAGGAAATTTATTTATTTTTATTTATTACATTTTTGTACTGCCCATCTGGGATATTTCCCACTCAGGGCAGTGCACAGACAAATAAACAAAAGCAACATAACAGAACAGTATAGTGAACCTTGGCACTCCAGGTGTTCTTGGACTTCAGTTTCCAGAAGCCCAAGTTAACACTCCTGCTAATCAAGGCTTCTGGGAATTGAAGTTCAAGAAAACCTGGAGTGCCAAGGTTCGCCATCACTGTGATAGAACAGACAACCAAATAAAATAGACGACAGAATAAATAGCTGAAAAACAATAACTGGTGTCTGAGGGCAAGTAAGGTCAACTGACCAGCTAACTTACTGTCAGAGGTGTAATATTCTTAAAGGGTTCCTTGAAGAGGGAGCCTTTACATTGTTTTTTAAAAATGTTAAATTGCCAAGTCCTGTGATCACCACTTACTCTTGACTGACATTTTACCTGGTGACAATTTTGTACAGCACAATCTCATGTCCTGGTAGGTTTTCCCTGATCTATTGATTACTGTTTACAGCTATGAAGATTTTTGTAACGACTAAAAATTCCAAAAGCCAAGGAATAGAAGAGGCCTTGAAAAATCGGAACTTCACAGTGGAGAAGATGAGTACTGAAATAAACGAAATAATCCGTGTATTGCAGCTCACATCCTGGGATGAAGATGCCTGGGCCAGTAAGGTAGGCATGCTCTCCAGTTTCAAAACAGTGCTAGGATGTTATTGTTTAAACTCCCTTAATGTGTTTTTGAGAACGCACTATTTTTATTTATTTATTAAGTTTTATTAAGTTTTACAATACAAAACCAAAAACATTCAAGAGATACAAGTACAATAACATCATTAAAAAGAAGAAGTAAAAACAATAAAAAAACACATCACATCCTATCCTAATACATTTTTCATCTAATCTTTATTTAAACACCACTACAATATTCTGGATAGGTAACCATAAGAATAACAAAATTAAATTCCACCCAGTGTTTATACCCTGGAGAACTCAGAATGACTCATTATTTTACACCCAAAAACTACTTTGATCACGTACAGGTCTATTTCTTTCACCTCCCATAAGTGCGTGATCCACAAATGGCTTCCAAATATTCCAAAATCTATTTTCTTTTAATATACCCCTTTTTTCTTTTTTCTCCCAAGTTAATTTATCATTCAATGCCAAATTCCACATTTCTTTGTACCACTCTTCTGTCTGAATATTTACATCATTTTTCCAATTTCTAGCAATACATTGTCTACCCGTTGAGAACGCACAATTTGTCCTTATAAGAATTCATAAGGTGACTGGCTTAATTCTGTAACAAATTTGACCTTTGAGATGGCAATAAATTAATTACTTTGTAAAGCCAGAAGATTTATATAATGAGAATATTATAGCATTGATTTGCTGCCTCCATACAGTTCAAATGGGCTTGTATTTGTATGTGTATCTTGTTGTATACAGACACCCTTAACAGAAGAAAATTAGTGGTTCAACTGGAATAGTTCTCTCTATCATGATTTGAAGAGTAAATGAATGGAACAATGAGTTGTAGTGCTCCTTCCTCTTCTCCTCCTATGGGAAGCTTCCTTCACTACCTCATATTTAGCCTTGGTCTTATTTGGTGTAACAACCACAGCAGCAGAGAGGTCTATGGCGCATTTCTCCATCCTAATTGATAACACCAGCCTTCTAATTTTCACAAAAAAGGAGCATGTTCTTTGAAACGAAAGAAACTTCTTACAATTCTTACCATAACTAGGATATATATTTCACGGTAGTCAATGTTATAAAATAACATTTTAAATATAAGAAAACACCAGAATTGTATTCACATTGAACTATCCTAACTAGCCAAATAAATATAGTTTGTTCTCACTTTGCCTTGATATGAATCTTCAAATAAAAAAGTACTCTTGAGGAACAGATAGTTTTTAGGTCTATCAAATTATATATTAAAACAGGGGTTGGCAACCTATGGCCCATGGGCCGGATCTGGCCTGCAGTGCCAAATCATCCAACCCATCCCTTGCTCCGGCTGTGGCCACATTTATGGCAGCTGTAAATGTATTTATGACAGCCACGGGCATGTTTATGGAAGCAGCGGATGCGTTTATAGCAGTGTTTACAGCAGGGGGACCATCAGTCCGCCCCCTCAACTGTCTGAGTGAGCGTGACTCGAATCCCGACTTAAAAAGGTTGCCAACCCCTATATTAAACTATCAAATATTCTTGGGAAATCCAGCCTCGGAATCCCATTTTACCATGTTATTTTGTCAAATGTGTAACAAGCCAGAGCATTACCGGTTTACGTATGTACAAGTTGAAAAGCTGGGTAGTTTGTGAAGGGAAGTGGGGGCAAAGAAATTGAAAGGGGACACAGGACATAACCGTGGCCCAGTTGTTCCTCTGGCTCAGAGGCGCATTATTCAGGGGTCCTGAAGTGGACTGGAACATCATATTAAGTACCTATTAGACCTTGCTTCAGTTTCTACCCCTTGTTGAATTTTTAAATGCTGCTCTTTGGGAATCCCAGACTAGCAACTAGTTACTGGAACAAGTGTGGTTTGCTTGTGTTTGGGGACTTATTATTCTACATCATAACCTACCATCTAGTTCAGTGGCGTCTGTTCTTATTGGTAGTAGCTTTCTCTGGTGTCAGGCAGGCATTTTCCTGTCCCTGTATGGGGATGTCGGAGCCTGGATTTGGGAGCTGAATGCAAAGCAGACACCCCACCACCAAACTACATAATAAGTTTTGTTTAGGAGCACATGAGAGGATTTTGCTTCATCTAACAAATTCCCCATCTTACCATCTGTCACATTTGATCACTGTGTCCCCTAGCCAAGATGAGAGTGAAATCAAGTGTGCTTGTAACTCATTCAGAGAACCCTCTTTAGAGAGTGAGATGTTCAAATGGACAGTCGACACTTGTTTGAAGTTGGTTTGGTGATATTCTGTTGCCATCTTACTGTGGTTACAGTTGGGTTCAAATAAGACTGAACCTCACTGGCTGTATTTTGTTGAGCTTCAGATGAGTGGAAATTCACACAAGCGCAGCAATAGATTGTGCCACTATCCCAATTGGAAGGCAGCTTTTCTTTATGAAGTGACCAAGTGCATGATGATGTCACTGAAGTGAATGGTTCAACCCTGCACTACGCATTGGCCAAACCTTTTCCCTTAGGGCAGCGTTCGCAACCTTTGTTTTTGGGACTTCAATTCCCAGAAGCCTAAGTCAATTTCCTAAAGCACTAATCAGCCAATGTACTGAGGCTTCTGGGAAGTGAAGTCCCTCTGTGGGGCGTTGGCCCCACATTGGGAAACACTGCCTTAGAGGAAGCCAAGTAGGACACTGGCCACTGTATTCTCTGTGTATGTGTGTGTATCAGTTAACTATAACCCCAAATGTGTTTGATGAGAGGGGAAAATTAAGACATTTTCAATTAGATTTGTGAGTGTTGTGATTGAGGACTAAAGCCACTAAAGTCTCTGTATTCATGACCATCATTCTTTCTTATTGAACAACCATTTACTATTTATCATGACTTTTTTATGCATCTTCTGTTCTTCCCCTCCCCTCCTGTTGTATTTTTCTCACCTTTTTAGAAGGTAAGATGTGTTCTTCAACCTCAAATATTTTGTACTAAAACAGAAATGCATGGCCATGGGATTTTGTGCTGTTTGCAGACTGTTTGCTGTGCATTTTTCTCTGTGTTGGTTGTTACACTCTACTTACTTCTGAAGGCAGGGCTATTAAAATGCACTGGAAGCATTGTCAGCTCTATGTTGAGGTATGGAGTGGTTTATCAGGTGGTGACAGCCACACATACTAAATTTGGGTGTGGTAATACGTGTATAATGATGGCAAGCCTTCTAGTAGATGTGAAGGTCTAACTTTCTGTTTCTTACTTCTATAGCTTATGAATATCTTGACATCCCAAAGTAGTTATTCTCATTTCCTTTTCTTTCCTACACAAAGGAGATCTGGCAAATGTCTCAGGCACTTGTTGGCTACTATCTCTCTTTTATCTTTATATAAGTAGTGGGAAAGGATCTGTTTGCGGGCATTCGTTTTGGTCTGCAGTGTAATTGGAAACAGATGCATGTTGATTTTTATTTAGTTGAGGAAGTTACACAATGCAAATGCAGTGGTAGCACATGAAATGTAGTAGTATTTTTGGAAGAATGGAAGAGTAGGTTAGGGTTTGGCTGGCTGGCTAGCTCAGTGGTTTAGGTATCTGGCTTCACAGCCATAGGTTGGGAGTTTGATACCCCACTGTGCCTCCTGGGAGAAGAGCCAGCCTGTGTGCCTGTGGGTAAGATGCACAGTCCCAGGGCGCACGCGCACATGCCCGCGCACGCGCACACACACACCGGAAGAAGAGGATGGTAAACCACTTCTGTGTATTCCATAGCTGGAAAACCTTGGAAAAGGGGTCACCATAAGTCAGAATTGTCTTGATGGCATGCAATTCTTATTATTATTAGATTAGGGCAGCCCATGATACAAGGACACTAATTCTGGGTGTTGTGGACATTGTGTTTAGACTAAACAAATATCCAAGATGAATAGCTGTGGAAATGCAATGCTGCTTGTTGCAGAAACATCCATCCTGTGGCTGATTGGCACTTTTCTACTGGATTGCTTTTTTTCTATAAAATTGTTCACATTTGGGTATTATAACATTTTCTTCATCGGTGTTTGTGTACTCTATCCTTGTGCTCTTCTTCTGTGTGCTCATGAGCACACCCACCTGCTCAGATATTTTAAAAGCTCTTCTCTACAGCTATAAGTGGAATGATTTGAAGGTTTGTGTCTTGTTTTCTCTCTGCCCTGCTCTCTGCATGTATACAAACATGTCTGCTTGGTGCATAAGACTTATTTTCCCCTAAACACAGTTGCCATTTCCTTTATTTCAGTCTAGGAGAGGACTCCTAGATTCAGGGAGATCTCAAAGGCTAACAAGCCCAGTCCTTAATTGGCTCAGATATTTGATTTTCTCCTTGATGAGAACATACATAGTATTTGTATGTGAACTCAAGAAATTTTCTCCTCAGATTCAGGATAGAGTATCTGAGCATTTAGGAATATTGTTTTATATTTTCCTAAATCTTCAGATGTGAAAAGTATTTTTCTCCCATTAGTAAGATTAGCAATGTCTTGGTTAAGAGGGCACTGTTGATTAAATGTGATTGTTCTCTGGGATGTAATTAGAATGATCTTTTCTGAATCCAGAGAGACATGTTGATTCATTTTTAGCCCTGTCACACATTAGATTTTTTTGCTGCACAGCAGCCACATTACATTAATGATGGGTTCTGGGGCAGCCAATGCTGGTATAAGAAGCAGCTGTGGAATGTGGGAACTCTTTATGCAACTAGCATAAAAGAAAAGATGAATATAATTACAACAGCAGGCCTAAGAGATATTTGAAGCTAAGACAGCTGTTACATTTGCATTGCTATAAAGACATTCAGAGTTGAACATGTGGAGGTTGTATTGGTATTTTCTCCTTGTAGTCAGTAGAAAAGTGGCATTATAGTTTGTTCAGAATCGCACTGCTTCAAAATGCCATCTTGGGGCATTTATGGTTGAATATTTATCCAGATTCGAGACCTAAATTGGTGTTTAGGAAGCCAATGTAGCAAAGAGAAAGCTAATCTGGAACAATTTCCCCTGAGTTGCTATCATTTTCTCTCTGTGTGTCTCTGTCCTTTTCCATGGTTTTGACAGTGCATGCCTGTCTGTTGACCTGGAGTGGCAGTAAAGTATACATTATTTGCATTCTGGAATCTTAGGGTGTGATGGTTATATTGTGTGTTTTTCTGCATGCCTTTATTCTAACTGAGTTGTCATTTGGTGCTGAAAATCCCAGGATACTTATACTATACTTCTATGAAGCTACAGATGAATAACACTTCTACACTAATACTTGTTGCTGCCCTCCTAATAAAGTAGCTTGCATAAAATGAACGCCTTGTGATGTCTTGCTAGCATTTATACCTGTGGTCTTTTCCATTTAAGTCTAAAGAGTATGGGAAGGATTTCTAGCTCTACTGGATGTCTTGCTCTTGAGATGTTTTAGCACTTCAAGCATTGAAGTTTATGCCTGGTGACTAAGTTAGCAGTTACGCCAGAAAATTAGGTTCGTGTGTTCCTTCAAGCATTGCCTTCTTTGGTAATGAAATGCAGATATGGCTCAGCTTCTCCAGACTGTATCACTCCATAGGTATTGGAGTCTGGTTTTTAAAAAAAATATTTTAAACGGGCTATATTTTGCCTTTAAGTGGGGGCTGAAACACTTAGAAATATTGGCTGTCCTTACCGATTAGAACATGAAGAGCCTCTTAAATATCCACATCTAGTTACCCTCCTCCTCCTTTTTCTTCCTCCTTATCCGATTCCAATTATTGGTGATCATAATGGTGATCAGCCATGAAGATTATCCTGAGAATATAATGCAGTGGCTTTCCACTTGCTTTGCACATCGCTGTGTGACACCCGTAACACTGATCCAGTTCCATGAGTTACTTTCTGGTCTTGAGCCCTTTTGGCACACAAAGTCCTCCTCAGCCCGAGGCCAGTACTGATGAAGCTGCTGCCCTCCATCAAGATGGATTCAGGTGGGATTTAATCCATTTGAGGACCATCACCCTTCCCTGTGGACTTCGGCACCCAAGGCTGATAGTCCTCAGGGCTGTCAGGTTAGTTAGCCACCGCCTGATGGTTAGTGTTGAGTCACTGGCAGTAGAGTCTACTCTATTACCATAGCAGGATAACCTTACCTACTGTACCTGCAGCATGAACAAATGCAGGCTTTCTCAGGTGCCTTATTTTCTGTAGCTATTTACCTCCAAGATACAGACTGGGAATTCTTGAAGTCACAAATGAACCATAGGCACTTTGTCATTAAATAGCTAAGGGGTATAAAGGTAGGTGGAGCCTCTGTTGCCATGTTTATAGTGGAGTAAGGAGGAAGGGAATAGGGAGAAAGGATGTATCAAAGAGCACCTTTGTTTAAGTCTTCTTGACGTACAGCAATGGTCTCCAGTCTCCTGTGGCCCGTGATCTCTTTCTATGTGGCCTTTCAACCTGCTTGTTTACTGTTCTCACCTTCAAGACATACCTGTCAAGTATCCTGTATTGGCCGGGATTTCCCATTTTTCAGCGCTTGTTCCTCTCCTTTCCCGCTGCCGTCCCGTATTTGAACTGTGGGAAAAGGGCTTACTGCACATGCGCAGCCACAGTGCGCATGCGCAAACAGGTTACTGTGCATACACGGCCAAGCATGCGCAGTAATTTCCCGTATTTTACGGAGCCGCACTTGACGGGTATGCTTCAAGGCTTTCCCCCTCAGACTCACACTGTTCCCCTTGCCACAGGCAACACCATCTACTGCTGTCCCTTTCTTCCAAAAACACAATAGCGACATAGTTTTTTCTGGTCTCCATGGTTCCTTCTGTCAGTCCCATCTTGGTCATATCTTCCATAGTAACATATTAGCTATTCTGGGTGCTTTGCTCACCAGCAGAGTTCAGGTACCAGCACCACTCAGCCTTTTCACTCCCCCCGCCCCCTGCATTGCCATGTTGAAGGCCATATAAGTGTATAAGGAAGATAAAGCAGTTTGGTGGGTACATGAGATGTCTGGCCTACTTTTGCAAAAAAAAGGCGGGGAAAGGAAAATACAAGGCCTGATTTTTTAAAAAAGATACAATGTGTTTTGCATACTGAACATTTCTATCAGAGAGTAAACAAAACAACAACAAAAAAGACAAAAACATTGTGGCACCTTATTGACTAACTCCTGTTTTTAAATGTGAGCTTTCATGGCTCAAGTCCACTTTGTCAGACATTTCTAGAGGCTCCGCTCATCAAGGCAGGTGGAATTCAAGAACAAATTCACTGGTTGCCATAAGCATAGAAAGGAAATAAGAATGTTTCAGAATCCATTTGATGTAGCAGCAGAAGAAACATGTAACTTTTTGCAGACGGAACTAACTGATTTGCAAACCAGTGATCATCTCAGAAACATTTACAAAGAAAACGGTCTCTTAGATTTCGATTCTGATCTACCTGATAAATCTATCAAGTTAAGGAAATTTGCTGCAGCCATGTTCACAGTCTTTGGCACTTTATACATCTGTGAACAAATTTACTCCAAGATGAAAACCTGAAATCCAAGTGTATGCCATGACCTGCAGATGAACATTTTTACACGACATCTTAAGGACAAACTTTGCCTTAGGCATCGATACTTTAGCTAACAGAAAGCAACCAAAACTCTTCTCATGACAGGAATCAAGGTTGACATTGCCTTCCATCCTTCCGAGGTTGGTAAAATGAGTACCTAGCATTTTGGGGACAAAATGCTAATTACCTTAAGAACCACCTGGTTCAAGCATTATGGGGCAGTATATAAGTGTAATTGCTATTAAAGAATACCACAGTGAAATATTCTTCTAAAATGGATTGCATTCAAATTAAAATTTTGTCATTCACCTTTGAATGTGTACTTTTGATCTAAATTGGTAGGTAAATAATTTTGTTACATTTTGATTTAAGATTTTGGCCCTCTTTAGGCATTGGGCACTCTAATGTGGCCCCCCTGTCCCAAAAGTTTGGGGACCGCTGCAGTAGAGTCACAATATAGTTGGAAAGAGACTCAGCATCTCTAAACCTGTCAGAGCATCTCTTCCAAAAATCTGCTGCCTGTTCTACTTGGTCTTCACTGGCCTTCTGCCTTTGGATATCTACTGTGAGAGAGGCCAGAAGGATAACAACTAGGAATTTGGCATTTTGGTGGTGGCCCTCTCCTTATGGAATGCTCTTTCACGGGAAGTGCTCCAGGCCCCTGTTTCCATAAGTTTAAAAACCTCTTAAAAACAGAACCCTTTAAAGAAGGAATCTACTCCTTGGGTAAAGACTTTGGCCTGCTGTTGATCTTAATGTTGCTTTAGGTTTTGTAGTCAGGTGTGACCTTCTGATTGCCACCACCACCACCCTGCAAACTAGATTTAATTTGTAATTATGCTTCATTTTTCTGTATTTTATGGGTTTGGCTTTATAAACCACCCAAAGCAGTGGATCTCACTAGATGGGCAATATAGAAAACAAACAAGCTATTTCCACAATTTTTTATTGCTTTTGTGGTCCAAATTTTTTCATGTGTTTGTATTTTGCTTTACTTTGTGATTAAAAATGTTTTTTCAACAGTCTTTCTGATTTTTGCAGTTTCATTTTTAATACCGTCCTGATCCACTAAAATGTGTCTAACTTAGATCTATTTTATGACAGACCAAGGTCTGCATCCAGGTCATTTCCTCATGCCTCCCAAGCAAACATGCCTGAATGATAATGTGCTGCTATTCGGTTTATTCTGGAGTTGATGTTTTAAATTAAAATATATAAAAATGCCTTTATGTATATGGTTGCTTCTATTGATAGCAAGACTCTTCAGTCTGTGTTTTAATCTTGCAAGACTCCCCTAAGCAAGCTCAGGTGTTGATGGATAATGCTGGTGACGAGGACACCAGCAGTTTGGCCTCTGAGCTACATTTAGGACTAGAAAATGTGTTAGTTGCCTTGGAAAATTGAATGTTGCCTGGGCAATTGTAGTAGATCTCTCAACAGCTTGCGATTCAGTCTCTTATGGTTGCCAACATAGTGTCCTCTGATGTAAATGACTTAACATTCCTATATCCCACCCACCCCTTCATAAGGGGCCATTCAACAATTACATAATCCATTTTTTGGGGGAAATTGACCCCCCCCCATGTAATTCGACCATAATTTTTGCTACAAAACCCCCCTGTCTTTAAAATTACGTAATCCAGAGCTTTTGTATCGAAACTCTAATTTTTAGAGCTTTTCACTATTGGTGCCTAATGCAGAACATATTGGTGAGGATTCAATAATATCAAATCGGATTAAAATTCCCAGAGATAATTTTTAAACCTTAAAAAACCGTCATGTTTCCAAATCACAACAGCTCCAAATTGATTGCATAATCTTTGACCTGAAACACCCCACACACACACACACGTAATTGTTTGTAATTCAGATGGCAGACCTCCTCCCCTCCTCGAGGATCACGTAATTGTTGAATGGCCCCTAAGCCCTTCTTGTTGGAAGTAGAGTTGTAGATAAGTAACATCTCGGTCATTGCAAGTGTCACTGTGAAGCAAAGCTTAGTATCATTGCACTCCTTTTAAGATGAATTTTCTTTTAACCAAGCAGATGAAGAAACAGTCTTTATTAACATACACGGCATATTAACAATGTTTTGGTTGGTATTTTGGTTTTTCTTTATATTAACAGGCTAGAGGAGAAGACATTGCAATGCCTGCTGCCTGCTTATAGAACTTTATTCTCCAAGGGGATTACCAAGCACCATTTCTTCTCCTTTTTTAAAATGACTTCCTAAATGATTTTTATTTTTAGGCAGCCTTTGAAAGGCTTTCACAGAGCAGAATAACAGTCGTCATCCCAAAGTGATTTTTAAAAGCCTGTATAAATGTTTTCAAATGGTTGGCATCAGTATGATGTGTACGTTGTCTTGAGGAGCTGTGTTCTTGCCTAAAACCGGAGTGAGAAACAATAAAAGAAATAACTGAAAGCCCAACTTATTTTTTAACTGTTTCAGTCTCATCTGCCTGGAGTTCAGCAATGTTGGCAAGGCCAAACTGTGTATTTGCTTTCACCTTTGAAAACTGAGTAGTTCCAGAATTGAGCAGGTTTTGCGGTCCAACAGACATCATACATGAACTCCCAGTTAGCTTAAATCCACCATGTGTTTTGCTCTGACTAGCAAGGCAGAATGAGAGGGACCGTTTCCTGGTTTAGTCTCCAGTCCAGTGTCTTCAGTCAGAAAGAATGTGGTCAAAATAGTTGTACTGCTGTCTACGCTAGCTTGCCGTGCCCACAATGTGGCTGATCTTGTGCACTCATGATTCTGTCTCTAGGAAAGACAGGTGGTAGTTGTGTTGATAATTATTCTGCATGGAGCTGCATCTACTTCTTGTGTACACTTCATGCTTTAGATTACAGTAAATACCTTCCCACTCAACCAAGTCCGGAATGAGCCAAGGAGAATGGACAAACGCATGCAGAGAACTGGGTGGTTGCTTTTTTTAATGTACAATGATACCTCATACAACGTCCAAACTTGGTTCCACAAGTTTGGACTTTATACGGATTTGGACTTTGTATGAGGCATGCAAAATCCTAGCTATGATGCCTCATACAACGTCCAAATCCTTGCTGCGATGCCTCGTACAACATCATTTCCATAGAGATACATTGTACTGTAACAGCGCAGACTTCAGGGCAAAGTCAAGGAAACAGACAGGAAACTGAGAGAACTTTAAGAAATCATTGTCTAAAGGCTAAAAACATTACAAAAACATGTCAAACAACCCTGATTTTAGGGGACAAACCAACCTGGGGAAAAAACCCAATGCCTCATACAAAGTCACAGCGACTTTGTATGAGGCAAATTTTTTCAAGGAATTAGGCGATGTTGTATGAATTCAATGTTGTACGAAGCAGACTTTGTATGAGGTATTACTATAATACTTAACATTAAGGAAAAAATGAAATGGTGTCATCTTAAAATGGTGTTGATGTACATTTGAGAAATGAAGCATAATAAAATCTAAAATAAAGCATGTTAGACTGTCTGCATTTTGAGTGACAGAATGCATCTGATTCCTAACATCGAGGTCTTGGTTCCTCTGAGATGTTCCTCTGCTTAATCTTTGTGATTTTCAGATCTTTTAAAATCAGTTTTATAAATAAGTATTTAGGCTAAATTATCTTTCTCCCTTTTTTTCTTATAAAGGACACAGAAGCCATGAAAAGAGCATTGGCCTTAATAGATTCCAAGATGAACCAAGCCAAAGGCTGGCTTAGGGATCCCAGTGCTCCAGCAGGTAAATAATTAAGTTTTTGTTGATGATAATCAAAAACAGACAAAGACATGTGCAAAGCTGTGTGCAAAATTAAAGTGAAGAATTCTACAACCAGAGAAACTAGAATTATGCAAACTGTTTGATTTGGGCACATTTTTATTTGCATAATTTATTTTGCTTTTGTGAATAATTAAAGCATTGAGAGCATCAATGTTCCATTCCTTCTACTCAATCCTGCTCAATTTCATTTCTCCTCCAAATGTTCGCATTATCTTAAGGCTATGTTTGAATTTAAGGGATGGAGGTTTTAAAAACATTTAATATTAAAATGAAAGGCAGAATTATTGGATTGCTGAAGAATGGCTTCAGTATCAAATTCCAGACTATATTGCAGGGGTTCTCAATCTATGACCCATTTCATGTGGTCCATGCTGCCATCGCCAGCAGAAGCGGATGCATTTACAACAGCCATAAATGTACCTGCAGCTGTCATAAGTGCATTTTATGGCAGTGTTTACAGCGGGGGGAACCATCAGTCTGTCTCCCTCAGCTGTCTGAGGGGGCATGGTCCGGCCTGTGACTTGAAAAGGTTGAGAACCCCAGCTATAGTGTGTTTGTTCAATTACTGTTCACGTAAAGCCGTGACTTGCGTTTTAATGTTGTGCTTTAAATGAAAGCTTTTAGGTACTGCTCCTTAAAATATTAGCATAAAACAAATTGACTCTGTGCTTAGTGATTTAGAAAGCTTTGCTTATTTTATCAGGTCAGCCAGACCATTTAGAACCTTCCCTTAGTTAGTATTCTAGTATTGCAGTACTTTTTGTAGAGATGTTGTATATTTATTTATTGGGCTAGCATAGTTCTGATGTTAAGAAACATGTACCATAGAAATAAACATACAAGAATTAAACTCTGTAGATGAAATTAATGCTGGCTCTGCATCTTAATTATATTGATTTCTAAATGCTTTCATCAAGTTGTTTCCTTACATCTGTTGTTGTTGTTCAGTCGCACAGTCGGTTCCGACCCTTTGCGACCCTATGGACCATTGTTCTCCAGGCATCTCTGTCCTCCACCATCCCCCTCAGCACTCCCAGTTCTGTGCCCATTGTGTCTACAATACCATCTAGCCATCTCATCTTTGGCCTCCCCCTTCTTCTTTTGCCCTCCACCTTTCCCAACATCAGGGCCTTCTCAAGTGAATCCTCCCTTCTCATTTGATGTCCAAAATACTTTAGCTTCATCTTTACTATTAGCCCTTCCAATGAGCAGTCAATGTTGATTTCTTCTAAGATTGACCTATTTGTTCTCCTCGCTGTCCAGGGTACTCTCAAAACTCTCCTCCAACACCACATTTCAAAGGCATCTATTCTTCTGCGTTCAGCTTTCCTAATTGTCCAGCTCTCACATCCGTACATTACTACTGGGAATACCATTGCTTTGACTATTCTAATTTTTGTTTGCAATGTGATGTCTCTGCTTTTCACTATGTTCCCCAGGTTTCTCATGGCTTGTCTCCCAAGAATCAGTCGCCTTTTTATTTCATGGCTGCAATCCCCATCTGCCGTGATCTTTGATCCCAGGAAAGTAAAATCTGTCACTGCTTCTACTTCTTCCCCATCTATTTTCCAGGAACTGATTGGGCCTGTTGCCATTACCTTGGTTTTCTTGATATTGAGTCTCAAACCAGCTTTTGCACTCTCCTCCTTCAGCCCAATCAAGAGGTTCTTTAGGTCTTCCTCACTTTCTGCCATTAGGGTGGTATCGTCTGCATATCTCAGATTGTTTATGTTTCTCCCAGCAATTTTAATCCCATATTGTGATTCCTCCATCCCTGCATTTCGCATTATGTGCTCTGTGTATAGATTGAATAAGCAGGGTGATAAAATGCAGCCTTGTCTTACTCCTTTTCCTATTCCAAACCACTTTGTCATTCCATGTTCTGTCCTAACTGTTGCTTCTTGGTTCATGTACAGATTTCTCAGGAGGCATATGATGTGCTCTGGTATTCCCATCTCTTTAATTACTTGCCACATCTTGTTGTGGTCCACACAGTCAAATGCCTTAGTGTAATCAATGAAACAAAAGTAAACTTGTTTCTGGTATTCCTTTGTTTTCTCCATGATCCAACGTATGTTGGCAATGTGGTCTCTAGTCCCCCTGCCTCTTCTGAAACCGGCCTGCACCTCTGGTAGTTCTCTCTCCACATGTTGCTGAAGTCTGTCCTGTATTATCTTGAGCATCACCTTGCTGGCGTGTGGGATGAGTGCAATTGTTCGGTAATTTGAGCATTCTTTGGCGTTGCCCTTTTTTGGGATTGGGACGTATACTGATCTTTTCCAATCCTGTGGCCACTGTTTTGTTATCCAGATTTGCTGGCATATTGAGTGCAGTAATTTGACGCCATCATCTTTTAGCGCTTTGAAAAATTCGACTGGGATACCATCATATCCACTAGCTTTGTTGTTTGCAGTGCTCTTTAGGGCCTTTCTAACTTCGCTCTCCAGGATGTCTGGCTCGATTTCAGTTTTTTCATCATTGTGGTTAGCAGGAGTGTTGAGGTCCTTTTTGTAGAGTTCCTCTGTGTACTCTTTCCATCTTTTCTTTATCTCTTCTGCATCAGCTAGCTCTTTTCCGTCTTTGTCCCTTATCATGTTCATTTTTGCTTTAAATGTTCCCTTTATTTCCCCGATTTTTCTGAAGAGCTCTCTAGTCCTGCCTCTTTTGTTGTTTTCCTCCATTTCTTTGCACTGTTCTTTTAGGTAGTTTTCCTTATCTCTCCTTGCTTTTCTTTGAAATTCTGTGTTCAGAAAGTTGTATTTTTTCCTTTCTCTTTTGACTTTTGCCTTCCTTCTTTCCTCTGCTATTTTAAGAGCCTCATCAGACAACCATTTTGCTTTCTTACGCTTCTTTTCTTTTGGTATGGTTTTCTTTGCTGCTTCCTGCATGATGTCCTTTATCTCTGTCCATAATTCTTCTGGCACTCTGTCTATTGCGTCCAGGCCATTATATCTGTTCATCACCTCCACCGTGTATTCTTTAGGGATGCTGTCTAGGTGATATCTGTCTGGTCTTCTTGTTTTCCCTATTTTCTTTAGTCTTAACCTGAATGTTGCGATCAGTAGGTTGTGATCTGAGCCAGTCTGCTCCAGGTCTTGTTTTTGCTGATTGTATGGAGGTTCTCCATCTTTGGCTGCAGAGTATGTAGTCAATTTGGTTTCGGTGTTGGCCATCTGGTGATGTCCATGTGTAAAGTCGCCTCTTGTGTTGCTGGAAGAGAGTGTTTGCTATGACCAGTGCGTTCTCTTGGCAGAACTCTATCAATCTTTGCCCTGCTTCGTTCTGTGTTCCAAGACCAAACTTGCCTGTTATTCCCTCCACTTTTTGATTTCCTACTTTGGCATTCCAGTCTCCTAATATAATTTGGACATCATTTCTTGGTGTCTGTTCTATGAGGTGTTCTAGGTCCTCATAGAACTGGTCCACTGTGGCTTCATCTGCGCTAGTGGTTGGTGCATAGACTTGGATTACAGTGATATTGAAAGGTTTGCCTTGAAATCTGACTGACATCATTCTGTCATTTTTGAGGTTATATCCCATTACTGCTTTTCTTACTCTCTTATTGACAATTATGGCTACTCCATTTCTTCTAAGGTTTTCTTGCCCACAGTAGTAGATATGATGGTTTCCAGAGCTGAATTCCCCCATCCCTGTCCATTTGAGCTCACTGATGCCCAAGATGTCAATGCTTATTCTTTCCATCTCACTTTTTACCACTTCCAGTTTTCCTTGGTTCATTGATCTCACATTCCATGTCCCTATGCAGTATTGCTCCTTACAACATTGCATTTTCCCTCCCCCCTTCCTGTCCCTCCCCTTTCTCCCCTCTGAGGTGTTAAGCATCCTGTATCACCTAGCCTGCCCTTTTGTTTTGCCTTTTGTTTTGATCAATAGGGTTCTCTTGGCAAGGTTTATGGCGTGGTTGCCGGTGTCTGCGCCATTTTTTTCTCCTCATACATTTTATCACAGTTTTTTAGAGGTTTAAAACATTTAAGACAACATATTATCATGCATATTATCACACTTTAAAACACAGTCTCTATGTCAGTTTCTGTATTTAGTTAGTATGAAGTCTCTATGTCAGTTTCTATATTAAGTCTTCTACATCTGCATATCAGATACTTATCCTTTGCCAGGGAATCTGAGTCTTGCCCCCTGCTTTTCCTTCTCTGCCCTCTTCTCGTCTTTCAGTTGGTCTTTTCTTGGCCTTTCCGCTGCTCAACCGGCTCTCCTCCTCCTCCTCTTCCTAACCCCCCCCCGGCTGGGGGTGGTTGCCCGGCGGCCGCGCGGCTGGCCCTTCTGCCGCTCGCTCGCCCGGCTGGCTCTCCTCCCCACCCCCCGGCTGGGGGTGGTTGCCCGGCGGCCGCGCGGCTGGCCCTTCTGCCGCTCGCTCGCCCGGCTGGCTCTCCTCCCCACCCCCCGGCTGGGGGTGGTTGCCCGGCGGCCGCGCGGCTGGCCCTTCTGCCGCTCGCTCGCCCGGCTGGCTCTCCTCCCCACCCCCTGGCTGGGGGTGGTTGCCCGGCGGCCGCGCGGCTGGCCCTTCTGCCGCTCGCTCGCCCTGCTGGCTCTCCTCCCCACCCCCCGGCTGGGGGTGGTTGCCCGGCGGCCGCGCGGCTGGCCCTTCTGCCGCTCGCTCGCCCGGCTGGCTCTCCTCCCCACCCCCCGGCTGGGGGTGGTTGCCCGGCGGCCGCGCGGCTGGCCCTTCTGCCGCTCGCTCGCCCGGCTGGCTCTCCTCCCCACCCCCCGGCTGGGGGTGGTTGCCCGGCGGCCGCGCGGCTGGCCCTTCTGCCGCTCGCTCGCCCGGCTGGCTCTCCTCCCCACCCCCCGGCTGGGGGTGGTTGCCCGGCGGCCGCGCGGCTGGCCCTTCTGCCGCTCGCTCGCCCGGCTGGCTCTCCTCCCCACCCCCCGGCTGGGGGTGGTTGCCCGGCGGCCGCGCGGCTGGCCCTTCTGCCGCTCGCTCGCCCGGCTGGCTTTCCTCCCCACCCCCCGGCTGGGGGTGGTTGCCCGGCGGCCGCGCGGCTGGCCCTTCTGCCGCTCGCTCGCCCGGCTGGCTCTCCTCCCCACCCCCCGGCTGGGGGTGGTTGCCCGGCGGTTGTCCTAAGATTTAGTCCTTGACTTATTTCAGAGTAGAAAGAGTTCTGCAGCCTTTATTTTCTGCAGATGATTCCTGCTTTGGTAGAAACACAAGGGCATTTGTTTTGGGGCTTTTTGTAGCACCCGCTTTGGGATGAATTTGGGACATCATCTCATCTAGATTTTGAAATCTTTGCAGAGTTGATTGTGGTCAGAGAGTAGCCGTCTTAAATCAAGCAAACCGTGCAACTTGATATAACGAACAAGCCTAGCCCTGCCGCTGCGCCTTGCCCGATGGGCCTCCTTACATCTAGCTAACTGTTATTGATAAAAAAAATCCTGTAAAATTTGTGTTGTATATTACCTTCCACTATCACTGGCAAAGGGACTGCAGTGTATCAAATTTCTAAGATGCTGACTGGAAGGGGAAAGGTCATCATTTCGATACCTGAATACTGCAGGACGGAATGAGCTCCCATCTTTGTCCCAGCTCCTGCCAACCTAACAGTTCAAAAGCAAGAAATTGCAAGTAGGTAAATAGGGACCACAGTAAACAGTGTTCTGTGCGCCTGCCACATGACCACGGAAACATCTGCAGAAGCAGACAGCGCTGGTTCTTTGGCTATGAAACAGAGATGAGCACTGAACCCTAGAGTCAGATACAACTGGCTTTCGAGCAAGGGTGACCCTTGCATTCACCTTATCACTGGCAAACACAGATCATGGATAAAACTGGAGGAGGTGCTATCCTAGATGTAAAGACAATACTCTGTACAAGGTGAAGAACAGGAAGGCTAAGGAAGATTTTTTAAAAATAAAATGTTCTCCTGTTTCTTCAGTTATACTGAAGGAAGAATACTGTTGAAGAAAAATTAAAAATTGCAGGAAGTATTGCTGTCCCATCCCCCCATTAACTGACATGTTAATATTGATTTACAATGGTGTGCATCATGCCTAACCCTGTGAAATAATATGCCTGTTGCTTGAATACAGTACTATCATCCTTCAGGAGGAACATTGTTCTATTAAACTGGATTATGTTTCTTGTACAGTGCATTCCTTCCTTCCTTCCTGCATTTGAATGTGTTGTAGAGCCTGCTACGACTCGTAGTTCCCTGTTCATAAATAATATATGGGTCTCCTTGTTACACCCCCCACCCCCCACTTTTGCTTTCTTAGGGGATGCTGGTGAACAAGCCATAAGGCAGATCCTGGATGAAGCAGGAAAAGTTGGAGAGTTGTGTGCAGGCAAAGAACGCAGAGAGATTCTGGGAACTTGTAAAATGCTAGGCCAGTTGACTGATCAAGTAGCCGACCTTCGAGCGAGGTAAATGCCTTTTCCCTCTTAAATACGTTTGGTGCTGTGTTTATAAAATTGCCTTTTTAAGTCAGGGTATTTTCTGCCAGGCAGCACAAATGAGGAATTTTTATTTTTACTAATATACCAGTGGTGAACCAAATCTTTTTTTGTGAGTTCTCCCAGTCTTGCCTTCCTTTCTACCTACCTTTCAAAGGATTATGGTGTAGCTATCTGGCGGAAGGTCAGCAGTTCAATTCCTTAGTACTGCAGGACGGAATGAGCTCCTGTCTTTGTCCCAGCTCCTGCCAACCTAGCAGTTCGAAAGTAAGAAATTGCAAGTAGATAAATAAGGGACCACTTCGGTGGGAAGGTAACAGTGTTCCATGCGTTCCGGTGTCTAGTCATGCCTGCCACATGGCTACAGAAACGTCTGCATAAGCAGACAGCGCTGGCTCTTCGGCTTTGAAACAGAGATGAGCACTGAACCCTAGAGTCGGATACGACTGGCTTTCAAGCAAGGGAAACCTTTACCTTTATATCTGTAGTTAGATTCACGCATGATTTGCTCTAAACAAAATTTTCTATTTGTTTTAATGTTGAGCTCCCGCTCCTTTTCTAGATAGTCTGTGTCCAATAGTGGATGGTGCACATTAAAGCACTGAGTGTTCTTGTTGGTATCTAATCCTGGGTTCAGTTGCATCAACATTCCTTTTCACAAATAGAAGGGGCCCATTTTAGTAATGCAGATGCTAGCATGCACTATTTTTTATTCATTTAAAACAGGAGTTCCCAAAGTATGGCCCGTGGGCCGGATTGAGCTCCCAACACCAATTCATCTGGGCCACGCTACCCTTGCTATTCCCGGAAGTGGAAGTAAAATGTGCCTGCACATGAACAAAATGCTGCTGTAAATAAACCATGGTTTACAACAGCCATGGGTGCATTTATGGCAGCATTTTGTGCATGCACAGGCACGTTTTACTTCTGCTTCCAGGTGGAAGGAACCAAGGGACCGACCTGCTCATCAACGTGTCCGGCCCATGGTCCAAAAAGGTTGGGAACTCCTGATTTAGAAGGACAAAGCCACCTCCATTTTAAAAAAATCAGATGTGTGCTTTGACTTCCTATTAAAATCTGTTTTGTGGATGAAAGATAAAAGTTAATTGTACACATACCTCATGTAAAATCTGGTCCTCTTGTCACTTAGGTCTTTGTTTAAAGGCCCTTCTAGCTTGGATTTTGCTTTGGCATTCACTGTATGTGTGCAAGAACAATGAGATATATTGATTGACTTGCCTTACTTAGCCTTCTGTGATCTGTCTTTGTTAGTTAACCCTTTCCTCCACCAAGTGTTTTCCTGAGCTGGTAGAAGCATGAGATTTACTTTAATAATTCCCGCTGCCTCTCGGCCCAAGCTCAAATCTTTTAAAACATCCCTCCGGGATGTGCAAGGTTGCCAGATTCCGGTCTTGGGGGTGGGAAATTTCTTGGTCACATTCAAAAACATTCACACCTACTTGCCATTGGTTTTAGTTAAGCAGGGGACTAACTGTCTTATTGGGACCCAATGGTTTAGGCCCCTGGGAATCCGGCTTTCTGGCATTCACACAATAGACGCTGACCCAATCTGAGACATTTGTGCTGCACATCCTGAGGTGTTCAAAAAGGGTTTAAGGTTATACAAAGGACCCCTTGTGGACTTTGAGCTTGACCCAACCATCCAGCCCAACCGGATGAAACCACACCGGGTACCCTTTGCTTTAAAGGAGAAGATAGAAGCTGAGCTGGACAAACTGGTGGGACAGGGCATCCTAGTACCAGTGGATCCCGCAGAGTGGGAGACACCAATAGTGACTGCTTTGAAAAGTAATGGGGAGGTCAGGATATGCGCTGACTACAAGTGTACCATCAATAAAGCTATTCTCCCAAATGCATATCCTGTGCCCATGGTAAGCCACCTTCTTGCCTCCTTGCATGGAGGAAATTGCTTCTCAAAACTTGACCTTGCCCAGGTTTACCAACAATTGACTGTGTCTCCTGCTGCTGCCATAGCCCAAACCATAGTAACACATAGGGGGATATTTAAGGTAACTCGACTACAATTCAGGGTAAATGCTGCCCCCGGAATATTTCAATCTCTTGTAGAACGTATTTTAAAAGGTTTGCCCGGTGTCCTGCCATATTTTGACGATGCCCTCATTACCGCTAAGGACACCATCAAACTAGCAGCCAGGATCAATCGAGTCCTCTCACATTTCGAGAGGGCCGGTCTATGTCTCAGAAGAGACAAATGTGTGTTTTTGGCATGGGAAGTGGAGTTCCTGGGGTACCGAATTACACCCCAAGGTATCATGCCCTCTGACTCCAAGGTGGCGGCCATGCAAAATGCACCCAGGCCAAAATGTAAAGCCGAATTACAATCATTTCTAGGATTGTTAAACTTCTATCACATTTTTCTCCATCGCAAAGCCTCAGTTGTTGAACCATTACATCGGCTTCTTAAGAAAGATACTGTTTGGCACTGGGGCCATTGCCAGGAGAAAGCGTTCCTAGAACTTAAAAGGCTGCTATCTTCAGATGCTGTATTAATTCATTTTGATCCTAACAAGGAAGTTGTACTTGTGTGTGGTGCATCCCCTGTGGGGGTGGGAGTTGTGTTATGCCATATACTAAATGACGGGAGGGAAGCCCCCATGGCATTCTATTCCTGTTCACTCTCAAAGCCTGAGAAAAATTATGCTCAGACAGACAGGGAGGCATTGGCAATCGTGGCTGGCACTATGAAATTCCACGATTACCTTTACGAAAGACCTTTTACCATCGTAACTGACCACAAGCCCCTCCTTGGAATCTTGGTGAACGGGAAGCCCACGCCTCAAATTCTGTCCCCAAGGATGTTGCATTGGGCAATTTTCCTAAATGCATATGATTTTACTTTGGTGCACAGGCCCGGCAAGAACAACAGCCACACTGATGCCCTGTCACGTTCTCCACTGCCAGGGGTTGGGGAAGCCGATTGCGAGATCAAAAGTGACCACCAGGTCCTTATGATTGAGGTTTTCGACTCACCCCCAGTCGTCCCCTCAGATATAGCCAAGGCTACGGCCAAGGATGTAACATTGACTAAAGTAATGTCTTGGGTACAAAAAGGCTGGCCTGTCTCTCCTCTAGCTGAGGAATTCAGAACATTCCACCGCAAGCGTTTGGAACTGTCAGTGTAACGAGGTTACCTTCTATGAGGCCAGCGGGTGGTCATTCCTGTCACTGTCAGGAAAAAGGTTTTACATCTACTTCACACAAGTCACCCGGGAATTGTCCATTCCAAAGCCCCCGGGCTGTCCCCTGCTGAATTCCAGCGAAGGAAACTGTCATCCTTGCTGGACAGATTGGATCCCTCTAGGGTAGAGGACAAAGGCACAAATATAGTGATCTAACACCAGAAGGGTTTCTCATCCGGAGACCCTGTACATTGCCGCAATTATGCAGCTGGTGGCCCTACATGAGTGCCTGGGTTTGTGATCGATCAAACTGGTCCTGTTTCTTACAGAATTGAAACAGCCACTGGTCTGATCTGGAAGAGGCATGCAGATCAATTGAGACCCAGAATACTGGACCCACAGGACGAATACAGACACTCAACATTAGGGTTGGCCCCCACCCATTTAAACCCAGGGGGTAGAGGTAATAATCAGCAGCCAGCCAACATTGACCGAGAAGTGTCTTCTAGGAACCGATTTCAAGGAGAATTTGTGGAATGCTCCCCTATTCCGGCCAGGTGTACCCCTACACTGTCCCAGCCTAGCACTCTGGATTCCTTTATTGATGATTGTCAATTTTGTTTGGAGTCTCCCTCCACTCTTAGTACACACAGGAGGGACCCTGAGTTGTCTTATTCATCCACAGAATTAGATTTTGGTTTTGAGCGATCCCCTGCTCTTCCATCTGACAAACGGGGCTTTAATTTGGGTTTACAATCCTCCCCCTCTAGTCAATCCCTCACTCCAGTCGGGTCGCCCATCCTACGAGCCCCTGAGCCGGCTCAGCCAATCGTCCAACCCAGAAGGGAAACTAGACCACCATCCTGGTTAAAGGATTTTGTTTTTGCCTAGGGAGGAAGAATGTTATGTATGTTAACTGTGTTTTCTGACAGGAGCGGAATGTATCTTTTCTCATGTACCAATTCTTATGCAAATAAGTGGATCGAAAATGTGCACACTCTGTTAGCCAATGGGCTTGTTGTGTGTTCAAACCCCACTATTAAAAAGCTGAATTTCGCTACTTCACTCATCTGCTTCTTCATTCCCTGAACACAAAACTTTCCCACTCCTCCGGTGTGAGTGGGGGTGGGAGGAGAAAGAGACTAGCCCCAGCTGAGAGGCAGCCTGGTGCGGCCATAAAGGAGGCCTGCCACGCCGGGGCTGCCGACGTCTCCACCACTGGTTCGCTTCCACACCCTGCCAGGGCTGGAGGGAGCACAGAAACACCTCTGAGTGCCTGGCGGGGCTTTAAAACGCCGTCACCATGGCTGCCCCCACCGGAATGGCTCCACCACCTGTATGCTTCCTTGCCAGTTCGTTTACTCGCCCGGTTGGTGTTGGAAGAGGTGGAGGAAAGGAGGAAGACAGGCCGCCGGACAGCTGGGCGGGGGAGGGGGCGGTTATCACCTGGACGCTTGCCTGCCCTTGGCCTGCTCGGTGGGAGGCTTTGCTTCTTTCCCGATCCAGTATTGGCCGCGGGGTAATTGAGCACATCTGGGGATTCCTGGGTAATTTGTAATTTGTATTTATAATTTTTATATTTGTAATACTGCATTTTTATATTGTATAGTGTTCTGCTTGTATTATTATGCTATTGTGTGTCTATATTGTATCATGTATTGTATTATTATGAATATGTTGTTGCCGCCTTGAGTCAGCCTTGGCCGAGAAAGGCGGGGTATAAATTAAAACTGGAATGGAAACTGGAATGATCTGAAGAGAAACCAATTGAGTTTGTGGTGGTCCCATTTTACTGCACAGAAAGAGTTGGCTGCCTTTTTGTGTCTAGAAGTTTGGCTAATAGATCAGGATCTCTTCAGGAATTGTCTTCTAGTTAAGATTGTGTGTTTGCTTGGAATATTATATTTGAACCTGTGGTTCATTGGCCTGGGACAATCAACCTTCCCAGACTGGGTTATTAATCAGTAAGTTATTCAGAGGTTTTCTGTGTCAATACCCTATGGGCAAAATCCAACTAGAGAGACCCACTGACTGAATGGAACTTACTAAACCAATACTCAAACAAGTGCCATTGATTCAGTGGATTTACTCTGGATTTAGTCTAATAACTCTGAAAGGAATAGGCATAAGAACAGCCTTGCTGGAACAGGCCACAGCCCATCCAGGCAATGTTACCTTACCATGTAATTTGTCTCATATCAAACATATGCTCTTCATCTTATAGCTAGCTGTTCTTGGCAGGAAGTTTAGTAGTAACTCCCAAGTGAAGGGACTGTAGTCAGAAAAGTAGCTTAGGTAGGATTGAGTCATATCTCCTGCCCCACTTATTGTGGTCACCAGGCTTTTGGGGTGGGTTTCTTCTCCATGTTTGAGTCCTCATTTCCTGTTATGGTTCAGTTGCTCCTACAGAGCTACATGGAACCAAGTCATCAGGGTTAATTCAAGCAATATGTGGAGACTAATTTTTCTCTCCTCTTCCAAACAGAGGACAAGGTGCTACCCCACTGGCCATGCAGAAGGCTCAGCAAGTGTCACAAGGACTGGATTTACTAACAGCAAAAGTGGAAAATGCAGCTCGTAAGCTGGAGGCTATGACCAACTCTAAGCAAGCAATTGCAAAGAAAATAGATGCTGCTCAGGTACTCATAGTGCTATAATGAATCTTGATAATTTCTTATGGAACAGCTAAAGTACATCAGGCCATCCTTCAGTTGTTTTAGATTTATTTCAGCTGGAGCAATATATTAATCTCTAGCCATACCTGTGATTTCTTCTTAGGTGCTTAAGTACATTGCTGCCACATTGTGGCCTGAACTGAATATACCTTTGGGCTAATACATTACAGTGAAGCCCCAACTAATGACGTGTCCAAATAGTGTCATTTTCGATTAGCGACCCTACCTACACCCCCCACGTGATCTCCTGCACAATGACAAAAAATGTCGTTATTCGAATAATGATAGTTTTTTTTACCGTCATTGTGCGAATAACGACTTTTTTTGACGTTCTGCAGGAGATCTCCCATAGGAAACTGCATAACGATGTTTTCCGCATAATGATGCTACTCAGGGATCCAAGCAACGTCATTATGTGAGGGTCTACTGTAATAGGTATTACATGTCTACAATCTTTTTTTTTCTTTTTGAAGGGTGAAGGACCCACTCTACTAAAATGTGTTTAAAACTGAAAACTTTTTTTAAAAAGTAGGATAGTTTCTTGCATATTTGGATAACATTTTTAATTAAAGCAAGACCAGGTGATACGGTCTTGTAAAGGCAATGTGATAAATAAGGGCTTTGTCTTGAACTACTTTAAAGAACTGGAATGCATCTCTCCACATCATATCCTTGTTTGTCTTGAAGGGTAGTTTCTTGTGTGCCAGGATCCTCATTCTCAGGTTCATACATTTTCTCTTTAAGAAGCAACCCGTTTAGGTATGGTCTGACATGGCTAAAGTCTCCTGTACTATAGTTTGTGACTTTCAGTCATGCATATTGTATCTTTCCAAAAAGTACTCCATCTTAACTGATTTGTGAATCTTATTTGCTCTTCCATTTCTTCCCAAAACTTAGTTGAAAATCATTTTAAAGAGCCAAATTGAAAAAATAATAATCCATACAGGCATCCATACAGGCGCATTTTACTTCTGCTTCCAGGAGTGGCAAGGGTGGCACAGGCCGGATGAATTGGTGTTGGGGCCTGGATCCAGTCCCTGGGCCATAGTTTGGGCATCTCTGGTTTAAACAGAGAAAATGGCAGCCTAAAAAGCTATCTCATCCTGTTGCAAAACAGATTGCAAGGCACATTTTACTTCCACTTCTGGTGGGAGGAACCATGTGACTGGCTCGCTGAACAGTGGTGTACTGCTCCAGGTTCCCACTGGATCCCGGGAACCGATAGTGGAAATTACCCCAAGCCACGTCCACTTGGCTACTCACACCACCTCCCTACCCCAGGCCATGGTGTGGCCTGCCAAGTGGGCATGGCCCACAGAGTTAGCCATGCCCAGGGTGGGGTAGTAAATTTTTTTTTTGCAGTGCATCACTGTCACTCAACCATGTGATTGGCCCACAGCCCAAAAAGTTTGGGCACCCCTCGTTTAGATCACAGAGGTCTGGTACTATGAATAGATAATTCAGTCAAATATTATCTGTTTCTTTGTCTGAAGAGCTGGCTAGCAGACCCTAATGGGGGCAGTGAAGGAGAAGAACACATTCGAGGCCTTATGGCTGAAGCTAGAAAAATTGCAGAAATGTGTGATGACCCCAAAGAGAGAGATGATATTTTGAGGTCTCTGGGAGAAATTTCTGCATTGACTGCTAAATTGACAGACCTCCGGAAACAGTATGTATTGCCATTCTTTGACCTGATGTGCCTGTTATGATAGGAAATGCAGTGCTGGGCATACTTTCTGTGTAAATCCTGTGGTTTGAGAATTTTCTTGGCTCTACTGCAGAGGTGGGCACTAGGCACCCTCTGCCTGTTTACTTTACCTCCCAAAGTCCGGAATTTCTGTGCCAGAATAAAAGCAGGGGATGTTAAAAAAAGCAACCATTTGATCTCCAGAAACCTCTAAGAAACATCATTTCCCTTCAAAACAAGGCTTTGCTGAATACAAGTTTGTGAAGTACCATATTTGCCGGCATATAAGACGCATCAGAGTATAAGACACATCCCGTTATTACCAAAATAGCACACTATATGCCACTAGACACAGTACAAGACGTGCTCCATTTTCCCAGTGTATTTTAAGGGGGGAAGTGGGTCTTATACACCAGCAAATAGGGCAATGATGGCTAACCTTGGCACTCCAGGTGTTCTTGGACTTCAATTACCAGAAGCCCAAATCAGCACTCCTGTCGATCATGGATTCTGGGAATTGAAGTCCAAGAATCCCTGAAGTGCCAAGTTTGGCCATCACTGAAATAATGTGTTTTATTCAGTCTGGAAGTAAAACTAGAAAAAATGAAGAGGCTTGGTCCTCAGACCTGCCAGAGATGCAGACCCAAGTTCTGCAGTGTATCTGTAACTCTATTAATGGCTGCTGTTTCTGTACTGCATTTCCTTCTTATCAGTAGGCTCTTGTGATAGGAGGGCATCATTGAGGACATTCACAACAGTGACTGGTTCATTTAATAGTCACTCTCTCTTTTTTTATAATGTTGGGGAAAGTATGTCAAAGGAGAGATTTCCAGCATAATTCTCTGCACTAAGGGTTTGGCACCCCAAGATTAGTTGCATGAAATCTTTACTGTTTGCAGTATAAATAATGTACGTTTGCAGTGTCAGTAGGTCTTGTGTCCCTTTAAATGTCAGACGTGGTCATCAGTGGAACCCCTGCAAAGCTGTGGTCAGTGGTAAAATCAAAAACAGAACTTCAGTTAGCCTTTTCTTCCCAAATCTGTTTTTTGTGTCCTATGTTACATGATTTCCCCATACATAGTGGTCCTAGGACTCCCTTGGAATCCTTTTTATTATCAATAAGTTGTTTGGGGCTACTTTGTTATGGAATTTTGGGGGTAACAGGATGGGAGGAGAAGATTTAATCACTGCCAGTCATAAGGTCATTCTGGCAGCAGCTATATTTGGTGGTTTAAAGACCTTCCCTTCCCATGCCCAATGGAGAAGAAACCAGAATTCCCCTCCTCAGAATTGCAGTGGCTGATGACATCATTAGCCTTATGCAGCATAATTTAATGGTAAAAATATTTCAGCTATAGTTTTGTATTATTTAACTATAACCCATGGGCCTTTGTGAAATGTAATTAATGACTGGTAATGATTGTAACCAGCTGAGCTCAGAGTCTTTTCGGTGTTTACCCCGACCCTGTGGAACCTCTTACCATGAGAACTATGCCTCCAGACTGAGCTGCTCCCCTTTAGGAAGGCCCTTAAGACCTGGCTGTGCCAGCGGGTATGGGGCCTGTCTGCTGTAATGGCCCAGTCCCGCTGGCTGATATAATGGGCTGCTGTAACACACCTGTCTGTTTTTATTACATCTGTCTGTTTTTTATTGCTCCCCCTTGTCCCCTGTCCCTTCCCCTCCCTCTTTTAGCTTATTTTAACTTTTTAATATCATTTTTGGCATTGTTTAATTCTCTTTTAACAGTTTTAAATTTTGTCTATGTATCTTTCTCTTAAGGGGTTAGGGAGGTTGGGGTGGATAGCTTTTATGTATTTTAACTGCCGTGTAAGCTGCCTTGGGTCATCCTTGGATGAAGAAGGCGGGGCAGAAACTTTCCAAATAAATAAATAAATAACCGACAGTAGGAAACCAAACCTGTGCATAAAAAGAAAGGATTTCATTTTCCCCAGAAAAAGGATCACGTAATTGTTGAATGGCCCCTCACCATTATCACACTTAAACTTTGTCATTTCACATAAACTAATTTAGGTTTCAGAAAAAACTGCTTTCACAGGGATTGCTTAATAGTCTTTCTTTTCTCTGCAGTGGGAAAGGAGATTCTCCAGAAGCTCGTGCATTAGCCAAGCAGATAGCTACCTCCCTACAAAATTTGCAGTCTAAAACCAACAGGGCTGTGGCAAATAGCCGGCCTGTCAAGGCAGCTGTTCACTTGGAAGGGAAAATTGAGCAAGCTCATCGGTGGATAGACAATCCTACAGTTGATGACCGTGGAGTAGGTAAGCTTTTTCGTGTCTCTGACCTATATACAGTATATAGAGAGCAGTGTTTCCCAACCTTTGGTTCTTGGACTTCAGTTCCCAGAAGTCTAGCCTACATCAATTCCCAAAAGCACTGATCAGCCATTGTACTGACTTAGGCTTCTGGGAATTGAAGTCCAAGAACTAAAGGTTGGGAAACACTGGTATGATATAGAGGGTGCCAAAAATGTATACACATTTTGAGAGATGTTATCTATGTCTTACTTTTTGAAGTTGAATTGAATTATGGTACCAATGTGGAGTATGACGTTCACTCAAAAGAATGAATGCTAGCGTCACCATGCAACAGGCAGTCAAAGAAAATGGTAGAAGCTTGGTTGTCATTTGAGGAGAGTAAGACCGTTTTAAAGTGGTATTTGAAATTTTAAAAAGTTGTGGAAGTACAGTGACAATGGAGGCATGAATATGCAACAGAAGGTCCAACATACCTAATGTTGGCACACCTTCGTGATAAGTTTGAGACACATCGTACTGTGTGTGATGTGCACAAGGGAAGATCTGGGAGGCCTCTCACAGCATCAAGTCCTGCTTCTTCTGCTATGGTATTTTTTGGGAATGATTTGTTTTACCTCCAACAAGATGGCGTCCACCTCACTTCCACCAAGACATGAGAGCTTACTTTGATGGGAATTTAGCAGGACAATGGATAGGAGAAAAAGGTGTGATTGAGGTCCCCCCAATTTCTCCCATAACTGTCAAGCGCGGCTCCGCAAAATACGGGACCTGTGCAGAACCTTCTGCACAGAACCCTTCTGCGCATGCGCAGTAACTACTTTCCCCACAAGCCAAATTATGGGATGGCGGCGGGAAAGTAGAGTTAGCGGCACAGAAATATGGGAAATCCCGGCCAATCCGAGATACAGGACAGGTATGCTTTCTCCTGATTTAATTCCCCGACTTATACCTATGCGAGACCTAAAGGATGTGGAACACTGTAGAAAACCGGCTACACTGGTGGTACTTGGGGAAAGAACTGAAATGGCATATGCAGCAACAGAAGTGGGCAGTTTGGTCAGCATTGCTCAAGCATAACTTTGCTGTAGTCAGAAGTGTCTGGATACCGATGGTAACCACTTTGAACACATCTTGTAATTGCATAAGTCAAATGTGACTTGTATTCATCTTCTGTTTTCAGAATGTTTTGAATATTACAATTTTAATAATTTTCCCCTTCTTAAAATGCACATAAATTTGGCACTTTCTGCATATTTATAATAGGTAAAATTTTGAAAACCCAACTCTGGAGCATTTGAATGCAATAGGTTCAGACACACATGTCCTCCTTTGAACAAATGCTATTGTTTGACTAAGCACTATGTGAGTAAATTACTCCATTAGTCTATCTTGTATCCCTTACTGTTTACTTTTACTGGATGACCTCAGGTTCTGACAGTAGAACAAGGAAGAAACTTGTACTTTTTTCACTTGCTCTTCACAATTTTATTCACAAACATCATGCCTTCCTTATTTGTTTCTAATCTAAAAAGCCCTAGGTTTTGCAACTTTTTTATATATGGAAAAGCGAGGTAAGCTCAGATGAAATGACATCACATCATTGAAAGGTAGATCCTCTTTTTCCATGAATGTGGTTCAATTCATCATGCGTTGTCTTTTTTTCCTTACAAAGTTGGATTTTTGTATACTAAGTTGCAAGTCTGGCCAGGTTATCTTGCTATGGTAATAGAGTAGACCCTACTGTCAATGACTCAAGGCTGAGTGTCAAGTGACGGTTAACTAACCTGACAACCCTGAGGACTAACAGCCTTGGGTGGCGAAGTCCACAGGGAAAGATGATGGTCCCCAGGTGTATTAAATCTCACTTGAATACATCTTAATGGAGGGCAGCAGCTTCATCAATACTGGCCTAAGGCTGATGAGGACTTTGCCTGCCAAAAGGGCTCAGGACCGGTAAGTGACTCGTGGAACTGGATCAGTGGTACGGGTGTCATGTTGTGATGCAGGAGGCAGATGAAAGGCCACTGCATTATATTCTCAGGACAGTCTTCATGGCTGATCGCCATGATGATTGCCATGATGATCACCAATATTTGGATTCGGCAGAAGAAGTTGCAGTTGTGGAGCTTCAGTAAGAAATTTGTTTAAGATGTTGCTTAAGTAAATTTGAATATTAAATAAATTAAATATTGATATATTTACAGCCACTTTCATTAGCTGATGCACTGTATAGCATCCTAACCGTTCTACCTATTTTCCTCATTGCTACTCTTTCATTACTTTTAAGGAACAGGTTTGGAAGGAACGGATAGTAGTATAGCCCTTGGGTATTGCTGCTAGGATACAACCCCTTGTGTTAAGTTATGAGAAGTATGAGCAATTCACTGTGTCCTACCTAGACCAAGCATGCCAAGTTCATACCTGTCAACCCGCGGCTCTGGAAAAACGGGACCTGCGCACATCGCTTGCGTGGAAATTTTTTACCCCTTCCACGCATGCGTGGAAGCACTACGCCACTTGCGTAGCCCTTACGCAAGCAATGTAGTGCTTCCGCGCATGCGTGGAAGGGGTAAAACCCTTCCGCGCATGCACGGAAAGCGTTTCCCCCGCTGCCAAATTACGGGGTTTTGGCAGCGGGGGCCGGGTTATGATGTCAATCAACATCAATTTATGGGGTAATCCCGGCCAAATCGGGAAGGTTGACAGGTATGGCCAAGTTTACTTTGAGACACCACTCAGTGCTATCTGTCTGGACAGATCTGAGGAGAGCCAGACATATTTGAACTTGTCAAAATGCTTGAGTTGATCCTTCTACTGAGGGTGACCCCAACATGAAGGGATCTGTTCTGCCACAAATATAGTAGAAATTATGAATGTGTAAGTCTAGAAAAGCAATGAAAGAGGTACTAATATTGTTATTGTAAAAAAATACAACTGGAACTATAACTAAAAGGTGGTATGGTGTAGTAGCTGAGAACATGGCTAGCAAGCCTGGTGGTTCATGGTCGGCTCCCACATCATCAGAGCTCCACTAGATGGTTCTAGGTAAAACATTTTTGCTCACATCTTCCCTGCGATATGGAAATATAATAACAAGATTGTCAGAATTGCTGAAGTATTATGTGTGGATCTTGAGAAAGTACTATGTAAGTATGTGTTTATTTGTTTATTCTTTTGTTATCTCTCAACAGCATAAACCGAGTTTTGACTTTTAGATTGGCTTTGTCTTACTTTGTATATAAAGCAAACTGAATATATTTTGATGCAGGCCAGGCTGCAATCCGGGGACTTGTGGCTGAAGGTCGTCGCCTTGCCAACGTCATGATGGGACCTTACCGTCAAGACTTGCTTGCCAAATGTGACCGTGTGGAGCAGTTGGTCGCCCAGCTAGCAGATATGGCAGCCAGAGGTGAAGGAGAGTCTCCTCAAGCCAAAGCAATTGCTGCACAGCTGCAGGACTCATTGAAGGTAAAGAGAAGGAAGTCTTCCTGTTGAATAAAGGGCTACCTGTCAATAAGCAGAGCTAGCTGAGCAGAAGGACCCACATGCTCATACTACGACAACTGTTTTGTCTTTTACTAAAGACAGCAGGCCACAGGCACAAAGGCTTTCACCTTGGTCTTCCACTCTCTCTCTTAATTTTACTTTGTTCACATTCTTCTACTTGCTTCCAACCACTGGCTCCTGGCCGCTTCCTAGATCAGGTCTACTTTGCTCCAAATCTAGGGAAAATGACATCTTCATCCTTCAAAAGGAGAGGTAAAAAAGGTCAAGAGGACATCTGGCACTCCTTGGCAGGTTTGTGTACAGAGCTAGTCTGGTTCTGTGTTGATCTCTCCTACCATTAGTTCCCTTCTGTTCTTTCTTTTCTGATTCTTTCTCTGTAGTGTTGTAGATTGGGAATATAAACTGGAATGGTCTATACAGCTAAATGATGCTGCATGGCTGGACTGTGGAAGGAAACACTTAACATCTGACTTCATCACCATCACAATCTTCCTCAGTTCATCTGCTCTGGTTTATGAGATGGGCAAGGGAGGAGTAAGCAGTAGAGGATGCCCATAGCACATCACAGCATATTGCAGCATATCGCAACATAGCACCCATTCCAATCATCCCCATTCCAGTGTCTAAAATTAGGCTGATGTTCAGTTCCTTAAAATTCCTTGTAATGTGTTCTGTCGCTTCAGTTTCATGGCTGAGCATGATTCGAAACTGGGGTTGCCCATACCTAGTATTCTGCTTTCAAATCATGTATTGCCATGTTCTCATGAGTTATTTCTTAATTCCTGTTCAGGATCTTAAATCAAGGATGCAAGAAGCAATGACCCAGGAGGTATCAGATGTGTTTAGTGACACAACAACTCCAATCAAACTCTTAGCAGTAGCTGCCACTGCTCCTTCAGATGCTTCCAACAGGGATGAGGTGAGTCTGTGTCTAGAGGTTTTCTGTTTTCAGCTAGTAACCACGCTGTATTTATGGTGTTAATTTAATACTCATCTGATGTGCATTGCTTTTACATTATGCAGACCAAAATGCTCTTTTAAAATAGCAAAGAATCAAGTTTAAGGAATGTATTTAGCTAATGTCATTACAAGCAAAGGACAGCATACCTTCCAAACCCACTATTTGTCCTCTTTAATTAGGTTGAGGGTTAGGGAGTCATCCTTACACTTGTGTTGCACCTGTTGTTCCAATGTGGGATCCAACGTTATTATAACAGGTGCAACAAATGTCTTTGTGGTTCTCAGATTTCTGATAAAAGCTGGTCTGAGCTGACAGTAGTGTTTAGATTTATAGAGTTTGGGGAGAAGACCCTCTCTTTCACCAGGGCAGCAGTCTTGGTGTCATGGGCCTGGAAGTGCCTCTGCAAACAGAAGGGCTTTCCCTCCCCATACTGTTGGGCCATATGAACACCTGTTGATCTGGAAGAGCAACAAGTGAGAGAGGAAGACAAGTGAACGTAACACTTTAAAGAGGCAAAGAGGGCTAAACAAAGCAGCTGAAATTGCTGTGGTAGATATTGGGTGGGCAGGTCTAACTCATTTCATCATTTGAGCCAATGAAGCTTGTGGTGTCAAGCTTAAGGTGACCTGGTAGTTTCTGTTATGGTTAAAAGATGTACTATTCGAGGATTTACCAAGGTCTCAAATTTGTATGTCCATCCAGGATTTTGACATGGATTGCAAATCGTATGGATGTACAACTAGAACACAGCTTGATATGTGTGTGTGTGTGTGTGTGTGTGTGTGTGTGTGAACCAACTACAGTGAAAAGTACTGTATGAGCTGAAGTGACAAGAACGTTCTGTTAACATTAGCCTGTTTGCTCATATAGTTGAAAGAAATACTTGTGTAAATCAGTGATTAGATTTAGCAAACTGAGTTTATTAATTGCTAATTTGTATTAATTTTTTAAGGCACCACAGTTCAGCTATTTCAGTTAAATCCAGTTTTCTTCTTCATTAAAGCACACAGATTGAAATCAATGGGACTTATTCTATTGTCGACAGACAAGCTCCATTCATTTTAATGGTTTGTTGTATCTGGAGCTAAATTGGGATTATATTAGGCAAACACAGCCAGCTCTTGAAAGATTAGCAGAGTGACTTACAGCACAACATAATGGTCGCTAATAAAAGTTTAGATTTATCATTCATTAAACACAACTAACTAAATATGTCCTTAATAAAAGCACCATTGCTTCATTTGTGTTTAGTTGGATTGGTTAAGGATCCAAGGCTGATTTGAAAATCCTAAACTGATTTCATTTTTAAATGTGTTCTGAAGTATTTTCTTAAAGCAGTTTTTTCTTGCTCATCTCTCAGGTATTTGATGACAGAGCAGCCAACTTTGAGACCCATGCTGCCAGGCTTGGTGCCACTGCAGAAAAGGCAGCTGCTGTTGGAACAGCCAACAAAAACACAGTGGAATGCATACAAGCAACCGTGAAGTCAGCAAGAGAACTCACACCTCAGGTCTGGCCCCCAACTCCCCATTACAAATGGCTGCAGATATTTCTGTTGTTTCTCAGAGGAGCCAAGCTTTGGGTAGATTCCATCTATGATTCCTTCTCGTGGAAAATAAAGGGAAGGTATTGAAGGTAGTTATGGCTTAGGACAGAGGTGCCCAAACTATGGCATGGAGCCCGGATGCAGCCCCCGATGCCAATTCATCTGGCTCGTGAAGCCCTTGTTGCTCCTGGAAGCGGAAGTAAAACGTGCCCATATGGGCGCGTTTTACTTCCGCTTCTAGGAGCAACAAGGACTTTGGGGGCTGAATGAATTGGCATCGGGGCTGCATCTGGCCCCCGGGCCATAGTGACCGGCTCTCTGAACTACGTGACCGGCCCATGTCCTGAAAAGTTTGGGCATGCTTGGCTTAAGAGCCAGTTTGCTGGATCCAAACCAAGGTCTGTCCAGTGAAGCATTTTGTTGACACAAATGGTAATCTTTGGGAATCCAACAAGCAGAGTGAGTGTTAAAGTAATGTGCTTTCTATAATGGTTGGTAGCTCTAAATCAGGGGTAGGCAACCTATGGCCCATGGTGCAAAATAATCTGGCCTACACTCTCACTCCAGCCCCTGGAATTGGCCATGAACTCATTTACAGCTGTCATAATTGTTTTTATGGCAGCCATGGATGCATTTACGGCGGCCTTAAATGGTGAGGGGACCACCAGTCTGGCCCCCTCAACTATCTGAGGGAGTGTGACCCGGCCCCCAACTTTAAAAGGTTGTCGACCCCTGCTCTAGGCCATGAATTGATTTAATTTAATTTAATAGATTTATATACCGCCCTAGCCAATGGACTCTGGGTGGTGTACACAAGTTAAATCCAGTATAAAACAATGTAAAAACCCTTAAAAACATAGCAATATTACTCACCGCTGTGCCGTCTACTATCTAAAAGCAAATATAAAATCTGCATACCTTAACATAAAAATCAATTACAGGAGGGGGGAGCCTTAGACAAGCCAGAAAGGGGAGCTTGTTGACAATCCCGGCCCCCAGAGCCATTTTGCCAACTGGGCATGGAGGTGTAGTTCTAGCAGGAGGAGGTTCCATATTGTGGGGGCTACAACTGAGAAGGCCCTTTTTCTTGTGCTGGAGAGGCGAGCCTCCCCAATAGATGGTACCTGTTGGAAAGACACACTTTTACAAACTTATTTTTCTTCTTCAGCTGTTTTAAAACGCACATTTATATATGATGCCTTGCAGTTAAACTGAAGGACACAATGGAATGGAACCAAGTAACTGATGGGAATGAGAAGAAGAGTTTAAGAATAAAACTTTAGATTTTGAGCAGATAATGATGAGGAGGAGCACAAGTCTGCGATTGAGGAAATGACCCTTAATTTGTACGGTAACTGCTATCCTGAGGTGGCCCCCCTCTACCTATGAGAGGGACAGCTGAGTTTTAAAGTAATTTAGGAATACCACCTACAAAATCAGAGGCGTGTTTGCAGAAACTTAAGGATTCATAGTTAGGCTCTTGTTTTAGCACACCAGTATCACAGTATTTCCATCTTATGTGTTATCTTTATATTGGCAGGTAGTATCTGCTGCTCGCATCCTTCTAAGAAATCCTGGAAATCAAGCCGCTTATGAACATTTTGAGACCATGAAGAATCAGTGGATTGATAATGTGGAAAAAATGACAGGTAAATGTGCAATATAGGTACAGTGGACCCCCGAATAACGACAAAGCTTGGTTCCCCAAGTCATGTCGTTATTTGGATTTTGATGTTGTGTGGGTGGAATTCTTTCCACCCATTTTCAGGTCCCTGCCACCCCTGGGAGGCTCGAGGGAGGTGATCCAAGCTGTTTCCGACCCCTCCGGACCTTTTTCGATGCTGCTACAAGCAGAAACTCCGGGGTAAACCCCTCCGTCTACTGTAGGTTTTTGCTTGTAGCAGCATCGGAAAAGGTCCGGTGGGGTCGGAAACAGCTTGGATCACCTCCCTCGAGCCTCCCAGGGGTGGCAGGGGTGGCAGGGACCTGGAAATGGGCAGAAAAAAATCGCCCATTTTCGGGTCTCTGTCACCCCTGGGAGGCTCAGGGGAGGCGATCCGCGCCTCTGCCCACCCCTATGACGCGATCTCCTACCTTTCAAAGCTGGAAAATTGCCATTGGTTTTTCCCCCCTGTTTCCGACTCTCTGCCTCTCCACCATTTTGAAAGAAAAAAACACAAAATGGCGGCCGCAACTATTATCAGCTGTTGCGCGGCACAGGGAGCACCTAGGAAGGCGGGAATAGTGCAGAATAGATCCTCACAGCCTCCCACACACTGCTGGAGAGGCAGAGAGCCAGAAACAGGGGAAACACCCCCCCGGGTGATTTTCCAGCTTGGAAGGTAGTAGATGAAACACGGCCACCCAGATAACGACACTATGTCATTAATCGAGAGATGACTTTGACGCAAAAAAAGTGTCATTAGTCGAAAACGACATTGATCGAACGCGTCATTATTCGGGGGTCCACTGTACCAGACAGATTTCTCTAGGAAGAGTATTTTGAAGCTAGGGATGGCCACTGAGCTGTAATCTGTATTTTTAACTCAAATGTGTTTTGGTCCAACTACTGGATAAATTATAGTGATGTAACTTGAACCTTTTTTCAATCACCTATTCAGTACAGAAAATCGTGCATATATTTGAACTGGTGTTGTGGTGTTACACGTATGCCTTGCTGAGAAGAAATGGGGCATGTCCTTTTATGTATTGAAGTTGCTCTACATGTCCGTATGGTGATAAGTTGCTTTACTGTAAAACTAGTATGCTATTATTCTAGTCTTCTACTGCCTGCAGTATTAAAAATACTCATAACTAAAGCCATGTCATGGTCAGTATCTGCTTCAACTTTATGTAGTAAGTCGTGGGAATAACTGCTTGGTGAGGTTCTGGTTATGTGCCTTGCTAAATAGCTGCAGCTATGACATTAGGTCCATGTATGGTACAACCCACCCACCCCCCAAAAAATCCCGCTGTTCAAACTAAGTAAAGAAATTGATATTTGACAGCATTTTAGAATGTGAGTGTTGAGATGAGCTCTAAGTGGCAACAGTGGAAGGGCAGCCGAGAAGAACCTAACTTCTCAAGAATCAAAAATCTCCCTTACCAGGCTTTATTTTGCCATAGTAACAAAATTTCATCTAAGAGACCTGTTTACCTATTTTCTCAGTGTGTGTGTGTAATGCACTATATATTCTCACTCTCTCATATATAAGTGTACACAGACACTCACACACACCAGATTCTATTCATATCCCTGGATATACCTAGGACATAACGTGCCAACTTTTCTTTCCAGGCCTTGTGGATGAAGCCATTGATACCAAGTCTTTGTTGGATGCCTCTGAGGAAGCCATTAAGAAAGACCTGGACAAATGCAAAGTGGCCATGGCCAACATTCAACCACAGATGTTGGTCGCAGGAGCCACCAGCATTGCCCGGCGAGCAAACCGGATTCTCTTAGTTGCAAAGAAGGAAGTGGAAAACTCTGAGGACCCAAAATTCCGGGAAGCTGTGAAAGCTGCCTCTGATGACCTGAGCAAAACCATATCACCAATGGTGATGGATGCCAAAGCCGTGGCTGGCAACATTTCCGATCCTGGTAAGCAGGAGATGGGTTTTACCCATTGCTCAGCTAGTGAAAAGGTAGGGTGAAGAGTACACAGAGAGGCCAATACAAGATGATGCCAAGGAAATGTCTGTTCTTAGATTAAATACAGTGCAAGGTGATTTTTGCCACTTGGACCTTCAAAGTTCCTTACAGTGCATTTAATCTAAGAATTAAAAATTTTCTCACAGCTTCTGGCATCACTCCTAACTGGCTTTTTGTTAATCAGGCTAGGACAGTGATGGTGAACCTTGGCACTCCAGATGTTCTTGGACTTCAATTTCCAGAAGCCCAAACACCCTGTGAATCCACACGAATGGGTTTACTGTGATTCATCCGGCCCGCACTGCCCTCATCGCTCCTGGAAGCGACAAGGGCAGCCGGGCAGGATGAATCACAGGAAACCCATTTGTGTGGATTCACAGGGTGCTTGGGCTTCTGGGAACTGAAGTCCAAGAACATCTGGAGTACCAAGGTTCACCATCACGGGGCTAGGAAATGGTTGCTTTGCAATGGAGCAAGTGTTGGGGCCTGGCAATGAGGTGTTTGGCTTGGTGCTACACCATGCCAGGTTTTAACCTGACAAACTTGCAATATTCAGTCTACAACAGCACTGTTTTTCATATTATCAAATTCTCTGAGGCAAGATAAAGACTTTTTTGGGGGTAGAGGTAGAGATCAAGCTAGTTGTTTCAGCCATTTCTACTCACTGAAAATGTCTTTAGCTTAAAGTTCAGTAGTAGTCACAAGAATGGAGCCATTGAATCCAGCCACTGAGTGGGCTAGGTCAATTCTTAATGTAATTGTTATTCACTCATTGTAAGCAGATCTAGGATATTTCAAGTGGATGAATAGGATAGCCCTTTTGCTTTCCGATTTTCCAGGTTTGCAGAAGAACTTCCTGGATTCTGGATACAGGATTCTGGGAGCTGTGGCCAAAGTCCGAGAAGCTTTCCAGCCCCAGGAACCAGACTTCCCACCTCCTCCACCTGACCTTGAGCAGCTTCATGTAAGTCCTGTGCCACTGCATTAGTTAAGTGGCTTTGCTACTGAAGGAAAGGTAGAACAAGCCATAATTTGCGCTGGGCTCCATGAATGAAATACTTACTGAATACTGAAAGGCAGAAGGGACCACTGTGGGAAGACTGGCCTCTTGCTCTTTCATTTTGCTGAGAAAAGCAGTAGTTCAAAGGGGCCATGCAACAATTACGTGATCCTCGAGGGGTGGTGGTGGGGGTTCTGCCATCTGAATTACGGAAAATTACATGGTGGCGTGTGTGTGTGTCAGGTCAAAGATTATGTAATCCATTTGGAGCTGTTGTGGTTTTGAAACATGGCACTTTTTTAGGTTTAAAAACAATATCTGGGAATTTTGATTCAATTTGAGATTATTGAATTGCTTGTGCAGTCTATTTGTTTCTTTTTATATATATATATAAATTTTTATTAACTTTTTCAAAAATATACAGACATACATAAAACAATACATCATAAAAAAGAAGAAAAACATATCTTAATCAGTGCCTAATCTCTCGACACTGGGGGAGTGGGCAAAACAGTGGCAAATGAATTTCAACATTAGTAAGTGCAGAGTGATGCATGTTGGGGCAAAGAACCCCAATTACATTTATAAACTGATGGGGTCTGAACTCTCTGAGACAAACCAGGAAAGGGACCTTGGTGTCCTGGTGGACAACTCAATGAAGATGTCTACCCAGTGTGCCTCAGCAGTGAAAAAAGCAAACTCAATGCTAGGGATCATTAGGAAGGGTATAGAAAATAAGTCAGCAAGTGTCATTTTGCCTCTTTATAAATCTATGGTGAGGCCCCATCTGGAATACTGTGTACAGTTCTGGTCGCCATACCTCCAGAAGGATATTATGGAGGTGGAAAAAGTGCAGAGGAGGGCAACCAGAATGATTAGGGGACTGGAACACCTTCCTTACCATCTGAGGCTGCAACGGTTGGGCCTCTTCACTCTTGAACGACGACGTCTAAGAGGTGACCTGATTGAAGTTTATAAAATCATGCACGGTGTGGACAAAGTAGATAAGGAAAAACTGTTTTCCCTATCGCATAATACTAGAACTAGGGGACACTCCATGAAACTTTTGGGTACTAGTTCTCAAACAAATAAGAGAAAGTACTTTTTCACCCAGAGGATTACTGGTCTATGGAACTCCCTGCCAGAAGAAGTGGTGACAGCTGTCAGTCTTGACAGCTTTAAGAAAGGATTAGACAAGTTCATGGAGGAGAAGAGTATCAATGGCTATAATTATGGATACTTAAGGACAACCTCCGGGTTGGAGAGATAGGCAGGATATCTCTCAATATCATTTCCAGAGAATCCTAAGCAGGTGAAGGCATCTCCTTGGGAATACCCTGAAGGAAATGGTGAGCCACTGTGTGAGACAGAATGCTGGACTGGATGGGCTGTGGCCTGTTCCAGCAAGGCTGTTCTTATGTTCTTAACCTATAAATCCAAGGGTTAACTGTTGGAACTGGCTATAGGTTGCTATGCCTCGCCCTACTTGCCTGCACTCACCCTTCGTGCACACGGCCGATCTGGGTACGCAGGTCAACAAAGGATTGAAAAAACTGGCAGTGGGGCAACAGCCCCACAAACGCGAAGAAAGGGAAACAACTTCACTTCCCAACATTCCTTGCGCCACGCCGCGCCAGAGCCAATCAGGCTGAGAGGCTCTCGCACAGGGCAGCGTTCGGAAACGCGCCGCAGCCAATCGAAAGAAAAGCATTTTAAAAAAACGCAGCACAAACATAAAACAGCAACCCATAACTATAAGCCCCAGCGTCCTGCGCGCCATGAGCGTGCAGAGCGCTGAGGAAACCGGCGCCCGAAAAATGAAAAAGAAAAACAACTCACAGCCAAGCACACACCAGCCGGCTTTCTTTCCCTCACCAACAGCGCCTGAAGCTCCCGAGTGGAGTTTCCACTTTAATATCAGTGGGTGGGGGTTGCGATCCCCCTCTCCGCTGGCTACCCTAGGGTTGGGAGGTTTGTGGGGACAAAAGGGATATATTGCCCCAACCCTTCTGGACCCACAGGAACAGGGAGAGTGGATCGATCCCCCACCCCCCTCCTTAAAACAACTCCATCTTTTCCTCTCTTTAAAAACGGACTTCTTTTAGGGAGGGGGGGTGGGGATTCCATCCAGTCTGCCTGATCTTTTGGTTCCAGAAGTGTGGGGGCAATATACCCCTTTTCTCCCCACAAACCTCCCAACCCTAGGGTAGCCAGCGGAGAGGGGGGTCGCAACCCCCACCCACTGATATTAAAGGGGAAACCCGATCTACTTTCACGACTCCACACAAACAAAGCACCATAACACACTACAGCCCCCCTTCCCCCCAACTAGCCCACCCTTCCTAACCCCCAATGACCATGCCCCCCTCCCCACCACCGAGCCCACCCTTCCTAACCCCAACAACCACGCCCCCCCTCCCCACAACCTAGCCCACCCTTCCTAACCCCCAACGAAAAACAACTCACAGCCTCACAGCCAAGCAAACACCAGCTGGCTTTCTTTCCCTCACCAACAGCGCCTGAAGGTCCCAACTGGAGTTTCCCCTTTAACATCAGTGGGTGGGGGTTGCAATCCCCCTCTCCGCTGGCTACCCTAGGGTTGGGAGGTATGTGGGGAGAAAATGGGAATATTGCCCCAACACTTCTGGAACCAAAAGATCAGGCAGAGTGGATCGATCCCACCCCTCCCCCTCCTTAAAACAACTCCGTCTTTTATTCTATTTAAAAACGGAGTGGTTTTAAGGAGGGGGGGATTCGATCCACTGTGCCTAATCTTTAGGTTCCAGAAGTGTTGGGGCAATATACCCCTTTTCTCCCCACAAACCTCCCAACCCTAGGGTAGCCAGCGGAGAGGGGGGTCACAACCCCCACCCACTGATATTAAAGGGGAAACCCGATCTACTTTCACGACTCCACACAAACAAAGCACCATAACACAATAAAGCCACCCTCCCCACCACCGAGCCCACCCTTCCTAACCCCAATGACCACGCCCCCCTAGCCCCCCTTCCTAACCCCCAACGACCATGCCCCCCTCCCCACTACCTAACCCACCCTTCCTAACCCCCAACGACCATGCCCCTCTCCCCACCACCTAGCCCACCCTTCCTAACCCCCAATGACCACGTCCCTTCCCCACCACCAAATAAATAAATAATTTTTTAAAAAATTACTAAAAACAGTCAAACACATCCAAAAATACACAAAAACAAAAACACCAAAAACAATACGAAGTAAACAAAGACATAATCAAAAACAAAACAAACAGACAAAAATACAAATTCCAACCCCCCCCCCCCGCCCACACACACACACACACAAAACAAAGAAAACAAGCAAACTTACCAAAAGATGTGCTACCACCACCAGGACTGAAAAACAAATGAATAAAGAAAGAGACTACTTACCAGAAGAAGCTCCACCCAGAGGCCAGGAGAGAAAAAAAGTCAAAATACAATAACCCCTACCAGCACCACCTGCTGGCCACAATAGTAAAAACAATTCAAAAACACACAACAGCATAACACAAATTCACAATTTTACACAAAAGGTCACACCAATAAAAACAAGTAAAAAAATTACACTAAAACATATGTCAATAAAATACAATAGAAACTTTTAAAAATCCTGTGCTGAGTTATAACTCAAATTTAAACTCAAAACATCTAAACACATTTTAAAAACATTGAATGTAAAAAACACTTACTTTTACATTATGAAAATTATGACCTACGGTACAACTAATTAAAAAAATTCAAAAAACTAAAACATTATTCACTTACATAAAACAATTTGAAAAAATTATATCATACTTTCTTCTTTTATTAATCCTTAAAAAAACCCAAAAAAGCAGATCCCAGTTAATAACAACCAAGCCAAAAAAATTTTACATAAATAAACATTTAAAAATTTAAAATTACAGACTAAGTAATTTTTAAAAAACATTAACACAATTTAACCTTCCAACACAATTTAAAACTATTGCAAAAATAAAATTGGTTCATTTTTTATTAAAACACACAGGGAAACCCTTGCTAGTATTTCATAAAAAATAATCTCATACGTGATAATTGAACTATTAGCTTTTATAGCTGTCTATAATGTTAAACATCCCCTAGAAAAACAACTAACCTGTATCAAGAAAAACTGCACAAAATTTCTTTTTTTATCACTACAACTATAATCATCTCATAAAACATTTCAGTAATACTGTACTTTAAATACAACTATTAAAATCGAATTTCCCTTGAATTCCACCCAGTGTTTATTTACATTGCCCTGGAAAGCTCGGTCCCAATATTTACCTCCAGAAACTACTTTGAATTGGTACAAGTCTACTACTTTCATCACCCATGAGGCAGTAATCTACAAAAGGCTTCCAAATACTCCAAAATCTATTTTCTTTCAATTTATCCCTTTTTACTTTTATCTCCCATGTCAGTTTATCGTTCAATGCTAAATTCCACATTTCTTTATACCATTCTCTCGTCTGTATAATTACATCATTTTTCCAATGTCTAGCAATACATTGTCTACCCGTTGTTAACATTATTTCTAGTAATTCTTTTTCCTCCTTGTTTAAACTCATACCAGCCACATCTGTTAACATAATGGTACCTGACTCCAGGTTAATTTTCTTACCCATTATTTCCCCAGCCTCTTTTTCTATTCTTCTCCAAAAATCATTTATCATTTTACAACTCCACCGCATATGTTCATAAGTTCCAATAGTGTATTTACATCTCCAACATAAATTATCCTTTTTATTGTCAATCTGATGTAACCTCAGTGGTGTCAGGTACCATTGCCACAGCAATGCCTCAGAACCCGCCTTAACCAAATCAAACAAACTCAAATACTCCAGTGGATCAGTCCCCTCATCAATAACCTGCATTTTGTTCCATAAAAAAATCTTAACTGCTTTCGGAATCTCCAATTATACCTTACACCTTTTTTCATCAACATTTTAGTTACCGGCTTCATCTTGTATCTCCAAGCTCTTTCCTTAATAGAGATATCGTTATATACTTCCACATCAGAGCCATTGATTTTCAGAGCGCCAGAACCAGCTTGTTTTTAAAAAGCCATTACTCTAAGTTTGTCTCCCCAATTTGCAAATTTAACCAAAACATTTCTTTGAACCACTTTTCCTCTTCTTGGGCCCACTCTATATGCACTTACAATATCTTCCTGTGCAAAATCCTTTCCCATTTTCAAATTGTTTAACCACTGGATAATTCTATCTCTTAGCTGGTCTGGCGTCCGTTCAATCACATGGCGTATCACAATATTCTGCTTTCTCATCATTTCTTCCATAGCATCAACACTTTTTTCATGGTCATCAATTTTCACATTATTTTCCCTCACCCCTTCCTGTGTCCCTTTTATTTCGCCTTTCATAGCCTTCACCTCATTTTGGACCAATTTCACATTTCCTTCTATTTTTTGCAAACTTAATTCTACTTTTTTAGAGAAATCCACAACAGTTGTAACCACCTTGTCCTGTTTTTTCAACATTTCATTTTTGTCCTTCACTCTTGCCTCTTCCATCTTCTCAATCTTCTGAAACAGTTTGCCAAGTCCAACCATAATTTGAGTTTGATCATAAGGTTCAGGTGGTGGTGATGATGATGGAGGGGCTCCTCCATTGGTGCCTTTTCCTTTCTCTTAGATTTCACCACCGGCTCCTCCTTTGCTTTTCCTCTTGTGCCCTTATCCATGGTGATATCCACTAAAAGCTTTAATGTTGCAATACTCTTAACTCTCGTTGAGCCCTCCCCATGAGCCTGTTCCAGTGCAGCCAAAATTAACAGTAATCCTTTGGGCTTAATGGAACTTGATTAGAGAAAAAGGAAAAGTCCAACAAACAATTAATTATTGTAATCCATGAGGAGCAGGAATCCAAAAACAGCCAATAAGTGTTATAATCCACGGGCAGCCCGCCTCCAAGAGCAACCAATAAAACCCAGTGAACAAGAGCTCATAAAATTTGCCTTTAAAAATGTCAAGTCTTGCACAAAACTCCCTCCTTAAAAAAAACGAAAAAAAAAACAGGACACTGGTTGTGCTTTAAAAATCTAACCAATAGCTAGCGGAAAAAAAACCAAGAGTAACAATTATATCCAAGAGTAAAAAAGAAAAAGAAAAAATTTATATCCAAAACTTCAGAACTGATATAATCCAATCGGCATGTAACTGTGTTTCCAATGAGCCAAATTGTATCCAAATATATCCAATTGTATCCACATCCACTGGGGAGGTAAAAAAAAGCCCACAAATTCCAAGTATTTGATAACAAAAAAAGGAGGAATAAAAACTAATCCACAAGGCGAAGGAATAGAAACACAAGATCCCAATTTTAGAACGATCGCTTCTCCCTTTTCTTTTCTTTTTTTTCTTTCTTTCCAGCCGCGGCGGTGGCTTCAGGGGGGAGCCCCTCCTCCTTCTTCCCCAAACTGGCCAACTTTTAAAACCCTCTCTTCCTTTCTTCCACTTCACAAACTCACGAGGCAACCAATGCTTTTATATCCAATCTCTTTCATTCTTCTATCTGCATTCAAACTCTCCAAATCACTCCACAGTTCCCCGGGACTACTCAGAGGCCATTATTCAATGGTGTCCTTCTTAATCAAACAGCCTCAGCTTTCGAATTCCGGGATCGCCGCCATTATCGTCCCGTCCACCACCCTTCGGTTCCTCTTTTACTTACTCTTACAGTCTCCGGTTTCTTCCAAACAATCCACCTCTCCCTCCAGCCACCGTCGCAGCATCCATTACTTAACTCACTTCTTGCTGATTTTTCCACTTTTTCCAATTCACCTCCATCTCACTGGTCCCGTTCTCGGCTCCTCGACCGGAGAAGCCACGGCTTCTGTCGCGCGCTTCTCCCGCTGAGAATACCTCCCCAACTTCGACCGCCCTGTGACAACTTTTCCAAGCAAGCAAGAAGGAATCTTTTCTCAACGAAAAATCTCAGAAATGTATTCAATTAGCTCATTTTTCTCATTGATTACCACTTTGATAAGCGCGAGCACACAAATCTGTGTGTTTCTCGCCGGTCTATTTCTAACCAACAGAAATTTATAATCCTTATAAAAAAGATATTAGAAGAACACTATCAAAAATTACCTGGCATCCGATACATACTGATACGTATAGTGGCACCAATAGTGAAAAGCTCTAACAATTAGAGTTTTGATACAAAAGCTCTGGATTACATAATTTTAAGAGGGGTTTGAAGAGAAAATTACAGTTGGATTATGGGGGGAGGGGGTCAATTTCCCCCCCCCCCCAAAAAAAATATATTGATCACGTAATTGTAGAATGGCTCCAAGCACAAACCTGCCACTCAGAGCATTTTATCAAGACAGCTTCAGAATCATTGGCATCTGTTGTGAGCACACCCATGAATGGGAAAATGTCTAACTTTAGGGTCAGTGGGTTAGGGAGTTTTTGGAGGGTTAGGGAGATTACAGATAATGTTAGCCATGTTCTTAGAAGATTGACATGAAAATGTGGGCTTTTAAATCTGGGTGTTACACATACAATATGATAGATTGGGAGAGGAGCCAACCTGTGATCTTCTGCTTAGATCCATGTATTTATGAAGCCATCAGAGCATACGGTGCCCCAAGGTTGTTTTTTTTAAGGATGTCCTGCATTCTTGAAGTTAAGAAAGCCTCTTCCTTCTTGGTAAAAGGTATAAATACATAGTTCTCCAATAGTTGTTAATCAAGTGGTAATGTTATAAAACAGGGGTTCCCAACCTAAGCCCAATGGGCCAGATCTGGCCTATGGTGCCATTTCATGTGGCCCATCCCTCCAAGGACATTCAAGAAACAAAATGGCCACCCCCATTGTGCAGGCAGGGCAAAATAGCTGTCTGAGGGCCTCTGGCTTAAAAAGGTTGGGAACCCCTGTTATAGAATATTTAAATGAGAAAACAGTCTTCCCAGGTAGGTGTTTTGAATCCCATTCTTCTGCCAAATGCTGGTGATCCATTTGAATTGAAAGTGGACCCAACTAAAGCACTGAAAATCACATTGCGTAGGTTGCTCTGCATGTGGCTGCGGTGCTTCTATGCTCCTGTGATGGAACCCGTTTCGCCTCCTTCTTCTTTTAGCTCACTGATGAATTTGCTCCTCCAAAGCCACCTCTACCAGAGGGTGAGGTTCCTCCTCCCCGACCTCCTCCTCCAGAAGAGAAGGATGAAGAGTTCCCAGAACAGAAGGCTGGTGAGGTGCTTAACCAGCCCATGATGATGGCGGCTAGGCAGCTACATGATGAAGCCAGGAAGTGGTCCAGCAAGGTGAGAGGTGTTGATGTCACTTGAAGGTCATTCATTAACTTGCTGCTTCTCTGTTCGTTCAAGGCTATAATTTGTGATCGGTCCAAACCTAATGTAAGGTAGCGGCATCAGTTACATATAGAATGTGTTTAGTTCTCGTTGTTTATCCCACAACAGTATGACTTCATGACCTTTGTGCCAGACTTAATTTTAACAGTTAAATGAACACAGTATTGTATGGGAGTAGCACTTGATTGGAAAGGCAACGTGTCTGTGCAATTTCTTTTTAAAGATCTTTTGACACGAGACATGAATCATGTGGACTTGCAGCTATATATGTTGATTGTTAAGAGCTGAAATTCATCTGTGCTTGCTATGACACAATTATGATTATGGCCCCTGCAAAAGGAGAGGTGCAGAATTGTTGAAGGACCGTATATTTTTATATATTCATGCTTGACGAAGAACCAAATGAGGGACAAATTGAGAGGTCTTTACTGGAATAGCATAACAAAAATGCTGCAAGCCCGCTTCATCTAACTCTTGTATTTCTATGGATACTTGAACATATGTGGCCTCAAATTGCATCTGGTCAGGTGCCAGGCTGCTCTGATGCCCTTGTGGAAATACTCTTTTAGTGTGAATTAAAGGATCTGTTGAAAGTGGTCTCAAGTGTTGTAGGCATATCTATTGTTACAGATGGTTGGAGGTCAGGATTTGTGAGGAACAAATTCATTAATATTATGGTGTCTTTATCCTTTGTTGGTTTATCTGTTGCTGCAGTATAAAAATGTAGCCTTAATGTGTCCTATTTGGCACAAGCCATCTACTGGACTAGATTTGATGAGGTGATTAGAGTTCCACAAAACCTTATGCTAAATAAAGTTATTATGCTAGTCTTTAAACTTGATACTAAATATTTAGTCTGTCGCAGCAACAAAACATGGCTGCTCCTTGGAGATTTCTGGAGTAAAATTCAAAATGCTGTGCTAGATTATTTATTGTTAAAGATAATTTAACATAAGATTTGAAGTCTCAATTAGATGGATAAAGAAATGTGACAGAACTGTGAGCAACTCTGGATGTTGAAAGACTACTTTCAGTCCCCGAACTAATGTGGGATCATAGATAGTACAGTATTTTAATTTGAGTGGTGGAGTTGTTGTTTTGGTACTTTCTGCTTTCTTTGTTCTTAATGTGTTTGTCTAATACTAATGGTGCCATGTTAGGATAAAGATAGTGTTGTGCTGCCACATTAGTGTAACATCTTGTAGTGTAGTAATGTTACAAAAATACATCTGTGTGAGAACAAAAGAAGAGTGATCGGGATAATATGTGGGGAAAGAATGGTCTGTATCCATTGAAGTGAGAAACTAAAGCTTCATTCAGTTAGAAAAATGCAAGTTAAAAAAATGGGACCCTAAATTGATTTAATGCTTTCCATGGTAACCTGTAGTCTACGTAGGGACTTTAACCTCCTCTCTTGGCAGTCTTCCAGAAACTGGGACACTGCTGGTGTTGTAGCGTGCCCACCCCCACCCCCACTGGCTTATATAAGACCATCTGGGTTTTTCAATTTTATAGAGAGGTGTTTTAATCTGGTTTAAATGGTTTTTAAAGTTTTAATTGTTTATTTCTGTATGATGGGGACGTTTTGTATTTTGAACTTTTGATACTGTTGTTGTGAGTCCGGCCCCCAGCCCAGCTCCGGCCCACCTTGGGTATGAGGACTCTGAGGATGAGGGGGAGAAGCTGGCAGGACCCCCCACCCCAGGAGTGCCCCCCCCTAATTGCCTCAGCCTCTGTTGGAACTCCAACAGCAGTCTGACAGTGAGAATGCTCCTTGACAGCAGCCGCAGCTCACAGACAGCTCTGGTGATGAGGCGTGGCTTGATGCCAGACATCGGAGCAAGGCAAAGCATCTCCAGCAGAGGCAGAGAGAGAGGAGGGCCAGGAGGTAATTAGGAAGCATTGGGCCACACCCCATGGGGGGATATAAGGAGCCAGAATGCTGGGTGTGGCTCCGTGACAGACAAAGTTTGAGCTTCTCTGTCCCTGCTCCCGTTTGCTTGTTTCCTCGGCTTATTAAAACTGGACTGGAGTTTTGGTTGGAACTTGGACTTCTCTTGGATATACGGTGCTGTGAGTATTTCCCCAGTGGGGAAAGTAAGAGAGAGGAGGAGACAGAACATCTTGTCCGTCACCCCAAACTGGCAACGTTGCTGGCACGATGGAGGAGCTGCAACAGCTGCAGGTGGCGAACCAACAACTACAGCAGCAAGTGGCACACCTGACGGCCCAAGTCGCTGTGCTGGCTGCCCCTGAGGCCCCTCCTCCTCGTCAGAAATACCCAGTGGCCATGCCTGATAAGTTTTCTGGCCAATCAGGGATGTTTCCAGCATTCATGGGACAATGTCAATTGTTTATGGCCACTTGGCCTGAGGATTTCACCGACAACCGGGCCAGGGTGGGGTTTGTGATCAGCCTTCTGTCTGGCCCGCCCGCCCAGTGGGCCACACCTTTGCTGACCCAGAACAGCCCGCTGCTGACGGACTACCAGGGCTTCCGGCACTACCTGGGCCACATGTATGAGGACCCTGTCCAGGCCCAGACGGCAGCCAGGCGCATCAAGGACCTCCGGCAACGGAAGTGCCCCCTGCAGGAATACATCGCCAAGTTTCAGCTTTTGTGCCAGGACTCAGCATGGAATGATGCGGCACTGATGGACGCCTTCCAGGACGGGCTGTCTGAGGAACTACAGGATGAGTTGGTTCAGGTGGAGGTCCCACTGACTCTCGACGCCATGGTGGTCCAATGCCTTGGCATTGACGCACGCCTTCAGCGCCAACGGATGCAGCGCACTGCCCAGGAGCCGTCGGCCATACCCATGTCCCCATGGTTGGCACCAGTGACACCCCGCCCCGCGGTTCGTGGTGACGGCTGAGGAGCCGATGGAGCTTGGGGTGGCCTGGCTCCGTCTGACGGCCCAGGAGTGGGCGTGCCGCCGCCAAGGGGGTCTGTGTCTGTATTGTGGGGAACCCGGACACTTTGCTGCCTCCTGCCCCCAGAAGGGGAGGTGGGGCGCCCACATCCGGCTCTGGTTCTCAGCCCGGCCAGCCAGGAAACGTGGTCAGCCCGGCCTAGGGGAAACCCTCAGCTGGACACACACCACGCCCTCGCCAGAGTCCGCCAACACGGCCCCCGGCCCCCCCGGCACCTGGTGCTGGACACTTGGATCCTTGTCTCTGGCCGGCATGAGGGGATTCCAGCACATGTACTGGTGGATTCGGGGGCCATGACCAACTTCATGGACTGGGCTTTTGCGGCCCACTTTGAGATTCCCCTGGCCCCAGTCGACCCGCCGTTGCGGGTAGAAACTATTGATGGGCGGGAACTCATGTCAGGGCCCATCAAGATGGCCTCCCAACCTTTGCGCCTGGCCATTGGGGCACATGAAGAAGCAATCCAGTTTTACATAACTGCGGACCTCCATTTCCCTCTGGTCTGGCTCCGGGCCCATGATCCTCAGGTAGCATGGTCACGGAATGCCATCGCCTTCCCGGCCCTGCAGTGCATCGACCACATCCGTCACACTTGCGCCATCCAGGAGGTCTCCTTCCCTGCAGTCTCCTTGCCCCCCGAGATGTCCAACTTTGTAGATGTGTTCAGCGAATGAGAGGTGGACCGTTTGCCCCTGCACTGGCCCTACGACTGTCCTGTGGACCTCAAGCCTGACACACCGCTGCTGGTGGGGCACTTGTACCCTATGTCAGGACCCGAGCTGGCCACCTTGCGGGACTTCCTGGACAAAAACCTGGCCCGAGGGTTTATCCGGCCCTTGTCTTCCCCCCTCTCGGCTCCGGTGCTCTTCGTCAAGAAGAAGATGGGGGACCTGCGTTTGTGCTGTGACTACCGTGGGCTCAATGTATCATGGTGCGGAACCGGTACCCCCTACCGCTCATCTCGGAACTCATGGAGAGGCTGCGGGAGGCCACCATATTCACCAAGCTTGACTTGTGAGGGGCCTACAACCTGGTGCAGATGTGGGCGGGGGACGAATGGAAGACGGCCTTTGGCACCCGTTATGGCCATTTCGAGTACACCGTGATGCCGTTTGGTTTGACCAACGCCTCCGCAGTTTTCCAGCACTTCATGAACGACGTGTTCCGGGATGTGCTCTACCGTTTTGTGGTGATCTACCTGGACGACATCCTGGTCTACTCCAGATCCCGGGTGGAGCATGTTTGGCAGGTCTGCCTCATCCTACAGTGCCTGCGGGAGCACCAGCTCTATGCCCAGCTGGAGAAATGCTTCTTCTTCCGGACTTCCATCGAGTACCTTGGCCATGTCATTTCTCCTGGGGGTATCGCCATGGACCCACACAAGATAGTGGCCCTGTGTTCTTCGGCACCCCCGTTGAGTGAAGGACGTCCAACTTTTTTGGGGTTTACCAACTACTACTGCATGTTCATCCCTGGTTACACTTCAATAACGGTACCCCTCACCCAGCTCCTATGAAAGAAGGTTCCATTCAGGTGGGGTCCCCCACAGCAGCAGGCGTTCGAGGCCCTCAAGCAAGCCTTCATCACTGAGCCCATTCTGCGCCATGCAGACCCTACCTGGCCCTTCGTGGTGGAGGCAGACGCATCTGACGTGGCGATCAGAGCAGTATTGTTGCAAGCCTTGGAGGATGGCGGAACTCTTTTTCCCTGCGCCTATTACTCCCGGAAGCTCACCTTGTCTGAATGCAACTATACCACCTGGGAAAAGGAGTTGCTGGCCATCAAGGATGCGTTCGAGGCTTGGCGGCATCATCTTGAAGGGGCTCAGCATCAGCTGGAGGTTCGGACGGACCACTGGAACCTTGAGCATCTGACGATGGCCAGGCAGCTGAACCAGTGACAAGTCCGATGGTCCCTGTTCTTCAGCCAATTCGACGTTCATGTGACCTACATCGCCAAGAGCGCCAACTGACGTGCGGATGCTCTTTCCCACAAACCGGAGTACTTCCACACCAAGGACCCGCCGACCACGCAGACGGTTCTGCCGTGGCCTCCTTAGCTGCGGTCCACGAGCCGGTGGACTTGCGAGCGCAAGTGCGAGACGCGCAGGGTTTGGACGCGTGGGCTCAACAACAGAAAGCGGAGGGAGGCCCCACATCCCTATGGACTTATGAGGAAGGACTACTCAGACACCGGGGCCGGCTGTATGTGCCCGTGGGCCCGCTCTGAACTCTCGTCTAGACTCAATGCCATGACAATCCCGCGGCAGGACATTTTGGGTTCTTCAAGACCCTCAATTTGGTACTATGGACTTTCTGGTGGCCTCAGATGTGGCATGACCTCTATGCCTACGTGACCTCCTGCGTGCCGTGCTGCCAGGCGAAAGCTGCCACCGGTGCGCCGCCCGGCCTCCTCCAACCCTTGCCAATGCCAGACAGGCTGTGGGGTGCCATCTCCATGGACTTCTTGAAGACTTGCTGCCAGCGTCATGGTACACAACCGTCTTGGCGGTGGTCAACATGTTGACAAAGATGGTGCACTTCATCCCCTGTTGGGGGCTGCCATCGGCCCGTACGACCGACCGCCTGTTCCTGCAACATGTATTCCACCTCCACAGCTTGCTGGATAGGGTGGTCTCGGATTGGGGCACGCAGTTCACGGCGCATTTTTGGAAAAGCCTGATGGCTGCGCTGGACGTGCAGGTATACCTGTTGTTGGCTCACCATCCGGAGACCGACAGGGGCATGGAAAAGGTGATCGGCATCCTGGAGCAATACCTGCACTGCTTCATGAACCACCAGTAAAGCAACTGGGCTGAATACCTCCCCCTTGCGATGTTCGCCTTTAACAATTCCCAGCACACCTCCACCCGGTTGACCCCGTTCTACACAAACCTGGGGTACCACCCGCACCTCTTCCCTTTGACTCCCTCAGATTCCCCTGTTCCTGAGACTTGGGACTTCCTGGAGGAGCTGTGGGCGGTCCACCAACTATTGTGGCGCCAGCTGACCCAGGCTAAGGAAGATTACAAGAAGGTCGCTGACCGCACGTGCCGGGCATCGTCGCCGTTGGCGGTCGGGGATCGGGTTTGACTCTTCATGAAACACCTCCTGACCGACCGTCCCACCAAGAAGCTGGACCATAGATTCATTGGGCCGTTTCCGGTCATGGCCATCATCAATCCCGTTGCCTACTGCCTTGCTCTGCCCTGCTCATTGCGTGTCCACCCAGTCTTCCACCAATTCCTTCTGGTACCGGAAGCACCAGTGTGTTCCCTCTGGTGCCCAGGTGCCCCTGCCCCACCACCCATGCCTGACGGGGATGGCACAGAGGAGTGCGAGGTCGCCAACATCTGTGACTCTTGTTGGATCAAGGGCCATTTCCAATACCTGATCGAGTGGCAGGGGTACGGGCCAGAGGACTTCACCTGGGTGGGTGCTGTCGATGTCCATGCCTCCGACCTCATCTGCTCTTTCCATGTTCAATTTCCCTGACCATCAGCCCCAGGGAAAGGTTCCTGCGGCAGGGGATAGTGTTGTGAGTCCAGCCCCCGACTCAGCTCCGGCCCACCTTGGGTATGAGGACTCTGAGGATGAGGGGAGGAGCTGGCAGGACCCCCCTCTCCAGGAGTGCCCCCTGACATTGCCTCAGCCTCCGTTGGAACTCCAGCAGCAGTCTGATGGTGAGAATGCTCCTCGACAGCAGCCGCAGCTCACAGACAGCTCTGGTGACAAGGCGTGGCTTGATGCCAGACATCGGAGCAAGGTAAAGCATCTCCAGCAGAGGCAGAGAGAGAGGAGGGCCAGGAGGTAATTAGGAAGCATCGGGCCACACCCCATGGGGGGATATAAGGAGCCAGAACACCGGGTGTGGCTCCGTGATGGACAAAGTTTGAGCTTTCCTGTCCCTGCTCCTGTTTGCTTGTCTCCTCAGCTTATTGAAACTCTGGACTGGATTTTTGGATGGAACTTGGACTTCTCTTGGATATACTGTGCTGTGAGTGTTTCCCCAGCGGGGAAAGTAAGAGGGAGGGGGAGACAGAACAGTTGTGAGCCACCTGCCACACACACACACACACACACACACACACACACACACACACACACACACACACACACACACACACACACACACACACACACACAAAGTTTTGTGCTGCTGTGATGACAAACAGAAGAGTGGACAAGAATGTGATGTTTGGAGTTTCCTTCCTGCACTGCTCTGGCTTGGGTTGTTGGCAGCCTGCCGCACATGTGGCCTAACATTAAAAAATACAGTGGTACCTCGCATAACGAACAATTTGCATAACGAAGCATTCGTTATGCAAGGGCAATACCCCATAATGAAAAAAAAAATGTTCATTATGCAGGGTTTTTGGTAACCAGAGTATACCTGCTCAATGGAAACCCCGGTTAACAAACTCCCCCCCCCCCCCCCCGTTATGTGTGGTATCTCCAATAGGGAACCGCATAATGAAAATACCACATAGCAAAGAGCTCCGTGGAATGGAGTTTTTTCGTTATGCGGGGTTCTACTGTATATATATCCCTTCTAGTCTTCAGGACAACTTTCCCCATTACATTATGCTGTGATGGTAAAATATTGTGGAAGGCTGTGCATCAAGATGGCAAGCAGAGTGCAAGGGAGCAGAATGTATACTTGTTTTCATTTGCCTAAGGGGTGAATGAGAAAGAACAAGAATGAGGAGAATGAATGGGGAATGACTCGTGTAGACCTTTGTGGGTCTGGGCCACAAATATCTTTGCGTTTGCAAGAGATAAAGAATGCATGAGGAGATAGAAATGAAGGGGCCACTCTTCTCCTTTTTTGGATTTGCCTCTTCCTACCACCAGCTCTATCCTAATTCTCAATCGAAATGTTGTCCACCTTATTTTGTTGTGTTTTGAAAATGGCGAAGAGTATTCCTGAAACACACACATACTTTTTGTCTTTTAAAATCATTATAAGGTGTTCTATGCAAATGTTATAGTGAATGTGCAACTTTAAATAAAAGCAATTAAAACTAGCTGTAGACGGATATCTTGACTGCTGTCCATTGTTAATTTTGCTCTCAGGAAAAGTTTCTACTACGCCCCATCCAAAACATGGCTGTTGTTTAGAATTGCAGAGGATAAATGGGGTTATTTTTGTGTGTGACATCTAAAGAAAATGGCTAATTAATAAAAGGAATTCTGCTTTCCTAACAAACTAGGAAAACTGTTTCTTTTCCCTTCTATAATCGGAGCAAATTTTCAATAGCTTGTGGGTGTCAGCCATGGGACACACATGCACACTCCAGGTTGCCATGAAGAAGGATGTGTGCTCTGCACAGACCTTAAAATCTGGTTACCTTTGCACAAACTCTTCTTTACCACTCTTGTGTCGACCTTCAAAACTGGTTTTGCTTGTATAAATGCTTTTTAATTGTTTTTTTTTTTGCTTTTACTTTTCTTTTTAAAGTCTTCATTGAACATGGAACTGATTCTTCTTCTTTGTGATCTCTGTGAATCACATATTTGGGTGCAGCGACCTTCGGAACATTCTAGAGCCTAAAAGAGTCTGGCAGTGCACACAGTGTCTCTTACCCTGGTGCTTAATCAGTTCACAAAGCCACAGTTTGGTCCTATGGAAATTAGTGACCTTTGAGTTTTAACTCACAAAACTATTTTTAGTTGTGGCCACATCCGCAAGGGGGTGCTAGTGAGCTGTGTGCTTTTTGGTGTGATCCAACCTTTCTGTAATTCTATAAGGACAAAATGACCACGATTCCAAACCTATCTTCACTGCCTAAGTTGGTTTCTTACTACCACCTCAGTCAACCTTTGATATTCCTGTGTTCTTTCCATCTCCAACTTCTGATTTAGAGAAAACATTGCATACTAGACATTTACAGGGCTCTGGCCTTTTTCATTCCCAGAACTAAACAGTTCTAAAAGTTTACTAGGCTGTCTGAGAATTATGAAGGAGGGGTGAACATATCATGTCCAAATGTTTCTCTAAATGTATAGTGGACATGATAACCTTGGCTTTCCAAATAGCAAAAAAAACCAAAAACCCTGGTGCCCATGATATTGAAAGTGTGCTCAACTCAAGCAGTTGTTGCTTCTACAGAATATCTAAAAGGAGTTCAACTGAGAGACATTTGTAAGGCAGCAATGTGTTTCCAACTTCTGATGTTCATCAAGCATTATGGACTGGACATTGGAGCAAAACTACATTTAACAGAGCAGTAATCTCTTCTGTTTTGGCATGATCTAACAGCCGGTAAGTAAGCTTGTCAGTCATCCAAATGTGGGATTCACAGAGACCACAAGGAAGGAGGAAAGCTTGCTTATCTGTACAGAGACCACATGCCCAAAACAGAGCCTATCTTCGTAGGGAGGGAAACCGAAGAATTAAGCCAGATAGAAATAACTAGGGAGGAGGTTCTTGCATGTCTTGTTAAACTAAACACTAACAAATCACCAGGACCAGATGGCATCCATCCACGAGTTCTCAGGGAACTTAAAGATGAAATTGCTGATCTCCTAGCCAAAATATATAATCTTTCCCTCAAATCAGGCTTTGTGCCTGATGACTGGAAGGTAGCGAATGTAACACAATTTTCAAAAAAGGATCCAGGGTGATCCAGGAAATTACCGACCTGTCAGTTTGACATGTGTCCCAGGTAAAGTGATGGAAACCATCCTAAAAGATAGAATTAATAGGCACATAGAAGAGAAGGCACTGCTAAAGGAGAGCCAACATGGCTTTTACAAGGGCAAATCATGCCTCACTAATCTGTTGGAATTTTTTGAGAGTGTCAACAAGCATGTGGATAAGAGGGATCCAGTTGACATTGTTTATCTGGACTTTCAGAAGGCTTTTGACAAGGTCCCACACCAAAGGCTCTTGAATAAACTTATCAGTCATGGAATAAAGGGACAGGTCTTGTCCTCGATCAGCAACTGGCTAAGGGACAGGAAACAGAGGGTAGCACTAAATGGACACTTCTCCAAGTGGAGGGAAGTAAAGAGTGGGGTCCCCCAAGGTGGAACCCCTGCTTTTCAACCTCTTCATAAATGATCTAGAGGTAGGAGTAAAAAGCAAGGTAGCCAAATTTGCTGACGACACTAAATTATACAGGGTAGTGAAAACTGTGAGAGATAGTGAGGAGCTCCAGAGGGATCTCTTGACACTGGGGGAGTGGGCAAAACAGTGGCAAATGAGTTTCAACATTAGTAAGTACAGAGTGATGCATGTTGGGGCAAAGAACCCCAATTACATTTATAAACTGATGGGGTCTGAACTCTCTGCGACAAACCAGGAAAGGGACCTTGGTGTCCTGGTGGACAACTCAATGAAGGTGTCAACCCAGTGTGCCTCAGCAGTGAAAAAAGCAAACTCAATGCTAGGGATCATTAGGAAGGGTATAGAAAATAAGTCAGCAAGTGTCATTTTGCCTCTTTATTAATCTATGGTGAGGCCCCATCTGGAATACTGTGTACAGTTCTGGTCGCCATACCTCCAGAAGGATATTATGGAGCTGGAAAAAGTGCAGAGGAGGGCAACCAGAATGATTAGGGGACTGGAACACCTTCCTTACCATCTGAGGCTGCAACGGTTGGGCCTCTTCACTCTTGAACGACGACGTCTAAGAGGTGACCTGATTGAAGTTTATAAAATCATGCACGGTGTGGACAAAGTAGATAAGGAAAAACTGTTTTCCCTATCGCATAACACTAGAACTAGGGGACACTCCATGAAACTTTTGGGTACTAGATCTCAAACAAATAAGAGAAAGTACTTTTTCACCCAGAGGATAACTGGTCTATGGAACTCCCTGCCAGAAGAAGTGGTGACAGCTGTCAGTCTTGACAGCTTTAAGAAAGGATTAGACAAGTTCATGGAGGACAAGAGTATCAATGGCTATAATTATGGATACTTAAGGACAACCTCTGGGTTGGAGAGATAGACAGGATATCTCTCAATGCCATTTCCAGGGAATCCTAAGCAGGTGAAGGCATCTGCTTGGGAATACCCTGAAGCAAATGGAGAGCCACTGTGTAAGACAGAATGCTGGACTGGATGGGTTGTGGCCTGTTCCAGCAAGGCTGTTCTTATGTTCTTATGTACTTCCTTTTGTGATCATCTGTGACTGTGAATTCACATAATCCACCCATCTTCCCATTAGTCTGCCACATAAGTGCATATTTTCAATCGGCAGAAGATTGGAGGAATTGAGAAATAGCTACAAAGAAGGCAATATACATAGTAGAGAGTGTGGACATACAAACTTTTTTAAGGTCAAGAATGTTCCATAGGTCTCTGTGAAGGAATAGAAGAAATCCAGATGTGTGCATTCATAGATGACCACTCAAAGAACTACAGTTACAGGTAAGCAACCTGTTCTCCCCCTCCCTCCCAAGTCTTCCCAGTCCTATTTCCACTCAAGATTGTGTATCAGTTATCTTTAATTACTGGGTAGAGTTTTGTTTGATCACATAATATCTTGAACCTCAGTGAGTTATAAACAATTCAAATGAACCAGGAAACAAGATTACGTAAAAGAATTTAGTTTGCATTCTTAGCAAACCCATATACAGTATCTTTCTTTATAGGCTCTCTATGGACCCCTCTCCCATGTGTATGTTTTAGGATAAGCTTAGGGAGAGCATTTCCTGTTTAGCAACAAGCTCTTTCCTATAATGACTTTATAACTTAGCATATTGGTGCAGTTTCCAGGTTCCTAATAGAAGGAGTTGGCCATGTGGACCTTATAAGTGTCTGGCACTTCTGCTCCCATGGTCATCAAAAGCTGCATCAGATTTATTTGGGACCATGCCAGCATAGCATTTATTGAAAAGGTTAACACCCAACTCTGGGAGAAGGAGCCAAGAATGTACAAAAAAGGCAGAGAGCTAGTGCAAAGACAGAGACAGTCCAGTCAGAAATTAAGACCGTTGTGCTTGTCTGGTTGCACTGCTGGGTTACTGATAAATGTGGTGTTTGTTTGCCCATACTTACTTACTCTCTTCTCCCTCTGAAATGGTTGAGTTCTGTGGAGTTTGGCTATGATAACACTGAGCTGTTCTATTTTTAGATGCTTCCATTCCACAGGATGTGAACCAGGATGCCGAAGCAAATAACTCAAAATCCTTATTTGGATTTTTGTAGGACAACATCGTGGCAAAACAATCTGGCTCCATCCCATTAACTTTCTGCTAACAGAAACATTGAGATTAGCTTTGCTGTGTGTTACTAACATCACTCTCTCTCTCTGCCAGGGATGTAGTCGGGGGTGGTGGGGGTGGTGTCAAGGGGGGCAAAAGCCCTTCTGAGCTAACAGTCCACCCCCAACCCACCCTGTGGTGCCAATGTTATATATGTTAGTATGACATTGTTGCCCCTCCTGAACCCCCCCCCCCCCAAATTCTAGCATCCTGTCTACAGCCCTGCTCTCTGCTGCTGCTAATAATTAACATGCTGATAGTGTTCTTAAATTAGTAGGGTGCCCTCTAACATCCACCATCCTTTCCCTCCTTTCCTACGCTGTGTCTTGCTCTTCCTAAGTTGCCTTTTCCATTGCTGGCCCAAGACATTTTGGTGCCTGACGCAGAGAATCCAAATGACATCTTTGTCCCACCTTTCTTCATTAACCCTAATAAACCTGGAGCACAATTTGCTAGTAGGTTCTCCTGTGCCTAACCTCATTAAAATGACTAGGAGCTGTTTTAGACAAGGGAGCATGGCCAAGTCATGGGCTGCCTTCCTTAATTTCAATTGGATGACATCCCAGTGCCTTGTGACTCACACCCGCCTCACTTTTACTATCACCCACAGGCTGCTTCAGTTTGTCCTGTTGTAGGGCTTCCTTGACCATTACATCTTTCAAGTGGTGCCTGGTATTTCTGCTCCCTGGCAGATTTCTTAGCACTTGATCCACTCTATTAAAAGCTTTCATCCTGCACCCCTCAATCATCTGTTAAATGTTTTTGCTTGCTTTTGGTTTTTGTTCCGCTGGTACCATTGTCTTGCCAGAAAATAACATTGTAGTGAAATATGAGACCTTTAGAAGTGGCTCAGGTCAAAACTATTTATCAGTTTGCTTTCTTGAAACATGGTGCTTCTCTCTGAAACGTGTTGCAGATTTTCAGAGGCAGTGTTACGCCCTGGAATGGCGTTCACTCCTCTTGCTCCAAATCCTCCCATCGCTTAATAGAAAGAAAAGTATGCCTAAATAACCGGCTCAGTTATGGCTTTTTGATCAGTTTCCTGCTTTTTTTGTGCTAACTCTCCCTGTTTCTTCATCCCCCTTGCTCCCCTTACCTGCAAAGCCTGATGTGACTGATGGGGTTAAGGAAGCCCATGAGGCTGATGTAGGTGTAGATCAGGAGGAGGAGGAAGCAGATGTTGAATTCACTCTTCCCTCTGACATGGAAGATGATTACGAGCCTGAGCTGCTGTTAATGCCAACCAACCAACCTGTTAACGAGCCCATGCTGGCCGCGGCTCAGTCTCTGCACCGGGAAGCTACCAAGTGGTCTAGTAAGGTACCTCCTCCATTTCCACTCCTGGCGACTGATCCGCATTGCATCCAGCCATTTTGGAACGTTGACACATTTGCATCACTTTTGATCTGTGCCAGGTCCCATTGTCTTTTTCTTTTTGAATTGGAATGAATTCAGGTTTGTCTGCATTTCATTGTTAAGGTTTGAGAGTGGCTTCACAAGTTCTGTTAGGCCAGCCAGTGGCCAAGCTAAAGCTTCATTTGGCTCACCACGTCTGTCCTGACCCTCCATCTTTTAACAAGGTTTCCTTTCCCTCTGGTCTTTTGCCTCGCCTGTCTGTTCTTGGCAATGGTTACTGAAAAGGAAAGGCACAATAAAACCAAACCATTCCGAATACCTGTGAAGCCATGGTTGGCAGTCCACATTGTAAGGGAGGTGTCACACCCAACATAATTTAACATGCATAATTGTGCTTTCTGCCTCTCTTTATCGATGGCTTCCACTAAAACATCCGATGGACAAGGAATGGCTTTGTATGGCAATGTTGTCAAGAAATTGGATCTGCTGATTTGCACCTGGCTGTATTGTAAACGGCTGGCTGTTGTGAGAAGACTTTTGTTGAGAGTCTACGCTGAATGTGTTCGTTTCTAAGTTCAGACTTTGGTTCTGGGAGTGGAGGAGAATGGTGTCCCCTCATCATGTGAATGGAGATCTCAGATGTAAGCACAAATGTTAGTTCGCAAAGCTGTTGGATCACTTTTTCGTTTTTGGAACTAGCATGCCGGGGGAAAAGTAAGTGTGCAGCTGTGCAGTTACGTTGTGTGTATGGAAACCTTGTATAAATCCAGAGTGTTTTTTCTTTCCTTTTCTTGTGTACAAGTGGTACCTCATATAAAGTCCGATTCGGATAAAATCGCGGTTTTCATGCACACGTGATGCAGCACATAAAGTCCAAACCTGCTAAAAACGGACGTTATCCGAGGTATTTGGTATAGGAACCTCGAATAAAGTCCATTTTTGGATGTTATCTGATGCATCGCCCATTTGATTTGGATAAAGTCCAAAATCGGATAAAGTCCAAACTTTTGGAACGGTGTTTGGACTTTGTCTGCGGTTCTACTGTATCATCTGAGCCCGCAAAAAAAAAAATTTGAGCACTGGGTATAGATTTCCCCTGGTACAAATTAAAGTGAAGCACAATCCAAAACAGTTTCTCCTGTATAAGTTCCACTGAGATGGAGGAGAAAACTTCCCTTTGTTTCAAGTGTGACTTGTCCTGGAGAACATGTCACTGCATTGGGCCTCTTAGGTTAGATCTCTTCCTCACTCACTCACCCTTAATGACACTGAAGATTAAATTGCTGACACTTGTCTCCTATTGCAATTGCTTCTGTCATCTAGTTTGCCTTGCTCCTCTTTAGGAATCAGTTGAGAAGTAGTCCAGACTCACTGTGTTCATGGCAGTTGGCACACTGCACTTAGGGGTTGCTTGGTGTATTGCTCAGCATCAAAACCACAGTTGCCACCTTCACTTGTAGGCACAGGGTGATGATATACAATACATCCAGTGGTCCATGCATGCTTACACGTGCATTTATCACATTTGTATAGGTGTATGGATGTATACAGCATGTTCTGTGTACTGGTTAAAAGAGAATGGGTGAATAGACCTTTGTGGCCCTGATTTTTGTGGCTCTTGAGAATTTTGTGTCTGCACAGTCTCTGATCACCCACTGCACTTTTGAAAGTATGTCTGTAAGAAGCTCGTGCACTCTCATACAGCCTCCACTTGGTGCAAGATCATCTCTTGTCGCATGTGACTCTGATATCCAGTTCTCTGTCTTCATTGGCGCATTAACTCAGCATTTTATCAAAAATGAAAAACAAATACCACAACTATTAAGAATTTATTCATGGAGATCATTGATCTAAATATGCTTACCACTATCCTATTTCAAACAGAACAAGAATTGCACAAGCAAAGGAGGGGTGTGGCTCCCTTTATAGTATAAAATGTCTCCTGTTGGAGGATTGCTCTGCACACTCTTCCACCATCACAGCCCACACTCCATCTATTTTTTTTGCCAACTTTATACACATTTTCTTTCCTGCTGCTGTTAGCAGTGACAAAAGAATGATCAATATCAGGATTACTAGGGAAGGTGAAGAGAAAAATCTTCATTCCTTCTCTGAGAGATCCTCATATAAATACCCTTTTCTAGTGATGGAAGTACAAACTCTGTGAGGCTCTCTGGGAAGGGGAATTAAAAGCCCCCCCCCCAACTCATTTTCCTAGAAAACCTAATATAAGTGTACTTTTCAGTTTCCGGTGCTGGGAGATGAGAAGAAGAAAATAAGATTTCAATTGTGGTAAGAAAATAGGATTATTGGTCTGACCCCAACTAGCATCACATATATGCTCTCAAGGTAGAAAATGTTGTGGACTTATGAAATTAGAAACCATGCCAGTGGTTGGAATCCAATTGAATAATTAGTGCTGTCAGTCCACCAGTATAAATCATGGGTGGCCAACCTATGGCCTGCAGGTGGCCCAGCCCATGGCACCATTTTATGTGGCCTGCTGCTGCCTTCCAGCTACCAGAAGTGGACGTGTTTATGACAGCGGTAAAATGCACCTGTGCCTGCATAAACGCATCTATGCCTGCCATAAACACTGTTGTAAATGCACCCGTGGCTGTCATAAATGTGTTTACGACAGCCATGGATGAATTTTACAGCAGCATTTATGGTGGGAGGAACCAGATGATGGGCCTGCTCAGCTGTCTAGTGGGGGCGAGGTCTGGCCCATGGTGCAAAAATGTTGGAAACCCCTGGTATAAATGTCAGTGGTGAATTGCCACTTGTTAAGCTGTTGTTTTTCACATTTCCTGTTGTGCACCAAGACATGCAACTGCTGAGCATTGAGAAGTACAACTCTCAATTTCATAGGTAGCTGGAATTTGCTGTCAAAAAATAATAATACTGATAGATTTAATTTGACAGATGTAAAAAAATAGATCCCATATCATATATATAACCCCTTATTAAATAAGTTGTTTCAGGACAGGGGCTGATTAATATTGGATTAAAAATCCATAGTTTAACTTAATTGCTGCATTTGGGCATCATGACAAACCATGATTTATTCTGACACGAAGACCATTTGTCTTGTGTGCATTCCTCCATTCCCTCCAGTAAAACTGAAAGGAGAAAGGTGAGAACTTTTATTTTGATTAGCCAAAGCTTGCTACCTTGTTTGAAAGCTACCAAACTGTTGAAACTTGACAGATCCCAACTATAGTTCGCCTGAAACAAGTCAGTTTCACAAAGCATGGTTTATCATGCCATCTGAATGTGTGCAATACCTTTCCTCAGAGAAGAGTGGTTTTCAAGAGGAGTGGTGATTCTTCTAATTAGGATGTTTGTTATGTGATATGAAATAAATCTTAGTCAGTGTAATTAATTAGGTAGAATGATAATGGATATTATATCCATATCTTGAAAAAGAATGATTGGTGAGGACCTTTTTGTTTGTGTTTTGATAATGTGCGCACATGTTGCCACAAGTTCTATCCCAGAAGAGGCTTTCCGTTTGCCACGAAAGGAGGAATGCCTCTTTTGAGATGGCCTCTTACTCTATTTTTCTAAAGCCCAGCATTAAAAATAGCCAGCAATTAAGAGAATTCCTTCTCAATTATTAATGTAGTGTATATATTTTTCGTCAAATTGACCAAACTGAATAAAATATATAAAAGGACACCCTGCTTTTCAAGAAATGTCACATTTTAATACAGAGCGATCAGTTTCTGTTCCATTTTGCTGCCCCCTCTTCATTCATTTTTGCTGCATAACATATTCATCACCATAACAGTGTGCTTTTAGGTTTCCTCATGTGAGGCATCTCCTTGTACCCTTATTGAAGATAAGTCTCTAAATGGTAACGGTTACAATGTCTGAACTTGGTTACTTTCACTTCAGCAACAAAACTAACATTCTGTGTGCCTTCAACATTATTATTTTTTTTGTTTCCTGGCCGAAGCTTGATTTCACAGAATTTGGGGGAAAGAAAATATTTCACGACTGACCGTTGTGCAAAGATCTTCCATGCTCTTTGTGGAGCAACCACCGCACTGCATTGAACATCTCTTCTTTTAAGGCTTGCTTACAGAATGTGTGTGACTGCCGGGGCAGCTGCCTCGCTCTCCAGTTTTCATAAACGGTTCCTGTTTTCTTTCCCAGGGCAATGACATCATTGCTGCGGCCAAGCGGATGGCCCTACTGATGGCTGAGATGTCACGCCTGGTAAGAGGCGGCAGTGGGACTAAGCGGGCGCTCATCCAGTGTGCCAAGGATATCGCAAAGGCTTCGGACGAAGTCACAAAACTGGCCAAGGAGGTGGCAAAACAATGCACTGACAAGCGCATCAGAACAAACCTTTTGCAGGTAGGTGGTTGAAGGAGAGATGGGGTTCTGAGGATGCTGAACTCCCATTGATCCCTTTCAGGTGGTGATCATTTCTGATGACCTTATGTTTGCCTGAAGTGCTTTGTCCTGTTCAAGCTTGCCCAACCTTTGGGTTTTGGACTTCAATTCCCAGAAGCCTAAGTCAATTCCCCAAAGCACTGATCTGCCAATGTACTGACTAAGGGTTCTGGGAATTGAAGCCCCCCTGTGGGGCTTGGGCTCCGCATTAGGAACCACTGGTCTAGTTCTATATATACACCATAGTTTAAGGATACAGGCAGCCTGGAGTGTGTCCAAGCGGATGGTGAGCAGAACGGTGAAGGATCTGGAAAGCAAGCCCTGTGATGAATGTTTTTAGCTCAGAAAAGGGGGTACACAGAAAGAGCCTTCTCAAAGATTGTATTTTTGCACCACAATCGGGCACACCTTGGGCAATTTTGTGCCAGCTAATCTTTTTCACACTAGGTCAGACACAGCGAGCTGCAAAATCAATTCACCAAAAGGTGGCTTCATTTTGGCAGCTTCACATCTGGCCTAGACACAAAAGAAGAATCTTAAAAAGAAGATTTAAAGATGTATATGATAGCCGTCTTCCTATACATATATAAGGGACTGTGAGATGGAAGATGGAGTAAGCTTGTTTTCTGCTGCTTTAAGTGACAGGATCTGAGCTGTTTAAATTACAAGAAAAGTGATTCCAACAACGTTAGGAAGAACTTCCTGATAAAGAGACCAGCTGAGCAATTGAAACAGGCTGCTCTCTCTGCCAAGGGAGGCTATAATCCTAGTTTGAATACTGATTTTTAAAGGATATATCATTCAAAATGTTTGTGCGTCAGCAAGGTTTGGATTAGATGACCTTTGGGATCTCTTCTAGCCTTCATATTCTATTGTGTAAACAGAGGCTTGTGAGAAGAGAGTGAAATAATTTGCTACCACCCTTCAAGTGGTGGCCTTCTCACTCTGAAGGACCATAGCTCCTCAAGTGAGCCTTTCTAGCCAGTGATGCACTGCAGCAGGTTCTGCAGAACCGGTAGCGGAAATTCTCCCAGGCCATGCCCACTTGGTTGGCCATACCCACCTCCATAGCCCATAATGCCGGATGTTTGGCCACGCCCACAGCTTTGGCCCCACGCACAGATTTGGCCAGCCCACAGAGTAGGTAGCAAAATTTTTTTTTTGCAGTGCATCACTGTTTCTAGCCATTTAAGATATTCAGAGGAGGCCACTCTTTTGGTCCAATTTCTTTTGCAGGTGCATTTGATGGGGACGTGAGAGGCAGCCTTTTCTGTGGCTGTTCTCTGATTGTGGGATCCTCTCCCTTGAGAGGTTCAATTGGCCCTATATCCTTTTCTCCTTCTGCCAACAGTTGAAGACCCAAGATGGTACTAGGGTTAAGGACCTGATTGCTGGGTGTTTTTTTAAATCAGTGGGCAGGATATAAATGTCATTCATTCATTCAATCAATCAATCAATCATAAATAGATACAGGTACAGTAATACGTCATACAAAAGTCTGCTTCATACAACATCGGATTCATATAACATTGCCTAATTCTTTGAAAAAAGTTGCCTCATACAAAGTTGTGCGACTTTGTATGAGGCATTGGGGTTTTCCCAGGTTGCATTGTGCCTGGGCAGTATAAAAGGCAGGACATATGCGTGCATTGCTCTTGTGGGTTTTGCACGAGGCGAAGAGTGTTTAGGAGTGGTTTTGAGTGCGATTTTGGATTTTTTTTAAAAAAAAATCATCAGAATTTTTAGAAGCATTCCTGGGGTTTTTGCAGCATTCTTCAGGTTCTTGGACAATCAGGGTTGTTTGACATATTTTTAGCCTTTAGACAATGATTTCTTAAAGTTCTGTCTGTTTCCTTGACTTTGCCCTGAAGTCTGTGCTGTTACAGTACAATGTATCTCTATGGAGACGACGTTGTACGAGGCATCGCGGCAAGGATTTGGACGTTGTATGAGGCATCGCGGCTAGGATTTTGCATGCCTCATACAAAGTCCAAATCCGTATAAAGTCGAAACTTGTGGAACCACGTTTGGCCATTGTATGAGGTATCACTGTACTTGTCTATTTTCTATTTTGTACTATGTCTATTTTCAGATGCTTTCAATGAATTTAAATTGTTACTGTGCTTTTAATTATTTTAACTTACAATTTGTTATGCTTTTAGTGTCACTTCTTTTAACATTGTGAGCTGTCTTGAGTCTCCTTGCTGGGAGAAAGGCATCCTTCAAAGGGCACTAAACCTCCATCAATCAAATCAAATTCTTTATTACGGCCAATGGCCAGTTACAGTAAATACAGTTTAAACAGATAAAACTAACAACTACTAATGGGTGCTGCATCCCAGGTGTTTCCGTTTCCAACACGTTCAAATAAAATTCAGTGAAGTAGTTACATATAATTCCGGGATTAAAACCATTGTCATTAACCTAATACATTAACATTATAAAATCACCAAGGTATATTAAAATACCCGCCCTGAGTCGGGTTCTACCTGAGTGGGCGGCATATATAAATAAGACTATTAAATTAAATTAAATTAAATTAAAATCCCAAATTAAAACTGACCATTGATTTAAAAATGTCTATATGTACTCTGATATGCAGGAGCTAATAACCACTAGGCCTGGAGTTATGATACCATAAAAATGTTGGGATAGGCTTGATATCTACTTATTGACTATTGATCTTACACTGAGACATCCTGACCCTCCCTCCATCCATCAGTAGAAATGCACTTTGTGACAGAGAAAATTTGAAATGGGGGAGACTATGTAGTAAAGTAATTCCAGTATGGTCCATGTGTTGTTAAGAAAACTTATATTAACTTTTTTTTTTACTGCCACTGGAGTGTGCTGATTTTTTTTCTCCCAAGGAAAAATCATGAGTGTCTTGGGATAAGTGGTCTGTTGTTCATAAGGAAAATTAATCATGTCCCATTTATGCTCATTACTTTGCTATTTTTAAATAAGCTCTTGAGAGGGATCATATGCCCCCTGAGAAGCAGTTGAATTATATTGAGAAGAAAGCCCAGGAAGCTCTTTGACCAGGCTTTCAATTCTGTTGCCATAGGTCTGTGAACGAATCCCAACCATAAGTACCCAGCTGAAAATCCTCTCTACTGTCAAAGCAACCATGTTGGGCCGGACTAATATCAGCGACGAGGAGTCTGAACAGGTAATCATCCTGAATGGGGAGTACGGGTGGAGGCTTTGTGTATTATATTGGGCAATTTTATCTCTTGCACAAGGTGGCAGTTATTCCTGTAAAATGATCTCTAACAGCAACGTCTCATTTTGACTCTTGTTAAAAACTGAAGTCACTTTTCTTGGCTTCAGTTGTGTTAGGACTAAAAAGAAGGGCTTGCAACTGTGCTTACCAGCTGGGACCTCTTGTATCAAATATGTCGGATGAATTTTCCCCAGGTGTTCTTTGAAAAATGGGCCGGTGTTGCAAATAAAATTCTTAGCAAAACATACACCTGGGGCAGGTATAGGAGGTATGTAGCCCTCCTGCTGTTGCTTGTCTCCAGGTTCCACCAGCCCTGGGTAACATAAAAGGTTTCCCTTGCTCGAAAGCCAGTCGTATCTGACTCTAGGGTTCAGTGCTCATCTGTTTCTAAGCCGAAGAGCTAGTGCTGTCTGCTTCTGCAGACGTTTCCGTGGTCATGTGGCAGGCATGACTAGACACCGGAGTGCACGGAACACTGTTACCTTCCCATCAAAGTGGTACCTAATTATCTACTTGTAATTCCTTGCTTTCGAACCGCTAGGTTGGCAGGAGCTTGGATATAGACGGGAGCTCACTTTGTTGTGCAGCACTCAGGACTCGAACTGCTGACCTGTTGACCTTCCAGTTGTCAAGTTCACCATCTTAAGTACTAAGCCACCCACAGCCCAAGGGAAATGGTTGTTGAGCAATAGCTGGATTGGCATGCAGTCCGTAGTCTGATCTGTCTGTTTGTATGAGACCTGGGGTCAGAATTCCTTTTAGTTTGGGTCAAAGTCAGTGGGAAATTTTTTCTTTCTTTGCTGGGCAGTGTAATATGGTTCTTACTAGTATAAAGCCTAGTCTGGCTTGATTAGAGGAATAACATTTTCAACTAGTGTTTACTGCTATTCACTAGCTCCCCCTGGTGGGTAAGAAAGAAATGGTACTTTGGAAGTGGCCCCTCCCTCCCTGACATAGGACAACAGACCAGGTCTATTGGTTTTCATCTGAATTAAAGATAGGGGATGCTATTTAAATAATGTCCTGCTACTCTTTGCTGTGGGTCAGTTACTATGAACTTTTTTTATTGTTTCAACCACACTTATTTCCCATCAGATCAAAAAATGAGATGAAAAAATAGGATTTGACAGATTTCTAATGATTAGCTAAAGAAACGTCTTCTAAAGTTAATGTGGGTCTAAAGTAACAGTTCCTCTGTGTGTCTGTGTGTGTGTGTGTACACACTGTTGCTCCAAGTCTTACCTGGGGGTTTCAGAGCTTTGGGCTGATCACTGTCAAGACACGGAGGGCTAGAACAGTTGGGGTCCCATCCTTTTCTCACGCACATATCTTTTTTAGGAGCTGAGAAGTAATCTTAGATCAGTGGTTCAAGACCTGTGATCTACAGACCCCTGGGGCTCTGTGATGTCATTGTGAAGGCTTAATGTAGGGGTGGGGACTGTCCAGCCTGGAAACATTTGTTCTGGCCACGGCAAGCACTGCGGCTGGCCGTTTCCAACCCCTCCTCTGAAAATACCTGTCAAGTATCCTGCATTGGCCAGGATTTCCCATTTTCAGTGCTCTTTCCTCTCCTTTCCCGCCGCCGTCACGTATTTGAGCGGCGGGGAAAGGGGTTACTGCACATGCGCGCCCATGGGTTACTGCGCATGCATGCTCACGGTGTGCATGCGCAAATGGGTTACTGGCACGCATGCACAGTAATTTTCCATATTTTGTGGAGCCACACTTCACAGGTATGCCCCTGAATGCTCCACCCCCCCACCCCTTTCCTGACATGCACAAGAGGTAGCAGCACCCTAATCTTTGCCGGGTGACTATCCTCAGATTCACAAATAAAAGGAGTGTGTGCATTAACGGATTAACTTATTTCCCCCTCTCTCCAAATTTGAAGACCCTTCATAAGAAAACTGAAATAATTGAGGCAGTCTGCTGTGACTTAGTGGTTAAGACGCTGAAGTTGATGACTGGAAGTTTGGCAGGTCAGCAGTTCAAGACCCAAGTACTGTACTTTATCTAGTACTTGAAGTCATGGTGGGCCACAGCCCTAAAAGGTATTTAAAGGGGGTCTGTGGGTGAAGGAAAGGTCAAGAACCCGTCTTGGACTATGCCGCCCACACCCATGTCCCAATTCCTGCCAGCATGGTTTGGAAGACTCTAAAATATGTAGGTTCTGACCTTCCCAAAATGTGTGTCTGTGTTGTATGTGGAGCACCTGGATGTGCACATGCTTGTTTGTTTTTAGGTGCCACCTTATGATTGTCTTTGCACAACTTAGAGTAGATGAAGTGTTTTCCCCTCCCCGTGATCCACAGGCTCTTACCTAGCAAATCAGCCACAAACCTATACAAAGTTTAGGACTTTCAAAAACATGAAGAGCTAAGAACATTGGGAACACCGAGAAAATTAATACTATTAAAATCGAAACAATCAGGTTTCTTTTCCCATTTTTGTTAGGGTTTTGCCCAGTGCTTGCACGTTGGATTACAGAATTTGGTTTAAAATGGTAATTTTCAAATTGTTTTGACTTTTTCTAAGTGGTCTCTTGGGGACTGCAGTGGCTAAGACGCTGACTGGAAGGCAGGAGGTCAGCAGCTCGATTCCCGAGTACTGCAGGACGGAATGAGCTCCCGTCTTTGTTCCAGCTCCTGTCAACCTAGCAGTTCGAAAGCAAGACATTGCAAGTAGATCAATAGAGACCACTTTGGTGGGAAGGTAAACAGCGCTCCGTGAACTGTGTCTAGTCATACCTGCCACATGACCACGGAAACGTCTGCAGAAGCAGACAGCGTTGGCTCTTTGGCTTTGAAACAGAAATGAGCACAGAACCCTAGAGTGGATACAACTGCCTTTCGAGCAAGGGAAACCTTTACCTTTACTAAGTAGTCTCTGGCTTAATACTATTAAAAGCCATTTGAATTCCATACAGTTCTTCAGCACAAAGTCAGTGTGCAGGTACTAACAAATAGGTGTTGTGATTCTTACTAGAGGTCAGTAAATAGGCATGGTCTTTCTGCGAATGCAGCCTTTTGTCTTGTTATACTTCATGGCTGGAGTGAGGTAGGCTGACTTTTCCAAGTACAGTGGAACCTCATACAACAATTGCCCCATATAGCAATGAAATTGCATAACAATTAGGTTTTTGGGGGGTGGGGTGGGGGTGGGAATGGTATCCCGCATAACAATTTTCCCTATGGGGAAAAAACGTACAACAATTTTTCAATGGGAAAACCACTTAGCAAAAAATAATAATAATTGTACGATGCATCCCATGGTATAACAATTGTTTTGTACAACAAGCACCGTGGAACGGAAGAAAATCATTGCATGAGGTACCACTGTAGCATTAGAAAAGACAGCTGACGCCTTTCCAAAAAAACATGTTTTAAAGCCCCCCTCTCTCTTGTGTAGGCCACTGAGATGCTGGTTCACAATGCCCAGAACCTCATGCAGTCTGTCAAGGAGACGGTTCGAGAAGCGGAGGCAGCCTCTATCAAGATTAGAACAGATGCTGGATTCACTCTACGCTGGGTCAGAAAAACACCCTGGTACCAGTAAAAACACAACCTCTCTGCTCCCCAAAGTGTTGACCTTTTCTCTGAAATCCCTTGTGAAGCAAAGAGAATTCTGTAACCGCCAGAAGGTGCTGCAAAGATTAAAACTAGTCTCCCGAAGCCTCACTTCTAGGGCTTTAATAGTTGAGCTTCCTTTGGTATTTAACCTCACCATAGTTAATTTCCAAAACGACGACTACTTTTTCCTCTTGCTTTTGAGGGTTTTAAATGTCTTTCCATAAACACTATAATTTCAATCTGTTTCTCTGCCCCACGTTATACAGTGTATATTCCAGTGGTTTCCATGAGGCAATATATGAAGATTTCACTTTGGCATGGATTGAAACGTTGGAACGCACTTGGGTTTGCTTAGCTGTTATTCGTGAGGGACAATCAGAAAACAAATAGTCCAACGTTTCAGTCTTCCATTCCTTTTTCTAACCCCTTCCAGAATGGCGTGTTGCTAACTTTTAAATTCCTATAAAAATTCCCTGCTACCAGAGCCAAAGTGCTGTGCTTAAAACATTTAACAACCTACCCACCCCAACCTAGTAACATCTCAAGTATCAAAATTAGTGAATTACCTTTGTAATGCCTACCAAGCCAGCCTACCAAACTTTGACAATAGGGCAGATTGGTAGAGGTTGTTCCAGGTATTTGTTTTCTCAGGAAGGGGGTGTCAGGCACCCAGGAAGACCACCTGGCATTCCCATGTCTTACCTTGATATAGAACAGTTGCTAGTTGATGACATCTTCTGAACATTAGGGCCTTTCCTACAAATCAGAAAGGCTGTTGCTTGCCCTGCCTTTTTGATTGTTGTTAGAGAAAATACGGTTCTGAAATGTTTCAGCCCTGCTGAAACAGTAGATCTCTTCTACCGAAGAGCCTAGAGGAGAGATTGATGGTACGATGATAGAACATCTCCTTTGAGGCTTCAGGAAGAGTTCGAGCTTCATGCTTTATATGCTTCCTAATGAAATACTGAACATATACTTCATAAATGCAACCCTTTCCCCCCATTAGAGACGCTCTTAGTTGGGGTGGCCTCTTTCAACCATGATAGGAATACTGAGTTTTGGAAGGTGTTCAGAGCTAAAGTAATGTTGCCTTACTTTAGCATATTTTATGCACAATCTAGGAACAAATAGTTTTTTTGCATTTACACAGAATGAGAATGTTGGGCCGGGTGCAACAGAACTATCCCTCACCTAAGTGCTGCTGACACTAATGATAGAGCACATTTGCCTTTTGTAGAGGCTCCTGTAACTCTACTTCTGAACTGCTTGTGTGTATTTGACAAGGAATCATGCACTAATGCTGCAGTGTCTGTGCTGTAATTGCAACCAGTTTATCCTCTGGAGAGGTAGGCGTGTGCTTGCTGGAAGGGCTATTACACTTGTTTATCTATTAAAATTGCTTAACATTTCCCTGGTGTGCCCTTCTATCTCTGGGGCAATTTGAAAGTGGAACTTTGAAGCAGAGAAATAGTTTTTTAATCTCTTATCTCAAACTGCCAAAAGCAAAGGAGCTTGCTTCTTGACTTTTTGTGCCTAGTGGTTGTTTGACTGCAAGGTACTCAAAACTGTAATTTAGTTTCTGGCAGTTAAGTAGCCACAAACAACACCTGAAAGGGAATATCTCCGCCTTGGCCTGGGTGCCTTGCTTTTCGCTTGGTTTATATGAACTGGGCAGAAAGGAGAGATCAGGACAGGCATGGGACAAGTTTCCCTCCAGAACTTTTTGGACTGCAACACCCATCTGCCTAGCGCCATCCATGCAGGCTGAGGAGTTACAGCCCAGTAACACTTGGGAGGGCCATACCTTGCTTGCCTCTGCTCTAGAGCAGGGATGCCCAAACTCCGGCCTGTGGGCCAGATCCACCCCGATGCCAATTCATCCGGCCTACGCCGCCCTCGTCGCTCCCAGAAGCGGAAGTAAAACGCACCCGTACCGGAGTTTGGACACCCCTGGTTTAAGCAGAGAAAATGGCAGCCTAAAACTATCTCATCCCGTTACAAAACATATATGTTGCAAAACAGATTGCAAGGCGCATTTTACTTCCACTTCTGGTGGGAGGAACCACATGAATGGGCCATGTGACTGGCCTTCTGAACCATGTGACCGGCCCGAGGCCCAAAAAGTTTGGGCACCCCTGCTCTAGTGGCTTTTCAGAATGTCTTATCAACTCATACTTTGACCTTTCATTGAGTTTTTGAAAAACACTTCACCATTTAATAGCTTGACTTTCTATTAATGCAATATTACTAATGCCTTTAATTACATGATTGTTTATACCAAAGACTGCTTTTTTTTTTGGTTGAGGAATGTTTGAAGGAAAGCTCTGAATTATACTTGTCTTGGCTATTTCTCTGGAATGTTTGCTAAGCTGAAAAAGATCTTTTATAGAAGTTAATTATCTTCTACACCTTATGCAATTTACGCTTTCCTGAACACTTCTGTCCATCAGGCCTAAGATGAAGCAAACTTGAATGTCTGGAGCATTTTGCCACTAAATACCTTTGTTTATAAAACAGAATTTTGTTGTATATGCTAATATTTTCAACTTTCTTTGTTCTGTTCAAACAAAATAAAAAATGCATTTGTATAAAAAAAACTCAGTGCAGGATTTTCATTTGAATGGAACTATTTTAATTTTGCCTATTCGTATGTTTAGCTCAGTTACTACAAGACTTGCCAACTACAGCTGGCCCTCCAAAAATCCAAGTTTTAGGTTCCATCCCCTGTACTTCCTAGATTGCTGTTGCGCTGCAGTGACTATCTAGGAAGTTCAGGAAATTTTAAAAGATTGTGGTTGCTGGTGGGCGACTCCGAGACAAGGAAAGTGGCCAATGGAGGTAACCAGTTGCCACAGAACAGTGCAGATTTTCAACTGTGTGGAAGGTTGGGGCACCAACACTCATAATTACTTGAAAAGCACATGGATTATTCACACGCTTGATTAGAGGCTGAAAATAATCATTTAAGATGTTTTCCCCTTGACATCCTGTTTTTGATAAACAACCAACAGCATTTCCAATGAGATTAATATATGGTCTTAGGATGTCTTCTTTGACAGATTGTTTGTTTCTATGGAATAATGGCTCATTGGTTTATTTATTAAGCCATTTCAACTCAGTGTTGACTTCAATAAACATGGTCATCTTGAGCTCAATTAATTACCCAATAAAGATGTGAGTAATAAGATATTCCTACTTCATTTTCACTGTGCCCTGTGCCTTTTATACGACACAACCAAAGTGCAGCTGAATTGTTTTAACAAACATTATGATCCAGTACTGAATAAAGGTATTGGTGTAGGCACACTCTTCCTTTGTCTCTAGCAAGCAGCAACCACTTTGCCATGTCTCTTTCAAGATTTAAACTGATGCAGCTTTTTACACATTAGTGCTACGAATCAAGGGCTGAAATGCTGTTACTGTAACTTAAGACACGTAAGGCTGACAATATCATAATTGGCATTTTTTTTAAAAAAGTAAACATTTCTGATTTCTCTCCTGAGGTGCCTGTGTAATCAACTTTGATAGTTGTGAAACTGTGGAACCTACAGGTTGGGCGAAGGAAATCTAAAATTACTAAAAAATTGCTGCCACCTCTGAAGTGGTCTTGGGGGTGGACATTTTCAGTAATAAAAGACCCCTGTGACCTCTCCCTCCATTGTTTTCTGGTGATCACATAGGAGGAGATAAGTTGGAAATGTTTAATTTCTGAAAAATCACTGCTGCTGTTGATGTCATCAGCCTTATGTGGCACAAGGTACAGAAACAAGATTTCAACTAAACGTGTGCTCTGTCTTGCTCTCAGAGACTTTGCCTATTGCTAAACTAACATCTTGTTGTATTAATGGGCTGCTTTCCCACAACAGGTGCTCTAGTAAACACATGAACATGTAGTAGGTACTGCATTAACATGTTCTACTAATTGTCCTGTGCTGGATAATATGATGATAATGGGCACAGAGCTGGGCGGGTTGAGGAGGATGGTGGAGGACAGAGGTGCCTGGAGGACGATGGTCCATAGGGTCGCAAAGGGTCGGAACCGACTGTGCGACTGAACAAAAAAAGGATATGATCTAGACAATTAACTGAATGAGGTGACACAGCTGAGTTCCCTTTTATTTAATTACAAATTAGCAACACAACCTTTAAATAAAGCCTGCTGCCTATAATGAGCTACCCTTGAGGTATGCATGGCACAAACAATTAGGTGTAAGGTGACAAAACACTTGACAAGTGGCAATACCTTTTAAACTAGGCAAAGACTTTACTTTTAAACAGGTTTCACCTTCAGAGTCTAAGTTGTAGAAAAATCAAGGCTTGGCTACAGATTGTCTGCTGAATTCATAAGCTGATAAGGCAAAAAGTTATGACTTAAAAGGCAGCATGTTGTAAACAGTGCAGGGAAACCCTTTTCTATACCACGGAGGATCCCATCTTCCAAATGGCTTTTGCACTCTGGCCCCCTGCCTTTTCCTAACAGCCCTTGGAAAAGTATTACCAAAAAAAAAATCACCATTTCTAACAGGCTGTAAGCTCATCATCAGCTTCTTTCAGTACTGTCCAATTTATGGTGTGTTCTCTGTTGAGAAGCGCCGGCATTCCTCTTGTGCTTTGGTAGTTTGCTTGGCAGTGTAAAGTGTTAGCTCGTTCTGTAGACTGTCCCAGATCATGAATCCAATCCATGAACCAAATGGTTCACAAAAAGCAAAAAGGTTACAGGAAATTATTCTATTTCAAAGCCACATATAAAAAAAGACCTAATAAACTACAATTTAGATTGAAAAGCAGCAGTGTGTGGGAATGAGTCCAATCAGAGGAATTGTTAGAACTGGCATCTAAGAGTAGCTGAAGGACCCATTTCCCCCCTTCAAATGAAAAGAAAAACCAGATACGTAAAAATTGACACTTATCTCCCAGCAAGGAAGGGATCTTGTGTCTCATGTTCGCACTTGGAATTTCCCTGCTTTGGTGATGTATTTCACCCCTTTAAATGGTTTGTATTTTTCTCCATACATGTCAAGCCGATTTACTTTCAGTCCTGTAAAGAGAAATAAAATCCATGTACAAATATCTCATGGCAAAAGAAACCATTACTGATACAGTATACAACACTCAAAATGAATCTTTAACAGAAATGAAGTTAAAGTCAATAGCTAATCTCCCATCTTAGAAAGCAGGATGGTCATTCCCAGCCTTTGGCCTTGCACTTGGGACTCTCAGATGCCCAGGGTCAACGATTCCAGGAGTTGTGCTCCAAAACATGATGAGGCCAAAGCCACAGTTTTTGAGGGAAAATCCAACACTTTTCCCCATTAGTCACAGTTCTGTACATGGTTGAAAGTTAGCTTATGACTGATTTTTTTTTGCTATTCTAATAAAAGGTATCACACATCCTTGCCATTACATTAAGTAAAAGTACCACGTGGCTCCCCACCCACCCCCTTTTTTGGTATAGGACTATGTTTTATATTGCTGGCTGTGGTTTGAGTATCTGGCTGTGGAGACAGAAGTGGTGAGTTGGATTTCCCCAGAGAAGAACCAGTCTGTGTAGCCATCCCAAAAGAAGGGAAATGGTAAATGATTTTTGAGTACAGTAAAAAACCTGACTTACATATGCCTTGAATTACATAAAATTCAACTTACATAATGATTTTGTGCTAAAACCATGTCCCGATTTACACGATTTCCTATGGGTTTGCTTTGAGTTACATAAAGATTCTTTTTCCTATGGGTTTGCCTTGAGTTATGTAAAAAATCATTTCCCTATGGGTTTGCTTCAATTTACATAAAAAATCATTTTTATATGGGTTTGCTTTGAGTTACATTAAAAAAATAATTTTTCCTACGGATTTGCTTTGAGTTACATAAAAAAAACGATTTAAGCAAAAGCCTACAGAATGGACTTTTCCGTAAGTAGGGGTTTTACTATATTCTCTACCTAAAAAACCCTGGAAAGGTGTCCAAAAGTCAAAATCAACTGGACAGTGCAGAATTATTATTACCTCTCATATGGAAAGTGCTGGGACTGAGAGCTAAATCTATTCTGGACATTTATTTCTCTCAACTGTGTTCCTACTTGCTGCCTCTTCAGTTTGTTCCAAAAAAATAACAATGGGAACTCTTGAATTGTAAGAATAACCCTCTCGTTGCATAGCCCAGTCCCAGATTTATATCTCAGTCACAGTATAGTTAGCTAGAAGACAAGAAATGTTTTCTTGTCTGTTAATGTTAGATATACATTTAAAAAGACATTTAGGAACCTTACATAATGAAAAAATCTAATTTAAAAGTTACAACAAGATAAAATCCAATTGCTAGAACCTAATGAGAGAAAACCTTTTGAAGCAATAGTATTCAACTATTCTCCCACTGGTTCAGTAGGTCAGAATATAGTTGATAATAGCAATTGGATTACAGTATCACAAAACAGTTTGGAGCATACTCCAATACATAAATAAAACTGTAATGAAAGTCAGGTTGTATAACTTCTTTTAATTGACATCTCTGAGTAGCCTACTCAAAAAAGCTAATTGTATTGGCCAGAATCTGTTGATGTTTGCATAAGATTTGTGTGACCTGCCATTGTGCAACTGGGCATGTAATCAGGCATCAAAGAGAGATCAGCCCAGCATCTTGTAAATAAGCCACAATTAGCTGCATCAAGTTACATCAGGGGACAGTAGAGGAAATTGCTTGCAAGTAGCAACGCTACACTCAGAAATGCCAAGTCATCAGGTTGCTCTATAGTACTGGTCTCCAAGCAATTTTGAACTCTCATGGCTCTAAGAAGGGTTGTGTATAACAGCAGCCATACCTAGTAACTGTGTAACCTGGTAACACAGACATAACTGAATGAAAGGCTATTGGAAGCAACTTTCAAATTATGAACTAGTAACAGTAGTAAATCCAGGAACTGGATAGTGGCATTTTCAATATTACGCAAAAGTAGAGATCATAATGATTGGTAGAGTTTTGTGATTGTCACTTACGAGTGAAAGCAGCATCTGTTGAAACAGTCACAGTATTGTGATGGCAAGGGGAAACTGACACATTTAAGTTCCTGTGAAATGCAACATGGCAGAAGTATATAATTAAATGGCCCTCAGTCTATAGTGGACCTTGAAAGGTCAGAGGATGTGAATAATCCATGGTCTTAACTTTTTAAAAAGGGATTATTAAAATTGGACCATGGAATGTAAGAATTTTATATGAAGGAGGAAAATTAGCAAATGTAATAAAAGAAATGAAAAAAGTTGAAACTAAAGATATCTGGCTCAGCAGCGCAAGCTGGTATGGGAATGGAAAACTAAAAAGTACTGATGATTTCACTATCCATTATTCAGGGCCAGAATATATTAATCAATGCAGTATTTCTGATAAGATTTGTTTTAGATAAAATGATTATGTTACAATTACATAGAAGATGGGTAAATAAGCAAAATACAAATCTATGCTCCTACTAACGATGCCGCGTATGAAAAGAAGATGAACTTTATTATCAGCTTAATACTCTTTTAAATTATATAAAGAAACATAACATTCATTTTATATTAGGAGACTTTAAGGCAAATGCCAGTAAAAGAAGAATCAATACTGTGGTAGGGCAGTATGAATTAGGGATTCGAAATGAAGAAAAAAACTAATTCAGTATTGCCAAGAAACAAATATGATCATATTAAACACATGGTTCATTTAACCATCACAATACATGCATGGAATCCTCTCAATGTAAAGATGAACACATTGTACAGTATGTAATCAAATCACAGATTTTAAAATAATGCTTGTTGTTGTTCAGTCGCACAGTCGGTTCCGACCCTTTGCGACCCTATGGACCATTGCTCTCCAGGCGCCTCTGTCCTCCACCATCCCCCTCAGCCCTCCCAGCTCTGTGCCCATTGTGTCTACAATGCCATCTAGCCATCTCATCCTTGGCCTCCCCCTTCTTCTTTTGCCCTCCACCTTTCCCAACATCAATGCCTTCTCAAGTGAATCCCCCCTTCTCATTTGATGTCCAAAGTATTTTAGCTTCATCTTTACTATTTGACCTTCCAGTGAGCATTCAGGGTTAATTTCTTCTAAGATTGACCTATTTGTTCTCCTCGCTGTCCAGGGGACTCTCAAAACCCTCCTCCAACACCACATTTCAAAGGCATCTATTCTTCTGTGTTCAGCCTTCCTAATTGTCCAGCTCTCACATCCGTACATTACTACTGGGAAAACCATTGCTTTGACTATTCTAATTTTTGTTTTCAGTGTGATGTCTCTGCTTTTCACTATGTTCCCCAGGTTTCTCATTGCTTGTCTCCCAAGAATCAGTCGCCTTTTTATTTCATGGCTACAATCCCCATCTGCCGTGATCTTTGATCCTAGAAAAGTGAAATCTGTCACTGCTTCTACTTCTTCCCCATCTATCTTCCAGGAACTGATTGGGCCTGTTGCCATTATCTTGGTTTTCTTGATATTGAGTCTCAAGCCAGCTTTTGCACTCTCCTCCTTCAGCCCAATCAAGAGATTCTTTAGGTCTTCCTCACTTTCTGCCATTAGGGTTGTATCGTCTGCATATCTCAGATTGTTGATATTTCTCCCAGCGATTTTAATCCCATATTGTGATTCATCCATCCCTGCACTGCGCATTATGTGCTCTGTGTATAGGTTGAATAAGCATGGTGACAAAATGCAGCCTTGTCTTACTCCTTTTCCTATTCCAAACCACTCTGTCATTCCATGTTCTGTCCTAACTGTTGCTTCTTGGTTCATGTACAGATTTCTCAGGAGGCATATGAGGTGCTCTGGTATTCCCATCTCTTTAATTACTTGCCACATCTTGTTGTGGTCCACACAGTCAAATGCCTTAGTGTAGTCAATAAAACAGAAGTAAACTTGTTTCTGGTATTCCTTTGTTTTCTCCATGATCCAGCGTATGTTGGCAATGTGGTCTCTAGTCCCCCTGCCTCTTCTGAAACCTGCCTGCACCTCTGGTAATTCTCTTTCCACATGCTGCTGAAGTCTATCCTGTATTATCTTGAGCATCACCTTACTGGCGTGTGGGATGAGCGCGATTGTTCGATAATTTGAACATTCTTTGGCATTGCCCTTTTTTGGGATTGGACGTATACTGATCTTTTCCAATCCTGTGGCCATTGTTTTGTTTTCCAAATCTGCTGGCATATTGAATGCAGTAATTTGACGCCGTCATCTTTTAGCGCTTTAAAGAATTCAACTGGGATACCATCATCTCCACTCGCTTTGTTGTTTGCAGTGCTCTTTAGGGCCTTTATGACTTCGCTCTCCAGGATGTCTGGCTCAGGTTCTACTTCTTCATCATTGTGATTGTCAGGAGTGTTGAGATCCTTTTTGTAGAGTTCCTCTGTGTACTCTTTCCATCTTTTCTTAATCTCTTCTGCATCAGCTAGCTCCTTTCCTTCTTTGTCCCTTATAATGGTCATTTTTGCTTTAAATGTTCCCTTAATTTCCCCAATTTTTTTGAAAAGATCTCTGGTTCTGCCTCTTTTGTTGTTTTCCTCCATTTCTCTGCACTGTTCTTTTAGGTAGTTTTCCTTATCTCTCCTTGCTTTTCTTTGAAATTCTGTGTTCCAATGATTGTAGTTTTTCCTTTCTCCTTTGACTTTTGCGTTCCTTCTTTCCTCTGCTATTTTAAGAGCCTCATCAGACAACCACTTTGCTTTCTTACTCTTCTTTTCTTTTGGTATGGTTTTCTTTGCTGCTTCCTGCATGATGTCCCTCATCTCTGTCCATAATTCTTCTGGCACTCTATCTATTAAGTCTAAGCCATTGAATCTATTCATCACCTCCACCGCGTATTCTTTAGGGATGCTGTCTAGGTGATATCTTTCTGGTCTCCGTGTTTTCCTTATTTTCTTTAGTCTAAGCCTGAATTTTGCGATCAATAGGTTGTGATCTGAGCCACAGTCTGCTCCAGGTCTTGTTTTTGCTGACTGTATGGAGGTTCTCCATCTTTGGCTGCAGAGTATGTAGTCAATTTGGTTTCGGTGTTGGCCATCTGGTGATGTCCATGTGTAAAGTCGCCTCTTGTGTTGCTGGAAGAGAGTGTTTGCTATGACCAGTGCGTTCTCTTGGCAGAACTCTATCAATCTTTGCCCTGCTTCATTCTGTACTCCAAGACCAAATTTGCCTGTTATTCCCTCCACTTTTTGATTTCCTACTTTGGCATTCCAGTCTCCTAATATAATTTGGACATCATTTCTTGGCGTCTGTTCTATGAGGTGTTGTAAGCACATAAACCTCTCTTGGAGCAGATATAAATTAAAACCATAACACAGTTGCTGTAAAACTGAGAATAAAACTTGGAAAAGTAAATACCAGAACTAAAGAGTAAGCCAGAAGTATGAGAACTGAAGCAACCTAAGAAATCCAAAGAATTAAATAGAAAATTAGCAAAATGTTTTCAGGAAAATAGAAGTATAAATATCGAGTATATAGAGGACCTGTGGGAAGCCAGGTGGTGGTATATTATAATCAGCAGGAAACGTGTTGTCAAAAAACAGAAGAAGAAGAAGAAGAAAGGAAGATAAAATATGTGACCTAATGGATAAGAGAAGAAAGTGCAAGAATGTAAACCAGCATAGATATAAAATAATAAAAATATTAGAGGAAAGGTCAACAAAACTCAAGAATGATTAATGAATGATCAATATCAATACCACCAACGGCCGGAGGGGAGAGATAAATGCCTTAATTATTTGAAAAGTCTGTTGTTTTGCTGATTGTAAGCTGCCCTGAGTTGCCATAGCGAGTGGCAGCGATATAAATCTAAATAAATAAATAAATAAATAAATAAATAAATATTCATTACTTGCAAAATGAACACAATGACTCCTAATTGCACTAGTGTATTAAGGAAATATCTGGAAATTATAGAAAACCCCTTTTCCAGAAAGAAAAAGTAAATAGCTGCAATAAAGTACTGTTTACTACAAATCAAAAGAAGGAAGTTCCAGGCATCTGATGTGGCTGAAATGCTTTTCAATAATTGGCCTGAAGTTATAAAGAATACTCATGCCAGCAACAAAGGACCAGCTATTTTAATATCGAATGTTGAGAAAGCAACAAGAACTACTAAGGAAGTTAAATCACCTAGACCAGACAAAACTAGCACAGCTTCTAAAAGTGGTGGAAGAGAATAATATTAAGATGCGTACAAAGCTGTCTAACATAGTAGTGTTTCCCAACCTTTGGTTTTTGGACTTCAATTGCCAGAAGCCTAAATCAATTCCCCAAAACACTGACTGGCCAATGTACTGACTTAGGCTTCTGGGAATTGAAGTCCCTCTGTGGGGTGTGGGCCCCACATTGGGAACAACTGATATAGTATATAACTGAGGAAAATTCCTACAGAACTGCTGACAGTCAATATTTATTGCAGTTCTCAAAAAACTAATGCAAAAAAGTAAAACAAATTTAGAACAGATTAATGGACCAGGTTTTAAAGATTCCCCCCCCCCCTAAATTATATACAACAGAATTAAAGTAAAATATGAGTTCATTTAAAGTAATACAGTGGAACCCCTCTTTACGGAATTAATCCGTTCTGTGGGGTTTTCCTTGTAGTGATTTTTCCTTGTAGCAAAGTGCAGTTTCCCATAGGAATGCATTGAAAAATAATTAATCCGTTCTGAAGGTCAGAAAAGAGCCAAAAAAAAAAACCTGTTTTTTCTGTTCAAAACTCTTCATAAAGTGGCAAAAACTTCAAAGTGCACTTTATGAAGAGTTTTGAACAGAAAAAAATTAGTGTTTTTTTGGCTCTTTACTGACCTTCGGAGCAGATGAAAATTAGTTTTCAATGCATTCCCCTGGGAAATCACACTTTGCACCCTCTAGTGGCTAGGTCTGGTAATGACCCGACAGTCAGCTGTTAGTTTCCCCCACCCTGGTAGTGCCAAACGCCACTTTTAAGCTGCCGAAACCTGGCTAAAAAGCAGTTAAAATTACAAAAACAGAACCAAAAAAGTCTCAAACAGCCCTGGCAGCCATGGTGTAGCCGAATGCACTGTCTAAAAATTCTGACAATCTGCTTGTGTGGCGGGGGAAAAACGTGAGCCGAGGCGTCATTTTCTAGAGATTTCCTTCCATGTGACGAGTTTTCCGTTGCGTGAGGTGTCTGTAAAGTAGGGTTCCACTGAATACAGTTTGCATTAACATCAGTAATGGGCAAAAGAGAAGCAGACTTTGACAAAGCATTTGATGGAGATTAACATCATAAATTAATAGAAATACGACATCAACTACATATTGATGGAAACTAACTATATATATATATATATATATATATATATATATATATATATATATATATATATATATATATATATATATATATATATAAAATGAAGAATGTTTGCTAGGAATAAATTGGGAAGATAAAAATAGATGAAGAATTAAGTAATGAAGCAGAAATTAGAAGAAACATCTGCAAATGATGTACGTTGCTGCCAATTTTGTTTAATATTTATTCAGAAAAGTTTAGGCAAAATGTTCTTGCAGATACACTCAAGTAAACAATGTACTCTTAAATAATATAAGATACATTGATGACACAGTCTAGATAGCCAGAAGCTCTGATCAGGTCACAGAAGTAATAACAATGTACACACATGAACACAAATAATGGTGATAAACAGGGATACTTTCAATATAAATACTAGAGGTTTACAACTCACACACAGACCAAGTAAACAAACAGGTGTGTTTGAGATGTTCAGTTAACAGCCATACAGACTGCAATACAGAAAAGCAGCAAAGAACTGAGAAAGCTGGAACAACCTTTATGAAGATGAAGAAAATTTGTAACAAAAAGCTTGTTACATCTTTGAAACTGAAAATGTTAAAATGTTACATATGGTCAACTCTTCTATACATGGGTAGTTTGGAGTAAGAGGGAGCATAAAATGAGCACATTTGAAATGTGGACATACATCTTGGAGAGCAACAAAATAAAGATTGAAGGGTACTTAATTGGATAATGAAACACAAGAGAGTTGATAATTAAGAAATGGCAGCTCTTGTATCTTGAACATCTAATTCACCAAGACAAATACAACACAGTGGTACCTCGAGTTACAAACGCCCCCCGTTATGAAATTTTTGCGATACGAATGAATATCCATTGAAAATAATGCCTTGAGTTACGAATTTTTTCGCGATAAGTAAGTTTCCATATAAATTACATGGTATACAGTGGCCTTTAGTGGCCACTTCTGGTAATGCATTGTGCTCTGCATTGTGTTTCGGGTTATGAAATTTTTGTAATATGGAACATCCCGGGGAACGCATTAAATACGTAACTCGAGGAACCACTGTATATTGCAAAACATAACTGAAGGGAACATTGAGTGCAAATGTGGAAGAGGAGAAAACTGAAATATGCTGGAGAAGTTTAGCTTCATCTCAAATAAAGGTAAACGTCACCCTTGCATGAAAGCCAGTCGTATCCGACTCGAGTTCAGTGCTCATTTCCATTTATAGCCAAAGAGCCAGTGCTGTCTGCATCTGCAAACATTTCCATGGACATGTGGCAGGCATGACTAAACTCCAGAGTGCACAGAATGCTGCTTACCTTCTCATCGAAGTGGTACCTATTTATCTACTTGTAATGTCTTGCTTTCAAACTGCTAGGTTGGTGGGAGCTGGGATAGAGACGGGAACTTACTCCGTCATGTAGCACTTGGGTCTCGAACTGCTGACCTTCCAGTCATCAAGTTCAGTGTCTTAACCACTGTAGTCCCCTTCATCTCAAATAGCTGTACTCAAAACTCAAATCCAGAATGAAAATAAGTTTTCCAAAAACTCGGGGCCTGTCTTAGCTCTGTAAGCTCTTCTTACCAGAAATAGCCAGCTGCTGTATCTTGAACTGAATATTCAGGCTAGGATTTTCTTCTGGCTTGGGAGCACCAGACTGCAAGTTCACCACTCCTTTAAGACATGGCAGTTTCTGGGGAGTAATTTTGCCAATGTCCCATGTTAACACCTGAAAAAAACAACCAAAATATTTACTTAATATTTTTTTCCAAACTCCTCCAAATGTTTCACATACTATATCTTCTCTCAGTGAATCTTTTCAGCAATCCTGCACATAAAGTCAGCGCTCTTAGAGATGGTGTGAATGATAAAATTATACAGTGTTGAAACAGAGGAAGGCTGGGAAGATGAAGAGCAATTTCCCTCACAATTCTAGCCCGATTCATCCAATGCTTGAATTCTTGTAGCTGTCGAGATTCCATGTGGGATGACATCTTTTTATGTTAATTACCTGCTAGTTTAGTAGGATTTGAAGTAGAAATGCTAGCACTGCTTTTCTTTTATTTCTATGAGTTATGTCACTTAGCCTAAGTGAAGTCATCTTAAAAAGCACACTCCACCATTTCCCCAAAACAATGGAAATCACCTCTTGTTCCTTTCTCAAAGCCAAGGTCTGGGAAGCGACCCAAGAGGTGGACTTCTCTCACGAGAAGAGATGCGATCTCTGATAGCCAGCCATCTGCTATCTTTGATCTACACGAAAGTGTCACTTTGAGAAGTCAATTAGCACTTCTCCAGGACAATTTCCCATGGGGGAAAGGTATAAAAACCTACCCAATTTCTTAGATAAGAAGGAGCCCGTTCTCCAATGCTCGAGGACCCTATCGTTTGCCATCTCGATGGGCCTCGATCCGTACCATCCTGCATGGGGCGGCATAGACTGTCGTACTTTACTTTAGGCAAGTGTTAGTTAATTGTTTTTATTTCTTCCATAGGGAAGTAATGTCTTAGTTTAGTTAGATTTAGTTTTCTTATATTCTGCATATATTGGACTCTGCTATTTTTCCAATAAACTTACAAAACGGACTTTGTTTGTCAAGTGTACTCCTTTTTGCTCCCACTGCCAATGGGTGCAAATTGAGGAGGGGGAACTTGAACAATAAGGCCTTATTCCTGAGAGGAGGACTGTGTCTATTTTTGGTCACCTTCGTGGGGACTGTTATCCAGAAGAAATAACTTCGCTCTGCAACCCCGGAATCAGCAAGTTGCTGCTGCAAAGAAGTAACAGAGGTTTCAATCCCCACACACCTGTCTCTCTGTCAAGGCCAGAAGTTCCCCAGAAGCTTTTTGTATGGGAAAGTGGCGTTTCCATCCCAGGGAGCTGTGCAGTTTAATTTCCCCTGTGTAGTTAGTCCCAGATCGCCATTTCTCTACGAACCTATGAGCCAGACTATTTGGACAAAAAGTCTTTCTCTGCCAAGCATAAAGAAAGTGCACCCTTTCGGCCCGCTAGCCAATTCAGGGCTTTGGCCTGTGCTGTGGCTTGCGGAACCACTAGCGGAGGGAAAGTGAGACCTGCCGACAGGTGCGAGGATTCCGATAGTAGCACCCCTGGGTTCAGCTAAAATGCACAACAGCACAAACACATTTAGAGAATTTGCACATGCAATGCTTTACACACAGACTGCATGTTTACTTTTAACTGTTCAGACATTATAGCTACTGTGCAATAAAAAGTGATTCTAGGAATCAAAGAACAGGGTTTCCCAATCTTGGCCCCCCAGATGTTCTTGGACTTCAATTCCCAGCAACCCTGATCAGCAGGTATGCTGACTTGGGCTTCTGGTAATTGAACTCCAAGAATAGCTGGGGGCCCAAGGTTGGGAAACCCTGGCATAGAATCACTGAGTTGGAAAGGAACTTTTAGGCTATCGAGTCCAACCTCCTGCTCAATGTAGGAATCCAAATCAAAGCAAATAGGACAGTGGTCCAACTCTCTCTTAAATGCTTCCAGTGTTGGATCGCTCACCGCCTCTCTAGGCAATTGGTTCCACTGCTGTACTGCTCTAACTGTTACGAAGTTTTTCCTAACATTCAGCCTATATCCTGGTTCCATGGATGATTTGCTAGCAATACAGTGATGCCTCATACAACGTCCAAACTTGGTTCCACAAGTTTAGACTTTATATGGATTTGGACTTTGTATGAGGCATGTAAAATCCTAGCCGCGATGCCTCATACAACATCCAAATCCTTGCCGCGATGCCTCGTACAACGTCGTTTCCATAGAAATACATTGTACTGTAACAGCACAGACTTCAGGGCAAAGTCAAGGAAACAGACAGGAAATTGACAGAACTTTAAGAAATCATTGTCTAAAGGCTAAAAACATTACAAAAACATGTCAAAGAACCCTGATTGTCCAAGAGCCTGAAGAATGCTGCAAAAATCTCAGGAATGCTTCTAATAATTCTGACAAAAAAATCCAAAATCGTGCTCAAAACTACTACTAAACACTCTTTGCCTCGTGCAAAACCCACAAGAGCAATGCACGTATGTGCCCTGCCTTTTATACTGCCCAGACGCAATGCAACCTGGAAAAACCCCCAATGCCTCATACAAAGTCGCAGCGACTTTGTATGAGGCAACTTTTTTCAAGGAATTAGGCGATGTTGTATGAATTTGATGTTGTAAGAAGCGGACTTTGTATGAGGTATTACTGTATAAGGCATGACACTCCATGCAGAAAGACTACAAAACCCACCAGAAGGTTCTCCTTCCTTCTCAATCTCAACAATGTAGCATCATTAAGATTACATAGATCTTCCCATAATGATACAGTAAAATCCCAAGTTATGAAGGGCTCTACTTACAAAAAAACTCATGATACAAAAGGAAATCTCGGAAAAATTGCTTTGAGATGATTTTTTTGAGATATGAATTTTTTGGGGTCTTCCAATGCATCTTACAGTGGTGGGAGGGTGTTTGGAGCATTTCCACTCCATTTTTGGAATTTATTTTGCGTTTTGGCACCACTAGAAGCTTTCTCCACAACCAGGAAGTGCTGAAAATCCCCCCCCCCAAAAAAAACAGCTGATTGGTGGGTACTTTTCCTGCAATTACCAGAGGTGGCCACTAGATGCTCTGTCAAAAATGTGCCAAATATGCACTGAAAACCAAAATACACTTCCGGAGCTCAGAAAAAAACCTAAACAAACATCTTTTCTCAGTTCAAATCTCTTTTTAAAGTGGCCAAAATGCAGCGAAAAATTCCAAAGTGCACTTTATGAAGAGTATTGAACAGAAAAAGTACTTTTTTGGCTTTTTTCTGAGCTTCAGAACAGATTTTTGCATTTCAATGCATTCCTATGGGAAACCACACTTCGAGATATGAATTTTTCAAGATATGAAATACCTAAAGGAGTTGAATTAATTTCGTTATCTTGAGGTTTTTCTGTATATAATAGATCTCAAGATTATGATATATTTACTGCGTGTTAGCTGCAAAGAGGTGCAAGATTGATTGTAATACGTGTCCACATTCAAGCCAGTGTGAGTGTGTGTGTACTGCTGCCATGTGCATCTTGGGACTGGGCACAACAACACATGATGGCTTTTTCCAAACAGTGAAGGCAGACACTTCCTGAAAGCTGTGCATAGAATCCCATAGCAGATAAGGTGGAACATGCTCAAGCAGTGATAGCGAATCAGACACTCATAGAAACTGGCCTATTGTTCCAGTGAGTGCCTCCAAACTCTGCAGCCTCATTTCATTTTAGCAGGGCAAGCCTCTAAATAACCAATAGGAACTTGGTGAATTGACTGGTGCATGGGCTTACTTTGGTGACAGGATCGAATGTATAGCCACCTTGAGAGGATGTAAGGTTCATGTTGAGAACAGCTTTTGGCATGTGAACAGTCATGATGACACCTTCCACCGTTTTCCCCATATTCTGTTTTGGTCCAATTGTAACATCAAATCTTCCACTAGATGAATTCTCTTTGAAACTAATTGTGTGTTTCACATACACTGGGATGGCCACCAAACTAGAAAAATGGTATAAAAAAGGTATCATATTACTCAAGTATTTGCAAACAGGATGCATTATACAGTGGTACCTTGGATAAAGGTTTTCATGCACATGTGATACATCACATAAAGTCCAAAACTGCAAAAAATGGACGTTATCTGAGGTATTTGGTATAGGAACCTTGAATAAGATCCATTTTTGGATGTTATCCGATGCATCACCCATTTGATTCAGATAAAGTCCAAACTTGTGGAATGGAGTTTGGACTTTATCCGAAGTTCTACTGTACTTAAAATGTATGTATGCAATATTGTGCAATGTATGAATTCATGTGCTCCCCTGAACATACAAAGAAAACTCATCTCTTACCAAGTCGGACCACTGGTTCATCCAGCTGAATAGTATCAACAGTGACTAGAAGTAGCTCTCCAGGGTTTCAGGGAGAGGTTCTTTATGACCTGCCACAAGATGTTGGCTACTAATTCTGAGACCATTACCATGCAAAGCAAATGCTCTGCCTTTGAGCCATATACTTAGTTATTTACCACATATGAATTTTTATTAGAATAAACCAAAGCAAAGCAATCACACTTATATATCGCTTCATTGTGCTTATTGCACTCTCTGGATGGTTCATAAGTTAATTAGCATTTTGCCCCCAACATGCTTGGTACTCATTTTACCAACCTCGGAAAGATGGAAGGCTGAGTCAACCTGGAGCCCTGGTCAGGAGCGAACTTACAACCTTTTGGCTGTACCACCAGGGAGGGCTCTTTTACGAAGATACTTCAGCTACTGATCTTATTGATATGCATGACAAAACCTATGAAATTGGAGGTTGATGTACACATCCTTGAGTGACACAGATGAAGCTAACAGTGATACATACGATTTTTAACCTGGAAGACTTACTTTTGTGAGCTGACCCGGTAAGAAATCAATCTGAAGTTTCCATCTGGAGGAATGAAGGAGAGGACTCGTTCTGATTCCCAGCGCTTGAACCGAATACAAGGATGAAAGCTAACGTCGTCTAGGAGCCTTGGGTTCTATAGGAAGTGAGTGACAGGGGAAAGAAAGTTCTTCTTTATCTACTTTTGCTACATAATTTAAAATATCTCTAACATGTCTCTACCGAACTGAGAAGCTAAACAGCCTCAAATATTATACCTGTGATGGCTAACCTTGACACTCCAGGTGTTCTGGAACTCCAATTCCCAGAAGCCCTGACCTGATCAGCAGGAGTGTTGACTTGGGCTTCTGCTAATTGAAGTCCAAGAACGTCTGGAGTGCCAAGGTTTGCCATCACTTTATTGTAGCATTTCCTTCTAGAAGACCTGCTCCTGCTTCCTGTTCATTTTAATTTTCTTTGTTTCAACTTAGCTTTTCCAGCTTCATCATACCCTTTCAAAGAGTGCAACAAGAACTGCAGTATTATTCAGAGTGTTTCGCACTACAGATTTGTATGGCATTTCTTCTCTGCTGAAGAGAGGGGAGAAGGGAAAGGACTTTTAAAAAGTCAGCAAAAGAGACATACGCACCCCAAAACCAATTGCCCAGTACCAACTAGAGTAGATCAACTAGACTGGTTGCTGAGTGATCAGTTAACACTTGCATAAATCCCAGTACAAAACCAGACCTACTTTCATTGAGACTATCAAATGGATTCAGGCATAGATTCCAGTTTTCATAGAGTTAAGGGGAAGACACGGTAGTCACCGCCATCACCTCTTACAAGATACTTGTTTATCTTTCTGGATTACAGGCACATAAGAATGGTAGAGAGGAATTCTTGGACAATTTCCTCTCCTCTTTTTTTCTATTCTAGTGTTTAGGTTACTCCAGTGTCTTCTTGGCATAATTTGGCCAAGATCCGAGTAAATTGCACTAGATAGCCCCACTGAATCAACAAGGATTTGGTGAAACAGCTCCATAGGCTCTGCAGATTTAAATGGACCTAATTTAACTGCAAGTTACTTTACACAGTAACTCACAATTAGTTGGTTCATTTGAATCAACAGAACCTATGGAGCTGACTCACTAAATCCCCACTGGGTCTATTCTGGTGCAATTTACTATGCTAAGAAACAAAATTTGAGCCTCTCTTTTTTCAGTTAAGGTTCCATTCCCCCCAAAAATGATCTGGGGCAAGAAGGAGTCCATTTTCACTAAGCCATGACTCCTGACCGATGGAACAGGAATATATTGCAGGATAGTACTTGAAAACCCTCCAGCTTTTTCAAGAGCAGGAATCCAGAAAATAGGAGGTGCACGTGTGTGTGTGTGTGTGCACTTTTAAGAGAGGAATGTTGCTCATAGCCATGTAAGTGTGCAATATAGGTGTGGAGGGATAAGATCTTTTCAATATACACAAAGAAAATAGCTAGCAAGGGTAACCAGTAAAGCAAACTGAAACTAACTAAGAAGCTCCTAGGTCTTCATGTGCTGACTCTGCAAGCCTCCTTACCACAAGAAGAACTAAAGGGAGCCATTGAACATTATTGCCTATACCATTTCTCCAGAAAAGGCCTTGGCTCCATCAGAAGGCATGCTAAGAAAGGACTGACATGGTGGAAATTAGACATGCATGGATGTAAAACAATATTCTTTGAGCACTATGAAGATTTTGGAATGCACCTCTTTGAAATCTCTCTCATACACAATGTGATTTGCAGCAATCAGCAATACATAAAGCTCAGCAAGGAGAGCTCAGTTTACCATGAAAGAAAGTGAAAGATCAGGCATCCCTGAAAGCTTGATGCAGGCATCAATGACGCCTTGGATTTCTGCAAAGACTGTTGAGCCTGTAGAGAGAAGTGAGAAATTACTTGGCTGTATAGGATTATTAGCCGAGTACAGCTTAGAAGAGTTACCTACATCTTGAAAAAGAGTGCATTACTACAATGTATTTTTAAATATCCAACTTCAAATTCCCTATCAGGGACATCACCTTCCATGAGGGCACTGAATGTCAAATCATTACAACTATTACTATAATAATAATAATAATTTCGTGTCAGAAACTATTCTGGGTTAAAAGGATTTTTGGTGGAGAAACTCCACTCAGGGGACGCCCAAATGAGGCTCCTTTCATGTCCCCAAGAGCTGGGACAGAGACTGGCACTCAATCTGCCATGCAGTACCTGGGTCTTGAACTGCTGACTTGCCAGCCTTCCAGCTAACAAGGCGACCTTCTTAACCACCGAGCCACCGCAGCCCCTACAACTATTACTGATAACCCAGGTTCTTCTTTTTTGAGATGCCACTCTGCAACATAAAGCATATGTGTTTAGTTTAAATGGAAGTGTAGTGGAACATCCAAGAAAAAAGGTTTTGTCAAAAGATACTACTAAATTATATTGTTGTATATAGTTTGGGAATATAGATTATTAAACTGTCAGGGTTTCCCCCAATTCTGCTTCTCTAATACTCCTATTCTTTCAGAGGTAATAAGGCAGTTTGGAAAGACTTTACCAGATTTGTCTATAATGGCATCAATTTCTTCGATGACATCAAAATAGGCTTCATTGTTTGAATACTTTACGCCTGCTCTTCGCCATGGAATGTTTGACAGCTGCCCAGTTGGAAGAGTATCACCCACGTTACTGCTGCCTTGAAAAGAGAAGAAGAGTCTACAGAGATGCCAGTAACAATCCACTGTCTTAATTGCGGGCAAGGAGCCAAAAACGACAATCAGCTTCCTTATTGGGAGCTCAGAATACAAGCAATATCGTACAGATTTTAAAATACGATTCAGGAAATTATAGGCCACAGCCTTGCGTCTGTCTCAGCTAAACCAATGAAAAGAGCCATCATAAATAGTATAATGACGTGCACAGAAGGAAAAGACTTGCTGTAGGATATAATCTCTGTAAAGGGACATCTGGGCTCAATCCCATTTTATAGTTAACCAAGGGTATCAAACCTATTAGGCTGACGTGGCATCTATCTGGACTTTTTAAAGCTTTTCTCAAAACCACCCAAGAAAGTTTCTTGATAAACTTAACAACTACAGGGCAGTATACCAGGTCTTCTTATCAATGAGGATCTAATTAAAAAACAGGGAATTGATGAATATCCAAAAAACCCTTCTCTTTATTTATTTATCAATTAATTAATAACATTTCTATATCGCCCATTTGGATGGTATCCCACTCTGGGTGGTACACAAACAGATATCAAATAACATGACAGAACACACAACAAGTCAAAACAGACAACCGAAAAAACAACCCCATATCAATATAAAATAAATACAATAAAATAACCAAAATAACTGGCGACTGAGGGCATAGGGATGAACCTGGTTGACTAATTTATAGCTATAGGGACAGCACCTTGAACAAGAGAATTTTTAATTGCTTTAAATATAGCCTGTGATGGGGCCTGGCACAGCTCCACCGGTAGAGTGTTCCACAGTGTTGGTGCCGCCACCAAGAAGGCTCTATTTCTAGTTAAAGACTTTCGAGCCATCCTCAGGGTTGGCACTAGGAGCTACACATCTCCTACTTCCACACATATTAACAAGAATAAAGTATGAAATAGTCAACCTTTTGATTCAATTCCATGTTAATAACAAAATAGTTGCATTTAGAAGCAGTCCTGATACCTGTAATGGAGTTGACAACAGAACGCAGGATTGTGGGAGGTTTAATGAGCTCTTTTAAGATATTGGACTCTGTTGCCAGTGGAAAGCCATTATCCAGCATTTCTTCAAGAAGCTCATATACAATAACAACATTGTCTTTAATTGCAGTCTCAGAACATTCTCCAAAGTAATCCTAAACCAGGCAAAAGATGTAAAGAAAGACAATTATTCTTGTCAAATGCCGTACCAACAGCCCCAAACCAGGTTTATAAAGAAAAACTGTTATTGTTGTCAAATTGCATCTGGCTGATGGCAGTGATAAGAGGGCTTTCAAGACATGTGACATATTTAACAAGTTGTATCACTGCTGCTCTTGAACTGAGATATGACATTGCTGCTATCTCTACTGTCTACTCATGTTTAACTTATGCAATCCTTAAGAGTTTTCAAAATGTGTGAGATGTTCAAGTAGTGGTTTATCATTGCCACCACCAGCCTAGTAAATTTCTATGATCAAACCAGTATCTGAACTCAGGTATTCTCAGTCCTAATCTGTCACTCTATACATTATACCACACTGATTCTCATCTGAAGGAAAAAACCCTGATATAATTAAATACACATTCAGTGATTGTTATAGCACATGCTTTCTTAAAATATCCTCAAAGCTTTTTAAATCTGGTGGGTTCTTATCAAGTACCAAAAGCTGAACTATTTCACACATGACATATTTCTGATGTTGGTACTGTTTCCATGTAGTAACACTATCCACATCTGTCTGTACAGGAGCTGAAGGTCAAATGCAACGAATAGCATGTAAGAGGTTTAGATGCTTGCTTATAATTTCATTCTATTACAGTATAGAACAGGGGAGCCCAAACTACAGCCCACATGCTGGATCCGGCTTGCAGCGCCATTCCATCTGGCCCTTGCCGCTCCCGGAAGTAGAAGTAAAATGCACCCGTGCATTCACAAAATGCTGCCATAAATGACCCGCTACTGCCGTAAATGTGTTTACGACAGCTGCGGATGCATTTATGGCAGTGTCATGCATTTACGGCACATTTTACTTCTGCTTCCGGTGGGAGAAACCACGTGACTGACCCGTGGCCTGAAGATTTTGGGCACCCATGGTATAGAAGTATTGTACGTGAATTCCCCTATATGGAGAAATATCTGCATCAAGAGGTGCTTGAAGCATTCTTAAAATGGGCCAGAGCTTCTTCTGGAAAATGTATTTACACAAGGCTTGTCACACATGAAATGCTTCCGTTGGTCAGAACTTCACCTCTCACCCTCGTTTTATAAAGAATTAGATTTTAGATCTCTGTCTGAAGTCATATGCCTGCTCTGTAAACCAACCTGGAAAGTATCTGCCACACGGTGAAGAAATTCAATCACAAAGAGTGGTGGCACCTCCGTCTGTATGACAGACACAAAGAAGATTTTATCCCGATAGATGCTGATGAGGTAGTGGTGAGGCGTGGGGATGACGGGAGGCACATTTTCAACATCTGCAGCTCGCTCCTGAGCTTCAAAGAAATAATCACATACAGACTGTCCAACCACACTCTTCCAGTGCTTCTCCAAGAATATATCTCCAGAACAGTTTATAAGAAACAGGCTGTGGATCATTTTCTGTTGGAGAAACAGTCACATGCATTCAGAAAAAAAATTAAACAAATAATTTTCATTTCAATTCTGCTCCAATGCAACTATTTTTTGGAGTCACATATACAGGAATAAGTAACATATAACACATGTAGCATAAACATAATATCCTGAACCCATCTGCCAAAGTTGGATCAAAACAGACAAGCAGCCATGAGAGAGCTGGTTCTTACTACCAGTAATTTAGCAACTGACACTTGGATTGGATCATGTCAGTGTTACTATAACCTTCCCCAAGAGCTGTACGATAGGGGACATGAAAGGAGCCTCATTCGGGCGTTCCCTGCAAAATCCTTTCAACCCAGAGTAATCTCTGAAATGAAAACACACACTTATAGGTGTGGTGGTAAATTCGAAAGTGCAAGACGTCACCATAATGGTTCCCACAGTGAATCTTCCCTTGACAATCCAAAAATGTAGACAAATGGATCACTCTATATCAAGAAATATAATGGTTCTTATAATTCCATCCAAGACCAAACTACCCTCAGGTACTTTGCATTATGAGATGCAATGTCATAACGTCTCTTTCCCAGCTTCTCAAGAGGATTTTAAGTGAGCTCAAAGCAAAGAGGAAAGGCTGGTCGGGGAGGATTCTGGCTCTGAAACTATTGGGGTTTCCACTCTGTGCATGACAGCTCCTCTGCCTCAGTGCTCCCACTGCCTTTTGCCAGTCTGCTGGTTAGATATAAAACAATGTGGTTTTCACAAATTGCTCCCTTTCTCTTCAGTGTCAGATACTATATGTGTACAAATCATGTTTTTCTATAATTAGTAATGTTTTACGAAAAGTACACTGCCAATCAACAAAATACCTCTTTGAAGGGGAATTACTGCTTCTGGTTGTGGCTCTGAGATTTGCAGCTTTAAAAGCTGCTGATAGAAATGAACATACATCAATGTTAATAAGTGATTTCTTGAGACTTCTGGTGGTGGGGGCAGGTGGCATGGGATGAAATGTGTAATTTTAAGATGGTGGCAATGCCATCTTAGAATTACAAGACAGTGAAACCCCTTACGCAAGTCGATTTTTTTGTGTAAACCGGGACGCCAATTTACGCCCCAAAAAAACTTACGTAAGTCGCTTTTTTACGTAAGTAGAGGCATACGTAAATTGGGATTTTACTGTATACCCTATTTGTTTCAACCACTGATTAGGCCAAGAAGCATTTTTCAATTTGCCTTCTTCATCAACCAGATAAGGATTTAGAACAATGTGCCTTATATACTTTGGATCCAAAATGTATTTAATTGAAGTGACTTTGTACAGGAAAACCGTGTATATGTTTTCCTAATACAGTACTTTCATCTTTAAAAGGCTGCTCTGAAAGCGTTATAATAATACTAATAGCAATCGTTCATAGCCTTATTTGATGGACTTGCCAATTCCTCCTGCAACAAACTGTCAAAAAAAAAAAAAAAAACCTTCCAAGCAGCATGACATGGCTTTTGTAGGAACAATTTTCTCTTGCTATGAATGGAAATGCTCAGCCCTGTGAAAATCTATGAACTACGCATATTTCTTATTCTTTTTTTAAAAACCCATTTAGAATTGATTTGAATGCAGTCTTCTGTTCACTAGAAGATCAACTGCTTGCCAGCCATGGCCTTTAGATTTTACTTGTGTGTCTGACTGATTTGAGGCTGTGCAAATAAATCAGATTCAATTGGGCCCGCATATGTTTTTGTACTTCAATTCCCAGGAGCCCTGATCGGCAGGTGTGTTGACTTGGGCTTCTGGTAGTTGATGCCCAAGAACACCTGGAGGCCCAATGTTGAGAAACCCTGCTTTAGCATATAGCGGTGACGTACACAGAAAGAGCCCCTACAAAGATACAATCAGGTGTAACCTGGGCAACAAGAACCTTGTTGTGCCGGCTAATCTTTCTCACACTAAACCAGCTGAAAGGAACTGTGGGATGGATTCACTAAAGTTCGCTTCATTTTGGCAGTTTACCCTCTGATCTAGACACAGAAGAAGAAGAAGCAGCAGCAGAAGCTTATAGAGGTTCAAAAGGAGGACTGCAATAATTCAAGGCTAAAGATGATTAGTCTATTAAATATGGTGACAGCTGAATGCAAGAGATAGTACAACTAGAAATATCATGTGCTGGGGTCAATCCAGGATGCCTGCAAATACCCAGAAGTATTTAGCCCACTAACTGACCAAGAAGATATTGAGTCAATTTTCAAGTTCATACAACCAACTCTTTCATAAATGACTTTCAGTTGCCTAGAATATTTTCTACATATGTTCTGAAAAATTGATTTTTTAAAATATTAATTCTTCCTTACTTTTACCATTTAAATTATTGGTACACATGTCTTTAAACACCTGGACATCTTTTAAGATATTCACGAATAGTGTCAAACTCAGCTATTGACACTGCACATTATCAGCATATTCTATTAGTCAAGAGAAGCAATTTGGCCAGACACATCTTCTGACTCAGTTCTAAGAAAATTCTTCATATAACCCAACAGTACTATGGTAAGAAAGGCCATTCTTTATCATGCAGATTTCAACAATGATTCTTAATTGATCAATGGGGCGCTACATTATCCTTCCAAAAGTACCATTACAGACAATTTTATATTACAGTAATACCTCATACAAAGTCCGCTTCATACAACATCGAATTCATACAACATCGCCTAATTCCTTGAAAAAAGTTGCCTTTGTATAAGGCTTTGGGGTTTTCCCCAGGTTGCATTGTGCCTGGGCAATAGAAAAGGCAGGACACATGTGTGCATTGCTCTTGTGGGTTTTGCACGAGGCAAAGAGGGTTTTGAGTGTGATTTGGGATATTTTTGAATTTTTTCGTCATAATTTTTAGAAGCATTCCTGGGATTTTTGCAGCATTCTTCAGGTTCTTGGACAATCAGGGTTGTTTGACATGTTTTGTAATGTATTTAGCCTTTAGGCAATGAGTTCTGTCAGTTTCCTGTCTGTTTCCTTGACTTTGTCTTGAAGTCTGTGTTGTTACAGTACAATGTATCTCTATGGAAATGACGTTGTACGAGGCATCGCGGCAAGGATTTGGACGTTGTATGAGGCATCGCGACTAAGATTTTGCATGTCCCATACAAAGTCCAAATCCGTACAAAGTCCAAACTTGTGGAACCAAGTTTGGACGTTGTATGGGGTATCACTGTATTTTTAAGAATAGGACATCCCTTAAAATATCCTAGCACAACCTGGAGATCAACATGCTTATTCCAAAGCAAGTCCCACTGGATTTAGGATTTACACAATATTCTTGTCCCAGAGATGCAGCTTGCAACAGCAGTCCCATTGCATAATTTCCCCTCTAAGGTCAATCTTAGAGGAAATCAACCCTGACTGCTCATTGGAAGGTCAAATAGTAAAGATGAAGATGAAATACTTTGGACATCAAACGAGAAGGGAGGAGTCACTGGAGAAGGCCTTGATGCTGGGAAAGGTGGAGGGCAAAAGAGAAAGGGGACAGCCAAGGATGAGATGGCTAGATGGTATTGTAGACGCAATGGGCACAGAGCTGGGTGGATTGAGGAGGATGGTGGAGGACAGAGGTGCCTGGAGGACAATGGTCCATAGGGTCGGAATCGACTGTGCGACTGAACAACAAAAAGTTGAAACCCTGCATGATCTGTCAGAGAAACCTCAGCAAGCCTCTGAGCAGATCGATGGAAGGGTGACCCTTGCCTGCTGGCTTGTATAATTAAGATTTCTCTCTCTCTTTTAATGGATGGGATGGGGTGAGTGGGTAAATTATTGTGAAATTTTAATGGGTTTTTAAAGTGGTTTTAGTTAGTTGATGTTGTTTTTAATTGATGTTCACCGCCCAGAGTCATTGTCGAGTTGGGTGGCAATAGAAATTTGAAGAAATAAATAAATAATACTATTTTGAAAATATCATCATAGTTTTAATAGTGGTGTGCTGTCAAGTCAATTCTACTCACGGTAATCCTTTTCAGGGTCTTCTAGGAAAACAGTACTGTACTCTGAAGTATCTAGCTTTCATCAACCAACTTGAAAAGGCTTAATGATTTTATACTAAAAAGAACACCATTAGACGCCACCGTCCCCTAAATATACATATTTACTGGGAAGAACTGTGGTGGCTTATTAGTTAAGATGTTGAACTTGACGACTGAAAGAGCACTGGCTCTTTGGCTGTAAAAGGAGGTGAGCACCTAACCCTAGAGTCAGATATGACTAGCTTTCGAGCAGGGGCAACCTTTATCTTTACCTAATGGGGGCATACCGACCCTTTCTGTGACAAAAGATGACCGCAATAATTGATGTACTTCCCAATGACATGCACAACACTGCCATTAATATTCCGCAAAAAGCTCTCAAACTTGCCGTGCGAAAAACCATCTCATCAAGACATGTATCTGACTGTTTTGCCAGCAATTTAGTTACAGCTGTATCAATCAGAAGGTATACTTGGCTCAAAACCACTGATTTCCTAGAAGAGAACACCACAAAAGTTGAGGATATGGACTATAGAGGTCATGGTAGGTTGTAAGAAATGCAATGCCTACTTCTTTTCCAGGAGAATTATTGCATCAATCTGACGACACCACCCAACAGTCAGTTGACAGGACAACTGATTTTGGTGTAGACAGTCGTAACCCAATAGGACCATTTTGGATCGCCCTGTGCCCAAGGAATCCAGTTTGGCCAGGTTATCCTGCTATGGCAGTGATGCTGAACCTATGGCACGCATGCCAGAGGTGGCACTCGGAGCCCTTTCTGTGGGCACCCATGCAGTCACCCCAGCAGTTTGCCCTGCCCCTCTGTCCAGCAGCCCAATGGGAGTGCTTCCTCCCTCCCCCAGCACAGAGTTCACCCCACCTCTCTGCTCAGCAGCCCAATGGGAGCACTTCCTTCCTCTGCCCAGCAGCCCAGTGAGAGTGTTTCCTTCCTTCCCTTTTGCTATGTTGGCACTTTGCAATAAATAAGTGGGTTTTGGTTTGCAGTTTGGGCACTCGGTCTCTAAAAGGTTCGCCATCACTGTGTTATGGTAAAAGAGCAGACCCCACTGCCAGTGGCTCAACACCGATCGTCAGGCGGAGGCTGAGGATTAACACATTGGGAGGCAAAGTCTACAGGGAAGGGCGATGGTCCCCAAATGGATTAATCCCACCTGAATCCATCTTGACGGAGGGCAGCAGCTTCATCAATACTGGCCTGGGGCTGAGGAGGACTGTGTGCCCAAAGGGCTCAGGGCCAGAAAGTGACTCGTGGAACTGGATCAGTGGTACGAGTGTCACACTGAGATGCAGAAGGCAAATGAAAGGCCACTGCATTATATTCACAGGACAGTCTTCATGGCTGATTGCCATGAGGATCGTCAATATTCGGATTTGGATATGGCAGCAGCAGCGGAAGATTTTTTTTTAAACTTTTTTTATTAAATGCTCATAGGACCTGCAGTTCACCATTTTACTGGGGGAAGTTATTTCTGATTGAGAGGTGTGGTTAGGAAGTCTGAAGAAGTAGGAATGAAAAGGACCTGGAGCACTTGTGATGTGGAAGGCACATGAAAAAGGCCACTGCATTATATTCACAGGAGTCTTCATGACTGATTGCCATGAGGATTGCCAATATTCGGGTTTGGATATGGCAGAAGCAGCGGAAGATTTATTTTTATTTATTTTTTTGTATTAAATGCTCATAGGACCTGCAGTTCACCATTTTACTGGGGGAAGTTATTTCTGATTGAGAGGTGTGGTTAGGAAGTCTGACGAAGTAGGAACGAAAGGGACCTAGAGCACTGTGATGCGGAAGGCACATGAAAAAGGCCACTGCATTATATTCCATACCTGTCAAGTTTTGGATTTGAAAATAAGGGAAATTTCCTGGCCAAAACGGGATACTTGACAGCTATGCTTATCCTGTGCAGCCCTCCAGTGGCGACATTAGGGCATTGCAGTCTAAAAATACGGGAATACGGCGGGAAAGAGGGTAATATACGCGAGTTTCCCGGCCAATATGGGATACTTGACAGCTATGCTTATCCTGTGCAGCCCTCCAGTGGCGGCATTAGGGCACTGCAGTCTAAAAATATGGGAAGACGGGAAAGAGGGTAATATACGGGAGTTTCCAGGCCAATATGGGATACTTGACAGCTATGCTTATCCTGTGCAGCCCTCCAGTGGCGGCATTAGGGCACTGCAGTCTAAAAATACGGGAATAAGGCGGGAAAGAGGGTAATATACGCGAGTTTCCCAGCCAATATGGAATACTTGACAGCTATGCTTATCCTGTGCAGCCCTCCAGTGGAGGCATTAGGGCACTGCAGTCTAAAAATACAGGAAGACGGCGGGAAAGAGGGTAATATACGGGAGTTTCCAGGCCAATATGGGATACTTGACAGCTATGCTTATCCCGTGCAGCTCTCCAGTGGCGGCATTAGGGCACTGCAGTCTAAAAATACGGGAAGACGGTGGGAAAGAGGGTAATATACGGGAGTTTCCTGGCCAATATGGGATACTTGACAGCTATGCTTATCCTGTGCAGCTCTCCAGTGGCAGCATTAGGGCACTGCAGTCTAAAAATACGGGAAGACGGCGGGAAAGAGGGTAATATACGGGAGTTTCCCGGCCAATATGGGATACTTGACAGCTATGCTTATCCTGTGCAGCCCTCCAGTGGCAGCATTAGGGCACTGCAGTCTAAAAATACGGGAAGACGGCGGGAAAGAGGGTAATATACGGGAGTTTCCCGGCCAATATGGGATACTTGACAGCTATGCTTATCCTGTGCAGCCCTCCAGTGGCGGCATTAGGGCACTGCAGTCTAAAAATACAGGAAGACAGCGGGAAAGAGGGTAATATACGGGAGTTTCCAGGCCAATATGGGATACTTGACAGCTATGCTTATCCTGTGCAGCCCTCCAGTGGCGGCATTAGGGCACTGCAGTCTAAAAATACAGGAAGACAGCGGGAAAGAGGGTAATATACGGGAGTTTCCCGGCCAATATGGGATACTTGACAGCTATGCTTATCCTGTGCAGCCCTCCAGTGGCGGCATTAGGGCACTGCAGTCTAAAAATACAGGAAGACAGCGGGAAAGAGGGTAATATACGGGAGTTTCCCGGCCAATATGGGATACTTGACAGCTATGCTTATCCTGTGCAGCCCTCCAGTGGCGGCATTAGGGCACTGCAGTCTAAAAATACAGGAAGACAGCGGGAAAGAGGGTAATATACGGGAGTTTCCCGGCCAATATGGGATACTTGACAGCTATGCTTATCCTGTGCAGCTCTCCAGTGGCGGCATTAGGGCACTGCAGTCTAAAAATACGGGAAGACGGCGGGAAAGAGGGTAATATACGGGAGTTTCCCGGCCAATATGGGATACTTGACAGCTATGCTTATCCTGTGCAGCTCTCCAGTGGCGGCATTAGGGCACTGCAGTCTAAAAATACAGGAAGACAGCGGGAAAGAGGGTAATATACGGGAGTTTCCCGGCCAATATGGGATACTTGACAGCTATGCTTATCCTGTGCAGCTCTCCAGTGGCGGCATTAGGGCACTGCAGTCTAAAAATACGGGAAGACGGCGGGAAAGAGGGTAATATACGGGAGTTTCCCGGCCAATATGGGATACTTGACAGCTATGCTTATCCTGTGCAGCCCTCCAGTGGCGGCATTAGGGCACTGCAGTCTAAAAATACAGGAAGACAGCGGGAAAGAGGGTAATATACGGGAGTTTCCCGGCCAATATGGGATACTTGACAGCTATGCTTATCCTGTGCAGCTCTCCAGTGGCGGCATTAGGGCACTGCAGTCTAAAAATACGGGAAGACGGCGGGAAAGAGGGTAATATACGGGAGTTTCCCGGCCAATATGGGATACTTGACAGCTATGCTTATCCTGTGCAGCCCTCCAGTGGCGGCATTAGGGCACTGCAGTCTAAAAATACAGGAAGACAGCGGGAAAGAGGGTAATATACGGGAGTTTCCCGGCCAATATGGGATACTTGACAGCTATGCTTATCCTGTGCAGCCCTCCAGTGGCGGCATTAGGGCACTGCAGTCTAAAAATACAGGAAGACAGCGGGAAAGAGGGTAATATACGGGAGTTTCCCGGCCAATATGGGATACTTGACAGCTATGCTTATCCTGTGCAGCCCTCCAGTGGCGGCATTAGGGCACTGCAGTCTAAAAATACAGGAAGACAGCGGGAAAGAGGGTAATATACGGGAGTTTCCCGGCCAATATGGGATACTTGACAGCTATGCTTATCCTGTGCAGCCCTCCAGTGGCGGCATTAGGGCACTGCAGTCTAAAAATACAGGAAGACAGCGGGAAAGAGGGTAATATACGGGAGTTTCCCGGCCAATATGGGATACTTGACAGCTATGCTTATCCTGTGCAGCTCTCCAGTGGCGGCATTAGGGCACTGCAGTCTAAAAATACAGGAAGACAGCGGGAAAGAGGGTAATATACGGGAGTTTCCCGGCCAATATGGGATACTTGACAGCTATGCTTATCCTGTGCAGCTCTCCAGTGGCGGCATTAGGGCACTGCAGTCTAAAAATACGGGAAGACGGCGGGAAAGAGGGTAATATACGGGAGTTTCCCGGCCAATATGGGATACTTGACAGCTATGCTTATCCTGTGCAGCCCTCCAGTGGCGGCATTAGGGCACTGCAGTCTAAAAATACAGGAAGACAGCGGGAAAGAGGGTAATATACGGGAGTTTCCCGGCCAATATGGGATACTTGACAGCTATGCTTATCCTGTGCAGCCCTCCAGTGGCGGCATTAGGGCACTGCAGTCTAAAAATACAGGAAGACAGCGGGAAAGAGGGTAATATACGGGAGTTTCCCGGCCAATATGGGATACTTGACAGCTATGCTTATCCTGTGCAGCTCTCCAGTGGCGGCATTAGGGCACTGCAGTCTAAAAATACGGGAAGACGGCGGGAAAGAGGGTAATATACGGGAGTTTCCCGGCCAATATGGGATACTTGACAGCTATGCTTATCCTGTGCAGCTCTCCAGTGGCGGCATTAGGGCACTGCAGTCTAAAAATACAGGAAGACAGCGGGAAAGAGGGTAATATACGGGAGTTTCCCGGCCAATATGGGATACTTGACAGCTATGCTTATCCTGTGCAGCTCTCCAGTGGCGGCATTAGGGCACTGCAGTCTAAAAATACGGGAAGACGGCGGGAAAGAGGGTAATATACGGGAGTTTCCCGGCCAATATGGGATACTTGACAGCTATGCTTATCCTGTGCAGCCCTCCAGTGGCGGCATTAGGGCACTGCAGTCTAAAAATACAGGAAGACAGCGGGAAAGAGGGTAATATACGGGAGTTTCCCGGCCAATATGGGATACTTGACAGCTATGCTTATCCTGTGCAGCTCTCCAGTGGCGGCATTAGGGCACTGCAGTCTAAAAATACGGGAAGACGGCGGGAAAGAGGGTAATATACGGGAGTTTCCCGGCCAATATGGGATACTTGACAGCTATGCTTATCCTGTGCAGCCCTCCAGTGGCGGCATTAGGGCACTGCAGTCTAAAAATACAGGAAGACAGCGGGAAAGAGGGTAATATACGGGAGTTTCCCGGCCAATATGGGATACTTGACAGCTATGCTTATCCTGTGCAGCCCTCCAGTGGCGGCATTAGGGCACTGCAGTCTAAAAATACAGGAAGACAGCGGGAAAGAGGGTAATATACGGGAGTTTCCCGGCCAATATGGGATACTTGACAGCTATGCTTATCCTGTGCAGCTCTCCAGTGGCGGCATTAGGGCACTGCAGTCTAAAAATACAGGAAGACAGCGGGAAAGAGGGTAATATACGGGAGTTTCCCGGCCAATATGGGATACTTGACAGCTATGCTTATCCTGTGCAGCTCTCCAGTGGCGGCATTAGGGCACTGCAGTCTAAAAATACGGGAAGACGGCGGGAAAGAGGGTAATATACGGGAGTTTCCCGGCCAATATGGGATACTTGACAGCTATGCTTATCCTGTGCAGCCCTCCAGTGGCGGCATTAGGGCACTGCAGTCTAAAAATACAGGAAGACAGCGGGAAAGAGGGTAATATACGGGAGTTTCCCGGCCAATATGGGATACTTGACAGCTATGCTTATCCTGTGCAGCTCTCCAGTGGCGGCATTAGGGCACTGCAGTCTAAAAATACGGGAAGACAGCGGGAAAGAGGGTAATATACGGGAGTTTCCCGGCCAATATGGGATACTTGACAGCTGTGTATTATATTCACAGGACAATCTTCAGGGCTGATCGTCATGAGGATAGTGAACACTCTGGGACACAGATGAGGCACATGAAGAAGTGCTCAAGGAAGTGCTCCAGCCACACAAGGAACCAGCCAAAGGGCCTCTCCCTCGTTTGCTGGGCGCAGGCTGCGAACCTCCCGTCCACACCCCAAGTGCCAGGGGCGGCCTCAGGTTGCAGCAGCTGCGAGCCGGAAAGACTCTCCCTCCCCCCCCCCCGCAAGCTCATCGGGGCAGGGAGCGAAACCCTGCGAAACCCGCACAGCCCAAAGGTTTTGCTTCTTGTTCAGCTCCACGGCACCGGCTTCAAGAGGGACGGGAGGAGGCGAGGCCAGGGCGTCCACATCGCACCACAGCAAAAAAAGTTGCTTTCCCCGAACTACTCACCCTCTCAGCGAGCGCAGCTCCCACCCACCCCCTCCACGTCGCGAGGAAATGGAGGCGACCGGGCAGGACCTCAGTGGCAACGCAAGCAGTGCAGCAGCAGCAGTAGTAGTGTAGTCAAAGATGGCTGCGAAGAAGCCCCTCTCGCGCTCTTGCCCGCCTCCAGCTCCTCCCCAGCAGGGCGCCTCGGCTAACTGCCTGCGCCAAAGGCAAGGGCCGAGCCGAGTAGAGTAGGCTACTAACGGTGTAGTTAGGCCAGGAATGGGGGCGCCGGCGACTCTCCCTATACGGCCCCCTGAGTGGGGGTCTCGCACGGCGCTGCTGGCCGACCTGAGCTGGAGAGTCTACTACCACTCCAGGGTGCCAACATCCAATGCAGTGCTAGGAAACGACACGTCCATTCATTTATTAGGGGTGCCGTGGGCCGGTCACATGGTCCAGGGGTGCCCATGGTCCGGATTTGGCCCCCACCGCCCTCGTTGCTCCCAGATGTGGAAGTAAAACGCGCCCATATGGGCGCGTTTTACTTCCGCTTCTGGGAGCAACGAGGGTGGTGGGGGCCAGATCTGGTGGGGGCAGTGCGTCCAGCCCATAGGCCATACTTTGGGCACCCCTGATTTATTATTTATTGGATTTATATAACAGCCTTTTTCGCCTAAGCGACCCAAGGCGGCTCACAACATCAATTAAAACCCATACCCCGATACCAGTTATATTTATATCCCGCCCATCTGGGATATTTCCCCACCCTGGTTGGTTTACAAGATATATTTTTGTAAAAAAAATCTTTACAATAGAAAATTAGACATAAACAATAAGTAGTAAAGGTTTCCCTTGCTCGAAAGCCAGTCGTATCCGACTCTAGGGTGCAGTGCTCATCTCTTGTTTCAAAGCCGGAGAGCCAGCGCCGTCTGCTGCTGCAGACGTTTCCGTGGTCATGTGGCAGGCATGGCTAGACACCGAAGCGCACGGAACGCTGTTTACCTTCCCACCGACGTGGTCCCTATTTATCGACTTGCAATGGCTTGCTTTCGAACAACTAGCTTGGCAGGAGCTGGGACAAAGACGGGAGCTCATTTCCGTCCTGCAGTACTCGAGAATCGAACTGCCGACCTTCCGCCTCCCAGAACGGCCAAGAGCAACAAAAATGATGGAGAGCTAACATTTGGAATAAGATTGCAAAGCTCTCTTTCCAAGCCCAATCCTAGCCCTCCTTTCCCAGCTGCGGTGGCTCAGTGGTTAAGAAGCTCGCCTTTTTAGCTGGAAGGCCGGCAACTCGCCAGTTCGAGACCCGGGTACTGCATGACGGATTGAGCGCCCGTCTCTGTCCCAGCTCTTGGGGACATGAACGGAGCCTCATCTGGGCATTCTCTGAGAGCAGTTTCTCCCGCATAAAATCCTTTCAACCCAGAATAATTCCTGACACGAAATCGTTATAGCTCCCCCTCCAACGGTTAACTCTCACTATCGGTTTCTAGCCGCGGGTCAGGCGCTCCTCCGGGCCTACCCAGGGCTGCTTATTCCGCCTCTTTCTCCGCCCACTCCTCTGCCGGCTTGCCCCGAAAAAGTCACTGGTGGTGGTGGTTGTGGTTGGCGAGGCTGGTGTGCGGCGCACAGGAGACGGACGGACGGAGCATGAAGATGTCAGCGGAGGAGCCTCAAGCCAAAAAGCAGAAGTTGGAAGAACCCGCTCCATTGAGGTAAAGGCAAAGGGAGGAGGAGGAGGTCCCTCTCCATTTCCCTCCATTGCCGTATTTAGGAAAATAAGGGGGTTTCGGTTTCTTATATCCGCGGCACACTGCGGGGGGGAAATGCCAGGAGCTTCAGTGGGGCAGGCCGGGGGAAACACATCCCTTTTGTGGCGCCCACTGGAGGAAAGGGGGGTGGGTGGTCTGTGCGTGTCCGTCTAGCAGCAGCTTCAGTATTTCTCAATTGGACTTCAATTCCCAGAAGGCTAAGTCAATTCCCCAAAGCCAATGTACTGACTTAGGCTTCTGGGAATTGAAGTCCAAAAACCAGAGGTTGAGAAACACTGGTCTAGCTGCCTGTCTGCTTGCAGGGGTTATTAATCCTTCGTGGGTGGGTGGGTGGGTTTCTCGAGGCTTTATTATTCTGCCTAGGGAAGGGAGAAAGGAGGAAAGTGTGTGTGTGTGTGGGGGACCGAACCGGCTTCCCCATAGCTCCATGTGGCCAAAGGGCGCGAGCGGAACAAGGTTTGCTCAGCACAAAGGACAGGTGTGGGGCGCCCCCGGATTGGGGGTGGGCCGAGGCAGGGCTGGAGAAGAAGTGAGGGAAGAACATGGTGGAGGTTCAGAGTTGAGACACGGTGGTTATTGCACACTCCCCACCCACCCCAAAAAAAGGTTCATTGCCACTCAGGATGAGTTTGTGGCGATATGGGCCATAAAAGGCCTCGGAATGCACATGGAAATAAAGGACCTTGTGTGACTGTAGTATGCAGGTACATGCTTGCAAACCGGTGGAGGCTCTTGTTCCTCAAAGATTGTGGTACAGTGGAACCTCATACAACAAGCGCCCCATATAGCAACGAAATCATATAAAAATTAGGTTTTTGGGGGGAAATGGTGCCCCGCATAACTATTTTCCCTATGGAAAAAATTGTACAAGAGTTTTTCAATGGGAAAACCACTTAGCGAAAAAAATTGTGCGATGCATCCCATAGGGAAAATCTATACGATGCAAGCGTCATATAGCAATTGTTTTATACAACAACGAGCCCCGTGGAACGGGTTAAAATCGTATGAGGTAGCACTGTATTTTTGAAGCACAACTGGGCGTACCCTGGTAACAGCAACCATGTGCTGCTGGCTAATCTTTCTCACACTAGATCAGGCAAAAGGAACTGCGGGATGAAGTCACCAAAAGGTGCCTTCATTTTGGCAGTTTCACGTCTGGCCTAGACAGAAGAAGAAGAGGCTCTTGTTACCAGTGTCTTACTTATGCTTGTTAGGCAGATCTGCAGGAGTGGGTAACCGGGGTCTTCCTGGTATTCTTGAGTTGCAGCTCGTACCACCCATACCCTCTGCTGATGTCAGTTGCAGTCCAAAGACACCTGTATAGTCCCAGTGCTATTATGCGAAATCACCTCTATGATTTCACATAATGCCAGAAAGTTTTATGTATGCATGAAGACTCGTTTCATGAGCATTTGAAAGTTTTCCAAGACATGGAACTTGATGACTGGAAGGTCAGCAGTTCGAGACCCGAGTGCTGCACGACAGAGTGAGAACCCGTCTGTGTCCCAGCTCCTGCCAACCTAGCAGTTCGAAAGCAAGAAATTGCAAGCAGATAAATAGGTACCACTTCGGTGGGAGAGGTAAACAGTGTTCCATGCACTGCATTATCTAGTCATGCCTGCCACATGTCAACGGAAACGGCTGCAGATGCAGACAGCACTGGCTCTTTGGCTGTAAACGGAGATGAGCACTGAACCTTAGAGACGGATATGACTAGCTTTTGAGCAAGGGCAAGCTAGAAATCAGAAATTTTATGACAGCCAGAGATGCTTGTTCTGAAACAAACTGTGTCCTCTTATGCACGTTGGCTGGAGGTATTAGGGAGATCAAGGAGTGAAGGCCTGTCAGAATGGTGAACTTTGGACACTGTTGTACTGTAGTTGCCAGGAAGGCTTTTCAGTTCAAGGTGTACAAACGGGTAGCAACAACATTAGGAATTTGGTCAAATCTGGGGAGATTAGTGCTGAAAAATATCAATCCAATTTGTCTCTTTATTTCTAATTGGTGCAGTAATCCACAATCGGAAAGCTAAGAAATTGATTTTTAGCAGGTTCTCAAAATAAACTCAGAGAGTTACCGTGTATGTTGTAATCCTGTGCATACTTGCTTGGGAGTTAGTGCTATTAAATACAGATTTATTCCAGAGTCAGGCTATGTAGGATTGTGCTGCTAATCTTCGTCATTGTTGTTATGTGCTGTAAAATGGCTTCCAATTTTGGTGACCTTAAAAGGCTTTTGAAAGGTGTAATATTTTAAAGGAGTGATTTTCCATTGCTGTCCCTTCCGTTCCCCAGTGAATTTCCATGACTGAGCAGCAATTTGAACCCAGACCTCTAGTTCAATATTTTATCCATGACACCTCACTGTCTCTCATTATGTACTTTAGCAGTTAGTTATTCGGTGAGTAGCCAACAGTGGGGTGTATGGAGAACTAAAGAGAGCTGATAAAGAAAATTGCAGATATCTTGATGTCATTCATCCTGAAATCCATGGGGGGCTATTTCCAGATAGTTGAGCCATACATTTACTGTTGTTATTTGCTGTCAATTCAGAACTGACCTGGTGACCCTAATAGAGTTTTCTAGTTAAGTGAGATTTTAAAGGAGTGGTTCCACCCCCACCCCCAGGTAGTTTCCATTAGATAGTTTCCATTAGGACCTGTCAAAATATAATGGTACTTCATTTAAAGAGCATAATGCGTTCCACGGGATTGCTCTTTAAGCAAGTTACTCTTTAAGCGAAACACTTGGGAAAAGTGCCACCGCTGCCATTGTAAGTGACCAATTGTCACTTCTGACGGGGGGATTGCGAACTCCAATTTAGTTGTTAAGCGAGTTTGTGGTTGTTTTTAGTTGTTAAGCGAGGCGACCATTCAGAGAAAATTCTGCTCTTTAAGCAAGTTAGTCTCTAAGCGAGGCACTCTTTATGCGAGGTTTTACTGTACAGTATAATCTTTCTGGAAACTTTTGGAAGCAACATTTTTTCTAGTGCCACATAACAGAGATGGGGATGTCCCTAGCACCATCCATGCCTGGAAATGGCCAAAAAAAGGGGAAGTGAAAAAATAGAAGAGAGGAACTGATTGTCCGCTTCTGATTTTGTCTTTCTTGTTTGAGTTCTTTTATTAGTGGTTAGCAAGCCTCTGACTTGCCATGAAACAAAAGACACTACTGCTGGATGCCGCCTTGAGTAGAAAAATCCCACCAGTATTTGAAAAGACATAGAAGTCTCAAAATGACTGTAAAAGAGTTATGTTCAGCCTGCATGTCACACATTGGACATTCATGCCCTGGAGTATGATTTGACTTGACATATTTTCAAGATAAAACTTCTTAATGTCCCCACAAGTTATTTGGACTCTAGTATCTCACATTGTGGTGTCAAGTCGGAGAGTCTGACACCTGATCAATGCCCAGAGCCTTGCAGAACATTATAGACCTCTAGGAAAAGGTCAGAAGCCTCTGTTTATTATAGCTGGCATTTATCCCAGTAAAGGATTAAATCCAGAATTAGATCAGACAACCATTTCTAATCATACCAAAATTCATCTGGGTATCAAGGTTATGCCTTTTCATTGCTCCAATAATTCTGCAACATCAGCTTGTCTATTTCAACAAGTTTTAGTTATCTACATTGCTTCTATGTTCCATAAACACAGAGTACTTCACAGTTGTGAAAACATCCAAAACTCTTAACATCATCTTACAGCTGTGGAAAACTGTAACCAAATTACAGAAATAAATTCATTCTTGTAACTTGTGGAAGGCTACTGGCTATACATGGGAGGACCAGAAACTAAGTTCATAAAAAGTATAATAAAATACTAAGAATAATGTTTCACTGTGTGAGAAAACACACAAATATTCCAATATCTTTCTACCTCTTCTTGTCCCTTATCCTGGGTTAGGAGGAAAAGCCCAGAGATGCTAATTCAACCCAGGAAATCTCTGTTGAATTAGTATCTTCCGGTTCTCTAACAGTCTGAAATGGAAAATCTGTTATAACATCTGTTGTAGCAATAAAATAATTTGTTGTGGCTTTCACTGCAGAATTTAGAGCAGTGGTACCCAACGTGGGATCCGTGCCCTACAGGTGGACTTCAGTTCTCAGAAGCCTAAGTCAGTACAGTGGCTGATCAGTGCTTTGGAGAACTGACAGACTTCTGAGAAATGAAGTTCAAAAACCAAAGGTTGGGAAACAATGGGTTAGAGCAGGCATGCTCAAACTACAGCCTGTGAGCCGGATATCGCCCCTGAAGGCATTCCATCAGGCCTGTGATGCCGTCACCGAACTAGGAAGTAAATATGGACACTTCTGCGCATGTGCAAAAAGCAGCTATTTTACTTCCTGGTTTGGCGCAGACGCTTTTGTGAAACAAAATGGCCGCTTTTGTGCATGTGCAGAAGCTTCTGCACCAAACCAGAAAGCAAAATGGCCACGCATGTGCAAACATGCCCTGTTCTGGGGGCATGGTCTGGCCTGCTCAGCTGTTTTGGGGGTGTGGTCAGGCCCCCAGCTCAAAAGTTTGAGCACCCCTGGATTAGAGTAATAAGAGTCTGAGATAACAGCCCCTTGTGGTGACCGGGGGATGGGGGTTATATACCCAAGGTTCTGAGGCGCATTGTAAGCACCATAAGGGGTATTCAAGGATTGATAATATCTTATGCCTTCTTACACATGCATTAATTTACATATCACAAGATAAAACATGTTCAGCTATCAAAATATTATGGTATAGAGACCTTGTTCAGTTGGAGAGCTGGATCGTTGTTGTCACCTGCTGTCCTTATTTAGGTGTCCTTCTTTTTAAGGGGATTGGGGAGGTTTTATAAATGTTTTTAGATAGTTTTATAGTACAGTACAGTAATACCTCATACAAAGTCCGCTTCGTACAACATCGAATTCATACAACATCGCCTAATTCCTTGAAAAAAGTTGCCTCATACAAAGTCGCTGCAACTTCGTATGAGGCATTGGGGTTTTTCCCAGGTTGCATTGTGCCTGGGCAGTATAAAAGGCAGGACACGTGCATGCATTGCTCTTGTGGGTTTTGCATGAGGCAAAGAGTGCTTAGGAGTGGTTTTGAGCGCGGCTTTGGATTTTTTTGAATTTTTTCGTCAGAATTTTTGGAAGCATTCCTGGGATTTTGGAAGCATTCTTCAGGTTCTTGGACCATTCTTTGGCACGGTGGAAAGGTAGGTAAATGAGGTTTTCTGTTTCCAATTGGCTTGGGGTGGGGAGGTGGATGGGGGAGGGCATTTTTTTGGTGGGATGGGCAATTGTTTGGTGTTTGCTGCTGTGGTTTTTACAAACAGATTGCATGCTCCATAATTTTTCTTACATTGGTCTTTTTTTGGGGAGCACTGTTTGATGGGGTGGGCAATTGTTTGGTGTTTGCTGCTGTTTGGATGATTAACACTGTGCTGCATGATGGGACATGTTGGCATCCATTTTGTCCTTGCTTCCATCCAGTAATTGTTTACAGTAGCTTGTACAAAATGGATGATCGGCCGAATGGCTGCAGATTAACACTGTGCTGCATGATGAGACATGTTAACTTTTAAACCTGCACTTCGTAAAGTTTTCAAAAATTAAAAACTTGTTGTATAGTTTGTCCCCTAAAATCTAGGTTGATTGACATTTTTTTGTAATGTATTTAGTTAGCCTTTAGACAATGATTTCTTAAAGTTCCCTCAGTTTCCTGTCTGTTTCCTTGACTTTGCCCTGAAGTCTGTGTTGTTACAGTACAATGTGTCTCTATGGAAACGACGTTGTATGAGGCATTGCGGCAAGGATTTGGACGTTGTATGAGGCATCGCAGCTAGGATTTTGCATGCCTCATACAAAGTCCAAATCCGTATAAAGTCCAAACTTGTGGAACCAAGTTTGGCCATTGTATGAGGTATCACTGCATTTAGTTTTAATTAGCATTGGGTATAGGTTTTAACTGACGTTGTGCGCCGCCCTGGGTCGCTTAGGCGAAAAGGGCAGTTATATAAATCCAACAAATAAATAAAATACTCCTTTTTTAGTATACATTTTCCCTGGAAGTCATTTTCACAGTTGATGGATGTGTCTCTGGTGACTTAATAAACCGCTCCTGGCATGAAACATGTGACCATACACATTACACTGAATAGATGTGGTGGACGTAGACGAAGCTTCTGTGCTTGTTGCTTAGCCTCTTCATGTCTGCGGCATTCTCCTTCAAAGTGATCAGTAGCAGCAGAGATGGTTTGGCTATAGTAATTTATAGTAACTGCTATAGTCACTAATTCCAAGCGTTTTCATCCTCGGAGCTAATTTCTCTCCCCCTCCCGCCGTAATTATTTTAACATTTGACACATGCATCATAGGACACCTTGACAGTGGCATTGGCATGTCAGATTAGAACTGGCAAAACCTAGGTTCCAATATCCATGTGGCCATGAGGCTAATTGTCAGACCTTGGGCCAGTTGCTCTCTTACCCATACTTTCCTCACAGAGATACATAGCACATCTGCAGTCGTCTTGCCTTATAAATGTAAAATGTACTAAAGTACTCTGCAGCATTTTAACCACACAGCAAGTGTAGTCAAAGTCTCACTTGGCTACTGTGAAAATAGAAACTTCCAAAGCTCAAGAAATGAAATGATACATTGCTCTATGTACTTGTTGAAAGTGAAACTATCATTAAGCATCATCCTAGTTTTAATTTTGATTTGACATAGAAAGCCAAAGGTTGCAGTCATAACTTGGTGTTGCTTCAAATTATGATGTGCATTTTCATTTTCATTTTATCATCCCCACTCCTATCTTAACCTATAAAACCAAGGACTAACCGTTGGAACTTGCTATAGGTTGCTATGCCTCGCCCTACTTGCCTGCACTCACCCTTCGTGAACACGGCTGATCTGGGTCCGCAGGTCAACAAAGGATTGAGAAAACAGGCAGTGGGACAACAGCCCCACAAATGTGAAAAAAGTGAAACAACTTCATTTCCCAACATTCCTTGCGCCGTGCCGCACCAGAGCCAATCAGGCTGAGAGGCTATCGCACGGCGCGGCGCAAGGAAGTTCGGAAACGCACCGCAGCCAATCAAAAGAAAACCGTTTTTAAAAAAATGCAGCACAAACACAAAGCACAAACCATAACTACAAGCCCCAGCGTCCTGCACGCCATGAGCGCGCAGAACGCTGAGGAAGCCGGCGCCCCAAAATTAAAAAAAAACACGGGAGAGCAAGTCCGCCAAGCCGTGGGAACCAAAGCCCCCCTCCCCAAAGGTGCCTGAAGCTCCTAATAGGAGTTTCCCCTTTAATATCACTGGGTGGGGGGGGGGTGTTGTGCTCCCCCTCTCTACTGGCTCCCCTGGGGTTGAGAGGGTTGGGGGGACCAAAGGAGTCTGCCTCCCCAACCCTCCTGACCCCAGGGGACCTGGCAGAGAGGGGATTTCCCTCCACACACACACACACACACGCCCCATATTAAAGAGAAGAAACCAAGCGGTTACTTCTCTTTAAAAACGGAGTTTGGGGGTGGAATCCCCCTCTCGATGGCTCTCCTGGGTCCGGAAGGGTTGGGGAGACAGACCCCTTTTCTCCACCCAACCCTCCCAAACCCAAGGAAGCCAGCGGAGAGGGGGATCACAAACCCCCCCCCCGATATTAAAGGGTAAACCACAATTGAGATTTCCCTTTTAATATCAGAGGGTAGCCTGGATTCAATCCCTCTCCTGGGTCCCATGAGTCTGGAAGGTTTGGGGGGACAAAAGGAGTCTGTCCCCCCAAGCCTTCCAGAGCCAGGGGAGACGGCAGAGAGGGGATCCCCCCGTAGGACACCAAAAAACACAAAAACAAACAAAAATAACACCAAAAAACAATACAAAGTAAACAACAACAAACATTTCGAAACACACCCATCACCCAGCCAAACACCACAAAATCCAACCACCACCACCACCCCAAATAAAGAAAAACAGCAACTCACCACCACACGACCTCACACCACAACGACTGGAAAAGAAATGAATAAAGAAAGAGACTACTTACTGGAAGAAGCTTCACCCAGAGGCCACAAGAGAAAAAACAGTCAAAATACAAGATAACCCCTACCAGCACCACTTGCTGCCCACAATAGTAAAAAAAAATTCAAAAAAACACAACAGCCCCACACAAAAGGCCCAAGAGTAAAAACAAGTAAAAAAAATCACAATTTTACACAAATCAAAAACAGATGTCAATAAAATAAAATAAAAACTTCAAAAATCCTGTGCTGAATTTTTACTCAAATAAAAAACAAAAACATCAATACACAGTTTAAAAACATTTATTGTGAAAAACATGTCCTTTCACATTTTTAAATTATTACCTACGGTACAACAATTTTAAAAAACACATACTAAAAAATATTGGGTTAAATAATTTTTTTGGAAAAAGTATATCATCCTTTATTATTTTTTTTAACCAACAAAACCAAAACACCAAACAAAACTCATCACAGTTTATAACAGGCCATCATTTTTTTTTTGTAAAAATAGATTTTTTAAAAATTTCAATTATAGACTAACCTCGTCTTTACAAACATTAACAACAACAACAAAAACTTTCCAACACCATTTAAAACAGGGCAACCTCTGCTAGTTTACAATAAAATGTACATTTACTCTTGCACCTGGTATCTAGAGATAATAATGTGAAAATACTGTATTTTCTGGCGTATAAGACTACTTTTTAGCCCCGAAAAATCTGTGCCAAAGTCGGGGGTCGTCTTATAGGACAGGTACTTAACTGCAGCTGACAAGTATATTCCAAACTCTATATTTTAACTGGAAACGTTGGGGGTCGTCTTATACGCCCAGTCATCTTATACGCCGGAAAATACGGTACTTAAACCTCTATCACCTAGAATAAAACTAATCTGGGTTTTGATTTATTACTTGTTTAAGAATGAAGGAATTACTTTCTCAACCAAGACAACTTTGTAACTGCTGAACTTGCCGAATAGTGTACTTAGCATCTGTTCATGGTTACTTATGAATTTCATGGGGGAAATTTAGTAAGTGGAAAATTTTCCATGGGAAAAATAAGCACTGGAAATATTGCATTGGATTTTTTAAAATTCCACTTTACTGACTAACATGCCATAAACCCTGCACACTGTCATTTAGTTAGTCGTGATAAATTTGGTGCCCAATTGTGGAATTCCATTCCCAGATGTTTGGTCTAAAATGCAAATTCTTTCACCAACTGTGTCCCAGTGCTACAGAATCCATACTGTGACAACGACAGGAAAGCCTGTTTTCTCAACTCAAGTTCTGTGACAAGCCTAGAGATGGCAACTTCCTGTAGCAAGAGAGTACATTCCTTTCTCATCTACCAGGGCCTGCACTTTGACTTTAGTTTCTTTCTATGATAGACTTTTCCTTATTTTGCATTTCTGAATGAAGACAATTCTTTGTTCAACCCCATTTTATCTGATACTTTCTTTTTGCTAGCTCCCTCCACCCAGTCTTTTAATGTGCTTGGATAGTATAATTAATCTCCGTGCACCAGTTGTTCTGAGCCTTAACCGTTACGTTATCCGCTATATCACATTGACTCTCAAAATATGACCTACTGTTCTTTATTACATTATTTATTGGAGGTTGTTTGGCAATTCTGGTTATAAATTAACAAAGTTTATGCAAGGCGAAGTGTGACTGATGCTACAAGTCAAGTTCTATCTTTACTTTTTGTGGAAGTTTCAAAGAGGTGGGCAAGGGTCATTAAGGCAAGAGAAGAATCTAAGGCCATATACACTTGCGTAAAAATATACAGACATTGGAGGGTTGCCTTCAATTTCTTGAGGGAGGGGGGCAGGGAGAAGATGTTTTACATTTCATTTGTTTGCTGAGTGGGCAAATGATAATAGCATGTTGATGGAGGACACTACCAATCATCGCTAAGGATGATTACTCAGAATTAAGTCCCATAAGTGCAATCTTAGGCACACTTATCTGGGATTTTCCTCTGATGCATAGAAATGTACTGTTAACTTCACAAATATATCTGCAGAAGTTTGCTTCATTTTACAAATAGCAAAATCCTATCATACCTGTCAAGTTTCGGGAAATTCCTGTCAAATAAGGGAATTTTCCCATCCAAAATTTGAAACTGGACAGCTATGCTTATCCTGTGCTGGCCTCCAGTCTAATTGCAGTCTAACTAATATGGGATGATGGTGGGAAAGAGTGTAAAATACGGGGTTTTTAAAAAAATTTCCCGAAACTTGACAGGTATGAATCCTACTGGTATTTCCATAAAACTTGCATACATTTCAATGGCTAATTGAGGCTAGCTGATGAGGTGTTGGGATTTCTTTTGATTGTATCCCTGGTTCCTCAGCTGACAAACACCCCACATCTCATCAATTTGCTAAAGCAAGGTATGCAAACCTTGTACTGTATACTCACCAATAAGATTCCAGCCGGTGTGAAGTTTTGCTGCATTTTGAATGACTGCCCATTCTTGTCTTGCTCCTTAGAAAGTCTTTTTGCATCTTATTAATTATTAGTAACTTGTTATCCTGTTATCCATGTTATAATGTTTTTTAAAAAAATATTGTACTTTTTGTGGAGTTATAGCCTACTAATGTTGAGTTTGCAGGAGATTATAAGAGTTGGCATTCCTTCACTAACAGTTGCACAATTGCCAGCAGAATTACAAGAAACACCTGCATGGATGAAGCCATAATGTGTTGGGCAGTGGTTTGTACAAGAGCTCTCAAAACTTTGGTTTGATGTTAGGGCTAAAATGGAAATGGGATTTCCCACATGGGAGGTGCTTTTCATTCGCAGAATGACACAATTGGAAACAACCTGCAGATTGATAGTTACATCTAAAACTTTATGCAAACTGCTCTGAAAGACTTCAAAATGTTGCTTGCTTGTTCGTGTCAGAGATTATTCTGGTTCTGGGTTGAAAGGATTTTTTTAGGGGACGCCTGAATGAGGCTGCTTTCATGTCCCCAAGTGGCCTGGTTTGGCCCCATGTCTCCCAACTAGTGGCCTGGTTTGGCCCCATCGAATCAGTATCATCTTCCGATGTTTTCCCGATCTTATCTCGCTCCGACGAGGGCCTCGCATCCTTTGAAGAAGCACTTCTAACTGAACAAAATCAGGGTTTTTTATACACAATTTCCCCCTCTTCCTCCCTCCTTAGGAATTTTTAGGTGGCCTTTGACTCAGATCTTGAGATAATGCTTATCTCCTCAAAAGCTTTCAAGGTCAGGGCATGTTGGCAAAGTGTCCAGGTCTCATTTTGTCCCCCCTCCCATCTTGTTGGCAGGGTCATTGACCGATGGTTTAAAAGGACAATGAACTTGAGTTGCAAAGTTCACTCCCGTTCATTGAACTTTGATAATCCCTCTGGTGTTTCTCTGTCCACTAGAGGCACTAATCCCAATGACGTAATGCTTCCCGGAATCACTTTGAATTATTGCGCTTTTAAAGCTCCGTTTCTCAACCTTGAGACAAGTAACTTAAAACAAAGTAACTTTTCCAAGTTCATGACAGTATACAAACACTGTAAGAAATAAGATGGGGGGTTTGTCATATAAATTGGAAGATAGAATATTTCAGAATTAACCTGACAAATTAGAAGAGTATTACAAAGATGAAACGAAAAGTGGTTTAAGTCTACAATATTCTAAAGGACTGTCTATTGTAGTGATGACCAACCTTGGCACTCCAGATGTTCTTGAACTTCAATTCCCAGAAGCCCTGATCAGCAGGAGTGCTGACTTGGGCTTCTGGTAACTGAAGACCAAAAGCACTTGGAGTGCCAAGGTTGGCCATCACTGGTCTATTGTGTGAACCTGCCTAGATTCTAAGGTCTTATAGATGGATCTGCATATTGACTGCCCCCCACCTGAAGTGTGGTTGATAGAGAGATGGGCTTTCTTACCAACGTCTTTCCCCCCCTTCCTCAGAAAAACTTGTAATGCCTTCTCTTTGATAGTATAGCACTACCTGCGGAAGATATTTTCATTTAAATCAGGGCTGCCCAAACTACAGCCCGCATCCCGGATTACCTCTGACGCCGGAAGGGCTCTGACTTCACTGGAAGTGCCGAAATCGGTGCGTTTTCACACCAAAATGTGGTGAAAACACGCTGAATTTTTAAAAAAGGGTGTGAAAATACTCCCCCAATGCTCCCTCCTCCAAGAGAAGCATTGAAGGAGGGAAAATGCCCAGAAATGTAGCATGATATGCCGTCACCGCCACTGCCGTTGGGAGGAACCTTGCGACTGTCTCACACAGCTGACTGAGGGGGCATGGTCAGGCCCCTGGCAGGACAAGTTTGGGCATCCGTGATTTAAATAGACCTGTTTTTATCATATTTTTCCTTTCCTACTGAAAGCTGGATATTATCATGGCTAAATAGATATTCATTGACTTTAGTTAGTAACCTTTCCAGCACAACTACCATTTTGATTCTGATCTCGGTTAGTAAGTATTGTTGGCATTTCAGATGTTGTTAACATCTCCATTAACAGTGGTGCCATCATTTGAATCAGCGTTCACTTCTCTGAAGATGTTCTTGATGTATAAATTGAAAAGCATAGTGAAAGCATATATCCATTTTATGGTCCTTTTCACATCTGTGTGTCTTCTGTCATCTTTTTCTTGCCAATGACATTAATGTCTCTTAAATTACTATACTGTACTTTTTAAATTACCAACTCCTTTAGCTTGCTGTGTTGGACTCTGTCAAAAGCTTTGTTATCATCAATAAAGCAGTCATAGATATCCACATTCATGTTGCAGAATTTTTCCCTAAGTGCATGCATTCGTCTATTTATTGTTTGTCCCTGATTCCCAATCTTCTGAGTTCAAAGTGCATATCTTATCCCCCTTCCTTGTGCTTGTCTTTAAGAAGATATTATCTTCAAAAAAACTCCATGAAAGCTCACATTTAAATATAGGAGTTAGTCTTTAAGGTGCCACAGAAAACATCATTTTCATTTAGACTTGCCTTTTCTTTGGCATAATCAATTTTCTTTTTCCTTGTCTTCTGCTATCCCTATCTTGAGTTGTGTGGGTATGATTTTTGCCTGTGTCTTTTATTATTGTTGCATTTTAGACATTTGTTTAAAATTATTTTATAAGTTTTCTTTAGCAATTCAAATTCTGAATGAGAGGTGTGGGGGGTGGCCGGTAAAATAGCCACTGTGGGCTGGCTAGTTTGAGTTGCTGGCCCCGAAGTTGGGATGTGGCCTTGATGGGTTTTTTAACAGAAATTTTAAAGACTTTTAGGTAATTTTTAAAGTTTTTGATCTGATTTAAATGTTGTTGGATGTTATTGTGTTGCTGTAAGGTGCCCAGAGTCGCCTCGGCGAGTAGGGCGGCATTAGAAATTCGATAAATAAATAAATAAATAAATATTATATATGTCCTTTATAGCAATAGCAATTACACTTATAGTGCTTATGCATTTTTTGGGTTGTTCACATGGTTAATTAGCACTTTGCCCCAAACATGCTGGGTATTGATTTTACCGATCTCAGAAGGATGAAAGGCTGAGTCAACCTTGATCCTTTTGCATGCCAAAATGGTTCAGGACCAGAAACTGACAGGCTGAACTGGCTCAGTGGTACGGGTATCATGCTGTGATGTGGAAGACAGATGAAAGGGCACTGCATTATATTCTCAGGATAGTCTTCATGGCTGATCACCATGATGATCACCAGTATTCGGATCAGATGCGGCAGAAGAGAAGAAGTCTAGTAGATGTACTGCACTGTGATATTCATGTAGCCATATTCCACATAGAGTGGCCAGATGCAAAGGAGGACATGAGCTCCTTGCCATTAATAGTTGTATAGTAGAGGGCTTTTCAGAAAGAGTAGTTTGCTGTACAAGCTATATCAGTTGCAGTGTTTTCTATTCAGCTACTAAAGGTACAGGAATCCTGTGCTCCTTTGTGCCTGCAGCCACCCTAGTTCCACACAGCACTCTCAAATGCTTTACATGTAGGCTGGACAGTGGGTTTACGCCTCAGATACAATTTTCATGATCAGGCTTTCTGTCAGTATTTGATGTGGCAAGTAGAAATTTTGCAATCTTTAGGTCAAGAATGCTCTTGTGATGTTTTACGCAAAGTTGTACTGTCGTGTAAGCATTTCTCTCTCCTTTCCTTTTCTTTTTTGGCCTAATCACAGCAAACTTATCTAGTGCCAGAACCTTAAACCAAGAACTTTTGTACCAGATTAACAGCTGCCCTTGCTCCAAGAAAAAGAAAAAGGGACATTGGCTACGTGGAAAAGGTTGATATGTAAAAGAAAGGAAAGAACATCTGCACCTTTAATATTTATGTGTAAGATGTAATTTCAGCATGATAAGCTTATTCCATACAACTGTTAAAGACATAGGAGTCTTCCTTACAATAAATGAGAGAGATCATTCTGGTGAAACAAATACTAAGTCTGAAATTAATGGTCATATCTAACAGAATCCACAGTATTTGGAAGGGGATGGGGCAGACTTTATTCTGGATACTTGAGAGGACTATGTCCAGTGCAGGATTTTTTTAAAAAAAACCAATGACACTTATTCAGTTGTATCCAGTTGCCAAAGGATGAGATAAAGCCATAATTTTTACTGCCGGATCCATTGCATGTTTCTTCAGCATTGATGATGGCTTCAGTATGTCAGCTAAACATGCCTAGGATTGTGACCTACAGATGTATCCTATTCATCTGTATTTAAAAGAAGTTGCACTGAATTAAGTTAGGCTTATAGCAAGTATAGATTTAATTTTCAAGTAATGTAATTATTTATTAAGACCTTTAATCTGGTAAAATAAAAAGTTCATTCATGATGGCTTTACTTCTTCGTTTGTGTCTGTCAGACTTTAAACTGGCAAAATGAAACCGCCTTTTGGTGAATTCATTCTGTAGTTCCTTTTGCCTGACCTAGTGTGAGAAATATTAGCCGGCACAACAAGGTTGCTGTTGCCTGAGATATGCCTGGTTGTGGTTCAGAAGTACCACAATCTTTGAGGAGGCTCTTTCTGTGTACCCCATGGCTTTACTTAATATAGACACAGTGGGTTTTTAAGCACAAGTTTATGTAATTTGGTGCCTAAAAATAACTGTAGGTCCCATAAACTCCAGATGGTGTGATCAGGGATTATGGGAGGTACCGCAAAAGCATCTATCCTTCCCTCTTAGTATGCTAGCTCATCTCAGTGTTCAGCATCAAGCTGTGTTAGAGTAAAACAGGCAGTTTTCATTCATTTTAAAAAGACAGGCATACCTAATCGCTGTTTAACTTTGGGAAGCAAACCGTTAAGTAGCAGTTATGTAGACAATAAATAATTCCATGAACAGGATTTAATAGGTTATAACCATCTTTTAATATGTGATACTTCTCTTATTTTAATTTCTTGATATTTAGATCAGATACGTGTACCCACTTTTAGTGTGTATGTCTATGTGATGCATCATTATGAGATATTATTCATTGTGTGTTATTCTGAAATATACAGTTTGGTCGCAGGGAAGGATTTATTGCACTTTGGTTGGAAATCTGACAGATCTTTGAGCAAATATATTACTTCTAGATAAAAATGTATAAATAAACAATCAAATATTCTTTGTGTTGTGACTGAAACAAGATTAGAGCAAAAGATGTAAAAATCTATTATCATTTTGTGAGTGATGGGCGGATTTGATTAATATACTGTACTTAGCTTTTTAAAATCATTTTGTTGCAATCTGTAAGAACCTAAGGTCATATGCAATAAAAGACTGTCCTGTCCCTACCCTGTTGAGTAATGTCTTGTTTTGGAAGAGTCTGCACGGGAAAGGAAGCTGTGGCAGAAGAGAGCAAAAGGATGGTAGCTATACTAGCTACATGACTTTACTCTTATTAAAGTTCATGGTCTTGGTGTCTTACACAATAATTTAATCAATAGGAGTTGACCTCATTTGAGTTGAAAACCAGCAAGAACTGAATGTACCTGTAAAAACCTCCTCTAAATTAAATAACTTTTACCTGGGATGTCTTGCAGACTGGCTAATCTGAAACCTGGGGAGAAAATAGCTTCCAAACCTGGAGAAAATCAGCAAGTTTTATGACTGTGAAGGTGTACCTCCTAGTCTCTTCTGAAAAACTTTATATTGGAGGTGAATACCATATGACCCTCATTGACTATTTGTAAGGTCTCTGTCCCTTCCCAACTGTTCCTGAACAATTTGTTAAAAAGATGAATTGTCACTTCTGGAAGTTTCTTAGTGTTGGATCTTGGCCGTGGAGCGGCTTGGATTTGCTGGATCGGGGCCGAAGCCGGCCGGAAGGAGGAGACTGGTCAAGCAAAGACACACGAGGCAAGATGGAGCGAAGATCAGTGTTTAATGATGACAAATAAGAAGCATTTATCACCTGCTTGTTCTGGCTGCGTGCATATGCTGCGCGTAGCGATACAATGGAATCCCTGAGTCTGCACACCATGTTTACACAAGTTAATTGGGGAAGTCTTCACCGGGGGAAGTTCCTTATCTAATTAATTAACTACCGGGGACATGTGTTGTTCCTCGCTATCGGGAGCAAACAAGTGGCCAACGTTGACTCTAGGGTTTAAGGATTCTGCGGATGCGCGATTACCCATTACATGCTGAGTTAGTCATTAGCCCTCTATTGTCCTAGCTGCCTGTCAGATCAGCTATTGGTGACTTAAACTCTATCTAATATTCCGCTCCCCAATTTCTGTCCCCTCGGAACCAAAGCTCCAAGGAGCATGCCCCCAAGTCCCGGTTCTGTCAGGGACAGTATGCCAATTGTGTGTGCGGATCCCACATCTTAGATTATTGATCCTCCTTTAAAACAAAGCACAATGCTTTTCTTGAACTTCACTTCCCCTCAACATTCTCTTTACAAGACTGGAAGTGAACCTTTAGTCCTTTGAGGTTTATTTATTTATTTGGTTGGTGCAGCCTGAGAATCGCCTCCTAGATTTCCTCCTAGGAATTTGCCAATCCCATTCAGTATGTTTTTCTTATTAAAGCTTAGCTTTTGTCACACTTAACATCAGGCAGCTCAAATTTAGTCAAGAAACCAAGAAGGCTTCTGTTCATTCCATCAGCCACCCTACAGAATCCTTCTTTTAACCCTTGCCTTGGGTGACCTCCAAGAAGCTGCTTCCTTTGTGCTCTTAACTTAAACTCTGTAATTGTCCACAAGAGATTTTGTAGAGAAGGCGTTCCATAGAATTCAACACAAGCCATCTTGACTTAATGTTCCCTATTTACTGCAATTAATTTTTAGCACACCATCTTTCTTTCTCGTACAATATGAGGCGAAAGCTATATTTTCAGGAAATCGAGGTCTTATTGTTTACATTTTATTGAAAATAAAAGAAGAGCCATGCTGGATTAGACAAACAATCTGTCTAGTCCATTGTAGCCAGAACCATGCCTATGAGAAGTCCATAAACAGGATGAGATTCCAAAAATACCCTTCTGCTCTTACGTCCCAGCAGCAAGATTAGAGTTCAAACCACTTGAGATGTGGACATTCATTTCCCGACAGTCACAAGCACTTATATAAAAGGCATTGGAAAGTGAAAGTGCTACATAAATGCCAAGTGGTACAATGAGTTGGGTACCAGCTCTAGCCTTAAACTGAATTTGAGCAAGAGGTCTGAGCAAAAGCTATTTTGACGAGACAGAAGTTAAAGAGGAGTTTCCACTGTTGAGTTTGCAGCATCTTGGGGAATCTTATCACTACAAGATGGAGCACATCCAGATACGCAAAACAAGTTGACAGTGCAGTTAATGAAGCCACGTGTATAGCGACAAGATGCCTCAAACCTACATCAGTTGAGAAAATTCACCCTCTTGTTGGTATTGGTCCACCTTAGAAGTAGCAGGGGACGCAGAGAGAACTAAGCAAGAAAATGACCCTTGACATCCTCTGAACGGATATGAACCTCAAGTCCGCCGGCTCAGATCCAGGAAGAGCTTTATGGCAAGAGAGTGTGCAAGAGCAAAACCAAATTAGAAAATGGAGGAAATAGCTCACTGTACAAGGAATATTAAAAGAGGATATGGCTGAGGAACTCAAACTCCCCTACGTCACTTGGCAGACCCTGAATAGGCTAAGGCCGTGATGGCAAACCATGGCACTCCAGGTGGTCTTGGACTTCAATTCCCAGAAGCCCAAGTCCCTATGAATCCACACGAATGGGTTTACTGCATATACGCACTGTCCTTGGACTTCAATTCCCAGAAGCCCAAGTCCCTGTGAATCCACACGAATGGGTTTACTGCAGGTACAGGGACTTGGTCTTCTGGGAATTGAAGTCCAAGAACACCTGGAGTGCTAAGGTTCGCCACCACTGGGCTAAAGGTTGGAGTCCAACATGTAAGATCAACATGCTCAAGTGGGGGCTGCTGGCAGACAACAACGCACGCTGTGTGAACGTGGAGATATATCTAGCTCATTTCCTGGTCTGCCGATTACTGCCAGAAACATGTACTGATGAGGACTTAAATTTGGCCAACGACAAAGCTGAGAAAGTGGCTTCATTTTGGCAATCTAGGGCCGTGATGGTGAACCTTGGCACTCCCTATGTTCTTGGACTTCAATTCCCAGAAGCCCAAGCAACCTTTGAATCCACACAAATGGGTTTACTGCGATCCACCCGGCACGCGCCACCCTCGTTGCTCCCGGAAGCGGAAGTAAAACGCGCCCGCACTGATGCTTTCGCGAGCGACGCAGGACGGATCTGAATTGCAATAAACCCATTCGTGTGGATTCACAGGGTGCTTGGGCTTCTGGGAATTGGAGAGTCCAAGAACATCTGGAGTGCCAAGGTTCGCCATCACGGGTCTAGCAGAATCGTCAGATTCCCGTCGGTCGTTTCGTACGCTCGGGCGCCATAACCCTTTTTAAGCCGCCGTTCCTCCCTGGCGAGCGATGGGGATTCTTTTAAGGATAAACGATAAACCCGGGAGAGCGCCAGTCGTAGAGAAAGCAATGGGGTGGGTGGGGGAGAGGGGGCTGGTGGTGTTTTCCCACGTGCGTGCGCGTGGAAGCGTCAATGAGTGGCAGAAGGCGCGCCCGTAGCAAAGATGGCGGAAAGGAGCTTCGCTTCGAGCCTCTGCCCCCAGCAAAGATGGCGGGCTCGGCTCCCCGTTGACTCGGGACTGGTAGTTGCTTGTGGAGATGGGGCAGCTTCTGGGTGCCAGGGCTGCGCGGATGGCCGCGTGGGGCCGCCGCGGCCCGAGTCTCAGCCAGGGGAACCCTCGGCGCCTGCAAAGTGCTCATCCCTTCGCTCATCATCATCATCATCACTCACAATCCCCGGCTTTTCCCACTGCAGCCAATGGCGGCGAGCAGGCGGGGAAGGGAGGCGGGGTTGGCGTGGCTGGCTTGCTCTCACCAGCTCCTGCCTCCTAGTCAAGTCAGGGCAGCAGCTGGCGGAGTGAGTGGCCACGTCGGGCTGGTGGGTGCTCGCTCGGCGGCGGGCTGGTGCAGCTTTCCTCTCTCCGGTTAAAGCCGAGCCCAAAGGGCAGGAGCAGCTCCGGGGGGCAACAACAGCAGCATTGCCGCCGCCGCCGCCATGCCCACGCTGAGGTAACTCCAGTCGGGAGGGAGAAGGACGACTCCCCTAGTGGGGCGAGAACCCCTGGCTGGTGGGGATGGTGGTTGAGGGAGGCGCGCATGGGTTTGGTCCCCCACCCCCACCCCTTTGGGGGACATGTGTGGGGAGGGTGATGATGGGTAAGCCTGGTCTAAGCTTTCGCGTGAGCTCTCCGCGCTCTTCTAGGCTGAAACCTAGTCACATTTCCCAGTAATGTTAAATTTTTTGACGTGGTAGTCGTGTGCAAAGCATATCAGAGAGTCAACAAAACAAAGCTACCAAAAAAAAAATCACGTTGGGGCACCTTAAAGACTAACTGAGGTAAAGGTTTCCCTTGCTCAAAAAGCCAGTCGTATCCGACTCTAGGGTGCAGTGCTCGTCTCTGTTTCCAAGCCGAAGAGCCAGCCAGCGCTGTCTGCTTCTGGCAGACGTTTCCGTGGTCATGTGGCAGGCACGACTAGACTAGACACTGGAGCGCACGGAACGCTGTTGACCTTTCCCACCGACGTGGTCCCTATTTACTTGCAATGTCTTGCTTTCGAACTGCTAGGAGTACTCGGGAATCGAACTGCTGACCTTCCGCTTCCCAGTCAGCGCCTTAGCTACTTGAGCCACTGCATGTCCCAAACCTGAGGAATTCGTGGTTCCTCCTCTCCCGGCTGATAGTTACAATATAAATGGAGAGTAAACAAAATGACAAGAAAAATACAAAATAACGTTGTGACACCTTAAAGACTAACTTCTGTATTTAAGTGTGAGCTTTCATGGATCACTTGACTAATTTTCTTTCCCTTGACCCACGAAAGCTCATCTTTAAATACAGGAGTTAGTCCTTAAGGTGTCACAACCTTTCTTTTTTGTATTTTTGTTGTCGTTTTGTTTACTCTCCTATTATATTGTAACTATAAGTCGGGAGAGGACGAACCGCGAATTCCTCAGGTTTGGGAATGAATAGGGGTGGAAACAGGGAATTTATCTAAAGCTTCACCCCATCGCATTTCCCCCACCAGAGATTCGAACCCAGATCTTCGTGTTTCAGATTTTGGTTCTTTCTTTGAAATAGGGATGGCTTACATCTCTCTTCATTGAAGGCGATGACGATTTCAATCATATTCTCAGAAATACATTTCCTTGAGCTAAGTGGGGTTCCTTACAAATAAGCATGAATTATTTCTTCTTCCAAAAATAAAGATTCCTGCTGCATTAGGGTGGGGTAAGCATATTTCCTCCTCGTTGCTGTTTGGAAGATAAAAGTGAAAATAATGCTACTGTATATGCTTTCTATTTATTTCCTTTCCATTTTTTAAAAGAAGGATCCATTTAAGTTCTAAATAGCTGGCTTATATGGCCATTGCCATGTGTACACTTACGACTTACGTGGAGCTAGTTTTCTACATTATTGAAGTTTAATTGGTTTTTTATTGTAAATATGAGGACTTAAGTTTGGACAATGACAAAGCCAGGGAGGTATCTTCATTTTGACAATCCAGAATTTGATCAGGACAGGAAAGAAGAAGAAGGTTTTTAAATGTATAATTCACTGTGTTTTAATTTGATATTTAAAATGGTGAGCCACTGTGAGTCCCCCATTGGGAGAAACGTGGCCTATATCTGTGATGGTGAACCTTGACACTCCAAGTGTTTTTGGACTTCAGTTACCCAGAAGCCCAAGTCAGCACTCCTGCTGATCAGGGCTTCTGGGAATTGAAGTTCAAGAACATCTGGAGTGCCAGATTTTGCCATCACTGGCCTATATAGACAACAGGCAGGTTGGACTGGTGGGTAGAAATCTCACTGATGAATAAAATGTGTCCCGTACAGTACTGCTCTTTTTTTCTTCATCTCTTATATCAAAAATAGAAATAGATCCTTGCTGTTGAAGGGGAATAAGATGTATCCTTGATTCGCATTGGTTCTGATAGTCATCTATGAAAATTGAGATGCTGTCATGGAAGGCTTTCAGGAAGCTGCATGTTGCAGGAAGAAACAGAAATAATGGACAAGCTGTCCATTACTAATCTCATCAAGGAAGGTATAGGGCTCCAGGCACTCTTCAGAAACTATTTTGGCAATACTGTACTTCTTTATACTAATAAAGAGTTTGCTGATGCATATGTTTTCATAAACAGCTCCAGCAACTTCCTGTAAAGCCATAAGAAAAACTGCTAGACTGGAGCAAAGAGCCATCCTCTAATTTGCTAATAGCAGTCAACCTGATGCTTCTAGCATTTGACATGTGAGATGTGTTGCTTTTGAACATAGATGGTTCTGAGCTGTTATTGTTTGGTAGGTGTAGGTTCAAGTTAACTGCTTAGTATACCTTTAAAACTATGTAAACCAGTGCCCAACACCATAAAATCTGTCACCAGCTTTATAAAGATGTAGTGATTGTGTTTAAATGTCTATATACAGTGGCTCACTGGTTAAGAAGCTCGCCTTGTTAGCTGGAAGGCCAGCAAGTAGGCAGTTTGAGACCCAGGGACTGCATGACGGATTGAGTGCCCGTCTCTGTCCTAGCTCCTGTCAACCTAGCAGATTGAAAGCAAGAAATTACAAGTACTGTAGATAAATAGGGACCACTTGGGTGGGAAAAGATCTTGGAGACATGAAAGGAGCCTCATTTGGGCATCCCCTGAGTGGAGTTTCTCCAGCAAGAATCCTTTCAACTCAGAATAATTTCTTTTTTTTTTTTTTTAATTTTTTTTTTATTGAGTTTTTAATAGACATACAGAAAACGAAAGGAAAAAAAAAACATTAACAATACATTAACGATACAATACACTAACAAATTCTTAATATCATGTTAACAAACATTACTATATGCTAGCACATAACAATATCTATACTCATTAACTGCTATTTAACCACCAAATATTAAAAACCATTATTTCAATATCCAAAATGATAAAAAAAAAAAAACTTTCTGTACTAGCACTAATCTTTTTTAACAAATAATAATCACCCAGTGTATATATACAATGCCCGGAGAGTTTATTTTTTACTCAGTTCCAGAAGCTTCTTTGTGATGGTACTGGTCCTGAACTATCGCTTGCCATAATAGAGTGATCCACAAACGGTTTCCATATATTCCAAAATCTGTTCTCTTTTAAATTATCTCTTTTGACTTTAATCTCCCAGGTCAATTTATCATTCAGTGCTAAACTCCACATTTCTTTATACCACTCTCCAATCTGTATATCTATATCGTTTTTCCAATTTTTTGCTATACATTGTCTACCTGTTGTCAATATAATTTCCAATAGTTCTTTTTCCTCTTTATTTAAACCCAAACCTTCCACATTCGTTAAAAGAATGGTACCCGACACCAACTTAACACTTTTACCCAATATTTCATCACACTCATTTTCTATTCTTGCCCAAAAATCCCTTATTTTTTTGCAACTCCACCACATATGTTCATATGTTCCGTCATATTCTTTACATCTCCAACATAACTTATCTCTTTTGTTATCCATCTGGTAAAGTCTTAATGGTGTCAGGTACCATTGCCACAACATTTTGAAATTATGTTCTTTAATTCTTACAGACATTGTTCTCATAATTCTCTTTTTCCATTTGTTTTTCCATTCAATCTCCCCAATTTTTATATTCAAGTTTTGTTCCCACTTCCGTTTCAAGTCCTCCTGTGGATCTGCACCTCTATTCAATATATTATAGAGCTTGCTTACAAGACCTTTAGTACTGCTTTCCCCTTTTCTAATCTTCCTTACCAATTCCTCAAATTCTGTATGTACTCTAACTATCCCTATTTCTTTTTTATATTTTTTATTCCAATTATCCACCTTTAACTTCTGAAACCAGTTCAAATTTAAAATCTCAAACATTTTTTTCCGCTCGTCATCAACTTCACATGCTTTTAACCAATCCTTCAATAACAACCTCCCATTTTTATCCAATATTTCGATTTTTTCTTTATCTAATTTTATTGGGAAACACATCATATCAGTCAATTCCAAAATTGGAGAGAGATTCGGAACCATGTCTTTTTTTACCTTCTTCCATACCTCCATGAGACCTTTCATCATAGTATTGTTTGACCTTTTCACCTTATCCTTCATTCCCAAGAAAATCAAATTTCCAATATTTCTGTACTCTTTCATTTCCAATTGTTCCCAAATCACCTTTTCTCTTGCCAAGATCTTCACAACATTCCTGACTTGAAATGCTCGATAATATACTAGCAAATTAGGCATACCCAGACCCCCTTTTTTCTGAGACATATACCATAGTTTCTTTGGAAGCCTAGATTTTTTTCCTCCATTACAAAACCCATTAAACATTTTTTGAAACTCATTAATTTCTTTCTCTTTTAAATGGATCGCTAGTGTATCAAATAGAAAATTAATCTTTGGTAACAATATCATTTTACACATAGCAATCCTACCGAACCATGACAGCTTTAACTTCTGGAGTTCTTGTATTTTATTCTTAAATTCAATTCTTAAGCTGTCATAGTTCAATCGTTTAAGATCTTCTAATTTATTTGAAATAATTATCCCTAAATACTTCAGCTTCTCTTTAACTTGTATATTAAGTGTCGACACCATCCTACCCATCTCGCTCACTTTCAAATTACACAACATCAATTCAGACTTGTCCCAATTTATCTTTAATCCAGTTATAGCTTGAAATATTTGTAAATGATCTTTAATCCTATCCATTACCTGTTCCGGGTGCTTCACCATAAGCAATGTATCGTCTGCATACATACTCACTTTATTACCCATAATCCCTTCTATATTTGAGTCTTCCCTTATACTTTTAGCTAAAATCTCCATTGCCATTATGAACAAGATAGGGGATAAAGGACAACCCTGCCTAGTGCCCGCCTCTAGCTTTACCAGGTCCGTTAGCTCCTCATTCACTCTAACCTTAGCGTTTCCTTTTTGATATAGTAAATCTATAACCCTATTAAATTTATCCCCAAACCCATATTTTCTAACTATTTCCTTAATTGAAGACCACTGCAGTGAATCGAATGCCTTAAAAATATCCAATGATAGTAATCCCACTTTTTCCTTTGTTTGATTGACATTGTCTATTAAATCTAATACCCTTCTAGTCAAATCCGCCATGTGTCGTCCTTTTAAAAACCCAACTTGATCAACCTCTATATATTCCCCCATAAAACTATTTAAACGATTAGCCAATATTGCTGTGAAGATCTTCGCATCTTGGTTTATAAGCGAGATTGGTCTGTACGAATCCACTCTTTCCAAGTTCTTTCCAAGTTTTGGCAAAAGAACAATTGTGGTGTTATACCATGAGGTCGGAATTGATCCTCCATCCAATATATAATTGTATAATTTCACCAATTTCGGAACCACTACCTCTTTGAATTCTTTATAGAACTCTGTTGATAGTCCATCATCCCCCGGGGCTTTCCCTATCTTCAATCCACTTATTACCCCCCTAACCTCTTTATCAGTTATTTTTTCCTCCATTTTCTCCCTATGCTCTTGTTTTATCCCATTTCCTAACTGCCTCTCCAATATCTTCTTAAGTTTTTCTTTATCTATTTCTTTTTTTGCATATAGCTCCTGGTAAAATTCTCTAACTATTTTACATTTATCGCTATTCTTATTGCACCTTGAACCTTGCCTATCCACTAACACCCCAATTTCTCTCTTTTCCCTTTTAACCTTAGCTGCCCTTGCTAATAATTTTGAGTTCTTATTACTAAATTCAAAATATTCCCTATTTAAATAAATCAAATCTCGTTTAACTTTGTCTATATCTTTACCCATTACTTCTGCCTTAAGTCCTTGTAGTTTCAAAAAATTTTTTTTATCCTTACTATTTGCGTGTTCTACCTGTAATTGTTTTATTTCCCTTTCTTTTTCTGTGTACTCTGCTTTATTCTTTTTATATTTAAAGCTTGCCAATTTTATGCTTTCACCCCTAAATACCGACTTCATGGTATCCCACACAACATTAAAATTAACCTCATTATTATCGTTCCATTGCCAACTTTCTTTCCAACTTTCCATAATTAGCTCTTTACTTTTCTGATCTTTAAACAAATTAGGATCGTACCTCCAATTTCTGACTCTTTGAGTATTTTTTTGTACTTTCAATTCCAAATATACTTTAGCATGATCCGATTCCTTGATAATCCCAATTTCCGTGCCTTCTATATCCCCAATTAGGTTTTCCGAAAGAAAAACATAATCTATTCTCGAATAGGTCCCATGCACGTGAGAAAAAAATGAATATGCTCTTTCTAAACCTTTAAACTCTCTCCATGAGTCCTTCAAACCCGTAACTTTCATCCAATTATCCATCACCTTCCCTTTCACACCAATTCCACTTCTAGCTATATTTGTACAATCTAATCCTGACCTGATCAAATTAAAATCTCCAGCCACAATAGTTTTAGCAACATTTTCCAACTCCACTATTTTCCGAATTTTTTCGAGAAACACTGTTTGGTGGACATTCGGAGCATAAATATTTACCAACAAGATTTCCTCATCCTCCAATTTTCCTCTTAACAACAAGTACCTACCCTCCTGATCAGCAATCTTTTTTGTGATTTCAAATCCTAACTTTCTAGAAATCATAGTTGCCACCCCTCTTGCTTTGGATGTTCCAAACGCCATCTCATAGTGTTGCATCCAACCTAAAAAAAGTTTATTCGTATCTTTTGACTTCTGATGTGTCTCCTGTAAAAACAAAATATCTGGTCTATCTTTTTTCAACGCCAATTGCAACCTCCGTCTCTTGAGAACAGAACCTGTACCTTTCACATTCCATGATATTATTTTAATACTTCCCATATCCAATTTCTTCTTCTAACTTTAAACTCTCCATCGGGCGTGCCACCAACAACCCTACCACCATACCACTACATATAACACACATAATAATTTCTGACATGAAATTATTATTATTACATGATTCTTGTTTATAAAGACCTCTGCTGTGAAGTCATTGGGTGGTGGTGGTTGTGTTTGCTTATCAAATGAGGACACATGAGTAGAGGAAAAATTGTGGTAAACATTTTGGGTTAGTTCCATGGGAGGAAGTATTTGTAAGATCATGGTACAGTATATGGAAACTTATTTTCTCTTTATTTTGGATTAACTCTGATTTTGCCAAATGTAGCTAACTTTAAACCCCAATTTTGCAATATAGGTAATCCACATTTGAAATTGTGTAACCACTGAAATCATTTTGCGTTAAGTAATAGTTTAGAGGCAAGTGATTCATGGGTTTTATCAAAATGAATTAAAATATCCTGTGTAGATAGTTTAAGTATCACACAATATCCCCCCCCCCCAGTCATTTTTGGAGTGCTAAAAGTTGACTACTTGAAAGGGATCCCCTCTTAGATTCCAGAATATGAACTAGATAGAAGATTTAGTTTCATAGTTCCTGAAGCTCTGTCTGAAGTTACAACCCTAGAGTTTAATTATCCTTCACCTTTCACCAGCAGTATATGGTGTATCAGATATCCCTTGCCTTCAGAGCACTCTTGGTATAGCAGTAGCTCACAATCTGAGTTCTATCCTGATGAGATCAAGGTGGACTCAGCCTTCTATTCTTCCAAAGTTGGTAAAATCAGCACGCAGAATTCTTAGGGCAAAGTGTTAATTACCTTGTGAACCACCCAGAGAGTAGTCTAAGTGTGATGGGGCGGCATATATGTATAATTGCTATTGCTGATTCATTGGAAGTGCATAAATCAAAATGCCTGAAAACATGATTCAGTTTAGCTACCAGATTATACTTAGCCAACATGTTGTGAGATATCTGAAGGAGTAGAACAGCTTTCATTCTGACCGATTTAATTTACAGTATGTAGAACTTGCTTTTAAATAAGCTGGCAGCTTGATGTGCTGTGTATGTGGATTTGGTTTTTTCCCTCCTACAAGAACATGTTTCATAAGTGAAGCACGAACAGTGTCATGTGATAAGATGAAGCAAGCATGCAAGAGATGGTTTCAGTAAATACAAGCACAGTAAAAGAAACAGAACACAATTTATCTGTTGTTACATTCCTTTGCATTTTTTCCTCAACTGTGGTTCATCCACCTGAGATTGTAGGTTAATGTACAAGTTTGGGTGTTAGTCCCAACTAAAGAAAAGCTGCTGAATAAACGGGCTTTTGTAAGTTATCACTATTATGAGTCCCTTTGATTTAGTTGAGTTAAGACTAAAATTGAATTTGTTTTAAGCATAGTACAAAAAGCCATAGCAAATTAGTAGAATAAAACGGAGAAGCTTAACTATTGTAGTGAACATGTTATGTATCTGGACAAATAAAGCTGTTTTGAACTGGTGGCAAAAAGACTAATGCCTCAACTAGTAGTACTTTCTATGTCAGGGCATTCTAGAATTGAGGTGCAGTATCACCATAGATTTTGCCTTTTTGTTTAATGCGTAGTGCATTCCACTTAATGAGATAACTCAGGAATGAGCCTTCTCTGTTGATACTAGAGTCCAGCAAGGAATGGGATGAGGTTCTTGATTAGATACTTCTTCCCTATACAGTACTATTAAAGATTTTAAAGATAAACATCTTGATTAACTTTTTTTTTTGGTAGAAAGGTAGGATTGAATTGAATTGAATTGAATTTTACACTTGTATCTTGCCCTTATAGGGAACAATACATCCCTACTCGAGGCAGCTAACATCATCAAATCCCTCATACAACAAACAAAACTTATTAAAAACAATTGCACTCCATAAAACCTACAGTAAATAAGAGCCCATATTATATTTGTGGAATTTAGCCATCAAATTAGTAAGGTTTATGAACATGAAGAAAGCTTGATGAAACAGAACATTTATTAGGGCACTATTCTGTTTTGCATGGTAACTACCAGGTACAACCTAGAAGCAGGGCAGGAGGTTGGCTTCTGAGAAAGCATAGGATTGAATATGTTCCATCTGAGAATTGCATTATGTTGCTAATTTTAAAAGTGATGTTGAAAGTATATAATTCATATGCACATGCACCAGAAACTGCCGTTGAGCATTTTCTGTTCATTTCACAATCATGTATGCCTTTCAGGCAAACACTCCTTGATCTAGGAGGAGGAACAAGCAGTTATTACTAAGTAGATCCTTGCTGTGTTTGCAACCCCATAATGGTATTATCAACCTCTCAGAATGTTTTATACGTTTAATATTTTTAATCACTACTGTGGTCACAAAATAGGAGTCTCAGAATTGTTCTGCTTCCTCAGAAACGATAACTTACCTATGATGTTTATATCGTCTTGAGGAGAGCATCTGTGTGTTTTTTCTAATTCTTATCCATAAGATTTCTGTGGAACAAGGTTAGGAAAGAAGGATTTGCCCAGTGTTGCACAATGAGTTTTCAAAAAAGAAGAAGTGGATAATACATATATTATGGTACGTTGCTTAAATATCAAAATAGGTGAGTTTTTGAGTCCTGCAGAATACTTCATGAGGCTAATATCATGATCTGGGCTAGTGAGCTTTGTCATTAAGCCCTGATTAGAATTTAGGCAGGACTGCAGTGGTTCAAGTGGCTAAGACGCTGACTGGAAGGCAAGAGGTCAGCAGTTCGATTCCCAAGTACTGCAGGACAGAATGAGCTCCCCGTCTTTGTCCCAGCTCCTGCCAAGCTAGCAGTTCGAAAGCAAGAAATTGCAAGTCGATAAATAGGGACCACTTCGGTGAGAAGGTAACAGCGTTCCGTGCTGTTCTAGTCATGCCTGCCACATGATCACGGAAACATCTGCAAAAGCAGACAGTGCTGGCTCTTCGGCTTTGAAACAGAGATGAGTACTGAACCCTGGAGTCGGATACGACTGGCTTTCGAGCAAGGGCGATCTTTACCTTTACTAAAATGTAGGCGTTCCTGGCCCAAGACTGGTATCTCTGTTGACTAACAGGTTCTGTTTTTACAACTCATTTTGTAATACTGTAGTGAACTATATACTGTATTACTTTGAAAACTGAAAAAGGGTTGACAATAAATGTTCAAGACAAGAACACTCATGTAATCATTTCAAGAAAAGCTTCAACTGTGATTTGTGTACTTTATGAAAAATTGAATTTTGTTACACTTAATTGTGCAGGAGACCTACACTTGATGTTTTGCAACGTTTGTCAAACTTTGTAAAAACGTAATTCACTGTCAGTGTTTCCAAGCATGTGATAGTCAGCAAAACCTTGAAAATGATTAATACTTGTTTTGGACTTGATTTCCTTACTCAATCCTAAATTTTATAATTTAGATACTTAGAAACAGTATTTAATTAAGTCACTGTGGTGTTTTAAAGGCTTATATTTTAAATCTTTTGCTTTCATGTGGCTTTTTAAACAGCTGTTACCAGGGATATCAATATGCTTCAATTCTTGAAATAAAATAATTTGGGCAACTTTATCTTACAGTGAAAATGTGCTTTTTGGAATGGGAAATCCTCTCCTTGATATCTGTGCAGTGGTGGACAAGGACTTCCTTGACAAGTAAGTCTAATGTTTCCATGTTTAATTCAGACATATTTAATTTCAATGTTTACCATGTGTAATTTTGAAAAGTTAAATATAGAGCTTGCAACAACAGCTTAGTGCATTTTTTCTTGAAATTATGGATTTGGTTTTCTTAGTCATATCCAAAATAATTGTAAGTTTGAGTAAATGTACCGATACACATTTGATGCAATGTGCTAAAAGCATTCACAAGAATCCTGAAACGGAACATCTTTGTTTTCAGCTGGGGGGGGGGACATAGAGTAGCTAATGAAGGGCACAATGATGCAAATCACAGTTTAGAAGGACAAGGGAAAGAGCTAGTCATGAACAACGATTGAGACATTTTGGGGGGAGGGAGGGAATGAAATTTCTCTCCAGGCTGATGGGGTGGGGTGGGAGATCTGTAACAAAAGCAGCAGCATATACATGAAAATGATCCGTGTCTGTCGTAAACATTTTTATGACAGCCACAGGTCATTTACGCAGTATGCTGTGCATGCACGGGCATGTTGGATGCCTGTGAATGCACATTTTTCTTCCACTTCCGGGTGGGAGGAACCACGTGGCTGGCACTCTTGACCACATGACCAGCCCGCAGCCCAAAAAGTTTGAGCACCCTGGCTTAAGTGACTGAGATAATGATAGAAATAATTGTACCTGCTTACTACAGGATCCGCCCAGTTATTGCTCTGTGATAGTGTTGTACATGTGTGAGTATTCCATAATGTCAGTGCATTATGGAATATTTACACATGTCTTACTTCAACAGATCTCATGAACAACTCTTCTGCAAGTAGCTTTGTCCCTGTTGTGATTCAAAGATGTTTCTGAATGTAGAATAGCCTCTCTCTGTCTCTTGTTCATTCAGTATTATTGGAAGTCATTGTTAAAAGGCAACTATTCTTCTCTTAAGATGAAAAGGATGTGCAGTAGTGAGTGCATCACCCGAGGTGGCAAATTGGTGTTGATTGTGTTTGTGAAGAAATTAACCCAGACAAAGAGAGTTTTGAGGAGGGTGATCGTGCAGCTGTGTGAGTTGCACCTATGTGATTCCCTTATCAGACTTAGTTGCCTAGTCTCAGCTGTGATTGCAGGAGCTAAGGAGAGAATAATGAGAAATACCTATGGGGAGGCCAGTTGCTAGGAAGGACTTGCTGAGGCTGGGGTCACCCCAAATTGATTGGTTAAGGGAACACTGAATGATGGGCTGGTGCCTATAACTACCCTAGGGGAACATCATGGGGTGACTAAATTAGGCGACCTAGGCTCAGATGCTGTTCCACTGGTGGAGCATTTTTGCCTGCTGTTTTGAACTGCAGGAGTTATTCCCCTTGGTGCGTCCGCACAGCAATGGCTCTAGAAAGAGCCTCCTCAAAGATTGTGGTATTTTTGAACCACAATCAGGCATACCCTGGTAACAGCAGCCTTGTGTTGCTGGCTAATCTTTCTCACACTAGGTCAGGTGAAAGAAACTGCAGAATGAACTCACCAAAAGGTGCCTTCATTTTGGCTGTTTCATGTCTGGCCTAGACACGGAAGAAGAAGAAGAAGGGGGAGAAAGACAAAGCTGGCATCAAGAACACTCTCAAGTTGCTGTTGCTGAGATCGTAAGCATAATGCCATTGGATAAATAAATTAAAGGTATACTGCATAACATGATTTTGTAGTTGGTACACTGAAAGCGAACTTAATAAATAGCAAAATAGCCATTCTGTATTCCCTGAAGCCTGACATTTAATAGCTAACCAATTTGGTTAAAAGGTGATCCTTTTTTTAATATTTTGGTTACCAGAGAAGTTACCACAGACTGTTAGTCTGTGTCAACATGTTAGCAAAAGAAAAGCAATGGCAGGTGAGGAGGCAAAATATTGTAGCACTTTGAAGATAACAGTTTTATTTCTCAGGAAATGGGGTTTTCCCCCATGAAAACTTATACCTTATCTTTGACAGTATCAGTCTTTTTAATCCTTCAGATGCCAAGTAGAACACAAAAGAGTCCATAAAGGTGTTATTCTGTCTCATGGGTGACCCGGGAATCTTTGTTCTGCCCTAGAGTCGCCCCTGATTTGCACAAAATAATAATAATACTGGATTCATTTTGTAGGTTTTCTGAGGAAACTGCACATCCTTGTCATGTAGTTTCCCATTCAGTGACTAATAAGTTTTTTTTCTTACATGAAAAGTACAGCGGTGACTCACAGTCTTGTCTGTGTTTTATTTTTCTGTCTCATACCTGCTTATGTTGTGAGTTTTCCAAACCATAGCCGTCAGTGAGACTGCTGTTAAAAGTGGCCTCATAAATAAGTTAGCAAAAGCTGCTAGTCTTTTTTTTGCCTTGCCCATAATTACATTTTGAGGCCTGAAAGGAACAGAACTAGCTTGAGAACATTTATGCCTGCTTGCTTGGCAGCAATTTCACCCTTTCTGCAGGTTCAAGGTGCCACATACAAGAGTGCTTTCTTCGGTCTTAAGAATGAAGGGAATCTTTTTTTTTTTAATGATACTGATTAATCCAGACAAAAAAGCTGGAGTTTTGAATAAGGATCAAAATAGCACTATCTGTTCTAGTACATTCCTTGGTACAAAGTTCTTGACATTGTTTTTGCCATTTTTGACCGCAGTTGCTTAATCATTATTCTTTTGGTATCATCTGTGTCTCTTTTACTTAGCCATTATTTCTGAAATACATACAATGAGGGGCCAGGGTCTGTTAATGATACACTTTTTGTCAGAAAAATAATTGTTCTGTGTTTTTTTGTGGCTTGTAATAGCTTTAAGATTCTGGGAGAAAAGTTGTGCCCATTGAACTCTATACAGGCTACTTTCGTCTACCTCTGTAACTTGCGTGCAATCTTAAATCCATGAGTGTGAGTATAGGTAGAAACGTGGCATTGTAATCATTATTTAGATTCTTAACATTATTTTTGTTTCCAAGACGTTGCAGAGATACTCAGCCAGGGGTTCCCAACCTATCGTTTGTGGGCTGGACATGGCCCACGAGGGCATTCCATCCAGCCCGTCGCTGCCTCTGCCGCACCTGGAAGTAGAAGCAGGTGTGTTTGCATCAGCCGTAAAATGTGCCCACGACTGTCGTAAACGCGAAAGTGAGCACATTTACAACAGCCATAAATGCGCCTGCTTCCAGGGGTCATAATCAGGCCCATGGCATAAAAAGATTGGCCACTCCTCTACTAAGCCATGCAATTGGCATTTACAACACCCCCTCCAAATATCTAGTGTGTAGAGTAGGGATTCTCAACCTGCGGCCCACAGCACCATTTCATGTGGCCCCCACCGCCTCCATCACACTAGGAAATGCCATGTAGTGGAGGAAAGGCAAAATGGCCGTCCGTCCCCAAAGCTGTCTGAGGGAGCGTGACCTGGCCCCCAACTTTAAAAGGTTGAGCACTCCTGATGTAGAGCTTCCTTTAAATAGTCTTTAAAATGCCTTTAGTTCTGCTTCCTTCATTTATTCTCTCCATGGCACAAACTTGTAAGAGAAATCTCTGTGCTTAAGTCTTACATACATAAGCAACTTTCTGTGTATTTTACCAAAGCATATCTGCATGAGTATATTTACTCTTGCCTGTTTAAATGTTTGAAAGTAAGTTTCTAACTTACGAGAAGTGCCTATTAAACATTCACATCACCTGGTTTTTACATATGATTACTGTCTTTCTAGGACTCTAATTCATACCTCTAAAAGATTGAATAGCCATGAAAAGTACAGTGGATAGAAAAACTAATATATTATCTGTTTTAAATTAATTTTTAGATGCTCTTACAAACTGATTTACTGAAAAGTGGATTTTTAAAAAGGCATATTTTTATGTCCGGACTGCTAAACCTGTTTCAGAGGTCGGAAGCATATTTGCTTGCATTCATTACCAGCCACTTTCATGTTCTTTTTGTTGGATTCTTACAGTTCCTTTCCATGGTGTCATGTACCAGCTGCAGTTCAATCATTTTGTGTTATACTCAGTCACACCCATTATTACTTGCCAGATACTGTTCATTGTATGGCATTTAAAATTATGGTTTAGAAGCCAGTTTGAATTTGCTTGTTTTTAAATGGAATCATCAGTAAATTTAAGAAATTTAAATTTCTTTATTCAGTATCAAGAAATGCATCATGTTTTATTCTTGCTTTTCAAGTTGTGGGGATAAGTTTCAAATGCACCCTATCTTTCAAGGGACCCATAAAAACATCTAGCTGGTCTTGTGTATCCCATTTATTCAGCAGAGTAGAAGTATGTAAGAGTTTATTTGAAATTAGTCTCAGTTTGTATAAATTGCACAAAAATCTCTGCAGTCCACAGAAATGTGCAGTAATTCTAGAATTGTAAAATTAACAGGCAAAAACTAATTCAGAACACTAAAATACAGTTTTTTTATTCAAAATTTGGCTTTTATTTTCAGATTTAGAATTAGAATTGTTTTCATCCTTAAATATTTCCCTATGTAGTGACTGAATATTATGCCTTGCTGTTATCAGCTCATTCTTCTCAGAAAAGCAGCTCAAAAGTTTGAGCTTCTTTATCTAAGGAGCTTATTGATAATTCTTTTTTTGAGCAAAACATTGGGTTCTTTTTTCTTTTTTGCTTGTCTGGATTTCAATTGAAAACTGGTATGAAATAAGGTTTCTAATCTTGTTGTAGCTGTTTCTATTTAGAAGGCAATTCAATAGAATTTATTCCCAATACTGTATATAGGATTTGTACTGTATCTCCATAGCTGAAACTGAATTTACTGATGATATCATTTAAGAAACAAGCAAACTCAGACATCTTCAAAACAATTTTAAAGAGGTATCTGAGTGATTTATATGCCAGTATGCATTGAAAATTCAAAGTGACAGTAGCATTAACACAAGCAATGAACTTTATGAATGTTGATTACATAAATGGAGATTACATAAATATAAGTAATGGCCAGAATGATTATTTAATTAACACTGTATTTTCACTACTTGTGTTAATATATTCATTTTGCCATAGTACCCTAGGACAGTATTACTCCTGGCCATGTGAAACAAGAAGCAGCAGCAACATTTTCTTTGGCTTGTTTCCATTCATCTATGTCATGTTTTCACATCATGTGCAATTGTGTGGTATAAGAAGGTAGTGTAAGAAGGATTATGGCAGGGTTGGTAGCGGGCGGCATCAGGCTCAGAACAGGTCACAGAGAAATGGAAACTTTAGAGAAACTGAATGTGACAGTGACAGGAAAGTTTACACTTGACAGGAGTTTTCCTTTTAATCTGATGCTTCTCCTTCAAGTGCTGTATATTGGCACTTGACTCCGAATATTGGTGATCATCATGGTGATGAGCCATGAAGATTGTCCTGGGAACAATATAATGCAGTGATCTTCCATTTGCCTTCCGCATCGCAGCTTGACACCCGTACCACTGATTCAGTTCTGCAAGTCACTTTCTGATCTTGAGCCCTTTTGGTACACTGCTGCCCTCCCACCCTTTGGGTTTTGGACTTCAGTTCTCAGAAGCCTAAGTCAATTTCCCAAAGCACTGATCAGCCAATGTACTGCTGTAGGCTTCTGGGAATTGAAGTTCACCTGTAGGGTGTGGGCCCCACGTTGGGAACCACTGATCTAGATAGATTCAAGTAGGATTTAATCCACTTGGGGAATATCACCTTTCCCTGTGGACTTCACAACCTAAGCTGTTAGTCCTCAGGGTTGTCAGGTTAGTTAACCGCCGCCTGACAATCACTGTTGAGTCGCAGGCAGTATAGTCTACTCTATTACCATAGCACAGAGGTTCTCAACGTACAGCCCATGGTCCAGACCCAGCCAATGGCACTGCCCTAACTCCCAACACCGCTGCTGCTGCTGCTGGAAATGGTAAAAACAGCTGTAAATGCACCTGCAGAAGTGGCAGAAGTGGCAAAACCAGCCATAAATGGACCCGTGGAAAGCGGCGAAAAGAGTCGTAAATGAACCCACGGCTGTCACAATCACATTTACGACAGCTGCAGAAGTGTTTTATGCTTACGTTACAAAAAGCTTCCCTTGGTCTACCCTTGATCAGCCAGAAGTTCAGGTATCTTTCTGCCCTAAATAAACACTGTAGGTTTCCAGGATATAGTATGTCAGAATGGATATGTGTATTCATTTTTTAAGACAAGTTCAACTAGAGCTGTAAGCTCTTGTCTACTCCGTACTGCTGGCTCAGTGCATCATAAACTGGATTTGCAGTAGAGAAAAATGTACTTCATGCTGCTTGACAACGTAGTAGAAATGGAATGAGTAGAAAAATTACCGGGTTTTTTTTTTTTTGAATAGTTTCTTATGTTCATGTAACATTGATCCCCCCGGGGTGAATAAACTTGCTGAAGGAATATAAACTGAAGTAGTAATAGCTTGTACTTAAAATCAATACAGAAAAGTCATAAAATTATTAAACTATTAAATCAGGCAGACATTATGAACAGCAATCATTTAAAAATACAAAGAATCCTATCTCCAGGATTACCGATTTAGAAAATAAAGGTCCTAATAAGTATCTTGATTTAATATTTTTGAAGTGGTAGCCGTGTTAGTCTGTGCAATCACATCAGAGAGAATTGTTTATGCTCTGAAATGCTTGATTTGATGTAGTCCATGGGATCGTGAAGGGTCGGAATCAAATGCAACAACAACAGCAGCAGCAGCAGCAACAACAACATCTGAAATAGTTGCTTATTCCTCCCCACCCCCTTGTCTGAAGTGGAATAATTGAAGCTGTGACTAAGGGAAGGACCATATTGATTTGTATACTTATCTGTTAGGCTAACCAGTCACTCTGATGTTCATAAATTGATGCCATGAAGCCTCCTTTCCATGTCTGATGAAGTCGACTTGATCACTGAAAGCTAACATTAAAATATAACAGTTAATCTCCAAAGTGCTACACCATTTTTGTTTTGCTTTGTTTATTGTCCTATACTGTATGCTTTAAAAAATCAAACATTTCACAAGCTTTCGTGATTCAAAATCACTTCTTCAGGCATGCATCGATTTTTTGTGGATAGGGTTGGAAAACTATAAAGGAAAGTCCCAAAGGTTCATGGCATGATGTTCAGCTGAAGCTCCCTTTGTGGCCAGACAAAAGGCAATAGTACAGTATTTCATACAATATAGTGGGGCTGCGGTGGCTTAGTGGTTAAGAAGCCAACCTTGTTTGTTGGAAGGCTGGCAAGTCAGCAGTTCAAGGCCCGGGTACTGCATGACAGACTGAATGCCCGTCTCTGTCCCAGGTCTTGGGGACATGAAAGGAGCCTCATTTGGATGTTCCCTGAGCTGAGTTTTTTCCGCAAAAATCCTTTCAACCCAGGATAATTTCTGGCACAAAATTATTATTATTATCCAATATAGTTTCACAATTAATATTTAAAAAATGATTTTTTTCCTCAATAAATTGATAATGAGGGCCATAATTAATTTAAACGGTTGATTTGGAATTTCTGAATGTATTTTTGAAATCCCCACAATTTATTCATACTCTGTTACCACAGGGCACAAATGCTTACATTAGAAACAGAAATTTGCAGCTTTAATTTGTTGTTGCACAAACAGACCTCATTATTAGCAAACCTTGGAGGGAAGAAGTGAACAGACAGTATGAATGAAACATGGAAAAACAGGACACTGAATACTTCTGCAAACAAGAAAAGCAGATTAATAATAATTTAAGCCTTTTTAGCAATAAAAATATCTTGGAAGGAATTGGTAACCATTCTTTCTTTACAGTAAAGCTGGAGAGGAACAGTTAGAAGCTTCAGAACTGTTTTTGGGCATTGAGCTGAAGCCGAAACTTATGGAAGAGAAGGAAGCTCAGTTAGAAATTTTAAATGCATTTATTTTTTTTCTCCTTTGAATTTTTAACCATCTGTTTCTTCTGGGTACTATATTCTGTTTTAGATTGTAAAAGTATATTTCATCTTAGAGTTGCTAGCCTGACTGAATGTAGTAAATGCATTACTGTTCATTATACTAATGCAATGATTAACAAGCTTTAGGCTTTTCTTACTTTCGCGATTCATTTTTAATCATTTAAACCTATTATTTCAGTGTTAAGTTCAAAAGCCCTTTAAATCCCATACAGTATTAATTGCAGCTTAGTCCTTTTGTCTTGTTGCGCGTGAGTGCTAGATGGAGTGGACAGTTTGAAGTGCTTGGGTATGATTGGTCATGAAAATGAGACTACGTTAATAAATGCATATGATAAATGCAAAGGTGTTTTGGGAAGAGGATTAATACTTCACAAGATATATATCTAATTGAAAGTTTCCTTTATAAATTACTGTATTTTGAAAACTACAATTTTAAAATCAGATTTTTTTTTCAGCTTGATAGTTCTTTCAGATGTGTAATGTCTTGAGAAAAAGCAGTTTTTAGATAGTTTTGCAAAACAAAACTGGATGTAAAGTATGCTGCTCAAAAAAATAAAGGGACCACCTAAACAACACAATGTAACCCCATGTCAGTCACACTTCTGTGAAATCAAACTGTCCACCCTGGTAGCAACACCGATTGACATTCAATTCCACATGCTGTTGTGCAAATGGAAGAGACAATAGGTAGACATCAGAGGCAATTAGCAAGGCATCCCCAATAAAGGTGTGGTTCAGCAGGAGGTGACCACAGACCACTGCTCAGTTCCTTTGCTTTCTGGCTGATGGTTTGGTCACTGTTGAACGCTGGCGGTGCCTTCACTCTAGTGGTAGCATGAGACGGAGCCTACAACCCACACAAGTGGCTCAGGTAGTGCAGCTCATCCAGGATGGCACATCAATGCGAGCTGTGGCACGAAGGTTTGCTGTGTCTGCCAGCGTAGCATCCAGAGCATGGAGGCACTACCAGGAGACAGGCCAGTACATCAGGAGACGTGGAGGAGGCCGTAGGAGGGCAACAACCCAGCAGCAGGACTGCTACCTCTGCCTTTGTGCAAGGAGGAACAGGTGGAGCACTGCAAAAGACCTGCAAAATGACCTCCAGTGGGCCACCAATGTGCATGAGTCTGCTCAAACGGTCAGGAACAGATTCCATGAGGGTGGTATGAGGGCCCGACGACCACAAGTGGGGGCTGTACTCATGGTCCAACACCGTGCAAGATGTTTGACATTTGCCAGAGAACACCAAGATTGGCAGGTTTGCCACTGGTGCCCTGCGCTGTTCACAGATGAAAGCAGGTTCACATCGAGCACATGTAACAGACATGTCAGGGTCTGGAGACGCCGTGGATAACGTTATGCTGCCTGTAACGTCCTCCAGCATGACCGGTTTGGCGGTGGGTCAGTAATGGTGTGGGGTGGCATTTCCCTGGAGGGCTGCACAGCCCTCCATGTGCTCGCCGGAGGTAGCCTGACTGCCATTAGGTACTGAGATGAGATCCTCAGACCCCTTGTGAGACCATATGCTGGTGCGGTTGGCCTTGGGTTCCTCCTAATGCACGACAATGCTAGACCTCATGTGGCTGGAGTGTGTCAGCAGTTCCTGCAAAATGAAGGCATTGATGCTATGGACTGGCCCGCCCATTCCCCAGACCTGAATCCGATTGAGCCCATCTGGGACATTATGTCTCGCTCCATCCACCGACGCCACATTGCACCACAGACTATCCAGGAGTTGGGGGTTGCTTTGGTCCAGGTGTGGGAGGAGATCCCTCAGGAGACCATCCGCCACCTCATCAGGAGCATGCCCAGGCGTTGTAGGGAGGTCATACAGGCACGTAGAGGCCACACACACTACTGCGCCTCATTTTGACTTGATTTAAGGACATTACATCACAGTTGGATCAGCTTGTAGTGTTTTCTTCCACTGTCACTGTGAGTGTAACTCCAAATCCAGACTTCCATGGGTTGATTAATTTGATTCCTATTGTTAAGTTTTGTGTGATTTTGTTGTCAGCACATTCGACTGCAGTATGTGAACAACAATAGGAATACAGTATTTCAGTCATTCGGATCGTGGGATGCCTTATTTTTGTGTGCCCTTTATTTTTTTGAGCAGTATATTATATAATATTTGAACCTTCCTGTTGTCATAAGAGGCAGTTCGAGGCACATCCGGTGAGGACATGAGAGAGTGCCCTCTTAATGACTACTTTGAAATTTGGAGTGCCCAGCCTTTAAACAACTTGATTGTGCAATGAAATGTTTTTAAAAATTGTGATGATGTGTATTATTTTTTGGGACTGCAGTGGCTTAGTGGTTAAGTCGCTGAACTTGATGATCAGAAGGTTGACAGGCCAGCAGTTTGAGACCTGAGTACTGCATGATGGAGTGAACTCTCATCTCTGTCCCAGCTGCTGCCAATCTAGCAGTTCGAAAGCAAGAAATTGCAAGTAGATAAGTAGGTACCACTTCGGTGGGAAGGTAAACAGCATTCGGTGCACTCCAGTGTTTAGTCAAGCCTGCCACATGTCCATGGAAACATCTGCAGACACAGACAGCGCTGGCTCTTTGGCCATAAACGGAGATGAGCGCTGAACCCTAGAGTCAGATATGACTGGCTTTTGAGCAAGGGCGACCTTTACCTATATTATTTTTAATGTGTTTAAAGATTTTTGTAACTGTTTTAACTAATTGTTTTATTATTATGTGTTTCTTCTTGTGCTGTATCCAATTCCGAATATTGGCGACCATCATAATTTTTAAAATAATCAGTTACAGTGTTTTAGCTGACTTATTTTTAAAAATAATTTTGAAGCATTCTCGGTCCCTTCCCAGGAAAAAGGCAGCATAGAAATTAAATAAGTAAGTGAAAGTTACTCTTTGACATCTTGTCCATTATAGAGCATATTTGATCAACACATGTATTACAGAATTCTATCAAAAGATGGCACCAGGGTTGAATCATGCTATATAGCATGCAGGGTTACTTACAATATTTAAGGCAACATTGCACTGTGCACTTTCCCCACTCATCATTTTTGGGGTACCTAGGGTAGGAAGACATGCAAAACATATGATGCCATGAAATAGGCACCTTACTCTACATCAGGGGCATGAGTAATTATAACAGGTCCATGCCCTAATTTTCTGCCTTCATGGGCTTCATGGCTTGTTTAAAATGTTTATTTATTTTTGGAAGCCTGGCCAGGTTATCCTGCTATGGTAATAGAGTAGACCATACTGCCAGAACTCAATGCTGAGTGTCAGGCGACGGTTAATTAACCTGACAACCCTTAGGACTAATGGCTTGGGTGCCGAACTCTACAGGGAAGGGTGGTGGTCCCCAAATGGATTAAATCTCATGTGAATCCATTTTGATGAAGGGCAGCTGCAGCAGCTTCATCAATATTGGCCTGGGGCTGAGGAGGACTTTGCATGCCCAAAGGGCTCAGGGCCAGAAAGTGACTCGTAGAACTGGATCAGTGGTACAGCTGTCATGTTGCTATGCGGAAGGGAGATGAAAGGCCACTGCATTATATTCTCAGGACAGTCTTCATGGCTGATCGCCATGAGGATAGCCAATATTTGGATTTGGATATAGCAGCAACAGCAGAAGATTTATTTATTTTGTATTAAATGCTCATAGGACCTGCAGTTCACCATTTTACTGGGGGAAGTTATTTCTGATTGAGGTGTGGTTAGGAAGTCTGATGAAGTAGGAATGAAAAGGACCAGTAGCTGCTATATCTTTGTGGTAATATTTGAGTTCTTATTTTGTTCTATTAATAGACAAAATTGTTTGCATGGAATGTTCAAGCTGGTTTGTGGCAAGTTAATGAAACAGAAGGCTCTTTCTCTCTGTGTTAAATACTTCAGCCTATTTATCTCTATCAATTATTGTGTTTTAACCCAGAGATTCTGAAAATCTTTAATAAGAAACTCCTGTTTATAAATGAGGTTTTATTTTAATTCATTCATTTTCTGGTATGCAGATTTTTATATTTACCAAGGGATATAAGCTTAATATGTTTTAGATTGCCTCTAATGGCAGTATGCTATTTAAGCCATTTCTTTCATTATAGTCTTATCTTCAAAATGCTAACTTCAGTCAAGCTTCATTAGTTTCTAAAGTCTCTCTTAAGTACTTGGAAATGAAACCAAAGAGCCGTAATCTTCCATTTGGCTACAGCTGTTTACTTGCAATTTATGTAGTGTCCAGATTGGTATATTACATTCCTAATAATTAGGTGTTTTTACTTATTTTTTATTGTAAACAAAAAATATTGCCCAAAATCCCATTTAAAACTTTTGAAATTACATAGAGGCACAATGAAAAATGTAATTTTGTTCCTAAAAGAAAACAAGTCAAAAGTAGTAACATTTATAAATAAACTTCAAAAAAATTGATGAGATGTTTGTGATGGCCTTATTTTCTGAGAAAGCAAGGGCTTTTTCTAATTTTTATTTTATTTATTTGCTAGTTCGTTTGTTTGTTAAACTTATATAACACCCCTAATTGCAACAGTGGCCAGTTTACAAAAGCAAATTACATCTTAACCTATAAAATCAAGCGTTAACCGTTGGAACTTCACATACGATCCTAAACCAGGCCCTACTAGCCCTCACCGACCATTCGTGCACATGCCCGAACTGGGTCCGCAGGTCAACCAAGGATTGAGAAATGCGCCAGTGGGGCAAGAGCCCCACAAACATAAAAAGGGAGACAACTTCATTTCCCAATGTTCCTCGTGCCACGCCGCACCACAGCCAATCAGGCTGAGAGGTGTGAGCAAAAAGAACGTTCAGAAACGCGCCGTGGCCAATCAAAAGAAAACCGCAGGAAAAAACGACGCGCAAGCTGAAAACGCAAATGGCAAACTACAAGCCCCAGCATCCTGTGCTCCATGAGCGCGCAGAACACTGAGGAAGCTGGCGAGCGAAAAATAAAAATAAAAAACACACCGGGAGCGCAAGTCCTCCGCAGTCGGACACAGCGCCTCACAGAAAAAAGGGGGATCAAGGGGGGGGGAGGCACTGGGCCCCCCTTGAAAGTGAACCCATTCCCAGGTAAGCAAAGCCATCGGACAGCGCTCCATCCGCTGACTTTACTTTCTGCAAAAGGGTTTCGCTTTCAGCGAGGCCAAGCTGTGGGTACCAAAGCCCCCCTCCCCAACGGCGCCTGAAGCTCCCAATCGGAGTTTCCCCTTTAATATCACTGGATGGGGGGTTGCACTCCCCCTCTCTACTGGCTCCCCTGGGGTTGGGAGGGTTGGGGGACAAAAGGGGTCTGTCTCCCCAACCCTCCTGACCCCAGGGGACCCGGCAGAGAGGGGATTCCCCTACACACACACACACACACACACACACACACACACCATATTAAAGAGAAGAAACCAAAACCAAGTGGTTACTTCTCTTTAAAAACGGAGGTTTTTTGGGGGGAAATCCCCCTCTCCGATGGCTCTCATGGGTCCGGAAGGGTTGGGTGGACAGACCCATTTTGTCCCCCCAACCCTCCCAAACCCAAGGAAGCCAGCTGAGAGGGTGATCACAATCCCCCCTGATATTAAAGGGGAAACCCCAATTGAGATTTCCCCTTTAATATCAGAGGGTAGGCTGGATTCGATCCCCTCTCCTGGGTCCCATGAGTCTGGAAGGTTTGGGGGGACAAAAGGGGTCTGTCCCTCCCCAACCCTTCCAGAGCCAGGGGACACGGCAGAGAGGGGATCCCCCCGTAGGACACCAAAAAACACAAAAAAAATAAAAAACATCCAAAAATACACAAAAACAACCAAAAATAACACCAAAAAATGCAAAGTAAACAAAAACAAAAATTCCCAAACACACACAGCACTCAGCCAAACACCACAAAATCCAACCCCCCCCCAAAAAATAAATAAAGAAAAACAGCCAACTCACCACCACACGACCTCACTCCATGACAACTGGAAAAGAACCGGAAGAAGCTCCACCCAGAGGCCACGAGAGAAAAAACAGTCAAAATACAAGATAACCCCTACCAGCCCCACCTGCTGGCCACAATAGTAAAAACAATTCAAAAAGACACAACAGCCCCACACAAAAGGCCCCAAGAGTAAAAACAAGTCAAAAACATAACACAAAATCACAATTTTACACAATTCAAAAACATATGTCAATAAAATAAAAAAAACTATTCAAAAATCCTGTGTTGAATTTTAACTCAAATAAAAACCAAAAACATCTAAACACAGTTTAAAAACATTTATTGTAAAAAACATGTACTTTCACATTTTTAAAATTATTACCTACGGTACAACTATTAAAAAAATACATACTAAATCATTATTTGGTTAAATATTTTTTTTAAAAAAAGTATATCATCCTTTGTTCTTTTTTAATCCACAAAACCAAAGCACCAAACAAAACTGATCACAGTTTATAACAGCCCGCCCAAAAAAATGTGTATAAATAAAAATTAAAAAAATTTCAATTATAGACTAACCTCTTCTTTACAAACATTAATAACAACAAAAAACACCTTCCAACACCATTTAAAACAGGGGACACGGCACAGAGGGGATCCCCCATAGGACAGCCCGTTATTAAAGAGAAGAAACCAAGCGGTTACTTCTCTTTAAAAACGGAGTGTTTTTTGGGGGAAACCCCTCTCTGATGGCTCTCCAAGGCCGGCCCGCAGAAAGGAACCCCCCCCAACGCCACCTGAAGCGGCGTAGGGATTCCAGTGGTCCAGCCAGCAAGGCCGGCCCACAGAAAGGACCCCCCCAAAGCCACAACAACAAACAAAACTTTTAAAAATAAATAAATAATTTAAATAAAAATTCCTTAAAACAAAAAACAATCAAAACCATCCAAAAATACACAAAAACAACCAAAAATAACACCAAAAAAAATACAAAGTAAACAAAAACAAAAAACCCTTCCAACACCATTTAAAACAGCCTGGCAACGCCGGGCAACCTCTGCTAGTAAAACTATAAAACCAGTAGAGATCAGTTCCATTCACATTAATCAAAGGAGAAGCAATAGAAAGACAGTAAAAATAATAAAAGTAAAATAATAAAGCAACACAGATGCTGAATACATCTAAAACAAGCCTTTTTGTTAGTACAGTATTCAAAAAAGGAGGGAGGACAATTGAGGAAAATGAGATTGGCTCTTCTTTCGTGTCTAGGTCAGACACCTTTGGGTGAATTCATTCCATAGTTTCTTTCACCTGACCAAGTGTGAGAGAAATTAGCTGGCACAACCAATTTGCTGTTGCCCAGGGTATGCCTGTTGTGTTTCACAAATACAGTAGAACCTCGGATAAAGTCCAAACTCCATTCCATAAATTTGGACTTTATCCGATTTTGGACTTTATCCAAATCAAATGGGCAATGCATCGGATAACGTCCAAAAATGGACTTTATCCGAGGTTCCTATACCAAATACCTCAGATAATGTCCTCTTTAAGCAGTTTTGGACTTTATGCGATGTATCATGTGTGCATGAAAACCGTGACTTTATCCGAATCGGACTTTATCCGAGGTACCATTGTACCACAATATTCGAGGAGGCTCTTTGGAGATTAGTTTAAAAGCCATTATCCTCAAAATGTTTATTGAGATGTTAAAAGTGAATTTGATAGCTTTGTTTTAAGAAACCAATTGGGCAGGAGATGAGAACTTGTTGCCCTCTTGATATTATTGAACCCAACTCCCATCAGTCTCAACCAGCAAGGTCAGTAGACAGGAATGACAGGAGTTGGTCTAATATCTAATATATGCCGTTGAAATCCTATCCGGATGCCTGGAGGCCGTTGGGGTCTGGATGGGGGCAAATGGGCTTCGGCTGAATCCCAGCAAGACAGAGTGGCTATGGATAAGGGGGCCCGTGTTATCCAGGGAGCTACCATCTTTGGTACTGGATGGGGCTGTGTTGCCCCAGACAGACCCGGTGCGCAATCTGGGGGTCCTTCTGGACTCGTGGCTGCTACTAGAAGAAGGTAGCGGCTGTGGTCAGGAGGGCTTTTGCCCGACTTCGGGTGATTCACCAGTTGCGCACGCTCCTGGATCGGGACTCCTTGCTTATGGTCACTCACGCTCTGGTCACTGCCCTTGACGACCATTCGGAGGCTGCAGCTGGTCCAGAATGCGGCAGCCCGGGTGGTGATGGGGTGCGGACGATATGCCTGCACCTCACCGCTACTTCGGGAGCTGCACTGGTTACCAGTTTGTCTCCGGGTGCAATTCAAGGTGCTGTTTTTGACCTTTAAAGCCCTATATGGCAATGGGCCAGGATACCTTAGAGACCGCATCGTCCCAAGAGTGTCTGCCCGTCCAACTAGAGCGGACCAGAGGGGCTCTCTGATGGTGCCATCAACTGGGGGTGCACATCTATCCAGCACCCGAAGGAGGGCCTTCTCCATGTCCGCACCAACCCTCTGGAACCTCTTGCCAACAGAACTAATACTTGAAAGAGAATTGCTGCCCTTCAGGAAAGGATTGAAGATCTGGCTGGTGGGGCAGGTGTGGGGCCCTAATGGGAACACGACCCCCATCTGCTGGCTTATGTAAACAACTAAGAACTCTCTCTTCTTTTTAAAATGGGTGGGATGGGTAGGTCGTTTAAAGTGGGTGGGATATGGGTTTTTTAAAGTGTTTTTATCTGTTTTAGAACTTGTTGTAATGCCGCCCTGAGTTGGGTTCTACCTGAGTGGGCAGCATATATAAATATGACAAATAAATAAATAAAATAAAATAAATCTGGAGGCCACAATAAAGTCTGATGCAGGCTTTCCAAGCTGGTGCCTCTCTAATGAACTGGATTCTTACCACCCACAGCCAGAAGAGGGCATCAATGTAGTTAAAGCTGATCTAAGTCAAAAAGGAGTAATTTAGAATTGTAACTGAGTCTACATAGTTATGTGTAGTTTTACATTTTGGGTAGAGTTATAGGTAGGAGCTGAAGGGCAATGAGTAAGTAAAACTAAAACAACTACCTGTTTGATGAAGTAGGGAAAATGAAAGGTAACTACACTGTTTCAAATGTAGGTTCATATATCTGCCTTGTTTATTGTGAATTAAAGAATGATACTTAATTGTGTGTGTGGACAGGGGTATACAGAAAGAGCCTCCTTGAAGATTGTGGTACAATACTTGGTAATGACAACCTTGTGTTGCTGGCTAATCTTTCTCACACTAGGTCAAGCGAAAGGAACTGCAGAATGAATCCATCAAATTGTGTCTTCATTTTGGCAGTTTCACATCTGGCCATCTAAGAAGAAGAAATTGTGTGTGCCAGAATCAGGACAGGATGAGCCGTGAATTATGTTGGACCCAATTTGTTCTAAATATTACATTTTCAGTTTAGTTACAATTTTGGAAGCTCAACACCTTGTGTTTTTGTTTATTGGTTTCATCTTATGAATATTTACGGACAGTGTTGTGAAAGCATTATTTATTATTTATTATTTATTATAGAAATGGATTATTACCATGATTCATTCACTACTGCAATATATGTTCCTCTAGGAAAAGTGTAATCTTAACCTATAAATCCAAGGGTTAACCGTTGGAACTGGCTATAGGTTGCTATGCCTCGCCCTACTTGCCTGCACTCACCCTTCGTGCACACGGCCGATCTGGGTACGCAGGTCAACGAAGGATTGAGAAAACCGGCAGTGGGGCAACAGCCCCACAAACACGAAGAAAGGGAAACAACTTCACTTCCCAACATTCCTTGCGCCGCGCCGCGCCGCGCCAGAGCCAAACAGGCTGAGAGGCTCTCGCACGGCGCAGCGTTCGGAAACGCGCCGCAGCCAATCAAAAGAAAAGCATTTTTAAAAAACGCAGCAAAAACACAAAGCACCAAACCATAACTACAAGCCCCAGCGTCCTGCGCGCCCGCGCAGAACGCTGAGGAAACCGGCGCCCGAAAAATTAAAAAGAAAAACAACTCACAGCCAAGCAAACACCAGCTGCCTTTCTTTCCCTCACCCGCGGCGCCTGAAGGTCCCGACTGGAGTTTCCCCTTTAATATCAGTGGGTGGGGGTTGCGATCCCCCTCTTCCCTGTCTCCCCTAGGGTTGGGAGGTTTGTGGGAACAAAAGGGGTATGTTTCCCAAACCCTTCTGGACTCAGGACACCAGGGAGACGGGATCGATTCCCACCCCCCTCCTTAAAACAACTCCGTCTTTTCTTCTCTTTAAAAATGGAGTTGTTTTAAGGAGGGGGGGAGGGAATCGATCCGCTCACCCACTGATATTAAAGGGGAAACCCGATCTACTTTCACGTCTCCACACAAAGCACCATAACACACTAAAGCCCCCCTCCCCACCACCTAGCCCACCCTTCCTAACCCTAACGACCATGCCCCCTCCCCACCACCTAGCCCACCCTTCCTAACCCCAAAGACCATTCCCCCCTCCCCACCACCTAGCCCACCCTTCCTAACCCCAACGACCATGCCCCACTCCCCACCACCTAGCCCACCCTTCCTAACCCCAACGACCATGCCCCCTCCCCACCACCTAGCCCACCCTTCCTAACCCCAATGACCATGCCCCCTCCCCACCACCTAGCCCACCCTTCCTAACCCCAATGACCATTCCCCCCTCCCCACCACCTAGCCCACCCTTCCTAACCCCAACGACCATGCCCCCTCCCCACCACCTAGCTCACCCTTCCTAACCCCAATGACCATGCCCCCCTCCCCACCACCTAGCCCACCCTTCCTAACCCCAATGACCATGTCCCCTCCCCACCACCTAGCCCACCCTTCCTAACCCCCAATGACCACGTACCTTCCCCACCACCAAATAAATAATTTTTAAAAAATTACTAAAAACACTCAAACACATCCAAAAATACACAAAAACAAAAACACCAAAAACAATACGAAGTAAACAAAGACACAATCAAAAACAAAACAGACAAAAAACACAAACTCCAACCCCCCCTCCCCCCCACCCACACACACACACAAAGGAAAGAAAACAAGCAAACTTACCAAAACAGGTGCTACCTCAACCAGGACTGGAAAAGAAATGAATAAAGAAAGACACTACTTACCAGAAGAAGCTCCACCCAGAGGCCAGGAGAGAAAAGAAAATCAAAATACAATAACCCCTACCAGCACCACCTGCTGGCCACAATAGTAAAAACAATTCAAAAACACACAACAGCCCCAAACAAAAGGCCAGAAGAGTAAAAACAAATCAAAAACATAACACAAATTCACAATTTTACACAAAAGGTCACACCAATAAAAACAAGTAAAAAAATTACACTAAACACACTTTAACACAAATCACAAATATATGTCAATAAAATACAATAGAAACTTTTAAAAATCCTGTGCTGAGTTATAACTCAAATTTAAACTCAAAACATCTAAACACATTTTAAAAACATTGAATGTAAAAAACATTTACTTTTAAATTATTTAAATTATTACCTACGGTACAACTAATTAAAAAAATTCAAAAAACTAAAACATTATTAGCTTACATAAAACAATTTGAAAAAATTATATCATACTTTCTTCTTTTATTAATCCTCAAAAAAAAAAAAACCCAAAAAGCAGATCACAGTTAATAACAGCCAAGCCAAAAATTTTTTACATAAATAAACATTTAAAAAATTAAAATTACAGACTAAGCAATTTTTTAAAAAAATTAACACAATTTAACCTTCCAACACAATGTAAAACTATTGCAAAAATAAAATTGGTTCATTTTTTATTAAAACACACCGGGGGGGGGGGGAGCCCGGCAACGCCGGGCAACCCTTGCTAGTATATATATAAATACAGATTTGCAATGTGACATTTCAGTTCTTAAAATGTGGAATTTTATAATGTACACAACTTTTTTTAATCATTCACTTCTACAGTACTTTGATTCAGTGAAAATATTTAAAGACTGGACTGGTTTAAATTGTTTATTGGAACAGAAAAATTCAGGAGTTTTCTTCTCAATATGAAATTATGGTTAAAATCAAAGTAAGGTACTGATCGTTTCACTTCAGTAACTATGGCTTACTGGTTAAGATGCTGAGCTTGGAGACTGGAAGGTCGAGTTTCGATACCTGAGTGTTGCACGACAGATCTTGGGGACATGAAAGGAAGCTCATTTGGGCATCCCCTGAGTGGAGTTTCTCCAGCAAAAATCCTTTCAACCCAGAGTAATTTCTGACATGAAATTTATTTATCAATAACAGAGGCATGTGACATCTAAATGAGAATTGCCATGTAATTTCTGTAGTATCACAAGATCTTGTGGTGCTGTGTATTGTTGTTCAGTCGCACAGTATGCATTCTGTTAAACTGTGAAACAAAGAATTGAACTAATCAGTAGAGAATCTAGGAATATATTAGATGTGCTGTTGTTGTGTGACGTCAATCCAGAACCAATTTATTGTGACCCTAATAGGGTTTTCAAGGTAAGTGAAATATTTAAGGAGTAGTTTACTAGTTCCACCCCTCAGTGAGTTTCCTTGGCTGAGTGGGGATTTGAACCAGGCCTCCTGAGCCCTATTCTGTCATTTTATCCAGGGCTACAAACTGTCTATCCCATATTGGGCATAGATATGCCTACATTTGTAGTCTACACATGATTAGAGACATAGTGAAGCTGTTATTTTGATTGTAATTGTGGTGACTCAAGAAAAATACAATCTTGCTGTGAGCTATAAATAGACATCAAATCACAAAATGAACAGAAATCATATAGGTCTCTTAATAGCAGCAGTGTTTCAGTCAGTATATTATTGATACAGCAGTTATACATACTGTCTAGAAAGATGATTACTGGCAATAAGCTGCAGTTTATAAGTATATCCATCCACTCAGAGCTACCAAGACAACTTTTGAACTGTCATGACATCTTTCTTTAAAAGTCTATCTCATTTGTAAAGGACAAGAAAAAAACTGTGGAAAATGTTTTAGAAATCTAAATCTGTATTTTGTAAAATTAGCACTGAGATGTCACATGACATTGATCATAGTACAAACTATATCAAGGTTTCTCAAGGTTTTCACGCCACAGGCCAGACCACTCCCCCTCAGACAGCTGAGGGGTCCATCATAAACATGTCTGTAAACCATGGCGGGCGTGTTTGTACATGTGCGGATGTGTTTACGGCTGTCGTAAATGCGTCCGCTTCTGGGGCTGTTGCCGTGGGCCAGATGAAATGGCATCAGGGGCTGGGGCTGAGGCCGAGCTGGGTCCATGGATCATAGGTTGCGAACCCCTGGACTATATCAATGCAGTCACGGCAAATATGTGTCCACTGTTAGGTTTCACTGAATTCAGTGTAACTCAGCTAGAATTGGAAGCTGAAAATAATAAATTAGGGGCACGGATATCTTAATAGCAAAAGGTTTGGATATGAGGAGAAAAATGGCTGTAGTAGTGTGCTGGTAATTGAGGGTGAGGGGAGACAATAAAGATTAATTAAATAAAACAGTATGTTTGCAAGTACAGTGGTACCTCATACAACGATTTTAATCTGTCTCACGGGGCTCATCGTTGTACGAAACAATAGCTATACGATGCATGCATCGTATAGCGATTTTCCCTATGGGATGCATTGTACAACTTTTTTTCTGCTAAGTGGTTTTTCCCATTGAAAAATTGTTGTACGATTTGTTTTCCATAGGGAAAATTGTTTTGCAGGATGCCATTTCCCCCCCAAAACCTAATTGTTGTACGATTTCATTGCTATACGGGGCGATTGTTTTATGAGGTTCCACTGTACACAGATTTATCCCAAGTGTGTAAACTGCTTGATCTTGTAATCTTAAGATTCTAAAACTTTTTTTCTTAGATGGCTAATTTTGCATTCTTTTTTTTTTCCAGATATGGGTTAAAACCAAATGACCAGATCCTAGCAGAGGCAAAGCATAAAGAATTGTAAGACATTTACTACATTGTGATTTCTTAAAACTGACTTCACAAATATATGAACAAAGTCAATGTATTCAATGCAGAAGTGGAACTTCCTTTATCCTGTCATTTTTTTACAACTTTTGTGGCACCAAAAACATTCTCTAGAGCAGGGGTTTCCAACCTTTTCATACCATGGGCCTGACCACACACCTTGGACCGCTCAGTGGGCTGGTCACATGGTTCCTCCCATCATAAACACTGCCATAAAATGCATCCATGGCTGTAAACATATTTATGACAGCCATGGGTGTATTTATGGCAGTGTCTATGGCAGGGATGGGTGCCTTAATGCGGGCACGTTTTGCAGCAGTCGTAAACGCTTCTGCTTCCAGTAATGGTGAGAGCAGCGGCGGACCACATGAAATGGTGCTGTGGCACTGGCCCACAGGCCATAGGTTGGTCACCCCTGCTCTACAGGAGTACTCAACTTTCTACAGCAGGTTTATAGAGTGCAGAGGGGATGCAGAAGGAACTGGAAATTGTTGATTCAGGCAGAAACAGAAGAATCTACAAGTGTATTATTAGATTATGATTTACCGTATTTTTTGAACCATAAGATGCACTTTTTCTCCCCCAAAAGTGTGTGTGTGTGGGGGGGGAAATGAGGGTTCATCTTATAGTCCAAATGCTAGTCTTCGGCCAGCTGTGGCTGTTGTAAAAGGATATTTTGCAAGAGCCGCAGCTGGCCAAAGACCTCTACTGCCGCCTTTCAGGTGTTCTGAGGCAGGGGAAAGAAAAACATATGAAAAACAAGTGGCCACTAGAGGGCGAAAATCGCAATTTCCCATTTAAATGCATTGGAAATAAATTTCTTGTATTCAAAAGTTTTCTGTTTGTATGTTCCCAATGCATTTAAGTGGGAAACCAAACCTGTGCTTAAAAAGAAAGGGTTTCACTTACCTTGATGCCTTTGTCTCTATTCCACATGGACAAATTGGAGGGGGAAAACATGCTTCCTGGTTGAAAGGAGAGCAAGAGACTAGGCTAGGGTATCGCTTCCTTCCTCAGTGCAATTGGCCTGCCCATTTCCCCTGCAGCGCCACTACTAGTTGGTGGTGCAAAATACAGTACTATTTTTTTTTTGTTTTCCTGCTCTTATGGTCCAAAAATACAGTGTGTTTTTAGCATTATCAATGTCAGGAGAGGTTTTCCCCCATTCAATTCCTTGTCAATATACTTAAAAACTGCTTTGTTTTTTGTTTTATTTTTATACTGATGCAGATTTGAAAACTACTCTCTATCTGTGTTTGTCACAGTTACCATTTGTCCCATTTATGGTTAGCTCTAGAACAGTGGTTCTCCTTCATGTTGTTTGTGTATCCACACATGTTGGTTACGTGTCTGCGCGGAAGCCAGTTCGGAGCTGTAGAGCTGATTGGATAAGATTTATGGTTAGGACCGCCCACCATCTCCACCCGCCCTCAGTGCCATTTTGCACCATCCTCAGTTTTTTCCCCCACTATGCTAGCAGGAGCTAATTGAGAGCTCTCCTTAATTTTTGCCCGCTTTCAATTATTCAAAGGCTTTTTCTGACAATTTTTCCTTGGCGAGGGAGGGATATTCCCTGTCCAGCCCTGGTTTTCTCTCTATTTAGGAGACAAAAATTGCTTTTCCGAAGTCTTTGGCTTAATTTTTATTCTCCCGAGGAGCTCCCCTCGGGCCCATCCGGCTCTTCGCGCCTTTTTTCTCGGCATCTTGTTGGATGGCCGCCATTGCTGCTTTCAAAAAGTGCCAGTCTTGTGGCTCAAAAATCCCCCACACAGACAGTCACGACAGGTGCCTTATCTTCTTAGAGAAAGCCACCCTGTTCATTCTTGCCCAGCCTGTAAAAAACTTTCCAAGGTTGCCCAGAAGAATAGAAAGAACAGACTTCAGGCTCACCTCATGGCTTCCGTGCTGGCTCCACAACCATCCGGCTCCCGCCAAGAGTCTCAACCACCCTCTTACTCCTCTGCTCCGGCTCGAAAGCTCACCACAGCGGAGTTATTCCTAAAAAAGAAAGAGGAAAAGAAAAAGTCAAAAAAGCATCATTCTTCTTTACCGCCTACTCCATGAGCGACCAGGGTTTTGCCCCCGCCTTCTCCGGCTTCAGCGATCTTCCTTACAGCCATGTCCAACCGCTCTTTGCCCGCGCTGGTGTCCACAGCAGAGTCTGCTTGCCTCCCTCCTCTTCAGGACACTCCACTGTCCCCTTCCAGGCATCCGGAACCACCGACTCAGCCCGCGACCCAGGACTCTGTTTCATCTGCTGCACCACCCTTGGTTCCCGTAGTCGCATTGGCTGCACTCTAACATGCCATGGCGAAGGAGATCACCACCCAGGTGATGGTGCAGGTCAGGGCTCTTCTCCCTACCGATTCGTCCGTCTCCAAGCCACCTCCAACCCGCCTCCAACAGTGCCTCCTCCACGCCCGCCCAAACGCACAACCACTGCTCCATCCACCGCTTCAAAGAGGCGTCGAGCGGAGCACACCACTTCTCCTCCACCGTCTCCCGTTTCTGGGGATGCTCTGAGCTCAGCCGGGCCGTACTGGTCTGACTTGGACCCCGAGGCCTTCCCCCCACCTCCCACCATTTTGGAGAGGTCGGAAGGCTCGTAGGACGACCAATCGGATTCGGAGGATGACCCGCTCCCACCGGTGGATGTGGACAAGTCTCCCGATGATCAGATTGGGAGCAAGGAGCATTCCCAACCAGAGGACCAATGTACCCTCACCAGACTGCTCAGTCATAGGGGTACTACTCTCAATATCAAGGCTGAGACCCCTCCGTCTCCATTTACCGACGAGGTGTGTGTCCTAGCGGAACCGAAGAAAATTCTCCCGGTTCACCTGCCTTTCCTCTCCACCGTTTCCCACGTGGCCAAGACGGTCTGGAAGAAGCTGGTCTTGGCTCACATTGCCTCTACGAGGGTATACAGAATTTACAAGCTCCTCGGTGAGGATGGTGAATTCCTCCACACTCACCCTCAACCGAACTCTCATGTGGTCCGGTCATTCCAACACTGCACCGCAGTTCACAGTGTACCGGTTCCAGCTTCGAAGGAGGGAAAGAAGCTGGACGCGTTAGGCCAGCGGGTCTATGCGCATTTGTCTCTTTCACTCCATGCGGCGAATTACGCGGCGGCTATGGGCAGTTACAACATCAAGCTCTGGATGAAGTTGGAGGCCGCCCTGGAAAAACTACTGACTGAGCTTCGTCCAGAATTTGATACCTTGTGTAAGGAGGGTATTCACCTTGGTCAGCAGCAGATCAGGACCTCTAGACACATATGTGATTCTGAGGCCAAGAACATTGCTGCGACGATCCAGGTCCAGCACCATTCATGGCTCCGATCCGTGGACTTTGCTGAGAACATTAAGAAACTTATTGAAGAGATGCCGTTCGATGGGCAGGGACTCTGCCACCAAAACAGACAACACACTAAATGACCTCCACAGGGGCATCACCACCTCTAGAAAGCTACGGTTGGGCAACACAGGCTACTACCGTAAACACTTCTTCCAACCCTTGGGCCAGAGGCAAGAGCAACAAACTCGGCAATAGTTCCGCCCCTCGGATCCGCCTCGTCAACAGTTTTATAAGCAATTCAACCGCAACAAGTATCAGTCCCAAGGTCAGCAGTCTGGTAAGCGTTCGGATCGGGGCCAAAAGCAACAAGTTTGACCTGCCCCCGGCCGCAGACTCTCCCACCCACTGCCTACTCTATCTTCCATTGAGAAACTTCATCACAGTTTGGGGCACCATCACTTCGGACACTTGGGTCCTGCAGATACTTGAACACGGGTACAAACTGGAGTTCCTTTCGCGCCCACCATTGGGATGCATCTGTCACACCGATCCATCTACACAACTCGAGGAGGAGCTCTCCTCCCTGTTACTGAAGGGTGCGATTGAACCCGTCGCATCAATAGACTCTGTCAATGGTTTTTACTCGCGCTACTTCCTTGTGGACAAGAAAGATGGGAGCCTCTGCCCAATACTCGACCTTCGGCACCTCAACTGTTATATCCTCATGAAGAAGTTTTGCATGGTCACTCTTCTGTCCATCCTTCCTCTCCTCAGCTTCGGGGATTGGTTCACCACCATTGACTTAAAGGATGGCGTATTTCCACTTCCCAATCCACCCATCGCCATCGCAAGTTCCTCTGCTTCTCAGTAGGCGCTGAGATCTTCCAGTGCACGTGTCTACCGTTCGGCCTTTCCACTGCGCCGAGGGTGTTCACAAAGTGCATGGCCCCGGTGGCAGTGCACCTCCGTCTGGGGGAACACGGTTTATCGCTATATAGATGACTGGTTGATCTGTTCCTCCTCCCGAGAGTCAGCGTTGCAGGACATTGCTTTCGTGATCTCTTCTCTGGGGAGTCTCGGCCTGCAGCTGAATCTGGCCAAGTCCAAGCTCAATCCCTCCCAAAGAGTCAAAATCATAGGAGCCATTCTCGACTCCCTTCAAGCCAGAGCCTACACGCCGGCTGCTCGTCTAAACAACATAGCGGACATGGTTCGGATCTTCCGATCTCACCAATCCGTCACCGCTTGCCAGGCGCAGAGACTGCTGGGTTTGATGGCATCCACCACAGCAGTCATCTCCCACGACAAGCTGAAGCTGAGATCCTTGCAGTCGTGGCTCCTGGCTTCCTTCAATCCGTTGCTGGACGACCAACGGATGTGTCTCCGCCCAACCCCGGAGTTAAAGACACAGCTTCTGTGGTGGACGGATCCATTGTTTGTCACCATGGGGAGGCCATTCAATCGCCCTTCCCTGACATTTCAAGTTACCACGGATGCGAGCAACCTCGGATGGGGTGCACACTTGGGATCCCTCCGTGTCAACGGCACATGGTCCCCCAGCAAGAGGTCTCACCACATCAATTACCTCAAACTTCTGGCAATCTGGAAGTCTCTCAGGTCATTCCAACCGGTGATCATGGGGTCCGTTGTTCAAGTGGCGTCGGACAATACCACTGCCATCGCCTACCTGAACAACCAAGGGGGGGGGACTCACTCCCGGTCTCTACTTTATCTTGCCGTTCTTCTATGGGAATGGTGACTCCAACTGCATGTGCTTCTGATTGGAATTCACATCAACACATTAGTGGACGACCTCAGCAGGACAGTCATGTCCAACCACGAATGGGAGCTTCACGAATCCGTATTTCATCAGCTCTGCCACAGGTGGGGGACCCCCACGATGGATCTATTTGCATCTCTGCTCAACAGCAAATGCAACCTCTTCTGCTCCAGGGCCGGGGCAGGACAGGACTCTATGTGGGACACATTCATGTACCCTTGGAAGGGACACTTCTACCTTTTTCCACCATCTTCAGCAGTACGGGACTCAAGCCACTCTTTGGCTCCTTCCTGGCCCAGGCAACCATGGTTTCCACTGCTCAGGAGACTCGCGTCCGAGTGGATGTCACTGCCCAACAGACTGGACCTCATCCACTTGGAGGGAGGCAGCATTCTCCACCCAGATTTGCACAGCCTGCATTAGACAGCATGGCTCATAACCCACGACTAGACAGGATTCTCCAATCCGCTATCAAGCCGTCGACCTCTCGGTCCTACTTGGCAAAACTCAAGCGTTTTTGGAACACCTTCAGTCCATTCAGGCCACTATGGACACTGCCTCGTTGGAGATTCTCCTGGACTACTTGCTCCTCCTGGCCGAATCGGATCTCTCCGATTCATCCGTCAGGGTGCATTTTGCATCCGTGGTTTCTGCTGCCCCGTCTCATTCTCCCCTCCACACGGCCTTCTGCAACAAATTGGTGAAGCATTTTCTCAGAGGTTTCAAGAACGTCTTCCCGCCACAGAAGATTCCAATCCCCTCAATGGTCGCTGACCACAGTACTGAATGCCCTCATTCGTCCACCGTTTGTGCCTATGGCTACTTCCAGTTTTCAGCTACTCTCTTGGAAGACTTCCTTCCTGGTTGCTCTTATGTCTGCCAGGTGGGCCGGAGAACTTGCTGCTCTTCGTTCTGACCCCTCATCCTTGCAGTTTTTTTATGACCGTGTGGTCCTTTACCTTGACTTGACTTTTCTCCCCAAAGTTGTTACAAAGTTCCATCTCTCACAAGTGGTCACTTTGCCTGCCTTTTTTCCTAACCCTTCCACCAGAAAATAAAGGACTTGGCATTCCCTGGATGTACGCAGGGCTCTCCTTTTCTACACTAGAAGGACAGCAAACTTCCGTGACTCCACCCATCTCTTTGTAGCTTATGGTGGTCACAGGAAGGGTCAACCTCTCTCATCCCAGAGACACTCTAAATGGATCTGGCCTACCAGCTGGCTTCCAAGCCTCTGCCTGCTGCTGTCAGGGCCCACTCTACAAGGTCCATTGCCACCTCTACAGCCTTCCTAGAGGGCATTTGCCTTGAGGACATTTGCAAGAGGACATTTGTAAGGCTGCCACATGGTCGACACCTTCCACCTTTGTCAACCATTACAGACTGGACACCAGGTCTCTGACTGACACCAGACTTGTCTGTTCCATCCTGACTGCGGGCCTCCGACCTTCTGCCAGGAGGATCTCCCAGATCTGAGCATCTCTATCTCCACCGCATCCTCTACCTGCACTTCTCATCTCATCAGTGACTGCCCACCTTCCAAGTAAGTGAGCTTGCTAATCTCCCACATGTGTGGATCCACAAACAACACGAAGGAGAAAGACAGGTTGTACTTACCAGTAACTGTCGTTCTTCGAGTATGTTGTTTGTGGCTACACACTACCCACCCGTCCTCCCCTCTGTCTGCTACACTGTTGAGATTTCCAATTTTCTCCAGTGCTTAGCTTTCAAAGGAACTGAGGAGGATGGCGCAAAATGGCAACGAGGGCGGGTGGAGATGGTGGGCGGTCCTAACCATAAATCTTATCCAATCAGCTCTACAGCTCCTAACTGGCTTCCGCACAGGCGCGTAACCCACATGTGTGTATCCACAAATAACATACTCGAAGAACGACTGTTACTGGTAAGTTTGTTGTTGTTCAGTCGCACAGTCGATTCCGACCCTTTGCGACCCCATGGACCATCATTCTCCAGGCGCCTCTGTCCTCCACCATCCCCCTCAGTCCTCCCAGTTCTGTGCCCATTGTGTCTACAATACCATCTATCCATCTCATCCTTGGCCTCCCCCTTCTTCTTTTGCCCTCCACCTTTCCCAACATCACGGCCTTCTCAAGTGAATCCTCCCTTCTCATTTGATGCCCAAAGTACTTTAGCCTCATCTTTACTATTTGACCTTCCAATGAGCAGTCAGTGTTGATTTCTTCTAAGATTGACCTATTTGTTCTCCTCGCTGTCCAAGGTACCCTCAAAACTCTCCTCCAACACCACATTTCTAAGGCATCTATTCTTCTGCGTTCAGCTTTCCTAATTGTCCAGCTCTCACATCCGTACATTACCACTGGGGATACCATTGCTTTGACTATTCTAATTTTTGTTTTCAAGGTGATGTCTCTGCTTTTCACTATGTTCCCCAGGTTTCTCATGGCTTGTCTCCCTAGAATCAGCCGCCTCTTTATTTCATGGCTGCAATCTCCATCTGCAGTGATCTTAGATCCTAAGAAGGTAAAATCTGTCACTGCTTCTACTTCTTCCCCGTCTATTTTCCAGGAACTGATCGGGCCTGTTGCCATTATCTTGGTTTTCTTGATATTGAGTCTCAAGCCAGCTTTTGCACTCTCTTCCTTCACACCGATCAAGAGATTCTTTAGGTCTTCCTCACTTTCTGCCATTAGGGTGGTGTCGTCTGCATATCTCAGATTGTTGATGTTTCTCCCAGCAATTTTGATCCCATATTGTGATTCCTCCATCCCTGCATTGCGCATTATGTGCTCTGTGTATAAGTTGAATAAGCAGGGTGACAGAATGCAGCCTTGTCTTACTCCTTTTCCTATTCCAAACCACTCTGTCATTCCGTGTTCTGTCCTAACTGTTGCTTCTTGGTTCATGTACAGATTTCTCAGGAGGCATATGAGGTGCTCTGGTATTCCCATCTCTTTAATCACTTGCCACATCTTGTTGTGATCCACACAATCAAATGCCTTAGTGTAGTCAATAAAGCAAAAATAAACTTGTTTCTGGTATTCCTTTGTTTTCTCCATGATCCAACGTATGTTGGCAATGTGGTCTCTAGTCCCCCTGCCTGTACTGGTAAGTACAACCTGTCTTTCCCAACCTTTCTTTGGCCATGTCTTACCTAAACATCTCTAAAATCCTGATGCCCCCCTTCCCGGTGGCATATAATTCTTATAATTTATCTTATAATTTATCTGAGAATCAAGGAATAAGTATTTTTATGGTTACAATGATTTTAATCACTCAGATATGAGCCACTGCATGTGCTATACTACTGTCACATGTATGTTAATATATAAAGCAGTATGTTTGTGGAAAATACACACAAATATCAGAATACTTAGTGAGTTGTTTCCTATGTTGCAGTTAAGTCAGTGATGAATAGAACTCAGAAAGACCAAGCAAGGAATAAATGCTAAATGCCATGGTCTGTGTAAATAATAATAATAATAATAATAATAATAATAATAATAATAATAATAATAATAATAATAATAATAATAATAATAATAATAATAATAATAATAATAATAATAATAATAATAATAATAATAATAATAATAATAATAATAATAATAATAATGTTTTATTTATACCCCGCTTTCCTCGACCCAAAGGGTGAACCAAAGCAGCCCATACTGCTTTCTACAAGATGTGAAACACTTATTTAGCCTAAAAATATGATATAATTGATGGTCATGAAACTGTTTTTACATGCTTTTAAGGTTCTTCTTACATGGTCTGCATTTGAGGCAGGCGATGTTTAAAAAATCACTATATATCTAAGGCTATTTAGTGTACTCAGAATAACATGTTGAGAAGTCACAGGACTTCACAATACCTCTGACCCTGAAAGAGCAGATGATGCATCAGTGATTTGCTAATGTTTAATGAATGAGGAATACTAATTGCTGTCTGTAGTATAAAAGAATAATTAATTAGAGTAACTCTTCCATCTCATAAACAAAATCAGCTGTGTAATCCTTACACAATACAAACGCAGGAGAAAGACAATACTGTACGTTTGTTGGCTCACTAAAAATATATATATCAAACACTGCAGAAATTTTCATGATTCAAGTCCATTTCTTCAGGCATTTAACAGTTTCTTGTGGATAGTGCAGGGATATTATCAGTGAGAGTCCCAAAAGTTCATGGCAAGATGTTTTAAAGGTAAAGGTCACCTTTTCCTCGAAAGCCAGTCGTATCTGACTCTAGGTTTCAATGCTCATCTCTGTTTATAGCCGAAGAGCCAGCGCTATCTGTGTCTGCCAACGTTTCCGTGGACATGTGATAGGCATGCCTAGACACCGAAGTGCACAGAACTCTGTTTCATCCCCATCCAACAAACACAGGAAACCAGGTATCTGCAGATTTGCCCCCTGCAGATTGCCTTCTTTTGAAACTGCAAGGTTTTAATCTTTGATTTAAATCTTAAAATGAAGCATTTCATTTCATGATTTGTAATTTGGAAAAATATATTTCATTTAAATTATATATTATGATACAGTATAGTAGAATATGAAAGAATGTAACCAAGACTGATAGTAAATTGTAATTTTGCCCTATTTTTTTAAAAAAAATTTTTAACCTATATTGCCGCATTTCTCACCTCGGCGACCCAAGGCGGCTCACATCAGTTTAAAAATTATCCTCATACAATCAAATCAACTGTTAAAACTATAAAACATTTAAAATGTCCATGAAACCCTAGCCCCTCATTAAAAACCCCGGGCAGGGCTAGAAAAGCCAGCAGGGCTGGGTTGTGGTGCCAGATGCACCCCACACCTGCTGGCAAAGCCATGTTTTTAGAGCCTTCCTGAAGGGGGGCAACTCCGATGTATATAATTGTGTATAGGTTTGTATTGCCTTGTATGATTGGTGGCTGGAGTTGCTTTACAGTTGTGTGTGTGTGGGGGGGGAGATGTATGCCAGAAGTGGCAGTTAAGACAGTAAAGCAATATGGATGTGTGCTTATGAATGGAACTATGACCAATTTTTCTGCATGGTCTTGGCTGGAGAAGTTCTTTTTTCTATATTAAGTGTGTGTGTGTGTGTGTGTGTGTGTGTGTGTGTGTGTGTGTGTGAGAGAGAGAGAGAGAGAGAGAGAGAGAGAGAGAGAGAGAGAGAGAGAGAGTCAGTTACCCATGAGAAACTATGGGTAGTTTTAGGGGGAAATGGGTGTGCCTCAGCACTTCACTGGATTGTTCTATGTGTAAGCTGTAGTGTAGACAAGAAATTACCATTAGGACAGAACATGGAAATATGTTTATGTTTATTTTATTTATATCCCGCCCTATTCAGCACAGGCCGACTCATGGCGGCTTACAACACGTCAAATAAAGATACAATACATCAGAAAAAACAAGGATACAATATAACAAGCACAAAGCAGAAATTAGAATAGAAAAGTAACAGTGATAACTCAATAATACAGCACACAGCTCACGCCGACCCCAAAAGTCCAATAGTGGGGAGTGGTAATCCTGCCACCTATACGGCCTTTAAGTCTTGGCCTGAGGCGTTGGCGGGGCCCCGGGACACTGACGGAGGCAGTCTATCCCGCGTGAATTGCTCCGGGACCTTTCGCCCCACAGAAGAGGCTGGAGGCGACGGTGAACGTCCTGTCGCCTCTACGGCCTTTAAGTCGTAGCTGGCCCCGGGAAGCGGTGGCGGGTCTTCGGGCCAGTCCCGTCCCGGCAGCTTTTTAACCCCTCCCAGACTAGGAGGGGCTAGCCCCGGGAGTAGCTGCAGCGGTGGAGGTGGCAGGTCTTCGGGCCAGCCACATCCTGCCAGCTTTTAGCCCCTCCCGGACTGGGAGGGGCTGGCCCCAGGAGCAGCTGCAACGGTGGCAGCGAGTCTTGAATGATTTATCAAACAAGGATGCATGTTACTCCTTTATCTGTTCATTTTGTATGCAAAATAGGCCATATGAATAGCCAGACTAGATTCAAATGAAGCAGAAGTGAAGGTGGTAGAAAAAACATCAGTAATTTAAGATATGTAGATTATATCATCTTTGTTGCAGAAGGCATCACTGATTTGAAATGAAAGAAAGCAGGACTGCATTTAACTATAAAAAAGGCAAAAATCATGACTACAGAAGAAATACACAATTTTAATGTTGACAATGAAAAAATTGAAATAGCATTTGTATACCGTAGTTCAATCAACAATCCAAATGCTTGAACTGTGGACATTGCTTCTGGCCTAATTTTCAGACTTTCTGCTTGGACCATAAATTTTACATCATTAGATCATTAGTGTCTGTTGAAAATTTCCTGAAAAATTGTTCTGGATGTACTGTGATTGGTTCTAGAAATGGCCAGTTTAAAGGCATTTTTAAAGGCATGTTTATTTCGACTGCAGTTCAGACTGTCTTGTGGGAGGAAAATATTCTGCTGTCTGGTTCTTTAGACAGTACTTAGAACAGTACTTTATTCATGTAGTGTTAGCTACTCTATTTAAAGCTTCTTGTTTTTTTAATTGTACATAATAGTTAAGTAAAGTTAAGTAAAGTACACTTTAAAAAAGAAAATCTTTAAATTTGGTCCATGATGTACAGTAAAAATGTTTTTTAGGTCCATCAAGCAATATGCAATAGAATCTGCATTTTTCTCAGCACAGACAGTAGTTCCCAAATGTGGTCCCCAAATTCCCAGAAACTAACAGCAGGGAGTCAGTGATCAAATCTTCCACTTCAACAGTGCACATCTTGTCTTAAATTCCTACTACCCTTCTTTAAAATAAGGCACATACTCATTCACATTATGTTAAAAAAATGTACTGAAAACTACTTGTTTTATCTTTACTATTACAGTGTATCCAAACATGGTTTTCAGTAGATAGTGGCTGCTTTCAACCTGTTGTTGAAGAAGAATAATGGGAGAGAGTAATTGTTCTGTGCAGGACAATGACAATAAAGATCTACCTACCTACCTACCTGCCTGCCTGCCTGCCTGCCTGCCTGCCTGCCTGCCTGCCTGCCTGCCTGCCTGCCTGCCTGCCTGCCTGCCTGTCTGTCTGTCTGTCTGTCTATCTATCTATCTATCTATCTATCTATCTATCTATCTATCTATCTATCTATCTATCTATCTATCTATCTATCTATCTATCTATCTATCTATCTATCTAGGAATATGGAAATTGCAGGAGGAGGCTCCCTGTGTAGGATATTATGTACTAAATAGAAAGAATATGGCTGGTGACTTTCTTTCTGCGACATTTAAAATTCAAGCCAAGTCCAAATTCTGTATGTGTAACATTTGTTGGATCAGAAATGACTTCCAATAAACATCTTTGTCACATGCTACATCATATCAACCATGTATTGAACTAGCCCGTGTATATAAAATGCTGGATTTGTCTGAAATGTTGAGAAGTGCATTTTTAAAGTATATATATTGTCTGAGAAACAATACGTCTATTTAAGAAGACAGGAAAGGAGAAACAGTTAAAGGTATGGTAAGTGTGACAATGATGATGGCTCCTTCCCTTTGGTAGTAATGACAATGCTGTTGCTTATTATGGTGACAGCAGTTCTCCTTTCCCCTTTAAATACTACTTAATAGATGCTATGTTGCTATAGGGCTTTGGTTACCATGTGACCCACTACCAATTATCTTGGAATGACACTAGTGTTGCACTGTCACAGTGGCATGCTGTGGCAGAAAGGTAATTGGAACAGCCTCCTAAAGCTTTGATATCCAACTACATAATGCTAAGAGCCGAAGCAGTCCAGCAAGATAGAGAAAGAGTGCATGCTCTGACATTTAACTGTCAAGTAATGTTAAGACCAGTGTTTCCCAACCTTTGGTTTTTTGGACTTCATTTCCCTGAAGTCTAAGTCAATTCCCCAAAGCATAGATCAGCCAATGTATTGACTCAGGCTTCTGGGAATTGATATCCCCCTGTGGGAAATGGGCCCCACGTTGGGAACCACTGTTTTAGACCAAGTATGCTTATCAAAGCAGGAAGATGGGGCTTGGTTAATAAGGAAGCCATTTAGAATGTTGAAGTGTAAGAAGCCAGATAGGGCTTGATTAGAGAATTTAGCTTCTTCTTTTCCTCAGACCAAGAAAGGTCCTAGTTCCTAGAAGGGCTGGGTATAGTGTTTTGGGGAATGTGATTAATAGTAGATAGTCCTTTTAAGACTATCTGCTTCAAGAGAATGACCCTCACCATCCTCTGAATGGATATGAGCCCAAGGTCTGCCGTCTCAGATCCAGGAAGAGCTTTATGGCAAGAACAAACATTGTTGAGGGTACACAAGAGCAAAACAAAATTAGAAGATAGAGGAAGGAGCTCACTGGACAAGAACAACATTAAAGGAGGATATGGCTAAGGAACTCAACCTCTCCTACATCACTTGGAGGACCCTGAATAGGCTGAGGGTTGGAGTCCCTAAATGTAAGACCAACATCCTTAAGTGGGGGCTGCTGTCGGACAACAACATGCTGTGTGAATGTGGAGCAATACAGAATCTGGCTCATTTATTGGTCTGCTGATTACTGCGAGAAACATGCACCAATGTGGACTTAGGTTTGGCCAACATCAAAGCCAAGAAAAAGGCTACATTTTGGCAGTACTGTACTGTAGTAGTCTTTCTAAGGACTAGAGTATCAGTGATCAGTCTTTAGTTAAAATCCTGTGTGGAGTTCACATTGATACATTGGGCCTTTGAGTTTGAATGACCAAGTATAAAGCCACAGTATTAGCTGGTTTTATGAGTAAAATACAACATAAAATGGAGAGAGTCTTATATAAAATCTCTTATGGATTTTAATACTTATCTATCTGGTGAGGATCATGATTCATTCTTGACCAATTTGAAAAGACTACTCAAGAATGGGAAATTCTAAGTCAGAATATATGAACTTCCCTAGCTTTATAAAAGCTGTGTTAGCAGAATTTATAAGAGCCTTATTTCCAATATGCTGTAACTTAAGAAACCATTAAAGAGGCTATATTTTAAATGTTCAGACTGGGAGCCAAGCATTTGAAGAGGAAATTCAGATCTTATCAATTACTACAGAGAATGTTTTACATTAATTTGAATGTGAAACTTTACAGATCTGCAGAGCATTAATGGATGAAAAGTGAAGGGACGAAAGACACGTAAAAGCTTGGAAAAATAATGATTTTGGATCAATTTTTAAATCAGTTATCACATGAAATTAAATTACTGGCGAGAGATAAAAGTCCAAGAAATGTTACAGAGTTAGCTGATGGGTTTACCCTGAACCATCTACATGTGGTTTCCATAATACTTGTCCTGAGATGCCTGCTAAGTTGAAGGCAAGAGGGCAGTTTAAAAATAAGCAGTTAAAATTCCCACACCAGAGCTAAGTAACTAAAGGAGAGGTAGCACCCAAGCCATCCTATCAAACAGCCTGCAGTAAAAAATACCGTATTTTTCGGATCATAAGACGCACCTGACCATAAGATGCACCCCGTTTTTAAAGCAGGAAAACAAGAAAAAATATTCTGAACCAAATAGTACTGTATTTGAACCACCAACCAGTGGTGCTGCTGCAGGGGAAATGGGCGGGCAAGCCAATTGCACTCAGACAGGAAGTGATACTCTAGCCTAGCCTCTTGCTCTCCCTGCAACCCAGAAGCATGGTTTCCCCCTCCATTTTGACCACATGGAGCAGGGACAAGGCAAGAAAGGTAAATGAAACCCTTTATTTTCATGCACAGGTTTGGTTTTCCACTGAAATGCATTGGGTACATACAAACAGAAAAGCTTTAGAATACTGTACAAGAAATTGATTTCCAATGCATTTAAATGGGAAATTGCTATTTGCACCCTCTTGTGGCCACCTGTGATAATGGCCCACCGAACATATGTTTTTCTTTCCCCGGAATAGCTTAGGTGGCGGCGGTGGAGGTCTTCGGCCAGCCTTGGCTGTTGTAAAATATCCTTTTACAATAGCCTTGCTGGACAGCATTCGGACTAGTAAGATGCACCCTTATATCCCCCCACCCCACTTTTTTTTTGGGGGGGAGTGCGTCTTATGGTCCAAAAAATATAGTACTTATGAGAGGCATTTCAGAGGTCATAAATGAGGATGTACATAATATATAGTACTGTGTTTTTTAGGAAAATAGACTGAAACCAAACCCTACTACATTAGGAAGATCAGTAAAAAAAATATGGGAAAGGAGCTAATGATTGGTGGAAGCAAAATAGGACAAGAAGAAATAAGTGAAAAATGTTTATTTTCATGCTGATTGAAGATGCCATTATCTTCATAGTCAAGGGACAAGACAAAGGATTTTTGAGATGCTATCAAAGGGAATTGTGACACATATCTTCTCCCATGAAGTATTGTTCATTTTCACCAAATTACTAAAGTAAGAAACACATATGTATCACTCTACTTCATTATCTTATCCAAACGTTGATTCATTCATCACAAGCAGTTATCGTAGGCTTTCCAAAGTCCTAATTTACTTGGAAATCAATAAATTACAGTGCATAGAGATGTTGTTGCTAGAGGTTATTATCTACTATCAAAGTGGGATTGATTTGTGAGTTCTTTTAAGATGAGAACCAGAGAGTTATACTATGACCTTCTAGATATTTCCCTTCTGCTAAAAACTTTCTTTTCACCATGCCAGATAATTCATATGTCCTCAGATTCATTCCCTTGCACCTCAGTATGGAATAAGCTAACTTCCATTTTCATTTGTACTTGTTGCAGAAGTGTGCAATTTTTAATATATTGCTGTGCTACTTGCTGGATAAGAGCCTGTCTTGATGGGCTAGCAATAAAAAGTCAGTTTTTATTTGGCTGCTTCCTAAAATTTATTCATCTAATTGTTTTCTTTTAAGTATTTTATGAACAATGTAGCTCATTGTATATTGTGTTGTCAGTTGTATACTGACATCAGAGAATGTTATATAGCCCCCTTGTTCAAGAGAAAGAACTACAATACTAGAAACAAAAAAAAATTTGGCCTTCCTCCTCCAGGGTACAAACCACATGTAACAAGAAATATAGCTCTGTTTGCAGTGAAGGCTGCTAGATGCAGAGAAAAGTCTTTGGACTCTGTCCTTATAAATTAGCATCAAGATTTGGAACAACAACAGTATGACAGAAAGCTGATAAAACTCACCAGTGACGCCACTAACAGTCCTACTACATTTTCATTGTACATTTTAAACTTTTATATGTCAAGTTTTACCTATTATGTATCCAATCTTAATATGTACCAATTGTATTGTGTTAATTTTAATTGTGTACATGTTTGATTTCTTGTACTTTGCCATAGTCAATTGACTGGCGCAATAAATTTACTGATTGATTGAACAGCGTAACGCTACTTTAACTATCACAACATATATATACAATATATGTACTGAAACTAATAGACTTAATTAAGAGATCCTAGCTTAAACCTTTTCCTCCCTCATGATTATTTGGTTATCTTGATTCAGGTTGTAGTTTTGCTAGTCTCTCAAACCACACCTGTACTCTATGGACAATACTACACCTTGTAGTGTTTTTACATACACTTTGTGGAAGTATTTATGACATACTTTGTAGTATATATGTAAGTACAAAATCTAGCCTTTTGTTTTTTGATTCTGGCGAGGATCCGTTACATAAACACAAAGGAAAAAGCCTGTCCAGACTGGCCATTTTGGTGTGGCTGTAAAATGTTAGTTACGATGAGGAAAGAAGAATGATGTATCACTGGGCATATTCCTTACATCGTTACAGGAATCGGCTATTTGAAAATGGTATGAGGAAGTGAAATATTTTTAACAGCTACTAGAAAACTAATCTTTGTGTGTATTGCCGATTGAGAAACTGCCTACAGAATGGTTCCAATCAGCAATAAACATAGTGGTGTCACATCAATGATGATTTAACAAATAATTTTTTTGTTTCTAGACAATTAATGTTCAATTTCCACTTTTCTGAAGTGGCTTGTGAGCTGCTTCATGATATCCAAAGTTTACAATGGAACTAGCTTTGACAACTGCAGAGCTCACTTTTAGCACTTCCCCAGAGTCTACATACTGTATCCTAAAAGAGAGCATTCTGAAAAAGTAGAATCCCCTGACATGGTCTCAAAAGAGCTCTTGTGAGGTGTAACAGGCAATACAATGATATTATTAGCAAATAGGCATGATGTTAAAAAAAATCAATTGTGAAAATGTAGTAAAAAGTCACTATTTGTTTTATGTAGCCTAAAAAAGTTTACTATTCCTCTTTGAAACAGATTTCTTAATAGTAGTTTTTAAAATCCAAGTGTTCTAACCAACTTCAGCATCAGTGTGTCATGTTATTTCTATATTCATATTAGGATATTGGGATTCCCTGCCATGGTTCACAAAAAAAGTGGGGAAAAATACTTATAAAAAGGACTCATTAATTGCTTTTTTGCCAAGAACATCTGAAGTGGTTACGTGGCAAGTTGCCATAAATTAGAAGTTTTTATAACTGATAATTATTATAGACAATTGTATTTTTGTTGAACACTAGTGAATAATTAGATGACCACTGACTCTTGGCATTGTATTCTAGTGTAGCTAATACCACACATTTTGTATCTTAGACAAAACAGATATCAAGTGATGATCATCTGATGGGAACCAGGTGTACATACAGTATATGAGCTGTCCAAACAACCCAAATTATTGTGGTGGTTGGCTCCCTCTGTAGTATTATATTAAAACTGCATTTTGCCCAATATTGAAGAACTATACAAGATGACTCACTCGCTGTTCATGTGCCACTGTCCAAAATATAATCACCATTGATTAATGATTTCCATTAAATTTTGCACTAAATTTTCACTAAATTACTATTTCTTAGTATGGAGTGTGTCACAATCGGGGGAAAAGCATCAACAGCATATAATACCCTAACCTGAACATATTCTGGAAGTAATGTTGGACTTTGAGGGGAAAGCATTTGGTAGCTGGGACTCTCATGGATAAGAGTCGGAGAACTCTGCTCAGGGAATGCCCAAACGAGGCTCCTTTCTTGTCCCCAAGAGCTGGGACAGAGAGTGGCGCTCAATCCGTCATGCACTACCCGGGTCTTGAACTGCTGACTTGCCAACCTTCCAGCTAATAAGGCAAGCTTTTTAACCACTGAGCCACCGCAGACCCTAGAATATACAGCATGAGATAGTAACTGAATCTGCACAGTCATTATTATGATTCACAGTCTGTTGCAAAAGTAGGAACTATCTTCTTTCCCCTCCTAATTCTTTATAGGTGTAGATTTGTGTTTCATTGACATAAACTCATAATCAAATGCAGTTTATTACTTTAAAAAAATCATTGACCTATTCTCTACATTGGAGAAGACAGGGAGGACACATAGTTTATCCTGTTGTTTTGTTTTTAAATTTATCTGATGAGCCATAAATAAGTAAATCTTAGTACACTGTGAGTGAGGAAAAAATATTGTCTTTTCCCTGAAAAGGTGGCTTCATAACTTCTTGCTACCTAATTATAATGTAAAAGTGATTTATGGAGCAAAATTTTGCTTTTCTAATTTATCCATGAGATGGAACGACTGAGCATTGACATCTTGAGAATTATTGAACTAAAGTTGGCAGGGATGGGCAAATTTAATTCAGGGGACCATTTTATCTACCACTGTGGGCAAGAATCCTTTAGAAGAAATGGAGTGGCCCTTATAGTCAATAAAAGAGCAAGGAAAGCAGTAATGGAATAAAATCTTTAAAAGCGACAGAATTACCTCAGTCTGAATGAAAGGGAATCCAGTTCTATGTAGACCTACAACACCTTCTAGAACTGACACCAAAAAGATGTCCTTATTATCATAGGAGATTGGAATGCTAAAGTAGGAAGCCAAAAGGTGACAAATATAGCAAAGTCCTCCTCCTCATCAGGCCAGTATTGATGAAGCTGCTGCCCTCCATCAAGATAGATTCAAGTGGGATTTAATGCTCACTACAATGGGAATAAATATAGAAGACCTGTATTTGTTATCCCTGTGTCAAAAGATGATGATTTTGGGCTACAAAAGCTCATACTAAAATAAATCTGTTCGCCTTTTTAATTTTCCTTTCCCCTTTACTTCCATCAGATTAATAACACATTAGTCCTTTCCTCAGTTAATGAGACAGTCCCTTCTCTTTGAGGTATATAAGTCACTTTAGTTTCTTCATATTGTTTTAGGATGAATGTTTTGCTATATCACTTGTTTTTTAAAAAAAACTGCAATCAGTTAATATGAATAGACTGCCACTGGATGGTGCTGCTGCTATGCATTGTTGCTTTTGTCTATTTATGATGGAAGGAATGACATCACACAAAAACTTGTTTCAGAGCATTTTAATTTGAGAGGGCATGTTTGTTGTAACCTGGTCAAATAATACATTCCCTTGCTAATTTTTCTGCATCTTTAAATGTAAGGTTACATTTTGTTAAAATTTCCTGGACCTTCCGGAAGAGATTTAATTTTCTTCTCTCCCCTCCTTCCATTTCTTTACAGTAGTTCTCCTAATGGTTATATTTGTGTCTAGGTGGTATGAAAAGGGTATACAGTACTTTTAAAAAGACTTTGAAATGATGTACCCCAGGGAGTTTACTGGTTTCTATTTTGTTTAACATTCACATTAATGAGCAATGGTGACTTTTACCTTTACCCATTTCCTCAAACCATTTTATTTATGCTGACAATCTTGCCCTTTTTGCTCAGTCTTAGGGGCCATTCAACAATTACATGATCCTCAAGGGGGGGAGGGGTCTGCCACCTGAATTACGAAAAATTACGTGGGGGCGGGGGGGGTCAGGTAAAAGATTACGTAATCCATTTGGAGCTGTTGTGATTTTGAAACATGGCACTTTTTAAGGTTTAAAAATGATTTCTAGGAATTTTTATCCGATTCGAGATTATTGAATTGCTTGTGCAGTCTATTTCTAACAGACAGAAATTTATAATCCTTATAAAGAAGACTAGCAGGGGTGCCCGGTGTTGCCCAGGGGCAAATTTTCACTGGGACACATCACACACACATACACCACACACACCACAGACACATGACACAAAACAAACTCATCCGACACACAACCCACACCCACCTCAGCCACACACATCAGACATGACACAACACACCCACACAAAACACACCCAAACAACACTCCCCTACACAATACATCACACACCCACACAATAAACACCCACACACGACATACCCACACAATACACACACACCCCCACACACAATACACACACTTGTCACAAAACACAAGCACCTGACACACAACCCACAGCCACACACAACACAACACACTTGCACAACACACACACGCTGCCGATTACCTGGCCTTGCCGCCGCCACGCGATTTGCAGAACTGCCCCAGCCTGGGGTGTCCCAGTTGGCAGAAGCCGTGGAACACTTCCGGCCAGTGGGAGCAGCAGAGCAGGCCCTGGGCTGGGGCCGGGAGGCCTGAGCAGGATCCTGGGTGGTGTAGGAGGGAGACACTCCCTGTGGAGTTAAGATGGGCACGGGCCGGGGTCCATGTTGGGGGAACCTCCATCGTGGCCTGCCTCATTGGCCCTCCTGAAGGGGCGCTTTGGGTGGGTGGTTCCCGCATGGGGGGGAAGCTGCCGCGGTCCGCAGGCCTTGCGGCCGTGCCCCCCCAAAGGAGCCTCCCAAACCACACCTGTACTCTATGGACAACACTACACCTTGTAGTGTTTTTACATACACTTTGTGGAAGTATTTGTGACATGCTTTGTAGTATATATGTAAGTACAAAATCTAGCCTCCTTTTGTTTTTTGGTTCTGGCGAGGTTCCGTTACATAAACACAAAGGAAAAAGCCTGTCCAGACTGGCCATTTTGGTGTGGCTGTAAAATGTTAGTTACGATGAGGGAAGAAGAATGATGTATCATTGGGCATATTCCTTACATCATTACAGGAATCGGCTATTTAAAAATGGCATGAGGAAGTGAAATATTTTTAACAGCTACTAGAAAACAGGAGGGCGAAGGAGGCTGGCAGCCCTAAGGGAAACTCCTTGGGGAGGGGGTGGAGTCCTCTGCAGCCTCCCATGTTGGTCCCCCCACCGCCTGTGGCAGCCCTCAGGAGGGCGGGGGAGGCAGTGTTATGGTGATTCCCCCAACACGGCCCCCGGCCTGTGCCCACCTTACCTTCACAGGGTGGTTCTCCTCCATCACCCGGGCTCCCAGTCAGGCCCCCCAGCCCCAGCCCAGGGCTTGCTCCGCTGCTCCTGCCGGCTGGGTGTGTGCCCTGCCCTCTCCGGAAAGCATCCGGGAAGCTTTCCCAGTTCCTGTGGCTACTCCACATCTTCTTCCTCCTCCTATGATGAGGGGAACCTCCAAGTGCGCCTCTTCCTTCGTCTCCCCACCACCCCCTAAACAGCAGCCGAGTCCTGGTCAGCCTTGCGGAGGCTCCTGCTCCTGGAAGTTTGTATTTCTGTGGGGAGGAAATGCAGCCCTGTTGCATCCCGGGAGGTGTAGTTCTTTGGTTGGGCGGCCCCCATTGGGAAGAATGGGAAGCAGGGCTACAGCTCCCAGCAGTCTCTCCCTTAACTCTGTTGTTGAACTGCCTCTTGGGAGGGTCGCATTGTCCCTGAGCGCAAAGGTCGCTGAGAGCTGTAGTCCCGCTCACCATTCTTCTCAGTGGGGGCTGGCCACCCAAGGAACTATGATCTCCAAGATGCACTGGGGCAGCTCTGCTGTTGCTGTTTAGTTTCTGGTGGCGGGGGCGGCGGGGGAAGCGGCTTTTTTGGCCCATTTTTGGGGTGACAAACCCCGTAATGGGCTGCCGCTTCCCCACGCCAGCCTGGTCAGTCGCACCAGGTAGATGGGTGCAAGATTCTGGGGTGGTGGGTGCTAAGGTGGCCTGACGTTTCACTAACAAATGCCACAACACTTTGATTTTAGTTATATAAAAAGATAGATATAGATATAGAAAGAAGGAAGAAGAAGATCGATAGTAGAAGAACACTATTGGAACTTACCTGACATCCTCATTTCTCCCTTCAAAAAAAGAAAAGAAAAAAAATCTCTTCACAAAGGGTGTGATGCATCGAGAACCCTCGCCGATACATTCTGCATTAGACACCAATAGTGAAAAGCTCTAAAAATTATAGTTTTGATACAAAAGCTCTGGATAACATAATTTTAAAGGGGGTGGGGGGTTTTGTAGCAAAAATTATGGTTGGATTACATGGGGGGAGGGGGTCAATTTCCCCCCAAAAATGGATCACGTAATTGTTGAAGGGCCTCTTAGAGCTTTCTGATGGTAGAACATCCTCTGACAGGATGTCACAACATCCAATTAGCTTTCCAAAGACATAGAGCAGGGGTGGCCAACCTTGGTGCTGCAGGTGTTGTTGGACTTCAGTTACAAAAAGCCCAAGTCAGCACACCAGTTGATCAGGGCTTGTGGGAAATGAAGTTCAAGGACACCTGGAACACCTAGGTTGGCTGTCTATGGAAAGGTGATTGGCTGTTGTGAGGAGGGTTGAGTGGAGTATCATGAAAGATGACATACTGGCTAAAACCATGCCCCAGAGCACTTTATACACTGTAACATTTTGTTATGGGTGTCATGAGTATTATGTAATACAGTATACACAATACAGAATATTGCCCCCAAGGCATCTCTGTTTGAGAAAATATATAAAATGCATTTATTGAATTGGCTTTATCTAACTAACAAGTTGAATTAAGAATTATTTTTATCAAATGGATAAGACATCCGTGATGTCATATGGAGTAGGTCTTTGTGTGGTACAAAAATGACAATGTGTATTGACAGTAGGGATGAAGCAATACTTGTTGGTTGTAAGTCAAGTTACAGTGATTTTTCTTCAGGAAATGATTTTAAAAGCAGTCATTTAAAATTTCTTAACCTAAATGCATTAAGTATAGCAGAAGACAATTATTGAAGTGGGTGAAAATTGAAGGTAACACTGATTGTTGTGTCATACCATCTTGGAAATGAGCTCCCGTCTTCATCCCAGCTCCTGCCAACCTAGCAGTTCGAAAGCAAGAAATTGCAAGTAGATAAATAGGGACCACTTCGGTGGGAAGGTAACAGCGTTCCGTGCGCTCCGGTGTCTAGTCATGCCTGCCACATGACCACGGAAATGTCTGCAGAAGCAGACAGCGCTGGCTCTTCGGCTTAGAAACAGAGATGAGCACTGCACCCTAGAGTCGGATACGACTGGCTTTCGAGCAAGGGAAACCTTTACCTTTAGCTTTACTACCATCTTGGAAACTTCAAAATCTTTCAGTCTTATATGTTAAAGTTTCTGCTGGTGTAATATGGTGAGATATGAAGTAACAAGTATGCTTGAAATGTGCATGTTCATGTTATTGCTCCAGCAGTGTACTATTTTTCAAGTACTGTAGTTATTTCCTCCAATATGTTAAAGCCGGTGGGACTCTCAGAAAAATGTAAGTCACTGGCTGAAATTGAGTAATAAACTACAAATAGAGTATGTTCATTGAATTGAAGGGATTCCCAGGAGAATTGACTACCCACTAAATCCCCACTGATTCACTTGGCCTACTCTGATTGTGACTTCCTACTGGATTTCAGCAAGTGTTTACCAGAACCTGTCTGTGTATTGAGCTACCCAGGCACTTCTACAAATCATTGTGTGGCTATACTTACATGCACAGTGTTAATAGTAGATCCATAAATTCATTGTAGAGGTGTTTATATTTGTGGTTTTTTGGACTACAACTCTCAATATTCCTTAGCCCTGCTGCTTAGGAAATGCTAAGAGTTGTTGTGTTAAAACACAAATCTCCATGCCTCTCCATGCCTCATTGAAAATCACATCATACATTACACAACTTATATCAATAATGATTTATAGTAGTGAGGTCAGAGCACAATGTGAAAACATAACTAACACAGTCCAATTCACTTAGATCAGCCCTTCGCAGCTCAGATTTTTTTTCTGTGCATCGTACTTAAACATCTGACTTCTGATCTCTGATTTCTTATGTGACTATAATATATTTTAAGAAATGTAACTGTTCTTTGGTTTTGTATTATAATTTCCTATTTTATTCATTGTATAATGGCTTTAGTTGGGCAGGGAGCAATATTAAGAATGGTTTACTTACCTGTAACTATGGTCCTTTGAGTGATCATTTTTGAATTCACACACATGGGTTTGTGCTTGCACAGCAAGCCGTCTTGAAATGTCCCAGACCTGTAAAGAGAAGCCGTTAGCCAATAACGGGTCCAATCTACTGCACATGCCTAATGGTTTCTCCCCTCAGTTATTATAAAACTTGCAGAAAACTGTCTAAAGTGCATCTGCACAGCTTCGAGGAGCTAGGGTGGGAATTCACAGATCACCACTCGAAGAACTATGAGTTTTTGGAAATGGGGGGAGGAGGGGAGGGGGATATATGGTTCCAAGGATGGTGGGTTCACATTAATGTTATAGAGACAGATAATAAGGAAATTATGTGTGCAAAGGGTTTCTCTTTTTATTGTTTTGTTATTCTATATATGTTTGTAGGTATTGCTATTAATAAAAAAAGAAGAGGCAGCTGTTAACATCTCGAAACTGACAAAAAAAAAAAAGAGCTGGAGACTGGCTAAAATGTATAGAAGTGCCCTGCAGAGGAGACAATTCATGGTTGGAGCCGAGGCAAAGTCAACCCTTATCTGGTGGCCATTTGGTAGATTTTTCAACTGATTTGGACTGGTGGCTCGGTTTTGATGTTGAATCTGAAGATTCAGTTTTCTTTCGCTTTTTCTTCATTTGACATTGTGTCATGCTTCTTGCTATTGTTCAGTAAGCCTTTGGGAAGAGGAGTCGAAGCGGTTGGAAGTGGCTTGGAGCCTAATGCAGGCACAGTGTGTGAGGGTGCCAAAGGAACAGAAGCTTCCATGGTTGGTGCAGCCATCAGAGATTTTCCTCAAAATGGGACCTGAGACAAAAAGGTCTATTTTTTATTACAGGTTTGATGAAATGCTTGCAAAACTGGCAGGCCTGTGTCTGATGCAACTTTCCAAGACAGAAAAGTCACTTTGAGTGCCCATCGGACAGTGGGATCTTGTTTACCACAAGAGGCGCACCTCTTGAAATGCCCTGAAGAGGCCCGAATGTGGCCTAGAAAAAACAGCCAAGGCAGGAAAGGGCATCTATATATGGAAATTATTTTTAAAAATTTACAAAGAGAATAACAGGGAAACTGGGTAGAAACAACTGGGAAAGAATTATAAGGATTGAATGAACAACTAATATGGAGCTCTAACGAATGATTGCAGCCTTCACAGAGGGAAGAAAAACAGAGGGGAGAAGCCATAAGGTGCACGAGTACATGCTCAGTAGGGTGGGACCCGTTGTTGGCTGATGGCTTCTCTTTACAGCTCTGAAACATTCTGAGTTAGCCTGTTGTGCATGAATGAACCCATGTGAGATTCACAGAGGCCACAAAGAACCTCAATTTGTAGCTGGTTTATATCTAATCTAGTGGTGCAGCATACTAATAGGCTTGTCAATGATGAAAATTAAATAATACTTTTCTAACTTAAACAGCATTCTAATTTGTACTGTGTAAAAAATTGAATGAATATCAAAATGTAACATGCCAATGTGTATATTACTTTGTGTTAAAAGTATAATTAGTATGCAGGATAATGAACATAATTCATGCCTATAGTCTTAGTTGTACTTATTATTAAGTTTATATTCCTGACATTAGAATTTCTACTATAACATTTTGAGAAAAATGATTTATTAAAATAAGCATATTTATTTCGTTAAAGCCACTGCACATATGTGCTTTATGATCCTATCTTCCTGTTAGTGTCCTGATAAACAGATTTGAAATTTTAATATAGTAATACCCTGGATAACGCTAAAACTTGGTTCCACGAGTCTTAGTGTTATCTGATTTTTTTATGTTATGTGATACATGTATCGCATAACATTAAAATCCTATGGGATGAATCGCATAACGTTAAAACTTCATAGAGATACGTTGTAACCAGCACAGACTTCAGCAAACACTATGCAATACATCCCATTAGATTTTAACGTTGTGCGATGCAATTCCCCCCCCCCCAGATTCCTTAACGTTATGCGGTTTTAGCGTTGTGTGGTGCAAACGGTATTACTGTATATGCATTCAGTTCTGCTAGACTTACAGGTATGTATGCTCACTTATTACCAATAAAGCCCTATTAATTTGGGCATTTAGGGTAAAAGGTTAATCAGCATGTTGGCTTTTTAAATGACTTAACCTGGTATAAGTTATAAGTTACTTTTCTATAAAATCTGGCAAGACATGTATGTCTATGGAGGGTGTCCACTTTATCTAAATTTAAGCATCTGATTCACTGCTTTGTTTTGAATTTGTTTTATATTGAAACATAAATTATCTATAATAAGCCATCCTAATTAATGTTAGTAAATCTACAACGCTGTTCGAATTAGGTACTAATCAGTTATACACTAATTTAATTCCACTTAGCTACATTACATCATTAATCAGGTTCAGACTTAGGATAACAGATTTAGCACATTAACTAGTTTAGAGCATTCAAATAAGGAGGAAAAAATAAAAGTACAGTACAGTACTTGTAATGCTGAGGAGACTACATAAGAAACTATTCAAATTATTGAGTGCTTGTGAGTTTCCACACAGCAGATTAAGCATGAATAATAAAAAGAAAAGACAGATTATGAATAATATTCTCCCTTTGTGTGCTAGCAGATACTAAAATAATCCATCAGCCATAGTAACCTTTAAGAATTTTTACTTAAAATCTTTTTTAAAAATAAGCTAACAATAATTGACCATTTGATATACATTTGGTTTGTGCTTGTCAGATTTATAATATTTTAATGACAGACACTTCTCAGCTTCCTAACATCTTCCTAACTATTACAGACTAATAACAGACATTACTACTTAAGTGAGAGAAGACTACCTTAAGAGTAGACCAACTGAAGCATAAGTGACACTTTACCTTATATCTGACAATTAACCCTTTAAACACCTATTGGCAGACACTAGAAACAATTTGATTAGTTACAAGTGTTCTCTTATGCTAATAATACGCAACCTCTAGAAAAGACATTTAACAATTCAATTACAATATATACATGCTTATTCGCAAACGATTTACCTATATTAACACCATTTTGTCCTACTATAATAAATTTCTTCATCTGAAAGGTGTGACTTTTCAAAACCTTTAGAAAATTTCTGCTATGAGCTGAAACAACTAGACATATGTGCTCAAAACAAAACCATTCCTTCAGTGTACTATTGCCTAGTTTTATTTCGAAATGAGAACAGGTTCATTCTTAGATCAAATGGGCAAGTAATAAATGGCAGCACACAAAAGTTATTCTTCTTTGCAGATGAACAGGTACATTTAATTGATTGTGCTAGACTAGCTAAGAACTGTGTTTTTTCAGTGGAGATTTGTGAGAGATGCATAATGCCTCATTTGGCAAATCCTCCCAGGTATGTGTGTACATGTATAGAGTGGGAGAAATGAACACATGAATACTTCACCTGTTTTGTAAAAAACTTTCCCATCAAGTTATCAGAGCATTCTTTAAAGGGTTTTTACCCAACTATTATGAGGATATTAAAACTTAACAGATGCTCACTAACAATGCATATCCTGCGATAGCACTTCCCAGACTGTTACACAGTGGACAAGGTGCAGGTGTATTGTAAATAGTGCAAACTGAATAAGAAAGCTACAGTTCCATCTAGCCAAAATTTGTTACTATAGTAATATATTTGCATTACTGCTGTGGGGGCACCAGATGGTGGTGCTGCCTAGGATTTAAGAAAGTGAATTGAGGTAGTTTTTAAACTGAATGAAGACAAGCTTGTGAATTAGTAATATTTCTTTTCTGTTACGTTTTAATAGAGTGATATGTAATCCCTGTAGTAAGATACTGTTGAATAACCGTCCCCCATTTTTTGCATAAAATGAAGGATAATATTTGTTCTCACACTTCGTTGTATGTTTTAGCATGGGTCCAAGCAAACCTTGAAAAACATAACTGAAAAATAGGTTATTTCAGTCTTTCTGAGGAGGAGAAGGATACAAGAGAAAGGAGCATTGTTAGCCAAGCACCATAAATGAGAGCTTTTCCAGGAAAAGTAGTTGCAACCTGAGGTTATGTGGTGTGTTGATTTAAGCTGACAGATATAAGGAAAGAAGTGAAAGGGAGTATAATTACAATTCATAAGAAATGGCTTCATAGGATGAGTCCAAGAAAGTTGAAATTGTAGTGTCCAGTCTGTCTGTATTTGAGAATTTCTCAACCAAGAAATGGAATCTAGTGCTTATAGTATTTAGGATTGTATTGACTTTGTAGGCATTTGACCAGTCACCTGAGAGCATGGCTGTTACATATGGTAGTAAGATTTAATTTCCTGGCATCCCCTCTGACTTTCAGGACTAAGAGTGTAATTTGTTTGGTTTAAATGTTGGGAAAGAGATACCACTGATGCACAATTTTGGAGTTATGCAGAAATATATTGACTTTTTTTGTAGAAAATGATTCTATGATTCTATATTCTATGATGCTAGATTTGTTATTGCTTCTCAGTGGAAGGTACCTTTGAATATTTCACTCATGTAATAGTATGGTAAGGTCTGGCATGTGGTGCTTATGGAGGAACTAACAGAACAAATGCAGGCCACGAAATAGGAGGACTATATCTATATTCAGATGTCCTTAATGCGTGGCCACCCCCCGCAACCCACCCCCTGAAAACTGGATTGGGCCTACCTTGTCAAAGAGGGGGGTCCGGAAGTCACGGATGGAGCATAAGCCCCACCAGCAAGGATTGCCAGTTTGTTGTTGGTGCGCATGCGCGCGCCAGCGTACATGCGTCAACATTGGGCTTCCAAAGCTAACGAGGGTGCACACATGTGCACCAGTGTGCACACGTCACATCCAAGGCTCCAGCCACCAGCAAAGGTCGCTGGTTTGGCGACGGTGTGCATGCACGCACCAGCTTCCGCAGCCCGCCATGACCCAATGACCGCTTCCTCAAGCTGCCGCCTGGCAAGGCACTGCCGTGGACAGCCTCCTCAGGCCGCGGGCTGGCGAGGTGCCACCAGAGGCGCCGCCTCAGCCCTGCAGCGCCACCCAACCTCGGACAGGGATGCCCAGCCTGCCGAGCCCATGACAGCACGCCAGCCTGGGGGACGTCAGAAACTACGCGCCCACCTCCGCCTCGGAAGGTACGGTCAGTGGGAGAGAGGGGGCCCTGCTGTATCCCCAGCCCGGTTTGGGTCCATCCCAGATGAAGGACAGGCACCTCTGCTCGTTGCTTATATAGAAGCCCTGGTGGCACAGTGGTTGAACTGCTCTCCTGCAGCCAAAATAGAACTATTGGCAATGTGGAAGGCAATCAGGTCATTCGAGCTCTCCCCAATCCAATCAGGTGATAAAAGTTCTAATGGACAACACCACAGTAATGTTTTATGTAAACAGGCAGGGAGGAACTCACTCCATCATGCTTCTCAACATCGCAATAGGTTTCTGGAATTAGTGCATAGACTGCAACATCTTCCCATTTGCAGCTTACCTGGTGGGAATAAGGAACATCAAAGCAGATACATTCAGCAGAACTGCATCCCAAACCCATGAGTGGGAACTAAACGGGACAAATTTACAACTCATCAATACAACACTGGGGACAACCATCCATAGATCTGTTTGTAACGTATGCCAACAAGAAATACAAGAAATATTGCTTTTGAGACAGAATCAGCCCACAATCTCTAGGAAATGCATTTGTCCTAGATTGGACTCAGGACTGTCTGTATATGTTCCCATATTTCCCATTGCTCAACAGGATAATCTCTCTTCTCCGCCACCCTCCGATGTAGGGAAAAATTTAGACTTTTCGCTTTGGAACCAAATCGGCGTGCTCTACCAACTTCTCTTCATGCAGTTTTAAAATTTTTATTACACCAGAAAGAATCTGGACTAACAAAGTCATCGTTGAAAGTCTATTTGGCAGCTGTAGCTGCATTTCAGCCTATTGGCTCTGAAGCTAAACAGTTTTTAGGAATGAGACTCTGAAATCTTTCCTAAAAGGACTCTGTAACCGTTATCATGATAGGATACACCCAGTGACACAGTGTTTGCTCCTATTGGTGCTCCAAAAGCTAACACAGGGGCTGTTTGATCCCTTAGCACTGGCCCCATGACATTTATTGTCATACAACACTGCCTTTCTCCAGAGAGTTAGTGAAATTGCAGCTCTGAAGGTGGATCCTCCATATATCCAGTTCTTTTCAGAAAAGGTGACACTCCATACCGATGTACACCATTCTTACCTAAAGTAGTTTCTTCCTCCCATCTAAACCAACCTACAATTCTCCCCACTTTCACCCTTAAACCATCAACCCCAGAGGAGAGAACTCTGCACACACTGGATATGTGTAGAGCCTGAACATATTATATAGACAGGATGAAAATGTTTAGACTCTTGCAGATATTGTTTGTTGCCCACTTAGGGCCTAGAGAGGGAAAAGACTTACCTTCACAGAGGCTGCACCACTGGATAACACACTCAACATAACATACCCAACATAACACACTCCGACAACCCATACATATAGATAAAACATCATAAAAACTCTAAAATCTCTGAAATCTTAAAATCACAAAATCTCGAATCTAAAAAATCATAAAATCCCCATAACAAAATTGTCAGATGGTCATATAAGCCTGCGGGGTGGAGTAGATCCAACAGCAGTACCCCACACCCACTGGGCCAGCCATGTCTTTAAATCTTTCCTCCAACTAGTTATGGTTGGAGGTGGAGGTCCGTCGGCAGGAGGTTCCAAAGGGCTGGGGCGGATACCAAAAGGCCCTCCGTTTAGTGCTGGAGAAGCAAGCCTCTCCAGCCATTGGTACCATAGAGAGACCCTCTGGTCCACCCGAGTGTGAAGGGCAGATGTTCTCAGGGCAACGTGGTCTCTTAAGTAACCCGCTTCACTACCATGTAGGGCTTTAAAGGTCATAACCAGCACCTTGTATTGCACACACAGGCACACCGGTAACCAATGCAGCACCCACAGCAAGGGTGCGGTATGGTCATAACGGCCACACCCTATCACTGTGCAGGCCGCTGCATTCTGCACCAGTTGCAGCCTCCGAATGGTCATCAAGGGCAGCCCCATGTAGAGCGCATTACAATTATAATCTAACTGGGAGGTAACCAGAGCATGAGTGACCATGAGCAAGGAGTCCTGTTCCAGGAACAGGCTTAACTGGCAAATCACTCAACCTTGAGCAAAAGCCCCCCTGGCCACGACTGCCACCTGCTCCTTGAGTTGGAGTCGTGAGTCCAGAAGGACCCCCAGATTATGCACCGGGTCTGTCTGGGGAAAAATAGCCCCATCCAGTTCCAAAGGTGGTAATTCCTTTGACAAAACAAGATCCCTTATTCACAGCCACTCAGTCTTGCCAGGATTCAGCTATCGCCCATTGTCCCCCTTCCAGACCCTCACTGCCTCCAGGCACCTGGAAAGGTCTTTGACAGCCTCGCTAGGATCACCACAGGCAGAGATGTAAAGTTGGGCATCATCATCGTACTGATACCTTACCCTGTGGGAGTGGATGAGCTCCCTCAGTGGCTTCATGTAGATCGATGTGTGACAAAAACAGGATGCAGCATTTGGGAGACGGGTACTTTCCTTGATTCTCCATTGACAACACACCAACCTGGTGCTAATCACCCAGTAGTGTGGCTTCACAGGGACCATGAAGAAGAAGGGTAGGTTGCTTATCTGTAACTGTTGTTCTTTGAATAGTCACCTGTGAAGCCCCGTGTTCCTGCCCATTTTCCCTGCTATTATCACTGTTTCAGCTTAGACCACTCCTTGACTCGGGGGTGGCAACATTAGAACTAAAGGGGAACTTGTGTGGGACCGCTTTAGCTAGGCGCAAAGGGTGGAGTCTGGTGACTCCAGAAAAGCTCTGGAAGATTCCGAACGTAACTGAATGCACACACAGTTAACCCATTAGTGTGGCTTCACAGGTGACCCCTCAAAGAACGACAGTTACAGGTAAGCAACCTGCCCTTTTGACCAGTACCTTCCTATCTCCTCTATATCACATGCTCCAGCATTTCCTTAGTTTACAATTTTTTTATTTCAGAGCACCTACTATCATTTCAGCCGCAGGTACCAAAGAGTGTGGGTTGTGTAAATGCATAGATCACTCACAGAACAAACATTAGAAAAAAGCAACTACTGTACTTTTCTTTGTTGTGGTATCTGACCAGTTGTACATTGGCAATGATTGACCACAAAATCATGACTAGCTCTGTGAAAATATAGCTAATCAAAATGTTTGCCAGTGGTTCTGCTGCCCCCTTTTGATTATATATGCATGGCTAACAGTTTGAATATATGATTAATGTTTGAATCAGCATGACTATAAACAAAGCCTGATCCTTTAACACACACACACACACACACACACACACACACACACCCCACACACACAAATTATTAGAAATCTTGTTAAAAGGACTGTGTGTAGCAAATATTGCTGTGGGTAACAGTTTTCCCTGTTTCTTGTTCAGTGTTTCTAGTAATACTAAGTTACAGAAGTAGAAACAGGAAACTTAGAAGGAGGGCAAGAGAAGAGAAATGAAATGTGTGACCTTAATGCAGGGGTGGCCAAAATTTTCAGGTCGTGGGCTGGTCATGTGGTTCAACAGGCCGCTCACATGGTTCCTCCCACTGGAAGTGGAAGTAAAACACATCCATGCATGTGAAAATGCTGCCATAAATGCACCCGCGGCTGTTATAAACATGTTTACTTCCGCTTCTGTGAGCAGCGCGGGCCAGATGATTTGGCATCCACATGGGCCATAGTTTGGCCACCCCAGCCTTAATGTCTGAATCAATGCAAAAAAATTACATTATTTTCTGTAAAATTGATGTGGTATAATATATGCATAATCTTTATGCATGTTAATTCAGGAGTGAGACACACTGTTCAGTGGTGTTTACATCCTGTAAGTGTGAGTAGGATTGCAGTGTTTGTGCATGTGTATTATCTAATAAGCTTTTAAAACATCATTTTGTTATTACTGTATAATCTTAAATTATCCCCACTTTATAGTAATTCCTTCCTGTAGCACTAGAAACTTGACTCTTTTCTGTAGTACTAGAAATGCAAGATACATCACTTCTGCGATCTTTTTTCTTGTCAAAGTTTCCTAGAAATCCACTTGAAACCATATTTCTGTAATTAATATGTGCAAGGGGAACAAATTGCTTTTACAAGAGCTGTATGCTGTAGTGGTGAATTATTTCTTTGAGATAAAAAGTACTTTATCTTTCAGTAGAAAATGGAAGATATATAGCTTAGAAAACAACATTCAATAAAATTGTTGATTGTTTCTTTGGGAAAGGAGTGAATGACTCCAAGAATATAAAATGCATTCTGTGTACAAGTAAATTGAACTCTATGTTGCTGAATAAAACAACATGTTACTTTTTTATGTTGCCTTTCCTGCATGCTTAACAATGTATTGCTTCTGCTTCTACCACCCTTTGAAATCAGTTTTCCATTAGCTGTCTGAACTCATTTACCAGAATATTCATCTGCTCAACTGGACACTATCACTTGTGGAAATTAGTATTTTTCACACCTTAGCCACATGAACAGTCACATTCTCATTTTTAAAAAGGAGGAATATTGTGAATGCCACCCCTAGATTCATAAATAAGTTACAGTTCCTAATTACAGTACATGAATATCGTTTCCTCTTTAGACTTTTCCATATCTTACAATAATACATACAGGAAATATCTTCAGAAAGTCAGAAACTATCAGTAATGTTATATACATGGAAGGTCATGTGAGCTCATCCCACAGTCAGTCTAGAGATGTTAAGAGGAATGTGTTTTCCTTGCCATTAACCTAATTTCTTTAGCAGGAGTTCCTCAGACATCCATGATCCTGCAACTGGTCTTGCAAGCTAAGTTCTTGTTAGACTTCCAGTGGCTAATTACAACAGGTAGCATGCTAAATGGAAGCAGATGTTTTTCATCATTTAGGAAAATACTTCTGCATTTTTAAACCTAATTTGACCCATATAAATGTGGTTTAATTCAGCTTCAGTGGTTAGAATCTCTGCAACCTTCTTGCATGCTGAAATTAATCCAGAAATGAATTGTTCTTAGAAATACAACTGCATAAATACTTGTATTTGGTCCCTTCAAATTAGACGAGCCTTCTCTATTCTTGTCCTCCTTACCTGAATCTAACAGAACATTCAGTGAGGTCAGAAACAGCCCTTAAGTAAGACTGAATCATAGATCTCAGATTTGTTTTTGAGTTTTAATTTTGGCTCTGTGATTTTAAATCAACTCAAATATTGTTCATTTGTTTCTGGAAGATTCACAGCAGAAATGTAGAGTGTAATATTTGTGGGACCAGCTTTTCCCCCTGGGAGTTATCCAGTGTTGGGCACTAGCCGGGTACGCTCCTAATCTGGCATGCCAGTAGTGGAAATTTCTGGTGGCCACGCCCTCTGGCCCCATGCGCATGTGCACCTCCAGAGCTTTGAAAAACACTTGGCTTGGTGTGGTGTGCACAATCTACCTCAGCTTATGCACAGGAAGGCCCCTCCCTGTGCTCTCAGGCATGCACGGGTGCAGAATTCAGCGCTCATGTGCTGAGGCAAATCTCTGTGCAAGCCAAGCCAAGCGCTCCCCTGCTGTCACCGGAGCCATGCTCAGCTCACCGGTGCCGAAAAACCCTCGGCTTGGCTTTTCATGGTGAGTGTGGAGATCTACTTCACCACATGTGTGAGAGCACAGGAGGTCCCTCCCCATGGTCTCACGCATGCACAGTTGCAGAGCTCAGTGCGCATGCGCTAAGGCAGACCTCTGCGCGAACTACGAAAAGGCAAACCAAGCCAAGGGTTTTTCGGCAGGGAGCATCCGGCGGCGGCGGCAGGGTAGCACTCCGACAGGCGTCCCAACCAGCCTGGAGGTGGTGGAGGCAACGACTGACGATGCGGCTGCAACCGCAACCCATGCCTCTCAAAATTTCCTTTGGCCAGGCGGGCCGTGCCCACAAAGTAGGCCACGCTCACAGTGTAGTAGTAATTTTTTGTTGTTGCCCATCACTGGAGTTACCTGAATGTATCCTGAAAGGATCTAGTATTTGCAAACTGAAGTCAAACAAAATTAAGCCAGTGTAGATGTGAGTGAGAAAATTAATTCAACCGAAGTGATAGCAGTAATTTATAATCCTTCTAATACTCTAGATTAATTATAGTTTGGGGGGGGAAAGTGATTTAAACTCATCATTTCCAGCAACACAGAAGATCATTGTAGAATTGAACATTTAGGGATTAAATGGCTGTAAGTAAACATATAATGGCCGACAAAAACCCTACATGGTAGTGGGCCAGGATACTTAAGAGACCGCATCACCCCGAGAACATCTGTCCGTCCCACCAGAGTGGACCGGAGAGGCTCTCTTATTGTGCCAGCTGGTAGAGAGGCTTGCCTCTCTAGCACCAGAAAGAGGGCCTTCTCTGTGTCTTCTCCAACCCTATGGAACCTCCTGCCAATTCAGCTGCGACTCCAGACGGAGTTGCTGCCCTTCAGGAAAAAACTAAAAACCTGGCTGGCAAAGCAAATGTGGGGCACTGGGGATGCGGTGACCCCCGTCTGCTGGCTGATATAGTAATATTGCCCCCTCACTCTTTTTAGTTGTCAGGCTAATTTTTTATTGTATGTTTAATTTGGGGTTTTAAGTTTTTTATAGTTCTCTAGTGGGATTTATGTAGTTCATGATGTAATTGTTGTATGCCATCCAGAGTCGCTTGCTGAGTGGGTGGCAATACAAATGTGACTAATAAATAAATAAATTTATGCCCTTTGATGGGACGGGCTTGTTCCATAATACGACTGATGACTCTGTTGACGATCTCACAAAGAAACATCTGACAGCCAAACGGGTTTACCATGGGCCGAAGTCAGCAACACAGACCTCTCAGCCCCAATTCCATTCTCGCCGGCAACACTAGAAATGTCCAACCCAGTATCGCCAAAAGAACTATCAACTATACCAGCCTTACAATTCCTTTCAAACACAACAACACCAAACTGGCCATTCCAATATGCAGAGGAATTCTTGACAGAGACATAGGCAGCTTCCATTCGTCAGGACAAACAGTCCGGTAAGTGATTCTGAAGATTGCAGTCCAGGAGCCAGCCTATTGCAGCTCCATCCTGTTACCCATTTGGCACAATACTTCCAAGAGTGGCACAGAATTACCATGGACTCATGGGTACCAAAAATTATTTTGGATGGTTATGCAATAGAATTTGTGGCCTCTTCTTGGCTTTATAAAAGCGACTCAGCCAACTCTAGTCCCTGTACAGGAGGTTAATACCCTCCTCGCCAAGGATGCGATCAGGTCTCCCCACTATTGCAGCGAAAGCGATTTTATTCCTGCTATTTCGCGGTTCCCAAAAAAGACGGAGGCCTTCGTTCTATCATGGACTTAAGAGAACTAAATTCCTTCATTGTGAAGAGAAAGTTCAGAATGGTCACCCTCCAGTCTATTCTTCCTTTTCTGTCCTCAGCTGCATGGTTTACCACCATCAACTTAACCAATGCATATTTCCACGTCGCGGTTCAGGAGTGTCACAAGAAATACCTCAGATTTGTACCTCAGATCCGGCCAGACTTACGAATACAACAGGTTACCCTTTGGCCTGTCCATGGCACCAAGGGTGTTTACAAAGACTGTGGCCCCAGTAGTGGTGCATTTGCGCACCATGGGCATCCATGTGTACATAGATGACTAGATCATAGTTTCCAGATCGGAGGCACTGAGAAATACCTCACAGGTTCTCTCCCTTTTCCACCACCTTGGACTCAAGGTGAACGAGAAGAAGTCCTGCCTTACTCTGAGTCAGTCCATCCAATTTATAGGGACGATCCTAGACTCAAGAACTGCGCAGGTGTTCCTCCCTGCCAAACACAAACATGACATTTACAAGGCAATGATGGAAGTGATTTCCACCTCAAGCCTAATGGCCTTACAAGTCCAAACCCTCTTGGGCTTAATGGCCTCAACCATGATAGTCCTCAGATACGCCAAATTGTGCTCCAGACCCCTACAGCACTGGTTTCTGTCCATGTCTGTACAATGGACTAGAGGAGCCTCAGTCAAAACGGCTCCGTCTTCCTCCACAATTGAGATCCCAACTCCAATGGTGACTGGATGGCAAGAATTTATGCCAGGGTCACCCTTTTAAAGATCCCCGCCCTCAGGTGCAGCTGACAACAGACACCAGCAACCAGGGTTGAGGTGCCCACGCGGGCTCATTGTGCATCAATGGGACTTGGTTTCCCCACGAACACCAATGGCATATCAACAGGTTGTAGCTTCTGGCAGTGATCAAAGCCCTGAAAGCTTTCCAAACCTCTCTATCAGGCAAAGTCGTCCAAGTCATTTGAGATAGTATGACCACTGTCCACTATATAAACAATCAGGGTGGAACTTACTAACAATCTCTCCTCACCCTGGCTATGAGACTCTGGGATTGGCGCATTCCAAGATGAATATTTCTTATTGCCATTCACCTGGCAGGCGTTCACAATACTCTGGCGGATGCCTTGAGACAAATGCACTTTCAGTCTCACGAGTGGGAACTGCATCCTCAGATACCTCTGAGCTTGACTCAATGCTGGGGGACCCCAGCGATAGACCTATTCACCACTCATTCGAATGCAAAGCTTCCACTATTTGCGTCCAGGGCAGGACTCAACAAGATCTCCCTAGGCAACGCATTCATGTTGGACTGGACTTGAGGCATGATTTATGCCTTCCCTCTGATCCCCTTGTTTCACAGTGTAATATCCTTTCTAGCGTCCCTGAGGGTCGAAGCCATACTGATAGCCCCGTGGTGGACCAGATAAACTTGGTTCCCCATGCTCAAAGACATAACCTGGGAGTTTCACAGGCTACCCAGACGCCCAGATCTCCTGCTTTTGGGCTCAATAGGTTCTCAATCCAGACCTCAAAGCCCTTCACTTGACAGCATGGAGAATTCTCCCGCTTTAATGGCAGTTCTTAATGACCTTCCACCAGGAAGGTTCATTCCTATAAATGGACTAAATTTCAGCAATTTGCTCTTGTCGACTGGTAAGGCTGCCATGTCTCCACGTCTCTCTACTGTACTACAATTCCTACTGCACTTAAACAATTGGGTTTCTCTGTGTCATCCCTCAAAGTTTATTTGGCTGCTATTATTGCATATTAGCCCTCTCATTCAGAGGCAAAGCTACTGTTTCAAAACCGCAGGGTTAAGAAATTCCTTAAGGGATTATCTATTTGTTTATTTATTGATCATATTTATACTGCCGCCCCCTCGCCGCAGGGACTCTGGGCGGCTAACAAATAGAAGCTATAAAACCTTAAAAAAACTTATATAAAAAAACCCAATAAAACATTTAAAACATTGTCAACATTAAAAACCCACCCACCCCAAACCCAAAGGAGAGGGGAATCTTTTTAGACAAGCCAGCAGGCGGGGGTCACCTTTCCATCAACCCCCCACATCTGCCCCGCCAGCCAGGTTTTAAGATTTTTCCTAATGGGCAGCAATTCCATCTGCAGCCGTAACTCTGTCGGCAGGAGGTTCCATAGGGCTGGGGCGGACACGGAGAAGGCCCTCCTCCTTGTGCTAGAGAGACAGGCCCCTCTAGCCGATGGTACCATTAGAGAGCCCCTCCGGTCCGCTCTGGTTGGACAGACAGATGTCCTTGGGGAGACGCGGTCTCTTAGGTATGGTAATTAGGTAGGATTAGGTAACACCTATCCTGATGTATGCAGACCAACTCCCTAGTGGTCTCTTTCCCTGGTGTTTGTTAGACTGACTGACAAACCATTTGAGCCAATGGCCACTACACCATTGCACTTACTCACTTATAAAACTGCCTTTTTATTGGCTATTACCTCAGGCAGAAGGGTTAGTGAACTCTCAGCCCTTAGGTCTGATAAACCATTCATCAAATTCTTTGCTGACAAAGTGGTTCTCCACCAGGACATCTCTTTTCTGCTGAAAGTTGTATCGGCTTTTCATTTACAGCAGCCTATTGTTTTGTCTACTTTCTTTCTGTCCCTCAGACTTAGAAAAAAGGCTTCACACATTGGATGTGAAAAGAGCATTGGCTTTTTATTAAGACAGGACTAGAAGTTTTAGGAAAACTCAGTGTCTCTTAGTCTGCCACGTTGGACCTAACAAGGGTCTGCAGGTCTCCTACCAGTGCCTTTCCAAGTGGGTTGCGGAGACCATCACTCTGGCTTATAACTTGGCACATCAGGACCCTCCCATGGCTCCTCATGCCCATTCTACTCGAGCTGTATTGAAATCTGTCGCCTTCTTCCGAGGTGTCACCCATCAGGACATCTGTCAGGCAGCAACATGGACTCAGCCTTCCACTTTCATGAGGCATTACCGGTTGGATGTGGGGGAATTCCGCCATGCAACCTTCAGCCGAAGAGTCTTGGGTGCGGTTCTCCAATGACGCCCTCTGTCCTGGTAAGTCAGCTTGTGAATCACCCATTAGTATGGATGCTCACGGACCACGAAGGAGAAGGGTAGGTTACCTACCGTAAACATAGTTCTCCGAGTGGTTATGTGAGCATTCATACATCCCGCCCTACCTTCCCTCTTTCATTGTCGATACCGCCCATACAGCAGCTATGCGAATGGAACTGAGGGAGCGGGGCAGGCCCCTGATGCTAGGCATGCAGGGATGGGGCTTTCTTTCAAAAGCTAAGCTTGGAAGCATACCTGTCAACCTTCCCAGATTGGCCAGGATTTCACGGTTTTCGGCACCAATTTGCGCCATTTCCCGCCCCGCGCTGCCGAAACCCCGGAATTTGGCAGTGGGGGAAAGGTTCTATGCATGTGTAGAAGGCTACGCTGCTTGCGTAGAAGGTTACACATGCACAGAAGGGGGCTACGCAAGTGTAAAACTCTTCTACGCATGTGTAGAAGGCGACCTGCGCAGGTCCCGGATTGGCCGGAGCCGTGGTTGACAGGTATGCTTGGAAGAGCCGTCCACCACACACGTGCTGACGGGAAACCCATTAGTATGAATGCTCACAGGACCACTCAGATAACTATGTTTATGGTAGGTAACCTACCCTTTCCTTGGCATGACATGTGAAGAGTGAATTATACAGTCGACCCTCACATAACAACGTGTTCGGATAGCATCATTTTTGCTTAACAATGCGTTGTTATGCACTACGTGTTGCCCCGCATAAGAACATTTTTAGTGTCGTTGTCCGGACAACAACGTTAAAATAACCGTCATTATCCGGACAAAAACATCATTATGCGGGAAACTCCATAGAAACCCGCATAACAACGAAAATCTCCTAGCAACACTACTTGGGGAACCAAGTAATGTTGTTATGCGAGGGCCTACTATGTTGCAGTGCTGCTGGAAGTTTCTATGTAAAAAGTCTGACTACCTATATTGGGATATAACAGTAAACTGCATTCCAGTTTTATTGTCCGCTGCTGCCTTAGGACAATCTGTAACGTATTGCTTAAAACAATAAATAACAGTGTAGAGTTGTTATAATATTTTTTTGGCAGATTTAGCCAAACTTGTAATAGTAGTCTTCTAGATCTGTGTAGCACCACAGGGTTTTGTAACACTGTTTGCATCTGATCATTTGTACTTTGAAAATGTCTGGAGGGCTAGAATAAACCATTCTTTCTTATTCACAGTTTGTTCCGGGCTTGAATATGGAATCTGTAACAAAATATTATTTTTGACATTTTTCATACCAAATAAAACTTCTCACTGTGGACCTGGAAGTAGCCTGCCCTGATAGTGAGATTACCTTCTGTACACTCTTTTCCAGCTGTTTCATTCCATTGCAAACACCCCCCCCCCCACTTTCCCCATGCTTCAATAAGTTAACATTCTGTTGCCATTAACCATGCTCACTCCTCATTGGCCCATGAGGGGAGGGGAGGCATTCTTCAGTGTAACAGTGCATACTTAATAGAAAACAATTTGGTAGGCACAGAAGAACGAATTTAATTTTCACTAACAATTTTGAAGAGCTGTATTTTTTCCTGGGGCAGTTATCTTGAGCAAATTTAATAAGCTGTATACAAGAGGAAGGAAGAGGAATTTTGTGAAGTTTCTAAAACTTGTATTTCTGAAATATTACAAACTCTGAAAGTGTCTTTTAAGTTATTAATGCCATCTGTAGGGCCATTAACCTCTGCCGTAAATTTACTTTTGCCTTTGAACTTTTAACAAGGTGGTTTTTGTTGCTGCTTATTTTCTTGCTGCATTGGTAACCGTTTCTCCCATCAGCCTAATGTGCATTTGGTGCACTGCTTATGCTCCAGCTGACATCTTAGTCACATTGTTTTGAGTTCAGCAGATATTTGGAAGGAAACTGTTTGAGAACAGACATGTGTTAAGTAAAAAACACAAATTCTGTGTAGAGTTTCTTGAGTCTTCAGCAAATAATTAGCAGGGTTTGTTTCATCATATTTATAAATGTGGCAATATATAGCCATATTTTATTGCACAAATTCTTTTGTGTGATCAAATAGCTTTCTGAATTGAACCCGTTATTATATGCAATGAACTTCCGACATATGGCAACCATATGAATTAATGAGCTTCAAAGGGTGCTATAATTAACAGTCCTGTTCACACTGTGAAAATTGAAGGCTATGGCTTCCTTTTTTGCTAGGTCTTTTTTCTTCTGCCTTAAGCTTTTCCTATCACTGTTGTTTCTTCCAATGAGTGTTGTAGTCTCATGATATACCCTAAGAACAAAAACCTCAGTTTAGCCATTTCTACTTGTAGTGAAAATTCAGCCATAACTTGATCTAGAACCGGTTTATTGGACACTCTTTGGACGTTGCATCATACAAGGAAAAATATTGAAATGTAGAAAGACGTGGGCATCTGAGGGAAGAAAACTAGGATAAGATCTCTCCCCCCCTTTTTTTTCTCTCTCTCTCTCTCTCATTGTAATAACCAGAGAACTATGATGGGGCTAAAGTAGTTGACACAGCGAATAGGCTCACATGCTTACCATTGTATTATAGTCCAATCCTAGGCTCTGCCTTCTAGATCAGGGATTCTCAACCTGCGACCTGTGGGCTGAATGCGGCCTGTGGTGCCATTTCATGTGGCCCCCCCACCGCCTCCACCACACCAGGAAGTGCCATGTAGTGGAGGGGGGGAATGGCGATCCAGCCCCCAAAACTGTCTGAGGGAGCATGACCCAGCCCCCATCTTTAAAAGGTTGAGAACTCCTGTTCTAGATAGCAAACAAGGGTCCTGTACCTTTACATATGGGTCTCAATTATTACGCTAAACTAACATCAGACCCTTATTTCCAACCTCATTTTCTCTGCATATACAGAGAGATAAGAAAAGATATTACCCAGTCTTCCAGTAAAAAAGAGAAACTAAATTTAAAGCTATAACAGCTGTGGCATTAAGTTATTTTATAGGATTGTTGTAACCCACACAGTCCCTCAACTACTGCCCTGCTTTTTGCAATTGCAGGTATAAAGATAGTTGGCCATAAGTACATGAATTGGAAAGATAATTTAAAAAAACAACAACACCTATATTTTAAAAATAATAAGATTGTAGTTAAAGAGTTAGTGATTTCTGTCTTTCTGTTCTCCCTTAAATTGGACATAGACCTAGTAAAATACTGTCCCTTCTGTTGGAGAATTCTAAAATAGTTTGGACAGGACAGCACCAGTTGTCCATTGGGGAGAACGGACTGTATTAAAACAAGCTGACAAGTATTGCAAAACATGTTTCCCAGAGGTAGTTAGACAGAGGTTCTGGAAACAAAAGGTACCATGAGGACATGTCTAAGGTATTCATCTTCAGGAAAAAGTCATATATCCATGCCGAAGTATGTAAGGTTATGTTTACATTGTTCATTAGAATAAGCAATAAGGTCATTGAGTAATCCTGCTTGTTATTTTATAAAACTTTGTTCTAAAATAACCACTTACTCATATTTACTTATAATACTGCATCACAAAAAAAAATTTGTTACGTGGTCTGATCCATGTGTTCTACACTAAATTAAGTGTGCTGAATCCTAATCTGAAGTCCAATTCTCCCTAGGACGTCTGGATCTCAAATTAGCAAGTCTCACTGTCTTGGTTAGGTTCTTGCATTGATCATGTGGGGTATATTTGCCACAAATGTAACAAAAATTGTCCGATTTATTAACACAGCTGCACCGACATCTTTAGCTCAAAAAACTCACTATGGCCTAGCTGTACTATCCAATAAGATGGTTTCACACTAGAGACAAGCCTTTGGTCTATCTCGCCTTATATACCTATTTCTGACGTCAGCTCATTAACTTGCCCAGACATGCCCGACTGCTGCTGGAACATGCATGCCACCAGGGGATGTGATTCAGCTGAGGTGGCGGCAGGCATAGTGGTAGCAGCAACTATTATAATGTTCCCATATAAAAATACATTACCCAGTTACCAACCATTTGAACAGCTACAGCATGCCTTAAAATTTGTACGTGATAGGCAAATTCTGAGTTCATATTTGGAATCAGCACACTCAATATCATGTAAATCACATGTGTTATTTCCAGTGTAATTGGTCAGTTAATTACTGATATAAATTATAAGTACTTTCTAATACTGTTTTTGTTATTCATTTAAGATTTAAATTTGTTATCTTTGTAAAGCCTTGCATTTATAAGCCACATTTACTTACATTGACTCATATTTACTCATGTAGTTAAATAAATGGGGAAAAGGAACTTTGTCATGTTCATTGCCTTTCAATAAATGTTAACGGGGTGAGCACCTGCCGATTAGTGATTAATAAATATTTTAAACATTTATTTATTTACTTTCTTAGATTTGTATCGCCACCCCATCACCAGGGCGACTCTGGGCGGCTGAGTAATAAAAAATAAATATAGACCTAGCTTTAACATACCTGGATCCTAATGTCTCAGATTAGAAAGTGATGACAAATAAACCCTAAAATTAAATAGGATGGGGCATTCAGCAACATGAACAATATTTTGTTTGTTAACAGAAGTCAACAATAAGTCCTGGTGCTATAACATAATGCTAAAAGAGGTTAATTGTTCCTTGATAAATGACAGTTGCATCCTCTTCAAAAAGATATTTGGTGGTGTGGAATCCCACATAAATTTCCAAAACAATGTAGTTAGGTTATTAAAGTAGTTACAAGGAAACAAACTCCCTTTAGAAAATTTGTTATTCAAGGTATTATTCTTTTTAATATGTTAATTTATTCAGAAATAGGTTTCAATTTACTCATCTCTGCAACTTCAAAAATATTAACTAATTGGCTTATTAAAATTTAACTTTGTCATTTCTGAGTAAGTCCTAAAGATTAATATTTCAAAGTACTGTACATACATCTCGACACCACTGAAAATGCCAGTCCCCAAATGCATACTATGATGTGTTGTGTCCCTCACGTCACTGCTTGTTTTGACCAGTTGACAAAATAATTAGGCATCTCTCCAAATCTATCAGCTGCTTTCAGTGATATAAAACCAAAAAAAGCAGTGTTCAAGAATGGAATGGACAACTGAATGCTATCTGACTAAAGTACTATTTTCAAATCTATAATTCTAATTATTTTTTCAAAGAAGAAGCCATGTTAGCTGTCTCAGCATGTTGGCAAAAGAAGGAAAGAAAGCTTTTTTAATTTCCCCAACATGTGTAATAATAAAAGGCCAAGAAAAGGCAACTTTGTCTGACACCGAGATAAGATACAGTAGCACCTCATACAACGATTTTAGTCCATTCCACGGGGTTCATTGTTGTATGAAACAATTGCTATACGATGCATACATCGTATGGCAATTTTCCCTATGGGATGCACTGTACAATGATATTTATTTTTTTTGCTAAGTGGTTTTTCCCATTGAAAAATTGTTGTACGATTTTTTTCCATAGGGAAAATTGTTATGCGGGACGCCATTTCCCCCCAAAACCTAATTGTTATGCGATTTCATTGCTATACGGGGCGATTGTTGTATGAGGTTCCAATTGTGACTTCTGGCGGGAGGGGGGGATTGTGAACCCTGATTTAGTTGTTAAGTGAGTTTTTGGTTGGTTTTAGTTGTTAAGTGAGGTGACCATTTAGAGAAAATTCTGCTCTTTAAGAGAGTTAGTCTCTAAGCAAGGCGCTCTTTATGCGAGGTTTTACTGTATACAACTTCGTATTATTTAGCATATTAGTGAATCTAGATTTTCTAAAATTTTAAGTGTGAGCTGGTTTAGATAGTTTTATATATCGAACAGAGAAATCATTGGGATGTTTGCGTCATCAGATAAATGGATTGTGTCCTTTCAGCTCTGATTTGCTGATGGTCATGCTGACCAAAATCCTGTTGCATAGCAAAAACCAAGTTGTAACTTTCCATCCATTCCTCCCCAGTAAATAAAATGACCCTGTAACAATTCTTGGAGGGTGAGCGCATGCCAATTTTATTTGTACTATTTTCTGCTATTTTGTTTAGAGATCTTAAACTACATAGTTTTCTGGATTCATCCTGTTGCTTCCTTCTGTCTTTCTCTCTTTCTAAATAATTTTTTGCTCGCAATATTTTCCAGTAACATTTTTATTTAGTTTACAAAGTTAAATACAGTAATGGAGTTTTTTATTATATAGTCACATATGCACATGCATACAATTAGACAATTTAGAAGATTAATGAAAAACTTTAGTTAGATTAAGAATTAACACGTTTATTGTATTGTAAGAAGTCATGAATAAGAGAGCCGAGTACTATGCAAGCCCCACAAAACATACTGGGAACACTTGTGTAGATTGTCAGTATGGATAACAGCTTGAATTTTTAAAAGGCACATTTATTTTTGGCTCTTGCTTCATAGTTGTTTTCTCATAATTAGTTCTTAAGTCTTACTTGTCCAATAGATTTCCCAAGTGATCAAACAGCTGATTTAAAAAAAAATCATATGTGTCTCGCAAGAAAGGCACTAAATTTGAGGACTTGAGGGGAACATTATGGAAACTTAACTCATCGTAAAGTAGAAAAGAGCAATTAGAAAGCTGGAAATGGTTGGAGAAATAAGTTTTTCTGAATAGCCATAAATTGTTTAAATTTCATTGGTATGTACTCATTAGCTATTATGTAGCCCACTCCAAGCCAGTGGGATCATTTTATGATTTAGTTCAAATGTGCCCAGTCTAATTTTTTCAGAGTTAATGGGGAAAGAGCACTAAGAAAGTGTGGGATAATTTGGGGGACAAGGGAAGACTCTTCTGCTTCTCTGTATTTTTCATATTTAAAAAAGATGAGAAGGGATTTGATGTGAGAAACTGCTCAGGGGAAAATAGTTGAATACCAACATAGAAGGTCCACTGTTCCACTCAGTATTGGGGCTGCTTTTCATTAAAAGTTGGTAGGAAAGTAATGTAGAACTTGTGCAATGCTGTCTTTCATGAGGAGCAGCTAACTGCTGAAATTCGTGGTTGTTTTTACATATCCACAATTTATGTTTGAGGCTGAGGAGCGTTGGAGTAATGATGACATTGCTTTGTGCATATTTAGCTTGGCATGTGGTTTTATCTAATTTTTTCTTTAAATTTTGGGCCCATTTATGCTAGGAATGGTTGGTTTGGGGTAAAATACTTAGGAACTTTAAACTTTTAGCTAACTATTAACATGCACAAAAATGAAAACTTTTATTAAAAACTGGGAAGATGAGAAGCAGGAGCTATTACATGGTAATGGTTTAATCTAGTTGAGTGCAGCCTGGTGGTAACTTATAATTCATACAGCAAACTTACACATGTTTGCCAAGAAATAAGTCTGTGTCCAAGGAATTCAGGTGTCCAAGGTTCCTGAATAGACAGGTATAAGATTGCACTGATATGCTACAAATAAAAAGAAACAGTTGTCTTGCCACTAAACAGAATCCAAATGTTACTAAGATGGTGCCTTTATTAAGGTGATCAAAAAGGCACCAGAAAAATGCTGAGAATAGAAGAATTTTGTAAGTTATCAAGAGAACATTGAACCATTGCTTCATGAAGCAAGAAGTAGGAGTAAATAGCAAGGTAGCCAAATTTGCTGACAACACTAAATTATACAGGGTAGTGAAAACTGTGAGAGATTGTGAGGAGCTCCAGAGGGATCTCTTGACACTGGGGGAGTGGGCAAAACAGTGGCAAATGAGCTTCAACATTAGTAAGTGCAGAGTGATGCATGTTGGGGCAAAGAACCCCAATTACATTTATAAACTGATGGGGTCTGAACTCTCTTGACAAACCAGGAAAGGGACCTTGGTGTCCTGGTGGACGACTCAATGAAGGTGTCAACCCAGTGTGCCTCAGCAGTGAAAAAAGCAAACTCAATGCTAGGGATCATTAGGAAATGTATAGATAATAAGTCAGCAAGTGTACAGTTCTGGTTGCCATACTTCCAGAAGGATATTATGAGTTGGAAAAAGTGCAGAAGAGGGCAACCAGAATGATGAGGGGACTGGAACACCTTCCTTACCATCTGAGGCTGCAACGGTTGGGCCTCTTCACTCTTGAACGACGGCGTCTAAGAGGTCACCTGATTGAAGTTTGTAAAATCATGCACGGTGTGGACAAAGTAGATAAGGAAAAACTGTTTTCCCTATCGCTTAAGACTAGAACTAGGGGGAACTCCATGAAACTTTTGGGTACTAGTTCTCAAACAAATAAGAGAAAGTACTTTTTCACCCAGAGGATTACTGGTCTATGGAACTCCCTGCCAGAAGAAGTGGTGACAGCTGTCAGTCTTGACAGCTTTAAGAAAGGATTAGACAAGTTCATGGAGGACAAGGGTATCAATGGCTATAATTATGGATACTTAAGGACAACCTCCGGGTTGGAGGAGATAGGCAGGATATCTCTCAATGCCATTTCCAGGGAATCCTAAGCAGGTGAAGGCATCTGCTTGGGAATACCCTGAAGGAAATGGTGAGCCACTGTGTGAGACAGAATGCTGGACTGGATGGGCTGTGGCCTGTTTCAGCAAGGCTGTTCTTATGTTCTTATGTTCTTAAGGTACAAAAACTAAACGGAGCAGGGAAAAGGAATACGGGGGAAGGCTGGCTTTTAAATTCTTGTTGTGAGTGTGTTGTTATCAGAAGTAATGAAGGTGAGATGCTGCCAGCAAAGAACTGGGTCTCCTCAGGTAATAATGATATTAGATTTTATCTGGTCTAGCCCATAGACTCATTTAGTTGTGTTTTGGTTAGTCTAATAAACATATCACCTTATTTCAGATGCTGAGGCACTACTTCTGCACACAGTGACATGGTTAATGAACAATCCTATTCCTTAAAAGAAAAATCATAGTGGCTTGTAACTCTCCTCAGTTTTAAAACGTGGCAGTATTTAGGATTGTGCATATATCAAAACTTTATACATTATACTTCACTGCTGAATTTTTTCAAGAATTACAACTTGTTTATAGAAGTATTTGTTACCATAGTATGGAATTATCTCAGAGAAAATACTGTGTTTTGCAAAATCACCTCATCCAAACAAATAGCAACCAACTCAGAAGCCAGTAATTCCAAACAGGTCCATGCTATGAAGACCAAATGTCAATATATGAAAGAGACAATTTTCCTGTACATTTTCAAAGGTTCATAGCTTTGAAATACTTCACCACAAACGTTAGAGGTTGAAAAAACGCACTTAAATGTCAGTTTGATAGACGCCAAAAGAACATTTTCCACATATGTTTGTATTTAAACATTATTGGAACAAGCTGGAAAAAGTAACATTGATACAAATACAAAGTTAAAACTTTAGCTCTTACGGATGGTGATTTAAAGGCATTTTTCTTTTTAGTAAAGTCAGACATATTTAGCCATACTTTTTGTTTTTTGGAGACAACTCTAAAATTAAAAAGAGAGGCCCAATGTGGATAGAGTGACAGGCTAAGACTCTGGAGACCAGGGTTTGAATCTCTACTCAGCCATGGAAACACACTGTGGGAGTGGAAATGATAAAAATCATTCCTTAAATATCTCACTTACTTTGAAAGCCCTTTTAGTGTTGCTGTAAGTTGATTCCAACATGACAGCATACAACGACAGCAACAACAGAATTTTAAAATTGTCTTTTATTTGTCATTACCTGAAACTATCTCTTAGTTCTTTCAGGATGCTTAGGTATCCCTAAAGATACATATGAAATTTGCTGAACTTTGCATTTAATGAGTTTGATAGATTTTAACTTTTTTTAAAAAGTAAAAGTAAACTTAAAAGCAAATATTGTAAAGGTATCTACGTTAACTTGTTGGGGTTATATGTTTAGCCTTCTAGAAAATAATTGTAATCCTTGTAAAAATGTCTTAGATTTCTTGAGTTGAATTGGCTTAGGATACATATTTAACAAATGTTGATGTGTAAAATCATGGACATCATACACTGAGAATGCTTCTTATTTGTGTTGGTTGTTTCATTCTTATCCCACCAGTCCTCAAAGAAATTAATGTTGGTGAATATAGGTTGCCGTTGCTCGAAAGCCAGTCGAATGTGACTCTAGGGTTCAGTGTTCATCTCTGTTTATAGCCAAAGAGCCAACGCTGTTTGTGCAGCAGTGGGCTCCAAAAAAATTTGCTACCACACTGTGAGTGTGGTTTGGTGGGAGTGGCCAGGGGGAAAGCCCTGTGTTGCACCCGAATTAGGATTATGTACAGGTGAAACTCGGAAAATTAGAATATCGTGCAAATGTTCATTCATTTCACTTAAAAGGTGAAACAAATATATGAGATAGACTCACTAAATGAAAAGCAAGAGATGCCATGCCTTAATTTGTTATAATTGTGATGTGTGTACAGCGTACATGAGATTATGTGATGATTATGAGGTACATGAGATTGGGGCATTGGGGTTTTCATAAGCATCAATATTATAACAAAGTAAGGCTTGAACTATCTCGCTTTGCATGTAATGAGTCTATCTCATATATTTGTTTCACCTTTTAAGTTGCATTACTGAACTGAATGAACATTTGCACAATATTCTAATTTTCCGAGTTTCACCTGTACGTTATTTCAAAACTTGCATAGGTGGGGCCAGCCAGAATTTCTGCTACCAGTTCTGGCGAACTGGTGTGAACCTGCTGATGCCCATCGCTGTGTCTGTGTTTGCAGACATTTCTGTGGACATGTGGCAGGCATGCGTAGACACCGAAATGCTGTTTATCTTCCCACCAAAGTAGTACATACCTGTTTAATCTACTTGCCATTTCTTGCTTTCAAACTGCTAGGTTGGCAGGAGCTTGGACAGAGATGTAAGCTCACTCTGTCATGCAGTACTCAGGAATCAAACTCCGACCTTCCAGTAGTTGAGTTCAGCATCTTAACCACTTGAGCCACTGCAGTCCCTGTGGTGAATATAATCCTCCTCTAATTAATTTTTACAATATTTTTGTGAGATGTATGGGGCTGAAAGATGGTGATTGGCACACAACTATCATAGAAATTTCATGTGGTGCTTTGAAGCTTCATTTTCAGAATCCTAGTACAGTACCATAACAGTTGCACTCATGTAGGCATAGTAGTAAATTAGAATCGGGTAGTGATACAGACTTCATTGCATTTACTTTGTCTTGTATTTATATTAGTGCATACTATAGGCAAGTATGTAGCAGTTGAATTATACAGTTGTAGGATTGCTTGTACCATTTAAAAATATATGAATCTGAAATTCATATATTTTCTTAGTACTGCATACCATTTAAACCAGGGGTGCCCAAACTATGGCCCATGGGTTGGATTCGGCCGATGGCACCAATTAATCTGGCACACACCGCCTGTGTTGCTTCTGGAAGCAGAAGCAAAATGCATGCGCAGAACGCACATGCGCCTAACACTGCCGTAAATGACCAGCAGCTGTCGTAAATCAGTGCTTCTCATTATATGACTATACAGTAATACCTCAAACAAAGTCCGCTTCGTACAACATCGGATTCATACAACATCGCCTAATTCCTTGAAAAAAGTTGCCTCATACAAAGTCGCTGTATGAGGCATTGGGGTTTTCCCCAGGTTGCATTGTGCTTGGGCAGTATAAAAGGCAGAACACATGCATGCATTGCTCTTGTGGGTTTTGCATGAGGCAAAGAGTGTTTAGGAGTGGTTTTGAGCACGATTTTAATTGTTTGGTGTTTGCTGCTGTTTGGATGATTAACACTGTGCTGCATGATGGGACATGTTGGCATCCATTTTGTCCTTGCTTCCATCCAGTAATTGTTTACAGTAGCTTGTACAAAATGGCTGCAGATTAACACTGTGCTGCATGATGGAACATGTTAACTTTTAAACCTGCACTTCATAAAGTTTTCAAAAGTTACAAACTTGTTGTATGGTTTGTCCCCTAAAATCTGGGTTGTTTGACATGTTTTTGTAATGTAATTAGCCTTTAGACAATGATTTCTTAAAGTTCTGTCTGTTTCCTGTCTGTTTCCTTGACTTTGCCCTGAAGTCTGTGCTGTTACAGTACAATGTATCTCTATGGAAACGACGTATGAGGCATCGCAGCAAGGATTTGGACGTTGTATGAGGCATCGCGGCTAGGATTTTGCATGCCTCATACAAAGTCCAAATCCGTATAAAGTCCAAACTTGTGGAACCAAGTTTGGATGTTGTATGAGGTATCACTGTATTGTACTGTAATATAAAATGGAATAATAAAATGTAAAAATTAGATAATTTTAATACCAGACAAGTGGAGATCCCAAGGTCTCTTTTTTCAATAGCCTCTGGCTTTCCTATATACAGCAAACCTCGTATAAAGAGCATCTCGCTTAGAGACTAACTCACTTAAAGAGCAGAATTTTCTCTGAATGGTGGCCTTGCTTAACAACTAAAACCAACCAAAAACTCACTTAACAACTAAATCAGGGTTCACAATCCCTCCCGCCAGAAATCACAATTGGTTGCTTACAATGGTGTTTTGCTTAAAGAGCAAACTCGCTTAAATAGCAATCCCGTGGAACGCATTATGCTCTTTAAGCGAGGTGCCACTGTATTTACAATACAATGCTGAATGAGTATTTTTGGACATGAAAGAAGAAATGAGTATTTGAAGTAGTATGCAGAAATTAATTAAGACAGACAGACATAACTACAAAAAAGTTGAATTACTTTTTATATAAAATCCCCTGGAATTGATTGTTAAAAATTAGGCAGAATAAAGTCTTCCTTAGCAGTCTAAAGGATCATTAGAGAACTCTAGCTTAATTTACCGTGTTTTCCCGAATATAAGACACTATCTTATATTTTTTTAAACTCTAAAATTAGCACAAGGTCTTATTTTCAGGGGATGTCTTATTTTTCCATGAAGAAGAATACCAGTCTCGATCGCGCTTCCCCATTCACAAGCAAGGGACGCTTCCCTTGCTTGTGAGTGGGGAAGCGCGATCGAGACTGGCCTCAGGTGTGAGGCATCTGGCGTGGCCCATAAGAAGGCCTGCCGTGTCGGAGTCTTGATCCCGCTCTCACCAGGGGAAACCTCTCTTGGTTGTGAGCGGGGAGGCAATCGAGACTCCGATGCGGCAGGCTTTCTTATGGGCCACGCCGGCCGCCTTACAGCCAGGAGGTAAGGAGGTCTTATTTTTGGATGGGGCCTTATATTTCAAAGGCAGGGGGGAAAAGGGGATGTCCTATTATGGGAGGAGGTCCTATATTTGGGGAAACAGGGTATATTTCTTATTAATTTAGCCCCATGCCATGATGCCTTATAACCACACAGTTCTTCGGCTGTACTTGCATTCTCCAATTTGGTCGTCTCCAGGGGCTATGGATAAATTCTTTCATTATTTAAAAAGGAAAAAAGAAACTACCTGAAATTTCTGATAAGACACTTGGTGAGATTTTCTTCCTCAAAATTTCCATCAGTTGGAAGGCACGTACATGTGTATATTCCACCAGGCCGAACCAATGCCAAGACATTAACGGATTGGAAAGAATTTGAGTTATAGCTAAATGATCTTTTAATTTCTTATCCCACAGCACATGTAATAATGGGTGGTGACTTTAATGCCAGGATGGGTCCAAATGACAGGTCTTTGGGCCCAAGTTGTATTATGCCTTATCGACCTCATGATCTAACAGCACCTCTTCTTGAAAGGCAATCAAAGGACCTAAAATCTAATTATGCTGGTCGTCTTCTATATCAACTTTTGTCCAGCCTAGATTTATGTGTCTTGAATGGCACAACGTGTGGTGACCATCCTGCAGAGTACACATTTTGGTCCGGGAAAAGAAAAAGTGTCATTGACTATTTTATTGTCTCAAAAGAGGTTGTTAGTTATGTAGACCGATTTTTTGTCTCTTTGTTTTATGATAGTGACCACCTTCCTTTAAATCTTTTACTTAACTTCCCGACACATACAGTGAGGCTTAGTGAAAAACACTGTGGTCAGCCAGACTCTGAGAGCAGGATGAACTTAATCAGATGGAGAGCGGATATGGCCCAAATCTTACCAACGCTGATGGTTTTAAAGAGGCAGTGGACAATTTTGTGAATAACGGTCTACACGAACAGGGTATTGATCTTTTTGACTCCCTGTTGGAAAGAATCCAATCTCTGTTAAAGGTATTTAACACTAGTCACAGAAGAGCATCCAGCAGGTTAAGTAAATCTTGGTATGACAAGGAATGTGTATTGGCCAATAAAGCTTTGAGGTCTAAACATAGGGACTTCTGTTTAAATCCTATAGACAGTTTAAGAGACGAAGTGGCCCTTATCAAATCTCAATATAAACAGTTAATAAAATGGAAAAAATGTGAGGAAACTAAAAGGGCCTGGGAACAACTTAGGTTGGCCATTGAGCAAAAAAACCTCTCCCAATTCTGGAATTTAGTCTCCTGTCATTCAAGAACTAATAGCACTACGGCTGCAATTTTTCCAGAAATCTGTGGAAATCATTTTCAATAACTCTATTGGGCCCTTGACATTTTGGACTCCACACCAGGCTATTCGGTCTGTAGTGACAATCTTCCCATTTGGCCCCCAGTTTCAAATGCTGAAATAAAATCTTTAATAAGCACACTGAAATCAGGGAAAGCTGCCGGCTTTGATATTATACCCCCTGATTTAGTCAAATCTAACTCTGACTGGTGGATTCCAGTATTGGCAAAATTATTCACCATAATAGATAAAACTGGGCGGTTCCCCAAAAGTTGGGGGATATCAATTATATGCCCAATATATAAAAAGGGGTCTCGCAATAGTCCGACAAACTACAGACCAATTAGCCTGTTAAGTGTACTCAGCGGGGGGTTTGGCTAAGATGGCCGCTGTGTAACATCTAGTTTCGGACGCTCGCGCTCAACAAAGTGGTGAACGATGTGAAGGAGCGGAATAGAAAAATTTTCAAGCGGTAAAGCTTAAAGTTAAGATCCTTGCCTGTCTCCTTGGAAAGTTTGCTGAGCTTTTGAAGCTGGATGATCGAAGTTCGGGAGGTTTTTCTGGGCGGTTGAGCTGTGACGGCAGTCGCGGCTTTCCCGCTGGAGAGCTGAGGAACGGGATCAGCGAGAGTGAGGAGAAGGCTTTGGAACTGGTTTTGGAAGTGGCAAGAAGCGGCTGGAGTGAAGGCAATTTGTGTGTAAGTGCCTGAAGGGAGCTACATTCTTAGCTATAAGCTATAAAACCGGCTGAGTTTTTCAGAAGAAAAAGAAGGGGGGGAAGAGCTGGAGGTACTGTAATGGCGACGGTCAGGGAAAACGAAAGTGATCGTGTATAGACTGTGGTTTTTTTTTCTACATACCAGAGGACCGCGCCACATTCTGAAATCAATAAGGTGGATTAATTTTCCTTTTTCTTTTTTTCCACCTCCTCTCTGGACTGGAAAAGAGTAGAAGCTGTGGGAGTTTGTTTTTTTTTTCTTTCTCTTCTCTTCTCCCTAAGCTGCCTGCTCATTTAGGGAAGAGGGGGAAGAGGGGGGGCCTCTTCTCACTTCAAAGTTAAGGCACTCGCTGGAAAAGGGTGCTTTGATTATCCACTTCAAAGGAAGGATTATGAGGCTTTGACTTGAAGGGTTCCATCACTGTGTGGATTACAAATAGCTGCTCAACCTCTCACCTTAACCCCTTGGTGGCTGGATTTTTCTTTCCTTCTGAGCTCCCCCCCCCTCAGCAACCTGATTAACTGTTTTTCTGAAGCCTTTTTGCTGTGGTTGGAAGACGTCATTTGACTGCTGGCTTTGTGGGAAAGGATTATTTGTGGTTAACAATTTTTACTTTTAAACTGCCTGTTTGGAGAGCTGGTTTCTTCTGTTTTCCTTTGTTTCATCGTTGTGGATTACAGTAAATTTTGGATCTTCTGCTGACATAAGAACTTGCCGGTTGTATTGGTGGAACCTATGGCTGCAGTGTAGTAAGCCTTACTGTACTGGAATTGTTACAGCGATCTGCAACATTGGGTTTGAAATATATTACATCACTATGGATAAAGGTACGAGAGCGAAAGCAAAAGAAGAAGAACAGGTTGTAAAACCTAAGAAGATTGAAAAAGCACCAATGGATGAATCTGTTCAGCCAACAGCTCTGCCCACAGTGTCATTGGATCAGACTCAAATTATGGTGGAAATTGGCAAGTTGTCGCAAAAAATGGAGAAAAATGAGGCTTCAAGGGTGAAAGATAAAAATGAAATGTTTAAAAGGCAAGAAAAGATGATGTCAACACTGACAGATTATACCAAAAAGGTGGACTTAAGTTTGAATAAATTTGAGGGAATGTTGAAAGTGGTTCAAATCGAGGTGGATGCGGTAAAGAAGGAAGTAAAAGGGACTCAGGAGGTGGTGCGGGACAGTAAGTTAAAACTGCAGGAACAAGAAATGAGGATAGATGCTGTCGAAGATATGATGAGAAAGCAGAACATTTTGATCCGTCAGGTACCGGAACGCACTCCGGATCTGTTAAGAGAGAGGGTGGTTCAGTGGTTAAATGGTTTAAAAATGGGGAAGGAATTTGTTCAAGAGGATTTAGGAAGTGTATTCCGGGTGGGTCCAAGAAGAGGGAGAGTGGCTCAAAGAAATGTGTTGGTTAAATTTGCAAATTGGGCAGATAAATTAAAAGTAATGGCTCATCTGAAAAGTGTTGGTTCAGACGCGTTGAAATTTGATGGCTCAGATGTAGAAGTCTACAATGATATTTCACTAAAAGAAAGAACATGGAGATATAAGATGAGGCCTGTTACTAAATTATTGATGGGTAAAAATATAAGGTATAATTGGAGATTTCCACAACAATTGCGCTTTTTCTATGATAAAAGAATGCAAGTTATTGATGAAGGCACTAATCCATTGGAATACCTGAGTTTGTTGGGATTGGTACAAGTAGATTCGGAAGAATGGAAAAATCTTAAGAAGGAAATGATGGATTTTGGAGCTTTGGGGAGGGAATATGGGAGGGAGGAGCCCGGTGGGGCAACAGGTGGAACACCACAACGAGGGGAGGAGGAGGAGGAGCCGTCCTTGATTATGATGGAGGAGGAAATAGGTAAGGAAGGATGAGCATTAGATAGTAGTAATCTTAATTATCTAATAGAGGTAGAATGGGTAAGTAGCGCATAGCGCCGGCAGTAGGGCGCATCTTGCAGGTCCCCCCTCTCCCCTCTTTGGTTGACAGAGGCGACTTTTCGTTGGAAGGTGGGGAGAGTGAAAAATGTGTGTTTTATGTAGTGGGTATGGTGAAGGGTTTTTGGTGGCACGCCCGATGGAGAGTTTAAAGTTGGGAGAAGAATTTGGTTATGGATAGTATTAAAATAATATCGTGGAATGTGAAAGGTACAGGCTCTGTTCTTAAGAGACGGAGGGTGGAATCGGCGTTGAAAAAAGATAGACCAGATATTTTATTTTTACAGGAAATACATCAGAAATCAAAAGATACGAATAAACTTTATCTGGGTTGGATGCAACACTATGAGATGGCGTTTGGAACATCTAAAGCAAGAGGGGTGGCAACTATGATTTCTAGGAAGTTAGGATTTGAAATCACAAAAAAGATTGCTGATCAAGAGGGTAGGTATCTGTTGTTAAGAGGAAAATTGGAGGATGAGGAAATATTGTTGGTAAATATTTATGCTCCGAATGACCACCAAGTAGTGTTTCTTGAAAAAATTCGGAAAATAGTGGAGGGGGAAAATGTTGCAAAAATTATTGTGGCTGGTGATTTTAATTTGATTAGGTCAGGAATGGATTGCACAAATATAGCTAGAAGTGGAATGGGTGTGAAAGGGAAGGCGTTGGACAAATGGATGAAAGTTATGGGTTTGAAGGATTCGTGGAGAGAGTTCAAAGGCTTGGAAAGGGCATATTCCTTTTTTTCGCATGTACATGGGACCTACTCGAGAATAGATTATGTTTTTCTGTCGGAAAACTTAATTGGGGATATAGAAAGTACGGAAATTGGGATTATTAAGGAATCCGATCATGCTAAAGTATATTTGGAATTGAAAGCACCAAAAAATATTCAAAGAGTTAGAAATTGGAGGTACGATCCTAACTTGTTCAAAGATCAGAAAAGCAAAGAAGCAATTATGGAAAGTTGGAAAGAAAGTTGGCAATGGAATGATAACAATGAGGTTGATTTTAACATTGTATGGGATACCATGAAGTCAGTTTTTAGGGGGGAAAGCATAAAAGTGGCAAGTCTCAAATATAAAAGGTATAAAGCAGAACACATAGAAAAAGAAAGGGAAATAAAACAATTACAGGAAGAACACGTAAAGAGTAAAGATAAAAAAATTCTCTTGAAACTACAAGGACTCAAGGCAGAAGTAATGGGTAAAGATATTGATAAAGTTAAACGAGATTTGATTTATTTAAATAGAGAATATTTTGAATTTAGTAATAAGAATTCAAAACTATTAGCAAGAGCAGCTAAGGTTAAAAGGGAAAAAAGAGAAATTGGGGTGTTAGTTGACAGGCAAGGTTCAAGGTGTAATAAGAATAGCGATAAATGTAAAATAGTTAGGGAATTTTACCAGGTGTTATATGCAGAAAAAGAAATAGATAGGGAAAAGCTTAAAAGGATATTGGAGAGGCAGTTAGGGAATGGGATAAAGCAAGAGCATAGGGAGAAAATGGAGGAAAAGATAACTGATAAAGAGGTTAAGGGGGTAATAAGCGGATTGAAGATAGGGAAAGCCCCGGGGGATGATGGATTATCAACAGAGTTTTACAAAGAATTTAAAGAGGTGGTGGTCCCGAAATTGGTGAAGTTATATAATTATATACTAGATGGAGGATCAATCCCGACTTCATGGTATAACACTACAATTGTTCTTTTGCCAAAACCTGGTAAGAATTTGGAAAGAGTGGATTCGTACAGACCAATTTCGCTTATAAATCAAGATGCGAAGATCTTCACGGCAATATTGGCTAACCGTTTAAATAGTTTTATGGGGGAATATATAAATGTTGATCAAGTTGGGTTTCTAAAAGGACGACACATGGCGGATTTGACTAGAAGGGTATTAGATTTAATAGACAGTGTTAATCAAACAAAGGAAAAAGTGGGATTACTATCATTGGATATTTTTAAGGCATTTGATTCATTGCAGTGGTCTTCAATTAAGGAAATAGTTAGAAAATATGGGTTTGGAGATAAATTTAATAGGGTTATAGATTTACTATATCAAAAAGGAAATGCCAGGGTTAGAGTAAACGAGGAGCTCACGGATGTGGTAAAGCTAGAGGCAGGTACTAGGCAGGGTTGCCCATTATCTCCTATTTTGTTTATAATGGCAATGGAGATCTTAGCTAAAAGTATAAGGGAGGATTCAAATATAGAAGGGATTATGGGTAATAAAGTGAGCATGTACGCTGATGATACATTGCTTATGGTGAAGCACCCGGAACAGGTAATGGACAGGATTAAAGATCATCTACAAGTATTTCAAGCTATAACAGGATTAAAGATAAACTGGGATAAATCTGAATTGATGTTGTGTAATTTGAAATTGAGCGAGATGGGTAGGACGGTGTCGACACTTAATATACAAATCAAAGATAAGTTGAAGTATTTAGGGATAATTATTTCAAACAAATTAGAAGAACTTAAACGATTGAATTATGACAGCTTGAGAATTGAATTTAGGAATAAAATACGAGAACTTCAGAAGTTAAAGCTGTCATGGTTTGGAAGGATTGCTATGTGTAAAATGATACTGTTACCAAAGATTAACTTTTTATTTGACACGCTCGCGATCCATTTAAAAGAGAAAGAAATCAATGAGTTTCAAAAAATGTTTAATGACTTTTGTAATGGAGGAAAAAAATCTAGGCTTCCAAAGAAACTATGGTATTTGTCTCAGAAAAAAGGGGGGTTGGGTATGCCAAACCTCTTAGTATATTACCGAGCATTTCAAGTCAAGAATGTTGTGAAGATCTTGGCAAGAGAAAAGGTAATTTGGGAACAATTGGAAATGAAAGAGTACAGAAATATTGGAAACTTGAATTTTCTGGGAATGAAGGATAAGGCGAAAAGGTCAAATAATACTATGATGAAAGGTCTCATGGAGGTGTGGAAGAAGGTAAAAAAAGATATGGTTCCGAATCTCTCCCCAATCTTGGAATTGACTGATATGATGTGTTTCCCAATAAAATTAGACAAAGAAAAAATAGAAATATTGGATAAAAATGGGACGTTGTTATTGAAGGATTGGTTAAAAGCATGTGATGTTGATGCCGAGCGGAAAAAAATGTTTGAGATATTAAATTTGAATTGGTTTCAGAAGTTAAAGGTGGACAATTGGAATAAAAAATATAAAAGAGAACTAGGATCAGATAGAGTACTTACGGAATTTGAGGAATTGGTAAGGAAGATTAGAAAAGGCGAAAGCAGTATTAAGGGTCTTGTAAGTAAGCTTTATAATATATTGAATAGAGGTGCAGATCCACAGGAGGATTTGAAACGGAAGTGGGAACAAAATTTGAATATAAAAATTGGGGAGACTGAATGGAAAAATAAATGGAAAAAGAGAATTATGAGAACAATGTCTGTAAGAATTAAAGAACATAACTTCAAGATGTTGTGGCAATGGTACCTGACACCATTAAGACTTTACCAGATGGATAATAAAAGAGATAAGTTATGTTGGAGATGTAAAGAATTTGATGGAACATATGAACATATGTGGTGGAGTTGTAAAAAAATAAGGGATTTTTGGGGAAGAATAGAAAATGAATTTGGTGAAATATTGGGTAAAAGTGTTAAGTTGGTGTCGGGTACTATTCTTTTAACGAATGTGGAAGATCTGGGTTTAAACAAGGAGGAAAAAGAACTACTGGAAATTGTACTGACAACGGGTAGACAATGTATAGCCAGAAATTGGAAAAACGATGTAGACATTCAGGTTGGAGAATGGTATAAAGAAATGTGGAGTTTAGCATTGAACGATAAATTGACATGGGAGATTAAAGTCAAAAGAGATAATTTAAAAGAGAATAGATTCTGGAATATATGGAAACCGTTCGTGGATCACTCTATTATGGCAGGTGATAGTTCAGGACCAGTACCATCTCAAAGAAGTTTCTGGACTTGAGTAAAAAATAAACTCTCCGGGCATTGTATATATTCACAGGGTGTTTTTTTTTTTATTGGTTAAAAAGATTAGTGGTAGTACAGAAAGTCTCTTTCTATTATTTTGGATTTTGAAATAAAGGTTCTTAATATTTGGTGGTTAAATAGTAGTTAATGAATATAGATATTGTTATGTGCTAGCATATAGTAATGTTTGTTAGTATGATATTATGGACTTGTTAGTGTAATGTACTGTTAATGTATTGTTAATGTTTTCTTTTCTTTTTCTGTATGTTTATTAAAGATTTAATAAAAAAATTTTTTAGCAAGTTATATGCTACCCATCTTTTAGAGAAACTCCAGGACTGGTGTGATGACGGCAAGATAATTACCGATGAACAGGCAGGCTTTAGAGAAGGTAGATCTGCGATGGACCACTGTGCTATTTTAGAGCACCTTATTCATAAATACTCGTCCATCTTCACTGTTTCCCTCTACACCACTTTCGTTGACTTGAAGTCAGCTTTCGACACAGTATCAATACTGCTGTGGGAAAAGTTGGAGAAAGCCTCCATCGACTCTCGGCTATTGTTTCTAATTTAAGCGCTGCACCACAATACAACAATTAGGGTAAAATGCAGCATGCAGGGACACTTGTCTAGATCTATTAAAACGGATAGGGGTGTTAGGCAGGGTTGTGTTTTAGCTCCTGTATTATTTGATATATATATAAATGACATCATAGAGTGTCTTAACTGCAGGGACTTCCATGCACCAAAGCTGGGTACAAAGCATATCCCAATACTTCTTTACGCTGATGATGCGGTTGTACTTTCCAGGTCGCAAATTGGGATGTGTAGGACTCTTCGCACCTTTGCCAATTACTGTCACCAAAACCAACTGGAGATTAATTACTCCAAAACTAAAACTATGGTGTTTGCCACAAAACCTAAAATACACCAGTGGTATCTAAACTAACAAGTAATCAAACAGACCCACTATTATAATTACCTGGGGGTAATCTTTCAATCTAACAGTAGCAAAAATTCACACATAATGCATCTAGCCTCTAAGGCAAGGAGTAGTGCTGGCGCCATCCAAAACCTTTTTTGGAAGAAAGGCGGTTATAATGTTGTAGCCGCTCTAAGGCTTTATTCAGCCAAACCCCTTACTCAAATGTCTTTTGGGGCCCCATTTAGCGCTGCATTGAGTGTCCATCTCTTAGAAATTGTCCAATCTAAGTTCCTGAGGTCCATTATGCAGACTCCATCTTGCATTTCTAATGCTGCCCTAAGGTTAGAAATGGGCATGCTAACCGTGAAGGCCAGATTATTAACATGTGCCGCTATGTATTGGGTGAAACTTCTGTTTTCTCCAGTCGGTCTACTTACTTTAATGATGGCAGATAATGTAACTTCCCCTTGGATTTCTCATATAGAAGCAGTTTTGACATCATATGGACTTTCTAAAGCTCACCTTGTTTCCCTGGGACCAAATCGAGCGAGGGAGGAAATTAAACAAAGGGTAACTGATATAATCCGCCAAATAGATCTAACCAAAGTTACCTCTTCCTTGTTTGAGTGGCCGCATTTTAACGTGCTTAAACCGTTGTCCTATCTTTCCTCTTTAAATAACCGAGACCACAGACGCTCTTTTATGTTTATGTTATGTTGTTTATGTTTATTGGATTTATACCCCGCTCCACTCAGCCCAAAAGGCCAACTCAGAGCGGCTTACAACACAATAATATAAGTACAATTACAACAAAAAATTAATATACATACAATTAATAAACATACAATTATAACAGTATAATAATACAAAAAATCCAAAAATACAATATAATCATAACAAATCAAATGTAGACTCAATATAACAGCATGAAAATACAATAGGAAAACAATAATAATACAATACAGTAAATTACACAATGAATTATACAATAGACATTTAATTACACAGTCCCTCGGCTACTAATGTCCCCAAAACGGAATCCCATGGCCCGCACATTAATGAACGGAGCCAAAGAAGAAGACAACCCGGCCCCAACACAGTCGAGGCCATAGTCTCATTCGACACAATATGCTTCCCTCGGTATTTAGGGAGGGGCTTTTTAAGAAAATCCCAGTTTGTGAACGTATATGTGCTTGTCACACCAACAAGATAGAAAATTCCGAGCACATTCTTTTAGAGCGTCCCTTTTATGAAGATCTCAGAAAAGAGCTCTTTTTAGCAGTTCCGTACTTGGCCTTCAGTGATAATAGAAACTTGAGTGTATTACTATCTGACAGTTTCAAGGCAACGACGGCCGCTGTCGCCAGGTTTGCATGGAAATCATCCTGCATTCGCAAAAGTATGGCGATTCATGTTTTTTGACCCCAATAGTGCTCAATAAATAGTGAGCCTCCAGTGTTAAAATTCGCGAACGTGAACTTGGGACAGTGAGACTAAAGTAAAATACTATGGTGTGTATTATAGGATCCTCAAACAAATTTTTATTTTTTAATATTTTACTGTATATGCTTGGTGTGTCGGAAATCCTTTTATTCTATATGTGATGCTTGAATGGTTGTGTTATCTGGTGCACTCTGTCTGGCCTTTGGCTGTAATAATAAAGATTTGATACATAATTTGGGGTTAAGACTGTGCTGAACATTTACTTATGTTCAAAATCAAATCAATCTCTATTATGGTCCAAGACCATCATAGTACAGCAAAAGGAACAGAAGTTAAAATGAGGATACAGTACTTAAAATTTATCAAGAGGCAGAAGTTAAAATGAGGGGACTTAAAAAGGAGCTTTTCTGCTCAGAGTTAAGGAGTAGTAAAATTAGTGCATAAGACCAATAATGTTACAACTATTACTAAGCCTATGCTGTAGTGCTAATAGTTTATTTAGCTGAAAGGCCTGCCATGATAGTTCTTCTGATCTTACATGCTGTGGTGCAGAGCCTGGCAATGTTGTGGGTGAAGGTGGGACTTTCATCAGATAGCAGCCCGTGGGTGTATGTGCTGTTTGGCTGGCCAGGATACTTGCAGAGCAGTGGAGATACGAACATGTTCTGGATGGCTCTATAAAAAGGGCAAATACAGAGAACGTGTTGTGTGGTTTCAATTTCTTCATTGACACAGGGGCATTGTGTCGCTGGCATTGGTGTCCTTTGGAACTTTCCCTCGAGAACTTTCCCTCGAGAATCTTTTCAGATTGTATAAATCTTTCACCTTTTACTAAGGATTTACTTATGTTGACATTCTCGAAGCCTTTATTTCATTTCAGCTTTTTCTTATAACTGATGACGCACTGTGTATGGTGTGGAGAAGCTATTGAGATTATGTTATAGTTTTCAGAATGGGAGTCAACGTTCAGAATGGATGTTTCAGTATGTCCATGTTTTGTGTGAGATTTATTTATTTATTACCTTACATTTTTATCCCACCCATTTGGGATATTCCCCACTCTGGTTAATGTACAAAGTCAAACAATTAAATAAACTACAACAATATCATACAGCAAATGAACAATAAAATCGGTATCTGATGACATCTAAGGTCAAACATGCTCAACTAACAACTAAATGACAAAGGTATAATATTCTTAAAGGTCTCCTTGAAGAGGAAGGTTTTGAGCTCTTTCTTTAAAATGTCCAAGGATGGGACTTGATACATCTCAACTGGTAGTGAATTCCAAAGTATGGGCTCTATTTCTAGTCATAGCTTTTCTAGCCACCCTCAGGGCCGGCACCTGGAGCTGCCCAGATTGTCATGACTGGGTGATGTGGAGAGTTGATTGGTCCCTCATCTGAATTTCTTTGCTTTGAAGTGACGCTTCAGTTGTAACTTTTTATTTTATTTTATTATTATTTTTTAAACCAAAAAAGGTTTCTGGGATCCATTGTGTGGCAGAGAAAAATTTAATGTGACTGCTATTTTATAGCTAATGCTGTTTATGCTTTTTCACATATGATATCTGATATCTTTACTAAGCCAACCAAGTAGGCGTTTTTGATTATTGTCTGTTCTTATTTTCATTTTTAGCTTATCTAACATTACAGTAATTGTATTAGCTGTATAGTCCCACCCATATCACTCAGGGAGAAGGCACATAAAAATGTAGAGAATGGGTGTGTGCTCTATTGTTGTTGCAATGTGGAAATCAAATGAATGGTTTCACTTGACAGAAACTGAACATGTTGGGAGATTACCATAATAAGACTTTTTCATATAGAAAATGTTTGTGCATTTTACAGGTCATTAAATGTGGGATGTAAATACATAAAATCACTATTTTATTTAATGCCTGTAATTCCTCCTTCCAACCTAGTCTTGCATCTTTATTCATTTTGTCCTTCTCCCTCTCTGCTTTCTCTATATCTTACTAACTCTCAGAGTGGAAAAAATTTACCCCCCTCCCAAATTAATTCTCCCCTTAAAGATGTGTCATTAAACTCCTCTCCCATTCACATTTGTCTTTTGTAGGAGTACTTCCATCTTGTGATGCCAGTTTTACTGTTGGGACTATGCTCTCTCTAAAACATTTGGTTGGCAAATAGTGATGTCCTGGATTTCCTAGTTTGGTTTATGTTCCCATGTTTCTTTCATAACGAGAAAGAAGCAGGAATTGTGCCTGTTTGGTGTAATATAATTCACAGCTAAAATAAGATCTCTATAAAACACTGTAACCTGAATCCTCATGCCAGGACAGAGTAATGCTTTATTGCCAAAGCCTCATAGAACTTTGCTTACAATGTAGACATTATGAAGAGTTATAAACTCAATTCAATCACTTTATTACAGTCAATGACCAGCACAGTAAAATGAGAGGCAATTTTTAAAAAAATGTAGATCAGGAGTTCTCAACATTTTAAAGCTGGTGGCCAGGTGATGCTCCCTCAGACAGCTTTGGGGGCTAGACGGCCACTTTGCCCTTCCTCCACCACAGGGCACTTCCAGGTGTGGTGAAGGTGGTGGTGGGCCACATGAAATGGTGCCACAGACTGCATCCGGCCTGTGGGCCGCAGGTGGAGAATCCCTGATTTAAATGCTTAGAATGTAGTTTAAAAATATTATTTAAAAACATATCCAGGTAAGAGTTGTAAACAACAACACAACATGTTTAAAATAAATAAAAAACAGAACAAGTCAGAAACAAAAAGAAGTCCCGAGAACCTTTGACTTTTTGCAGGTATCATGTTTCAGAACTTTGGTACAATTTTATATAAAATGCTAACTTGTTTCTTGTATTTATATACCACCTATTGCCTCTGGTCACTCAAAATGATGAACATACATGATTATACCGAGGTCCCTAGCCATGAAGGGCTTTATATGTTTATAGAAATACCTTGAATTGGTTCCATGTTGTTAAACCATACCATACGTGTATAAAGTTACAATTTCAGTTGTGGTCTGGATGTTGCTGTCTATGCTAGTACATGGAAAATACAAATTAGAGAATTAGCATTTAAGTAACTGAATTATTTGTAACTACTCTAAACTAGTTACACACTTGACTACCAAACTAATGTTGGAAATATTAAGAATGCTTCTCAATCTTTTACTAATAAATCACTAAAACAAAAAATAAATTTAATCTCTGTGATTTGGGAGTGGTATCAGTTAATCCCTTATATTAAGCTTTTGCAGTGCCTTATCATTTACATTTTGCTACTCTGTTGCCTTGTAAAAGCAGTTAGTGTACTTTAATATCCTGTTATATATTATTGTAACTATTTCTAGTGCAATATATAGTTTTACAGTATGAAATACTGGAGTGTGAAAAATTACAAAACAACTATTTTTTTCCTCTTTTCCAATTTCCCTTCGTTTCCATTTTAAATTTCCCTTCTTTTCCATTTTAATATTTTACAGATTCGAAGAACTTGTTAAAAAGTTTAAGGTAGAATATCATGCTGGTGGATCTACTCAGAATTCCATTAAAGTGGCTCAGGTCTGTTGCTTTCCAAATTAATTAAATATAGAACATAGCTAGAGTTAACAATTAAAATGTTTCTTGTCCCAGAGTTGTATTATCTTATGACCCAGAAACATAATAATATCATAACCGGTATGTATTCTGTAGCTGCTAACCATTTCAGTAGCTGTATATACACGAAATGTCTGCCCATTTAACGTGCTGATTCTTTTTAACCTCGCTTGCTGTTTGTATGTGGTAATTATGTATTTGCTTAAATTTGTCTCTAAATCAAGGTAAAGGTAACGGTCACCTTTGTTCGAAAGCCAGTCATATCTGACTCTAGGGTTCAGTGCCAATCTCTGTTTACAGTGAAAGAGCCAGTGCTGTTTGTGTCTGCAGACATTTCCATGGACATGTTGCAGGCATGCCTAGACATTGGAGTGCACAGAACGCTGTTTACCTTCCCACTGAAGGGGTACCTATTTATCTACTTGCAATTTCTTGCTTTCGAATTGCTAGGTTTCCAGGAGCTGGGACAAAGACGGGAGCTCATTCCGTCATGCAGTACTCGGGTTTTGAACTGGTGGCTTGCTTGCCCTTCCAGTGAGTATCTTAACTGCAATTACAAGTAAGTAACCTATCATTTCTACACAAAGATGCATAGAATCTGGCTACATGTCTAGTTGACTTGGTTGGAATTAAATAATTGCTGCCTTGTTTTGTTTCTTCTGCAACTTGAGTATATTGTATAAAAAACAGGATTCTATTGGAATTGAAGACAGGCTTGTTGGACATTCCTTAATAACACATGTCTTAATAAAGAGAGTGGCTTCATTTATCAATTTAGAAAATAATTTTTCCAGTCTGTTGGAAATATTACTTGACCTAAATGTTTTAGTTTAATTGGTTCTAATTGAATTGTGGTTGACGTAATCATGTATATGTGTGCTCATAGCCCCAAATCCTATTGCTTACCATAGTAAATTGTACTAGACTAGGTTAACTGAATTAATTGTAATTTAGAGCATCAGCTCCTCCACAGGTTCCATTTGATTGCAATTTATTGTGTAAAAGTAATTGGCAGAGTAGTAAGTTGCAACTAGAGACCCATTGAATTAATGGAACTTACAGAGAGGTTAACTCACCCAATTTCCTTTGATTGAATGGGGCTATTTTAGTGAAATTTATTACACTAAGGAACAGGATTTTGGCCATAATATATGTTATAGTTTTAAATGCCAGTTTCTTCATTATGTTTTCATTTTGATGTGTTTGATATGTTGTTAATCTGATGGAATTTGATCTGTATATTTTCCCCCACCCCACTCCATTTTTATTGCAAAGACAAATACTGTATACCTGTTAGTGAATGAAGAGAATCTAAGGCTGGAATAAAGTTTAAACCTACAGTTCAGTAAGATTTTCTCTTGTAGGCATTTTGTGATAACCATTTATGGCATGTGTTGGTTTAATTTGGAACAGAGATGGAACAATGCCTTATTAGCTGCTGAACAACAAAACAGAATTACAACACATTTCAAGTAGCTTTCTTTTATAAATTCCATTGATGAATAAGTATTGGCAGAAGTTTCTCTGTGTATCATGTTTGCATAACAGGCAATGTTTTAATTAGTTCTTCCTTCTGTGATTATAAGGATGTGTATGTCTCAGTTATGAAAAACATATCCTATAGTTTCATCAGTTCTACCTCTTGGAAGTAATCAAAACATTATACAACTCACATTTCTTATGAATGGCTAAGAAGATGCAGATTCAATTATATGAGCATTGTTATATATTAAACTAGCAGAGGTTGCCCGGCGTTGCCGGGTTGTTATAAACTGTGATCAGCTTTTTGGTTGTTTTTTTGTGGATAAAAAAAGAACAAAAGATGATATTGTTTTTAATTGTTTTATTTAACCAAATAATGTTTTAGTTTGCTGGGCTGTTTTAAATTATGTGGTTTTTTTTAAGTAATGTAAAAAAGAGCAAAGTATTTTATTTTTTAAATTTATTTACAATTTTTTTTGGTAACATTTGGTAAGTAGGATATGATTGTTTTGATTTTTTGAAACAATTTTTTTCATTATTTATTATGTTCATGGTTTTTTAAATAATTTTTTAACAATTATGTTAATGTAACTTACATAATATCAACATATTCTTTTTTTGTTTGTTTGTTCAAATGTTTAAATATAGAAACATTTTTAATTTAAACTTTGTTACTGTATAATTGTATAAATAGATATTTTTTCTGATGTGTTGTTCTTGTGTTGTTTTCATTTTCTGCAAAACATAAAGCATATTTAATTGTTTTACTTTGTGTTTTTGTGTTTTTGTTGTTGTTTTTTATTTTTATTTTTAGTAACTTACCTTTAAATAGTTGTGCTTTGTAGCTGTTGTTGGATATTTTGAAATTTTGATTTCCTGTAAAATGATTGAAATGAATTTATTAAATTTTTGTTTGTGAATAATTTTAATGGTTTAATCAATTGTTTATGGTTTCATTTTATTTATAAAAGTATTACTTACTTTCCAAACTGTTATTTGTTGTTTGTTTTCTCCCGTTGCTTTAATTGTATATTGTCTGTAAAATAGAGGAAATACATTGTGTTATTTTTTTAATTTATCCATAACTATGATCTTATGAATGTTTCATTTACCTGTTGATTGTGTGTTGGTGGCTTGTTGTTCTTGATTCTGTTTAGTTGTTATGAAATGATTCAGCATTAGCAGTGCTAATGGGATATTGATATTTGTTGGCGGATTTAACATGAAGAGAAGTTGCTTTGAATGATGAAGTCTATTGGTATGATTGTTGAATGATTTTTGTGTTGGTTTTGTTCTTGTTCATTGTTTCTGATTTCTTCATCTTTTTTATTTTCTGTGATTGTGTAGAGTTTTTGTTTGCTTATAGTTTTTTATTCTTTGTTTCTTTCTCTGGTATTTGTTTATTATTATTTTTTTCAATTATTTTTTGAATTTTTTGTTATGTTTTTCAGACATGTTGTCCTTATCATCATTTTAATGTTTTTCTTGTTGTATTATTTCTTTTTTTCTGACATTTGAGTTTTCATGTTTTTTGTTCAGTACAGTGATACCTCATACAACGTCCAAACTTGGTTCCACAAGTTTGGACTTTATACAGATTTGGACTTTGTATGAGGCATGCAAAATCCTAGCTGCGATGTCTCATACAACGTCAGTTCCATAGAGATACATTGTACTGTAACAGCACAGACTTCAGGGCAAAGTCAAGGAAACAGACAGGAAACTGACAGAACTTTAAGAATTCATTGTCTAAAGGCTAAAAACATTACAAAAACTTGTCAAACAACCCTGATTGTCCAAGAACCTGAAGAATGCTACAAAAATCCCAGGAATGCTTCTAACAATTCTGATGAAAAAATTCAAAAAAATCCCAAAAACGTGCTCAAAACCACTCCTAAACACTCTTTGCCTCATGCAAAACCCACAAGAGCAATGCACGCATGTGTCCTGCCTTTTATATTGTCCAGGCACAATGCAACCTGGGAAAACCCCCAATGCCTCATACAAAGTTGCACAACTTTGTATGAGTCAACTTTTTTTAAGGAATTAGGCGATGTTGTATGAATCGGATGTTGTATGAAGCGGACTTTGTATGAGGTATTACTGTATTGTAGTTTCTGTTTCTTGTTTATAAAATGCATTTTTATTAGATTTTTGTATTGTAATGTCAACTTCCTGTTGTTGTTTTTAATTTGTGCACTGTTTTTCATTTGAGATTGATCTCTTATTATTTTTCTCTATTTTTGAAATTGGTTTATTATTTATTTTTTTCAATAATTTCTTGAAGTTGCTTCTTTGTATGTTCAGAGATGTAGTTCATTTTTTCATTTGTAATTGTTTCATTTGGTTTCATTTCTTTTTTCTCACTATTTGTGTTTGTTGTTTTTTGTTTTGCATCACAATTTCAATATTTTGTTGATTTTCTACATTATGTTCTGATTGTTGGTTTTTGAGTTCAGGTTGTTTTGTGTTTTGGTTTGTAATTTCTTTTTCTTGTAGTATTACCGAAAATTCCTCAGTTTGGAGTATTGTGTATTCTTCTTCATCTTCCTGAATACATAAATTTTGTTTTAAATATTGTTTTTCATATTCTGAATTTGATTGTAATTTTTCTTGTTCTTGTTGTGTTGTTATGTTGTTATTTAGTGTTGTTTCCCTTTTTGAAACTAACATAGAGATTGGAGTGAATTTTTGTGGTCTTGTTACTATTGGTTGTGTTATTTCTTCATAGTCATCATATCCATGTAGTCTTTTTTGTATCTGATCAATAATTTTTCTAGATTCTTTACTGTAATATATGTCTGGTCTGCTTGTTATTGTTACTTCAGGAATATTTATATTTTGATTATTAATTAATGTTTGTGGGTCCATGTTCTGTTGTGGTAAGGTTGTTAAAAATAATGGTGTGTCCTGTTTTTTGCTTGCTGTTGTTTGTATTATATTTCTTTTGTTTTCATTACTTGAATGATTATAGAATATTTCTGGTGATTTATTTTTAATGCCTGGATTACTATCTTTGTGTTTATTTTGAAATATATAACCCCTTCCTGTACTTGTTCTTTTTTGATATTCATAAGTTAAGTCTGTTAAATTAGTATTGTCTTTTTGTTTTGTTTCTGAAGTAGTATAATTTTGAAGTAAGTTACCTTGTTTTGTGTTATCAAAGGTGTATCCTCTTCCAATGCTATTTTTTTTTTTGTCGTCAGTTATATTCTTCGGGTTCATTTCTCCAGGTTTAGTCTCATTGTCTTTGTCCATTATTCTATATCCTCATCCACTTGGTGTCCTTTTTATTTGTTCCATTTTAGAGTGTTAATTAGTTTGTATTTTAATGGTAGAGTTATAAATTTTTCTTTTTGTAAATTCTGATTGATGTGTTTAGCGTTACTTTCTGTAGCTTCCCTCAGTATTTCTGGATCTTTCTCCCTCTGAAGAGCATCATAGGAGCGATGTGTTTCTGATATACGTTGCAGTTTTTTGTCGTGTCGTTTAAGTATTATATCTCTGGGGTGGAAAGTATCTCCAGAAATGAGTGCTGCAATTTTATTTGTTTCTGGCGCATTGTATAGCCGTATATGTTCTCCTGTTGGAGTTTTGTCTGCAGCTATGACAATTTGGTATTCATTTGTTGGCATGTTTTGCATTGCATTTTGGAAAGTGCGGATGAGATTATTGTGTTGATGTAACATTCTTTGTATTCTTAGTACAATATGTTGTTTTGTTCCTTCAATGTATGTACAGTATATTGTTGTGCTGTTTCTTTTTCCTCATCTCCCATGAAATAAATTTGCAGGAACTTTGGCTGTTCTTCTGGTAGTGGTAGTAGTGAACCAATATTGTGGTAAATCTGTCCTTGAATTGTGAATGTTGGATTGAATTCTTTATGTTGTATAATGGCTGAGGCTCCAAATGAAGTCATTTGAAAACATGAGTTGTATTTTCGAATATTCTTTAAGAAATGTTTAGAATCTGTTGTTACTCCACTTGTATATTATATCAGTTCTTGTGGTGGCATTTGCTGTTGAATTTTAATTTTACCTCCTTTACAACATAGTGATTGGGTTTCTGTTTTGAATTTTCTGTCTTGGCAAAATTGCAAATTGTGTCTAGATTACCAATCTCTAAATTGGCATTTTCTGAATAATTAGTTTCTGGATCATGGGAGAAGGCAGCCATTTTTAATATTAATTTCTTAGCTTTACTTCTCTCTTTTCATATTGCTCTTGTCTTTTTATTCTGTTCTAATCTCATATCATGTTTCTTTGTGCTTTCGTTTGCCCTTGATGTACTGTTAATTTCTCTACATTCTGTTAACATGGTCTCATGTTCCTGAGAAGATGTTTGTTCTGTCTTTTGTGCATATTTTTTTGAGAAGTGTGACCAAATAGAACGTTGTGAGACGCGCCGCGGCCAATCAAAATAAAGCGGTAGAAAAAATTACAATGTACGAACGGTAACATCACAAATTAAACTTCATGTCCCAGCTTCCTATGCGCCTATAGCATGTCAGCCAATCTAGCTGAACGACGCGAGCACATAGAATGTAGGATAAACCGCCTAAAAAACTCAAAATTTTGCCGCACCACTCAAAACCTTTCACTCTATGAAAATACGATAAATAACTACTACATTTCTGCACATTTCTCAACCCTTCAGTAACCTCTGTACCGGGTTCAGGCGAGTGCAGGAGGCTCGGTACGGGATAGTAGGGACGGGTGCAGGAGCCTTTGTTACATTCCAATGGTTAATGTCTGGATTTATAGGTATAGATGACTTTGAGAAATTATACATTGTGTAACAATCCACTTACTCCCAGGCAGTACCTTCTGGCCTCCTGGCGATGGGATTGCACCTGAACCTGCCCTCCAGGCCCAGATCTGGCCCTAGCAGTTCAAGACTTCCAAGTAATCACTCACAGTCTCTTCAAGCTTTGTATAATTGTATTGAAGCATATCAAAATACAGAATACAGTCCAACTCTCAAGATACAGGATTCAGTCCTTCAAAAGCATTTCAGAATAAAGAAATAAAACAAATTGGCTTACTATGGGATGGTTCACATGCCATGTGGCCTCCCTTCTTCCTCTTAGAGCTACATCCTGACTCCTTGAAAGACAAAACGTGACTGACTGTCTCTCTCTGCCTGTGTGAGAGAAATTCCCTCCCACAGGTTCCACCTTTAGGCTCTCCTTGGGGATTCCAGCCCTACGCCTTTAGGGTTTCCAACCAATGATGTTTAGCCATGCATTTCAAACACATAATAGGTCTCTACCTCCTCCAAACCCCATGAGGCAGAGAAAGAACAGCATGGCTGGCGCCATGTTTAAAAGACTAAAGAACAAAGATGGAATGGGCACCTCCATTTCAACACACATTGTTACATGCCTTCAAGTGAGATGTGAGGTATTTATGGAGTGGCTTAAATGTCAAATGTCGAAACAGTGAGGGCACCTCAGAGGTCTCTGCCCTTAAGCCGGCAGGGCTGGTCTCCCCCTGGGAAGGTTCTTTCCAGGCGGAGAGCAGCCCTACCGGCTTTGGGGCAGAGATCTCCAGAGGAAATCTGGGAGGAAATGGATGCACCGCACAATGTTAACTTAACATTGTGCGGTGCAAATTTCAACTCAGATTTTCCTTCGTTACCCGGTTTTAAAGTTATGCGGTGCAAACGTTAACCGGGGTTTTACTGTATCTGGTTATAAGTACCAACTCGCAACAAGCTAATGGCAGGAACACAAGAAATTGAAAGAGTGGATAAAATTGTCTATTTGGGGAGTATGTTAAATGAAAATTGGGATCTCAAGATAGAGATTAGAAGACAAATAGAAAAAGCAAGATCTACCTTCATAAAGATGCAACATTTGTTCCCATCGTTGCTTTATGAAGTCAAAGCTTGGATGTTGACTAAAGCATCTGGAAGGAAAATCAAAACTTTTGACATGTGGATCTGCAGATGGCTACAAAGGATATAATGGGTTGACCATGTGACTAATGTAGCAGTGTTGCACCGAATGGATAAAGAACCAGAACTGTTTAAGACCATTAAGCAAAGAAAGCTCCAATACCTTGAAGGCATATCATGAGGAATGACATGAAATATAGAATACTCTAACTCGCTGTTCAAGGGAAGATCCCTGGGAAGAGAGGCCCTGGACATAGACCAATGTAGCTGAACCTATGGCACACGTGTCAGAGGTGCCACATAAATGCCTCTCTGTGGGTGGGCACACCATCACAGACAAGCCCCACCCCACCCCACCAGTGCCAATGAGTGTGTGTGCCTCCCAGACAGGATTTCAGCCTCACTCAATTAGGGGTGAGCAAGGCTTGGCGCAGTGACCCAAGGCTTATCCGGGGTTTGGCACCACGGTGCGAGGTTTACTGAGGTGTGGCGTGGCCATGCGGGGCCTTGTCCGTGGTGGTGGTGGCAGTGGCTTGTCTGGGGGGCGTGGCAGTGTTGAGGGCTTGTCCAGGGCCTGGCATGTCCGCATGGGGTTTGTCGGGGGGGGGTTGGCAGTGGAGGTGGCTTGTCTGGAGCCTGGTGGGGCAATGGTGGGGAGATGGCAGTAACAGAGGCTTGTCCAGGTCCTGGCATGGCAGTGGCAGAGGCTTGTCCAGGGGGCGGCTTGCCAGGGGTGCTAGTGCAAAGCTTGGCGGTACAGGGGTGGTGCACATGTGCACGTGCATGCACAGCTTGAAGCACACCGGTGACGTCACATGGGTGCTCACGTTGTGCCTGCCCTCACGCCACCACCTCCTCCTTGGGCACTCGGTCTCTAAAAGGTTTGCTATCACTAACATAGACGGATTTTATGGCTAAAGAACCTGAGAGTCTGATGTGGAATGTCCTCGGAAGAACTGTTACAGGCAAGCGTTGTCATCATCATCGTCTGCTACTTGTATCCAAGTATACATTTTTCCTGGAAGTCATTTTCACAGTAAATGGATGTGTCTCTGGTGACTCAATAAACCGATCCTGGCATGAAATATGTGACCACACACGTTACACTGAATAGGTGGTGGAGGGCGTAGTTGAGTTTGATGAATCTTCCATGCTTGTTGCATAGCCTCTTCTTGTTTGTGGCGTTCTCCTTTGAAGTGATCAGTAGCAGCAGAGATGGTTTGGCACCAAAGTGGGCAATCTACGCTGCTTCTTCCCAGATTTGTGGGTTTATACCTGACACCTTCATAGTTCGTTTCAGCTGGTCTTTACAATGCTTCAAAGGAGCTCCATGAACTCTTGTATGGTGTTCACCATAAATAATTTGATGAGGAAACCTGGAACTGTACATATGGCAGACATGCGCTATCCATCTAAGAAAATGGCCTATGATGCTATTTACATGTGCCTTCTCAAGAACTGTGATGTTGGTGACATAATCATCCTATTTGATGTTCAAGATGGATCTTAGCTTCTATTGGTGAAAGCGCTCAAGCTTTTTGATGTCTTGACAATAGAGGCTCCATGTTTCACAGCCATACAATAACGTTGAGATAACAACAGCGTGGTATACAGTGAGCTTTGTATAAACCCTATCCCGTTCTACCTTGTCCGTTCTACCTCGTCCTTTTTAATAGGTTAGGGAAGATTTTAGACTTTAGGAAAGTTTTAATCTTGTGTTGCTACGTGTTTTTTCCTTGTGCTTTTAACTATGTTTTTAATTGTTGTTTTAATTGATGCTTTTAACCGTTGTTTAATTTGATGGTTGATAACCTGTTGAAGCCGCCTTGAGTCGTCTTTTGTACAGCTAAATAAAGATTGTGTAGAAGCCAATATGTCAGCTGGCTGGATAGCTCATTAGTTTAGGTATCTACCTGTAGTTGCAAAGCCAGAGGTTAGGAGTTTGATTTCACTCTGTACCTTCCAGGAGAACAGCCAGCCTCTGTAGTCACCCCCAGAGAAAGGGAGTGGTAAGCCACTTCTGCATGTTGTTTACCTAGAAAATTCTGGAAAGGGTTGCTATAACTCAGAATTGACTTGACCGCACACAATTATTTTCATTATAGAAACTACTATCTGCTTCTGATAGAATGCCACTTGAGTGTTGCTTAATATGTTTTAAACTATTTTGATTCCTTTTAGAGTTGTGTATAATGCAAAGATCTATTAAGTCATATATAAAGTATACTTTCATTTATACCACCTTGTCTTATTCTGATCTGAGGTTTAAAGTTGAAGGAACTGCCATGACTAAATGAACAGAATTTTCAATTTTACTCATTTAAATCTACAACAGGAGTTCTCAACCTTTTAAAGATGGGGGCTGGGTCACACTCCCTCAGACAGCTTCAGGGATTGGACAGCCATTTTGCCTTTCCTCCACCACATGACACTTCCTGGTGTGGTGGAGGCAGTGGGGGACTACATGAAATGGTGCTTTAGGCCACATTTGGCCCATGGGCCACAGGTTGAGAATCCCTGATCTACAAGTTCTTTTATGAGCTATTATTAATGATCATAGAATAACTAAATTGGAAGAGGCCTTTGAGGTCATCGAGTCCAACCCCCTGCTCAATGCAGGAATCTGAATCAAAAATCCAAAACCATATCTGAATCAAAGCAAATATGACAGATGGTTGTCCAATTCTCTCTTAAATGCTTCCAGTGTTGGAGCGCTCACCACCTGTTGAGGCAGTTCAACTGTTGTGCTGTCGATCTATTGAGAAGTTCTTTTAGAAGGTTACATTAAGGATTCGGTTAAATTGAACAGAGTCTACTGTTTCTCAGGCCCAAGTCTGGAGTGGAGGCCTTACGTGTGGATCTGGGTGGTCAGGACAATTTGGGATTCTGCTAGTATATCTCTCTCCCTGCAACCTTCTGCTCTTTTTGCAGGGTCTGGTTGACTTCATTTCAGCTGTGTTGTTGAGATTGCCCAAGTGTGTTCTCTTGAGTGACTTTAATGTCCATACTGAGGCCGTACCCAGTATCCTGGCTGGGAGTTCATGGTTTCTATGCCCTTCTTAGATTTGTCTCAACATGCATGGGGTCCTACTCCTAAAGTGGGATACACATTGGACCTGGTCAAGACATTAACCATCTTCTCATTCTCAACCACCTTTTCAGGTTGAAGATAGTACAGTAAAACCTCACATAAAGAGCACCTCGCTTAGAGACTAACTCGCTTAAAGAGCAGAATTTTCTCTGAATGATCGCCTCTCTTAACAACTAAAACCAACCAAAAACTCGCTTAACAGCTAAATCAGGGTTCACAATCCCCCCTGCCAGATGTCACAATTTGTCACTTACAATGGTGTTTCACTTAAAGAGCAAACTCACTTAAAGAGCAATCCCGTGGAACGCATTATGCTCTTTAAGCGAGGTACCATAGTATTCCACATTTCTTGCACGGATTCCAATATAAAATTGCTGCAACTTGATTATGGTGTCTTTTGTTATCAGCCTTTGAAATCTTACTGCATCCACTGATAATGTGGTGCACAGTTTCATCCATTTCTTTACAAAGCCTGCACTTACTGTCAATTCCAGTTTTTTAAATTTTTTCTTCAATTATGTTGGTTTATAGTGTTTGTTCATGGGCAGCAAATATAAATCCTATTGTCTCCTTTTTAAAGATACCAGATTTTAGTCATATCTACTTTACTCTCAATAATTTTTATATATACAACATGTAATGATGGTTACTACTACTACTACTACTACTACTACTACTACTACTACTACTACTACTACTACAGAGCTGGAATGAATCCTATGAATCATTGAGTCCAGCACCTTCAAGGAGATACAGTGAGAAATTGAACTACCAACCTCTGGCTCCACAGCCAGATATTTAAACTACTGAGTTATACACATCATAGATACTGCCACAATACCCCTGAGAGAGAAATAGCTCAGCCTCTGAATACATCATAGAGTTAAGGACCACAGGAGTAAGGCGCCAGATGCAATTAAGAGATTTTTTTTTTCTGAAAGTATAAGGCCTCTTACTAACAGAGCAATTAGGAGAACTGTGTCGTGCAGGTTAGTGTTCGATATTGAATCAGCTGCCATTCTAATATTCTCATTCCCGAGGGATGAATGAGACTGTCAGTGTCTACTAGTAATTATGGCTTTTATTTTGTCTTTCTGTTGTGTCATGTGCAGTAATGTCCTGTATATGAATTATTGAGAACTTGGAATGGGAGGGTGCTTAGTGCATTCATGTTCTGTGTTTGAGTGTTCTACAGATTTCTGTGTGATTTCTGCTGTTTTAAAAATAAAAGCTTACAAATAAAATATCAAGCGATCATCTTAGCTCAAATGATTCCTATTGTTTTGTGCGTGGATGCAATTTCACATAAATTTTTCAAACCTGCAATTTTATGGTACTTTGTAATATATAATGTTTTCCCAGAGTGTAACACAGAATATGCTCAGCGGCAGCGGTGGCTACTACTCGTATCAGAGTGTACATTTTTACTGGAAGTCATTTTCACTGTTGATGGATGTGTCTCTGGTGACTCAATAAAATGATCCTGGCATGAACCATGCGACCACACACATTACACTGAATAGATAGTGGAGGGTGTAGTTGAGTTTGATGAAGCTTCCGTGCTTGTCACTTAGCCTCTTCATGTCTCCTTCGAAGTGATTGATGCTACCATGTTGAAGATTCAGATTATTTCCCCTTTTTTTAGAAGATTAAACTGAGAATTTTCATCTTCAAAGCTTTACACTTCTGAAAGATGAATAACTTTTAAAGGTCATATCGTATTTTTGTGTTTGAATAGTTTAAAATATTGTAAGAATGAATAGCTTCCATATGGATGCCTGCCCTAAATCTGAAAAATAAATCTTTTTAAAAACAATTATTTGTTTCAGATAGAGATTAAGGTACTTCTGCTGATTTATGTTTAGATCAACAAAGTTTATGCTTTGGCAGATCTTTTAGTACTGCTATTACATATTAAAATCCAAGACATAAATACAACGGATAATGGATTAAAAAGGAAACTAGATACATTTCTGGGATTAAAAAATGCTACTTTTGGCTTTCAGTAGAGGAAAACACTTCTAAACTGTGGTTATCATATTGCAAATTGTATTCAATTACAGCACTGAGTAGAACCAGATTGTATAACTATGTGTGCTACAGTTTTCAGAAATATTAAACTGTTGCTCAGAACAGCAATTTCAACAAATATATTTTGGAAGGCAAAGTATTTTCTTTGTCTTGTATACAAGAAAAACTTTACTTTCTTACTTTGGTTTCGGTTCACAGAATTAGTTATAACATTGAATGGTCCATTATCAAGAGGTGAAATTTTATTGATGTCCTGATTTTCCATTTCTCAAAATGCTGACCAATGAAAATCTAAAGTAACAAAATATTGTATGTTAAAAGCTGACAGTCAAATATGAAAGTCTTGAAAATATTTATGTATTTATTTATTTAACTGTATTGCCGCCTTTCTCGCCTCCCAAGGCAGCTCATAACTTATGTCAAAGCAATACATAATCCAGTTGTAACAATCATTTGCTACAAATGTGCATTTTTGCAACTACTCCTATTATACTACTCTTGACTGAAAGCAAGAACCATCAAGAATCCACTGCTTAGCTATGCTCTGAAAAAATCCATATGATTTTGATGAGTTACAATACTTTCCATGTGCATTCCTCCACACGAATAATATTAAAAGCATTTGTTTTGTAGGAAGAGTGTACATCAGAAGAGACTGAAAATAATCAGGCAAAACCACAGAACCTTTTAAAACATTGGTGTTATGTTGGCCTTTTCCCAGTGCTTCAATAAAAACTGGCTTTAATGACATTACACTTTTTGTTAGATGACCAGCAATACTGAAAGGATAGCACATGCCACCCACATCCAGTCAGCTTTTAAATTTTATTGTGTCAGAAGAGATCCATGAGTTGATCTCTTGTCTCCAATAGCTTCACAGTGGTGAAACTATGCAAATAATTTAGCATTTTTTCTTGTCTTTATATGTGACTTTGATATTCTTTTTGCTTAGTTGTCCTCTGGTAGAGCCCATTAAATAAATCCAGCTTGATATAAATAAAATTATATTTTGCATCTTTTGCCTTAGTGTTAGCAAGTTTTGCCAAAAATTCTTCTTCTTTTACTTAATTGGATAAGACTCCTTTTTACCTTTTATTATGTGCCGTGAGTCTGTATATTGGCTATGGTGGAATTTTCTTGGAATTGCTTATCCAGGAAATTTCCTCCTCATTTCGCCTGCAAATCTGAAAAATCTGCTTTTGAGAGCTGAAAGATGTGCTGTGATGTATGGGTCTATGAAAAGGGGGTGGAAATTAATGAAGCAAACGAATCACACTTATATACTGCCCTATAGCTTTTAATGCACCCTCTAGGCGGTTTAATAGCATTTTACCCCCAACATGTTGGGTACTCATTTTACAGACCTCGAAAGGATGGAAGGCTGAGTCAACCTTGACCCCTAGTTGGGATCAAACTCACAACCTTTTGGTTGCAGTGCAGCAGTTTAACCACTGTGCCACCAGGGCTCTTCCCGTTGCCATGGGTGGGAAACCTCTGCTAGATTTCAGCTGCTTTGATGCATGTTAAAACCACTGCCATTCAGGGAGCCTTACTCTGGATGCAAACTACTGTCTTTGTTTTAGAATTACAGTACTGTCTCTCTGCAATGGAACTTGAAGCACAGCAGATAGTAATGTAATTGAAATGGGGAATCTGCTCTTCTCTACAAATGAATAATTGAGTTAGCTGAAACAGAGAGACAGGTGAGACCATTGTACCACAAAAATGAAAAAATTCCATGCTCCATTTTGATAATAGAACATTTATGGGCCAAACTCAGTAAGTACAGTGGAACCCCGTATAACGAATGCTTTGTATAACGAAAAATTCATATAACGAATCGTTTCTGCGCTAACCGCGATACCTTGCATTAATTTTTTTTGTTATACGGGGGTTTTTGTTCATTTTTTTATTTGTTTAATCACATTTGCATCACCACACTCTCGCCTAGGCAACTCCGGGCAGCTTACACATATAGAAACACCACAAATATAAACTCTACAAAACAATGAGATAAAAATTGTTAAAATATTAAGTTATGTTGGAATGGGGCTTGCCCCGCGTTGGGCTGCCACCTGTTGCAATGGAGGGCCTCTGCATTGGCCCCTGAAGCATACACATAATCACCCAAAGACACACACACAAAAAACACACAGAGACAGAACTTCTTGCTGAAGCCAGCTGGGAGGGAACTTCTGAGACAAAGGGACCCAGATGGTTTTTATTAACTGCACAAGAGCAATGCAGGAAGTGGGGTGTGGAGACGCTGATTGGTCATGTGACATTACATAATACTGGGTTGGGCAGTGGACCTGTGAAAGTCATGAGGAATGACATAAGCTGCACTAGCTGGACAGGTGATCAGAGCTTGCAATAACAGGAAATTAGGTGTCCTAGTTTAGGAAAGGTGACTCATCTGTCTCTTCTGCCAGGTCTATACGTGTCCCAGTATGCTAAAGACACAGACTTTTAGGAAGAGTTGAAAGGATTCCCAACAAAGTTATTTATTTGAAATTTGAAATTTAAAATGCCTTCCCCAAACAACCACTTCATAAAATTTCTAAGACTACCTCGTATAACGAAACCCATATAACAAATATTTTATTTCCGTTATGTGGGGTATCGCCAATAACGCTTTGTATAATGAAAAAACTCATATAACGAAGAGCCCCACGGAATGGAGTTTTTTTTATTATACGGGGTTCTACTGTATGTCAAAATGCCTTTAAGCCCCCCTTTTTTCTTGTGACTGTTTAGATATGTGGTGATGGAAAACAAAATAATGGAATAGGTTTCTAACCTTTCCACATCTGTCTCCCCACTTCAAGTTACCTCTCTCAGCAACTCTTCTCTCTCTGTTGTTACAATAAAAATTCAAATACAGTATGTTTGTGTATCTACAATGTATTTTATGTTTGAATAACTATTTTGGTATACCATGTCATCTGAGTTTCTTGTTCTTGATAAAATATAAAAATATTTTCAAGCAACTTGATGGATTTTTGACTAGTCAGTTTGTGGTATTTTAATGTGACTGATCCAATAGGGAACAGTGACCACAACTCAATTATGTTTAACTTGATCGTAGACTGCACGTCACTGATAAAATCTAACACAGAGACCTTAAATTTTCAAAAAGGAAATTTCCCAAATATGAGGAAACTAGTTAAAAAGAAACTGAAAGGGAAAATTGAGAGAGTCCAAACACTCCATGAGGCATGGAGGCTGTTTACAAAAACAATAACAGAGGCCCAATTGGAATGCATACCCAAAAGGAAAAAGGCCACTGCCAGGTCCACGAGGACTCCGATGTGGCTTACAGGAGCTGTTCGGGAAGTGATCAAGAGGAAGAAAAGCTCATTTAGAAGATGGAAGACTTGTCCGAATGAGGACAGCAGGCAAAAACATTAATTCTGGCAGAACAAATGCAAGGCAACAATCAGGAAAGCAAAGCAAGACTTTGAGGAGCGTATAGCTAAAAATACTCAGAGAAATAACAAAGACTTCTTTAAGTACATTAGAAGTAAGAACCCAACTAGGAAGGCCATTGGACCATTAGATGACAATGGAAGGCAAGGGGTTATTAAAGAGGAAACAGAGATTGCAGAGAGACTCAATGAATTCTTTGCTTCAGTATTCACTGAAGAAGACAGAGACCACATGCCCAAAACAGAGCCTATCTTCGTAGGGAGGGAAACTGAAGAATTAAGCCAGATAGAAATAACCAGGGAGGAGGTCCTTGCATGTCTTGTTAAACTTTTTTTGTTGTTGTTCAGTCGCACAGTCGACTCCGACCCTTTGCGACCCCATGGACCATTTTCCTCCAGGCGCCTCTGTCCTCCACCATCCCCCTCAGCCCTCCCGGCTCTGTGCCCATTGTGTCTACAATGCCATCTAGCCATCTCATCCTTGGCCTTCCCCTTCTTCTTTTGCCCTCCACCTTTCCCAACATCAATGCCTTCTCAAGTGAATCCTCCCTTCTCATTTGATGCCCAAAGTACTTTAGCTTCATCTTTACTATTTGACCTTCCAATGAGCAGTCAGGGTTAATTTCTTCTAAGATTGACCTATTTGTTCTCCTCGCTGTCCAGGGGACTCTCAAAACCCTCCTCCAACACCACATTTCAAAGGCATCTATTCTTCTGCGTTCAGCCTTCCTAATTGTCCAGCTCTCACATCCATACATTACTACTGGGAAAACCATTGCTTTGACTATTCTAATTTTTGTTTGCAATGTGATGTCTCTGCTTTTCACTATGTTCTCCAGGTTTCTCATTGCTTGTCTCCCAAGAATCAGTCGCCTTTTTATTTCATGGCTACAATCCCCATCTGCAGTGATCTTTGATCCTAAGAAATGCTAACTAAATGCTAACAAATCACCAGGAGCAGATGGCATCCATCCACGAGTTCTCAGGGAACTTAAAGATAAAATTGCTGATCTCCTAGCCAAAATATATAATCTTTCCCTCAAATCAGGGTTTGTGCCTGATGACTGGAAGGTAGTGAATGTAACACCAATTTTCAAAAAAAGGATCCAGGGGTGATCCAGGAAATTACCGACCTGTCAGTTTGACATGTGTCTCAGGTAAAGTGATGGAAACCATCCTAAAAGATAGAATTAATAGGCACATAGAAGAGAAGGCGCTGCTAAAGGAGAGCCAACATGGCTTTTGCAAGGGCAAATCATGCCTCACTATCTGTTGGAATTTTTTGAGAGTGTCAACAAGCATGTGGATAAGGTGGATCCAGTTGACATTGTTTATCTGGACTTTCAGAAGGCTTTTGACAAGGTCCCACACCAAAGGCTCTTGAATAAACTTACCAGTCATGGAATAAAGGTCAGGTCTTGTCCTGGATCAGCAACTGGCTAAGGGACAGGAAACAGAGGGTAGCACTAAATGGACACTTCTCCAAGTGGAGGGAAGTAAAGAGTGGGGTCCCCCAGGGTTCAGCACTGGGACCCCTGCTTTTCAACCTCTTCATAAATGATCTAGAAGTAGGAGTAAATAGCAAGGTAGCCAAATTTGCTGATGACACTAAATTATACAGGGTAGTGAAAACTGTGAGAGATGGTGAGATGCTCCAGAGGGATCACTTGACACTGAGGGAGTGGGCAAAACGGTGGCAAATGAGCTTCAACATTAGTAAGTGCATGATGGGGCAAAAACCCCCCAATTATATTTATAAACTGATGAGGTCAGAACTCTGCGACAAACCAGGAAAGGGACCTTGGTGTCCTGGTGGACATCTCAATGAAGGTGTCAACCCAGTGTGCCTCAGCAGTGAAAAAAGCAAACTCAATGCTAGGGATCATTAGGAAGGGTATAGAAAATAAGTCATCAAGTGTCATTTTGCCTCTTTATAAATCTATGGTGAGGCCCCATCTGGAATACTGTGTACAGTTCTGGTCGCCATAACTCCAGAAGGATATTATGGAGTTGGAGAAAGTGCAGAGGAGGGCAACCAGAATGATTAGGGAACTGGAACACCTTCCTTACCATCTGAGGCTGCAACGGTTGGACCTCTTTACTCTTGAATGACAGCATCTAAGAAGTGACCTGATTGAAGTTTATAAAATCATGCACGGTGTGGACAAAGTAGATAAGGAAAAAATGTTTTCCTTATCGCATAACACTAGAACTAGGGGGCACTCCATGAAACTTTTGGGTGCTAGTTCTCAAACAAATAAGTGAAAGTACTTTTTCACCCAGAGGATCACTGGTCTATGGAACTCCCTGCCAGAAGAAGTGGTGACAGCTGTCAGTCTTGACAGCTTTAAGAAAGGATTAGACAAGCTCATGGAAGACAAGGGTATCAATGGCTATAATTATGGATTCCTAAGAACAACCTCTGGGTTGGAGAGATAGGCAGGATATCTCTCAATGCCATTTCCAGGGAATCCTAAGCAGGTGAAGGCATCTGCTTGTGAATAATACCCTGAAGCAAATGGTGAGCCACTGTGTGAGACAGAATGCTGGACTGGATGGGCTGTGGCCTGTTCCAGCAAGGCTGTTCTTATGTTCTAAACCAGACCTTGTCTTGATTAGTTCCTGAGATGTTTTGTGCTCGTGTGGGTGTGGTGTGGTGGCATATCTACCTCTCATGGTAGGTAGAGTAGTCTGAAATGTCTTGCCCTGTGGAATTTTTCTTAAGATTCCCTGAAAGAATTGCCAGATCTGAGTAGATGTAAATGTTGGAAAAGCATTCAGTATCAAGTTAGTTTCATAGTCTTCTTCCCACCTAAGTCTTCTTTGGACTCACCCAGGATGATGATGATGATGATGATGATGATGATGATGATGATGATGATAAAGTTTTCTTCCTGGAGGAGACTCCAAGCGGTTCACATTGGGGCATGCTGCCTGCAACAGGCAGCAGCAGAAAAAAGATACAAGAACATTCCAAAAGATACAGTGAGCAATAGACAGCAGAACAAAAAAAAAAATACAACATCACAAGTGCGAAAGAAAAGAAAAGAAGAAAGACTCCCGCGGCTAAGATCAGGCGAGGGAAGCAGGTCAAAACAAGATGGCAGTGGCGCTCGACTTTTAAAAGTGTCTGCTGTGCCGGTATGAGCCCAGGAGTTCACTTACACTCTTCTCCACGGTGAATGCCAGGCCAGGAAAGAGGACTAAGTCCTTGGCGGCGCGGGGCAGTGTCCTTCTGAGCCCTCCGGGGCTCAGAAGACAGGGATGTGGCGGTGGTGCCTGGCCTCCCAGGTGTTGTGAGTCCTGGGGAGAGGCAAGGTGAGTCCTCGGGTGGCGCGGGGCAGCGTCCTTTTGAGCCCTCCGGACTTCGGAAGGCGGGGATGTGGTGGCGGTGCCTGGCCTACCAATACCAAGACCAGGTGTTGCGAGTCACGGGAAGAGGCAGGGCGAGTCCTCGGGTGGCACGGGGCAGCATCCTTTTGAGCCCTCCGGAGCTCGGAAGGCGGGGACGCGCCACCGCCGCCTGGCCTCCCATCCCCGAGACCAGGTGTTGCGAGTCACAGGAAGAGGCAGGGTGAGTCCAGGGTAGTATGGCTAAGTGGCTATAGGGGAACCCTCATGGTTTTGGTAATCTCACACCAGTGGCCTAGGTAATCTCATGCCAGGTATGTGATGGATTGGCTCAATAAAGGAAGCTATAGTCTGGACAAGGGTGTTAATGATGGCACTTTTGGAGATTTTTAGTTCATTGGTTTGCCATAATTAGGAAGCAATTTGAGATCACATAACAGTAGGTTTTTTTGAGAACTTTTTGCTGAGAAGCAAGATATCCATGCAGGAAGTAGATTAGAACGAAACAAGAAGTTGGAAATTAAAATTGATTAAATAGAAGTTATACTTCCTTTGTAAATACGTACTTCATTGACAACTATTATATTTTCATAGGATTTAATTTTTGTACAGATGCATCTTTTTCAGATCCATCCAAGTTCAGATCATAATTCCTGTAATTGTTTGAGGTAGTAGGGCCTTAATTTATAGTCGTTTTCCTTTTAATGCCATTTAAATGGAACCTTCCATTTCCTTCTCCCTTTACTTTGCTTCTGACATTTTAATTTGTTAGCATTTTTCATCCATTCATGCACTGCCTGAAGCACACCTTGAGTGCCTGAAGCTACTTTGTTTTAACCTTAATTTGCATTCTTTACATGCTATATTGCAAAACTAAATTTGCATTAGCTGTCACTTTATCATTTTGACAGCCTCTTAATCTGCACTTCCCCTTTGCCTCTGTGAAGAATAAATAAATGAAATTACATGTTGTTGTAGTTCAGAAATCATGTAATGATATCATTAACATATTAGGGGAATAGTTATCAAAAACATTACATGGTGCATTGTTTCTTTCTATCTGCAAGGGAATCAATGAAGATAAAGCTTGGCAACATTTGCAGATCGTGTATTTAAACAAGTCTGTTTAATGTTAAAGTTTAGTTATATTACTGGACTCTTCTCTGAATGATTTTTTCCCCATGAAATAAAGTATTACTGAAATTGGTCATTGATGTGACCAAGGTGACAAAAAAAACTGGATGCATACAGCCAAAATCCATGTTCATTAAGAGTTTGTAAGTGTGGCTCAGGGCTTAAGAAGCTCGCCTTGTTAGCTGGAAGGTCTGCAAGTCTGCAGTTCAAAATTCGAATACTGCATGAAGAAATGAGCACCCACCTCTGTCTCAGCTCCTGCCAACCTAGCAGTTCAAAAGCAAGAAATTGCAAGTAGATAAATAGGAACCACTTTGGTGAGAAAGATCTTGGGGACATGAAAGGGGCCTCATTCAGACATTCCTTGAGCGGAGTTCCTCCTGCAAAAATCCTTTCAACCCAGAAAGTTCCTTTGTGTACTTCTGACAAAAACAAACAAACCAAAATGTGTTGTCACATTTCTCTGTATTCTAGAAAATTCAACTGCTCATGCCACTGTGGCATGACACTATCAATGCTGTGGGTAAGGGAACACCATACAACTTTTAATAAAGTTAGCATTTTGCTGTGTTCCTTGAACAAAATTCCCTCTTCACTCTTGAATCTATTCATTTGAAATAACATCTTTAATTATTTTTAAAGTTGGTTCTGGTGTGTATAGTTATACCACCAAGAGGTAGAATGATAGTTTAAACACTTTAGGTAAGTTTGGATCGGATAATATACATGTCTCCTTACAGAAGTTGTTTGTAATGTTTTTCTTTAATTTTCTTTTTGAAAAGCAAAGGAAAACATCCTGTTCAAATACCTATGTGTTTAAGGGTAGCCCTGGAAGCAGCTGCCTTAATGGAGAGAAATGTATTCAAAAACTATTTACAAAATTAGTCACGTGAGTGGATGTGCAATCACACTTACCCATATTGCAGATGCCACTTCTGTGATTATCCGTATATGTGCAGCAAATTGCAAAATATACTACTCTAGCTGTTTTTGGAACACCTATCATTTTTGGGACTGTACATATTTCTGCCTCTTCTTTGAAATTCTTGGAATTGAGCAAAGGGAAGTCTCTAGCTGCTCTGCCAAATGGACCAACACTATTTTTTGTGGTTGTCTAACCTTTCTGGACTGTTCTGTGAAGCTTTCTTTTAAAAAGTTAAATGTAGTGTTGCATTGTCAGCGTAAGTGGAATTAGAAAGTCTGCTCCAGAGGATTCCCCAACCTCTCAGGGCTATTTTTGGGCCCATGAGGGGCTGCTGTGTGAAGAGGGAATCATTCCATCCTAGCTATTCTGAATTCTTCCATTTTAACAACAGAAGATCTTGCTCTAGGACAGTGATGGCGAAACTTGGCACTCCATGTGTTCTTGGACTTCAATTACCAGAAGCCCAAGCCAGCACTCCAGCTGATCAGGGCTTCTGAAGATTGAAGTTCAAGAACAGTTGGAGTGCCAAGGTACACCATCACTGCTCTAGGATTTCAACCTTGTGTACTTGAACTTTGAGGAATTTTCTTCCAAGTAAAAGACCTAAAATGTAGCTGCATTTCCTTTGTTGCAGAATGAACATTAATATTTTATTTTCTTAGATGAAGGGATTAGCTGAATTGGGTGTATGTGTGCACGCACATACCTGTACATATGCATTTATTGTACAGGAGATGGTCAAAGATGCATACCCTAAGAGAGTGTATGCAAGCAGTCAAAATTAAAAAGCTTAGTGGGAAATTGAAGTTTACATTGTTTACTTATACAGTGATACCTCATATAACAAAAATAATTCATTCTGCAAGGCTTTTTGCTATGCATTTTTTCGTTATACAAAGCATGCTTCGTATAACGAAATTTCCTATGGGATGCTTTGTATAACGAAAATCTCCATAAGGATGCATTGAAAACCACCCTGGAAGAAACATTACTTTGTGTAATAAAAATTTCGTTATACAAGGCAACATTTTTCTTAAAATTCATTTTGTTATATCAGTTTTTCGTTATAAGAGCCCTTCATTATACAGGGTTTTACTGCTCTGCTTTTGAAAGTAATCACTATTTTAAAAGAACAAATGGAAAGCAATAAAATACAAAGTTTAGAATCCAGTTAAACTGTACAGTATTACCATAGTTATGATATGCAGCTATGCAAAGGTGGATGTAAAAAGAAAAAAAATGGAGTAAAGGAGGGTTACTATAACTTAAATACAGGTCACCCCTCCCACCATATCAGTTGGTTCAATATCTGCAGTTTCAGTTGTCCACAGGTCCAAAAATATTCAGTGACAAATCTCTGAAATTCATAGTATATATGTATTTCCAAGACATGTTACCATGTGCCTACAATGTGATGTTGAGAATGAACGGACTGCTTCTGGGGGAATTCCAGAGTGGACTTGAAAAATCATTTGCAGCACCTCTCTGTTTAAATGACTTGAGTATTTGGGCTACAATATGGGCTTTGCTGCTTTTCAAGGTTTCAGGTACAGTATCTGCAAAAAAATCTTGAAATGTATCCCCCCCCAATGGATATGGAGTATGTGTGACCTGTATAGTGGTGGTGAACCATGGCACTCCAGGTGTTCTTGAACTTCAGTTCCCAGAAGCCCTGATCAGCAGGTGTGCTGAACCCTGAGCTTCTGGTAATTGAAGCCCAAGAACACCTGGAGTGCCATGGTTCACCACCACTGGTTTATAGCTTGGAGGCAGATTCTTTACTGTGAAACTTTGACTATTCTACCTCTAATCACCTTCCTTATGTGTCTATGTAAAACCTACCTTTAAAAGCTGCTTTTAGCAATCTGGTGAAATGTGAAAATGAGTAAACTCTTATTTTATGATTGGCACTTTTCAGACTAGATGTGATTGATGGTAAATTATAAATTATATGAATTGTATTATAATTTGGGATTAATTAAAAGAAAAAGTGGTAGTAGCTGGAATATATGGGGGAATTATATGACAAAGTATGACTTATTGAACAAGTGCTTTGGTTCTTTTATTGATTTACCATCCTGGAAGTGAATACCAGTAGATGAGAATCTGCCATTTTTATTGTAGTCTTGACTTACATTTTTCTGTCACCAGTCGTCAAACACTGTCATGTTCTGTCATAGTTTCAGGCTTTTCAAGCAGAAGTCTATAACAGGCGTTAAGTGCTGATGGAGTGCAATGGTAGGTAGATTGAAAAACCCCATAAAATGTAAAAACAATTGTACGTTATGGCACAGATAAAACTATTTCTAGATTAAATGATTGGCCATATGTGTGTATCTCTCTCCCTGAAAAGAGAGGAAGCATATCCTGTTGCTAACTCTGCATGAAACTGCAGTGTTAGGGAATAATGACCAGATGTTTCAGTCTCAACAGACAGCTTGTTATGTGAATCTCCAGAAATCTCTATTGCTTTGATCAAACACACCTTGAAGGAAAAAGTAATTGAATAGAGGCTGTCAAAGTTTATAATCAGTAAACTTTCTCTTGACCTTTACTTCCTGCTTTTGATATATCTATATATGTTGATAAGCATATGGTTACTGTTTTCAATTTATCCAGCTAATAAGAGTGATCATGGTATTTTGTAGCCAGTCGGATGTTGACATTTGTGGGGATAGCAGAATAAACAGTTTGTAGCTAAAATTGGAAGGTGATACAATCTTCAATGTAAATTAAATACACTAGTTTTGAAACTCTTTTGGGCAGCATGTAAAGTATTTTGGATTTTTATTACTTCACGATTTTAAGGAATATTATACTCCCTATTAGAGATGTAAAGGTGGGGGGGAAACCTGGGGAAATTGGTTTTTTCCACTGGGAAAATTGGGAAGGGAAAATTGACTTGGGGGGAAACGGAAAAATTGGGAGGAAACGCAATCGATACTTCTACAGTTCATGGGTATGAGTTATTTTGAAAGAAAAGCCTTTAGCAGGCTGGGAGCATACAATTCCACATGGCACAGAGCACCATAAATGCGCATAAGTCATGCGCTTGAGATGTAAACCTTCCGTGAATTTTGAAAGGAGGGAAGTTTGCACAAGTAAAGGAGGGAAGTTTGCACATGTCGAGTGTGCAGGAAAAAATAAATGCATTTCAAAAAACGATAGATTTTTCCAAAAATGTCCTTTTTATTCCTTTGAATTTTATTTCAGATAGTAGTTCCCAAAATCATTACATGGCTTACGTTACAAAATGAGGTTTACATATACCATTAAGTAAAACATTTCTTTTACTAACAAAAAACTACAATGATCCATTTAATTGAACTAATAGAATGATTATAATTGGAAATTTTAGACTAACAAAATTCAGTGAGTAAATAGAAGATAACAAAGTAATGAGATTTTTTTACATTACGTTCCCAAAAACTTCTATAATTTTAATTACTTCCACACTCATCAGATGAGTCAAAACTTGTACTTTCTTCAGCTTCAGTTGTAACGACACTACTGTATTATTTTGAACACCCACTACTTTTCTTTTCCTCCAGAAGCAGGTGGGAACGTTTAGCCACTAATTTATTGACTCTTGTATTCATCAAATATTTCAAGCCGTAGTGTGTGTTTCCCCATAGGCAGACCAGATGAGTTCATAAGATGCTCATGTTAGGAGAATGCATAACAGTTTTATGGCCACACCACTAAGGATCTGACTTTTGCAGAACCCCTTACACCATACAAATGGTGAAGTGTGCTCTTTACTTTCCCACACAAACTGTTTGCTCCAAAAACCCATCTTTGCCTTGTATTCTGCTATGTTTGCAATAATTTTGCCCCAATCATGTCCCATTTCTTCTGAATTAGTTGTTACAAATTCCATTGCCCTGGAGACCTCATCATCTGATAAGTGTTTTCCTTGAAAACACGGATCAACTGGAGTTGCAGCAAAATAAATATCTCTTCAACAAAAGTTCTTTCTTTCCCTTATTATTTCCAAAAATCTCTGCTCCTCATTCTTTAGACTGGGTGTTTTTACTAACAGTCCTTCAGGTCCTGTTATTTTCCTTGTTATTTCAGAAAACATTTAAGGTACCTGAGACAAACGTGCATTATCAGATTCTATTCTTGCTATAGCAGTAGTTATGGGCTTTAGAAGAGCAGCTGTACATTCTACATGAGCCCAGAATACATCATTGTCCAAAACAATCTTCCTTATTTGTTTATTGAGTGGTAAACCATCTTAAATAAAAGTTGCTTGTAGAGCTTCCTTTTCCATCCAGGAGACTTTTCAGTGTCATTGTTATTCCTTGTCATCTGGTAACAGATGGCAGTTTCAGTGTTCTTGCAGAATTCTTCCAAGACCCTTTACTTTTCTCCTTTTGAATGCTCATAAAAGTTTGTTGATTGATGTGATGTTTCTTAACAAATTTGATAATTTTATTGGCACCTGACTGAAGATCTTCCACTGCTTTTAATTTCATTATGTCATGAAATAGCAAATTTAAACCATGTGCTGCACAACCAAATGTTTTCACTTGCAGAATTTTTGTGTGGATGATGTTCCATGCATGTTTCATGGCTGCTAAAAGAATTTTGAGAGTGCCATGGACAGCAAAGAGAACAAATAGGTCGATCTTGGAAGGTCAAATATTGACGATGAAGTTAAAGTACTTTGGACATCAAATGAGAAGAGAGGGATCACTTGAGAAAGCCTTGATCCTGGGAAAGGTTGAGGACAAAAGAAGAAGGGTTAGGTAGAGAATGAGATGGCTAGATGGCATTGTTGATGCAATGGGCACAAAGCTGGGCAGGCTGAGGAGGATGGTGGAGGACAGAGGTGCCTGGTGTGCGGTGGTCCATGGGGTTGCAAAGGGTCGGAATCGACTGTGTGACTGAACAACAACAACATGAAAAACTCAAAACAAAGGGACAAATCAGAGGAAACAGGAAGGATGCTCAGCACATTAGATGGACAGAAAGGGATACAGTGTTGTAAGGAACAATATTGCATAGGGACATGGAATGTAAGATCAATGAACCAAGGAAAGCTGGAAGTAGTAGAAAAGGAAATGAAAAGAATAAGCATTGATATCTTGGGAATCAGCAAGCTAAAATGGACAGGGATGGGCGAATTCAGCTCTGGAAACCATCATATCTACTACTGTGGACAAGAAAACCTCAGGAGAAATGGAATGGCCATAATTGTAAATAAAAGAGTGAGAAAAGCAGTAATGGGATACATTCTCAAAACTGATAGAATGATGTCCGTCAAACTACAAGGCAAACCATTTAATATCACTGTAATCCAAATATATGCACCAACCACTAGTGCAGATGAAGCCACAGTAGACCAATTCTATGAGGACATACAACATCTTATAGAACTGACACCAAGAAACGACGTCCACTGGGATGCAAAAGTAGGAAATCAAAAAGTGGACAGAATAACAGGCAAGTTTGGCCTGGGAACACAAAATGAAGCAGGGCAAAGACTGATAGAGTTCTGCCAGGATAACACACTAGTCATAGCAAACACCCTTTTCCAGCAACACAAGAGGAGACTCTACACATGGACATCACCAGATGGCCAACATCGAAACCAAATTGACTACATACTCTGCAGCCAAAGCTGGAGAACCTCCATACAGTCAGCAAAAACAAGACCTGGAGCGGACTGTGGCTCAGATCACAATCTACTGATCGCAAAATTCAGGCTCAGACTAAAGAAAATAGGGAAAACTAATAGGCCGGATAGATATGATCTAGACAACATACCCAAGGAATACACGGTGGAGGTGAGGAACAGATTCAATGGTCTGGACCAGATAGAGTACCAGAAGAATTATGGACAGAGATGATAGACATTATGCAGGAGGCAGGAAGGAAAACTATACCAAAAGAAAAGAAGCGCAAAAAAGCAAAGTGATTGTCGGACGAGGCTCTTAAAATAGCAGAGGAAAGAAGGAACGCAAAAGGCAAAGGGGAAAGGAAAAAATACAATCACTTAAATAAAGAATTTCAAAGAAAAGCAAGGAGAGATAAGGAAACCTACCTAAATGAACAGTGCAAAGAAATAGAGGAAAACAACACAAGAGGCAGGACTAGAGATCTCTTTTTAAAAATTGGGGAAGTCAAGGGAACGTTCAAAGCAAAAATGACCACGATAAAAGGCAAAGATGGCAAAGAGTTAGCGGATGCAGAAGAGATAAAGAAAAGATGGAAAGAGTACACAGAGGAACTTTACAAAAAAGACCTAAACACCCCGGATAATAACAATGAGGGGAAAATTGAACTTGAACCAGACATCCTAGAGAGTGAAGTCAGAAAGGCCCTAAAAAGCACGGCAAATAACAAAGCCAGTGGAGATGATGGTATCCCAGTTGAATTCTTCAAAGCCCTAAAAGATGATGGAATCAAGCTACTACATGCTACATGCCAGCAGATTTGGAAAACGAAACAGTGGCCACAGGATTGGAAAAGATCAGTATACCTCCCAATCCCAAAAAAGGGCAATGCCAAAGAATGTTCAAATTATCGAACAATTGTGCTCATCCCACAAGCTGGCAAAGTGATGCTCAAGATAATACAGGATAGACTGCAGCAGCATGTAGAAAGAGAACTACCAGAGGTGCAGGCTGGGTTCAGAAGAGGCAGGGGGACCAGAGACCACATTGCCAACATACGTTGGATCATGGAGAAAACAAAGGAATACCAGAAACAAGCTTACTTCTGCTTCATTGACTACACCAAGGCCTTTGATTGTTTGGACCACAACAAAATGTGGCAAGTAATTAAAGAGATGGGAATACAAGAACACGTCATATGTCTCATGAGAAATCTGTACATGAGTCAAGAAGCAACAGTTAGGACAGAACATGGAATGACAGAGTGGTTTGGAATAGGAAAAGGAGCAAGACAAGGCTGCATTTTGTCACCCTGCTTATTCAGCTTATACACAGAGAACATAATGTGCAATGCAGGGATGGAAGAATCACAATATGGGATCAAAATTGCTGGGAGAAACATCAACAATTTGAGATATGCAGATGATACCACCCTAATGGCAGAAAGTGAGGAAGACCTAAAGAAGCTCCTGATTAGGTTGAAAGAAGAGAGTGCAAAAGCTGGCCTGAGACTCAATATCAAAAAAAACCAAGATAATGGCAACAGGCCATATCAGTCCCTGGAAAATAGATGGGGAAGAAGTAGAAGCAGTGACAGATTTTACTTTCTTAGGATCTAAGATCACTACAGATGGAGATTGCAACCATGAAATAAAAAGGCGACTGATTCTTGGGAGACAAGCTATGAAAAACCTGGGGAACATAGTGAAAAGTAGAGACATCTCACTGCAAACAAAGGTCCGCATAGTCAAAGCAATGGTATTTCCGGTGGTAATGTATGGCTGTGAGAACTGGACCATTAGAAAGGCTGAGCGCAGAAAAATAGATGCCTTTGAGATGTGGTGCTGGAGGAGAGTTTTGAGAGTCCCTTGGACAGCGAAGAGAACAAATAGGTCAATATTAGAAGAGATCAGTCCTGTGTGCTCCTTAGAAGGACAAATAACAAAAATGAAGCTGAAGTATTTTGGACATCAAATGAGAAGAGAGGATTCACTTGAGAAGGCCTTGATGCTGGGGAAGGAGGAGGGCAAAAGAAGAAGGGGACGGCCAAAGATGAGATGGCTAGATGGTATTGTAGATACAATGGGCACGGGGCTGTGTGGACTAAGGAGGATGGTGGAGGACAGGGGTGCCTGGAGAGCGATGGTCCATGGGGTCGCAAAGAATCGGAATCGACTATGCGACTGAACAACAACAACAACATTCTTTACCAAATATGCATTTCTTGTACTGTTTATACACATATAAAATAAAAAATCTGAGTGTAGCTTGCCGAAATTACAAAGAAATAGTATTTTCTCAATTTTCTGGGTTTCCCCCCCAAAATTCCCAGGGTTCCCCCCCCTCCTTTCAAAATTCCCAGGAATTTTACATCCTCACTACCTATCATTCAGTCTTAATCTCTTGGTATTTAACCAGCATTTGTATGTTCATATTCCATCTATCAGTGATATTATGGATTCCAAATTTACAAGCCTTTTTGTTGTTATTTTCTAGACTAACCTTGGTCAGTTGGGTATCTTTGATGAGCCTTGTTCTCGTGTATATTTTTTAAATTGCATTTTTCTGCTTCTGTATCTCTCACAGTTCAAGAATATTGATGCCTTTTTATTTCTCCATGACACTCTCTGTCTCCAATCTTTTGTCAGCACACAGCATCTGAATCTGCTATTAAAAGAAGTAATCTTTTGAATTCAGTATGCCTTGTAGTTATAGGTGTGAAGCTGTTCATATTTCAGTATTCTTCATATGAGCTGCATAGTGCCATTATGCTCTTTAGTGAAGTCCCATTCTTTTTGTTTGGTTTTCTGCAAGAGAAATACTAGTGTATTGTTTTCATACCTATAAGCTAGACATTGTAGAAAACTGCCTTTTACATTTGTATAACTCAAACAAAAATAGAAACAGAAGTACTGTAGTTTGGTACCTTGAAGTCTAACAGATTTATATTGGTATAAACTTTACCAGATTGCAATCCACTTCTTGGGTTTTCAGTTGTTTAGAATACTCTTGCTTTGTAGACAAAGTTGCAAAACACTGTCATTAAAGTAGGATCTTCCTTGTTTAATTTGTGATACTTATGAATGCTAATATGCAGAAATCAAAGTACTGTACAGTAAAACCTCACATAAAGATCGCCTTGCTTAGAGACTAACTCACTTAAAGAGCAGAATGTTCTCTGAATTGTCGGCTCGCTTAACAACTAGAACCAACCAAAAACTTGCTTAACAACTAAATCGGGGTTTATAATCCCCCACCCCATTAGAAGTTACAATCAGTCACTTACAATGGTGTTCCGCTTAAAGAGCAAACATGCCTAAAGAGCAATCCCGTGGAACACATTGTGCTCTTTAAGCGAGGTACCACTTGTGTTCCTAGAAAGCTATAAGTAAACCCTCGATTAATGTTTCTTGGTTCCCAAGGTCGCGTCGTTATCCGAGAAATGTCGTTGTCCGGGAGGCAGAAGAACGCTCACCCTCCAGAGGGGAAATCGGCCTAGCGTCGTCACCACTGAATTTTTTCCCACCCATTTTGGCTTCTCCGCAAGCGTGGGTGCCTCTGTTATGCTCCAGGGAGGTGAACTGCATTGTTTCCAACCCCCAGAGACCCCGCTGCCGCTGCTCCATGCCAGAACAGCGGGGAAACCTCTTTTGTCAGCTTGAGGTTTTCCCTTGCAGCAGTGGCCGGGTGGTGGTGGTCGTGGGTTGTTGGAAACAATGCGGATTGCTTCCCTGGAGCATAAGAGAGGCAGCCACGCTTGCGGAGAAGACAAAATGGGTGAAAAAATTCTATCACCACAGAATTTTTTCCACCCATTTTGGCTTCTCCGCAAGCGTGGGTGCCTCTGTTATGCTTCAGGGAGGTGAACTGCATTGTTTCCAACCCCCAGAGACCCCGCTGCCGCTGCTCCATGCCAGAACAGCGGGGAAACCTCTTTTGTCAGCTTGAGGTTTTCCCTTGCAGCAGTGGCCGGGTAGTGGTGGTCGTGGGTTGTTGGAAACAATGCGGATTGCTTCCCTGGAGCATAAGAGAGGCAGCCACGCTTGCGGAGAAGACAAAATGGGTGAAAAAATTCTATCACCACAGAATTTTTTCCACCCATTTTGGCTTTTCCGCAAGCGTGGGTGCCTCTGTTATGCTTCAGGGAGGTGATCCGCATTGTTTCCGACCACCCGCAACCCCCACCCTGCCCCGCCGATGCTCCAAGCCAGAACAGCGAGGAAACCTCTTTCGTCAGCTTGTGGTTTTTCCTTGCAGCAGCGGCTGGGGGATAGTGGATGGTCAGAAACAATGCAGATCGCTTCCCTGGAGCATAACAGAGGCAGCCACACTTGCAGAGAAGCCGAAATGGGTGAAAAAATTCCATGGTGACTGATTTTTTTTCACCCATTTCGGCTTTGCCGCCGCCTCAGCCCCCTCTGGAAGGCTCAAGGGACCCTATCCACGCTGTTTTTGACACCCTGCAACCCCTCTTGGCAGTGCTGCAATGAAAAACCTCCAGTTTACGAAGGAGTTTTTCCTGGTTTTTTGCCTTCTAGCAGCGCAGGGGGAACTCGTGGGAGGTCTGAAACAGCATGGGATAGGTCCTCCTAGCCTCCCATACACTCCTGGGTAAGTGGGGAGCTGGACACCAGGACCTGACGATGGCGATATTTATAGATAGGAGACCAAACACGATCTCCCGTATGACATTACGTCGTTGTCTGGGGGAGCACTTTTCAGAAAATAATGCATCAGTAACCGAAAACAACATTGTCCGAACGCATCGGTAATCAGGGATTTACTGTACATTGCTCTTTGGAGTCTCTGAGGTCATCTCACAGCAATTGCTTGAAATAATTTCTTCAACAAGCCTTGGAAATGCAGGGAAAAGGTGTTACCTTATTGGATCACTATAAATATCCGAGAATTCCACAAGCTTTTGGGATTAAAGATCACTTATTTAGGGATGCACCGATTTCTAATAGGTAGTGCAGGGAAATTATCAATGAGAGTCCCAAAGGTAACCATCCCATAGAAACTGTTGCTTTTTATTTGAAAATCCAACATTTCTGTATATAAACCATGAAGTTATGCAATGCTGCTCAATCCTCGTCCAGATAACATATCACAAAGGAAATATCCATGTTATTTATACTAGAAGTGCTTAACTTATATATCTTGCATTAAAAATGGGAAGGATTTGCATGGAACTGCTGCAATTTACCAGTAATACATAATTCTCAGAATTTGTACTGTATTTGGTTTTTTTATTCTATTAGTATGATGAAAGTCCTCCTTTTTATCTCTTAGAAGAATATATTTCATTTGTGAGGCTTTGTTATGTCTGGTAGTAGTGAGAAGCACATGGATAGAACATGAATATTCTGGCAGTGATAGGGAACACAAACTCTAAATCTTAACCTATAAATCCAAGGGTTAACCGTTGGAACTGGCTATAGGTTGCTATGCCTCGCCCTACTTGCCTGCACTCACCCTTCGTGCACACGGCCGATCTGGGTACGCAGGTCAACGAAGGATTGAAAAAACCGGCAGTGGGGCAACAGCCCCACAAACGCGAAGAAAGGGAAACAACTTCACTTCCCAACATTCCTTGCGCCGCGCCGCGCCAGAGCCAATCAGGCTGAGAGGCTCTCGCACGGGGCAGCGTTCGGAAACGCGCCGCAGCCAATCAAAAGAAAACCATTTTTAAAAAACGCAGCACAAACAGAAAGCACCAACCCATTACTACAAGCCCCAGCGTCCTGCGCGCCATGAGCACGCAGAACGCTGAGGAAAACGGCGCCCAAAAAATTAAAAAGAAAAACAACTCACCGCGTCACAGCCAAACACACACCAGCCGGCTTTCTATCCCTCACCCACGGCGCCTGAAGGACCCGACTGGAGTTTCCCCTTTAATATCAGTGGGTGGGGGTTGCGATCCCCCTCTCCGCTCCTACCCTAGGGTTGGGAGGTTTGTGGGAACAAAAGGGGAATGTTTCCCAAACCCTTCTGGACTCCAGGGAGAGGGGATCGATTCCCACCCCCCCTCCTTAAAAAAACTCCGTCTTTTCTACTCTTTAAAAACGGAGTTGTTTTAAGGAGGGGGGGAGGGAATCGATCCACTGTGCCTGGTCTACTGGGTCCAGAAGAGTTGGGGGGACATACCTCTTTTGTCCCCACAAACCTCCCAACCCCAGGGGAGCCAGCGGAGAGGGGGGTCGCAAGCCCCACCCACTGATATTAAAGGGGAAACCCCGATCTACTTTCACAACTACACACAAACAAAGCACCGTAAAACAATAAAGCCCCCCTCCCCACCACCTAACCCACCCTTACTAACCCCCAATGACCATGCCCCCCTCCCCACCACCTAGCCCACCCTTCCTAACCCCCAACGACCATGCCCCCCTCCCCACCACCTAGCCCACCCTTCCTAACCCCCAACGACCATGCCCCCCTCCCCACCACCTAGCCCACCCTTCCAAACCCCCAATGACCATGCCCCCATCCCCACCACCAAATAAATAATTTTTTTAAAATTACTAAAAACACTCAAACACAGCCAAAAATACACAAAAACAAAAACACCAAAAACAATACGAAGTAAACAAAGACACAATCAAAAACAAAACAAACAGACAAAAAATACAAATTCCAACCCCCCTCCCCCCCCCGCCCACACACACACACAAAAGAAAGAAAACAAGCAAACTTACCAAAACGTGCTACCTCCACCAGGACTGGAAAAGAAATGAATACAGAAAGACCCTACTTACCAGAAGAAGCTCCACCCAGAGGCCAGGAGAGAAACAAAAGTCTAAATACAATAACCCCTACCAGCACCACCTGCTGGCCACAATAGTAAAAACAATTCAAAAACACATAACAGCCCCAAACAAAACACAAATTCACAATTTTACACAAAAGGTCACACCAACAAAAACAAGTAAAAAAAATTACACTAAACACACTTTCACAAAATCACAAATATATGTCAATAAAATACAATAGAAACTTTAAAAAATCCTGTGCTGAGTTATTATATCATACTTTCTTCTTTTATTAATCCTCAAAAAAAACCAAAAAAGCAGATCACAGTTAATAACAGCCAAGCCAAACAAATTTAACATAAATAAACATTTAAAAAATTAAAATTACAGACTAAGCAATTTTTTTAAAAAAAAACACAATTTAACCTTCCAACACAATGTAAAACTATTGCAAAAATAAAATTGGCTCATTTTTAATTAAAAAACACGGGGGGGACGCCCGGCAACGCCGGGCAACCCTTGCTAGTATGAACCTAAAACAAATGAATGGGTGAAATGTAAGGAAAGCAGCAGCCTGGCTTTGGATAGCGTTGAGCAGAACAATATTTAGTTTCAGGTTGAAAGATTGTACAGTTCATAGAGTATTGCTTACTTATAATTTATTAATCTAATGAAGCTGAAAAATTCTGTAGTAAAAAGAAACAGTGTGTCAGCATGTAGATGAATTCTGTGCACAATGAAGCACCTTCTGCTTTTAGAAGTAATGGAGCTTGGACTAAGTGTGTATTTGAGGTCCAACTTACACACTTAACCTTTCTACAACCCAGAGATAGCTATCATTAATATTTATTTGTAATGGGAAAGTTATCATTTATTTGAAGTCTTTTAGGAAGTAATTGTAACTTACATTTTAGTGTAGTGATACTGTGCCCTTAATTCATAGTCCAGATTGAGACAATAAAGCAGCCACCACAATTAAGAGAAATTATAATGACATTAGCTGGCTGATCTTTGATAAACTAAAGAGTTTAATATTGTTTCTTTGTGACACACTGGCTGGAATCCTGTTGTACAGATCTGCTTGTACAATGGGAATAGTATCAGCAGCAAATTGCTACTTATTAAAGGTTCTGTTGGGTAATTTTGGGGCTCACATGGCCCATACATAAATCAAGTGTCAAAAACATTGTGGCCCTCTAAGGACTAACTGCTGTAATTAAATGTAAGGTTTTTTGGACCAAGTCAATTTCCTCAAATGAGAGGAATGTGACTATCATGTTTATATTTGGCACCATGACCAGATGGAAATGCAGATAAAAGGCAAAGTGACAATGGCTCATTGGTAAAGAACAGACTATCAGGTTGTTAAGATGTCAACTATTAGTATACTAATTAACTTTAATTTGTAAACTTTATGATACAGTACTCTATTGATGACAACTAGGTGAAATTATCTCATTCCTAAATATCAGCTGCATAATTTTTTTGATAAACCTAAAGATTAAAATAATGGCAAATCTAGATAAGAGAGTATTGTTGAATTAATTATTTTATTATGTGGTTTAAAGGGTTATCATCTGATTTGAGCAGTTATATTATGTATGTTTAATTATTTAAAAGGTGGTGCTCTGTAATAATAAAAAGTATACTGTTTGAAACATTCTAAATTAATTTTTCTTTCCTTGCTTCTTTTGACTGTAGTGGATGATCCAGTCCCCTCACAAAGCTGCAACTTTTTTTGGCTGCATTGGAACAGATAAATTTGGTGAGATTTTAAAGAAGAAATCAGAAGAGGCTCATGTGGATGCACATTACTATGAGCAGAGTGAAGAGCCAACTGGAACCTGTGCTGCCTGCATCACAAGTGATAACAGGTTCATTATTTTTTCATAATGACTTTGTCATTTTAGCATACAAAAATAAAATGAACCCATTATTTGATTTGGAATATGACAAAGTCTGCAAGTCCATTTTGGAGGCTATACTCAGCATCACTTTTCCTTCATGTTTATCCTCTCAAAAATCTTTCTTGTTCCTTTTTATCTCTCCCCCCCCCCAAATTTTTCTTTCCCCTTAATTAACCCAAGAGTATCGACCATAGGACATTGTCACTGTGTGTTCCCAATTGCCATTGCTAGAAAATTGGGTTTTGAAACCTTTGTTGAGAAAAATATTGAAAAGGGTTTGAGAAATGGAATAGGGGACTTTAAAATAGCTGTAAAGTAAGGAAGTACTAAATATGAATGGCTCAACACTACCCTCCTCCCATTTATAATATAAAGATGGCTTAATTTGCCTTATAGGAGACCTACAAAGATTATAATATACAGTATATGAATTTTAAGAATGACAGACAGACAAAAACAGTGTTAGCATTGGCATGACACCAGGCGCCATCATTTATCTGTCAAACACAAAGGTACAAAAATATGCATGTATTTTGTGATGGCTCCATGGTTAAGAAGCCTGCCTTATTAGCTGGAACGCCAGCAAGTCAGCAGTTTGAGACCTGGGTACTACATGACAGATTGAGCGCCCATCTCTGTCCCAGCTCCTGCCAACCTAACAGGTCGAAAGCAAAAAAAATGCAAGTAGATAAATTGGGACCACTTCGGCATCACCTGGTTTCTGTGATTTGGGAAGGTTTACACGAAGAGAGTCATTATGAAGGCTGGTGCACTAAATGTTACCTCACTTGGATTTAGGCCAAAGTTTTGAGCACTTTTAATCTGAAAAGATGTAAGCAGCATCTAAATCTAATATCAGAAAGCAGATCATTTTGTTGTTTGATAAAGCAGCATCCTTATAAGCTTTTGTTTCATTTTTCTAAAGAGTAATTTACTCCTGCTGCCATATGTTTGTCACTGTGTGATTTCATAGCAGTTAAAAACAATGCACCTATTCCACAGAATTTAATAAAGCAAGATGAAATAAAAGGTTTGCATATTCAGAACATTTGTACATAATAACAAGATCCAAATAAATTTTATTGGTTTCTATTTTTATTATACCAGTTTGATATGTAAAAATAAAGAGCAATTGTATGTTACGTAACCAATATTTTAAAAAGAAAAATGATCTTTGCTAAAAATTGAGGTCCAAAGAACAGCAAAACTGTATGTGGTTTAGAGGCATTTGGCTTTAATTTTCTTGCTCGCCAACCATTCTACATTATAATTCTATGTTGAAATTGAGAGCACTTGAAAGGGAGATGTTTGGTGTGCATAATTTGAGACAAGAAGACATAGAGGTGGTTTAACAATAAGCTTTGTGATTTTTGCTTTTCTTGCAACAACAACAACACAAGTACATACTTGATGCAACTTTAAAATCCCCTCCATTTCAAAAGAGTGACCTTTAGTATACCAGGAAGAAAAAGTTCTACTTGAGAAATGTATATCTGAAGAATACTTGGCCGTATGACTTACATTGACTTATGTTGTAAAATGTAAGATAATGGTTCTTGAGAGCGGGGAAAGTGAAATGTGTCATCCCCTCCCCAAAGCAAGTATCAGTAATATGAGGAAGATAAATATTTCATCAAACTTCCACCAGGATTTTTACCATAAGCTGCTAAAGTTTGGAGCTGGCTAATATGCTCTTCCCCACCCCTAATTAATATCTCATATTCAATACATTCAGGAAACATATAAGTCAAGATATTTGTTGAGGGTTTACTTTTACAAAATGTAATACTTCTTTTTATCTGAGTATGATAAAACTGTTAGGTCACACTGGGTGGTTTTTTTAAAAAAAACACTTTAATATTCATAGCCTTTAGAAAATCCAACATCTATCCAATCCAATCTCAGTTTGTTGTTGCTTAGCTATTTAAGTGCAAATCAACTGGGCTCCAAAATGTTGTATCCTTTGCCTTCTGTTTCCATCTCTGGCTGAACAGCTTTACCATCGGCTCATCCCATCGTCTGCCTAGTAGTCTTTTGTGGTCCCTTGATATCCAGTCTGTTAGCCAACAGACTAACATTTATGATTATGGAATATTGTTTCTCTGTCCATGATTCAAAATGCCAGGTCATGGCTTGACATTGCTGTGCAGTACAAGTCCATGTCATCAATAGGAAAAAGAATGCCAAGTTTTACATAGCAAAGGCCAACCTAAGTGTTGACAACAACAATGTCAGAAGTCTTATTGGGCTACAGAATCCACTCTTGTATTTGCTTACATTCACAAACAGACACCAAGCAAAGGAAAATCTCAAAACCTCACTCCTGTTTTTCATCACTTAACCACTTCCCACCCAGACACAAAACTTGTCATGCCTTTCCCCCTAATTCCTCTTCCTCCCTTCCTCTGCTTCTCCACCTCCTCTTAACATATTTCAGAGGACATCTGGGTTATCAACCTTCACATCCACCACAACTACCAAACTGGGTATACAGTTGGTTTTTCAGAAAACTTTTCAAAACCTTTTTTGAACTGTGCATGGCTCTTTAAGAGATAATAGGTCTCCCTTGCTCGAAAGCCAGTCATGTCTAACTCTGTGGGGTGGTGCTCATCTCCGCATACAACCAAAGAGCCAGTGCTGTCTGCATCTGCAGACATTTCCATGGTCATGTGGTGGGCACGACTAGACGACAGAGCATACAGAATGCTGTTACCTTTCCTGCCAAAGCCATACCTATTTATCTACTTGCAATTTCTTGCCCCCCTCCTCAACCCATCTAGATCTCCTTGTCAGTCCTCATTCAATCATATCAGAAAGTAAACAAAATGACAAAAAAAATTGTGGCACCTTAAAGACTAACTGCTTTATTTTAATGTTATTCTTTTAAAAGAAGCAAATTTTAACTGTCCATTGAAGTATAGTAGTGACCTAATTTGTTAATAGGGGTGGAGTTCATTTTTAAAATAATTTCTCCAAATATCGCACAGAGCAGGACCAGACCCTTTAGTAAGAGTATATTGAACTTGGTCTTGTACCAAATGTGACTGTAAAATTACAGTTTTGTTTGGACAGCCCCATTTTTACTAATAACTGATATATCTTTGTCTGAGCTGCCCAGTTACCATTGTTGAGCTCTCAAGAGAGCATAATGATGACATCACAGTATATGACATGAACCTGATCTTTTGTTTCTTGCAAGATGCCATCTTGATAATGCTAGTATAGGTTACTGTGAGAAGCGTAGTTCCATTGCATGGCTTGGTAGTAAGCAATCACTGTCAAACATAGTCAGTGACTACTAATCTGCAACTCTAGTTGTTTATTGCTGTGCAGTGCACATGCATAGCAGGAACACAAAAGAGAGCATTGCATTGTGCATTCTGCTATTCAAGAAACTTCTGCACTAATTCACAGAGGAATTTTGAGAACATTTCATTGTCCTAAAAGAGTAAGTAACAGAACTGACTTTTTGTTATTTTAGGTCTCTTGTTGCTAACCTGGCTGCTGCAAACTGTTATAAGAAAGAGAAACATCTTGATGTGGAGAAGAACTGGAAGTTGGTGGAGAAAGCTAAAGTTTATTACATTGCGGTAAGTTTAGTTATCCTTGCAAAATGTTCACTTCTATTCAGTCTTCAACAGTTTAATTACTAGTTGTATCAAATGCAGAGTAAATTTAAATATTCAGAATTACATATTAAGTTTTGAGGGTGTTGTCCTTGTCTCTGGGAAGTATGAAAACCAAATTAATTTATTTATTACAGATTGCTTTCTGCAATATTTTCAGTTATGAAATTTGTGCTGTTCTTACTATAAAGCTGCTAAGTCTGATTGCAATTAAGAAGTATAGAAATCTACAAGAAATTAAAAATGTAATGGGGATGTAATATATAGATTCTGCATCACAGCTGCTGCCATTTTGTTACCTGTGCTATGTGGAAACAGCTGTTAATTTCAAGAAAAACAGATTCATTTTTAAAAGTTATTTCTGTCAGTTAGTGCTAATATTCGTACCGGTGTAGTCATAGTTCTGAATTTCCTTTGTCTGCTATTAATATGGCCAGAGATTCTCTTTATAACAATTAAGCAGTCATGTATCTTGCACAGAATGTACAAAATGTGGAATATCAATTGCACCTGGCACATGATTGAAATTCTATTTCAGATTATACATTTTCTCAGTAGCTTGTTCATTTTTAATGTATACATCCTCCACCCCAAAAACTTGTTTCCTCATGTTATAATACTGATACTTTGCTTAGTTTTGAACTGCGGTCTAATCTTGGGACTAAATGCAGGGAGTGAAAACATGATGGAAGGGTTAAGAATATTTAAACCCTTTTGATTACTTTGTTTGACAGCAACAATATCCTGCTAGGATCCAATGGACATCTTTGAAGTTGTCGCTGGAAATAAAGAGATGGCTGATTTCAAAATGACTGCAATTTAAAATGAAATAAATTTCACTGGTGTCAGATTCCAAGAGTATCATCTAGTACCAACCCCTCTCCACAAACTATTGCAGTACATTGAAGCCCCATGGAAAACATGTATCTAGATCAATGTTTTGGATCAGCAGTGTGCGCGTGCGTGCGTATAACTGGGAATATTAATCCACACCTCAAGAGTCAGGAGTCATTTTTATTGGAGGTATAGTGCATTATTCCACAAAATGGTCCCACAGGACTCCAGCCCCAACAGGGTATATTTAATGAGTAAATGGTATCTGCTATAGCAGTGATGGCCAACCTTGGCACTCCAGGTGTTCTTGAATTTCAATTACCAGAAGCCCAAAGTCAGCACTCCTGCTGATCAGGGCTTCTGGGAATTGAAGTTCAAGAACACCTAGAGCGCCAAGGTTGGCCATCACTGTGCTATAGTATGACTTGACTTGTTCATCAAAGAGTGATAAGTTGGCCCATCCTCTGAATTTGGGTGGAAGCCAGACCTGACTGTTTTGAGTCAGTTCAGTATAAGGCTTTGATGACAAAAAAGTCAGACTGGCTTGGAGCCCACTCACTAGGGAATCCTTTTGAAAAGCTTCAGAGTCCTTGTGTCAAATCACCACAATCGTCAGATAGTTCTTTCATAGGAATGTTTCTCTGCCAGTTGCTGTTTTTCTATGCTATGCTCATGCTATGTTCAGTAAAGCTAGGATATAAAGTCACAGCCACTCCATGTGCTATTCTACAAAAATGAGTTCATTTTTCTTCTTTTGTATCCTGATCTAACCCTGGAATGCCAAACTTAAGTCCTAATTGGTGCATGTTTCCGGCAGTAATTGGCATGCTAGTACAGTAAACGGGCTGGATTCTGTATCTCTCCGCATTCACACCACGTGTTGTTGTTTGCCAGCAGCCCCCACCTGAGCATGTTGGTCTTGCATTTAAGGACTCAACCCTCAGCCTATTCAGGGTCCTCCAAGTGACATAGGTAAAGTTTAGTTCCTCAGCTGTTCCCTCTTTTAATGATGTTTGTTCCTTGCCCCTTGAACTCCTTCCTCCATCTTTTAATTTGGTTTTGCTCTTGTGTGCACTCAAGAATGTTTGTTCTTGCCATAAAGCTCTTCCTAGATCTGAGCTTGCGGACTTGAGGCTCATATCCATTCAAAGAACGTTGAGGTCATTCTCTTGCTTAGTTCTCTTGGTGTCCGCTGCTACTTCTCTCCTGATCTTAGGTGGAGCAATACTAACAAGAGAGTATATTTACTCAACTGATATAGGTTGGAGGCATCCTGTCACTATATGCATGGCTTCATTAACAGCGATGTCAACTTGTTTTGCGTGTGTGGATGCGCTCCATACTGGAGCAGCATATTCTTCTGTGGAGATGCTCAGGGCCATATCTGATGTACACAATGTGGATGGTTGAGTTCCCCATCTGTAGTTTGTGAGTTTCCTGATGATGATGTTGTTCCTTGCACTAACTTTGGCTTTGGAATTCAGGCAGTGCTGCTTAAATGAGAGTGTCTGGTCAAGTGTCACATAGACCAAGGTATTTTGGTGCTGGACAATGCTGTAATTGGTTCCCTTGCCATGTAGCATCCAACTCAATCCTTCCCTGTTAGTTTCGAAGTTGGAAAGCACACACTTGAATCTTGCTTGGATTAGGTTTCAAATGGTTGATGTTGTAATAGTGTCCTAATTCTTCAAGTGCTCCAGTAAGTTCTCCAGCTACCTCATTAAAACTTGTTCCTTGTTGCCTGCTTGGGGTGACACCTCATGTCAGGTATGCTGACTATGAGGCTTATTATCAAGAGCATAGTGCTTGATTTTATCACTTTAAGAACTTGGAAAGGCAGGGAGTGCTATGAGAGTTCATAGTACTATGAATGATCAATTCTGGTCTTATTTTTAGTCTTGCTACCTCCTTGATGACATTCCTACTCTAAATCCTAATAGGACCATTGCTCATCTAGTAATTCCCCACTGAGACAATGGCCTCATTACAACCAGTTTACAATAAATTTATTACAACCTAACTGACATAATCAAGATATGGCCTTCTAGCCGTTATGTTTGGAAATCATAAAGGATAATAGGTTGGGTAATTTTTATTTCCCATTAGGTTCTATAAAATGGCATTCCTCAAAGAACTATTTATCCCATGCACCCTTGCAACTCCCATGGAGGATTACTACTCCGAGCCACCAATGAAGAAATGAGAAAAAGGGTAATGGAGACCCACATGTTGATAATTAAAGCTGCTCTGAAGACCTTCAGCTGTAACTCCCAGGGTTTTGCATGGGGGGTAATTCTAGGCAAATTGTGGAAGTTGCAATCCTATCTCTAAAATTGACAATGAGCCCTTTCTATAAAGAAAGTGCTCTTTTCTGGTGCCTTATTGTTCAACCATCATAATTTTTCTTATCAGTTTGTGAAAGCAATACAGTACATCGGTTTCTTTTATGAGATCTTTACCTATAAGGAGGGACGTTAACCGTTGGAACCTGGCAAAGGCTCCCACACCTGTCCCTACTATCCCCTACCGAGCTGCCCGCACTTGCCTTTACCCGGCCTGACCATCGCCGCAAGGGTCCGGCAGTCGCCAGTGGGGCAACCACCCCACAAACACAAACAAAACAACTTCAAGTCCCAACGTCCTCCGCACCGTGCCCCCACTCAGCCAATCAGGCTGACTGGCGAGAGCAAGGAGAACGTTAGGAAAGCCAGTGTGCCCAATACAAAACGAGCCACAGAAAAAAAGCCGCCGCATGAACATGAACAAAAGAAACAAAACTTCAAGTCCCAGCGTCCTCCATGCCACGACCACTTCAGCCAATCAGGCTGAAGGGCGCAAGCACGCAGAACGCTAAAAAAGCCGTCGCGTGAAAAATAAAATAACACCTCCCACAATGGGAACGCAAGGCGGACGCAGCGCCTCATGGCCTCGCTAACCAAAACCCGCAAAAAACCACGGTAAGACAACTGTCGGCCTTCTTTCCCGGAGCAACGGGGAGAAGAGGAACTCCCTCTCCTCCATGCTGCCCTGCTGAAGACACGGTGAAACCACCACCGGCCTCAAGGTAAGTTGAGCTGTCGTGGGGGGAAAAAAGAAGCAGGCAGCAATTCGTCAGGGGAAGCACCCTCCCTGGCGAATGACTGGATGCTGCCTTTGTACTACCCACACCGCTGTTTCGAAAACTAGCATGAAGCAGTGGTGAAGGTAATAGTAGAAAAGCAGCAGCCAGCAACCCACAAGGAAGAGCACCACCCCTTACGGATCATTGCCTGCCGATCTCCTGTTAGGTAAGCCTGGGCAAAAGAAGGCCGAGAGGAGAGAACCATCATCAAGCTCTTCTCTGCCTCCTTCTCCCACAACCGACCTAACAAACCTTACTAGACAAAGAGCGACCTGACTGCCGGCTCTTCCTTTTCCCCATCGCTGCATCGAAACCTAATTTTGAAACAGCAATGGGGAAAAGAAGAAACAACAAACAGGCCATTCTTCTCCCCACAAAACACAACAACAAAACAGTTAACCAGAATGCCAAGCATCAAAAATAATAAAACATAAATAAACAAACAAATAAACCAAGTAAACAACACAACAAAAAACAACAAACTCAACAAAAAAACACCCAAAATACGAAAGACTAACGAAAAACCATGAAAACTCACTAAAAACACCTATCTACAACATGGAAATACCTAACTCAAGAAACAATAATATCACAAATTAAAAAAATAAATACGGAAAAAATAAAAATAAAAACAGAAATACCCAAAACAATCGAACACATCTAAAATCCAAAGTAAAACCATAAAAACAAGCAGAAACACTTTGGGGGGGTTTAAGTAGAAACTCTACTTAACCCCCCCAGCCCAACACCCCAAAAGAAAAACAGAATAAAAAATCAAGAACACTTACCAAACACGTCCTACCTCCATGCCTCCGGAACAGAATTGTACAAAGAAAGACAATAGCAGTACGCTTAATCACAGCCCCACCTAGAGGCCGGAAGAGTATAAAACAGACAAAAAATATTTCAAAAATCAAAATAAATAAAATAAACAAAATAAAATAAATTAAAAAACTACAAATTCAAATCACAACAACCAAAACCACCCCTAACCAAACACACACAAAAAAAACCTGGCCGAGTGGCCAGGCACAAATATGCTAGTACACTATAAAACATTGTTTTTTAAATGTTTGCTTTAAGAAAACTAATGGCAGAAATATTTGATACTTTTTTTTTGCAAAATGAAATTTATATTGAGCTTTTTTAAAAATACAGATTCAGGGTGGGTAGAAAACTGTTGCCAGTAACAACATATACATACCAGTTTAATAGGGACATCTTGCATGAGCTGTATTTTATGGCAATCAGGAGGGTCCTGATTCCCAGGAACAGTTGTACGGAACACAGGGCTGCAGTGAGAAAGAGAGAACAGAAAAAGCTTCATTGGACCAAAGCCAACCAATGAGTCATTTTTTGAGAGAAAGAAATTTGCAGTGAATCATTTGGCAGGCACTTGATACTTCCCTCACTATTTAGCATTCAAGGGATCTCCTATATTTATATGTGTGCAATTAAGTTATCACAAGTATTTATGAGACATTATCAAATTGTTTTCCTGCTATCACTTTGGCCCTTCAATTGCAGGTAAACTTCATTTTGCTCACTATTTAGGGGTGGCATGGGCATTGGTTTTCTCATGTGATTTGAAAGCACAATGCATTATTAGAGCACTTACAGCGCCAGTCTAGCTGCAAGAGCCCAGCAACAGCAGCAGGGCTAATTTTTTTTACAAAGAAAGTGTTGAATAAGAGCCAACTGTTTGGTGGCAAAGTCTGTTGCTAGGAAATCAAGGTCCTGAGGCGATTAATGACAAAACAAGCAATAACAAGAAGGCAGAATTACAGATTTAAAAGAGGAAAAAGTGGTTGGTGTTATAATTACCCAAAGAAATCTGTACTCATTAAATAGGCTGTTTTTATGATTGACTTTAATTGGAGGTTAGTGCAGATATTTAGCTCCTTTCCCACCCCTTTAAACACATGCATGCACATAATCTGTAGAACTCCCGACTTGTTTTTCTAAGCATTGCAAGGAACTTGCCCTGCAATTTGATCCCCACTGACAGATGCATTTTCTATGCTGCCATTTTGAATTAGCCTATTGTGCAATAATTTCCCTCAGTTCTTTAGAATAAAAACATCAAGTCCTATTTCCTCAGATGGATTTCACAGAGTAAAAGAATGCACTTTTCAAGGAAGAAGGCAGTTTGCAGCGAATGTGGTGCTTTGAACTTTGCCGAGAAGTCCAAATAATTAGTGATGTTTCTTTAAGAAATAAGAAAAAATTGTCATGGTGCATGGAAGGAGAGTTTCTTTCTTGAAGGTATGCTATTAGGAAACTGTCCCATACATACCAAGATTTACTATATGTTCCTAAAATATTTTGGACATTGAAGTTTAATTTTCTCTTTTTAAAAAGACATTCATTCATATTTTTGGTCTTGAGAATCCTTCCAGATCATGTCACGGGAATTAAAAAATCATTTAGCAATCCATGATAAATAAGAACCAGAGAAACTTCTGTACAGTGGCACCTCAGTTTACGAATTTAATGCATTCTTTGGAATATTTTGTAGAGTGAAAAATTCATAAACCAAAATGCATTTTCCCATAGGAATGCATTGAGAACCAAAAAAATCTTAAATTTATTAAAATAGGCATTATTTTCAATGGATTTTCATTCGTAAACCGAAAATTACATTAACCGAGGCATTCGTAAACCGAGGTACCACTGTATCTTGTCCTATCTTCACTATTCCCTCCTCAAAGCTTTATTAAATCACCTGATTTTATTGCTGTGTAATGGACAGCTCCAGACCTGGTTAATATTATAGGAAAGACATGATAACCCATGTAGGATTATTGTAGGTGGAGAAAAATACATAATAGCAGAATTCTCCAGATGTTTAATTAAATAGTGAAACAATAGAGCCTTTGCAAATTCTGTCCAACCATACTGGCATGTTACTAATCAGATGCCAGTGCCAAGCTGTCTGCTTTGTTAAATACCCAGATTCCCTGAGGCAACAAGACAGCTGCTGTAACTGCTATGAAATTTGGTAGTTCAATCTATTTTTGCTACCCTTGGGCTATCAGAACTACAGTTAATTTAGACCACCCCAACATGTATACTTCAGGGATTTTTTTTCCTAAGCATTGTAATTAACATGATAAAACATCATTATTACTCTGAAGTTGATTGTGTACAATTTTGCATTTGACACCTACAGAGCTGAACACAGCATGCAGTACTTATGGTTCTGAATCTTTTATGCCTCTTTCATCTCCCATTCTATAAATACATATATGTGTGTGAATTTGCACACACATGCTCCACACATGGGAAAGTAAAAGGTAAAGGAAAGTAAAAGACTAGAAATATTCTGTCATTCAGATCTACTGTATTTAAAAGATCCAGTATTTCTGAATGCAGATTTTTAAAAAAATTGTCCTCTGAGTAGGGATGGGGACCAACTCTGGAAAAAATGACTACTGTTACTCTTCTATACTTGATTATATGGCAGAGACATAAAAAGTACAAGTGATATTGCTTAGCATAGTAAGTTATAACTAGAGTAAACCCCTTTGAATCAATTGAGAAAAAAAGTTGATTAACCTAATACCCACTGATTTGATAGTTTTATTATGTCGAGCAATAGGATATCAGCTTCAGCATCATGTTCTTAGCCAACAGTAGTAACTTTTATGCTCTCTTTAAAAAGCTGCAATTAAAGGTAGTCTAGAAACTTTATATAGTAAAAATTCAGACAAAATAAGGTAGGTGAGACAGTTTAACCCCAACTTACAAATGTTCCAATATTCACTTTTTAAAGACTTAATCTAAGGTAGTAGCATTAACTTTGAAAGCAATAAGATGAGATTCTTTGGTCCCTTGTCACCATATAAAAATTGTCAAGCCCACCACTACACAAGGTTGCCATGTTTTGTGGATATACTGGTACCCAGAAATTTTGTAGTGACCGAAGTATAATGAGAGTGAGCAGCATAGTTAATGGAAAGTAGGTGAGGTGTGAAATGTATAAATACATAATTAAATAAGATGCATATCCTCTACCAGGAACACTTGCATTGGCAGGACAAGCAAAACCTGGTGACGTCAATGGCTAGAAGAAGAGAGGAATATTTGAGATGGCCACATTTCGATGATGGTTTTCACTCAATTACTATTCACTTGTCTAGGTCCTGTGTCTTTTGGCTTGTCTAGGGCCTCACGCTCACAAAAATTTTCCCAAAACTCTGCTTAATACCACCCCCCTTTTTGCTGCATTTACAATACAATACAATACAATTTTAATTCATATCCCACCCTTCTCGGCCAAAGCTGACTCAGGGCGGCAAATTACAACATGTCAACACCATACAATATAATAGTACAATAATAAACAAGCACAAAAATAGTTTCAGTACAATAATCAATACACAATAATAAACATAAAATTAATCACAATATAAAATATTAAATTAAAGCTACAATAACAATTAACCCTCCAAAGCGACCGCCAGCCGTGCCACTACCTCCCACAGCCAACCGGTCCACAAGGAGAGGTGAAATGGCGACAGCTGAAGGAGTGTCGTTATCAGCTCCTGGTGCTGAAACCCCCTCCAGTCACACTGGACCTCCTCCCACCGGCCCAGCTGGGAGGGAAGGGGGGTTCTTCGAGACTTTGACAGCTGCAGCGAGTCTCGCCATCTGCCCACCGAGCCAGTGGAACTTGCTCTGGCGGTGGTCGAAGCGGGGCAGCTTTTGAGGCCCTTGGGAGCTTTAGCGAAGGGAAAGGATCTGACCCTGTTACGAAGGTGAGATTTCAGAGAGGAACTTTCCTCCGACCTCTTGCAAGCATAATCTGGGCATTTTGTGGATAAAATTACACATGTGGACTGGAATTTCTCCTTCTTAAATTAGGCTTATTCCATTGTACACTCACTTTATTAGGATCAAGGTGAATTTTTGGTTGCTAATGTAAGTCCAAAATTTGTCTGTTCTTTCTGAAAGTTGACTAAAATTACTGTAAAGGAAGATTTGCTCCAAACTAGTTGGATTCCGCATGTCTTAAGTATTTTTCTTTCATTCTATGCAATATTATCCAGTCACTGTACTAAATACAGTGGTCGTGTCACTGGCAGCCTCAATTGTGGTTCATTGTGGTCCTGAAGAATCTTCCTCTTTTTCCAGTTTTGTTTGGAAATAGCCTCAAATATTTACTATATTGTTCATTGCTTGTGAAAGAATGTACTGCTTGGTTGTAATTGCTCACTGTGAAATTGGTTAGTCTTTCACCAATATTGTAGCGACAACGCTTCCCATAGCAAAGCTAAACTGAGCACTTTCCCCCTTTAAATGTATATATTTATAAATTTTATACAAAAATCCAGGATTTCTGAAGAAACGTTATTCATGCTTATTTTAAGTTTTAAGTTTTTATTATGATTTTGTGATTCTTCTTTGAGCTAAAAAAATGTTCTTGTAAAAAAGGTCCTGGTTAATAGTGCAGGAGAGGTGAGAAGGCGTAAAGTTTAAGAAACAAAAAAAGAAGGACTGGGGCAGGTATTTTAAAAGCCACGGACAAAGATCCTAAAAATGAGTGTTTCACATTCTTAGCCTCCCTATATAATTTTTGACGTTTTAGGTATTCTGTGTATTTCTGTAGAATGCCCTGTTTCATGACATAGTGTACATTTTACTTTCTTCACATGCCATTGCTGCCAATTATGTTGCTGATTCCTGCTATATATTCCACAGGTGTTCTCACCAGTAGTTATTTGACATGTCTTAGTTCTATATGCTCTATGCTGTAGTTTTAGACTGCTGTTTTGATCTGTTTTTCTCTCGTTTAATTCTTTATTTTTACCATGTGAACATTATCTGACAGATGAAATCCTTTTGCATAACTAGTAGGGATAAATAGCAATAACATCATCATTTCATGACGTTAATCTTTATTTTAAACTCCCACTCCCTTCTATTTTCAAGACTCCATAAGAATCACGTTTGGCCTTTGGAAGGCAAGCCTTTAATATCAGAAAACCACCACCAGTGATCCAGTGGTGATTTTCAGATATCACAGGCTTCCCTCTTTGTCCCAAGGCTCCCAAAATCTTCCCATGTAGAAAATGATCCCTAGTGAGCCTCAGAACCAGGGGCAGAGTGGGATCAGAAGAATTAGATTAAATTAGATTAAGATGAATGTTGTGGACTGATGACATTGTTACCATTTACTCCTGTGTAGTATTCCAGATTGGACTGGGTGGGTGGGTGTTTCTATAGTTTTGTGGTGGTGGTTCTGCTTTTTTAACATTGAGAGCCACCCAGAGTGGGAGGGCATCCCAAATGGGTGGGGTATAAGTCGAATAAATAAAATAAATAAATCTTTGTTGCTGGGATGAGTATGTAAAACAGTTGGTTACGTATTGTTTCATGTATTTTTACATTTGACACTATTTGTGTCATCCAGCTGAAGATGAGCAGAATTTAATCTTTTATGCCTACAACCATCCTGTTCCTTATAAGCATGTCTTTTATTATTGCACCCTTTGTCTGGCTGCGTACTTTAGTGATAAAAGCTTCTGCAGTTATCCTCTGTTCTTGGCACCTCCTGTTAAATTTTATGCTTTTAAGAGTGACATTTTGTCTTCTTGAAAAGTGAACATCAAACACTTGTTTTACTTTCTCGGGATCTTTTTGCTATTCTGCAGTGAGAGGTAGACAAAAAGGAACATCATCTATCGTTTCCCCTGTTTAAAAATGAGAATGTTCACTTCTTCAAGTCCTTGTAGTTTCTACAGCATACCAAAAGCTACCCTAGATCTCTCAGATCTCCTAATCCAGCTGAGTAGCTGCTTGAATTTTGAAAATTAGATTTTTAATATTGGAGCCATTTATGGTATATGTCCCATAATTTTCCAGGTGTTTCCAGTTTTCATACCTGTCTCTCTCTCTGATTATTGCAGTCTGTTTTTCTTTGCCATACTTTAATAGCTGTCTTTAAATGTTCTTTTTTTATTTTACAGAGCTTCCTCCCTGATATTCTTTTTAAATATCTTGCCTCTATTGATACCTTTTTTCTTTTTGGTTTTCCATTCACCATTCTTGCTGGTTAGAGTCTTTTTTCCTCCAAGTTGGGTCTTCCCTGCTGAGTTAAGAATCCATCAGATCCTAACATCACAAGGATGAAAGAGACCAGGCAGAAGCAGGGACTGAAATGTCTCTCCTAAATAAAATAGCCACTCCTTTACTGAACTCCACTTCTTCCTAATTTCACTACAGCCATACTGAACATACTGCAGCAAATGCAGAAGTTTATTATCTTTTGTTTTATTGACTACACCAAGGCTTTTGACTGTGTGGACCACAACAAAATGTGGCAAGTAATTAAAGAGATGGGAATACCAGAACACCTCATATGCCTCATGAGAAATCTGTACACGAACCAAGAAGCAACAGTTAGGACAGAACACGGAATGACAGAGTGGTTTGGAATAGGAAAAGGAATAAGACAAGGCTGCATTTTATCACCCTGCTTATTCAATCTATACACAGAGCACATAATGCACAATGCAGGGATGGAGGAATCACAATATGGGATCAAAATTGCTGGGAGAAACATCAACAATTTGAGATATGTAGACGATACCACCCTAATGGCAGAAAAGGAGGAAGACCTAAAGAACCTCTTGATTGGATTGAAGGAGGAGAGTCCAAAAGCTGGCTTGAGACTTAATATCAAGAAAACCAAGGTAATGGCAACAGGACCAATCAGTCCCAGGAAAATAGATGGGGAAGAAGTAGAAGCAGTGACAGATTTTACTTTCCTGGGATCTAAGATCACTGCAGATGGCGACTGTAGCCATGAAATAAAAAGACGACTGATTATGGGGAGACAAGCTATTAGAAACCTGGGGAATATAGTGAAAAGCAGAGACATCACATTGAAAACAAAAATTTGCATAGTCAAAGCAATGGTATTCCCAGTGGTAATGTATGGGTGTGAGAGCTGGACCATTAGGAAGGCTGATCGCAGAAGAATAGATGCCTTTGAGATGTGGTGTTGGAGGAGAGTCTTGAGAGTCCCTTGGATGGCAAAGAGAACAAATAGGTCAATACTGGAAGAAATCAATCCTGACTGTTCATTGGATGGACAAATAGTGAAGATGAAGCTAAAGTACTTTGGATATCAAATGAGAAGGGAGGACTCACTTGAGAAGGCCTTGATGCTGGGAAAGGTGGAGGGCAAGAGAAGAAGGGGGTGTCCAAAGATGAGATGGATAGATGGTATTGTGGACACAATGGGCACAGAGCTTGGTGGGCTGAGGAGGATGGTGGAGGACAGAGGTGCCTGGAGGAAAATGGTCCATGAGGTCGCAAAGGGTCGGAATCGACTGTGCGACTGAACAACAATTTTTAATGCATTCATTTCTTTGTTTACTTTTGTAAGCATGTAACAAATTGCTCTGCTAATACATACTAGTAAAGGCTAAAATTATTATAACCACATGGCAGAAAGCTGAGTTATCATTGAAAGATGTAGGTTACACCTGCCATGCAAAGTAGTCAACTATTGGTAGATCTGTGTGTAGGGTTACACTATGTAGTGTAAGAGAACCCTTCAATATTTCCATCTAATCTCCTCATCTGCTGCACTTTGTAGGGAAATGGAAGGAAGAAAATTAAGTTAATTGTAGGTGTGAAACAATTATTAAACGTCAGAACCCATTCTGAGGGGAGAGGGTGTTTGTGTGTGTTTGATAGTTTATTGATTTGACTTACATCCTGCCCAATTGGTGCAAGCACCATGCTCAACAGCTCAAAACATTAAATAAACTTAGAAGAAAGAGAAACAAATTACATAATTCAATACATTGCCAACTAAGGTTACAAGATAAGAATAAAATACCTACCTAGAAGACATCCAAAGTAAACTAATAAACTTTACCAATATAGCATAGACTAATATTCCAGAGTCACGGCTAACTAAACTAAAAAGGAGGATTTTTGCAATTGTCTAATCAGTTTACTAATGAGGGAAATGCTTGTGGAAATAGGAATATTTTTTGTTGTTTCCAAAAAGCCATTAGCATGGAAGCAAATCTAATTTCAACTGTCAACTAGTTCCATAAGGAGGGACCCACAGCAAAGATTTTGATGTAGTCATAACCTTTCTAACTTCTCTGGGTATGACAAGTCATAATTTAACAACCTGGGTTCTCTGGCTTTGTATGTTAGCATGCAGATTTAAGGGATTATACAGTACTTGACCAACAGAGTACCTGAAGAACTAGAGACAGGGGTTCATAACATCATACAGGAGGCAACAATTAGAACCATCCCAAAGAAAAAGAAATATTAAAAAGTGAAATGGCTGTGTGATGAGGCTTTACAAATAGCTGAGAAAAGAAGGAACGTGAAAGGCAAAGGTGAAAGAGAAAGATTCACCCAAATGAATGCAGTTTTCCAGAGACCTTCTTAAATGAACAGTGCAAAGTAATAGAGGAAAACAACAGAAGGGGAAAGACTAGAGATCTCTTCAAGAAAACTAGAGAAATTAAGGAAACATTTTGAGCAAAAATTGCCACAATAAAGAACAAAACGGTAGGGACTTAACAGAAGCAATAGAGATTAGGAAATGGTGGAAAGAATACATAGAATAACTCTACAAGAAGTACCTTAATGTCCCTGACAACGATGGTGTGATCACTTACCTCAAGCCAGACATCATGGAGTGTTAAGTCAAGTAGGCACTAGAAAGTACAGTATTGCTAAAAAACAAAGTCAGTAAAAATGACGGCACTCAATTTGAGCTGTTTAAAGCCCTAAAAGATAATGCCATTCAAGTGCTGCACTCAGTATGTCAGCAAATTTGGAAACTTCAGTAGTGGCCACAGGATTGGAAAAGGTCAGCTTATGTTCCAACTTGAAAGAAGGGCAACGCCAATGAATGTTCAAACTATTATACAATTGTGTTCATTTCACACAGCAGCAAGGCCATGCTCAAGATCCTACTGTCACAACCCTCGCAGATCAGTACCCTGGTAAAGTGAGGCAGGTTTCTCTCAGTAAGCTGCTCTTTGTATATTTTTCAGGGCACACTCCCTCATGCAGCAATTACCGGAACCTCACAGAACCTGTACACAACCCATAGGGCGGATCTCCTTGTCTCCAGGGAATATGCGATTTTCCAGGTTTTGTAACGTGTAAGGCAGAGAGAGTCTTATTGTAACAAGATTAGCCTAGAAAGACTGAGTTCCACTCAGACTTGAAGCAGCAAAGTTTTATTAAAGAGTTTCATCTGAAAAAGACAAAGTACAGAACACACAGAGAAAAATAATTAGTCAGAGTTTCTTTCCCTTTGGCATGATCCTGGACAGGAAAATGCTCTCATTAGATATTTATGCTCTTCTCAGAGGTGAGAGAATTGTATTAGCGAAACCTGGGTCTCTAGCTAACAGTCCCCATCTTAGGGGTGAAATGTGACCCCAGTTATACTCTTTGGGTCCACAGATCTCCTCCCCAGGATGGGTTTGGCTATGATAAGAAAAGCCAACCAAATTAAACCATTGATAACGGTATCCTATTAGGATGGATCGCTCCTACCCCTCCTCTAGGGTTTAGGTGGAGACTCTCCTGGTTGGTTAGAGGTGTGGTCAGGTTAGGGACTTTCCAATGGACTTCCCCTAAATGACTCAGCATGAGTGTCTCTGGCCCCCTCCTGTGAGAAAGTGCCTCTAACATGGATGAAAGATTCAAAATGACTCCTGTCTGGTTCACAGGATCCACAACACCTACAAGCTAGGCTTCAGCAGTACATGGATTGAGAACATCCAGAAGTACAAACTGGGTTCCAGAGAGACAGGGGAACTAGAGACCAAATTGCTAACATTTCTTAGATTGTGGGGAAAGCAAGGGAGTACCAGAAAAACCTTTACTTTTGCTTCATTGACAACGCTAAAGCCTTTGTGTGGATCACAGCAAACTATGGCAAGCCCTTAAAGAAATGGGAGTAGAGACAGACTTTACTTTCTTGGGGTTCATGCAGCCATGAAATCAAAAGACACTTGGGAGGCAAGCTATAGCAAACCAAGGCAGCATAATAAAAAGAAGAGACATCATCCTGCCAACAAAAGTCCACATAGGTAAAGCAGTGATCTTCCCAGTAGTAACGTATGGCTGTGAGAGCTGGACCATAAGGAAGGCTGAGCACAGGAGAATACAGTAAAACCCCAGGTTACAACCACCTCGGTTTAAGTTTGCTGCGGTTTACAATAGCAAATCCTGTGGAAATGCCGTCCCAGTTTACAAATTTTAATGTGTTTTTTCCCAGTTCACAACAATCAATTCAGGACCATTTTTTATTTTTCAGTGCATCCCTATGGATGTTTTGGTTTACAATTTTTTCCGGATTACAACGGAGGCTGTTGGAACAGACCTCTGTTGTAACCCAGGGTTTTACTGTAGATGCCTTTGAACTGTGGTGCTGGAGAAGACCTTTGAGAGTCCCCTGGACTGCAAGGAGATCAAATCAGTCCATCCTAAAGGAAATCAACCCTGATTACTCCTTGGAAGGACACATACTGAAGCTGAAGCTCAAGTACTTTGGGCACTAAATGAGAAGAGAGGGCTCACTGTAGAAGGCCTAGAAAGATCTAAGGCAAAAGCAGAAGGGGTGACAGAGGAAGATGTGTTTAGATAGTATTGTTGGTACGTTGGGTGTAGATCTGGGCAGACTCCAGAGAATTAGGGATGAAAAAGTTGCCTGGCATGCTGTAGTCCATGGTATTGTGAAGGGTTGTATTCGACAGCAGGTGATCCTCAACAATAAATAGTAATGGAAATAAGTGACTGGGAGTCCTTTAATCTCAAAAATCCATGGATGAAATGTGGCAGGTTTTCATACACATATCACAGCAGTAAACGTGTCATAAGTTTTAGAAATATAGATAAAGGGGAAACTTTGGAAAATCACACTACAAATGTCATATTTATTCACTGGAAAGCAGCAGGGGTGCAGGTGTCTCAGAGGCTGGGTCTGCTGATCTTTGTACAAAACGGTGTTCTGTTTTCCTAGTGTGGAATTTGAAGAGGACTGCACTTTAAGATCTAAACTAGAGAACTTGTATTGAAGGAAATATCTTCTAAGGATGGCTAACCTTGGCACTCCAGGTGTTTTTGAACTTCAATTCCCAGAAGCCCTGATCAGCAGGAGTGCTGACTTGAGCTTCTGGTTATTGAAGTCCAAGAACACCTGGAATGCCAAGGTTCACCATCACTGTCCTAAGGTAATCCAGTACCAGGCCATTTGAGATTTTAGGATCAAAATTAACACCTTTTAAAGACCAAATCAGAAGAGGTCTTCTATAGACATTTGCAGAAGCGACTGTGAAGAATTGATTGCAGCTCTAATGAAATTGCATTGTACAGTCTGGGAGTAATAGCAGAGAAACTTTCTTCTATGTGCCCTTCAAGTAGACTACCACAAGAAATGATATTTTGGAGATCTTCACTTCAAAATATCTTAACATTAAGACAGACCTATTATGGGACATGTCATTCCTTAGATAGCTTTAAAAATACAGTAATTCTTAAATTGTGTGGGAAATGCAATTGGTGACTAGAAGAGATTCTGAAAGAGATTATGGAAAATGCCTGATGCCCCAAAAGTCTTGTATTCAAGAATGAGACTAATTCTAGATATTCTGAAGTGTATATGCCCTTTAAAGTAAGTGCTGCTTGACAGCCTTTCCAGGAAGCAGCGTTTTTTCAATTTCCAGAACAAGGATCATTCTACTCTCTTCAGTCTCTTTTTTCTTCTACTTATCTTTTAAGGCCAGGAAATAGTTTAAATTTACAGCCAGCTTTTAAAAGTATGAAGCAAGTTCAGCCCCAAAAGTATTTCCTGTTGGGATATTAATCTAATTCCATGAAAGTAGAGTCAGTTTTTCCTTTGTAAAATAGATAAAAGATCTGGAAAAGCTGGGAATCTCTGTTCTGAGTTATCATGATAAAGGTTAGTTTGGATACTACATTGTTTATCAGCCTACCCAGTAGAGGATTTTTTCTTTTCGTTTAGCCATGAATTACTGGATTACAACATTCTTTGATTTGTAAACCAGAGCACCAGACTTGTTTCAGAATATACTAAGTTTTACTGATAGAATATGTTGTGGTGAACCTTATGCTCGTGCACCATTCTCTTCCCTTTTTTCCTTTGTTCACAAAGGATATGCAAAAGATCTGGATGTAATTTGGAATAAAATACAGTTTCCATTTTGTTTCACTACTGCTCAGAACCTTATTGCCCTTAATTCTTTTTGTCTTTTCACAATGTCTTCATATGGTTTCTCAAAAAGTCCCACTGCTGCCACTCTAGCACAGTCCAGATACTTCTAAAAGCAGTGTTCAAAGAAAAACAGTTAGCTTTCTACATCCCAGATCTAGTTTATTACCCATACTGTTATGGCCGGCCCTTATAAGCACTAGTCCAGACAATGATGAACAAAACAGCAACAAGTCTTTATTCAACAGTCTTTTAGAGATGAGCTTACAAGGTGCTCCGGACACAGAGATGGCTATATAATCCCAGTGGAATCAGTCCCTCCGGACTCTTGCCATGTAGGAGGCAAAGGCTAGCTACCATAGAAGCATAGCATAATGGAGGAGACCCAGGATTAGCACATTGCTGGCTACCTGTACGGAGTGGGAAGTGTAGATCCGGTCTGGCCCCACCCTTGTTTACTTGTGGGGCTTATATAGTGTCTCCCAGGCGGTGGCTCCTTGATACAAAGTAGCGACCAACCGGACAAACATAACTAACCAATCATAATGGGGTATATATGTAATTAACCAATGGGAAACAGTATCCAAAACTGTAACCAATCACAGGGCTTGAATTAGCATAATCAACGCACCCTGAAACGGGATTTCACGCCACTTTAGGCTCCTATCTTGGATGGCGGGAAACCGCCATTTTCCTCTTGCAAGACGCTTCCCGCGCAACTTTCAAATGTACCTTAATACACAACACATACACAACAAGGTATATTGGAGACAACAATAGAAAATTGCACAAGGTGTGCAAAAATCATTAATACATATTTATAGTCACTAGATCTAAGATTCTCCACTGACCCTTCAAAGTTAGCCTTTTTGTCCGTATCCTTGCTAAATATGTACAATAAATACAATATATGTATTGTACATATATGTATATTTTTCTGTTGTTGCCGCCCTGAGTGGTGTGTTGCACTAGGGCGGGGTAGAAATCTAGAAAATAAATAAATAAATAAAATGTTTTACAGTTTTAAAGATGATGGTAGTTTATTTCAGTCTTTTTTTTTGCAGTTTTATTTGCTATAGTCATGGTTCACTGTATTGGAAATAAAATAAGAAATAGGGTTGGGTGTATAATTTTACAGATATGTGCTGGCCAGAATTGTAGCTGTGACAGCCTTGTGAAATCATGTCATACCAAATCTAAAACAGCTACTCTCTTTTCCTATTTGTTTCTAAACCCAATTCAAGCAGCTGGTGCCAAACCTTTACAGTCATACACTGCTTGAGAACAAAATCAGCCTGCCTGTAATGTAAGATTATTACAGGAGGCTTCCTTCCAAGTACCACAGGTATATTTAATGTCAATAAGGGAAAGATCTTCTTAATTCTACCACTCTAATCATGGAATACCTTTCCAATGGAAGTGTCATATGTACCAGGACTATATGTCTTTTGACCAATGTTGAAAAACCTTTGCTTACCAAAACATTTTAATTGACTGATTCAGCGCATTTTATTACTTTTTCTACCCTCTCATTGATGACATTCTTGGATGTTTTTACTATTTAAATTATATTTTACTTTTTTAAATAGTATTTTGACTTCACTGGCATACAGAAGGATAAGAGGTGGTTTGGAGACAGTTTTAATGCATAAGTTGATTTTCCTGCTTATTTCTAGTAATAAGAATGAGCATAAATAAAGGAGCCACAGGAACCAGCCTGCTAGGGATCTTCTTGATGGCTGCTGTTATTGTACCAAATAGTGAAGGCATCTGATCTTGCTCAGCATGGCGATTTCTAATTTCTTTCTCTGAATTGTAGTTATGCATGTGTCAAGTGTGCCAACATCCCATTATTCCATAAAATAATCCAGACTGCAGCATGCATAACTATTCATCTTTCCTTTTGAATTTGATAATGTGGCTGCTGTGAAACTAGAACATGTAGTATGTACAGTATTTATTTATTTAAATTATTTTTACCTTACCTTTCTCCTATAAAAGGACCCAAGGCAGTTGATATCATAAAAAACAACATGAAAGTAAAAACGATTACTACAATATTTTAAAATAATTTAACAAATATCATATTAAAATAGTAAATGAAAGCAATACTTGAAAGCACTTTTAAAAACAACAAAGGCACAAGTAATCTCATTTTAAGAACCCCTCTTAGATATCCAGTCACTGAAGGAAAGTCTGCCAGAAGAGAAAGGTCTTTGCCTGCTTACAGAAGGACAGCAGAAACGGAGCCTCCCATAGGAAGGACTTCCAGTGGCTGGGAGTAGTGATAGAGAAGACCATGTCCCACAAACACATCTATAAGGGTAACAGGACAGAAAGAAGATTCCTCCTGTGGGAATGCTCATAAAAAGAGGTGCAATATTTTAGATAGCTTGGACCCAAGCCATTTATGCCTTTTAGGCTAAAACCGGCACTTTGAATTGTGCATGGAAACAGATTAGCAGCCAGTGGAGCTGCTGTAACAGGGGTTATGTGATCTCTGTAACCAGCCGCAGTTAGCAATCTGGCTGCGGTGGTATGGATCCACTGGAGTTTCTGAACATTTTCCAAAGGAAGTCCCATGTATAGCTTATTGCAGATATCCAGCCAGGATAAAACTACTGTATGACACTATGACCAGATGAGACATCTTCAGGGATGGGCACAGCTAACTGGCTAGTTTTAACTGCGCAAATTCACTCTCGGCCACTGGCAAAACCTGAGCATCCAGGAGCACACCTAAGGTTTTTGTTTTTTGTTTTTTGCACCTGTGTCTTCAGACGGAGTGTAACTCCACTAGCTGGATCCCCATTATTTGATCTGCCTTTTGTCTGACCCAGAGGATTTTTGTCTTGCCTGGATTAAATTTCAGTTTATTCACCCTTATCCAATCCATTACTGATGATAGACACCAATTGAGAACTGAAACAGCTTCCTCAGATTTACACAGAAAGGAGAAAGAACCTGGTGTCATCAGCATACTCCAGACAACTCAGCAGTTTCATGAAAATGTTAAATAGAATGGGGGACAAAACAGAACCTTGAGGGGACCACACAGGCCAAAGCAAAAAGCAAACCAATTACACTTATATACCACCCCATAGCACGCAGTGCACTCTCTGGGTGGTTCACAAATTAATTAGCATTAATTAACAGCCTGGGTGTTGAACATGACTCCTCAGAACCATCTTCTTGAGTTTCCAAGAATTGAGTAGGGCTGTTAATGACAAGACATCTTGGAGGTTGCTCTCATTATTATTATTATTATTATTATTATTATTATTATTATTATTATTATTATTATTATTATTATTATTATTATTATTATTATTATTATTATTATTATTATTATTATTATTATTATTATTATTATATTTACATTTCTATACCGCTTTACTTCCCCTAAGAGAACTCAGAGCGGTTTACAGCATGTAAAATAAAGTAAAGAATACAATCCAAACTACAGAAACAGTATACAAATCAAATTCAGACAAAATACAAAATCACAATCATAAGATAGTATATAAACATCAATTAATTGCATCAAAAGGTACACAATATAAAAAATTCAAAACATCAAATACAAATCATCACAGAGTAACAATATCAAAAATATGCCCCGCCCAGTCCTTCTAGTCCTTCCAGAGGAGCAGTGGGACAAAAGCGTGCACCAGTCCTGGAGCTCCTAGCCGACCGGCCTCCTTGCCTAGACCGAGGCCAAAACCATAAGCGATGATGATGGCAAGTCCGGCCGGCCGCAGCGGCATCATCCTTCCATGTTGGCCCGAGGTGAGGACCGGGAATTCATGGAATTGCTGTATATTGGAGGCAACTTGACAGCACATAACAACCGTTGATATATATATTATATATAATTTTTAAATAATTTTTATATATAATTTTGTATGTATTTATCTTTTGTTTTGCTGATTATTGTATTGTTATTGCTATTTGTTCTGATATTGTAATGCTGTATTTTGTTTTAGTGTTTATTTTACTGTTGTGAACCGCCTTGAGTTGCCTGTCGGGGAAGAAAAGCGGTATAGAAATAAACCTAAGAATCATAATAATCATAATATAGTATATGATATAATAATATTACAAAAGGCAAGAACAAAGTTTTATATAGAAAGCATTAGCATGTTTGTAGTTTGTGTGTGTGAGTCATAATTGGCATGCTAAATCTGCATGTGTTGGGATAGGCAGCCTGACTGAAATATGGTATAGTACCATCCTTAGTTAAAGGACTACTAAGAGCCACTCACTTACCTCACACCCATTTTTTGTATTAATTTTTAGGTTACACCACCTAAATCATACTTGTTTTTACCCACTTTGTTCTTGCCTTTTGTAATATATTATTACTAGCAAAGGTTGCCCGGCGTTGCCGGGCTGTTTTAAATGGTGTTGGAAAGTTCTTGTTGTTGTTGTTGTTAATGTTTGTAAAGAAGAGGTTAGTCTATTTTTCAATGAGCAAGAACATTAAAGATAAGGAGGGAAGGTTTCAGCTAATAAAAGGTAAAATAGAGGAGGAAGAGTATACATTTGTCAACGTATACTCACCAAACAAGAATCAAGGGGTCTTTCTAGATAAAATTCTACCCATTATAAAAAAAGAAAGATCAGTAAATTTAATTATAGGGGGAGATTTTAACTTAATCAGGTCAGGATTAGATACAACAAATAATTTTAGAAAGACTCAAGATAAATTGATTGACAAATGGATAGGGAAATTAGGATTACAGGATGCGATGAGAATGTTGGCAGGTAAAAAAAATATATTTACCTTTTGCTCCTTAAAACATAGATCTTATTCTCGCTTGGATTATTTCTTTGTGTCAGAAAATATGCTTACGAATTTAGAAAACTTTAATTATGGCAATTTTAATATCTCAGATCACACATTTATTTCGATAGAGATGCGGCTGAATATCAGTACCTATCAAAATAAGGTATGGAGGATGGATACTAAACTATTAAAAAATGAAGAGATAAAAAAAAGATTAATAAATAAATGGATAAAGAACTGGGAAGATAATGATACGGGTGAGGTGGAATTACATATCCTTTGGGACGCAATGAAAGCGGTTATTAGAGGTGACTATATACAAGAGAAAGCAATATTTGAAAAAAAAATGAAAAGTCAAGTAATTAAAAGAGATAAAGACATAAAAGAACTAGAAAGGAGGCACGCAGCTACAGGAAGTATCTCAATTTGGAATAAATTACAGGCATTAAAAAAGGAAACAATTGCAGCAGAAGTTGAAAAGGTTAGGGTAGATTTGGCATATTTAAAAAGAAATGATTTTGAATTCAATAATAAAGATATGAAAAATTTAGCAAAAAAAGTAAGACAAAAAAAAGTAAGGGATATATAGAGGCTCTAATTAATAAAGAAGGTATAAGGCAGTATAAATTGGAAAATAAATTATCAGTAGCAGAAGAATTCTATACAAAATTATATACAGAACATAGAATTGATGATAATGTACTTCAAGCATATTTGAATAGAAATTTGACATACCAATTAAAGGAAGAACATGTAAATATAATGGAACAAGATATTAAAGACAAGGAGATTGAAGAGGTAATTAACAACTTAAAAAAGGATAAAACGCCAGGAGAGGATGGTATCCCTTCGGAATTTTATAAGGAATGCCGAGAGGTATTAATTCCCAAGTTAAAAAATTTATATAATTATATATTGGAAGGTGGGGAGATCCCCAAGTCTTGGAGTAATTCGATAATGGCTCTAATTCCTAAACCTGGAAAGGATAAAGAGAATATAGAAGCATATAGACCAATATCATTATTAAATCAGGATGCAAAAATTTTTACTTCAATAATTAACAATCGGCTTAATAAATTCATAGACACTTATATTGGAGAAGACCAAGTAGGATTTGTTAAAGGAAGACAAATGGATAAATTAATAAACCGGTTAATTAATATTATTGATAAATTAAAAAATAATAAACAAAAAGTATGTATAGTGGCATTAGACATATATAAAGCATTTGACTCAATTCAATGGAAAACAATAAAAGGAATATGTGAGAAATTGCAATTCGGCCCTAAATTTAATCATGTGATAGGACAATTGTATAAAGAAAGCAAATCTAAAATTAAAATGAATAATTGTCTGGGGAAAGAAATTGATATAAACGCGGGGACAAGACAAGGATGTCCACTGTCCCCATGTTTATTTATATTGGCAATGGAACTGCTAGCAAATGATATAAGGCAAAATGAGAAATTAGTAGGAATAGAAAATAAAAAAATAAGTCTATTTGCGGATGATACTTTATTAGTTGTAAAAGATCCTTTAAATAATTTAAATAAAATACAAGAACATTTAAGAGCCTTTGAAGAAGTAACAGGATTAAAAATTAATTGGACGAAAACTGAGGCTATCACATGCAATTTAACCCAGGAGGAAAAGAAAAAAATTGGAGATAGATTTAGTATTACAATAAGAGATGAATTGAAATATTTGGGAATATCTGTGACGAACGATCCAAAAGATCTATATAATATTAACTTCAATAAGTTAAGAAATAAATTGAAACCATTACTAGAACAGATAAAACGAGCAAAGACTTCATGGTTTGGAAGGATTAATATTTGTAAAATGAAAGTTATACCCAAATTGAATTTTCTGTTTGAAAATTTACCGATTAAAATTAAAGAGTCAGAAATAAATAAATGGCAAAAATTGATAAACGGAATTTGCAATAATAATAAAAGAGCAAGAATTAGTAAAGGATTATGGTACATGAAAAATAAACAGGGAGGATTAAACATTCCAAACATTAAAGCGTATTTTCAAGCCTTTCATATAAAGAAATTAATTAAATTATTAATTCAGCAAAATGAGGTAATAGGTGAAGGGGATCAAGAAGAATTTAAAAAATTAAAAGGTGAAACATTTCTTGCACAAGTAAATAATAAAACAGAGATTAACTGCTTTTCTATAAAGAATATTTATAACGTATGGAAAGGGGTTAAGAGGAAATTGGCACCAGACATTTCCCCAATTTTAGAAATTTTAGATTTCCAGAGTTGCCCATTATTATCCTCACAAAAAATAAGACCTATTCTATTGCAAGAAAAAGTGTTGTTAATAACAGAATGGATTAAAAATTGCAATACATATCAGAAAAGGAAGGAGGTATATAATAAATTAAAATTAAATTGGCTACAAGAATTGGGGATGGAGAAATGGGACAAATCGATAAGGGGGATTATAGGAGTACCTAGGGCAAAGACGCCATTTGAAGAATTGGTCTTGGAAATAAGGAAAGGGAAGATAAGATTTCAGGGGTTAGTAGGTAAACTGTACCAAATGCTTATCCCAGGGGAAGGATCACACTATACACTTAAATGAATTTGGGAGGAAGATTTAAATATTAAAATTGAAGAAGAAGAGTGGAGGAAAAAGTGGGGAAACAGAATAACAAAAACTATGTCAATCAAGGAAAAGGAGCATGTTTGCAAGGTACTTTGGAGGTGGTACCTTACCCCAATCAGACTCAAGCAAATTGATATTAATAAATCTGAATTGTGTTGGAGATGCAATGAACAAAAGGGGACATATTTGCATCTGTGGTGGTTTTGTAAGAAAACAAATACATTTTGGAAAGTGATAGAGAAGGAGATAAACGAGATTCTTGGCATAACAATGATTCTAGAACCCAAACTAGCTATATTAGGAGAAATAGGAAAAATGAGATTAAGTGAGGGTAATAAAGAATTAATTTTGACATTGTTGCTGGTTGCTAGACAGCTGATAGCCCAAGAATGGAAGGGTAACGAAAATCTAAATAAGAATAGGTGGTATAAAGAGGTTTGGCAACTAGCACTAAATGAAAAATTAACTAGCCAAATTAGGTTAAAACAGGGTTTTAAAATCAAAATACAATTTTGGGAAATATGGAAACCTTTCATACAGCACGCATTAACAAGTGAAGAAGGAAGTAAGCCTGGCCCTGACATGATTCAATTTTGGAAGATTTAAGTATATTGTGCCAATTGAAATTGCTGCAGAATAGGGTTTTGCACGGATTAAAAGTTGAAAGAATGAAAGAGTGAACAAGATATTGATATATTGTTGTTATTCCTTTCTCTTTTCTTGGTGTTTTTTCCCCTTTATTGTTAGTTTTAAGTATTTATATGTTTATGTTTGTTTGTATTTTATGATTATTAATTAAAAAAATAAAAAAATAAAAAAAAAAGAAGAGGTTAGTCTATAAGTGAAATTTTTAAAATTTTTATACAATTTTTTTTTGATGGCCTGTTATAAACTGTGATGAGTTTTGTTTGGTGTTTTGGTTTTGTGGATGAAAAAAAGAATAAAGGATGATATACTTTTTCGAAAAACTCTTGGGGCCTTTTGTGTGGGGCTATTGTGTCTTTTCGAATTTTTTTTATTATTGTGGGCAGCAAGTGCTGCTGGTAGGGGTTATCTTGTATTTTGACTGTTTTTTCTCTCGTGGCCTCTGGGTGGAGCTTCTTCCAGTAAGTAGTCTCTTTCTTTATTCATTTCTTTTCCAGTAGTTGTTGTGTGAGGTCGTCTGGTGGTGGTGTTTGGATTTTGTGGTGTTTGGCTGGGTGCTGGGTGTGTTTGGAAATGTTCGTTGTTGTTAACTTTTTTGGTGTTATTTTTGTTTGTTTTTGTGTATTTTTGAATGTTTTTGATTGTTTGTTTTTGTGGATTTTGGTGTCCTATGGGGGGATCCCCTCTCTGCTGTCTCCCCTGGCTCTGGAAGGCTTTGGGGGACAGACCCCTTTTGTCTCCCCAAACCTTCCAGACTCATGGGACCCAGGAGAGGGGATCGAATCCAGGCTACCCTCTGATATTAAAAGGGAAATCTCAATTGGGGATTCCCCTTTAATATCAGTGGGGGGGTTGTGATCCCCCTCTCCGCTGGCTTCCTTGGGTTTGGGAGGGTTGGGTTGAGAAAATGGGTCTGTCTCCCCCACCCTTCCGGACCCAGGAGAGCCATCGAGAGGGGGATTCCCCACCCCCCCCCAACCTCCGTTTTTAAAGAGAAGTAACCGCTTGGTTTCTTCTCTTTAATATGGGGTGTGTGTGGGGGGGAGGGGAATCCCCTCTCTGCCAGGTCCCCTGGGGTCAGGAAGGTTGGGGAGACAGGCTCCTTTGGTCCCCCCAAACCTTCCATACTCATGGGACCCGGGAGAGGGGATCGAATCCAGGCTACCCTCTGATATTAAAAGGGAAATCTCAATTGGGGATTCCCCTTTAATATCATGGGGGGTTGTGATCCCCCCCTCCGCTGGCTTCCTTGGGTTTGGGAGGGTTGGGTGGAGAAAAGGGGTCTGTCTCCCCCACCCTTCCGGACCCAGGAGAGCCATCGGAGAGGGGGATTCCCCCCCCCAACTCTGTTTTTATAGAGAAGTAACCGCTTGGTTTCTTCTCTTTAAAATGGTGTGTGTGTGTGTGTGTGTGTGTGTGTGTGTGTGTGTGTGTGTGTGTGTGTGTGTGGAAGGGGAATCCCCTCTCTGCCGGGTCCCCTGGGGTCAGGAGGGTTGGGGAGACAGGCTCCTTTGGTCCCCCCAACCCTCTCAACCCCAGGGGAGCCAGTAGAGGGGGGAGCACAACACCCCCACCCCCCAGTGATATTAAAGGGGAAACTCCGATTAGGAGCTTCAGGCGCCGATGGGGAGGGGGGCTTTGGTTCCCGCGGCTTGTCGGACTTGCTCTCCCGGTGTTTTTGTTTTATTTTTTTGGGCGCCGGCTTCCTCAGGGTTCTGCGCGCTCATGGCGCACAGGACGCTGGTGCTTGTAGTTATGGGTTTGTGCTTTGTGTTTGTGCTGCATTTTTTAAAAACGGTTTTCTTTTGATTGGCTGCGGCGCATTTCCGAACGTTCCTTGCGCCGCGCCGTGCGAGAGCCTCTCAGCCTGATTGGCTCTGGCGCGGCACGGCGCAAGGAATGTTGGGAAAGCAAGTTGTTTCCCTTTTTTTGCGTTTGTGGGGCTGTTGCCCCACTGCCTGTTTTCTCAATCCTTTGTTGACCTGCGGACCCAGATCGGCCGTTTGCACGAAGGGTGAGTGCAGGCAAGTAGGGCGAGGCATAGCAACCTATAGCCAGTTCCAACGGTTAACCCTTGGTTTTATAGGTTAAGATAAGTTTTTTACAACAGTAACAACTATTGTAATGATGGTTCAGTTTCATATTGAACATGTCCAAAGCTGCTCAACTGAAAACCCTAAATTTTTGAACAGGAATATAAATAATTTTGTACTTAAAGTAAACAATGAACATAAAGCAAGTAAGATGGAGAAAGCAAATTTTTATGTTAGTAGCATATTCAATGTAAAAGAAAGATTTATTTCAGCATGGTTGATCCATATTTGATCTTTTCCTCACCATGCAAATTACTTTCTTCTTTCTTCTTTTTCTTGGATTGTTTTCGTATATTATTTTGTAATTTACAGCCAAGTGAGAGCTATCCTATTTCTTCCTTTGTGGCTCTGCTCCAAGTTTTTATCTCTCAAGTGGGTTTATCTGCAAAAGTAAGGTGATTAAAAGCCTTTATAAATTATTATAGCTAAAGTAATTACAATTCAGTAACTTTACTTTTAGATATTATTTCTACCACTTTAAGATCCTTTTTGACACTGACTGGTTTTATAAGCCTTTTTTTTAAGAAGGAAAGGATTATGACAACTTCACTGGCTATTTTATATGAAAGATATTAAAAGCCTCAAATGTTCTATTAAACTGAAAATTGATAGGTTATGGAAATACTATGAAAAAAATAGAATAGGTTTGCAAAAATAGCAAAGACATAGTAAAAGCAGTGACAGTTACACAGAATAATTATGAACGTTCTGTGAAATACTATACATGATCTTAGCCTAAAAGGTCAAGAAGTTGTATGAAAAGAGTGTGTTTGTGTGTGTGTGATGTTTTGCATGCATATCTATTGATTGGAAAGCAGCATTTAATTCCATATCTTGTGAAAGACATTGGGGGAAATTATTTACTACAGCTATGGATAGAAGACTTTTTAAATTAAAATGCCTTTATAGTAGTATCTAGTTGAGTGTATAATATGCGATCAATGGGCATAATCTACAAAACAGGTTAAGCAAAGCTGCATTTTACCTTCAATCTTGTTCAATGTATACATGGATTGTATTATGGAGCATTTGACACTGACACTTCCAGACTTTCATCCCTTCAAGCTGGCTACTAAATTAATTTCAATTCTTTTATATGCAAATGATACAGTGCTGTTTTATAAAACTAACATGAGTCTAAGATGACTACTGGGAATATTTTCAGAATATTGCTAGAGATGACTAACAATACAAAAGTAGTGGTATCCCTAGAACAACACAGAGGCTGTCTAGATGAGCATAACACCTGCTCTTTGGGATAGTTAGTATGATTGTGTACACATTTATTGAGTACTGGAAGCGGCCCATCTGCTTCATCCCACCCCATTTTGAGACCCATCAAGGTGTTGCACTATATTGCTCTGTTGTGTTTTATCCCATCCGCAGCCTATGTGCACATTGGGGATGGGATAAACATGGCCAAAGAAGTCATTTCCCAGGTGAAGACCTTGGATAGCCATACCCTGTGACAGTCTTGATCTTGTTTCCCTGCAAAGTATACTTTTTCGATCATTCATTCCCTTGTCCTCAAGTTGTTGTTGTTCAGTCACACAGTCAATTCCGACCCTATGGACCATTGATCTCCAGGCACCTCTGTCCTCCACCATCCTCCTCAGCCCGCTCAGCTCGGTGCCCGCTGCGTCCACAATGCCATCTAGCCATCTCATCCTTGGCCGTCCCCTTTTTCTTTTGCCCTCCACATTTCCCAGCATCAAGGCTTTCTCAAGTCAATCCTCTCTTCTCATTTGGTGTCCAAAGTACTTGAGCTTCATCTTTACTATTTGACCTTCTAAGGAGCAGTCAGGACTGATTTCTTTCAAGATTGACTTATTTGTTCTCCTCGCTGTCCAGGGGACTCTCAAAACTCTCCTCCAACACCACATCTCAAAGCCGTCTATTATTCTGCGCCCAGCCTTCCTAATGATCCAGCTCTCGCATCCATACATTACCACTGGGAATACCATTGCTTTGACTATACGGATTTTTGTTTGCAAGGTGATGTCTCTACTTTTCACTATGTTCCCCAGGTTTCTCATGGCTTGTCTCCCTAGAATCAGTCGCCTCTTTATTTCATGGCTGCAGTCACCATCTTCAGTGATCCTAGATCCCAAAAAAGTAAAATCCGTCACTGTTTCTACTTCTTCCCGGTCTACTTTCCAGGTGCTGATAGGGCCTGTTGCCATTATCTTGGTTTTCTTGATGTTAAGTCTCAGGCCAGCTTTTGCACTCTCTTCTTTCAACCTAATCAGTAGCTTCTTTAAATCTTCCTCATTTTCTGCCATTACGGTGGTATCGTCTGCATATCTCAAATTGTTGATGTTTCTCCCAGCAATTTTTATCCCATATTGTGATTCCTCCATCCCTGCATTGCGCATTATGTGCTCTGTGTATAGGTTGAAAAGGTAGGGTGATAAAATGCAGCCTTGTCTTACTCCTTTTCCTATTCCAAACCATTCTGTCATTCCGTGTTCTGTCCTAACTGTTGCTTCTTGACTCTTGTACAGATTTCTCATGAGGCATATGAGGTGTTCTTGTATTCCCATTTCTTTAAGTACTTGCCACATTTTATTGTGGTCAAAGGCCTTGGTGTAGTCAATAAAGCAGAGGTATACTTGTTTCTGATATTCCTTTGTTTTCTCCATGACCCACCGTATATTAGCAATGTGGTCTCTAGTCCCCCTGTCTCTTCTGAAACCCGCCTGCACCTCTGGTAATTCTCTCTCCACGTGCTGCTGAAGTCTATCCTGTATTATCTTGAGCATCACCTTGCTAGCGTGTGGGATGAGCGCAATTGTTCAATAATTTGAACACTCATTGGCACTACCCTTCTTTGGGATTGGAACGTATACTGATCTCTTCCAATCCTTTGGCCACTGTTTTGATTTCCAGATCTGCTGGCATATTGAATGCAGTAATTTGATTCCGTCATCTTTTAGAGCTTTGAAAAATTCAACTGAGATACCGTCATCTCCACTAGCTTTGTTGTTTGCAGTGCTTTTTAGGGCATTTCTGACTTCACTCTCTAGGATGTCTGGCTCAAGTTCAATGTTCTCATCATTGTGATTATCAGTGGTGTTGAGGTCCTTTTTGTAAAGTTCCTCTGTGTATTCTTTCCATCTTTTCTTAATCTCTTCTGCATCAGCTAACTCCTTGCCGTCTTTGTCCCTTATCATGGTCATTTTTGCTTTGAATGTTCCCTTGATTTCCCCATTTATTTATTTTGAAAAGATCTCTAGTCCGGCCTCTTGTGTTGTTTTCCTCTATTTCTATGTCCTCAAGTACTCTGCTGAAATAGGTTCTCCACAAATATAGATCAGATACATTCCCAAATTGTCTTGTTCTGCTAATGTGAAAGTTACACACACACACACACACACACACACACACACACACACACACACACACACACACACACACACACACACACACACACACACACTTCTATCACAGTGCTAACAGAGTCCAGATATGAGTGGTGCTAAAAATAATTCATTTTTCTTCTTGAGCAATTTTCTGACTTAACAACTACTATAGTAGCAGCTAAGTCTCTTGAATAATGTAAGATGCTGTGCTGATTTGGACAGCTTGGGAGGAGGTCATTTTACCTACAGAATGAGAACTGTGACCTAAATCTAAAAGTGAGAATGTTATTGATTGACCAGAGCCTGATAGACAGTATAAACCATATTATATGTTAGTGTGACTTTTTAGAGACATATTTAAACACAGAAGGAAGGCGATACCTTTAAGATCCTCTTACTCGTTTATTAAGCATCTCAAATAGAAGAGAACAATCTATGAGTTAAAGAAATATCTTGATTAAAAATAAAGTTCTTCTCATTACAAAATAGTCAGCAGAAAGAGATTGCATTACTGAATATATCTCTAAAATATTTGGCTAATTTAAGTTAAAGTGAGTTATTAAAAACTAGATAACATGATTCCACTGACAAAGAGATCTTGATACAGGCAGGTTTTATTGAAAATTGCATATGGTATCTATTATAACTGGGAACTTAATAGTTGAGTTATTTTGTGGATTAGCTGCAGTATTATAGGTTCTCAGCTTTAAAACCCTGTGTCTGCTTTCAATCTCAGAAATTCCACCTGGTTTTGTAAGTTCATTTGTAGCCTTAACTATTATTATTATTATTTTATTATTATTATTATACCCCAGAATGGACTGGGGCGAGGCACGGCGGGCTCAAAGGGACTCTCACCGCCGGCCCCACTGATGCCTTTGCCGCCTGTCCTCCGGTCAGCTGGTCAGTGTCCCGAGCCCCGCATTCCCCCTCGCTCAGGGCTCAAATGGTCATGGCAGTGGCAGGACTTGCACCACCGCCCCCATTGGACTTTTTTTTCTGGGGCCAGTATGGAGAGGTTATTGCATTTTGATATTCTTGTAGTGTTCTATACTGCAATATGAGTTTTGTATAACTGTGCTTTATTGTATTGTTTTATACTGTGATATGACTTTTGGTATTATTGTGTTTATTGCTTGTTATTATGTGAGATGTTATTGTACTCTATAATATTTTGTATTACATCTTTATTGTCATGTGGTGTTGTAATTGTAATTGTATTTTTGATATTTTGTAACAGCATTATACTTTCTGTTGGAAACCGCCTTGAGTCGCACTTGCGCTGAGTAAGGCAGTATACAAATCTAATAAATAAATAAATAAAAATGAGTGTACTCCATGCCTTTAAGCATCTTATAAGACCAAACAGTGTGAAAACAAAGTGCAGTGAAATTTAAATTTAAGAAACATTGTATTCTCCAAGGATTTGAAAACAAAACATGTATTAGTAGGGGGAAACAGTACTGTATTAGCAAACCTGAGAAAATTAAACCACATTTGGGGTTATTGGGGAATGGACACAATTTGTCCAACTACTCAAGAAAAGCTTTTTTAATGAACAGAATCAAAAAATTTCTAAGGTTCCTAACAAAGGTGTTAGATACACAATGACAAAAGTTGAGCTCCACAATTAAGGCACTTCCACTGAGAAAGCTTTACCCTTTGTGTTTGTCAGTCGGTCAATTGTAACACGTAGAAAGATGAATGGAGATGGGGGCAACACTACAGAATCATTCAGAAGTGATCAGAAGCTACATCTAGTCTAATGCTCTGTTTTTGTACTGTTATTTTTTAAAGGAATCTTTTAAAATGAGGTTTTTTTAAAACAAAAAGCAGTTAATGTTGATGTTTTAAGTACTTCATTGGTTGTCTGTCATAACCTTTTTGGAGGGGGCGGAATAGTTTGCCTGCTTTTTGTCAGTAATTGCTTCCTTACCGACAAAGAATTGTCATTTTTATGTCATTTGTAGCCTTTGGTGATCTTGATTGTCTTATTAATTTAGTCTTATTAATTTAATGTATGTTTTTCATTAATGGATGGGGAAATTTTAAATTAGTTCATTCTTTGTTATGTCATTGGTATACTCAAGTGTCAGGATAGAGCATACACAAAACATCTGGTGTCCTCTATATGTCAGGGAAAGCAGGCAAACATCTGAGATCTCTATGTGCTTTAGATATAGTTCCCATCCTGAGAAGCCATGCTGTAATTTCAATTAGTGCTGATGTGCACCAGCCTCCCTGGCTCAAAAAAATGATTCTTTTACTTCATCATTTGAACCTTATAAATCCGGTTAGTGTTACCAAGAAAAAGGGTAGGGTAGGAAGAATTAATTCACCTATAGAATGAAGTCCATGTCTGAGTGTGTATCTTTTTAAACTATTGGTGACCATTAGAGGGGAAGGTACAATCTAATAGGGAATAACTGAATTTCATATACATGTACAGTAATTGCAGTATTACTTTTTCATTCTGCTAGTCCCTTGTATAACACTACAGTATAACCACCTTTCCCTATCAGTGGGAAAACAGTAGAAATAAAATATCTAGCAGACCTTTTGAGGTTAAATTTATGATACTGCAAAGTCTTCAGGCTACATTTAAAAGTGACATGTAGATAAATAAATCAGCTAGGTTTTGCCAATTTAAAAGACTACCTTTTAAAGTTTAGTCTTCTTCCGTGTCTAGGCCGGATGTGAAACTGCAAAATGAAGGCACCTTTTGGTGAGTTCATTCTGCAGTTCCTAGTGAGAAAAATTAGCCAGCAACATAAGGTTACCATTACCCAGGAACACCCGATTGTGGTTCACAAATACCACAATCTTCAAGGAGGCTCTTTCTGTGTACACCTTAAAGTTTATCAGAGAGTAAACAAAACAAAAATGTTGTGACACTTTAAAGACTAATTGCTGTATTTTAATGTTAGCTTTCATCGATCAGGTCCACTTCATCAGACATGGGAGTGAGACTTCAGGGCCTTTAAAGTTTAGTTAATCCTGTTTATTATTTCTTCAGCAAATTCTTACTTGTAAGCAATGTTCTTTTGTTGTTGTTCTTGTTGTTGTTCAGTTGCACAGTCAATTCTGATCCTTTGCAACCCTATGGACCATTGCCCGCCAGGCACCTCTGTCCTCCACCATCTTCCTCAGCCCGCCCAACTCTGTGCCTATTGCGTCTACAATACCATCTAGCCATCTCATTTTTGGCCACCCCCTTCTTTTGCCCTTCACCTTTCCCAGCATCAAGGCTTTCTCAAGTGAATCCTCTCTTCTTATTTGATGTCCAAAGTAGTTTAGCTTCATCTTTACTATTTGAACTTCCAATGAGCAGTCAGGATTGATTTATTTTAGGATCGACTTATTTGTTCTCCTCAGTGTCCAGGGTACTCTCAAAATTCTCCTCCAACACCACATTTCAAAGGCGTCTATTCTTCTGCGCTCAGCTTTCCTAATGGTCCAGCTCTCACAACCATACATTACCAACGGGAATACCATTGCTTTGACTATGTGAATTTTTGTTTGCATGGTGATGTCTCTATTTTTAACTATGTTCCCCAGGTTTCTCATAGCCTTTCTCCCAAGCATCAGTCGCCTTTTTATTTCATGGCTGCAATCACCATCTGCAGTGATCCTAGATCCTAAGAAAGTAAAGTCTGTCACTGCTTCCATTTATTCCCCATCTATTTTCCAGGGACTGATTGGACCTGTTGCCATTATCTTGGTTTTCTTGATGTTGAGTCTCAAGCCAGCTTTTGCAACCTAAGCAGCAGCTTCTTTAGGTCTTCCTCATTTTCTGCCATTAGGGTAGTATCATCTTGTGTATCTCAAGTTGTTGATGTTTGTCCCAGCAATTTTTATCCCATATTGTGATTCCTCCATCCCTGCATTGCGCATTATGTGCTCTGTGTATAAGTTGAATAAGCAGGGTGATAAAATGCAGCCTTGTCTTACTCCTTTTCCTATTCCAAACCACTCTGTCATTCTATATTCTGTCCTAACTGTTGCTTCTTGACTCATGTACAGATTTCTCATGAGGCATATAAGGTGTTCTTGTATTCCCATCGCTTTAACACCTCTTTAACACTGCTGTAAACTGAGAAAAACAAACGGGTGCTAGATCAAATTGGGATACCAGTGTCGTGGAAAGAGGCCTGGTTTCAAGCTCTGGCTCAGCCATGGAATCTCACTTGGTCTTTGGGTATGGAACTAGTAAAGTCACTCCTTAAATATTTTGCCTACCTTGAAAGCCCTATTAGAGTCACTATAATTCAGTGACTTGACAACATATCACAATGATCAAATCAAGATTGAACTTTCCTTGGAAGTAGAAATGATTAAATTGAGGCCAGTGTAATTTACATGTATCATGAGAAGGTGAGAGACAGTGTAAGAGACAATGCTGGGAAAAGTTGAAGGCAACAGAGGAATACATGAAAGAGGCTATTTCTTTCATTTTCAGATTCCTCATTAATTCATCAAAGAGAGCCTCTTAAATCTGAAAGCTTCATATTAGCAAGCTTTAGATTCTTTTGTGTTCGCTTCATTATTTTCTCTTTCTTTTGCCTTTTGTCAAATCAACTGGGAGGTATTGAGTCAAATAATGTTGCAAGGGTTGCTGTCAGCAGCCAGTCAGAACATCCAAGATGAGGGGAGAAGGAATTTTGAATTATAGAAGGGTGTATGGATTGGTTGGAAGCCGGTGATTAATGTTCTTTGCTTCAATCTTTCTCTGAGGCTGAGTAGGAATTGTGCGCTGCTGAGCTCCATGGAACCCTCCATCTTGATTGCACTCTCTATATGTGCCTATAGATCCTGGGGGGTTTTTTTTTGTCTTTTTCTGGGTGTTTTTTGGGATACTTCCCTCCGATTTCTTAGGATTATCACATGTGTATGAAGGGCATATTTTCCTTCTTAGACTTAGACTGATTTTTTAAAAATGCATTAGTGTTGCTTGCTTGACTTTCCCCTGTTTTTCTGTAGTATTTGAATGGCTTTTAGGGAGTGCTAGAAAGAACACGAATGAGTGAACGTGAAATAAAAGTACCATTAAAACCTGATCCTTTTTTATATAATAAAAGGACTATTAAATGAAAGACCAGAAAAAGAATGAAGTACCAGCCAAAAGTGATTCAATCTGAAAGTTTCCCCTATGCACATCCATAATGGAAACATGAGTTAGTAACTTCTTGATAATTTAATGTTTCAGTAACCTTCCTGAAGTCTATTGTAAATAGAACATGATCTAGTAAAACTTAACCAATTTGTAGCTACATTGCACAAAGATATTCTGCTGCACAAACTAAATGGAAATTAATAAAAGCTGTGAAAGAGTATTTGGTTGTTCTCTTTTTCATCTCTTCAGCATTTTTGGCTCTTACTTATTGCAGTAACTTTTGGATGAGAGGTTTTGTTTAAATCCTATGAAGATTTCACAAGGGGAAACCAACATTGTTTTTCTTTTTAAAAGATCTTTGTCCTTTGTAATTTAAGGAGTGAAACTTGCCTTGCCTTCTTTTCTTACTATTAATACATGGAAATATATGTTTTGCTGCATGTTAATGGAATTAAACTTGAATCATCTGTTTTGACCTCTCTTTTGTAACTGTAGGGAAATATTTCATATGGGCATGCCAGAACAGAATTTTAAAATCTTTTAACTTCTTTTCTTTATATATTTATATCTCATTAAAATGTTTGATTTAGAGATAACTATTCCCTATTTAAGCTGTAACAAGTTTCATACTCATACAAAGCCAATAGCATGCACATAATGTGCTAACAGAAAGTATGAACAGAAAGACATGAAAACTGTTGATTATGTTGTCTCTGGTGACATACAAACAAAGTGATAACTGTTCACATCTGCAGAGGTTGAAGAATGGCAGTGTCAGACTCTCTGAAGATTAACATAAGAATTTGACATCTTTGGTTTAAAATTATAATTACTTTTGGTATTTTTAGTAGTGTTTGGAAGGAGGGTAACATTTTCTTAAGCATTTTTGTTTTAAATTCATGTCAATTCTAACCATTTACCTAGGTGAACAATAAATAGATTCTGTTTCCTATAAATAGGGGGCTGTGGGCTAAATTTCATTGAATGAGTGGGACTTGTCAAGCCAACACTTCTTAAAGTTCCATTAATTCAACAGATTTAATCTACTTGGAAGCAATAATTTAACTATATGGGACCAGCAAGCTGTCGCAAAAGTGTTTAGAGGTAGTTAAATTTTTGGGGAGGGGGGATAAAAGAAAATGCAATCCCCAGCAACTCTTGCCATCTTGACTTCTCTCATAGTCTACTATTCCTGGCAACCCTTGCCATTTTGATTTATCTTGCGATCTAGACCACAGATTTCTGTAGCTATCAGCTTTCATTCTCTGCAGCAGCCTCAAGGGAAGCCTCACATTGATAGCATTAAAGCAGTCAATCCTTGAGTTTACTAGTGCATGGACCAATGGTGCATGGGACTTGCCGTTCAAATAAGATTGTAGTTGAGTGATGTGGCACATTTGGGGGGAAACCGAATAGACCACAACAATTATCTTATGTTCCATTAATTTAACAGATTAAGCTACGAACCAGATCCTTAAAGGGAAGAACAATTCCATTCAAAGATGAATTATTCCCAATGGGCAGTAGATGACTCTGACTTGTAAGGATTCAGCTTCAGTCTGTGTGTCCTCATCCAGTCTAAAACTGCAGCCAAGCAGCTCATAATGTTTTGGATTGGTGACCTAGGAAGATAGTTTCAAAAAACTACGGAAATTCAAAGACCATATATAATATTATCTGGAGATTTGCTGTTCAAAGGAAAGAAGTAAAAAGTCCAATTAAGTCCCTACAAAACTGTTAGCAGAATTGTGGCCACAGCACTTTGGCTTAAATCCATTTTGCCAGTCCTGATTAGGGTAGATACACTAAATTATTGGGAGTTGCAATTGATTTAATTGTGCCTATTCTAGTCAGGACTAGCAATTTAATATAAACCTTCATAATTAGAAATAGAAGAGAATTTCTAAAATGTAGCTTTAAACATGCAAAAGAGGAGTTTCAGAGTTATTATATTCTTTGCAATATCTTCAGGACTTTCTGTGCAGCTGTTCTGATGATAAATACCAATATGGCAACAATTAAGAGTTTGCTTTAACATTAATGAAACTGTTCCAGTTTTAAAGCAGCCTTCTCCTTTTGACATGTTGGCTCTCGTTTAAAAGAAAATGTCAGGGTCAGTATAAGCTTACACACTGACAGTTCAGCTTTTTATTTCCCAGAAAGCTGTTTGAAATTTAACTTTCATCAAAAATGGGAACACTGCCCACTTGAAATAAAACAATAGCTTGAATCTTAGTCGTTTTCCGCTTATGGAGCCATGCTTCTATTAAAGTAAACAATACAAGCTGCATTATGCCAAAACCATTACTCAGAAATTTTTGCACTTGTGCCATCCATAATCTGTTCAGTTTAAAACAACAGTGTTCTGCACCAAATAAGTAAAAATCAAAGAATCAACCAATAACTTCTTTTCCCCCTAGGAGTGGAAAGATAGATTCTTGCTTGATTCTACAATAAATATGGACAGTGATGGTGAGGTCAGCAGGGTTTTTTCAAGGGAACTTCCATATCCATATTGGGGTTCCTCTCAACCAGAGCCCCTACTTCACTGCCCCACTCTTTGATGTTTCTCTAAGTAAGGTTCATGATAAATTTCTGAGACCCAGAGCTGCATTAACCTTAACCCTTAAGGTTATTAGGTGGTGTTTCATTCTTTTATAATGGGGCACTTTTATAATTGAATGGTTCTGTTAAATACAATGTATTTATCCCCAAGAGAAGGAAGTGATATTAATGTGTGTCTGTGGATGTTCAAATCCCAGTCGCTCTTCTTTTACTCATTTTGTTATGCCTTTTCAAAGTGGAAACGGTTTTAAACCTTGAAAGAGAGGTGAAATTTGGGCAGAATTCTGAGACCTTAAACTCAAGCAATTTTAAAAAATTCTGAATTCTTCCAAAGATTCAGAAAGTTAAAGGGATAAAAGTTAATTATGACAACTCATTTGCCATCCATAGTCCTGCCACATTAGGTTTTAAATCAATACAGTATTCAAAGATCTGCTTATAATAACATCTTATCTGCTTGTTGCACAAATATAATATTTATATGTCAACTGCACTACTTATAATTCTCATTTTCTTCTTTTTCATTAATATCATATTGGTTGGCTAACCTATGTGTTATCTTCCCCATTTAATTTTATTTCAAAGTTATAGGGCAGTTTATTTTATTAAGTTTATGCAATTAATTTTTTCCCATAATTTACAGTGCATAGAAGTAGTTTACCTGGGCATTTGGTCTTGGTGTCAAAGGCTATCATTCTTTTATTGCATAAAAAATAATAAAAATACTATTCATTTATTTGTATAGTAATATAAATTTTTTAGTACATTGTCCTGTTCTCATGGATTTCTCAAGTAAGTTGCAATCTTGTAATCAAAGGTCTTATACCACCCTATGAGCATGGAAAACAGGTTAATTTAGTAACACATTCCAGAAGAGCAACATTTAGCATATTCATCATCTGATCTGTGTATGGTCCTTAAATACAGTGTTGTTTTTTACAACTTTCCTCCTACAACACAGTAAATTCTTAGTCGGAATTATGTTCCACAAATCAATCAGAATTAGTCATAATTATGCAAACATTGATATTCAACACAGTGTAACAATTATGTATGAAATATCCAAATACTGTATCATACAAAGTACTGCATGAGTAAACTTGCCAAGGCTTTGTCTGTAGTGACAGCCAGTAAAACATGGAGAGAGACATGGATGGAACTTACTAAGTTCCATTGGAACTGAAAAACAGTTGGGGACACAAGTTTTTTTGTTTTTAGAGGCACACTCTACAGAGCCTGCCTGATAAAGAGAAGAACTGTAATGCTTTGCAGTTCCCATGAATCTTAGAAAGTTCCACCCATCTCCTTCTCCATGCTTTAATTGCCATCATTGTAAACAAAGTGCAAAGGACAGGTATGTATCCTGAAACTACTCCGAGAATTTTGATTTCCTGTCTAAAGCTCCAAGGATTCTACTTTGGGGAATTCCTATTGAATTCTGGTAGCTGTAGCAAAAAAAATTCAAAATTCCCTTGCCTAATTGGGAATGTTAATTAATTGTTGATTTGTCTTTTTGAAAAAGGGATTCAACAGCATTTTCTTCCTGTTCTGCAAATGTTCCTTGTTTTAAAACATGTTTGTGTAATAATGGTGTACGTATATTTAAATTAATAACAGCACTATTTAGTAATGATCTAATGAACTAGAAAGTGCTGTTATCAATTTAAATATACATCATTATTACACAAATAAGTATTAAAAAAACCTTTCACTTCTCATTTGCAAGTTCTTGTCTGCTATTTCTATTCACTTATAATACTGAAATTGAAGTGTTCTTTAATTAATAAAATATATAGTGATTCTCTGTAACTCGTTATGAATTGACTATAAGGACAGTGCTTGATTTGTTTATAAGCAACTTAATGAATACTTTTGGATTCTTACTTTAGTTATTTTTAATTGTTGATAAATCAGAATAGGTAGTATTCCTCCTCCTCCCCCAGCAATGATGTTAAACAAATCTGTGAATGAATACTTATTTAGTATTTGTTTGTTTGCAGGGTTTCTTTTTGACAGTATCACCAGAATCAATATTGAAAGTGGCTTCTCAGGCTTCTGCGAACAACAAGATCTTTACTTTGAATCTTTCTGCACCATTTATTAGCCAATTCTACAAAGAACCAATGATGAAAGTTCTCCCTTATGTTGACATTCTTTTTGGAAATGAGATGGTAAGTATTTTTAATATATAGCTCACACATTTAATCGTGCTTCTAATGTACTGGTACACTTTGTTACCTACACAAGATCTAGAATAGACTTCTTTGTTGGGTCAAAAAAATTAATTTTGTAAGCAAGTGACTAGGAGTAGTAAGAATTACATCTAAAGTAACCAAACATGAACTGCTTGTGGAGATTAATAGTTATGGTTTGTTTATTGATAAGGTACTACTACAGCTGTATATTGGCTGGCATGGTAATAAAATGTTTATCTTTACCTATAAGAAGAGGGTAGGCTGGTGCGTGTCCAGCATTAGCGGCCACACCCAGCCCAACCATCCCATACCGAGCCGGCCACACTTACCTTTAGGCCGTCTGAGGGTCGCCGCAAGGGTTCGGTCGCCGAGAATGGGGCAACCGCCCCACGAAGACAAAGCAAAAAAAACTACGTTTCCCAGCATCCTCCACGCCGTGCAACCCAATCAGGCTGAGGGACGTGAGCGCGGAGGCCAGGAAAGCGGTGCACATGTAAAAAAAATGGCTGCCCAATGCTCAAACCACTTCCCTCTGGGAGACACTTCCCCAGCTCACCACGGCAGGTGGGCGGGCACATTGTTTGCCGGCTGGGCCGCCTGCTTTTAGTGTCCCCGCCCGACCCGCGAAGGCCTCGACGCCGGCGGGGACAGTGGACAGGCCAAGACACAGAGGCATAGAAGGTGAGCGGCCCAGCTCAGAAGGCCAAGCCAGGGAGGCGCAGAGAGCAAACATCCAAGCCGGCAACAGCTAAGTGGGGCAGAAACATGGACTGAGGGGGGGGAGAACGGGCCCAGGGACCACGCCACCCGCCCTGGTCTGGGTGGAGAAATGGGGAACATGAAACCCTCCCCCCCGCCCATTCCCCCACCCCACTTACCTATTGCTGACTGGGCCTTTCGCACTCTGCGCGGCCTTCTGAGCTTTGTGTGTGTGGCCTCGCCGAGGTTCCAGGGGGAGGAAGGGGAGCCCCTCCTCTCCCTGTGCAGCTTCGGCATGTATATGTGTGTGTGGTTATGTTGTGTTTGTATTGTGTGTGTGTGTGGTTGTGTTGTGTGGGTGGTTGTGTTGTGTATGTGTGTATGTATTGTGTATGTGTGGTTGTGGTGTGGGTGTGTGGGTGTATTGTGTGTGTGGTCATGTTGCATGTATGGTTGTGGTGTGTCTGTGTGTGCCCCCCAAAACTATCCCAGCCACCAACACACAAGTTATACCTGCCCGGCAGGGCCGGGCAAAAAAAAGACTAGTGGTTTAATAATTTCTGGTACCCAGTGGAATTTGGTGGACAGAATTACAGACTATGACTCAGGAGGCTTAGGTTTGAACTCCTGCTCAGCCAATTAAGATGACTGGGGGTGGGCAACTAGTAAAACCACTCCTAAAGTATTTCACTTACCCTGAAAGCTCTTTTGGTTTGCTATAAGTCAGTTCCAACATGTTGGTACATAAGTCTAACAGAAATTTGTGCTATGTGTTATATGCAAGACTACCATAAGCTTTTGCCAGGTGTTTCAGCAGACTACTCAACTTCAGTTAAAAACTCCATCTATCTCTCAATCCTTATGCAAAATGAAGGAGGCTGTTACACAGTTCGAAGCATCTCATTCAAACTGTAGTTCATATAGAATGCATTAGAGGAACAGAAACAGAAGATGCAGATCTTAGTTATTTGATTCTTGCTAGTGAGAAGGAAAATTATTTAGTTTCCTGCCCACTAATCAAGATTATAATTCTTGTGTGTATTTTCAAATTTTAGTACTTATTTTTTTGGGGGAAATGCTTTTTTGCAAAACAAAAACAAAAACCCACACACACACATTTATTTGCTACTGCTGTTGTAGCTGATTACAATTGTGCATGAGCACTGTTTTAGTTCAAGCTACAGAATCAATCTGAAATACATAAGGCTATTTTCATTATGTACTGCTTCAATGATAAAATAGGCAATAGTTAATCGGGATTAGATGCAGATGGAGAGTAAAAATTGGTGGAAGAAATGAATAGCATATTATTGGCATGAAGCAGCAGTGACTTTAAATGACTCCTGAGAAAGGTTAAAAAGAAAGTGCAAAAGCAGGACTGCAACTGAACATTAAGAAAACAAAATTCATGTCTACAGAACAATTATATAATTTTAATGTTGAGAGTGAGGAAATTGAAATAGTTAAATTTTTGTATACATCAGTCCAATAATTTAAGCCCAAGGAAGATTTTAATCAAGAAACTCATAATAAAAGAAATAGGAAAGTTCTTCAGGTAGAAGAGATATATCACTGAAAATCAAGTGTAAGGTAATCTATATGATTATTGCTTCTGCTATCTGTCTATGGATGTGAAAGACTGAGAGTAAAGAAAAATGACAAGAAAAATTAGAGGAAAAGAAACAGAAGTTATGTCATTTTACATTTCATTTCATTTTTCAATTTGTATGCCGCCCCACTCGCCGAGCAACTCTGGCCGGCTAACAGGGAAACACAATATCACAGTTGCATCCAACTACCATGTCATCTGCAAATCTGTGGGTTGTGTCTAAAGTTATGGTTTGTTTCACTACTGCATACTTAGCAACTGGGCTGAATTCAGCTGAAAGAAATAGCCTCCCTATTGTTAAAATATATAAAAAGATGTGAGGAAATCAGATGTATGTGTCAGTCTGGGATGTGGGCAGCTGGCAAGTAAAATAAGCAGCAGGACCCAAGACAACAAGGTAATAGGCCAAGCAGTAACCATAGTACAGTCTAGAGTCCCAGTCCAAAATCAAGCCTAAGGTAGACAGGAATACTTATGATAGTGTACAGTCCAAACAAGCTGGATGTCAGGTGACCAAGAGAGCAGGCAAGGCATGGTACCTTCAGGGCCAGAGCAGGGCAAGGACCGGGTATAAGGAGTGAGGATCAAGGATCATGACAACAGGCCACAGAAAGACGGAAGCAGGCAAAAGGTCTTCAAATGAAGGGATCAGAAACAAGGCAAGGGATCCAGGAGCCAAGCAAGTCCAGTAACCTTCATTACTGAAGACAGTTTCTGCAGGGAAGAGCCAGTTCTTATAAAGCCCAGCCTGCCAGGGCCTCCAGGTAGAGCCCATCATGGTCCAGAACTTTCAGGTGAGGCCTAGCAGCTGCAGCAGGATGAGAATCCAATCCTACAAGTTCTAGAGCTGCCCTCCATCTTGTGAGCATTTGCATCTTCCTGCAAATATCGAGCTACCTCAGATCCTGTCAGTTTCTGATCACTTTGGGGGATGGAGAAACACAGTTCAGCATAGTATACACTGTTAGGTGTTGTGGTCTGGGTTTGAATCATGCAGAGTTAAGCAGTTAGCTTTTGGCAGCAGCGGCGGTGCCCGTGTGGTTTTATCTCTCTCTCCCAGACAATAACAAGCAGAGATGCAGAGTAACAGTGCAACAGAAACAGCTTTTACTCAGCAGAATAGTTCATAAAGATAACATAAATAACAGATTCCTCTCTGGCAGATAAACAGTCTGTAAGTCCTTGTGAGCACTACTTTAAGTCCTGAGGCACAGTAAAAGTACTCACTGCAACTCCAGCCTTCTCCTGGCTGGCTGTAGGTTGGGCAAAACCCATTTTGTCCAGGCTTGTTCTTTCAGTTGAGTTCCAGACCTCTGAAGATTTCTCTGTCTCTTTCTCTCCTCCAGAGAGTGTCAGCAAAGCCAGCAGCCTTTTCCTCCAGGCAAATCAGTGATGTCCATAAGGCAGTAAAGCTAGCAAGCAGTCCAGCTAGCATGCATCCAGTAGTTTAGGCATACAGCAGTTTTTGGCACGAAGCAATGTGGCTTTTGAGAAGCCCTAATTTATACATGATATTCTGCTCGGTCACCCACTCAGTGATTTCAGCTGGGTGCTGCTCTGTTGAAACCCTTAAAGACATTGTTTCGTGTATCTTATATAATACTACTCTCATGTATACATTACATCCCTATCATACACAAAATGTATTCCCATCTATAAACATATCAATTGCACTGCATCACAAAAAAATAAATATTGTCTGTTACTTGGTCTAATCCATGTGTCCTATACTAAATCAAGTGTGCTGAATCCAAATCTGAAGTCCGATTCAATTTAGGAGGTCAGGATCTTAAGTAAGCAAATCTCACCCTCTTAGTTAGGTTCTTGCATTGATCACATGGGGGTATATTTGCCACAAATGTAACAAAAATTGTCCGGTTTATTAACACAGCTGTGCCTACTCAGCTTTAGCTCAAAACAGACTCACTATGGCCTAGCTGTATTATCCAATAAGATGGTTTCTTCTTCAAGGTGTCTGTGAATCCACACATGTGGGTTTTGCACTTGCGCAAGACTCCATTCGGATTCTACCAGAGCTATAAAAGGGAAAAAAGGAGGGAAAGTACTTTAGTACGAGGCCCCTTCCTCTCCCTATATATTCCTGGCTCTGGACCTTCCCGCCTTAGTCTTTTTTCTCTCTGCTACAATTGTAGCTCCATTTAGCTACCAGAGTCTCTCTAATTTGATTCACGCCTAATCACATTCGTTTTATGGCCTCTTCGGCCCTCTTCAAACCTTGTTCTTCTTGTTTGGCGAAAATTCCTCTCTCTGACTGCCACGCTGAATGCCTCAGGTGCCTCGGGGAGACTCATCAAACCTGTAGCAGTGCTCACTGTAGAAAGTTTTCAAAGTCAGCCCTAAAGAACCGCACATTTAGGCTTTGTTTGTACCTATGGGAACAATCCTTGTCAGCTATGGAGCCTCTGACCGACGTTCCTCCCACAGACCTCCTTGAACCACCTAGACTGCTGACGCACTCGCCCAGGTCCCCTCCGAAGCCTGCACAACAGCCTAAAAAGGACAGTAAAAAGAGGAAACATAAGAGCAATACAGATACTACCCGTAAAAAACCTAAGAAGTCTGGTGCCAGAGTCCCTTCTAAGAGCTCCAAGCAAGCCTTAGCTGTCAAACCGCCTTCCGTCATCTCTCCTAGCAACAGCGACACCATCTCATCGGAATCTTGAAGGAAAGGGAGAAGAGACTGTGAACATGCAGATGCCTGATGGCCCCTCTCCCTGAGCCACTTCCAGCCCGGCCCAGTCCGACTGTCAAGTCGCCGTTCTGAGTCCCCAAGATCTGAGATGTCTGACTGCCGCCCACAAGACCATCATTATCAATTGCGGTATTTCTGTCCATCACCACCCCCTCATGTGGGGGAATGGGATTGCAGTGGAGCCTGCATGGACTATCATGGCCACTATTATGAGGGGATGCCTTGGTTCTTCCCCAGGCCTCATGGATACTCATCATCCGACCCGCAATTTCGTAACCATGGTGGTACGGATGGATCTGGCCGGAACCCGGGTGAAGTTCGAGGCATTCAGTCTCCCCAGCCCCGTCTGCAGCAAGCAGCCACTCTCCTGCTGCTTTGGTCAATGGAGTGAGGGAGTTATCCCCAGTGCGCTCCCCCACTCAGCGCCAGCCTTGGATTTGGACAATGAATCCGACTCTTCAGCTCCAGCGATGCCTGGGTCCAGATCCACCAACCCTCAGGCAGCGCAACCACCTATGGACTCGAGAGCCTACTCAGAACATGTCTCCAGGATGGCCCAAGCTCTCGACCTTGAGTTCCAGCAGCCCTCGGCTCTTAGGTCCGATAAAGTGTTTCAAAGGCTGCACAAGGATGCAGTCCGCCCAACATCTGTAGGTATGCTTCCATCCCTCATTGATATCGGGAAGGACATATGGGCTAAACCCTCTACCTCCCAAAATTTATACAGGTGCATTGAGGGTTTTTTATAAAGTTCTCCTTCGTATAGTTTTTGAATCCCCACTATTGGATTATTCGCCTGCGCAGAACATTGATCGGAGACTTTAAAGCTGATTGGTCTAAGGTTTTGGCAGTAAGACCGCCCACCATACCGCCCACCCTTAGGTGCCAGTTCGCCATTTTACCTCAGTTCTCTTCTTTCTGCCTCAGCAGCAGGACAATCGTTGAGAGCTTCCTCAATTTTTTTCTTGTCAATTCTATGCAAACGACTACTTTTCAACAAAAAAAAAATTCTGGCAATCTTGTCCATAGGGCAGGATTGCCACCCCAGTGCTGTTTCTTCTCGTAGGACTCAGTCACTTTTCGCTCAGGTCGCCGTTTCCCCCCCTCGAGGGTGTGGCGGTAGGCCGGCTCTTCGGGAGCATTCTTCTCGAATGTTCTTCGTTCTCTTTGCCTTCTCTGGAGGAATTTTTCATGGCCTCAGTGGCTTTTAAGCATGACACTTCTTGTCACAAGAAGTTCCCGGCTTCGGACAGCCACAGCCAGTGTCTGTTCAGCTTGGGCAAGTCGCACCAGAGCCAGTCTTGTGCGCATTGCAAAATCTTTATGTGCCTTGTGGTCCAAAACCAGAGAAACCGACTCAAGGCGCACCTAATGAAACTCGCCCTGGCTCCCGCTTCAGCGGCTTCTACATCCGCTTCTACAAGTGGCCTGCTGCCCAAAAGGGCTCCAAAGTCCTCTTCTTCCTCCCTCATCCATAAGAAGAAAGACAAAAATGGGGAGAAGAAGAAAAAGCACAGGGGTGAGGTTCGCCATTGGTTGCCTCCTACGCCTCATCCGCCAGCTTCTCCCTGGCCATCTCCACCATTCTCCGTGGCGAGGTGTCCCTCTCCTGGATCCTCCGCCAGGGGCAGCCGCTCCTCTTTGGAGTCACCGAACAAGGGACGCCGGGCTGGTGCAACCACATGCCCCGTCCTTCTTTCACCTTCACCGCCTTCGGGTGAGAGGGACTGTTCCACTACACGGCAGGTTCCTGTCACCGAAACCACGAACTCCAACGGTAGATGCCCCGGCAGCCACCGTTTCGGCCACCGTTTCGCCTCCCACCGTTGCAGCCACTGTTTCACCTCCCACCGTTTCGTCATCTATGGCTACCGTCACTGCTGGCCAGATGGACCTCTTCAAGACTATGTTCGAGGTCATGGCAAAATCTTTTGCTGAACAGTTTAAGGCCACCATTCCTGCGGCGCCTGCAGCAACAGACCGACCACCGCCCCAGGGATTCTGACCCTGCTGTCGCTCCACCGCCCTCTTGAGGGTCGAGCAGTCGCTCCGCTGGCCTGGCCATTCCGGATTAGCACAGTCCAGACATTGAAGTGATGAGCACCCAGTCCGTCGACCCGCCCAGGCCGTACTGGCGCAGTCCCAAAGTGACCTCCAGAGCCCCCCCTCATCCTCCGATGATTCCAGCTCATCTTCAGAGGAGAAGGAGGGGGATGTGGATGCAGAGAAGACGCCCGACCAAATGATTGGTGCTGTCGATCCGCCTAGAGGAGAGGACCAGAAATCCCTCACGGCAATGCTCACCCATTTAGGAACTGCTCTTAACATACGGGTTGACCAGACACCATTGGAAGGAGAGGACCAGATGATGGCCAAGCTGGACAAAAAGTCCATCCATCCTGTCCACATCACAATGCTCCCTTCCATGCTGACATCTGCAAAGGCCACCTGGAAGAAGCCCGTTTCGGCTCACTCCGTTTCGTCCAGGCTCGATGGGATGTACTGAATCCTGGACGAGCATGTTGAGTTTCTTCAGGCACATCCCCTACCAAATTCCCTGGTAGTAAAAGCCTTCCAGCATAAAACTGCTGTCAGCGGCTTCCCGGTACCATCGACGCCTGAGGGGAAGAAGCTCGACGCTGTGGGCCGGAAGTTCTACGCGAATGGGTCGCTGTTCCTCCAGGCCGTGAACTACTCGGCAGCTATGGGCCTCTATCAGTCCCATCTTTGGGAGTGCGCCAAGACGCTTGCTGCAAAACTGCTGTCCAACCTCCTTAAGGAACTCAACAGTCTGTGTGATGAGGGCGATTTCCTGGCGGAGCAGCAAATGAGGATGGGGCGTCAACGACTACGTGGCCAAGGACATGTCTTCGGCAATCCTCCTGCAGCGGCATGCCTGGCTATGGGGAACTACCCTAGATGACTCAATGAAGAAGCTCATAGAGGAGTTCCCATTTGATGGCCAGGGCTTGTTTGGCCAAGACACGGACAAGGTGTTAAACGAGTTGAGGCAGACCAACTCGACCGCCAAGTTCTTGGGACTCACCGCCTCATCTCAGCCTTCAAAGCCCAGGTACCAGCCGTTAACCAGCCGCTATCATGGTAACCCACAGCAGCACCAACAACAAGGTGGGCCTGCCGACCACCCCAAGCCTCGCTTCTATTGTCCCCAAAGACAACAAGGGAGACAACGATTCCAGCCTTATAGCCAGGGTAAGCACAACGAGGGCAAGTCAAAGTCTCATGTTTGACTTCCCTCTGGCCAAGACTCTCTCGCTCCATCTCCCGTACCTCCCCCTTCGGAACTTCCTCGAGGTGTGGTCCGACGTCATGAACGACCGGTGGGTCTTGAAGATTTTGTCCGCTGGTTACGCCATCAAGTTCGACCGGATGCCTCAGGTAGGAAAACTCCGTTTCACCACCCTGTCTCTTCATCTGGAGGAAGAAGTTACAACCCTTCTCTCCAAGGGGGCCATCGAGCTGGTACCACCAACCGATTGGAACAACGGTTTCTTCTCAAGGCCTCCGCCTGATTCTGGACTTGCGTCACCTCAACAAGTTCATCCATACCAGGAAGTTCCGGATGGTGACACTCCAAATCATCCTTCCCCTCATCAACAAATGGGACTGGTTTACAGTGATAGACCTCAAGGACGCTTACTTCCACATCAGCATCCTCAGGGAGCACAGACGGTTCCTCCGCTTCAGGATAGGGGACTCTGTGTACCAGTACCATTGCATACCATTTGGTCTGGCCACAGCACCACGAGTCTTCACCAAGTGCATGGCTCTGGTTGCTGCTTTCCTTCGTCTAAAGGGGATCAGGGTCTTCCCGTACATCGACGACTGGTTGATAGTCTCCCCCACCAGGTCGTCGGCTATTCGGGACACGGAGTACATCTTTCATCTCATGGAGAGTCTTGGCCTCAGGATCATCTTCTCCAAGTCAAAGTTGGATCCTTCACTGCGAGTGGACTACATTGGAGCGGTTCTGGACTCACTTACAGTCAGGGCGTTTGCCCCACAAAAACACTTACTGAACATTACACAGGTAGTAAGCGTCTTCCATACCAAACTCTTCGTCAGAGCGAAGAAGGCTCAACAACTCCTGGGCTTGATGGCATCCACCACGGCAGTGATCCCTCACACCAAACTGAAGTTCCAGTCTTGGCTTCTCCACAAGGTCGATCCACTCACGGAGAGTCAGTCCAAACGGTTGTTTCCGTCTCCGGAACTGGTGGACCACACCTCTCAACATGGCTAAGGGCAAAAACTTCTATCCTCCGCAGCCGTCTCTTCAAATTTTGACCGACGCAAGCAACCTCGGATGGGGAGCTGCTTGCGGGACTCTAACGGTCAACAACACCTGGTCTCGGGACGAGATCGTCCACCACATCAACTACCTGGAGTTGCTTGCCATATGGAAGGCCATGCGGTCCTTCAAGACATTGTTGTCCGGCAAGGCGATCCAGATCGCTTCACACAATACCACCGCAATTGCATATCTGAACAAGCAAGAAAGGATGAGATCCACTACGTTGCTTTATCTGGCAGTGCAACTTTGGGAATGGTGTCTTGAATGACACATCTTTCCAATCGGAGTCCACATCCAGGGCAGGCTGAATGTGCTGGCCGATCGCCTGAGTCGCCTCACCTCGACGACTCACGAGTGGGAACTGGACATCATGGTCTTTCAGTCCCTTTGCAAGTTGTGGGGGACCCCCAGCATTGACCTCTTTTCATCGGAGTCCAACCACAAGTGTCCCAGGTACTGCTCCAGGGCAGGCATCGGACAGAACTCCAAGAGCGACGCTTTCATGAAACGGTGGGATCAGGACTACCTCTACACCTTTCCCCCATTTCCTCAGGTTCAGAAGGTCCTCACGAGGATGTACCAGCAACAGGCGAACGCAATTCTCATCGCTACAGCATGGCCGTGTCAACCCTGGTATCCACTTCTGTTGCAACTGTTGTCGCAGTCTCTCACACTGCCGGACTCTCCAACTCTCCTACAAATGGAGCAGGGGCAACTTCACCACTCAGGCTTGCCCAATCTCCACCTCACCGCGTGGAGGATAATCCCAGATTGTCCAGGATCTTGGAACTAGCAGGACGCCCCTCTACAAGGAAGTCCTACGGCTCCAAGTACAGGCGATTTCATGCCTTCCTGGATACTCAACAGATGTCTCCACCCAACGTTGCTCTGCAAGACATCATGGCATACCTCCTCTATTTGGCGGAGTCAGGTCTCAGCATTGCTTCTATCAGGTTCCATCTGGCAGCAGCAGTAGCCCACACTCCAGCTGGATCACCTGCCTCTGGTGCCTTCTGCGACCCAACGGTGAAGCATTTCCTCAAAGGTCTGCGAAATGCTTTTCCTCCCATTAAGACTCCGGCTGCGCAATGGTCGTTATCTACGGTCTTGAATGCCCTCACTAAGACTCCTTTCAAGCCGATGGCTCCTGCAGACGTTTGTCTCCTTACCTGGAAGACTGCATTTCTTGTGGCTGCTAGACGAGCTGGTGAGCTGGTTGCTTTACGGGCGGACGCCCCATTTATCAAATTCTACAATGACCATGTGGTGCTCCACGCCGACATCACCTTCTTACCAAAGGTAGTCTCCCAGTTTCACATGGCTCAGACTATATCTTTACCAACTTTCTTTCAAAACCCTGTCAATGCTCAAGAATGGCACACGCTTGATGTGAAATGAGCTTTATTGTTTTACATCAGCAGGACCCGTGAATTCCGTAAGTCGCAGCATCTTTTTGTTGCCTATGGGGGAAAATCCAAAGGTGAACCCATCACTTCTCTGAGGTTCTCCAAATGGATTACATCAACCATTTATCTTGCCTATGAGACTGCCTTTTTGCCTCCTCCTCCACACGTCAGGGCGCATTCCACCAGGGCGGTTGCTACCTCCACTGCTTTTTTGGAGGGCACTCCGCTAGAGGACATCTGTAAGGCTGCCACCTGGTCCAGACCTTCCAAGTTTGTCCAGCACTACAGGATGGACACCAGGAGCCACTGCAGACGCCAGACTTGGTCATGTCGTCCTTGCCAGAGGGCTCCAGGCACCTCACCCTTGAGGGTCCATCCTGACTGACTGACGTACTTCACCATGGATTCATCTCATCCGACTGCCCACCGACCAAGTAAATGTGAGCTTGCTAATCTCCCAATAGTAGGGATTCACAAACTATACGAAGGAGAAAGTTGGTTTTCACTTAACAGTGATAACTTTCGTTCTTCAAGTATATAGTTTGTGAATACACACTACCCACTGTACCTCCCCACTTGAGCAGCACGGATGAAATCGTTTGGTTTATCCTGTGCCTTGCTTAAGTATGGAACTGAGGTAAAATGGCGAACTGGCATCGTATGGTGGGCGGTCTTACTGCCAAAACTTTAGACCAATCAGCTTTAAAGCCTCCAATCGATGTTTTGCGCAGGCACATAACCCAATAGTGTGTATTCACGAACTATGTACTCGAAGAACGAAAGTTATCACTGTTAAGTGAAACCCAACTTTTTTGACCAAGAGCCGGGATTCCTACTGAAAAACCTCATCTCCAATTCTATTGTTGTGGAGACGGCTCAAGGAATGTCCGGTTCTCGTGAATTTGCTACTCCGGCTTCCAAGGAGGGCAGGAAGTTAGACCATCTTGGCCGACATTTATTTTCCTCCACCTTGCTATCTATACGTATTGCAAACTACCAGGCGATGATGGGGACTTATCAAGCACACCTTTAGGACAAGGTTTAGCCCTGGCTGGAGTCCCTATCGGAGGATTCTAGGTCCCAGATGAAGGCTCTCATGGAGGAAGGCTCTCTCTTGGCTTCCCAACAAATTTGGTCCTCCAGTCATGCCAGGGGCCTGGCAATGGCCGTGGTTCTCCGTCACTACTCCTGGCTCCACTCTGCAGGTTTGACCAATGGCGCCTGCCACCGAATCAACGATTTAACTTTTGACTGCGAGGGCCTCTTTAATTCGGGCACAGACGATATCATGAAGAACCTGCAGAAAAAGAAAAACACACCAAAGAGATTGGGGCTCAATCAACCCTTCCAACAGAGACAGCAAGGCTACCAGCCTTGCCAATTTCAAACCTTCCACTCCTATGTATCTCATTTGCAATCTTCCTCCGCGGGCTCCAGACAAAAATCTACTTTTCAGCCGCGCTAGACAACTAACAAACACTCCTTTCGTCAGAAACAAGACAGCAAGACCTGGGACAAGAAACAAAAGAATCATAATTGACTTCTCCCAGCCTTCAGTGTCCCACCCTCTTCCTCCGCAATCTCATCATCCCGCTCTTCAACCACACTTACTTGCATGGAAGTCCATCACCACAGACAAGTGGGTTCTTGCCATCATACAACGTGGGTACCTCATAGAGTTTGACTGATCTCACCCCACAGGCTTAGTCCGGACTACCACACCGACTCGGGCACTCGAAGAAGAGGTTCGAAACCTATTGGAAAAGAATGCAATAGATCCCGTCATTTTTACGGTGGAAAAGAAGGACGGTGGATTGCGCCCTGTTCTCGATCTCAGACACTTAAACAAGTTCATAGCCAGAAAAAAGTTCTGCATGATAACCTTGCAGGGGATATTACCACTCATCAACCAAAACGATTGGTTCACTGTCATAGATCTCCGCGACGCCTATATCCATATCTCAGTCCGCCTCAGCCATCGTGGCTTCCTCCACTTTGCGCTTGGTCCGCGCATCTTCCAGTTCAGGGCACTACCCTTTGGCCTTGCAGGGTGCCCAGAGTGTTTACGAAATGTCTCGCCCTTGTATCCACCTATCTCCGCTCCCAGGGGGTGGCTGTATTCCCATATATAGATGACTGGCTCCTAGTGGGGGCGCCACATGTACAGGCGCTGAACGCCACACGTCTGACTGTCAATCTTATGCACAGGCTGGGCCTCAACATCAATTATCAGAAATCCATGCTCTCGCCGACTCAAGTGGTTTCCTACATAGGAGCAGTACTAAATTCTTGCACTGCAAGGGCCTACATACCAGACATGAGAGTTCACAAGATACAAAAGCTAGTCTGCCAGTTCCGTCTGAACTGCACGGTGTCTGCCCTTACAGTTCAAAGGCTTTTGGGATACACGGCATCCACAGTCGCAGTGGTTGAGTATGCTCGACTCCGCATGCGTCCCTTGCAAGCATGACTACTGAAAAACTTCAAGCCGCATCTTCACCACCAGTCAAAAAGATTGTGGGTCACTCCCACTCTAGTTCTTCAGCTGGGCTGGTGGGCCCAAACTTACAGCCTTACCTCCGGACTCTCCTTCCAACCACCTGCCCCTACAGCCCAGGTGATCTCAGATGCAAGCCGCACTGGCTGGGGCACACATTGTGGGCCCCATCGAGTCCACAACATATGGTCCCAGGAGGAGAAGCAGCTGCACATCCCCCTGCTCGAACTCCTTGTGATATGGAACTCGCTACGAGCATTTGCTCTCCAACAAGGTGGTACAAGTAACAACCAACAATACTACAGCAGCCGCATACGTAAATAAACAAGGTTGCACCAGGTCCCACAGGCTTCTCCAGATGTCAACTGCCTTATGGGACTGGTGCATCGCCAGGCGGATCTTCCCGATAGCAGTCCACATCAGGAGCCAAGACAACTCCCTGGCCAATGACCTCAGCCAACAAGGGGACTCTATGCATGAATGGGAACTACATCAACAACAGTTCCTCCGCCTCTGCCGCAAATGGGGGACCCCAACGACAGATGTGTTCGCATCAGCCCTCAACAAGAAGTGCCCGCTTTACTGCTCGAGAGCAGGCATGGGCCCCCACTCACTGGGGGACACCTTCATGCTGACGTGGCAAGGAACCCTGATGTACCTCTTCCGTCTTTTCCCATTCATCACCCAGACACTTGTCAAGGTAAGAAGGGAGAGATTGGACATGATCCTCATCACCCCGTGGTGGCACAGGCAACCATGATTTTCATTCCTGAAGTTTTTAGCCTCAGACTTCCTCCGATTCCCGACTATGCCCGGATCTGATCCTTCAGTGACGGCCAGGTGTTGCATCCAGATGTACAAACACTTCACCTGACTTCTTGGAGGATAACCCAGTAATCGCGGATATTCTATCCGCCAGCAGAAAACCTCCACCAATAGACTTTATGGTTACAAGTACAAGGTTGTTCCTCCAGTTCGTTTCACAGGGAGGACCTATTGTTCATGAGTTCACAGTTTCAGATGCTCTCACTTTTTTGTTGCACCTTGCCCAGACTGGTCAAGCTCATTCTTCAATCAAAGTCGTCTTAGCAGCGATAGATGCTCACCAACCGCACCATCCGGTTCACTCGCTCCTATTTCGGAACCCAACTGTCAAACGATTCCTTAAAGGTCTACACAATAGGTATGTACGCCCCAAGGGACCTACTCCGCAATGATCACTCCATTGAACCTATGGTGTCCATAGACGTTAAGTTTGTCATGCTTAAGATTGTCTTTCTTCTGGCGATAACATCCATGAAACAGGTGTCCCAAGCTTGCAGCGTTATGCTCTGACTCACCATTTCTCCAATTCTTCCAGGACAAAGTCACTTTATACCCGGACTTGGATTTTTTTACCGAAGGTTGTTTCCGATTTCCATGTATCTCAACCATTACATCTGTGAGTGTTTTTTCCTTCACCATCCATACCTGTGGAAAAGTTATTATACACACTGGATGTCAGAAGAGCACTGCTGTTTTACCTGGATAGGACTAACCCCTTCCGAGCATCTAATATACTATTCATAGCTTACAGCAGTCATCGTAAGGGTGATGCGATATCATCTCAATGAATCTCCAAGTGGATATCCCTGACGATTGAACTTGCCTATCACCTATCCTCTGCTCCACTCCCCAAGCAAGTTAGACCACACTCTAAAGTGCTATTTCCACCTTTACCGCCTTCTTGCGAGGTATTCCTGTCGAGGACATATGCCGGTCTGCTACCTGGTCACAACCTCTCACCTTCGTCCATCACTATCGTCTGGATATGAGAGTGGCCAGGGATGCCAATTTTGGCAGAGCAGTCCTGTCTTCGTCCCTGTGAATTCAGCTGTTGGGATGGCAGACGTGGACCCTCCAGCCAGTAAGCAGCTTGCTAGTTACCCACATGTTGGATTTACAGACACCTCGAAGAAGAGGTTATTTACCTGTAACTTTGGTTCTTTGAGTGAATGTCTGTAAATTCACACATATCCGCCCTTCCTCCTCTCTCTCCGGTCTGGAGGGTTTCCTGGCTCTAGCTTGTTATGGACTAAGGTGGGAAATTCCAGCCAGGAATATATAGGGAGGGGGAGGGGCCTCATACTAACGTACTTTCCCTCCTTTTTTCCCTTTTATAGCTCTGGTAGAATCCGAATGGAGCCTTGCGCAAGCGCAAAACCCACATGTGTGAATTCACAGACATTCACTTGAAGAACCAAAGTTACAGGTAAGTAACCGGTTCTTCACACTAGAGACAAGCCCTTGGTCCATCTCACCTTATATACCTATTTCTGACGTCAGCTCACTGACTTGCCAAGACATGCCCGGCCGCTGCTAAAACATGCAAGCCACCAGGGGGCGTGATTCAGCTGAGGTGCCAGCAGGCATAGTGGTAGCTGCAACTGTTATAATGTTCCCATGTAAAAATACATTTCCCAATACCATTTGAACAGCTATAGCACGCCTATAACTTAAAATCTGTATGTGATAGGCAAATTCTGAGTTCAGATTTGGAATCAGCACACTCAATATAAAGCAAATCACATGTGTTATTCCCAGTAGCAAAATCGTTGTTGTGCAGTATTGTATGTCATATTTTCTGCTTTGGGATAATAATTATGATTAATTAGAATGTAAAATATCATTTGTCCTTTGTCTGTGTACATGATTCTGTATGAACACAGCTGTTCTATGGAGTTATCAGAATGCTTTGGCTTAGTCAAAACAGCTTATTTTAGCTCATTGATATTTATTAACTCAACTTCACATAATACATTTAACACGAGACACTTGGTATAAAGTAATAATTATTGCTAACCACTTGCAGCCATTTTCTCATCATTATGTAGCAATACATGACTGCTGAACATGCTTATTGTCATTTCTTTTAATTATTAAATTTAGTTTTCTAATAAATGTCATTCTGCAAATTCTGCAAATAGTTTTTAGCCATAGTACCTTCCAAGCTTACTATAATGACTGGATAATTAAGCTGCCAGGATTTAAGCATGCTCAACTTTGCCGCAGGATATTTAACAATCAGATAAGGTAAATTATCTCTTGATAATAGCTGCTTCATTCATGTGCAAAACTGTTCACCTTTTATAGACATTTCACAGTCCAAGGAATTTACAATACTGTACTAATCTCAACTGTTTATGTTGTCAGAGGACATAAGCTTTGCTAATTACACCTAAATAGCAAATATACTCGAGTATAAGCTGAGTTTTTAGCCCCAAAAAGAGGACCCGGCTTATACTCAGGTCAGTGGCCACAAGGGTCCCAACACTGTGCTGGATTGAGATGCGCCAACAATTTAATTAATTTAACCATATTTTCTTGTATGTTGATTATTGAAACTCAGTAGAAGCTGATGCATTTCCCACCCTTGGCTTATACTCGGGCCAGTCTATTTTTCTGGGTTTTCAGGTCAAAATTAGGTACCTAGGCTTATATTCGGGTTGGCTTATACTTGAGTATATATGGTAATCAGAAAAGGTGTATGAATAAGAAGATGGATCATTATTCTATGGAAATGGGTGCCCAATTTATGACACAAGCAGGCAAGAGTTTTGTGGCATGGCTAGACTGAAAGGGGCCAGTGGCTATGGGCAGATGAACACCTTTAGTGATGGTCCCTCTCAGTGGAGGAAATGCCACTGGAAACCATCATATTGAGCCCAACAACAAAATGAGCAGAGGAGGAACCATTTCATTATTCTGATTCCCAATGGTCATGGAGGCAGAAGAGGCCTTGCCAGATGGACTGGCTGTGAAGGCACACCTTGTAAATATCCTCAAGGCTATGTCAGTCCATTGCAGTCCCGGTGTCAAATCCTGCATGTCTCATTTCATATGTGCCGCAGGAGATGGTTCTGTGATCATGGTGTGTGGGTCACTTCATGGCAAACTGGGATCCACCTTAAACAAATTAATGCCAATGGCACTTTTCCTGTTTGTCATTCTTCTTTCGTGAAAATTGATTTTCAGGGGGGGAATGTATACTCAGATACGAGTAGCAGATGACGATGATGACGATACTGAAGCAGAATAACTTGTGGACCTTGCTGTAGACTGGAGTGTCTTCCTCCCTCAACCTGTAGCTTGATATACTGCCTGGCACCAGAGATTAAATCCTAAATCTTGATCAAAAGTCAGCATGAGAATCTCTGCTGTTGTGTGTGAAAAATTTCTACTCTTGTCACCTTCTGCTGCTACTGCCCAGGTTTTCAGGAATTTTTCTACCTCTGTTGTCTTTGGACAATTCTCTTTTGCTGATCTCACTATTAATTCCTGAAAATGATGCATTTTAACCTAGTGGTCCCAACGTCTATCATTCTATTTTGGCTAATGATACTAGGCATCTGAACTAATTAAGAGTCTGGCTTCCTGATGGTATTACTTTTGGCTTTTCCTGACACATTCAAACATCGCACAACATTAAATTTGGCATCCAACATAGGGATGAATAATGCTGGAAGAGTTGTAAGGAGCAGGAAAAGAAGACCAAATCTGAGATAGATTGACTCCATAAGGGTCTGAATTTTTTAACTGCTGAGTCAGGCCATTAATGATAGGACATTTTGGAGGTCACTCATTCAAGGATCTCCATTACCTTGTATGTCTGTGTTTGTTAACTGCATTGCTTGCTCCCTGGGAAATATAATTTTCAGCTTTTATTTGTTTTCCAATAGGTTGACCATTGTTTACCATTATAATTAGGAATAACACTTATTTTCCATTCATCCACCAGTCAGCAATCTGAGTTCTTCATTTCCTCATGCCACATAGTAAGGATAGGGCATCTGGTTGTCAGATCTGTATTCTAGTTAATCATATATTAAAAATTATTTATAAAAAGACACTGATTAGAATACTGTTGCTTTTCCCCCATAAATTGCAACTAGATTAATCAGTAGAGATATGTCAGTTAGATCCTGTCTAAATTGCATCTATTCAATGGCCCTACTCTGTTTTTTACTTACTATATTAAACAACAAGATTTCAGCCATTGCTTCATCCTTTTTATCTGGTGGTATTTAAGGCAGGTTTATACACATTGGTGGCTGATTTTGTTTTTAACACATCATAAGAAAACAGCTGTATGTTGCAGGGGCAACATTTATTTATTTATTTATTTATTTATTTATTTATTTATTTATTTATTTATTTATCCAATTTATCCAATTTATCTAGCCAGCCAACTCAAAACGACTCCGGGTGGCTCACAAAGTTAAAATCCACAACACAATCTAAAACTTAAAAACCCATAAGCCCAATTTAAAGTACTAAAAATTACTCAACACTAAAACTAAAAAGGGCGGGTGGGCGAGGGAGCGATATTGCTATATCAGCCAGCAGGCGGGGGACAGCCAGGTTTTCAGATCTTTCCTTAAGGGCAGCAATTCCGTCTGGAATCGTAACTCAATTGGCAGGAGGTTCCATAGGCCCGGAGAAGACAGAGAAAAGGCCCTCCTTCTGGTGCTAGAGAGACAAGCCTCTCTAGCAGATGGCACAATAAGAGAGCTTCTCCGGTCCGCTCTAGTGGGACTGACAAATGTTCTCGGGGCGATGCAGTCTCTTAAGTATCCTGGCCCACTACCATGTAGGGCTTTAAAGGTCATTACCAGAACCTTGAATTGCACCCGGAGGCAGCTCCCGAAGCAATGGAGAGGCATGGGCATAATGCCCACACCCCATCACCACCTGAGCAGCTGTGTTCTGGACTCGTTGCAGCCTCCGAATGGTCATCAAAGGCAGCCCCATGTAGAGCGCATTACAATAATCCAGTCTGGGGATGATCAGAGCATGCGTGACCACGAGCAAGGAGTCTCAATCCAGGATTGGATTAACTGGCGTATGACACAAAGTTGTGCAAGATAGCCACAAACAGAACCAAAGATGGTAGCTCCCGAGATAACTTGGGGGGGGGGGCTAACCCATAGCCACTCAGTCTTGCCGGGATTCAGTTGTAGTCCATTGTCCCCCATCCCAGACCCCAACAGCCTCCAGACACCTGGATAGGACTCCGACTGCTTCACTTGGATCACCACGGGCTGAGACGTACAGCTGTGTATCATCAGCATACTGATGATACCTCACTCCGTGGGAACGGATGATCTCCCCCAACGGCTTCATGTAGATGTTAAATAGAGGTGAGAGCACCAAGCTCTGAGGCACCCCATATTGTAGAGGCCTAGGGCTGGACATCTCATCCTCCAACCACACCAACTGGGTCCGTCCCCTCAGAAATGAGGAAAACCAGGATCACACAGTCCTTGGAGCCGTTCCAAAAGGATACCGTGGTTGACTGTATTGAAGGCTGCTGAGAAGTCAAGAAGAGCAAGGATGGACTGATAACCTCCGTCCCGCTCCCACCAGAGATCATCCAATAGCATGACCAATGCAGTCTCAGTACCATATCCGCGCCTGAATCCTGACTGAAAAGGATCCAGGTAATCCGCTTCATCCAGGATCCCCTCTAACTGCCATGCCACTACCTTCTCCAAGACCTTCCCTAAAAGGGGAGGGTGGATACAGGCCAATAGTTGGCCAGTATCGTTGGGTCAAGTGATTGCTTCTTAAGGAGGGGGCGCACCAAAGCATGTTTCAAAGGTGCAGGGAACACATCCTCCCTCAAGGATGCTCCAACTCAACTGCCTGTCACTGCCTTGACCGCTTTAATCAGCCAGGTTGGGCATGGATCCAACAAGCAAGCAGTGGCACAAACAGATCCAAGGAGCCTGTACACTTTCTCAGGGACAACTGGATCAAACTGATCCCAGATAACATGGCAAGACTGCGAACCAGTCAGCTCCAGACTCACATAATTCACGCTAGGATTAAACTTTGAGCGTATCGAGCGATTTTCTCTGTAAGATGATCAGCAAAATCCTCATCTGACCCTTGTCAACCAGGGCCTGGCCCCCCTCTACCGAGGAGGGACCTAGTCACCTGGAACAAGGTTGTTGGGCGATTATCCGCAGAGCAGGTCCGCAGCCAGGATTCTAGATTGGGGCGGGGGGGGGGGGGGGGCAAAATTTTCAGGAGGGATAAAAAATGCCACACTCACATATATAACATTGGCATCATGAGTTGGGTTGGGGTCTGTTAGTTCAGGAGGGTTTTCATCCCTGCTAGCCCCCCTGGCTACGGCCCTGCGGCAGAGGCAGTAAGGGTAGTGAAATAATGACATTTCACTGCCTCTATAGCCACAAGGTAGGCTTTAATTGCAGCTCTAGCAAGTATTCGGTTGGAGTCACTCTGAGTCTTCGCCCAGCGGTGCTTTCGGCATCTCTTTGCCCGGTTCAGCTCTCTCAAATCCTCCATAAACCATGGGGATGAGCGGGGCCGACAAGCTCGGAAAGGCCGTAGTGGCACTATTGCATCCAAGGCTGTCATCGCCTCTTCGTTCCAAAGGGCAACCAAAGTCTCAGCGGAATCGTGCAGCCGGTCCAAAGGAAAAACCCTCAGTTCCCTCTGGAATCCCTCAGGATCCATCAGTCGTCAAGGGCAGGCCAACTTAACCGGCCCTGCCTCCCTACGGTGAAGCGTCACACCCAGAAAGTCCAGAGTCACCAGATAGTGATCTGACAATGGCACAGGTGTAATGTGTAATTGCTGTAATATCAGGTCGCTCTGCCACCGTTCCGACAGGAAAACTAAGTCCGGTGTGTGAATTACCTGAGTCAGGCCAAAGCTGCCATGGTAGCCATGAACTCCTGAGCCACCTTAGATCCTGCCCCCAATGAAGGCAAATTGAAGTCCCTCAGCACCATAAGGCTGGGGAACTCCAACGCCAACACTGAGACAGCCTCAAGGAGCTTGGGCAGGGAATCTGCTACTCTGCAAGGGGGCAGGTACACGAGTAGGATCCCAGCTGACCCTAAGGGCCCACATGAAGGAGCAGGATCTCACAGCCCAGAACCTGTGGAGCCGTGGCTCTAGCGACTCCAGAAGACTCTCTGGCAACTATGGTGACGCCCCTCCCCTTACTCCTAGGCTGGACACAAATCTGAAATAGGAACACCATCTTCAGGTGTCAGCCAGGTTTCAGTGATGCATGCCAGGTCAGCCCGCTCCCACAGTATTGTATCTAGGAGAAGGGGAGCCTTATTATAGACCGACCTGGCATTCACCAGCAGCAGCCTAAGGGAGGGGTCACTCTGGATCGGCTGTCCAAGGACCAGAGATGTAGCCAGGGGGCTGGAAAAGGGGACATACTAAACATCGGTCCCGCGTTCCCCAAGTGCGGCCCACCCCTCGGCTCCTGCAGTATCGCCCCATGCCTGTCGCCACTGTAATTTGGGCCCCAGGAACCCCCACGCCTGCTCCAGACAGAGTGCTGCTCCCTCTACCTGGATGGTAGAGCCAGCTCTTGCTCCCCCCCCACTCCCCCAGTAAAGGTAAAGGTTTCCCTTGCTCAAAAGCCAGTCGTATCCGACTTTAGGGTTCAGTGCTCATCTCTGTTTCAAAGCCAAAGAGCCAGCGTTGTCTGCTTTTTGCAGACGTTTCCATGGTCATGTGGCAGGCATGACTAGGCACGCAGAATGCAGTTTACCTTCCCACCGAAGTGGTCCCTATTTCTCTACTTGCAATGTCTTGCTTTCAAACTGCTAGGTTGGCAGGAAGGAGCTAGGACAAAGACGGGAGCTCATTCCGTCCTGCAGTACTCGGGAATCGAACTGCTGACCTCCCGCCTCTCAGTCAGTGTCTTAGCCACTTGAGCCACTGCAGTCCCCCAGTACCCACCCTCAAATTCCCTCCAGTCCTCCTTAGGGGACCCAGCAACCCTCCCCACCCCTTATCCACCCTCAAGCCCCCCAACCCTCCCTGGAGCTTAGAATGTTCCTTTGGCCCTATGAAGTGGGTCAGAGAGCGGGGGCCAGCCTCTCGCCACCACTACTTCTACCCTCTGGCCCCAAAAGAGTCGGAGGGGGCAGCCAATCCCTCGCAGCCCGTGCCATGGTGGCTACTTTCTCCTTCCAGCCCCCAGAAAGAAGGTCGGGGTGGTGGTGGCCAAACCGTCGCCACCCCACAACATTTCCAGTCCTTCCTCCCTCTGGCCCCCAAAAAATGAGTTGGAGGAGGGTGCGGCCAGTCCTGCGCCGCCCACAGCAACGCCGCTTTTTCTCCCTCCAGCCCCAGAACAAGGGTCGGAGGAGCGCAGCCGGTCCTGCGCCACCCGCATCAATGCCAGTTTGTCCTCCCTCCGGCTCCAGAAAAAGGGTCGGAGGGGCGTTGCCAGACAGAAGAGACCGGAGGTTTTGGGGGGGGGGCATGGCTCTTCGGTGGCACGCTGGCAGTGGCAGGTGTTCGGCCGTTTGACCTTCCCTCTAGCTGGCTGCGGTGGAGCAGCCGCCTGGTGTCCTCACCTCCCCACTTTCTCCGCCTCCGAAGAGACCGAAGGCTTTTGTTGGGGGGTGGACTTGGCTCTTCGGCTCTTCAAGGCTACTTCCACTAGAGCAGTGATGGTGAACCTTGGCAACTCCAGCTGTAATTGAAGTCCAAGAACACCTGGAGTGTCAAGGTTCACCATCACTGCACTAGAGAAAGGCAATTACAGTATTGACTTATAAAACACACCCTTTGGTTCCCTAAATCAGTTTTTCCATTATTTGGGAGAAATAATATATTTTCAACTATTTACTGGCTATGGGATCATTACCATTACTGGTAAACTAGGAGGATCACCTTTTTTCATACTATATGAGTACTGGATAACATTGGTTGAAAAGTGAGCTACTCTGTAGCACCAGGGGGTTCACAATGTTGACAGTATGTTGTAAAGCTTTGATATTGGAAGGAATCTGAAAAAGCCCTGGGCTGTTTCAGCTGCTGAGCAAATCATCTTACTCCCTGTTACCCTTCCGGCCTTCCCTTCTTTTTTCAATAGCCTTACGAAGATAAAATGCTTTTAAATCATAGCTCAGTTTTACAGCCACAACAGATAAAGCTCAATGTTACTAGGAATTATCAGAGGTGTTCTGGAGTTAATCATTTCACATATAAAGCAGCATATTTCATCTGTTTCAATTAATCTTCCTATTTTGCTGTGTTACCTTAATTGCTGCTTTATAAATTTCCATAATTTGTATTTTAGTAGTTTACTTAATATGTTGTATGAAAGGAGAAGCTGTAGCCTAGATATTTAATAGACTTAGTGCTGCTTTTAACCACTCCATCACAAACTGTCTTGGAAAGGTAGGGATTATGCCTTCCTATTTTAAAAGTCAGTGTTTGCATAATGAAAATACACTTATTTGCTTCTATGGAGAGGACATTGCATGTAACAAAGCTTTGCTCTCTAATGCTAAAGAGCTTTGCTTTTTAATGCAGCTCCTCCAGGTCCGTAAGCAGGGAAGCGGTGGGGGAGGGGGGCTCATGGTGGGCAGCAGTGGCGAGACCACCAGTCCAGCCCCTAAACAGTCTGAGGGACTGTGAACGCGCCCCCAGCTTAAAATGTTTTGGGACCCCTGCCTTAAATACTGACTCCTGTATTTTAATGTTAGCTTTCATGAATTTAATCCACTTCGTCAGACATAAGAGTGAGACTTCATGGCATCAATTTATATAGAGGTACAGAGTGATTGGTTAGCATATCAGATACGTTTGCAAATCAATGTGACTATTTATAACCAATTACCCACCCTTTCTGTGAAGTGGCCTGGGAACCATTCCCCTGGAGCTTGTTCTGTAAAGGTGGTATGGGTAAATTACAGCATATAACTACAACATGTTAGATGTGGTATTTTAAATTTGATAATTTTCCAGAAACCCTGATGTTGGATCGGGGCCCAAGGCAAGTTGGAAGGTCCCGGAGGACCTTCACTAATATTCAAACCTTGGAGATTGGTGTCCAGCATATGTATATATTTTATCTCTGCTCTCTCTCCCTGAATCCTTGTCTTGTAATTTTTATGTTCCAGAATGACAACTTTTAAATCTTGTATGGAGTGTCCAGGTAGATTGAAATGATTTGAAACAGGTTTCTGTGCATTGCCATTCCTGCTATCTGATTTATGTCCATTGACTCTTTTGCATAGATATTGTCCCGTTTGTCTTATATAGATTGCAGAACAGCATTTTGGCAATATATGGCATAAATCACATTAGCAGAGGAACAAGTAAAACTGCCCTTAATGTTGTGTGTAATGTTGTTGGGCCCAGTGATGGTTAAGTGATTGGAAAGTTGGAAGCTATAAATGACAAATAAATCACCATTGTTAGATGTAGGGACTGATTCAGTGCAATGACAATACTCCTTAAGGATGTGAGAAACAGAATTATTCAAGAGGATAATCTATGCTGAAACTCCCAAAATTACAAATCCTACTGGCCAGAGAAGCTACAAGACCCTTACTTGCTTATAGTTCTCCTTCGTATAGTTTGTGAATACACACTCATGGGTTATGCGCCTGCGCAGAACAGCCGATCGGAGGCTTGAAAAGCTATTGGTCAAAAGTTTTGGCGGTAAGACCGCCCACCGTACCGCCCACCCTGAGGCGCCCGCGCGCCATTTTACCTCAGTTCTCTTCTTTCCGCCGTAGCAGCAGGACGATCGTTGAGAGCTTCCTCAATTTTTTCGCCCTTCTGAGGGAAAGTCTTTTTGGCAAATCTTAACAATTTTTCTCGGTGATCTTGTCCTCCGGGCAGGATCGCCACCCCGGCTCTGTCTCTTCTCTTGAGTGGATTCAGTAGCCAATTTTTCGCATCGATCACCGTCTCCCCCCTCAAGGGGGTGGCGGCTGGTCGGCCCTTCGGGGTACTCGTCTCCAGAAACTTCCACTGGAAGAATTTTTTCCGCGGTTGATGGCTGCAGCGTTTAAACAGTGCACGGCTTGCCTTAAGAAGTTTCCGGCTTCCGACGGACACAGCCTGTGCCTTTTTTGTTTGGGAGAGTCGCATCAGAGCCAGTCTTGCCCGCATTGCAAAAAGTTTACGCGCCTCGCGGTGCAGAACCGAAGCAATCGCCTCAAGGCTCACCTGATGGAGCTCGCTCTGGCTCCCGCCGCGTCCGCCTCCACGGCCGCCGCTGCCGCTCAACCACCGCCGGCCTCTTCCTCCGTGCTTCCGATGAGGAAGAAGAAGAAGAAGGACAAGAACGGTGAGAAGAAGCGCAAGCGTGGGTCGGAGAAGAGACGGTCGCTTCCCCCCACTCCGCGCACACCCGCCTCTCCCGGGCCTTCGCCGCCGTTCTCGACTGCCCGATGTCCTTCTCCGGGATCCTCCATCTGGGGAGGACGGTCGTCTTCCGGGTCACCTGAGAAAGGACGCAGGGCTGGGGCTCCAGCTCGCCCACCTCAGGTGCTCTCCTCTCCTCCTCGGGGCAGAAACTCCTCGCCGAGGCAGGCCTCCGTCTCTCCACGGCCCAGGACACCGACGGACGAGGCGGTCGTCACCGTTTCGACGACCGTTTCGCCGACACCGACGCCGGCCACCGTTTCGGCTCCCACCGTTTCGTGGGCCACCATCCCGCCGGCCACCGGAGCCCCACCGCCAGCGGACTCGGACGCGTCTCAGATGGCCCTCGTCCGAGAGATGTTCCAGGTCATGGCGTCGTTTGCGACCAGGTTCCAGACCTCCACGCCTGCGGCCTCTGCGGCTCCGGTTCCGACCACCGCAAGCCCCGGGCATCCCGGCTCTGCCGCGGCCCCACCGACCTCCCGTGGGTCGAGTACCCGCTCCGCCGGCCCACCCAACCCGTCATGGTGTGGTCCGGACGTTGATGCGGTGGACGCCCATCCCGCCGGCCCGCCCAGGCCGTACTGGCGCGGTCCGGACGTGGACGAAAGACTGCCTCCCTCGTCCTCCGATGAGTCCAGCTCGTCGTCGGAGGAGGACGAGGGAGACGTCGATGCCGAGCGCACGCCGGAACAGGCCATCGGCTCGGTGGACCCACTGCGTGGTGAGGACCAGCGCTCACTGACCGCCATGCTCACGAGGCTCGGCACCGCCCTCAACCTGAAGGTCGACCAACCGCCGTTGGAGGGTGAGGATCAGATGACCGCGAAGCTCGACAGGCGTGCTGTGCGACCGGTCCACATAACCATGCTCCCCTCCATGATGACCACGGCGAGGGCGACGTGGAAGAAACCTTTGGCGGCACACTCCGTTTCGTCCAGGCTCGACAGCATGTACCGGGTCCTGGACGAGAACGTCGAGTTCTTGCAGGCGCACCCCCTGCCGAATTCCCTGGTGGTCAAGGCCTTCCAGCATAGGACGGCCACCAGCGGATTCCCGGTCCCGTCGACGCCGGAGGGAAAGAAATTGGACGCGGTGGGGCGTAAGTTTTACGCCACCGGCTCCCTATTCTTTCGGGCCGCAAACTATTCGGCCGCCATGGGCCTGTACCAATCTCACCTCTGGGAGCAGGTGAAGGTTGAGACGGCTAAACTGCCCGCCGATGCCCAGAAGAGGATTGACGCGCTGGCCACCGAGGGGGACTTCGTCGCCGAGCAGCTGATGCGCACTGCCCGGCATATCAACGATTATGCGGCAAAAGACATGGCCTCCGCAATCTACCTCCGTCGCCATGCTTGGCTCAGGGACACCTCCCTCGATGACGCTATGAAAAAGCTCATCGAGGAGTTTCCCTTCGACGGGCAGGGCCTATTCGGTCAGGACACCGATAAGGTCCTGAATGAGATGCGCCAGACCAGTTCCACGGCGAAGTTCCTGGGGCTCACCACGCCGGCAACTTCCACCAGGCCGAGGTTCCAGCCCTTCACACGGCGGTTCCAGGGCAACCCACAGCAGCAGGGACCGACGGAGCAGCCTAGATCCAGCTCCTATAAGCAGCGGCGACAACACAAACCCCGCTACCGGCCCTACGGACAGGACAAGCGTTCGACCGCGAGGCCCAAGCCCCGCGTTTGAAGCTGCGACGGCCGAGTCTCTCTCGCTCCACATCCCGTACCTCCCCCTCCGGAACTTCCTCCAGGCATGGTCGGGCATCACGGACGACCAGTGGGTCTTAAAGATCTTGTCCTCTGGCTACGCCATCGAGTTCGTGCGGGTGCCTCGAGTAGGAAGACATCGTCTCACCACCTCGTCCCCCCATTTGGAGGAAGAAATAGCAACCCTTCTCTCCAAGGGAGCCATCGAGCGGGTAGCACCGTCCGACTGGGACAACGGCTTCTACTCGAGGTACTTCGTGGTCCAGAAGAAGGACGGAGGCCTTCGCCCTATCCTGGACCTACGCCGCCTGAACAAATGCATCCACACCAGGAAGTTCCGGATGGTGACCCTACAGACCGTCCTCCCCCTCATCAACAAAGGGGACTGGTTCACAGTTATAGACCTCAAGGATGCCTACTTCCACGTTCCCATCCTCGAGGAACACAGACGGTTTCTCCGCTTCCGTATCGACCATTCCGTGTACCAGTACCGATGCCTACCGTTCGGTCTGGCCACGGCACCGCGGGTCTTCACCAAATGCATGGCTCCGGTGGCTGCATTCCTCCGCCAACGGGGCATCAGGGTCTTCCCTTACATCGACGATTGGTTGATCGTCTCCCCCACCAAATCGTCGGCCGTTCGGGACACACAATACACGGTTCACCTCATGGAGAGTCTCGGCCTCAGGATCAACTTCACCAAGTCGAAGTTGACTCCCTCCCAGCGCGTCGAGTACATTGGAGCGGTACTCGACTCGCTCACTACGAGAGCCTACGCCCCCCAGAAACGCTTACGGGACATTGCGCAGGGGGTGAGCGAACTGCGCACGAAACCGTGCATCCGGGCGAAGAAGGCTCAGAGACTTCTAGGCCTGATGGCCTCAACGACGGCAGTGATCCCCCATGCCAAATTGAAATTCAGGTCCCTGCAATCGTGGCTCCTTCACGAGTTCGACGCACTTCGGGAGAGCCAATCCAAACGGTTGACCCCATCTCCAGAACTGAGGGACCAACTGCTGTGGTGGCCACGGGGAAGAGTTTCTACCCCCCGCAACCTTCGCTGCAGATACTGACCGACGCGAGCAACCTCGGCTGGGGCGCTGCTTGCGGGACTCTCACGGTCAACGACACCTGGACACCGCACGAAACGGTGCACCACATAAATTACTTGGAGCTGCTGGCCATCTGGAAGGCCCTGCGCTCCTTCGAGACTCTGCTCACCGGCAAGGCGGTTCAAGTGGCCTCGGACAATACCACGGCGGTGGCGTACCTCAACAAGCAGGGAGGAACACGGTCCACCACCCTCTTGTACCTTGCAGTGCAGTTGTGGGAATGGTGCCTGGAGAGGCACATTTTCCCAATTGGAGTGCACATTCAGGGCACACTGAATGTCTTGGCAGACCACCTGAGCCGTCTCACCTCGACGACCCACGAATGGGAGCTGGACGACGGAGTGTTCCAGTCCCTGTGCCAGGTCTGGGGAACGCCGAGCATCGACCTCTTTGCATCGGAGTCCAACAAGAAACTCAGCAGGTACTGCTCCAGAGCAGGCATCGGACTGAACTCCGAGGGCGATGCCTTCATGAAACGGTGGGATCAGGACTATCTCTATGCCTTTCCTCCGTTTCCTCTGGTCCAGAAGGTACTCACCAGGATGCACCAACACAGAGCCAATGCAATTCTGGTGGCACCGGCGTGGCCGCGCCAACCCTGGTTTCCGCTACTGTTGGCATGTCGTCACAGTATCGCACACTGCCGGAATCACCGACACTCCTCCAAATGGAGCAGGGCCAGCTGCACCATTCGGACCTGCCCAGCCTCCACCTCACCGCGTGGAGGATAACCCCAGACTGGCCAGGATCCTTGAACTAGCGCGGCGCCCTTCCACAAGGAAGTCCTACGCTTCCAAATACAGGCGTTTTTGTGCTTTCCTGGCCGCCCGGCAAACGCCCCCCACGCAGGTGGGACTGCAGGACATTTTAACCTACCTCCTCCAGCTGGCGGAGTCTGGCCTCAGCATCACCTCCATCCGAGTGCATCTCGCAGCAGTGGTAGCGCACTCTCCTGCTGGCTCGCCCGCTTCCGGGGCCTTCCGCGACCAAACGGTAAAGCGCTTCCTCAAGGGACTAAAGAACGCTTTTCCGCCGGCCCGGACACCGACGGCTCAATGGTCACTGTCCACCGTTCTTAACGCGCTCACCAGGACCCCCTTCGAGCCCATGGCTACCGCCGATGTTCGCCTCCTCACATGGAAGACAGCATTCCTGGTGGCCATCACGTCTGCACGACGAGCTGGTGAGCTGGTTGCCCTGCGAGCAGACGCACCTTTTCTCCAGTTCTTCAACGACCGCGTCGTCCTCCAAGCGGACATCACCTTTCTACCCAAGGTGGTCTCCAAGTTTCACATGGCACAAACTATCTCCTTGCCAACCTTCTTCCAGAACCCCACTAACGCCCAGGAAAGGACTTGGCACACGCTGGATGTGAAACGAGCTTTATTGTTTTACACCAGCAGGACTAGAGAGTTCAGGAAGTCACAACGCCTCTTTGTGGCTTATGGGGGAAAGTCCAAGGGTGAGCCCATCTCTGCTCAAAGGTTCTCCAAATGGATCACCTCTACCATCTACCTGGCCTACGAGTCAGCTTCACTGCCACCTCCACCGCATGTCAGGGCGCATTCCACCAGGGCGGTTGCCACACCCACTGCCTTTCTGGAGGGCACACCGCTTGAGGACATATGTAAGGCTGCCACCTGGTCCAGACCTTCCACATTTGTCCAGCACTACAGGGTGGACACCAGAGCCACTGCGGACGCCAGGCTTGGCCGTGTCGTCCTCACCAGGGGGCTCCGGACTCAACGCCCCTGACGGGTCCACCTACGGGTTCTTCAGCTCATCGTGGGATCATCTCATCCGACTGCCCACCGACCAAGTAAGTGTGAGCTTGCTAATCTCCCATGAGTGTGGATTCACAAACTATACGAAGGAGAAAGTTCGGTTTCACTTACCAGTGATAACTTTCGTTCTTCGAGTATATAGTTTGTGAATACACACTACCCACCCTGCCTCCCCTCTTGAGCTGCACGGATGAGATCAGTTGGTTTATCCTGTGCTTGGCTTAAGTATGGAACTGAGGTAAAATGGCGCGCGGGCGCCTCAGGGTGGGCGGTACGGTGGGCGGTCTTACCGCCAAAACTTTTGACCAATAGCTTTTCAAGCCTCCGATCGGCTGTTCTGCGCAGGCGCATAACCCATGAGTGTGTATTCACAAACTATATACTCGAAGAACGAAAGTTATCACTGGTAAGTGAAACCGAACTTTCACCTAGAATTTAGGCACTCCCAACAAATCAAAATCTGAGTGTTCTATAATGTACTGTACTCAACCTTTGTTTAGTGCAGTGTTTTCCAACCTTTGGTTTCACCGAAGCCTTTGGACTTCAATTCCCAAAGCACTGAGCAGCCAGTGTACTGACTTAAAAGGTAAAGGTTTCCCTTGCTCGAAAGCCAGTCGTATCCGACTCTAGGGTGCAGTGCTCATCTCTGTTTCTAAGCCGAAGAGCCAGCGCTGTCTGCTTCTGCAGACGTTTCCGTGGTCATGTGGCAGGCATGACTAGACTTAGGCTTTTGGGAATTGAAGTCCCCCTGTGAGGCGTAGGGCCCACATTGGATAACACTGGTTGAGTGGTTTAGAACCATCATTAAACCTTTCATTTAAAAGTCTATAGTTTTCAACATATTTCTGAAAGTTGGATACTTTTAAGGTGTACCATAAGGATCACAAACAATCAAATCATGATAAAAGTAATTTGAAAATCCACATGTCTGCCAAAGACTAGACAGCAGTCACCAGGAAGGTTATTTAATCAAGCAATGCTTTCGCATGAGAATCTTATTATTCTTAGGCTTTTAACGTTTTAAATATATTTATGCATACATTTCTCTCCTTAATTGAAATGAAGACAAATTAATTACCATTCCCATGATAGAAGCAACACTGTTTCAAATTGCTATGGTCATGCACATTGCAGTAAAAGCCCACCTAGAGCCATGGAGTCCCATAACACTTGTATGCTTTGTGACTGCAGACCTGGCAGTTGCCTCATTTGTTGTGAAATACTTGCTTAGGAACCACATTTAAGTGCAAACATCCCATAGAAATATCTACAAGTCTGCTCTGTTTTCATCATAGAGCTGATATGTGGGAATGGTGTTCCTCCCTTGCACAAGATGTTTAAGAAGTGTGAACATAAATCCCTCTGAATATCGCTATCGAAGCTCCTCAATTTGATGTCATTTCTCTCTGTTTTTCCAGGCTGCTTCAAGAGTTGAGTATTAATCTGTCCTTACAGGCTTTCCAGAGAGGATGAAATATCTGGTTTGTCTCTTTTCTGAAAGTGACCGAGATATAGGAGATAGCAAATGTTTATGTCAGGATTTAAGTATTTTAAAAGAAATACCTTGTTGCAGTTCTAAAGCAGCAGTCACAAGTATTGTGGCTTGATGGGTGTATGTTTTATAAACTTATTTACTTCACTGCTGTGGAATTATAGTTACCATAGCAAAGATTACATTGCCTTATTCCTGTGCTAGTTTTGAGATACAAAATAATACATAGATAGAATTTTATTTCTATACCGCTTTTCTCGTCCCAATGGGAGACTCAAAGCGGTTTACAACATTTAAAGTAACAAAAAGGCAAAGATACAATGTAAATACAAATAAATTACAATTACAATAGAAATCTTCACAACATGGCAAATTCTCTATTACAGGGTACAATAAATACAAAACATAATGTAGGCAATATAAAGCAAAACTACAATAATTCCTACCCCCCAGCTGATGAAAATACAGACTACAAAAGTTCTACTGCCTCAGCGCCCTTTCGCAGTCCTGGCCGGAGGTGGGAGGTGAGGCTGGAGGCGCAGCGGCAGTGGTCGGTGTCTTCGCTGTGGGCCTCCCCACCTGTCAGGACAGTCAGAGGGAGAGTGACGTATCTCTTGAGCCCTCCGAGCGGGTGAGGCTCGGGGGCAAGGGAGGCGAAGCACCAGGCTCTCAGTCCCATGCTACCTGAGCTGTAATTACTTCTAGATTAAGGCTCTGAGCTTCAGGTTGCTACACACAATGCTAAAATTGTGCCACACAAAAGGCATAACTTTTATTGACAAATTGACATGTATTAACAGATCTCTATAGGTTTTATCTGTTGCATATTGAGTCATGTTAAAACAATGCATTTTTGCAACAAGATTTCAGCCATTGTTAAAAATCAATATTTTCATAGATCTCCAAATAATTCCATGACAAAAAATGGATAGCATGTGTGAATTTTTAATCCCCAGTATATTCAGAGCTATGAATCCTTTGCCTCTGCAGAAAGAACAGCATCGTAGCTTGCTTTGTCAGCTATCAGTTGAACTCAATATCTCTTGCTGAGTCACCCACTGGGTAGAGTAAAGCGGTATATAAATTAAACATGAAATGAAAAATATCACTACTTAAATGAGAAATGATGGATCCATTCAGAGAAAGAGGAACTCTAAATGGGTGAACAATGTGCAGCTGTCCAGATGCTTGAATGCAATTCCCACATCCTGCCAAGTAGTGGTGAAGAGTGATGGGAATTGTACTCTAGCAACATCTGGATGGATTTAAGATGTGACCTTGCCTTAAAAGGCAAGGTATAAACACTTAGAAGTACTTATTCCAGGCACAACTGAAAACTCATGTACAGTATAGAGATTTACCCAGACCTGTTTGTATTGGTGAGCCGCCGACTACTGCTGTGTTCTCATAGTTGCAGGACTGCTTAGGACAGAATTTCTGCAAATAATTTCCAGAGCTCTGGTCCAGAACTTGTTTATAGTAATGGGCTTAGCCCTAGGGAACTGTAGAGTATTTGTGAAGAGTTCCTCTAAGCTTGTGCCAGAGAGGAGAAAAGTTTTTTTAAAATGTTAAATAGGTTTTTGTTTTATTCAAGTCCTTTCTGTTTGTTTTAAAGAGAGCCCTATGTTGTGGCAGTTTTAATTTAAAATGTGCTATAGCTCTAAGGTCTTATTATATAATAAGAATTATACATTCTGAGTCTGTGTTATGGGACAATATATTCACATCATTTTTAATTGAAGCTGATTTCCCAACAGTTCTTGGATAGAGGCCTCAATGTTATTGGATTCTGTAAGTTACTGTGTAGGCTATTTAGGTTAATCTTTCTATCTCCTCTAGTACTTAGTATAGTAGATAACACCAGACAAATATCTCAGTTTAACAGCAATATAGGGAAATTAGAAATAATAGACCTGATCAGCCCTATTTTCCAAATTGAACTTTTTCTGGGGCTTTTTTCTCCCCTCTTGGCATGATTTAATGTTAGCAATTCTTGGAACCCATATCATAATTGCCATGTTTGCACCAGTAGTTTCCTTGGATTATTATTAATATTCCTTTTCAGAGGCAATCCCAACTGTTATCCTCCTGCAGTTTTGCATAAACAAAGTTAGGCTCCATATCTCTCTTTAAATGTTTCATGTACAGGAGGTATAAAGGAATATTGGAGGTGAGGACAGTTTGTCAAGGATATTGTGGGGGAAAATATGTAAATAATGATAAGAAAGAGTGAGCTTTTTCACTTGAAATTGCATAATTTAATGAAGTTTTGCTGAAAATTTATTTAAACTGCTGTTTAAATCACAATTTATACCAATTTGATATAAATCAAATTCTCCCTGGTTTTTGCATAGTAAATTTCTCATTCAAAAGAAGTACAGTATACAGAAGGTGTTTATATTTGAGGCACAGTTAAGATTACCAGTAATATCCAGAATCCATGCACTTCGATGTCTAGACATGCATGCCACATGTCCATGGAAACATCTGCGAATGCAGACAGCGCTGGCTCTTCGGCTATAAACAGAGATGAACACTGGACCCTAGAGCCAGATACAACTGGCTTTCGAGCAAGGGTAACCTTTACCAGAATCTTGTCATTGTTCCTGCAAGCTTTTATGTAATTTGCTTCTGATGAATTGATTAGGTGCTATGGTGTGTTTCATTTGCATGTCTAGTCATACACCTGTTTGTACAACCAAGGCATTGACCAGAACCACATCAGTTAGCTGATATAAACTGAATCAGGCAATCAACTTAATTCAAATTACCTAGAAAAATTCTGCTACACTTTATGGAAGGGATATGTATGGACTAGTCTGTCTTGTATTACACTGCAATTGGTTTATCTCTTTCAATTTGTCTAGATTACTCTGTTTACTCCTTTCTCCATCTTAGTGGAACATAACTTGCTAAGATTCAGTCGCACAATAATTTTTAATGTTTGGACCAAGTCCTGATAGACATTACTTCTCAGTTGATAAAGAGGGTGTTTTTTTTGTCCTGTTCACATCCATGAGGTCACTGATGGTTTTATGCTATAATTCCATGGAATTCCAGTGGAGAACCTAAAATTCTCAATGTTTGTATGAAGTACATGGTCCTACACCTGTGTTTGCAAACATCTGTAAAAGTGTAGAGATAATGCCTTCTTAAATCACAGAGAAGGATGAATGGGTTGGATTTCAGTGTGTTACCTAGTTCCGTGTTTTCCCCCATGAATCACAATATCCAATTAAATTACAGAGAATAATAAAGATTGCAAAATAAATCCACTTTGGTATAAAGGGACATAAAATGTTATGAGTGCTCAAGACATGTTCTGTCTACACATTTTGTGCTCAGTGTTCAAGAATGTTCCCTAGCTATGGGATGCTGTAGCTATAGTTTCAAGTGGTTTTTAGTAGTTTCCAGTTGAGAATTAATAGATATAGGATATCATAAAAAGTTAGCAAATAAGACATTCTTTGGAAAGGGATACATAACCAAGACAACTGAACATTCTGTTTATGTAATATATATAAAATTCTGTGCCCTATATATTCTATCACTATTGCCCTAGATACATTTGTAGTAGTTAAGTATGGATCCCATGCTGTGATACAGAGTTTGACAACACTCCACCTTAGGTTAGAAACATGAGTTAATTAGTATGTGTTTTTCCTAGAAGCAGGAATTCAGAGCGTTTGGCCAGCAGTTTACAACTTGTTTTTCTTGGAAAGAGTGAAGTATTTAAAAATATTGGGGAAAGGGGCCTCTAATTTCCTTTTCTGCAGTGGAGTGCACAGCCCCCTTCTGACATATATGTGAAGAATATTTCATTTTTGCCTTTGAGAGTGGATAAATAAAGTCTTCTGGCAGAATTTACATTATCTTTGTACCTAAGCCAATTTGTAAAAAGGCCATAAAGCTAAATCATATAATTGAGAGGGCTAGTTAAATGTTAATTGGTAATATAATATGGAGCTGCTCAGCATTCCCTCTTGTCCAGACATAGCCAGAGTTAATAGGAACTTTTAAGACATTTGCAATATATTGGAACTATTGCTTTAAGGCCAACTCCCTGAAGGCCTCTGGCAAATCTCGCAAACCTAGAAGCTGGGGTAGATGTAGCAGTTTGGGCAATTTAAATGATCTATTGTTCATTTTTCTCTGTAAACAATTGTTTCATAATTCTCATCTTTGAATTCTGGTTGATGAGCTAAAAGAAAATAGCCTCTGTGCACTTACTTCAGTATTTCTAGACAAATGCTTCATGGTTCTTTTGCATTCATTTCTCTCCTTAATTTAAATGAAGACAAATTAATTACCTTTTGCCTTTTTTTTCTAATGGTGGGTGCTATTGAATAGGGAACTTGGTTTGAAGTCATTGAGGATGGACACATGATTTTGTTTACAAATGTTGGTACTGAGGATGGAAGGAGCAGACATAGGAAGAAAAGAGATGAGCTAAATATTGAAGTCAGAGTCTCGGGTTGATATGTCAACCTTTTCATCCTGGTTTTCACACTACAGTAAAACCCAGAGTTACGAATGACTCAAGTTACGAAAAACTCGAGTTATGAAAGTTTTTTTTTGTAAATCGGTGTCCCAATTTACAAAAAAAAAAACCCGACTTATGAAAGGGGATTGTGTAAAGTTGAGGCCAGGACAAAGAGCGGAAAAGCCTTTCTGCTCTTCGGACTGGGCTCGTTTCACACACACACACCTGACTGCCCAGCCCGGAGGCTGGGAAGGCACCGTGTGTGTGTGTGTGAAGTAGAGTGGCTTGTTTCACACACACACAAACACACACACACACACACACACACACACTCACCTGTGCTTTCCCAGCCAGCCCGGAGGGCTGGGAAGGCACCAGGTGTGAAGGGGAGCCCAGTCTGAAGAGCGGAAAAACCTTTTTACGTCCTGGGCTCATTTCACCCTGCAGTGCCTTCCCAGCCAGACCGGAGGACTGGGGAGGCACTGCGGGGCAGTCAGGTGAAGGCTGTGCCCAACTGCCCCAAAAGCGTCATTTGGATCCTGCAATTGCCCAGTGCCTTTGGGGGAAAGGAGGTGAAGGAACCTGCTCCCTTCCCCCAAAGTCACCGGGCGATTGGAGGATACAAATGGGGCTTTTAGGGCAGTCAGGCACAGCCCTTACTGGACTGCCCGGAAAGCCCCATTCGGATCCTGCAATCTCCCAGTGCCTTTGGGGGGAGGGAGGTGAAGGAACCAGCTCCCTCCCCCCCCCAAAGGCACCAGGCGATTACAGGATCCAAACGGGGCTTTCCTGGCAGTCAGGCACAGCCTTCACCTGACAGCCCCAAAAACCCCGCAGTGCCTCCCCAGCCCTCCGGTCTGGCTGGGAAGGCACTGCAGGGTGAAACGAGCCCAGCACAAAATCCCTGGCTTCCCCCGGCGTTCGGAACGTATATAAATAAATCTTTACCTGTTGCTCTTCTAAGTATAAAAATGAATTATACCTTCCATAACAGTGTTTCCTTATCTCAATAGTACTTGTTTCATAAATAGTTGACAAATTCTTGGATTATATCATCCATTTGGCCTTTGATTGCCTGCTTCTTTGTAAAGGGATATGAGGAAGGGCTGCAATCAAATTGCTTGTGCATTCAGAATACAGTTTTGTGTTTTGAAAATATGGTGAATTTACCTATTCATTTCAAGAAAGAAATGTAATAAGTCATTTATTTATCGTACGATGAACTTCAGTTGTCTACATTAATGTTGATATATACAGTAAGCACTAATTGTCAATCTCAAATTCCTAGCTAGAGTTCCATATCTAGGTTTGAAAGCCATTGAAGTCATAAAACATGCCAAAAGAAAGAAAGAAAAAGATTTGAAGAAAGCTGTAGTATGTTTGTCTACGTCCTAAAATGGGGCTTCTGGAACCCTGAAGTATTTCCATCTAAATTGATCACTCTTTCATAAAATCTTGAATCTTTTCCCGGTATTCTATCTGTAACTTTTCCTTGTATATTAAGGTATCTTTAGATTAAAGTTAATAATTCTTTCTCTGCTCATTTCTTTTCAAACTGCAATATCTTTTTTCTTCCGGTTATCTTTCACTAGTTTCTATTTCGATTCTAGTCGAAGTGTGGCATATTAAGTAAAAAGTACAATTTCCTTTCATTTGTCAGTTCTCCTTCGTATAGTTTGTGAATACACACTCATGGGTTATGCGCCTGCGCAGAACGGCCGATCGGAGGCTTGAAAAGCTATTGGTCAAAAGTTTTGGCGGTAAGACCGCCCACCGTACCGCCCACCCTGAGGCGCTCGCGCGCCATTTTACCTCAGTTCTCTTCTTTCCGCCATAGCAGCAGGACGATCGTTGAGAGCTTCCTCAATTTTTTCGCCCTTCTGAGGGAAAGTCTTTTGGCAAATTTCAACAATTTTTCTCGGTGATCTTGTCCTTCGGGCAGGATCGCCACCCCGGTGCTGTTTCTTCCTTCTGGTGGACTCAGTTACCTACTCGCTTCGGTCACCGTTTCTCCCCTCAAGGGGGTGGCGGCTGGCCAGCCCTTCGGGGTAACCGCGTTCCAGAAACTTCCATTGGAAGAATTTTTTCTTTGATGGCCGCGGCCTTCAAACAGTGCTCGGCTTGCCTGAAAAAGTTTCCGGCTTCCGACGGGCATAGCCTCTGCCTTTTCTGCCTCGGAGAGTCTCATCAGAGCCAGTCTTGCCCCCACTGCAAGAAATTCACCCGTCTGGCCGTGCAAAACCGGAGCTACTGGCTCAAAGCGCACCTGATGGAACTCTCTCTGGCTCCCGTTGTGGCCGCTTCTACCTCGGCTAGCGTCTCTCAGCCTCCGCCGCGTTCGACCTCTTCTTCCGCCACCATCAAGAAGAAGAAGAAGAGGGACAAGAACGGAGACAAGAAAAAGAAGCGCGGGTCGGAGAAGAGGCGATCGCTCCCGCCTACTCCGCATACCCCTGTGTCTCCGGGACCTTCGCCACCATACTCGGTCGCGAGATGTCCGTCTCCTGGGTCCTCCATCTGGGGAGGACGGTCCTCCTCGGGTTCGCCTGAAAAAGGACGCAGGGCTGGGGCTCCAGCTCGCCCACTTCAGGTACTCCCGTCACCGCCTCGTGGGAGGGCCCGCTCGCCTATGAGGCAGGCCTCCGTCTCCCCAAGCCCCAGGACTCCGACGCTCGACGACGCGGCGATCACCATGCCGGCCACCATTTCGTCGCCGATTTTACCGGCCACCGTTTCGTCGCCGACCCAGCCAGCCACCGTTTCGTCGGCCACCGTTTCGTCGCTCCCGACGGTGGAGGAACCATCCCACAGGGAGTTCCTGAAGGAGATGTTTGAGGTCATGGCTCAGACTTTTGCCAACCGGTTTCAGACCTCCATGCCTGCGGCCTCTGCGGCTCCGGTACCGACCACCGCAAGGCCCAGGGATGCTGGCCCTGCTGTGGCCCCACCGACCTCCCGAGGGTCGAGTGTCCGCTCCGCTGGCCCACCCACATCGTCGCGGGTTGGTCCAGTCGTTGAAGCGGTGGACTCCCATCCCGTCGGCCCGCCCAGGCCGTACTGGCGCGGTCCCGACGTGGATGTAAGAGTTCCTCCCTCGTCCTCCGATGACTCCAGCTCCTCTTCGGAGGAGGACGAGGGAGACGCCGACGCCGAGCGGACGCCGGACCAGGCCATCGGCGCGGTTGACCCACCGCGTGGTGAGGATCAACGCTCGCTCACGGCCATGCTGACGCGCCTGGGGACCGCGTTGAACCTGAAGGTGGACCAGCCGCCACTGGAAGGTGAGGACCAAATGACCGCAAAACTGGACAGGCGTGCGGTACGGCCGGTCCATATCACCATGCTTCCGTCCATGCTGACGTCGGCGAAGGCAACATGGAGGAAGCCGGTGTCGGCACACTCCGTTTCGTCCAGGCTCGACGGCATGTATAGAGTCCTGGATGAGAACGTCGAGTTCCTGCAGGCACATCCCCTGCCGAATTCCCTGGTGGTCAAGGCCTTCCAACACAGGACGGCCACCAGCGGGTTCCCGGTTCCGTCGACCCAGGAGGGGAAGAAGCTGGACGCGGTGGGCCGCAAATTCTACGCCACCGGTTCCCTCTTCCTCCGTGCCGCCAACTACTCGGCTGCCATGGGCCTGTACCAGTCTCACCTCTGGGAGCGGGTGAAGGCCGAAACGGCGACATTACCTGCCGACGCCCAGAAACGGATCGACGCGCTGGCATCCGAGGGCGATTTCCTGGCGGAGCAACAGATGCGAACCGCCAGGCATATAAATGACTATGCGGCGAAGGACATGTCGTCTGCGATCCTGCTCCGCCGCCACGCCTGGCTTAGGGACACCTCCCTCGATGACGCTATGAAGAAGCTCATCGAGGAGTTTCCCTTTGACGGGCAAGGCCTTTTTGGGCAAGACACGGACAAGGTCCTCAATGAAATGCGGCAGACCAACTCCACCGCCAAGTTCCTGGGGCTCACCACGCCGGCTCCGCCTGCCAGGCCGAGGTTCCAGCCCTTCACGCGGCGCTACCAGGGGAACCCGCAACAACAGGGTGGCCCCGTAGAGCAGCCCAGATCTGGCTCTTACAAACAATGACGCCAGCACAAGCCGCGCTACCAACCCTACGGACACGGCAAGCGTTCGGACGCTAAGTCCAAGTCGCGCGTTTGAAGCTGCGACGGCCGAGTCTCTCACGCTCCATCTCCCGTACCTCCCCCTCCGGAACTTCCTTCAGGTATGGTCGGGCATCACGGACGACCGGTGGGTCTTAAGGATCTTATCCTCTGGCTACGCCATCGAGTTCGTGCGGGCGCCTCGGGTAGGAAGACATCGTTTCACCACCTCGTCCCCCCATTTGGAGGAAGAAATATCAACTCTTCTGTCCAAGGGAGCCATCGAGCGGGTGGCCCCGCCCGATTGGGACAACGGCTTCTACTCGAGGTACTTCGTGGTCCAGAAGAAGGACGGAGGACTTCGCCCGATCCTGGACCTGCGCCGCCTCAACAAATGCATCCACACCAGGAAGTTCCGGATGGTGACCCTGCAGACCGTCCTTCCCCTCATCAACAAAGGGGACTGGTTCACAGTCATAGACCTCAAGGACGCTTACTTCCATGTCTCCATCCTCGAGGAGCACCGGAGGTTCCTTCGATTCCGCATCAGCGATTCGGTTTACCAGTACCGATGTCTACCGTTCGGTCTGGCCACGGCACCGCGGGTCTTCACCAAATGCATGGCTCCGGTGGCCGCCTTCCTTCGCCAGCGGGGAATCAGGGTCTTCCCATACATCGACGACTGGTTGATCGTATCCCCCACCAGCTCGTCGGCCGGTCGGGACACGCAGTTCACGGTCCACCTCATGGAGAGTCTCGGCCTCAGGATCAACTTCACCAAATCGAAGCTGATCCCCTCTCAACGCGTCGAGTACATCGGAGCGGTACTCGACTCGCTTGCCACCAGAGCCTTTGCACCCCAGAAGCGCCTGCAGGACATCGCGCAGGGAGTGAACGACCTACGCACCAAACCGTGCATCCGGGCGAAAAAGGCTCAAAGACTGCTAGGCCTTATGGCCTCAACGACGGCTGTGGTCCCTCACGCCAAGTTAAAGTTCCGGTCCCTACAGTCATGGCTTCTGCACGAATTCGATGCGCTCCGGGAGAGTCAGTCCAAACGGCTAACTCCGTCCCCGGAGCTGAGGGACCAGCTGGTGTGGTGGACGACACCACTCAACGTGGCAACGGGGAAGAGTTTTTACCCCCCGCAACCCTCGCTGCAAATATTGACCGACGCAAGCAACCTCGGCTGGGGGGCTGCCTGCGGGACTCTCACGGTCAACAACCCTTGGTCGCCTCAGGAGATGGTGTACCATATCAACTACTTGGAGCTGCTGGCCATTTGGAAGGCCCTCCCTTCCTTCGAGACCTTGCTCATGGGCAAGGCGGTCCGAGTGGCCTCGGACAACACCACGGCTGTGGCGTACCTGAACAAGCAGGGAGGAACACGATCCACCACCCTTCTTTACCTCGCTGTGCAACTCTGGGAGTGGTGCCTGGAGAGGCACATTTTCCCGATTGGAGTGCACATTCAGGGCAAGCTGAATGTCCTGGCCGACCATCTCAGCCGCCTCACCTCGACGACCCACGAATGGGAACTGAACGACGAGGTGTTCCAGTCGCTCTGCGAGGCCTGGGGGACTCCGAACATCGACCTCTTCGCATCGGAGTCCAACATGAAATGCCACAGGTACTGCTCCAGGGCGGGCATCGGTGCCAACTCCGAGGGCGATGCCTTCATGAAACGGTGGGATCAGGACTATTTCTACGCTTTTCCTCCGTTTCCCCTGGTCCAGAAGGTCCTCACCAGAATGCTCCAGCACAGGACCAGAGCCATCCTAGTGGCCCCAGCATGGCCTCGCCAACCATGGTTTCCGCTGCTGTTGCGCATGTCATCTCAGTATCGCACGCTACCGGAGTCACCGACGCTCCTCCAGATGGAGCAGGGCCAGCTCCACCACTCGGACCTGTCCAGCCTCCACCTCATCGCGTGGAGGATAACCCCAGACTGTCCAGGATCCTGGAGCTAGCCAGGCGCCCGTCCACAAGGAAGTCCTACGCTTCCAAATACAGACGCTTTTGTGCTTTCCTGGCATCTCAGCAGACCCCCCTCTCGCAGGTGGAACTGCAGGACGTCTTGACCTACCTCCTCCATCTGGCGGAGTCTGGCCTCAGCATCGCCTCCATCCGAGTACACCTCGCAGCGGTGGTGGCTCACTCTCCAGCTGGCTCGCCCGCTTCTGGCGCTTTCCGCGACCAAACGGTGAAACGCTTCCTCAAGGGATTGCGGAATGCCTTCCCGCCGGTCAGGACTCCGACGGCCCAATGGTCACTCTCTACCGTCCTTAACGCGCTCACCAGGACTCCTTTCGAGCCCATGGCTACCGCGGATGCTCGTCTCCTCACATGGAAGACGGCCTTTCTGGTGGCCATCACGTCTGCTCGACGAGCTGGTGAACTGGTCGCCCTGCGGGCGGACGCACCCTTTCTCCAGTTCTTCAATGACCGTGTGGTGCTCCAACCGGACATCACCTTCCTCCCCAAGGTGGTCTCCCAGTTTCATATGGCACAGACTATCTCCTTGCCAACATTCTTCCAGAACCCCGCTAACGCCCAAGAAAGGACTTGGCACACGCTGGATGTCAAACGGGCTTTATTGTTTTACACCAGCAGGACAAGGGAGTTCAGGAAGTCGCAACGCCTTTTCGTGGCGTATGGGGGCAAGTCCAAAGGTGAACCCATCTCAGCGCAGCGGTTCTCCAAATGGATCACCTCTACCATCTACTTGGCCTACGAGTCGGCATCGCTGCCCCCTCCACCGCATGTCAGGGCGCACTCTACCAGAGCGGTTGCAACATCCACGGCTTTTCTGGAGGGCACACCGCTTGAGGACATCTGTAAGGCTGCCACCTGGTCCAGACCTTCTACATTTGTTCAGCACTACAGGGTGGACACCAGAGCCACTGCGGACGCCAGGCTTGGCCGTGTCGTCCTCACTCGGTGTCTCCGGGCCCATCGCCCTTGACAGTTCACCCTGCCTGACCGTCATCATCTTCATCGTGGGATCATCTCATCCGACTGCCCACCGACCAAGTAAGTGTGATCTTGCTAATCTCCCATGAGTGTGGATTCACAAACTATACGAAGGAGAAAGTTCGGTTTCACTTACCAGTGATAACTTTCGTTCTTCGAGTATATAGTTTGTGAATACACACTACCCACCCTGCCTCCCCTCTTGAGCTGCACGGATGAGATCAATTGGTTTATCCTGTGCTTGGCTTAAGTATGGAACTGAGGTAAAATGGCGCGCGGGCGCCTCAGGGTGGGCGGTACGGTGGGCGGTCTTACCGCCAAAACTTTTGACCAATAGCTTTTCAAGCCTCCGATCGGCCGTTCTGCGCAGGCGCATAACCCATGAGTGTGTATTCACAAACTATATACTCGAAGAACGAAAGTTATCACTGGTAAGTGAAACCGAACTTTATCCTGATTTTTAAAGCAGGATTATTATAATAAATGTTTGAGGATGATAGCAAACTGTGCCAAAAGGATATGAAAGATTATTGGTTAAAGAGAAAGTTCAGGAACTTCAGTTTTTATAGCTTAGAGTTATAAAGTATAGGCCCATGTAATTGGACTTTATTCATCACACTGGGTTTCAAAATGCTCGGTCCTGCGATTGTTGCAGATGTAACAGGCATTGCAGTGATGTTTAGCTGAGAATGATTTCTTTCAGGTTGGAAGATGCTGACAAGTAGCTGGAATGCTAGTAAGAATTTTTACAAGAAAATACTTTTTACAGTTATAATGAAGTTAAAATACTTTTCCAGGCCATAGAAGTATATCAGAATTTAGAAACATTGATTATGGGAATCTAAATATCCAGCTGAAAATACTTCTTGTGTGTGTCATCCTAATAGACCTTTCAATTTAAGTGAGATTATTAAAGAGTTGTTTTTTTTTTACCAGTGCCACAACCCCATCCACAGTTGAGCAGGGATTCAGCCCCAGGTCTCCTGAGTTCTTGATCTTCATTCTGTTGGTACACCACACTAATTACAGCTGTACACTGTACCCATTAGCTTGTGTTGTGAGGATTTCTATTTCTTTCTCCAGCATCATATCTCAGAGCTTCTTGCAAGGGCTGACAGATCTGTATTCTCTTGCATGAGAAAGGTATAGGGTATGAGTCCCCTCAGGATTGACAAGAGACATATTATTGTTTCCTTTAATGTTGGTTACTTGTTAATTATCCCCAATGCAGAGTATTCTCAGTGTTTTAGTTTAGTTACTGGGGCAGTGATGGCAAACCTTGACACTCTAGGTGTTCTTGAACTTCAGTTCCCAGTAGCTCTAATCAGCAGGAGTGCTGACTTGGCTTCTGGTAATTGAAGTCCAAGAACACCTGGAGTGCCAAGGTTGGCTATCACTGTACAGTACCAGGGTTTTAAAAAATATTTTTCAATTCCCCCCCCCCCCAATTTTTCTACCTGTCCTTCTTTCAGGTTGTTACTAACAGGAGACGCTTTCCATTCCGATCACTAGTATCTTTAATAATGGAAAACACCCAAATTATGCCATAATTTAATATAGTTTTATTGTCCTAAAATATAGGCTACAATGCTATATTTGTTAAGAGACCTTCACATTTAAAGATAGTCAGCCCTTTGATAATTAATGTTTACCACAAGTATATTGACTCCCTAGACAAGTGGTGACGAACCTATGGCATGAGTGCTAGAGGGGGCACTCAGAGCCTTCCTTGTGGGCACGTGTGCCGTTGCCCATCAGCACAATAAGAGAGCGCTTCCTCCCTCCCCCAGCACAGTTTGCCCAGCATCCCAGTGAAAGCGATTGCTCTCTTCTCCCAGCACAGAGTTTGCCCTGCCCCTTTGCTCAGCACTTCCTCCCTCCTCCAGCACAGTTCATCCCGCCACTCTTCCCAGCAGCATGTTGGGAGCGCTTCCTCCCTCCCCACAGTACAGAATTCACCCAGCCCCTCTGTTTGGGCACTCGTTCTCTAAAGGTTCACCATCACTGCCCTAGACTCTCCTGCTATCTAAATATAGAGGAGGAAAACATTTGTGGCCCATCATGTTAAGGGCTTTGTCAAATTACACTGATTGGAAAAACCAGTCTTCCTAGATAACAATTTACATTGCAAAATCTTTGTTCAATGATACTTAACCATTCTAGAAAAGACGTAGTGTCTCTTTTCAACCTGGAAATGTTACTGTGGCATTAGGAGGGCTAACCACAGAGGGAACATGCAGGCTCTCCAAGTCAACAGGCAAAAACATGTGGCATTCATCTAGTCCCATTAAAAGGAACTATTCCAGGCAGCCAACAAAAATGTTCTAAGTCTCATCTAGAGTATCAGCACTAAGTATGTACCTCTTTTTTCTAAAGGGTACTATACATTCCAGAATTCTTCATTCTGGGAGTCCAAACTGATAGATATCTAAGTCCTGCTCATCTGTGAGGAAGACCTAAGCTGGAAGGCCTTCATGGCCTAGCATAGACCTAACTTCTTGTCCCCCAAAAGAATCTACCCATGCTTTCTGTGAGTTTCCTTTTTGAGCAAGAAGCTAGCAAAGCTAGGCCTGTGCTGGGCTAAGAAGCCTTCCAGTTTAGGCTTTTTTCCCAGATGGGCTGCTTTTTGGTGTCTGTTAGGCAATACTCCAAAAGATTTTTTAAAAATCTGAATTTGTAGACTGAACATTCTTAATGAGTTCTTCCTCTTGATGTACAGTTTACTCACCTTTCCCCATATTGAGATTAATGGGACCATGTTTCCTCTCCTCACTTTACTCTTTGTCATCATAATCTGAAGGTTAGTTGTGATTTTCTCAGAAATCATTAGACCTGGCTATGGAACTGTCTCCACATGCATGAAATATGTATCTGTGGTTATCTTATTGTTCAACCTAGACACTAGAGAGACTTCTTTAAAGAAAGAGGCTTGTGTCTCTTAGCTATAAGACTGAAGAAGAATTGATAGATGTTCCATGCCGGCCGAAACACTCCATCTGAGGAGTGCCTTACACGACCCTTCCAGTAACCCCTGTAGCTGATCAGTTTTCCCCCTTTGGCCACTGTATCTCGAGACTGAATCCAACAGTAGACTTATTGTAAATCCTAGAGCCACTATAGCTGAATCATTTTAGCTACTAGAACATCACCAGCAATTTACTTGGGATGACAGTTCTAGTCAGCATATCAAACAGTAAACAAAACAATACAAAAAAGACAACATTTTTTGTTTTGTTTACTCTTTGATATACATGCACAGACTAACATGGCTACCACTTCAAAACTTCTAGTTAGGTGAAGGAAGAAGACTAAACTGCAAGCAATAACCCAGTAAAGCCACAGCAGGAGGAGTATGAGTTATTGAGTATTTGCTGGGTTAAACAGTCTCCTTTTAAGACAATGTTCCAGCACCCACTGATTCCATCTGCAGAGTTTCTGTTCTCAACTTTGGCTTCAGCTGCACTCATCACATGTAAATTGGGAACAAAATCCAACAAGAATAAAGAATTTATTGCCTTAATAGCCTGATGAGAGGACCCAGTGTGGCTCACAGTCTTCAAACAAATAAACTAAATTTGCAATAAATTACAGATTAAAAAGCAATTAAACTATGACAATAATTAAATATCCATTAAGTGATTAAAATCTTTAAAACTTTAAAAACAGACTTAGAAAACCTAAGACCAACTCAAGCATGGTTATAAGTGAAAATCATCATTTTGTCAGAGATACATAACAAAATCTTAGTTGCATTTATGAAAAATAATTTTGTTGCTACAGTCATGTGCTATAATAATCCACACACCAAAATATTTCTGTTATTCTACCTGCCAGTATAAGATTTTTAATTAAAGGAGTCAATTCCTATGTTCTTTAATTTCCTCTTTTCTGGTTTTCTATTTGAATTTACTTCATATTTATAATTTTTTCTTATCGCATGTGATTACAAGCAATAGCACAACAATCTAAGTTTAGCCTTACCGACTTCTGAGCAGTGAGGTTATTTTCATCTACATCAAAGTGAGCTGATAATATTTATATGCTTCTAGCTGTGTTTTATCAACTGATAATCTTGACATTCCAGCATTTTGTTATGTTTCTACCAATAGGATTGCTAACAAAGAGGCTTATCTATTATTTAGCATAAGCTACCTGTTATTTAGTAATGAAATACAAAAGCAATTTTTCCAAAAAGCCGGCAACTTCATCATTGACAGCTTCAAACATTTCTTTGTTATAGTCTCTTAGCAATGCCAATTGATTCTTATATCTTACTAGCAAGGGTTGCCCGGCGTTGCCGGGCTTCCCCCCCGCCCCCCCCCCCCCCGTGTTTTTAAATTAAAAATGAGCCTTTTTTTGCAATAGTGTTACATTGTGTTGGAAGGTTAAATTGTGTTTTTTTTTTAAAAAAATTGCTTAGTCTGTAATTTTAATTTTTTAAATGTTTATTTATGTTAAATTTGTTTGGCTTGGCTGTTATTAACTGTGATCTGCTTTTTTGGGTTTTTTTGAGGATTAATAAAAGAAGAAAGTATGATATAATAACTCAGCACAAGATTTTTTAAAGTTTCTATTGTATTTTATTGACATATATATATTTGTGATTTGTGTGACAGTGTGTTTAGTGTAATTTTTTTACTTGTTTTTTTTTGGTGTGACCTTTTGTGTAAAATTGTGAGTTTGTGTTTTGTTTGGGGCTGTTGTGTGTTTTTGAATTGTTTTTACTATTGTGGCCAGCAGGTGGTGCTGGTAGGGGTTATTGTATTTTGACTTTTTTTTCTCTCCTGGCCTCTGGGTGGAGCTTCTTCTGGTCAGTAGGGTCTTTCTGTATTCATTTCTTTTCCAGTCCTGGTGTAGGTAGCACGTGTTCTGGTAAGTTTGCTTGTTTTCTTTGTTTTGTGTGTGTGTGTGTGGGGGGGGGTTGGAGTTTGTATTTTTGTCTGTTTGTTTTGTTTTTGATTGTGTCTTTGTTTACTTCATATTGTTTTTGGTGTTTTTGTTTTTGTGTATTTTTGGCTGTGTTTGAGTGTTTTTAGTAATTTTTAAAAAATTATTTGTTTGGTGGTGGGGAAGGTACGTGGTCATTGGGGGTTTGGAAGGGTGGGCTAGGTGGTGGGGAGGGGGGCATGGTCGTTGGGGGTTAGGAAGGGTGGGCTAAGTGGTGGGGAGGGGGGCATGGTCGTTGGGGGTTAGGAAGGGTGGGCTAGGTGGTGGGGATGGGGGCATGGTCATTGGGGGTTAGGAAGGGTGGGCTAGGTGGTGGGGAGGGGAGCTGTAGTGTGTTATGGTGCTTTGTTTTTGTGGAGTCGTGCTTTGTTTTTGTGGAATCGTGAAAGTAGATCGTTTTTCCCCTTTAATATCAGTGGGTGGGGGCTGCGATCCCCCTCCCCGCTGGCTTCCCTAGTGTTGGGTGGTTTTGAACAGGCATAGAGGAACGATCCCCCTCCCCCCCTCCTTAAAACAACACCGGTTTTAAAGAGAAGAAAAGACGGAGTTTTTTTAAGGAGGGGGGAGGGGGATCGATCCTCTCTGCCTCCCCGCTGGCTTCCCTAGTGTTGGGTGGTTTTGAACAGGCAGAGAGGATAGATCCCCCACCCCCCCCCTCCTTAAAACAACTCCGGTTTTAAAGAGAAGAAAAGACAGAGTTTTTTTAAGGAGGGGTGGTGGGGGATCGATCCTCTCTGCCTCATCTTTTGTTTCCAGATAGGTTGGGGCAATATAGTCCTTTTATCCCCACAAACCTTCCAACAGTAGGGTAGGCAGCGGAGAGGGGGTTCGCCACCCCCTCCCACTGATGTTAAAGGGGAAACTCCATTCGGGAGCTTCAGGCGCCGCGGGTGAGTAAAAGAAAGCCGGCTGCTGTTTGCTTGCCTTTTAGCTGTTTTTCTTTTTAATTTTCCGGGCGCCATTTTCCTCAGCGTTCTGCGTGGGCGCGCAGGACGCTGGGGCTTGTAGTAATGGGTTGGTGCTTTGTGTTTTTGCTGGTTTTTTTAAAAATGCGTTTCTTTCGATTGGCTGCGGCGCGTGTCCGAACGCTGCGCCGTGCGAGAGCCTCTCAGCGTGATTGGCTCTGGCGCGGCGCAAGGAATGTTGGGAAGTGAAGTTCTTTCCCTTTCTTGCCGTTTGTGGGGCTGAGGCCCCCGTGCTGGATTTTTAAATCCTTCGTTGACCTGCGTAGGCAATTCAGCCGTGCGCACGAAGGGTGGTTGTGGGTCAGTAGGGCGACGCATAGCAACCTATAGCCAGTTCCAACGGTGAACACTTGGTTTTATAGGTTAAGATGACAAAACTGTTGTAGTGGCCCATGTGAAAAATTATTTTTCACTCTGCTGAACTCTGAAGGATATTTTTAAAAAGATTTGCTTAATTATTTCTTAGCAGTGCTTTTTTACCAACCAGAGGTCCTAATTTCTTTTCCTTTGAAAGGAAGTTTCTATTTTTACTGTCTAATTAGGCAGTCACATTTTATTGTGAACACTATATCTGCCAAGATATATATGCTGTCAAGGAATATTTAATTTGGGTAACAGCAGCTAGTCTGGTAGATGATTTTACCTCCTCTCTTGAGCTGTCTATGCTTATTGTTTCATGTAGCCCCTTGCCTGAGCAGAAGGTCCTCAGCTAAAGCATTCTTGATATGTGGCCATTCAGTCTCTGCTTAAAAACCTCTACTGAAGCAAAGTCCACCGTCCTACAAGGCAGTCAGTTTCATTGATGAGTGGTTCCTACTACAAGGAAATTTTCCCTGATATTTAGTTGAAATCTTTCACATAATGTGAACTTCTTGTCCTATCCCAGTGATGGCAAACCTTGGGACACCTGCTGTTCTTGGACTTCAATTGCCAGAAACCCAGGTCAGCACTCCTGCTGATCAGGGCTTCTGGGAATTTAAGTTCATGAACAGCTGGAGTGCCAAGGTTCGCCAGCACTGTCCTATCCTATTGAGTTTATTTATTTAGTTATTAGATTTTTATCCCGCCTCACTCAACACATCATGTGACTCGAGGCGGCGTACAGCATAAATTAAACAATATAAATACATAACATAGAATCAAAACACAGTTACAATCCATCAATATCATATACAAAAATTGAGCAAAAAAAATACATAATAGTAAATCAATAATATAACAGTTCAACATAGTTCCAATTCAGTGCTCAACGATCCCGACAGTCACATGACTCAACGTCGTGTTGGAGCCCCTTGACTCAAAGTCCACAATAGCATCAGAAAAAAACAAGCCCCAACACAGCCCCATGCTGATCTGATGTCCTTGATGGTTAAAAATATATCAGCTGGCACAGCATCGACATCGACAAACCCCGACACCACCCGCCATTGGGACCTCAACCACCCATGCACTCACCTCCCAAGGTCGACTCGGCCAGAGGAGGAGCTGAGATGGTGACAGCTGGAGAAGCACCGGCGGTGATTCTCCTTGTCCCGGCTGCACACACGGTTGCCAGTTATACCCCTCCCGCAGGTGAGGTATGTTGACGGCGGTGGGGCCCAGGCGAGGGGAGACTGGGAGCGGCCATTGTGGGGGCTCTCACCTCTTATAGACAAGAGACGCTGCCCCAGGTGCAGCTCGTTGGGCGCAATGGCGATGACAGTGGCGCAGCGCATCCTCCAGCGGGAGCCCCAGACGAGGTTGCAACTAAACCAAGGTTACTCCATCTTCCAAATGACAGTCCTTCAAATATTGTCACTCCTTTGCAGGTGAAACATACTAAATTCCTTCAAACCATTATGGTTGGCACCTTCTGGATACATTCCAGCTTTTCAATATCCTTCTTAAACTGTGGTGCCCAGTCCATAAAAATCATGGCCAAATGTATGTGCCAATCTCCTTGGTTAAAATCAGGTTTCAAAATATCTAACGATTGGGAATGGTATCACATCTGCATCACTAATGGTAACATATGAAACCTACATCTTTGACCTGAGTCTTCAGTGCCCATTTTGAAACTAGCAGAGACAGGCCCTCTCCATGTTCTTCTGGCAGTATGCAAAGCTGACAGGGATTCGGTAAATGACTGTCTACTGAGAAAGGAATTATCATCTGGTGCTTTCCTTTTTGTGTCTGCTTTAAACTGGTATGCGTTTCAGTTGCTATTGAATTTAATAATATTTTAAAATTTTAGATAATTTAAATCTGCCTTAGCTTGCTAGTCTTCTGTACTGTATTTTTATACTCTGCGAGTGGGGCAGCATACAAATTAAATTAAAATTAAAATTGCACCCCCTTTTATCTACTTTTTTCTGTGCCTAATTATTTTGGAGTTACAATTTTGGAAGAAAGACATATATCATATATACTCGAATATAAGCTGAGCAAAATATAAGGCGAGGTGCCTATTTTTGACCCAAGTATAAGCCAAGAGTGGGAAATGCAGCAGCTGCTAGTGAGTCTCAGTAATTAAAATACATGAAAATACAGTAAAATTTAATATTTTAGTGATTTTTAAAACTGTATTTGCACCACCCACCAGTGGTGGCACTGCAGGTGAAGTGGGTGGGTAGGTCAATTGCACTGAGGCAGGAAGTGTTGCTCTAGCATAGCCTCTTGCTCCCCCTGCAAGGAAGAAGCATGGCTTTCTCCTCCATCTTGGGCAGAGCAGAGACAAAAGCAGAAGGTACCAGTAAGTGAAGTCCTTTCTTTTTCCACACCAGTTTGGAAGGGAGACACAATTGTAATGTAGAGCTTCTTTCTTCATCTGCGGTTTTCCATAGGAATTAATTGAAAACAAACTTCAGAATAGGAGAACTTGATTTTCAATGTATTCTAATGGAAAATCGTGATTTGCGCCCTCTTGTGGCCAGTTGTTTAATTGCGCCTCAGATTCTTTCACGGTAGAAGTCCCGAAACTTACTTTTAAAGTGCCAAATAACTCAAAAAAAACCTCATATTTTTAGACTCTCATGGTTGTTGACCCGTGTATAAGCCAAGTACCATTTTGGACCTCATTTTGGGGGCTAAAAAACTTGGTTTACACTCGAGTATATATGGTAAATACATACATAAAATAATAGTAATTTCCCACTAAAATTAGAGCATGAAATAAATGAATAAAAGGGAGGGAACATTGCAGGCAGGCAGTCCCTTGCTCAAAAGCCAGTTGTATCCACCTCTAGGGTTCAGTGCTCATCCACTTCTTTCTGGACTTAATAATGTGGAACCAACTGCAGTAAAATCCATGCAGTGTCTAAGTTTAAGTTAATACTCTCCTCCCAATTGCTTCTGTGTTTGAAAGTTAGGTCTGTAGGAGGGTCTTGACATATTAGAAGTTACCTTTTTATTGGTATCTCTTTAATTTTATTTCGTTTCCTGTGTAAATGGTTGATGTTGTGCTGAAAGGAGAGGGTGTGATTTAACTCAAGTGACAGGAGTTAATTCAACAGTTGGACCTATACACACTTTTTTTTTCAGTGTGTTTTTTTCAGTGTTTTTCCATGTGTGTTTGAGTTTCCTTTTTTGTTTGGTACTACTGACTAGTTACATTTTTAGTGTTGGGTGCTGCTTTTTTAACACATGAAGGGCTATAATAAATCAGTGATTCAGGAAAAGAGGAGAATATGGAATTTTTAAATTGAAATCCAGTTTCAGAAAACAATAACATAGAACAGGGATTCCCAACCTGCGGCCCATGGGCCAGATGCAGCATGTGGCACCATTTCATGTAGCTCCCCACCACCACCTCCACCACACCAGGAAGTGCCATGTGGTGGTGGAAAGGCAAAATGGCCGTCCAGCCCCCGAAGCTGAGGAAGTGTGACCCGGCCCTCGGCTTTAAAAGGTTGAGAACTCCTGACATAGAAGCTTTGGCTTCAGATTTCCTTGATTGGGTATGGTACAGGATGAATTACTGTACTGTATAATGAGGAAAGCTGATGAAGGCTGAAGAAAGAACTGCTCTTAAAACCCAGTCACACAAGGAAATTCTACTTCATTGCTGAGTTTTGTTTTGTTTTCTGATTTGCTGTTTGCTTTGCTCTTGTTGCATGTCATGCATGAATGAAATTGCTGCATTCTCCTGGGAGCTGTAAAGCTCCTGTGAAGATTGTTTATTTCCTTAATCCCATCTTCTTTGTGCTTCCTGATGTCAGATATAAAATGGAAAGCCTTTAATGTAAAGATTATAATCCTTATTATCACCTGCACTAGGGAGTGCTTTAGCCCTCTGTTGTTGCCCTACTAGTTGCCATATGTTACTGCCTTTTGAACTTAGATTTTTAGCTTCTCTGCTTTAGTATTTATGTGCAACCCAATATGAGCTGCCAGGGTGGGTGTGTAGCACAGATGGGCAATGGTTTGTTTCATTGTTTTTGTATTTCTTGTGAATCAACACTGAAAGGGCTCCCTTTTATTTTAAACTTTCCTAACTATTAAGGCCTTCTTAATTTCACTAGTAGTAATCAATGCAAATGTCAAACATAAGAGCTAGTTCCTGAATTAGGCACAGTATAAAGGGTATGAAACAAACATGACTGATGCCCTATGAATTTATGTATATACTAGCAGAGTTTGCCTGGCGTTGCCAGGCTGTTTTAAATTGTGTTGGAAGGTTTTTTTTTTTTTTTTTGGTAATGTTTGTAAAAAAGAGGTTGGTCTGTAATTGTTCTTTTTAAAAAAATTATTTATGCAAAAATTCCTTATGTTGTCATTTGTTAAATAGATTGTATTGTTTTGATACTGTAAAGTAATAACAACTTGTATTTTGTTATTTTTCAAATGTATTTTTAATTATTTGTTTTAACATATATGTTAATTTTTGTTACGATGCCAGGCTGTTATAAACTGTGATTAGTTTTTTTTTGTATTTTTCTTTTTTGTGGATTAAAAAAAAGAACAAAGGATGATATAATTTTTTATAATTTTTTTATTTAACCAAATAATGTTTTAGTATGTGACTTTTATTTTAATAGTTGTACCGTAGGAAATAGTTTTAAAAATGTGAAAGTACATGTTTTTTACATTCAATGTTTTTAATTTTTTGACATATGTTTGTGATTTGTGTACATTTGTGATTGATTTTTATGTTTTTGACTTGTTTTTACTGTTGTGGCCTCTGGGTGGGGCTGTTGAGTCTTTTTTAGTTGTTTTTACTATTGTACCCTGCAGGTGGGGCTACTAGGGGTTTTGGTGTCATTTAACATGTTTTTTCTCTCCTGGCCTCTGGGTGGGACTACTTCCGGTAAGTAGTCTCTTTGTTTTTTCATTTCTGTTCTGGTCATCGTGGAGGAAAGTCGTGATGGTGAGTTGTCTGGGTTTTTTTCTTCTGGGTTTTTTCTTTGTTTTGCTTTTTTGGTGGTGGGCTGGGAGGTGTTTCTGTTTGTTAGTTTTGGTTTTGGTTTAGTTTTAGGTAGGTTTAATTGGTTTGATATTTTTTTTGGTTGTGTTTAATTTGTTTTATTTCATTGTTGTTTGTTTGTGTAATTTGTGTTTTTTTTCGTGTTGTAGTTAGGTGTTTTGTTTGTGTATTTTGTGGTTTATTTCTTTTTGTTTATTAATGTTTTTTAATTATTGATTTATTTTCGTTTTATTATTTTGTAATAGTTTTGGTGTTTGTTTTTGATGGTTCTGTTTTATGTATGTTGGTGTTTAGGGGTTGTTTTGGTGTGCGCGCACACACACACTGGGCAGGTTTGAAATGTCCAGCCCAGTAGGTGTGTGCTGCAGTTGAGTTCGGAGGCTGTGCCCGGGTGAGGAGCTCTTGGAGGCGAAGGCAATGACCGGAGGCCTGTTTGCTGCCTTTGCTTCCCGGGGAATTGGTTCGCTTTCAACGGGGAAGGAGGAGGTACTGGTGCATTCCCTCCATCCTTGAAATCGAAACACTTCCTCGGGAAGTAAAGGCAACGACCGGAGCCTCCTTCACTGCCTTTGCTTCCCGGGGAATTGGTTTGCTTTCAAGGGTGTGTGTGTGAATGCATCAGTACCTTTTTTTTCCTTGATCCCCCCCACCCCTGTTTTTGGTGGGGGTTTTACCCTGGCTCAACGTTTCTTGAGGCCGGTGGTGGTCTTGCCATGTCTTCAGCGGGGTAGCGTGGAGGAGAGGGAGTCCCTCTTCTTCCCGTTGCTTTGGGAAAGAAGGACGGCGGGTGTCTCGCGGTGGCGTTTTTTGGCTTTTTATTTTGCGTGGCTGTGAGGCACTGCATCCGCCTGCGGTGGACTTGCACTCCCGTTGCGTTTTGTATTTTTATTTTTCACGCCCTGGCTTTCTCAGCGTTCTGCGTGCTCATGGCGCACAGGACGCTGGGGCTTGTAGTTTTGCCTTTGTGGTTTCTGTTTGTGCAGCAGTTTTTTTCTGCGGCTCGATTTTGATTGGGCGCGGCGCATTTCCCAATGTTCTTTTTGCTCACGCCTCTCAGCCTGATTGGCTATGGCGCGGCGCGGCACAAGGAACGTTGGGAATTGAAGTCCTTTCTTTTTGTTTGCATTCGGGGGGCTCCTGCCCCACTGGCACATTTTTCAACCTGACAGTTACCTCCGAACTGGGTTCGGGCGAGTGCAGTAGGCTCGGTACGGGCTAGTATGGCCAGGTGCAGGATCCTTTGTCACATTCCAATGGTTAACGCTCAAATTTATAGGTATAGATAAAAACACTGTGAAAAGAAGAAGGCCTGAGAAATAATGGAAGGCAGTATTTATACCCAGGAGAGAGGTTTCAAAGGTGAAAAGAGTGTTCTAGTAGCAGGAAAAAAATAACTAAAGTTAGGACTGTTCTTCCACTTATAATGAAGCAGAAGTAGGGGATTTTTCATTTTACCCTGAGTAACGTTTGAAATAACACTGAAACAATGCCATATGAAAGTGAAGCCCCTCTTCCGAAAAGGAGTTGAATGTACATGAGGTGTATGTTGGTTTCTGTCTACAAGTGTGTACAGCAGAGTTGCCCAAACTATGGTCTGCGGGCTGGATCCGGCCTATGGTGCCAAATCATCCAAGCCGCACTGCCCTCACTGCTCCCTGAAACGGAAGCAAAATCTGTGTGTGCATAATGCATATGTGCATAAGTGTGTGTGTGTGATTTACCTGCGCATACGCGTGTGTGTAATGTGCTCGCACATGCATGTTTTACTTCCGACTCCAGTGGGCGGAACCATGTGACCGGCCCGCAGCCCAAAATGTTTGGGAACCCCTGGTGTACAGTGTTCAGGTTTCATGGCCCAAAAAATAGTTCAGCTCAGATATCTTTTTGCACCACAACTTTTAACCATGCCCCTACTTAAGATAGGTTAAATTAAGATAAATTTCTATTTCTGTTAAAAATTGAAGTTAAAACTGTCATCTGGCCTAAACATGTGGTATTTAGCCCACATGCTCCGATTTGCTGTGAACTTATGGCTCCCATTATGCTTTTGAGGGAGTTTGTTTTTGTTTTTCATTGTCGGGGTCCCAGTCCCACCTAAGCCCTTCTGGATTTTATTGTAGTTCATTGTAAGTGCCATACTTTATAGTAGAGGCTTTCAGGCACCTTTCCCCCACTCCACGGAGGCCTGGACTTTGTTAATTGCGTGCTGCTCTAAGAATACATTGCTTGATTCCTTTGAACCTTACATTTTGCCTTGACAGCTGGGCTAGCAAATGCCATGGACAACAGCAGCTTATGGATGTGGGGGCAGGGAGGAATCTTTTGTAAGTAACATGTCAGTGTGACTAACCTTGCCAGCACCCAATTGTTAAAAGTGTGAGTCACTTTTTCTTTTCTCTTTTTTAGCCAGAGTGTAAGCTAACCTGGTCAGCCTTCTGTTTCTCTAGTGATTAACCTGAGGATATGTGCCTTTTCATCATATCAAGTTTTATTAACTTCAGCTTCTTGCTAGAATAATCATTTGTTCCCACTTCAGATTCTTGGATATTATACTTCCCTAAATGATTTGGAGCAAAGCTCCTGGAAAATTCTTCTCCATAAACCCCACCAAAATGAATGGGAACATTGGAAGAGTAGTTCCATTTATTTTGTTCAACCTAAATATTAGAACTTCTCAGTGAATTGTACCCTTAATGCATATATTTTGTATTTTGTTCAGATTAATCATATTCCTTTGTAAGAAGGGAATTGTAAAAAGGAATGATAATTACAGTTTAAATGACTAAAGTATGCTGAGATTTGCTGAATATTATCTTCTATTAATTTAGAATGTGATTTATAGAGAAATTAAGTGTGATACTTGGGAAGATAAGTGAAACCTTTATTAGATATTGGATTTCATACATAGAAATAAGTGTTTAGTATTGTATAATTGCATACTATTTGAACTATGTGTTTTTCATTTCCTCTCCTAGAACCTTATGAAAAACTTTTTTGAGCAGCAAAAAACAAGATATTTAAATACCATAAGGAGGTTCATTTCTCTTGGAAGATTAATAGCAACAACTAATTTAGCCAACTGCTACAGAGAAATAAGGATGTTTAGCTTCTAATAGTATAGGAAGAAGATCTTCAGAGAATAATATTTCCATCAATAACACAGGATGTGTGCGAAAGTATACAGTCTAGTGTCAAACTCTCTCAAATACCTGTAAGGCTATCTTGACAATCTTCCTTGCATCTCTCTTGAAGAGACAACATTCAATCTTGGATAAAAAAATATTCAGCAATAACATGGAATGGTCAGATGGAAAAAATATTGTGAGACTGACTTGAGAATAGAGATACTAAAGAAGGAGAGAGAACATATTCATCAAACTCTTGTTTGAATATGAGCCTGATCTATTTAGCAAATCTGCTTCTTTGTATGTAATCTTAATTCTCTTTTGCCCACAATCTTAATTAATTCTTGTGATAAACAAAGGATTTCTAGCTTGTTATCTATTAACTTCTACCAGGAAGTTCTAAATAATTTTTCCATAATAGGGCAGGAAAAGAGTCTTCAGAAAAGATGAGCTTCAGCCTTAATTCAAAGCTCTGTTTCCATGTTCTCACCTCAGCAGAAGGCTGAGCATAGTCCACCTGTAAATGATATTCAGTACACATCCTGGGATATTTGGTAGCCTCTTTAAGAAAGAAGAGAGGGTGTAATGAAGTTTCTTTGAGCCCCTCATTATGCATGTTGTAATCTATATCTATAAAAGAGAAATGACCCCATGTGTGTCCGGAATACAAATCCACACCCCTTAACTGTCACTGTCCAAACTGCGCACACACTTACCTGGCGTGGGAGAGATGGTCAACGTCGGGGTGTCAAGACCAGAGGGGGGCGTGGGCCACACAAAATGGGAAAAACAGAAAAAACTACAACCCACATAGTGCCTTGTGTGCCAAAAGGCATGAGAGGGAAGGTGGCGGGGCCTGAGTGGCAGTTGGAACTTCCAACCCTTCATCCATCCCCCTTCCTTCAGGACAGTCAACCTCTCTCTCTCTCTCTCTCTCTCTCTCTCTCTCTCTCTCTCTCTCTCTCTCTCTCTCTCTCTCTCTCTTACTTATGAAAAAAATCTATTCTGTAGGCTTTTGCTTAAATCAATTTTTTGTAACTCGAAGCAAACCCATAGGAAAAAATGAAAATTTTATGTAAATCGAAGCAAACCCATAGGGAAATGAATTTTCACGTAACCCGAAGCAAACCCATAGGAAAAAGAATCTTTATGTAACTCAAAGCAAACCAATAGAAAATCGTGTAAATTGGGACATGGTTTTAGCACAAAATCATTATGTAAGTTGAATTTTATGTAACTCGAGGCATATGTAAGTCGAGGTTTTACTGTAGATTTCTTTAGCACCCTCCGTATAAAACTTGAATATACGAACAGAAAATTGAGAATACAAAGATACTTAGAAATCACATAAGGTACTCTAAACGTATTTCAAATATGTAACAAGCACAAAATGAACCCAAGTTATAATCAAATCCTTAAAAACATGAAAACTAAATACAGGAGCACAAATAACCTGAAAAAGTACTTTAAAGCAGCAAAGAATACATCGGTCTAAAAATGAAAACTTCTTAAAACATTCAAATTATTAAACGTTAACATGTTAAAATAAAAGCAGTTCTTACCCTTCAAGCAATTTTTAAAAGAACACACATAGAAAAATTACATTTAACTCTCACCTTGTGAGCTTATCAAAGCCTACAAAAGATGAAGCCATGATTACTATGAGTTTAAGAGAAACCCGGTGTCTTTTGCTGCTTCGTGATGCTAGTGTTCTCTACTTTACTTCACTTTTCCTCTCTGGAGTGCCATATTTACATCCCTCTTTTGATTGTTATCTGATCTCAGAAAATTGTTTGTTTCCTTTCCTCCCATTTTCAGGCAAGGTGATTTTAATTTAAATCAAATTGTTTTATGTCACAATGTAAATCGCTAGTCAGTAAATCTAGGTTTATATCAGGGATTTTCAACTTGTGGCCTGTGGCGCCATTTCATGTAGCCCTCCATCACATCAGGAAGTGCCATATGGTGGATGAAGGGCAAAATGGCCATCCAGCCCCCAAAGCTGCCTGAGGGAGTATGCATGACCCCAGCCCCCAGCTTAAAAAGGTTGAGAACTCCTGGTTCAAATCATGGTTTTCTACACAAAGACTCAAAAAGGTTCAAGAGGTTTCACTTTCATTTTTACGCTTAACCCTTTTCACACTTAGCTTCTTGTGAAGATCTATTACACTAAAAATATTCTTCTATTCACTGATTTTTTTAAAAGAAGAGCTAAGGGGTTGATTATATGCATGTAGATTTGTAAAGGCATGTGATCTCTACAGACAGAAATTAACAGTTTTGAGATCTGTAAAACAAAGCATCTGTGATAATGTCTTGTAGAAAGAAATATTGCCCAATGATCTTATTGAAATCTCTGGAAGATCATGACATTGTGAATGGATCAGTGGCAATCATTTTCCCCAAAAAATATTAGCCTCATGCTACATAATTGAAAACTAATCCTTATTTCATGATGGATAACTTTTGGACGATAATGTATCCTAAATAGAAAGCTATCTTTAGTTTTTTTTTCTCCTCAAAAAGCATTTTATTTTAAAAATTCCAATTTAAATTTAAAAATCTGATTAAAACCCAAAAAGTAATTCGAAAATTTTAAAATCCAGTTTTATTTTTAAAATGATTGATTTTTCACCTACCCTGCTTTCAGATATAACATACAAATTGTTTGTTTTTCTTTTCACTTCCCACAGAACTCATACAACTAGTATTTCACAATCACTCTGACCTGTATTTCTTACACTCAGGGAAACATAAACAATATTTCTTCTCACAGGACTATTCTTTGCCCAGACACAACACCTGTTCCGTCAAGGTTCTCTCTTCTAGATATAGCATAAACATCACCTCTGGGCTGTCAAGTACATTTCCAACCATTTTTACATGTCATAACATACACAATAATAATTGAACATTTCCCCCTCATTTTTTGCTGCATTTTTCTTTGCAGATATTTCTTGATGCAACTATTGATTGCTTTCCTTAAGAATAGCATTTAAAAAGATCTGATGCCTGGAGATCATAAATCTTCCCATTTCATTCGCTCCTGCATTGATTGTATGTTCTTTAGAATTTGTGTTAAACTATGTTGGATCTAAATCCCCTGGGCTATCTGATCCAATCAAGGTTGTAAATAACATGTTACTTATATTTCCCGTTCTCTCACTGTGTGTTTTGTATACAGCAGATATAACATCTTTAAGTTTGTTTACCCTTTGGAAATAACATAACTACATTTCTCCCCTTAACTCTTTGTTTTAAAACAAAGTCTGATCGGAGCTATTCATGTTTGTCATGGAAGTGCTATTAAGTCAGAACTGACATATCTTGATCCTAATAGGGTTTTCAATATAAGTAAGGTATCTAAGAAGTGGTTTTACCAATTCCACCTCCCCGTGACTTTCCATGACAGGCCTAAAGAATCAAACCAAGGTCTCCTGAGTCCTAGTCCATTACTCTGTACACTACACCACTCTAGTATTAATCAAATGATGAGATGTTCTAATGCTCCAGTGTTGCCTACGTTTCTCAGAGATAGAAGTAAGTTTCTCATAGCTCTGATTTAATTATGAGAATATTTTAAGGAATTCTTATTTTGCCACTAGGAGTTAGATTTTTTTTATTAACTGCCAAACAGCCTTAAAATAGGCACTAATCCTTGAAAGACAGTATGTTTCTTATTAGTAAAGAATACATTTTGAAACCACAACCCACAGAATCAAGTTATGTCATGAAGTAATATATACTAGTAAACTAGAAACCTTAGTTCAATCCTTTTTCAACTGAAACTGCATACTATATAGCAGTGGTGGCGAACCTATGGCACACATGCCAGAAGGGACACTCAGAGCTCTCTCTGTGGGCATGCACATCATCGCCCCAGCTCAGAGTTTGCCCCGCCCCTCTGCCCATCAGCCCAATGGGAGCGCTTCCTCCCTCCCCCAGCATAGAGTTTACCCTGCCTCTCTGTGGCACGGACGGCAGCCTGTTGAGTTTGGGCACTCGGTCTCTAAAAGGTTTGCCATGTTGGACAACTGCTGAAAATAGCATCTCCATATTTTCTCTTCCTTGAAACAGGAAGATTTTTTTCCCTGAGTTGTGCCTTCATCACTGGTAGTGCTGTCAGTGAAACTGTTGAAATAATGATGAAAAGGCACATAGTAAGTAGTCCTAAACTTACTGGAGAGAAATATGTAGGGTGCTGTTTTTAACTGCAACCCTGTGTTCAAGTATGACATGAATGTTGTACCATTTGGGAAGTGTTGTAGGATTGATTAAGAGTGATAAATCCTGTAGTTAACTCCCTTTTTCATTGTTGAAGGCCATTAGTCCAAAGTTACTTTGCAATGGGAAGAAAACATGCATTTTCTTTTCTTCATTTGCAAAATCTGTTGACTTTTCACTGCTATCTTGTCAGGAGAAGAAGCAACCTTTTCAATAGAAGTAACTGAACAACTGCATGTTGAGATAATTATGTAAAAGGAGACTGCCTGAATGAGTTTCAGAATGTGTTATTTCTTTATTATCTTGCACTTTATAATTAACTGTTCCTCTTTTATTATTATTTCAGGAAGCTGCCACTTTTGCTAGAGAGCAAGGCTTTGAGGTGAGTTAACCTACCCTGCACACTAAACAGATTCTAAAGGGTTTTTTTCCTGCTGATAATGAAGTTCTTTTGGATAGTGATTGATGTGCTATTATACTCTCCAAGTCTCGCTACGGTTGCTATAGAAACTTGGCAGTCGTCATGGTTTCTTTGTTCTGCCAGCTCAGTGTTATGACGCACTCTGCTAGGTCTGCACCCAACATCGCCTACAGATGTTATTTATTGAATTTTGAAAAGCCTCTTGGGAAGCTGAGAGGTTGGGCACCGCTTCAAGCTGCCTCTGCAGATATGGGACCTGTCAGTTTGCTCAGTTAAAAAACCACCTCATTAGCTGAATTACAGTCCATAAGGATCTGCTGCTAAAGCAGTGGTGAAGCAAGACTAAATACTGAAATATAACACCATTTTAAATAACTTAAACTCTGCCATATGTGGATTATCGTTATGCAAATGAATTTCAGTAAGATTGTATGTGGAATTGTTAAGACCTGATTAATGTAGATCCTGCCTTTTTACACACAGCCTCTTTTTGAGAAGAGGACTCTGCTTTTGTTAATATACACAAGTGCTTTTTTACATCTGGGTTTGCGTAAATGTGCAGTCTCTTAGCATATATAGCAAGTACGATAAGCACACTGAATTAGTCTTTTGTTCAGCTTACTAACTACATCATTTTAAAGATTCTATCATGGCAGTAGTATTTCTTTCTGTGAAAGTCTCTGATTCCAGAGTTATCCAGGTGCGATACCAAAACCACTTCATCAGGAGAACTAGTTCTAAATGGGAACTTTATGCTCAAATATCCTAAATCTCTCTCTCTTTCTTCTTTCATATAATACTTTCATGTAACAACCAGTGTGTTTGCATTGTCGTGTTCCAGTATGTATAAAACACCTTTCTGTTCATCTGCATTTGCTTTTGTTCCAATGTGTGTTCTGCTCATCAGTCAAACATATTAGGGAAGCAAATCTTATTTTTAATTTAATTTATTAAATATTTTCCCAAGAAAAGGCTCAAAGTATCTTACAGTATATACACAAAGTAGGAACAATATGTCTATAATGTAGAACTGCAGCTCCCCTCCCATGAAAAATAAATCATAAGGTTATTAATTGGCATAATACTGATCATCAGAAAATTATCTAGTGCATTAGTCAGAGCAACATAGCTAGGAGGCCATATGCTTACCTGAGATATTCTTTGGAGTTTAATCAGGTATAAGAAGGGAAGGAAGCATGTATCCAATTCCAGTTTTTTCAAGATAATGCAAAAGTGCATGCCTATTTATCATCAGGAATTAAGTGTTAGAACTGTGTTCTCTGTTATTTAATTTTAGATACCATACATTATGGTGGATACTCTTATAGAGATAAAAATTGAGGAAACTCTTTTAATTTGTTTAATGTCTTACAAGTTTAAATATATTCATGGCAAGAAAAGTGTTGATATAATTCTTCCATATCTAGAGAAAACTGCATGAGTTATTTGAAGACATGTTATGTATAAGGCTTGTCAGGTCTGTTTTATTTTGTGAGCTGCAAACCTGGAACATGTCTGGTTTAAATTCACATGAAGTGACAAGATGCACTTACCAGTGTCTGCGAAACGCCTTCATATTAACCTTTATGTTAGCACTTTTTAAACACTTTCTAGCAATTTCTGCTGAACATCTGAAGTCTGCCATATTTGATTACAGAGCACTGCTGAAGGACATAGTGGTGTGATCTAATTCTTCAGTGTCCCCATACTTGGCAGCAACAAGTGACTTATCACATCTGCCACCAGTGATATATAATCCTTCATAAGTATCCATTGGTGGGGTTTTTTTTTACCTTTAAGACCTCTCCTAAAGTCAGTAGTAGAAAGGAGCAGTGAAAATGGCCACCAATGAGAGTATTAAGAGAGTGAAAATGAAAGAGAAAACAACGAGTGCATGAGTATCTAGTTCAGGAGTTACTAACCTTTTTAAGCCGGGGGTTGGGTCACGCTCCCTCAGACAGCTTCGGGGGCCGACCAGCCATTTTGCCCTTCCTCCACCACATGGCACTTCTGGGTGTGGTGGAGGTGGTGGTGGCTACATGAAATGGTGCCGTAGGCCGCATCCGGGTCACAGGTTGAGAATCCCTGATCTAGTTGATTGCTAACTCATTCATTCATTTTCTTGTCAGCGATTACTCTGGGTTGAAAGGATTTTTTAGGGGACACCAACTGAAAACATGTTCAGAAGGGGGTCTAAGTTCAGTATAGACCTTCTTTTTTACTATTGGTGCATAAAAATGCAAAATTGATACTATTTATTTCACATCTTTAGGTAACCTGACTTTCTTAATAAAGTGTTATATATTAAATTCTTAATCAATGACTATATAATCTCATGTATTGATTGATAACCAGTGCAAAGAATGAGAACACAACAACAAAAGGGGGGAAACGAGATCTCTTCCAGAAGATCTGAGAAATCAATGGGAAATTTAATCTTCTACTAAGGATGCTGAATGAGCAACAGAGAAGCATGCTTTTTGACCAGGAGAAAACAAAAGGAAGATGGAAACAGTATACTGAAGACATATACAATAGAGATAAAAGGATGATAGACTCGTTTGAAGAAAAATCCTATGAAGAACCTGAAGTTCAAGAAAGTGAAGTAAAAGCTGTTCTGAAAGTATTAGAAAAAAAGAAATAAGGGGCAAATGGAACCCTGATACAGTGTAACTGTTTCAACACAGAGAAATAGTCTGTCAAAATCCTAAGAATAATATGCCAATAAATATGGAAAACAAAACAATGGCCCACAGATTTTGTTGTTGTTGTTGTTGTTCAGTCGCATAGTCAATTCCGACCCTTTGCGACCCCATGGACCATTGCTTTCCAGGTACCCCTATCCTCCACTATCCTCCTCAACTCACACAACTCTGTGCCCATTGCAACAATGCCATCTACTCATCTCATTTTGTGCTACCCCTTCTTCTTTTGCCCTCAACCTTTCCCAGCATCAGGCTTTCTCAAGTGACTCCTGTCTTCTCATTTGATGTCCAAAGTTCTGTAGCTTCATCTTCACTATTTGGCCTTCCAAGGAGCAGTCGGGGTTAATTTCTTCCAAGCATTGCCCACAGATTGGCAATGCTCAATATACATTCCAGTCCCCCAAAAAGGAGGTGCAAATGTGTGCAGTAACTATAGGACCATTGCCTTCATTTCCCATGCAGAGGTGATGTGCAAAGTACTGCAGCAAAGACTTATACCTTATTTGGAATGAGAAATGCCTGATGTTCAAACTGGATTCTGAAAAGGAAGAGGCACCTCAGATCTGCAATTTTTTGTTGGATATTGGAGTACATAGAACATTTTCAGAAGAAGATAGGCTTATGCTTTATGGACTACAGCAAAACCTTTGACTGTGGGTCAATGGAAACTATGGGTTCTGAAAGAAATGTGGTACCTCAACACAAAGTCCTGATGTGTAACCTATATTCTGAATAGGAAGCTACTGTTAGAACAGAATATGGAAAGACAGAATGGTTTCCTGTAGGTCTCAGACAAGGATACATTTTATCCCTCTATCTGTTCAACCTGTATGCAGAACTAGACTAGATTCAGATGAAGGAGGAGAGAAAATTGGTGAAGAAACATCAGTAATTCAAGATATGCTGATGGCACCATCTTAACTGGTAGGAAACAGCTATGACTTACAATAACTTAACAGAAGTGAAAGAAGAAAGTGCTGAATCAGGATTGGAGTTGAACATTAAAACAAAAATTATGACTACAGAAAATTTGCTCAACTTTAAAGTTGACAATGAAAAAATTGAGATAATGAAAAAAAAATCCTTTGTTTCAACCATCAATCTAAATGGGACTGCAGCCAAAATAGACTGAGACCCAGAAAGGCAGCAATGAAGGAATTAGAAAAGATCATCACCATTGTATTCACAGTTGCCATGAATGAGTGTGAAAGCTAGACAGTAAAGAAAGCTAAAAGGAAAAAAGGTTTAATTAAAATATGGTGCTAGAGGAAAACTTTGTGGATACCCTGGACTGCCAGAACGACATGAAAATTTTCCACATGGGGAAGCATTCAGCAGCCGATGCTTCATGTTTACTCTGAAATGAAATCTCTGGCAAAAAAAATTCCAGCAAAAAGAAGTCTCAAACTAAATTAAGATGAAGATTAATAATAAAGCGACAGAGGATTAGAACTCCATAAAAGCAACAAGAGCAATCATAATTGACTGAAAGCAGAAACAAATATTAACATATTCATATAGTACCAAACATTAAGCATGGGGTGCCATTCTGAGAAGAAAGACCTATGCCTGGTGCACCACTATCTCACTCACACACTCACACCCACCCACCCTGTCATCAGTATCCTTACACTTGAGGGTGGGGATAATCAAAGGAGAACTTTTACAGATGGCTAGAGACCAAAGAAAATCTTTGTAACTGGACAGATTTGTGTGAGAGGAGGTGTTAAGGATAAGAGTTGGAAATTGATTGAAGAGTTCTGGCTGGAGTATATGATTCAGAGTGGAGAACTGAAATTACCACCCATTGAACTCTGTGTATTGCAGGCTCTTTTAGGGAGCATGATCACATAATCTTACATCACAGGTAAAACCAGTGTCCCATCAGCCTTAAGATGCAAACACTTGCTATAACTTCTGGAAAGCTATACTTAATTTGTAGTTTCCCCTCTTGAGAGCTTTCTGAAGAGAAGCATCCCCTGGCCCCAATCTACTTGTGTAGATTGGGATGGCTTATGGTCTGGATTAAACCCAAGTTCTGGTCTGTCCTTTCTGCTGCTTTAGACAGCATTTTAGTTATCTATTCTTGCGAGTTTTGTGCCATTTCTGCTTGAAGAATCTACCCATTACTTTTGGGGGGTTGTCATCTTTTATAGTAATCATGATGTTGCATGATGTTGTCTTTTATAGTCATCAGTATGCTGGTAAAACTAAATCATAAATCTCTGAATTTGGACATTTTTTGCATCAAACCATAATTTGACATTTTAGTTTAGTTAGAAAAAGCTACAACTCCCTTATTTGTAACAGAGAACTGAGGTTTGTTCTAAAGTTAAAAGTGGTAGTTTTATTTGTGAATGGAAAGCAAAAGGATTACTTCTGCCGCACAGAGGGCCCACGCTCTCCACGGAGCCACGCCATCGCTCCGGGGATGGGAGCCAGCTGTGACAGCCGCTGCTGCCGCCTTCGGATCCACACCTGGAATCTAAGGGGTGAAAAAGCCGCCACCGCCCCACAGAGGGCCCATGCTCTCCCTTGAGCCACACCATCGCTCCAGGGATGGGAACCAGCTGTGATTGTTGCTGCCGCCACCCCCTTAGGAGCCTCGCCTGGGTTCGAAGGGGTAAAAAAAACTGCTGGGTGCTATCCATATTGTATTCTTTGTTAAGTTAGGCAGCTATTGTCTATTGATCATTGTATTGCATTTTTTTGATCAAGAATCTTTGCACTGTATTTATTCTGTTTTGTTGTTTTTGATATCTCTGTGTAGTGTTTTGTGTATTGTAAGGGGAGCTTTCCTTTTTGAAGGAAGCTCTCCTTTTTTCTATGCTGTAGGCCGCTTTGAGTGGCACTTGTGCCAGGAAAGCGGGATACAAATAAAGCCTAATAATAAAAATAATAATAATGGAGGCTCAGTTGTAATCATTTGAACTATGAATGTGCAAAGGTAACCTGGGGTCATTGTAAATTGTTGGACAGAATTTCCCATCACTCACAATACTGGCTAGAAGGTATAGGAATTGCAGTCTATAACATCTAATAATTTTCTCTAATGTTGTGGTAGTTAAACATGTAGTACTGCAGCCAAAACTCTGCTCACAATCTAAGTTTGATTCCAATGTTGCCTCATCCTTTCATCCTTCTGAGGTTAGTAAAATGAGTACCCAGTGTAAGGTTAAAAGGTAAAGGTTTCCCTTGCTCGAAAGCCAGTCGTATCCGACTCTAGGTTCAGTGCTCATCTCTGTTTCAAAGCCTAAGAGCCAGCGTTGTCTGCTTCTGCAGACGTTTCCGTGGTCATGTAGCAGGCATGAATAGACACCAGAGCACACAGAATGCTGTTACCTTCCCACTAAAGTTGTCCCTATTTATCTACTTGCAATTTCTTGCTTTCGAACTGCTAGGTTGGCATGAGCTGAGACAAAGACGGGAGCTCATTCTGTCCTGCAGTCCTCGGGAATCGAACTGCTGACCTTCCACCTCCCAGTCAGCGTCTTAGCCAATTGAGCCACTGCTAATTTCCTTATGAACCACTCAAAGAGTGCTGTAACTGCTATGAGTCAGCAGTTGCTGTTGTCTGTATGGATGTTGTCTTTGGAAAGTGTTCAGAAACTCCATTGGGTCCAAAACACGGCAATCTGATTGTTAACTGGTACTGTTTACTTGGATCATATATTCCCCCTCCCTCCAGTTCTGGTTACAGCAGCTCTGGGAGCAATTCAAAGAGCTGCTTTTAACCCAGGGGTTCCCAATGTTTTCCTGCCACAGGCCAGACCCGCCCCTGACACTCAGCTGTGGGGGGCCGGAGGTGTGGTTGCTCCCACTGTTTACATTTGCGTCAGCAATTGTGTCATTTTTGCGGCTTCTTGCACAGCCTCCACCACTTTCCAGGGTGGCAGGAGGCTTTTTGGAGCATTTTCACTCTGCTTTGGGATAATTTTTTCCCCGCATCTCTGCTGCATTTCGGCAGCTAGAACACGGCAGTTGGAGACTTCTTGGTTCCATGCTGGGAACCCAGGCACTGCTGGAAGCTCTACCCAGCACTGGAAGTCCCCACTTGCCTCAGTTTAGCTGCTGAAACGCAGTGGAGAAGCATTGAAAAAATCCCAAAACAGAGCAATAATGCTCCGAAAAGCCTCTGGGAAGTGGCAGAGGTTGTGCAAGAAGCTGCAAAAACGGCGCGATTAACTATGATACCCCGCCGTCATGGTAAGTGATGTTTTTGGACTTCCATTTTGCTGTCCTTACACAAGCTGGTGAAGACCTTTATCTTTAGACAGCCTTTCCCTCAGTAACTAACTCTCTAATAGAGGGGTTTAAAATTGATTTGCATGTCCTTACTTGCTTCTAAATGTGCTTTTTTACTATAGTTTTTATGTACTATTTTAATATAATGTTTTCTTAATCCTATTTTAATATTTTAAAAATTATCTTTTTTTTTATATTGTCTTTTTTGATGAAGCAAGCCACCTTGGGTCCTTTTGTAAGAGAAAAGGGGTGGAGTATTTATTTATTGTTTCTGCTAATAAGGTTGTGAACTTATTATTTGTTTCATATGGATATTTACAATACTTTTTTTTTGTCTTTTGTTTTTACCAGACTGAGGATATTAAAGAGATTGCCCGGAAGGCACAAGCCTTGCCAAAAGTGAACCCTAAAAGACAGCGGATTGTCGTGTTCACCCAAGGAAAAGATGATACTGTAGTGGCGACAGGTATACTACATTTAAACATTTTATCTAAGAGACATTGTTAAAATGTCAGTAGAAATAATGTGGCAATCATTGAAGTGGATTTGATCCATTAAAGCTCACATTTTAATACAGGAGTTAATCTTTAAGGTGCCACAACATTTTCTGGTCTTATTTTGCCATTTTGTTTTGTGTTTTACTCTCTGATATGCTTGCATAGACTAATACGGCTACCACTTCAAACATTTCAATCGGTCACTGTGTTTCAGAAGAATTTGGGAGTCCCAGTGAAGTTGTCCTGCAACAATATGATTACCCTAGTTTAGGGATACATGACACACTCTGTTTAGTAGAATACCTGTGGAAATCATAAAATACACTGTTGTAGTTACATAAAAGAACATGGCAAGTGGACAAGAACAATATTTTACCCAAAATAGAAAAAAGTCAGGGGAATAGTCAGAACAGCTGTTTCCTGGAGAAGGTGAGACTAGAAGGAAGAGAAGTTGGGTTCATATTCCAAAAGCTGATTTAGTTGCAGCTGTATGCCTCTAGGAATGAAATGATAATCCATAAAATATCAATTTAAGCTTTTTGCCTTTACAGTAAAACCCCAAGTTACAAAAAAACTCGGTTCCATGGCCTCTTTTGTAACTTGATTTTTTCGTAACTCGAGGCATCCCCATATGGATGAATATAAAAATAAAATTAAAATTAAAAAAGAATTTAAATGGAGAGTTCTCCCTAACCTTTGGCTGCTGCTGCTGTTTCCTTCCTCTCGCTGCTCCAGAGAATGGGAACCGCCGCCACACACACACACACACACACACACACACACACACACACACACACACACACACACACACACACACACACCATTTAAATTCTCCTTTTTCATGTTTTTGACTGAGTTTGGCTATAGGATGGTAATACATGTAGCATGAAAAGTCCTTGTCATTATTTTCTATAAACAAAAATGTAATTCATCTTTCTGATCTCTGGGGTACTCCTTTTGGTTTAGCACCTGTGCAGAATATTACAAAATCTTCTATAGCTGAGTGTATTATTTTTGGCCAGAGTCCCACCCATATCAATTACACTAGTACTAGTGTTTCCCCCCTTTTTACCTTGGCTACTTTTTATTTGCATCTTGGAGTGACTCCTTTTATTCAGCTCCTCGGCGCTGAGATTTCTCCATTTAGCATTTGTACATAGTTTATAAATAGTTCTCTTTTCTCTCCTGTCTTCTTCAGATTCACTTTTCCCCCTATCTGCCTCACCTACTGTACCATTTAATGATACATTTTAAGAGCCTTAACTAATCTATCCTCATCTAGAGCACCGCTGATATCACCATACGGTCTCTCTCTAGCATTACCTCAGCTGGTTAAGAAACAGTTCAGACATATTGCCACAACCTCTCTTCATCCCTGTTCAATAAAGTAGCTTTCCTAGTTACGATATCTTCACCAGAGATGATGAGCTGTGTGCTCTACATGTTGATTCACCATATCTGGCTTTGGACACAGACAAAGTTGGTGTTTTTGTGTGTCTTCATTATATGTATATTTCACAAGACTTAACTTTGCCTACTTTATATCAAAACCTACCTTTGCAGTTGGAATATTCTCTACATACTCTGGAAGTCTAGCTTTGGTCTCGTATATCTCCAGAACTGTAGATTTTTAGAAAGACTAATTAGTTGCTTGTTATGGATGAATGAAACAAGGTCCACTCTTTCACCTCAAAGGTTCTCTAAATAGATAGTATCAACTGTCAGATTAGCATATCAGCTAGCTGGCCTCCCCCTTCTCAGGGGTTCCCAACCTTTTCAAGCCGGTAGCTGGGTCATGCTCTCTCAGTCAGTTTTGAGGGCCGGACAGCTATTTTGCCCTGCCTGTACAATGGGGGTGGCCATTTTGTCCCAATAGCTTCAAATGGGTGACCATTTTGTTTCTCAAATGCCCTTGGAGAGGTGTGAGGCCACATGAAATGCCACTGCGAGCCGGATCCAGCCCATGGGCCTTCAGTTGAGCGCCCTTGTTCTACATCCACAGATTTCCTGAGAAGCACATCCATACCTGAAATTTACAGTTTGTTTTTCTATAACATCAATGCACCATCTACTGTTGAGTTTTTTAGTCTCCCAGAGATAGGAGTTACAGACAATGATGAAGAAAAACAGTTTGCTTACCTGTAGCAGTTGTTCATAGAATAGTTATCTGTGAACTCACACAACCTATACCCTCCCCTCTTTAGGATGCTCAAGTGTTTGCACATTGTTCTGTTATGGATAAGCAACCTAGTTTTATTTAAGTTTCAGTTCTCTGTTGTTTTATCCATGACACTGAATTTAATACATCAGAGGAAAGGGCCATGCGGTCATGAATGAAACTCAGCCATCAAAATTCACAGTAAAGTTTTCTCCAGAATTTAATTTAGAGGGAGTGAGAATTAAATTTCAAAGGGCTGAAGTAGTAAGGCTCTTTGTTATGAGAAAAAGTAGGGTAAAACTATATGGCAATGCAGTAAAAAAATACTTCATTATTATGGCTGCTTTCATTAGAGTTACCATACATTTTAATTTCCAGACAATTTAAAAGTTGATTATATTCAGATCCTTCTTGGGGTTTTTTTGTCATTTTGTACTCCCTCAAGAGCCTGTACCTGCAGGAATAACATGGAAGTTGTCTCAGGATTTGATACAGAGGTGGGCAAAATGCAACCTTTAAGATGTTGTTGAATTATAGATCATCAGTGGTTTGTTGTAGGACTCTACAAAATTTGAATCATGTCCTAATGGAAATATGGCCCCCGCCTGTTGGCTCACACCAAGATAGAAATCAGGAGCCCTTCTCTTTCCCTTTTATGTATAGGATGGGGCGGGTGGGTGGGATAATTGGGGGGTGGGTAATAGGTTTTTATATGTTTTAGAACCGATGTAAGCCACCCTGAATCGGGTTCGCCTGAGTGAGCGGCATTGAAATTTTAATATTAAATTATTAAATTAATATTCATAGCTGAACCAGATGTATGTGAAGTATTATTTTTAAATACATATTAGGTGTTTCTTGTACTGTACATTTCTTTCATTCATCAAAGCTGCAGCCAATAATAATATCAAGTAATCAATTCAAATACTATTTTGTTGTAACCAGGAATTTCATGTTTGTTAGTTTCTAATATACCCTTTTCTAATATATTTTTGAAAAGGAACCTTAGGAAATAGCTGTCTTCTTTTTAACAAGGTTTCCTAATAAATTGAGGGTGTAGAAGTGTATGCTACATCAGCTACATAAGCAAACACAGTAAATGCCAAGTCTGTATTTGAGCCTAAGGATATGCTGTTCCGCACACAAGCATGGTTGACTCTCTTTGCAGTGTTATTTTTGGCAGCCAAATAAATATCAATAATAAAAGAGAAGATTTTCATTTCATTCCCCAGAGGCAGTTCCTCTAATACTGCCTGATCTTCCATTTCATTTGTAATTTGTTTGTGTGTCAGGATGAAGCCATTCTACAGCACTGTGTGACGTGAAGTCATTTAACAATGATTAAGGACATAAAAATACATGGCCTGTGGGGCAATTCTCATAAGATATACCAATTTCTTATTGTTTCCCCTATACACTCCTCTTGGCTATGAAGCAGCCGCACAAACACATACCCTGCATTTTAAAATAGCTAATGAGAGGATGAGAAATGCCTGTCAAAAGAACATGTAGTAATACCATTGAATTGTATCAGGTAGTGCTAAAATGAAGATTTCTACTTTAAACCAGATGGTGGGAGAGTTTTCTAGGCTTTAATAGTAATCTATCACGTGCAGCCTAGCCTTGGTCCTGTGAGTCTTAGCAACGCAATTAAGGCAACTTAAAGTAGTGCTCTTTAGAACAGATCAGATAGCTTAGTGGGTGCTTTATTTTGTGAGACAACCCTGATGAATGTGAATAGCATTCTCCTATCTTCCTGCAGCCTTTGAGTTATACTCAGATAAAAATTCTTCTTTGGCTGAATTCTGGGGCAATCACCCTAGCATTTAATAACAATTTAATAGTGCATATGCACAAGAAGAGCCATAAAAAGTATCAAAAAACGATGTACGTACTTTCTGCTATGATGATTTGTAGCAACAGTTGATGGATGCCAACTAGAGACAAGCTTGTAATATTGAAGCAGGATGTAAACCAAATAAATTAATAATGCTGTGCTTCTTTATACTGCTAGTCTCTTTTGTTTGCTTTCATCCACTATCCAGAGCCTTAGCAAATACTTTGCAGAAGTATATGCACTGGGAAGTTGCATTTAGGAATTGGATTTTAGGGTTAACTTGGATTTTTAAAATAACGTGAAAGAGGCTCTTATTTCACTCTGGTGTTCTTTCATTTAGTTCTGAAAGAGAGCCTCTGAAATCTGAATACAGTGGTACCTCGCATAACAATCGCATAGTGAAAAATTCACATAACGAAGCGTTGGTTATGCAATGGCGATACCCCGCATAATGATTCCCCCCACCCCGTTATGCAGGGTGCATAACGAACAAATTTTTCATTGTGCGGGGTTTTGGTAACCGGGGTATATCCGCTTAATGGGTACCCCGGTTAACAAACTTTTTTTCGTTATACGGGGTATCTCCCGTAGGAAACCACATAACAAAAAAAACCACATAGTGGAGAGCTCTGTGAAACTGAGTTTTTTTGTTATACGAGGTTCTACTGTGCTTCGTTTTAATAAAAGAATCACAAAACCCTCAGATTCTTTTGTATTTTCCTCTTTTGTTTGTCCTTTCCTTTAACTCTTGTCTGACAAATCTCCAGTTGTGTTTAATCAAACAGTGCCTGTGAGGATTGCTCTCTGCAGCTGATCAGAAGTGATCAGAAAATCTGGGGGAAGGAGGGAAATTTGAGTTGTAATAGGGATTGTTTGTGGTGCTCAGCGAAGAACGTTCTTTTTACTTAAGTGCTTTCTTGTGAGTGGGATCTCTGTATTACTGAGGTCCTTATTGCCTTGCATCTTGATTGTTCACTTCATCTGAGATTGTGGATTATTTTTTGGATTTGGGGGTGGGGGAATTTGCCACCTTTTTCCTTACCCCTTTCTTGGATTATTTTCCCCACTTCCTACTCTCAGCTCAAGGAAAAGAGTAAACACTGAGTGGTAGTCGGGGACAGATTTTCTTATATTCTACTCACCTTTGGGGGGCAGGGGTGTCTTTGACTACAGATGTGAAAGACTGAAAAAACCCCAGAAAAAAAAATCAGGAAAAATGGGGTTTTTTCCCCTGGATTTTTCCTGAAACCTTTTTTCTTTTTCTGAAAAATTGGGAAAAAATGAAGAAAATCAATTATGTTTTTATTGTAGCATGATGAATAAAGTAATAAAGGCAGGGTGTTCATATGTTCTCCAAATCAGGAGTGCCCAAACTTTTCGGGCTGCAGGCCATTCACGTGGTTCCTCCCACCGGAAGTGGAAGTAAAACACATCCACACATACACAAAACACTGCCATAAATGCATCTGCGGCTGTCGTAAATGCCTTTATGACAGCCCCAGGTGCTTTACAACAGCATTTTGCACATGCATGGGTGCATTTTACTTCTACTTCTGGGAGCAGCGAGGGTGGTGCTGGTCAGATATTAGGCGCCATGGGCCGTAGTTTGGACACCCCTGTTCCAAATTATTTCTAAAAGTTATGTAAGTATAGCTCAGAAAATGAGTCTGATTAAATTTGATGCCTATTCATTTAATCTTAGTCCCTTCCACACACTTTCCCTTCCATTTTTTTAGTAGATTGGATTTTAAAATTGTATTATTTGCTAATTCCTTGTGACCTTGTCTCTACCTTTTAAAAAACAGTTTTGAAAGGGTTCTTTGGAGTTTTTAAATTGATTCTCTGTTATCTACTTTGGCCCTGTTTTTAGAGTAGTTTAAGGGCTCTTTGGGGCTTTTGTTCAAATGTTTTATATAACACAAATGGGGAAACCCAAAACAAAATAACTCAAAAGAGGCAGTCCCTTTCATATATTATAAAAACACGGTAATTGAAAGATCTGAAAATGAATGATTCACCCCTACCTGAAAGAACTGGAAATGAATAAAATCCCAAAGTTTCCCTCATGTATATTCCTACTCGCTCTTGTGAAGGTTTCATGTCTAACAGAGTGAACTTTTCTGGCATCCTTTTAAAACTTGAAAGAAATAACAATCAGTAATGTGAACCCAGTACTTGTAAAGCTGAAATGTTTATCATATATACTCGAGTATAAGCCGACCCAAATATAAGCCAAGCTACGTAATTTCAACCTGAAAACCCAGGAAAATAGACTAGTTTTACAATCTGTACTGTACATTATCTCTGAATTGCATACTGTATATGCTCGAGCATAAACCAAGGGTGGGAAATGCAGCAGCTGCTAGTGAGTTTCTATAATCAAAATACATGAAAATATTGTAAAATTAATTAAATTGTTGGCACATCTCAATCCGGCACGGTTTTGGGACCCTCATGGTAGTGGGTCAGGATACCTAAGAGACTGCATCGGCCTAAGAACATATGTCCGTCCAACAAGAGTGGACCGGAGGGGTTCCCTAATTGTTCCATCAGCCAGGGGGGGCCACCTCTCTGGTGCAAGAAAAAGGTCCTTTTCCGTGTCTGCTCTGGCACTTTGGAACCTCCTGCCAGTAGAGCTACGATTGCAGACGGAGCTGCTGCCCTTCAGGAAAGGACTTATGACCTGGCTGGCAGGGCAGGTATGGAGCCCTGAGGGCAATGTGGCTCCTGCTCGCTGGCTTTTAACATGAGATGTACCCTCTCTCTGCTTCTCAGGGTGGGTGGGTTTATTAATGTGGGTGGGGTTTTTTAAACTGCTTTTACTGTATGAGGTTTTAAATTATGTAAGCCGCCCTTAGTCAGGCTTGCCAGAGTGGGCGGCGAACAAGTTGAAATATTAAATTAAATTAATTGACCCAAGTATAAGCCAAGTCCCCTTTTTGGGACTAAAAACTCGGCTTTTACTCAAGTATATATGGTATGTAATTCAGAGATAACATACGGTACAGATTGTAAACCCAGTCTGTTTTGTGGGCTAATTGAATATGCTTAGGCACTTTGGGAGTCCCCCCTGGATAGATCTAAAATCCAGAATGATTTATTTCACACTCTCTCTTATTTAGATGTGTCCAGCAGCATCTCTCTCTGTGTGTACATCTTGGATGTTCACTCAGTGACTGACCAAGCTATGTAATATATTGAATATCTCACGTTCAGCGTATTTTTATTCCCTCTTAACAATTTTTCTCATTAAAATTGTCTCCATCTCTGAAATGGAAAGAATTCAAGGTGCTGGTTTTGACCTTTAAAGCCCTATATGGCAGTGGGCCAGGATACCTGAGAGACCGCATCATCCCAAGAGTGTCTGCCCGTCCAACCAGAGTGGACCGGAGGGGATCCTTGGTGGTACCTTCAGCTAGAGAGGCTCGCCTCTCTGGCATGTGGAGGAGGGCCTTCTCCGTGTCCGCACCAACCCTCTGGAACCTCCTTCCAACAGAATTGAGGCTACAGACAGAATTGCTGCCTTTCAGGAAAAGAGTGAAAACCTGGCTGACAGGGCAGGTGTGGGGCCCTAATGGGAATACGGCCCCAGCCTGTTGGCTTATTTCCAGTTAGAGCTCAACTGTCCCTCCTTTTTTGTGTTGTGTACTGCGGTATTCCTCTATTCCCTCTTTTATGTGGGGTGGGAGTGGGAGGGTGGGTTGGTGGGTGGTTGAGTGAGGGTTTTAATCTGTTTGGTTATATTTTACTGTATTTTATCTGTTTTTACCGTAGTGCGCCGCCCTGAGTCAGGTTTCCCCGAGTGGCGGCATAAAAATTAAGAATAAATAAATAAATAAATAAAATGTATGGTTTGACTTTCCCATTACCTGTCTTCTGTTAGAGTTTCATTCAGAGTAGAGCTTGAGGGTATATTTACTCCACCGTGGTTGAGCAATATTTGATAAAGCAGAAAGATGAAAGAATAATCTTTTGGAGCTTCTTACCCAGACCTGGCATGCAAGAAAATAAGTATGATTCTTTCTTACTTCCTCTTTAAAGATGGTACCCGGCAGAGGACATACCTCAAGGTTCTGCTTCATTTGCAGAAAGTCTCTTTCCTGCCTGGAGAGGCCCCCCATGTCAACAATATTAGGCTAGATCAATGTTTCCCAAACAGCACTGCAGTGGCTTAGTGGTTAAGACACTGAGCTTGGAGACTGGAAACACAGGTTTTGGTACCCAAGTGCTGCATGACAGATCTTAGGGACATGAATGGAGCCTCATTTGGGCATCCCCTGAGCAGAGTTTCTCCAGCAAAATTCCGTTCAACCCAGAGTAATTTCTGACACAAAATTTATTATTTATTTAGTGTTTCCCAACCTTTGGTTTTTGGACTTCAATTCCCAGAACCCTAAGTCAATCCTCCAAAGCACTGATCAGTCAATGTACTGATTTATATGTATAGTTAAGGGAGGAGTGCCACTTAACTTCTTACAAAAATCATGGAAAAAAGAATCTACAATAAACCCCTGGTTAACGATGTTTCTTGGTTCCAATGTCGTGTCGTTAACTGGGAAACGTCGTTGTCCGGGAGGCAGAAAAATGCTCACCCTCCGGGGGGAAACCGGCCTAGCGCATCACCACAGAATTTTTTCACCCATTTCGCCTTCTCCGTCAGCATGGCTGCCTCTGTTAGGCTTCAGGGAGGTGATCCGCATTGTTTCCGACCTCCCGCAACCCCCCCCCCCCCGCCGCTGTTCCAAGCCAGAACAGCAGGGAAACTTCCATCAGCTAGAGGTTTTCCCTTGCAGCAGTGGCCGGGGGGTCGCGGGGGGTCGGAATCAACTCGGATTGCCTCCCTGGAGCCTAACAGAGGCAGCCACACTGGCAGAGAAGCCAAAATGGGTGGGGAAAAATCCGTCACCACAAAAAAAATTCACCCATTTTGGTTTCTTTGACAGCGTGGCTGCCTCTGTTAGGCTCCAGGGAGGCGATCCGCATTGTTTCTGACACCTGCAACACCACCACCCCACACACACACACCCCGGGCGATGCTGCAAGGAAAAATCTCAAGCTGACAATTGAGTTTTCCCCTTCGTTTTTCTTAGCACCATCGCCCGGGGGAGATCGGGGGAGGTCAGAACCAGCCCAGATCACCTCCCTGAAGCCTAACAGAGGCACCTGGGCTGCCTCTGCCCACCCCCAGAAAAAGGACAATGTGGTCTCCTACCTGTTGACGCTGGTTGGAGACAAAAAAATAGCCATATTCGTGTCCCTGTCTCCGGCTTTCTGCCTACCCAGGATTGTCTGGGAGGCTAGGAGGACCTATCCTGTGCTGTTTCCGCCTTCCTAGCACCTCCCTGGCCCGCCCAACAGCTGAGAAAAGTTGCGGCCGCCATCTTATTTTTTTATTTTTCAAAACCAAGATGGTGGCCGCAACTTTTCTCATCTGTTGGGCGGGCCAGGGAGGTGCTAGGAAGGCGGAAACAGCACTGTATAGATCCTCCCAGCCTCCCAGACACTCCTGGGTAAGAGGAAAGCCAGACATAGGGACCCGAAGATGGCAATTTTTTCGTCTCCAACCAGCGAGAACAGGTAGGAGACCAAACACGATCTCCCAGATAACGTCTTGACGTTGTTGTCCGGGAGATGACTTTTCAGGAAAAAACGTGTCGTTAACCGAAAACGACGTCCAAACGCGTTGTTAACCGGGGTTTACTGTATTATGTTTTACTCATAATGTGTTCCAATTCTGCAGTAACTCATATATTGGGAATAGTACCCATTTGTCATTCATTATACTGTGGTGGCTCAGTGCTTAAGAAGCTCACCTAGTTAGCTGGAAGGCTGGCAAGTTGGCAGTTTGAGACCCAGGCACTGCATGACGGATTGAGTGCCCGTTTCTGTCCCAGCTCTTGGGGACATGAAAGGAGCCTCATTTGGGCATTCCCTGAGTGAAGTTTCTCCAGCAAAAATCTTTTCAACCCAGAATAATTCCAGACACAAAATTTTTATCATCATACTGTAAGAAAATACAGATTGAATTGATGTTAATAAGGATAAACTGGATGTGTTAAAATCGATTTACTCCTTTTATTTCAAGGGCTGGGGGATGCATGTAAGCATCAGTTTGTTGTACTGAAGTTGAAGTTGTCTTATCATAAATTTACTTAATTATAAATGTGTCATCTGTTTTTCTATATTTGGTCTGCAGTGCTGATCTCCTTTCTTTGCTTTTAGTGCTACAAATTCAGATGTACAAGCTGACTTCTTTAGTATGTTCTGCAGCTGGTCAATAGGCTGCTATTAACATTTTGTTTCAGAAAGATCAATGCCTGGAGTACCTTAGTTCATGATCAATACTTTTAATAAAACTTCCTATTTTACTGTTACATACTTTTCTGTTCATTAATGAGATTATTCATGGTTTACTAATAATGATATACTGCCTGCAGTTGATAGTGTTTTGAACTTAAAACTCCAACATCTATAGTTTTAGAGATTAAATTGATTACATGTGTTAGTCACATCATGTTTGGATGATAGTAACATGCTGTACCTGGCCTGCCTTTGGAAGGTGTTCATAAACTTCAGTGGGTCCAAATTACCACTGCCAGATTGTCCACTGGGACTGGTTACAGGACCAGATAACTCCCCTGTTTATAATAGCTCCACTGGCTACTGGTCTCTTTCTAGGCACAATTCAGAGTGCTGGTTGTGGCGCCCTGGTGGTGCAGGGTTAAACTGCTGTACTGCAGTCAGAAGGTTGTGAGTTCAATCCTGACCAGGACTCAAGGTTGAAGCAGCCTTCCATCCTTCTGAGGCCAGTAAAATGAGTACCCAGTATGTTGGGGCCAAAATGCTAAATAACTTGTGAACTGCTCAAAGAGTGCACTAAGCGCTGTGGGGCGGTATCGAAGTCTTAACTGCTATTGCGAGCTACAGTGTCCTAAATGACCTGGGTCAAAGCTACCTGAAAGACCATCTCTCCTTTAATGAGACTGCCCAGGTTTTTTAAAGCCATCAGGGGAGGCCTGTCTCTCAATCCCGTTACTCTCATAAGTGTGCTTGGTGAGGATACTAAAGAGAGCTTTCACTGTCGACTACTCTCAGACTGTGGAACTCCTTCCCACAGGATGCTCCTCACCTTGCAAACAAAAGTTCGCATAGTCAAAGCAATGGTATTCCTGGTGATAATGTATGGCTGTGAGAGCTGGACCATAAGGAAAGTGGAGCTCAGAAGAATAGAACCTTTGAAATGTAGTGCTGGAGGAGAGTTTTGAGAGTCCCCTGGACAACGAAGAGAACAAATAGGTCAATATTAGAAGAAATCAACCCCGACTGCTCCTTGAAAGGTCAAATAGTGGAGATGAAGCTAAAGTACTTTGGACATCAAATGAGAAGAGAGGATTCACTGGAGAAAACCTTGATGCTGGGGAAGGTCGAGGGCAAAAGAAGAAGGGGGCCACCAAAAATGAGATGGCTAGATGGTATTGTTGACACAATGGGCACAGAGTTGGGCAGGTTGAGTAGGTTGGTGGAGGATAGGGGTGCCTGGCATGCAAGGGTCCATGGGGTCGCAGGGGGTCAGAATCGATTGTGCAACTGAACAACAAAAAGGGCCTTTCTCTTTTGACAGGCTGTCTAAGGGACTCCCTAAAAATGAGGCCTCTGGATTTTTTCTTTTTCTTTTAATATTTTCTGATATTGTTTGTTTTAATATTGTAAGCTACCTTACCCCTTGAGGAGAAAAGTGGTATCAACACAGCTCTGTTGGCCTCAATTTCACCAATGTGATTTGCATTTTTTGCTATTTCATTTTAAGTGATTGTTAAAGGGGCAATTGCAGATATGTCTTTTAAAAACATATTGCATGTAATATTTCACATTATTGCAGATATTCTTTTGGGAAATAATTCTTAAAATATGCCATTGATTACAGCTAAGGGTATGCTGTTCCTGAATGTTTCCGATTTTTCTGTTGTCTTGTGATACAGTGTAAAATATGGTTTCCATCCTGAAAGTTTCAGTTACCTGGAGTATTTCAAATAATCTTCTGATTTGTGCTCTTTTTCTCAGTTTGTTCTATAGATTTGAATTGTACAGTTAGCATATCCAACAAGCATGGCAAGTCCATGCTATGAAACTGTACTATGAAATATTCACACAGCTTAAAATTACTAAATACATTCACATAGACAATGCTTTATTGCCTTTGGATTTGACCTGTTGAGATCCATAGTCATGTTTTTAAAGAAAGTGATTGTTGGCTCAGGTCTTTGTGCATATAAAGAAATCACTTAATATTTAGTTATTGTTGTGAAAACAATATGAAATTAGAAATGCTTATATAAAGATGTACTTTGTAACCTTTTCTATCTTCAAATATACTTTTTCTCAAATTAGGAACGGTGATAGTTGGTTTTGATAAATTTTTATTGGTTGTATATTGCCCAGAGTGAAAAATATTCCAGGTGGGCAGTATATAAATAGAATGAATGAATTAATGAAGTGGGGTTTGATATGTTAACTGCTTTTATAGTTTCAAACAGTATAATTACTATCTGTTCAGAAAATTATTTGCAATTACTTTAACTACTTATCTTGTGCTTGCAATGGAGAGAGAATTACAGAAATGTTCGTAACTCACAAATATCCAACCCAGTCAGAAACAGCCCATATGGTCCATAATGGTACAAATTCCATTCTGAGAATAGTAATTACAGCTGTAATTAATTTAGGAAAGCGGTATAAAATATAATAAATAAATAAATAAATAAATTAAGAACCTGAAAGGCCAGAGGCAGCCAACCTGGTCCCATATAGGGATATTGTCAAGCTCCAAAATGTAGCAGAGATGAGAATCAGCCTAGCCAGTCATGTTTTTCACTAAATGATGAATGGTCATTGTTAAGGTTATTATTTGTGTGGGTTAGCAGAGTGCGTGTAAGCCTTACGCAAACGGAGCATTGTGCCAATGGGCTGCCCACACACAAGGAAGGCGTTGTGCAACAGAAAAACAGCTTTACTTTCTTGTGCTACTATATATTCAGTGGTCAAACATATATACATGGAATAAACAGTCTCTTCGCCTCAGCACTAAAGGAAACTTTCAAGGTCCTTCGAGAGGCTAACTAGAAACAGTTCAGATAGATGCTTGTAGATTGCTTATGTTTCTTTGGTAGATAGTCCAACAGCAAAACATTTCCTTCACAGCAGTTCAGAAAGATAGAAGCCAAGAACCTTTCAGGGTTCAAGTACACTGACAAAGTAGTTTAGCATTCAAGCAGAAACAACACTCCAGCAAGAGAATATAGACAGTGCTTACTCAGAATGCTTCCTCTGCTAGACATCCAGTGCAGTCCAGTGCAGTTTTTAGAAGAGCTTCGCCTGAGCTCCTCTTCAGTGTTCCAGCAACTCCAGCATGAGTTCCAGATTTTATCCTCCTCCAAACAAATGCTTTGCAGGAACATCTTTATAGAACACTAGCTTGGTACCTGGCTGTGCCCAGGCCCGCCTCTTCCTCTGTTCAAGCCTTCCGTCCTCGTTATCTTTATTTGACGACAACCACTTTCCGGCATCGTGCTCCCAGGCACAGCCTGGGTATTCGCCCGCTGCTCCCGCTGGACGGGTGTCCGTGTCCCCTGGCGACCACGTACTTGGCCCTTCCACAGCGCAGCCCCACCGAGGGCTTTTCCTTTGCCGTCCACTCGCCCTGCGGCCTACTCTGCTGTCTCGCCCGCTGTCTTCTGTCACAGCAGTTAGCCTGGGAAGCCCCGTCATTCCATGCGTGGCCTGCTCTACTGTCTCACCCACTGCTTCCTGTTGCTGCGGTTAGTCCGGGGTGTGCGTGTCTATGCACAAAGCCCCGTCATTCCATTCCAGGCCACAAGGCACCCTGGGAGTTGTAGTCCCTGTGCTGATTCCCAATTTGTGGGGCCCATGGCCCCCCCACTGGACACATGACCCCAACAGCGACCAACCAGAACAGCCAAGGTTGGTGTGTGCCAACTTGCAAGGGGTTCGGTGCAGGGGTGTGAGAGCCTATACGGAACATACACACACACACCTCTCTTTTTTTTATATAGATAACATGATTGCTACCTGCATCAGTGACATCAGCTGTGCTAGTCAGGCACAAGCCCTTAAAGCTATAGACACATACAATCAGATACATAGATCCTATACAATACCTAGTGCTAATACTTTATCTCTGACAGTCTCTTTATTCATTTTTGGAATTGCTATGTTGTTCAGTCTTTAGACATACAATTTAATGAACACATGTGCAGAAATAATCTTGTTCAGGAACCTGGATATTAATAGCAGTGGATGCTGGTAACCATTTCAGGTACTAGAATGGAATAAATCAAAGGTACATGTGACATTTCAGCAATGTTGTAGATATTTGAGATCAGGATTGTGAGAAATGAGAAAACACGTTTGCACAAATTCTCTCTGTGGAATTGGAATGGAGTCAGATACATCTGTATTAATTTCATATGAATACACTGACATAACATTTCATTAACTGGTGATTATAGAAACAAGAACAAGTGAACAGATTGTGGAGCAGAGTATTCTAAATCTGATCCCTGTGTTTGTACATCAGCCTCATGTTCTGGGTCAAATATGATGGCTGTTAGAAGATTTTCAAAAAACAAGTCGCAGAATTCAGTTTGGATACTTGATGTTAAAAGTTGGTTATTCTATGTCTTCTCTTTTCTCAAGCCACCTGCTAAATTATTCTGTAGTGCTGTTTGTACACTATATTGTTGTCAGTGACAACTGAACAAAAACTCCATACACAGTTAGCTATCAAGTAAAAGCAAATTTGAAAGCTATGCAAATTGTGCTAGGACAGCCCAGCTTGTTTCAGCCCTCTTTTCTCTATTATCATATCAATTGAGTAAGCTCATTCCAGACAAAGCGAGGTTATGGGAACCACCTAGAGCATCACGCACCATTAAACATCAATGCCACATGCATGAACATCTGCAACGTCGATCTTATTAACTGAGGGTATAGTGGAAAGAGGATAAACAGCTTCTTTTATCACTTAGTTGTAAAAAAATCATAATATCCCAATGCTTTCATTGTTTATCAACAGCATCCTCATCAATAATTGTGTAATTATAGTAGGCTACATGACAGTACCTATTTCGCATTTTGGTTTATGCACAGATCTCTTGAAGTTACATCTGTAAGCACTTCAGCAAGCTATAAACTACTAATGCTGTTCATTTTTAAAGCTCCTTGCAATGACAGGTGAGAATATTTTCCTGTCTTTTATTGCTTTTTATTTTGTAGTTGTTACCTGAAAACTATATTTTATTTGGTTTGAATATTTAAAAGTTTTAGAAGTATAAACTACGTTTGAGGCATTGGATAACAGAAGATTAGCACTTATATTTTAAGTAGAAAGTATAAAAGCCTTCACTTTTATAATCTGTAATAATAGTAGTAATAAAATAACATTATAGACTCATTTTAAGCCTCTTTATACATTATTGTTACATGTTTGGGAACATTCTCAGTCAAAGGTGGGGGATTGTCTGCAGATGTTTGCTATACATTTATATTATTTAGCTTCCATTTTTAATTAGTTCATCAAAAATACCTGATTTAAAAAAAGGAAGTTCAAAGATATAGATTAAAATAACAAACTAATGACTAAAAAAGCAGCACCATTGCAAACTGTCAATTGAAAGCCGAGGAAACGGTAGATAAGTATTACAAGATTCTTGCAAGCTTTAAATATCCAGTGTGCTCCTGAAAGCACAAGGGGAAGAGGCTCAATGGATTTCCATTATGAGAACAACCTAAAGTTTTGTGGCCACCACTAAAAGGCCCTGTATCTTGCACCATTGGTTTAGCTTCCTATGACTGTTGGACAGAGAGCAGGGATTCTGAAAGGGCCTTTTGTCTGCAGAAAAGGCAGGAGATGCCAGTTGACAACTATTATTACTACTGCCCTTATAAAGAATATGCCTTGTTGACAGTCTGACTTCATGAGCCAAGGGCATTATTATCTCTGCCCAGTTTTTAAACTATTTATTTTAAACCCATATTTTATGTTATTCATTTTTTGCCTGTTGAAGAAATACAGTATGAAGAACTTGAACTTTTATCTTATTAATAGCTTTTTAGCAATCCAGTAATGATATTGCCCAAGCTTGGACTTTGTTGCTATGAAAGGATTACAGAACCATTTTTCATATTCATATTCTCATCTCTTTCCAGATTGTACATCTACATGGGGAGGGAATGGCTGTTACACACTGAGGCTCTCTATTTTATGAACTGTTGACAGCTGTGTCGCCTGAGTACTGCTTCTTGATATTTCATGTACTGTACTCTCCTTTCCCAGAATTCTAGTAGGAAGCTGTAGGTTTAAATTTTTCTGCTATGACCTTTCTTTGAATCTCCCAAGCAATATTCAACAACCAGATCAAATTCTTAATGAGATAGTAGATCTCATCCAGGCCCCACAGTAAGGCAGAAAACTTATGACAGGGATGTCCAAACTACGGCCCACAGGCTGGATCTGGCCAATGGCACCAATTAATCCAGCCCACACTGCTCCCGGAAGTGGAAATAAAACATGCATGCACAGAACACTGCCGTAAATGACCCGTGGCTGTCGTAAACATATTTACGACAGCCACGGGTCATTTACAGCAGCATTCTGCATACACACATGTGCGTTTTACTTCTGCTTCCAGGTGGGAGGAACCACGTGACTAGCCTGTGGCCTGAAAAGTTTAGGCATCCCTGCCTTATGAAGTCAAACTAGAACATTACAGAAAGATGAGTAAGTTTCAAAGTTTCCTGAACAGGCAGAGTATTAACTACAGTGCAGGAGGCTGGTAGTAATGCAGTTATTTTTCAAAGTTTGGTTCACAACAATTTTGAGATGGTACCCAGAAGGAGAAACTATTCTTGTGCCCACAGCTGGAAAAGGGTTAAAATATAGCCCTTTCTCTGAAATGTAGATTTCTAGTTTCTTTTCCATAATGGGGTGTTCTTTCATGGGTACATCCATCTGCAATCTGGATAAGTATATTCACACTTTGATAATCTGTGAGACCTAAGCAATACAACTTTCTATATGTGATTTCTACCCTAAAGTACATGTGGTAGGATAGATACTGTGGTACCTTGCTTAAATAGCATAATGCATTCCACAGGATTGCTCTTTAAGTGAGTTTGCTCTTTAAGTGAAACACCATTGTAAGTGACCAATTGTGACTTCTGGCAGGGGGGATTGCAAACCCCAATTTAGTTGTTAAGCGAGTTTTTACTTGGTTTTAGTTGTTAAGGGAGGTGACCATTCTGACAAAATTCTGCTCTTTAAGCAAGTTAGTCTCTAAGCGAGGTGCTCTTTATGCGAGGTTTTACTGTATGCTGATCCCCTTTTTGTTTCATTTACAATATGGTAGCAAAGTACTGTACTGTATAAACACTTCTGATCTCTGTTCTAGTATTTAACAGGAGCTGTTTTGTCAAAGTAAACAGAAAGTTAAAAATAGATAAATAATGTAATGGGGGATGTAGCCTTTAAAGTTAAGCATAACATTGGGAAACAAGAGCAAAACTGCTAATGGTAAAAAGTTAAATTTATTCCTATTTCTGTCTTCTAGGATGCTTGACATAGTAGTTTAATAGATCCTTAGAGCTGTAGAATTAAAAGAGGTTCCAAGACTCATTTAATTCAAATCCCTACCTAAAGCATACCTGATAGTTAGCCATCAAACCTCTGTTTGTAAACCTCCAGTGAAAAAGAGGCTACCACATTGCTGTCAGCAAAATCTTTCTAATGTTAAGTCAAAATCATATTTTTGTAATGAGACTCCGTTATTTTGAGTTCTATCCTCTGGAACTTGCTTTGTGCTGATGAAAAAGGTAGGACTAAGGAGCTGTTTCAACATATAATTAACTAGAACCTCCTGACAGTAAGAATTGTTTTATAATGAAATATACTACAATCATGCCATAAATCTGAACTGACGAATTTCTCATATCTGCTGTTGTTTTGTTAAGAAGCTGGTTACAACAGTTATTCCCTTGGTTGCATTACTAACACTGTGAACACAGAATTTAACAATAACAAAAAGAATTGTCTGGCTTTGCTGGCATTTGCATTGTGTGAAAAATATTCAGAGATTCCACTTGGCAGAAAGATTCAAAATGTGCACTGAAGAAAAGGGAATATTCAATTGCACTTGGAATGGAGCAACATATGCCAAGCTCACCCAGTAGCTGTCTTGACAGTTGGCAGGAGTAAAGTGGAACTAAAACCAATGATAAAAGAGATGTTGACAGAACAAGGTGAGCCAAAAGATGATAAACACCTGTAAGAGAAAAGCAGGTGCTATTATAAGTATTCCTCATCTCCATACCAGAAAGGGCATTTTGTGCTCAAAAATATGTATATTGAAAATAATCTTTGCTTGAGTTGAAAATCATATTGGTTGTTTCAAGAAAATGTTCTTTGTAGTGTAATTGCTAAAACACAAATAAAAATGTATGCTGATAAATTACAGTTAAAGGCAGCTGGTGAAAGGTAATTTCAACAAGCCCCCTTTCCTTTAAAATGTTTTATCTGTTTCTCTTGGTCTTGATGGAGTTTTGCTTTTAGAAATGAAATCCAGAATCTAAGACTTGGAAGGGCACACAGACTGTCTGGTCCTATTCTTTATTAGAGGGAAACTTGGATCTGCCCCAGACAGGAGACCAATCATTAGGCAGCAGATTATGGGTTATTGAGTTGTAGAGTTACTCATTATTACTACTAGCAGCACAATTTTGAATGTTTGCTTCAAACATCTTAATATCTTGGAAGAGCCCATTCTTAGCAAACACCTATAAAAATTCTCTTGCATCACAGTAAATTGCCTTTAGAGTGAATTAAGTCCAGTATAATCTAGCATCTGGACTACAGTATATTGTTGGCGAAACTCAAAAATCCTGAAGATCTCTATTCCCCCAACTGTGCTGACCCTCCCATAAGCACAGAGGCGCTGCACAGAGAGTCTATCCGAGGAGAGCCCATATAGCAAAGTCCAAAGAGTAAGCTGAGGTCTGGTTACTGGTAGTTCAAGCAAGTGTCTAGTCCAAAGGATGTCCATGGGCGGCGTCAGGGTTGGCAGAGAAGTCAGGGTCATGGCAGGCAGGTTATCTGAAGTCAAGCAGGGTGTCTGTCTTTGCACTGAAGAATTGTACCTTTGCTGGAAGACTGCAACAAACTTGCTTATAAGCTTCCCAGCTAATTGCTATCAGCTGGGAGCCTTCTCTGGTACTTAGTTCTAGCTTGCCAGCATCTCAGGTGTAGTTGCCTTTTGCACTTTGACCTGACTGAGGGCTGATCACTGTCAGAGTTAGACCTCTGATCTGACAGGTCATCTGCTGGGGGCCACAGATTTGGGCCTGACGCAGGCTGAGATTCCTGGCTCAGGACATTCTTAGGTTCGGGTCCAGGCAGAACTGGGCTAGGCATAGGGAGTGCCCCCTGATCCAGGTTATCCAAGGAGGACTGGATCACAACACCAACTGGAAGCATCTGCTTCATTTTTTTTAAATGGCAATCTACATATACCTCTTCTGGGAAGAGTTTACTGATTAGGATGGATGAGACAGTGGCTGACCAGTGGTAACTAGAGAAGGCAACTGAATCTATGGAATTCATTTATTTAAATTATATATTTAAAATATCTACACCCTACTTTTTTCCTCAAGAGGAATCAGAGTAGCTTACTAAAATAAAACAAACAATATTAAAAATGGAAGAGATTACTCCCCAAATTCCCACTGATTCAGTGGACCTGCTCTATTCTTAACTTGCTAGTGAATTTTACCATTGTGACTTACATTGATCTATCTTTTGTTGGGGCAAAAGATGGCAGTTTGTCTTGTAACTTTCTCAATAGCCTCCCAGATTGGTAATTTCAGTAACACAAATCATTAAACCCAAGTATATAGCAACTGTAAATGAATGGACACAACTCAATTGATTTCAGCTGAGTCTCCCTGCATGAATGCTAAATAATTTAGCCTCTTATCTATATATGAAATCAATTCCTATTTTCCCCTCTTTTGTCTTCTATTCATAATAATTTGTCACTCCAAGCAAGCAAACATGCAGAGATTTAACAAAACATTTAAAAAATTGTATTTTTGCCAAAACATTACTAATTCACTCTTTTCTTAAAACACATGTTATATTTTATTTGGGTTTTTAAAACATAAGAATACACAATCAGAGGGAGGAAAGTGCAATTGCATAGTAATTTTGTATTGAAAATGTTTAAAAGAAGAATAATTTAAAATCATGGGCAATAGTATAAACTTTCACTGTTTGAGAATGAAAAGGGTGGATATTTTTTATTTAGGCATTCTTGTCTGGTTAGATACCTTTTTATATTGATAAGTCTGTCTTTTTAATATTTCTAGGTTTTTACTATAAAGTGGGGCATGTGTGTATTATGAATCCATGTTTTTTAAGATAACCTTTTCCCCACAGGCATGATATTAAAGGTTTACTTTGCAAACATATGATTTAGGAGTTCTTCCTATGTCACAACTGATTATAATAACTATCATCCTAATGAGTTGTGTTTAATATGTGGGGAACAATCTAGAAACTAAATAAACTGTTCCGCAATTTATACTAAAATGTGGATGTAATTATTCTGAAAGTAGGTAAATTCTATACATTTCAATTACATCAGCAATTAAATGAAATCATGTGGATACTAATTAGACGATCCTAAAAAGATCATAGATTTGTGTGCTTAATTATCAAAGGAACAATCAACAACTAATTTAGGATGAATACATCTCTTTCATCTGGAGCAACATATCATACACAAGTTTTTTATGCTATGATGCTTCAGAGGTAATTCCACTGAGATCAGTGTGATTTATCCCACTTTTTGATGAACGCAGCTGGGAGTTGACGCTAACCGTAGGAGATTAGCATCAATTTTAAATCTCATTTTGTATCATCCTTCACAATAAATAAATATAAAAGCTATATAAGTCTTATGCTTAGTAAGCATATACTACTTTTAGAATTAGCAAAATACTAGAATTTTGTGGAAATGTTAAAGACAACAGATTTTACAGATTCTAAGGAAGGAATCAGTACAACCAAAATAATATTTGTAAGCTTGTAATCTTACTAAACATTTGACGTCGGAGGGGGAATACAGATCTAAGGGTTAGATAGTGCACTCATATGTTTAGTCATAAGTATGTCTAAGTTCAATGTGAGACACTTCCAAGTATTATATGTAATGTTGCGTCCTTAAATATGTAATGGGATGGTAAGGAAAGGCTGACTATACTGGGGATACAGTGTTTCTTGTGCGCTCTGAGCTTCTCACAGAATTTTGAAAATCTTAGTTTTTTTAAAAAGGATTGCAATACCTGTGGTGAGATAACAATATCTTTCAAAATGTGTTGTTACAATGATATTTGCAGAATAGCTTTTATTTACCATTTATTGATTGCTTAAGAAGGTATGAATAAAAACAAGCCTACATCACAAAATCTCGCTGGTACAGTATGAACAATAAATAAAATCGCATTTTAATACTCGTTCTAGGCAACATGAAGGAAACTAAGTCAGTACTGATTCCAAGCAAGAGAAAAATGCCTGTTAACAAAAAGCCTTTTTCAATAGTCCTGAATTATATCGTTATACATCCCACATATGCTTCAAGGTATAAGATGGGAGAATAGTAGATGAGTTGATCATTAGAAAATAGAGATGGGTTTTGATGAGTATGTGAGCTTGCATGTTGACATTCCATGGTACAGACATTGACCATCATCTGCCTAGGATGATAGCTACTGCAGCAATCATTTTGTGAAATGACTGCATAGTGGTGGCTAAGAAGCTCACCTTGTTAGCTGGAAGGCTGGCAAGTCAGCAGTTCGAGACCCGGGTAATGCGTGATGAAATGAGAACCCAGCTCTGTCCCAGCTCCTGCCAACCTAGCAGTTTGAAAGCAAGAAATTGCAAGTAGATAAATAGGGACCACTTCGGTGGGAGAGCCTCATTTGGGCTCCTTTTGTTTTTTTCCAGCAAAAATCTTTTCAACCCAGAATACTTTCTGACATGAAATTATTTGGAATAATGTTCCTTCTATGGGGAGCAGAGTCATCTAGTTTTCCAGTTAACGTATTAATAATATTAATTTAAACAGCTAAACAGTTTTGTTTTTAATATTAATACCACAAGTTAATTTCCCAGTGAGTAATATTTGACTCTGCCTAATTACTTTTAAGCCAAACAATCCAAAGGCAGTGGCTGAAATCTGATTACATATGTTATAACTATAACCTGAATGTTTCCATGAAATACCTGTTATCATTGGGAAGGCATTGGGGGCCATGGGATGGGAGGGAAAATTACCAGATATTGCCACCCCTGGAAAAGTCATCCAAGTGATGGTGATGTTTCAGTAATTTAAAGATACCCCCTTCCTCCCAAGACCTGCAGCCCCTTGTAGGTTCCAGACAATGAAACGGATTCATTAGGAGCCTCCGATCCTTTGGAGGGGAAAATGTTTTATTTGGCAATGTCTTCAGCTTTATGTCAGACAACATAGGGAACAAGATTTCTGCCAAAATGTATTTTTTTCTCATTTGTGGCTTTAAGCAGGTTTAATTGAGCAATGAATTGAATAAAATCTGTATGGTAAAGTGACAACGATTTCTATAGAAATGTATCCTGTTTTAAGAAGCATGAATAGTGATGGGGAAGAGATTCAAATGTGTATATCTTTTTAAAAAGTGCATATCTAAAAAACAATTGCAGCTGCAAACTGTTTTTTATATGCTGCTCACAAAGTGTCTTAACATACATTTTGTTGTTTCATGTTACCTTGTCCTTATAGTCCCATCTAAACAAAATTACACAAATGCATGTGTAAGAACTGGTGATCTCCTGTGCCAGGGGATGATAGCAGGGTGCCTATTTCTTTCATATGGGGTGGTATGTAAGTGTAATTGCTATTGCTATCTTACTATTACTGTCTATCAAAGCACAATCCAGGCTCTGTGCTTATCTGAGGCACATTGACTGCATAGTGTGACCTGTATAGACTTCTTTTGCTCTGGTAATTCACACATTAACAAAGTGGTTATTATGTTTTACAATACCCAGTGTGGTGGATAGAGTGACTAGGATTTAGGTACTCTGGGTTCAAATTCCCACTAAACCTTGGAAGCTAATGGGGGTATGGAACTAATTGGTAAAGCTACTCCTTAAATATCTCACTTACCTTGAAAGCCCAACTAGGGTTGCAATAGGTTGGTTCTGACATGACAGCACGGAATAAATATGTTTCAGATATCATTATCCTCTTGGAAACCCTAGCTGATTAACTACATGTGTATTTAATCTATGCCCCTGTAGCTCCCCCAGTGGTTTAGTGGTTAAGACGCTGAGCTGGAGACTGGAAGGTTGGGTTTCGATACCTGAGAGCTGCACTCAGGGACATGAAAGGAGCCTCATTTGGGCGTCCCCTAAAAAAAAACCTTTCAACCCAGAGTAATCTCTGACACGAAATTATTATTATCTGTGCCCCTTGCACTCTAAAAGTTATTGTATTCTCACATTTGAAGTGACATGGAAAATGGTATATTCAAATACATAATTTTCAAAATCATTTGAAGTACTGTAGTCTCTAGTATGACAAAAATGTTTTTTAAAAAATGGGAAACATGACTAGAAGATACTTCCATTGACATGTTAAAGCAAAACATGTTTATTATTCAGGCTCATTTTTCACAAAACAATGCCACTGTTTTTCTTCTTCAAAAACAAAAAGCAACAATCATGCTCTCTTTACTCCTTTCTTGTGTTGACAGATATGTCAAGTCTTTTTTTCTTACCTCCACAGGCTGTAGAAAATCTAATCAGTGTTCGGTATGGGATGCTTTATGTCTTTATTTTAGATTGCAAGATGAGATGTTATTTAATGATCATTGTTTCTCTACAATGTTATAATTCAGATTTTTACAAACTATACACTAAGGAATATAATTTTTTCCCTCTTCCATTTTAGAAAATGAAGTAAGTACTTTCACAGTCTTGATTAGCGATCAAAGTGAAATTGTTGATACCAATGGAGCTGGAGATGCATTTGTGGGAGGTATGTATTGTTTACCTTATAACTTTATTTAAAAGTGTTCTTCATTACCCAAGTCCCCCTTCATTGAAAAACAGGTGTTATTTTCTATTAAAGAGTGTTAGTTTCTTCTTTTCATACTATTATTTGCATCTTAAAATTATATTTCAATGGTCTGTTGGTTTTCTTAGGGAAATGTTAAAATCCTATGGGATGAATCGCATAACGTTAAAACTTCATAGAGATACATTGTAACCGGCACAGGCTTTAGCAAACGTTATCCTGATGTATCCCATAGGATTTTAACGTTATGCAATGCAATTTTTTTCCAGATTGCTTAACATTATGCGGTTTTAGCATTGTCTGATGCAAATGTTATCCAAGGTATTACTGTATTTGCAATAGTGCTTTTTAAATGCCAGGACAGTGACAAAATATTGTAAAGCAAACATTTATGGTTTTAAGGAAAGCACAGAGGAGGATAGATCAAAAGTAAACTGCACGGTGTTAAGGTAGAAATGCTTGGATTGAAGCATTTTTTTTCTAACACCATACCACCAGATATCAGTAACAAGAGGAGTTGCCACCAATAGGTTGGGTCACTACACCGTGTTTCCAAATTCCTATAAACTGCCCCCTTTGCAATGAGAGAGATCATCCCCATAATATCAGTGTGCTCATGTTACCCAGCAGTGTCACCTTTCTGTCAAATCCAGATGAGATAGTAGATGTTCTGAATCATTATCTACGAAAACTAATGGATCCAAGAAGAGCAGGGCTGCCGCTGACTCACTATTCTCACTATTAATCACTATTTTCAATGGTCCCTCACTATCCTCACTATTTCGTGAAATTACTCACTATTCTCACTTTTTTAACAAAACTGGACACATTCTGCATCAAAATAGTTTTGTCTTCTTTGAGATGTCTGTGAATCCACACGTTTGGGGTTTGTGCTTGCGCATAACTCCATTTTGGACTATACCAGAGCTTTGAAAAAAGGAGGAAAAATTTGTTAGAGGAGGCCCCGCGCACCCCCTTTATAACCTTGGTTACCAGATTCTTTTCTCAGTGGCCCCAGCAGGTCTCTTCAATCCTCCAGAGAGGGATCAATGTAAGTCTTGTTCTTTCCCTCTTTCGAACTAGGTTTTTCAACTCTAATTTTGGACCTACAATTCCTCTTGTTAAAAGAGGAGTAAAGCAGTCTCTCTCAGGAGACTACTAGATTTTATAATATCTGTTTCTTTGAAGCATTTAATTCCTGTTTACTTGATACTACAAACTATCTTATTGTTAGACGGGCATATTAATGGCTCCTCATTGCCTCATAGCAGTGATACTGCATACTGTCTTCTTGTTAGACAAGGAGCATATTAATGGCTCCTGAATGCTTTCAGGCCCTGCAACCAGGCATATCTATTGTGCCTTTTCTTCCTAAGGCCTAGAAAATGGAGGACCTGCTACAGCCTAGACATTTACCAGTTCTTAATTCTTATGTGCCAGTATGTCAGTATTATTTGTTTTAGGCTTCTTTTTTCTAGTCGAGAAGTCCATAATGACATAAGCCTTGTTTTGTTTTTCACAAATTTATAAAGAAATGAAGTTTCTCAAATATTGTATTTATTTCATGTTTATTATTTTTGAGTGTCCAATCCAAAATCATACACTGATAACAATACTATTGGAAAGTTTATTGGTTTGCTTCATTTCTGCTGATTGATAAAGCCGATATATGACCCCAAAAATGAAAATTTCTATGGATTTACTCACTATTTACTCACACGTTTGGGCAGGAACTCACTTTTTTCTCACTTTTTTTTTAAAAAAACCCTCACTATCTCACTATTTTTGGACATGTGAGTGGATGGCAGCCCTGAAGAAGAGTGAACCAAGTAAGATTCAGTCCAAGCAAGACAGAGATAGTGAAGGTTTAGCAAGCAGTTTCTTCAACTGAATAGTGTTCATCTCCTTCTGGAGAAGGTTGCACTTTACCTAAGGATCAGATTTAGAGGTTTTGGGTGGATTTGGATCCACCGTTGCTAGTAGGAACACCTCAGGCTTCAGTGGTATAACCGTCTTTCATCAGATTAGCCCTGTAGATAAAAACCAGTCATGTTTGGACAAAAATAGCCTACTTACAGTTATCCATGCTTTAGTTGCTCTCATCTAAATTATTGTTATGCTTTCTACAAAGGTTCTCTTTAAAATTGTTTAGACGCATGGAATTGCTCCAAAATAAAACAGCAAAATTGCTTAAAGTTTTATCTGCATGAACTTATTAATACAACTGCTTAGTAATCTGCACAGACTTCAGAGCAATTTCTGTCCTTAATTCAAATTCAAAATTTAAAATGGCCTGGAGGCCGGCTACTTGAAGGATTATTATTTTTTCTTGTATATATCTGGTGGGATCCTATGATCATCATCTCCAGAGCCCTCTTCTGAATGCCTTTGCTAAATGTGTTATGAAGTGACTTGAGCAAAGGTTGTTTTGGCGATAGTTCCCTAATGTTGGAATCTCTTCCCTGTCTTTCTGATGCCGGATTTGGCCCTGGGGGGGGGGGGGGATTCCACCAGTGAATCAGTTTTTGAAATGCTTTTGCATCTTGCAGTTTTGCTACATTTCAATTTGGCTTTAATTTTGTTTGAAACATCTTAATCTTTTTATATTGCTGTATTGTGTTCTACAGTATATTATCGCTTTGATGTACATTTGATTTATAGAGAAAGTTGTTGTGAGGTGAATGTAAGAAGAAAAGTAACTTTTCACATACAGTAAAACCACGGGTGACAATGGAGGTCTGTTCCAACAGCCTCCATTGTAACCCAAAGCAAACGTAACCTGAAACACATTTGCCCATAGGAATGCATTGAAATTTTTAAAAGTCCCAACTAGAACAAAAATATTTAAAAAAATACAAAAAAGCACACAAAAATGTCAGACGCAATCATCCCCCACAAAAGCAATGGAGCAATCTCCCTAACTTTTCCACACCACTTGGGGACCTTATCTGACAACAATGACAGCACCTCCGCAGCAGTAAACACTGCATTGTGCAGTGTGATGGCGGCGGCCATCTTAAATTCTAAAATGGTGGTTTGGGCTATTTTGAACTCTAAAATGCTTGCCAAGATTTCTGGGAGATGTAGTCCTGAACTCCAAAATGGCCACCGCAAGTATTTCAGAATGCAAGATGCCCACCGCCCCTTCCACCCAAAGTCACAATGCAGTGCTTACTGCTGTGGAGGTGCTGTCGTCATCGTCGGATAAGGTTCCCCAAACGGTGTGGAAAAGGTAGGGAGATAGCTACCATCTTAGAGTTTAAAATATTGTAGCACAATGTTGTGACCCCCCACCTGCTGGTTGGTTTAATATCAAAGTAATCTTCCACTTTTTAATGTGTGGGGGTTTTAGTGGGGTAATTTGTTTTAATGGGGTTGTTCTTGTTTTAAGGGTTTTAAGATTGTATGCCACCCAGAGTCTTTGTGAGTTGGGCGGCTATATAAATATGAATATAAATAAATAAATAAAATAAACCAAAAATCAGTTGTAACCCAGGGAACTTTTTATTTATTTATTTAAATGTGGTCATAACCCACGGCAAGCATAGCCCAGAGCAGTCATATGCCGGGGTTTTACTGTATACACAATAGTTAGAAGCTGTCAAAAAGTGTTGTTCAAGTTAATGTTCTTCTTAATCTAATCTCAGATGTAGAGAGAGAGAGAGAGAGAGAGAGATTGGGATTGCTCTTGGGAATTAAAAGCCTGGCCTTTTTCCCTTTATCAAATTATGTGGTGGTATTTTCCCCCTCTTTGAAGGATGTAAAATAGGTAGTTAAATAGGTTGGAAAACCATGTGAATGATTCTTTCTCATTATTTATGTGAAAATAACTTCATTCTGTTCTGTTCAGATGCAAAGAGTTGGCAGTGAAACTGTTGCTATCCCAATTGATACTGTATGTAGAGCTGGTGCACACATTTAAATCTTGCTAGAGTCTAATTTTTATTCTTAGACATCCCTTACTGCGCAGTGGTTTTATGTTTTGTCTTTGATTTTATTACTGCACAAGGAACTAATTGTTTCTTCTAACTTTGTGTATGTTGTTGAATTGCTGCCTTTCAGGCTCCCTGTAATGCATGACACTTCATACCAAACCCAAGGCATTGTCTGTTCAGCTGATACAGCTCAAATGGATGGGAAAGTGGTATCAGGTGCTTGTTGCAAAAATCCAAAATCTGTGCTGACCCACAATGAGCCTATGTTTTACCCATGTTCAGAGCTCTCTCAGCAGTCACACAGCTTACATTAGTTATAGAGGGGAAACTGTAATAGCAGTTCAGTTCCTGATGAGCATATCCTTCTTTGTTGTTGTTTCTCCCTTCTTTTCTTTTGCTATCTGCCATTAGGTCATATTGGCTCTCATTTGAAGCAGTTCTAGAAATCCCCTGCCTTGATCACTACATTTTTTCCCACTGACCCTCCATGTATCTCTCTTCTGTTACACTCTTCCTTAAAATCTCCAAAGTCTTCACCCTCACTGCCAAAGTGAGCCCAAATACATGTAGTTGAAATGAATGCATATTCTTCTCCCAATTGCCTTTCCATTGCAATATCTGTGCTATATATACATTTTAAGCTCCATTCATTTTTAGTGGACTGTATAAAAATTACAATAAATCATCTTGAATGTGTCACATGAAAAATATTGTAATAGGCTTAGGACCAAACAAAATGTGCTGAGTATTTAGCATGTGGTCTATTTGATAAGCAGTGATCTCACTTGATTTTTTTTTCATTCTTAAAGAGGAAAAATATTGATATTGAACAAAACTATTGATACATCTCAGGCTGTTTGTGCTAGCTTTCTAGACTCCTACAGAGTATTTTTATAACAGCCTTATTGACAGGCTGCCTTTATCCAGTTCTCTCAGTTTAAGTCAATTTGCTACCGCAGCTTCAAGTAGCTGTACAAAACAAGCAAGACATCCTAATAATGCTGTAAGTGTGTTTGCTCAAACATTGTATTGATTTTACTTGGTGAGAGGGAAGAAAGTCCTTAGCATGGTGCCAGAATAAATGAATTGAAGTGCACTGTTTCATTGTGGCCTGTTCTGGATGTAAAAACCTAAGTACATCTGCTTTAGGATAAATCAGAATACTGTAGCTAGAAATGTATTTCTTAAAATCAAGTACTGTACCTACCTAACCATGGTCAGGTGTGAGGAGCTATAGTAGATGATCACTTTTCTCTTAAAGCTTTTTCTGGTAATCTGGCAAGAGAATCATTCCTGATATGTCATTGAACTTATGAGAGCTATCACTGCTAGATAAAAATTGATTTCAGCATGGAGAACATTGACTGTGGGAGGTGAGGAGACAGTATGTGGATGGTGATGGTGAGGCTTTTCCTTTTTCCACTTGTAATTTGATACGGCTAATTATATCTACATGTCTGCCAGAGTGCTGTGTCAGGTCACTACCAAAAAACAATCCACATCTTCTGCTTGGCACAAACAATGCAAAAGTGAGCAAATTCAATGCACATGGAATTTTTAACTTTTTTCTTCTTCCAAGATTAGATTAACCTAAGAACATAATTGGGTGGAGTTAGATATCAGCAGGTGAAATAATGTACGATTCAGTCACCGGCAGCTTTCCTAGTTCTCCTTCGTATAGTTTGTGAATCCCCACTATTGGGTTATGCGCCTGCGCAGAACGCCGATCGGAGGCTTGAAAAGCTATTGGTCAAAAGTTTTGGCGGTAAGACCGCCCACCGTACCGCCCACCCTGAGGCGCCCGCGCGCCATCTTACCTCAGTTCTCTTCTTTCCGCCGTAGCAGCAGGACGATCGTTGAGAGCTTCCTCAATTTTTTCGCCCTTCTGAGGGAAAGTCTTTTGGCTAACTTTAAATAATTTTTTCGGTGATCTTGTCCTTCGGACAGGATTGCCACCCCGGTGCTGTTTCTTCCTCCTGGTGGACTCAGTTACCTACTCACTCCGGTCACCGTTTCCCCCCTCAAGGGGGTGGCGGCTGGCCTGCCCTTCGGGGTGCTCGGCTTCTCGAACCTTCCGTTGGAAGAATTTTTTCTTTGATGGCCGCTGCCTTCAAGCAGTGTTCTGCTTGCCTCAAGAAGTTCCCTGCTTCCGACGGGCATAGCCTTTGTCTTTTCTGCCTGGGGGAGTCTCACCAGAGCCAGTCCTGCCCTCACTGCAAAAAATTTGCCCGCCTTGCAGTGCAGAACCGGAGCTACCGGCTCAAAGCCCATCTGATGGAACTCTCTCTGGCTCCCGCCGCGGCTGCCTCTACCTCCGCTGGTGCCTCTCAGCCTCCTCCGCTTCCTGCTTCTTCTTCCACTCTCTCCATCAAGAAGAAGAAGAAGAAGGATAAGAACGGGGAGAAGAAAAAGAAGCACGGGCCGGAAAAGAGGCGTTCGCTCCCGCCTACGCCTCGCCCTCCCATCTCTCCGGGGCCTTCGCCTCCCTTCTCGGTCGCGAGATGTCCTTCGCCCGGCTCTTCGATGTGGGGCGGACGGTCCTCTTCGGAGTCTCCTGAGAAAGGTCGCAGGGCTGGGGCTCCAGCTCGCCCACTGCATGTACTCCTGTCTCCCCCTCGTGGGAGGGGCCGTTCACCCACGAGGCAGGCCTCCGTCTCCCCGAGGGCCAGGACTCCGATGATCGACGAACCGGCAACCACCATTCCGGTCACCGTTTCGTCCCCGGTGATTCCGACCACCGTTTCGTCGGCCACCGTTTCGTCCCAACCGTCGGCTCCGGATGCATCCCAGATGGAGTTCTTCAAGGGGATGTTCGAGGCCATGGCAAAGTCGTTTGCCCAGCAGTTCAAGGCCTCCATGCCTGCGGCCTCTGCTGCTCCGGTGCCGACCACCGCAAGCCCCAGGGATGTTGGTCCTACTGTGGCCCCACCGACCTCACGAGGGTCGAGGGTCCGCTCCGCTGGCCCACCCATATCGTCTTGGTGTGGTCCAGACGTCGATGCGGTGGACTCCCATCCCGTCGACCCGCCCAGGCCGTACTGGCGCGGTCCCGACGTGGACACCAGGGTCCCTCCCTCGTCTTCCGATGACTCCAGCGCGTCTTCGGAGGAGGACGAGGGAGACGCCGACAAGACCCCGGACCAAGCCATCGGCGCGGTTGACCCACCGCGTGGTGAGGATCAACGCTCGCTTATGGCAATGCTGACACGCTTGGGGACCGCTCTGAACCTGAAGGTGGACCAGCCACCACTGGAGGGCGAGGACCAAATGACCGCGAAGCTGGACAGACGAGCGATCCGGCCGGTCCACATTACCATGCTTCCTTCCATGTTGGCGTCAGCGAAGGCGACATGGAAGAAGCCAGTATCATCGCACTCCGTTTCGTCCAGGCTTGACGGCATGTACAGAGTCCTGGACGAGAACGTGGAGCTCCTCCAAGCGCACCCCTTACTGAACTCGTTGGTGGTCAAAGCCTTCCAGCACAGGACAGCCACCAGCGGTTTTCCGGTACCTTCGACTCCGGAAGAGAAGAAGCTGGACGCGGTGGGCCGAAAGTTCTATGCCACCAGTTCCCTCTTCCTCCGAGCCATCAACTACTCGGCCGCCATGGGCCTCTATCAGTCCCACCTCTGGGAGCAGGTAAAGGTCGTGGCCGCTACTCTGCCCGCCGAAGCCCAAAAGCGGATCGACGCGCTGGCATCCGAAGGGGACTTTCTGTCGGAGCAGCAGATGAGAACGGCCAGGCACATCAATGACTACGCGGCAAAGGACATGGCTTCCGCTATTCTGCTCCGTCGTCATGCCTGGCTCAGGGGCACCTCCCTCGATGATGCGATGAAAAAGCTCATCGAGGAGTTCCCGTTCGACGGACAGGGCCTATTCGGGCAGGACACCGATAAGGTCCTGAACGAAATGCGCCAAACGAACTCTACGGCCAAGTTCCTCGGACTTACCACGCCGGCTCCGCCTGCCAGGCCGAGATTCCAACCTTTCACGCGGAGATATCAGGGCAACCCGCAGCAACAAGGTGGCCCCTCGGAGCAGCCCAGGTCTGGCTCCTACAAGCAACGGCGCCAGCACAAACCCCGTTACCAGCCTTATGGGCATGGCAAGCGTTCCGACGCGAAGTCCAAGTCCCGTGTTTGAAGCTGCGACGGCCGAATCTCTCTCGCTCCACATCCCGTACCTTCCCCTCCGGAACTTCCTCCAGGTATGGTCAGGCATCACGGACGACCGGTGGGTCTTAAAGATCTTGTCCTCTGGCTATGCCATCGAGTTCGTGCGGGCGCCTCGGGTAGGAAGGCATCGTTTCACCACCTCGTCCCCCCATTTGGAGGAAGAAATATCAACTCTTCTGTCCAAGGGAGCCATCGAACGGGTGACGCCGCCCGACTGGGACAACGGCTTCTACTCGAGGTACTTCATGGTTCAGAAGAAGGACGGAGGACTTCGCCCAATTCTGGACCTACGTCGCCTCAACAAGTGCATCCACACCAGGAAGTTCCGGATGGTGACCCTGCAGACCGTCCTCCCCCTCATCAACAAAGGGGACTGGTTCACAGTCATAGACCTCAAGGACGCTTACTTCCATGTCTCCATCCTCGAGGAGCACCGAAGGTTCCTTTGATTCCGCATCGGCGATTCCGTGTACCAGTACCGGTGTCTACCGTTCGGTCTGGCCACGGCACCACGGGTCTTCACCAAGTGCATGGCTCCAGTGGCTGCCTTCCTTCGTCAGCGGGGAATCAGGGTCTTCCCGTACATCGACGACTGGCTGATTGTGTCCCCCACCAGCTCGTCGGCCATTCGGGACACGCAATTCACGGTCCACCTCATGGAGAGTCTTGGCCTCAGGATCAACTTCACCAAATCGAAGTTGATTCCCTCTCAACGCGTCGAGTACATTGGAGCGGTACTCAACTCGCTTGCCACCAGAGCCTTCGCACCCCAGAAACGCTTGCAGGACATCGCGCAAGGGGTGAGCGACCTTCGCACCAAACCGTGCATCCAGGCGAAAAAGGCTCAGAGACTTCTAGGCCTCATGGCCTCAACGACGGCGGTGATCCCTCACGCCAAGTTAAAGTTCCGGGCCCTGCAGTCGTGGCTCCTTCACGAATTCGACGCGCTCCGGGAGAGCCAGTCCAAACGGTTAACTCCGTCTCCGGAGCTGAGGGACCAACTGCTGTGGTGGACGGCACCACTCAACGTGGCAACGGGGAAGAGTTTTTACCCCCCGCAACCCTCGTTGCAAATATTGACCGACGCAAGCAACCTCGGCTGGGGGGCTGCCTGCGGGACTCTCACGGTCAACAACCCTTGGTCACCTCAGGAGATGGTGCACCATATCAACTACTTGGAACTCCTGGCCATTTGGAAGGCCCTACGCTCCTTCGAGAGCCTACTCACCGGCAAGGCGGTCCAAGTAGCCTCAGACAATACCACGGCGGTGGCATATCTGAACAAGCAGGGAGGAACGCGATCCACCACCCTTCTTTACCTCGCTGTGCAGCTCTGGGAATGGTGCCTGGAAAGGCACATTTTCCCGATTGGAGTGCACATTCAGGGCAAGCTGAATGTCTTGGCTGACCATCTCAGCCGCCTCACCTCGACGACCCACGAATGGGAACTGGACGACGAGGTATTTCAGTCGCTTTGCAAGGCCTGGGGGACGCCGAACATCGACCTCTTTGCATCGGAGTCCAACAAGAAATGCCACAGGTACTGCTCCAGGGCAGGCATCGGAATGAACTCCGAGGGCGATGCCTTCATGAAACGGTGGGATCAGGACTATTTCTACGCTTTTCCTCCGTTTCCTCTGGTCCAGAAGGTTCTCACCAGAATGTACCAACACAGGACCAGCACAATCCTTGTGGCCCCAGCATGGCCTCGCCAACCCTGGTTTCCGCTGCTGTTATGCATGTCGTCTCAGTATCGCATGCTGCCAGAGTCACCGACGCTTCTCCAAATGGAGCACGGCCAGCTTCACCATTCGGACCTACCCAGCCTCCACCTCACCGCGTGGAGGATAACCCCAGACTATCCAGGATCCTGGAGCTAGCACGGCGCCCTTCCACAAGGAAGTCTTATGCTTCCAAGTACAGATGCTTTTGCGCTTTTCTGGCTTCCCAGCAGACGTCCCCACCACAGGCGGGGCTGCAGGACGTTTTGGCCTACCTCCTCCACCTGGCAGAGTCTGGCCTTAGCATTACCTCCGTCCGAGTCCATCTCGCAGCGGTGGTGGCTCACTCTCCGCCCGGTTCGCCCGCTTCTGGTGCCTTTCGCGACCAAACGGTGAAGCGTTTTCTCAAGGGACTGCGGAACGCCTTCCCTCCGGTCAGGACTCCGACGGCACAATGGTCACTCTCTACCGTTCTCAACGCGCTCACCAGGACTCCTTTTGAGCCCATGGCTACCGCGGATGCTCGTCTCCTCACGTGGAAGACGGCGTTTCTGGTGGCTATTACGTCCGCTCGGCGAGCTGGTGAACTGGTTGCTCTGCGGGCAGACGCACCATTTCTTCAATTCTTCAATGACCGCGTGGTACTCCAAGCGGATATCACTTTCCTTCCCAAGGTGGTCTCCCAGTTTCATATGGCACAGACTATCTCCTTGCCAACCTTCTTCCAGAACCCCACCAACGCCCAAGAAAGGACTTGGCACACGCTGGATGTGAAACAAGCTTTATTGTTTTACACCAGCAGGACAAGGGAGTTCAGGAAGTCGCAACGCCTTTTTGTGGCTTATGGGGGCAAGTCCAAGGGTGAACCCATCTCTGCTCAGCGGTTCTCCAAATGGATCACGTCTACCATCTACTTGGCCTACGAGTCGGCCTCGCTGCCACCTCCGCCGCATGTCAGGGCGTATTCTACCAGGGCGGTTGCCACATCCACGGCCTTTCTGGAGGGCACACCGCTTGAGGACATATGTAAGGCTGCCACCTGGTCCAGACCTTCTACATTTGTCCAACATTACAGGGTGGACACCAGAGCCACTGCGGACGACAGGCTTGGCCGTGTCGTCCTCACTAGGGGGCTCCGGGCTCATCGCCCTTGACACTTCACCCTACCTGACCATCATCATCTTCATCGTGGGATCATCTCATCCGACTGCCCACCTACCAAGTAAGTGTGAGCTTGCTAATCTCCCAATAGTGGGGATTCACAAACTATACGAAGGAGAAAGTTCGGTTTCACTTACCAGTGATAACTTTCGTTCTTCGAGTATATAGTTTGTGAATACACACTACCCACCCTGCCTCCCCTCTTGAGCTGCACGGATGAGATCAATTGGTTTATCCTGTGCTTGGCTTAAGTATGGAACTGAGGTAAGATGGCGCGCGGGCACCTCAGGGTGGGCGGTACGGTGGGCGGTCTTACCGCCAAAACTTTTGACCAATAGCTTTTCAAGCCTCCGATCGGCGTTCTGCGCAGGCGCATAACCCAATAGTGTGTATTCACAAACTATATACTCGAAGAACGAAAGTTATCACTGGTAAGTGAAACCGAACTTTCTACACCCATCTTCCTTTTCACTTCTGAATCTTTTCTGAGACAAACATTTCCTGGAATGGATTACTTCACTGAGTCTAGCAATCTGTTTTTGACACTGACCAGACAGATGCTTCTAGAAGCCTAAGTAAGGAAATGGATGAAACGGCACTCTTTCTTTATTTCTTTATTTCTTTCTTCTGTTACTTGGAGGTAAGCACAGTGCACAAAAATTCCCTTTAGGTTTCACAGTTACTAGCTGTGGGTTACATTGATGCCCCATGAGTTTATCTAACTATTTTCTAACATTTACTTGTAGTCACCCGCACTTTGTAGAATGAACTCCACAAGTATGTTAGTTCTGCACTCCAACATTAATCATACTGATAGTGTCCATACATTTCCAAATTTGACTCTGTGCCAAATTGTTTTTTTAAACCAAACATGACAGACATCAGATTAATGTTTACATGATAGCACATTCTCAGAATGCATGTGTTCCCAAGCATGAATGCAAATAAATTAATATTCATAGTTTTTGTAACCCCAGTCAAAGTAAAAATCCTACTTAGTATAAAGGTTTTGCTCAGCAATGACCAGAGGTTGCAGAGTGACAGGCAAGCTTTTGTCTAACAATATTGGGAGAGATGTGCCAGTCCACACCACCAGAAATGACATCTGACCTGAATCTGAAATTTAATTTTAATCAAGGAGCTTGGCAATGCAAGTCTGACCACTATGTTTGGGACTTTTCATTTTGTTTTTTCTGTTGTACTCACAGCAGTATTTAGCCTCATGAAGAGCATTACAGCTTCAAATGATAAATAATTGTTGCAATTTTTAGTTGTCTAATAAAAATATATTCCACCCTTGCTGTAGGTTGTGTACGGGGACCACATGGCTTTTCTGTGTGTGCATGTATATACACACCTGCTCCACATATCCTCTTTGGGCAGCTTCAATGTTAACAATGAGAGTCACTCAAAGGACTTGATGGCCCTTGAGGACCCTTCCAGCTCTACACTGTACACACAATCCTTAGTTGATTCTTACTATTTATTTTATTCTTATTTTCCATTCTTCGAGGAACTGGAGGGAAAGCCAGATTCTTATTTCATATGTAAGTGGACACAATTATACAGAAAAGGGGTGGAAGGGGGTGGAGAAGAACTTCCAAGTCCTCAATAGCAATTATACTTATAGAGTTGGATATGACTGGCTTTCGAGCAAAGGTGACCCTTACCTTACCACACACACACACCCTAGAGCACCTAGTGCAGTCTCTGGGCAGTTTACAGGTAATTAGCATTTTGCCCCCAACATGCTGAGTACTCATGAAAACGATTGGTCTTCTGTTAAAAAGAGATCTCCCATGATTACAAAAGTGTGAGCTTTTCTGCATCTAACATATGAAATGTGATAAAAGTGTTGAATACTGTATGTTTCAGTTCCTACATTAATTACTTCAAAATAGTCCCTTTTACATTGGCCTAATTAATACAGAATATGTGTTCCTCAGTTGGTGATATAAAACTAGGAGCCAATTTTCATTATTGAAAGTACTAATAAGATAATAGGATTCAGTTTAGAATAGCCAGTCCTTGGTTTGATAAAGGCAAATCTACTGCAATTTTGGCTGCCATAGCTGCCATCTGTTCACATTTAATTTGGGACTTTGCATCTTGTTGATGTTAAGTTGTTTTGTACGCTGATTGTGATGGCAAACGTGTGATACAGCTATCTGCTTTGCAAACTACCTAGCTGCAGTTAACCAGCTTTGAGGGCACCCCGTCAGCCATACCTGTGACTGAACAAAAATGCAGAAATCATAGGACTATTAACTAAATGTTGGGGGCATAATTGAATATCACAGCAGCACCTCCATAAATAACACATGGCTGGCTTGAGTGAGCAGCTGTTTCCACCAACTGCAACATAAAGTGCCAATGAGAGCATTAAAATGTAGCGGCAATGATTTTTCTATTTAGAATGCTATCTTTTAAAAGAAGAAACATATTTTCCACCAATAATCTTTCAGAGACCATTCATACATATATATACAAATATTTTTCTGTTTCATGGACCACCATAGATATTTCTCAGCTTCAAAAGATTTATTTGCAAAAGCAGAATCAAGGCTGTAAAGATGTCTTAAACAATGTGCAATTTGCAAAGAAGTTTCTTTTATTTAAAACTATCAAAAATAGCTTTTTTATTAAAAAAAACTGAAGCCCATATGCTTAGCTTAGGGCTTTATTATTTTAAGAAATATACTTTGTTGTTCCTGTTCAAACAATATATATATAGTATTGTATATCTTGTGATGACAATGGCAAAATAGCTTCCAGTCATTAGTAAAGGCCTTTTATTTCATTTTAAACCATTAGGTTTCATATTCTGAAACATCTGAATTTCAGCATAGAAAATAGCATTTGTTATTTGCTTTTCAAAATCTTATATAAAAACATTTATGCTGCTTTTTAGTAGAAGGTGTAAGGGACAAAGTAAAAATCCCCAAATTACTTTAGAATCACTATCTAATTCATTTTCACAACAAGACTTTGATGTGGGTCTTTATCTTCCGGTTTTGACAAAACCTGGAGATGGATGTCCCCAGAGTTACTTGTTGAATTCATGACTCCATCCAATGCCTGGTCTTCTAGATCCAATTGCATCTGGATCTAGATTCCTTGTAATAATAACAATAATAAGGAATTATTAGTATCTTTGTATTGTCTTTCAGTCTTCAAAGGACTTCACATACATTTTATTGCATTTGGTAGATCCAAGTTCTTATCCCATTTAGCAGATGGGGCTGTGATCTGCCTGAGGCAAGCTAGTACATTCATGGCAGAGACAGGATTCTAATGTAGCTCATTCTAGCAGCCAACACTCTGTTTCAACTCTGCAGATGGCATTTCTCCATCAGTATGGCCAGTTCTTGTAATGATATCATTGGCCTTAGCCTGTTGAAGTAAAGAGAAGCCAGAGGAAAATTTATCATTTTCTAGTTGTGTCGAGGAATATATTAATTTTAGCTAAATGTTATCATGCTTCTCTCTCTCTTTCTCACTCACTCACTCAAAAGGGTTGACAGAAAAAGATCATACAATGAGCTGTTAGACAAACCTCTCAAGGCAGAAGAGTTCCATAACATGGGTGCAGCAACTGACATGGCAGTTTAATGCATCCCTGCCAGATTGCCCTCACATACAGATGTGCTGCACGGAAAGAACGTCAATGTATTGATGGGCAACAAGATCATGTGGGAAGAGGCGATTGTTTTAAGTCCTGACCTGTAGCCATTTAGGACTGAAAATGGACAGTACCTTGTCTTGAGAACGTTTTATGTCCTGACATGTAGCCATTTAGGACTGAAAATGGACAGTACTGTACCTTGAGCACAAAAATATTATAACAGTGACTTAATTTCACATATTGATATTCTGTCTTTAAAGTAGGTAGCATGAGTCACATTCAGCACTGTAAGTACAATGGCTGAACTGTTGGTGGACAATATGCCATAAATTTCTGATGTCATCAAACCAGGGCCATGCCAACAGGATTCTGGACAACATTTCTTTTAAAAGTATTACTAGGTGGCAGATATGTGTTGCAGTCATTAGCAAGCTTAGTATCTTAACTGAGAAGTGTGTCAGAGAGCAGTTCATATGCCACACCAAAAGAGACTTAGCTAAAGGTATCTATGAACCAGCTCCAACCAGATAAAGCCCATGTACTGCCACCCGCAGACTTCCCTTTCCTCTTACCCTGGGTTCTCAATCAAGTTATGTTTGGGAATTTTTTCTCGTAGCCATATAGTAGGAGCGTCTGGTACTCCACAAAGCACACCCAGGATAGTGATTTGTAATGCATAGGCCTGAATCTAGTTGCTAGTCAAAACTAGAATAAGCCCACTGAATCAAGGTATTGATTTACTACTCAGCAGTTAATTGGTGCATGTACTCCAGTTGGGACTATTAATTGGAATTAGGCTATTAAAGTTTAACTGGAATTCTCTGTGCTGCTGTAAATTGTATAAAGGCTACAATCATCCCCAGAAGGCTATTCCACCAGTGCTAGATTGAATATAGAAAACTATGAATGGGTTGCATGTACATGAAAACCGAGTGAGGGTTATATTTGATAAAATCTTAGGAATTGTCTTTTCAAGTTCCTTGGCACTTTCTCTCCACTTCTCCTAAATCACCTGCAATCGTCAGTGCATGAAAAAGGCACAGACTGTGAAAGGGTGGTGCCCATTCAAATCTTGCTCATCTCCTGCTACTTTTGAGCATTGGCCAAATTGAAAACATTCATTTTTCATATTTCTGTAGAAAATCCCTTATTTTGCAGTGCACTTGGCCAAGTTCAAGTGGGTGTATGTCTTTGTCTGTTCAAGCTAGTTTTCACTGTCAACTATTTATATGTCAACAGACAGTACTGGCTGTCAGGATTTAACCATGAACAATCTCACTGTATCTAGGGATTTGCCCTGTAGAATGTATGTTAATTTAATGGATAGCAGACTGTTTTCACTGTGTTATTCAGAAAACATACAATTTTTTTTGCCAGACATGCTGTTTCACTTTTGAAAGTAGAGCCACATTTGATAGGTAGAATGTCTTGCCACTACTGTTGCTACTCCTAGAAAGAGCCTGGCAACCTCAGGCAGAGTACTGTGCATTGCTGAGATGTTTGTGGCATTTACTGCCATCACTACTCCTCCCTCCTGTACACAACCACGACAGTATTTTCCTTCTGTCTTGGGAATTCGTCATTCTTTTCTCTTGGTGGTCTGAGTGTTTTCCAGTGAAGGCAACAGCCTTCATTAGTCACTCCCTTACCGAGCATATCTATTAATATCTCAACAGTCAGTTCTTGCCTAGGCAGGAAAACACTGGCAAGCCAATCTGTTTAACATCTCCTAATGAGTGTGGCTTTTTTTCTTTCCTTTTTTCAGTTCTGTTTAGTAACAGCTCACTGGATAAAGCAGATTAAAAGCACAAGCCCAATAAAAACAATGATCAGTAAAACAGTAGAACAGAACAGCACAGGAGTTGCAGAATACTTAATCCTAAATTAACAGGAACCAGTGCCCAAATACTGTGTGGTGTATTTTGCTATCCATTGCCAGCAGGAAAGGGACTTCCTTCTACTCCCTTATCTTGCTGCAGTCTGTGTGATAACTAAAACTGGCTCCTGAGGACCTCCACTCCCAGTCCTCCAGAGTAGCTGTTGGGGTACTGATTGTGGCATAAGCCAAGGAGGTGGGGGTCTAGGGAAAGCATACCATCGAATCCTGGTCAGTAGTGTTTAATCACAAAACCAGGAGCTTCAATATTGGATAAAGCTGCTAAAAATTATCCACAGGATTTATTTTGGCTGTTTTAAGGCTTTTAAGTTCTGCTGAACTGCTCTTATTATTAGTTTTAATAGATGTGTTCAAACTTGCTTTTCATTCAGTAGTGTTTAACATTATAACTTTTAATTGTATTTTAACAATTATGACATTTGGTATGTTTGATCAATACTTTTAAAAGTCTATCAGTTTTAATGTTGATCTAAGATGTGTAGAGTCCCAGCATTGAGGGAAAAGTACAGATATAAATTAATTAAATAAATAAATAAATAAATATACTGGAGTAATTGTGGTATCTTAATAAGATGTGTAATAGAAGGCTGAAGTCTTATACTCATAGGCCCTTTGAATCAGCAAGTATTTGGTGAGTCACTGCCTCTGTAAGTTCCATTGATCCAATGGGCTACTGCTGCTGTGACTTGCTGGACTAAACAAGAAGATTTCAGCCGTTATAATTGAATTTTGGAGGAACAAAGTGCTTTGGAGCCTAGACCATGGAAAATATGGAGATCTGGTTCTTCACCTATTTGTGATTGTTAGCCAGTATACCAGTCGCAGGAGATAACTGGTTTTCCAAATCACAGCCAGCATGATCAGTGGTTAGATATTATAGGAGCTATAGTCCAGAATCTCTGGACAACATTGATTCCCCAACACTGCATTAGAGTTCTTCTGAGTAGGCCAGGGTAAAAACTATAGCCTATTCAGGCTTTTGTGAAGCTGGTGTTCTTCTATGTAGTCTGTGTGACTCATGAGTGTTATGGTACTTGTGCAGGAACATTCAGAAAGCTCTTGAGCTAAGCCTTGTAGTATTGTCAAGAAGCCTACTCACATATCGGTGCACATGACTAACTGGGGTTCCTCCCTTTCCCTTAATTCCTTTTGGTCTACTACTGTATTTGCAACATATTGGAATTTCTCCATTGCTAACCACTCAAACTGTTTTCCATCAGAGATTCACCTGACAAACTGATTGCATTTTATTACCAGTTGTAAATAACTCTTTGATGTACATGTCCGTCTCCTGAACCAACCAAATTTGTACAGCTACTCTAGGCCTCTATATGAAATGTATAAATGTATTGCATGAAAATCCACTCTTATGTCTGAAAAAGTGGACTTAGTCCACAAAAGCTAACATTAAAATACAGGAGTTAGTCTTTAAGGTGCCACAGCATTTTTTTGTCCTTTTTGTTTTGTTTTACATTGTTTACTCTCTGATATCCATTGCTAACCAAATCACTTATTTTCTTATCCTTTTTGTATTTTTCCACTTTGGCTTCTTTCTCCAACTTTTATATCACTCCATATCCCTATTGTCACTCACTGGGTTCAATTTACGGATGAGTTCTCTTACATTCATGACATTGCAAGTGTTCTTTTAAAATCCTGTTCATTGCAGCAGCAAGATTGTCCAAATAGTTGTCTCATAATTCCTTAGGAAACTTCAGTCAAAAGAAGCAATAGCAATTGCACCAGAGTGCTTAGTGCACTCTGGGTGGTTCACAAATTAATTAGCATTTTGCCCCCAACAGATCAATACTTTTGGGAATTGACTTAGGTTTCTGGGAATTGAAGTCCAAAAACCAAAGGTTGGGAAACACTGTTTTAGACAGAAATAAGGGGAGTCCAATTAATTAATTGTCTGTGACATTTGTGCCCTTGTCTACATTGACACCTTTCTTTGAGTTTAAGCTTGCTTATAAGAAACGTTGAGCCACCCTACTATTGCTAGCGTACCTTGAACTTTTCACTTTATGATTTCCATTTAGAATATTTTATTTCATTAAGCAGAATCTATCTGTCAAACCAAATTTAAGAGAGCTGAATCCCTTGAAAACTGAAATGTGTGCACCTAGGGAAAAGTGCAAGCTGCAGTAGACTTATGGGATAGAACAAAGTATACATTTAATACATTATAATGTGTCACAGAAGTATAAATGCCAGCCTAGGTCTTCAGTGCCAATAGCAGGAATGATGGTTTCCAGAAGAAAGTGATTTGCTGTGATCCCATTGATTTTCCTTCTGCATAGGCATTTTATACTTTGCCTGCTGAAGATCCTCAAATCCTCTCTAGGCCTATTAAACAAGTGACCTCACTTTCAAAAGCTGTAGTTGGCTATCAAAATACATAAATGCTGTCGACCTCAAAACACGATTTGAGGTGAACGTCAGTTGTCTTGGAAACAACTGACATATAGGATAAATAGAAGCACTTTTACTCTTCACCTGTTTCACTTTATTTAGTCTCAGCCAATTTTTCCTGCTGAATAGCAAGAGTGGTTCTCTGGTTCTTTGTTGTCTTCTCACTAGATTTTTGCTTTCAACTATACCAGTGGTGGTGAACCTATGGCACGTGTGCCAGATGTGGCACTTCCAACCCTTTCTGTTGGCATGCATGCCGTGATCCCAGCATAGAGTTTGCCCTGCCCAACAGCCCAATGGGAGCCCTCCCTACCCCCAGCACACCCCTCTGCTCAGCAACCCAATGGGAGTGCTTCTTGCCTCCCCCAACACAGAGTTCCTCTGCCCAGGAGCCCAATAGGAGTGTTTCCTCCCTCCCCCAGCACAGAGTTCACCCTGCCCCTCTGTTTGGGCACTCGGTCTCTAAAATGTTTGCCATCACTGTCCTATACCCTCAATTGTTTTTCTTTGTTTAAAAGAATCAGATTGTAAACAGGGAAATATTTATATGATTTTTGTTTGACCATGGGTTATTTTTAACTGGCTCTGAATTTGTTTTTTAAAAAAATACATTGTTAAAATAATACAAGTTAATTGCAACTTTATATTTGAAATGAAGAGGAATAAACGTATGACCTGCTTCAGAAGATCTCTGATTTGGGTACACCAATTGCTAGGAAGAGATTGTTATATTTATTTGATACCTCATTCCTCAGTGTACTGTGGGCAATATGCTGGATTTCTATTATGAATCCCCTTTCCCTAGACCGGGGGTTCCCAACCTTTTTACATAGCGGGCCTGACCACACACCCCAGACAGCTTAGTGGACTGGACCATGCTCCGCAGAAGCGGGTGCATATATGGCTGTTGTAAATGCACCCACTTCCATGTTTATGACAGCCGTGTGTGTGTTTACGTATGTGCAGGCACATTTTACGGCTGACATAAATGCATCCGCTTCCACTTCTGGGTGCGGTGGCGCTGGCCACATGAAATGGTGCCATGGGCCAGATCCAGCCTGTGGGCCGTAGTTTGGGAACTCCTGCCCAAACTCAAGCATGTTCTCAGGTAATTTTCAGTGCTCTCAAGTAAACACTTTATTTCCCTCTTATCCTTCAGGTTTCCTCTCTCAGCTTGTCTACGACCGGCCTCTGACAGAGTGCATCCGTGCTGGGCACTATGCTGCCAGTGTGATCATAAAGCGTTCCGGCTGTACCTTCCCAGAGAAGCCTGACTTTCACTGATGGCAAGCCAAGGGATCAAGAGGAGACATTGTCGATCTCTTTCTCTCTCGCACCCTTCCCCAGTTACCCTGCATTGAGGCTTCTGTACTTCTATTCACTTGTATCGATCACACATCCCTCTTGTGAAGCCATTCTCCTGTTGCCAGCCAACAGTGTCATGTATGTCTTGAATTAGATGCTGTCTGGCTTGATTCTGCTTTGTACTCCATATCTAGGAGCAGCCTATATGAAAACACCCACAAATGTTTAGCTATAGTGTAATACTTTTGTTGTATTCCTCTGATACATAGGGAACTGGCCAGTGTCACTCACCTTGGCCAGCTAATACATCATCAACAAGTTCAGTTGATGAAAGACTGAATTAACAGTACTGCACTAGTATATATAGGAAAAAAGATATCAGTGTACCTATGCATGCTAGATTCCCATATGCCCTGGACTGCAACTCCAATTATCCCCGGTCTACCTGGTCATTGAACTGTTGGAGATTACACAAGTTGTAGAATGTGCTACGGCTTAGGGAAGGCTGCTTTAGGAGATTTTGAAGCAAATACCTAAGTGAGGGTGGGACCCTGCTTCTAATTGTATATCAGATTAATACTAGGGGCCCTTCCTTCAGATAGGACTAGGCTATTTTTATGATGTAAATAAAGCCCTTAAGTGGATTTTCTCCAGTTTTGAGTTTGAGGTTGCATCTCAAAGTGTGTGTGTACATGTGTGTATATGTATTATATAGACACACATATATATACATATATATACAAATATATATAAATATAGGTGTGAAAATGAAGTACAGAAATATTCGTGCAGGCTATCTCATCAAGATTTGCCAAAATAAAATCTTTTATTTCAACGCACAGTTTTAAGAAAATAATGTACTTCAAATAAATGAGAATTTTCTTTACTTGTACTACAGTATTCAAGAGTGACAATCTGAAAATGTCATTCTTTACTTTACTATGTAATTTGATACTGATAAATAAAATGATTGTAATACAGGACTTCTTTGCCTTCTCATTTATATGCCCAATCAGTGCCAGAGAAAGTATCTTCTGAAAGAAATAGAAACAGTCAGATTATTTATTTCTTCATTTTAATTCTGATTGTATCCTACTGATCACTGATTATTTAGAAAGGAGGGACAAGGTTATGCGTTACTTACTAAGAAATTTTCCACTATAAAGAGATCAGCAGATTAAGAAGACCCAGTGATTTTATCAATAAAACAAAGCAAATCTAGGGGTTGTTCTACCCAGTACAGTATACTGAAATAAAGATTGCAGCAGCCTCATAATGGAATATTTGGAGGTAGAAGGGTGGGAGCATCTCTTTCTAATGTCTATCTCTGTTCACTCCCACACAGCAGTCAAGTACAGTATTATTTATTGGCAAAACCTAACAACATTAGGAGATTAAAATAAGAAGACTTTGGATTCTTGCAAATTTAAGGCATTATGCATAAGAAAAGAAAGAATAAAAAGTTTTAGTTAGCATGTTATATACATCAACAATGAAGAATTTTAACATTTTGCTTTGTCTTTATGCCTATTTATTCCTGAAGGCAACAGCAGAATTTCAAAATTAGATACATCTTAACCTATAAAACCAAGGGTTAACCGTTGGAACTTGCTATAGGTTGCTATGCCTCGCCCTACTTGCCTGCACTCACCCTTCGTGCACACGGCCGATCTGGGTCCGCAGGTCAACAAAGGATTGAGAAAACAGGCAGTGGGGCAACAGCCCCACAAACGCAAAAAAAGGGAAACAACTTCATTTCCCAACATTCCTTGCGCCATGCCGCGCCAGAGCCAATCAGCCTGAGAGGCTCTCGCACGGCACGGCACAAGGAACGTTCGGAAACGCGCTGCAGCCAATCAAAAGAAAACCGTTTTTAAAAAACGCAGCACAAACACAAAGCACAAACCCATAACTACAAGCCCCAGCATCCTGTGCGCCATGAGCGCGCAGAACGCTGAGGAAGCCGGCATGCAAAAATTAAAACAAACAAAAACACCGGGAGAGCAAGTCCGCCAAGCCACGGGAACCAAAGCCCCACTCCCCAACGGCGCCTGAAGCTCCTAATCGGAGTTTCCCCTTTAATATCATTGGGGGGGGGTGTTGTGCTCTCCCTCTCTACTGGCTCCCCTGGGGTTGGGAGGGTTGGGGGGACCAAAAGGAGTCTGTCTCCCCAACCCTCCTGACCCCACGGGACCTGGCAGAGAGGGGATTCCCCTCCCCACACACACACACCATATTAAAGAGAAGAAACCAAGCGGTTACTTCTCTTTAAAAACGGAGTTTTGGGGGGAGGGGAATCCCCCTCTCCGATGGCTCTTCTGGGTCCGGAAGGGTTGGGGAGACAAACCCCTTTTCTCCACCCAACCCTCCCAAACCCAAGGAAGCCAGCGGAGAGGGGGATCACAACCCCCCCCTGATATTAAAGGGGAAACCACAATTGAGATTTCCCCTTTAATATCAGAGGGTAGCCTGGATTTGATCCCCTCTCCTGGGTCCCATGAGCCTGGAAGGTTTGGGGAGACAAAAGGGGTCTGTCCCCCCAAGCCTTCCAGAGCCAGGGGAGACGGCAGAGAGGGGATCCCCCTGTAGGACACCAAAAAACACAAAAACAAACAATCAAAAACATCCAAAAATACACAAAACAAACAAAAATAACACCAAAAAACAATACAAAGTAAACAACAACAAACATTTCCAAACACACCCAGCACCCAGCCAAACACCACAAAATCCAACCACCACCACCACCCCAAATAAAGAAAAACAGCCAACTCACCACGAGACAACCTCACACAACAGCGAATGGAAAAGAAATGAATAAAGAGACTACTTACTGGAAAAGCTCCACCCAGAGGCCACGAGAGAAAAAACAGTAAAAATACAAGCTAACCCCTACCAGCACCACTTGCTGCCCACAATAGTAAAAAAAATTCAAAAAGGCACAACAGCCCCACACAAAAGGCCCCAAGAGAAAAAAACAAGTAAAAACAAATAACACAAAATCACAATTTTACACAAATCAAAAACAGATGTCAATAAAATAAAATAAAAACTATTCAAAAATCCTGTGCTGAATTTTTACTCAAATAAAAAATAAAAACATCAATACACAGTTTAAAAACATTTATTGTGAAAAACATGTACTTTCACATTTTTGAAATTATTACCTACGGTACAACAATTTAAAAAAAATACATACTAAAAAATATTGGGCTAAATAATTTTTTGGGAAAAAGTATATCATCCTTTATTCTTTTTTTCATCTACAAAACCAAAACACCAAACAAAACTCGTCACAGTTTATAACAGGCCACCAAAAAATTTTTGTATAAATAAAAATTTTAAAAATTTCAATTATAGACTAACCTCTTCTTTACAAACATTAACAACAACAACAAAAACTTTCCAACACCATTTAAAACAGCCCGGCAACGCTGGGCAACCTCTGCTAGTATTCACTAAAACTGTGGCAAGGCTTCTCAAACTCATTTTAGCATGCTAGAGAAGAAAATGTATAGCTTATTTCTCTCTAGAACAGGAGTTCCCAAACTACAACCCGTGGACCGGATCCAGCCCACAGCACCAATTAATCTTGCCCTCGCTGCTCACAGAAGCGGAAGTAAAGCGTGCATGCATGTGTGTAGGACACGCCCACGCATGAGCATAACACTGCTGTAAATGACCCATGGTTGTCGTAAATGTGCTTACGACAGCTGCGGGTCATTTACAGCAGTGATCTGCGCATGCATATGCGCATCTTACTTCCGTTTCTGGGTGGGAGGAACCATGTGGCCGGCATGCTCAACCATGTGACCAGCCCATGGCCCAAAAAGTTTGGGCACCCCTGCTCTAGGTGGCAATGGGTTTTATGGTGAGATGATACTTGGTTGATCCGTGTTTCACACGTTGGTTTGACGTGGCAGATCAAAGCATTGTCTCCCTCTGTTTTGCGATTTTAGCAGCCTCTCGCCATCGGGAGGTCCTACCACTACCATAGCAGGGTCTGATGCCATGCAGGGAACTGATGCCCATGTTTTCAATGCTTCTTTAGCCATTTCAATATGACAATACAGCTGGCCGGTCTCATGTCGAAGTTGGCCATATTGGAACAATGCACTGGCCAGGTGCATTACACAAGTACCCAACCCCACTTAGCTGACCTGCAGTTCCAGAACAGAGAACTCCACTAGCCGACATGGTTGTGGCGTGGTGGAACCTACTGGGGGAATACACCCCCGCCACCATAGCTGTCAGACAGCCAGAGTCACCACTGTGCCACATTGAGGCATGAGGTGGGATTTGCAGCAGGTGAGAAGATAGGAGACAAAAAAAGGCATTAGGCCAGAAAATGGGAATAAACTGAAAAAATGACTGTTAGTTGCAATATGAAAGCTTTTGTACCTTTGCACATTTAATACGAGGAAATGTTAGTCTAATAAATGTGAGGGTTTGAAAAGAAATCACCCTGCAAAGGAGGGGTGGCTGGCAAATCTCTGGAGTGTACTAATCTGATGTGTCTTTATGTTTGTTATTCTTAGGTAATCATGTGGCTGGCCTGTGGTTAAATATAGCTCCGACACAGTGAAGTCAGGGCTGGCATTGGAAAGGTAGAGCAGTTCTCCCTTTAGCTTGTAGGGTTTCTGAGGTTTTGGAGATTAAGCAATTCATTAGTCTGACAGAAGATCAAAGAAGGACTGCAGAGTCTTAATTTTAGGCACTGCTGCTATTTGAGCATATCATGGATTAAATGAAAAAAATGAGTACTTGGCAGACTCAGGCCCGGCTTTACTGTTTTTTTCTCTCCATTGCCTGCTTCCTTCCGGAAGATAATAAGCACACTTTTAATACCTTTTGAAAAACGTATGTGGACACTTCTCAGAGCCCGAAAGATTTCAAGCTACTTTCCTAAAAGTGTTTGTCTTCTGGATAATAATTCCTGAAAGGATGGTTTTTCTGAGCCACGTTTTTAGTCAAGTGGAAGCCCTAACAAACTGCTCTGTCAAGATTATTCACTTCTGTCTTTTGTTCTGTCTTGTAGAGACCAAGAAAACTTGTCCTTTGGAATGAAGAGAGCCCCCCCCCCCCTTTATAGTGATAAGAAAACTTTTTGTTTTGTTTTTTTCAAAATTAGGAAGTACAGTAGATATGTAAGATTATGATGCTTTTTTTGGGGGGGGGGGGTTTGATAATGTTTTGAAATACAATTCTTAATATCTATTTTTAGGATCCCTCACAGATCCAAAGCCAAGTCATTCATACAGAAACCTAAAATATGTTATGCATAACATGGTTTTCTCATTAAATTACCACATTAAGTATATTTAAATTACAGTACAGTGGTACCTCATACAACGATTTTAATCCATTCCACGGGGCTCGTTGTTGTATGAAACAATTGCTATACGATACATGCATCGTATAGCAATTTTCCCCATGGTTTTCCCCAATGAAAATTTGTTGTACGGTTTTTTCCATAGGGAAAATTGTTATGCAGGACGCCATTTTCCCCCAAAACCTAATTGTTATGCAATTTCGTTGCTATATGGGGCGATTGTTGTATGAAGTTCCACTGTACATTGATTAAATGTTTTTAGGTTTTAGTGCAAATGAAACTAAGCTGTTGAATTCTAAGAAATCGAGCATCCCTTGTTTTTGCTAGTTTATGAAAAGCAGGGGAAAATTAATATTGAAAAACAACAGAAACCATCAACATTCTGATGAATCAGAAAGTTACTATGTATTCTGAACTGAATCTCCTTCATAGTGTCAAAACAGTAGAGAAGGAAGTCACCTTAAGAAAAAGGGGGGATCCAAATATTCTTTGAATATTAATTTTGCTTATATATTTAAACAATGTACAGATAATTTCTAGCCTAATATATAGCATACAACAACTGAAATCCTGTTTCCCAAACTTTGTTCCTCCGTGGTAAATAAAGAACTCTTTCTGTGATTCCTGAAGGGATACAAACCAAGCCAGTATTCCCCCATAAATTGTGGCAGTGATATTTTGTTTACCAATGACGCATAGATTCAAAGTAATATTTGCTCCTTGTCACAAAATCAAAAGATAGTGAATCATTTAAATAGTTTTAAATGATGCTTTGAATCCATGGGCAGAAAATGTTTTGTTATCCTATAGATTTCAGAATATTTCAAATAAACTCAGTATTTATATATCACCCTTTCCTCCTTGATGTTCAAATGAGCTGGTAATGGAGACTGAATTCCCAAAAGCTCTAAGGTAGCCTGTGGATAGTACAAGGACAAGTTGTCAACTCCAACTCCTATGAAAAATGCATTTTTTCCTAAAGCAGGAAAAATGTCATTGGCATGAATTTGTTTAAGGTAGATCCCAGTTTGTCATGAAGTGACCCACACACTGTGATCACGGAGCCATCTCCTGCGGCACACATGAAATGAGACATGCAGGATTTAACACCTGTACTGCAATAGACTGCCATAGCTTTGAGGAGATTATCAAGGTGCGCCTTCACAGCCAGTCCATCTCATACCTGTCAACCATCCCGATTTGGCCGGGATTACCACGGAATTTGACGCCGATTGACGTCATAACCCGCCCCACACTGCCAAAACCCCGTAATTTGGCAGCGGGGGAAAACGCTTTCCACGTATGCATGGAAGTGCTCTGCCGCTTGCGCAGCCCCTATGCAAGCGGCGAAGCGCTTCCACGCATGAGTGGAACGGTTCTACACAAGTGTAAAACCCTTCCACGCATGCGTGGAAAGCGACCTGCGCACAAGCGATCTGCGCAGGTCCCGTTTTTTCCGGAGCCACGGGTTGACAGGTATGGTCCATCTGGCATGGCCTCTTCCACCTCCATGACCATTGGGAATCAAAATGGTTCCTCCTCTGCTCATTTCGTTGTTGGGCCCAAAATGAAGATTTCCAGTGGCATTTCCTCCACTGAGGGGACCATCACCCCACCTAAAGGAGTCCATCCACCCGTAGCCATTGGCCCCTTTAGGGAGTCAGGACAAGTAAAGCTAAAGCTAACAAGTAGAGACAAAAGCCCTGTTCATCCATTATAGAATCAAGTTCTGCCAGCCTGCTGAAAAGGAAGCACATTGCCCTGTCCCCTCCATTGATGCTTTCTTCACATTAACAACATCAGGCCTGAAGCAAAGAGGCCAATTGCCACTATACTGTATTTGAGGAGGGATCTTCTCAGAAAAATGACAGACACCAAGTGGCCAGATCCTGTGAGAAAAAGCTGAAGGAACCGGGCATGATAACCTTGAGAAAAGGAGACAGAAGGAAAATATGATAGCACTCTTTAAATACTTGAAAGATAATCATAAAGAGGAAGGGAAGGATCTGTTCTCCATCATCCTAGAGCGCAGGACGTATAAGAATGGGCTGGAGCTACAGAAAGCCAAATATAGGCTGAATATCAGGAAATATTTCTTAACTATAATTGCAGAAGGACAGTGGAACCAACTGTCTTGAGAGTGGTCACCTCTGGAGTGGTGAGCACTCCAACACTGGAAGCATTCAAGAGAAAATTGGACAACTACCTCTCAGATCTGCTTTGATTTGGATTCCTGCATTGAGCAGGAGGTTTGAAGGGATAGTCTCACAGGTCCCCTCCGACTCTGATTCTATATATTGTGTTCGTTTATTTAATGTAGGCATGCCCAAACTATGGCCCAGGGGCCAGATCTGGCCCCTGATGCCAATTCATCTTGCCCGCAAAGTCCTTGTCACTCCCGGAAGCGGAAGTGAATTTGCATTGTGGGCCAGATCTGAGCCCTGGGCCATAGTGACCGGCCCCCTGAACCATGTGACCGGCCCGTGGCCTGAAAAGTTTGGGCACCCCTGATTTAATGCTTCAATGCTTCATAGTGTGCTGTTAAAAATATCGTGTAACTTTTCTGGTTGGACTTTAATGCTGGCATCATCAACGGTTCCTTTCCCCTGTGCTGAGTTTGCGGGCAGCCAGCAGTGCAGCACAGGAAAAACCACTGGCCTCTTCAGGCAGTGACAGAGAATAGAACCGCTACCTCCTATATCCTGATCTATGTGCAGACAGTCATCCTGGGAAAGCAGACAGAGCAGGATATAATATATGATGCCATCAGCTTCTGAAAGACAACTCGGGTCAGCCAGATGGTGAAGCTGAGAAACAACCTGCCTGCTGAGCTATCACATAGATGATTTGTGGCTTTGTCTAGACTGACTGGTTTCCATTTTTACTACTACTTTTTCTTTGAAGGAACCTGGCTGTTCAGCAGCTGATGGCTATTAACTGTCACACTTCAGTAACCAGGGGATGGCTAGAGCAACGCTAAATACTTCCACGGTGCCAAGAGGCCACACTTCATCTTGGAACCCACCCACCCGCCCAGGTAGCTGGCACAGCCCTTGAAGGAGATACTCCACCTTACTTCTAATCCGAGCTCTCCTTTCCATTTTGGTTTGTGAAAGCTGTGAGTGCCGCTGATATGTCCAAAGTGTCGTGAGTTCACTGACACATGAATCAGCTTTGTTTGGGCTACTCCCTTAGAAGGCAGCCTTAATTGCTTCCCCTAAACCAGGGGTGCCCAAACTTTTCAAGCCATGGGCAGGTCACGTGGTTCAGCAGGCCAGTCACGTGGTTCCTCCCACCAGAAGCGGAAGTAAAACGCACCTTGCAATCTGTTTTGCGACAGGATGAGATAGATTTTAAGGTGCCATTTTCTCTGCTTAAATGAAGGGTGCCCAAACTATGCCCCACAGGCTGGATCTAGCCCCCAACGCCAATTCATCCGGCCCACGCCACCCTCGTCGCTCCCAGAAGCGGAAGTAAAATGCACCCATATGGGCACGTTTTACTTCCACTTCCAGGAGCAATGAGGGTAGCATGGGTTGGATGCATTGGTGTTGGGGGCTGGATCCGGCCTGCAGGCCATAGTTTGGGTACCCCTGCCCTAAACATTCAAGTGCTGATCACCTTTGTCAGGGAGCATTAACTGTCCATTTCAAAACTGCGGATTCCGCATGCGCAATTGGCACAAACTGCCCCTGGCAGAGGTTACACCGGTGAAGGAGGTTCCTGGTCACTGGCCCTTGCCAGTATGGAAATTGGGGAACAGATTAATAATCATAAGGGTTGATTCACCCACATCTGACCTGACCAGCGACTCCGCTGAGGGAAGCAAATCACTAAACTCCGTTACGTATTAGGCAATTACTCACTCGCAGTTAATCCTAATCCTTGGTGCAAATAGTGGCCATATTTACCCTGGTGTAAGCCCCGAACAATGGATTTCCCCTGTCAGTGTTTGCCCTAGTTAATTAACTTCCCCAAGAGAGATTCCCCATTAACCCGGGTAAATGGGTGATGTGATTTTTCTGTCAGATGACGATTCTATCACCGTTGCCTTCTATTCCTATATATGCTGATGTTTTTCCCACAATAAACCACTGGTCTTCGCTCCATCTTGCCTCGTGTCGTTCCTTGACCAGTCTCCTCCGGGACCTCACGGCCGCCCCGCGGCCCCAATCCAACATCTGGTGACCCCGAGACGTGATCTTACCCAAGAGTAAGCGATCAACGCGGTCCGGTTCTACGCTAGAACCGTGTCCGATCATCCCGGAGGACAGCGCGGCAGCCCGGCCGGTAAGCCAGCCGATCGGGAAGACGGCTCCGTGACGAGGCATTTCAGAGAGGCATCCTACAGCTTGCTCCGACTTTCGCAGCGGCTTGCAGGACGGAAAAACGCGTTCCGCTCAGGGTCGGCTGTGAACCCCTGACAGCGCAGAGGCCACCGAGGCCCCGTGGCGGCAGGCCACGCTTCGAGCTCTACCCAGAGATTCGTCACGCAAAACCTATTGCCTGAACTTCAGACGCGTCGACTCGTCCCGAGAAGGAGACTTCAAAGGACCCTCGCAGGTAATATGGGGACTTGTCCTCAGCGGCAACGTCCGTCCGCTAACCAAAGAATTCATGAGGAGGAATTCAAAATCCTGGCCAGGGTATATCAGTTACGCTTTCACAGTGGAGAGCTAGCGCGACTTTTGGTGTTCTTGAGGGAACACTGCCTGCTTTACCCAGAAGCAGGTACGTTAACCCTTCAGCTCTGGGATCAGATAGGAGACTGCATTCAGCAACCCCCGAAAGCTCCAGAGGGCATAATTCGCACATGGAGTAAATGTAGGAAACTTTTAGCAGAGGTAGATCCAGTCCGGGTAGAGGCTAAAGAACCCCCAGCGTCAGCAGAGCCATCGGCGCCCACGGCGCTCTATCCGTCATTCCAGTTTAAGCAGAGTAGTGTAGGGAGCTTTCCCTCGGTGACAGCTGCAGACGTCACCGGTGGAATGCATGGAATGAGGAGCGCAGGCGCTTCTCTGACAGCTACAGGCTCCCAAACTACCAAGAGTGCCCTTCAGCGCACAGTTGAGGAAGAGATCAGGAAGGGGGAATTGCCAGCAGAAGAACTAGCTGAGCTTAGTCAGATTTGTCCAATTCGCTTGGAAATGGATGCCCTCACAGGGCAGCAGCAGGTAGTTCATTCACCAGTCCCGTATAAGCTCCTCATTGCTATACGGAAGGCCATTACAGAGACAGGACTACAGAGTCGGTTCACTAGGGGCACGCTTCAGCAAGTGTGCGAGAACACCATGTTCATCCCGCACGACTGGAAAGCCGTCATGCGGATGATGCTCAACCCCAGCCAGTATTTGCTATGGGACAGCGAGTTTCGCCTCGAGGCTCAGACAAGGGCTGCCAGGATGGGAGGGGCAGTACTTCCTGACCAGTTATATGGCTCAGGCGCCTTCGAATCCATCGATGTGCAGACCAACTTGCCACTCGCCACTCTTCAGATGTCAGCTGAGGCGGCCTTCAGGGCTTTCCTCAAAGTCCCAGCAACTGGCAAAGCGGCCAAAAATTACACTGCAGTCAAACAGGGCGCCCTGGAGTCCTACATGGACTTTGTCAATCGCTTAGAGGAAGCAATTAGCAGGCAGATCGATAATGAGCAAGCCCAACAAGAGCTCATGATGAAATTGGCTAAGGACAACGCCAATCTCGACTGCCGTAAGATCTTGCAGTCACTGGGTAACCGTCCCGACTTGACTCTCACGAACATGATTAGAGCTTGCGCCGACGTTGGCACAGACTCCTACAAAATGGGTCTGCTGGCAGCGGCGGTGCAAGGGGGTAGAAGACCGAAGAACAAAGGGGCATGTCACAATTGTGGCAAGGTCGGTCACTTCGCTAGGGAGTGCCGATCCAAGAGCGGCGGACAACATTCCGGTCGTTCCAAGGCTCCGACCACCCCGTGTCCGAAGTGTAAGAAAGGCTACCATTGGTCCAGATTCTGTCCGAATTCGGGAAACCGGAACACGGGCACGTCTCTGGCCCCGGTCCAAACAGAGGCTTCCCTTGCTCTGGGCGAGCCAGAGCTAGATTAGATTCCCTTCACATTCCAGGCATTGTGAAGGCGCAGGCCAGCCCCAAGGGTAGTACAGGGCTAGAATTGACTGTGCCAGGCGGACGTCACATGCGACTGTATTCCCAGTACATGGGACCCCTGCCCAAGGGCTTCATAGGCTTAGTTTTGCCTCGCAGTGTAGCAGGAGCACGCGGAATTCTTGTAATTCCGGGAGTCATTGACTCCAATTTTTCAGGTGTTCTCCAGGTTCAACTCTGGACGCACCTACCCCAAACCATTCACAAGGGAGACACACTAGCGCAACTGATTATGGTTCCTTGTAACTCACCAGCAGATAGCCAGAAAAGGCTCAGGGACAGCGCATGGTCCGGGTCAGAAGACCGCTTGAGCACAAGTGAGGCAGTGCAAGGATACCAGGTCTTAGCGACAGTGGAGACCAACATAGAGTGGAAACAGCGACCAGTTATCGAGGTATTTTTGAATAAAAAATCATTCTCAGGGTTGCTAGATACCGGAGCTGACGTCAGCGTGGTCAGCCGAAGCCAGTGGCCACGGGAGTGGGCCATTGAGCCGGTCTCCGATGTGTGGGGGGTAGGCGGCATCCAAGAAGCGTTTAGAAGCCGGGAGTGGGTGGAAGTCACAATCCCTAAGGCTGACGGCACAGCGGTCATTCGGCCGCACATTCTGGACGTGCACATCAACCTTTGGGGGCGAGACATTTTACAGCAGTATGGTGCCACTCTTACCTTTGGGTAATGGCTTTGCCACTTAAATGGCTTACCAACACGCCAGTCTGGGTGGAACAATGGCCGGTAGTGGGGGAGAAATTAGTCGCCCTAAAGCAACTGGTTAAAGAGCAGCTAGACGCAGGACATATAGAGCAGTCCACTAGTCCTTGGAATTCGCCCATTTTTGTCATTAAGAAGAAGCGGGGAAGTGGCGACTCCTCCACGATCTCAGGGAGATCAATAAATGCATACAGCCAATGGGTCCGCTCCAATGCGGCATCCCAAATCCAAATATGATTCCCGAGGGTTGGGAGATCTGGTCGTAGACCTCAAGGATTGCTTTTACACCATTCCCTTAGACCCCAGGGACCGGGAAAGGTTCGCCTTTACGGTGCCGGTTGTGAACCACAGCGAGCCCACGCAGCGTTACGCGTGGAAATTTTTGCCACAGGGGATGCTCAATTCGCCCACCCTGTGCCAAATTTATGTTCACAACGCACTGGCAAAGTTTCGAAACCTTCATCCCACAGCTTTAGTGTGCCATTTCATGGACGATATCTTGGTTGCAGCGCCGCAACTCGGCAGCGAAATGTTTACATACCTCCAGGCCAGCCTGGGGGAGAAAGGGTTACTCATTGCCCCAGAGAAAGTGCAGAGAACCGAGCCCTCATACTTGGGTCATCGGCTTCTCCGCTCTTTCGCAGCACCAGTTTTGCCCCAGGTCAACTTAAAAGACTCAGTCACCTTGGTAGAATTGCAGCAAGTTTTGGGTAACATTAATTGGGCCAGACCGTACTTCAGATTGGATACGGATCTTTTAAAACCGCTCTTCTCGCTGCTAACGCTAGGTAAGCAGCCAGCAGACCGGATACAAATTCCTCGAGAGGCACGTTTGGCTCTCGAGAAAGTCAACCAAATTCTCAGCCAAAGGTGGGTGGACAGGATTGCTCAGGGGCCCTATGCCCCGATTCTGAACTTGTACATCGTTCGGGCCGGATCCATGTTCACCGGAGCCCTAGGAGTGGACTCCGAGAAAGGAGCGAGTATCGTGGAATGGGTGTACTTGCCGAACACCTCTTCCCGAAATATCGTTCCTCCCCAAGAGTTGGTCTCCACGGTGGTCTACCACGGAAGGCTGAGAGCTAGAGACATTTCAGGGCACGACTTAGCAAAAATCATGGTCCCGTTCACCAAAGAGCAAATTCAGCAGCTGATGCAGCTCGGTGACTCGCTTCCAATTGCCTTGGAGGGATTCACCGGATGCTTGGCATACCACTTGCCAAAGGACCCCAGAGTTGTCTCGCTTCAAACACAGACAATCACCTTGTATGACTTGATCTCGCTGGTTCCACTTCAGGGGGCCAGAACAGTTTTTACAGATGGGGGTCGCACGTATGGTGTCTTGACTTGGCAGGAAGGTCAGGCTTGGCGCACGCTTCTAACTCTTCCACAGAAGTCCGCACAACGGGCAGAGTTGGCAGCAGTGAACCTCGCCTTGCGCACCTTCGCCAAAGGGCGCCTCAACATCATTACTGACAGTCAGTATGTTAGGAATTTGCTTCACAGTCTACCGGGGGCATACATCACTCCCGCGATAGACAAAAATTTGCTGAGTCTGCTCCTCACGGCTCAATTTCACTTGCAGAACCGCACGGAAGCGCTCTATATTGCCCACTTCCGAAGTCACCAGGACCTACCGGGTCCAATCTCCGCGGGCAATTGCAGAGCGGATGCAGCTGCAAAGGAAATTCAGCAACGATCAGTTTTGGGTGTTTTCACTACTCCAATTCAGAGTCATGCATTCTTTCATCAGAATGCCAAAGCGCTCGCCAGACAATTTAACCTGCCACTTTCTCAAGCTCAAGGCATAGTTCGCTCTTGCCAGCATTGTGCAGGGGCACTGGGGGTGCCCTCGTGGGGGGTCAACCCACGAGGGACAGAGGCTAACCAGGTGTGGCAAATGGACGTCACACATGTCCCGCAGTTTGGCAGATGGCAGTACATGCACGTTTGCATTGATACTTTCTCGCAATTCGTTTGGACCACAGCGCAAAAAGGGGAAACTGCGTCCCATGTGGAGCAGCACCTCCTAGCCTGCTTCACGGCGATGGTCAAACCTCGGTACGTGAAAACCGATAACGCCCCGTCCTACAGCTCTAGGCAGTTGGCTAGCTTCATGGCCACCTGGGAATTAAGCATACCTTTGGCGTTCCTTACAATCCGCAGGGGCAAGCGATTGTGGAACGGGTCAATCGGACACTCAAGTCCTACATTGACAAACAAACAGAAAGGGGGGAGCCACCAGCCCTCCCCAAGTCACAGGGTCAGGCACAGCATTGTCTGAACAAGGTATTGTTCACCTATAATCATCTTAATGTTTTTTCCGATTGCACGCCGCAGGAGAAACACTTCCGCCGTTCGGAAGCTCTCCCGTGACTGCTAGTTCGGTACCGGGTGCCACCAGACCCTTCCTGGAGGGGCCCGGCGCCACTCGTAACCTGGGGAAGAGGGTATGCTGCAGTTATGTCTCCTACAGGTGTCATCTGGATTCCAGCTCGGTGCGTTAAGCCTCACTTGGAACCACATGGCGTGGACCCAGACCGACCCGAGTCCGATCCCGGAGATGGAGGACCTCACCCTGACCGAGGGGACCTGGCGGAAGAAGCGGCGACAGCGGACGGAGCCGAAGGTCACCTGGGGGATGGTCAAGATCCTTTGCCGTGAGGCCGAGGACGTCGTCCGGCGCGAGGACTGGAATCTAACGCCGGAGAACATCGTGTCTGCAGTTTTTTCCCTAATCACTGCCAACACCGTGACAGTCACCATCATCCTGACCCTCTCCCTACTGGCGGGGGGAGGCGTTCAGGCAGCATCACTAGAGGCCAGCGATCTGATGCCAGGCGGAGATCTCTCTGCCCGGATGCACTACAACCTATGGGAAAGGTTGGCGGGTCTCGTCAACCAGTCCGATTTTTGCCTGAAGCAGGACATCGGTTCTGCCTCAATGTTGAGCACCTGCCTCATCCTGGTGTGCCACACTCTGGACGCGTGCACCAGGGACGGCGACTGGCTGGTGAGGCGGATTTTCGGTCCGTATCTCCCTACGAGCTTCACAGCATACGCTCGCTGGGGAATGCAGCTGACTATGACTTTGCCGGCTGATGCAGCCACTCTCCACACCCCTTGAGTGGCGGTCAGCCCGAACTCTACTTGTGCTCGAATGACCGGCTACTCCGCAGCTGGCCAAACTCGGCGCCGCTGCCTTGATGCTGGCCGCGGCAACTGGACTTGTAATAACCCAGAGACACTTGGTTCAATGTATGCTCATGTTACCCTACCTTCAGGTTGGTTCTTTACATGCAATCAGTACACTTGGAACTACATTCCCACAAATGTGTCAGATTCCATATGTTGTATCAGTCGCTTGACATTGTTACTCCCCACTAGGGATATGATTGCTCTAAGCACAAATGTTTCCGCACCCATACGGCGCACTCGTGCCACCCAGTTAGACAGCTCATGTGATAGCAACATTAGGGTTCTGAGTCCAGCTGAGTACGTCTCGTTGGCAGTCAGCATACTTGGCGTGCCAGGCTTAGCCGTCGGCAACGCTCGGAGAATTGGTCAATTGGCTTGCGGATTAGCAAAGGCCATTAACCATACCTCCTCAGCGATAGCGCTGCTCAACCAGGAGCAGGCAGAGCTTCACCATGCCATCCTAGACAATCGAGCAGCTATCGACTACCTCCTGTTGTTACATCATTTGGGTTGCGAATCTGTGCACAGCATGTGTTGCTTTAATCTCACAGACAACACCCGTAAAGTACAGAGCCAGCTCACGGACCTCCACACCCTAGTCAAGAACATCAAGGAGGATTCTTCATGGGGGTGGTGGGATTCCTTGTGGTCATGGCTCCCATGGGGGTGGCTCCAGACAGCGCTCAAGGTGATTGTGGGGGTGGTAATACTAAGCATAGCAGGATGCTGTTTCATGCAATGTATTCCCTCGCTGCTGTCGAGATGCCCCCCGTGGGGGGAACCCCGAAGTGTTGTTCCCGTACACCAGCTGATGCCCATCCTACGCAGGGTCGCCTGTCAGGTCCATAAATAACAGAAAAATGGGGGATGCGGATTCCGCATGCGCAATTGGCACAAACTGCCCCTGGCAGAGGTTACACCGGTGAAGGAGGTTCCTGGTCACTGGCCCTTGCCAGTATGAAAATTGGGGGACAGATTAATAATCATAAGGGTTGATTCACCCACATCTGACCTGACCAGCGACTCCGCTGAGGGAAGCAAATCACTAAACTCCGTTACGTATTAGGCATTTACTCACTCGCAGTTAATTCTAATCCTTGGTGCAAATAGTGGCCATATTTACCCTGGTGTAAGCCCCGAACAATGGATTTCCCCTGTCAGTGTTTGCCCTAGTTAATTAACTTCCCCAAGAGAGATTCCCCATTAACCCGGGTAAATGGGTGATTTGATTTTTCTGTCAGATGACGATTCTATCACCGTTGCCTTCTATTCCTATATATGCTGATGTTTTTCCCACAATAAACCACTGGTCTTCGCTCCATCTTGCCTCGTGTCGTTCCTTGACCAGTCTCCTCCGGGACCTCACGGCCGCCCCGCGGCCCCAATCCAACACAAAACAAATATGGAGGGCATTCTGGTAGCAGATCTTAATAGGATGCTTAATGAGCTTGAGTGTCTAGTGTACAAAGGTGTATGCGTGCGTGTGTGTGCGCGCAGATCTGCAAGGAAAGGAGGACAGGATGGGAGAAGGTGCTGATGCCTGGTTATCGAACTGCATAGCCATGGGACACAAAGCCATAATGATTCTATGTAAGCCTCACAAATTTATGCTTTTTAAAAAAAACAAATACCCACGTAATTACATGCTATAAAAGGAGGAAATGTGTGCATTTTGCATTATCTATTCTGCAATATTCACAACTTTGCATAATTTATTCTATTTCCACTAATTACTGAGGCAGGATTTTCTCGTCTGCTGAGGAAAAATAGAAATCTTCTATGGACCTGGTTCTCTCAAGGGAGATCTAACAAACTAATAATAATCTCAGAGTCACTTGTGCAGCATTCTTTATGAAAGGAAACAAATAGCCCAAATTTATACTAAGTCTTTAATAACTAATTATATACTGTCAAGTCAATACTGACCTAGGGCTGTGTTACAGATACATACTATTTACAGACGCATGCCCGAGTCACTCTGACATCTAAATGCAGCAAAAAAACAAAAGTTTTTGTCACACCTTCACTTGTATTCAATGAAAATACAACGCACAGCTCCATATGTGGGATGTACGGAGTTGTAAGAGACTCCGGTGTCTTAGAGGTTAAGATGCTTAACTTGACGACTGGAAGGTGGCCAGGTCTGCAGTTTGAGACCGGCGTGCTGTACGACAGAGTGAGCTCCCATCTCTGTCCCAGTTCCTGCAAACCGGGCAGTTCGGAAGCAAGAAATTGCAAGTAGGTAAATAGGGACCACTTCAGTGGGAAGGTAAACAGCATTCCATGCAGTCCAGTGTCTAGTCATGCCTGCCACATGTCCATGGAAACGTCTGCAGAAGCAGACAGCGCTGCTCTTTAGCTATATACAGAGATGAGCACCAAACCCTAGAGTAAGATACGACTGGCTTTTGAGCAAGGGAGACCTTTACAGAGTTATAACCAGCCATTTTAGCACCTAGGTTTGAGTGGCACCACATCCCACTCATGCTGCTCTGGGGCACTGACATTAGCTCTTCATACACAAAAAGGAAGAAGAGAATGTGACATCTCTCCAAAAGAAAAAGTTGGTGCTTTTTTTTAAAAAAGGAAATAAATGACAGTGAGAGATATTGCCAGTTACATTCCTAATGGTCAGCAGTAGATTCACCCCAGGATTTTGGTGCCCTGAGGCAAAACCTCAGTCTCTCCAATCTTGTTACAGCCATGGCAAGAGAGGACGTTAGCACATCTGAACACTTTAATAACCATAACACTGGACAAAGTCTTCATGATAATGGAAAAGGCCAACAGACTAATAAAGTTGCTTATTTTCCTTTTCCCCAAAGAAGAACTGCTTCCCCTTAAGGCAGGGGTGGCCAAACTGCATCCTGTGGGCTGGATCTGGCCCATGGCACCAAATCAACTGACCCACGTCACTCCCAGAAGCACATGCACAAACACTGCTGTAAATGCACTCACGGCTGTTGTAAACATGTTTACGACAGCTGTGGACACATCTTATGGCAGCGTATGCGCATGCACATTTTACTTCTACTTCCGGCAAGAGGAACCACGTGACCAGCCCTATCAGCTGTCTGGGGTGTGTGGTCCGGCCCGTGGCATGAAATGTTTGGCCACACCTGCCTTAAGACAACAAATACCTGCACAGGGCTCCAAGGTTTCCTGCTGCTGAGAACTCTGATGGCCAAGCACCTTCTGCACCAGACACTGAATGGCTTTTCCTTGCTGGTAAGAAAAACAATGGCATACCATAAATACTTGAGTATAAGCCGACCCGAATATAAGCCGAGGTATCTAATTTTGACCTGAAAACCCAGGAAAATAGATTGACTTGAGTATGAACAGGGTGGGAAGTGCAGCAGCTACTAGTGAGTTTCAGTAATCAAAATACCTGAAAATATGGTAAAATTAATTAAAATGTTGGCGCATCTCAATGTTGTTTTTCAGAACTTTCCCACCTTGTTGTTTAGTTTTATCACAGAGATTTTGAAGTCTATGCCATGAAAAAGCATAATTATATGCCCACTAATGTGAAGTATTTTCTCATCTTGCATTCTGGAACTGGGTTCATATGATCACTTTCCATCAGATGATCTTCCTGGAAATTGCTGGCTAAAAGCAATGGCTTTTGGAGCAAACAGAGAAAGCACAGGAGTGGGGGGTGGGGTGGGAAGCCCAACTCAGTCACATCTTATTCCTAATGATGGCGCTTTACAGATTTCCTTGTTAGACAATACATCAGGGGTGCCCAAACTACGGCCCCTGATGCCAATTCATCCAACCTGCAAAGCCCTCGTCACTCCCGGAAGCGGACATAAAACGTGCCTGTACGGGCGTATTTTACTTCCGCTTCCGGGAGCGATGAGGGCATTGCAGGCCAGATGAATTGGCATCGGGGGCCGGATCTGTCCCTGGGCCCTAGTGACCAGTCCATTGAACCACCTAACCAGCCCATGGCCCAAAAGGTTTGGCCACCCCTGCAGTACATGAATAGGGAGTGAGTAATTGGTTCAACGGGAGCTTCATTAGAGTTCAAGAGAGAAAACAGAATCTTTCATGTGAATAATTTGGGATGATTGGGGAAAGATGAAGCATTTATTGCAGGAATGCCTTCTGCTCCACAGTCAGAAAAATTCAAGCTCAGCTGCACTGAAGTGTGAAAATACATTGGGACCCACTCTGTTTACTCCAAATGATCAGCCAAGGGAGCCATTTAGGGCTGTGACTTTTAACTGCTACTGTTGTAAGGCTGAATTCACTTCTGCTCAGATGTGGATATCTTTTAGAATAGCCTCCAGGAGCTTGGTATCACTTGAAATTAACCTCAGCCCAGCAAAGGAGATCTGGACAGAGATGCAATCTAGGCTAATGAGAATGCACGTATATGGCCTCCTTTCCACCAGAAGGCTATTCAAGCCCACTAGTCAAGTGGCCAAATGTGGCTTTTGAAGAATTGGGTTTGCAACCTCAACTGGAGACAACCTCAACTGAATACAAATATATTTGGACTGTGGCCAGGCTGTTTGTCTTGTCCTTCTGGTGCTCTGGTGGCTAATAAGCATCTCACTTTCCCCACATTGTAAAGAAGCAACTATAGTACAGGTAAAGGTTTCCCTTGCTCAAAAGCCAGTCGTATCCGACTCTAGGGTTCAGTGCTCATCTCGGTTTCAAAGCCGAAGACATTTTTGCAGACATTTCCGTGGTCATGTGGCAGTACAGGTAAACAAAACTATAATATTCCAGGTAAACGGTAAGTTCTGGGGCACATTATAGGCTAACAAATTTAGGGGGGTCAAGTCAGAGCATATTTACATTAGTGAATAGTTACCGATAAAAGTGTGTGATGACTTACATCACCTCAAAAGAACCTCTCTTTAAGGTTTTGCCATTTCTCACAGTGGCCAGCCCCTCTATGCAGAGGAGCATCTCAAACATTCTATTATCCACCTCAGATATGACAACAAGATTCGATTAGATTCTCTACTTTGTTTTGGAACTGTATTACCTGAAGTGGGTAATACATATGCTTTCCACCTTCAAAACTGAGAGACAAGGTTACTTAAGTTGAATGTTACATAGAAAGGGAATCAATTACAGCACTGTTCAATGCCAAAATACCTCAGTGTGATGCTTGACCAGACACTCCCTTTTAAGCAGCACTGCCTGAATACCAAAGCCAAAGTTAGTATAAGGAAGAACAAGATTAGGAAACTCACAAACTATAAAAGGGGAACTCAACCATCCACACAGCGCAAATCAGCTTTGCCCCTGAGCGTCTCTGCAGCAGAGTATGCTGCTCCAGTATGGAACGCATCCAAACAAGCAAAAGAAGTTGACATTGTTGTTAATGAAGGCATGCGGATAGTGATAGGTTGCCTTAAACCTACACCAGTTGAGACGATATACCTCCTTGTTGGTACTGCTCCACCTAAGATCAGGAGAGAAGTAGCAGCAGATGCTGAGAGAACTAAGCAAGAGAATGACCCTCGACACCCTTTGAATGGATATGAGCATACCCGTCAAGCGCGTAGTAGTAGTAGTAGTAGTAGTAGTAGTAGTAGTAGTAGTAGTAGTAGTAGTAGTAGTAGTAGTAGTAGTAGTAGTAGTAGTAGTATGGCTTAAGCAAAGTATGGAGGAGGAGGAGGAGGAGATAGCAGGAGGGTTTTAACAGGAAAGATTGGTTAAGATCAAGAGTTCTCAACTTTTTAAAGCTGGGGGGCTGGATCACGCTCCCTCAGGCAGCTTTGGGGGCCAGATGGCCATTTTGCCCTTTCTCCACCACATGGCACTTCCTGGTGTGGTGGAGGCAGAGGGGGCCCACATGAAATGGTGTCATGGGCTGCATCCAGCCCACAGGCCATAGGTTGAGAATCCCTGGTTTAGATCGTGCTAAAAGAGGGTCACCTGAGGGGCAGTGCAGTCAATCCTTGCATGTGGATGCAGGGATCACCCCAAACAGTAAACTGCACCTCAAAGTGACTTGATTTAGCACTAACTAGTACGAGCCAGGCTGGGATAATTTGGGCATTTTGTTGCACTCTTAATGTGTTGGTGGTAGAGTTCTTTCTTCTCCCCCTCCCCCCCCCCTCCGGTGGGTGGCCAAGACATGAAGGAATGGCTGCAGAAGTCCTAAAGCAAAGAGGCCAGAATGGGTGGCAAGAACGAGGCCTGGCTCTAATTACCCAAGAGAACGGGGGGGGAGTGATTGAGGCTGCGGGGGGGGGGGAGCAACAAGAGGGTTCTTTCCCCTCTTGTTTAATTAATGGAAAGAGCCCAGTGCATCTGTCAGCGGCTCCACTGCAAGGCGAATTGTTCCATAAAGAGCCTCATTCATGAGTTGCCAGGAGATCTGTGACCTATTATTGAATTCACACAAAAATTAAAAGAAGAAACCACCACAACAGCCTGGCTAATTTAGTGGCGTGTGGGATGCAGCTGGTGCTACTGTTTGTACTGGGCTGAGGGGGCTATTTCCTCTTGTGCTCTGATTTATCCCCCCACCCTTCTCCCTATAATGTATCCTATGAGATAAAAACAAACACGGTGAGGGAGAATAGCACTGCTTCCCTGCTGCTCCTGCTTGAGATAGTGCCCCCACCCTGTTTTGTTTATCGAATAAAATGTCATTGACTGGGATTTTATTGGAAAGAGAGAAGAGGGGGAATGCAGTTGTCTTTCCCTCTTCTTTTCCCGCCAGTGACATGTAGAAGCATATAGCTGTATATTATAGCAGGTGTGCCCAAACTACGTCCAATTCATCTGGCCCTCAAAGCCCTCGTCGCTCCCGGAGGTGGAAGTAAAACGTGCCTGTATGGGCCATTTTACTTCCGCTTCTGGGATTGACAAGGGCTTTGCAGGGCAGATGAATTGGTGTCAGAAGCCAGATATGGCCCTCGGGCTCTAGTGACCTGCCCCCTGAACCACATGACCGGCCCGTGGCCAGAAAAGTTTGAGCACTCCTGTATTATAAGGACCTGAAGCTCCTGGATACTCAACCAGACAACTAGCTCAATACTGTCTACACTTTCCAGCACCTACTTTCTGATATGACTTTTCCAATTATACCTAGAAAGTGAAGGGGTGGGGGTCTTGACTGGGCAACATTCGGTGTACTACCCTGCCAGATTATAGGCCTTCCCATGTACTGATTTAAAACACTTGTGATCCATCGACCTCTGAAAGGACTGGTGTGCAAAGGTGTCTTTCAAATGACTAATAGACATGCAAATACAATATAATAGTCTCCTTTTCTCGGAATATATCTGAGCCTTGACAATGTCGGGATTTGATGCAGCTCTAGTATTTGCAGGAGGGGTTCCCCAGAGGTAACTTGATGCTCACAGTATTAGACCACCAGCCTGGAGGGCAACTCTAGGGCTTGCAGGGTTGGACCCTCATCCTGTTGCAGTTGCCCCACCTGAGAGCCCTAGGGAAGGTCCTAGCGTCTAGACCCGTGGTTCCCAACATGGGGCATACACCCCAAAGGAGGGCAATTTGAGAATGAGTTATTAAAAAGTTAACAACCTTTTAGGCTTCCTCCACATGAATAGGAGTTCACTTTTTGAATAAATAAGAATTATATGTCACAGCGGGGAGGGGGCTTCAAGATTTTAGAGATGCTTAGATGGGGCATTGCCAAAAAAAGGTTGGGAACCACTGGTCTCTAAATCAGTGGTTCCCAATGTGGGGCTCATGCCTCACCGGGGGGGGGGGTCAATTTCCAGAAGCCTAAGTTAGTACATTGGCTGATCAGTGCTTTGGAGAATTGACTTAGGCTTCTGGGAACTGAAGTCCAAAACCAAATGTTGGGGAACACTGCTCTAGACAGTGATGGGCTCCATCTGGAGGCCCTGGGAGGGTGGGCTACATAAGAACTGGTTCTTACTCCCAAAAGCTCCCTCAGCAATGGAGGTCAATAGACTTCCAGTTGTTGGCTCCTGAGTTATTGCTGGTTCCTGCCTTTGAAGATCTCTTGCCTTGTTTGATGTTCCTGCCCTAGGCCTTGACCAGAACTGGGCCTTTAACACAGTAAATAAATTGACCTGCTATGTTTGGTATAAGGTGAGAAGAGCATAGATGAAAGAGGAGCAGGTGGCAGTCATGGTCAGGAGGGCTTTTGCACAACTTCGTGAGATCCGCCAGTTACGCCCCACCCCTGGACCAGCACTCCTTGCTCATGATCACTCATGCTCTGGTCACCTCTAGACTAGACTACTGTAATGTGCTCTATGTGGGGCTGCCTTTGATGACCATTCAGAGGCTACAACTGGTCCAGAATGCAGCTCCCCAAGTGGTGATGGGGTGCGGGCATTATGCCCGTGCTTCGCCACTTCTCTGGGAGCTACACTGGTTAATTGTGTTCCTCCGGGTGCAATTCAAGATGCTGGTTATGACCTTTAAAGCCCTACATGGTAGTGGGGCAGAATACTTAAGAGACCACATCACCCTAAGAATATCTGTCCGTTCCACCAGAGTGGACCAGAGAGGCTCTCTGAAGATACAATCAGAGGACTGACTCTCTAGCACTAGAAGGAGGGCCTTTTCCGTGTCTGCTCCGGTCCTATGGAACCTTTTACCAGCTGAGTTGTGCCTCCAGACAGAGTTGTTGCCCTTCAGAAAAGAACTAAAAATCTGGTTGGCAAAGCAGGTGTGGGGCACCGGTGATGTGGTGACCCCACTGCTGACTTATATAGTGTAGGCCTCTCCATTCTTTTAGTTGTTCTTTTAACCATATTTTTTAATAACTGATGGGGAGGGGGAGGGTAATCTTTAAGGTCTACTAACGGTTTTTAAGGATTTTTAATGTTTTATGATTGTAATGTTTTTATCACTGTTGTTATGCCGCCCAGAGTCGCTTGTTCGATTTGGGCAGCAATATATAAATTTGAATAATAAATAAATAAAGCAGGATATCGGACTGGCATTGGTGTCCGTTAAGGTGCGTACTACAACTATCTCTAGCCAGCACTACTTAAATTCAAGGAATTCTGCTAATAAATGTATAAAGGAGAGGTCTTCTCACCTGTGTCATCCACCATGTTGAATGATCTTCTCCTGAGATCTGGCGGACTCATGTGCACTTTAAAATAATTGTTTGCCTGGATATTTTTCTTTTCCTAGTGCTACCAGATATCACTGGTTTAGTGTATGGGACCAAAGACAACCGGACAACCGAAAGGTTGGTTTAACACAGGTTTATTGCATTGCATGAGGTTCCAGTGAAGCATGAGGTAATGGCGGCGATACAACTCAATATATACAGTAGCTCTCTACATTTGAATCTTGTAGCATGGTAGCTCATTGGCTGCTACCGGCGTGGCCTCGCCCAGGCACGCCTCTTTCTTCAGCTGCTGAATGCGGGGAAGGTTTTCCCGCGGCTGTCCGTGATTGAGCAATGTGAACCATGTGAGGCTGAACGCTCGCAGCTGCCCTCTATGGGCTGTCTGCTCGCGTTCCTTTACAGCTGGTATCGTTTGTATCTGGAGTGGTTACATTCTTGCCTTTACAGTATAATGAACATGCATACATACATACATAACATCCCTCCCCCCTAGGATGGGACGAAGTCCCGCAACCATTGTGGCTTGCCGCACGTGCGCTTGGGACGCGCTTGCGTCTGACCTAGTACTGGAGAGCCTGTGATCCCTGACTCCGCGGGTGCTTGTCCTGCAACGGGAAACGGGGATTCGTTAGTGGCTCCGTGGGGCGTCCGTGCCAGCCTCGCGCCCGGGGATGGGAAAGGAATGAATAGTTGGGAGGTGAACCCCTGCCTGTTGCTCTCTGACCCCGGGGATCCACCTATTGTGAACCGCGGAACCGATGAGGTCGTCCTTGCGGTTCGGCTACCTTCTGATCCCTGCTCGGGGGACCCTGAGACTGTGGTGGGCGGACTCGCTGATGCCTCCCGTCTTGGGGGTGTCGGTCTCCGGGAAAGTGGCGCTATATCGCATTCTAACTCACAGGGGCTACTGGGACTGGAGGTACCAGGGGCTGAACTGAAACCCCTCTTTTCGCTAGGACGGGTGGGGGACCACTCCGCTAACTCCCCCTGGTACTGTAAATCAACGTCTAAACTTCTATGGGCATCTGAATTTCGGGGAGACTTCCGCGGGGTATGAGTGTGATCGGGGCTCCTCCTCTCTGTCGGGGACTCCCGCAAAAGATCTCTGTGGATCGATTGCCTTCCCTCCCCCCTTGGTGGGGACCCATGCTCCCCTTTTCCTCCCCCTTGGGCTAAACGGGTGGGGGAGTACCCTAACGCTGAATCGAAGCTATTCTCGTCTCCGTCCTGCTCTCCGGGGACCCTGCGCCTGAGTTGGTCCACGTGTCGCCTCCACAGGAAACCTGTACTGGTTTCTACGCGGTATGAGACGGGGCCGGTTTGTTCTACTACGGTGCCCGGCACCCAGGCTGGCCCCGCGCTGGCGTAGTTCCTGCAATGCACCGGGGCGCCTACGCTGAAACTCTTTGTGGGTTCCACCCCTATGTTCCGCCCCTTGTCCTCTACTCTCGTGGGGTCTAGCTTGGAGATTCCCGTGGCCAGCTTCCTGCGCATCAACAGCTCTGCGGGGGAGTACCCCGACGCTAGTGGGGTGACCCTGTATCTTAGCAGGAATTGGCACAATTTCAGGTCGAGGTCTCCGGGCCCCATGCGCAGTAGTGCGTCTTTCGTGGTGCGCACGAGGCGCTCTACTTGGCCGTTGGTGGCCGGGTGAAAGGGGGCAGAGGTGACGTGCTGAATGGCGTTGCGCTCCAAGAATGCCCCGAACTCGGCGGACGTGAAACAGCTGGCGTTATCGCTGACGAGGGTGTCGGGTAAACCGAACGTGGAAAAGACCCTCCTTAACTGTTTAATTGTTGTGGCCGAGGAGGTGCTCGAGACTGGAATGACCTCCAACCACTTGGAGAACGCGTCCACCACGAGGAGGAAAAGCGTTCCCCTGAACGGGCCAGCAAAGTCTACATGTATCCGGGACCAGGGCCCCCTAGCCGTGTCCCACTCCCTAGGTGGCGAGCGAGCCTCTTCTGGCCTTGAGCTTTGGCACGCTTCGCAAGTGCCGACCATGTGTTCAATGTCGGCGTCTAGCTGGGGCCACCAAAAGTAACTGCGGGCCAGCGCCTTTGAGCGGACGATCCCCGGGTGGCTGACGTGCAGCAGTTTAAGCACCCTCGGCCGGAGAGGCGTGGGGATTACTACCCGCTGTCCCCACAAAAGGCAACCCCTCTCTAGGGACAACTCTAGTTTCTTTTTGAAAAATGTGTCGAATTCCGCTGCTGGGGAAGACACGGGCCACCCTTTCTGTACCCAGGAGCAAACTGTGGCCAGCGTTTTGTCCTTGCCTGTCGCTTTGGCGATGTCGGCCGGTACTACTGGAGGGGAGTCTAGGACCTCTATCATTAAGACCTGATGGTCCCTCTCTACTTTGTCCACGTGGCAGCAATCCCGAGGAATGGGGGACCTCGACAGGGCGTCGGCATGGCTGATCTCCCTCCCGGGCCGGTACACCAACGCGTGCTGATACGCGTTGAGAAAAATGGCCCACCTGAGCATTCTCGGGGACAGGATTTGGGGTGTGGGCTTATCTGCGGTGAAAATGCCTAACAAAGGCTTATGGTCCGTCACTATGGTGAAGGGGCGGCCGTACACAAAATCATGAAATTTCTTGGTCCCCGCAATTATTGCTAGTGCTTCTCTGTCTGTCTGAGCATAGTTCCTCTCTGCTTGGGACAAGGACCTAGAGTAGAACGCTATCGGGGCCTCCCTACCGTTGTCCAGCACGTGGCATAACACCGCCCCCACCCCCACCGGGGATGCATCGCATATCAGGACCACCGGGCGTTTGGGATTGAAGTGGGTCAGTACGGCATCTGATGCCAGGAGTCGCTTCAGGTCATTGAAAGCCTTTTCCTGGTCGTCGCCCCACTTCCATGCCTCGTCCTTTTTTAACAATTTGTGTAGCGGTTCTGCCACGGCTGCCTTCCGCGGGAGGAAGGAGTGGTAGAAGTTGAGCAGTCCGAGGAACGACTGCAACTCGGGCTTGGATGTGGGGCGAGGGGCCTTCTTGATGGCGGCTACCTTGGATTGGGCTGGTCTTATTCCCTCGGGAGTGACACGGAACCCTAGGAACTCAACCTCTGTAGCGAAGAAGACGCATTTGTCTTTCCGCAACCGCAACCCCGCCTTTTCGAATATTGTCAGGACCTTTCCCAACCTAGTTGCTAATTCGGCCCGGCTCCCCCCTGTAATCAATACGTCATCAAAGTAGGGTAACACCCCCTCTAACCCCTTCAGGAGGTGTTCCACAAGTGACTGGAAGATCCCGGGCGCCGAATTCACGCCGAATTGTAGGCGCGATACCTGGAACGCCCCTTTGTGGGTGACTATGGTCTGCGCAGCAGCTGCGGCGGGGGTCACCGGGAGTTGCTGGTAGGCTTGGGCCAGGTCGAGTTTAGCGAAGCACCTCCCCCCGTGTAACCTGGCCAACAAGTGGCTGACTACCGGCACCGGATACGCATTAGGGCGGATCGCCTTATTGATGGTGCACTTGTAATCAGCGCATATGCGGACCTCCCCGTTGGCCTTGAGAGCCGTTACAATTGGAGTTTCCCACTCCGCAGAATCAACAGGAACAAGAATCCCCTGGCCCACCAATTTGTCCAACTCCGCCTCTATTTTGTCCTTTAGTGCGAAGGGCACTCTGCGCGGTTTAAGTCTGATTGGACGTACTCCAGGGTCCAGGTCGAAAGTCACTGGGGGGCCCTTGAATTTCCCGAGCCCCTTTTTAAAAACCTCGGGGTGCGCGTCGCACACGCTCTGTATTGGATCAGTCCCGGCGGGGTGTGCTTCCACGGCGTGCACCCCCCCGATGAACAACCCCAGGGGCTGGAACCATTGAGTCCCGAGGAGGCTACATTTACCTCCCTTGAGGACGACTAGGGGAAGCGTTGCGGTGTGCTTTTTAAACTGGACCCGGAACTTCCCAACCCCCAACACTGGGATGCGGTTCCCTTGCACGTCCTTCAGTGTGGCCCTCAACGCCTTGAGCTTGGGCCGCACGCGGGGGGCGATTTTCATGAATTCCCCCTGGGAAATAATGGAGTATGAAGAACCCGAGTCCACCTCCATTCTAACAGGGGCCCCTTGTATTACTACCTCAACGAAGTAACGGGGGTGCTCCGTGGAAACGCTGCAGACCGGCGCGTCGTCCTCGCTGTCGTCGGAGATGCGCCCTACTCCGTCCCGCGTCCTCGTGGTCCGGGTGCCGTCCTTTGGCCTCGTGGTGCGGTCCTGCCTCGTGGTGCGGTCCTGCCTCGCCGAGCGGTCTGGAGAACTCCTGGTGGCCTCGCGCCGTTTCCGGCAGACCTTGGCGATGTGCCCGCGCCGGCCGCAGTTGTGGCACTCGGCCTTGCGGAACGGGCATTTGGCGCGGGCGTGGGCGGCGCCGCAGCCGTCGCAGCGCCGGCCCTCTCTCTGGACCCTCCGGACGTCCTCGTCGTCGCCGCTCTCCGCAGACGAGTCCGCAACTCGCCGGGCCGCTCGCACCGAGCTCTCTGCCTTTGCGGGCTTCGGGCGCCAGTCCTGAAGCTCGTGCACCCCGGCAGTAGTGGCCTCCGCGGCCTGTGCCGTGTCGAGGACTTGTTGCCACGAGGGAGGCGGCTCCCTCTTCATCAGCGCACGCTGAGTCTCTGTGTCCCTCAGACCGCAGAGCAGGCAGTCCCGGAGGGTGATGTCGGGGAGCTCCCACTTGCATGGGCCGGCGGCCAACCGCAGGGCCGCGGCGAACTCCTCGACCGATTCCCCGGGTGCCTGGACTCGCCTCCAGAACGCGCTCCGAGCGGGGAACATCGCTATTGCTGGCCGGAGATGGGCGCGCAATGCCGCCAGGAGCTCTGTAGCTTTGAAGTCGCCCACCTTCCTCGGGGCGATCAGGTCCACCAAGGTCCTCTTGGTCTCGTGTCCGAGCATGCGGACGAAAATGGCCCTCTTTTTGGCCTCATCGGAGACTTCGAGCTCCACCAGCGCTGCGTTGAAGTCTATCTCAAACAGCTCCAAGTCTCCCGGCTTCTTGATCTCGTAGCCGGCGCATGTCTTGGTCCCGTGGGCAGCCATATCCCACCTTCGTCGCCAATTTAGTGTATGGGACCAAAGACAACCGGACAACCGAAAGGTTGGTTTAACACAGGTTTATTGCATTGCATGAGGTTCCAGTGAAGCATGAGGTAATGGCGGCGATACAACTCAATATATACAGTAGCTCTCTACATTTGAATCTTGTAGCACGGTAGCTCATTGGCTGCTACCGGCGTGGCCTCGCCCAGGCACGCCTCTTTCTTCAGCTGCTGAATGCGGGGAAGGTTTTCCCGCGGCTGTCCGTGATTGAGCAATGTGAACCATGTGAGGCTGAACGCTCGCAGCTGCCCTCTATGGGCTGTCTGCTCGCGTTCCTTTACAGCTGGTATCGTTTGTATCTGGAGTGGTTACATTCTTGCCTTTACAGTATAATGAACATGCATACATACATACATAACAACTGGTTATTTTAAATGGCACATTTTATTAACTTATCACTCTTTGTATTGGTTATTATAGTATGCCCTTATTTTGTGAAGTGCTTTCCCCACCTTAAGTAAGCAAGTATAAATTAAAAGGCTAGAGGCAAGTTAAGTTTTCTTTTTCCTGGGCAAAATTGATTTGCTCCTGCTTTGCACAGAGCTCTCTGAGGTTCCATGGATAAAAAAGGTACTGTGACTAGCATTACAACCATACTTGAGGCTTCTACTTTGTTCTTGGAGTTCAAACTTCTTTACAGCCCCGGAGCTCTCATCTCCTGCTTGAGCATATGAGTACAGTAAATTACTTTATCTCAGGCAGTTTTTTTTACTGCACAACTAGAAGCCTTGTGAGATTTTCAAGAGTAGGTTTTACAAGCAGGTTGATGTTATTTTTGTAATTTCATGTTGTCATTCTGTAAATTGTAAACAAACAGAAGTCTCTTGAAATGGTTAGAGGCCCCTGCTTGTCAGAAACACCTTTCCATGGAACTGTCCAGGAAAACATTTATCTACAGTAAATCTACATGCCTCGAGTTACATAAAATTTGACTTACATAATGATTTTGTGCTAAAACCATGTCCCGGTTTACACGATTGCCTGTGGGTTTGCTTTGAGTTACATAAAGATTCTTTTCCCTATAGGTTTGCTTCAATTTACAAAAAAATTTCATTTTTCCTATGGGTTTGCTTCAAGTTACATAAAAAACCGATTTAAGCAAAAGCCTACAGAACAGACTTTTTTCGTACGTAGGGGTTTTACTGTATTTGGATTTTTTCATTAAGGAGAAATACAGCATATACAGTAATACATTTATCACAGTAACATGTAGTACTGTGCAAAAATCTTAGGCCACCACCAGCAGGTTTGGGGAAATTCAATGAGTGATGTGGGGATATAACTCAGCCCCCAAGCCACCTGGACATACTACCATTGGAGAATCTCTTCTTCCGAGTTAGGGTGTCCAAGTTATGCTCTTCCATATCATTCACTGAATTTCCCCCAAACCAGCTGGTTTCGGCCTAAAACCATTTGCACAGTATAGTACTTTATTTTATGTATGAGTGCAGGTCGTAGGACATCCAGAAGTCAGGGGGGGTGGGAAAAAATCTATATGAGTGTTGCTATAGCGTTTTCCAGATGCATATGTTTTTCAAGGTGTTGATTTTATCTGTAAAAATGACTCACATGCTAACTTAAGTGCAAGCAAGTTTACATCCCTGGAACAAACAGAGATGGCAGGCTGCACAAAAAATGATTTGGTGGTTTTCCTCAGTGCGAAGCTGCAGAAGAAGTAATGATAATTATATAGTGTTCATTATCATGAGAGGGAATAACATCATTGCAGTAACTAGGGAGATTCTCAAAGGTAAAGTTAGTATTTCCCCTCCAGCCCTCTGCCACTCTCAGCAAGGAAGCTTAATACTTCAGGAATGGTGCATGAACCAGAGGATCCTTGGTTTGAACGTGTTGCTCCTATCAAAAAATTCTACCTGGCTTGGTCTATGTATATTCTTTTGTATTCCACACTGCAGATCATTCAAGAATGTCCTTTGAAACTAACCCCTTGTACAATGTCAACTTCCAGCAAATTGGTTTTGGACAAACATAGTGCCTTGTGTTTCACAGTTAACTGCAGAAAAGTTACCGGACTGGTGATTCTAGACACTAACCTCTGTTGACATCAGTGGTGTCTAGCCTCTTTCTATTGCTCTTTCTGAGCTAGGCCTAGTTGGAAAATGAGCGAAGCTGAATCTAGAAGACAATGGAAGAGAAAAGGAGCAGAGTTTGGAAAAGTTCATTTTTTGGTTACAAATCTACTGGAAATAACTTCTTTAAATCCTAGAATTAGATAGTTAGTTGGTACAGATGCATGCAGCAGGGACAGATGTGGAAAAGTAAATACATGTACTGTACCAGGTACAATTTCCTGATGATCACAAGCAAATTTGAATTGGCCGTCATGAATCTAGGTTATTTGTTGAAGTAAAGAGAATCCTTAAAATATTCATGAAGGCAACAATTCATTTCCAGATTTTTAGATGTGGTCAACCAGTAGTTCTTGAAAACCCCAAAGTAGCTGACAATATGCTGTCCTGCAAACTAACATACAGGTCTAATAAATACTTGTATAGTATAATAGTCTCAGTAGATTGTGCATCATCTCAAAACTCAAGCTTTATAGTACCAGGCTACCAGAAAGCTTTACAATCCTGACAGCAGAAGGAGGTCACATTAAAGAATCCTGAGATGTAATTCTCACTAATGTCATATAATTGGAAGGGAAAAAAGATTTCAATTTTTTTAAAATAAAGGTGGAGCTTAAGAAAACAATTTTATCGATATTATGTAACTTGAGTTAGCAACTATGCTTGGGAAAATAAGGCACCCATCTTTCACAGTTATGTTGCTCCTTCACATAGGAGTAATCATTTACTCCTGATAACTGATTAAACCTCCATCAATACCTAATCTGGCTATATTAATTTCCTGCCCTAAGGGAGGCTGTGTGGCCTCTCAAGATTAAATAGCCCACTGCTGGGGCATCCTGTTTTTTGAGAACGCAATCCAACTTCCTGTGAGAAATTGCTTCATTTCCTAGATGCACTTACATGGGTGTAATACATCCAATTGTGCTTGATGTGGTTTAATTCTGAGCATACATATATACTAGGATTGCACTGTCATTGTTGTACATGGTAATGGGGGAGGGTGGAGACATGTCTCAGGGAGCAACACAATAGGAAAGAAACAGGACAATTTGCAGGATAAAGTGAATTGGCCTATACAACTTCCTTTTATAGGTGTCATAAAATTGTGCTATTGATCTTGGAAGTTACTGCTGGGAGACCTCTTGTAAGCAAGGGGCATTTCAGCCTCCCTTGTCTAGACATACCCCTGTACTCTAGTTTGCACTAAAAGCAACTCTAGTTCCACAGCTTCAGCACTTTTGGATCATTGTGGGTTTTTTTCCTGATGTGTAACTTGTTAACTGTTACTGTAATTGTATTGTACTTTCTTATTGCACTTATGATATTGTATCCCGATATTGTATTTTTCTCCTATTGTATTTTTGTACTGGTTATATTGTATGTGTATTTAGCATGTTGTAATTGCCGCCCTGAGTCGGCCTTGCGCTGATAGGGCGGGGGTATAAATCCAATAAACAAACATAAACTTTTGATAGGGTACACAGAAAGAGCCTCCTCAAAGATTGTGGTATTTTTGAACCACAATCAGGTGTCCCCTGGTAATAGCCAACTTTGCGTTGCCAGCTAATCTTTCTCACACTAGGTCAGGCGAACGGAACTGGAGAATGAACTCACCAAAAACTGCCATCATTTTGGCAGTTTCACATCTGGCCTAGCGGCAGCACTACATTTGGTAGCAAAGTGAAGTCTGGTGTTGTTACTTTGACTCATTTCTTTTCAGAATGTAAAAGATGCTTGAACATTTACTTTCCCTCCCTATTAATATTTTGATTACTGTAAGGTTTGATTACTGTAAGGTTTGATTACTGTAAGGATTACTGCCATGAGAGAAGCCCCACCATGAATTTGGGATCAATCTGACCAGTCCTAAACACTATTGTGGTCTTGATTTCAAGGAGTAAAAACTAAGTGTGTGTGTTTCTTTGTGTCCTAAGTATATGGAAATATTTTACTTATTTTTACTTTGGCTCAAAAGGTTGTCGTTGTTATGTGCTGTCAAGTCAGAATCAACCTATGGTGACCCTAACAGTGCTTTCAAGGTAAGTGAGATATTTAAGGAGTGGCTTTACCAGTTCTATACCACCAGCAAGTTTCCGTGTTTGAACAGTGATTTGAGTCCTAGTCCATTGCTCTATCCCTTATACCACATTGGGTATCAGTTAAAAAGGTACTGGGTTCATTTTTTAAATTTGTTTTTCTATGACATCTGTCTGTCAAAATCAGTGTAGTTAATTAAACACCATTCACTCCAGCATTTCCCATGGGTCTGTGGCAACTGACCATAACTTCAGGATGGAGTAAATTACAGCAAAATCAGATTCCCCAAACAGTGTCCAAATTTCTCAGATGTTAAGACTCTTAAGACTCTTCCTGTTTGTTTTCTCATTTGTTAAATGCAGCCAACTTAAAACATGAAAGTGCTTTTGGGATCAAACTTTTATCCAATATCTGGAAGATGATCAAGTCATGTTTTATTCCTGTATTAATTATTTTACTGCTATGCTGTTTCCTTTCCTGCTTTAGTAATTTATACTGCTTTTCTCCACCCTAAACATGGTGATACAATCACATATTTGTTCACGGTCTTCTTGGAGCCACTAACTCATGGTATGCAAAGAAAATTTTGGTTTAATTTCAGATGTGAGGGCAAAAGAACTGGCTTCCTTCTTTGAGTTCATAACTCTTGGGAACCTTAGTAAAGCTAAATGTAAAGTTTTCCCTTGCTCGAAAGTCAGTCGTATCCGACACTAGGGTTCAGTGTTCATCTCTGTTTCAAAGCCACAGAGCAGTGCTGTCTGCTTCTGCAGACATTTCTGTGGTCATGTGCATGACTAGACACCGGAGTGCATGGAACACTGTTTGCCTTCCCACAGAAGTGGTCCCTATTTATTACTAGTACAAAATTACCCAAATTGACTGATCTCTCTTGTTGGTCAAACATTTGATGTTCCTTCTTAAAACCCAATAATGGCTTCTTTCCACTTGGTCGTCATCTTCTCCAAATTAAAGCTTTCTCTGGGCTTACCTTGTTGCTCTACCTTCCTGGTTTTCCCCTGCTCAATATTTTTATTCCTCCAGCTCCACCAACCTCAGGCATTCTTAAAATATTCTTCTCTTTCTTTTCTTTTTTTGCCCTGTATGCCTGGAACACTGTTAGAGAGTTTCAGATGGTTCGACCCAATAACTCCAGGATCAACCATTTGTCTTTTTTTATATATAAATTTTTATTTATTTTCAAAAGAAAAAAACAAACATACAAAAAAAGAACAATACATCATAACAATATTACATAAAACTCATGAAAAATAACACATACATGATAGTTAAACTGATTATTTGTCATGGTACACACACAATTAGATATCCACATTGTAGGTTAGTGCTATAACCATAACCTTCATAAAAGCTTTCAATATTACAGTTATTTGTTAACAACCATCAAATTCCTTCTTTTCAAATTACAACTCACCCAGTGAATATTTACATTGCCCTGGAGAGTTTAGTGTCTGTATCATCTCCAAAACCCACTTTGAGATGGTACAGGTCTAAAACTATCCCTGCCCATAAGAGAGTGATCTACAAACGGCTTCCAAATATTCCAAAATCTATTTTCCTTCAATTTATCCCTTTTTACTTTTATTTCCCATGTCAATTTGTCATTCAATGCTAGATTCCACATTTCCTTATACCACTCTCCGGTCTGTATTGTTACATCATTTTTCCAATTTCTAGCGATACATTGTCTGCCAGTAGTTAACATTATTTCCAATAGCTCTTTTTCCGCTTTATTCAAACACATACCTTCCACGTCTGTTAGCAAAATGGTACCTGACACCAACTTAATTTTCTTACCCATTATTTCCCCTATCTCTCCTTCTATTCTTCTCCAGAATTCATTTATGTTTTTACAACTCTACCACATATGTTCATAGGTTCCAACAGTTTCTTTACATCTCCAACATAAATTATCACTTTTATTATCAATCTGATGCAACCTCAGTGGTGTCAAGTACCATTGCCACAACATTTTATAGTTATGTTCCTTAATTCTTACTGACATTGTTCTCATTATCCTCTTTTCCCACTTATTTCTCCATTCATCATTTCCTAATTTTATATTCAAATCCTGTTCCCACTTCAATTTCAAATCTTCCTGTGGATCACTACCCTTATTTGTTAAAATATAAAGTTTACTTACTAGACCCTTGATACTTTTCTCACCTTTTCTAATCTTTAAAACCAATTCTTCAAATTCGGTCTTTTCTCTGTCTATACCTAGTTCTCTTCTATATTTTTTATTCCAATTATCAACCTTCAATTTCTGAAACCAGTCCAATTTTAACTGTTCAAATAGTTTTTTCTTCTTAGTTTCATCTTCGCAAACCCTTAACCATTCCTTCACCAGGAAAACTTCATTTTTATCCAATATTTCCTTTTTTGTTTTGTCTATTTTTATCGGAAAACACACAATATCAGCCAATTCCAAAATTGGAGAGAGATCTGGGATCAAGTCTTTCTTTAATATTTTCCACACCCTCATGAGTCCCCTCATCATAATATTGCTTGTATTTATCATTTTAACCTTAGTTCCCAAAAAAATCATTTTACCAATATTCTTATAATCTTTCATCTCCATTTCCTCCCAAATTACTTTTCTCTTGCCAAGATCTTCACAACGTTCTTAATTTGAAATGCTTGATAGTACGCTAACAAATTTGGCGTTCCCAAACCTCCTTCTTTCTGAGGCAGATACCAGAGTTTCTTTGAAAGTCTGGATTTCTTGCCACCATTACAAAAATTATTAAACATCTTTTGGAACTCATTAATCTCCTTTTCCTTCAATTGGATTGCAAGTGCATCAAATAGAAAATTAATCCTCGGCAACATCATTTTGCAAATTGCAATCCTCCCAAACCATGACAACTTCAACTTCTGAAAACTTTGTATTTTGTTCTTGAATTCTGCTTTCAAGTTGTCATAGTTCAGTCTTTTAAATTCTTCAAATCTGTTTGAAATAGTTATCCCCAAATATTTCAACTTTTCTTTAATTTGTATATTAGATAACCCCACCATTTTTCCCTCTCCTCATCCCCCATACTACTCAGCATCATTTCTGATTTATCCCAATTTATCCTCAATCCAGTTATAACCTCAAATTCCTCTATTTGCTCTTTAATCCTATCCATTACCACCTCTGGATGTTTCACCATTAACAACGTATCATCTGCATACATGCTCACTTTATTACCCAATATCCCTTCTATAATTGAGTCTTCCCTTATATTTTTAGCTAAAATTTCCATTGCCATAATAAACAAAATAGGGGATAGTGGACAACCCTGCCTAGTGCCTGCCTCAAGCTTTACCTCATCCGTAACCTCTTCATTTACTCTAATCCTAGCACTCCCTTTTTGATATAATAAGTCAATTACCCTTCTAAATCTATCCCCAAATCCATAATTTCTAACTATTTCCTTAATCGAAGACCATTGTAGCGAATCAAATGCCTTAAAAATATCTAAAGATAATAAACCCACCTTTTCCTTCGTCTGATTAACATTGTCAATTAAGTCTAACACCCTCCTAGTCAAATCAGCCATATGCCTTCCTTTTAAAAAACCAACTTGATCAACATTTATATATTCCCCCATAAATCTATTTAACCGATTAGCCAGTATTGCTGTGAAAATCTTGGCATCCTGATTTATAAGAGAAATTGGTCTGTATGATTCCACCTTTTCCAAATTCTTTCCCAATTTTGGCAGCAGAATGATTATAGTCCTATACCATGAAGTTGGAATTTGTCCACCGTCTAAAATATAGTTATATAGCTTCACTAACTTTGGAACCACAACGTCTTTAAATTCCTTATAAAACTCTGTCGATAATCCATCATCTCCCGGGGCTTTCCCCAACTTCAAACCACTAATTACATCTTTTACCTCTTTATCAGTAACCCGTTCCTCCATTTTTCCCCGGTGTTCCTGTTTTATTCCATTCCCTAACTGCCTCTCCAATATCCCTTTAAGCTTACCAACGTCTATCTCTTTTTTTGCATATAATGCTTGATAAAATTCCCTCACAATTTTACATTTGTCGCTAATCTTATTACACCTTATCCCTTGTTTATCAACCAACACCCCAATTTCCCTTTTTTCCTTTTTAGCTTTGGCCGCTCTTGCTAATAATCTTGAATTTTTATTGCTAAATTCAAAATACTCTCTATTTAGATATATCAAATCTCCTTTAACTTTATCTATATCCTTGCCCATTAATTCTGCCTTAAGTCTTTGTAGTTTAGCGAAGATTTTTTTATCCTTCTTTTTTGAGTGATCTTCCTGTAATTGCTTTATTTCTTTTTCTTTTTCCACCTGATCTGCCTTATATCTTCTATACTTTATACTCGCCAACTTTATACTTTCCCCTCTAAAAACCAACTTCATGGCATCCCAAACCACATTAAAACTTACCTCTTCGTTATCGTTCTACTGCCAGCTTTCCATCCAACTTTCCATGATTTGTTCTTTACATTTTTGGTCTTTGAATAAATTGGGATCATACCTCCAACCTCTTCCTCTCTGATTATCCTTTTGCAATCTCAGCTCCAAAAGTACTTTAGCATGGTCTGATTCCTTGAAAATTCCTATTTCCATTCCCTCATTATTTTTAATCATATTTTCCGTTAACAAAACATAGTCTATTCTAGAATAGGACCCATGAACGTGTGAAAAATAAGAGTATGCCCTTTCCGAACCCTTGATCTCTCTCCAAGAATCTTTCAGTCCCATCGCACCCATCCATTTATCTAAAACCTTCCCTTTCAATCCGTTTCCACACCTTGCTAAATTCGTACAGTCTAAATTTGACCTTATCAAATTAAAGTCTCCAGCCACAATCATTTTTGCCACTTTTTCTAGCTCCACAACTTTTCGGACTTTTTCTAAAAATTCAGCTTGGCATTCGTTTGGAGCATAAATGTTCACCAACATTATCTCCTCATCATCTATTTTTCCTCTTACGAGCAAGTATCTACCTTCCTGGTCGGCAACACTTTTTATTGTCTCAAATCCTAATCTTTTAGAAATCATAATTGACACTCCTCTTGCTTTTGAGGTACCAAATGCCATCTCATAATGTTGTATCCATCCCAAGAAAATTTTGTTTGTATCTTTTGACTTTTGGTGCGTTTCCTGTAAAAACACTATATCAGGTCTATCCTTCTTCAAAGCCAATTCCAACCTCCTCCTCTTAAGAACAGAACCTGTACCCTTTACATTCCAGGTTAATACTTTAATATTTCCCATAGTCTATTAAAATTTCTTCCCTTCTAACTTCTAGACTCTCCATTGGGTGCCACCACCAACCCCTTACCACTAAAACACAAAATTAAACACAAAACACACAATATCTCTCTCCCCTCCTTCTCCGAAAAAAAGACGCCTTCGATGACCAAAGAGGGGAGAGGGGGGACATGGAAGATGTACATGCAGATTAGTGCTTTGCGCCATCCACCTTTATATACTACTTAAGTGATATTATTTTTTAAAAAATCTTAATCTAATGCTCAATGCTCCTTACTTGCCTCCTCCTCCACCATAATCAATGACAACTCCTCTTCTTCTCTTCCCTGTGGGGTTCCACCTGTAGCACCACCAGCATCCGCCCCCTCATACTCCCTTCTTATAGCCCCCGATTCCAACAAATCTTTCCTGAGAGTTAACCACTCTTCCGAACCCGCTTTAACAAACTCCAGCAGACTCAAATATTCCAATGGGTCAATCCCCTCATCAATAACCTGCATTCTTTTCTCATAGAAGAAACGCAATTGCTGTGGGAATCTCCAATTGTACCTTTACTTTTACTCATCAACAGTTTAGTTACCGGTCTCATGTTATATCTCCAAATTCTTTCCTTCATTGAAATATCATTATATACTTCCACATCGGAACCATCGATTTTGAGGGTGCCAGAACCAGCTTGATTCAAGAAAGTCATTACTCTAAGTTTATCTCCCCAATTTGCAAATTTTACCAAAACATTTCTTTGAGACGCCTTCCCCCTTCTTGGACCCACCCTATATGCACTTACAATGTCCTCCTGTACAAATTCCTTTCCCATACTCAAATTATTTAGCCACTGAACCACTCTTTCTCTTAGCTGGTCTGGAGTCCTTTCAACCACCTGACGGATCACAATATTCTGCTTTCTCATCATATTTTCCACAGCATCAATCCTTTTCTCATGCTCATCCATTTTCAGCTTATTCTCCCTCACCATCTCCTGAGTCCCTTTTATTTCCTTTTTCATAGTATTCACCTCATTTTGAACCAATTTCACATTCCCTTCTATTTTTTGCAAACTTAATTCCACTTTTTTTTGTAAAATCCATAACAGATGTTACCACCTTATCCTGCTTTTTCATCATTTCATTTCTATCTTTCACCCTTGAATCCTCATTTTTCTCCATCTTCTAAAACAATTTGCCAATTTCCACCATAATTTGAGTATGATCATAGGGTTCAGGTGGTGGTGATGATGACGGAGGGACCTCTTCCGCTGGTGCTTTTTCCTTCCTCTTAGATTTCACCACTGGTTCCTCCTCCTTTGCTTTTCCTCTTGTACCTTTATCCATGGTGACAACCCCTAAAAAGTTTTAATGCTGCAACGTATTGTAAGTTTGATACACTCTCCGTTTAAACCTAATCCGATGCAGCCAAAACTGACAACAGTCCCATTAATTCTGTTAAAGCTTGAAAAGAAAAAGAGGTCCAGCAAAAAATTTAATTATTATAATCCACAAAGGAGCAGGAACCAAAAACAACCCAAACAAAAAATATTGTAATCCACAGGAAGCCCGTCCAACTCTCTATTACCTCTCTATTACCTTGCTTCAAAAAATCTGGGAGATCAGAATAGTTATTTGTAATCCACAGGCAGTTATAATCCAAATGCAAAGACTTGATTGAAGTAAATCCAAATCAGGGAAGAAGGAAAAAAATCAATATAAGTATCCAACTGAAGATGAAACACTCCGACAGAGCTCCCAGATAATATACAAAGACCGAGCTGCCTCCATAACTTTGTAGCAAGGCGGAGGAGGGGAAACACTCAGTGAGGGAAGAGGGAAAATTAAAAAAGAAACAGAGATACTTTGTAGCGAGCCCGGAGGCTTATCCGAAGGAGCAGCTTAAAGTGAAAATCTGTCCAAACACCGTTCCCAGACTTCTCTCTTAAAACTCAGTCTCCATTTAAAATCCATCCGCAAACGGCAACCTCAGGCACGGAACGGGACTCTTCTCTATTCCTCTGCTCCTCCAACCAGGGGCTTCACCCAGGGATGTTCTCAAACAAATTTATATCCTTGTCTCAAACTTTCAAATTTACTTTCCATCTACAAACTCCTTTCATCCTCCTCCAAGCCTTCCACAGCTCCTCTCTTTCCCTTCCTCTCAGTGTTGTGCTTTTAATTACTAAGTTTCGTTTTCATGCCTCCACCGCCATTACTCAGCCAGCCCCCTCCTCCTCCTCCTTCTTCACTTTCCCACGCTCTCACCACTTACTGTGACTTCAAAATCTGCTCCGTTCCAACTCTTGCCTCGGCAACCTCCTCAGCCACAATCTTCAAATTACAGCAACAAGGAAAAAAGTAAAGTCTCCGCCATAAACAAATCTTGGAGATCCCGTCCGAACCACAATGCGGATCGAGTGGTACGGCTTGCGCCGCACCTCTCCCCCCACCTGATCCTCGGACTCCGACCTCTGGTCTCCTGAAGGTGCCAGAAAATAATCTTCAATTTCTGAGCCTCGTGCACTTCATTTTTCTGATAATTTTACCTTGCCACTTTGTAAATAACCACTTTGATTCACATTACTGGCGCGAGCCAATCAAAAGTCCGTGCTACTCACCCAGCATCTTAGCCACGCCCCATTTGTCTTTAAAGTCATTTATTTCTACTGCCCGCATGGCGGTCAGTGGTGGTCTCAAGGGTCAGGGATGGAAGTAAGGTCAGCGGGTAAGCAAGGGTCCTTTAATAGGGTTAGGTGAGGTCAGAGGAATAGGGGTCAGAGGAGTAGGGTTACATAGGCAATGCACCACTGACCGCCATGCGGGCAGTGGAAATAAATGACTTTAAAGACAAATGGTTGATCCTGGAGTTATTGGGTCGAACCATCTGAAACTCTCTAACAAAATGGTAGCAGAAGTTTGGTTTGCCCATAACTAACTCCAGAACAAACAAAAATGACCAAAAGAAAGACCCGGATGAACAAAGTGGGGGCCAAGACACGGGCCAGACCCACAGGAGCCAAAGAAGGACCCGAAACTCCGGAACCGGCGACCGCACGACCCCAATCAGTAACGGAAGAGGTCAACCCCGACCGGACCATCGTGGAGATGGACCCAAATGGCCAGATGGAGGCCAGGATCAGAGGGGCACCCACCAAAAGGGACAACCAAGGCGAAATCCCGGTAACTGAAGTCTACAAGGCGATAGCGGGGAAAAGGATGATTTCCATGGCAGAGCCACTGGCCTTGATGAACAACAGAAGCGAACCCCTCATCAATGGTGCGGTAATCTCTACCCCGGGAACCTCCATGGCTGATGACAGGCAAGTCACAGTAGGACCACTTGATAGCAATGATGATGAAGCAACGCCAAAGTGCACCACGGATAACTCCAGGGAACAAGGAAATGAGGACCCAGAAGGGGAGAGTGATACCCCCACAGTTCCTCGAGAAATGAAAGCGTCAACGAAACGAAGCAAAGAACGCCAAGGATATCCATAGGAAAGCCAACAAACGATGAGTGTGCGCACCTGCTGCACAGGAAATTTGGACACATAAGTTTCCCAACAGTCAAGAAAATGCTGGAATGCTCGGAAGGGCTAAAGGTCAAGAGTTGCAAAAACTACCTGGAATGCTCCTTATGCAAAAGCTCCAAGGCAAAGTTTTAACCACAGCCGAAGACATCCACCAGAAGGTCAGACCATCCATTCCAGTTGGTCCATCTTGACCTGGTGGGACCACTCAAGAAGTCCCTAGGCTAGAAGAGATTTTTCTTGACGATAGTTGATGACTTCAGCCGGTACAGCTTCATGTACACCCTCAGGAGCAAGGACGAGACCTTCAGCAAATTCAAGGAATTCTACAAGAGGGTACAAATGCAACACAACACAAACATAAAGCAACTGATGATGGACAGAGGCTCGGAATTCCTGTCCAGAGAGTTTGAGGACTGGATAATCAAGAAGTGGATGCTACACTACAAGACTGCACCATTCTCAGCCTTCCAGAATGGAGTCACTGAACGAAGGAACAGAGCGCTCCAGACCATGATCAGGTGCGCAATAGAAGACGCAGGCCTGAGCTTCTCATACTGGGGGGAAGCACTACTGTACTCCAACTACACACTGAACAGATTATGGTCCAGTGTCATTGGAAAGACACCATATGAAGCCATGTACAACCGGAAACCCAAACTGGCCCACCTTCACGTCTTCGGTGTGCTCACAGATGTGCACATACCAAAGCAGCTGAGAAAAAAGGGGGACAAGATAACAAGATTAAGGTTCCTAGGGTACGAACCAGGTTCGAAGATGTACCGATTCCTAGACCACAACCTGAAGGTGGTGGTTTCCAGATCGGCCAGATTTTATGAACATGCAAACTGGAGCAAAATACACACAAATGAAGTATTGACAAGCGACCCAGAACGTGAAGAAGCCAGAGCACCACTGTCCCCGAGGCCCAGCAGATCAGAAGACGCACCACGTGAAGAAGGTGAGGAACGGCAAACTTGCCAAAGCACCACAGATGTTAGGGATGCTGAATCACCAAACCCTATGGAAACAGTACCTAGAAGGTCAACCAGGTCGCCAAAAACCGAACCCCCAGAGGGCTAGAGGACTACATACTGGGCATAGACACCTACCCCGAATTACCCACAAGTTATGACGACATTACCAAGCTACCACCTGAAGAGCAGGACAAGTGGAGAGCGGCAATGGAAAAGGAGATGGAAAGTCTCAAAGCCCTTAATGTGTACACTCCTGCAAAGGTCTCCGAGGGACAGAAAATGGTAGGAACAAAATGGGTATTCAAGGTGAAACAGCTAGAGGATAAGCAAACACTGTACAAGGCCCGACTAGTAGCCCAAGGTTTCATCCAACGATACCCAGATGACTACGAAGACACATATTCCCCAACAGTGAAACCAGAGAGTGTCAAGGCCGCTCTAGTGATGGCAACCATACTTGGAGAATAAGTATACCAATTCGATGTACAGACAGCATACCTACACACGCAACTAGATAAAGAAATATACGTCAAGGCACCACCCGGCTTTGGATGCAACAGCGGAGAGACATGGCTGCTCAACAAGAGCCTTTGCGGCCTCAAACAGTCCAGCAGGAGTTGGTACGAATGCCTGGCCAAGGCAGTGGGACAATTGAACTTTTTCCCAGTCAAGGACAACAAGTGTGTATTCCTAAGGAAATCACCAGATGGCGTGGAAAAGATCCTAGTCTACATTGATGACCTGTTGTATTTTGGATAAAGCAAGTCCAGATGTGACGAGTTCGCCCAAGGCTTGCAAAGCAAATTCTCTCTGAAAAGTCTAGGAGAAGTGAACAAATACCTAGGGGTACAAGTCTCAAGGATACCTAACGGCTTCGCCATCTTTCAGAAAGAAAAAGTAGCTGAGCTCCTTGGCAAGTGTAACATGTCGGACGCTCATCCATGTGGAACACCCATGCAAACAGACTTCATGAAAAATGCTCATGGGGAGGGAGAGCCCTTCGAAGATATCAGTCTCTACAGATCCACCATTGGATCACTGCTACACATCGCCAACTGGACCAGGCCGGACATTACGCTGGCGGTGAACCTTCTCTCACGCCACTCTGGGGATTCGAAAACCCACCATTGGGTAGCCATCAAGAGGATACCTAAAGGGTACCATGGAGGCAAAACTGCTACTCACTCCTCAGGTAAGCAATGGAATCAATCTTTCATGCTACGTGGATGCTGACTGGGGTGGGTGCACGAAGACCAGAAAAAGCACATCCGGTTACATAGTGATGCTAAACGGCAGCCCTATATATTGGTGCACCTATTAAAGGACCCTTGCTTACCCGCTGACCTTACTTCCATCCCTGACCCTTGAGACCACCACTGACCGCCATGCAGGCAGTGGAAATAAATGACTTTAAAGACAAATGGTTGATCCTGGAGTTATTGGGTCGAACCATCTGAAACTCTCTAACAAACACTTTTACAGAACTCAAGTGTTTTGCATTCAAAACTGTTTTAACTTCACTTTGACATATAGTTGGCATGTAATATATAGGTATTTATTATTTATTTATTAGTTCAAATTTATATTGCTTCCACTCTCCGTAGTGACTCAGGGTGGCTTACAAACAATACATTACAATATGTTGATGGGGGCTCAGGGGGAGGGGCGGCAAAGTCCTAAACTGGCCCTGGCTTCTTCGTCCCCTGGCCACTGGTGTGGTAGCCCAAAAATTAGTATCCCAAGACTGATTATACAGTAGCGGCCATAGGAATCACCCCTCTCATTTTAAAGGCTTCACTTCTTTCAAACCTTGTCCCATTTTAACTCATTCCTCATTCCACTTTTGTTCCATTCTTTCATGATGAAGACTTACTGTATGTATGGCCCCATTATGTTTGCTACAATCTGGAACCCTAGAACATTTTGCTGCCTGAGGCATAGGAAAATATCATTTCTCCACTTGCTATCATAATTAGGTAATGGTGGTTGTTGATTCATACTTTACCCTGGCAAAGGGGTCCTTATCAAACCTGGACCAAGAGTTTAGCTTAAAGAGCTGAGGACAGCTGCTTTCCCTATCAGCTGTAGTTCTACTATACCTAGACGAGTGGTTCCCAATATGGGGCACATGCTTAGGGATGCCATACATACCGGAAAATCGGGAATTTTATGGGTTGAACCTGTCCCGGCCCAGTTCCAAAAAAATAATTGAAAATCCCCGCTTTTCAGACCAAGGGGCGTGCTTGGTTTTAAGGAAAAAATGCGCCTTTTGCTTGCAACAGAATGGTATCTTTATTGAAGCACCAGCAGGTGGCGCAGCTGCAACAGCTTTGGTGGCCAAGGAAGACAGAGAAAAAAATTGCGTGCCATTTTATTGCCCTTAGAGCGGAGCCTCTATTGAAGTCGCAGCAGCAGCAGCAGCTTGCAGAATGAGCAGTCTTTGTCCCAGCTCCTGCAAACCTAGCAGTTCGAAGGCAAGAAATTGCAAGTAGATAAATAGGGAACACTTTGGGGGGGGAGGTAAACAGTGTTCTGTGCACTCCGGTGTCTAGTCATGCCTGCCACATGACCATGGAATATGTCTGCATAAGCAGTCAGCGCTGGCTCTTCAGCTTTGAAACAGAGATGAGCACTGAACCCTAGAGTCGGATATGGCTGGCATTTGAGCAAGGGTGACCTTTACTTCTGTCCCGGCTTTGTGGGAGGGAATTATAGCATCCTTACACATGCCCCACATGGGGATTTCAATTCCCAGAAGCCTAAGTCAATACATTGGCTGATCAGTGCTTTGGGGAATTGACTTAGGTTTCTGGAAATTGAAGTCCAAAAACAAAAGGTTGGAAAACACTGGCCTAGACCTACCTAGGCCAGCCAATTTGGGCCTCAGAATCATTTACAGCAACTAATACAAAGTTCAATGCAGTATATATATCTATATATCTATATATCTATATCTATATCTATATCTATATCTATATCTATATCTATATCTATCTATCTATCTATCTATATATCTATATATCTATATATATATATATATATATATATATATATATATATACACACACACTAGCAAGGGTTGCCCGGCGTTGCCGGGCTTTTCCCCCCGTGTTTTTTAATTAAAAATGAGCCAAAAATTTTTTTTTGCAATAGTGTTACATTGTGTTGGAAGGTTAAATTGTGTTGATTTTTTTTAAAAAATTGCTTAGTCTGTAATTTTAATTTTTTAAATGTTTATTTATGTTAAATTTGTTTGGCTTGGCTGTTATTAACTGTGATCTGCTTTTTTGGTTTTTTTTGAGGATTAATAAAAGAAGAAAGTATGATATAATAACTCAGCACAGGATTTTTTAAAGTTTCTATTGTATTTTATTGACATATATTTGTGATTTGTGTGAAAGTGTGTTTAGTGTAAAAAATTTTACTTGTTTTTTTTTTGGTGTGACCTTTTGTGTAAAATTGTGAATTTGAGTTTTGTTTGGGGCTGTTGTGTGTTTTTGAATTGTTTTTACTATTGTGGCCAGCAGGTGGTGCTGGTAGGGGTTATTGTATTTTGACTTTTGTTTCTCTCCTGGCCTCTGGGTGGAGCTTCTTCTGGTAAGTAGGGTCTTTCTGTATTCATTTCTTTTCCAGTCCTGGTGGAGGTAGCACCTGTTTTGGTAAGTTTGCTTGTTTTCTTTCTTTTGTGTGTGTGTGTGGGCAGGGGGGAGGGGGGGTTGGAGTTTGTATTTTTTGTCTGTTTGTTTTGTTTTTGATTGTGTCTTTGTTTACTTCGTATTGTTTTTGGTGTTTTTGTTTTTGTGTATTTTTTGCTGTGTTTGAGTGTTTTTAGTAATTTTAAAAAAAAATATTTATTTGGTGGTGGGGAAGGTACGTGGTCATTGGGGGTTTGGAAGGGTGGGCTAGGTGGTGGGGAGGGGGGCATGGTCGTTGGGGGTTAGGAAGGGTGGGCTAGGTGGTGGGGAGGGGGGCATGGTCGTTGGGGGTTAGGAAGGGTGGGCAAGGTGGTGGGGAGGGGGGCATGGTCGTTGGGGTTAGTAAGGGTGGGTTAGGTGGTGGGGAGGGGGGCTTTATTGTTTTATGGTGCTTTTTTGTGTGTAGTTGTGAAAGTAGATCGGGGTTTCCCCTTTAATATCAGTGGGTGGGGCTTGCGACCCCCATCTCCGCTTGCTCCCCTGGGGTTGGGAGGTTTGTGGGGACAAAAGAGGTATGTCCCCCCAACTCTTCTGGACCCAGTAGACCAGGCACAGTGGATCGATTCCCTCTCCCCTCCTTAAAACAACTCCGTTTTTAAAGAGTAGAAAAGACGGAGTTTTTTTAAGGAGGGGGGTGGGAATCGATCCCCTCTCCCTGGTGTCCTGAGTCCAGAAGGGTTTGGGAAACATGCCCCTTTTGTTCCCACAAACCTCCCAACCCTAGGGTAGCCAGCGGAGAGGGGGATCGCAACCCCCACCCACTGATATTAAAGGGGAAACTCCAGTTGGGTCCTTCAGACGCCGTGGGTGAGGGATAGAAAGGCGGCTGGTGTGTGTTTGGCTGTGACGCGGTGAGTTGTTTTTCTTTTTAATTTTTCGGGCACCGTTTTCCTCAGCGTTCTGCGTGCTCATGGCGCGCAGGACGCTGGGGCTTGTAGTAATGGGTTGGTGCTTTCTGTTTGTGCTGCGTTTTTTAAAAATGGTTTTATTTTGATTAGCTGCGGCGCTTTTCCGAACGCTGCCCCGTGCGAGAGCCTCTCAGCCTGATTGGCTCTGGCGCGGCGCGGCGCAAGGAATGTTGGGAAGTGAAGTTGTTTCCCTTTCTTCGCATTTGTGGGGCTGTTGCCCCACTGCCGGTTTTTTCAATCCTTCGTTGACCTGCGTACCCAGATCGGCCGTGTGCACGAAGGGTGAGTGCAGGCAAGTAGGGCGAGGCATAGCAACCTATAGCCAGTTCCAACGGTTAACCCTTGGATTTATAGGTTATAGCAAGGGTTGCCCGGCGTTGCCGGGCTTTTTTTGGGGTTTTGTTTTTTTAAAAATATGAGAAATGGCATTGGATGTTTTTTGTTGTATGTGTATTTAAATTAGTTTTTTAAAAAATGTGTTGTTTTTTTATACGTAGGTAGTGTTTTAAACTGCTATTAAAAATTTTGGATTTTAAAAAGAGATAAGGTTGATATATATTTTTTCCCAATAATTGCATTTTTAAAAATAATGTGTTCCTATGTGGTTTTTGGTGATAGGTGTACTTTGGATAAGATTTTTTTAAAAATGTGTAAGTGTATGTTTTTTGTAGATGGTTGTAGATCAATTTGAATTCATTGAGTGTAATATTTCCTGTGGCCACTTGGTGGTGCTGTTGCGTAATGTTTTAATGTTGATTTTGTCCTGGCCTGTGTATTCTTCCTGTTCTTTTCTCATTTCAATTCTGATTCTCGGAGAGGCTGCATGTCTTGGTAAGTTGTGATCTCTGTTTTGTTAGGGGTGGCTTTGTTGTGATTTGTGGGGGGTGGGGGGTTGTGTTTGTCCTTGTTATTTTTGGATTGTTTGTGGAAGATTTTCCTTGTAATTTTTATGTTTAGTATTGTTTTTGCTTTTTTAATGTTGTTGTTTGTGTTTTTGGAGTGGGTATTTCTGTGGGCCGGCCTCGGTGGCTGGGTGGCCCATTGAAATACCATGTGTTGTTAGGCTGGGGTTTTTTTCGCTTGCCGGACTCGTTGTATTATTTACTCCGCCGGCCCATGGTGGGGATGGGGGCATGGTCATTGGGGGTTAGGAAGGGTGGGCTAGGTGGTGGGGAGGGGAGCTGTAGTGTGTTATGGTGCTTTGTTTTTGTGGAGTCATGCTTTGTTTTTGAGGAATCGTGAAAGTAGATCGTTTTTCCCCTTTAATATCAGTGGGTGGGGGCTGCGATCCCCCTCCCCGCTGGCTTCCCTAGTGTTGGGTGGTTTTTTGGGATAAAAGGTGTATATTGGCCCTCCCCTTCTGGACACAGAGGAACAGGCAGAGAGGATCAATCCCCCACCCCCCTCCTTAAAACAACTCCGGTTTTAAAGAGAAGAAAAGACGGAGTTTTTTTAAGGAGGGGTGGTGGGGGATCGATCCTCTCTGCCTCATCTTTTGTTTCCAGATGGGTTGGGGCAATATAGTCCTTTTATCCCCACAAACCTCCCAACAGTAGGGTAGGCAGCGGAGAGGGGGATCGCCACCCCCTCCCACTGATGTTAAAGGAGAAACTCCATTCAGGAGCTTCAGGCGCCGCGGGAGAGTAAAAGAAAGCCGGCTGCTGTTTGCTTGCCTGTGAGCTGTTTTTCTTTTTAACTTTCCAGGCGCCGTTTTCCTCAGCGTTCTGCGTGGGTGCGCAGGACGCTGGGGCTTGTAGTTATGGGTTGTTGCTTTGTGTTTTTGCTGGTTTTTTTAAAAATGCGTTTCTTTCGATTGGCTGCGGCGCGTGTCGGAACGCTGCGCCGTGCGAGAGCCTCTCAGCGTGATTGGCTCTGGCGCGGCGCAGCGCAAGGAATGTTGGGAAGTGAAGTTCTTTCCCTTTCTTGCCGTTTGTGGGGCTGAGGCCCCTGTGCCGGATTTTTAAATCCTTCGTTGACCTGCGTAGGCAATTCGGCCATGCGCACGAAGGGTGGGTGCGGATCAGTAGGGCGACGCATAGCAACCTATAGCCAGTTCCAACGGTGAACCCTTGGATTTATAGGTTAAGAAGATATATATGATCATGTGGCCCGCGTGACTAGATGCTCGAGTGCACAGAATGCTCCAAAGCGGTACCTGTTTATCTACTTGCAATTTATTGCTTTGAAATGCTATATTGGAAGGAGCTGGGACAGATGACGGGAGCTCACTCCGTCATACAGCACTCGGGTCTCGAACTGCTGACCTGCCTACCTTCCAGTCGTCAAGTTCAGCGCCTTAACTGCTAAGACACCACTCAATCCTGGGATGCAAATAAACCTTCTCTTTATACTGACTTGCATAGAGCGTGAGTATTGTGGCTTTGGGAGAAATCTGAATACCCAAGTTTCCAAACCAAATGACAATATGCTGCCCCAACATGTAATATGTTTACATTATCAGGGGCATCTTTACAATGTACTTATATTAAATTTATTGTCATAACTTTAGTAAATGGCAAACATTACTATCCCTTTATGAATATGTATAATTCTTTCTATCTCTTTGTTTGATGTATAATGTTGACAATCACATTTTGGTGGGTGCTCATATCCTTCACAGCATTTCTAGGGTTGCAAACCTTCACCAAATTAATCTGTAGTATCAACTTTTACTATCACACAAAGAGAGAGAAAAGGCCAGAGATCCAAAATTATCATGTTTGGAAATGTGTTTATTCTCTCTGGGACAGAAACAGCAATTACAGACTCTCTCAAGCTGTGTTGTGACTCATGTCAAACTGCAATTTACTGATTTTCCATGAATTATAATGCAACTTCAGAAAATAATGTGACTGGTGCAATCCCTTACAATTTTAATGCAATGCCCTGCATATTTGGGGTATTTATCGCTTTTGTGAACACTAAATATGCCAAGGCAGCAAAGGAAGCAGGATCTTTGTTCAGCTGTTGTTTATTTTTCAGTCCCAATGCATTTATGTAAGCATCTCATTCAGTTTTGCATTGTAAGGAGATGATTTCTCAGGAATTGCTCCTCAGAAAAAGCAGGACGCTGAGAAGGATTGAAGCACCTCGGCTTTGCTTAAAACAATTAAACTAAAAATAAACCCAACTGAACCCTGTGGGACTTATTACTGCTTGTTAGGTATCTTTAAGAGTGTTTAATATTTCCTGATGCTTAGGGCCAGAAAGAGTTAGAAGGTATTGATTTTTAAAAAAATACATCTTCCAGAAAGGGGCAGATTTGCTTCCCCAAGCAAAGAAATGCATATGTTTAAACCCCAATTACAGTTTATTCAAGAAAAAGAAGCTACAAGAAGTGGTAATTTCAGTTGAGAAATAAAAGGAGGCATTTAAGCTCCTCACTCACATTTCTTCACTGGAAATTGTCATCTAGAAGATGCACAACTGTCAAATGTTTTTAAAAGTAGCTTTGGATGTAGAGAATACTTTTGGCAAAATGCTGCTATAAACTAATGAGAGAAAGGTGGCATAAAAATGAGCTAAGGAACAAACCAACAAAATAATGGTCATCTAAGCAGGTAGGAGACTTCTTCTGTGCAATATGTCTCCTATGCATCTAGGCAGTTCACAGCCATACTAGAAATGTTCCTGGCAGTTTTTCAACCATATCTTCCTGAACTAAATAGTCTTGTTTGTTCTCTATACAAATCCACACCCCTGGATCAATCACGCTGTAACTTGGCACACACCTACCTTGCGCCTGCGAGAGCGCCACTGTGGGGGTCCGGCAGCCCATGTATGCCCCTAAATTGATCTGCAAAGGGAAGTATACTTGACAGGAGGGTGTGTGTGTGTCCAAGTGATGGAATAGTGATGCTAATGTCATAGCCCCAGGTAGGTCACCCAATGCTGACATCATCATGATATAATTGAGCTGGCTAATGTCACAGTACCAGGTAGGGATGCAAATGGAAAACATGTATGGGAAGGATAAGTGTGGACTGCTGATGGAGAAGCGGGACGGGTGAGGGAAGAGAGAGACGGAGGAAGAGATGTTACAGTCCCAGGTAAGGATGGATGAGGGAGGCAGAGAGGGGACGGGTGAGGGAAGAGAGAGACGGAGGAAGGGAAGCAGGAGTGACCCACACCTGCCCATGAGGTTGCCATGGGAAAGGCTGGCTGACGGTAAAAAAAAATGGGCAAGGCTGGGTAATCAGCTAGTGCCTCATAAAAACATACATAACATACAAAACTCTTGAAGCTCCTCCATCATGAAATACTGTCAATGTAAAATATTTTTGATATAGCAAAGGATTTGATAAAATTACCCATCATTTTTAGATGGGAAGCTAGTTATATGAGAGCTGGATGATGATACTGATATGGTGGGCTAAGAAGATACTATTTTTGACTGACCATCAAGCTGGAGGGAGATTTCAAGTGGCCCAAGTCCAATGTGTGACTGTCTCCCACATTTTAATCAGTGACTTAGGCAAAAGGATCAAGAATCCATATCAAAATTGTAGATGACAGAAAACTGGGAGAGGGAGAGAGAGAGCTAGGACTTCAGAAGGCAAGAAGAGAAAAATGAAAATGACTGAAAGAATGTGTTTGGCTAAAGACCTGTAAAATAAGATTAATCAGAGAAAAATGCAAAGCTCTGCATTTAAGCAAAATGCTATTTCCATGTTTTAGGTGGCTACTCAGTGGCTTTCAATTTATGCTGACCCTTTGAATTTATGTCCTTCAGAAGGTCCTCTCATTAACAGCTCTACTGTGGTCTAGAAGACAAAGTATGACACTTTCAATTTTATCATTTTTGCTTTAAGAGAAAGTTCAGACTCTTTCTAAAAAAAACCACACACACATTTTTCTCTCTCTGGTGGTTTGTGAATCCATTAAGCTTTTCCCTAACACCACATTCAGACTAAATTGATATTTTTTTCTGGCACTGTTTTTTTCCTTGTCCAGCTTTCATATTCTTATATGTTAATTAAAATATCAACATTCTGGCTGAACATAAATGGATGCTCTTGCCCCTGGTCTCCAGCAACATCATTACACTTAAAGATATTTTCCAGTTCTTTCACAGCTATCTTTCCAAGTCTCAATCTTCTAATTTCTTGGCTTCAATCTTCATTATGATTGATGACTGAACCAAAGTAGAGATAATGTAACAATTTTGTTTTCTTATCATAAAAATTATGTAAGTCTTCTATAATTACAATTTTTAATAATTAAAAAATATTTTTGTCTTCCTAATGCTCAAGAGTATTCTTCTTCTACATTTTCTTCTTTAACTTTCTTCTGGAATTGCTTCAAATTATTGTGATTTTCTTCCACTAATATAAGTATCATCTGCATATCTTCAACTGTTAGTGTTTTTTCCTACCATTTTTTGTTCCTGCTTCATCTGAATCTAATCTGTTGTTGTTGTTGTTGTTTAGTCGCACAGTCGATTCCGACTCTTTGCGACCCTATGGACCATTGCCCGCCAGGCACCTTTGTCTTCCACCACCCTCTTCAGCCCACCCAGCTTTGTGTCCATTGTGTCTACAATATCATCTAGCCATCTCCTTTTTGGCCACTCCCTTCTTCTTTTGCCCTCCACCTTTCCCAGCATCAAGGCTTTCTCAAGTGAATCCTCTCCAGCATTCACTAAAATATGTTCTGCATACTCATTCTTCTCCTTATTGTCCCAGTATTAGCCTCTTCTTCAGTCCTTCCAGGGACTGTGGTGGCTCTAGTGGTTAGGATGCTGAATTTGCTAACTGGAAGATCGGAGTTCGATTCCCAAATACTGCATGATGGAATGAGCACCCATCTCTGTCCCAGCTCCTTCCAACCTAGCAGTTCGAAAGCAAGAAATTGAAAGTAGATAAATAGGGACCACTTCAGTGGGAAGGTAAACAGCATTCCGTCCATGGAAACATCTGCAGACGAAGAAAGCGCTGGCTCTTTGGCTATGAGATGAACACTGGACCCTAGAGTCAGATACTACTAGTTTTTGAGCAAGGGCGACTTTTACCTCAGTTCTTCCTTTTCAGGACAATCAGATGTTATAGAACACCCATTAGTTTTAGGAAGATACAGTAAAGTATACAGTTTTGCATGAGTCACACAGACAATGGCTTTCCTGGAATATATAAAGCACAAAATGATTGTTGAAAAAATTTTGTACACTAGTTGCAACCATATGTACAATATGATCTCTAGTGTCTCCTTCTTTTCTGAATGTAGCTGAACATTGGGTTCTTGTTCCATATATGGTAAAAGTCTCACTTTAAAAATAATGAGCAATGCTTTGCTTGTATTAAAAATTGATGTAATGGTCCTATGGTTGCTACAATGTTTGTGTCACCTTTGATACTGGAATGTATATTGGACATTTCCATTCTGTGGGCCATTGCCTTGTTGTTCAAATTTGTCATCGTATTGTTGTTAGGCATTTGACGATTAAGTCTCTGTAGGTTTAAAAAAACTCTGCTGGTATCTAATCTATTCCTAACGAATTATCTCTCCCAATTGCTTTGAGAACAGCTTTCACGTATAGATGAATATGAATCAAGATTTAGCCAACTCAGCAGGTGAAATTGGGAGAGATGGATCTGAATTTTGGAATTTGTCTTGTAGTGGCCAGAATATTCTTCCTTAACACAGTAAATTGCAGGACCACCAAAACCATCTCCTTACCAAAACCCAGCAAACATGGATTCCTATTTGTGGAGACAGCCACGTGTAATCTGTAGTTCCACCAAGGGCATCTTATTATCAGGGTGAGAGAGCACTTCCTTGTGAAGTCTCAGGATAAGGTACCCTTCATCCCAGTCCACAAGTCACCTGAATGAAGCTACCCTCCAAGCCACACAAGGCGCAAAAGTCACTGTTCTCTAAGTAAACAGGAGATTGAATTGCCAATAACAGAATGGCTGGCCTGGAGCTTGCTCTTGCGTGAGCAGATAAGCAACACCAGCACAGTCACTCTTGGAAATATAAGGCAATAGTGCAGGGTTTCTCAACATTGGGCCTCCAGGTGTTCTTGGACTTCAATTCCCAGAACCCTAAATCAGCACACCTGCTGATCAGGGTTTCTGGGAATTGAAGTCCAAGAACACCTGAGTACCTTTGGTGTTCAGGGAAGCAAGACGATAGAAGCAGCCGTATTCTGGCTAACACAACTTTATTGCATGAAGTACAGTTCGAACACGCTGTAATGGTGGCAATACAACTCCTTTTATACAGTCACTATACATTTGAATATGGGTGCACGGTAGCCTATTGGCTACTGTCGGCGTGACGTCATCTGGAGTCCCGCCCTTCTTGTCCAGGTGTAACCGTGGCGGGAAGGTTTCCCGCGGCTGGGCATGATTGAGGAATTTGTACCATATGAGTTGAATGCTCGCTGCTCCCATCTCTGGTAACAAGCTCGCATTCCAATAGCAGCTGGATACATTGTGTTCTTTACAAATGGCTTGAGTATACATTTCCTGTAGAACCGGTTACATTTAGCTTAAAGACATAACGTAGCAGTTACATTCCATACTATTCCATACACAACAGTGCCCAAGGTTGAGAAACACAGCAAATAGTGGGAAACCCTCCTCATACGTAGCAGTGAAGGTGGCACTGTTTCTCTAGGAGTGCTCACTGTGGAATTGGATGTCCTTGGCTACACCAACTCAGCTGCCAAAGATTTCTATGATGAGGATGGATGAACTAGCAAACTGTTTTCATAGAATGAATGCTTGGCAACTGTGCGTCTATGACTTAGTGGCGTCTTTAAGAAAAACAAGAGGATGTGCGAGGAGTTTTGTGGTTTGTCTGTGTGTTTGTTTTGGGGGACGGAAGAGAACACATGATTAAGTTGCAGAGCAGATTTGAATCAACATGGCTCCAGGGTCGAGTGTTGGCATCTCCAGTTGAAAGGATCTAAATAGCATATAACGGGAGGGCCTGGCTAACAGGCTTGACTTCAGTGAAAGCTTCCCAAGTTCAGATCTGCATCCTCCAGGTTCACCTGTCCAGTTGGCTGCACCTTGGTTCTTTAAAAAACAACAACAACAGATGATAGATAGATAGATAAATCTTAATTGTCATTGTCTTGCACAGAACAACGATGCTTTCATTAAGGTGAATAATGTGTATTTTTCAAAGCCTATTATGACAGACTTTCTCTTTGACGCTGTCTCAAGCGCCCTTTGCGTCCTTCGCAGAGGCTGCACCCCATGCCATTTGGTAGTAAACCTCTGTAAAATCAGTATGACTTACTTCTGAGCAAACATGCGCAGGGGGCTGCCGCACATCTTGAGAAGGCAAAATTAAGACCTAACCCCACCTCAAAATAAGACTTCTTGCCTGCCTCATCCAGCCACCTCCCATGAACCATTTAACCCGCCTGGTGGGCTCACCCGAGGCACCCCCCCATCTCTCTCTCTCCACCCCCCCTGATTTTTCTAAGAAGCTCAATTTCCCTAGTAGCAGATTTAAAAAAAAAAAACGGGGAGGGACCTCTTCTGTCAGAGCCTATGTAGATTAACCTTTCAATTAGCTGTTATCAAGTCCTGTGTTTTATTAGAACCAGTCCCTGCGATCTGCGGCCATTTAGGCATCAAGAAAGGTTTGAGGGTTGTAATTATTCCCCCCCCCCAAATAAATTCTTTGGTAGGCAGGCTGGCGAAGAGGAATTATTAATAATAATAATATCAATTTTCCCCCTACGGTGTGCGAGTGTGTGTATGTGTGTGTTTGAGCGTGTACTCCCTTCTCACCCCCCCCCACCCATCTGAAGGTATTGTGTTTGTATGTTTCTGAATGCTTCAGTAACCCCTCTTTTTTTGGGGGGGGGGTAAGGGACTAAGAAGAGGAGCCTCGCAAAGCAGGAAGAGGGGACACCCCCCCCCAAAGGTATTCATTTTTCCTAATCTGGTTGAGCTTGGATTTTGGGGAGGGAAAGGAGAGTCTCTTTCTCTCTCTCTCTCTCTCCCCCCCCCCGCCCCAAACTCCCACTCCTGGCTGGACTGGCTGCTCCGCGCATTTGGGAAACGGGGGGATGGTTGGAAGGGGTGGGGGGGGGTGGGGGAGAAGGCTCGCGAGTGTTGTTGTGCTCCTGGCTGGCTCGGTCGGCTAGGAGAGGACAGACAGCCAGAGAGGAGCGAGCGGCGGCGGCGGCGGCGATCGCCTGTTTGCTGGAGCAGCGGCGGCGGCAACAACAACAACAACAACATTCCGCAGGCAGGAACCGCTTTTGCAGAAGCATCGCCGAGCGGAGGGAAAAGGCGAGAGGAGGTCAATTTGCAAGATCGGGAGCGGCGTCGGCTTGGGGGGCGGGCGGGGGGCGGCAAGGGAGGGGGGAGGGAAAGGCTGCAGCAGCGCTGAGGTTAGAGTTGCCCATTGATTGCCCTAGGCGTGTGCGCGAGCGAGGAAGGGATGGCGTTTTGCCCCTGGATGGCAAGGCTTGCCCTGTGCTGAACGAAGCCACTCTCTTCTCCGGGGTTCTCCGTGTAACGGCGTCTTGCGGTTACGGGACTTTTTTTAAAAAAAAAAAATCCGATGCACGTGTTTATAAAGGCTTTGGCTGGGATCCGTGCATTGCATTGGCCCTGCTGTGCATTTTGAAGCTGGGGGGGGGGGGCGTGAAGCGCGGATTGGGAAGTCAGTGGCAACAGCAGCAACAGCTTGGGTAGGAGGGCGAGTGTGCATGTTGCTAATCTTCTGGTGCGTGTGTGTTTGCACTGCACACTCCCACCCCTGTAATTGTTCTCTGCAGGGGATGGGCGGGCTACTAGGCGAGTGAGCCCCTTGTGCATTGCATAGAGCTGGGCGTCTTGCGCGCAACGCATCGAAGCGTCCAAGGGTGGGCATATGGTTGTGCAGCAGTGCTTCTCAACCTTTGGTTTTTGGGACTTCAATTCCCAGAAGCCTAAGTCAATTCCCCAAAACGCTGATGAGCCTAAGTACTGGCTTAGGCTTCTGGGAATTGGAGTCCAAAAACCAAAGGTTGAGAAACACTGAGCTGCTAGAGAATCGCTGTCCCCCTCCTAGTCTAGGGTGGTGCAGGGATTGCGGCGGCTGTTGTGCCAGGCACCACCTCAGGGAGGGAGCAGGGAGGGTTTTTATGAGTCATAATGAGAGCATGTTTGTTTCAAATCTTGCCCGACCGGACGGCTCGCCAAAAGGCTTCGCGGCACGTGGCGTGAAACTGAAATACTGTACTTGAAGCGGCGCTTTTATTAGTGTGTGTCGCGCGCCCTTCCGCTCCAGGCGCGGCTGAGAGTTCCTCCTCCTCCTCCTCCTCCCCTTTCGCGGCGAGCCCACCGCGGGTGCTTTGCCAGCTAGCGAAGTTCAGCGGCAGGACTGAGGGGAGGGGGGCGGGTAACAAGGTTTGATGGATGGCTCCGGCGGCCTATTAAAAAAAAGCTCAATTTGCACCCTTCCATTGCATCCACGGAGGTCCATGATTGCATCCCTTTTTCTATGTCATTGCCGACCAATGAACGCCGAGGACGGTCAAGGGAGGTTGGTGGGAGGGCCTGGCAAAGTCTTTGCCAAGAGCGCTTCCCCCCCCTCCTTGAGGACTGAGGTGGGAGGATAGAGGAGTGATTGACAGCGGTTACCTGCCAATGGTCGGCTCTAGTGGGCGTGCCGGAGAGGGAGGGGGCGGACTTTGACGGTTGATGGGCAGGACTCCGCGGCTAATGAGCTCAGTTGTCTCACGGGGGGGCGGGGCTCCGATACGCTGCACAACAAGGGGAGGTGGGACGGGAGCGAGGCCGTAATGAGCCTTACCTTGGGTTGTCATCTAGTGTCATTTCAGATGCGCTGTGAATGGGTCTGGGTGGGATAAGGCGAAGCAAAATGGCGGCGGCTTAAGAGGCGAGCAGGGGGGCGGGGGAGGGGAAGAGCCGTGCTTGGCCAGGAAGGAAGAAGCAATGCACACGCACTAGGAGGCACCGGCAGGGGGCGCAGCGGCGACATTTCATTATCATCATCATCATCTCCGGGCGGTGTGGCTTCTCGCCTTGGGTCAGGGGGCCGCCGAGGGTGGGGTCGTGAAAGAGGGGGAGACCTCCTCCACAGAGTGTCTCGAAGTTGCTAGCTGGATAAAGGTCTCCCTAGCTGGAAAGCCAGTCGTGTCCGACTCTAGGGTTCGGTGCTGATCTCCAGTTTGCAGCCAAAAGAGCTTGCGCTGTCTGTGTGTCTGCAGACATTTCCCTGGTCATGTGGCAGGCACGACTAGACGCACGGGCCGCTGCCACCTTTCCCGCTAAAGCGGTACCTATTTATCTGCTTGCAACTTCTAGGGTTTCCAGGCGCTGGGACAGAGATGGGAGCTCACTCCGTCGTCGTGCAGCAATCGGGTCTCGGAACTGCTGACTTTCCATAGCCCCAGTCCGATCTCTGAGCCGAATAAAGTGTTACCGAGTTTAACCTGACTATTGCTGGTGAAAGTACTTTTTTGTTGCGGACTCAACATTTGGCGACAAAGGTGGAATGGCTGCTGCCGCCCGGATCCTCCATCGGGCCATGCGACATTGCCAAGCCGGAGTCATGGCCCATGTATGAGATCCAGTTCGAGAATTTTATAGTCGCAGGAGAGATCGAGGATGCCTGGTGACAGAAAGCCGTGTTCCTGGCCCACTGTGGGTTGCCCACGATTGAGCTGGCCGGTCACCTACTGCTGCCGCGGGCGCTGAAAGATGCCTCTGTCGTGCAGCAATCGGGTCTCGAACTGCTGACCACCCAGTAGTCAAGTTCAGCGTCTTTAACCACTACAGCTGGATAGGACCAATCGATACACACCTGGCGTCTGCCTGTCCCACAATTTCATCTAGTGTTTTTGCTGCCAGTGGTCTGTTTGCAAAAAGCCTTGGGATGCAAGCCAGCGTGGACTTCATTTTCTTAGTGAGGAATTGGACCAAAGCCCTTTTTTCTTTCTCGCCTCTTTAATGAAAATCCTTTCAACCCAGAACAATTTCTGACACAAAATTATTATTATTATTATTATTATGAAAAGGGATAAAAGGAAGCCCCTCTAGATTGCCATGAGAAAGGAAAAGAGAAAGCAGTCCTGTGGGATTAAAGCAATAACAATTACATATACTGTACCTCCCTATACTTAATGGTTAAGATGCTGAACTTGACGACTGAAAAGCCAGCACTTCGAGACCCGAGTGCTGCATGACAAGAGTGAGCTCCAGTCCTCTATCCCAGCTCCTAGCAGTTCAAAAGCAATAAATTGCAAGTAGATAAATAGATACTGCTTTGGCGGGAAGGTAACAGCATTCTGTGCACTCCGGTATCTAGTCATGCCTGCCACATGATCATGGAAACCTGGTTATAAATGGAGACAGGGACTGCATCTTGGAGTCGGATGTGACTGCCTTTCGAGCAAGGGAGACCTTTACCTCATCTCCCTAAAGCACTTAGTGCACTCTCTAGTCTAGGCAGTTGACAGGTTAATAAGCATTTTTGCCCCCAACATGCTAGGTAGTCATTTTGCTGACCTCCAAAGAATGGAAGGCTGAGTCAACCTTGATCCCCTTGGGAATTATACATTTCTGGCTCCTTCAAGGCTTCCTTGGGGTCCTTTTCATCTTGGGGAAGCCTTTGGGGTGGAGTCTTAATCGACTGAAAGTTGCTGGTGGTAAAATGTGGTTTCGAACATTAAAGGCGCTGGAACTTTTGAAGGACATTGGATACTTTAAATTATTGGAATATGGCTGCAGCTAATGATGTTATCTTTCTTACAATGCAACATTTTGTAAAAGTTTCAACCAACATACTACTATTTTTAAAAATAAAACAGTGCTTGTGAGACATTAAACAGTTTCCATTTTATGTAGTCCTGTGTTATTGTTGATAAGCCACTTTTCATAATAATGGGCCTGTAAGAATTCTTAGACTCTGTTGATTTCATAAGCTGAATCACTTTCACATTTTCCACAACACATGTAATCTATGGAATATATTGGCAGCAGTAAACTGCTTATGAAAGTAATGCAATAATAAACTTAAATAAGCTTATAAATTTACAGCTATGGTTGCTTCAATAAATTAGTCATTTCCATGTTTTTTATCAGTGTTATTTAACTTGCTGGCAAGCCAAGTAATAAATAATTTGACAGGCTAAGTGTTTTTTGTACGCATACCTATTATGGGTCAAACCTATTTCAAAGTGATAGAACTTTCTTTAGGGCAGAAATGCGCAAGCTTGGGAAAATAAGGACCTACAAAGAGGATATCTTTCCCTATATTTCTGTGTTCTGGAATTTCAATATTTTACTTCTGAATAAACTCGCATACAGGTGAAACTTGAAAAATTAGAATGCCATGCAAATGTTCATTCATTTCACTTAAAAGGTGAAATAAATATATGAGATAGACTCACTACATGCCAAGCGAGAGATGTCATGCCTTAATTCGTTATAATTGTGATGATCATGGCGTACAGCGTTCATGAGATTATGTGATGATTATGGGGTACATGAAATTGGGGTTTTGGGGTTTTCATAAACTAAACCATAAGTATCAATATTATAACAAAGTAAGGCTTGACTATCTCGCTTTGCATGTAATGAGTCTTTCTCATATATTTGTTTCACCTTTAAAGTTACATTACTGAACTGAATGAACATTTGCACGATATTCTAATTTTCTGAGTTTCACCTGTACATTGTGTAAGTTTATGGAACCGTTTGTGCTTATCAGTTCTCAATGATGAAATAAACAGCTTTGTGAAAATATCAATCTAGCTCATAGATTCTTAACCTGTGGCCCACGGCACCATTTCATGTGGCCCACCACCACCTCCACTATACCAGAAAATGCCATATGGTGGAGGAAGGGCAAAAATGGCTGTCCAGTCCCTGAAGCTGTCTGAGGGAGCATAACCCAGCCTCCGGCTTTAAAAGGTTGAGAACTCCTAGTCTAGCTTGAAGCTACTACGAATGGTGCAAATTCTATAATGTGGTTAATTATGAAAAATTCTAGAAAAGTGTTATGATGCCTTTTAGGAAATCTATGTGTGTAGGTGTCCATAGTTGGATTAATGTCTACAGTTCTGATCAGTACAGCTGTGCAGGGATGTCGTAGAGAAGGAGAAATATTTGGAAAGAGGCAGAAAAGGTCAAACAAAATGATCTGTGTGTAGGAACTAGACTCTTGAGAGGAAAGTTTAGAATATCTGGGGACCTTCTAGCCTAGGAAAAAGGTACAAAGATGATAAAGATATATAAAGCCATAGAGAGAGTGAAAAAAGTAGGAAGAAATTTGCTTTGGAGTTTGAGCAGGAGAGTGCTCGGTGTCTAGTCATGCCTGCCACATGACCATGGAAACGTCTGCAGAAGCAGACAGCGCTGGCTCTTCGGCTTTGAAACAAAGATGAGCACTGAACCCTAAAGTCGGATACGACTGGCTTTTGAGCAAGGGAAACTTTTACCTTTACCTTATATTCCTGTTGGCTTCCCATAGGCATGTGATTGGGTTCTACATGAGTTAGCTTTGGTGATTCAAATATGGATTCACTGACAGCGATGCTTGTGGATTGTAAGTGTGGCTCTCAGTTTATTTTAAGCAGATTTCTAAGGTTGTGTGGAAGTTTTGGAATTCCTGGATTGTAGCAATAGCTCTGGCTAAGCTTCCATGCATGACAATTTATTGAACTTTCCTCAGTTTTCCGACTATAGGAAGTTTGAAAAACACAGTGTAATAGCTTAATGGGTATGGATAGACTTACTTGAAAACTGGAATAAAAGTTGATTGTAAACATCTTCCACTTGTCTTTGATGCATATTTCAAAAATCACTGTTATATTTGCAGCCTCTGTTTTTATAATCTTGAGAAATGTGCTTTCGGGGTAATGCCTTGGCTCTTAGAAGCCTAATCAGACCAGTAGACTTGACTTTGGAGTCCCTGCACAATTACAGGATAAAATTGTGATCAGTGAGAGTTGGCATGCGTAGAGGTGGAACTACAGATCTTCAGATCATAACCTGTAAGTTCAGAAATAATTGAAAGTAAGTACTGTATGCACAGGCATAATGTGCATTAACTGAGAGAATATGTTTAAGTCTTGACAGTTATGTAAGTGGACACTCAATGATTACAATCATGTAGTGTTTGTAACACTAAGGAGCAAGGAAGAGATAAAAATTGATATTTATCATTTCAGAGGTGTATATCTGGCATGTGAATGTTGGAGGAGTGAGGCATTTTCCTTTGTATCATGCAAATTTTCAAAAGTAACTTTCAATGTACAGGCTAAGCATAACTGATAGAGATGCATTTGCTTTACTAAAGAAACATTTGTGCTTTTAAAAGAGTTCTGGTAGTATATTAAGACTAACCATGTTTTCTTAAACACCTCCTATAGGCTTCCGTGAAGACCTTGAGATACTTGCATCACCCATAAGGAAAGGCTCATTGAATTGTAGAGATGTCTTCCATATGTTATAATAGAATAATCCCATATTGGTTGATGGACTCCCAGCTCCACAATGTTTGAATTTTTCTTTTGTAACTAGTGTCCTAAGAATGAATGGATTTTTGAACTGGCACTATAGAGCATGAAGAGACTTCTGTTCTTATGGTGAATGCTTCTTGGAAAGGTCACTAATCGGATTAGAGAAGAAATCTATGGGTGACTCCTGTTCTTGGGAAATTATTGGTCAGCCATGGTAAAACTTGCCAACCCACTTTATACAGAGTGGATTCTCGAAGCAATACAAAAAGTTAAAAGACAGAAGCAGAGACCATCAGAAGAAAGAATTTGTCATGCTGTCTGTGCATCTCATGGGCTAGATAAAAAGACTGTTTCAGAACAGCTGGAACTAAGTGTACAAGATGGCTCTATTCTCAAAGTTACCAACAAAGGCCTTGCTTCCTACAAGGACCCAGATCATCCTGGGCGTTTTTCGTCTGTTAAACCCGGTGATCTTCCCAAATCTATTAAGGGATATAAGGGAACTTGCAATGAGCTTCGGAATGTGGATTGGAATAAACTTTTGCGTAGAGGAATTGAAGGACTCCAGGAACCAAATGGCTCTTCCCTCAGAAACATAGAAAAATACTTGAGAAGTCAACATGATCTTGCAAGTATTTTCAACAACCCCGTGTTTCAGAGAAGATTGCGATTGGGGGCCAAACGTGCAGTAAATAATGGGAGATTATTGAAAGAAGGACCTCAGTATAGGATGAACTATGGCAGCTTGGAAATCAAAGGAAGGTCTAAATATAGTTCATTTGCAGTGTCCCTCCCACCTGTCAGCCTTTTGCCTCATGAAAGAGATCAGGTAAGTGTTATTGTATCAGTTCATGCATGTTGATCTATAGTGTGAATTTTTAAGATCATGCTCTTAATATGTGGAGAATTAATTCTACTTTGTACTATTAAGCTTGGTTGATTCATTTAGGGAAGTTACACTTAGGATATTTTGAAGCGTAAGTAACAGTCTGTGTATTGAGAAAAGCCTGTGTTGAATGCATACCTATTGAATGATACTGAGGCATTTCTGTATTTTATCAGTGAAAACTAATGTAAAGTTCAGATTTCTCCTCCAGAATAAAAATGTGTGAGCCTATAGGCCAGTAATGGCGAACCTTTTAGAGACAGAGTGGCCAAACTGCAACCCAAAATCCACTTATTTATCACAAAGTGCCAACACAGCAACAGGGGAGGGAGGAAGTGCTCCCATTGGGCTGCTGGGCAGAGGGGTGGGGTGAACTCTGTGCTGGGGGAGGGAGGAAGTGCTCCTATTGGGCTGCTGGGCAGAGGGGTGGGGTGAACTCTGTGCTGGGGGAGGGAGGAAGTGCTCCCATTGGGCTGCTGGGCAGAGAGGCAGGGCAAACTGTGCTGGGGTGACTGCATGGGTGCCCACAGAGAGGGCTCTGAGTGCCACTTCTGGCATGCGTGCCATAGGTTCGCCACCACTGCTATAGGCAAACTATAGATGTTGTTGTATGGTTGGAAAGTGATTGGAATCTAGCTATATAACTCTTTCTACTCCAGAGCATCCTTTTTTGTTTTTGGGATATTACATTTGCTTCCAGATAAGGAATTTAATGATGTTCCATATTCTTAAATACTGACCAGAGTTGCTGATCTCCCTGTGAAATTTAAGAAACCGTTGGAAGACAGCAGCAGCAGCAGCAGCAAAAAGAAATACAGTGAGGGAATCCTTTGGCATTTTCCTATAGACAAGTTCTAATTTTGAAAGTTTTGAACCAAGGTATTATGGTAGGATTAGGTTTTCTATTCCATTTCTTGCCACGATAAGGATATCATTTCTGCAGATCACCTGGAAACTGTGGTATTATCAGGTTGGCTGAATCATGTACATGTTGTGTGTAACAAAATCACCAATGTAACTTTTTAACATTCTTCTGGACCACTGTGTTGAATCTACAGCTGTTCTTATGTTAGGTCTCCTGCCTTTCCCCCATTTTCATCCTCCTTCTCCTCCTCCTCTTTCAATTACTTCTTAGGCCAGAGTTTCTAGAATACTTTGAACATCATAGCCAGTATTTCCAAGTTCTAGCAACCTTTACAGGATTTATTAATTAAATAATTAAATAGTAGCAATGCAGAAGATATATATGGATTTCACTATTAAATCTAAAGCTACATATGTGTATGCAGTCATTCCCCCCCCCCCCCCAATTCCTCTAAAAAGTCTGATAGAACTGAAGGGTTTTACATTTGACAGTATTACACCAGTAATACTGGTGACTTCATTTGTTCTTGCAGGAGAAAGATGCATAATCTACTATTCACTGACTACTTTGCAAAAGATTGTGCAGTAGAGAGAAAGCTGAGAAAGACCTGCCATGGCCTTGTAAATTTTCGGCTGTAGGAAACTGTAAGATCTAATCTGCAATACATAACAGGTTGTGCCTATATTTAGGTGTTTAGAATTCCTCTTTATTGCTTTTAAAATGACAGGATTTTGAAAACTGGCATGATTCACCCACTTAATCTCTTAGTAAAGTTTGTTCTAAAATACAAATGTGTGGACATAGATGCAGATGTATAGTCTCATTACATTTTGGGTTAATTTTTCAGTTTAAATCACTTCCTCTGTTTGCCATTGAAGAGGAATGAATACAATTTAGTCTCAGAATTGTTGAAAGTTTGTAGCTGTAGTCTTGTTATAGAATTCATCCATCAAAAACATCATTGTCAAAAAAATGGTCCTAAGGCAGTGATGGCGGACCTTAGCACTCCTGGTGTTCTTGGTCTTCAATCCCCAGAAGCCCAAGCCCCTGTGTAAACCCATTTGTGTGGCTACACAGGGACCTGGACTTCTGGAAATTGAAGTCCAAGAACACCTGTAGTGCCAAGGTTCACCATCATGGTCCTAAGGTGTTTTGTGTTTGCTTTTTGGCTTGTCTGTTCTATATATTCTTTCATCCTCGAAAAAATTTGCTGCTTTATGAGGCAGCTACATTCATAAAATCCTTTTTTTAATTTGGTGGAAGTTAGTTGTTCAGCAATGTTGCATGGAAAAGCTTTCTTCATATCAATGTTTGTTCATTATCCTGGACTGCCTCTCACACTACAGTATTCCCAACCACTATAGCTGTTGGCTGCATTAACTGAGGGTGTTGAGGATAGTTAGTCCAACAGGAATCCAGCTGCAGAGCACAAACTTGAGGGAATGTTAACGTAAAATGTTATTTGTGCCCTTCCATAACCTCTTGTGACATTGTCCATTAAATGTCCTTTGCTTAATTGAAAGTGTCTGGGTAGGATTTCTTGATAATATAGTTATTGGATGTATGTACTTTAGTGTTGAGGTACTGTATAAACCAGGAGTTCTCAACCTTTTTAGGCTGGGAGTCGGGTCATGCTCCCTCAGATAGCTTTGGGGGCTGGACGGCCATTTTGCCCTTCCTCCACCACATGGCACTTCCTGGTGTGGTGGTGGTGGCGGCGGCACATGAAATGGTGCCGCAGGTTGAGAATCCCTGGTATAAACAATGTCATAAATGATCCCTTGTGGGAAAGAGAAGGTCTGCATCCTCAGACCAGTGCAGCCCTCTTTTCAATGGCAAGGAGGAGGAAACCTTAAAAGATGGAGGGTGGTCGAAATTAGGCTTAGAGTAAGCAGTCATTGAATGATTCTTTCAGCAGCGAAGGTGCATGATGTGTTATCCCTGAAAGGACCAATGTAAGTGGGCAGATTTTGTGCTGTAATCAGTCCAGGCTATGTTTTAGATCAGATTTAGATGATTATATTTTGGAATATGCAGTTTAGAATACATACCTACATCTACAACTCCTAAACTGTTTAGATTTACAGCAAAACCCCGATTTACGTATGCCTCTACTTACATAAAATTCAACTTACGTAAGTTTAATTGCATAAATCACGTTCTGATTTATGAAAAAAAAAGAGTTACGTAAGGGGTTTCCTGGTGTGTTTAGATTTTAAAATGGTGTTGCCACCATTTTAAAAGCTAAAATTCCACCCTGCACCACCCACCCCACTGCCGAAAGTCGCAAGATATCACTTACCGTGGAGGCAGCGGTAGCAGCAGGGAGGATTTTCTGCAGTCCCTGCTTCTGCCGGGACTGGGAGAGTGCAGGGGGAATATCTGCTCCCTTCCGGCATGAGTTTTCTCCAGGGTGTGTGCTTTAGTTGTAAACGCGCCTCGGAGAAGAGCTTAAAAGGTGTGTGTGTGTGTGTGTGTGTGTGTGTGTGTGTGTGTGTGTGTGTGTGTGTGTGTGTGTGTGTGTGTGTGAGAGAGAGAGAGAGAGAGAGAGAGAGAGAGAGAGAGAGAGAGTGCCTGCCTTTAAAATCTCAGCCACTAGGGGTGCAAAGCATGATTTTCCATAGGGATGCATTGAAAACCAATTTCAAGCCTGTTTTTCCCCCAGTGCATCCCCTTTACGTAAAGCCTCTATTTACGTAAGAAGCTACGGAACAGACTTTTTACGTAAATTGGGGTTTTACTGTACTTTTATTTGTTGCATTACCAAAAGACTTTGAATCACTGCGACTGAGGTTCCCCATTGTCCTTTTGTGGGTTAGGTCTGAGAAACTGATGCCCTATTGGCCTTTTAATGCATGTGAGAGCCTTGTCATGGTGCGGGTGCTTGAGCGGTCTAACTAGGCAGAGTTGCCCATCTCTTGTCAATGATGTTAGGCTGGGACTAAACCTCACCAGAGCATCGTCCGTTGGATCCCTTGGGCAAGTTGAAAGCGGAGGGCACACGTCATAGTCCACCTAGCCAGCAGGTGACATGATAGCCAAATGGCTAAAAACCTGCATGCGAATGAACTTGATTTCTTGGGTCCATTTGTGTGTGTAGAATGTCGTTGTGGAGATGTCTACGCAGACTCCTTGATGAATAATGACTCCAAGGTATCCAAGGTTGATGCAACTGTGTTTGTTTTTCACAATGGTATGCAAAAGGACTATTGGTGTCTTTGGCCCAAACACCAGAATCTTCTTGCACAGTACGTTTTGCTATGCAGGAAGAGGAAAAGCTGTATAACAGCAGCTGTTATAGTTGAAGACAGATGCCAGCACTAGCATGAGTGGATCAGTTGTTTTGTTTATGTGCTATACTATTTTGGTAGTAAATGTGCAACAAGGGCGCAATCACGGCATCCTTCTGGAACGGCTCCGAGGATTGGGAATCCAGGGCACTGTGTGGTCCTGGTTTTCCTCATTTCTGAGGGGTCGGACCCAGTCGGTGTGGTTGGAAAGTGAGAGGTCCAGTCCTAGGCCCCTCAAATGGGGGGTGCCTCAGGGCTCGGTGCTCTCTCCTCTCCTATTTAACATCTACATGAAGCCGCTGGGTGAGATCATTCGTTCCCATGGGGTGCGGTACCATCAGTACGCGGATGACACTCAGTTGTACATCTCAGCCCATGGGGACCCCAGTGATGCCATCAAAGTCCTTTCCAGGTGCCTGGAAGCTGTTGGGGTCTGGATGGGGGCTAACGGGCTACAACTGAATCCCAGCAAGACTGAGTGGCTATGGATAAGGGGTCCTGCGTTAACCCGGGAGCTACCATCTTTGGTTCTGGATGGGGCTATTTTGCCCCAGACAGACCCGGTGCACAACTTGGGGGTCCTCCTGGATTCGCGGCTACTGCTAGAAGAACAGGTGGCGGCTGTGACCAGGAGGGCTTTCGCCCAACTTCGGGTGATTCGCCAGTTGCGCCCACTCCTGGACCGGGACTCCTTGCTCATGGTCACTCACGCTCTGGTCACCTCCAGACTAGATTATTGCAATGCGCTCTACATGGGGCTGCCCTTGACGACCATTTGGAGGCTACAGCTGGTCCAGAATGCGGCAGCCAGGGTGGTGATGGGGTGTGGGCGTTATGCCCGTGCTTTGCCACTGCTCCGGGAGCTGCACTGGTTGCCAGTTTGTCTCCGGGTGCAATTCAAGGTGCTGGTTTTGACCTTTAAAGCCCTATATGGTAGTGGGCCGGGTTACCTAAGAGACCGCATCGCCCTGAGGACGTCTGTCCGTTCAACCAGAGCGGACCGGAGGGGCTCTCTAATTGTGCCATCAGCCAGAGGGGCTCGCCTCTCTGGCACAAGGAGGAGAGCCTTCTCTGCGCCGGCCCTCTGGAACCTCCTGCTAACAGAGCTACGTCTCCGGACGGAATTGCTGCCTTTCAGAAAAGAACTTAAAACCTGGCTGGCGGGTCAAGTGTGGGGTGCAGGTGGAAGGGTAACCTCCATTGGGTGGTTGGTGTAGAAGAACTCTTCCCCATGGTGCCTTTGGATCCTGCAGCCCTTGTTTTTAGGGGGTGGGTAGTTTTAACTGTTTTTAACATGTGTTTTTTAATTTTTATTGTGAACCGCCCTGAGTTGGCTTTGGCCGAGTGAGCGGTATATAAATGTGACAATTAAATTAAATTAAAATTAAAATTAAAAGTTGGTTCTTTATGTGGTAGTCTAAGAAACTGGTGATTTAGAATGTATCTAATGTAAAAGATCTTCCTAGACTTATGCTCCAGGTTTCCTTGGTAGATTTGTGCTCCAGATTTCCTTGATAGATCATGGCCAAGAACCAAGTTCTATACAATTGGACTAATTAGAATTTGAATATGTTGATCATAATTGGCTAGCGTCCCATCACTTAGTACCTTGTGGCTCTTATTCATTTCAGTAATCAACTGATGATATGATGCGACATGAGGTTGCCTAGAGAAAGAAGTCAGAAATCCCACTGAACAAGATTAAAGAAGCTCTTTGGATCCCAGTTGATGCTTTATAAGACTGAGTTTGAAAAGTTCTTATGAAAACAAAATAAAGTATATATAATTAAAGTTGTTTAGTTCGTGAATGTTCTTTTTAAAAACTTAAAGTCCCTAATATTAACAGTAAATCAATCTGTCAAGTAGAATGTGGTTCATAAAATTTATTTCATAATAAAGTTGTTCTTATAAAATGTATAAAGTTCAGCAAAATATCATGACCACAGTGCTGGAAATTCTTGTGGTCTTTTTAAGTGGGTGGTCTTTCTTAGTTTCACCATTGTTTGTTGACTTTTTGCAAAGGTGGTCAAAAGAGACCTGATAATTACTTCTAATGCTTTTATGGCCATGTATCTGCTACTTAAGTCTAAGATTCTTGCAACAAAATTTGGATTCACAGCCTGTATACATTGGCACATCATTTTGTTCTTTTAATAATTTTTGCTATGGTGTGGTTCGACTCAACTTACAGCGTCCACCCGTGTTTTGAATTAAAGCTCTTTGTCTCACATCCTTTTACTGCTGTCTCACTATTTTCTGGCATATTGTTTTGACTGCAGTTATTTTGGCATACTGCTAATTATTCTGTTCTGTAGCTCATGTAGAGGGTTAATTCACACCCAGGTAGAGCTGTGGGTTGTGTTGTCAGAAGTGACAACCCTGTGATGTATGCAGTAGGTTGTGGCATTAAAATGGACACTGGAAAAATTCCTTCCTATTCTTTTGAGTCTAATTTTTTATTAGTTCCCTAATTGAAACAGTGCGATTCTAGGGGAAATTTGCTAGGCAAATACATCACTGTTTTGCTATGTCACTTACTTTATTTAACAACAACAACAACAAAAGGGGAAGTTGCCTTGGTCCATTGAATGATGCCTGTCATTGCTGGAGCTATCTCCTTACACCAAAGAATTAAGCCAGATAGAAATAACCAGGGAGGAGGTCCTTGCATGTCTTGTTAAACTAAACACTAACAAATCACCAGGACCAGATGGCATCCATCCACGAGTTCTCAGGGAACTTAAAGATGAAATTGCTGATCTCCTAGCCAAAATATATAATCTTTCCCTCAAATCAGGCTTTGTGTCTGATGACTGGAAGGTAGTGAATGTAACACCAATTTTCAAAAAAGGATCCAGGGGTGATCCAGGAAATTACTGACCTGTCAGTTTGACATGTGTCCCAGGTAAAGTGATGGAAACCATCCTAAAAGATAGAATTAATAGGCACATAGAAGAGAAGGCGCTGCTAAAGGAGAGCCAACATGGCTTTTACAAGGGCAAATCATGCCTCACTAATCTGTTGGAATTTTTTGAGAGTGTCAACAAGCATGTGGATAAGGGGGATCCAGTTGTCATTGTTTATCTGGACTTTCAGAAGGCTTTTGACAAGGTCCCACACCAAAGGCTCTTGAATAAACTTACCAGTCATGGAATAAAGGGACAGGTCTTGTTCTGGATCAGCAACTGGCTAAGGGACAGGAAACAGAGGGTAGCACTAAATGGACACTTCTCCAAGTGGAGGGAAGTAAAGAGTGGGGTCCCCCAAGGTTCAGTACTGGGACCCCTGCTTTTCAACCTCTTCATAAATGATCTAGAGGTAGGAGTAAAAAGCAAGGTAGCCAAATTTGCTGACGACACTAAATTATACAGGGTAGTGAAAACCGTGAGAGATTGTGAGGAGCTCCAGAGGGATCTCTTGACACTGGGGGAGTGGGCAAAACAGTGGCAAATGAGCTTCAACATTAGTAAGTGCAGAGTGATGCATGTTGGGGCAAAGAACCCCAATTACATTTATAAACTGATGGGGTCTGAACTCTCTGTGACAAACCAGGAAAGGGACCTTGGTGTCCTGGTGGACAACTCAATGAAGGTGTCAACCCAGTGTGCCTCAGCAGTGAAAAAAGCAAACTCAATGCTAGGGATCATTAGGAAGGGTATAGAAAATAAGTCAGCAAGTGTCATTTTGCCTCTTTATAAATCTATGGTGAGGCCCCATCTAGAATACTGTGTACAGTTCTGGTCGCCATACCTCCAGAAGGATATTATGGAGCTGGAAAAAGTGCAGAGGAGGGCAACCAGAATGATGAGGGGACTGGAACACCTACCTTACCATCTGAGGCTGCAACGGTTGGGCCTCTTCACTCTTGAACGACGACGTCTAAGAGGTGACCTGATTGAAGTTTATAAAATCATGCATGGTGTGGACAAAGTAGATAAGGAAAAACTGTTTTCCCTATCGCATAACACTAGAACTAGGGGACACTCCATGAAACTTTTGGGTACTAGTTCTCAAACAAATAAGAGAAAGTACTTTTTCATCCAGAGGATTACTGGTCTGTGGAACTCCCTGCCAGAAGAAGTGGTGACAGCTGTCAGTCTTGACAGCTTTAAGAAAGGATTAGACAAGTTCATGGAGGACAAGGATATCAATGGCTATAATTATGGATACTTAAGGACAACCTCCGGGTTGGAGAGATAGGCAGGATATCTCTCAATGCCATTTCCAGGGAATCCTAAACAGGTGAAGGCATCTGCTTGAGAATACCCTGAAGCAAATGGTGAGCCACTGTGTGAGACAGAATGCTGGACTGGATGGGCTGTGGCCTGTTCCAGCAAGGCTGTTCTTGTAGGAATCGGGGCCGCTAGGACGGCCGTTAGGGCAGTATAAAAAGCAGGACACATGCGTGCATTGCTCTTGTGGGTTTTGCATGAAGTGAAGAGTGTTTAGAAGTGGTTTTGAGCACGATTTTGGATTTTTTTGGATTTTTTCATTAGAATTTTTAGAAGCATTCCTGGGATTTTTGCAGCATTCTTCAGGTTCTATCAGGGTTGTTTGACTTGTTTTTTTGTAATGTATTTAGCCTTTAGACAATGATTTCTTAAAGTTCTGTCAGTTTCCTGTCTGTTTCCTTGACTTTGCCCTGAAGTTTGTGCTGTTACAGTACAATGTATCTCTATGGAAATGACGTTGTACGTGGCATCGCAACAAGGATTTGGACGTTGTATGAGGCATCGTGGCTAGGATTTTGCATGCCTCATACAAAGTCCAAATCTGTATAAAGTCCAAACTTGTGGAACCAAGTTTGGACGTTGTATGAGGTATCACTGTATTTAATTTTTTTGGTAAACAAATTCCACTAGTGCATTCACAATGTCATAGTCTTCCACGGGTTTCTTTAAGATTATTGGGAAGTTCTTCTATCTAGAACCCAACCTTTTTTTTTTGGACTTGAATTCCCAGAAGCCTAAGTCAATTCCCCCAAAACCAAGGGTTGGGAAACACTGATCTAGAAGATATTATTATGGATGCTTGGTTTTACAGATCTCAGAACTGTTAATTTCTGTCCAGAAATCACATGCTGCTTCTTTTATTTTATGTTATTAAATAAACATACAGAGTTGAGAAAAATTCCTTAATCCCATCGTTCCTTTCAAAATCTATGTACACAGAATCAACCCCGTATCTCTTAGGTGCTAAGTTTTTTTTTTATTTTTTAAAATCAATAGATAGAGGAAGATTGTTGGGAGTGGAGTAGATCTGCACAAAAAGCTAAGGGTGACGTAGGAGGGGCAGGAGGTAAAATTGAAAGTAAAACTTTTGAGCAGAATACTCCGCTGAGGTTAGGATGTTATTCTTTCCCTGGGGAGAAAACCTATAATGACACCTATAAAGAGACGAAGTTTGGAAATGCTTTAATGAAGTTCCCTCTACCTATGGGTAAGACAGGCATGCAGGCAAATGCTGCAACAAAGAAACACAAGGCCTGGTGCCCAAAATTAAACAGCACCATGAAAAGTGCTGTGGAGAAGATGACCAAAGGAACATGTTTGAACACGCAGGATCTTCGGATTGGTTAATGTTTTGATTTCATCATAGTTCTTAAAGACTGCCTGTCATGTTTTAGCAAAATTATGTTTATTATTATTGGGGAACTGACCATCCAGTACACTGTAAATAATTGTGTGATAACAACCTCCAAATTAGAAAAATAATGAATGGAAACTGCCCAGTTTGTTTATGCAACAAACTCTTCTATCTGATTCAAAACCCATCCTTCATTAAGATGACTCGGTCGCTGAGACCAGGTTACAGTCCATTCAGAAGAGCAGGTTTTGCAGGGAAACTGTTGGATAAAGTATATGATGGAGAAATGCAACAATGTGTAACAGCTCTTGAGAGTAAAACTATTAACCTGCTTTTTGATGGGTGGAATAATGTCCACAGTGATCCTGTTTGTGCTTCTATAGAAGAAGAGAATGTCTTCTTTGCAGAAACAATTGATACATCAGGAAATGTACATTTGGCAGAATACCTACAAGAAGCTGCAGCAAAAACTATAACAAGATGTGAACAAAAGTTCAGATGTCTAGTATGTAGTTTAATCAGACAACGCACAAATATGTGCAATATGAGAAGAAATGAATCATAGACGATGCTCAAATATATACAATATGAGAAGAAATGTAGAAGAGCTGGAAATCAGTGTTCCAAAAATAAAGAGTAATTTTGAAAAGGCTTAATACTTCTTTAGCAATCATCTTGTACCAGCAGCTCTGAAAAGAATGGGTAGAACCAAACTGATGCTCCTCGAAGAATATGTTAGTTAACTCCGTTTTTAGCTAGTGGGTTTTAGGTATGTTTTTAGCTATTGATGTTTTAATTGTTTCATACTGTATTTTTATCCTTCTCCCCTTCCCCTTTTGCTGTTAGCCGCCCTGAGTGGTGTTCGCACCAGGAGGGCAGGATACAAATAAACAAACTCTGTAGCGGACTGTTTTGAACAGTACTGCATATCAAGAACTGGCCTATTCTGATGACAATTTGTGAACAAAATTGAGAGACAATAGATGGCACTCTTATGGACCAAATCATCAACGTTGGGCTTAAGAGAAATGCTGAGCATATGCTGATCATTCTGAAATGCATTTTAGAATCTGGAAGCAAAATAGTTGTTTTATTGCTGATACTGTTGAAATTTGGAAGGAACTGAGTGATCCTTAAAAAAACAGATGTACACACTGCCAGTACTGAATTACAGGATTTAAAAACCTGAATGGGACATGCCCCGTCTCCAGTTCATTTTCTAAGACCAAACTTGAATGCTGAGGAAGAATCCAGCAACCATCCAGCTGTAATGCCAACTATAATCACCTTCAGAGTTAAGGGAAAGCGTTTAAGAAATATACATTTGAGGATGATGTTTTAAATAAAATCTCACCAGTGAATGGTGGAAGTCACTTTACAACTTGGATTTAGAAACTGCTGAAGTAATGATTTCACTTTTAAGAGCAATAGCTTATTTTGCTATGAAGAATATTTTCTTCATTCAGGCTCATTCATTCTAAATTGAGAAATCATTTGGAAGTGATGAAGCAGGAAAGCTTGTTTTTCTATTCCAGATTATGAACAAAAAATAAGCTTAAGACGAGTGAGCTATAGAGGACAATATTTTAGGTTTTTCATGTGTGGGTCAGGCTGATAGTCTATTTTTTTAAAAAGGTATTTTTGTTGAAACACATCTTTTAATATACATGGATGTTTAAACAAATACAAGAATATATGCTATAATGTTGCTAACCTAGCAGTTTGAAAGCAAGAAATTGCAAGTAGATAAATACGTACCACTTCGGTGGGAAGGTAAACAGCATTCCGTTTTTTATTTAACCCGTCTTCTGCTTTTGGAACCATTGATCATTAATTTCTTCTCTTCTTCCTACACTTTTTGTATTTGAATAGAGGCAAGCTTTTTGGTTTCAGTTTTTGTTCTTCAGAGAATCAGTATGTTTCTTTTCTATAGTCAGTACTGTACTGTGCTTGCAGTGATTCTTTCCACTAGTGTTTTCCAAGGGTCTGTCTTGAGGTTACTTTTTAATAACCCTTTGCTCTTGTTATGCATTTTAAACACATTCAATATTACTTTCATGTCAATGACACACCACTCTGTGCTATGCGTTGTATGCCATCATGTCACATAAAAGGTAGCTAAGATTACCAGTAATCCTAATAAGGCTGAAAGTTCTGGTAAAACTGGAACTGGTAAAACAATGATCAGAACTGGATGGATATTTCAGTCAGTGGTGAAGAGCCAGAGGTTGGGTGTTCAATTCCCCACTGTGCCTCCTCATCATTAGAAGAGCCAGCCTGTGTAATTATGAGTAAGCTGCAGAGTCCCAGGATGCCTCAAGAAGAAGGGAATGGTAAACTTTTTAATTATTTTCTACCTAGAAAATCCAGGATAGAGTCACCATGAATTAGACTTGACAAGACAGCACACAATTTTAAATAATTTATCAATTCAATTTCCCATTGAGTTTCTATGCCCCAGCAAAGATTTTAACCCAGGTCAATAGGTCTGTCCCTCTGTGTCCACTATACAGTAATACCTCATACAAAGTCCGCTTCGTACAACATCGAATTCATACAACATCGCCTAATTCCTTGAAAAAAGTTGCCTCATGCAAAGTCGGTGGACTTTGTATGAGGCATTGGGGTTTTCCCAGGTTGCATTGTGCCTGGGCAGTATAAAAGGCAGGACACATGTGTGCATTGCTCTTGTGGGTTTTGCTCGAGGCGAAGAGTGTTTAGGAGTGGTTTTGAGCGCGATTTTGGATTTTTTTGAATTTTTTCGTCAGAATTTTTAGAAGCATTCCTGGGATTTTTGCAGCATTCTTCAGGTTCTTGGACAATCAGGGTTGTTTGACATGTTTTTGTAATGTATTTAGCCTTTAGACAATGTTTTCTTAAAGTTCTGTCAGTTTCCTGCCTGTTTCCTTGACTTTGCCCTGACGTCTGTGCAGTTACAGTACAATGTATTTCTATGGAAACGACGTTGTACGAGGCATCGCAGCAAGGATTTGGACGTTGTATGAGGCATCACAGATAGGATTTTGCATGCCTCATACAAAGTCCAAATCCGTATAAAGTCCAAACTTGTGGAACCAAGTTTGGACGTTGTATGAGGTATCACTGTACTACCCTGGGTATCACTCTACTTTTTTCATTTCTGTAATATTTTTTCTTTTGTTTCTAGTTTGGATGTTTTATAAGTATTGGATGCTTTACTATAAACTAAAGTTAAGCTGTTAACTGAGCTATTGATTTATCTTCATTCTGTTACTGTATTTTATCTCACAGAATACAGCAGGGGTCCCCAACCACCAGGCCGTGGACCGGTATTGGGCCACGGGCTGTCGTGAACTAGACCATTGAGGTGGGTGGCGTTGGGAGCCCTGATGGCAGCTTTCTGCTCTCAATGTGCTCCGCTGGATCTGCCTGGCAAATGGAGTGAGAGCACAGGCCATAACTATGGCGGGGCTCTGTCCCCCGCCCCCCGCCTATTTGCACTGTCCAATCCCACCACCTGCGCTTACCGGTCTGTGGAAAAATTGTTTAGCATGAAACCGGTCCACGGTGCAAGAAAAGTTAGGGGCCCCTTGAATAAAGTATAAGGCAAAAATGCCATGGCATCCTGACTAGCACAGCACCATGGCCCAAAGAAAATTACCGTATTTTTCGCCCTATAAGACGCTCCGGCATATAAGACGCACCCAATTTTAAAGGAGGGAAATCTAGAAAAAAAGATTCTGAACCAAATACTGTACTAAAAGGGAAGAAAAAAAACACATCTTTTCAGAAACCCCACATGTCCAGGTACAATAAAGCCACCACAAAAATACTCAAAGTCAAAATCTACCTGCCTTAGTCAACCTCCAAGAGGAACAAAGGGCCGGGAGGGCACGATGCTTCGCAGCAGCGGCGTCTTCGGAGCCACGGAAGGCTCCCTTTATCTCCCCGCCGATGGTGGGGGCGGGGAGAGCGCGGCAGCGGCGGCGTCTTCGGCTCCCTCGGCCAGGGAGCACTTTTAACCTCCCCGCCCGGTGGCAGGGAGGGACGGCTTCGCGCGGCGCGGCTTGGCTCGGCGCGGCTCGGCTCCCTTTATCTCCCCGCCGATAAAGGGAGCCGCGCCGCGCCACGCGAAGCCGTCCCTCCCTGCCCCCTGCCACCGGGCGGGGAGGTTAAAAGGGCTCCCTGGCCGAGCTGGGACAGAGACAGGAGCACATTCCATCTTGCAGTACGCAGGAATCGAACTGCCTCCCAGTCAGCATCTTAGCCGCTTGAGCCACTATATTAAGTGCCTCATAATTTGTGATTAACATTAGTGATACATTTAAAAATGACATTTTATAAAATCTTTATAATCTGGATATGTGTTTGACGGCAGATTGTCATAGTCTAAGTGAGTTTGTTCAGTAATGTGAGGCCTACTAGATGGTAACACCTTTACTATAAGAACTGATTCTCTATGAAACACAAAATTGTTTTAAACATACAGTAGCTTTAACCCATGGGCCTCTGTCAGGGAATATAGCCACCCTAAGCAGCAGCTAGTCCAAATTTAAGCATACGGTACTCTGGGAAGGTGAAATTACCTTTTTTTTTCCTAGGTAGGGAGCAATTATTCCATGTTATAAAACAAAACAGTAAATGCCTGTTGTGACACATGTTTAATGAATGTCTGTCTGAATCCATTATCTTCTCCCCTAAAGTCATGCATTTAATTTTTATTTCTCTTGAAACAATTCAAATTAAATGGAGTTATGAAACAGCCACATCTTAACATCTGAACTGAAATGCCAGCAGCAACAGAGTAATGAATACAACTCTTTAATAAAATAAAATAATTTATCATCTTGGAGAGTCTCAAAGTGTACAAGGGAGCTGCAATTTCTCTCTCTTTCTCTCTTTCTCTCCAACAATGACAGAAGAGTACCGTAGTATCTGCTTCCCAGACTCCAAATACATTTCCCAAGAAAGCAAATGAAGTTGGTACTTACAGAGTTGAAATTCAATCTGAATCTGAACTGAGCAACATGGCTACATTTGTCTGATAAAACATCATGTAAAACTGAAATGGCAATCTGAACGGGTTTATAAACTTTCTATGGAAAAGTTCAGAATGAACTCTCACCATCAGCAGCACTAATAATAAATTTTGTGTCAGAAATTACTCTGGGACGGCTTCGCACGGCGCGGCTTGGCTCGGCGCGGCTCGGCTCCCTTTATCTCCCCGCCGATAAAGGGAGCCGAGCCGCGCCGCGCCGCGCCGCGCCGCGCGAAGCCGTCCCTCCCCGCCCCCTGCCTGTACCGGGCGGGGAGGTTAAAAGGGCTCCCTGGCCGAGGGAGCCCTTTTAACCTCCCCGCCCGGTACAGGCAGGGGGCGGGGAGGGACGGCTTCGCGCGGCGCGGCTCGGCTCCCTTTATCTCCCCGCCGATAAAGGGAGCCGAGCCGAGCCGCGCTGCGCCGCGCCGCGCGAAGCCGTCCCTCCCCGCCCCCTGCCTGTACCGGGCGGGGAGGTTAAAAGGGCTCCCTCGGCCAGGGAGCCCTTTTAACCTCCCCGCCCGGTACAGGCAGGGGGCGGGGAGGGACGGCTTCGCACGGCGCGGCGCGGCTCGGCTCGGCTCCCTTTATCGGCGGGGAGATAAAGGGAGCCGAGCCGTGCCGCGCGGCTCGGCTCGGCTCCCTTTATCGGCGGGGAGATAAAGGGAGCCGAGCCGAGCCGCGCCGCGCGAAGCCGTCCCTCCCCGCCCCCTGCCTGTACCGGGCGGGGAGGTTAAAAGGGCTCCCTGGCCGAGGGAGCCCTTTTAACCTCCCCGCCCGGTACAAGCAGGGGGCGGGGAGGGACGGCTTCGCGCGGCGCGGCTCGGCTCCCTTTATCTCCCCGCCGATAAAGGGAGCCGAGCCGAGCCGCGCCGCGCCGTGCGAAGCCGTCCCTCCCCGCCCCCTGCCACCGGGCGGGGAGGTTAAAAGGGCTCCCTGGCCGAGGGAGCCCTTTTAACCTCCCCGCCCGGTACAGGCAGGGGGCGGGGAGGGACGGCTTCGCGCGGTGCGGCGCGGCTCCCTTTATCTCCCCGCCGATGGTGGGGGCGGGGAGAGCGCGGCTGCCGTATATTTGCCTTATAAGACGCACCAACTTTTCCCCCCCAGTTTTGAGGAAGAAAAAGTGCGCCTTATAAGGCGAAAAATACGGTAAGCAGGGAGTTTATCATTTGGCTTATTCAGACAGGCCAGAATTGCCTACTTCCTCACAGTCCAGAGATCCTGAGGGAAAAGGCTGCTGTTCTTGATTATGCAAAGCTCTTCTCCTGACTCCTCCATGGTCATTTTCTGGCCTGCATAAACCATATCAGATGAGTGTATTGGTGATGAATCCCTACCATGTACTCTTTAGCAAAAAGCAAACAGTATGTGTAGCAATATAGAGGTCCATATTTATCAGCATCTAGAATGAATAAGTTCTGAGAGAGAGGGACATTGAGGTTGTCACTACAACTGGGCTTCTGCACCTTGGATAGTGGCTAGTTTGACAAAAGGTTAACAGATGTTGTGTCCTTTAGCACTAGCATGAGGTTAGGACCACTTGTATTATTGTTTGTCATGGCGCATACAAGGACACAAGAGCAATAAGGTCAAAATCTCCATGTAAAAAAAAAAAACCTGCCACAGTTATTGATTGTGGGATGGGCCTTTCTTATGGGCTGTACTGAAGTGTATGTAGCCTGAATCCTGCCCCTGCAGGTGAGCAGTCCGTAGAGACTAGAGAGATGACTCATAGTTAATAAGAACAAGGGACGCGCGGCGGAAAGCAATATGGCCGCCGTGCGCTTTGCCGGCCCCGCCCCTTAGAGCCGGGCACTTTGGACGAGCGAGGAGGCAGAGCTGAGCTCCCCTTTAAAAGGGGAGGCTCTGCACGCCCTCGACGGCTTAGCAAATTGATTGGCTGGGCCAAGGGCGCGTTTGCCCTCCACCCCCTCCCTAGGTGACAGTGTGACTACTTTTGGTCGCTTCGGGGCTGGATGGGAATTTTTCTTGAACCTGCATTGGCCCCTTGGTTCTTGTTGTTTTCGCCCATCCCACACTGTCGCTGATGGTTGAGTTATGGGGAAGGAATTTTTGTGTTTTATTCTACAGGTCACTTTGGTGGCTAGCACTGGTAAGGAAAAAGTGGATGACCCCTAGGAATCCGGCAGGTACACAGTTGATTGGCCACCTGAGGGACAAGGTGGAGGGAAAGTTGGGCTGGCCAATTAAAGGCGGACCATGAACAAGGTGATGCTATTATGCTCAAGACAGCCTGCAAAACCTTTGAGAGTTCACCAGATGTACGTCAGAAGCTGGAATTAACAAGTAGCATTCTGACTGGGGTCAACAATTTGTTTAATTAAGTAAACAAATTGATACAATGTAGCTAATTAAGACATGGAAATAACATCTAGTCCTTACCAGTGCTATTTTGGCCCGTTTGCATTAATGAAAGTTAAGGAAAGTTATAAGTTAATAAAGTGGCCCAATTTTAAATCCATTATAAGTGTCCGTCTCGTTATTGGGGAGTGGGTCCAGCAATGTGTGGTGTCCTGTGCATGTGATCAGATAATTATGTAATTGTGTTAATCAGGAGTAGCAATGACACTTATATACTGCCCCATAGAACTTAGTGCACTCTCTGGGCAGTTCACAAGATAATTAGCATTTTGCCCCCAACATGCTAGGTACTCATTTTACCGACCTTAGAAGGATGGAATGCTGAGTCAAACTTGATTCCTGGTCAGGATCGAACTCACAACCTTTTGGTTGCAGTACAATTGCATTCGGCAGGAAGATACTACTGGGGAGCTACTGCGGTCTCCATGTGATCATCTCTCTCTATGTAGAAAGATTTCAAATGTATGCAATTGACTGGGCTTAGAATTCTCATAGCAGTTGGGAATCACTATTGCCAGGATTCCTGATCAAGGCAAGGGATTGCATATCTATTTATACAAACATACAGTATTTAGAATAAGGGGAGTTGGAAAAGATAAGAACAGGGACATTGGCGCAGGGAGGTACACTTTACCCTGTTTTCTATACTTTATGCCCACATACATTATTTGGACATCTGCATACATTATTTGGATGCCTGTATACAGTTTTCGGTTGTTGTTTTTTTTAAATGAAAGACGGGGTATGACTGCATATTTTTCTGAGAACTGACATGGAGCCTTATACATGAAGGGAGAGCTGGTTCTTCTCTGTGCATGCAGACTATGGTCCTATTAGGTGAAAGAGCTTATGCTTGAGGCCTAGGACTATTGTTTTGGGTAGTTTGTCTTGGCTGACAGAGAATCTCATCACCTATGTGAGAAATGAAGGGAACAAAGAGTGTTGGAGCAGTATAGATGAACACATAAAGGCTGAATACAAATGGCAGAAAGTGTTGGGTAAGACAAGAGCAACAAGTGATAACAGATTTACATTGCCAAATGCATATCTCCTTATCTTCCTTCTGTCCTTTAGCTGGGTGGGGTGTTCATCCATGGCATCCCGCAGTTGTTGGAGATGAGTGTGGATTGCTGCTGGGTGTTTATGTCTGGAGTCCTAGGACAAGGAACATACAGTAAAACCTCGGTTTACGAATACATTGGTTAACGTGGATGGCAAATCGTACTAAAATGATGTCCTGGTTTACGCCCCCCCCCGGGTTTACGACTGGGAAATAGATCCCCAGCACCATTTTAGACTCTAAAATGGCGACAACAGGCCAATTTAGACTCTAAAATGGCACTACCCCCCCTACCGCCGGAAGTCATGATTCTTCACTTACTGCTGTGCCGTCCAAAGGCCACTCAGGAGGCAGATATTTGGGTGACGATTGAGGACTTTTCCCTTCTCCTTTAGCGGTTACCGGTAATCTCAATTAGCTTTCCTCTTTGGGTGTTTCCCCAACATTTCTTACATACCTCCCTCAATCATTTACATTTTGCATATTTAATTTTTGGGTTACATTGGCTGAAATCCTGTTGCTTAGTCTAAGAGAATTTGTAATTTTCATTTTGTTCCTAACCAGTAAATGAAAAAACACCTGACACTATTCTTGGGGCATATATGCATGCATTAAGGCCATGTGCCCATCTGTGCCCCAAGAATAGCAACTCAGACTGTTTATTTGCTGTCTAGGAACAGACTAAAAGTTAGAAAACAGGATTTCAACCTCTGAGTTTTCCTTTGTTGCTGAAGCTTATGGCAAAAGAACTTTGGGATGGAGTGGCATGCAGGTTTTGGTAAACAAATTAATAATAAATCCTATTTTGCTGTTTGTCCATATTGGATTCAGTTCAGTATCATACCTGTCAAGTATCCCGTATTGACCGGGATTTCCCATAATCCAGCGCCGCTTTCTCTCCTTTCCCGCCCGGAGCCGCCGCCATCCTGTAATTTGACGGCGGGGGAAAATAGTTACTGTGCATCCCCTTCTGCGGAAAATCCTTCTATGCATGCGTAGAACCCTTCAACGCATACATAGAACCCTTCTACGCATGCGTAGAAGGGTTCTGCACAGAACCCTTCTGCGCAGGTCCCATATTGTCCGGAGCCGCGCTTGACAGGTATGTTCAGTATTACAGTAATTTTAATTTTGCAGTATTCTCAGTACTGGGTTACATCTTATATGTCTCCTCTTTTATTGCTCTTTGTTTCCCTTCTGTTTTTTACATTCTACTCTCTTTAGAATTAATTGATTCCTGTCCCTCCGTGTAATTGTTTATACAATGTCTGGAAATGGAGGTCTTCTGCTTGTAGTCTTACAAGTTTGTCTAGAATGATTGTATGCCCGTGGGCAGATGTGGTTTGGTTGTTCATAACATAATTGTGCAATGTAACATTTTTGAAGTGCTTCATAAGCATGCTATAAAGTCAGTGGCATTTTTCCCGGGGTAGAATTAGTTAAGGTTTATATGTGTCTATGTGAATTAGAAATATTTCATTTTTCCAAGAAGGAATCAGGCAAATTTGTAGTGTCTGTTCACTCTTCGCATTTAGTTGTCACTGATAAGACTTGCAAGATTGATAAGTATGTTGCTATAGATTGCAATTGCAAGAGCTAAATGCATTAATTTTTGCTATTTGGAGGTTAATGAAGATCATGCTGTTCTTCAGCCTAATGGATTACAGTACTATGAAAGCTCTACCACTCAGTGTGTTGCTCTAAGTAATTCAGCTTCTTAAATCCAATTACTGTACAGTGCCTTTGAAATCAAGGTTATGTTGGCTGCAGGGCAAAGCATTTTAAACCTTGTCAGGACTCACTTATGAGTGTACATTATGTAGAATGTTTTAAGAGCGATTACTGTGATTCTAGAGTACTTACTATACTGTACAGTATTTATTTTGAAAAAGAATGGAAAAAAGATATATTTCTTTTTGAAGCAAGAATGTTCATTCATAGTTGAAAAGAATAAGGACCAAACTAGACAGCTCTTTAAAGAAATAGTTATAAGCTATGTTTTTTTCTTTCTTACTCTGTCTAGAAGGTGGTTCCCAACCTTTTTTTGGCCATGCCCCACCTAAGCATCGCTAAAAACCTGCCCCCCCCGTGACATATAATTCTTATTATTCAAAAAGTAAACTCCTATTCACTTGGAGGATGCCTAAAAGGCCATTCACTGTTAATAACTCATTCTCGAATTGCCTTCTTAAAAATCAAATTGCCCCCCCCCCGGTGGGGTGTGTTGGCAACCACGTCTAGACCATTCCATCTGGCCTGTTGCTGCCTCTGCTGCACCCAGAAGTGGAAGTTTATGTCAGCCGTAAAACGTGCATAAATTCGTGCGCAAACACGAAAAAAACGTGCGCAAACACGTCCATGGCTGTCGTAAACATGGAAGTGGGCGCATTAATGACAGCCGTAAATTGCCTGCTTCTGCTTTGGGGTGGTGGTGGGGCGTTGTCCAGCCCGCTCAGCTGTCTGGGGGCATGGTCAGACTGTGGCGGAAAAAGGTTGGCCACCCCTGCCTTACAGGATATAGTAAGATTATGCCTGCTACCCCTCTGATTGGTGTTGCTCCTGCCAGAGCTGATCAATTTCTTCATGATACTGGGTAATGAGACGAAGATCGATACCAAGTTTGGCAGCAACCATTGTCAGTGTTATTTTGTCAGCCCCAATTACCACTGAAATCTTACCTACTCCAGTATCTTTACTAGTCTTGATTCTCCCGCCTTTGCTTCAAACAAGCAATTGATACTGACAGTACAGTATTAGGACAGCTGCTGTACCAGTTTTCCAGTTAAAATGATAGCAACACATACAAAATATTAATAATGTCCATAGCTGTCAAGTATTCTTATTGGCCGGGAAAACCCCATATTTTACCCTCTTTCCCGACGTCATCCCTTATTAATTAGACTGCAATACCCTATTGCCGCCATTGGAGGGCAGCACAGGATAAGCATAGCTGTCAAGTATCCCTTATTTGCCAGGAAATTTCCCCTATTTCCAAATCGAAAACTTGACAGGTATGATAATGTCTAGTGCCCTAGACAACTCTTTATTGTCTAATAAGGATATTTTTCGTTGTTTCAGGAAGGATGGGGAGGTTGCAACCAAGCTTATTTTGGAACTGCATACTATGCACTTTTTTCCTGCCCCCACCCATATCCTATATTAGCTCTATATCTGAGTAATAAGAATACAGCACTGAGTTTTGGTACGATTCGTACTCCTTATTCTCTTTGCTCCAGGGCTCTTTTTCTGTCTGTACTTTTCTTCCTCCCCTTATAGTGCAACAAGTCCCCTCCCCACTGAAGAGATCGGTGGCACTGCAGAGGAAAGCACTGCCTGAAACTACTGCTGTGATGGTGAACCTTGGCACTCCAGGTGTTCTTGGACTTCAGTTACCGTAAGCCCAAGTTAACACTCCTGCTGATCAGGGCTTCTGGGTATTGAAGTTCAAAAACACTTGGGGTACCAAGGCTCACCATCCTCTGTAGAAAAGGATGTGCCATGCTTCAATGTAGCTTTGACTCCTAAGAAGCTGGTTGAAAATGGTACTACAAGATACAGGCTGATTTTAATAAACTAACATTAGACAATCCATTTCAAAAACCATCTAATCCTTAGGTGCATACCCCTAGGTCAAGGGAAAGGCCTCCCTTGCTTGAAAGCCTGTTTGTGTCTGACTCTTGGTGGTGCTGGTGGTCATTTCTGTTTACAGTCAAAGAGCCAGTGCTGTCTGTGTCTGCAGACATTTTTGTGGTCATGTGGCAGGCATGACTAGACAATGGAGCACACGGAATGCTGTTACTTTTCCTGTCAAAGTGGTACCTATGTATCTATTTGCAATTTCTTGCTTTCAAACTGCCAGGTTGGCAGCTGGAACAGAGACGGGAGCTCACTCCGTTGTGCAGCTCTCAGGTCTCAAACTGCAGACCTGCCGACCTTCCAGTCATCAAGTTCAGCGTCTTAACCACTAAGCCATTGCAATCCCTTGCATACCCCTAGGTATCCTTTAATATTCATGTCAAGTTTCAGGTTTTAGGCTTTTATTTAATTTAATTTAATAATCATATTTATATATGCCGCCCACTCAGGCAGAACCCGACTCAGGGCGGCATTACAACAAGTTCTAAAAACACATAAAAACACTTTAAAAGACCCACATCCCACCCACTTTAAAAGGCCCATATCCCACCCACCAATATATATTTATATATATATGTTGCAAACCAAATTTTGAACAGAAGGCTGAAAAAGGCAGACAAAAAAACCTATAAACTATATAAAAGACAAGTACATACTGTAAATGGGGTCTAGATCAGAAAAAAAACTTGATTCTCATTAGAAGCTAGATTGAGTAAATGGAGGCTATCATTTATATTATTTTATAAAATACATACATACATACATATATACTACATACATACATACATACATACATACATACATACATACATACATACATACATACATACATACATACATACATACATAGTAAATGTTATTAACGTTTTTAATATTACAAAGTTTTAATTATTTTAGTGGGGTTTTATATGTTTTTATGGGACGATATTGTAAGCCGTCCAGAGTCGCCTGTAGATTGGGCGGCAATATAAGTTGAACTAACTAACTAACTAGCTAAATAAATAAAATTATAGGGTTTTTTTTGTCTGCCTCTTTCAACCTTCTGTTCAAAATTTAGTTTGCAACCCTTTTGGGGACAGGAAAATATTTGTGAGGTCCCCCCTATGTATAACAATTACAGTGTATGAATGAAAAACAGTTTAATAGCACAGTGCATATTGAATTTGGTACCTTGACATAAGACCAACATGTGAAATGCTTACTGTTTAAATATGTGAATTCAAGGCAAATTGCAAACAATATCTTACAAATTAAAACAAAAAATACTATACTTTTGTATTTGACCATGATAGCTGTGTAGTTTAATTACTGCAAAATCGAGATCTATGTTGAATTCCTGATCTATTTAAGGAATTTAGATGAATGATGAAAAAGCTCACATCAAAAGTACATGGTTTATTTTTGGTGGAGGTTTCTTCCTTTTAAAATCTAGCTTGGTTTGATTGCCTCTTACATGCGCTAAGAGGACGCTTACTAATGTATACAATGTCCTCTCTTCTAGCTTGTTTATGTAGGTTCCATGACAGATGCTTCTGAAAACATTGATATTCATGTAAACTTTGAGAAAGATATGTAGAATTTATTAATGAGCTCCTTCAAGGGATGTATATTAACTTTATTCCTGGATAAAACCAGATGTGAATAATTCTGTTTTAATATTTAATCAGACTTGAGGCCTCTGCTGGCCTGTTTTGTACTGACCTAACAGTATCTTACATGGAAGTATGTCAAATGTAATGCTGAGTGCATAACCCTGTTCAAATAATTGTACCTTAATAAGGCTGCAGTCTTTGTAGAGATAGCATGGGTAACTGTTCAATGGCTCAGTTTGCTTTCTGTTACAGGAGGAATCTATGATCCCTGTTAAAACATTGAATCTAAGAGGATGGTAAAATAAAAGACTTTCCAGACTTTCTGATACTTTCACCTATTGAGGGCTGTACATCCACTGTTTCAGAAAAACGGTGACCCAAGAATCTGGTTTCTGATGTAATGGTCAGTTTTCTGTAATTGCTACAGGACGTTTTGTATGACATCTGAACCCAGACTGAAGTCTTGTTTTCTTTGTGTGGTACAGTTGACATGCTCCCAATTGCTTTAACTGCTTCTGCTTGCTGGAGAAGCCAAACAGAGGTCAGGTGGTGCATGCTCATCTGCTTGGGGAAGGTTGCGATGTTTCTCAGCCATAGATGTGATTTACAGTAACACTTCGTGACTTTAAAAGGTGATCAAATAAGTGGCCTTCCCTGTTCATGAACTGGTTTCTTAATTTTACCTCCAACAGCTATTTTGGGGACCGCTAATATGTAATCGTGTTTTTGAAATGCAATATAGCTAAATGTTACAAACCAACGTCCGTGATGTGAGTATGATCAATATTGTCCTATATTATAAACTGTAGGCTGTTGTATTAATGATTTTTGTTTGGTTAAATATAAAAGATGCAGTGAGGAATTGACGCAGCAAAATCATCACCTTCTATAGTAAAACAGAGAAAAGAAATTTGGATGCCAAAATGGCGTAATTCATTGTGGGAAGTGAACTAACAGCTGGATAAATCATTTCTTTCCTTAGCCACGAGCCGATCCCATTCCAATATGTAGCTTCTGTTTGGGAACGAAAGAATCAAACCGTGAGAAAAAACCAGAAGAACTCCTCTCCTGTGCTGACTGTGGCAGCAGTGGTAAGTTTTTCATTCTGGTTGAACTTGAGCTATATGCGTGTTTACAAATTGATGGCTTTCCCAGGCAAAATATAAGGAGCTTTTGTTCATAGAAATAGACTAGTGCTCATGAAAAGACATATTTTTGTGCAAAGGGATATAGGTGTGCACAGAAACCCTGCCCACTGAATGTTCAAGGCACATAAAGGTTGGAAGAAAACTCTGTAAGTGCATTTAGAAATCAAGGGGGAAAGCATGGACTTTTCTTTCTCTTTTTCCTTATCAAAACCCAAGTAATGAAAAAGAAGTTCCTTGGATTTGTATTCCTTAATTTGAATTGAACATTCTATACACCCTTAAATCTCCAAGTGAGTCAATGAATTTGCTTTCCAAAATATATACATGTGCAAAGCTTGTGTACTGTGCATTTTGAAGAAGTGAAGTACTAAAAACAATGTCCATATTTTTATAATATGCATATTAAATGCATACAAAAATAACATCAAAAATGCTCACAGATTATTTCTCAAGAATTAAAACTGAGTCTCACAAGCACATATGGGATTAATGTGTATACAGTAATTGTAACCACAGGTCATAAGAGAATAAGAGATTAAGGTCTGAATGTGAAAAATAGTACATGGAACACAGGTGAAACTAAAATGCAAAATACCTGGTTGCAGTTAGGACTCTAACCGAAGTAACCATGTACTAAAGCTAATCCTGATTACTACAATTTATCTGGATGTCTTGTAGAAAAAACACTCTTCCAGATTTGAAAAGAAAGCAAAGTGAAAATGACTACTTGATAACTAACATAGGAAATGGAAATGCATTCACCTGATGTAATGTTTGTACACTCTGTTATGAAACAAAGATTGGTGAATACCAGCTGGGTTTTGCATACAAAGAATTTCAGCTTCCAAATCTTGAGTACAGTATATCTAATTTCCCTCCCTTGAGTTTCTGCAAATGTTTTATTGAGAGATAGATGCTTGGCTGGTAATGGACTTTGCTATATATGCATTTGCTAGATTTATCTTTAGCTGATTGCCCTTTTGGGGAAATTAGGTAGCACTTATCTAGAACACATATAATCACATAGGTCCTGGGTATATAATCCAATATAATGCCTTGTTCCATATCTAGCATCCAGACATCCTTCTTGATCTTTCTATGTCTGATAGCAGTTTATCCTTCTCTTTTAATACTAAATTTTCTTCTATTTGCCATCTATTCCTTCATCCTCTGGGATGTGTCCATTATTCTCATTATCTTGCCCCTTCCACTTTCCCAAGCACATTTCTATTTTTGACTCCCACTTTGCTTTTTTTTTTTTGGAGGATCATGGTATGAGGAAAAGGAAATTAAGTGGTTGGCATCTTAGTATTCATTGGTACTGGCTGCTGTTTTTTGCAGTAAACTACTGTTTACTTTACTAAGCTATAGAACACATCATAAGCTTGGTTACTCCTCTGCAAAATTACCATCATGCAGCATGGTGTTATGGCACTGACCTATAGTAGCATGATGATGATACAAGGAGGAAAGGGCAGTCCCACAGCGTAGAGCAAAATAAATAGTTTGACATGGACTGACAAAGAAAGAGGAATGTGACCATTGGAGGGAGTTGGGGGTCTCAGAAATCAACTTTCAGGCTGTTCAATATGTTGGAGGTTAGTTACTCTCCTTTAACTAGTTTTTGATAGAAAGTGCCTCCTCAAAGATTGTGGTATTTTTGAATCATCACCCGCTGTACCCTGGTAACAACCTTGTGTTACCAGCTATAATCTTTCTCACACTGGGTCAGGTGAAAGGAACTGCAGAGTTTAATTTAATTTAATATTCAAATTTCTATGCCGCCCACTCAGGCGAACCCGACTCAGGGCAGCTTACATCGGTTCTAAAAACATATAAAAACCCATATAAACCCCCCCCATTTATCCCATCCAATCCTGTACATAAAAGGGAAAGAGAAGGGCTCCTGATTTCTATCTTGGAGTGAACCAACAGGCAGGGGGCATATTTCCATTAGGACCCCACACCTGCTCTGCCAGCCAGGTTTCCAAGCCTTCTCTAAAGGGCAGCAATTCTGTCTGTAATCTTAGCTCTGTTGGCAGGAGGTTCGAGAGGGTTGGTGCGGACATAGAGAAGGCTCTCCTTCGAGTGCTAGAGAGATGGGCCCCTCTAGCTGATGGTATAGCTAGCGAGCCCCTCCGGTCCGCGCTGGTTGGACAGACAGACTCTTGGCGATGCGCTCTCTTAGGTATCGTGGCCCGCTCCCATATGGGCTTTAAAGGTCAAAACCAGCACCTTGAATTGCACCCGGAGGCAAACTGGTAGCCAGTGCAGCTCCCAAAGTAGCAGCGCAGCACGGGCATAGCGTCCACACCCCATAACCACCTGGGCAGCAGCATTCTGGACCAGCTGCAGCCTCCGAATGGTCGTCAAAGGCAGCCCCATGTAGAGCGCATTACAATAATCCAGTCTGGAGGTGACCAGGGTGTGAGTGACCATGATCAAGGAGCCCCGGTCCAGGAGCGGGCGCAACTGGCGAGTCACCCGAAGTTGGGCGAAAGCCCTCCTGGCCACAGCCGCCACATGTTCTTCTAGTAGCAGCTGCGAGTCCAGGAGGACCCTCAAGATGTGCACCGGGTCTGTCTGGGGCAGAATAGCCCCATCCAGCATCAAAGATGGTATAGCTCACAATGAACTCACAAAAAGGTGCCTTCATTTTGGCACTTTCAAATCTGGCCTAGACACAGAAGAAGAACTAGTCTTTGAAACCATGTTGGCATGGGGATGAGTCCAAGATAAATCAGAGCAAAACAAAAAAGGTTAAACAAATATTGGTACTGGATGGATCCCAAATGTGTTAACACTGTCTCCTTTGGAGAAGTGAGTGTTCAGCAATGCTTAGTCTGTATTGTGTGAGGTAAGGAGGTAAATCATCCTTCGGAGGGATAGGTATATTGTTCTTAATATTATTAATTAGCTAAGCAGAACCATTTGATATGTGGGAACCAGAAAAGTAAGAGCATTTTGAAGAGATGCTATTTTCATGTTCACTAGAAATTCAATTGTAAGAGGGAGAAAGGGGGGACATGCCAGGAGGAGGGAACACCTGCAGTTTAGGTCATCTCACCATATATCACCACAACCTTTAGGACAATGTAGATACAGTGGGACCCCGTATAATGAACACTTCGTGTAACGAAAAATCCGTACAATGAAGTGATTTTGCGCTATTGCCGATGCACTGGATAACGGGGAAAAAGTTTGTTATACGAATCACAATTGGCAATACCCCATACAACGAATCCCCCCCCCCTGTTGTACAGGGTATTGCCATTAGTGATTCGTATAACGGACACTTTATTTTCGTTATATGGTGCATCACCCAAAGGGATCTGTATAAAGAAAAAAAAGTTTTTTAGTTATATAGGGTTCTACTGTACTTAATTCAGCAAAACAAAGTAGTTGGTTCACACATACATGCTGGAATGCTGATGGAAATAGCCTGACAAAGATTGGTTCACCACTTTAACCGTGTGAAAAACTCAGGAAATGACAAGCTGTGCATTTTTTGTGTGGGTGAAGCCAATCTGAAAGTACTTTAGTATTACTGTAATTGCAGAGTGTGATTGTATAATGTCTGTCTGATTTTCTTTTTTTGTTCAAAAAGGATTTGCTGTTTGGGATATGAGGAATAGAATTCTAGACTTAATTTAAGCAGCAACTGAGGCAGGAAGTTGAAGTTGGTTTCTTGAGTCAGTCACAATATAAGTGAAAAAGATGTATGTTGTCAAAGTACACTAATACCTCATACAACGTCCAAACTTGGTTCCACAAGTTTGGACATTGTATGAATTCCAACTTTGTATGAGGCATGCAAAATCCTATCCTCGATGCCTCATACAACGTCCAAATTATTGCCACTGATGCTTTGTATAATGTCATTCCCCTGGTGAGAGCGGGGAGGCGGGGGGCTAAAGTCTGGCCCCAGCTGTGAGGTGGCCAGAGAAGCAACCGTGGGGGAATCCCTCAAAATATCCAAGCGGCCTGAGCACCCTCGCCCAAGGACAGGAGGAATGGGGCGAGGAGAAGGAATGGCGCTTCCGGGGCGGCGGCGGGAGACCCGACGAGTCTCCTCCTCTTCGGGCACTGGTTGCTTCTCTTGCTCCCGCCGGCAAGTCTCGCTCCCACCTACCCGCTCTCAACCAAGGGTCGTTTCCCTGGCGAGAGCGGGGAAGGGAAGCGAGAGCCAGCGTGGCGCATAAGAAGACCAGCCATGCCGGAGTTTCGCTTCCCTTCCCTGCTCTCAACCAAGCGAGGGTGGGGAAGCAATCGAGACTCCGGCGTGGCTGGTCTTCTTATGCGCCATGCTGCCCGCCTCACAACTGAAGCCAGTCTCGCTTCCCTTCCCTGCTCTCGCCAGGGAAGCGTCCCTTGGAGACTGGCTTCAGCTGTGAGGCGGGCAGCCAGGGAAGCGTCCCTTGGTTGAGAGCGGGGAAGGAAAGCGAGACTCTGGCGTGGCTGGTCTTATGTGCCACGCTGCCTCTCGCTTCCCTTCCCCGCTCTCGCCAGGGAAGCGACCCTTGCTTGAGAGCGGGTAGGTGGGAGCGAGACTCGCTGGCGGGAGCAAGAGAAGCAACCAGTGCCTGAAGAGGAGGAGACTTGTCGCGTCTCCCACCGCCGCCCCGGAAGCGCCATTCCTCCTTCTCGCCCCATTCCTCCTGTCCTTGGACGAGGGTGCTTGGGGCCGCTTGGATATTTTGAGGGATTCCCCCACGGTCGCTTCTCTGGCTGCCTCACAGCTGGGGCCAGTTTCCCTCCCACCCGGCTCCTAACGCCTCATACAACGTCCGGCGACGGTGTATGAGGCATCTTTTCCCCCAGAATTGGGCAACGTTGTACGGATCCGACGTTCTATGAAGCGGACGTTGTATGAGGTATTACTGTATCAGGATTTTCATTCAGTAGAATTAGAAGGAGGATGTAATGCTATTGTAATGTGTGGTGATGATTTTATTGGGACTTTTATTGTGTGTAATTTTTAACTTTTGATCATTATGACTGGTTTTATGATGTTAGCCACCCTGAGTAGGGATGATTTTCCCCCTAGAGGGGTGGGGTATAAGTGTAAATAATACATAAATAAAATATAAATAAATTTGATTATCAGTTACTCATAATACTCACTGTTAACACTGACCCTTATTCAATCCTCATAGCAACAATCCTTGGCATATGTATATGGAATGGATAACCAGAGGTAGAAGAAGAATAACAACAACTTGTTACTGTGATTTACACCATCATCCTTCTGCTGTCATTTCTCTGTGACAGATTTTTGGCCTTTATTTATTTGGAGTATACTAGTATACTTATATTTGGAAATAAGGTTAAATGTTCATCAAAAATAAATGGAACAAACACACGCCTGGCTATTTTGTAGCATGTGAAGTGGGCTTAAGTTTTGGAATGGTTTTACTGGCAGTGAAGTTTTTGAGAATGATAGCCTCGGAACAGAAAAGAAATGCTTTGTGATTAATGCCATATTGAGGTGATTCCATCTTATGCTCTCTCTCTCTCTCCCATGGTTTTATTCCCTTGACCACATTTCATTCACTAAAACGACTGCACTGAGAGTAGGTCTCTAGTGCCTCTTTTTGGGAGGAGACATTGATTTGCTAAAATTGTCCAAATGATGCATCTTTTTGTTCTGATGTTCAGTTGATATATTTTATGGGCTTCTCAGTGGCTAATGAAATTTGATTTAATATCTATCAAATAAATATTTGATAGAAAACCTTTGTTGTCCAATGTGCCACATAGCATATCTATCAAATTAGTCAAAGTTGTTTCTTCCTTGTCATATTCTGTCTGTAAATATGGCTTTTCATTATTAATATTTTATCAGTTTTGTTTCTATTATAACAGTAATTCACTGACAGTTCTTGGGAATATTATAATTGAAAGTTTCAACTTTCATGGTCATGGTTCAGCTTCAGTATGAATTAACACTGATGCATTCTCTTTGCCTCATTAGAGGTAAATTATGTTTAATTAGTTGCTTAGATGTATTTAGCTGTACAGTATGAAACACCCAGATTGGCAGTGTGGCAAATACAGTGCAGTCTGACATAGCTAAGTAAAAAGGAGACTATATTGTTAATTATTTCAAAATGAGTTTTGCATTAAAATCCTGCTTTGTTTTTGTTAATTTACATCCAATTTAACTTAGCTAGAACTCCTAGGTCAGGAACAATGTATTTTTTCTGAATGTGGGGTCTTCTACAAGAAACATGTGAATGGTGGGAAGTAATAAATAAATGGCACTTAGAGATGTTGTGTATTAAGATGTGACAACCAAGGATGCCATGTAGGGAGACTATAAAACTGATAGATATACTGTCATTAAGTCATAAACGATACTACCCAGTTAGGATAGCTAGGAAGGAATTCCAGGCCATTAAGGGGTTCTGGTTTAGGAGGCTCAAAGTAAAAAAAAGATCTTGCAGATGATCAGTAACTCTAAGAAAAAACACATTCCCTGCAGCCGCCCTAGATAAGATTGCTCTCTTGAAGAAATGTATGTGTTATCTTGATTGTAGCAATCTTCAACGACATGTGGTCTGCCTTTATTGGGCAGGATGTTTGAATGTATGAAAACATCTCAACATAATGTACTCTTCAGTTTGGGAGGGAAAATGTAAAAAACACATTTAAGATATTAATAGATGAAACAGTTTATGTGGAAGGAATGTCAAAAGGTAGTGCTGTTGCATCTTAAGGCCTTTGGAGCAGCTTTTTGTCCATTGGGAGTTCAGTAGGCGAATTTGGTACAGTACTGCCACAAGTGACAGCAGCCATGCCTTTGACTGCAATAATGACTTCAGTCACTTTCAATGCCTACAAATGTACCTTATTGAATAGATACTGGAGTGAAGTGCACTTTATCTCCCCATACTCGGGGAGGGAGATCTTAGATAACTCCTTGATGTCATGTAAATCTCTGCAGTGGGAATACTCTCACAGCCATATCCGATCTTTGATCTTCTGTTCCTGACCACTATCAACGGACTTGTTGCTAGTATTACCATGCAGTATGTGACTATCATGTCCTGTGCCCGTTCTCTGCCTCACTTGCATAACCAGTCCCAAGACTGTTCTATCACACATTACCATCACTCCCAGTCTCACTAAAGTTCCAGATAACCATTCTGCTACTATGTTGATCACTACTAATTATAGCTATTCATACTTATGGCTGTGAACATCACAGCTAGGATCTGTACCAATCTTAAACAGTATGTAGCTCAGAACCATGGTACTGTTACTAATGACTATCATGGCATGAACAACAGAGCTTATCTGTCTGCCTATACCTGTCACAGATTGCATCAGGTGCTTATGTTATATGTACCCATATGTCTGTCACAGTAACAGGCATAACAACTCCTATCCCTATTGCACCTCAGCCTACTTCAACTGTTTCCATAGCCCTTAAGCCATCACATTCATCATACAATGGAACCTCGATTAACGTAATTAATGCTTTCTCTGGGACATTTCTTAGAGTGAAAATTACTTTAAGTGAATTTCCCATAGGAATGCATTAAATGCAATTTCCATTAGGAATGAATTGAAAACCAAACTACTTTAACCAAAATGCGGTTTCCCTTAGGAATGCATTGAAAACCATTTAATCTGTTCTGGAAAAAAAAATCCCTTAAACTGAGCCACTATTTTCTATGAATTTCCTTTTGTTATGTGATTTTTATGTTAACTGAGCCGTTTGTTAACTGAGGTTCCACTGTACTGTACTTGTAAAGCATTGGCACTGACAACACAGGAAAAATACTTTCCACAATTTACACTTCAGATGATTCCAGTTTAATATATTTTGGTAGTCAATCCACAGGGTCCTGACATCACCTATCTGTGACATGGAGATACCAGGATTGAAAACCACTCTGCTTCTAACTAGGGAATTATGTTCTCTTCTCCTCCTCACCTTTGAACTAGTCAGCTTCATCCTCTTACAGACCAAAGCCTCCATCACTATCAGACATCATTATTTTCTACACTGACAATTTCTAACGCATGGAATGGCTGCCTTGTTTAAGCTCAAAACAAAAAATTACCAAACTCATGTCTGACCCCATGTTCTATCAATACTGTTCCCAGATGACACAATCACTGGCAATTCTGCTCCATACTCCATGATTTCATGATGTCCTGGCACATACCTGCTTCCATCATCCCAATGTCTATGAAGACTAAAAGTCTTTTCAGAGTGTTAAAAGATAATTGCTAATTCCTTTTTAACTACCCACCTCATCCCTCTATCATTGTAAGAAAATTGCAGGGTGAGGCCAAAGAAAGGGGAGTTGTATTCAATGGCAGCCCTGTTCTTTTAAATTGTGAATTAGCAAGTTTGAATAAAAGCATAACAACACTTTCTCTGAGAACACATTTCCACCTTCCTGGATAAACGTTTGGAAAATGGTAAGCTTTCTTTTTTCATAAGAGGCCAGCAGGCCCAAACCCTGATAATCAGCACTGTGGTACAGTAATATCGACTGGGGTGCAGTAAGGAGACGCGTGTGGGTATGATGATCAGATTTGAACTTAGAGGCCAAAGCCACTATTCAAGACTTTTCTTCTTCTTCATCTTCTTTTTTTTGTGGGGGGGGGGGGGTAAAGATTATTTAACACCATCCCCACTGACAAACTCAATTGTAATTGAAAATGTAGGCAGAGGTTAAGTGTGTTGCCATCCTTCATCTCTAAAACCTTCTCTGTCAACTCTCAATTAGTGTTTCAGATATTGATGCAGAAGAAATTCTTGCACAAATCTAAGGTGTAAGGACTCAGGAAGATTTTAAATGCCATCTTTAATAGTGCTACTCTGATGACATAATCAAAGCTGCTTTCCATGTAGACTGCATTTTTGATGGTAACCACACTTGCCCTTGACTATCAGCTACTCCCTTGACTTCAATCTTTGCCATAAACCATACCTCATTCTTTGCAGTCTCCTCCCATTCTGTCATTGTAAACAGATGGGTGCTTCAGGTATTCTAGGAATAGTGAATGGAATTTGCTCCTTTTCTCCATGTCATCACTCCCTCACCAACACTTTTCTATGAGATTTTGGAGATTCTACTGAAGGAACCACAGAACCTGTTTCTATTTTTGAAAATTAAGAAAGGTTTCTTTTATTTCACTGATTAAGAAGGTAGCTTGCATCTTACCCTCCATCTGTGATGCGTGAATATTTTCATCTGTACCAAAATATTCCATATGGCTGCTCTCCTGAAAGAGGGAAACTTATTTACCTTGGTAGACCTAAAGGATGCATATTTTCATTTCTCTGTAAAACTCTTCCTTTGACACTTCCTTTGCCATTTGAACTGCCCATTGGTCATGTTTTTTCACAAAAAAGTAAGACTGCCTCCACAACATGTCCCAGCATTTTTGGGGTACAGGTCTGCCCATAGATAAACAACTGATTCCTGATAAAGTCCCTCAGGAACGAACTCTGTCAGTCCATCCACAAGATCTTTTTTTGTCTTCACTGACCTTGGGTTGCTTATCAACAATGAAAAGTCCTTTTTGGTCCCTGGCCAGACCACTGGATTCATTGATGGAGTGTAGACACCATTTACACACAGGCATAACTTCCCAAGTGATAAGGAGTTCATCTTCCACATGGCAGTGGCTTGTATTGTTCACACATCAATCATTCAATCAGCCGTTTGTTATGTTTAAACTTAATTTCATGTCAGCTACCACAGGTGTTTTTCCTCTTGCGTATGTTTGCATGTTCCCATGCCAGTGTTGGCTCAGTCACATTTTCAATCACACATCTGATTTGTGTCTACTTTCTATGAAAGCAGTGTTGTTGTTTTACAGAAGCTTTAGCCTGCTGAACCTGTCAACTATCAGGTCTTCACCATAACCCCCACCCCCATTTGTCCAGTTTCACAACAATAAGACAGTACTCAGAGCAACCTCTTCTTCCTGTCTGAAGTGATCGACATCAGTCTGTCCTACCTGGTTTCTTCTTGACTTCAAATGTACTGAGGAGAGACCCTTCCATTCAATAGATGCTCTCAGGATCCTGGTCTTTATTTACAGACAGGATGACAACTTTTAGAGCTTCATCGTGCTTCTTCATTTGTCACTCTGTGCCCAAAAGAGTTAACCTAACTCACAGAGTTTGCCAGAATAGATTGCTACAACCCTGCACTTGGCTTTTGAACTGGCATGGACTCTGTCCCTCTCAACTTTGCTCTTGTTTTTCCGCCTTTTTCAGTAGAGTCCCAGAGCATATCTGCAAAGCTGCAATATAGTCACACTCATCTGCATTCATCCATTACTGTAGTCTTGATGTTTGGGTTCATCAGGCTGCAGCCTTTGGCTGTGTTGTACTATCCTACACTCTCTAAGGATGCAGCACTTTCTTCCTGGTGATCATAGCTATCCAGCTATCCATATGTGTAAGTCACAAGGAGCACAAAGAGGGAAACGTTGCTGACATATAATTGTGGTTCAGTCAATGCCAAAACCTATTTTCTTCCCCATAACTGTTATCACTGTCTTTGTTTTGCTGCAGTTGGTGCATTGGGCCAGTTAGGGAACTGAGCCAAGGTGTGAGAAACATGCCTAGTGATGCACATTGGAGAGGAGGGTTACTGCCAAAAATATCCATACTCAACTCTAGAAACGTCTGAAATGCTCTACGCAGGGGCAGAATAACCTATGTGCATAAATTCACACATGACTCTTCAGAGACTCATAGTTACAAGTGAGCAATCTGCTTATTTGTGGTTTAAGAGTGATCATGGCAGACGTATCTTTTGGAAGGATGTTCATGTGTTAGTCAATTCAGATCATAAAGTTCCATATGCAGGAATAGGCATGGGAAGTGAATAACTGGTGAGACTAGGAATTCAAAAGCTTGCTCTTGAGAAAAATTTGCCCCATTTCCCTAAGATATTGCCTTCCTACTGCCACTGTAGATAAACACAAACTTTGGGATTTTGGATGTACAGAGTTGATACTAACAGCTTAAGTTTGTATATTTTGTGGGTCAACAGAAGCAGAAGAAAGGCTGGGCTAGAGTAACATGGGATGAAGGAAAAAAAAACCCAGTTATGTATATTGCTATGCCCAGGCTTCCACAGCTGTTGCGTAATGAGTCTAATGCTCCTGCACACACTTTGTAAGCTAGTCTTCATGATGACAAAATTGTGTTAATTGGATAGAGTCTTAATTTACAAGTAATACAAACCTGAAGAGTGCTAATTTCTCCTTGTATTTCTATAGCTTGTAATATAAAAAATCCTCCTATATTTGCTGAAACACATGAAATTAAGAATGCAGTTTAATAGTTATGAAATAGAGTTATGCTACAACAAAGAACAAAAGACATTTTCAAAAGCCATTGTGGTTTTTAATACATTTTTGTATAAATGGATTGAAATTTCATTGTACGTTTTGCTATGCTTTTTTTATATGAATGCTACACTTAGATTTGCTGGATTATATAACAACAGTAATGATAAAATATGGTAGGTATAACTGCCATTCATCCTGTTCATGAGATGAAAGAATAATGAACTCTAAACATTGCTAGTTCTGGCATAGTAGTGTGACATGTCCTAGAACTGTGCATGAACAGTGAAATAAACATCATGTACAAATACTTCTTTTTGTAGGGCATCCATCTTGTCTAAAATTTTGTCTGGAGTTGACAACAAATGTCAAGGCCTTAAGATGGCAGTGTATTGAATGCAAAACGTGCAGTGCCTGTAGAATCCAAGGCAAAAATGCAGTGAGTTTTGATATCTTATTACATTGTAATGTTTAATGTAGTATTCAGTTTACTGTTACTTTATAATCTTTGAAGTTTACTTTATGGGTTTTGTATCTGCTGATAGGTAGTCATCAACTTGCTTGCTGTGCATGCATGAAATCTGTAGCTCCCACTAGCATCATTTTTAGTCACCCTTTTCTCGGAACCACTTTTAATTGTATTTAGCAATGGCAGTAGCAATTATACTTATATATCACACCATAGCACTTAGTGCACTCTCTGGGTGGTTGATAAGGTAATTAAAATTTTGCTCCCAACATACTGGGCACTCATTTTACCGACCTTGAAAGGATGGAAGGCTGAGTCAACCTTGAGCCCACAGTTGAACTCACAATGTCAGCAGTTTTCGTGCTTAACATAGTTTGCACTTCTACTTAGTCCTTTTGGTTCTCTTTTGGAATTATCTTCTAGAACTGCTTTTGAGTTTGCCTTTACTCACGGGCTTGTGGTATTTTCCCATGGGTGTATCTATACCTATAAGAAGGTGGATGGGTGGTGAGTGTCCGGCATTAGTGCCCACACCCGGCCCAACCATCCTGTACTGAGCCGCCTACACTTACCTTAAAACTGAACCCACAACGCCGCAAGGGTCCCAAAACAGAGAGTGGGGCAAACGCCCCACAAACATGAACAACAACAAAATAACTACATGTCCCAGCGTCCTCTTCACCACGCCACCCCTCAGCCAATCAGGCTGAAGGACGCGAGCATGGAGGAGGCGGGGCAAGCGGCACGCATGTTAAAAAATGGCCGGCCAACCGCAAACCACTTCCCTCCGGGAGACACTTTATCTCCCGGAGGGAAGTCATCCCCAGCCGGAAATCAACGTGCCCACCCAACCGGCGAAGGCCTCCACCATGGCAGGCGGGTGGGCATGGCGGTTGCCAGCTGGGCTGCCTGCTTTTGGTGCCCCCCGCCCGCCCGGCGAAGGCCTCGACGCCGGCGGGGACGGAAGACAGGCCATGCCACAGAGGCACGGAAGCTGAGCGGCCCAGCTCAGAAGGCCATGCCGGGGAGGTGCAGAGTGCAAACAGCCCAGCCGGCAACCGGTAAGTGGGGCAGGGGACAGGGATTGAGGTTGGGATGGGCCTGGGGACCATGCCACCCGCTCTGGTCTGGGAGGAGAAAGGGGAAACACGAACCCGCCACCCGCCCATTCCCTCCCCCCCAGTCCCTGTTCCCCACCCCACTTACCTATTGCCAGCTGGGCAAGGCCGGGCAAAAAATGCTACTATGCTACACAAAGAAATTTTCACCAAGTAGTGGCTACATGCATATTTTTTTGTATAGATAAAAAACAACATTCTTTTTTTAAAAAAAATGATTGGGTTTCACTAACCAGGCCTGTTGAAATCGTTCATTGAAACTGTGGCCATTGCTTTTGGAATAATGTTTGAATCATATTAATAGACTTGGGGCTAATAAGTGATACTTTTTAAAACAGGTGCAAAAAAGAAGGGATGATTTGTAATTTGATTTGGCTTTGTAGTTTAATGATTTAGAAAGCATTTATTAAAGATATTTTTATACTTCATATAAATATTTCAGAGTTTCCTAGAAGAGAATTACAGAATTAAAATACAGTAGAACCTCATACAACAATCGCCCCATATAACAACGAAATCACACAACAATTAGGTTTTGGGGGGAAATGGCGCCCCACGTAACAATTTTTCCTATTGAAAAAATCGTACAACAATTTTTCAATGGGAAAAACCACTTAGCAAAAAGAAAATTGTTGTACGATGCATCCCATAGGGAAAATCGCTATACAATGCATGTATCGTATAGCAATTGTTTCATACAACAACGAGCCCCATGGAACGGATTAAAATCGTTGTATGAGGTACCACTGTACTACAATAAGTACAGTTTGAACCAAAGCATTTTCTAAATTTATCACCATCACAACTAAATTAGGCAGCATCACTTTTAGAAGAATTAATATTAACTTACAGTGTGTAATCATGAAAATAATTATTTTCTCTCCTCCCCCCCCTCCTTTTCATATTCAGGATAATATGCTTTTCTGTGATTCTTGTGATAGAGGATTCCACATGGAGTGTTGTGAACCACCACTTTCTCGAATGCCAAAAGGTGAATGATGTTTTAAATTTTTTTTAACATGTGTTTTCTGATGTTGTATTGTTGCACAAGCTTGAATTTTCAGTTCAATATTATGAATTGTTTAAGTGATTCAGGCAGAAGATCTTAGTACACGAGCATTTAAAATATCTTCTATTTTGCTCTGTGTGAACTCTTTCTCTTGGAGAGCTGTATAAGCCTTGGCTATGTTTGGACATCATGCTTAATTTTCTGTTAGAAAATGATGCTAAACCTGGATGTTTGCTAGCTCATTTGCTTCCTTTGCCATTTCACTTCTATTTAGATGATATTGGAAAGTTTTGCTTCCACTTTAGATTACCATATATATTCAACTATTAGTCATCCTGAATATAAGTTGAGGTACCTAATTTGAACCTCTAAAACAAGGAAAATAGATTGGCCTGAGTATAAGTCGGGGGTGGAAAATACAGCAGCTGCTAGTGAGTTTCAATAATTAAAATATATGAAAATACGGTAAAATTAATTAATTTAGATATTTGTGTGGGTATGTTTTTGAGTTTTAATGGTAGTGTTAGTGCTTTTTTTTACTGTATGTTTGAATTTGCACCACCACGGTTTTGCACCTCCACCACCACTACTGTATGTTTGAATTTGCACCACCTTGGGGTAGTTGACCCGAGTATAAGTTGAGTCCCCTTTTTGGACCTCAATTTGGGGGCTAAAAACTAGACTTATACTCGAGTATTTACAGTACAGTGGAACCTCATAAAACAATTGCCCCATATAGCAACAAAAATTGCATAACAATTAGGTTTTTTGGGGGAAATGGTGTCCCGCATAACAATTTTCCCTATGGAAAAAAGTGTGCAACAAATTTTCAATGGAAAATACCATTTAGCGAAAAAAATCGTATGATGCATCCCATAGGGAAAATTGCTATATGATACATGCATCATATAGCAATTGTTACATACAACAACGAGTCCCGTGGATCGGATTAAAATCGTTGTATGAGGTACCACTGTAATTGTAGCCTGTCATGTCTGAAACTGGAATTGTGGTAAATCCTAACAATGCTTCATTAAACCAGCTCATATAGCAGATTACAAAACTGGTGTGTTGAACTCAACCATGTGAAGTGAACCTGAATGGTATCAATTCTATCAGTTAGTTGGTTGATCTTTTGATCTTTTCAAGTTTGGCTATTATAAAACATTTTGAGTCTCATAGCACTCTTTCCTATCTTCTTCTGCCATATCCGAATCCGAATATAGGCGATCATCATGGCTAACAGCCATGAAGGCTGTCCTGAAAATATAATGCCATGGCCTTTCATCTGCCTTCCGCATAGCAGCCACTTTATGGTCCTGAGCCATTTTGGCACTCAAAGTCCTCCTCAGCCCCAGGCCAGTTTTGATGAAGCTGCTGCCCTCCATCAAGAGGAATTCAAGTGGGATTTAATCCACTTGGGGACCATCACCCTTCCCTGTGGACTTTGCCACCCAAGGCCGTTAGTCCTCAGGGATGTCAGGTTTGTTAACCGCCACCTGACACTCGGCATTGAGTTGTTGGTAGTATGGTCTACTCTTTTACCATAGCAGGATAATCTGTCCAGACTGGACTTTTTCCTATAAAATATATTATTTAAACATTAAGCATTTAAATAGTGTATTTAAATGGAATATTTAAATTAAAGCACCATGAAAGACTAGATTAGTGAATCCAGTAGACAGGAGCTTTCTTCGTCATAGCTCCTCAGCTGTGGAACTCCCTGTGTAAGAACTAGCTACAGCCTTGTTGAACTTCCAGGATACAGTAAAAATTGAATTATTCCATCTGATCTTTGTTTTTTACAAGAAATTGCAAGTAGATAAAATAGGGACCACTTTGGTGGAGAAAAGATCTTGGGGACATGAAAGGAGCCTCTTTTGGGTGTCTTCTGAGTGGAGTTCCTCCAGCAAAAATCCTTTTGACCCAGAATAATTTCTGACACAAAATTATTATAATAATTGCAAATAATGAGAGTCAGTGTGGCTTATTTATACTTGGAAATGACCAAAGATCCATGATAAATATTCACATTTATTCCTGTCAAGCTTTGCTCTCTAAAGTGGTAAATGTTTAGTATATAGGTGCAACACAATCATATTTATTTATTAGTCACATTTGTATTGCTGCCCACTCGGCAAGTGGCTCTGAGCGGCATACAACAATTACATCATGAACTACATAAATCCCACTTGAGAACTATAAAAAAACTTATAACCAGTTAAAACCCCAATTAAAAATACAATACAAAATTAGCCTGACAACTAAAAAGAGCGAGGGAGTGATATTATTATATCAGCCAGCAGGCGGGAGTCACCACATCCTCAGTGCCCCACACCTGCTTTGCCAGCCAGATTTTTAGTCCTTTCCTGAAGGGCAGCAACTCTGTCTGGAGTCATAGTTCAATTAGCAGAAGGTTCCATAGGGCAGGAGCAGACACAGAGAAGGCGCTGAAATGTCAGGGCTCCGGGCGCCGAGGCCTCACCAGCGACCTGGCCTGATTACGGGGAGTGGCGGTGCCCTCCCCAGCAACTACAGCTGGCGGGCAGCGATTGCCACCCAGCTCCTCCACCCTCCGGTGGGTCGCCTCATGTGGAAGGGAGGCTCCATTGGGGGGTGGGTGGGAGTATGGCCTGGTTCCGCCCCCACCAACTATACTCGCTGCTCGCCAACTGTAGTCACTGGGGAGGGCAGTGGCGCTGGCCGTAGTCAGGCCAGGTTGCTGGTGCAGCCTCGGTGCCCGGAGCCCTGACATATCGGTGCCACGTTCCCCACGGCCGGCGCTCACAGAAGCTTAGTGTGTGGGTGTGTGGTGGGGGAGCACTAGCTCAAGGTGGCATCGGCGGGTCTGTCTGCGGTGGAGTCATTGCCTCGCACACTGGCTGAATAGCTGGCATTCCTTGTGCACTCCGGCCACAACCTCGGATATCTGGGTCGGGGCGGAGCCTTGTGGGCGGGAATGCACAGTCCAGGCAGCCCTGGCCTGGTGCGCATGCCCAGTCTGTTCTGTCCTTCTGGTGGCATGGAATCTCACGCATGCACGATCCAGGTGGTCCTGGATTCTCACACAGCGCAGTCCTATATCCCATTGCCGGCCCTGTTGGCGGGAGGGGGCGGCCTCTTTTTGATGTGAAGGAACCTGCAGTGGACTGCTGGTGCCCCGTGTCAGCACAGCTGACCGGTCAATGTTCCAGCATGAGCGGTGCTGTGGTGTGGAGTTGCATAAGCATCTCATGCCATGACACCTTGGGTATATTGGTTATATTGGACACCTTGGTTCACTATTCACTACGAAGAAAATACGGTATTTTTCTAAAAATAAAAGGAATTGTTTAAAATTAAATCTGAAACAGTTCTCCCTCCTGCGCAAGAAGCAAGTCTATGAAGCTTTGATAGGGATCAGAAAACATATGAAAAAGTTTGTTGAGCTAAATATAAAACCTGAGGTTCCTGAAAGTTCTTTTACGTTTAATTTAGGTTATTTACAACAAAACATGGAATCTCAAAATGAGAAATTTGAATATTATTATTTAAAAAGAAATTTGAAAATGAATACAAAACTAAATGAAATTAAAACGGCCCATTTGGAAAAGAAGCTAAGTGGATTAAGAAGAAAGAACTGAAAATTTGAATGGAAACATAATAGACCAATCTTCAGAAGAATTAAAGCAATGAAAAAGTAAAAGTAAGCTTATGAAGCAGTTTTTTGCACAATAGAAAATTGCAAGAATGGCATCATAAACTACTAGAGAATCCCAGAAGAAACTGAATAAGGGGATTAAATAGGCTTTGTAATTCTGAAAAATATTTCGAGTTTCATGATCTGATTGCAGCTGAAGGGACATTGAACCCATAATAGGATCAAAACCATTGAACACATTGTGTAATCTATGTGATGTGCTAATAATCTTTTTTACTTTATGAATCAAGATATTTTGAAAGAATATAACGGTAAATAAGAAATTGTCAGTTAAGAAGTAAATATTTATTTAAAATGATATATTCCCAGACACTTTATATAAAGCAAGAATTTTCATTTTGGAATAAGAAATGACAGTTCTATAATAGTAGATATAATTAGAATGTTTATTTCAAATGAAATACTTTTATTAAAAAGTAAAGGTTCTTACACGTATACCCGAAGAAGCTAAAAACTCTTTTAATTTCTTGAAATGAGTAAAGAAGTTTAAAGTATTAGGGCTAAATCCAGTTAGTTAGTCTCACCCTTATTAGCTTCATTGAATGTACAGTACTTAGTAAATTGAAACTTAATATGAATCCCATTGATAAAATCAGCCTATTTTAGTTCTAGCTAAGATTTATATTTAGGCCTTTTTATCCATATGCTTATTTTTAAAAATAATTATACTTTTGTTTCTTTACTGCATTGCTGTTAAATAAAACAATTATAGTTCTGTGCTATGTCAAAATGATGTAAATGATTGAAACTCAGGATGCCAATTTTCAATAAAATGTGTAATTTTGAAATAAAATATCTGATTATAATTAATAGGAAGTAAAGTTTCTCTCCATTATTGAGACCAGAGCAAAAATCAGTGAGGATGGAGTTAAAAACTGTGTCAAATAGTTCTTGTCATGCTCTGCTCCAAGGTTTCATGATATAGTTTTATATACATTGTAACGTTTAATTGATAGATAAAGTATTTACTTAAGAAATAGATTCGGAAGTAATACTTGAGTGATTATGCAGGAAACAAATATAGTTGACTAGCAAGGGTGTTTTTTAATTACAAATGAGCCAAATTTTTTTTTTTGCAATAGTGTTACATTGTGTTGGAAGGTTAAATTGTGTTGTTTTTTTTAAAAAATTGCTTAGTCTGTAATTTCAATTTTTTAAATGTTTATTTATGTTAAATTTGTTTGGCTTGGCTGTTATTAACTGTGATCTGCTTTTTTGGGTTTTTTTGAGGATTAATAAAAGAAGAAAGTATGATATAATAACTCAGCACAGGATTTTTTAAAGTTTCTATTGTATGTTATTGACATATATATATTTGTGATTTGTGTGACAGTGTGTTTAGTGTACTTTTTTTTCCTTGTTTTTTTTTGGTGTGACCTTTTGTGTAAAATTGTGAGTTTGTGTTTTGTTTGGGGCTGTTGTGTGTTTTTGAATTGTTTTTACTATTGTGGCCAGCAGGTGGTGCTGGTAGGGGTTATTGTATTTTGACTTTTGTTTCTCTCCTGGCCTCTGGGTGGAGCTTCTTCTGGTTAGTAGGGTCTTTCTGTATTCATTTCTTTTCCAGTCCTGGTGTAGGTAGCACGTGTTCTGGTAAGTTTGCTTGTTTTCTTTGTTTTGTGTGTGTGTGTGGGGGGGGGGGGCGGGGGGGTTGGAGTTTGTATTTTTTGTCTGTTTGTTTTGTTTTTGATTGTGTCTTTGTTTACTTCGTATTGTTTTTGGTGTTTTTGTTTTTGTGTATTTTTGGCTGTGTTTGAGTGTTTTTAGTAATTTTTAAAACATTATTTGTTTGGTGGTGGGGAAGGTACGTGGTCATTGGGGGTTTGGAAGGGTGGGCTAGGTGGTGGGGAGGGGGGCATGGTCGTTGTGGGTTAGTAAGGGTGGGTTAGGTGGTGGGGAGGGGGGCTTTATTGTTTTATGGTGCTTTTTTGTGTGTAGTTATGAAAGTAGATCGGGGTTTCCCCTTTAATATCAGTGGGTGGGGCTTGCGACCCCCCTCTCCGGTTGCTCCTCTGGGGTTGGGAGGTTTGTGGGGACAAAAGAGGAATGTCCCCCCAACTCTTCTGGACCCAGTACACCAGGCACAGTGGCTGGATTCCCTCCCCCCTCCTTAAAACAACTCCGTTTTTAAAGAGTAGAAAAGACGGAGTTTTTTTAAGGAGGGGGGTGGGAATTGATCCCCTCTCCCTGGTGTCCTGAGTCCAGAAGGGTTTTGGAAACATTCCCCTTTTGTCCCCACAAACCTCCCAACGCTAGGTTAGCCAGCGGAGAGGGGGATCGCAACCCCCACCCACTGATATTAAAGGGGAAACTCCAGTCGGGTCCTTCAGGGAGGGATAGAAAGCCGGCTGGTGTGTGCTTGGCTGTGACGTGGTGAGTTGTTTTTCTTTTTAATTTTTCGGGCGCCGGTTTCCTCAGCGTTCTGCGTGCTCATGGCACGCAGGACGCTGGGGCTTGTAGTAATGGGTTGGTGCTTTCTGTTTTTGCTGGGTTTTTTAAAAATGCGTTTCTTTCGATTGGCTGCAGCGCGTGTCGGAACGCTGCGCCGTGCGAGAGCCTCTCAGCGTGATTGGCTCTGGCGCGGCGCAGCGCAAGGAATGTTGGGAAGTGAAGTTCTTTCCCTTTCTTGCCGTTTGTGGGGCTGAGGCCCCCGTGCCGGATTTTTAAATCCTTCGTTGACCTGCGTAGGCAATTCGGCCGTGCGCACGAAGGGTGGGTGCGGATCAGTAGGGCGACGCATAGCAATGTATAGCCAGTTCCAATGGTGAACCCTTGGATTTATAGGTTAAGATTTAACATGCAATCTCACAGAATCCTTGACACTAGTTTATTCTGAATTTTGCTAAGACATGGGTGTCTGTAAGATATTTTGGGAGGAGATGAGTAAAGCTCCATGTGGAATGTGATAAGGTCTACACCAGGGTTGCCCAAAGTACGGTCTGTGGGCCGTATCCAGCCCCCCAGCACCAATCCATCCGACCTGCACCCCCCTCGATGCTCCCGGAATTGGAAATAAAACGCGCCTGCGCATGCACAGAATGCTGCCATGAATGCACTCATGGCTGTCGTAAACATTTTTACGACAGATGCAGGTCCATTTACAGCAGTGTCTTGTGCATGTGCAGTGGGAGGAACCACGTGATCTTTGTTTATAGCCAAAGAGCCAGCGCTGTCTGTATCTGCAGACGTTTCCCTGGACGTGTGGCAGGCATGCCTAGACACCAGAGTGTATGGACGTTGAAGTGGTACCGATTTCTCTACTTGCAATTTCTTGCTTTCGAACTGCTAGGTTGCCAGGAGTTGGGACAGATATTGGAGCTCACTTTGTCATGCACCACTCAGGTCCCAAACTGCTGACCTGCCGACCTTCCAGTCATCAAGTTCTGCATCTTATTCGCTAAGCCACTGCAGCTGAGAGCAAGGTTAAATAGAGATCTACCTCCAGATTAATATTTTTATTTTAAAAACCTCAGGAAGACCCCTTTTGTTCTCCTGTGCGAAGGGCCAAGCGAAAACCCTCATTAGCTAACAGTCCAACCCCCACCCCCCCAGGAATGCCAATGTTATATATGTATGTGTGACATTGTTGCCCCTCTTGAACCTCCTTCCCCCCCAATCTAGAATCCTGGCTATGGCCCTGCCTGTGCATATGGAGGCAGTTTTGCCTGTCTCCCCTACATTGTACCAAAAAAGTTAAAAAAAATTAAAAACTAGAGAGCATAGAGAAATTCTCCAAGTTTTTTTTTAAAAAAAGCCTTTTTAAAAGCAACAACTAAAATACTGGGGTGGGTAGAGTGCAGGAATGAGTGAAGTCCTCTAAGGTCTTGGGTGGCACGACACGTCTGGCTCACAGACATTCAGAAGTGTTATCTCCTAGCCAAACACAAGAGACAGATTTCTTGTCTGCAACCAGTCTTGTATATCTAGATACCATTTTCTTCTTCATCTCCGCAGGCATTGGTAGGAGTGAGATGATATTTCTATGCTACTAGTCATTTCTGTAGCCTCCACCTTTGGTCTGAGTTTAACTGTTGACCCCATGGTTAAAACATTGAAGCCTTTTTTTAAAAACTTCTGTGCCCTCCACCCAAGTTTTTACCCCAATCATCTCACCTGAAAAATACGTCTGATAGTGCACTATTTTTCAAGTGTACTTGGCCAGAATAAAGACATTACTTCTCTGTGGCCTTTGGGTTTAGTTCATATGAATTACCGTATTTTTGGACCATAAGACGCACCCAGTTTTCAGAGCAGGAAAACAAAACAAAAAAAATATTAATACTGTATTTTGCACCAGCAACCAGTGGTGGCACTGCAGGGGAAATGTGCAGGCCAGGCCAATTGCACCGAGGACGGAAGTGATACTCTAGCCTAGCCTCTTGCTCTCCTTTCAACCAGGAAGCATGTTTTCCCCCTCCATTTTGTCCACGTGGAGTAGAGACAAAGGCATCAAGGTAAATGAAACCCTTTCTTTTTAAGCACAGGTTTGGTTTCCCACTTAAATGCGTTGGGAACATACAAACAGAAAACGTTTGAATCCAATGCATTTAAATGGGAAATTGAGATTTTCGCCCTCTAGTGGCTACTTGTTTTTCATATGTTTTTTCCCCCTGCCCCAAATAGCTGAACAGCTGAGAGGTGGCAGTAGTAGTCTTTGGCCAGCTGCAGCTCTTGTAAAATATCCTTTTACAACAGCCACAGCTGGCCGAAGACCAGCATTTGGACTATAAGATGCACCCTTATTTTCTCCCCACTTTTGGGGGAGAAAAAGTGCATCTTATGGTCCAAAAAATACGGTAACATAACAGCCTTCATTGTCAGGGTTGAGACAGGAATAGATATCACATTCAAGAGATCCTGGGTACAGAAAACCAGATATTGCAGCCTCACATTCCGTTACCTGCTAAAGAAGGAGTTTGGGGAGAGGAGGTTAGACAGGGAGGTGAGGTTTTGTGCAAATAAAAAGCTCAGAATTTCTTACTAGGTAGAAAATGAGTGTTTACACAGACATAACTTGTGTTTCTCATCTTGTATAGTGATTGGGAACGTGTCGACAACATGAACAACTAACACAATAAACTGAATTTATATTACTGTCAATATAGGAATGTGGATTTGCCAAGTCTGCAGACCAAAGAAAAAAGGTAGAAAGTTACTTCATGAGAAAGCATCACAGATAAAGCGGCGATACACAAAACCCGTTGGGCGCCCAAAAAATAAATTAAAGCAACACATGTTGTAAGTATTATTGTGTCTAATTTATCTCTCTCATTGTGGTCTTAACTGGATTCTAATGGGGGAGTTCATTCACTTTTTATTGCAAATGAGTTGCTCCGTGTTGCATATCAGGATGCTACTTAACATTCTGATATTTGGCATTATATCTCTAAACAGAAATTAGTAGGAAAAATGCTTTAAAAGGGGTAGAAAAGTGCATCACAACTTTTTAGCCAATGGGATTTAACACCAGAATGTTTTCTACTGATTGACAGACCCTTAGAAATATAGAGGAGGTTGAGGCTCATCTAGCCTCTGGATTGAATCTCATAGCAGTGTTGGACAGATCAAGATCATTCAGAATTAGCTTCTTAGTGACTGTGTTCAGAAGTACCGGTATGTGTTTTTGGTTAAATTTATTACGGTTAAAGACCAACATAGTACAGCAAAACAACAACAACAAAACAAAAAAAAAACACCAGAAGTTAAAATAATATTTTAAAAACATGTTAAAAGGAGCATGTGCACTCTGGGTTAAGGAGTAATAGATTAATATTATGGTCCAGGGCCAGTATAGTACAGCAAAAGAGGAAAAAGAAAAGCAGAAGTAAAAATGAGGGTAAAATACATTTTAAAAGGAGCGTGCCTGCTCTGAGTGAAAAGAGTAATAAAATCAGTATTTAAGATAAATGGTGCTGCAACTACTACTATGCCTATGATCTAGTACTGGTGGTTTATTTAGCTGAAGGACCTGCCAGGATTGTTCTTCTGATCCTACACGATGTGGCACAGAACCTGGCAGTGTTGTGGGTGAAGGCAGGGATTTCATCATATAGCAGCCAGTGGGTGTATGTGCTATTTGAACAACACTTGGTATTTTCTAGAATGGATAATTGGTACTGTATTATTGGTTCAAGAATAAATCTCATTCTGTGAAGTATGAGTGTTGGGATTTTAGCAGAACATGCTAGATTTGCAAGCTGGACCCACTACCCCAAAGTATAAATTGGATTTACTTTTGTGAAATGTATGTCATTTACAGGAGTACTATATAGTGTTTTATTAAGTAAGTTTAAATTATATAGTTACAGTAGAATGAGCACTGTTTAGTGAGTTTGTTTGTAGCATTGAACAGTGACATGAAGATATAGCATAAGGAACTTGTTAACCTCTGCAACCAAATAGCTGTCACCATATGTGCTTCCAGATAATGTGCTTTATAACAGTTTATTGCTATAATACCAGATAATAGGTTTTATATTTGTTAAGTGCAATGCTTGACATTAACATTTACAGAAGACGGGGGAAAATTTGAAGATTCTAATCAGATGTATCATGCACTATATAGCGCATATTTGGTATAATGATTCTTTCAGAATGGCATTTTTCAATGCCAGTTCTAGTGGTAATCTACATTAATATTGAAGTTATATCAGTAGAAAAGGAATCATTATTATCTGACAAAAATTTGCGTGCAACATAATTGTGATATACTGTTTGTTCAGGAAACCCAAAAAAGATCAAGTGATCAATGACCAAAGGAAAATGGAATGAAACTTGATTTAGAAAGACCAAAGGAACAATACGGCAGTGCAAATTTTACTACATTGAAGATCAGCATATTGTCTGCAAATATGACCAATATAGACGATATTGAAATTCAGACAATTGAAGTTCAATCTTGCACAATCAAATCTGTAGATAGACCACCAAAGAAGCAATACAATTTTTCAGAAACTTGTAAATTCCATTCTCAAGCAACAAAAATAGTCTTGGGTGATTTTAATTGCCACAGTACTTCTTGGGGATATAGAGAGACAGACATAAATGGAAGAAAGTGTGAAGATTGGGCAAAATGTATAGGTTAAAATTAATAAATGATCCAAAGTTGCTCCCATTTTTTAATAGTGGTTAGTGATGATATAAACCAGACAATATTTTTTCCAGTGATCATATTGCTTGCCAAGTGAAGAAGAATGTTACAGAACCATTCTCAAGAACATGACATATAGCTATTATATGTGCTACTAGCTGAGTACCCGGCTTCGCCCGGGAATGTATTTTGAGCCTGTGCTCTGCACGGGGGTCCCCGTCTGTTGTGTGGTCCTTTCTTGCCCCCCTAACCCCTGCCACCCTCCTTCACCCTCTGGCCCCACCGTGTTCCGGCCCGGTCGCCCTGTCTGGCACGTTGTCATTTTGGGCCCCGCAACAGCGAGGCCACCTTGCCTGTCACCCCTCCCCAGCTCCCCATTCCAGGCGCAATGCTCAGTATCCAGGCCTCGCTTGCCTGTTGCCCTTCGTGCACCGTAGCAGTGAGGCCTCCAGTCTGTCTCCCCTCCCCGGCTCTCCACCCCAGGCGCTCCACCTGGTATCTGGGCCTTGCTTGCCCCTCCATGCCCGCTGGCCCCCTTTACCTTTTGGGTCTCACCATGGTTTGTTCCATCTGCTGTCTCTGGCCAGTTGTTCTGGCTGGCCCCACAATGGTGATATTGTGCAGCTTGCTGATGTTGACCGGTGTCTCCCAGTTTTCGCCTCAGAGACGCCGGCGCCAAAGGAAGTTGTGGCTGAGCCCAGTGGTTGGCGGCTGTGGCACCGTCGCTCTCAGCAACTATGGTGTCTTCCCCCACCACTGTGCGCACACACTCTGGCAGGTCACTCCTTTGAGTGACTGCGCCATGGGCGGCCATTGAATGCACGGTACAGGTGGTGTTTTTTCCTTCTGCCCAAGGCACCATGGGTTTTTTCTGCACCCAAGGCACCATGAGGATCGTAGTCCCTGTTCCTTTGCCCTGTTTTTGGGGTGCAAACCCCAAAATGGGACACCGGACCCCCGCATTGCCAATCCAGCACGCTCAAGGTACCTGTGTGCCAAGTTACAACCTGATAGGTACAGGGGTGTAGATTTGTATTCAGCACATACAAAGCGACACCCCTGGTTTAAATATATAGAAGATAGAAGCAGGTGTTATGCCAGAGATACTTGCATTTAAAAGAAAATTCAACTTTAAGAGCCCAATGGGATAATTTTGCTCAATATTTGGATAAAGAAGTGATAAATGTTAACCCTCACCCAGAAAATTATGGAGATTTTGTTAAACTGGTGAAGATCATATCTTGTAGATACATTCCAAGGGAATGTAGAACATTGTACTGTATACCTGGATTGCTTAAGGAATCAAAGGCTCTTCTTAAGATGTATGAACAATTTTTTGAAATCGACCTCTTTTCTGAGTAGACATTACAAACGGAGGAAGAGCTTCTCCAAGCCATGTCAGCATCAAGAACAGAGAGACGATGCAACCTCTTAGGAAGCTTGGACATGAAACAGAATAGTCACCAAGCTTAGAAATGAATAAAAAACCTCCAGAGAGATCTAACAGCCCCACATCTGTGGAATCGAGTAAAATCACTCCTGATCAAATTGCACGTCAACTGTTATTAAATGGGAAAATTACATGAAATCCCAAGGTACAAAGAGGAGAAAGACCATCTTGTTACACCTTTCTCACATGAAGAACTGAGAACTGCTAACCAACGGATGAAGAACAACAAGGTTTCAGGCTTGGATGATGTTAAGTCAAAACAAATTAAACATTTTGGCCCCATAACTATTAATTGGATCCTAAAATTCATGAATACTTGTGTAGATAGGATGCTGATCCCAAATATATGGTTTAAAGTAAAAGTTGTGGTCCTACCTAAGCCAGAAAAAGAAATGATGGCTCCCAATAACTTTTGACCTGTAGTCATCTTTTTATTTCATGGCTGCATTCTCCATCTGCAGTGATCTTGGATCCTAAGAATGTAAAGTCTGTCACTGCTTCTACTCCTTCCCCATCTATTTTCCAGGGAGTGATAGGGCCTGTTGCTATTATCTTGGTTTTCTTGATATTAAGTCTCAAGCCAGCTTTTGCACTCTCCTCCTACAATATAAGCAAGAACTTCTTTAGGTCTTCTTCACTTTCTGCAATAAGGGTAGTGTCATCTGCATATCTCAAATCTTAACCTATAAAACCAAGGGTTAACCATTGGAACTTGCTATAGGTTCCTATGCCTTGCCCTAATGACCCGCACCCACCATTCATGCACACAGCCTAACTGGGTCTGCAGGTCAATGAAGGATTGGGAGAAACCCCACAAACGCGAAAAAGGGAAACAACTTCATTTCCCAATGTTCTTTGCGCCGCGCAACAGCCAATCAGGCTGAGAGGCGTCACCACAAAGAACGTTGGAAAAAGCGCTGTGGCCAATCAAAAATGAGCCACAGGAAAAAAACGCAACGCAAAGGGAAAAATACCCACAAACTACAAGCCCCAGAGTTCTTTTTTTTATATAATAATTTTTATTAAGTCTTTAATAAACATACAGAAAAAGAAAAGAAAACATTAACAGTACATTAACAGTACATTACACTAACAAGTCCATATATCATACTAACAAACATTACTATATGCTAGCACATAACAATATCTATATTCATTAACTACTATTTAACCACCAAATATTAAGAACCTTTATTTCAAAGTCCAAAATAATAGAAAGAAACTTTCTGTACTACCACTAATCTTTTTAACCAATTAAAAAAAAACAACACCCTGTGAATATATACAATGCCCGGAGAGTTTATTTTCTACTCAAGTCCAGAAACTTCTTTGAGATGGTACTGGTCCTGAACTATCACCTGCCATGATAGAGTGATCCACGAACGGTTTCCATATATTCCAGAATCTATTCTCTTTTAAATTATCTCTTTTGACTTTAATCTCCCATGTCAATTTATCGTTCAATGCTAAACTCCACATTTCTTTATACCATTCTCCAACCTGGATATCTACATCGTTTTTCCAATTTCTGGCTATACATTGTCTACCCGTTGTCAGTACAATTTCCAGTAATTCTTTTTCCTCCTTGTTTAAACCCAGATCTTCCACATTCGTTAAAAGAATAGTACCCGACACCAACTTAACACTTTTACCCAATATTTCACCAAATTCATTTTCTATTCTTCCCCAAAAATCCCTTATTTTTTTACAACTCCACCACATATGTTCATATGTTCCATCAAATTCTTTACATCTCCAACATAACTTATCTCTTTTATTATCCATCTGGTAAAGTCTTAAAGGTGTCAGGTACCATTGCCACAACATCTTGAAATTATGTTCTTTAATTCTTACAGACATTGTTCTCATAATTCTCTTTTTCCATTTATTTTTCCATTCAGTCTCCCCAATTTTTATATTCAAATTTTGTTCCCACTTCCGTTTCAAATCCTCCTGTGGATCTGCACCTCTATTCAATATATTATAAAGCTTACTTACAAGACCCTTAATACTACTTTCCCCTTTTCTAATCTTCCTTACCAATTCCTCAAATTCCGTAAGTACTCTATCTGACCCTAGTTCTCTTTTATATTTTTTATTCCAATTGTCCACCTTTAACCTCTGAAACCAATTCAAATTTAATATCTCAAACATTTTTTTCCGCTCGGCATCAACATCACATGCTTTTAACCAATCCTTCAATAACAACGTCCCATTTTTATCCAATATTTCTATTTTTTCTTTGTCTAATTTTATTGGGAAACACATCATATCAGTCAATTCCAAGATTGGGGAGAGATTTGGAACCATATCTTTTTTTACCTTCTTCCACACCTCCATGAGACCTTTCATCATAGTATTATTTGACCTTTTCACCTTATCCTTCATTCCCAGAAAATTCAAGTTTCCAATATTTCTGTATTCTTTCATTTCCAATTGTTCCCAAATTACCTTTTCTCTTGCCAAGATCTTCACAACATCCTTGACTTGAAATGCTCGGTAATATACTAAGAGGTTTGGCATACCCAACCCCCCTTTTTTCTGAGACAAATACCATAGTTTCTTTGGAAGCCTAGATTTTTTTCCTCCATTACAAAAGTCATTAAACATTTTTTGAAACTCATTGATTTCTTTCTCTTTTAAATGGATCGCGAGCGTATCAAATAAAAAGTTAATCTTTGGTAACAGTATCATTTTACACATAGCAATCCTTCCAAACCATGACAGCTTTAACTTCTGAAGTTCTCGTATTTTATTCCTAAATTCAATTCTCAAGCTGTCATAATTCAATCGTTTAAGTTCTTCTAATTTGTTTGAAATAATTATCCCTAAATACTTCAACTTATCTTTGATTTGTATATTAAGTGTCGACACCGTCCTACCCATCTCGCTCAATTTCAAATTACACAACATCAATTCAGATTTATCCCAATTTATCTTTAATCCTGTTATAGCTTGAAATACTTGTAGATGATCTTTAATCCTGTCCATTACCTGTTCCGGGTGCTTCACCATAAGCAATGTATCATCAGCGTACATGCTCACTTTATTACCCATAATCCCTTCTATATTTGAATCCTCCCTTATACTTTTAGCTAAAATCTCCATTGCCATTATAAACAAAATAGGAGATAATGGACAACCCTGCCTAGTGCCTGCCTCTAGCTTTACCACATCCGTGAGCTCCTCGTTTACTCTAACCCTGGCATTTCCTTTTTGATATAGTAAATCAATAACCCTATTAAATTTATCTCCAAACCCATATTTTCTAACTATTTCCTTAATTGAAGACCACTGCAATGAGTCAAATGCCTTAAAAATATCCAATGATAGTAGTCCCACTTTTTCCTTTGTTTGATTAACACTGTCTATTAAATCTAATACCCTTCTAGTCAAATCCGCCATGTGTCGTCCTTTTAGAAACCCAACTTGATCAACATTTATATATTCCCCCATAAAACTATTTAAACGGTTAGCCAATATTGCCGTGAAGATCTTCGCATCTTGATTTATAAGCAAAATTGGTCTGTACGAATCCACTCTTTCCAAATTCTTACCAGGTTTTGGCAAAAGAACAATTGTAGTGTTATACCATGAAGTCGGGATTGATCCTCCATCTAGTATATAATTATATAACTTCACCAATCTCGGGACCACCACCTCTTTAAATTCTTTGTAAAACTCTGTTGATAATCCATCATCCCCCGGGGCTTTCCCTATCTTCAATCCGCTTATTACCCCCTTAACCTCTTTATCAGTTATCTTTTCCTCCATTTTCTCCCTATGCTCTTGCTTTATCCCATTCCCTAACTGCCTCTCCAATATCCTTTTAAGCTTTTCCATATCTATTTCTTTTTCTGCATATAACACCTGGTAAAATTCCCTAACTATTTTACATTTATCGCTATTCTTATTACACCTTAAACCTTGCCTGTCAACTAACACCCCAATTTCTCTTTTTTCCCTTTTAACCTTAGCTGCTCTTGCTAATAGTTTTGAGTTCTTATTACTAAATTCAAAATATTCTCTATTTAAATAAATCAAGTCTCGTTTAACTTTATCAATATCTTTACCCATTACTTCTGCCTTAAGTCCTTGTAGTTTCAAGAAAAATTTTTTATCTTTACTTTTTGCGTGTTCTTCCTGTAATTGTTTTATTTCCTTTTCTTTTTCTATGTGTTCTGCTTTATACCTTTTATATTTGAGGCTTGCCACTTTTATGCTTTCCCCCCTAAAAACTGACTTCATGGTATCCCATACAATGTTAAAATCAACCTCATTATTATCATTCCATTGCCAACTTTCTTTCCAACTTTCCATAATTGCCTCTTTGCTTTTCTGATCTTTGAACAAATTAGGATCGTACCTCCAATTTCTAACTCTTTGAATATTTTTTGGTGCTTTCAATTCCAAATATACTTTAGCATGATCCGATTCCTTAATAATCCCAATTTCCGTACTTTCTATATCCCCAATTAAGTTTTCCGACAGAAAAACATAATCTATTCTCGAGTAGGTCCCATGTACATGCGGAAAAAAGGAATATGCCCTTTCCAAGCCTTTAAACTCTCTCCACGAATCCTTCAAACCCATAACTTTCATCCATTTGTCCATCGCCTTCCCTTTCACACCCATTCCACTTCTAGCTATGTTTGTGCAATCCATTCCTGACCTGATCAAATTAAAATCACCAGCCACAATAATTTTTGCAACATTTTCCAACTCCACTATTTTCCGAATTTTTTCAAGAAACACTACTTGGTGGTCATTTGGAGCATAAATATTTACCAACAATATTTCCTCATCCTCCAATTTTCCTCTTAACAACAAATACCTACCCTCTTGATCAGCAATCTTTTTTGTGATTTCAAATCCTAACTTCCTAGAAATCATAGTTGCCACCCCTCTTGCTTTAGATGTTCCAAACGCCATCTCATAGTGTTGCATCCAACCCAGATAAAGTTTATTCGTATCTTTTGATTTCTGATGTGTTTCCTGTAAAAATAAAATATCTGGTCTATCTTTTTTCAACGCCGATTCCAGCCTCCGTCTCTTAAGAACAGAACCTGTACCTTTCACATTCCACGATATTATTTTAATACTATCCATAACCAAATTCTTCTCCCAACTTTAAACTCTCCATCGGGCGTGCCACCAAAAACCCTTCACCATACCCACTACATAAAACACACATTTTTCACTCTCCCCACCTTCCAACGAAAAGTCGCCTCTGTCAACCAAAGAGGGGAGAGGGGGGACCTGCAAGATGCGCCCTACTGCCGGCGCTATGCGCTATTTACCCATTCTACCTCTATTAGATAATTAAGATTACTACAATCTAATGCTCATCCTTCCTTACCTATCTCCTCCTCCATCATAATCAAGGACGGCTCCTCCTCCTCCCCCCCTCGTTGTGGTGTTCCACCTGTTGCCCCACCGGGCTCCTCCCTCCCATATTCCCTCCCCAAAGCTCCAGAATCCATCATTTCCTTCTTAAGATTTTTCCATTCTTCCGAATCTACTTGTACCAATCCCAACAAACTCAGGTATTCCAATGGATTAGTGCCTTCATCAATAACTTGCGTTCTTTTATCATAGAAAAAGCGCAATTGTTGTGGAAATCTCCAATTATACCTTATATTTTTACCCATCAATAATTTAGTAACAGGCCTCATCTTATATCTCCATGTTCTTTCTTTTAGTGAAATATCATTGTAGACTTCTACATCTGAGCCATCAAATTTCAACGCATCTGAACCAACACTTTTCAGATGAGCCATTACTTTTAATTTATCTGCCCAATTTGCAAATTTAACCAACACATTTCTTTGAGCCACTCTCCCTCTTCTTGGACCCACCCGGAATACACTTCCTAAATCCTCCTGAACAAATTCCTTCCCCATTTTTAAACCATTTAACCACTGAACCACCCTCTCTCTTAACAGATCCGGAGTGCGTTCCGGTACCTGACGGATCAAAATGTTCTGCTTTCTCATCATATCTTCGACAGCATCTATCCTCATTTCTTGTTCCTGCAGTTTTAACTTACTGTCCCGCACCACCTCCTGAGTCCCTTTTACTTCCTTCTTTACCGCATCCACCTCGATTTGAACCACTTTCAGCATTCCCTCAAATTTATTCAAACTTAAGTCCACCTTTTTGGTATAATCTGTCAGTGTTGACATCATCTTTTCTTGCCTTTTGAACATTTCATTTTTATCTTTCACCCTTGAAGCCTCATTTTTCTCCATTTTTTGTGACAACTTGCCAATTTCCACCATAATTTGAGTCTGGTCCAATGACACTGTGGGCAGAGCTGTTGGCTGAACAAATTCATCCATTGGTGCTTTTTCAATCTTCTTAGGTTTTACAACCTGTTCTTCTTCTTTTGCTTTCGCTCTCGTACCTTTATCCATGATGATGTAATATATTTCAAACCCAATGTTGCAGATCGCTGTAACAATTCCAATACAGTAAGGCTTACTACACTGCAGCCATAGGTTCCACCAATACAACCGGCAAGTTCTTATGTCAGCAGAAGATCCAAAATTTACTGTAATCCACAACGATGAAACAAAGGAAAACAAAAGAAAACAGCTCTCCCAACAGGCAGTTTAAAAGTAAAAATTGTTAACCACCAATAATCCTTTCCCACAAAACCAGCAGTCAAATGACGTCTTCCAACCACAGCAAAAAGGCTTCAGAAAAACAGTTAATCAGGTTGCTGAGGGGGGGGGAGCTCAGAAGGAAAGAAAAATCCAGCCACCAAGGGGTTAAGGTGAGAAGTTGAGCAGCTATTTGTAATCCACACGGTGATGGAACCCTGCAATCAAAGCCACATAATCCTTCCTTTGAAGTGGATAATCAAAGCACCCTTTTCCAGCGAGTGCCTTAACTTTGAAGTGAGAAGAGGCCCCCCCTCTTCCCCCTCTTCCCTAAATGAGCAGGCAGCTTAGGCAGAAGAGAAGAGAAAGAAAAAAAAAACTCCCACAGGTTCTCCTCTTTTCCAGTCCAGAGAGGAGGTAGAAAAAAAAGAAAAAGGAAAATTAATCCACCTTATTGATCTCAGAATGTGGCGCGGTCCTCTGGTATGTAGAAAAAAAAACCACAGTCTATACACGATCACTTTCGTTTTCCCTGACCGTCGCCATTACAGTACCTCCAGCTCTTCCCCCTTTTTTTTCTTCTGAGAAACTCAGCCGGTTTTATAGCTTATAGCTAAGAATGTAGCTCCCTTCAGGCACTTACACACAAATTGCCTTCACTCCAGCCGCATCATGCCACTTCCAAAACCAGTTCCAAAGCCTTCTCCTCACTCTCGCTGATCCCGTTCCTCGGCTCTCCAGCGGAAAAGCCGCGACTGCCGTCACAGCTCAACCGCCCAGAAAAGCCTCCCGAACTTCGATCATCCAGCTTCAAAAGCTCAGCAAACTTTCCAAGGAGACAGGCAAGGATCTTAACTTTAAGCTTTACCACTTGAAAATTTTTCTATTCCGCTCCTTCACATCGTTCACCACTTTGTTGAGCGCGAGCGTCCGAAACTAGATGTTACACAGCGGCCATCTTAGCCAAGCCCCCAAGCCCCAGAGTTCTGCGCGCCATGAGCGCACAGAACTCTGAGAAATCCGCCGTGCGAAAAATAAAAATACAGCTGGCGCTTGGGTTCCCGCAACACGGCATGGCTGCCTAGCCTGCGGGATGAGAAGACACCCCCTCCTCCCAACGCTGCCTGAAAAACGGAGCTTGCCTTCCCACGCCCTGGACATCGAGACCAGGCTGTGGGAAAGGAAGACTCCCCCCACATGCCACCTGAGGCCGCGGGAAGAGACCCCCCCACACACACACAACGCTTTCAACAGGGGGCGAAGGCATCATTGCCTTCCCCCCTTGAAAGCAAAACAATTCCTCCACAAAGCAAAGGCACCGGACGGCGCTCTGCCCGGTTCCTTTACTTTACGAGGAAGTGTTTCGCTTTCAAGGGAGGGAGAAGGCATCATTGCCTTCCCCCCCTTGAAAGCAAAAAAATCCCCAGGTAAGCAAATGCACCAGATGGCGCTCCGCACGGTGCCTTCAATTACCCCCAAAATAAAGCATAAAGTAAAAAATTACACAAAAATCACAACCAAAAACAACCAAAAACAAACTCAAAAATAACACAAACACCAAACACACAGAACCCCCCCAAAACAACAACAACAAAAAAAAAACACAATACAAACCCCCAAAAGAAATTAAAACGGAGAACTCACCCAAACGACCTTACTCAATGAGATCCGGAAATGAAATGAGGAAAGACAGACTACTTACTGGAACAAGAGACACCCACAGGACAGTGGAGAAAGAAAGTCAAAGTAAAAGAAAAGGGCAATAGCACCACCCAGAGGACACAGGAGAAAACAGTCAAAAAGAGTCGAAAGAATAACATTTCTAAAACATTTCTAAAATCCTGTTTACAGTTTTCACTCAAAAAAATAAATAAACATCTAAACACAGTTTAAAAAAATTGAATTTTTTTAAAAATATACACTCACATTAATAAAAAACCACATAGAAAAACATTATTTGGTTACATAAAATAATTCTAAAAAATTATGCCATCCTTTAAAACAGCCCGGCAACGCCGGGCAACTTCTGCTAGTTGTTGATATTTCTTCCAGCAATTTTAATTCCAACTTTTGATTTATCCAGCTGCCCTAAAGAACATAAGAACATAAGAACAGCCTTGCTGGAACAGGCCACAGCCCATCCAGTCCAGCATTCTGTCTCACACAGTGGCTCACCATTTCCTTCAGGGTATTCCCAAGCAGATGCCTTCACCTGCTTAGGATTTCCTGGAAATGGCATTGAGAGATATCCTGCCTATCTCTCCAACCCGGAGGTTGTCCTTAAGTATCCATAATTATAGCCATTGATACCCTTGTTCTCCATGAACTTGTCTAATCCTTTCTTAAAGCTGTCAAGACTGACAGCTGTCACAACTTCTTCTGGCAGGGAGTTCCATAGACCAGTAATCCTCTGGGTGAAAAAGTACTTTCTCTTATTTGTTTGAGAACTAGTACCCAAAAGTTTCATGGAGTGTCCCCTAGTTCTAGTGTTATGCAATAGGGAAAACAGTTTTTCCTTATCTACTTTGTCCACACCGTGCAGGTCAGGTCACCTCTTAGACACCGTCGTTCAAGAGTGAAGAGGCCCAACTGTTGCAGCCTCAGATGGTAAGGAAGGTGTTCCAGTCCCCTAATCATTCTGGTTGCCCTCCTCTGCACTTTTTCCAACTCCATAATATCCTTCTGGAGGTATGGCAACCAGAACTGTACACAGGATTCCAGATGGGGCCTCACCATAGATTTATAAAGAGGCAAAATGACATTTGCTGACTTATTTTCTATACCCTTCCTAATGATCCCTAGCATTGAGTTTGCTTTTTTCACTGCTGAGGCACACTGGGTTGACACCTTCATTGAGTTGTCCACCAGGACACCAAGGTCCCTTTCCTGGTTTGTCGCAGAGAATTCAGACCCCATCAGTTTATAAATGTAATTGGGGTTCTTTGCCCCAACATGCATCACTCTGCACTTACTATGTGCACTTACTATGTGCCCTTACCATGTGTTTTTTCTGCTACAGAGTATGCTGCCACAGTCTGGAGAAACTTTGCCCATGCTAGTCAAGTTAATGTGGCCTTTTATGAAATAAGCCGTATAGTTACAGGCTGTTAACGACTGATGCTTGTTAATAAAATCTTCTCACTCATGGGCATAGCACCTCCAGATTTTAGAAGAAAACTAGCAGCAGAAGTTGAGAATTAAAAACAAGAAACAGACCCAAGGGATCTAGTGTTTGGACTTCAATATCAGCAAGGTCGAAGTCAAGGAAGAGCTTCCTAAAAACAGTGGCACCAATTGCATCTACAGCTGACGCTCATCAAACTGAACTATAGAAAAAAATATAATCGGAGGGTTATGGGCGATGAAGGAGAAGCCAGCAGCAGGTTATCATCTCCAATATGAGACATGGAAAATGCTGAATAGGCTGAGAACTGGGGTTACGTGATGCTAAACAAACCTAGAAAGGTGGGAGCCACATTGATGATGGTGAACAATGTAAATGTGACAAGAGGCAAGACTGCACATCTGCTAATCTGCGGCAACTCGCCTGAACAGTGTGATGTCGAGGATTTGTTTGAAGCAAATGACAGGGCTATTCAAACTGTTGAATATTGGGAAAGGAGAGTGTGAATATGTAAACATGTAGTTTAGTTATGCATACATTTTTAGATTATTATTAGTGTTTTTTAATTACTGTATTTTAGTGCTTCAGACTTGAAAAACTAAATAAAACCAGTCTGTGATTGCTAAGAAGCACCTATGCTCAATTATAGGTTAGAATAGGGTATAGGATATGGGTCAAATGGAAGGCTGAATAGCTGTTCTAGTTCTGTAGGACCTGTGGCTACCCTATACAGATTCTCTTCTTTTTTTTTTATTAAAATTTTTATTAAATTTTCAACCAAATCTTAACCTATAAATCCAAGGGTTAACCGTTGGAACTGGCTATAGGTTGCTATGCCTCGCCCTACTTGCCTGCACTCAACCTTCGTGCACACGGCCGATCTGGGTACGCAGGTCAACGAAGGATTGAGAAAACCGGCAGTGGGGCAACAGCCCCACAAACGCGAAGAAAGGGAAACAACTTCACTTCCCAACATTCCTTGCGCCGTGCCAGAGCCAATCAGGCTGGGAGGCTCTCGCACGGCGCAGCGTTCGGAAATAAAAAGAAAAGCATTTTAAAAAAACGCAGCACAAACACAAAGCACCAACCCATAACTACAAGCCCCAGCGTCTTGCGCGCCATGAGCGCGCAGAACGCTGAGGAAGCCGGCACCCAAGAAATAAAGCAAAAACAAAAACACCGGGAGAGCAAGTCCGCCAAGCCGCGGGGAACAAAGCCCCCCTCCCCAACGGCGCCTGAAGCTCCTAATCGGAGTTTCCCCTTTAATATCACTGGGTGGGTGGGGGGTGTTGTGCTCCCCCTCTCTACTGGCTCTCCTGGGGTTGAGAGGGTGGGGGGGGACAAAAGGAGTCTGTCTCCCCCACCCTCCTGACCTCAGGGGACCCGGCAGAGAGGGGATTCCCTCCCCCACACACACACGCCCCATATTAAAGAGAAGAAACCAAGTGGTTACTTCTCTTTAAAAACGGAGTTGGGGGGGAATCCCCCTCTCTACTGGCTCCCCTGGGGTTGAGAGGGGGGGGACAAAAGGAGTCTGTCTCCCCCACCCTCCTCACCCCAGGGGACCCGGCAGAGAGGGGATTCCCTCCCCCCCACACACACGCCCCATGTTAAAGAGAAGAAACCAAGTGGTTACTTCTCTTTAAAAACGGAGTTGGGGGGGGAATCTCCCTCTTTACTGGCTCCCCTGGGGTTCAGAGGGTGGGGGGGACCAAAGGAGTCTGTCTGAGAGGGGATCCCCCCCCAGGACACCAAAAAACACAAAAACAAACAATCAAAAACATTGAAAATTACACAAAACAAACAAAAATAACACCAAAAAAGTAAACAATAACAAACATTTCCAAACACACCCAGCCCCCAGCCAAACACCACAAAATCCAACCACCACCACCACCCCAAATAAAGAAAAACAGCTAACTCACCACCACACGACCTCATACCACAACGACTGGAAAAGAAATGAATAAAGAAAGAGACTACTTGCTGGAAGAAGCTCCACCCAGAGGCCACGAGAGAAAAAACAGTCAAAATACAAGATAACCCCTACCAGCAGCACTTGCTGTCCACAATAACAAAAAAAATTCAAAAAGACACAATAGCCCCACACAAAAGGCCCCAAGAGTTTTTTGAAACAGTATATCATCCTTTATTCTTTTTTTCATCCACAAAACCAAAACACCAAACAAAACTCATCACAGTTTAAAACAGGCCATCAAATTTTTTTTGTATAAATAAAAATTTTTAAAATTTCAAATATAGATTAACCTCTTCTTTACAAACATTAACTACAACAACAACAAAAACTTTCCAACACTATTTAAAACAGCCCGGCAATGCCGGGCAACCTTTGCTAGTATACAATAAAAAAACATTAACATTAGTACATACATAAAAGAGTAAAAGAAAAACAATCAAATTTTTGCTATTACTAGACACTATTGGAACTAATTTTATAAAAACGAGCAAAAAACAAAAAAACCCAAAATATCACACATCATTCGTTTAAAGTATATTTTCACCAAATATATAATCCATTTTAGTATATAAAAGAAAATATTAAACACCTGGTGCTTTTTACAATGCCCTGGAGAGCACAGAGTATCATTTTACTTTAATTCCAAAAACTCCTTTGATCAGGTACAGATCTATTCCTTTCTTCTCCCCTAAGTGAGTAATCCACAAAAATTTGCCAAATGTTCCAAAATTTATTCTCTTTAATATTACCCTTTTTAAAAATTTATCTCCCATGTTAACTTGTCATTCAATGCTAAATCCCACATTTCTTTATACCATTCTTCAAGCTATTTATATTCACACCATTTTTCCAATGCAAAGCAATACATTGTCTACCCATTGTCAGCATTATTTCTAATAACTCTTTTTTATCCTTTTTAAATTTACACTTTCCACATCTGTCAACATAATGATACTTGACCCCAGTTTAATTTTCTTACCCATAATTTCACCAATCTCTTTCTCAATTTTCCCCCAAAATTCTTTTACTACCTTACAACCCCACCACATGTGTTCATATGTTCCCATTGCCTCCTTGCATCGGCAACACATTTTATCTTTCTTGTTATCAATCTGATGTAACCTCACTGGGGTCAAATACCACTTCCACAACAATTTATAGTTATGTTCCTTTATTCTAACCGACATAGTTCTCATTATTCTTTTCTTCCATTTGTATCCGGAGCCAATTCCTTCTTTACTTTTCTCCATATTCCCATTAATGTCTTCATCATATTATTCTTAGTTAATACTTTCCCCATATTACACCCTAATAAGACCATTTTTCCTATATGATTGTAGTCCTTCATCTCGATTTCTTCCCAAATTACTTTTTCCTTAACTAAAATCTTTACAATATTCTTAATTTGAAAAGCTCGATAATATACCATCAGATTCGGCATTCCTAATCCACCTTCCTTCTGGGGTATATACTTTTTTTTTTTTTTTGCTAATCTAATTCTCTTTCCGCCATTACAAAAATTATTGATGATTTTTTGAACTCCTTAATTTCCTTATCCTTCAGTTGAATTGAAAGAGCATCAAATAAAAAATTAATTCTAGGTAATAACATCATTTTACTAAGTGCGATTCTTCCAAACCAGGACAATTTCAACTTGTGAAAACGTATTTTAGCTTTAATTTCTGTTTTCAATCTTCCATAATTTAGTCTCTTAAGATCTTCAAACTTATTTGAAATGCTTATCCCCAAATATTTCAAACTATCTTTAATTTGTAAGTTACCCATTCCTTTTAACTTCTGTTGTTCTTCTTTTCCCATATTACACAATATCATTTCTGATTTATCCCAATTTATTTTCAAACCTGTAATGTCTTCAAAATCCTTTAATTGTCGTTGTATTCTACCTAATACCTTCCCAGGGTGTTTAGCAATTATCAAAATATCATCTGCATATAAGCTTATTTTATTTCCCATAACCCCTTCTATTTCTTCATCCTCTCTTATGGCCTTTGTCAGCATTTCCATTGCCATAATGAACAAAATTGGAGATAATGGACAACCCTGTCTTGTACCAGGTTCTAATTTCACCCCTTCTGTAACCTCATCATTTACTCTAATAGTAGCTATTCCTTGTTGATATAATTGCTCAATTGTCTTTCTAAATTTATCACCAAATCCGTAACATTTAATTATCGCCTTAATTGACACCAATTGTAAGGAATCAAATGCCTAAAAAATATCCAAAGATAGTAATCCCACTTTTTCTTTTGTTTGTCTCACAGTATCGACTAAATCTACCACTCTTCTTGTCAAATCTGTCATATGTCTCCCTTTCAAAAAACCCACTTGATCTGCATTTATATAGTTGCCCATAAAATTGTTAAGCCTATTTGCCAATATCGCTGTAAAGATCTTAGCATCCTGATTTATCAGTGAAATTGGTCTGTACAATTCCACTTTTTCTAGATCCTTTCCAGGTTTCGGCAATAATACAATTATAGTCCTATACCATGAAGTCGGAATTTGCCCACCATCTAATATGTAATTATATAATTTTACCAACTTTGGCACCACTATATCTTTACATTCCTTATAAAACTCAGCAGGTAATCCATCTTCCCCAGGTGCTTTATCATTTTTCAGGCTGGCTATTACCTCTTTTATTTCCTTTTCTGCTATTGGTTCTTCCATTCTATTTCTGTGCTCCTGTTTTATCTTATTACTGATTTGTTTCTCCAATTGTTCTTTTAACTTCACCACATCTATCTCTTTTTTCGCATATAAAGCCTGGTAAAAATCCTTCACAATTTTGCATTTGTCTCCAGTCTTATTACATCTTACCCCTTCTTTATTAGTCAACACTCCAATTTCCTTTTTTTCCTTCTTTTCTTTAGCAGCTCTTGCTAATAATTTTGAGTTTTTATTGCTATATTCAAAATATTCCCCTTTTAAATATACCAAATCTCTTTTGACCTTTTCTATATCCTTTCCTATCAATTCAGCCTTCAATCTTTGCATATTATCAAAAACCTTCTTATCTTTTGTCCTTGCATGTTCCTCCTGTAGCTGTTTTATCTCATTTTCAATACTATCATGTGACACCTTAAATTTTTTATATCTTATACTAGCCAACTTAATGCTTTCCCCTCTAAAAACCGCCTTCATGGCATCCCAAACCACATTGAAATTCACCTCATCTGTATCGTTCCAGTACCAACTTTCCTTCCACCTCTCAGTAATTTGTTCTTTACATTTATGGTCTTTAAACAATTTTGGGATCATACCTCCAATTCCTTCTCGTTTTCCTCATGCCCCCTATTTTCATTTCTGCCAGCATTTTCGCATGATCTGATTCTTTAAAAATTCCTACTTCTACCTCCTCCATATTCCTGATCAAGGTCTCTGTTACAAAATATAATATATCCTGGAATATGACTTATGTACCTGTGAAAAATAAGTATATACCCTTTCCGACCCCTTGAGCTCTCTCCATGTGTTTTTCAATCCTAGAGATACCATCCACTTATCCAAAATCTGTCCTTTGATACCTTTTCCACATCTTAATATATTCGTACAATCTAAGTTTGACCTTACTAAATTAAAATCTCCAGCCACAATCATTTTTGTTGTTTTTTTCTTTTGCTAATATAATATACATTTTTTCCTAAAAATTCTGCTTGATTATCATTTGGGGCATATATGTTCACAAAAGTTATTTCCTCATAATCTATCTTTCCTTTTACTATCAAATATCTGCCCTCCGGATCGGAGATGCTCTTTGTCATTTCAAATCCCAGCCTTGTCAAAATCAAAATTGCCACCCCTCTAGCCTTTGATGTCCCATATGACTTTTCATAAAATTGCATCCATCCTAGAAAGATTTTGTTCGTATCATGCAATTTTTGATGAGTTTCCTGTAAAAAGACTATATCCGGCCTGTCTTTCCTCAAAGCTGATTCAATTCTTCTTCTCTTAACCTGGGACCCTGTACCTTTCACATTCCACGTTAATACTTTAATATCTCTCATAATTAGTCAACCACCCTCTTCTGCCACCTCCGATTACTCCATTGGGCGTGCTTCCATCTAACCCACAATAACTAAATATATATCTAAAACAAAAAACATTCAAGTCTACCCTCCCCACTTTTTTCTCCAACAAAGTTGCCTTCATCTCCCAAAGAGGGGAGGGAGGGAACATGAAAGATGTACGACTATCCAATGCTCCAGTGCAGAATTCTTTACTAATAAACTAATCAATTTATATAGAACACTTTCCCCTTATTAAAAAAACTCAAAATCCTTTCTCTCCCTTATATCAGTCTCTTCTAACCCCTAATTCACCCTTCATCAGCTACTTTCTGAGTCTCTAAATCCAAATCACCCCCTCCTGTAGCGCCCCTTCCTCTGCTCCGCCGTATTCTCTTCTTATACCTCCAGATTCCAGTAAAGCCTTCCTTAATGCCAACCATTCTCTTGAAGCCGCCTTGACCATATCATTTAAACACAGGTATTCCAAAACATCTGTCCCCACATCAATCACATGCATTTTCTTATCATGGAAAAATCTTAATTGTTGTGGAAATCTCCAATTATATTTTATTCCACGTTCCATCAGAAATTTTGTTACTGGTTTCATCTTATACTTCCAATCATGCTCCTTAACAGAAATATCATTGTATACTTCAACAGCATTGTCATCAATTTTTAAAATGCCAGATCCAGCTTGTTTTATAAATGCCATCACCTTTAACTTATCCCCCCAATTTGCAAATTTGACCAAAACATTTCTCTGAACACTTTCCCCCCTCCTCGCACCCACTCTATAAGCACTTACAATGTCTTCATTGACAAAATCTTTCCCCATTTTCATACTGTTTAACCAATCAATTCTATCTTTCAGCCGGTCTGGTGTTTTTTCCATCAGATTATGAATTACTATGTTCTGCTTTCTCATCATCTCTTCCACCATATCTATCCTTTTCTCCTGCACATCCACTTTCATCTTAGTTTCTTTCTCCTCCTCATGTATCTCTTTAATATCATTCTGCATCAATTTCATATCGCTTTGCATCAATTTAACACTTGTATCCATCCTTTGAAAATTGAAATCAACCTTTTTAGAGAAATCAATGAACACTGTAGCCAATTTATCTTGTTTTCCCATAATTTCATCCTTATTTTATCCTTATTTCCTCAATTTCACAAAATCCCTTCACATTTGCCTCTTCCATCTTCTCAAATTTCTTAAACAATTTTCCCAACTCAACCAAAATTTGTGTTTGATCCATTGATGCTGGTTCCGGCGATGGCGTTGGTGAAGACGTTTCTTCAGTTGCTGATTTATCCTTCTTCTTAGGCCTCACCACCTCCTCCTCTTTTCCCTTTCCTTTTCCAATTTTATCCATTGTAACATCGAATAATAATTTCAATGCAGCCACACCTTTAGTTCCCACAGGTCCAACTTCCTGCTGCAGTTCCAGATTCAATAATTTATATGTCCACTTTCAAAAATTTAATTCCAAACCACAGAACTTGATTGGAGATGTTATAAACCTTATCGCTTTGTAATCCAAACAGGGAACCCAGCTTCTTCGTAATAATCCAAATAACAAAATTAATTCCAACCCCAAAGACTTGAATAAAAGAAAGACCTAAGTTTCTCTGCAAGCTTTAAAAAACAGCCAAAACCGATAGCTCTTCTGTTGTAATCCAATTGCAATGTTGTATCCGACTATCATGAGTTTAAGTAAAAAATCAGCAACAATATATCCAAATGCAAGAGGAGGAGAGGCAAGAGGAAAAAGAAAAAAAGATCTTGTAAACCACTCAGCACTTTCTCCGTTCAAATAGTCAGCTTCTTCAGAACAAAGAGGGAGGAGCTATCCAGAGTAAAGTTCCATACATTGACAAAAAATAGTGATAATCCACAAAGATGAAGAGTGAAACTAAAAAAAAATATTACTTGAGGGGGAAAAAAGAATATGCACAATTGACTGTTTATAATAATAATAAAAAAAAACCAAGTCCACAATATCATTGCAGCCCCGAGAACCTCCGGGACCGAGGCCAATCTCACCCCTCCTCCTCCTCCTCCTCAGCCCAAACTCACAAAAACCGTCCATCCGTGTTCAGATTTTTTCACTATCACTTCCCTTCTTTCACCTTTTTCATTCTTCTTTCTTCAACTTTCTCAATACCTTCTCAGCTCCTCCCAAACCACTCTAAAAAATCCAACACTGTCTCTATGCTTCCTTCTCCGCCTTCACTTAACTTTCAATTTTTCTGCTGCCATTACCCATCCTTTACCTTCTCACATGCTCAACTTTCTCCCTCCTTCCACACTTGCCTTTCTGCCAACGGCTCTCACCGCCTCGGTCCTCAGAGGTCCTGCCGTCCACCACGTCCTTTTCCGACCCGTCTTTCCACTTTTCGTAAGTTTTTAAAACTTTTCTGGCCCCCCTCCTTGGTTGTCTCACCTGCCTGCAGCGCAGCTGGCTTGGCCCCGGCTTCCGCCACTTGCCTTACCAGCCACCTCCGCTCCACAAGCTTCGACCCCAGGAAATGATGACCAAAAAAATCCCCTTAATTAGACGGGGATAAATCTCTCTTTTTGATGGGTTTATCAAAGTTTTATAAGTGGTAAATCTCTTTTAGAACCTCATTCTGTAGTGCGAGCTAATAAAGAAGATGTTAATCCTTCGCCATCTTGGCCACGCCCCCACAGGTTCTCTTCTGATCTTTTGTATTATAATAATACATAATAATAATAATTTCATATCAGAAATTATTCTGACACAAATTATTTAAACCCAGAAATTATTCTGAGTTGAAAGGATTTTTGCTGGAGAAACTCCGCTCAGGGAACGCCCAAGTGAGGCTCCTTTCATGTCCCCAAGAGCTGGGACAGAGACGGGCACCCAATCCATCTTGCAGTACCTGGGTCTTGAACTTGAAATTTTCTTCTATAAATTATATGGTTGAATAAAAAGATGTGAAGTGGGAGAGAATACAATAGAGTCAAAGTGTTTGTGCAGCTCTGTGGTTCCCATTGTGGGGCATGTGCCCCACAGGGGGGCAATTTGTTTTTTGAAGGGGGCAATTTGAGAATGAGTTATTAACAGTTAATGGCCTTTTAGGCTTCCTCCATGTCAATAATAAGAATTATACATCACCAGGGGTGGGTGGGGTGGGGATCAGGATTTTAGAGATGTTTAGGTGGGGCATGGCCAAAGAAGGGTTGGGAACCACTGGTATTGTTTAATGATGGTTTTCAATTTTATAACCCCTCTTAGCTGCATTTTGTGCCTGTAAGTGACTCTACTTTTAATCACAAATAACTTAAGATATTAGCTTCAGCATTTACTTTAATAAAATAATATTCAGTATTAAGTGATGTACATCTTCAGTTTTTAGTTTAAATCAACATTTCTTTGAGCAAGCTATATATACTTTTTCAATAAAAGTCAGTGCTGCTCAGTTGGCATCAGCAGGTCCACACCAGTACATGCATACCGGTAGTAAAAATGGATGGCCCTGCCCACCTCCCCACCCCACCCCCCTTCTCCTCCTCCTCCTAGAAGAGGCTTCGGAGGAGGCTGGCTTCATTTCCCCCTTCCTCCAAGGCTTTTCCTGTAGCTGGGGAGGCACTTTGGGGTGAAACAGAGCCCTGGAAAAGCCTTGGACAAGGGGGGAATGGCTTCAGAGGTTCGCTAAAGAGTGATGAAAATAGAAGAGGCTTCTATTTTCATAGCTCTATAACAAAGAGCAGTCACATGGCCAACATGCTATGTCCACCCATTCACATGGCTACGCCCACAGTGTGGTAGGAATTTATTTTATGCACCACTGGTGCTGCTTATTGCTCTTTTCCAGTCATGCCTCTCCAAGACTATTAAATTGGGCAGGCTTCTGTATTATTTCCCTCTTTTTACAGCTGTTGGGTTGAAAAAGTCAAGTACCTTGAAATTTTTATATAATAACACTGTTCTTCTGGGTGAATTTATAGTTGTCAATTGTACAGCTTTCATTACGCAGAATCATTACTCATAACTTCCACACACCGCAAAGAAAACTGTTAAAGTATATGAATTATATGTTGTATTGAGTCCAGTGTATTGCTACCGGTAGTACTGTTTAACAAATCAGGAAACTGCCTCAGGAACACATAATTCTCCCTCCTCTTTAATTTAAACTTTGAAATGTGTAGCAACCTTTTGGTTAAGATCTTATCTTAACCATTCACGTTGTCTGCTTGCTCTGATAAATTTATTATGGCAAAAAGTTTTTATGAGTTGCCCACATAATCAGACAAAGCATTTTAACTCAGGATAACTCTTCATACATACTGTATGAGGAAATGGACTGTAGTCTGGAAAAGTTGATGCCATAATATGTTTACTAACTTTTAAGATGCTATAGCAGGGGTTTGCAACCTATGGCCTGCAGGCCAGACCAAGCCTGCAGTGCCATTTCATGTGGCCCGCCGCTGCTGGAAGTGGTGAAAACAGCAAAAAAACACACTGTAACTGCACCTGCGACTGTCGCAAACATGTTTACTGCTGCCACAGAGGCATTTTACAGCAGCGTTTATGGTGGGGGGAACCACGTGTTGGCCCGCTCAGCTATCTGAGGGGGTGTGGTCTGACCCGCAGCGGGAAAATGTTGAGAACCCCTGTGCTATAGTATAGGACTATTCATTAATTTAGACTAACACAGCTACTCTAGAAATTTTACTTGAACTTGTAGTTTTAATAGTTCTCTGTGCAGTCTCACATAAGGTTTGCACACATGTAGTAGAAGTATTCAGCTGCTCTCCTAGAATTTTAAGTTGAGGAAGAGAAAATAGTGCTGTTGTCAATTTTTGTTTAACGTTTTCTCTCTTTATTGTTTTCTGGCAGTCTAGGCAAGCAAGGTCCTTAGTTAGAGTAGTGGAAAGAATGCAATAACATAATATTTATATAGGATTATGAAGATGACCACGATGAAAAAAAACCTGGGGTCATCTTAATCATGATTAACACTGGTGCTAACAAGCCGCTTACATTCATGGAGGAGGAGGTGTGGAAAAACAATGCTGTTACAGATGATTCTCAATGTGTTGCTTGCCAAAACAAGATTATTTCTGCACTGGTTCATAGAACCATAAAATAATAGAGTTGGAAGAGACTTATAAGGCCATCAATTCTAAATTCCTGCTCATTGAAGGGATACAGGTCAAAGTACATCTTATAGATGGCTGTTTGACTTTCCCCTGAATGCCTCCAATGTTGGAGCACCCATCACCTTACAAGGTAATTGGTTCCATTGTCATACAGCTCTAAAAAGTTTGTGTGCAGTGGTCCATGGGGTCGCAAAAGTTCGGACTTGATTATGCGACTGAACTACAACAAAAGCTTGCGCCCATTTTTACATATCCTGCACTTTGGAATGATTAGCAAATCCTGTCTCTCCTGTGTATAACAACTTTCAAAAGTACTATTACATCTCCCCTCAGTCTTCTTTTCTCAAGGCTAAACAGGCACAGTTCTTTCAGTCTCTTATTGTACCTACTGTACCTATTTAATGTTCAGAGTCCTATGTAACACTTGCATTTTCTATTCTTACAAAAGCTCTAATCATATTTACTATTTTATGACAGAGGAAATAAAGTTTCTTCTTCTGTGTCTAGACCAGATGTGAAACTGCCAAAATGAAGTCACCTTCTGGTGAATTCATTCCGTAGTTCCTTTCGCCTGACCTAGTGTGAGAAAGATTAGCCAGTGACACAAATAGCCTTTACCAGGGGATGCCCAAGTGTGGTTAAAAATACCACAATCTTCAAGGGGGCTCTTTCTGTGTACCCCAGGAAATAAAGCTGAAAGAAGGTGACTTCTCCAGGAAGTTGATTGCTGAATCATCATCTATATCTATAAAACAGAGGTGAGGTCTTGTTTGTCCTCTATACAATTCCATACCCCTGCACCGATCACGCTGCACCTTGGCACACGCCTACCTTGCGCGTGCGAGACCATCAAAGCAGGAGTCCTGCAGCCGATTTCGGGGTGTGTGCACCCAAAAATGGGTTGCAAAGGGGGCACCCCCACCAGCAGTACAAAACACACCAGGAAAGGCGGTAGTGCGCATGCATGGAAGCCCGCGCACGTGCGGAAGGCCGCGCGTGCGACCAGCAGGGTAACCGCCATGCAAGGCAGCGTTCGCGGTGGCGCATGAGCATACATCTATGTGCCCCTAGCAGTCTACCTGCCGTACCAGCGTGATGGCGGATGAGGCGTTGCCGTTGGCGGAAGAGGCGGCAACATGCAGAGCAGCGTTCGCGGCAACGCACAACCATATGTCCACGCTCCCCAGCAGCCTACCTGCCATACAGGTGTGATGGCGGACGAGGAGCGGCCATTGGCGGGAGAGGCGGCAAGTCGTGAAAGGGGCCCACCCACCAATGGGACAGAAAACACCGTTGCACCGCCACCACGATATGTCACCGAACATCTGGGAGTGTGTGTACGACCCCGGGCAAGGCCGGATAATCGGCTAGTTGTTGAATAAAGCCTTAGTTAACACTCTGCCACCTGAAACTCTTTGTCATTATTTAATTAATCCTTATCTTCAGTTAAAGATAAGCTGAAAATAGTCTACTAGAGTATATAGTTCCTTGGAAGAGCTTTGTTCTGAAGTTACACGGGCACTTGCTTTTATTTGTAGCAGTTTCTTGAAGTAGGGTTAGCTGTATTAGTTTGTCGGAGGAGAAACAAAGAGTTTTGTAGATGCTTCAAGACTAGCAATTTGTTTATTTGCCATAAATTTTGAGGGTTGCTTTTAGTCTACTTCATAATGTGTACAGAAAAGCTAATAACAAATAAAACATGTGGGTCTTTATGGTGCTACAAGGTTGTTCTTTGTTGTTTTTAATCTTCATTTGGTTAGACTTTGTCAGCGGTACCTAGTTACAGTATTTAAATAGTCACAAGTTCAAGCTAAGTGTCACAAGTGATTTGTATGCTGTATTGGTGCCATTATTTATATTGTTCTTCAATGCTGACTTCAAGTTTTCTCCCTTGTTTCGCTAGGTCTGTAACCAGTGCTGAAGGATCCATGAATGCATTCACAGGAAGGGGGTCACCTGGTAGGGGTCAAAAGACTAAAGTCTGTACCACACCTTCATCTGGTCATGCTGCATCTGTGAAGGAATCAAGCAGCAGATTGGCTGTTACAGACCCCATCTGCCCTGGTGCCACCGCCACCAAAATCACCACCTCCACCTCCACCTACATACCTGCCTCTACACTTAATGTTAACAAGAAAACCAAAAGGCTCATTGATGGCCTTACTAAGTTTTTTACACCGTCACCCGATGGTCGCAGATCACGAGGTGAAATAACAGACTTTTCAAAGCATTATCATCCAAGGAAAATGACCTCTCAGAAACAAACATGTCCTGCTCATGTGTTGGCTACAGGTACCACACAAAAGCTAAAACCTTCTTCACTTCCACCCCCAGTCCCCAGCTTTGGCCAGAGCCCCAGTTCACAAAAATCCGGCACTTCCGTCTCTTCTAATTCTCCCCAGAGCTCTTCCAGTCAGTCGAGTGCGCCCTCCTTTAGCAGCCTTCCCAATAACAGTCAGCTAAAGAGCCTCTTTGATGGACTTTCTCATATTTATGCCACTCAGGGACAGTCTCGAAAAAAGGGGCACCCAAGCTATGCACCGCCCAAACGTTTGCACCGTAAAGCGCCGTTCTCTTCCATATCCAGCTCTAGTACTGCTTTCAGTGGAAAGAAAGAGATTAGAAGTAGGTTTCTGTCTCATTCCTCCACCTCTGGATGGGGCATGTCTAGAGGTCATGCTTTTAAAGCAGTTGCTCACTTCAAGCAAACGACTTTCCTTAAAAAGCGCATGATTCTAGGCAGATTAAAGTATAAAGTGACCCCTCAGATGGGGACCCCCTCACCAGGGAAGGGGAGCTTGGCAGACGGAAGGATTAAACCTGATCAGGATGATGGTAAGCAACAGGTCAAAGTGCCAACCAACTCTGCGTCCCGTCCGAATCCAAATTCTTATTTTGTCACATTAGGCCTTGGCTATTTTTCTTGTTCTTACTTCACTCTCATGCAAAGCAGTGAACATTGATCTTGTAACTAATGCTGACTAAATCTCCAAAGTGTTTTTCCAACTAATACTGTACCACCTTGTTGTTTGTCAGTTTTTTGCATATGTAGCACACTAGTGCTCCCAACCCCATGTTTCATAATGTTGCTTATGCCTTTTGTAGTAGTGTATTGGTAGCTACTCCATGCTGTCCCTTGGCCTTTCTTTGGCCACAGTACTGTCGGCATTTATTAGGATGACCATTTCAACTCTTTGTTTCACTCTCCATTGCTTTTCCACGTCACATTCCATCCTGCTACACAAAACTGGATCTATTCTGCTGTGAAATTTGCTCTTCTCTCTTTTTAAAAATATAAATCTGTTCTTTAGGAGAAGAAACTGTATTCGTAGAGGTAGCATTTTCTAATCTGCTTTAAATAGTATTGTCAAAGATTAATTTAGTGCTGAAAACTTCATCTTTAAACATGAGGTTACATTCGAAGTTCTGCTAAAATATATTAAAGCTATACTGCCCTCTCAATCATTCAGTACAGTTTTATACAGAAAATGTCAGTTTATTGGGTAGAGATAGAGTGTGAAGACTAATTTAGACTGTGAATTCAAATGCTGCCACCAACCCTGGCAGTGGCTGTTTAAAATAAACGTGAAATCGTTTTCATTATACAATTATTGTAGTTTTGTTAAATTTTACTATTTCAAGTGAATACTGTCTATGGCAGTGACGGTAAACCTTGGCACTCCAGCTGTTCTTGGACTTCAATTCCCGTAAGCCCCAGTCTCTGTGGATCCACACTGCGTACGCACAGTAAACCCATTTGTGTGGATTCACAGAGACTTGGGCTTATGGGAATTGAAGTCCAAGAACAGCTGGAGTGCCAAGGTTCACCATCACAGGTCTATGGCATATGCTGTAAGTGTAATTCTGGAACTATAAGGGCAATTTTCACCATCATGTTGGTGAATAAACTCTCTGCTCATTTTAAATAACAGGTACAGAAGTTAAAATAAGCATCAAACAAGAAAACTCAGATCTGTTTCTGGTGGGACACAAGGACATTGTCACAGAAGACGATTTGGAATTGTTTAAGCAGGCTGAGGAACTTGCAATGGAGGTATGATTCACAAATGCCAGATATAGTTTGATAGTTAATAGTACTGTGATAAGAACTAAATCATACTGAGTTCTTGGGTTTTCTTATACTGTGCTTCATATTCCACTCATTAATATTAATGATTAATCTAATATTCCATTTAATTAAGTTCCTTTTTTAATAAAGGAGAAGCTGTGAGGAATAACTCTAGATAGCTAGTATTTGCAGAATAGCCACCTGCAAGTATGGATTTTTTTCATTACTTAAAACAATTATATGTTTTGAACAAGATCTATGACATAATCATGTATTATGTTGTTATGTGCCATCAACTCGCCTCTGTCCCATGTCAACCTTATGAATGAATGACCTCCAAAATGTCATTTTGCATTATATATACTGCTACATCTGAGGTGGAAGAGGCCATGCCAGATGGACTGGCTGTGAAGGCGTACCTTGTCCATATCCTCAAGGCTGCGGCGGTCTATTGCATTCCTGCATGTCATGCTTCACGTGTGTTTGGGTGATGGCTCTGAAATCATAGTGTGTGGGTCACTTCATGGCAAGATGGGATCCACCTTAAAGAAATTCACGCCAGTGACATTTTTCCTGCTTGGGGTGGGGTGGGGGGTGGGAAGCATTCTCAGATACGAGTTGCAGTCGAGTAGTAGTACTGCTAAATCTATTATTGTCTTGATGGAATGTCTGGGATTTTCTTCCTCTCCTCTTGTTCAGTAGCCCCCTGTGTTGCCTCTAAGCTTGGCTCTGCGGGGCTTTCTAGACTTCCAGAACTAGTTTTGAGGCAACACTGAAGGGGGCTGCAATGGAAAAGGGAACAGGAACACCTTCTCATGGATCTGCTTGATGTTCCTGTTTTACCAGCGGAAATCCGGTGTTGCATCCCTGTTGATTTTTGTAAAAGTAATTTATACTGTGTAAGAGGGACAGTGGCACAAACCCTCTGGTAGATTACCCATAGAGGGAAGAGGGAGCAGGCACAGCTAGTAGAGAGAAGGAGGGAATAAAGGAAGAAGAGGAGGAAAGGGACACCTAGCTATGAGTGCTAGAGGAGCAGCTGCCAATCTTCAGTGTCCTAGGGAAGGAAGAGGAGCCCTTTATACTCCAGAACCCTGGACCAGGATATGGACCACCTTCTCCTGGGGCCAGGGGACCTTGTGGACCAGGCACCATGTCCCATTCTATTAGAGAGGATGCTGCACCACTCACCAATCAAGGGGCACAACCCCCATGCTTCTGAATTCAGAGAGGAATAGCTGTAGCATAGTCCTATGGGCACACCAGACCTCAAGGAGGAAAGCCCACTTGCCAAGACTAGTGACTAGCTAAGGTGAATCAAATGTGGTAGCAGTGACCAGGGCTTGAGCTGCTGGGAACCAGGGACAGGACTTGCGATTCATTACCAGCCTGCTGAGTCAGTGGAGCTTCATTGCCTCACACTGAGGAGGGGTCGGTAGGGCTTTTGCATAAACATCTGATTCTCAACACAACTCACAGTAGACAAATAAAATACAAATTCATTTTTTTAAAAAAACAAACATCAGGTACATGCCAGTAAATAATCTTATTCTGTAAACATTATAGATCAGAAATTTTCTTTCGTGTCTAGGCCAGATGTGAAACTCCCAAAATGAAGCCACCTTTTGGTGAGTTTATTCTGCAGTTCCTTTTGCTTGACCTAGTGTGAAAAAGACTAGCCAGCAACACAAGGTTGCAGTTAAAAGGACATGCCTGATTGTTGATCAAAAATACCAAAATCTTCAAGTAAGCTATTTCTGCAGAAATAATAATATAAGAGCACTTTGAATAATAATTTTTTTTTTACAAATATCCTAATATCAAAATTTCAATAACATAATATTGATGGTACTGTTAATAAGACATGTCACAAAAAACAGTTGAAACGAGGGCAAAAATACTGTACAATACAATATGGTACACAGGAGGACAAATGGAGATTTTGAAAAACTGGGCATATAAATTGGCAAGATGCAATGCTTCTCTTATTTTATAATCCTCTCTCAGCTCTTAACCTGCCTTTCTCTCTGTCCCTTCTGATCTCCTCACTTAGAGATATATTTTAAGACTTTTCTGAACACTCCTTACCATAGCTAGTTGAGCATTATATGTGATCAATAGCTGCTTTTTGGTGCTGAAGGTGGCTCCAGGCCTTGTAAAATGAGTTAGGCCAGGAGTTCTCAAACTTTTTAAGCTGGGGGCCGCCGGGTCACGCTCCCTCAGACAGCTTCTGGGGCCAGATGACCATTTTGCCCTTCCTCCACCACATGGCATTTCCTGGTGTGGTGGAGGTGGTGGTGGACCACATGAAATGGCACCGTGGGCTGCATTTGGCCCATGGGCCACAAGTTGAGAATCCTGTGAATTGCAACTGCTCACGTTCTGTATCCCTTTTAGTGATTACTCCAGATATTCCAGTAGTATAGCATTATTAGAAAAGACCTGTTAGCACTAAATTCTCTGCAAGCAGACTCTTGTAACTTAATATATATTATGTTGGTTATAATCCAGTGAAACAGTCTGATAATAGGATATGATGGGGGAAAATTCTGATACACACTTTAAAACTTCTTTAAAATTTGTGATTAATAGAAGATCGGTTGTAAAAATGGAGAAGTCAATGGACGTTACCCATCTGTCATAGAATTTGGGAAATTCGAGATACAGACTTGGTACTCCTCACCATATCCACAGGAATATTCAAGGTAAGGAATAGTTCTTTCATTTTTAAGAGTAACAGTGGACAACTTTGACTATTCTGTGGGCTGCACCACTTCACTCACTGCTTATTGTGCTGGAGGTAGTCATTAAAGCAAGAATGAAGAGAGGAAAAAGCAATGTGATCATTGTACATGATCCAAAGTCAAAGATAGGTGATAGCTTTATTAGACTGCTAAAATATCAGAAGCAAAAACTAGGTTTGACTCCACAGAAATCTTCATCCGGCTTTGCTTTACAGAGTTGTGGGGTGAAGCAGAAGAAAAAAAAAGTTCAAAATGGCTAGATGCATAGGCCATGTGTGTACCTCCTTGTACAACTCCCATCGTCAGACTTGCCTTAAGGAGACCTGGTCTATGTATCTGGTCATGGAGTTTGGAACTTCTTTGTTTCTTGCACACCACCCACATCTATGTCATGTCCAGCCTGAGTCAAAAGCTAGCTTCTACTTTTCATATTTTAGCCAGGTTTTAACTTACATGTAAACTGTGGGGAAAAACCCAACTCTACTAAAATAATCAAACCGTTCTTCTTTCCTTTTTTGGAATATACTATACTCAGTTTTCTTTCAAGCAATTATTATTATCAAACCAATATCTTTAGAGTGAAGGGATCTAACGTGCCACTTTAATAAGAATTTGAAGACTGTAAATGCCAAAATTAACAGGCAAAGTGAAACTTTGTTTGGATAATCTTTACAAGGTGGTGCAGCTAGCATGTAGCCAAGCATTAAGGATAAATACTTTGAAATGCAAGTCCTCCTCAATTCCCACTTTCTTTTTTCTTAGTTCAGCTATTGAACAAATGCTCTGGCACAGCTTTAACAGAAGAAAAAAAGAAATGTTTACTCACAAGGTTTGTGTTCATATAAAGTTGCCAGGTAGATGGCGAAAAATAATAATACAGCAGTTACAAAAAGCAGAAAGAAAAACCTCTCAAGCAAATGATGGTTGAAAGAGCACATTGAGTTTCTGAGTCTTAACGTATTTTGAGTCAGAAAGAGACTGAACTAGGCTGAACAAGTGAAGCACTCAGAATAACACTACCACCTACACAGAGAGCTCACCTTATATAAGCAGAGCGGAAAGCAGTTTCTTTTGGAGGGAAGAAACATTTAGCCTAGTAATTGCTGTTTAGTTTCAAAACATGCAATAACTATGTTTGCTAAATGCTGGCCCTTCCCATCTCAATGTTAATATGCAAGACAAACACAAAGCCCAACGGGATTGCCTGTTGTAAGATTGATAACTTTGCTAGGAGTCCTGTCTGCCTTATGAATGTACATGGAGTCATTTGAATGCTGTGGGACTGCATACTGTATCTCAAATGTTCTGAATTTATAGATTAGATTTAAACAGATGTATAGGCTATTTGAGTTCAAAAAATCTTCTTAAGCCATATGATCTGTTGGAGGTGTATACATTATTTAGATATTGTTAGCTGAGTAAATTAGACACAATAGTGAGATGAGAGCTAGTCACAGGAGGTTAAATGTAGAATTGGCTTGTCCTATCAAGTTTTGGCTATCCAATAAAACAGATAGATGAGTTACTTAACTTGAACACAATTGGTGGCTTTACTGCATAATTTGGTACTGACATACTAACTACAAGGTTTCATATAAAGTCAAACAAGACCTGTGTTGGGTTTAAGGCATTCTCAACCTACGGCCAGCGGGCCAGACCCGACCCCCAAAGCCTCTTCATCCACCCCCGACGTCCTCCTTGTTTCATCAGACACCCCCCCCCCTCGTTAACTGGCAAAAATGTGTGTTTTTGGCGAAATCTCGTGAGATCTCATGAGATTTCAGCAAGAACTGGCCCCCACCCCAAAAAGGTTGAGAAGGTCTGGTTTAAGTGATACAGCCGGAATTTACAACAGAAGGGTGGGACACATGCATATTATGTCAGTGTCTCATGAGAAATAACACACTTACTGAATAGGACTTGTCAAAGTCCTGGTTTAAGAAACAGGAAGGGGAAAAACCCCAGCTATCTGCCTGATTAGTTAACTTAAATTGTTCATTTTTAGCTTTTGGCTTAACTCTTAATTTGCCAGTTTGGTTTGTACCACATTATTCAATATATGTGCCTGCTTCCTTTTCTTCCAGATTAAAATCAGTAAAGGAGGTATGTGCCTGAGTTGAGTTTTCTTTTCTTTTTTTTGGTTTAAAATTTAAAAATAATAATTCAGGCCAATCTGTAGCCCCTCAACATTTCAATTGAAACCATTCCAACAAGAGATCAGTATAGAAAATTTGTTTTGTTAAAATTCATCCACCAGCCCCATTTGGATATTTGCAATACAGAAACATAAATGATGCAGTTTTGAGCTGTTAATAAAATAGTTTGAACAAGGGAAAGAATTCAGTCTTAAATGGGATTCTTACAAGACATGAAATCAAACATTGCTTATTATTTTTAATTATACATGAAATTTTAATTTTAATTTTAATTTAATTTAATTATCACATTTATATACCGCTCACTCGGCCAAAGCCAACTCAGGGCGGTTCACAATAAAAATTAAAAACACAAGTTAAAACAGTTAAAACAGTTAAAACTACCCACCCCCTAAAAACAAGGGCTGCAGGATCCAAAGGCACCATGGGGAAGAGTTCTTCTACACCAACCACCCAATGGCGGTTACCCTTCCACCTGCACCCCACACTTGACCCGCCAGCCAGGTTTTAAGATCTTTTCTGAAAGGCAGCAATTCCGTCCGGAGACGTAGCTCTGTTGGCAGGAGGTTCCAGAGGGCCGGTGCAGACACGGAGAAGGCTCTCCTCCTTGTGCCAGAGAGGCGAGCCCCTCTGGCTGATGGAACGATTAGAGAGCCCCTCCGGTCCGCTCTGGTTGGACGGACAGACGTCTTCAGGGCGATGCGGTCTCTTAGGTAACCCGGCCCACTACCATATAGGGCTTTAAAGGTCAAAACCAGCACCTTGAATTGCACCCGGAGACAAACTGGCAACCAGTGCAGCTCCCGGAGCAGTGGCAAAGCACGGGCATAACGCCCACACCCCATCACCACCCGGGCTGCCGCATTTTGGACCAGCTGTAGCCTCCGAATGGTCGTCAAGGGCAGCCCCATGTAGAGCGCATTGCAATAATCTAGTCTGGAGGTAACCAGAGCGTGAGTGACCATGAGCAAGGAGTCCCGGTCCAGGAGTGAAATGAGATAAAGTTTGAGCAGTTGTTATTCAACTTTGTTAACTGATGAACTGATGTGTTTGAAAATGTGTATAACATGATTCCCATATTTTGGTTGGATTGTGCTTCAGAGTTGGCTAAATGAAAGAAAGTTGTCTGCCATGGCCAGTTAGAGTTTATGAAGTTCTGATGCTGTGTTTCCTAACCAGAATTGTTAACAGTCCTGACTTCTTAGTGATTAATTGGATGTATTTGTATTCCAGTTTTTCCTTTTCCTTTTCTGATGCATATTAAAGTCAAACTGAATAGAAATGTTGATTTTCTAAAGAAAAAATTGTTACTAACTGATCTGATTTTTAAACATTAACAGACTATCAAAGCTCTTCCTGTGTGAATTCTGTCTTAAATATATGAAGAGTAAAAATATTTTGCTAAGGCACGCAAACAAGTGTGGCTGGTTTCATCCTCCAGCCAGTGAAATCTACAGAAGAAAGGACCTTTCAGTGTTTGAGGTAAACAATGGTTCCTTTTTTCTCAGTAATGGCTGCATGCTGTTTGAAGAGCAAGAATGTTATAAAGCAGGGGTGCCCAAACTATGGCCCGTGGGCCAGATCCGGCCCCTGACACCAATTCATCCAGCCCATGCTGCCCTCACCACTCCCTGAAGTGTACGGGTCGGGCACATTTTACTTCTGCTTCCAGGAGCGACGAGGGTGGTGCAGACCAGATGAATTGGTGTTGGGGACTGGATCTGGCCTGCAGACCGTAGTTTGGGCACCCCTGTTATAAACGTAACATAAAGTTTCCTCTGACATTGGGAGTCTATGGCTGCCCTGAAAGACATATGAGTGCTAGATACTTTTGATAAGTGTTTTGAAATGTGAATGTTTAAACCTTGTACAGCATTTTCAAGTACAGTGGAACCTCATACAACAATTGCCCATATAGCAACGAGATCACATAACAATTAGGGGGTTTTTTTGGGGGGGGGGAGGGGGGATGGTGTCCCACATAACAAATTTCCCTATGGAAAAAAATCGTACAACAATTTTTCAATGGGAAAAACCACTTAGCAAAAAAATTATTGTACGATGCATCCCATAGGGAAAATCACTATACGATGCATGTATCGTATAGCAATTGTTTCGTACAACAACGAGCCCCATGGACCGTATGAGGTACCACTGTATTCAGAATTATTTAAATACATTATCTAGTTGAAATTCTTACAACTCTTAAATCATGTCACTGTTACTCTTTAGTGAAGAGACTGGATCTGAGAGAGGGAAAGTGGCTTAGAGCCTTACCTAATGTTACAATGATATCTAGCCTCATAAGTCCTGATGGTTCTTTGTGGTAGCCTCTCATTTGTTCTATCATACCACCTACTTGTTGAGATTAGCAATCACAATCACACTTCTATACTGCCCCACAGCGCTTAGTGCACTCTCTGGGTGGTTCATAAGTTAATTAGCATTTTGCCCCCAACATGCTGGGTACTATTTTACCGGCCTTGTAATGATGAATGGCTGAGTCAACCTTGAGCCCTGGTCAGGATCGATGGCATCGTGTGTTATGTCCTTCATGTTTTTCAACATCTACAAGGATCCTTGAGAAGTGGTCATTTGGGGATTTATAGTACCATGCCATTGGTACTGTCAAAGGTTGCACTATATGCAGCCCAGACTTCCCTCTTTCAGGAAGATTGGAAAGATTCTTCCAGAAGAATTAAACTATTGTTAAAACATTTTCAGCAAAAACTAGAGGAACAGTAGAATTTCTGAATTGGTATGTAGGGTAGTGATATCCCAAATGAAGGTGATCAAGCTGGTTAGAAAAGGATGAGGCTCCACAGGTTGTCTTTGAAAAGCGCTCAGAGATATCAATTGATATAAAATGGGGCTGTCAGCTTCTTAACTGAAATCAGCCACTTGAAACATATTGTCCAACTACAGTGGCTTCATTTCCTCAGTCTCATTTGCTGTGCTAGAGTACAGCTGTGTAAACAGAATATACCCACTGTGCCTTTTGATTATGTGTCCTTTCCAGCTTTTAAAATTATTTTATTATAAATTGTTAATAAAAAATAAAAAACAAATAGGAGACTGGCATGCTTTAAAAAATTGCAGGAGCTTCCCGTCGCATCTTTATTTCTGCACAACTTCCATTGTGCTTTATGTGTGTTGTTTTTCTTTCTTTCTGGTAATATATAAGCTACCTTTCCCCCCTTGTCTGCTTTTGCTGAGGGGCATCTTGTCCTAGTACATGTTTCTTTGAGTGTTTTAAGTTTGCCTTCTATGAAATGAATTGTTTATCATGCTTTCTGGTATGAATTTACGGTTTACCATTTGGAGCACTGATCTGGTGGTTTTTTTTTTTTTGCAGTCAAGATTCCTAAGATAATTGGTTTTGCTTTAGCCTCAGTAATTTGTTTTCAGAGAAATGGCAATTATTTTGTGACAGTGTCCGCAATTTTCTTGACACTCCAAATATGTCCAGTGATCCTGAAACGTTGGAGACTCCCTACTATATGGTTATTGAATATTAAGCCAGTGTGGTGTAATTGATGGAATGACAAACTAGGGCTCAGGCAATCTGGATTCTAATCTCCACTGGATGGTGGAAATTCACTAGTGGGTGGTACTGGTAAATCATTCCTTAAATACCTCATATAGCTTGAAAGTCCTATTAGGGTCATTGTAAACTGAATGTGATTTAACAACAACTAATCCCTTTCCATATACAGTACTGTAATCCTATCTGCATATTTTAAGCTGTTTTAAGCTATTTCTTATACTCTGTACCACACTGTCTGATATATAGTAGACATCAAAATAAAGAGAATACTTTGTGATTGGGTCACTTAATGTGTACTTGTTTCTTCTCATATTCTAGGTTCTTTGAGGATTACTGTGATCCTTGACATAGATTTTGTGTATTTCTTGAAAATGCATCTACTTTTGGATTTGAATTCTTACTAGCGGCTTTATATATACAGTACCTGTATATATTTTAAATAGAAAGGCAATAAAGCAAGTTTTTGATAAGCAAATGAGTCTTAGTGCGTTATTGAGTAGGAAACTAAATGATGGAGATCATGTTAGGTCAAAATACAATGGATATATGAAGGAATGTATCTACATATGAAAGCGCAGACTGCAATTCAGAAAATAAAAGGGAACAGCTTTTAGCATTTGGTTTACTATTTCTGTTCATAAAACAGTTTATTTAGAATCAACAAAAATCTTAGTGTATGTTGTGTCACTCAGCAGTTTTAACCAAGTTTGCTTACACTTTTATTCACTTAAGGTACTAATGGATTCTGTATCTAAAAAACCACCGTATACAATGGCAAAGTAGTTTCTAGTTAATAATAATAGCATATTATCAAGTTGATTTTGACTCAGAGTTACCCTTTCCAGGGGATTCTAGATAGAGAAACTAAGAAATAGCTTACCATTTTCTTCTTCTTGAGAATGCCCTGGGAATGTGGAGTTTGCCCAGGACTACACAGTCTGGCTGTTCTTGTAAGAGGCACAGTGGATAATCAAACTTCCTGCCTCATACTTAAACTACTAAGATACCCAGAGGATTAGCTTCCTAGTTAGCAAACAGTATTTTGGAGATTTGGTATTAATTAATTTTTTTCTTCACCCCTCCCTTCAATAACCAACAGCTTACCATAGCTTTAATAATGTGCATGGAAAAGAAGAACAAATGTAGCCAGTTAATATTACTTTATAAAAGTGTAGATTTTTGTTTGTTTAGTTTGTTGGGGAATGTTGAACTAGTATTTGCCTACAATATTGAGACAAAAGGTTCTTGAGTAAAAATCCTATATGTGTCTGTGTATTTATTTCATAGAAATGTGATATGTAATGATTCTACAATATTGTGAAATATTAACATGGAAAATTCTCTTCTTCATAGGTTGATGGGAATATGAGCAAAATTTATTGCCAAAATCTCTGCTTACTAGCAAAGCTCTTTCTGGACCACAAAACCTTATATTATGATGTTGAGCCATTTCTTTTCTATGTTCTCACAAAAAATGATGAGAAAGGGTGCCATTTGGTTGGATATTTCTCCAAGGTAAAAATCTGTTCTCAGCATTGTAAAGCTATCTTGATGTGTGTGAAAGCTTTAATATCTTATGCTATGGATAATTTCAACCAAAAATGATTACAGATGTTTGATTACAAAGCTTATCCAATATTCTGATTGCAGATTTACCTCTTTAGTTCCCTAAATGTTGAGCTGATGTTTACTCAAGGCCAAGGAATAATGGTTGTTTAGAGCATTATTTGTGGATGTGATGTGTCATTAGAGCAGGGGTTCTCAACTTTTTCATTTTCAGGTCAGACGACACACTCTCAGACAGCTGAGCGGGCCACACTGGTGGTTCTCCTCAGTGTAAACTCTGCCGTAAAAAGCATCCACAGCTGTTGTAAACGCATTTACAATGGCCACAGACACATTTACAGCTGTAGTAAATACATTTATGACAGCCATGGACTCATTTACGGCTGTCGTAACATTTAAGTGGCTGTAAATGAGTCTGCGTCTCATTTACAGGCGGCTGGAGCGAGGTCGGGGGTTGGATTATTTGGTTCCATGGGCTGGATATGGCCCATGGGGCATAGGTTGCGAATCCATGCACTAGACTGTTGAATTGTACTTCGTACTTATTTAGAATATGTATTTGCCTTAATTTGCTCAGTATGTTCAAGTAGGTAAGACACTGACTGGGAAGCGGAAGGTCAGCAGTTTGATTCCTGAGTACTGCAGGACGGAATGAGCTCCCGTCTTCGTCCCAGCTCCTGCCAACCTAGCAGTTCGAAAGCAAGAAATTGCAAGTAGATAAATAGGGACCACTTCGGTGGGAAGGTAACAGCATTCTGTGCGCTCCGGTGTCTAGTCATGCCTGCCACATGACCACGGAAACGTCTGCAGAAGCAGACAGCGCCGGGCTCTTCGGCTTGGAAACAGAGATGAGCACTGCACCCTAGAGTCGGATACGACTAGCTTTCAAGCAAGGGAAACCTTTAAGAAGCTTGCCTTGCTAGCTGGAAGGCCAGCAAGTTGGCAGTTTGAGACTCGGGTACTGCATGACTCGGGTACTGTCTCTATCCCAGCTCCTAGCAGATCAAAACCAAGAAATTGCAAGTAGATAAATAGGGACCACTTTAGTGGGGAAAGATCTTGGGGACATAAAGGAACCTCATGCGGGCATTCCCTGAGTGGAGTTTCTCCAGCAAAAATCCTTCTAACCCAGAACAATTTTTGGCACAAAATTATATGTGCTTAGTTTAAATTGATATTAAAAAATATTCCACATCTTTTCTGAATAAGAACCATGAACTTACTGCATGCGGTTATAAGAAAACTATGCTTCATACATCTTTTTAAATAAATACTTCTGCCATTTAGAAGTTCTTGTTCAGAGACAAATGGAAGGTAAGTGAAGGGTGATAACCTATTTAATGGCCGTTACTTATGATCTTATCAGAAGAATGGATGGATTTGTAGCATCTTTATGTTCTTCTTCGAGGAGTCTGTGAATTACACATTTGGGTTTTGCCCTTGCGCAGGACTCCGTTTCGGATTCTACCAGAGCTTTGAAAAAAGGAGGAAAGATTCGTTAGTACAGGGCCCTGCCCCATCCCTTTATATTCCTGGTATATAAATGCTTAGAATTGCCCACTTCAGCAGTGTTTTAACATACTTGATCTGTTTTTTCTTCCCACAGGAAAAGCTTTGCCAACAGAAATATAACGTCTCCTGCATTATGATCATGCCTCAGTACCAAAGGCAAGGATTTGGAAGATTTCTCATTGATTTTAGTAAGTGAAGAGATTTAATTACCTTCATGATCCTGGGAAACTATGATTGCTTATGAGGATACAATAACATAAGTTTTTTATTTAGCCCGTCTTATCATTGTTGTTTTACCAATAGATAATGGGATTTCTGTTTCTACTTGCATAGTGGCAGAAAAGCCACTTTCCTGGAGTGAAAAATCTGTCTCTGTTGTACTCCAAGAAATTGAGCCCATCACTCTGCAGATTAGCTTTGAAAGCTATTAACAGTAAATGAATTGTTTAAATCGCCTTCATTTTGTATTGCTCGTTAGTGGAAAGAGTGGCAATAATTTTGATTAAAACCAAGGAACGTGTTTGTCAAGGACATTTTCTAGTTTCCTAATCACTGTCATGGAGTATACTTTAGTTGAAGCATATTTTAGCATGCACATGATGGAAGTATGTTATTTTTATCATCCCTTTTCCCCTCTGCTTCTTTTCATTTTAAAAAGAGCATTATTTACTTCTGAAGTAAAGGGTACTCTTTTTGCAGCATCATATATCAGTGGGTATAATCTTTCTCATGTAGTTACAAGTTTCATAAATTTTCAATAACTGAGATAATAACCCTTAAAATAATTTCAATATGATCAAAAACTGGTATCATGTTATAACATAAAATAAAATTCAGTAGGCATGTGATGTGGTTACATTGTTTGAGTTTTAAACTGAACTTGTAAAAAACCTATTTTGGAGACCATATCTTAGTGTAAACAATAATGCTGTCACATTGAGCATGGTTATGTTGTAGTTAATGGGATGCATATTGTACAAATAAAGTGGTTTTCATATAAAATTTCAGACACGTGAGAACATCCTGGTCAGGTTCTCTAGTTCTTGGCTATGCTTCCATTTCAGGATAGCAGGCAGGTTTGTAGACTGAATAAAATAATGTTTTTAGAAGGACCTTATTTTTTTTTTGGCACTGTTGTCTTCTGCTGCAGCAGGTATTGTCTCAAGAAAATCTGTTGTTTAGAAGCACAGCAAGCAGCCACCCTGCATACAGTATTTTGGAGAGTCTGAAAGATAAAGTCCTTCAAGGTGTTTCTAGGGTCTGAAGATTCTATCAATAAGCCAAGGGGTCATTCAACAATTACGTGATCCTCAAGGGGGTGGGGTCTGCCATCCGAATTACAGAAAAATTATGTGGGGTCGAGGGGGGGAGGTGGTCAGGTCAAAATTACGTAATCCATTTGGAGCTGTTTCTGACCGACAGTGGGAAACCAAATCTGTGCATAAAAAGAAAGGGTTTTATGTGGTGAAAATGGAGAGGGAAAGCCATGCTTCCTGGTTGCAGGGAGAGCAAGAGGCTAGGCTAGAGCATCGCTTCCTGCTTCAGTGCAGTTGGCCTGCTCACCCATTTCCTCTGTAGCACCATCACTGGTTGGTGGTGCAAAATACAGTACTATTTGGTTCAGATCACGTAATTTTAAGGTGAGGGGGTCAAAGTGAAAATTTCAGTTGGATTACATAGGGGGGAGGGGGTCAATTTCCCCCAGAAAAAGGATCATGTAATTGTTGAATGGCCCCTAGAGAGCTACTGAAAGAAACTGGAGCAGAGAGGAATTAACTCTCCATATGGAGAGCAAGAACAGTCTCCACTAGTCACTTTATGTTTGAATTTTTCATCTGACTAGATTCATTGTTTCTGGGCCATTTCTACCCATGAATGCCTTTTGCCCCATATGCCTGAAACTAATATTGCTTGGAAAACTGTAGCACCATGAATACTGGAAACAATCTTCTCATCTGGCTTTATAATCTAGAAGAGCATGGATTGGCAACTAGGGCCTTCAGGTTTTCTGGACCACTATTCGCATTAGCCCCAGCTAGCATAGCCAGTGGTGACGTATGTTGGGAAGAGTTCCATAACAAACTAGAATAACTATTTCAGCTTCCACATGCTATTTTAAAGCATTTCAGAACTGACGAGTCACTGCAGTAAAAACTTCTGAGTACAGGATTCTTCAGATAAGAAGATCCTTAGGCGGTTATTAGGGGTGTATCTTCTTTCTTTCATGTTGAGTACTCTTCATATTTGTTGAGGAATAGCACTGATTTAACACATCTGAAATGTATGAAGGGTTTCTTCATTGAGAACAGCCTCTGTAGGGAAAGGCCCACAGGATTTCTTAACTATAGGTTGTCCTTATTGAGGTTGCTAGTGGTGATCCGGCCATTTATTTCAGAGGAAAAATCTTTCATAAAAATTAACTATAATATACTAAGTGATACAGTAATTTTTCTTAATATTGGAAAAAGAAAGTTTGTAAGGGTTTATTTGGTTTTAGAATAACATTAGTATAATAAACCTTTATGTTTTGTAAACTAAGAAACTACCATAAGTTGTTTTACCTGTAAAGTACTGTTCAGTGATTGAAGGGTGGGGGAGTAAGTTGAATGTTTTCTTTTCCATTTAGAGCAGATTCAGAGATGTCTGTCGAAAAAGAGTGGAATTATATCCACCTTATTTTAAGCAGACTAGATAACAAGTTTTGATTATGTTTGTAATGTGCGTTTTAGCTCTGTGTAGCTTGTATTATGTTTATGTGTGTGTGTGATACATTGGAGACAGCAGAAAAATTAGAGTGGTGTTTGAGCTAACATTTTTTATTTTTACAAGGATTTCTCCTAAGAGGCATATTGTGTGATGTGGCCTTTATCAATCTCTCTCTCTCAATAATTCATGGGTGAGAAACACAGATTCAGATGGAAGACTTATTTTTCTTCCTCCAGCCAGTGAATTATTCACCTAAAAGTTGAATAGTTCCTGGTGAGAAGGATACTACAAAGAACCAGAAATGTCTTAGTTACATTGGTATAGGACTCCATGATGGCGAACCTTGGTACTCGCTGTTCTTGGACTTCAATTACCAGAAGCCTAAGTCAGCACTCCTGCTGATCAGGGTTTTTGGGAATTGAAGTTCAAGAACAGATGGAGTGCCAAGATTCAACATCACTGGATAGGTCAACTCTGGTGGGGACTTAGTTCTGTGATTCATGAGACATTTTGCTTTAGGGACTGCTGGAGAAAGATCCTTCCATTTCCCCCACATACCCAATGATCTCCCTGCAAGTTATCACTGTGTATGATATTTTAGGTACAGTACTTGTTGTTTGTGGGGAAGGTTATCATGCAGTCCTCATTGATGATCTTGAGATACATTTAACTATTTGGGGGGGGGGGGATTGAAGAGAAATTTACTTTCCTTTATCTTCAAATTGGTTTTTAAAAAAAATCAAATATTTGGATAAAAATCCAAATAAATAAATAAATAAATTATCTTTCTGATTGGTTTTTCCTTCCTTGTAACAATATAAGCAGTATACAAATCATTTTCAGTATATGTCCATTATCTAACATTCAAGATTTATTGAAATTTAGAATGTACCACCTAATCTGCATAATGCCATGGTTCCCAACGTCGGGCACCCACCCCACACAAGTGGGTCAAGTGTGGGGTGCAGGTGGAAGGGTAACCTCCATTGGGTGGTTGGTGTAGAAGAACTCTTCCCCATGGTGCCTTTGGATCCTGCAGCCCTTGTTTTTAGGGGGTGGGTAGTTTTAACTGTTTTTAACATGTGTTTTTTAATTTTTATTGTGAACCGCCCTGAGTTGGCTTTGGCCAAGTGAGCGGTATATAAATGTGACAATTAAATTAATTAAATTAAAATTAAATTAACACCCAGTGTCATTGCTTATTTTTGTTTGACCTTCCCCCACTTACAGTAATGCTAGTATTTTCTAGTGGCTGTTTCCACTGCATATCTTAGAAACATGGGAATATTACTTCCGCTTTTTGTTTTGTGGACTTGCAATTTAGTGGCACACAGACTGAGCACTGTAGGACTTCAATGAATGTCATTAGGCAGTATAATGAAGCAAAGAAAACCAGCATGGCATTCCTGATTGTGGTTTGCATATGTTGTTCTAATAGCTCAATGTCTAACTATTCACATTAATTGACTACCAAATTGAGCTCCATATGTTACTCTTCACAGTCCTGGACCGTGTGATCAGCTGGAATGAGATGTCTGCCTAATCAAGGTATGCAAACAGATTTTACTATGTACATACAACACTGCAGCCCCCTGTGTGAATGCTGCACATTTGCAGATGGTGAAGAGAGTTCCTGCATCTCTGAGAGTGGCCATGGACAGACACATCTGAGAAGACAAATGAATATACCACACCACAGGTTGATGTTGTTAGAACTAGAAGCACTCAACTGTTTTAAAAGCAGTTATTTGTAAATAAATAAACATGTCACTTTAATTTCTTAATTTACTGGCTAAAATCAAGTAGTAAATCACAACTACAGTAGGTTCATTGAATCAATGGAACTTACATAGGTGTCTATTTATGAAATCCACACTGATGCAGTGGCCATAATCTAGTTACGACTTAGTTTACTAGATTCGAGCCAATCTTTATAAGGTAGCTTAGAATTACTGTAAAAACTGAATAATCCATAGCACATCTGTAGGGTCACATCCCATCTAAAAGTCTTCAGTTAAAATGGTTTAAACTGCTATATTGATTCAGTCATGGTGGATATCCAGCGTTGGCCGCAGGGAAGTCGAGCACACCTGGGATTCCCAGTGCAAGGACTCAAAAACTGCCACCACCGCATCTTGCTCTGCTCCTTCCCGGTCCGGCACTGGCCGCGGGGAAGTCGAGCACACTGTATTTCGGGGTTATTATATTGTAATTAGTGGTTGATTGTTTTAGTTATATATAATATTTTGTTATTGCGATTATGTTATGTTATTATTGTGATTGTCTATTGTATTTTTAATATTTTGTAATGCCGCCCAGAGTCAGCTGTGTGCTGAATGGGGCGGGGTATAAATTATTATTATTATTATTATTATTATTATTATTATTATTATTATTATTATTATTATTATTATTATTATTATTATTATTATTATTATTATTATTATTATTATTATTATTATTATTATTATTATTATTATTTTACCCAAGTGATAGGGTAGTGAGAATTACCGTATTTGCCGGTGTATAAGACCTACTACTTTTGTCCTTTAGAAATAGTTCCCTAATCAAGGCAACACAATTCTAGATATAAAATAAGATATATTGCAAGGCAGATGCACTGTAGTATTAATACAGTATGTCAATTTCTATAACAAAAAAAGAAGAGGGAGTCACCACTTCAGCCTTTGCAGCTGTTTCCTTACGTGAGAATAAATTGGGTGAATTTACTCAGGAGCAAACCAGGTAAATGTTACTTGTGAAGAAGAAAAACAGCAGGACCAGCTTCCTGGTTCCCATTATATTCAGTTGTGTTCTCCCCCACCAACTACACACTACACATGCAGACTTCCCTAGCACCTATCATAACCTGTTGAGTTGTGTAGGTTGGCACCTATGCATCACACATAGAAAGGGCATCCATACTCAAAAGAGAGGCCAAAGGATGGCACTGAATTGGACAAATCTGTATATGGTATTACACATATAGATACAAAACTAGATTTTTTTTAAAAAAAACCATGTAGAGAATTACAGTATATCTGACTTGAGTAGGGAAGGTAATGACCAGCTGACCACTTTGCCTGTTTAGTCCGTTGTTCAGGTGCTCACTTTGGATGGGCATTTTGTTCTCCCTTATGTTTCTCCTTAAAATCAGGCTAGATTTAGGCTAGACAGGCCTTCTAATGGAAGATATCTTCCAATGGAGACATGACTTCTGCCAGCCCTTTAAATAGAAGACTACATAAGGACTGCCATGCTAGCAGTTTGAAAGCAAGAAGTTGCAAGTTGATAAATAGGGACCACTTTTGTGGGAAGGTAAACATAATTCCGTGCACTTCAGTGTCTAGGCATGCCTGCCACATGTTGACAGAAATGTCTGCAAATGCAGACAGTGCTGGCTTTTCGGCTATAAACAGAGATGAGCACTGAACCCTAGAGTTGGGTACGTCTGGCTTTCAAGGAAGGGTGACTTTTATCTTTAACTTTACTGAAGAAGAACATGTGGCCACATGAGCTAGCAGTGAGAATATTAGTCAAATCTGCACCAAAAAGTGAATAATTTAAAGGGTGGTGTGGGGTAGGGGAATGGTCTAGCACAAGGAACAGTTTAGTCTAGAATATAATCCTTTCAGCATTTTGGTAATTATAACTCCATCAGTGTAAATCACAGCTGTGAAATGCTGCAACTAAAATGGTTGGCATAAGTCTTTATTGTTGTGTGATTCAGCAACATGACAGAAACTACTTATGCTGACTCCTTAACTTGCAGCAACTCACACCGAAAATGTATGCTGAAGTATTCTAAACCATTTCATGAAGACGTAGTTCAATAGGTGCATCTAAAAGAAAGCTGACAGCAAGACCATTTAAACATTTGTAAGAAAGAACAGAGAAATGGCACTTTTTAATTTCCCCAACTTGTGCTAAGAACAAAAGGGTTTCCTTCCCCAGGTAATCACACTGCAAGCTCTAATGAATCACCATTTTCTCTGTCAATAATACCATAATTACCTGTTCTGAACAACCAAACAAAAAATGAAGACACTGACATTTTTATGGATGTTGGCATCTGTCCAAACTAATATTTAGGTAAAGGTAAAGGTTGTCCTTGCTCAAAAGCCAGTCATATCCGACTCTGGAGTGTGGTGCTCATCTCTGTTTACAGCCAAAGAGCCAGCGCTATTTGCATTCGCAGATGTTTCCATGGACATGTGGCAGGCATGACTAGACACCGGAGCACACAGAACGCTATTTACGTTCCTAATGATGAGCTCCCGTCATCCCTCCCAGCTTTTGCCAACCTAGCAGTTCGAAAACAAGAAATTGCAAGTAGATAAATAAGGATATCTACTAGCATATATAAGAACACTAGCAAAGGTTGCCCGGCGTTGCCGGGCTGTTTTAAATGGTGTTTGAAAGTTTTTGTTGTTGTTGTTGTTAATGTTTGTAAAGAAGAGGTTAATCTATATTTGAAATTTTTGAAATTTTTATTTATACAATTTTTTTTGATGGCCTGTTTTAAACTGTGATGAGTTTTGTTTGGTGTTTTGGTTTTGTGGATGAAAAAAAGAATAAAGGATGAGATACTTTTTTGAAAAACTCTTGGGGCCTTTTGTGTGGGGCTATTGCGTCTGAATTTTTTTTATTATTGTGGGCAGCAAGTGCTGCTGGTAAGGGTTATCTTGTATTTTGACTGTTTTTTCTCTCGTGGCCTCTGGGTGGAGCTTCTTTCAGTAAGTAGTCTCTTTCTTTATTCATTTCTTTTCCAGTCGTTGTGGTGTGAGGTCGTGTGGTGGTGAGTTAGCTGTTTTTCTTTATTTGGGGTGGTGTTGGTGGTTGGTTTTTTTGGTGCTTGGCTGGGGGCTGGGTGTGTTTGGAAATGTTTGTTGTTGTTTACTTTTTTGGTGTTATTTTTGTTTGTTTTTGTGTATTTTTGAATGTTTTTGATTGTTTGTTTTTGGTGTCGGGGGGAACCTCTCTCAGACAGACTCCTTTGGTTCCCCCCACCCTCTGAACCCCAGGGAAGCCAGTAGAGAGGGGGATTTCCCCCCCACTCCGTTTTTAAAGAGAAGTAACCACTTGGTTTCTTCTCTTTAACATGGGGCGTATGTGGGGGGGGGGGAGGAATCCCCTCTCTGCCGGGTCCCCTGAGGTCAGGAGGGTGGGGGAGACAGACTTCTTTTGTCCCCCCACCCTCTGAACCCCAGGGGAGCCAGTAGAGAGGGGGATTTCCTCCCCCCAACTCCGTTTTTAAAGAGAAGTAACCACTTGGTTTCTTCTCTTTAATATGGGGTGTGTGTGTGTGGGGGGGAGGGAATCCCCTCTCTGCCGGGTCCCCTGAGGTCAGGAGGGTGGGGGAGACAGACTCCTTTTGTCCCCCCACCCTCTGAACCCCAGGGGAGCCAGTAGAGAGGGGGAGCACAACACCCCCCACCCAGTGATATTAAAGGGGAAACTCCGATTAGGAGCTTCAGGCGCCGTTGGGGAGGGGGGCTTTATTCCCCGCGGCTTGGCGGACTTGCTCTCCCGGTGTTTTTGTTTTTGCTTTATTTCTTGGGTGCCAGCTTCCTCAGCGTTCTGCGCGCTCATGGCGCGCAGGACGCTGGGGCTTGTAGTTATGGGTTGGTGCTTTGTGTTTGTGCTGTGTTTTTTTAAAATGCTTTTCTTTTGATTGGCTGCGGCGCGTTTCCGAACGCTGCGCTGTGCGAGAGCCTCTCAGCCTGATTGGCTCTGGCGCGGCGCAAGGAATGTTGGGAAGTGAAGTTGTTTCCCTTTCTTCGCGTTTGTGGGGCTGTTGCCCCACTGCCGGTTTTCTCAATCCTTCGTTGACCTGCGTACCCAGATCGGCCGTGTGCACGAAGGGTGAGTGCAGGCAAGTAGGGCGAGGCATAGCAACCTATAGCCAGTTCCAACGGTTAACCCTTGGATTTATAGGTTAAGATATATATATATATAAGAACAGCCTTGCTGGAACAGGCCACATCCCATCCAGTCCAGCATTCTGTCTCACACAGTGGCTGACCATTTGCTTCAGGGTATTATTCCCAAGCAGATGCCTTCCCTGCTTAGGATTCCCTGGAAATACCATGTATTGGAAAAAATATGGGGTATGAGAATATTGAAATCTACAGTGTGTAGGGATGAAGAAAAAAATTACAAGTTAATTTGGAGATGTTATTTGACTCCAGTGAAATTAAATCAAATAGATAAGAAGTACTCTATGTTATGTTGGAGAAGATGTCAGGAAACAGGAACCTGTTTCCATATGTGGTGTGAGTGTAAGGAAATATATAAATGTTGGCAAATAATATTTAAGTTAATAAATTAATTAAATTTACACTCATATTCTAAAATAGATCTTTTATCAATATAGGATGAGATGCAATGTAATTGATCATCAGGTCAGCAGTTTAAGACCTGAGTGCTGCACAATGAAGTGAGCTCCTGTCTCTGTCCCAGCTCCTGTCAACCTAGCAATTCAAAAGCAAGAAATTGCAAGTAGATAAATAGGTATCACTTCGGTGGGAAGGTAACAGCATTCCATGTGCTCCTGTGTCTAGTCATGCCTGCCACATGAGCACGGAATTGTCTGCAGAAGTAGACAGTGCTGGCTCTTCGGCTTTGAAACAGAGATGAGTACCGAACCCTAGAGTTGGATGCAACTGACCTTCAAGCAAGGGAGACCTTTACCTAATTGATCAGCTAAATAATTAATTTCAAGTATATTAATAGGTGCAAGCTCTAATCCAGGAATGGGAAAATATGTGATTTTGAAATCAATGAATGGTATAAAGAGGTTTGAATAGATGGATTGCTAAGCAATGATGATTTTAAATATATTTTGGGTGAATTTTTTGATTTTGAATTATTAGAGGGAAGGATTACTTACCTTCCAAGTGTTGATGCTGTTTTGGGAGGGGAACGTGGCTCTACAAAGGTTGGAAAAAAGGAGTAATATATCTCCTATGATACTTGGTTTGGGGAGCACCCCCCCCACCCAGTTTTGACGTTTATATTAAAAAATTTCAAGTTTGTAAGTAATTAAAAATGTTTATGTTTTTTAAATTAAAATTTAGAAATGATGGATATGTGATTTGCCAATGATAAATCATTCCAGTTCGTGTATTCAAATATTGCTGCTTTTTAAAATGGGCTATAATGAGAGAGAAATGCATGGTAGGAGCAGGAACAAAACTTGTTGATGTGACAAAAGAGCTAACTGGCTGCTATTTGATGAAAGGCCCACCTTCACCCACAACACTGCCAGGTCAGAAGACCATTCCTGGCAGGTCCTTCAGCTAAATAAACTACTAGCGCTAGAGCAGTGATGGCAAACTTTTTAGGTTCAAATCCCCTGGGCCCATGCGCCGCAACGCGTCCTTCGTGGTGCGGACGAGGCGCTCTACTTGGCCGTTGGTGGCCGGGTGGAAAGGGGCGGAGGTGATATGCCGAACGGCGTTAATCTCCATGAATGCCCTAAACTCGGAGGACGTAAAACAACTAGCGTTGTCGCTAATTAGCGTGTCGGGTATGCCGAACGTGGAAAAGAGCCTCCGCAAATGCCTAATGGTCTGGGCCGAGGAGGTGCTCGTGACTGGGATAACCTCCAACCATTTGGAGAAAGCGTCCACTACAAGGAGGAACAGGGTGCCTCTGAACGGGCCCGCGAAATCAACGTGCACCCGGGACCACGGCCCCTTAGCCGCGTCCCATTCCCTGTGGGGAAGGCGGGCCTCCTCTGGTCTGGAGCTTTGGCAACTTTCACAAGTGCCGACCATGTGCTCGATGTCGGCGTCCAGCTGGGGCCACCAGAAGTAACTCCGGGCCAGCGCCTTGGATCGCACGATGCCGGGGTGGCTGACGTGAAGCAGTTTGAGCACCCGCGGCCGAAGGGAAGTGGGAATCACCACCCGCTGCCCCCACAAGAGACACCCCCTCTCTAGGGACAGTTCTAGCTTTTTCCTGAAAAATGGAGCGAACTCCTCCGCTGGGGAGGACGCGGGCCACCCTTTCTGCAACCAGGAGCTTACTGCCGCTAACGTTTTGTCCTTCTCTGTCGCTTTGGCAATGTCGGCGGGCACTACGGGGAGCGAATCCAGCACCTCTATCATGAGAACCTGATGGTCCCGCTCCCCCTTGCTCACCTGGCTGGGCGTTAGGGGAAGGGGAGACCTAGATAGAGCGTCCGCATGGCTGATCTCTTTCCCGGGCCGGTAGACCAACGCGTGCTGATACGCGTTGAGAAAAATGGCCCACCTGAGCATCCTCAGGGACAGGATCTGAGGGGTGGGCTTATCCGCGGTAAAAATGCCTAGCAGGGGCTTGTGGTCCGTCACAATGGTGAAGGGGCGGCCATACAGAAAATCGTGAAATTTTTTCGTCCCCGCGACTATCGCTAATGCCTCCCTGTCCGTCTGTGCGTAGTTTCTCTCTGCTTGGGACAGGGACCTGGAGTAAAATGCTATCGGGGCCTCCCTTCCGTTCTCCAGCACGTGGCACAGCACCGCCCCCACCCCCACTGGAAATTGCATCACAGATCAGAACTACTGGGCGTTTGGGGTCGAAGTGGGTCAGTATGGCGTCGGACGCCAGGAGGCTTTTCAGCTCACTAAATGCCCTTTCTTGGTCATCGCCCCACTTCCATGCCTGTTCTTTCTTTAGCAGTTTGTGTAGCGGTTCAGCCACCGCTGCCTTCCGGGGGAGGAAGGAGTGGTAAAAGTTGAGCAGCCCTAGGAACGACTGCAACTCGGGCTTGGAGGTGGGGCGGGGGGCTTTCTTGATGGCTGCCACCTTAGACTTGGATGGTTTTATCCCCTCAGGAGTCACACAAAACCCTAGGAATTCAACCTCGGTTGCGAAGAAGACGCATTTGTCCTTTCGCAACCTCAGCCCCGCCTTTTCGAATATTGTCAGGACCTTCCCCAACCTCTTGGCCAATTCAGCCCGACTCCCCCCTGTTATTAACACGTCATCAAAATAAGGCAACACCCCCTCCAGTCCCTTCAGGAGGCGTTCCACGAGTGACTGGAAAATTCCTGGCACCGAATTCACGCCGAATTGGAGGCGCGTCACCTGGAACGCCCCCTTATGGGTGACTATGGTCTGCGCAGCAGCTGCAGCAGGGGACACCGTGAGCTGCTGGTAGGCCTGTGCTAAGTCGAGCTTAGCGAAACATTTCCCCCCGTGTAACCTGGCCAGCAGATGCTGACTACCGGCACCGGATATGCATTCGGGCGGATCGCCTTGTTGATGGTGCACTTGTAGTCGGCGCATATGCGGACCTCCCCATTGGCTTTTAGAGCAGTTACAATTGGAGTTTCCCACTCCGCAGAATCTACAGGCACAAGAATCCCCTGACCCACCAATTTGTCCAGTTCCGCCTCTATCTTGTCCTTGAGTGCGAACGGCACCCGGCGTGGTTTTAGGCGAATAGGGCGGACCTCCGGGTCCAGGTCATAAGAACATAAGAACATAAGAACAGCCTTGCTGGAACAGGCCACAGCCCATCCAGTCCAGCATTCTGTCTCACACAGTGGCTCACCATTTCCTTCAGGGTATTCCCAAGCAGATGCCTTCACCTGCTTAGGATTCCCTGGAAATGAAATTGAGAGATATCCTGTCTATCTCTCCAACCCGGAGGTTGTCCTTAAGTATCCATAATTATAGCCATTGATACTCTTGTCCTCCATGAACTTGTCTAATCCTTTCTTAAAGCTGTCAAGACTGACAGCTGTCACCACTTCTTCTGGCAGGGAGTTCCATAGACCAGTAATCCTCTGGGTGAAAAAGTACTTTCTCTTATTTGTTTGAGAACTAGTACCCAAAAGTTTCATGGAGTGTCCCCTAGTTCTAGTGTTATGCGATAGGGAAAACAGTTTTTCCTTATCTACTTTGTCCACACCGTGCATGATTTTATAAACTTCAATCAGGTCACCTCTTAGACGTCGTCGTTCAAGAGTGAAGAGGCCCAACCGTTGCAGCCTCAGATGGTAAGGAAGGTGTTCCAGTCCCCTAATCATTCTGGTTGCCCTCCTCTGCACTTTTTCCAGCTCCATAATATCCTTCTGGAGGTATGGCGACCAGAACTGTACACAGTATTCCAGATGGGGCCTCACCATAGATTTATAAAGAGGCAAAATGACACTTGCTGACTTATTTTCTATACCCTTCCTAATGATCCCTAGCATTGAGTTTGCTTTTTTCACTGCTGAGGCACACTGGGTTGACACCTTCATTGAGTTGTCCACCAGGACACCAAGGTCCCTTTCCTGGTTTGTCGCAGAGAGTTCAGACCCCATCAGTTTATAAATGTAATTGGGGTTCTTTGCCCCAACATGCATCACTCTGCACTTACTAATGTTGAAACTCATTTGCCACTATTTTGCCCACTCCCCCAGTGTCGAGAGATCCCTCTGGAGCTCCTCACAATCTCTCACAGTTTTCACTACCCTGTATAATTTAGTGTCGTCAGCAAATTTGGCTACCTTGCTTTTTACTCCTACCTCTAGATCATCTATGAAGAGGTTGAAAAGCAGGGGTCCCAGTACTGAACCTTGGGGGACCCCACTCTTTACTTCCCTCCACTTGGAGAAGTGTCCATTTAGTGCTACCCTCTGTTTCCTGTCCCTTAGCCAGTTGCTGATCCAGGACAAGACCTGTCCCTTTATTCCATGACTGGTAAGTTTATTCAAGAGCCTTTGGTGTGGGACCTTGTCAAAAGCCTTCTGAAAGTCCAGATAAACAATGTCAACTGGATCCCCCTTATCCACATGCTTGTTGACACTCTCAAAAAATTCCAACAGATTAGTGAGGCATGATTTGCCCTTGCAAAAGCCATGTTGGCTCTCCTTTAGCAGCGCCTTCTCTTCTATGTGCCTATTAATTCTATCTTTTAGGATGGTTTCCATCACTTTACCTGGGACACATGTCAAACTGACAGGTCGGTAATTTCCTGGATCACCCCTGGATCCTTTTTTGAAAATTGGTGTTACATTCGCTACCTTCCAGTCATCAGGCACAAAGCCTGATTTGAGGGAAAGATTATATATTTTGGCTAGGAGATCAGCAATTTCATCTTTAAGTTCCCTGAGAACTCGTGGATGGATTCCATCTGGTCCTCGTGATTTGTTAGTGTTTAGTTTAACAAGACATGCAAGGACCTCCTCCCTGGTTATTTCTATCTGGCTTAATTCTTCGGTTTCCCTCCCTACGAAGATAGGCTCTGTTTTGGGCATGTGGCCTCTGTCTTCTTCAGTGAATACTGAAGCAAAGAATTCATTGAGTCTCTCTGCAATCTCTGTTTCCTCTTTAATAACCCCTTGCCTTCCATTGTCATCTAATGGTCCAATGGCCTTCCTAGTTGGGTTCTTACTTCTAATGTACTTAAAGAAGTCTTTGTTATTTCTCTGAGTATTTTTAGCTATACGCTCCTCAAAGTCTTGCTTTGCTTTCCTGATTGTTGCCTTGCATTTGTTCTGCCAGAATTTATGTTTCTGCCTGCTGTCCTCATTCGGACAAGCCTTCCATCTTCTAAATGAGCTTTTCTTGCTCTTGATCACTTCCCGAACAGCTCCTGTAAGCCACATTGGAGTCCTCTTGGACCTGGCAGTGCCCTTTTTCCTTTTGGGTATGCATTCCAATTGAGCCTCTGTTATTGTTTTTGTAAACAGCCTCCATGCCTCTTGGAGTGTTTGGACTCTCTCAATTTTCCCTTTCAGCTTCTTTTTTACTAGTTTCCTCAACTTTGGGAAATTTCCTTTTTGAAAATTTAAGGTCTCTGTGTTAGATTTTATCAGTGACTTGCGGTCTATGATCAAGTTAAACATAATTGAGTTGTGGTCACTGTTCCCTATTGGAACAGTCACATTAACATCTTGCACCAGATCCTGAGTATTACTCAGGATCAAGTCAAGGATTCTTGTACCTCTAGTTGGGTCTTCAACCATCTGTCCCAGGGAACAATCATTTAGCATATCTCTTTATCATGTGCTGAACAACAGTTCACCCAGTCTATGTGAGGGTAATTGAAGTCCCCCATTATAACCAGGCTTCCCTTCTTGGATGCCTCCTTTACAACATTCTCCAACTGCCAGTCTCTCTCAAGAGTTTGGGTCGGAGGCCGATAGTATATGCCTACTGTTAGACCATCCTTGTGGCCTGGTACTCTTACCCACAGAGCTTCTAATGGTGACTCCAAATCACCTAGATATTCCAATTCATACGATTTTATCACTTCTTTGACATACAAGGCTACACCACCTCCCGTTTGCCCCTTCCTATCCTTCCTGTACAGTTTGTAGCCTGGGATAACTGTATCCCATTGGTTATCATCCGTCCACCAGGTTTCAGTGATACCAATAATATCAATATTCTTATCTATTGCTAAGTATTCCAGCTCCCCTATTTTGTTCCGGAGGCTTCTGGCATTTGTATACAAGCATTTATATATGCTTTTCTGACACAGTCTTTTGTGTCCAGTTGCATTGTTAGACTGCCTCTTGCATCCTTCTGCTAGAATGCTAGTGACTAGCTCCTCGCTCTGCTCAGTAATTTTTGCATCCTCCTCACTACCCAAGTACACACTTTCCCGAACCGGATGCTGCCCAGCTCCTGTCGGCTTTCCCCCAGAAAGTCACTGGGGGCCCCTTGAATTTCCCCAGTCCTTTTTTGAAGACTTCGGGGTGCGCCTCGCACACCTCCTGAATTGGATCAGTCCCAACGGCGTGCACCCCCGCAATAAACAACCCCAGGGGCTGGAACCATTGAGTTCCGAGGAGGCTGCAATCTCCTCCCTTGAGCACGACTAGGGGAAGGGACGCGGCGTGCTCCTTGAATTTGACCTGAAATTCTCCAACCCCCAACACTGGAATACTGTTCCCTTGCACGTCCCGTAGTGTGGACCTCAATGCTTTGAGCTTGGGCCGCTTGTGGGGGGCAATTCCCAAAAACTCCCTCTGGGAAATGATTGAATATGAGGACCCCGAGTCAATTTCCATCCTAATGGGCACCCCTTGGACTAGTACCTCAACAAAGTAGCGGGGGTGTCCTGTAGACACGCTGAACACTGGGGCGTCGTCCTCGCTGCCGTCGGCGATGCGGCCCACGCCGTCCTGCTTCCGCGTGGCCTGGGCGCCGTCCTTGGGTCTCGTTGGGCGGTCTCGTCCCGCGGAACGGTCTGGGGAGCTCCTCCGGGTCTCGCGCTTCTTCCTGCACACCTTGGCGATGTGCCCGCGGCGGCCGCAGTTGTGGCACTCGGCCTTCCGGAAGGGGCATTTCACGCGGTCGTGGGCCGCGCCACAGCCGTCGCATCGCCGGCTCTCCTTCCGGACCCTCTGGACGTCCTCGTCGTCGCTGCTCTCTGTGGACGACCTCGAAGTTCGCCGGGCCGCCTGTACCGGAGCCTCTGCCTTGCTCGACTTTGGCCGCCAGTCCTGAAGTTCTTGGACCCCGGCCTTCGTAGCTTCTGCGGCCTGGGCCGCTCTGACGACCTCCTGCAGCGTGGGAGGCGGCTCTTGGTTCATTAATGTGCGCTGGGTCTCGGCGTCATTCAGGCCGCACAGCACACAGTCTCTGAGGGTGATTTCGGCGTTCTCCCATTTGCACGGGCCGGCCGCCAGTCGCAGGGCCGCCACGAACGCTGCGACCGTCTCCCCGGGCGCTTGGACTCGCCTCCAAAACGCACTCCGAGCGGGAAACATCGCCGTGGCGGGCCGGACGTGCTCACGCAGCAACTGCATGAGTTCCTTGGCCTTGAATTCGCTCACCCTCCTCGGTGCAATCAGGTCCACCAAGGTCCTTTTTGTTTCTTGTCCGAGCATTCTGGTGAAGATGGCCCTTTTCTTCGCCTCTTCCGTGACTTCGGACTCGATCAGTGCGGCCTGGAAGTCCATCTCGAAGATCTCCCAGTCGCCCGGTTTCCTGATTTCGAAACCGGCACATGTCTTGGTCCCGTGGGCTGCCATCCCACCTTCGTCACCAATTTAGTGTAAGGGACCAAAGACAACGAAACAGCCGAAGGGTTGGCTTAACACAGGTTTATTGCATGATGATCCGGAGGAACATGTGGTAATGGCGGATGAGTAGCTCAATATATACAGCTGGCTATACATTTGAATGTGGCTCGTCGACAGACTATTGGTTGCTGCCTGCATGACGTCGTAGGAGGTCACGCCCTTCTTGACCAGGTGAGGAAGTCGCGGGGAATCTTCCCGCGCTGCTGAACCAGGTGACTATGATCCATGAGAGCTGGACGCTCGCTACTGCCCTCTGGTGGTCACTAGCTCGCGTCCCCTTATTAGGTTTACATTGATACAGGTGATGGTTATAATGTTGCACACAGAAAAGGTTACATTGATAACACATGGCAAAGGTACATTGTTAAAGGCACTGCTTTACAGAACACAACAGTGCCCAAACTGCAACCCAAAACCCGCTTATTTATCGCAAAGTGCCAACACAGCAACAGGAGGAAGGAAATGCTCCCATTGGGCTGGTGAGCAGAGGGGTGGGTTGAACTCTGTGCTGGGGGAGGGAGGAAGCGCTCCCATTGGGCAGCTGGGCAAAGGGGCGGGGCAAACTCTGTGCTGGGGTGACTGCACAGGTGCCCACAGAGATCTTGTGTACTAATTTTACTATTCCTTAAATCTGAGCAGAAACGCTCCTTTTTAATCACCCTCATTTTAACTTCTGTCTATTGATATATTTTAAGTACCCTAATTTTAACTTCTGATCCTTTTGCTGTTGCTTCTCTTGGACCATAATAAAGATTGATTTGACTTGACTTGACAGAAGAGCTATTTGCATTGTCCCCTCCCATAGAAGGTTTTGATTTTAATGAACATAATGAGTTTCTCTTTTGATGAGCTTCTTCACATTTGTAAGTCTAGTTTGACAAAACTAGCAATCCTGTGTTAATGTGGATTGATTCCCCCCCAAAAAAAGATGGCTGAACTTGTATTTCTAAATGCTTGTGTCTTTGACCGTTAGCTTAACTGTTTATTTTAAAAATGCATAAATTATTAGACCGTCTTGGTTCAATTCTATTTCTCTGAAAAGAAAGTGGGAGTTTTTCATCCATAGCCAAGTTTTATTTATATCTTATAACACACAGTTTTCACTAACTGAATGCTTCAGACAGAATGCTTCGACTGTTAAAAGACAGTCATCTCAGCTGATATCCAGTTAGGCTATAGACCAATGATGGCGAACCTTTTAGAGACCAAGTGCCCAAACTGCAACTCCAAAAACGCTTATTTATTGCAAAGTGCAACACAGCAACAGGAGAGGAAGGAAACACTCCCATTGGGCTGCTGGGCAGAGGGGAGGGGCAAACTCTGTGCTGGGGGGGAGGGAGGAAGTGCTCCCATTGGGCTGCTGGGTAGAGGGGCAAGGTGAACTCTGTGCTGGGGTGACTGCATGGGTGCCCACAGAGAAGGCTTCGAGTGCCACCTCTGGCATGCGTGCCACAGGTTCGCCACCACTGCTGTAGACCCTTGGGAAATCCTGTAAGATTAAGGATATCCACTTTTTAGACAAGATAGATGTTACAGTATTGGGGTGATCTATTTAACAGGGACATGTTGTACTCATTTCAGATGCTTCAGGATAAATACACGAGCAGACAAGATCAGTGTTTTTTTTAACCTGCAACTTAGATCAATTATTTGGAATCTTTTTGGTAAGTTTAACTTAATGGATGTAACTTAACCACAACGAGTTGCCTAATGTATGCTGTAAGTCAGGGGTGGCCAACCTTGGTGTCCCAGGTGTTTTTGGACTTAAATTACCAGAAGCTCAAGTAAGCACACCTGCTGATCAGGGCTTCTGGGAATTGAAGTCCAAGAACACCTGGCGCACCAAGGTTGGCCACCCCTGCTGTAAGTTAAATGAACCTTACAGTTGATGTGTCTAGCAAAGACGGGGAATCTATGGCCTTCCACAGGGTGATGGATACCAACTTACTGGCTAAGCGCCAATCCCCCCCCCCGGTCTAATAATAACTAGAAGGTTACACATTCCCCACTCTTGCAATACAGATGTTACTTTTCTTGTGCTAAGGTCTACTTTTTTTGAGTTATAAGTGATAGAGGTGAAGCTGTGCGGATCAGGAAGAGCAGAAAGTCACAAAATGTTATAGCTGTTCTTGATACTGCATTCTTTGTATGGGAGAATCTCACAAGCCAGAGCATAAATGTTGATAGTTGACTTCTAATCTACAGAACTGCAGATGTTCTTTGAAATTGTTTGTATTCCCTTTATACAATGGCTTTCAAACTTTCTACCTTCACAGAATCCTTTCCATATTGATGTGCCAGCCTCACATCTCCCAAATTTTATAGAACGTTCTGTGATATGTTATAGTGCATTCAGTTCTTGAAGGCTACTGGCCAGTCCAGTTGGGACCAACCATTTGGCTTCTGTGAATTGAAAGCACACCAAGCACTTCCCTAAGGGGAAGAGCAAGATGTATTCTCATATAAAGGTGCCAGGGCTTCCAATAAGATTGTTAGAAAACCATTTATGCTCTGGCTTATAGTAATAATCTGATAACTGTAGAAGAGTAGAGCTGGAAAGGACCCAGTGGATCATTGAGTCCAGTCCCTGTTAAGAAGGCTCAGTGGAGAATTGAATTCCTAACTCCTGGCTCTACAGCCAGATGCCTAAACCATTGAGCTGTCTAGCAGTGTTTAACGCTAAGGAGGGTCACTTTTATTAATGTCTCTTGTTTCAAAGTCATTGCTCATATTAGCAAAACTGTATATAGCCTCTAAGTATTATAGAAATTTCTTGTTCTTTCTTGTTTGCTCTAATAATTGCTTGAGTTTTATTTGCATCCCCAGGAGTCAAGAATTTCAGCCAATAATAAAAGAAAATGTGTCAGTTTAGCTACATGTAATCTAGTGCTTATTTATGGAACATTAAACTAAGATATCTGTCTGTATAATTAGTGTACATTAGTGACTGAGCAATAGACCTACAAATCACGTCATCCCTGGTTTGAATCTCTCCTGTGCCATGAGCTCAACTACGGCATTTAGGCAACCCAAATTCACAGTTTCATTCTGTGAGATACAATGTGAGGAAAATAATCTTGATTTACTTTACAGAGCTGGATGATAACAACATAATCTATGTGAAGTGCTTTGCACACACTGAAGTGTTACAAGAATACTGACTACAGTAAAACAGTATGCTGGGAAATGTTCAATAATTGTGGTGTTGATCAAGTCAAATAGATATTGCTGCAGTTTATTGTGTTTCTGAGAAGATTAGTTACAAAGAAAGTTAAATCCTATTGTACTTAACTTGCTGTTTGCTGATGTTGTAGCAAGACTTTCTAGCTAAAGAAGTCTTTTACAGCAATATTAGAAGTCAATTGGCAAAAAAAACCTCACTGCCTGAATTCAGAAATGGATTGTTTCCTATTATGAACCCCTTAACATACCAGCAAGCTATAATTATTTAAAAGCTCTTTTATTACTCTGTAAGCATGGCTGGGAAATGTTAATGTGCCTTGTACAAACATTAAACAGTTTTTCTGTTACTATTTTTTCTGCATGTGGAGGTAGGGGGATAGAGGCTTACCAGAATTTCATAAATCGTTTGTTGATGTTTCTTGAAGGTTTGCCTAAGATGTTCTGAAAAATAAAATCCTGTTGTTGGAAAATCAAGAACATTTCTGTGCACAGCTTACAGAGATGGAGCGATGTAAGCCTATTAAATTGAAATGTGAAGCTGTCTAAGTTGCTGAAAACCCATTGTGGGTATCAGCATTTGGCTGATACTGAAAATGAGGCTATAGTTAAGCAAAAACATAGGCTCATCTGACCTTGAGTTATGTGCTGGTTTGATTACCAGCCAGATTTAAAATTGCCATTATGTTCAAGTAGACTTGCTCTGTTTTTGTGCTTAAGATCTTCAAGAAGCTGAAGAAATCTTACAGGTATCTTGGAATGTACATTTGAGAGACCATTTTATCTATTCTTTTTTGTATAATAGGGTTAGCTTATTTATTTGAATATTTAAAACTTGATAATGTACCTTTTAAAAAGAAAGCATCTTTTCAAAGCTGAAATTATGGATTCACTTTAACACTTGTACATTAATTGTTTGCGTTAAATTGAAAAGAACATATACGAAAGAGATCAAGAGGGCTGTCTTGGGTTCTCTTTTAAGAACCGACTTGTGGATCGTGTGTTCAAACAAAATATAATATTTGCCACCCGATACTGAAACAATTGCTATGTTCAGTTATCTTCCTGAGATTATTTTCCTTTGTTGTTGTAAACATTCACCCAGATACGAAAGATTGTCAGTATGTTCCTATGTCGTCCTGCTATGTGTAGTGATGGTAACAGATTTGCAAGTGGGAGAGTTTAAAATAGAAACTCATCTAGTTAATAAAACCCTCCTTTGCTTGCTCCAGGCTCCTTCCAGTTTGAATCTGGCTTTCAGCTCTCATTATTAGCCATGCTTCTCTGTGAATTCACCCACCCCTTTCTAAGTTAACCCCCCCCCCCTAAAACATCTTATTTGCCCAAAAGGCAACATTTGATGCTTGGTTTTCAAGGATAGAATGAAAAATGCAGATTTTTTTGTCCAGGGAACATGTTAGTCACGTTAGCATCTGGATTTAGTTTGGGAATAGCAGTGAGCTCCAGGTCCCATACGTTCTGGCAGGAAATAATTAATGCACCTGAAAACATAATTTCTGTGTAGGAGGAACAGGGTGGTGAAGCTCATACCTGTCAAGCGCCGCTCCGGAAAATACGGGTACTGCTTCAGTCCGGGTGCGCATGCACAGCAAAAACTCCTTTGCGCACGTGCAGAACATGTTTGTGCATGTGCAGATGGGTTATGCGCATGTGCACATGCGCAGTAACCCATTCCCCTGCTGTTCTGGATACGGGACGGTGCTGGGAAAGGGGAGGAACATGCGCCAAAATGCGGGATTTCCCGGCCAATCTGGGGTACTTGACAGGTATGGTGAAGCTGCCCCTGTTTCTAATGGGTTGCCTCCATCTTAAAGATAGGAATCCTTTCGCTTCGGATAGTATGGGGAATCTGGCAAGGGATGAGCAAACATACTCTACGTGTTCTTTTGAAAAGGGTATGTTCGAAAACCCTGGTGGTTTTGAATTTCAGGGGAAATGACCTTTTTTTAAGTAAGCCAGAAGAAATGTATCGCAAATCTTCTGTACAAAACTTGTTTAAAAGGTCTTCTGTTATTCATTGATGTAAGTCATGGATGGGTAACTTATTCTAGGGTTGCATGTGGGCTCTTAGCCTAATTTCAAAAGCAGTCACTTTCAACTCTGGAAAGAATAACCTAACCATTCCTCATCAGCCCAATCAGTGGGGATTAGAAGGGAGAGTGAGTGAGTGAATGAGAGAATGAATGAATGTTGTCACACAAAACAAGAGAAAAGAAAATTGCACTGGCCACTGCTGTCTCCAGTTCTACCTACTGTTGGCATGGAGTCCCCAGATATTACCCTGAAGGAATGTTTTCTGCTGTAGGAAAAATATTGCCTATTCCTGATGTAGCTGTTAATTGAGGAAATTCATTTTAAAGTTATTCTCTGTAGCATTTCTTAAAAGATGAATTGAAACATGGCTAATGACATATTTGTCACTTTTTCTCTATTCCTTCCATTAGGTTATTTACTTTCTAGAAGAGAGGGACAAGCGGGATCACCTGAAAAGCCACTGTCTGATCTAGGCCGTGTCTCCTATTTGGCCTATTGGAAAAGTGTCATATTGGAGTATCTTTATTGCAATCATGAAAAACAGATCAGCATCAAGGGACTGAGCCGGGCAACTGGAATGTGTCCTCACGACATTGCCACCACCCTTCAACAACACAGCATGATAGACAGGAGAGAAGAAAAGTCAGTAAATATTACTCTGCTTTGCTGTCTTCTAATATGTATTTTATAGCCCATTTGTCTACGTGAGGTGATGTTACACATTTTCCATGTGTTTAATATTCCTTTTATTGCATAAGAAGGATCTATACAAAAGTTCTGGGACTGGGAGAAGTCCTTTATCAGTTGCTCTGAATGGTTTACAGTGTTAAGTAGCAAGACAAAAGCGTTTAGAGCACAAATGAGGAAACTATGGTTCTCCAAATGTTTTTTGATTCCAGATCCCATTAGCCTCAAGTAGCATAGACAAGATATAGTCTCCCAACTCTGATTTTGAGCAATCTAGTGGGTCAGCAGGAAAATTACACAGCACATGGGGAAATCTTCTCTTTCACTTGTCCCTAAGAACAATAGAAAGGCACCTAAACTTCACGTGGAGAGAATTTAGATCTCATTCTGTCAAGAATGTTTACACCATAGTGTGAAAGTGGAGAGCAAGTCTTGTCCTACCCATTGCCTTGTGATAGGTTAAACCAGGGGTTCCCAACCTTTTCAAGCCGGGGGCCAGGTCACACTTTCTCAGTCAGCTTCAAGGGCCGGATGGTAATTTTGCTCTGACTGCACAATGGGGGTGGCCATTTTGTCCCTACAGCTTCAAAGGGGTGGCCATTTTGTTTCTCAAATACCCTTTGAGGGGGGCACATGAAGTGATGCAATGGGCCAGATACAACTCACAGGCCTTAGATTGGGAACCCCTGGGTTAAACATTCGATTGTGGATAGTCAAATCTAGTGCAGAGCCTCAAGTAGAGACCCCAAGGGCCACTATGTGAGATCTAAGTAGTATTCCTCTTTTGCTTTTGCTTTGTGGTCACACTAATGGGCTATTTGTCTACATGGCACAACATGACCGTATTCCAGAGCTTTTGAGGGCCCATGCCGTTTTTCCTAGGAGGAGGGAAATGTATCTAAATGGGCATCACGAGCACTTTGTCTTTTAGTTCTCTTAGAATTGATGTATGGATAGCCGCTTGTGAGAAACTTAAGTAGCAACATTTAATTGGATTTCACCCCCCAACTAATTTATTTGGACTACAACTCCATGAATGGTTTTGAGGCATGAGATGTAAGATTTCCTTCCTTGCTACCTGTGTAACCATGATGTAGCAGCTACCATTGCCTTCATGTTCCCCTGCTGTCTGATGTAATGGGAGAGGCAACTAAAGAGAGTCTTTTTTACAGTCACTTTCAATTTGTAGAATTCTTGCTTGGGAAGAACTTCCCTCACTTCAGCACTGTTTATTCTTTCAGCACTAGGAAACATGTTTTTAAATGTGGGTGTTTTTAACATGCTGGTATTTACTCTATTTTTACATTTTATCTTGCTTCTGCATTGAAGGTTAGGAAGATTCTGTTCTTCATATTGTCACTGCTGATCTTTGCTTTGGAGAGACTTGCCAGGCTAACTACCTCTTATTACAAGTGCCATTTTGGTACTCATCCTAAAAAGACAGACACTTCAACTCTTGCCTGAAAGAGTCTTTTCTGTTGATTCCAAAACCTCTAGGATTTCAGTGAGATGTGTCTGAAAAGATTCTCTTTGTCTTTTCTTCATAAAGAAGAGGGTTCAATGCAGTGCTAAAATATGATCACACTTCACACAAGCTGTTTCTAAAGCTTCCCACATGTCTTTAGCAATTTTAACACTTTGAATATGTGGAATCACTGTATCATTCACTGTAATTATAATATTGTGTCTCACTGCTTCATTTTTCTATTCAAAGGTAAGCTTTTGGTCTGCTGTAGCTGAGGATTGGGAGAGCCATTTTTTCATCACCTCCAGCAGATTATGTCTTTAGAGAAACAAGCCCATTCAAAATGCTCAGAGGCTATAGTTGCCTTCTGTGATTCTTGTGTTCCTGTCTACTATGATTATAGGCATATCATGATTTGAGTGTGTGTGATCAATTTCTTCCTGAATGCTTGCATAAAAACTTTCAATTTCCTTTTCTTCAGCACAAGTAGTTGGAGCATAGTCTTGAATGATAGTTATTTTCATGTTTTCCATGGAGTTTGCACTTTCTGTGCAGTACTAACAAAAGTTAGTATGAGTCATTCACATTGCCTGGTCATTAACCAATGTTACCTTCAGGCACTGCTGCTGCTCCCATCCCCACTGGAGTTATCCATTCTCTTCTGCTGATGCAGTCATTATCTTTGAAGAGAGTGGATATGTCTTAGTCTCAACTGTGGCCATTCCGCATCGGGTGACCCTGCATGTGACGGAATCTGGCCTCCTAACAGCACTCCTCTCAGTTTCACTGACACACTCAAACTCTTTCACCACATTAAGATGTGCATCCAAGAAAGTAGAGGGGAAAAACTGACAGTTGGGGCTCATTTGGAGATGCTTTGAAGCTCCCCCCCACACACACACACACTCAGAGCACTATATCATTTTCTTTGTAGGAGACAAGAATAGTTACCTTAATTTTACATAGATCACCATTTGAACTTCTGGCCTTAGCTTTTAAATTAGGTTTGTTTTGGGTTCCTTTCCCTGTCCTTTTTCTTACTCAGAGCAATTCTGAGTGAGGAGCCTTTTCTCCAAAATGACAGTTCTCCTTCATTCTCTGGCTGGCTCTTTATTTCTAAGACTAGTCTTTTCCCATATTTTCAGAACACTTCGCCATCTCCCTTTCTGTGAAGAAATTGCAAACGTCAGGACAATCTTTCTGGCTTTTTTTTTTAGCACTCCTGCTGGAACACTGTGCGGTCAGTGGTCAGTGATAATGGAAGTTTTGGTCTGTAATATTTGCAAACCATTACAATAGGGAAGCGTTCTTTAGATATTTGTACAATGAAGGAGATGCTTTCATATTTTCCACACATCAGTACAAGTTCATACCTGTCAAGTTGCCGGTGTCCAAATACGGGAAGGTTTCCGGGTGTTGGCGCATGCGTGTCGCTGCCTCTGATGTCAGAGGCAGCGATGCGCATGCACAGTAACGCCTGCGTGCATGCGCAGTAACCCCTGCGTGCATGCGAAGAAACCCCTTTGGTCAGGAAAGGGGTTATTGTGCATGCGTGCCCATCAGAGGCAACGGCGCACATGCGCAATAACCCCTTTCCTTGCCGCTCAAATACGGGATGATGACGGGAAGGAGCGTGACGGCACGGTGAATTACGGGAAATCCTGGCCAAAACAGGATACTTGACAGGTATGCAAGTTGCCTGTTCCTTTTTAGAAGTCTGTCTCACCGAAGCAGGCCAGGCCTACTTGTTAAGAAAGATGGCTTCTATTGAGAAAGACCTACTCTCAGCATGCATATCAGGCAACAATCTGCTACATGCATTTACAGGCACACACTCATTGATGTCAATCCCAGGGAAAATTCTAGAGCAGATTATAAAGTGCTCACTCTGCAACCAACTTGAAAACAATCCAGTAATAACTAGAAGCCAACATGGATATGTCAAAAACAAATCCTCCTAGACTAATCTGATTTCATTGTTTGATAGGGTAGCTTCTGTGGTAGACAATGGGAATACTGTTGATGTAATATATCTTGACTTCAGCAAAGCTTTTGACAAGTGTCCCATGATATTCTGATTATCAAGCAAACTGGGTATGGCTTGGATAATACAAGTATCAGGTGGATATACAGTTGGTTACAGAATCATACTCAGAGAGTTCTTATTAATGGCTCCTTTTCAAGCTGGGAGTGGGTAACAAGTGGAGTACCACAAGGCTCATTCTTCGCCCTGTGCTCTTCAAAATTTTCATAAATAACTTAGATGAGGGAATGCAGGTAAGAAATATCAAATTTGCAGGTGACACAAAACTGGGTAGAATAGGTATTCTTTAGTTTAGCCCTCTATTACATGTCCTACACTCGGATGATTGAGAACAGATCCTTCCCTTTTTATAATTATCTTTCAGCTATTTGGAGAGTGTTATATCCCCTCTCGGTCTCTTTTTTCTCAAAGCTAAACATGTCTAGTCCCTTCAGTCTTTTCTCATATGACTTGGTTTCCAGTCCCCTGATCATCCTTATTGCACTTCTCTGTACCTTCTCTAGTATGTTTTCATTGATCAAGATATTTTGGAAAGCTGTTCCTGTCTTACAAAGTATAGCTAGATATAGGCTGAATGTCAGAAAAAACTTAATGGTTAAAGTGGTACAACAGTGAGAATAACTGTCTCGAGAGGTGGGGAACGCTCCAACAGTGCCAGCCCAAGGCAAGTTTTAGGATGGAGCGAGATCCAACTATGGCGCCCCCTTGGTCACCCCTTATATATGAGGTTAAATTAAGTTACTTGGTGAAATTTTACAGGGACAGTTGTTATCGATAACAGAATGCGTTTTCACTGTTTTTAATTAGTATTGAAAACAAAAAATAATTTTAATTAGTATTGGAAAAAATATTTTTTTCCTTTACCACTGTGGTGCCCGCTGGGAGTGGGCACCTGGAGCGACCGCTCCATTCACCTTATGGTAGGGCCGGCCCTGTGCTCCAACAGTGGAAGCATTCAAGAGAGAATTGGACAGCCATCTGTCAGATCTGCTTTGATTTGGATTCCTGCATTGAACAGTGGGTTGGACTCGATAGCCTAAAAGGCCCCTTCCAACTCAGTGATTTTATGATTCTATGACTCCATCTTTTAGAAGATGACTTCTACTGAAAGTTGTTCAACGTCGAAGAGTTCTGTACAAATCAGGGCACTCATGAATTACTTACATATGCCCCTATGTATAAATACATCATGGTGTATCTATTTCCAAATGACAGGTTTATTCTGTTGCAAAATGTCTCTTATCTAGATAGAAAAGCAAAGCAAACAATGATAATTTCCATTTTTTTTCCTTCTTGCCTGATGTGTAAAAAGAATTATGGAGCAACTTGTTAGGTTCATACAATTCTTAATTTTAATGGAAGGTGTGTCATGAAGGGTCATGGTGGTCTGCATTAGGTGATGGTGGTGATCTAAAATTTTCTAACCTAAATATTTCCTATCTTGATCTGTATTCTTCATAACATAACTATGTCATGATGCCTGATTGATTCTTCAGCAGACTGTAGACTGCAGGCTGTTTCAGAAATAGGGTAACGGTTTAACCGAAATGGCTTCTATGTTATGTACTGTAGTTGACCACCTTAGGTGCCTTCTTAGAGAAAAGAGGAATACTTGTTTAATAAATTTAAAAAATAAACCTCTTGGATTCAAATTGGCAACAGCTGTGTATTTATTCCAGTATGCATATTGAAATATTTTTCTCCTAATATCAGATTTTTTTAAATTATAGATTTATAGTAATTAGAAGGGAGAAATTGATTTCAAGTCACATGGAGAAACTGAAAACCAATCCGCGAATCAATGAAGTAGATCCAGAAAGCTTGAGATGGACTCCCCTTCTAATTCCTAACGCAGCGGTTTCTGAGGAAGAGAGGGAAGCTGAAAAAGAGGTAATAGTGGATACATGAGTCTGGCAACCACATCCTAAATGTTTGCAAAAGTGGGCCTGCCTATGATGACTGGCATAACACATTAACTCATATATTGAGGTCCCATAGCTGCTCATAAGGCAAGCTGGACATGGCATAATATAATGTTGATTTACATATATAGCTCCACTGGTATATACTGCACTGCTTAAATAATAACATAGGCAGCAGACAGTTCCCCCAAGATGCTTATGATCTGAATTAGACTTAAGTCACGGAGATGGCAGAAATGATGTCATGAGGGAGCAGCAATGGGAAGAAGCCTAGTCACCATTTTAAATGAGGATGAGTAAGAGCTATATCAGACAGAGGAGATGAGTTTTGATCTTGAGTTTTAGTGGAGTGGGAGTTGTACCATGACATCCTCTGAAAGGAAAGCCTGAGCAAAAGGACAAGCAAGACAAATGAGCAGAACCAGAGTTGCGGTCATGGTGGACTTTAAAGATAGGATTTAGTGCTTGATGTCATAAGGAATGAGGATGAGATTATATTAATGGTCTTGGCAGTGAGAGGTTAGTGGCTTTATCTGCAGGCTTCTTTGTACAAGCGAGAGGAGGAAAATATTCAAGATGACCAACATGCAAGCCAGAGTTTTAGACATATGGTTGTTGTTTTTTATATAGATGGGACATGGTTGTGTCCATATTAAATATGAAAGAATAAATTATCCAAGTAAAGCCTGCATTCTGCATCTTTTTACTGTTAGGCCTGAATCATAAATAATAGTTTTATGTTTGAGATGCAGGTATAAAGGCTGTAAATATGGATGAATTTTATTCAGTTTTTCTTCTGTTTCTATCTTACTTTCATATATGTGAGTTTCAGTGAAGTTGGGCTAAAGCTCAGCAACTTTTGACATCATCCATTTAAATTTATGAAATTCTTCAAAGTGATGCATGCCAGAGGATAAGTGATGTAGCTATGGAAGAACCAATAGCAGTTTGGAGCTTCGTTAATGGTGCTAATTATCTCATTTACTGTTTGTAGGGGAGCTACTAAGATGAATTGATGAAAAGATGAATTGCAAAATAGTTGCTAAGATGAATTGGCTGTGATGCTGTAGTTTGAGAGGCTCTTTAGTGCAAATCAAAGCTCATTTGTTGTAACATTAAAAAAACCCAGAGTTTAAAGTGAGGTTTGAAAAGATATAGCCTTCCTGATTTTGTTGGGCTGGAATGCCCATAAACAAGCACCATTGATTCATCTGGCTGGGCCTGAGAGGAATTACATCTGGACATGGTCTTGAAGAATATACCTTTGACATCCATTGCTTAAAAAATAACAGCTAAGTGCTATTTCAGAGTCGCTTAGTTTAACCTCCTTGCTCCTTAGGCAGAGAGACTGATGGAACAAGCAAGCTGTTGGGGAAAAGAAGAGCAGGAACTGTTCTCCACAAGAATTAACAGGCAATTGCCTGCAAAACTGCACTCTAAAAGCAAGTATTTGCGGCCTCAAGAGAACATAGCAATAGCAGCGGAGAGAGGACAGCCCACAGATCCACCAGAAGGCGGCAGTGGAGAGGAAGAGGAGGATAGTGAAGAGGAGGAGGAGGAGGAAGAAGAGGACAGTGTGGATGGGCATCATCAAAATTCTCCACCAAAACTAGGGAAACTGCAGTTGCTTGCTCTGAAGAGAAAGGTCAGTTTTAAAATTGAGAATAGAATCCACTGGTAGATGCAGAAGAGTGTATAACTGCGCTCAGAACTTGTTGGGCACTTAAAATGTTCCTTCTTTTGTCTAAAATGTTTTCATTTCTAGGGTGCAGATGATAGTCTCAAGTGACGAAGAAAAATTATTAGTCTGTTTTGCACTTCTGATCTGTGAGTGATGCATCTACTAAATTATACACAAAAAAGGACAATGGGAACATGATAATTTCATCCTCACTGGTCCCTTGGCAGGGTCTTTGTAACTTTAGTACAATACTAGCAGAGGACCTGGCGTTGCCCGGGGGTACCTTACCCAGGACAAGGAGAGACCCGGGCCCGCCCCCACCCCACCCCACCCCAGCTGCCTTACCTTTTTGTCTGCTGTCGTTGTGGCCGCTCTCTCAGCCTGACTCTGGCTGTCGCCGCCGGCCTCTCCAGTGACAACAGTCAGCGGGTATCCATCACAACCCAGCCCCTCTGTTCTCCCGTGGGTTGTGTTAGGTGGAAGGGAGTCTCCGGCAGGTGGGCAGAGGACCCATGGGGGGGGGGAGGCCTGTGAAAGGTGGCAGCCTGGTCTCATCCTCCGCCTGCCCCCCGGCTGTGGGTTCTCCCTTCCCCCCGAGGCATGCCTCAGGAGTGCAGAGGAGCCATGCCGCAGTGGCCGCCTGCTGACAGTAGTCGTTGGGGCGGGGGAGGCCATAATGGCTGTAATTGCCACTGTCCGTACTGGTGGCTAGGCTGTGTGCCACCTGGAACGCCTGGCAGACTTTGGCACATGCGTGGAATTTCACACATGGGCAACAGCCTGGAACGCCAGGCAGGGTTAGGCGCATGCGTGGATTCTTGCGCATGCGCAGTCACCTCCCCTGGTCATTTCTGCTGGGGGAGGATCCCAAGGTGGGCTGCCGGTTACCCACGCTAGCCATCCCAGACGTTGAAGGTAGGCATGCACGTAGTTTCCAGCGCAATTGGTGCAGGGGTGTCGCTTTGTATGAGGGAGCCCTGTGATGTCACGGAGCCCCAGATCTGGTCAGCTGGGAATTGGTAGAGCTGTGGCGATGACATCACAATCCCCTGGTTGTTTTTTCTCCTGTCGGTGGGGGTGTCCCCTTTGTGGATTGACTTAGGGGACATACCCCTCCCCATGGGGCTTGACACCCCCACAGTGACCGTCTCTTCGGCCCAAGGTATGTATGTGCTGAGTTTCAGCGCGATCGGTGCAGGGGTGTGGATTTGTATAAGGAACATACAGCACCGGACCTTGATTTTAGTTATATAGATTACAGCTCTAAAAAGCATACATTAAAGAGCTTTGAAGTGCACTGGGTGATCTTGGTCTGGATACTCCTTTTTAGTCTCACATATTTCGCAGTGTTATTATGAGATTAAAGTGGGCAGGGAATTGCATTGTGTGTATTACCTTATGCTCACAGGAAGAAGACAGGATATAAATATAATCAATAAACATCAATAAAATGAATACCAGCTAATCTTTCATATAGTATTAGGCCAAATACAGTAGGCTACCTATATCAACTGGGGATATATTCCAAGATCTTCCACAAATGCTCAATACTGCAGAAAGCAGCAAACCCTGTATTACAACTCACATACCTTAGTAACACAAGCAGGAGGTGATGCAAATACCTCTGTCTGTTTTTCATGTGCGGTCATGAAATAGCTCCTCTGGAGACACAATCCATTCCTTCTCAGCATTACTTTGTAAATACTGGCCTCCAATGGCTAGCTCTGATAATGCACCTTGGAAATACATATATATTATGTATTTCAGGGATTTTCCGATTAATATTTTCAGTCCACAGATAATTGAACCATGGTTACCAAATGCATGGATAGAGGTGGCCTACTATATAATAATTACACCTGCATACTTCAGCCTTCAGAAAGTAATCAGCAGTGTCTTTGCCATATTTAGTGCAGGTTGGGAGGCCCTGTGCGTCAGCCATCACAATAGAATAGAGATTGCACTAGTTTACTGTGCTCCCTACGACCTAGCACTCATACCTTCCAGGGCAGACATAATTCATCTCTTTTGAGGTGCTAGGGTCCACAAGGCTTGTGCTCCTGGGGAACTTCAATATCCAAGTAGAGGCAATGGTAGCCAGAGCAACCATGGATTCCATGGCATCTATGGGCTATCTCAACATGTTATTTGTCCCATACATGTGGCAGGCCATATTCTCGAACTAGTATTTTTGATGAGACATGGAGATAATGATCTGAACATGACAGATTTTAAATCCACTGTTTTATCATGGTCAGATAATTTCCTGCTGAAATTTAGACTGATGGCAGTTCCCCTCCCCCGTGGGTAGGTAGGATCAGTTAAAACAGTCTACCCTCAGAAGCTGCTGGATCCTGTTGGTTTCAACGATGCCCTGGGTGGGATTCTGTCCGATCTGGTTTCACGTTCTTGTCAAAGCCTAGGTCACCAGATGGTAGACAGAGATGACATGATTGCTCTCAAATGGCCTCTCTGCTGTAGAGCTCATTCATCCCTGTGATTCGTGGAGGAACTCCAAGTGATGAAGCAGTGAAGGAGAAGGCTAGAGAGCAGGTGGAGTCAAGGTCTCTCAGATTATAACTTGGCCTTAGTAAAAGAAGCTACCAGAAAATATCTTGGCAAAGAGGGAATATAACATGAGGCTAAATGAGTAGGCTGCAAATCCGCAAGTGGAATTACAACACATAGTATGTGATCTCACTGAAGCTAGTCGGCCAAGTGGGCTTTGACAAGACATACCAAGCTGTGAGCAGTTTGCAATACATTTTAGATCAAAAGTTGAAATGATCTGATAGGACCTTGACTCCATAGTTCCCCTATTTGCTGGCGTATAAGATCCACTCCCCCCCCCAACATACACTGGGAAATGGAGTGTGTCTTGTACTGTATATTGTGGGCTATTTTGGTAATAACGGGGTGCGTCTTATACTCCAATGTGTCTTATACGCCGGCAAATACAGTAATAGAGTGGTCCAGGTTTAGATTTCCACTACACCATCTGGTTGTGTGTTGTGTGATCAATATCAGCTTGTAACATCTGAAGAGGTTGACAAGGCACTTGCATGATGCAAAGCCACCACTTGTAAAATCAGCCAAAGAGGCAACGCTGGAATTGGCCCTCAAAATTATCAACTCCTTGTCAAAAGAGGGTAATGTGCCCTCTTGACTAAAAGAAACAGTTGTTCAGCACATTGCAAAAAAAGTTGAATGTGGCGACATATGATGTTAACAAGTTTAGGCCAAGTCACAAATATGCCATTTACGGGCAAGATGATAGAGAAGGTGGCGGCGGACCAACTGCAGGCATTCTTGGATGAATTCAGCTGCCTTGATCCATTCCAGTCTGGGTTCAGGCCCCTGCCCCATGGCACTGAGACTGCATTGGTCACACTGCACAATGACCTTATTTGGAAAGCTTTAGCCTTCCTGGTGCTTCTGGAACTCTCAGGGGCTTTTAATACCTTTGACCACAGTATCCTTTCAGAGAGGCTGCCAGGGTAAGGAATCAGATGCATTGTTTTCCAGCTGCTCTCAAATGGTTCAATTCAGGGAGGTTATTGTGTCCCCATGGGTGCTTTGTTGTATAGTTAGTTCCTCAGGGATCAATAATCTCTTCAATGTTACATCTATGTGAAACTGCTAGGGATGGTGTCATCTGGAGATTTGGAGTTTGTTGTCACCAATAAGCAGATGGCATCCAACTTTGCCTCTTCTCTAAATCTTCTGCAGTGGATACAGTCTTGTGCCTAGAGTGTTGCTTGGCCTCAATAAGGAATAGTAAAGGCTAAAAGGTTGAAATTGAATCCTGACAAGACAGAGGTCCTGTTGTTGGGCAAGCCTTGTCCCATCCTTGTCTTTCCTCTGAGAGGCCAGGTTTGCAGCCATCAATTTGATCACATTACTCTGTTCCTGGCCCGGCTGCATTAGCTTCCCATTGCACACCTGACTTCACCTATGAAGCCCTAAAGGTTTGGAACCTTGTTATCTCATGGAGTGTCTCTTTCAGAGATTGACTGCCCATGTCACCCATTCCTCACAGGGCTTGAATTAATGAATGAGCATAGCATCAGTTTTGCAAATATACACATCAAAGGAAAAAGCATGTAGATGGATTATAGCAGGAGTGCCCAAACTATGGCCTGCAGGCCGGATCCGAGTCCCAATTCATCTGGCCCGCAAAACCCTTGTTACTCCTGGATGCAGAAGTAAAATGCGCCCGTACGGGCACGTTTTACTTCTGCTTCCAGGACCAACAAGGGCTTTGTGGGCCAGATACATTGGTGTTAGGGGCCAGATCTGGCCCACAGGCCATAGTGACAAGCCCCCTAAACCACATGACCAGCCCATGGCTCAAAAAGTTTGGGCACCCCTGGATTATAGTCAGGCAGAGCAATAGTATTAAACTATAAACAGATTATACTAATCTGTGCATCACAGAAGTTTGCATGTTGTACAAAAATGTGGTCAATTTTTCCTAACTTTCATATTTCAAAATTATTTTTAGAGACCTCTCATACTGAAAAAGAAAAGGGGTTGTAAACGCAGAAAGATTAACAGCAGTGTTACCACAGAGACTATTTCTGAAACCACTGAAGTTCTGAACGAGCCATTTCATAACTCAGAAGAAGAGCAGCTCGTGACACAGTTGGAACCTACTTCTGAGATAGACGAGGAAAAGGATGAAATAAAGACTGGTAGTCAAACAGTATTCAAGTGTCAGTTGGAGGAGAGGGAAGACGATGAGCAAGAGGAAAAGGCGGAAGAGAAAGACAATCACTGTTACCAAAATGATACTCCATGCAGAGGTGAGTGCAAAATGGATCTAGCATGCCATTCTTGCGGGATAGGCCATGTCAAAAAAAGAAAGGCATTGTGATTAATTTGTATAAATTGACAGGAATAGCAGCCACAACATGCACTGTTGCCTGACCAATCTTCTGATGGCAAAATAAATTCTCACATCTCACTTATTACACAGTGGCATTATTTTCCCCATTATATGATTATATTCCTATAGGAAAAAAATGTGTTTTTTGAATCACTCCTTAGGTTCCATACTATATGTAACAGTAATTTATTTATTTCTATAACCCTATGTTTCCACTAAACAGTGCAGTCAGTGTAGTCTTAAAAACTTTCCTGTTCAAAACTGTTAATGTCTTTTCAATTACGTATGCTTCCTTATTCTGTAATTTTATGGTAAAATGCCAAGTGATTTTGCTGCTTGGAAGAAACGTAACAGCACAAAAAGATCAACTGGATTCCTATTCTTTAAAACCAGACAATTCCATCCTCCTTTTTTTTGCGCATTTGGGGGTCCTTCTGTTACAAGTATTTAACTGTTAATGACTATACAGTTTTATACTTGGTTTTGTTTATCCTATAATGTTTGCGCTGATGAGGCTGGTGTTTATTCTCTGTTACAGGCTCCAATTGCTGCCTTTAGCAAACACTCAGTGTAATTTTCTTTATATTAAGCAAGCTGCAGATTAGGGTCAGTTTTGCTAGTATTTTTTCTCCACTGGAAGAATCTTCGACTAATCTTCAGCTTGCTTACTCGTGGAAGAATACATATGCAAAATGCTGTCACAGATAAAAATATATATATGGATTTTTCAAGAAATGACTATAAATTTGAGGATGCAGGAATCTCTAAATGTTGTGTGTTTGGATAGCATGTTTTTCACATGTGTTTCTTCCCTAACTGAACTTTGTCTCCACTACAGAAAATGCTTTATCACATTTTGGACTGTTTTTGACACAGTCCAGTGTGAGATATTTCCCATTAGTTGCGTAACATCTATGAGATTATGATCCAGCTAGATCAGGGGTGGCCATACTTTTCACACTGCAGGTCAGACCACACCTCTAGGACAGCTGAGCGGGCTTGAACACACACCCCGGAAGCGGGCGCATTTACGACAGCCGTAATTACGCCCACTTCTGCATTTATGACGGGCATGGGTATGTTTAAACATGTGCGGGCATGTTTTACAGCTGTTGTAAACGTGTCTGCTTCCACTTCCGGGTGCGGCAAGGGCAGTGGCAGGCCACATGGAATATGCCACAGGCCGGGGCTGATCCACAGGCCATAGTTTGGCCACCCTTGACCTGGATCCTGTTGCATGCCTCGGTGGGATCTTTTTGGTCTAGCAGTAGGGTTATTGCTTTTGGGACAAGGCTGGAAGGATTCCTTCATGGACAGAAGGGTTGCTTTAAGAGAAAGTGATCCCAGTAAAGCAACCCTTTCCGGTATGATATCCACAATTGTTTCTCTTCCACTGATCACACTCACAAATGATCTTCTAAAGTCACACAGTGTTGTTCTTATGATGTTACTAGCAGAGGTTGCCCGGCGTTGCCGGGCTGTTTTAAATGGTGTTGGAAAGTTTTTGTTGTTGTTGTTAATGTTTGTAAAGAAGAGGTCAGTCTATAATTGAATTTTTTTAAAATTTTATTTATACAAATTTTTTTGATGGCCTGTTATAAACTGTGATGAGTTTTGTTTGGTGTTTTGGTTTTGTGGATGAAAAAAAGAATAAAGGATGATATACTTTTTCCCAAAAAATTATTTAACCCAATATTTTTAAGTATGTACTTTTTTAAATTGTTGTACCGTAGGTAATAATTTTAAAAATGTGAAAGTACATGTTTTTCACAATAAATGTTTTTAAACTGTGTATTGATGTTTTTGTTTTTTATTTGAGTAAAAATTCAGCACAGGATTTTTGAATAGTTTTTATTTTTATTTTTTGACATCTGTTTTTGATTTGTGTAAAATTGTGATTTTGTGTTATTTTGTGTTATTTGTTTTTACTCTTGGGGCCTTTTGTGTGGGGCTATTGTGTCTTTTTGAATTTTTTTTACTATTGTGGGCAGCAAGTGGTGCTGGTAGGGGTTATCTTGTATTTTGACAGTTTTTTCTCTCGTGGCCTCTGGGTGGAGCTTCTTCCAGTAAGTAGTCTCTTTCTTTATTCATTTCTTTTCCAGTCGTGTGGTATGAGGTCGTGTGGTGGTGAGTTGGCTGTTTTTCTTTATTTGGGGTGGTGGTGGTGGTGGTTGGATTTTGTGGTGTTTGGCTGGGTGCTGGGTGTGCTTGGAAATGTTTGTTGTTGTTTACTTTGTATTGGTTTTTGGTGTTATTTTTGTTTGTTTTGTGTTTTTTGGTGTCCTACGGGGGGATCCCCTCTTTGCCATCTCCCCTGGCTCTGGAAGGCTTGGGGGGACAGGCTCCTTTTCTCCCCCCAAACCTTCCAGACTCATGGGACCCAGGAGAGGGGATCGACTCCAGGCTACCCCCTGATATTAAAAGGGAAATCTCAATTGGGGTTTCCCCTTTAATATCAGGGGGGGTTGTGATCCCCCTCTCCGCTGGCTTCTTTGGGCTTGGGAGGGTTGGGTTGAGAAAAGGGGTCTGTCTCCCCAACCCTTCCGGACCCAGGAGAGCCATTGGAGAGGGGTATCCCCCCCCAACTCCATTTTTAAAGAGAAGTAACCACTTGGTTTCTTCTCTTTAATATGGGGCGTGTGTGTGTGTGTGTGGAAGGGGAATCCCCTCTCTGCTAGGTCCCCTGGGGTCAGGAGGGTTGGGGAGACAGACTCCTTTGGTCCCCCCAACCCTCTCAACCCCAGGGGAGCCAGTAGAGAGGGGGAGCACAACACCCCCCACCCAGTGATATTAAAGGGGAAACTCCGATTAGGAGCTTCAGGCGCCGTTCGGGATGGGGGCTTTGTTCCCGCGGCTTGGCGGACTTGCTCTCCTGGTGTTTTTGTTTTATTTTTTGGGTGTCGGCTTCCTCAGCGTTTTGCACGCGCATGGCGCGCAGGACGCTGGGGCTTGTAGTTATGGGTTTGTGCTTTGTGTTTGTGCTGTGTTTTTTTTAAAACGGTTTTCTTTTGATTGGCTGCGGCGCGTTTCTGAACATTCCTTGCGCCACGCCGTGCGAGAGCCTCTCAGCCTGATTGGCTCTGGCGCGGCGCGGCGCAAGGAATGTTGGGAAATGAAGTTGTTTCCCTTTTTTCATGTTTGTTTTCTCAATCCTTTGTTGACCTGCGTACCCAGATCGGCCGTGTGCACGAAGGGTGAGTGCAGGCAAGTAGCGCGATGCATAGCAACCTATAGCAAGTTCCAACGGTTAACCCTTGGTTTTATAGGTTAAGATTGTCTTACATTTTGTGTTCTACCATGTCTTTAGTATTTTGCAAGTGCAAAAGGACAAACTATGTAGAACATGGACTTGCATACATGCACAGTTTACCTCAGAAATATGTTTATAACAGTTGCCAATTGTTTTTGAAGATGGCAGTTTTATCATGGTTTTTCACTTATACTTTTCTGACCATACTTTCTTAAATATAAATGTGCTCATCATTTTTTTTCAGTCTAGAAGAATTGTGACTTGCCAGTGAGTTATATATGTATGAATTTAGTAAACATCCCAGAAGCTAGTTGTCCAGATTAATACCCACGAAATGCATTTAGCAGGTTGCATGTTTAAAAGATACCTGTTACCTGGATTTCTCCAGAATGTGCATTCAGTGACAAACTAGACATTTTCCAAATAAAATGTTGCCTGTTTATTATTTCCAATATAATAGGAAATAATAAACATCAGTGGTCTGACATGACGAAACCAGTCCAGCTGGATTGGATTCCTGTCTAGGGTGTGACATAATGGAATTTATATCATTGATACTAGTTATAGAGCTTTATATGTATTGATGTTCTTTTCTCTTTTTTAATCTGTAATCACTCTTCCATTGTTATTTTCTTGTTCTGTTTTTTCTCTGATTCAAAATTAACATATAGCAGAGTAGAACCCCATACAGTATAGTGATTTTAATCCGTTACATGGAGCTGATCGCTATGCGGTTTTTATCATTGTACGATCTTCTCTGTGGGAAAATCCATACAACAATTTTCCCTATGGGAAAACAATGATGTTTGGCGCTAAGCGGGTTTTTCCCATTGGAAAATTGTATGGATTTCCCCATAGGAACGATCGCTATGCGGAACGGCTTTCCCTCCCTCCAAGCCTCATCACTATGCGATTTCATCGCTGTATGGGGCGATCGTTATACTGTACTGTACTTTTAGAAATCCCCTAACAATAGCAAATAGGATGGTGTGGGAAATAATATGTGTTTGTACATTGTACACAGAAGCTTGAATTTGAACCAATTGACTAGATTCCAACAGGCTAGAATGAAAGAAATCACTGTAACATACTGGACTATCCCTTTGCGTTTACATGTCAATTAAAGCAATGTGAATTAACATGTTTAATTCAAGTAATAGTTATGCCATTTTTTTCTTTTAAAGTAATAAAATTGTGGGTAAATACAATGTTATACAGTTGTTTAGAATAAAGATATCTGAAGTGATGTACATTTTCTTGACTACGTCTCATAAAACAGTTATTGATTGTCCTGAGTTTGATTAATTTGCTTTCTTGTCTTCTTCGTACCCCACAGCTGAGGCAGAGGAAGATGGAGCTATTCTGGAAGATGCCAATAAAGACAATCCTCAACCTGTAAAGTGCAAAAGGTGGCCTACAGGAATGAAGCAGTATCCAGCCAAATGGAAGCAAAACAAAGAGAGGAAACTGGGTTTTAAACTTAACTTATACACCCCACCTGAGACTCCTATGGAGCCAGACTATCAGGCAACGGGAGAGGAGTCAAAAGAATTGGGTGAAAACAACCCCCGTCAAACTTTTGGTGCTACAGAAGAAACTAAAAACTGTGAAATTGTTCTGCCACATGAAGAAGAGACAAGAGATTCGGTTTCTGAGTATTTGGAACTATCTAGAACAGAGAAAACAGAAAATGATTTAACAAAAGTTGAGGAAAGTAGCCTAGTAGAAGAAGCCACAAATGTGAACAAACAAGATAAAGATCAGCAAGACGAAACTGAAGTGGTGAAAAATGAATATTTAAATGACCATAAGGAAGACGAAGAGCAGATGGAACAATCTCATAACAAGGGTCATGATGCTGAGGATGATGTTGACAGCCATATGGGCTTAAGAGAAAGGAAACCTCAGGAAGCAGTACCAGAGGAGGCGCTCAAAGAAGTGCTTGAGAATGAGGAGCCTTTTTTGGATACAAATGAAAATAATAGCAGCGCAAATCAGAAAAATCTAATTGACTTCCCTGTTGACCCTACAGCTGAGCATGACAGTGGCCATAAGGAACTTCCTGCACTTCTGGAACCTGTATCTGAGTTAAGCAATGAAAATGTAGACAATCAAAGCCAAACTGACAATAACAAACTAAATCCTACGTTCAAAGATCGGAATGCGGAAACTGTGGAGATTGATTCTGAAACAGCCCAGGCGGTGAAGTCTCTAACACAGGAAACAGCGGAGCATGAAGATGCATTTCAGGATTGTGCAGAGACTCAGGAGGCTTGTCGAAGCCTGCAGACCTATGGCAACCCCGACCAAAGCCCACAGGTCACCACCCTAGATGATTGTCAGCCATCTGATCATAGTAGCCCAGTTTCATCTGTCCCATCTCATCCCAGCCAGTCTGTTCGTTCTGTTAGTAGCCCAAATGTGCCTCCATTAGAAACCAGTTATGTTCAAATTAGCTCTGATCAAAATGCCATCTCTGTGCCATCTCTGCCAAACATGGAGACTAGTCCCATGATGGATGTTCCATCTGTTTCTGACCATTCTCAGCAGGTTGTTGATAGTGGGTTCAGTGATCTGGGCAGCATCGAGAGTACGACGGAAAACTATGAGAACCCCAGCAGCTACGACTCCACCATGGGCAACAGCATCTGTGGAAACAGCTCCTCCCAGAACAGTTGCTCATATAGCAATCTCACGTCCAGTAACATGACGCAGAACAGCTGTGCAGTGACCCAACAGATCTCTAACATGAATGGAAGCTGCAGCTTAATGCAGAACACCAGCATCAACTCCCCTCCTCCCTGCAATGTGAAATCTCCTCAAAGCTGTGTGATTGAAAGGCCCCCGAGCAGCAACCAGCAGCTTCCTCAATGCAGTATGGCTTCTAACTTCAGCCCACCTATGCAGTTAAATGAAATGACAGATTCTGGCAATGCCAACATTGGTTTGTATGAAAGAATGGACCAAGGTGAATTTGCAGCAGGGCATTATCCACAACCATCTGCCACCTTCAGCCTTGCCAAATTACAGCAGTTAACCAACACACTTATGGACCATTCATTGCCTTATAGTCATTCAGCTGCTGTTACTTCCTATGCAAACAGTGCCTCTTTATCTACTCTCAGTAGCACAGGGCTTGTTCAGCTGTCTCAGACACCTCATCCGGTTGCAGGAGGGGGCCAAGTCCAAGCTACAATGACTCCACCCCCTAACCTCACTCCTCCCCCCATGAATTTACCACCTCCCCTTCTGCAGCGTAACATGGCCTCCTCCAATATTGGCCTACCCCATGCCCAAAGACTGCAAACTCAGATGCCTGGCAAAGGCCACGCTAGGACTAAGTCGGCAACCCACCCGCCAGCTTCAGGAGCCCACCAGCCCCAGATCTATGGGCGTCCCTCACAAACGGTGACCATGCAAGGGCCAGCACGCACCTTAACCATGCAGCGTGGGATGAACATGAGTGTGAACTTAATGCCAGCTCCAGCATACAATGTTAATTCTGTGAATATGAATATGAACACTCTTAATGCTATGAATGGGTATAGTATGTCCCAGCCTATGATGAATGGAGGCTATCATGCAAATCATGGCTATATGAATCAAACACCCCAGTACCCTATGCAGATGCAAATGGGAATGATGGGAAGCCAGCCATATGCACAGCAGTCAATGCAGACCACCCCTCACAGCAACATGATGTATACTCCTCCAGCACATCATGGCTATATAAACACTGGCATGTCCAAACAGTCTCTGAATAGTTCTTATATGCGTAGGTAGGATCTTGTGAGGGAGGTAGGGAGGTAAGTAAATTGACCTACCAAACTGGAATGCCAGATTTGATGTGCACAGAAATATGTCCCTTTTGGTACGATTTTGAGTATGATTTCAAAAAACCAGCAATTGGTGTGAATGCAAAAAAAAAAAAAAATTGTTGGCATCATTTTAAAAATGTATGCAGCAGAAAGCCTTATATAAATGTGTTCTCATCTTATTTTCTTTGTTTTGTAATTCTACTTTGTTTGCTGTTTTTTTATAATTTAAGTTGTGTGGCGAGGAAGAACGTTATTGTACTGCAAACATGCAAAGCAAGCTAATGGTTCACAGCCATTTTTTTAATGTGCCAGTTTCCATTTGAAATGTAGATCATAGTTTTGGAGTATATCTGATGTTGTGCTGGACTGTGAGCTTTCCTCCTTTTCTGTCCTTCTCCTCCCTTTCTCCTTCACCATGTAAATGCCTTTTTGCATTGCATTCATGGACAGTTCTGTTCCTCAAGTTGACACTTTCGCATGCCTCTAATGTCTTTTTTACTGACAGTGCATTTTGTAGTACTGTATGAGTGTTGTGCTTAACAGTAAGCCATTCCCTTAACTTGGTTTCCCCCCCCCGCTTTCATTAGGTTGCCCTAATTAGAGGGTTTGAAAAAATATTTTTGTTAATTAGATTTTTAAACATTTTTTTTTAAAAAAAAGAAAGCTGTGAAATTATTACCTTTTGATTAGATCAGACACTTTTGAGTGCAATCCACCTGGAGAAACCCCTGTGGATTCCTGTGTGCCTGCACAAATCTGATTAATTTCCACAGGGCTGGCACACGAAGAGCATCCTGATAGATTATACCCTTGAACATATGGTGTAAAGGTGAGTCCTTTTCATTCTAGTGGCAGAATTTTTCCCCAGAGAAGGGAAATAAAAGGGCAGCTTACTGTTCTGTTTTTCTTAAATGCAAACCTTTATTTGATTGATTAAACCATATCAGTGTTTATCAAGATTTTGAAACATTTTCATATATATCCAGATACTTGGCAGGATTTTAAAAAAATCAGTGAATTTGGTGTAAAGTTGCTATTTTATGGAAATGCCTCTAACTTTACATTTTCATTCCATCTGTAGATTTTTCTATCTTTATAAAATATTGGAGTTATTTTTTAAGGAAAGTAAACAGAGCAGTAGCCTGTGAATAGCTCAAATGAAGCTTATAGAGCGCGTGTAAAAAAAAAGCAGAAGGTATTTGTGTCTGTTTATATGGCTTCTTTTTTTTGTAGCCTTTGTACCTGTACAGAGTGACTGTAAGAGTCAAGAAGTGACTTGATCCATGTATAAAAATAGACCCAGTGACACACTCTTGTATTTATGTTACCTTTTTAGTCAGTCACTTAAATAAAGCAAAGACAAGCTGTACATTTTATCATAAAAATAAATTATGATGAGCCATTTTAGCCTCTTGTGTCTTGTCATGGTCTGACATGCCTATCGTTTGTTGTGGGGGATGGAGAAGCATGTTTGCCTGTTGATTCTCTTCAGCCTCTTAGTGGCTTCTAGCAAGCGTCAGCAATGTTGCTAGCTTCAGTAGTTTCGAACATTCCTGAAACATATAGGACATGACTATAGAGAGACTGTTGTTCTGTGGCCTTTGTACATCACTGTGTTGTACACCTTCTTTTCCTTTTAAACAACTGAATGAAGCTATTGGATGAGATCAGGCTGGAGTTTGGGCAGATGTAACATCTAAAAGCTGATGACAAGTTTGTACCAGTCATTCCCAAAAACTGACCTCCAGACAAGTGGAAATGTTAGTGCATTGATATCTGATGTCAGTTGAGTGGTCAAAGAAAGCTTCAGTTCAGATAAGATAGAGGCATTCCTAGTTTCTGCCAAAGTGGGAGATAATAATAATTTCATGTCTAAAATTATTCTGGGTTGAAAGGATTTTTGCGGAAGAAACTCGGCTCAGGGAGTGCCCAAATGAGGCTCCTTTCTTGTCTCCAAGAGCTGGGACAGAGACGGGTGCTCAATCCGTCATGAAGTACCCGGGTCTCGAACTGCCCACTTGCCAGCCTTCCAGTTAACAAAGTGAGCTTCTTAACCACTGCGCCACTGCAGCCCTAGTGTGAGATAATGCCTGTTCTAGAAAGAACTAGAACTCCTCTTGAAGGAACAGGTTTATAATTTTGGAAGGGAATTCCTTCATCATATACTTACTTTGTGTTGGTACACAACTGGTAGCGATGTAGCAGCAATGGGAAAAAGACTGTAGATGAAGTTAAAAAGTAAAGACAAGACAGTAATATCTTTTGATTCAAACGTCTATTAACCTTGCTCCATAAATTTTCATATTGCTCTAATGCAGTGTAATCTACAAAGGTCATGAGGCTAAACATCCACTAGAGGTCAGCTGTCTGTTTTTCTCAAACACCCTCACCTTTTAGCTCCATGCTTTGTTCTGGGAATATCTATTTGTGTTCTTCAAAATCCTTTCATCTGAGTGTGTCATCTAAAATGCACAGCATTTCACTGGGTTGACCTATTTCCTGACTATGCATCTTTAATCATACGGAAATTCCTGTTTAATCCAGACCACGGTTCATATTAATATTATGGAAGGTACCAAGAAAAACCTATTTGTTCTCCTCGCTGTCCAGGGTACTCTCAAAACTATCCTCCAACACCACATTCCAAATTTCTTCTTAGTAACAGCTGCAAAACTCTGATCAAGCTTTGTTCATTTCATGGCCCTGCTGAGAGCCAAAGAAAGGCATAACAAGCCATACCGCGTAATCTCCAGTGCAAGTTCTTTTCTTGCTTTCCACGTGTTATCTTTCATTAAAAAGAAAACTTAAGTCCAGGCATGTGACTGTCTTTGCCATAGGATCAAGATGTCAGACCTAGAAACTGAAATCAGGTGTGTGCATATTGAGAACTTGGAGTGGACACGTTTGATTATGAATGATTGATGTTTGTGAATTTTAATTGTTAAGTAGCTTTTTTGATCACTAGGTGGTAGCTGTCCCTAACCTTCTATAACAGTGATGTCCAACCTTGGCACTCCAGGTGTTCTTGGACTTTCAATTCTCAGAAGCCCAAGTCAGCAATCCTGCTGACCAGGGCTTCTGGGAATTGAAGTTCAAGAACACCTGGAGTGCCAAGGTTAGCCACCTCTATTCTATAACAATAAAACCATATTCAGAAGATTCATTTTCTGAATGTCCTCAGAGCAACCTCCTTCTGCAAAGCCCCCAAACTCTTCAAAGTGTGGAGAGAGAGAAGATTCTATATTGAATAATGGAACCAATTAATTTGGGAGGCAATGAACATTCCAATGCTGGAGGTATTCAAGAAAAAATGAGACAACCAGCTGCCAGATCTGCTTGGATTTGGATTTCTGTCTTGAGCGGGGGGGACTAGATTCGATATCCTTATAGGTCCAACTGGGTTATTTTATGATTCTATGAAAAGAGATCATCTCAGGGGTAGTGGAGAGAAAGACTAGTGAAAAAGAAAAGGAGGCTTTGGGGATACTTTTAAAAATTATCAGATACTCCAGTTAGTTAGTCTAAAATGTGGCTGCCAGACAGTTCTGTGTACATGAAGGATCTGGTTAAGAAGGAGTAGAATTGTCCTCAATAAAATCCTACTCTGAGAGTGATTCTGTTTGCAAGCAAATGTGCACAGGAAACATGCTTTGTCTTCTAAGGAAAAGCTTGCCACTGCCAATTTTATTGCTATGTAGCATCAAGAAAAAGTCATCCTGATTGAACAGGTATTGCCCTGAAATTTTCTTCTCACTTTTTTTTTTAAAAAAGTGATAATTCTGAGGTCTAATGGATGGTGTTCCTTCATCCTTGGCATTCACTGCATTTTGTAAAATGCAATCACAAAATTATACAGAAATTGGTGTTGTTTTTTGAGTGCAGGATTTTCATATTTTACATGTGGAACATTATGAGCCCTCTGGCAGAGAGCGATAGCTCAGTGGTTTAGGTATCTGGCTTTGGAGCCAGAGGTTGGGAGTTAACTCTCCACTGTTTTTCTTTGATCGGGGCTGAACTCAATGGTCCAGAGGGTCCCTTCCAACTCTGTAGGTATATCATTGTTGATGATGCTGTTGTTACTTTGCACTTCTTATTTCTCAACATTGCTGTTGTGCAGGGGAAAACCAAAGAGTCAAGGCTGAAATTACAAGTCAAGTCATAAGAATTCAGCACTAGCTAGACCACATCTAAAGTACTGTGTCTAATTCTGGGCACCACACTTTAAGAAAGATGCAAACAAATTAGAGCAGGTACATAAAAGGGCAAAAAGGATGATCAGAGGACTGGAAACTAAGCCATATGAGAAAAGACTGAATGACCTGGGCATGCTTAGCCTTGAGAAAAGGAGTCTGAGAGAGGATATGATAACACTCTTCAAATACCTGAAAGATAATCATAAAGAGAAAGGGAAGGATCTGTTATTGATCATCCCAGAGTGCAGGATGAGTAATAACAGGCTGAAACTATAGGAAGCCAGATGTTCAGTCACATACTCAAGTCTGACCCTTTGCGACCCCACTGCATGTCAGACACCCCTGTCCTCCACCATCTTCCGCAGCCCGCTCAGCTCTATGCCCATTGCGTCAACAATGCCATCTAACCATCCCATCATCTGCCATCCTCTTCTCCTTTTGCCTTCAAATATTACAGGCTGAATATCAGAAAAACATCTTAATGGTTAGAGCGGTATGACAGAGGAACCAGCTGCCTCGAGAGGTAGTGAGAATTCTAACGCTGGAAGCATTCAAGAGAGAATTGGACAACCATCTGTCATACCTGTTTTGTTTTGGATTTCTGCATTAAGTAGGGGATTGGACTCCATGGCTTAAAACGCTTCTTCCAACTCATAAGAACATAAGAACAGCCTTGCTGGAACAGGCCACAGCCCATCCAGTCCAGCATTCTGTCTCACACAGTGGCTCACCATTTCCTTCAGGTTATTCCCAAGGAGATGCCTTCACCTGCTTAGGATTCCCTGGAAATGGCATTGAGAGATATCCTGCCTATCTCTCCAACCCGGAGGTTGTCCTTAAGTATCCATAATTATAGCCATTGATACCCTTGTCTTCCATGAACTTGTCTAATCCTTTCTTAAAGCTGTCAAGACTGACAGCTGTCACCACTTCATCTGGCAGGCAGTTCCATAGACCAGTAATCCTCTGGGTGAAAAAGTACTTTCTCTTATTTGTTTGAGAACTAGTACCCAAAAGTTTCATGGAGTGTCCCCTAGTTCTAGTGTTATGCGATAGGGAAAACAGTTTTTCCTTATCTACTTTGTCCACACCGTGCATGATTTTATAAACTTCCATCAGGTCACCTCTTAGACGCCATTGTTCAAGAGTGAAGAGGCCCAAACGTTGCAGCCTCAGATGGTAAGGAAGGTGTTTCAGTCCCCTAATCATTTTGGTTGCCCTCCTCTGCACTCAGTTGTTCTATGATTCTATTATTATTCTGTGAAATATTTCTAGTTTGTTATGTTTGAACATTGGTACAAAAGCGGATCCATAAACTCAGTCTATGATCTTTTATTTTATTTTCCTTGAACCTCATTTCTTTGTTCTACACCTTGTCTTAGAGTCTTCTCTAACTGGGAGATGGTGTCCTCACTGTCAGCAGAACAGAACCCTTGTTACGCATAAGCCAAAATCCTTTTGCCTGGAAATGCAAATTTTGGAGGCAAATTGCCTCAAGTTACAAAATCACTGTAGACACTATCTATTGAATCAACCTATTCAGCATGCAACAAATTATGTTTATGGAGATTTCTTAACTGGAGGCAATTCACCTCCAGAAGTTACACTGTTTATGTATTTATATAAGAAATACTTGCATAAGATATTTTTGGCTAAAGATTAGTCCTGAGCCTTACCAAAATTATTTTCAGGCTGTTTGTGTCGTGAAAAATTAGGATCTTGTTTGTTATATATTGTTATTAGGTTTGACTAACTGAAGTCCCATAGATTTAAATGCTTTTACGCATGACCGCCTCGCAATATTTTTACTCCAAGATGGAGAGGCAGAGAATATTGCTTTCAAATTTTCTGACTTGGATGCTAAAAGAACTTGGTCGGCCTTGCATCTTAGGCATCTTGATGGAGGAAGACCTGCCTTTTACTATCCTGCCTGTGGCCTTGTGTCTTGGGGACACTGAAAACAGGACAAGAAATGAATCAGTTGCTCAGTCTGCTTTCAAATAGTAGTTCACTCTGATGTGCACTAATAGAAAGCACTATAAGAGGACTTCAGTCTTGTTAACAAAGGCTTTACATACCTGTTCTGCAGGTAGAGTTGTACATACACTAAAAGAAATCCAGATGTAGCCACTTGGCCATGTTGCGACCCTACCTGTATTTAAATCTCTGGAAAAGTCATTGTATGCTAGGAGGATTCTCAGCATCAGTATGGGCTACCCATCCTTCCTGATGATGCAACCCAGTTTTATGAGCTCACAATGGTGTCTGAACACATGAAACCACTACAGATATTACTGAGATCTGGATATATATCAGGAAGAGTTATTTATGAAGCAAGCAGCATAGCTACTCAGTAGCAACAACCCTACTCTTAATGGTATATCCAGATCAATATAGATGACATAATATTTTGTTTTTAACATCTAGAATTTCCCCCCAAAGCGCACTGAGTTAGGTATCTGTCTGTGGAGTCAGAAGTTGGGAGTTTAATTCCTTTGATGATGGCAGGCAACTGAGGAGTAGTCAATTATGTATCTTAATTTTAGAATGGAGCATTTTTAAACAGCCTCTTATTTTACCATAAGGTAAGTGTTTATAACTGTGTTGTGTATAAGAAAGTATGCCTTTAAACAATGTAACAGAATAACTACCAGCTGTAACTCTGTAACCTCCTGTATTAGGACGCGAGCTAATGTCCACCAGATGGCAATAGCGAGCGTCCAGCTCACATGGTTCCAATTCCACAAATACCTACAGCGCGGGAAGATTCCCGCCACCACTCACCTGGACAAGAAGGGCGTGACCAGAAATGACATCACGCAGACAGTAGCCAATGGGCTACCGAGGAGCCACATTCAAATGTATAGCCTCTGTATATATTGAGCTGTTCGTCCACCATTACCACATGTTCCCCCGGACCACCATGCAATAAAGATGTGTTAAGCCAATCCTTCGGCTGTTCCTGTGTCTTGGTTCTCATACACTAAATTGGCGACGAAGGTGGGATATTGGATCCCCACGAGATCAAGACACACGCCGGTTTTGACATCAACAAGCCGGAAGATTGGGAGCTCTTCGAAATGGACTTCCAAAGCGCGCTGGTGGTGTCCGACATTACGGACGAAGGAAAAAAGAGGGCCATCCTCACCCGGATGCTGGGACGTGCTGCCATGAGAGTACTGGTGGACCTGGTTTCGCCGAAGAAGGTGAGCGAGGTGTCAGTCAAGCAGCTCCTGAAAGCGATGCGCGATCACTTTCAGCCCTCGGTCTCAAAGTTTTCGGCTCGAGACGCGTTCTGGACGAGAGTCCAAGTGCCTGGGGAGTCCATCGCAGCCTTTGCAGCGGCCCTCCGGTTGGCCGCCGGCCCTTGCAAGTGGGAAAACCGGGGGCACTGGGGGCTAACGCAAAACCCCTCTTCTCGCTTGGATGGGTGGGGGACCACTCCGAACCCCCCCCGGTTTTGTAACTCAAACTCAAAATCATCTACTGGGGAATCTGTGGGAGTATCTGACAGGATATCTACGGGGACAAACTTATTCCCTTCCCCCCTACCGAGGAGCCACATTCAAATGTATAGCCTCTGTATATATCGAGCTGTTCGTCCAGCATTACCACATGTTCCCCCGGACCACCATGCAATAAAGATGTGTTAAGCCAATCCTTCGGCTGTTCCTGTGTCTTGGTTCTCATACACTAAAAACTGTTTATGGTAGATTATAAATAGCTCAGTATCTGGCTGCAGAACCAGAGGCTGGGGGGTCAATCCCTCTCTGTGCATCCCAGAAGAGCCAGCCTGTGTGGCCCTGGATAAGTTGCAAACTTCCAGGGCTTCCTGGGCAGAAGAAAGGAATAGTAAACCACTTGTATGAACTATCTACCTAGGAAGCCCTGAAAAGAAGCATCGTAAATTGGAATCGACTTGATAGCACATGACTGATAGATTAAACAGGTATAAACTGTATAACCATTGCAGCTGTTTTATAGTTGCATCTCAACAGTTGGTCTTGACAAAGACCTTTGTGGTGAGTTTATTTTTCAGTTCCTTTGGTCTGATCTGGTGTTAGAAGGATTATCCAACAAGATTGCCGCTCAGGGTACACCCGACTGTATTCACAATCTTCGTGGAGGCTCCTTCTGTGTATTCCAGGATGGAACACATACACACATGCAAAAGAAGTTGACATTGATGTTAATGAAGCCATGCGGATAGTGACAGGATGCCTTAAACCTACACCAGTTGAAAATATATATCCCCTTGTTGGTATTGCTCCACCTAAGATCAGGATAGAAGTAGCAGCAGATGCTGAGAGAACTAAGCAAGAGAATGACCCATTCAGCCCTACACACGTGTATTGGCGCAAGGGGTGCAGGTGCTTGGAAATACTGTGTACATGTTCCATATTGTGAACAAGCAATTCCATTACAGTACTGTACTTCCAAACTCACAATATTAAAGAAACCAGCTACTCAGTTTCTAATAATGAGTTTGTATAAATCCTAGTTGCCATTTTCTTTTTATGCTCAGTGGCTTGGAGCACTTGGCTGCAGAGACTAGGTTTGGGAGTTGAACTGCGCATTGTGTCTTCCAGCCTGGAGAGTTTTGAGTAAGTCCCAGAGGGTCCCTGGAAAGGAGAGGTAGCCCGCTTTTGAGTACTAGGAAACATTGGCAAGGATCAGCATTAGACACCTGATGGCAAATTATTGCTGCTACTACTACTACAACACAGGTTCTTTGGATATCAGAATTCTCAGCCAGAATTCATTACCAACCCACTGTTGTGTAAAACAGAGCTCTGAGGGACACTGTCTTTTCTATCTATTTCAGGTTTCCTCTTCAGGTTCCTCTGTAGTTCTGCCTTCTCTCAGTTCATTTATGTTCAAGTTGGAAATACCCTTAAGCCATCCAAAAGTGTTATTGGTGATTCCACACCCATCCAACCATTACTTAGACCAGGGGTGCCCAAACTTTTCAGTCCATGGGCCAGTCACATGGTTCAGGGGTACTGTTCACTATGGCCCATGGGTCAGATCTGGCCCCCAATGCCAATTCATCTGGCCCACGAAGCCCTCGTCGCTCCCAGAACCGGAAGTAAAACGCGTGTTTTACTTCAGCTTCCGGGAGCGATGAGGGCTTTGCAGGCCGGATGAATTGGCGTCAGGGGCCGGATCCAGCCCACGGGCTGTAGTTTGGGCACCCCTGACTTAGATACAAATGAATCCTTGGCCCATATTGTATCAAACTTGCTTTTTTCTTAGCTGCTTCTGTTCAGGGTTAAAGGGAATGTTAGATCTCTGTTTCTGTGCCAGCATCCTGTTCTTTGGTAGAGTTGATTCCATTCGAGATGTTTCTCCTCTCCAGAGCCAATTTTATATCCAGTTCTCTCAGCTGTTTCAGAAAACCTCGGTTTGGGAGAATACACCTGTGTTTGATCACTTGATCGATGGCATCAACCACTGTCATGTTCTTGTAGATCATCAGGTAAGCCAGGACGAGGGCAGCTGATCGGCTGCGGCCCATGGCGCAATGGACCAAGATCTTGTCTGCAAAAGCGAATACAAAAGACAGAGAAACTATGCAGGTTCTGCATCAGAGGTACCATGGGTTAAATACATGTCCTGGGTCAGTTAGGGGGAAGTACTGTGCTTATGCTTGGGAATGAGTGAACTAATTCTCTCAGGATCAGACTAACAGCAGGAAAATCAGTCCAGCCTACCACAGATCCCTATAGGTAAAGGTAAAGTTCATCCTTGCTTGAAAGCCGGTCGTATCCAACTCTAGGGTTCAGTGCTCATCTCTTATAGTCAAAGAGCCAGCACTGTCTGTATCTGCAGATGTTTCCATGGATGTGTGGCAGGCATGTCTCAACACCGGAGTGCATGGAACACTGTTTATCTTCCCACCAAAGTGGTCCCTATTTATCTACTACTTGCAATTTCTTGCTTTTGAACTGCTAGGTTGGCAGGAACTGGGACAGAGATGGGAGCTTGCTCCATCAGGCAGTACTTGGGAATCGAACTCCAACCTTCCAGTCAGCAAGTTCAGTATCTTAGCCGCTTGAGCCACCGCAGTCCCTGCTCCCTATAGGTAATATAAATGCAAATTATTGAATCTTCTAGAACTTGCTCTGAGTGACTGTTACAGTGTTCATTTTTCAGTGGATGCCTGAGCAACAGTTTATCCCTCTAGCTCTTCCAGATTGAAAAACTCTTGATTCGCAGATACAAGGGAATAAGTTCTACTGAACACAGTCATACCTGTCAAGCACGGCTCCAGAAAATACGGGACCTGCGCAGAAGGGTTCTGCGCATGCACAGTGACTACTTTCCCCGCCGGTCAAAATATGGGATGGCGGCGGGAAAGTGGAGGAAGTGGCGCAGAAATACGGGAAATCCCGGCCAATCCAAGATACTTGACAGGTATGCACAGTGCAATTCACCTACAAGTAAATACACGTAAAACTAAGTTTTATGTCTTTCTATGGTAAAATGCATGCTCAGTCAAATATAGGATATTTTTACATTGATTTGTAAGGCAAGTCACATGAAAGTCTTGTCTTTAATACAAGCTTTAGAGGCTTGTATTCAACATAGAGAACAATGATCTCCAAATATTAAAACCCTAAAGATACCCCCATTTTATGTCACACCCAGTTCTGTTGAAATCCTACTATTCGGAAATTAGGTGACATAAAACGCAAAGATGTGTACTGATTAAGAGTGACCAATATTTTTAATATTTATATTCTGTTTTTCAGGCAAAAAAGACATTTAAAGCAGCTTGTAACAACTGCTGTCCACCAAAAAAAGTGAAGAATTCAACAAGAAAAGACTGTAAAGATGTTCACACACTTACAGGCTTTATTTCTAGAGAGCACATGTTGCGTTAATCGCTATGGTATTTTGCCAGAGAAGGGCTACAGACTGGAATAGGCACCTAACCAGTGGTGGGCATTAACAAAATTCCTACCACACTGTGGGCATGGCCATGTGACTGCTCTTCTCTATAGAGCGAAGTGGCTGGGAAGGCACTTTGGTGTGAAACAGAGCACTGGAAAAGCCTTGGACAAGGGGAAAATGGCTTCAGAGGTTCCCTATAGAGCTATGAAAATAAAAGCCTCTACTAGGAGGGGATGGGGAGGGGAGGTGGGCGGGGCCACGCGTACCTGCTGCCCAGCACTGCACCTAACCAAGTCAAAGTGGAGGACTTCATTCAAATTAACTTGGTATATTCATAAGCAGGTATGCCTGCCACTATAGGAGGAGTTATTAGTTCCTATGGTAATGAATGTGAAGAACTTACTCTTGTATATTCTGGAATCAATATCACAAATAAGTGCTCAACCTGACTTCAGCTACTTGGCTTTGGAACACAGAGTTTCACATTTTGCCACATGGGCATGGAAGGAAAATATGCATATTTGATTTATGTTCTTACAGTGCATGAGACCTGATTTGGCTCAGTGGGTTAGAGCACCTATGGAACCATGGGTTGGGAGTTCAATTTCCCACTATACTTCCCAAGAAAAGTGCCACATAGGCACATGTATGGCTGATGGGTTTGAGAGATCTACTACCTATACTCCTTTGGCAAGCTCGTGGTCCAAGAGCACCACCCAAAGGAGAGATTGGTAAAATATTTCTGAGTACTTGCTCCACTGGATACTCCGAGAGGGGGCACCAGCAGATCTCATATTGCATTCTGCTTATTTTTGTGGGAAGAATGGAATTAGAAGCTAAAACCCAGCTGGAGCTATAGCAATTTGTATTATTTTCAACACCTTAAGTTTGAACCAGGGCACTGCTGAAGAGCAATGAGTAATGAGCAGTAACAGTCAAGCTGTGACATTGCAAAGGCTTTGATATTTCTACTTCTCTGCTGTCAAAGTAATTTCTAGGTGTAGAAGTAAATGTGGGTTGCAAGCAGAGGGCTAGAAGAGGGGAAACCAGAGTTTGATAGAATATTAGCTCAAAACTGTTAGCATTTGGGATGAAAAGGGAGAAAAAATATTATATCCACATGCCTATTGCTACCACTTTAAACTTTATCTTAGCATGAAGGTAGACACTTTCAGACCCATGGACTACCTGGGGGCTTGCAGCCCAATGCAGTCCCTGTACACCTTGAGCTCTACTTTATGGCAATACCCTGCTCTTGAGTTACTATTATTTGTGATAACACTACAACCATTTTGACAGACTGTGAAGTTTAACCAGTTCTCATAGACCAGTGATGGTGCACCTTGGCATGCCTGCTGTTCTTGGACTTCAATTGCTAGAAACCCAAGTCAGCACTCCTGCTGATCAGGGGTTCTGGGAATTGAAGTTCAAGAACAGCTAGAATGCCAAGGTTCGCCAACACTGTCGTAGACACATAGTTATATATATTTATAGATGGCTATCCAGTGAGCATCATTAAACATCCTACTTTTTAAAAAAGCCTTGGGTAGACTGAATCCTTGATATTGGCAGGGTCAAAACTGACCAACTAGCCTACTTTTGGGGTCTCTTTTAAACTAAGAGCTGCTTTCCCAAGGATTACTTCCATACAGAAATTTTGCTTCATGTATGAACTGCATAATAGGTGGCAAACATGAACATCCACTTCGACATATATACATGTAGCTAAATACTCCAAGGGACTGCAGTGGCTTAAGTGGTTAAGACACTAAACTCGAAGACTGGAAGGTTGGAGTTCAATTCCCGGGTACTGCATGACGGATTCAGTGCCCGTCTCTGTCCCAGCTCCTGCCAACCTAGCAGTTCGAAAGCAAGAAATTACAAGTAGATAAATAGAGACCACTTTGGTGGGAAGGTAAACAGTGTTCCTTGGACTCCAGTGTTGAGGCGTGCCTGCCACACGTGTCCATGGAAATGTCTGCAGATGCAGAAAGCACTGGCTCTTTGGCTATGAACAGAGATGAGTACTGAACCCTAGAGTCGGAAATGACTGGCTTTCAAACAAGGGCAGCCTTTATCTAATGCTCCAATGGATGGGTTATGTTCCTTTGAGTCAATGTAGGGAATCAAACAGCATTATGAATTTATTGTGCAGATCAATAAAAGCAGCTGGATACAACTAAATGCAAAAAAGAGAAAGTAATGGTAGCATTTAAACATGGCCATGAGTTTAGATTCCATTTTTAGCAGCTGGCCAAGTGCTTTCCTTGGAGGAAGAAAGATGCTTGAGGGCCTGGGCTATAGGGAGAGCTTTGGTAAAATCGTAGGGAAAAAATGCAGCTATTTAATTCTCATTGTGCGTTGGGACAGGCTGTAGATTTTCTGGGATAAAAGAAAAGCTTTCTGTATATGCATGTAGAATTATGTCTGTTGTTAGAGACTGTGGACTGGGATTCAAGGGGCTGTGTGATCAACAGGAACTCCAAGAGAGTTTCCCCCTAACTATCCACTGATCAAAGATCTTTTTCCTACTGATGCCACTAACCACGTGGTAAGAGTCTTGGGCAACACAGATTTGTGCAGCTGAACCATCATTATTATGCACCATGGAGTCAGGTTTGGACTTAGCGTGATCCCTCCTAGGGTTTTCTTGGTATAAACTGTTCCGCTGCGGTATACCAGCCCTTCCTTCTAGTGATGCTCTGTAGGAATGCAGCTTGCTGAAAGTTGCCTAAGTGCATTCTTCTCATCGGAGGAAGTGTGGAGAATCCCAACCTCTGTGGTCCAACCCTTCTCAGCAACTCAACTGGCAATCTGTGCAGCCTAGTCTGGATTTTTCTGAACCTGCAGCACATTTTCCTTACTTGTCTCATTCTGGAGTGCTTTATCAATGAACTCAGCAGCAGAGTAGAAGAATTGGCTAAGATTGAAGGTGGGGAGATCATCTGCCTCCACCCCATGGTACTCGACGACCATCTCCCTGTAGTATTCTGGCCCTGTGTCCACATTCCACCGGCCGTGGGCTGCATTCAGGATGTGGGTGAAGCCTGCTTTCTCAAGGCTGTAGCGGTCAAGTGCTGTTTTCCTGTTTTCAAGGAGAAAGAGACTGTTTGACAAGCTCATGCACTGGGAAGTACTTTCAATAACTTGAGAACAGAAAGCAAGCCTTCCACCTCAGGACTGCAGCGTCAAACACTGAGCTGTCAGTCAGGGGCTGTAGATGTAACAGCACATGGGCAGGAGTTTTAATCCTGCATAGCTTCAGTGCAACTGTGCTTAAACTAATTTGCAGTGTACATATTGCTATGTTGATATACTGTAAGTACCCTTGTTTTTCAGCACAAACAGTTTCGGTCTTGTGGCTGAAAGTAAAAGTTGAGCAAACATATAGGTAAAGCCTATGAATGCACTTGAAGTGGTTTTCAGGCATCAGGGGCTATTGTTTCTATAAGTCAGTAGCCCTCATACATGTTGCCCAAAATTACCATACATTTCCATTTACAAGGCAAATAGTATTTTGTCTGTGATGGGCCCCGAGTCCTGGGCTAAATCTACCATTGTGATTTCAGATGCACAAATATCCTTCAAACGTGGGTGTGGGTGTGGGTGGGTAGGTGGGTCAGAGTATGGTTGATGTCTGGTGGCTGCGTGTAGAAAAGCTCTCAGTTAATTTCAGTCTAGAATGAAGTCTTTAAAGACCTAAAGATCCTAGTGCAGTGGTGGTGAACCTATGGCAAAGTTTACCCCGCCCCTCTGCCCAGCAGCATAATGGGAGCGCTTCCTCCGTCCCCCAACACAAAGTTTACCCCGCCCCTCTGCCCAGCAGCCCAATGGGAGCGCTTCCTCCCCCAGCACAGAGTTCACCCCATCCCTCTGTTTGGGCATTTGGTCTCCAAAAGGTTTGCCATCACTGTCCTAGTGTATCTCTTGTGTACATGGAATATATTATGAATAACATGTATAAGCGAAGTTATATAATTTGCCTACTCATTAGCAATTTGAGAGAAAAAGCTAAGAATTCAGTATGTGAACTAGATGCTAACTCCTGTTTAAGGAATCCAAGCACAACACTGTTTAAAATGAAGCTGTCAAATGGGGATGTGGCTACCACACTCTGATGACTGATCTTAGAAGATACATAGAAAGTATCTGGATTAATGAATAATTGGGGCCCATAGCCACAAACTGTGGTATATGAGCCATAAAATTGTTGTGAGCCTCCTGGAGTCACTCCGGTGAGGGGGCAGCGATACAAATTTTAAAAATAAATAAATAAAATCATTTCCTGGGACATAAGCAACCAAAGACTAAATTAAGGCCCACTGATTTCAGCGAGTTTACTCCTGAGTTTGACAGAAACTGACTTCAACTCCTCATTTCAAAGCAGGTTCATAAATTGCGGAGAGGTAGGAATGGCCTTCTGATGTGAGAAGTAGTGTAAACATCTGCTCCAGCAGCTTCACAGCCACAGATTTAAAAGCTACATTAGTTTCTCTTTTTTCTTATCAGATCTTCAAATAAAAAAAGGAAAAGAGTATTTGAGGTTGTAGTGGCAACTCCCAGAAAAGATTAATTTTGCCCAGTGTTGATATAGCGAAGGGCTAACCACCTAATGAATTAAGAGAAAGTAGGGTGAAAGATAATTTAGCAGAGATACAATGTCTCTTAATAAAAGCTCTTGTAACATGACAGATGAACTTTCATCTCAAAGGTTTATCATCCATGTATTTCCCCCTCCCCTAAAAAGAGACTGTGAAACAAAACTCCAACTCATCTCCAGGATTTATCTTCACACAGGTAAAGACACGATGAATGAAATGTACTGGTGTTTGCTGTAATTTTAGAAAAATCAGCATTTGATGCAACTTTGCATTTGCTTCTAATTCTGTGGCTTGATGCTCTTATTGTACTTAGCATTTTATATCTTAGGACAGGGGAGTTTCTTCAAGGAGTGATGAAATGGACTTTGTATAATTTACAAGGCACTAATCATTGAGCGATATATGTTGGATGTGATACATGTGGCAGAATTCAGTGTATTTTTTCAGCTCCTGTAACTATAGAAAAATGGTATGGGCAGGTCCTACCAGTACTGCTGTATAAGGCCCGAGGCTGACAGGGGCCCTGCCGCCACCGGCCATAACTGTGACATTACTGTGAGAAAGTATTGTGTGTGTGTGTGTGGGGGGGGGGCGGGGCGGGGGCAATAGGATTGTTCAGTGTGGGGCCCAGAAATTTCTGATGGCGGCCCTGGGTATGGGCAATGCCTTCAGACACCCTTGAAGTCAGAATAGTGCTGTATGGGTTTTTGAGAGCCCAGGGTGTTGGCCTACAAGGCAGTTCTCTGCATGTTCTCTGGAGTCCAGAGTCATCTGCCCTTTCAATGTCTTAAACCAACCGTACACAATATTTCTTCCCTCTCTTTTTCAAGAGAAAAACTTGATCTGGAAGTGTATAAGAAGGAAGATTGGACAGATATCTGAAGCTAGCATTTCATAAGTTTGTTGTTGTTTTTCAGTCGCATAGTTGAGTCTGATCCTTTGTGACCCCATGGACCATCGCATGCCAGGCACCTCTATTTTCCACCATTCTCCTCAACCTGCTCAGCTCTGTGACCACAATAATATCTAGCCATCTCATTTTCTGCTGTCCCCTTCTTCTTCTTCCCTCGACCTTTCCCAGCTTCAAGGCTTTCTCAAGTGAATCCTCTCTTCTCATTTGATGTCCAAAGTATGTTAGCTTCATCTTTACTATTTGACCTTCTAAGGAGCAGTCGGGGTGGATTTCTTTTACGATCAACCTATTCGTTCTCCTCGCTGTGCAGTGTACTCTCAAAATTATCCTCCAACACCAAACTTCAAAGGCGTCTTCTGTGCTCCGCTTTCTTTATAGTCCACCTCTCTGTTGTGTATGGAACAATATGGAATGCAACTGCTACACTGTGCCTTTAAGTTAAATGTAACCGGTTCTACAGGAAATGTATACTTAAGCCATTTGTAAAGATACATTGTATTCAGCTGCTATTGGAATGCGAGCTTACTACCAGAGATGGGAGTAGCGAGCATTCAACTCACATGGTACAAACTCCCCAATCACACACAGCCATGGGAAACCTTCCCGCCATGGACACACCTGGACAAGAAGGGCGGGACTCCAGATGACGTCACGCCGACAGTAGCCAATAGGCTACTGGGCAACCAGATTCAAATGTATAGTGACTGTATAAAAAGAGTTGTATTGCCACCATTACCTCGTGTTCAAACTGTACTTCATGCAATAAAGATGTGTTAAGCCAGGCTATGGCTGCTTCTATCGTCTTGCTTCCCTGAACACCAAATTGGCGACGAGGATGGGATATGGCTTCCCACGGGAATAAGACGCAACCAATCTTCGACATAACCCAGCCGGAGCAATGGGAATGGTTCGAAATGCATTTCTGCAGCACGCTGGCGATAGCTGGAATCACTGATGAGGGGAAAAAGCGCGCCCAGCTCATCACGATGCTGGGGTACCATGCTGTGAAGCTTTTGGTGAACCTGATGGCACCGAGGAAGGTGGAAGAGGTCCCAGTCAAGCAGCTCCTAACAGCGCTGCAGGAGCACTTCCAGCCAACCGTCTCCAATTTTCACGGCCAGAGCTGCCTTCGGGAGATGGGACCAGCGCCCGGGTGAGACTGTGGCCGACTTTGTGGTGGCCCTCCACATGGCGGCAACCCCATGTGAGTGGGCAGACCTAGAAACCACCCTCAGGGATCATTTGCTCTGCAGTCTGCGAGACGAGGAGACCCAACAAAAGCTAATGACCCGTGGCCACGACCTGACGTTCCAAGAGGTCTTGAAGGAAGCACAGGTGGCCGAAGCCATGAGGGCCGGAGTCAAGCTGTTCAAGGCAAGGGCCCCACCAACCGACAGGGCATCGACTCCAGTACAAGCGGCCTGGCGGGACCATCGATCCCCAGCATCATACTCCTCCTCCGCCTCAGAAGTCAGCGAGGATGAGGGCATCCGAAAGGTGCAGAAGGCGGCGACTGAGAAGCGTGGCAAGGGGAGTCGCCATTGCGATGGCTGTGGGGCATCCCACGACTGACGCAAGTGCCCGTTCCAAAAGGCCGAGTGCCACAACTGCGGACTGAGGGGCCACATCGCCAAAGTATGCAGATGACAGCGAGGAGAGTACAAGGGCCTAGTGGAATGTCCCCCAAGGAAACTAGACGGCGTCAGCAGAGTCTCTGACGACAGCGACCCAGAAGTGCATCGTGTGTACTGGCGGGTTTGTGGCGACAGCAGCACGGCTGTCCACAGTGTGTCATTGGGACACCCCTGTTATTTTGTTGAGGTACTGTTGCAAGGGGTCCCAGTTAGGATGGAAGTAGATTCGGGGTCTTCCTACTCCATTATATCCCAGCGGGAGTTCCTGCGCATTCCCCCCAATGAGTGACCCAAGCTCAAGTCCCTAAAGACCCAATTGTGGTACTTCAAGGGGTCGGGATCCCAGTGTTGGGGGTGGGGGAATTCAAGGTGAAATTCAAATACCACAGGGAGAAACTTTCCTTAGTAGTCCTGAAAGAGGGGGGTTGCTGTCTCTTGGGAACACAGTGGTTCCAGCCCCTGGGAATTTCAATAGAGGGTATCCATGCCATCAGGTCAGACCCCATCCTGGACGTTTACAATGCACACCCAGCAGTTTTCGAGAAGGGGCTCGGGAAATTCAAGAGCCCCCCAGTTTCATTTGACCTGGACCCAGAAATCTGGCCCATTCGGCTCAAGCCAAGGAGGGTCCCATTCGCCCTCAAGGACAAAATAGAGGCAGAACTGGACAAACTGGTGAGCCAGAGGATTTTGGTTCCAGTGGATTCTGCGGAGTGGGAAACTCCTATTGTGACTGCCTTGAAACCTAATGGGAAGGTTAGGATTTGCGCAGATTATAAATGTACGATAAATAAGGCAATCCGCCCAAATGCATACCCGTGCCAGTTGTTAGCCACCTCGTAGCCACATTGCACGGGGGAAAAGTCTTTGCTAAATTGGATTTTGTGCAGGCATACCAACAGCTGACCATAACTCCAGCTGCCACCAATGCGCAAACAATTGTAACCCACAAGGGGGCTTTTAAGGTCACGCGCCTGCAGTTCGGCATAAATTCGGCCCCCAGGATTTTCCAGTACCTCGTGGAACGTTTGTTAAAGGGGGTCCCCGGGGTTCTCCCATATTTTGATGATGTACTGATCATAGGGGGGAGTGTGTCAAAACTGGCCAAGAGGTTGGACAAGGTTCTGTCGATTTTCGAAAAAGCGGGGTTGAGGTGGAAGAAGAGCAAGTGTGTGTTCCTAGCGAGGGAGGTTGAGTTCCTTGGGTTTAAGATAACCCCCGATGGAGTAAAGCCCTCCGAATCCAAGGTTGCGGCTAACCAAAATGCCCCTCGCACCACTGTGAAATCGGAGTTGCAGTCATTTCTTCGGCTCCTGAATTTCTATCATTCCTTCCTGCCAAGGAAGGCATCAGTTGCAGAGCCACTGCATAAGTTACTGAAGAAGGATGTGGTTTGGCGGTGGGGAGACAGTCAGGAGAAGGTGTTTAGAGAATTAAAGTGGCTCCTATCCTCAGAAGCGGTCCTGACCCACTTAGACCCTAGAAAGCCTGTAGTTCTAGTCTGCGACGCCTCACCGGTAGGGGTTGAGGTGGTGCTGTGCCATGTGTTAGACAATGGGCGAGAAGCCCCAGTTGCGTTCTACTCCAGATCACTTTCACAGGCAGAGTGCAACTATGTGCAAATGGACAGGGAGGCTCTCACCATAGTCGCTGGAACAAAGAAATTCCATGACTTCCTGTATGGTCGACCGTTCACTGTTGTGACCGACCACAAACCCCTACTAGGCATTTTCACCACAGGCAAGCCCACGCCACAGATTCTGTCCCCCAGAATGCTCCGATGGGCTATTTTTCTCAATGCATACCAGCACACGCTGGTCCACCGCCCAGGGAAAGATATCAGCCATGCAGATGCTCTTTCCAGGTCGCCCCTGCCACAGTTAGGAGACCCTAAGTGTGAGGTGGAGCAAGATCATCACGTGCTTCTGATCGAAGCTCACGACTCACCCCCGATAGTTCCCACAGACCTCGCCAAAGCCATGGCAAAGGACAAGACCTTTCCCTAGTGAGCTCCTGGGTTCAGAAAGGGTGGCCAACGACTTCCCCCAGGAAGAAATTCATGGCTTATGTTAGAAAAAGGGATGAGCTTTCCACAGAAAGGGGGTGCCTCCCTTGGGGCCAGCAGGTGGTCATTCCCTAGTCACTGAGATCGAGAGTGCTCAAGCTACTGCACGTCAGCCACCCCAGGATCGTACACTCTAAAGCGTTGGCCAGAAGCTACTTCTGGTGGCCCCAAATGGATGCTGACATAGAGCACATGGTTGGCACTTGCGAGAGTTGCCAGAGTTCTAGACCCGAAGAGTCCCGACTTCCCCACAGAGAATGGGACACCGCCAGAGGGCCATGGTCCCGGATACACATAGATTTCGCAGGTCCTTTCAGGGGCACCCTTTTCCTGCTAATAATAGATGCTTACTCCAAGTGGTTGGAGGTAATTCCAATGTCCAACACCTTGTCAGCTGCAACCATAAAGCAATTGCGCAAGGTGTTTAGTTGTTTCAGCATACCAGACGTGCTTGTGAGCGACAATGCCAGTACCTTCACATCTGCGGAATTTCAGGCATTTATTGAGAAAAACGCAATTTGGCACATCACCTCTGCCCCTTTCCACCCCGCAACAAATGGCCAGATAGAATGCCAGGTGCGAACCACAAAAGAGGCATTGCAGCACATGGGCCCCAGGGACCTGAACCTACAGCTGTGCCAGTTCCTGCTGTGCTATAGGGTGATGCCACTCGCGTCAGGGCTCTCACCTGCAGAGCTTCTTATGCACAGGAAACCTGTAACGCTTCTAACTAGGTTGGATCCCACAAGGGTAGAGGATAAAGGGAGGAACATAGAGATAAGTAATACCAAAAGTTTCAGAATTGGAGAGCCTGTATATTGCAGGAATTACACGTCCGCAGGACTAGCCTGGGTCCCGGGAGTAATCATTGAGCAAACGGGGCCAGTTTTGTACTGTGTGGAGACCAGCACAGGTCTACTCTGGCAAAGGCACGCTGCTCAACTCTGGCGTAGGGTCACCAATAGGCAGGACACAGACATCCAGCCAGATGATTCAGCGTTAGGGTCCTCCCCCACCCGCTTATCCCAAGGGGGAGACACAGGGTACCCTCCGGGTACAAATGCGGATTGGCGATCCCCACCTAGGGAGGGGGGATTGATACAAGCCCATATCCTGTGGACACCAGGGATACTTTGGGAGAGAGGTATGAGTTTGATGGGGAGGAAGAATTTAATTTTGATTTTCGGAACTGGTTTTTTTTCCGGAGTGGTCCCCCACTCGTCCAAGTGAAGAGCGGGGTTTTTCGTTAGTCCCAGGAGCCCCCGGTTTCTCAACAATAGAATTCACCCCTACCCCATGTTTCCAGCCAAGGGCCCCCCAGTCAGGGCTGGCGCAAATGCGAAACCCCAGTTCCCCATGTTTTCAGTCAGGGGTGGCACAACCATGGCAAACCGCTAACGAGTCCATCCCTCCTATTGCAGGGCAAGAACCAAGAGAGCAGAGAAGCTCAAGGGCCCCCGAGCCAAGCCTAACAGCCACACGCCCCAAACGCACATTGGTTGAGGGACTTTGTCCCATCCTAGGGGGGAGGGATGTTGTGTATGGAACAATATGGAATGTAACTGCTACACTGTGCCTTTAAGTTAAATGTAACCGGTTCTACAGGAAATGTATACTTAAGCCATTTGTAAAGATACATTGTATTCAGCTGATATTACTACCAGTGATGGGAGTAGCGAGCATTCAACTCACATGGTACAAACTCCCCAATCATATACAGCTGTGGGAAACCTTCCCGCCACGGACACACCTGGACAAGAAGGGCGGGACTCCGGATGACGTCACGCCAACAGTAGCCAATAGGCTACCGTGCAACCAGATTCAAATGTATAGTGACTGTATAAAAAGAGGTGTATTGCCACCATTACCTCGTGTTCGAACTGTACTTCATACAATAAAGATGTGTTAAGCCAGGCTACAGCTGCTTCTATCGTCTTGCTTCCCTGAACACCAAACTCTCACAACCATACATTACTACCGGAAATATCATTGTTTTGACTATGCGGATTTTTGTTTGCAAGGTGATGTCTCTACTTTTAACTATGTTCCTGAGGTTTCTCATAGCTTGTCTCACAAGAATCAGTCACTTTTTTATTTCATGGCTGCAATCTCCATCTGCAGTGATCTTTGATCCTAAGAATGTAAAATCTATCATTGCTTCTACTTCTTACCCATCTATTTTCCAGGGACTGATCGGGCCTGTTGTCATTATCTTGGTTTTCTTGATGTTGAGTCTCAAGCCAGCTTTTGTACTCTCTTCTTTCAACCTAAGCAAATGCTTCTTTAGTAAGGAAGTAAGGGCTGGCAAACAGGAATGGTCACACTTTCTGTGTTCATCCATTCTCCCCTGCAACTGTCCCATGCCCCTGATTTGAAATTACCAGAAAATTTGAAACCAGAACAACAAAATCCTTTTGTAATATTTTGTTTGACCTTGAATTCCCTGGGCAGGGAGGGGCTTTGGCTGTTTTTAATATTTTTGTTCCCTTGTAGGGAGGGACCCTGCTAGGTGAGAGATGGGGCATGGGGGCTTGAGTGGTCTAACTAGACAGTGTTGCCCATCTCTTGTCAATGATGTTAGGCCAGGACTAAAACTCACCAAAGCATCCTCAGTCGGATCCCTTGGGCAAAGTGAATGCATAAATATATCCTGTGAGATGTTTAACTGTTTTTAGTATTCTTATTGCTTTGTTTATCTTTTGTATTTACATTCTAGGTAAACTATGTTAAGTGAACAAGGGGGTATTTTTGGTAGCTAAAAATGGAGAATTAATGGAATATTTACCCATAGTTAGTACTTTCTTTCTTTAAAATGATGTGCTATTATGGTTTCTGTAGTGGTTGAGTTGTACTATTGCATGGCTTGAGTGTCCCTAAACTGCAATTCAGTGTCAGCTTTGCCTACCCTGCTACAAAGTCAATGCCTTCCTGCAGTTTTCACAGTTTGGTGCTAATGGACAAATTTCCAGAAGAAGGACTACCACCGAGATCCACCAGCCACCCTACTTCCCATATAGTGTGTCACTAGTGATGTGAAAGAACTGAAATGATATTGTGATAGTGTTAACATATCCAGATAGGTTATCTGCTGCATAGTTTTTTCTGTGTTACATAATCTTTACTAGTCCTCTCCAGTTCATCCATATTTGGGATTGGGGGAAGCAGCCTTATCTTCTGTAATGGCTATAACTCTAGGTAAGCAGAAGTTCTCTCTCTCTGTAGAGTACCAAACTACAGAGCTTTGTTGGCGTGGGATTTAAAATACAAAGTTAAAATACCTCCATGTGCCCATGTTTTGAGTCAGAAGGGGAAGTTGATCCATTGTCTGGATTTTGTCTTTCAGGTATCCAGAATCTCCTTTTTTTTAAACTTTCATATGTATTGGTGAAAAGGAAAAAATAAAGCCAGAGCAAGCTGTACTATCTTTTTGGAATGAAGTGGCAAATGTAAAATGTTAATGATATTGAGAATATTTAATGAAGAAAGTTTATAAATCCCATTGGTGGTGTGTGCATGTTGACATTATTTTGTATTATATGCATTTTTGTTTAGCTTTTGTTGTTGTGATTTTTTTGTTTTTCTTTAAATATATTTAAAAAGAAAATGCTTTCAGCTGAACCTTCTTCTTTTTCGAAACCTTACTGCTTTAGACATCAGTGTTAAGAAAACAAATTCTCTATTACAACAAGGCAAGAGAAAATGTTAAATCTATTGTATAAATAACAAATCAATAATTTAAATGTCTGTAACGGTCATATTACTAAAGGAATGAAGGGCAAGTGATATGTCTTCCCACCATGCATGCAAGTTTTTAAAGAATACTAGCTGGTTACCCGGCCTTGCTTGGATTTTTGTCACCCCTGTGTTTTTATATTTGTAAGGCCCAAAGCGCACTCAAAGGGCATCAAAACCCAAAGCGCAGCACATGACCTAACCGGCTGCCCTTCTCAGGGCAGCTACAATGACTTCACCAAGATGGCGGGCATCTCCGGCCCGTAAACTATCTGTTTTGCGAATTCGCTATCCACTTAGCAAGAGAACTTGCCTTCTTCCTCTCCTGAGCGTCCCTGGCTGCCTCTCTCGTTTTCTCCTCTGTCCACTGGACTCCTGCCCTGCCCTGCCAGCTCCACTGGCCAAGGGGTGGGTCCCCATGATGTCACAAAGGCCCAGACCTGGTCAGCCCTTGGGATTGGTTGAGGATGAAGGATCAATTTTTGGTGGCATAAACCCTGAAATAAGTTCCGAGACCCCCCACAGTGCTGATCTCGCAAGCCCAAGGTATGTATGTGCCAAATTTCAGCGAGATCGGCCCAGTGGTGTGAGAGCCTTTCGAGCATATACAAAAAGAGATCTCTGTTTTATAGATATAGATTTCTCTTTAATATAAAGCAGCTTTGAGAAGCTGTAGTTTTAAGGCCAAGTCTTGTCATGCAATGTCCCCATGTTCCTCCACTCAAACTTTTCTATCACCCAAATAATATTTTCTCCCCATAGAGTCCTGTTGCAGAATCCCTGTATTGCTTTACTTTTTCTCCTCTGCTCATAGTCACTGTGTTTAGAAGTTTTTTTCCTTCTCTTCTTTGTAACAGCAGGCCTTCATCGGTTGTGTGTCATCTGCCAGAGTTCCTGCAAGCACCGTTTGGTAACCTACCTTCTAGGGATAATGGAGAATTTGTTTGCCTTTCTTCTTTGATGGTGTTTTTTTTAGATAACTGCTCAAGTCAGTATTATTTGTGTGAGGAGTCCCCCTTGTGCTGATATTCCATTGTTTAATTTTAGTTTCTTGGTTGGTTTATTATTTGCTCTGGGGTTTAAGACTTTGGTTGCTGTACCACATGATTTTCATTGTCGTTTAGTGGTGTTTAATTTTTTATGCTGCTAGGGCAACTCTGACCAAATCAAAGGCAGGAGACAAATATGTTTTATAAATAAAACAAGCCATACAAATTGAGTTTTTATCAGGTATAGCTGCCCCAGCTGTTGGCAGGTTGTATGGGCTCTTCTCAGCTCCCTGGATTTGTAATGAACTCTACCAGAGTGAATTGAGCTCTGCTGAATTTAGCACTGCTTGTATGAAAGGATCACATTTCTTGCTTACTCTGTTTCTTGGGGAGCAACTGCTAGAAGAAAAATGTCAAGGTTCCTGAGACACAAATATTCGGAACTACCTTTAGAATATTCTGCCTATAAAAGCTGAATTGTAAGACATGGCTAAACTCAAATAGATGCAGGTTTATTTTTGCACAGTATCACTCAGTAGGTGGGGAAGGAGGTGTCAGACAACAGCCACACTCATGCTTGGAAGTTTGTCAAAACCTGGCTACAATTACTTTAAACCTACTTTTAACTTATTCTTTTAGCTAGAAACTTGGAACCAAAGATTCTGAATTCTGTATCTGTTTCTACAAGGTAAGCTTTGTCTTCTTGTTGTAGAATATAGGTAAAGATCATACCTGTCAAATATCCTGTATTGGCTGGGATTTCACATAATTCAGCACCGCTTTTTGTACTTTCCCACCCGGAGCCGCCACCACCCCGTAATTTGATGTTAGGGAAAAAGTAGTTACTGCGCAACCCCCTCTGTGCAGAACCCTTCTACGCATGCACAGAAGGCTTCTATGCAGAAGGCTTCTGCGCAGAAGGGTTCTGCGCAGAAGGCTTCTACACATGTGTAGAAGGGTTCTGCACAGAAGCCTTCTGTGCAGGTCCCGTATTATCTGGAGCCGCGCTTGGCAGGTATGGTAAAGGTCTCTCTTGCTCGAAAGCCAGTCATATCTGACTCTAGGGTTTGGTGCTCATCTCTGTTTGTAGCCAGTGCTGCAAATGTTTCCATGGACATATGGCAGGCATGACAAGAACGCTGTTTACCTTCCCACCAAAGTGGTACCTATTTATCTATTTGCAATTTCTTGCTTTTGAACTGCTAGGTTGGCAGGAGCTGGGACAAAGACGGGACTTCACTCTGTCATGCGGCACTCGGGTCTTGAACTGCTGACCTTCCACTCATAAAGTTCAGCATCTTAACGACTAAGCCACTTCAGTCCTTTGTTGTAGAATATACTCAGCCCTAAAATTGGTGATGAATTTAAATGTGATGGTGATGATTTTAAGTTCCAGAAGGATATTACGGAGCTGGAAAAAAGTGCAGAGGATAGCAACGAGAATGATTAGGGGACTGGAACACCTTTCTTACCATCTGAGGCTGCAACGGTTGGGCCTCTTCACTCTTGAATGACAGCGTCTAAGAGGTGACCTGATTGAAGTTTATAAAATCATGCATGGTGTGGACAAAGTATATAAGGAAAAACTGTTTCCCTATCGCACAACAGTAGAACTAGGGGACACTCGATGAAACTTTTGGGTGCTAGTTCTCAACCAAATAAGAGAAAGTACTTTTTCACCCAGAGGATCACTGGTCTATGGAACTCCCTGCCAGAAGAAGTAGTGACAGCTGTCAGTCTTGACAGCTTTAAGAAAGGATTAGACAAGTTCAAGGAGGACAAGGGTATCAATGGCTATAATTATGGATACCTAAGGACAGCCTCCAGGTTGGAGAGATAGGCAGGATATCTCTCAATGCCATTTCCAGGGAATCCTAAGCAGGTGAAGGCATCTGCTTGAGAATACCCTGAAGCAAATGGTGAGCCACTGTGTGAGACAGAATGCTGGACTGGATGGGCTGTGGCCTGTTCCAGCAAGGCTGTTCTTATGTAGGACCAAAGCCTCTTTAGATGTAAATGAACATCTACATCGGGTGATTCGCCAGTTGCGCATGCTCCTGGACCGGGGCTCCTTGATTATGGTCATCCACGCTCTGGTCACTTCCCGACTAGATTATTGTAATGCGCTCTACATGGGGCTGCCCTTGATGACCATTCGGAGGCTACAGCTGGTCCAGAATTCGGCAGCCCAGGTGGTGATGGGATGCGGACGATATGCCTACGCCTCACCACTACTTCGGGAGCTGCACTGGTTACCAGTTTGTCTCCGGGTGCAATTCAAGGTGCTGGCTTTGACCTTTAAAGCCCTATATGGCAGTGGACCAGGATACCTTAGAGACCGCATCGCCCCAAGAGTGTCTGCCCGTCCAACCAGAGCGGACCGGAGAGGCTCTCTAATAGTGCCATCAGCTAGGGGTGCACATCTAACCAGCACCCGAAGGAGGGCCTTCTCCGTGTCCGCACCAACCCTCTGGAACCTCCTGGCAACAGAACTAAGACTTCAAAGAGATTTGCTGCCCTTCAGGAGAGGATTGAAGACCTGGCTGGCAGGGCAGGTGTGGGACCCTAATGGGAACACGGTCCCCGCCTGCTGGCTTATGTAAACAATTAAGAACTCTCTCTTCTTCTTTTTATAGTGGGTGGGATGGGTGGGTGGGATATGGGTCTTTTAAAGTAGGTGGGATATGGGTCTTTTAAAGTGTTTTTATGTGTTTTTAGAACTTGTTGTATTGCCGCCCTGAGTCGGGTTCTGCCTGAGTGGGCGGCATATATAAATATGACTATTAAATTAAATTAAATTAAACATATATGCAATGGGTATGGGTGTGTCAATCTCCACTACCATTTTCATTGTGCTCCCCTGCATGCTTGTAGTGTCACTGTATATGCGTACTCTTAAACCCATTGCACTTGTGAGCAGTAGCAATTGTGGTAGAGCTTGCCACGTGTTATCCTTCACCTTGCAAGTATGTGTTAGTTGCACTGGAGAACCCTAGATATCTAAAGAGGACTAGAATGTTGCACAAATTAGAGTCAATTTCCTCCTGCAAATGTTCTTATTCAGTCGTTCTCCCATCCCTTATCTAATCCCATGTATATATTTGCAACTGTGGGGGAAAATCTGTGCTCAGAAAATTAGTGACAGGCGAGTGGGGGAGAGTGGCAGCAGAAAAGTATCAGGCAGGATCACTCCTCTCTCAGAGGACAAGTAGGTAGAGAAACAGTAAGTAAGGCATCTGAGAGATGTTGGTGGAGGCAGGGAGATTATGAAAAGACAGAAGGAGAGAGGAAAAGCATAGTGAAAAAATGGTGTCACAGAAAGTGGTTTGAAAGAGTAGAGTTCACTATAAAGTTTAGCTCACATATACTGAGACAATTGCACGCACACACACCTTTGCTGGGCCTCCTTGAACATCAATACTACTGCCATTTTGCTGCTTGTCAGTGAGGCAAAAGCGTAGGCAGCAGGAGGGAAGTGCTATCATGCCTGTCCCATTCCTAGGTCCCACTGGAATAGGACAGGTACACAAAGCCACTAACAAGGTCTTTGATACAAGCCATGAATGTACCATTCCTCTGTTGACAACCCAAAGCAGGTAAGACCAGGATTCACTGTTCTGTCCTGGTTGATCAGCCACTCTTTTGCCCACTCCCCATTGTTTGGCCCATAGTAAATGATTGAAGAGGAAGCCCCTTATTCCCTCCTTCAATTCTGGCCTATTCTCTGCTAGTGTACTGAATGCTGGCATTTGCATTTATCATTGCCACGGTTGTTTCCAAATCTGCAACTGGGTCTGGTCCACACTCTTGAAGTCCTGAGATGATCTCCTCATCCAAACTTTTTGTGAGAAATGATAGAGACAGGGTTGTTGACAGTACAGAACTGTTCTTCCACTAGGTTCTGAATCTCTGGAAGCCTAAACCCCAAGAAGCAGCTCTTGGCCCTCTGCTATCTCAGGGTATTTGTTTATTGCAGTAAAGGTGGGACAGAGTCACTGTCTAAGCACTTGTTGCACTCAAGTCTCTCACCATGTAGAGATCACAGCCTTGTCAGTGAGGCAGAAGGGCATCTTTTCCTCTTTCCTGACTGGATTTGTTGCACATTGATTGAAAGTTTTTAGTGTCTTGCACGGAAGACAAAGAAGGAGCTGCAGTGAGGGCTAAAACACAGCTTTATTGCATGATGGTCAGGATGAACATGTGGTAATGGCGGAGGTACAGCTCCTTTTATACTGCAACAATACATTTGAAAATGGTTACACGGTAGCGTATTGGCTGCTACCTGCGTGACGTCATTCTGAGTTACGCCCTCCTCCATGTTTTCCTTGCCCGGGAAGGTTCCTGCGGCTGCCAGTGATTGGGGGAATTTGAACCATGTGAGTTGAACGCTCGCAGCTGCCCTCTATGGGTAGCTAGCTCATGTTCCTTTAACAGCTGAGTTACATTGTGATAATTGTCAGGTTACATTCAGACATTCTTAAAGTGATACAGTTACATACACAACAAAGTTCTTCTTTACATCTGTACAGTGTGTTAAAGTGTGCATGTCTGGCCAGGTTATCCTGGTAATACTGCCATACTGACCATACTGCCAGTGACTCAACACGAGTATCAAGCAGCGGTTAACTAACCTGGCAACCCTAAGGACTAACGGCCTTGGCGAAGTCCACAGGGAAGGGCGATGGTCCCCAAGTGGATTAAATCCCACTTGAATCCATCCTGATGGAGGGCAGCAGCTTCATCACTACTGGCCTGGAGCCGAGGAGGACTTTGTGTGCCAAAAGGACTCAGGACCAGACTTGCGGAGCTGGATCGGTAGTATGAAGGTCATGCTGCGATGTGGATGGCAGATGAAAGCCATTATATTCACAAGACGGTCTTCATGGCTGATCGCCATGATAATCGCCAATATTAGGAATTGGATACGGCACAAGAAGTGTGTTAAAACTTGTAGCCTGCCTTGCACTTGTTTCTAGGTTTCAAAATGAATCTCACCACTTGTTGCTAGTGACATGCTAACAACCCCCTTTCACTTTCAGAGGCTGAGAAAACCGCAGCAAAGTGTGAAAATGTAAAAAGTAATTCTAGTGTGTACTTGCTATACACTTACAAATCACTAATGATTGCTAAAAACGCATTGTGTGTGTATGTTTGTGTTTGCTCATTTAGGATTGTTCCATTTTATAAGAAAGTTCTTTGGTAAAGACAGGGTCCCTTCTACATGACTTTAGTGTAAGGAACCAAAGACAATGAAACAGCCGAAGGGTTGGCTTAACACAGGTTTATTGCATGATGATCCGGAGGAACATGTGGTAATGGCGGATGGGTAGCTCAATATATACAGCTGGCTATACATTTGAATGTGGCTCGTCGACAGATTATTGGTTGCTGCCTGCGTGACGTCTAGAAGGTCACGCCCTTCTTGACCAGGTGAAGAGCTGGCGGGGAATCTTCCCGCGCTGCTGAACCAGGTGAATCTGAGCCATGAGAGCTGGACGCTCGCTATTGCCATCTAGTGGTCACTAGCTCGCGTCCCCTTATCAGGTTTGCATTGATACAGCTGAAGGTTATAATGTTGCACACAGAAAGGTTACATTGTTAACACATGGCTAAGGTACATTGTTAAAGGCACAGCTTTACAGAACACAACATCCCTCCCCCCTAGGATGAGATGAAGTCTCTCAGCCAAGATGTCTTGTTGCATGTGCGTTTGGGCCATGAAGAGGGCTGACCCCCCCGGGGGCGCTACTGCTTCTTTGTTCCCTGGTCCCTTGTCCTGAAATGGGAGAGGGAGACTCGTTAGTGGCTTGCCGTGGTCTGGCGGCCTTAGGGGAAGGGAAGAACTCCATTGTGGGCAGACCGGGGGCAATCGGGGCTAACGAAAAACCCCTCTTCTCGCTTGGACGGGTGGGGGACCACTCCGAAACCCCCCCCGGTTCTAAAAATCAAAATCTAACTTAGTAGGGGTATCCGCATTTGTGGGGACATTCCGCGAGATATGTATGGGGTCGGGTTCCTCCTCCTCCTCAGAAAGATCCCCTAGGATATCTACGAGAACATCCTCCTCCCCCCTTGGTGGGGGACCCGCGGCCCCCTTTCCCTCCCCCTTGGGCTGAACGGGTGGGGGAGAACCCTAACGCTGATTTTTCCTCTGTTTGGTCTGTGCCCTGCTCATCGGAGACCCTGCGTCGGAGCTGGTCCGCGTGCCGCCTCCACAGGAGCCCTGTGCTGGTTTCCACGCGGTACGACACGGGGCCGGTTTGCTCCACAACTACGCCCGGTACCCAGGCTGGGCCCGTGCTGGCGTAATTCCTGCAATGCACGGGGGCGCCTACACTGAAACTCTCCGTGGCCTCTAGCCCGATGTTCCTTCCTTTGTCCTCTACCCTCTTGGGGTCTAGCCTAGTAAGGATGGTGGTCAGTTTCCTGCGCATTAAGAGCTCTGCGGGGGAGTATCCTGACGCCAACGGGGTCACCCTGTACCCTAGCAGAAACTGGCACACTTGTAGGTTCAGATCCCCTGGGCCCATGCGCCGCAACGCGTCCTTCGTGGTGCGGACGAGGCGCTCTACTTGGCCATTGGTGGCTGGGTGAAACGGGGCGGAGGTGATGTGCCGAACGGCGTTAATCTCCATGAATGCCCTAAACTCGGAGGACGTGAAACAACTAGCGTTGTCGCTAATTAATGTGTCGGGTATGCCGAACGTGGAAAAGAGCCTCCGCAAATGCCTAATGGTCTGGGCCGAGGAGGTGCTCGTGACTGGGATAACCTCCAACCACTTGGAGAAGGCGTCCACTACAAGAAGGAACAGGGTGCCTCTGAACGGGCCCGCGAAATCAACGTGCACCCGGGACCACGGCCCCTTAGCCGTGTCCCATTCCCTGTGGGGAAGGCGGGCCTCCTCTGGTCTGGAGCATTGGCAACTTTCACAAGTGCCGACCATTTGCTCGATGTCGGCGTCCAGCTGGGGCCAGCAGAAGTAACTTCGGGCCAGCGCCTTGGATCGCACGATGCCGGGGTGGCTGACGTGCAGCAGTTTGAGCACCCGCGGCCGAAGGGAAATGGGAATCACCACCCGCTGCCCCCACAAGAGGCACCCCCTCTCTAGGGACAGCTCTAGCTTTTTCCTGAAAAATGGGGCGAACTCCTCCGCTGGGGAGGACGCCGGCCACCCTTTCTGCACCCAGGAGCTAACTGCCGCTAACGTCTTGTCCTTCTCTGTCGCTTTGGCAATGTCGGCGGGCATTACGGGGGGCGAATCCAGCACCTCTATCATAAGAGCCTGATGGTCCCGCTCCCCCTTGCTCACCTGGCTGGGCGTTAGGGGGAGGGGAGACCTTGATAGAGCGTCCGCATGGCTGATCTCTTTCCCGGGCCGGTAGACCAACGCGTGCTGGTACGCGTTGAGAAAAATGGGCCACCTGAGCATCCTCGGGGACAGGATCTGTGGGGTGGGCTTATCTGCAGTAAAGATGCCCAGCAGGGGCTTGTGGTCCGTTACAATGGTGAAGGGGCGGCCATACAGAAAATCGTGAAATTTTTTCGTCCCCGCAACTATTGCTAGTGCCTCCCTGTCTGTCTGTGCGTAGTTTCTCTCCGCTTGGGACAGGGACCTGGAGTAAAATGCTATCGGGGCCTCCCTTCCGTTTTCCAGCACGTGGCACAGCACCGCCCCCACCCCCACCGGGGATGCATCACAGGTCAGAACTACCGGGCGTTTGGGGTTGAAGTGGGTCAGTATGGCATCGGACGCTAGGAGGCTTTTTAGCTCACTAAATGCCCTTTCTTGGTCATCGCCCCACTTCCATGCCTGGTCTTTCTTTAGCAGTTTGTGTAGCGGCTCAGCCACCGCTGCCTTCCGGGGGAGGAAGGAGTGGTAAAAGTTGAGCAGCCCTAGGAACGACTGCAGCTCGGGCTTGGAGGTGGGGCGGGGGGCTTTCTTAATGGCTGCCACCTTGGACTTGGATGGTTTTATTCCCTCAGAAGTCACACAAAACCCTAGGAACTCAACCTCGGTTGCGAAGAAGACGCATTTGTCCTTTCGCAGTCTCAGCCCCGCTTTTTCGAATATTGTCAGGACCTTCCCCAACCTCTTGGCCAATTCAACCCGACTCCCCCCCGTTATTGACACGTCATCAAAATAAGGCAACACCCCCTCCAGTCCCTTCAGGAGGCGTTCCACGAGTGACTGGAAAATTCCAGGCGCCGAATTCACGCCGAACTGGAGGCGCGTCACCTGGAACGCCCCCTTATGGGTGACTATGGTCTGCGCAGCAGCTGCGGCAGGGGACACCATAAGCTGCTGGTAGGCCTGTGCTAAGTCGAGCTTAGCGAAACACTTTCCCCCGTGTAACCTGGCCAGCAGATGGCTGACTACCGGCACCGGATATGCATTCGGGCGGATCGCCTTGTTGATGGTGCACTTGTAGTCGGCGCATATGCGGACCTCCCCATTGGCCTTTAGTGCAGTTACAATTGGAGTTTCCCACTCCGCAGAATCAACAGGCACAAGGATTCCCTGGCCCACCAATTTGTCCAGTTCCGCCTCTATCTTGTCCTTAAGTGCGAACGGCACCCGGCGTGGTTTAAGACAAATTGGGCGGACCTCCGGGTCCAGGTCGAATGTCACTGGGGGCCCCTTGAATTTCCCCAGTCCTTTTCTGAAAACTTCGGGGTGCGCCTCGCACACCTCCTGAATTGGATCAGTCCCAGCGGCGTGCATCCCAACGGCGTGCACCCCCCCAATAAACAAACCCAGGGGCTGGAACCATTGAGTTCCGAGGAGGCTGCAATCTCCCCCTTTAAGCACGACTAGGGGGAGGGACGCGGCGTGCTTCTTGAATTTAACCTGAAATTCTCCAACCCCCAACACTGGAATGCTGTTCCCTTGCACGTCCCGTAGTGTGGACCTCAACGCTTTGAGCTTGGGTCGCTTGTGGGGGGCAATTCCCAAAAACTCCCTCTGGGAAATGATTGAATATGAGGACCCCGAGTCAATTTCCATCCTAATGGGAACCCCTTGGACTAGTACCTCAACAAAGTAGTGGGGGTGTCCTGCAGACACGCTGAACACTGGGGCGTCGTCCTCGCTGCCGTCGGAGATGCGGCCCATGCCTTCCTGCTTCCGCGTGGCCTGAGCGCCGTCCTTGGGTCTCGTTGAGCGGTCTTGTCCCGCGGAACGGTCTGCTGAGCTCCTCCGGGCCTCGCGCCTCTTCCTGCACACCTTGGCGATGTGCCCGCAGCGGCCGCAGTTGTGGCACTCGGCCTTCCGGAACGGGCACTTTACGCGGTCGTGGGCCGCTCCACAGCCGTCGCACCGCCGGCTCTCTCTCCGGACCCTCCGGACGTCCTCGTCGTCGCTGCTCTCTGTGGACGACCTCGAAGTTCGCCGGGCCGCCTGTACCGGAGTCTCTGCCTTGCTCGACTTCGGCCGCCAGTCCTGGAGTTCTTGGACCCCAGCCTTTGTAGCTTCTGCGGCCTGGGCCACTCTGACGACCTCCTGCAACGTGGGAGGCGGCTCTTGGTTCATTAATGTGCGCTGGGTTTCGGCGTCGTTCAGGCCGCACAGCGCACAGTCCCGGAGGGTGATTTCGGCATTCTCCCATTTGCACGGGCCGGCCGCCAGCCGCAGGGCCGCCACGAATGCGGCGACCGTCTCCCCGGGCGCTTGGACTCGCCTCCAGAACGCACTCCGAGCGGGAAACATCGCCTTGGCGGGCCGGACGTGCTCACGCAGCATCTGCATGAGTTCCTTGGCCTTGAATTCGCTCACCCTCCTCGGTGCAATCAGGTCCACCAAGGTCCTTTTGGTTTCTTGTCCGAGCATCCTAGTGAAGATGGCCCTTTTCTTTGCCTCTTCCGTGACTTCGGACTCAATCAGTGCTGCCTGGAAGTCCATCTCAAAGATCTCCCAGTCGCCCGGTTTCCTGATTTCGAAACCGGCGCATTTCTTGGTCCCGTGGGCTGCCATATCCCACCTTCGTCGCCAATTTAGTGTAAGGGACCAAAGACAAAGAAACAGCCGAAGGGTTGGCTTAACACAGGTTTATTGCATGATGATCCGGAGGAACATGTGGTAATGGCGGATGGGTAGCTCAATATATACAGCTGGCTATACATTTGAATGTGGCTCGTCGACAGATTATTGGTTGCTGCCTGCGTGACGTCTAGAAGGTCACGCCCTTCTTGACCAGGTGAAGAGGTGGCGGGGAATCTTCCCGCGCTGCTGAACCAGGTGAATCTGAGCCATGAGAGCTGGACGCTCGCTATTGCCATCTAGTGGTCACTAGCTCGCATCCCCTTATCAGGTTTGCATTGATACAGCTGAAGGTTATAATGTTGCACACAGAAAGGTTACATTGTTAACACATGGCTAAGGTACATTGTTAAAGGCACAGCTTTACAGAACACAACAATGACATGATTTGTAGCTTGTCAATTCCTTCCCTCTGTTCCTATTTGTCATTTTCCTTTGTTGTGACTTCTCTGTCATTCTCCCCACTTTCCAAAACAGTAACTAAGGTGGGTATGCATAAAGTTTCAACCTTATATGAATGCAAAGATCTCCACACAACTCTACCCATAGCTTTCTTTTTCTGTTGCTCACCTCATATACCACCTTGCATCTGCACAGCATAATCTCAAAAGGTTATGATGTCATAAACACACTTTCACAGTGATTCAGTTATAGCAAGCATAACAGCTGTCATTGTTATCAAGGAGGGGCCATGCATTGTGAAACCGTTTGCATAACTTACTCATCTCCTATGTAGAGATTGGGCCAGACTTCGTTGACATGTGTGTATTTCGGGCTGTTGCCTTTCCAAAAAAGCCTCTCCAGGTCAAATGCTCCAGGAGTATAGTAATCCCCATCAGGGTCTACTTTGACAGCTGTGTACGCACTTATCTTCCTTGATTTCAGGGCAGTGGAAGACATCTGGTCTCAAGAGTCTATGTCTGACAAATGAAAAAAAAAACAGATAATATCCTCTAACTGAATGAGAAACAAAATGCATTGTTGAAGAGAAGCATCCAAGCAAAGTTTTCTTCCCAAATGTATTACTGTGATTATATTACTCTGGGACAGACCAATGGATGATTTTTCTTTTTCTTTTTTTTAAAGTGTTGGGGTGTGGGGAGGAATTTGCTTCACAGTTTTTGACTATGGTGAAAAACATTGCTATTTGGGTTATTTTGGACATGGATTGTTTTAAAAGAAGATGAAAATGTTTGTCTGAAGAAGGGCAACGTTATACCAGGAAGCATATTTTTTTACTCAGGTCAAATTATATGAGATACCAGAGTTTCACAGTCAAAAAGACCCAACCTGTTTTCTTCTCTTCAACCTGGTTCCTTCCAAAATTTCATGCCTAGCCAATTACACTTGCAAAGGACCGTGTTTATGTCCTGGACTTTCAATTATAAGGGTTTGTTTTCTCTTAGGGCTTTCATTATATGGCCAAATTTGATTGTCTGCAAAGAACTGTGATGCATTTGAATGCTATATGATTTCTCTGTAAGAACCACATACAGTAGATCTGCTTCTTGTAAAGTTCTATCTTTACATCAATGTACCTAATATCAGGAAAATAGATGAATGTGGAAATCGATATGTTTCATCTCTCACTGGGATATAAAATTGAATGATAATTCAATGGTATACCTTATTACTGTTTTGTGTTATTGATAGTTAAGTTTTCTCATATATAAAATAGCTGATTACCCGGCTTCACTCGGGTATGTATATATGTCAGCAGTTCGATTCCCGAGTACTGCAGGACGGAAATGAGCTCCCGTCTTCGTCCCAGCTCCTGCCAACCTAGCAGTTTGAAAGCAAGAAATTGCAAGTAGATAAATAGGGACCACTTCGGTGGGAAGGTAACAGCTTCCGTGCGCTCCAGTGTCTAGTCATGCCTGCCACATGACCATGGAAACATCTGCAGAAGCAGACAGCGCTGGCTCTTCGGCTTAGAAACAGAGATGAGCACTGCACCCTAGAGTCGGATACGACTGGCTTTTGAGCAAGGGAAACCTTTACCTTTACTATATGTATGTATGTATGTGTATGTGCTCGGGTATGTGTATGTGCCTGCCACATATCCATGGAAACGTCTGCAGATGCAGACAGCGCTGCCTCTTCGGCTATGAAACAGAGATGAGCACTGAACCCTAGAGTCAGATACAACTGGTTTTCGAGCAAGCGTGTCCTTTACCTTTACCCTTACTGCCTATTCTCCTCCCCCATGACTTGGTTCTCCTCCTCCACATTGTGTCATCATGACAACATGGAGCAGCATGTCAGCTGTCAGATCAGGTTTACAGACTGGAGGCCAAGATCATCCTGTGGGCTTCATGGCTGGGATTGGATTATTATGAATCAAATCCTTTCCAGCCTCCCCAGGCCATCTTCTTCCACCTGGCAGAAATGCACTCCTGGGAGAGAGGGATGGCCCCATGTCTGGACACTCCTTTGTGGAGCAACTGTGGGCCCCAAATCTCATGAGATGCTGCAGCTCATGAGATTTTTTTTCTCATGGCTGGCCATACATAAGGGCAGGACCTCTTTGACTCAGCTTCCTTACAACATAGCAGGCAGTGGTAACCCTGTTATTACTTTGGTACTCCAAGCATACAGTAGTCACTCATTTGGCTGGTTGTCACAAGGCTGGGAAATAATGTTTTCTTGCCTACCCAATTGCTACCATTGTGAGTGTTATGTTTCTGCTCCTTGGGGCACCCCATGCAACAGCCACTGCAATGGGCTGTTTGCCCCCTCTTTTGGTTTTGACTTCAATTATATTATTTATTATACACTTGTCTGCTTCCTTCATCCATTCTTTATCACATTATATCTTATTGCATTGTCTCTCATTTGTCATAGTGGGGATTATGTCATAATGGGGATTAGGGGAAAACAGGAGGGTCTGCTTAGTAGGGTGGTCATAGGACTCTATGTCAGTGACATGTGTATAGGACCAACCTTGGCAGCAGCATAGGCATCAGATATAGCTCTAGGCTTAGTTTGGGAAATCCCTAAGGCTTTGGTTGATTTACCCCAGATGAAGGCATGGAATAAGATGGATACTGCTGCCCTTCAGGAAAGAGCTGAAAAAATAGCTGCAGGGCAGGTGTGGGGAGGTGGTGAGGGAGCAACCCTCCCCACCCCCCACTGGCTCATTTAGAGCAAGATCACTCATGTTTTTAAATGTTTTTAACTAGATTTTTAATTTTTGCGGGTGGGAGGAAGTTTTTCAGTGTTTTTAGGAATTTTAAGGGTTTCCATAATTTAAACGTTGGGGATTTTATGTACACCGCCCAGAGTCGCATGTCAATTGGGGAGGGTATACAAATTGAATGAATGAATGAATAAATAAATAAATACTGGGTGCCCTACTTCTCCATATCCTATTTTCTTTGAGGTTATTTTATGTTATGTAAACTTGTTTTCTCTAACCCAAAGTAGAGGGTTTGGACTCCTCATGACCCATCTGCAAGATGAATTTCTGTTTTACTTTGAACTTTGTGGAAATTATTTAGCTTAATGTAACAAATGTAAATTGGTGGCTATGAATTCTAGAATGAGGAAGCTGAGGCACTGGTTTTAGATAAAGAAAAGGCTGACAAAAATTGAGGGGAAACCTCCATTTAGTTTATTTCTTTTCTTTAAGATGCGGTGCCCTTCCATCCTTATTATAGATTCATTTTCCAAATCCCGTCATAATTTTGGAATAATTATGAACCAGCATTTGCTAAACTTTACAAGGTGTTTCAGAGTGATCAAATAAATCTGGGTGATATTTTATTATTAGAGGGGGGGGTAACACCTTTCCTAGGCAAGGTGTCACTACTAGGACAAGAAAGTGCCTATAGCAAAATACCTGGACCAGTACTGTATAAGTCTGTATTTACTCCCCTGCCTGAGCCTAAAACAACTTTCCTGGAGATGAGCTAATAAATGTTTCTACTCAAAATGTAGTTTTGCCAAAAGATTGGAGAGGCAACAATTGCTTGCTCACACAAAATGTTCGTTGTAAGACAGTTAAACTGGCTAAAGATATACTGTGCTGTATATTTCTGCACCAAACACAATTTAAGAAATAATATGCCAGCTTACCTTCTTGAGCGCCCAATACTTTCAAACACTCAGTTGTAAGGGGAGACTTTGTCTATTTATTAAGCTTCTTCAAATAAAGATCCTGGCTGTGTCTTCCACTAGTTAGTTCAGAATAAACAGGGTTTCCTAGACTAAAAACAGAGGCAATGTGTTTTCCCCCTCCAGACCATATTTCCCCCACAGAACCAAGCTATGGCTCATCTTGAGAATTTAGGAGTTTTCTAAACAAGAAACTTCATTGATTGTTCTAAAAGTCTGGCGGGTTGGATCCCTTCTAACCAACCCAGCCCAGTGGCTTAGCATAGGCCAACCTACTATGGCCATGATGGCAAAGCTTGACACTACAGCTGTTCTTGGACTTCAATTCCCAGAAGCCCAAGTCCCTGTGAATCCACATGAATGGGTTTACTACACATACACAGTGTAGATTCACAGAGACTTGGGCTTGTGGGAATTGAAGTCCAAGAACACCTTGAGTGCCAAGGCTGGCCATCACGGTCCTATGGCATCCTGTTACTGGAACCAAACTACAAGTCTTTTTAAAAATGATGATGATAATAATGAAGGTTATTAAGCAGCTCTTAAAGTAATCAAGAAGAGCAGAACAGGAGCTGAACAGCGTCCAGTTCAGGATGACTCATCCACTTGGACTGATGATCTAAAATCTTTTGAACTACATTAGTGCCTAATTGCCTCGAGTGTTTTGGCAGAAAGGTAGTATATAAATGCAGGCAGTAAACAAAGGAAAGGCTAGACATTGACAATGAGCATATGGAAACTAATGGCAGACAGTAAAAAAAAAAACCCTATACTGTTGCAGGGAAAATGACACGCCCTGTAAACATTTCAAAAAGACTAACATAACGTGTGTGTGTTGTTTTTATTGCAGAAATGCTAGAAGAGTGAAAGCCCAGATGGATGAAATAGTGTCTGGTATTTGTGTACAGATCGTAGAGTTTTAGTGAGGTTTTTGGACCGCTGGTAGAAGAAAGGGATATTATAGTACAGTAAAACTCCGGTTTATGATCAAGATCAATTCCGACAGGCTTCGTTGTAAACCAAAAAAATTGGAAACCAAAGCATCCATAGGGATGCATTGAAAAATAAAAAACGGTCCTTAATTGATCGTTGTAAACAAACAAACAAAAACATTAAAAATTCATAAACCGGGACACCATTTCCATAGGATTTGCCATTGTAAACTGTGGTGAATGTTAACTGAGGCATTTGTAAACCGAGGTTATACTGTATTTACTTAAATTTTATCAGCAGAGCAGAATATTGGAAGTGTATTTGCTAAATACGTCAAACAAAACGAGAGAGTGCAATACATTACATACTCATAAAAGGAGCAAATTAACCATTATGGTTAAAAAATATTACGCCAAAATAATAATAATAATAATAATAATAATAATAATAATAATAATAATAATAATAATAATAATAATAATAATAATAATAATAATAATAATAATAATAATAATAATAATAATAATAATAATAATAATAATAATAATAATAATAATAATAATAATAATAATAATAATAATAATAATAATAATAATAATAATAAAACAATGAAGACAAAATGTTGCTGACTTAAACATATAGAAAGAAATTAGAGAGGAGCCAGAGGGAAAATCTTGTACTGATAGATTAGCTCAACTATCCTCAAATTGGCAGGTTTAATGTACAGTATCTTGAAGTCATGCCAAAAAGACCGCATGGCTGTTCCTCATAAATCATTGTGTTTTAGATTAATTATTTATGAGGCTGACAATGAAGGAGGCAGCCCTTGATTTAGTACTGAGTGGTACCCAGGATCTGGCAAAAAATATGAGGGTTGCCGAATTTGTTAGAAACAGTGAACTATATTGGATCCAATATATATGCCAGACATGAGGTTTTGCATTTCAGCTGCCAGCAATCCCAGCCAGCATGACCAATGGTAAAAGGTTACAGGAGTTGTACTTGTGAAGGGCAGACTGTTCAGAAAGTTCAACTGAACCTCATTCAATTTCAGAAGAGAAATTTTTTAAAGATTATTTAAAATAAGGGTTTTTAAGCTACAAAAGAGTCCAGACAGACAAATTCCTTTAAGAAACTTGTTTAGGATAGGAGATGCTGTCCATTAGGATGGCAGCAAGTAAATAAAGTTGGCAGCATAGTTAACATCAAATCATAGCAGCTCTAAAAGCCTAGACGGGACTAGCAGAGAAAATGTACATGCAATTTTTATGGTTAAATGACTCAGAAGTGGGAAGCAGGAAACTAGCAAGAAATGTTGTATGTCCTGTTGCAGAATAAGGGATGGTGTATGGTGGGCAGGGAAGGAAAGAGAAATTGCATGGAAGCAAAAAACATTATTTACTTCTGGCCAGAATCCTATTGGGCTACTGTTATGTATGTACATTGTTGCCTTAAGAAATGTATGAATGTAACCTTGTATGAATGTAACCTGACCACAATTACAATGTAGCCCAGCAGTAAAGGAACACGAGTAAGCTGCCCATAGAGGGCAGCTGCGAGCGTTCAACTCACATGGTTCTCATTCCTCAAATCACCGGCAGCCGCGGGAACTTCCCCGCACCAGCAAACTATCACGGACAAGAGGGGTGTGACTCTTACGACGTCACGCAGGTAGCGGCCAATAAGCTACCGTGCAACCAGATTCAAATGTATTGTACTACTGTATATAATGTGATGTACCTCTGCCATTACCACATGTTCGTGCTGATCATCAACCAATAAACCTGTGTTAGTCCTTACTGCGACTCCTTCCTTGTCTTCCGTGCAAGACACTAAACTGGCGACGAGGATGGGATCAATGGTGAATCCCAAGGTCAAGCCTTACCAGTTCGATGTCAGCGAGCCCGAGCAGTGGGAGCTCTACGAGTGCCAATTCCGGCACGCGATGGAAGCCGCGGGCGTCGACAACGACGCGAGGATGCGCTCCTACTTCCTGGCCCAGGTGGGGCCGGCCACGCTGCGCATCCTGATGAACCTGGTGGCCCCCAAGAAGGTAGAAGAGGTGTCCATCGACCGCATGCTGGGGCTGCTGGGCGAGCATTTCCAGCCTCCCGTGTCAATCTTCCCGGCCCGGGTCGCGTTCCACAGGCAAGACCAGCGACCGGGCGAGTCTGTGTCCGCCTACGTGGCAGCCCTCAGGCTGGCAGCAGTGCACTGCCAGTGGGATGACCTGGACCAGGCCCTCCGAGACCGCATGCTGTGTGGCCTGAGGGATGAGGAGCTTCAGCGGAAGCTCATGACCCGCGACTACCGCCTCACATTCAACAAGGTGCTGCGGGAGGCCCAAGCGGCCGAAGCGGCCAGAAGCGGGGTCAGGGTGTTCAAGTCCCAAGGGGCCACGTCCGAAAGGGCCAAGTCACCAGTACAGGCGGCCCAGCGGACACCAGCGAAAACAGCCTGGCGGGCCCCCAAGCCAGCCGCCGGCACACCAACGGCGTCCGAGGAGTCATCCACTACGGCAGACCCCTGCTCCAGCGAGGACGACGACGTCCAGCGGGTCAAGAAGCGAGGAGAGAAGCGACAGACCTGCGAGCGGCAGGACGGCTGCTGCGACGGTTGTGGGGCGTCCCACGACCGCACGAGGTGCGCGTTCCGGAAGGCCGAGTGTCACAACTGCGGCCGAAAGGGGCACATTGCCCGAGTGTGCAGGCGCGGGCGAGGCGAGGACAAGGGCAATTCGAACCATCCCCAGATGCACCAATGGAAGGCGGCCGGCACCAGGAAGGTCTCAGACGACCACAGCATGGCAGGCGTGAACCGCGTGGGCCTGGAGCACCGGCGTTTTTTCGTTGAGGTACAGTTACAGGGGGTCCCAGTGAGGATGGAGATAGACTCGGGGTCGTCCTATTCCATCCTGTCCCAAAAAGAGTTCATGCGCATTCCCCCAGATGCGCGGCCCAAGTTGTGGGCCATGAGGTCACACCTACGGGACGTGCAAGGGAACGGGATCCCAGTGTTGGGGGTGGGGAACTTCAAGGTGAAGTTCAAAAATTACTCCGAGAAACTGCCCCTAGTGGTCCTCAAGGGGGGGAGGTGCTGCCTTTTGGGAACGCAGTGGTTTGCTCCCCTTGGAATCGAACTGTCCGGCATTAACGCCATAGAGACTGACCCAATGTGGGATGTGTGTAACGCACACCCGGACGTTTTCAAGAAGGGGCTCAGGACTTACAAGGGGCCCCCAGTTTCCTTTGACCTGGATCCAGCAATCCGACCCATACGCCTCAAGCCCAGAAGAGTGCCGTTCGCCCTCAAGGACAAGATCGAGGCGGAACTGGACAAATTGGTGGGGCAGGGGATTTTGGTTCCAGTGGATTCGGCGGAGTGGGAAACGCCGATTGTAACAGCCCTTAAATCAAACGGGGAGGTTAGGATTTGTGCGGACTATAAGTGTACGATTAATAAGGCCATTCGGCCAAATGCATATCCGGTACCCGTGGTCAGCCATTTACTGGCCACGCTACATGGGGGGAGGTGTTTTGCCAAGCTAGATCTGGCGCAGGCATATCAGCAGCTCTCTGTAACCCCGGCTGCTGCCGCTGCGCAAACGATCGTAACGCACAAGGGGGCATTTAAGGTAACGCGCCTTCAGTTCGGCGTGAATTCGGCCCCCGGAATTTTCCAGTCCCTCGTGGAACGCCTTTTAAAGGGGCTTCCAGGTGTCCTCCCATACTTCGACGATGTGTTGATAACAGCGGGGGGCGAGTCAGAATTAGCGCAAAGGCTAGACAGGGTCCTTTCGATATTCGAGAAAGTGGGCCTCCGACTGAGAAGGGACAAATGTGTGTTCTTTGTGAGGGAGGTCGAATTCCTTGGGTTCAAGGTAACCCCGGAAGGCATTAAGCCCTCCGAGTCCAAGGTTGCGGCTGTGAAAAACGCCCCTCGCCCCACCGCGAAACCGGAGCTGCAGTCGTTTCTAGGGCTCTTAAATTTTTACCATTCCTTCCTGCCGAGGAAGGCATCAGTCGCTGAGCCACTGCACGCACTATTGAAGAAAGAGGCAGTTTGGTGGTGGGGAGATAGGCAAGAGAAAGCTTTTAAGGAACTGAAGGCACTCCTATCCTCAAGTGCCGTGCTGACCCATTTCAACCCTAAGAGACCAGTAGTCCTAGTCTGTGATGCGTCCCCAGTGGGGGTGGGGGCGGTCCTATGCCACGTGTTGGAAAGCGGGAGGGAAGCCCCGGTAGCGTACTACTCAAGGTCCCTCTCGAAGGCCGAGCGCAATTACGCGCAAACCGATAGGGAGGCCCTAGCAATCATCGCGGGGACGAAAAAATTCCATGACTTTTTATACGGCCGCGAGTTTACGGTAGTGATGGATCACAAGCCACTTCTGGGGATCTTCACTACCGGCAAACCCACACCGCATATTCTATCCCCCAGGATGCTGCGTTGGGCCATTTTTCTCAACGCCTACCAGTATGAGCTGGTCTATCGCCCAGGGAAGGAGATCTCCCATGCGGACGCGCTGTCCCGATCTCCCCTCCCAAGTGTAGGGGACCCCACATGCGAGGTAGAGCAGGACCACCAAGTCCTGCTGATCGAGTCCCTCGACTCACCCCCCATTCTCCCGGCCGACCTCGCCAAGGCCATGGCGGCCGATAAGATGTTGGCCCAAGTTAGCTCCTGGGTGAGGAAAGGGTGGCCCACTACTCCCCCCGAGGAACAATTCAAGCCATTTGTCAGGCGCAGAGTAGAGCTTTCGCTGGAAAGGGGCTGCTTACTCTGGGGCCAGCGGGTAGTTATCCCAGAGAAGCTGAGAGCCAAAGTACTGAAGCTATTGCATACCAGTCACCCCGGGATCGTGCGCTCCAAGGCCCTGGCCAGGAGTTTCTTTTGGTGGCCCCAGATAGACGTGGATATAGAACGTTTAGTGGGCACGTGCGAGAGCTGCCAGAGCTCTCGACCCGAGGAGTCCTGGTTACCCCATAGGGAATGGGACACGGTCCGCGGGCCATGGTCCCGGATTCATGTTGATTTCGCTGGCCCTTTCCACGGGGCCATGTTCCTACTAGTAGTTGACTCCTACTCCAAGTGGTTGGAGGTAATCCCCATGAGCAGCACCTCCTCTGCGGCAACCATTAAGCAGTTGTGCAAGCTGTTTGCCTGTTTTGGCCTGCCAGACGTCCTCGTTAGTGATAATGCTAGTACCTTCATGTCTGCAGAATTCAAAACGTTTATTGAGCGGAACGCCATCAGGCACATTACCGCTGCCCCGTTTCACCCCGCCACAAACGGTCAGGTAGAGCGCCAAGTGCGCACTACGAAAGACGCGCTGAGGCGCATGGGTCCCAGTGAGTTGAACCTTCATCTTTGTCAGTTCCTCATCTGTTACAGGACAACCCCCCTAGCCTCAGGGTTTTCCCCAGCCGAACTCCTCATGAGGAGGCGTCCGGTAACACTTTTTGACCGGATGGATCCGTCCAGGGTGGAGGATGAAGGAAGGAATATAAACATAGGGGGAGGGAGCTCCAAAAGTTTTTTGGTAGGGGACCCGGTTCACTGCAGGAACTACGCGGCCTCGGGGCCAGCGTGGGTTCCAGGGACAATCATTGAGCAAACGGGGCCAGTATCCTACAGGGTCGAGACTAGCGCGGGCCTACTCTGGAGAAGGCACACCGACCAACTCAGAAGGCGAGTCACAAGTGAAGGGGAATCAGCGTTAGGGTCCTCCCCCACCCGCATTACCCAAGGAGGAGATACGGCGGAACCCGAGGATACAAATGCATATCCTGGGTTCTCGACCACAGAGGAGGATACTTTGAAAGAGAGGGATCAGTTTGATTATGATTATGAGTTGCAGTACCAGGGGGGTGTAGCGGAGTGGTCCCCCACCCGTCCTAGCGAGAAGAGGGGTTTCAGTTCAGCCCCTGGTACCTCCAGTCCCCCCAGTCCTTTTGTTTTAGAATATCCCATAGCGCCAGCTCCCCGGAGACAAACACCCCCAAGACAGGCAACGGGGGGGAGTCCACCCACCACAGTCTCTAGAACTCCCAGGCAGGTAACGGGGGGGTGGCGTGGCCACGAGGGCCTCTTCGTCGGTCCCGAGATTCGTACTGGGGGGGACCCCTAGCTCCTCAAACGGTAGGCAAGGTTTCACTTCCCAACTGTTCATTCCATTCCCGTCCCCCAATGCAAGGTTACCACAGAGCCCACACCGAGCCATTAACGAGTCCCCCCTTTCCGTTGCAGGACAGGACTCTGCAGAACCAGGCTCCCCGGTTTTAAATCAAGCGGCCGCTCGCCCCAGGCGCACGTGCGGCAAGCCACAATGGTTGAGGGACTTTGTCCCATCCTAGGGGGGAGGGATGTTATGTATGTACATTGTTGCCTTAAGAAATGTATGACTGTAACCTTGTATGAATGTAACCTGACCACAATTACAATGTAGCCCAGCAGTAAAGGAACGCGAGTAAGCTGCCCATAGAGGGCAGCTGCGAGCGTTCAACTCACATGGTTCTCATTCCTCAAATCACCGGCAGCCGCGGAACTTCCCCGCACCAGCAAACTATCACGGACAAGAGGGGCGTGACTCTTACGACGTCACGCAGGTAGCGGCCAATAAGCTACCGTGCAACCAGATTCAAATGTATTGTACTACTGTATATAATGTGATGTACCTCCGCCATTACCACATGTTCGTGCTGATCATCAACCAATAAACCTGTGTTAGTCCTTACTGCGACTCCTTCCTTGTCTTCCGTGCAAGACACTAAAGCTACTCTGCCTGCACAAGAAGAATGATACAGCCAGTGGCAGGATGCTGTTGATTAAAGACTTTTTTTTATTTTGTTGTGCATACAGCCCTCACAAAATGAGATAAAGCTGCATGCACCACTGTTATGTATGTTAACTATGTTTTCTGACAGGAGCAGAATGTATCTTTTCTCATGTATCTATTCTTATGCAAATAAGTGGATCGAAAATGTTCACACTCTGTTAGCCAACGGGCTTGTTGTATTATTGTTACTGTTACTGTTTATAGTGTATATAAGTCCGAGTTTTGCCCCATCCAAAGTGTGTTCAAACCCCACTAATAAAGAGCTGAATTTCACTACTTCACTCGTCTGCTTCTTCATTCCCTGAACACGAAAACCACAAACTTTAATCAACAGCAGTCTGATGCTCACAATGACATAATTTCTGTTGCATGAGTGGAAACTGCCCAATAAGAGTTTGTGTGGATTCCGCGTGCCCAGTTGGCACGCATGGCCTCTGGCAGAGGTTAAACCTAGCGAGCACGCTCCTGGCCCCTGGCCCTTGCCAGTAGAGAGAAATTAAGGGGGGTGGATAAATGATAGGGTTTGATTCACCCAATTCCCTGACCTGAACAATGGCTCTGCTGAGAGAGCAAATCTCTAACCTCTGTTACGTATTAGGCAATTACTCACTCTGAGTTAAGCTTAATCTCTGGTGCAAATAGGAGTCATGATTGCCTTAGTCTAAGCCCAAAACAATGGTGTTGTTCCAGCCAGTGTTTGCCCGCACTAATTAACTTCCCCAAAAGAGATTCCCAATTAACCTGAGTAAATAAGTGATGTGATTTTCTGTCAGATAACCATCCTACCATGCGCAGCCTTCTGCATAATATATACTAATGATTTTCCCTCAATAAATCACTGGTCTTCTCTCCATCTTGCCTCGTGTCGTTCCTTTGACCAGTCTCCTCCGGGATCCTAAGGGCCTCCTCACGGCCCCAATTCCTACATCTGGTGACCCCGAGACGTGATCTACTCGAGAGTAAGCGACCCCCGAGCGGTCTACTCGTGAGTAAGCGATCAGCACAGCCAGGTTCTGCGCTTGAACCTTGTCCAATCATCCCGGAGGACAGAGCAGCAGCCCCAGTCGGAAAGCCATCCGATTGGGAAGACAGCTACGTGGTGAGGCATTACAGAGAGGCATCCTACAGCTTGCTCCCGACTTTCGCGGTGGCTTGCGCCAAAGGGAAAAACGCGTTCCGCTCAGGGCAGCTGTGAGCCCCTGACAGCGCAGTGGCCACCGAGGGCCCGTGGCCGCAGTCCACGCTCCGAGCTCTACCCAGAAGCGTCGTCGCCAGAACCTATTGCCTGCCACAGACGCGTCGACTCGTCCCGAGGAGGAATCTTCCGAGGACCCAATCGCAGGTAATATGGGGACCTGTCCTCAGCGACAGCGTCCATCCGCTAGCCAAAGAACTCGTGAGGAAGAGTTCAAGATCCTGGCCAGGATATTTAATTTGCGTTTTCACAGCGGGGAGCTAGCGAGACTTTTGGTGTACCTAGGGGAACACTGCCTGCTTTACCCAGAAGTAGGTACGTTAGGCCTTGAGCTCTGGGATCAGATAGGAGACTGCATTCAGCAACCCCCGAAAGCTCCAGAGGGCATAATTCGCACATGGAGCAAATGTAGGAAGCTCTCAGCAGAGGTAGATCCAGTCTGGATAGAGACCCAGAAAACCCCAGCACAGTCAGAACCATCAGCCCCAAGAAGTCTCTATTCGTCATTTCAGCATAAGCAGGGCAGTGTAGGGAGCATTCCCTCAGTGGCAGCTGCAGACGTCACTGAAGGAATTCATGGCATGAGAGGCCTTGGCGCTTCTCTGACAGTTAAAAGTTCCCTGCAAAGAAAGAACTCCATTCAGCGCAGGGGTGAGGAAGATCCATTCACGGGGAAATTGCCAGTGGCACAATTAGCTAGCGCCCAACTGCTGTGCTCAGCCTATCTGAAGGCAGACACACGTTCAGGCAGGGCTGCTCAGCGCCCACTGCTCACGGAAATCTGCACGGCCCCTGGCCACGCAGGGCTCCAGAGCAGACCCGTTGCCACACTCAGGTGCAGAGCAGTGCCAAAACCCCAAGGCGCCTGCTTCCAGTGTGGAAAAATGAGACACCTTAGAAGAGAAAGCCAATCTAGACCAGGCAGATCTTCAAAAGATTGTCTTCATACCAAATGGCCACGCTGGCATGCATCTGGCCCAGGCTAGAAAGGAGGCAGCCATCGCCCTGGCTATGCCAGAAGAACCATCCCAGCAACAGTACCCCGAGTTCCCCCAGGGCACAGGCAGAACCTACTTGTCTCACCTTGGGAGTAGCCCAGAGAAACTTGCCCCTAAGTAGAAGCACCCAGATGGTTGTAAAATAGCCAGCTGTGTATTAGTCATCTCCTCATGTGTAGGATAGAACACTGCAGATCAGGGGAGGAATGTGCGAATGCGTAAATAAATGTGTGTATGTGTGGTGCACCACTGAATGTATGACTGCAAGAACTGTGTATGATTGCAAAAGCCTTGTCTCTATGACCACAGTATGACTGGAAAAGTGTTCCTTGTGTGTAACTGCGTGGTAATGTCACTGTGAAATATGTGTTAAAACAATTTGCACTCTGCTCATGGACAGGAGCTATTTAAAGGTTGAGAAAGCATGATGAGCGAAACTCTTTGCCTTGCCTGCTTAGCAGTTTGGGCAGGAGAGGGGGGGGGGAATCCTAACCTACAATAGGGAGGGGTGGTTCCCCCTTCCTCCCTTGAGACTTTTCTTTGTCAAAGGATTAAGCCACTCTTGGAAACCGGTTCTGCAACCCTTACAGATTTTTCTTTTCAGAAGCGCGATCTGAAAACAAAAATCACTTCTATGAGTTTTCCTCACTGTATCATAAGCTATGGGGCCCCTTCCTACGTCTGTGTTCCTCAAACCCCCATCTCTGTGTTTAAGGTTTTTTGAATGTCTCTTAGCGTCTTGGAGTCACGTATCCCACTAGGAGTGAGAGAATTGCATTGTCTTCATGTGCGTATTGTGTTATCATCTTGTAACCTCGGTTCTCAACTTTTTAAAGTCAGGGGCCAAAGTTCCGGGGCCTCAGGCAGCTTTGGGGGTCCGGACAGTCATCCTGCCCTTCCTGCGCCACACAGCCCTTCTTGGCTTGGTGGGGGTAGGGGCAGAGCAACGTGGGCTGCCTCCGGCCCACTCGCCCACATCTGGCCGCAGGTTGAGAATCGTTCTAACTCTCCTTCATTCTCTTAGGAAAGATATTGCTCTGGTATTTTGACTTTAATCTGTGCAAAGTAACTCACTCATTGTACCCCTTTCACAGGAAAAAGCACGTAAACATTCTTGTGCTCTGTATATTCAGAAAAAGCTTAATCGTTACCTTTTTTATAGGAACAAAATTCCTCTCCAGGCCTTAACCAATTTCCTTCTTTCTACAGCCTTAAATTGCTTCCTTTCACAGGCTCCAGAGTTACCTGACCTAATCTGATTTCGTTATGATAAGAGTTGTTGCATTCCCATTGTGCTAACTTCTGACTTGTCTTTCCTCCTCCCCTCCTTTCGCCAGTGGAACTCCCTGCTGGAAATGTTTAACTTGTGTGTCTTTTCATCTTGGTGTGTTATTTCCTTACAGCTGGCACGTCATAGTTGGCTTGTTTTTAATAAGTCTTAGTAGGTCATTTTAAGTATGGCACCTGGCCCGCAGCACCCTCTCTAGTGTGCAGACACATTTTGCAAACTCCAGAGCACAGAGGAAGGATTAGTCCCTAAGCTCCTGAGCATGTGCAGAGTGCCACCCATTAGCCAGGACTGCCTAGGCCCATTTTAAGAGTGCAGTCAGGTCACACCCTTCAATCAGATACAGGCATTTTTAGGCCACCCCTTCCCTTTTGGCTGCTAGTCTAAGCACAGGCAAAAGGCTAAGCCACCATCTGGCACTCTTCTAACCGTGTGCACGCACGCCATGGGCGGATGTGCGCAGGGGGGCCTTCTTGAGAAATTTACCCAAGGGAAGCCTGGTGCTTCATGCGCCAAGGTTTGCCATAAGACCCCAGACTCGTCTCGCTTCAAACGCAGACAGTCACCTTGTGTGAATTTATGTCACTGGTTCCTCTTCAGGGGGCTAGGACAGTTTTCACTTATGGGGGTCGCACATATTAGGTTCTTACCTGGCAAGAGGACCAAGCTTGGCGCACGCTCCTGACTCTTCCGCAAGCGGGCAGAGTTGGCAGCCGTGAACCTCGCTTTGCGCACCTTTGCCAAAGAATGCTTAAACATAATTGCTGACAGCCAGTTTCCTAGGAATTTGCTTCACAGTCTACCGGGAGCACACATCATTAGACAAAAATTTGCTAAGTTTGTTCCTCACAACTCCAATTCAGAGTCATGCATTCCCAATTCAGAATGCCAAAGCGCTCGCAAGGCAGCTCAACCTGCCACTTTCCCAAGCCCAAGGCATAGTCCGTCCCTGCCTGCATCGTGCAGGGACACCGGGGGGGCCCTCGTGGGGGGTCAACCCACGAGGGACAGAGGCCATCCAGGTGTGACAAAGGGACGTCACACATCCCCACATTTTGGCAAATGGCAGTACATGCACGTTTGCATTAATACAAACAAACAGAAAAGGGGGGAACCACGCCCCACAGTTGCACAGCAATTGCTATCCTATAGGTGCAAAAACTAACTAACTCTTTCAGAATTTTTATCTCCCAAACAAGTCTCTTCCCCATGCAGGTCCCAGAGGCCAGAGTCAGACCCGGATGATTGCAAAGAGCGGCACCAGTCACTGTCCTGGATGTCATCAGCTGTCCGTCTTCCTTTATGACTTACATCTCCAAAGACATTTCTATGAACATTTTTGCATACTCGGTGCTACTTCTGAGAACCATGCTTTTCCCCAAAACAAGACTTTTCCAAGCTCAAGTTATACATGAAACCCCACCAAGAAGAGAAGCCTCATCCTTCGAAAAGCTGCTGAATGTCTTTTATTGCTATTGTTATCTGTAGTTGCTATTATTTATTCATGCCTTGTACAATGCTCCAGTTAGGATTTGCAAGGGACACTTGAATTTCTGTATATTGTTAATAACAGCCAGCTTCCACCAAAGGAAGCCAGACCGGCCCATGTTTTGCACCGGCCCATTGCTTGGAAGGTTTGAGCACCCGGTAGCCGATAATCCCCAGCCTATTTTCACACCTCTCCATAGGTGTTAGAAAAGACATTTGCACAATGCCAGAAGCTGCAGAGATAGCTTAGAATCAACCCAGGTCACAGTATCAATGACACATCTCATTATCTTGCCTTGCTACAGAAAGCAGTCTGAATTCTGACCCACAGCTCTGAAAAACCAGGCTGTAGTCAGTATATTCAGCGTGTCAGGCTTAGCCATAGGCAACGCTCGGAGAATTGGTCAATTGGCTTGCGGATTAGCAAAAGCCATCAACCACACCTCCTCAGCAATAGCGCTGCTCAACCAGGAGCAGGCAGAGCTTCGCCATGCCATACTGGATAATCAAGCAGCTATTGATTATCCCCTATTGTTACATCATATGGGCTGCAAGTCTGTCCACAGCATGTGTTGCTTAAATCTCACAGACAATACCCACAAGATACAGAGCCAGCTCACGGACCTCCACACCCTAGTTAGGGACATCAAGGAGGATTCTTCATGGGGGTGGTAGGACTCCTTGTGGTCGCGGTTCCCCTGGGGACGGCTTCAGATGACACTCAAAGTGATTGTGGGGGTGGTAATACTGGGCACAACAGTGTGTTGTTTCGTGCAATGTATTCCCTCACTGCTATCGAGATGTCCCCCATGGAGGGAACCCCGAAGCGTCATTCCCGCTCATCAGCTGGTGCCCCTCTTGCGCAGAGTCGTCGGTCAGGTCCTTAAATAAAACAGAAAGGGGAGATGTGGATTCCGCGTGCCCAGTTGGCACGCATGGCCTCTGGCAGAGGTTAAACCTAGCGAGCACGCTCCTGGCCCCTGGCCCTTGCCAGTAGAGAGAAATTAAGGGGGGTGGATAAATGATAGGGTTTGATTCACCCAATTCCCTGACCTGAACAACGGCTCTGCTGAGAGAGCAAATCTCTAACCTCTGTTACGTATTAGGCAATTACTCACTCTGAGTTAAGCTTAATCTCTGGTGCAAATAGGAGTCATGATTGCCTTAGTCTAAGCCCAAAACAATGGTGTTGTTCCAGCCAGTGTTTGCCCGCACTAATTAACTTCCCCAAAAGAGATTCCCAATTAACCTGAGTAAATAAGTGATGTGATTTTCTGTCAGATAACCATCCTACCATGCGCAGCCTTCTGCATAATATATACTAATGATTTTCCCTCAATAAATCACTGGTCTTCTCTCCATCTTGCCTCGTGTCGTTCCTTTGACCAGTCTCCTCCGGGATCCTAAAGGCCTCCTTACGGCCCCAATTCCTACAAGTTTGGTCTGTAGATAATCAAAATATAATCTTTTTTGGATGCGTGTGCATGAAAATAATTGTCAAACAGGTGTAGTAAAGAATGAAGTTTTAGTCTTAACTGGCAGATTAAACAGGTCACAAGGTGGGGAGTACAAGCTAGATTTTTTTATGGAACAATGATTCAGAAAAAGATAAACATTTTCTCTATTCTCCCCTTGGTCCTAACATGGATTTTCTGCAAAAAGTTCCTGATTTTAAACAGTGAGCAGAAGAGATGCAAGTGGGAGCCAGACATGCAATGTGTAGTTTGTCACTGAATAGGTAGGATTCCCCATCTTTTTCTCCAGGAACAATAAAGAACAGAATTATGCCAGAGGAAACAAAAGTATTCCATATGTGTGGATTATTTATCTCCCACGAGTCTAGACTCTAGAGCAGACATGCCCAAACTATGGCCCATGGGCGAGCCCCCGACACCCGCGCCAAACCATGTAGTAAATATGGATGCTTCTGCGCATGCGCAAAAAGAAGCAATTTCACTTCTTGTTTGGCGTGGTTTCTTTTGTGCCAAACCAAGAAGTAAAATGGCCACTTTCATGCATACGCAGAAGCGTCCACGCCAAACCAGGAAGTAAAATGGCCATGCATGCGCAAACATGCCCTGTTCCAGGGGCATGGTCTGGCCCATTCAACTGTTCCACGGGTTTGGTCAGGCCCCTGGCTCAAAAAGTTTGGGCACCCCTGCTCTAGAGCATGGGTGGCCAACCTTGGTGCTCCAGTTGTTCTCGGACTTCAATTCCTTTAGTGTAAGGGACCAAAGACAATGAAACAGCCGAAGGGTTGGCTTAACACAGGTTTATTGCATGATGATCCGGAGGAACATGTGGTAATGGCGGATGAGTAGCTCAATATATACAGCTGGCTATACATTTGAATGTGGCTCGTCGACAGACTATTGGTTGCTGCCTGCATGACGTCGTAGAAGGTCACGCCCTTCTTGACCAGGTGAAGAGGTGGCGGGGAATCTTCCCGCGCTGCTGAACCAGGTGAATCTGAGCCATGAGAGCTGGATGCTCGCTATTGCCATCTAGTGGTCACTAGCTCGCGTCCCCTTATCAGGTTTACATTGATACAGCTGATGGTTATAATGTTGCACACAGAAAGGTTACATTGTTAACACATGGCAAAGGTACATTGTTAAAGGCACAGCTTTACAGAACACAACATCCCTCCCCCCTAGGATGAGACGAAGTCTCTCAGCCAAGATGGCTTGTTGCATGTGCGTTTGGGCCGTGAAGAGGGCTGACCCCCCCGGGGGCGCTACTGCTTCTTTGTTCCCTGGTCCCTTGTCCTGAAATGGGAGAGGGAGACTTGTTAGTGGCTTGCCGCTGTCTGGCGGCCTTAGGGGAAGGGAAAAAGTCCATTGTGAGCAGACCGGGGGCAGTCGGGGCTAACGAAAAACCCCTCTTCTCGCTTGGACGGGTGGGGGACCACTCCGAACCCCCCCCGGTTCTGAAAATCAAAATCTAACTTAGTAGGGGTATCCGCATTTGTGGGGACATCCGGCGAGATATGTATGGGGTCGGGTTCCTCCTCCTCCTCAGAAAGATCCCCTAGGATATCTACGAGAACATCCTCCTCCCCCCTTGGTGGGGGCCCGCGGTCCCCTTTTCCTCCCCCTTGGGCTGAACGGGTGGGGGAGAACCCTAACGCTGATTTTCTCTCTGTTTGGTCTGTGCCCTGCTCATCGGTGACCCTGCGTCGGAGCTGGTCCGCGTGCCGCCTCCACAGGAGCCCTGTACTGGTTTTCACGCGGTACGACACGGGGCCGGTTTGCTCCACAACTACGCCCGGTACCCAGGCTGGGCCCGTGCTGGCGTAATTCCTGCAATGCACGGGGGCACCTATACTGAAACTCTCTGTGGCCTCTAGCCCGATGTTCCTTCCTTTGTCCTCTACCCTCGTGGGGTCTAGCCTAGTAAGGATGGTGGTCAGTTTCCTACGCATTAAGAGCTCTGCGGGGGAGTATCCTGACGCCAAAGGGGTCACCCTGTACCCTAGCAGAAACTGACAGACTTGTAGGTTCAGATCCCCGGGGCCCGTGCACCGCAACGCGTCCTTCGTGGTGCGGACGAGGCGCTCTACTTGGCCATTGGTGGCTGGGTGAAACGGGGCGGAGGTGATATGCCGAACGGCGTTAATCTCCATGAATGCCCTAAACTCGGAGGACGTGAAACAACTAGCGTTGTCGCTAATTAATGTGTCGGGTATGCCGAACGTGGAAAAGAGCCTCCGCAAATGCCTAATGGTCTGGGCCGAGGAGGTGCTCGTGACTGGGATAACCTCCAACCACTTGGAGAAGGCGTCCACTACAAGAAGGAACAGGGTGCCTCTGAACGGGCCCGCGAAATCGACGTGCACCCGGGACCACGGCCCCTTAGCCGCGTCCCATTCCCTGTGGGGAAGGCGGGCCTCCTCTGGTCTGGAGCATTGGCAACTTTCACAAGTGCCGACCATGTGCTCGATATCGGCGTCCAGCTGGGGCCACCAGAAGTAACTTCGGGCCAGCGCCTTGGATCGCACGATGCCGGGGTGGCTGACGTGCAGCAGTTTGAGCACCCGCGGCCGAAGGGAAGTGGGAATCACCACCCGCTGCCCCCACAAGAGGCACCCCCTCTCTAGGGACAGTTCTAGCTTTTTTCTGAAAAATGGAGCGAACTCCTCCGCTGGGGAGGACGCCGGCCACCCTTTCTGCACCCAGGAGCTAACTGCCGCTAACGTCTTGTCCTTCTCTGTCGCTTTGGCAATGTCGGCGGGCATTACGGGGGGCGAATCCAGCACCTCTATCATAAGAGCCTGATGGTCCCGCTCCCCCTTGCTCACCTGGCTGGGCGTTAGGGGGAGGGGAGACCTTGATAGAGCGTCCGCATGGCTGATCTCTTTCCCGGGCCGGTAGACCAACGCGTGCTGATACGCGTTGAGAAAAATGGCCCACCTGAGCATCCTCGGGGACAGGATCTGTGGGGTGGGCTTATCTGCGGTAAAGATGCCTAGCAGGGGCTTGTGGTCTGTGACAATGCTGAAGGGGTGGCCGTACAGAAAATCATGAAATTTTTTCGTCCCCGCGACTATTGCTAGTGCCTCCCTGTCTGTCTGTGCGTAGTTTCTCTCCGCTTGGGACAGGGACCTGGAGTAAAATGCTATCGGGGCCTCCCTTCCGTTTTCCAACACGTGGCACAGCACCGCCCCCACCCCCACTGGGGATGCATCACAGGTCAGAACTACCGGGCGTTTGGGGTTGAAGTGGGTCAGTATGGCATCGGACGCTAGGAGGCTTTTTAGCTCACTAAATGCCCTTTCTTGGTCATCGCCCCACTTCCATGCCTGGTCTTTCTTTAGCAGTTTGTGAAGCGGTCCAGCCACCGCTGCCTTCCGGGGGAGGAAGGAGTGGTAAAAGTTGAGCAGCCCTAGGAACGACTGCAGCTCGGGCTTGGAGGTGGGGCGGGGGGCTTTCTTAATGGCTGCCACCTTGGACTTGGATGGTTTTATTCCCTCAGGAGTCACACAAAACCCTAGGAACTCAACCTCGGTTGCGAAGAAGACGCATTTGTCTTTTCGCAGTCTCAGCCCCGCTTTTTCGAATATTGTCAGGACCTTCCCCAACCTCTTGGCCAATTCAACCCGGCTCCCCCCCCCCCCGTTATTAACACGTCATCAAAATAAGGTAACACCCCCTCCAGTCCCTTCAGGAGGCGTTCCACGAGTGACTGGAAAATTCCAGGCGCCGAATTCACGCCGAACTGGAGGCACGTCACCTGGAACGCCCCCTTATGGGTGACTATGGTCTGCGCAGCAGCTGCGGCAGGGGACACCGTAAGCTGCTGGTAGGCCTGTGCTAAATCGAGCTTAGCGAAACACTTTCCCCCGTGTAACCTGGCCAGCAGATGGCTGACTACCGGCACCGGATATGCATTCGGGCGGATCGCCTTGTTGATGGTGCACTTGTAGTCGGCGCATATGCGGACCTCCCCATTGGCCTTTAGTGCGGTTACAATTGGAGTTTCCCACTCCGCGGAATCAACAGGCACAAGGATTCCCTGGCCCACCAATTTGTCCAGTTCCGCCTCTATCTTGTCCTTGAGTGCGAACGGCACCCGGCGTGGTTTAAGACGAATTGGGCGGACCTCCGGGTCCAGGTCGAATGTCACTGGGGGCCCCTTGAATTTCCCCAATCCTTTTTTGAAAACTTCGGGGTGCGCCTCGCACACCTCCAGAATTGGATCAGTCCCAACGGCGTGCATCCCAACGGCGTGCACCCCCCCAATAAACAAACCCAGGGCCTGGAACCATTGAGTCCCGAGGAGGCTGCAATCTCCCCCTTTGAGCATGACTAGGGGAAGGGACGCGGCTGCTTCTTGAATTTAACCCCACGACCAAGGGGAGAATGGAGAAAATGTTTTTAATGCTGGAATCCAACAGACCATTCATTCTCTTACTCTTTCACCTGCTGAATGTCTGTTTGCTTTCTGTTTTTTTTTTAATTAGACACTTTAACAGCACCAAAGAGCTGTGGACCTTAAGCAGGGCCATACCCCGGATTGTGTGTGTGTGTGTGTGTGTGTGTGTGTGTGTGTGTGTGTGTGTGTGTGTGTGTGTGTGTGTGTGTGTGATTTCAGGAGGGGCAAAAAAATTTCAGGAGGGACAACAATGTCACACTGAGATATATAACACTGGCATCCCGGGATTTTTTTTGGGGTGGTGGTGGTGGTGGTGGTGGCTGTTAGTTCAGGAGGGTTTTCGCCTCCCCGCCCCAGCCTCCCCTGGCTACAGCCCTGATCTTAAGTGTGATAAAAATATATATTCTTTTGAGAAAGGAGCCTCTTGCTCGCTCCTTAGAAGGCTCCTAGGTCAAAAGTAGCTTCTTACATGGATGAGACTGGAGGAAACCCAACTCCTTTGGCCTTCCAGGTTGAACTATGGCTGATATCACAACACTATTGGCAGAAGCTTAAAGATCAGAAGGAGGTGTAGGAAATTGGTTTGAGATACTGGAACAGATCTCTACTTCTCTGTACCCATGTGGGCTAGATAAAATTAGGAACGTGAACATGCTGATGCCACTGCAAGAATGAACACACCCACTGTCATGAACCTTTGCGGCTAGGAACCCAGCTTTCCCTTGATGCTTAGTTTCTAAAACAGCAGGAGATACTTTCCTCCTTACCAGTCTGAGTTAAGGTTGTATTGAAAAGGCCTGCTAGACTGGCCTTGCCTCTCATGGCTTTCCTGGGTCAATTTTCTTATAAAATTTTGCACCTAGCGCCAATCTTATTGCATACTTTAGCACTACCATAGAAGGGAAATGGCAGTAGGAAGGAGCTAATGCTGGTACAGTAAGAGATTGGTTGTGTCACGTCATCTCCAAAAAATATAATCAATCTTAGATAATTAAATGATGCCAGGGAATTCCATTTTCTAAGCATTTTCCAATTTAAAGCCTTTGTTGTCAGCATCTGCATCAGATCTGCCTATGCAGGATCATCAGACTGCCAATATCTTTGGAGCAGGAAAAAACACTCCCGATTTCAGTGAGGTAAAGAAAAACGATTCAGATGTGCATGGTTGAGTGGCTTGTGAGACATGAAACATAATAGTGTTATCTCCTCATGTTAAGCAGTAAATAATATAAGAGCAACATAGTAAATAAACAATTATTGGCTACCCTTTCATGAAATGAAAAATCCACAACTTAAGGCAGTTACCTCAGATTGCCTCATAGGAGGGGAATTTTTATTATTATCAACCCAGATCAGTTTCAATTTTTTTTAAAAAACAACAACAACCACATAACACTGGAGCAGATGTGGCTGCCCAGCCAATGAACCCCATATTTACAAATCCTACTTTTGTTACACCCCAGTTGATATTTTGCAGCCACAAAAAGAAGCCCTATGTCTATCTCTATCTGGCATTTGCTGAAATCAGAGAAAGATACCTTGGTTGAATTTCTTTTTAAAATGTATATCTGATCAAACTGTGCAATGTTTTGCGAATGTTCAGTAACACTTTAAAACATTGAGCAGGGATGGTCACTGAAATGAGAAATTAAAGGAAGATTTGTGGCCGAAAATATGTAACTAAGAATTCCCCTAGATTGAACCTTGATTAATTTAGTCATTGCATTTTTATTTGGAGTAGCTAATTAATCCAAGAAGATAGTCCTCTGTTAGGATATCTCCCGGGTATTTCTCATTTCTGGACTGAGAGAAGGTTTGTTTTGTGCTATTACAGATTACAACTTCAAGTCAAATATATTTCTTTTAAATTATTATTTCATTACCCTTTTTCTCTACTCACTCATATATTATCTAAGACAACAATTTCTCAATTTCTCTTGTTAAGAGCTTTTGCATTTAATCCTGATAATATAAGGAGTAATTCTGAAACCTCTTTTTTTGGATTGCCAGGCATAATCCCTTAGAATTTCCTGACTGAGAGACACAAACCATTTATAACAGAAGTGGCACAACCATGGAATTAGGTGTAAATGAAAGTTTGTTGAAAATAAAATCAGAGGAAGTGGAAAGAGCAGAAAGGGAATTCAAATATAAACCCTCCTCCCAAAAGGTTTACGAATCTCTAAAACTCAGATTTCCATGAAACCATAAATTGAAGGAAAGCTATTTTAAAAAAAATCAGCCAGCAAGATAGAAATGGAACTGATTATATAATATTTTGGAATGTTAAATGACCTCATTTTATTTCCCCAGGGAATGACTATCTAATATTACTCTTGCCTCTGTCCGAAAATTGTTTTAAGAAGCCACCAGCTGCTTTGAAAGGGCTGCTAAAAGCTCATTGCCTTGCCTGTTTCTGTTCTAGCATTTTAGAGGGAACGGGGCCAGCATTTCAGGAAAAGCAGTTCAGTATTCTCGCATCATGGCTTACCTGTGAGCTTATCCAGGAGCTGTAGGTAGCGTGGATCTTCAGAGTGTGACAGGGACGACAAAGGAAATTGCACCAACTTTGAAACTGGCATCTATTTTTAGAGCAGGATTTGCTGACTGACCTTGCGTGATACCCATTCAAAGGGGAGAATCTTTACATCTGCTACTAAAACTATTCCCTGATGTGACCTGAAACCATTGGCCTTGGCAGTTCAGCAAAAAAAAAAAAAAAAAGGTTGCAAGACCAGACCATGGTTGAAGCTGGTGAGCCCCTCCTTCCATTTGTTAGTGTTCTAATAGTGGACCTAACCAATCCTCGGGTCAGAGGGCAGACCAACTATCCCTTTCACGGCTCAAAAGTTTGCTACTTTCAGTTAGCTGCCAGAGGAAACAAAATCTAATCAGAGCACAGAATCATTGCTTCTTTGGACCTTGGCCATACCCATCATGCGTGGTTCCGCAACATACTGTATGGGAAATTACTGCGCATGCTTGGATGCACACACTCAATAGTAACCCATTTGTGCATGCGCACGGTGGCCGCACATGCACAGTAAGCCCTTTCCCCGCCATTCAAATGGTGGCGGGAAAGGGGAGGAACAAGTGCAGAAAAATGGGAAATCCCGGCCAATACGGGATACTTGACAGGTATGACTTGGCACCCTAATTCTCTCAATGAGGCCACTGCCTGTGTTGTTTGAGGGATTCAGGAGATCTGAAAAGAAGACCACTTCTGAACTTTGAAGACAGTCAGAGTCAGTTGTGGTTAAGAGAGTGGTGCGCATGGGTCGTAGAATATGACCCCACCCTTTCTCTTGGGTCTGGACCTACTCACAATGTCTGCTAGATACTTTTGGTCAGTAGGATGGTATAGAAATAAGATTAATTAATTAATTAATTATGCCATAAAGTCAGATTTTGTCCATCTAGTGCATCACTGTCTACTTTGCTTGGCAGCAGCTCTCTGTGTTCTAAACCATAATATCTCTTCCTGGGCTCTTTCAGACCAGCTGCTCGATCTTTCGAAGAGGAATGGCCACAAGTGGAATCTGTGTGCACACTCCCTTTGGTGTCTAAGCAATACATCTTAGGCTATGGGAAACGAGGCATGATACACCCTCAGTACATACATGTAAGCATGAGCATGCAAACACAAGGAACAAGCATACAGTTCCCTTTTAATCTCCACCTGATCTTCATTCTCATTTTCCTGTCTTGCTGATAGATATAATAAACTTTTAAATAACATTTTCCAGAAAGAGATTGAGTTGTAGCTGAAAGAAATAATAGTGTCTTTTCATTTTGCAGAGAGGGCCAGATCACAAGGATGGACATTTTGTAACTCTTTAAAATCCCTCACCACAAATCCTTGCGTGGCAGACACTTGTGGGGCCAACTACAAAGATGTTGTTATGCTGATCTCAGAATTTGCCCTTTGATGGTGGAGAGCCAGGATATAAGATGCGTTGAAAGAACTGTAAGGGACTAGGTCTGTGACTGAATTCAGTGAGGAGAACTGAAATAATGCCAAGAACAAGAAACATCCGGGGGAAAAAGGGGCTCAGATTGGACACCTTATACAGCCTTAGCTGAGTTTGTCTCATAGCCTGGCAGTTCTGCTTTACTGGAAGCACTGAAAAATGCTCAGAGTGCCCTGTTCTTTCAATGTTGGATTTCTGTTATTATTCCCTACAGGTAACCAATGCAGCAAGGCTATAAGGTTGGAGAATTCTGGTCAAATCTCCACATCCCTTAGCCTTTTTTCATTTACTATAAGAATGGTTTTTCAAGATTTCTATTGCCTATTCTGCTGTGGTAATGAGCCAGGCTGTGAGGTGCAGGCACTTAACCTATTAACAATATTCTGGGGAAGATGATACTATTTCAAGGAGACAATAGAATATATGTAAGAATGGTTCTTTTTACAATACAAGTGTAACTTTATACCTGTAGCAGCTCCTGTGTGGGTTTCAAAGGTAGCTCCATGCAGAATGCATTACAGTGATTGATTCTAGAGATAACCAATGCATGAACCAGTGTGACAAGTGATTTCCCATTGAGGAATTAGCAAAGTTTGGCTATCTGCCTCAGGTGGAAAAAGGAAGATCTGACCATGATGGATGATTACTTTGTCTTATTGAGAGCTGGGTCCAAAATAATGCCCAAGTCTTGAACCTGTTCCTTAAAAATGCCCAGGAAAACAAGAGAATATAATGAAGATTTATTTTAGAAATAACTAAGATCTTTTTGATTATTTGTCTGACAAAATATCTATACCTATAAATCTGTGCGTTAACCATTGGAATGTGACAAAGGATGTTTAGCCAGGCCCCACTAGCCCCGTCCGAGCCTCCGTGCACTCGCCCGACCGGGGTTCGCAGGTAACTGTCGGGTTGAATTTTGCACCAGTGGGGCAGGAGTCCCCTGGACGCAAACAAAAAAAGGGAACTTCAATTCCCAACGTTCCTTGTGCCGTGCTCACCAGAGCCAATCAGGCTGAATGGCGCGAGCAAAAGGAACGTTCGGAAATGTGCCGCGGCCAATCAAAAAGAATCCGCAGGAAAAAACCTGCTGCACAAACTGAAATCAAACACAGCAAACTACAAGCCACAGCATACAGCATACAGCAGCGATGGGATTCCCGTGGTCCGGCCACCCAGGCCGGTCCACGGAAATACCCCCACCCCAACGCTGCATCAAGCGGCGATGGGAATTCCCGGGGTTCGGCCATACAGGCAGGCCCACGGAAATTCCCACACCTTAATACCGCATGTAAGCGGCGATAAATTTTCGTGGTCCGGCCACCCAGGCCGGCCCACAGAAATACCTCTCCCCCCCACGCCACATCAAGCGGCGATGGGATTCCTGTAGTCAGGCCACCAAGGCCGGCCCATGGAAATACCACCACCCCAACGCCACATCAAGTAGCGATGGTATTTCCACAGTCCAGCCCCCGAGATCGGCCCACGGAAATACCCCCACCCCCAACACAAACACAACGCCATCCAAAAACAGTCAAAAATAATCAAAACCAAAATAAAAACAGAAAAAGTAAACACAAAAACATCCAAAAACACAATCCAAAAACAGTCAAAAATAATAAAAACCAAAAATAAAAAACAGAAAAAGGAAACACAAAACATCCAAAAACAAACAAGAAAAAACACACAGACCCCCCAAAACCCAAAACAACCCCCCCCAAAATTAAACCAGAGACCTTACCAGGAGACATCCTCACTCCATGCCGACCGGAACTAAACTGAGGAAAGAAAGAGACTACTTACCGGAAGAAGAAGCGACACCCAGAGGACAGTAGAGAAAAATAGTAAAATACAAGAAAAGCTCACCAGCCCCACCCAGAGGCCAAAAGAGAAAAAACATTCAAAAATATTCAAAATAATTACAAATAATTCCCAAATTAATGAAATAAGTTATCAAAACATTCAAAACTATTCACAATAATCACAAATAATTCAAAAAAAGAAATAGGTTTTCACTCAAAAAACAAAACAAAACATCTAAACACAGTATAGAAACATTGATTTAAAAAACATATTCTTACACATTTTAAAAAATAATTATCCAAGGTACAACTATTTAAAAAAATCACATAGTAACACATTGTTTGGTTAAATACAATAATTATAAAAAAATTACATCATCCTTTCCTCTTTTTAAAAACCTAAAATCAAAACCAAAAAATAAAAAATCACAGCCCATGCATAAAAATAAAAATTAAAAAAACCACAATTAAAAACTAACCTCATTTGCATAAACATAAAACAAAAACCTTCCAAACCATTTTAAAGAGCCCGGCACCACCGGGCAAAATATGCTAGTACACTATAAAAAGGGGTCATGGTTTCAGGAAAAAGAGTTTATCCGAACATTGTTGTGAAGAAGATTTAAAGAAGATCTATCGAATCAATCTTTATTACAGTCCAAGACCAGCAAGAAACACATGTTAAAATGAGGGTACTTAAAATATATTTTAAGAGGAGTGTCTCTGCTCAGAGTTGAAGGAGTATTAAATTAGTATTTAAGATTAGTGATGTTACAACTACTACTAATCCTATGATATAGTGTTGATAGTTTATTTAGTTGAAGCACCTGCTAGGATTGTTGTTCTGATCTTACACGCTGCGGCACAGAACCTGGCAGTGTTGTGGCTTTCATCAAATAGTATGTGCTGTTTGACCCACCAGGATACTTGCAGAGCAGTGGAGATGTGAAATTGTTCTGAATGTCTCTATAAAAAAGGCACATGCAGAGAACGCGTTCTGTGGTTTCGATTTCTACGGTGTTACAAGGGCATTGTCTGTCTGACACTGGTGTATTTTGAAACTTTCCCTCAAGAACTGCAGAAGGGAGGGCCTGACAGCGGGCTGGCATAAATGCCTTCCAATGATTTGGTGTCTCAGGTTAGAGCAGGTACCAGTCTGGGACAACAATGTGTCTCCAAGACTCTGGAGCCAGGAAAGTTGGGGCTCTGGCTAGGTCAGTTTGCCTTTCCATGTCTAGTGTTCTCTGTTTAACAGCCTGTTTCACCTGGTTATGTGACTCATGGCCTGTATGAGAAAGGTTGAGAGAAGCCAAGGTACTGCAGTCTGGAGATGTAAAATGGACATTATTGAGATTGATTTTGCATAATCCTTTGCATAAGTGTGATAGCATAAACCTGAAGAATTGTTTGTTAGCAAATAAATAAGAGTAGTGGAATTTTTTAGAGGGAACTGGATATTAAAAGAGAAATAGAGGAAGGGCAAAAGGATATAAACCAGTCAATGAAGGGTCTTTGAAGTTATAGGGTTATGTCCATAAACAGAGGTCAGTATAGGAAAGGAAGGGGGAAAGAAAAGAGATTTGACTGTAAAGGTGGAAGTAACTCCTGGCTAAGGAGGGAAAAGGTTAAGTAGTAGCATAGGGAAGAGATAAATATTAAACAATTCAGAAGGTTAGAGGGATTTTGGAGGAGAAAATGTTAAGATTTCAGTAGGAGAACCATCTTAAAAGAAATACTATACTTTAAAACCTCGCATAAAGAGTGCCTCGCTTAGATACTAACTCGCTTAAAGAGCAGAATTTTATCTGAATGGTTGCTTTGCTTAACAACTAAAACCAACCAAAAACTCGCTTAACAACTAAATCGGGGTTCACAATTCCCCCCAAACTCGCTTAAACAACAACAACAACAACAACAACAACAACAACACCACAACAACACCACAACAACACCACAACAACAACAACAACAACCACCTTTTATTTATATCCCATGGAATGCTTTATGTTCTTTAAGCGAGGTACCACTGTATATGTGTATAGCAAAGAGGTGGATGTCACTGGACTAGGTATATGGTAGAAGAGGAATACATCTTCCTGCCAAAAGGAAACAATATATAAAAAAATCTAAAAATGTGGTGTCAGCCTTCTTTCATTTATTATAAGATTGGTTTTTAAAAAGGCTTTTAAAGATTTCTTTTCTTTTACCTGTTCTGCTGTGGTAATGAGCCAGGCTGTGAGGTACAGGCACTTAATCTATTAACAATATTCTAGGGAAGATGATACTTTTTCAAGGAGACAATCTTTACCTATAAAAAGAGGGTTGGTCTGTGCGTGTCCGGCATACGTGGCTACACCCAGCCCAACCATCCTGTATCGAGCTGGCCACACTTGCCTTAAGACACTGCAAGCGTCGCCACAAGGGTCTGCCAGCCAAGAGTAGGGCAACCGCCCCACAAACCAGAACAAAAAACAAAACTACAAGACCCAGTGTTCTCCGTGCCACAGCACCCCTCAGCCAATCAGGCTGAAGGGTGAGAGTGCATAGAACGCTGGTAAGCTGGTGTGCGCATTAAAAAAAACAGCTGACGCGCAATCGCATTCCATGGGGGACAGGGGCTGAAAGATTTCAACCCCCACCAACCCAGGGAAGTGAAGCAGTTACCTCCCTGAGATGAAGGCACTCCATTCCACCTTCGACTCATGGAGGGAAGCTATCACTTCCATCGGTTGGGGTGTGTGTGAAATTGGAATTTCACTCACCCCAACTGAGGAAAGCAAGCTACTTCCCTCTGCAAGGCAAAGAAGGCGAAACTGCACTCTGCCTTCTTCGCCTCACGGAGGGAAGCTAACACTTCCAATGGTGTGTGTGTGGGGGGGTTTGCCCCCCCCAACAGAGGAAAGCAAGTAACTTCCCTCCATGAGGCGAAGGAGGCGAACCTGCGCTCTGCCTTCTTTGCCTCATGGAGGGAAGCTACTGCTTCCATCAATTGGGGAAAAAAAGTTTTCGGCCCCCCCTCAACTGAGGAAAGCGAGCCATTTTCCTAGGTGAGGCGAAGAAGGCGGAAGCGCCAGCCTTGCCGCAACTTCGGCAGGGTTGCCGGGGAGGAGGGGGAGCCACTCTTCTCCCCACGGCCCTGGGAACAAAGGACAGGGTGTTTGTGTGGGGGTGTGCGTGCGCCAACACACAAAATATACCTGCCCGGTATATATACTAGTAGTATATATGTAAGAATGGTTCCTTTTACAATACAGGTGTAACATTGGAGTGTCCTTTTGGAAAAAAGAAACAAAGATTGACCATTCCTTCTGCTTTGTCATTTCTTTTGGATTGGATGTCATCTTCAGTACCTTTTGGCTGTAAAGATATATTTATGTTCTTATTTTTCAGAGTTCTGATGCTTCTTTGGCCTTGGGAGCCAGAGGGGAGATGTGTTTAGATTTAGCTTAGTTCTTCTGTTAAATCTGATTGTCTCCAATGTGTGGAATATTAAACTATTGTTTATCTCTTGCTGTCAAAATAATATCTACCCCTATTGCCTCTATAAGAATTAAGCCAAATGTTCCAGCATTGGTTTTGGCTTTTAAGAGCAAGAATTCCACTTCAGAGACAATTCTATTTACTGGAGGGGGCGGGGGAGCTTTCCCACTTTCTTTTGCTTGTTGCTTTTTTAAAAAAATGAATATATGGGGTTCTTCCAGATGGGGGAAATTCCACTCCTCTGTCTCCTGCTTGGTCTCAAAGGAAAACTAGACTTACTGGAGTTCATTTTCAGGCTGAAGGTTAAAGAGTCACTTTTCTGGAAATTTCTCCCCCAAAAAACTCTTTAAAAACCTTGTACTGTACTCCTTTCAAAAACATATTAAAATATTCTCATAAACCAACTCCCCACCATTTTTTTCCTGAAGCTTTTTACCAAGAGGGAGATTCCCTATTAAGAAATCTTCTCGTTATTGCTCTGCTTTCTGCCATAATTTAATTCCTAGCCCAATTTACAACATTTCTCTTCCATACTAATATGGATGTTGCCTCATCCTCCTTTGGTCTTATGACTTCAGTTGTGATACGATGAAGACAAGACTCCAATTGTGAGATTGGGAAACAGCCAAGAAGACCAGAAATACAAAGGAGGGCCTGAGGAGGTATCCTTACATCGATGGTAGTTCATCCATCTGCTTCAGGTCAGTTAAAAAGTGGTGTGAAAATGTAATCCAGAGAAGCCAAATTGTGAAATATTGGCATACATTTGTGTGTTGAGGTGGGTGAGCCATATAGTTCTCACTGTTGAAGCATAATAAGGCTTCCATTTGCTTTCCCCCCACTAACAATGCAATGAACTTCCATCATTTCCCAATTTTTCATTTCTTGAACTATTTTTAAAATGTGAACAATATAAATCCGTGCTGGGGTTTTCACTTAAGAGGTGCATTGTTTTGTTTTGTTTTGTTTTTGTTTGACTGGGAAGTTACCATAGTGCTAAACTCTTCTCCTATAACAAGCCAGGACAAAATGAACTATGACTTCATAGAAGGGACATTTTGCTACAGACTCCTCTTCACACCAATGAAGAGTTCAGTTCCGACATTCTAGCAGGTTCTTTGGGGAATTGGCTGTCATTTCAGAGTCTGTTGGTTGACGTGGACTGCATTTTAAACAGGTAAAACAACTTTCAATGATAGGCGATATATCTGGATTCATCCTCTTGCCCTCATATCCATACCTGTCAACCCGTGGCTCCGGAAAAAACGGGATCTGCACAGATCGCTTGCGCGCAGGTGGCTTTTCACGCATGCGTGGAAGTGCTACGCCGCTTGCGCAGCCCCTACACAAGTGGTGTAGCGCTTCCGCACATGCGTGGAAGGGTTTTACACGTGTGTAGAACCCTTCCATGCATGCGTGGAAGCACTCCACCACTTGCGTAGGGGCTGCACAAGCGGCGTAGCTTCCATGCATGCGTGGAAAGCATTTTCCCCCGCTGCCAAATTACAGGGTTTTGGCAGTGCGGGGTGGGTTATGACGTCAATCGACGTCAAATTATGGGGTAATCCTGGCCAAATCGGGATGGTTGACAGGTATGCTCATATCATTTCTTGTGGCCATTCGGAAGATGAACAGCATGAAATTTCTGAAGCATTTCCCTGCAAAACTACAATGGCCACTACTTCGCTCTCTTAAACGTTTTCCCATCTACCACAATGGATTCATGTTTACAATTCCAGTAGTTTCTTGATACCCAAGTTATGAGAGGCCTTAGATCCATGGTTCCCAAAGTGGGGCACATGCCCCACAGGGGGGTAATTTGATTTTAAGGGGGCAATTTGAGAATGAGTTATTAACAATGAATGGCCTTTTAGACTTCCTCCACGTGAATAGGAGTTCACTTTTTGAATAATAAGAATTATATGTTACCGGGGGGGGGGGGTGGTGGTTCAGGATTTTAGAGATGCTTAGGTGGGGCATGGCCAAAAAAAGGTTGGAACCCCTGCCTTAGATGGAAGGCAACCACTAGCCACTACTTGTTTCAGGATGTGCAGTGCTGGATCCTTAGCACATTTCTCCATGATCAGGCATAATTTTACTTTTGACACTGGAAGGGAATTCATAGGCATACCCATATCTGGTTGCATTTCTGCCCTGAGAAGGACACTGTATCCTGATGACCTAATAGGCACTGAGTGAATCTAGGTTTCCCTGAGCTATGCTGAAAAATATGTTCAGCTGTGCATTTCCCTCACTCCTTTTAGAACTTACCTCAGAACAGAAATGAGTAATTATTTTTTTGCAGATAATCCATGAGACAGAGAGTACCTTCAAATAGGAGTTAAATGTTTAGACTTTTAACGTAGGCTTGAACAGCTAAAATGCAAAAAGATAACAGATCGATATCCTTCAGGATTTTCTACTCATGTTTTCCATGTGAGCAAAACAAAGAGGAGGGAATGTGTTTTGGAATATGGAATTTTGAAAGTAGAGGTTCAGAGCCTTTAATAATTATGATTAATTATCTGCTACTTGGTCTTATCCATGTGTCCTATACTAAATCAAGTGCGTTGAATCCTAATCTGAAGTCTGATTCTGCCTAGGACATCAGAATCTTAAGTGAGCAAATCTCACCCTCTTGGTTAGGTTCTTGTGTTGATCACACAGGGTATATTTACCACAAATGTAGCAAACATTGCCTGGTTTATTAACACAGCTGCGCCTATTCATCTTTAGCTCAAAACAGACTCACTATGGCCTAGCTGTACTATCCAATAAGATGGTTTCGCACTAGAGACAAGCCCTTGGTCCATCTCACCTTATATGCCTATTTCTGATGTCAGCTCACTGACTTGCCCAAACATGCCTGGCCGCTGCTGGAACATGCATGCCACCAGGGGATGTGATTCAGCTGAGGCAGTAATAGGCACAGTGGTAGCTGCAACTGTTATAATTTCCCATGTAAAAATGCATTACCCAATACCATTTGAACAGCTATAGCATGCCTATAACTTAAAATCTGTATGTGTTAGGCAAATTCTGAGTTCAAATTTGGAATTAGCACACTCAGTATCATGGAAATCACATATGTTATTCCCATGATACTGAGTGTGTTAGGCAAATTCTGAGTTCAAATTTGGAATTAGCACACTCAGTATCATGGAAATCACATATGTTATTCCCAGTAGCAAAATCGTTGTTGTGTAGTGTAATGGGTCATGTTAAAATAAAGGTACAGTATATAGAGTTATATATATTGGGTACTCACTCCCTCTCTTTCAGATCCTACCTCATCTCTACCAGCACACTACAAATGGCAGGTATTCTGGCCACTTATTTGAATGCTGATTTTAGTTTTCAGTTTTGTCCCTTTCCCTCCCAAGTTTGAGGTACGATTTCCATCTTTCAGAACTACGTAAAAGGCATCACTTGTATGCACACTGAATGGAAATATTATTTAGCAATGTAAAAACAACAAAAGAATCCAGTTTTGAAAAATTTAGGATGTGTTCTGGCAAATTTAGAAAGTGGGGCAGATGGGTTTCAGAAAACCCAACTAGACAATATAGTCGGTGCTCACTGGGAACTGCTACCTTAAGTGATAAACAATGTCTATCTATCATAGCACTTGTTTTCCCAACCTCTGCATCTTACATTCAGTGAGCTTTGTTTTGTGCTTTGTCACTGGAAGATAAACACAGTCTTAATTTTAAAATCCAATTGTCTTATTGAGAAATTAATTTTTGGAGGGAAATTGAGAAAATATACATTTTCCTTATTGTTTAGATTAGCCCCTTCACACATATAGAATTGGGGAACTTGAAATGAGCCTCTTAAAGAATGTGAGCACATTCTGGCATCCCCTGGGCAACAATAATGTCTGTTGGCTGATCCTTCCACTCCGGAATCTTCAATGTGAAGTTCTACAAACGCCATTGGAAGACTTTGTCTATATGATTTTGACTTTGACAATGGCCAGCATAGAGGGCTTGTCAGTGATCATAATCTATTAATACAGAAAGCTTGTCAATATCTATAGAAGAGATAATAATGTATCAGCTGTGTCAGATACATGACTGTATTCAAGAAACACAAAGACAACTTCCAGCTAGACTCCAAGCTGAGACTTATTGTTGAGAGACTTCCATAGATAATATGGAAATGCTATACTACACTAGCCATGCCTGACCTCCAAATATCATCTACTACTGTCACAGAACAGAATATTGAGATAACAGTGGAACTAATTAATTGCATATTATTCTCAGATTATAAGCTACCTAATGCTACCTTATACTAAAATGGGTGGAAACACTCTGTCTAATTGTTATTCACAATAGGAAACTCCCCCCAACTTTCAGTAGCAGAAGATGGCAATGTGACTTTCACTCATATGTATATATTTGCAAGTACAGTGGTACCTCGCTTAAAGAGCATAATGCGTTCCACGGGATTGTTCTTTAAGCAAGTTTGCTCTTTAAGCGAAACACCATTGTAAGTGGCCAATTGTGACTTCTGGCGGGGGGATTGAGAACCCTGATTTAGTTGTTAAGCAAGTTTTTGGTTGGTTTTAGTTGTTAAGCGATGCGACCATTCAGAGAAAATTCTGCTCATTAAGCGAGTTAGTCTCTAAGCGAGGCGCTCTTTATGAGAGATTTTACTGTGTATATAAAATTAACATGAAATTGTACCAAACATTTGCCCAGTCCCAGAAGCCTATAAGACGTTTATGAAACTGTCCCAAATGTCTATACCTCACACATGTAGAACCAATTATCTCTAAGGCGTAACATTGGAAATAATCATCTAAACGAATAATTATTTTTCATTATTTTAATCAAATCCCTTGAGTGTAGAAATCATTTTGGCTGGGCAGCAATTAATTTCTTTTGACTTAGAAACTGAAAGAAATAATTGGATAAAACTCATGGAACAAATAAATATGTTAAGAAACAATCAAAAGGCCTAGATATTGTTAAAGTGGCTTATCAAGGACCCAGGTAAAGAAACTACTCATGCAAACATTTTAGCAAATCAAATAGCCTATTAACTTCTCATTAATGGGAAAAGTCAGGACTTAATCTTGAAAGAAGCAAGTAACTTGAGACCAATGACCTTACAAAACCAGTCAGCTTAAGCAAATTGGAAAAGCTATTTGTATCTGCAAAAATGCAATGGAACAAGGCTAGGTGACATCAGCACAGAACATATAAAACATTTTGTTACAGCAGCAAAACAAGTGGCTCCTTAATTTCTTTAATATTTGTCATGACTATCTTCTGAAATTTTTGAGAAAAAATCACAAGTGATTGCTATTTTGAGACCTGGTAAAGAGCCAACAGGCATCAAAACTTTGAGTCAATCTTACTACTTTATCATCTTTTTAAAGTCCAGGAAAGAATTATGCTTAACCATCTGATGGAGGTAGTAGAGCCACTCCTCATTCTACTATAAGTTGACTTTACAGCTGGGAAGAATTGTATAGCAGAAATCCTATATTTAATTCAACATATAGAGGTTGGCTTTAAAACTAGTAAGATGATGAAGATAACCTTTGCTGAATTCTTGGCCACTTATGACACTGTTCCTCATTAAATACTATTATAAAATATAAGCTAACTAAAGTAATAGGAGCCCTTTGGCAAAATCACAAATTTGTGTTCATTTTATCAAGAACAGCACAGCTGCCAGAGGACTCAAAAGAATGGTTTACACCATGGCAATGCATTGACTCATGTTTTGTTTAATAACTATACCTATGACTAAACAAATGTTAAGCCCATGAATGGAAACAGTATCAATGAGTTACTTTTTGCAGATGTATACCTTACATATCATAATAGAGGGAACAAATATAAAACAAGTAACAGAGTTCAAATATCTAGGAACAACATTTACTGAAGATGGTAAAATGGACAAAGAGCTTAACATAAGGTATAGTAAGGTAAACCAAATATTTGGACAGTTAACTCCGTTCTTACAATAGGCAGTGGTGACAAGCACAAAGAAACAGCTCATGCAAAGCATAGTCATTCCCACTTTAGGCTACCAGTGCAAACATAGACAAAACAAAACATAAACAAAAGTTGGTCACCACAGAAATAAGATGTATGAGGAAGACTGCTGGAGTGACTAAAAGGGATAAAATCAGACAAGATTATAAGGAAAAGAATTGGAATAGAATAGAACCAATTTTAAGTCACAACAAATAAAGTTGTTGGCTCATTTGGAGATAATGTTTTGGAATTCCGTACCATACAAGGCATATAGAAAAGAGGAGAAAGACAAAGAGCACAAGGCAGACCTAGAGAAAGATGGAGGAATAACATCAAAGACATATTACAATAACACCAAATAATGTCAGTGGAAGCCACTGGAAGAGCAAGAACCTTGTGTCTCCCTCAGCACTAGACGTGGTAAAAGAGGAAGTAAAGAAGTGTGCAAGATAATTTTCATATGATAGACTATCTTCTAATAGTTGCACTAAAAGAACATAGTATATATTATAATAGATGTCATGGTATGATTTATACCATGTGCTTTAGCCCCATCCATGATGGAGATTTCAATCTGGGGGAGACCCCTTTCTCACATACCAAAGGCATCGGTATGTGTAAACATTTTAGCCTCATGAGTTGGAAGAGATGGAGCCTAATGTGTGATGGACAAGTTATGCTGTAAGATCATTGGTTGGATTCTTTTAGAGTAATGGTAATGAGGGACCTTGAGGGAGGAAATAAAAGCCCAGAAGGTGGGGGCCAAGGAACATGCTCTCTTGGATCTGAACTGTAATAACATAGAAGCCTAAGCAGGAAGAAGGGCCAATGGGCTTTCCTTTTTCTTTATTTTGATATGCTTTCTGAACTTCTGCTGAACTTTATTCTGTACCTTACTTTGATTTCAATATGCTTTATAAATACCTGAAGACTGGAGTGTTTACTTGGCCGCACTATATCACCTACACAAATTTCATGAGTTCCCTTACTCACCACCTAGACCCAGGTCAGGAGTGAGAAGGCAATGTTGGAATAAAGTATCTTTTATATAAAAGCCGGTATGAGCTACTTCATCCAGGACCAAGTATTTAATACTGGCGACGAAGGTGGGATCCTGGAGGAAGTAGAAACTGTTTCGACTGCCACGTCCAGTGGGAGTAGTCCCGTTGTTCAGAGGTCACCGGTGCCAAGGGTGACCAGGGTAAGAATGGCAACGTTTGAGAAATTTGATCCGGCTGAAGCGGACTGGAATTCCTATATTTCAAGGTTTCAGTTTTATGCTACAGCAAACAAGCTGACGGAGGAGGATATTTTGAAAGCCACTTTTTTTAGCGTTTGTGGAAGAATGACCTACAAAGAGGCAAGAGCCCTCTTAGCACCTCAGGAGTTGTCTGCTGTATCGTTTGATGAGGTAAAACAGAGATTACAAGACCATTATGCGCCGCAGCTGTCCCTAATTGCCAGCAGGCACGTCTTTTACACACGGTTTCAAGCTCCGGATGAGTCAGTAACTTGTTTTATCACGGCCCTTTGAAATATTGCAAGAGACTGTAAGTTTAATGATTTAGAGGACATGTTAAGGGACCGTTTGGTCTGCAGGTTGAGGAACGAAACATTGCAGAGGCAGCTATTTGCAATTAAGGAACTCACGTTTGAAAGGGCATTAGAGGAAGCTTTGGCTTCGGAAACAGCAGACCAGTCCGTGAGAGAGGTGCAACGGCCAAATAGCCCAAGGCAGAGGGAGAGGGCGGTGGTTTGTCATGAGAGTGCAGCAGAGGAGACAGACTATAAAGAAGATGAGGTCAACCACACACAATGGAGTAACCAACAGGCGCCAGGCAAGAGACACGAATCCTGAATAATGGATGGTCAATTCATTGTATGCGGCAGTTGTGGAGGGGACCATGCACGAAGGGTTTGCAGGTTCCGAGAGGCCACTTGTTATAAGTGTGGAAAATTGGGCCATATTGCGCGAGTTTGCCATAACCGAGTTCCCGGAGGGGGAGCTGGAAAAGTGAAGCGGCATCAAACTGCCCTAATTCAGGAAAGTGGATACAACCAGGATTTTCTACAGGTGCAAGGTATTGATTCAAAGGAACCCAGGGACATAAGAGTGCAAGTACATATTGGGGGAGATCTTGTGAAATGTGTGTGGACACTGGGTCTCCCGTATCCATAATCTCTGAGAAGACTTGGCGGTCTTTGGGGTTATATAAGAATCCCCCCCTACGTGAACCCCCATTTGATCTCCGGGATTTTCAAAAGAACAAGATAATGGAGTGGGAACATTTGTAGTCCAGTTTAAGGACTAGAAAAAAAACTTGGACTTATGGGTTACCAAAGGGCCGTATACAGGTTTGTTAGGGATGGACTGGTTTAGACCATTGGGTATAGAGATCATGGGTATAAATCAGATGTCCGTTGAGAGTCTGATACTGGATTTCTCAGATATCTATAAAGAATTTGCGGAGGTTTTTGAGGGCACGCTGGGACAGTATAAAGGGCCACCGGTCTCTTTCCAATTAGATCCGGGGGTGCAACCACTTTGAATTAAGGCTTGTAGAGTCCCTTTTGCTCTTAAACCTAAGATTGATGAGGAATTAGACCATCTGATAGCTCAAGGAGTTTTGGAGCCAGTGTCCCAAGGAGTTTGGGAAACTCCCATTGTGATGGCCTTTAAACTCGATGGGTCAGTAAGGATATGTGGAGATTATACATGCACATTGAATAAGGCTTTACAGGATCATGCCTATCCAGTTCCTGTAATTAGTCATTTCCTAGCGACATTGGCTGGGGCAAAAGTTTTCAGTAAATTAGATCTAGCACAAGCTTACTAACAACTACCCATTGATGATGCAACAGCGGATGCCCAAATTATTGTAACACATAGGGGGGCATTTAGGGTAAAAAGGCTCCAGTTTGGGGTATGAGTAGCCCCTGGTATTTTTCAAAATTTGATGGATAACGTGCTGAAAGATATTCCAGGAGTAACACCATTTTTTGATGATATACTAATAGCAGCTCCCACACTGAGGAATTTGTTAGCCGCCTTAGAAGTACATTACAGCATTTTCAGAAGGCGGGTTTAAAGGTGAAACGAGAAAAATGTTTGTTGGGAGTATCGAGGATTAATTTTCTGGGGTTTGCTGTGGATGCTACAGGGATACATCCGACTGAGGAAAAGACTAGGGCTATTTGTGAAGCTCCTACACCTTCATCTAAAGTAGAATTGCAGGCGTTTTTAGGACTTTTAAATTTTCATCATATGTTTTTGCCACATAAGGCTGCGATAGCAGAACCTTTACATAGACTGTTAAAGAAAAAGGCTAAGTGGGTTTGGGGCCCACAACAGGATTTAGTGTTTCAAGGAGTCAAGGACCTGTTAGTGTGAAACAAAGTACTTGCCCATTTTGATGCATCATTACCCCTAATTTTGGCCTGTGATGCCTCCTGTATGGAGTTGGGGCGGTTTTGGGACATCAACTTCCAGATGGGAGGGAGGTCCTGATTGCATATTTTTCACAAACGTTATCTCCATTGGAAAGAAATTATGCACAAATTGACAAAGAGGGGCTTGCTATTGTAAAAGGGGTTAAGAAATTTCATGACAATGTATATGGGCGACCATTTACAATTTTGACGGACCATAAGCCCCTATTGGATATATTTGCCCCGGACCGTCAAACACTGCAGATGCTGTCCCCCGGGTCTTATGATGGTCAATTTTTTTGGCGGGGTACCAGTATTCCCTTAAATATCGACCGGAGAAGGCTATGGGGCATGCAGATGACCTTAGCAGGATACCACTACAGGAGAATGGGCCTGATCTGGCACAAGCTTATAGTATTCTTTATATGGAAGAGCTGCCGGAACCCCCCTCAAAGTACAGGACATTGCCAAAGGAACAGGAAAGGATTGTATCCTTTCCCGGGTTTTGGATTGGGTATGGAGTGGATGGCCAGGAGAAAAGGTGGGGCCCGAATTTAATAGTTTTACATCAAAGAGAGATGAGTTGTTGGCCCATAAAGGGTGCCTGTTGTGGGGAAATAGGGTCGTGGTCCCCATTTCGTTAAGGAAGCGAGTGTTGGAAGCTTTGCATGAAGCTCATCCCGGGGTAGTACGGATGAAGGCCCTGGCAAGGAGTTATGTATGGTGGCCAGGAATTGATGGAGAAATTGAGGAATGGGTACAGGGGTGTCTACCATGCCAAGAGTCATGACCAAGTCCTCCTAAAGTTCCGGGAATGACTTGGGAAGATACCAGGAAGCTGTGGTCCCGATTACATATAGATTTTGCGGGGCCAGTTGAAGGACAGTTTTTCTTGGTGGTGGTAGATTCACATTCTAAATGGCTGGAGGTGGTGCCAGTTCAAACTACATCAGCAGCTACCACTATGAGGGCATTGCGTAAGTTATTTGCCACTTTTGGACTTCTGGATACGGTAGTCTCAGATAACAGAACAGCCTTTACTTCAAAGGAATTTCAAGGATTCCTGGTACAATACGGGATTCGCCATATTCGTTCGGCCCCTTTTCATCCAGCCACAAATGGCCAGGCCGAAAGAATGGTACGTACTACAAAGGAAACCCATAAGAAATTTGGAGAAGGGGATTGGCATTATAAGTTGGCAAAGTTTTTGATAGCACAGCATACTACACCATGCTTGGCGATGGGCCGGAGCCCAGCAGAATTATTGATGGGGTGTAAATTGACTACTCTTATTAGATAGGATCCATCTGGATCATGCTATTGATATGGGACCAGGGATTGAAAGTAGAGTGGTTCCAAGAGGTTTTTCCCCAGGAAATCGGGTATATGCCAGAAATTACGGGAGCGGCCCTATATGGGTCCCTGGAATAGTGGAAAGGATCAAAGGCCCAGCCTCTTATGAGGTTTCCACAGAACAGGGATTACTTTGGAAAAGGCATATAGATCAGCTTCGGCGAAGGAAGGATCAGGGGAAGGACGGCTCTTTGGGGGAGGAGGAGTTATTAGAGAAGGAATCAAAAGATCCCAGTAGTATTAATGAGTTCAGGACACCCGAAACATTAGAGAGTCTGGGGGCTGAACAAAGAGAGGCTCAAGGGGCTACTCCATTGCCACCAATATCACCTAACCCAGAGGTTTTGGAGAGTCCGGTAGTCATGCAAGCAGAATCCCAGGGGGCCACCATTTTCGCATCAAGGGGTACCTCTTTTCCATTAGAGAGTTCGATACAAATGGAACCAGCTTCACCCCAGGTCCAGGAACCAAACTTGGGGTCAGGACGGGGGCAGAGAGAATGCCGGAGACCAGGCTGTTTGAAAGACTATTTCTTGGGGAACATCGAGACTTAGTGGGGAGGAGTGTTATATATTAGTAGTTGGTAGTACCTCTGGATCTTGACCCTTACCTTGTTAGGTCCATAGGAGTGTAATGTGTAAGGGGTTACTGTTGCCTTAAGGCAGCTTGAGATACCATAATGGGGATCTGGTGGTGCGGGCATCTTAGAAGTTTCATGACACTATCAGCTGCTACCTCTCTCCATATGTCATTGAGTGCAATGACTGTTAAGTAATTGATTTTACTGACAGGGGTTGGCTTATGGCATTTAGTGATGATTCTACAGGTTTTATTTCAATCTGTGGGTTGAACTATGCAACACTAGGCTGGTATGTTCATGTGCAGAAAACACAGGGCCAAGGCTGTAGTTCTTAGTATTACTGGTTTTAAACAACTTGCAAAAGATATTGCTCCTGGTGGAGCAGCTGGGAATGAAGGATTTTGTTGTTGTTCAGTTGAGCAGTTGAGTCCGATCCTTTGTGACCCCATGGACTGCCACACACCAGATTCCTTGTCATCTGCCATCCTTCGTAGTCCACCCAGATCTATGCCCACCATGTCAATTATGGATACAAAGCATATACACCAGTGTTTCCCAACCTTTGGTTTTTGGACTTCAATTGCCAGAAGCCTAAGTCAATTCCCCAAAGCACTGATCACCCAATGTACTGACTTAGGCTTCTGGAAATTGAAGCCCCCCCCCTGTGGGACATGGGCCCCATGTTGGGAATCACTGATCTACATCAATCGTATATGCACTCTTAAGCTACCACTCTGCCCCTCCTAGATTAAAATGAAAAGTAAAGAATATTTGCAGAATATTTCAATCTTGAAGGAACAGCACAGAATGGCAGGAGTACAGTGGTGAAAGAAAGTACTACTCGTTTTTTTAAAATGAATGGAACTCCAGGAAAATTTAGTCCTTGGTAACACAGAGGATTGTGTTACTTGGAAGTCCTTAATAGACTACTGAGTAGAGTTGGCAGAACCAAAGTGATAGTCATGAAACAATCCTTTGTGAGTGTGGAGAGAATCAGGCCACTTCACACCTATGTTAGTGTACATGGTGTCCCTCAATATATACTATGAAAGACTTGATGGTACCCATAGGTGTGCTGGGCACCATGGGAGGGTGCATGACAGGGGCGAGTGGCGGTGACCAAGGGACAGGGGAGAAGGCTGCCCGTGGGAACCTCTTGGTCGCCTCTCCTCGCTTGCTCCGCCCAGCGCATGGCACTTTAGAATAAACCATTGCTCCAAGCTGAAGGAGGGAGTTCTGAGCAATGGCTTAATCTAAATTGCAGTGCACCAGTTGAATAAAATAATAATAAAATTATTATTTGCACCCCTGGGCGCCAGAGGCAAGGGTTCACCGGGATGACTCCCCCTGTTCCGGTGGCCCAGCCTATGCCTGATGGTACCTGCTCCAAATGAGCAATATCTCTTAATTGTACTGTGGTGCTTCTGATTTAGAACAGTCTGCCGGTGCTCACTGCTACAAGTTGGCAGAGTTTGGGGATCCGTTCTGAAACAGAGGTTGCATACTTCTGAACAAAAGATGGTAAATGAACCTCCAGGGTGGCCCCATTATCCAAATGATATCTGTATACATCTGAGATCTCTGAATTAGATTCTAATAAAAGTGATATAATTTTTAAAAGAGTTCTGATTGCAAGATTACTTTTTTCTGGCTGGCAGATTTCCTTTAAAAAAATAGGAAAGAATGCTGTTTGGGAAGCTGCATGGGAAGTTTTACAAGTACAATCACATAAGAGTATCTTTACTGACATTTATAGCAGCATAGCAGTGCAGATAGCATGCCAAAACCATTAGCCTAAAAAGCATATCCATACATGAACTTCCTTATCTTCTGCTGTACACCAATCCGGTTATATGCAAAGTATATCCATATGCCTCTCCAAGCACAGACACACTGGCTTCAGGCTTGTCATGTTACTCCAGTGGTGCCATAACTTTCCAGGAGTATTGCAGATGAACCCAAGAGCAAGAATATTGATTACAAAGAGCTCAATTTTACAAGCTACTTGCAGCTTTCCATCTGGACATATTCATTGCCTTCTACACACAGAAAAAAATCCATTGAAGTTCTGCCTTCGTAAATTGTATGTTTCTAAATTTAATTGCTTTCTCTGGAGCAATTTTATCCATACTTATCAGAACTCAGAGGCACTCTGCCCCCACCCCAGAAATAAAATTTAAAACTTATTTTCTCATTCATCCATAAAAGATTATATTTAACTGCAGAGGCTGAACCTAGTACAGTAATACCTTGCATAACGAACGCAACGCATAATGAATGATTCACATAATGATGCATTTGTCATGCAAGGGAGATACTCTGGAAAATGAAAAAAATGTTTGTTATTCGTTTTTTTTAATGGGAACGCCAGATAATGAACATTTGTTCATTATCCAGAGTATTTCCCATTCGCTTCGGATAATGCTAAAAATCGCATAGCGAAGAGCTCCATGGAACGGAGTTTTTTCATTATGCGAGGTATTACTGTAACATAAAGTTACATCACATATGTCTCATATGTCATCAGCCTTGTCTATATTTGGGTCATTAACACACACACACAAACACCCAATTTCTTGGGCTACCTTGGGATTCCATTTGTCCTTGGGAAATCTTTAGGCTAGGGGTCCTCAAACTTTTAAAGCTGTGGGGTGGTTTACGGTCCCTCAGACTGTTGAGGTGCTGCCGAGGCTGCCACCTCCTTCCTCTGCTTGACTTGGTGCGACCCTGCTGGTGCTCTGTAGCAGGGCAGTTCACGGTCCCTCAGACTGTTGAGGGGTTTCCACCACTTCCACCATCACCGCTGCCACCATCACACACACCTGCCTTGCTTGCCCAGGGACGAGGGAGGGAGGAGACAAGGTTGTAGCGACCTGGATTATTTGATGCCGTGGGCCATATCTGGCCTGTGGGCCATAGTTTGATGACTCCTGCTTTAGGCAGAGCAGGACTGGGCAGTCTGTCCTGAAATCCGAATTATCTCAAGGTGGGACTTGTGGCTATTTTTGGAAACTTATGACTTCTCTCCATCATATTGTCCTTAAAGGCTTCCCCAGAGCCAAATGGAACCTAGGAACCTGGGGAGGAGGGATAGAAAATAATTAATTAACAAAATAGGGAGCACTGATGATATCATCAGACTTACATGGTATATACAGCACTTACATTACAGAATTTCAGCTAGTTTGACTTAATAAGAATCTGCCTCCTTCAGATCAGCATAGGGGGTTTGGCTAAGATGGCCGCTGTGTAACACCTAGTTTCGGACGCTCGCGCTCAACAAAGTGGTGAACGATGTGAAGGAGCGGAATAGAAAAATTTTCAAGTGGTAAAGCTTAAAGTTAAGATCCTTGCCTGTCTCCTTGGAAAGTTTGCTGAGCTTTTGAAGCTGGATGATCGAAGTTCGGGAGGTTTTTCTGGGCGGTTGAGCTGTGACGGCAGTCGGGGCTTTTCCGCTGGAGAGCCGAGGAACGGGATCAGCGAGAGTGAGGAGAAGGCTTTGGAACTGGTTTTGGAAGTGGCAAGAAGCGGCTGGAGTGAAGGCAATTTGTGTGTAAGTGCCTGAAGGGAGCTACATTCTTAGCTATAAGCTATAAAACCGGCTGAGTTTTTCAGAAGAAAAAGAAGGGGGGGAAGAGCTGGAGGTACTGTAATGGCGACGGTCAGGGAAAACGAAAGTGATCGTGTATAGACTGTGGTTTTTTTTTCTACATACCAGAGGACCGCGCCACATTCTGAAATCAATAAGGTGGATTAATTTTCCTTTTTCTTTTTTTCCACCTCCTCTCTGGACTGGAAAAGAGTAGAAGCTGTGGGAGTTTGTTTTTTTTTCTTTCTCTTCTCTTCTCCCTAAGCTGCCTGCTCATTTAGGGAAGAGGGGGAAGAGGGGGGGCCTCTTCTCACTTCAAAGTTAAGGCACTCGCTGGAAAAGGGTGCTTTGATTATCCACTTCAAAGGAAAGATTATGTGGCTTTGATTGAAGGGTTCCATCACTGTGTGGATTACAAATAGCTGCTCAACTTCTCACCTTAACCCCTTGGTGGCTGGATTTTTCTTTCCTTCTGAGCTCCCCCCCCCCTCAGCAACCTGATTAACTGTTTTTCTGAAGCCTTTTTGCTGTGGTTGGAAGACGTCATTTGACTGCTGGCTTTGTGGGAAAGGATTATTTGTGGTTAACAATTTTTACTTTTAAACTGCCTGTTTGGAGAGCTGTTTTCTTCTGTTTTCCTTTGTTTCATTGTTGTGGATTACAGTAAATTTTGGATCTTCTGCTGACATAAGAACTTGCCGGTTGTATTGGTGGAACCTATGGCTGCAGTGTAGTAAGCCTTACTGTATTGGAATTGTTACAGCGATCTGCAACATTGGGTTTGAAATATATTACATCACTATGGATAAAGGTACGAGAGCGAAAGCAAAAGAAGAAGAACAGGTTGTAAAACCTAAGAAGATTGAAAAAGCACCAATGGATGAATCTGTTCAGCCAACAGCTCTGCCCACAGTGTCATTGGACCAGACTCAAATTATGGTGGAAATTGGCAAGTTGTCGCAAAAAATGGAGAAAAATGAGGCTTCAAGGGTGAAAGATAAAAATGAAATGTTTAAAAGGCAAGAAAAGATGATGTCAACACTGACAGATTATACCAAAAAGGTGGACTTAAGTTTGAATAAATTTGAGGGAATGTTGAAAGTGGTTCAAATCGAGGTGGATGCGGTAAAGAAGGAAGTAAAAGGGACTCAGGAGGTGGTGCGGGACAGTAAGTTAAAACTGCAGGAACAAGAAATGAGGATAGATGCTGTCGAAGATATGATGAGAAAGCAGAACATTTTGATCCGTCAGGTACCGGAACGCACTCCGGATCTGTTAAGAGAGAGGGTGGTTCAGTGGTTAAATGGTTTAAAAATGGGGAAGGAATTTGTTCAAGAGGATTTAGGAAGTGTATTCCGGGTGGGTCCAAGAAGAGGGAGAGTGGCTCAAAGAAATGTGTTGGTTAAATTTGCAAATTGGGCAGATAAATTAAAAGTAATGGCTCATCTGAAAAGTGTTGGTTCAGACGCGTTGAAATTTGATGGCTCAGATGTAGAAGTCTACAATGATATTTCACTAAAAGAAAGAACATGGAGATATAAGATGAGGCCTGTTACTAAATTATTGATGGGTAAAAATATAAGGTATAATTGGAGATTTCCACAACAATTGCGCTTTTTCTATGATAAAAGAATGCAAGTTATTGATGAAGGCACTAATCCATTGGAATACCTGAGTTTGTTGGGATTGGTACAAGTAGATTCGGAAGAATGGAAAAATCTTAAGAAGGAAATGATGGATTCTGGAGCTTTGGGGAGGGAATATGGGAGGGAGGAGCCCGGTGGGGCAACAGGTGGAACACCACAACGAGGGGAGGAGGAGGAGGAGCCGTCCTTGATTATGATGGAGGAGGAGATAGGTAAGGAAGGATGAGCATTAGATAGTAGTAATCTTAAATATCTAATAGAGGTAGAATGGGTAAGTAGCGCATAGCGCCGGCAGTAGGGCGCATCTTGCAGGTCCCCCCTCTCCCCTCTTTGGTTGACAGAGGCGACTTTTCGTTGGAAGGTGGGGAGAGTGAAAAATGTGTGTTTTATGTAGTGGGTATGGTGAAGGGTTTTTGGTGGCACGCCCGATGGAGAGTTTAAAGTTGGGAGAAGAATTTGGTTATGGATAGTATTAAAATAATATCGTGGAATGTGAAAGGTACAGGCTCTGTTCTTAAGAGACGGAGGGTGGAATCGGCGTTGAAAAAAGATAGACCAGATATTTTATTTTTACAGGAAACACATCAGAAATCAAAAGATACGAATAAACTTTATCTGGGTTGGATGCAACACTATGAGATGGCGTTTGGAACATCTAAAGCAAGAGGGGTGGCAACTATGATTTCTAGGAAGTTAGGATTTGAAATCACAAAAAAGATTGCTGATCAAGAGGGTAGGTATCTGTTGTTAAGAGGAAAATTGGAGGATGAGGAAATATTGTTGGTAAATATTTATGCTCCGAATGACCACCAAGTAGTGTTTCTTGAAAAAATTCGGAAAATAGTGGAGGGGGGAAATGTTGCAAAAATTATTGTGGCTGGTGATTTTAATTTGATCAGGTCAGGAATGGATTGCACAAACATAGCTAGAAGTGGAATGGGAGTGAAAGGGAAGGCGTTGGACAAATGGATGAAAGTTATGGGTTTGAAGGATTCGTGGAGAGAGTTCAAAGGCTTGGAAAGGGCATATTCCTTTTTTTCGCATGTACATGGGACCTACTCGAGAATAGATTATGTTTTTCTGTCGGAAAACTTAATTGGGGATATAGAAAGTACGGAAATTGGGATTATTAAGGAATCGGATCATGCTAAAGTATATTTGGAATTGAAAGCACCAAAAAATATTCAAAGAGTTAGAAATTGGAGGTACGATCCTAATTTGTTCAAAGATCAGAAAAGCAAAGAGGCAATTATGGAAAGTTGGAAAGAAAGTTGGCAATGGAATGATAACAATGAGGTTGATTTTAACATTGTATGGGATACCATGAAGTCAGTTTTTAGGGGGGAAAGCATAAAAGTGGCAAGTCTCAAATATAAAAGGTATAAAGCAGAACACATAGAAAAAGAAAGGGAAATAAAACAATTACAGGAAGAACACGTAAAGAGTAAAGATAAAAAAATTCTCTTGAAACTACAAGGACTCAAGGCAGAAGTAATGGGTAAAGATATTGATAAAGTTAAACGAGATTTGATTTATTTAAATAGAGAATATTTTGAATTTAGTAATAAGAACTCAAAGCTATTAGCAAGAGCAGCTAAGGTTAAAAGGGAAAAAAGAGAAATTGGGGTGTTAGTTGACAGGCAAGGTTCAAGGTGTAATAAGAATAGCGATAAATGTAAAATAGTTAGGGAATTTTACCAGGTGTTATATGCAGAAAAAGAAATAGATAGGGAAAAGCTTAAAAGGATATTGGAGAGGCAGTTAGGGAATGGGATAAAGCAAGAGCATAGGGAGAAAATGGAGGAAAAGATAACTGATAAAGAGGTTAAGGGGGTAATAAGCGGATTGAAGATAGGGAAAGCCCCGGGGGATGATGGATTATCAACAGAGTTTTACAAAGAATTTAAAGAGGTGGTGGTCCCGAAATTGGTGAAGTTATATAATTATATACTAGATGGAGGATCAATCCCGACTTCATGGTATAACACTACAATTGTTCTTTTGCCAAAACCTGGTAAGAATTTGGAAAGAGTGGATTCGTACAGACCAATTTCGCTTATAAACCAAGATGCGAAGATCTTCACGGCAATATTGGCTAACCGTTTAAATAGTTTTATGGGGGAATATATAAATGTTGATCAAGTTGGGTTTCTAAAAGGACGACACATGGCGGATTTGACTAGAAGGGTATTAGATTTAATAGACAGTGTAAATCAAACAAAGGAAAAAGTGGGATTACTATCATTGGATATTTTTAAGGCATTTGATTCATTGCAGTGGTCTTCAATTAAGGAAATAGTTAGAAAATATGGGTTTGGAGATAAATTTAACAGGGTTATAGATTTACTATATCAAAAAGGAAATGCCAGGGTTAGAGTAAACGAGGAGCTCACGGATGTGGTAAAGCTAGAGGCAGGTACTAGGCAGGGTTGCCCATTATCTCCTATTTTGTTTATAATGGCAATGGAGATTTTAGCTAAAAGTATAAGGGAGGATTCAAATATAGAAGGGATTATGGGTAATAAAGTGAGCATGTATGCTGATGATACATTGCTTATGGTGAAGCACCCGGAACAGGTAATGGACAGGATTAAAGATCATCTACAAGTATTTCAAGCTATAACAGGATTAAAGATAAACTGGGATAAATCTGAATTGATGTTGTGTAATTTGAAATTGAGCGAGATGGGTAGGACGGTGTCGACACTTAATATACAAATCAAAGATAAGTTGAAGTATTTAGGGATAATTATTTCAAACAAATTAGAAGAACTTAAACGATTGAATTATGACAGCTTGAGAATTGAATTTAGGAATAAAATACGAGAACTTCAGAAGTTAAAGCTGTCATGGTTTGGAAGGATTGCTATGTGTAAAATGATACTGTTACCAAAGATTAACTTTTTATTTGATACGCTCGCGATCCATTTAAAAGAGAAAGAAATCAATGAGTTTCAAAAAATGTTTAATGACTTTTGTAATGGAGGAAAAAAATCTAGGCTTCCAAAGAAACTATGGTATTTGTCTCAGAAAAAAGGGGGGTTTGGTATGCCAAACCTCTTAGTATATTACCGAGCATTTCAAGTCAAGAATGTTGTGAAGATCTTGGCAAGAGAAAAGGTAATTTGGGAACAATTGGAAATGAAAGAATACAGAAATATTGGAAACTTGAATTTTCTGGGAATGAAGGATAAGGCGAAAAGGTCAAATAATACTATGATGAAAGGTCTCATGGAGGTGTGGAAGAAGGTAAAAAAAGATATGGTTCCGAATCTCTCCCCAATCTTGGAATTGACTGATATGATGTGTTTCCCAATAAAATTAGACAAAGAAAAAATAGAAATATTGGATAAAAATGGGACGTTGTTATTGAAGGATTGGTTAAAAGCATGTGATGTTGATGCCGAGCGGAAAAAAATGTTTGAGATATTAAATTTGAATTGGTTTCAGAAGTTAAAGGTGGACAATTGGAATAAAAAATATAAAAGAGAACTAGGATCAGATAGAGTACTTACGGAATTTGAGGAATTGGTAAGGAAGATTAGAAAGGGCGAAAGTAGTATTAAGGGTCTTGTAAGTAAGCTTTATAATATATTGAATAGAGGTGCAGATCCACAGGAGGATTTGAAACGGAAGTGGGAACAAAATTTGAATATAAAAATTGGGGAGACTGAATGGAAAAATAAATGGAAAAAGAGAATTATGAGAACAATGTCTGTAAGAATTAAAGAACATAACTTCAAGATGTTGTGGCAATGGTACCTGACACCATTAAGACTTTACCAGATGGATAATAAAAGAGATAAGTTATGTTGGAAATGTAAAGAATTTGATGGAACATATGAACATATGTGGTGGAGTTGTAAAAAAATAAGGGATTTTTGGGGAAGAATAGAAAATGAATTTGCTGAAATATTGGGTAAAAGTGTTAAGTTGGTGTCGGGTACTATTCTTTTAACGAATGTGGAAGATCTGGGTTTAAACAAGGAGGAAAAAGAACTACTGGAAATTGTACTGACAACGGGTAGACAATGTATAGCCAGAAATTGGAAAAACGATGTAGACATTCAGGTTGGAGAATGGTATAAAGAAATGTGGAGTTTAGCATTGAACGATAAATTGACATGGGAGATTAAAGTCAAAAGAGATAATTTAAAAGAGAATAGATTCTGGAATATATGGAAACCGTTCGTGGATCACTCTATTATGGCAGGTGATAGTTCAGGACCAGTACCATCTCAAAGAAGTTTCTGGACTTGAGTAAAAAATAAACTCTCCGGGCATTGTATATATTCACAGGGTGTTTTTTTTTTAATTGGTTAAAAAGATTATTGGTAGTACAGAAAGTTTCTTTCTATTATTTTGGATTTTGAAATAAAGGTTCTTAATATTTGGTGGTTAAATAGTAGTTAATGAATATAGATATTGTATGTGCTAGCATATAGTAATGTTTGTTAGTATGATATTATGGACTTGTTAGTGTAATGTACTGTTAATGTATTGTTAATGTTTTCTTTTCTTTTTCTGTATGTTTATTAAAGATTTAATAAAAAAAATTATAAAAAAAAAGATCAGCATAGGGTGGCAAGTGACAGATCAGGGAGAGAGAGAGAATTGAGGATGATGTAGTCTTGCATATAACTGCATATATTTCTGTATGTCTGGTTACAAAAGTAGACATTGTTTTTATAATATACTCTAAAGATAATTATACTACAACTCCTCTGATTGGGAACAGCTGTGATCAGACGACCTGTAGGCTCTTGAATCTGCTGTGCAGATGCTTGCTTTGAATAGGCAACTTCAAGATCCATAATCTCTTCCTCAACTTATAATTATCAAATCTTTAAATCAGTTTTGAAATACATAGCCTTTCAAATACCGAAGACCTTTAAATAGAGAGTGGTCCTCTGTAGAAGAGGACACGTGACCATTCTAGACAAACCTACATCTTCTGGTTTTGCTGGAATCATGGAAATCAAATGTGACATGGGTGATCACATGTTCTGGAAGTTTTAACTTCTGTTCAAAGCAGCCTCTCCCCAATAGATATGTTGCAATTTGGAGTGGGGCACCAAGAGTGGAGGTGTTGGTGTTGGTTAGCTCTTCTCCCATATCTCCACTCTGATACACATGGCTTTTCTCCCCCCTCTTCCATTGCAACTAAGAGTTTAAGGGGAACATATTAGTCAATTCTTCTGCCTCTCTGCATCAGGGTGATTTAATGAGTCGCTGGGACTTCAGAGACTGATAGCATGCCCACTGTATTTACTGAATTGGAACGACACATGGTGAAGAAGACAAAATCCATTTTGAGAATATCAGCTGTTGGCAGAATAATATGGAGCAGTGGAAGCCTAAACTGCCACATCAGAGAATATCTATTGCCTATCTGCCGCTGCATTTTCCTTAGGTTCAAGTGGAACCTGTTTCCAGCAGGGCAGGAGCTGGCAGTAGACTTTTTTTTGGGGGGGGGCTATCAACCCCACCCACCATCTTCATAATAAGAACATTAAAGAACAATTACTGTTCTACACCAGGAGTTCTCAACCTTTTAAAGCTGAGGGCTGGCTCACACTCCCTCAGACAGCTTCAGGGGCCGGATGGCCATTTTGCCCTTCCTCCACCACATGGCACTTCCTGGTGTGGTGGAGGCGGTGGGGGCCACATGAAGTGGGGCTGTGGGCCTCAGGTTGAGAATCCCTGGTTTACACTATAGCCTACCCTTTCCTAGGCATGGAAAGGCTGCTAAAGGTAACTGGATGTAACTGATGCTCGGCTTTCACACACACAAAGAGTTGGTCCTGAAAACTTCTGTCTTTGCAGAAAAGTTTCGAGGAAAGGTAGAGGATTTACAAACATACCCCTCATTTTTAAAACATGTGCCTAGAGTCTTCTAGGGAATGATGTGGCATGTCTTTGGAAGAACTGTTCTGAGGAGTTAAGAACAGGAAGACTATCGTCATGATGATAGCCAATATCCAGAATGGATACGGCACATGAAGAAGAAGAAGAAGGCTGTGTCTGTGGTGATAAGCTCACAGCGCCAGGCATAACAAGCTAGATCCATTTGTTTCCTAGATAGCATGGGAGGAAAAGAGCTAAACGTTTATACAATTCTTAGTGCAGGCTTGTATATATGGAGGTCTGCTGGTAACTATTATGGGATAGACCTTGTGTGTGGAAACAACAGTTTAGTGCAGGGGTTCCCAACCTTTACAAGCTGGGGGCTGGTCCATGCTCTCTCAGTCAGCTTTGAGGGCCAGATGGCCATTTTGCCCTGCCTGCAATTTTGGGGTGGCAATTTTGTCCCAACAGCTTCAAAGAGGTGACGATTTTGTTTATTGAATGCCCTTGAAAGGGTGGGGGGCACATGAAATGGTGTCATGGGCCAGATACGGCCCACAGGCCTTTGGTTGGGAACCCCTGGTTTAGTGGATTCCATGAAGAACTGAAGCAATGTATGCACTCCAAAATGATCACTTAGGGAAGACAAAAGAAAACAGCACAAGGCCAAGCTCAATTATTCATCTGCCTTGGGTATTGTTCTCTCGTCTGCTTCTAGTTCAGGTTTACCACTTGCAAACACTGATGCTCTTTATTTCCAACACACCCTTCCTCTGGCCAAGCTAAGAGCCAAAGTCTGCTTTTTTATCAGGGAAAGAGAGCATAACTGTGTGAGAAGATAGCATTCGCACACGGCTGTTAATAAGAATGGCCTAAAGACATATGATCTGCTGGGAATTTCAAAGAGCAAAATGTTGCTGTGGGGGCTTTGAAGTTGTAATAATCATCCAGACACATAAAGAGGGGAGATGCTTGCAGTTCCATCGACTTAACGAGAAATGGATTTCTTTGGCTGGCAGCTACATCAAAGGTTCCTGTTTGCAATTTTCTTAAACAGATTAGAAGCAAGATGTGAGCGTATTATTGAGGAAGAGACTGTTAATATGTTTTGCTTTGTCCAGAAGGGGCACATGTTTCTTCATCTACTCTGTCTGCAAATGATTATGGCGAATCCTTTTGACAACTTGAAGCAAAACTCCACTTGCCTTTTGGTTTCAATGACATCAAATAAGAAGTGGTGCCTGATTGTGGAAGAGTTCTCTTTTTAAAGAGGGCTCTTGGTTAAGATCCAAATGAAAAGAAATGTCTTTCTCTTTGAATAAACGGAAACCTCCAAAATAATATCTTGCTGGACCATCAAATGCATCATGCACACCACATCTGATCCACAGACATGTGGAGCAAGAAATAAGCCACACTTATTCCTGACTCAGGGCACATAGTGTCAAGGGTCACCGAGTTCAGGGAGTCCCCCTCTAATCACACATCCACACTACCCCATTGTTCTTAGAGTGGATGAGACAAATATTATGACAGCTAGGGAACCTGCCTGGGTCTAATGCCTCCCAGCACTCTAGTCTGACCCAACTAAGCAGTGTTCCAGAGAATTCAAAAATCCACAAGGTTAGTCAATTAAACTCTTATTCCAATCCTGCAAGGTAGAACTTTCGTCACATCCAAAACAAAAACCCAAAGCTTTAAGTAGCTGGTCAAGACATGGAGTGGTTTTAGGTTCTATAAACCCTCTGAGCCAAACAATCTAACAAATAGATGGATAATTTTCAATATTTTTAAAATTATAGTAAAAAAGACAAAAAGGCCCCAAAGTTCCAAAAGTCTGTAAAGTTTTCAAAATGCTTCTAAGAGCAAAACTTTTAACATGTTTTTCCCCTGACTCTGGAGTTCGATTCTCAGGTACTGCATGGCGGAGTGAGCTCCAGTCCCTGCTCCAACTCCTACCAACCTAGCAGTTTGAAAGCAAGAAATTGCAAGTACTGTAGATAAATAGGGACCACTTTGGTAGGAAAGATTGTCCTTGCTCAAAAGCCAGTCGTATCTGACTCTAGGGTGCAGTGCTCATTGTCATTTACAGCCCAAGAGCCAGTGCTGTCTGTATTTGCAGACGTTTTCATGGTCATGTGGCAGGCATGATTAGATTGCCCATCCAGTCACATAGCCACACCCACAAAGTAGCACAATTGTTCGATAATGCCCACAGTGTGGTAGTAATTTTTTTTGGGAACCCACCACTGTATATGAGGTGTTCTGGTATTCCCTTCTCTTTAATTACTTTCCACAATTTATTGTGGTCCACACAGTCAAAGGCCTTAGTGTAGTCAATGAAACAGAAGTAAACTTGTTTCTGATATTCCTTTGTTTTCTCCATGATCCAATGTATGTTGGCAATTTGGTCTCTACTTCCTCTGCTATGGATCGCCCGCTTACGCAATTGGCATAAACTCTTCCCGGTGGGTCTGCTCGGCTGAGAAAACCTCCTTGAGAATCACCCGGACCCGTAGATTGGGGCCGGTGATTAATTCATAGTGTTACTAGCAGAGGTTGCCCGGCGTTGGCGGGCTGTTTTAAATGGTGTTAGAAAGTTTTTGTTGTTGTTGTTAATGTTTGTAAAGAAGAGGTTAGTCTATAATTGAAATTTTTAACATTTTTATTTATACAAATTTTTTTTGGTAGCCTGTTATAAACTGTGATGAATTTTGTTTGGTGTTTTGGTTTTGTGGATGAAAAAAAGAATAAAGGATGATATACTTTTCCCCAAAAAATTATTTAACCCAATATTTTTTAGTATGTATTTTTTTTAAATTGTTGTACCGTAGGTAATAATTTAAAAAATGTGAAAGTACATGTTTTTCACAATAAATGTTTTTAAACTGTGTATTGATGTTTTTGTTTTTTATTTGAGTAAAAATTCAGCACAAGATTTTTGAATAGTTTTTATTTTATTTTATTGACATCTGTTTTTGATTTGTGTAAAATTGTGATTTTGTGTTATTTGTTTTTATTTGTTTTTTCTCTTGGGCCCTTTTGTGTGGGGCTGTTGTGTCTTTTTGAATTTTTTTTACTATTGTGGGCAGCAAGTGGTGCTGGTAGGGGTTATCTTGTATTTTGAGTGTTTTTTCTCTCGTGGCCTCTGGGTGGAGCTTCTTCCAGTAAGTAGTCTCTTTCTTTATTCATTTCTTTTCCAGTCGTTGTGGTGTGAGGTCGTGTGGTGGTGTTGGCTATTTTTCTTTATTTGTGGTGGTGGTGGTGGTTGGGTTTTGTGGTGTTTGGCTGGGTGCTGGATGTGTTTGGAATGGTTTGTTGTTGTTTACTTTGTATTGTTTTTTGGTGTTATTTTTGGTTTTTTGTATTTTTAAATGTTTTTGATTGTTTGTTTTTGTGTTTTTTGGTGTCCTACGGGGGGGGGATCCCCTCTCTGCCATCTCCCCTGGCTCTGGAAGGCTTGGGGGGGACAGACCCCTTTTGTCCCCCCAAACCTTCCAGACTCATGGGACCCAGGAGAGGGTATCGAATCCAGGCCACCCTCTGATATTAAAAGGGAAATCTCAATTGTGGTTTCCCCTTTAATATCAGTGGGGGGGGTTGTGACCCCCCTCTCCGCTGGCTTCCTTGGGTTTGGGAGGGTTGGGTGGACAAAAGGGGTCTGTCTCCCCTACCCTTCCGGACCCAGGAGAGCCATCGGAGAGGGGGATCCCCCCCCAAACTCCATTTTTAAAGAGAAGTAACCGCTTGGTTTCTTCTCTTTAATATGGGGCGTGTGTGTGTGTGGGGAGGGGAATCCTCTCTCTGCCAGGTCCCCTGGGGTCAGGAGGGTTGGGGAGACAGACCCCTTTTGTCCCCCCCAAACCTTCCAGACTCATGGGACCCAGGAGAGGGGATCGAATCCAGGCCACCCTCTGATATTAAAAGGGAAATCTCAATTGTGGTTTCCCCTTTAATATCAGGGGGGGTTGTGATCCCCCTCTCCGCTGGCTTCCTTGGGTTTGGGAGGGTTGGGTGGAGAAAAGGCGTCTGTCGCCCCAACCCTTCTGGACCCAGGAGAGCAATCAGAGAGGGGGATTCCCCCCAAACTCCATTTTTAAAGAGAAGTAACCGCAGTTTCTTCTCTTTAATATGGGGCGTGTGTGTGTGTGTGGAGGGGAATCCCCTTTCTGCCAGGTCCCCTGGGGTCAGGAGGGTTGAGGAGACAGACTCCTTTGGTCCCCCCAACCCTCCCAACCCCAGGGGAGCCAGTAGAGAGGGGGAGCACAACCCCCCCAGTGATATTAAAGGGGAAACTCCGATTAGGAGCTTCAGGCGCTGTTGGGGAGGGGGGCTTTGGGTCCCGCGGCTTGGCAGACTTGCTCTCCCGGTGTTTTTGTTTGTTTTAATTTTTGCACACCGGCTTCCTCAGCATTCTGCACGCTCATGGTGCACAGGACGCTGGGGCTTGTAGTTATGAATTTGTGCTTTGTGTTTGTGCTGCGTTTTTTTAAAATGGTTTTCTTTTGATTGACTGCGGCGCATTTCTGAACGTTCCTTGCGCCATGCCATGTGAGAGCCTCTCAGCCTGATTGGCTCTGGCGTGGCACGGCGCAAGGAATGTTGGGAAATGAAGTTGTTTCCCTTTTTCGCGTTTGTGGGGCTGTTGCCCCACTGCCTGTTTTCTCAATCCTTTGTTGACCTGCGGACCCAGATTGGCCGTGTGCACGAAGGGTGAGTGCAGGCAAGTAGGGTGAGGCATAGCAACCTATAGCAAGTTCCAACGGTTAACCCTTGGTTTTGTAGGTTAAGATTCATTCACCATGGCTGAATCAACCTGGTCAGACGCAGGCTGGTCCCACAAGGTGGCGAACTCTGATAAGCCCACACAATAGCATGACTCATGCACTCCGACCTCCATGGGCCATTTCTGTGACCCAGGGGGCCATATCTGGCCCACCCCAACACTCTGCCTCTTCTGAAACCAGCTTGTACTTCTGGTAGTTCTCTCTCTGTGTGCTGCTGAAGCCTGTCCTGTATTATCTTGAGCATGACCATGCTAGCATGTGGGATAAGCACAATTGTTCGATAATTTGTGCATTCTTTGGCATTGCCCTTTTTGGGGATTGGAACATATACTGACCTTTTCCATTCCTGTGGCCATTGTTGTGTTTTCCAAATCTGCTGACAAATAGAATGCAATGCTTTAATTCCATCATCTTTTAGGGCTTTAAATAATTCATCTGGAATACCATCATCTCCACTAGCTTTGTTATTAGCAGTACTTTTTAGGGCTTTTCTGACTTCACTCTCCAGGATGTCCAGCTCCAGTTCAAAGCTCTCATCACTGTGATTGTCAGGGTTGTTGAGGTCCTTTTTGTAAAGTTCCTCTGTGTACCCTTTCCATCTTTTCTTAATCTTTTCTGTACCAGCTAAATCCCTGCCGTTTTTGTCATTTATCATGGTCATTTTTGCTTTAAATGTTCCCTTGGTTTCCCCAATTTTTTTAAAAAGCTCTCTAGTCATTCCCCTTCTGTTGTTTTCCTCTATTTCTTTGCACTGTTCATTGAAGAAGGTTTCCTTATCTCTCCTTGCTTTTCTCTGAAAATCTGTGTTTAATTGATTGACTTTTTCTCTTTTGCCTTTTCCTTTTGCGTTCCTTCTTTTCTCCACTAGTTTGATTCCCACTGTGTCTCCAGGAAAAAGCACCAACCTGTATGGTCATAGGCAAGTTACATAGTCCCAGGTGCCTGTGTATCTTAACCTATAAAACCAAGCGTTAACCATTGGAACTTCGCATAGGTTCCTAAGCCAGGCCCTACTAGCCCGCACCTACCATTCGCGCACATGCCCGAACTGGGTCCACAGGTCAATGAAGGTTTGAGAAAAGTGCCAGTGGGTCAAGAGCCCCACAAATGTGAAAAAAGGGAAACAACTTCATTTCCCAACGTTCCTTGCGCTGCGCCGCACCACGCCAGAGCCAATCAGGCTGAGAGGCACGAGCAAAAGGAACGTTCGGAAACGTGCCATGGCCAATCAAAAGAAAACCGCAAGGGAAAACACAACGCACAAGCCAAAAACACAAATGCCAAACTACAAGCCCCAGCATCCTGCGTGCCATGAGCGCACAGAATGCTGAGGAAGCTGGCGAGCGAAAAATAAAAATAAAAAACATACCAGGAGCACAAGTCCGCAGCAGCCAGACACAGCGCCTCACAGAAAAAAAGCCACAAAACAGGGGGGCAAGGGGGGAAAAGGCACCCCTTGAAAGTGAACCCATTCTCAGGTAAGCAAAGCCATCGGATGGCGCTTCGCCCACTGACTTTATTTACCGCAAAAGGGTTTTGCTTTCAGCAGAGAGGAGATTCCCCTCCCTCCACACACACACACACACACACACACACACACACACACACACCATATTAAAGAGAAGAAAACAAGCGGTTTCTTCTCTTTAAAAACAGAATGTTTGGGAGGGGGGTGGAATCGATCCCCTCTCCTGGGCCCCATGAGTCTGGAAGGTTTGGGGGGGACAAAAAGGGGTCTGTCCCCCCAAACCTTCTAGACCCAGAAGACCAGGGAGAGGGGATCGATTCCACCCCCCCAAGCACACCGTTTTTAAAGAGAAGAAACTAAGCGGTTTCTTCTCTGTAAAAATGGAGTTTGGGGGGATTCCCCCTCTCCGATGGCTCTCCAGGGTCCGGAAGGGTTGGGGAGACAGACCCCTTTTCTCCCCCAACCCTCCCAACCCCAGGGGAGCCAGCGGAGAGGGGGATTGCAACCCCCACCCACTGATATTAAAGGAGAAACCCCAATCTACTTTCACGACTCCACACAATCAAAGCACCATAACTCCCCCCCAATGCTGCCTGAAGCAGCGCTAGGATTTCCGTGGCCCGGACAGTGAGCCCGGCCCACGGAAAAGAAACCCCCCCATAGCCACAACATAAAAACCAACTTTTAAAAATAAATCAATAAATACTTAAATAAATAAATAAAAACACAAAAACAACAATAAAAACCATCCAAAAATACACTAAACCAAACAAAAATAACACCAAAAAATAAAAAGTAAAAAACCAAACACCACAAATTCAAAAACAAAAACCAGCCAAACACCACAAAATCCCACCCCCCCCACAAAATAAAGAAAACAATCCAACTCACCCCCACATCCTCCCTCCACGACGACCGGAAATGAAATGAGGAAAGAAAGAGAATACTTACCGGAAGAAGTGCCACCCAGAGGCCAGTAGAGAAAAAACAGCCAAAGTAAAGGAAATACTCAACAGCCCCACCCAGAGGCCACGATAGAAAAAACAGTCAAAAACATAACATTACATCACACATTCACACAAATCACAAATAAATCTCACAATAAACACATCTAAACACAGTTTAAAAACATTAAATGTAAAAAAAAATATGTACTTTCACTTTTTTTAAACTATTACCTAAGGTACAACTATTTTTTAAAAAAACCACAAACTAAAACATTATTCGGTTAAAAAAACAATTTGAAAAATTTTTTATCACCCTTTTCTCTTTTTTTAATCCATAAAAAAACCCAAAAAAGATGAACACATTTTATAACAGCCCGCCAAAAATAATAATTGTATAAATAAACATTTTTGAAAATTCAATTATAGACTAACCCAGGGGTGGGCAAACTTTTTGACTTGAGGGCCACAATGGGTTCTTAAACTGGACCGGAGGGCTGGAACAAAAGCATGGATGGAGTGTTTGTGTGAACTAATATAAAGAGAACCCTCCGCTCTTTCGGATCCATGGGCCGGATAGAACAGCCAAATGGGCCAGATCCGGCCTGCAGGCCGTACTTTGCCCATGGCTGGACTAACCTCTACTTTACACATTATAAAAAAAACACCTTCCAACACCACGGGCCGGATAGAACAGCCGAACGGGGCTGATCCAGCCCACGGGCCATAGTTTAACCACGGCTGGACTAACCTCTACTTTACAAACATTATAAAAAAACAAAAACAAATCACCTTCCAACACCATTTAAAACAGCCCGGCAACGCCGGGCAACCTCTGCTAGTTCTCTATATAAAAAAACCTGGAAATGATCACCACAAATTAGAACTGGCTTGACAGTGCAAAGACTTAAAATAAGTCAGAAATGACTTGATGATATATAATTGTTATTTTATTTGTCTGCGCCATTCTCCACCCCTCATCCCACCCATGGGTGTCCAGAGGTGAGTAGAGATTTGAAGCTAGTTTTCTTGAGTCTTAATACATCACTCTATCTACTACTCTACAGAAGGTAGACATTTCCCATAGATAGTGTAACAAAACACATTAAATTTGAGTGAAGGAACAAATGTGAAGACAGTGGAGTCAAGTGAACACCTTATTGTTTAAGGTAATCATTCTTGGACCTGAAACAGCCCACAGGGGGAGGTGGAAGGCTTGAACTTGGCATGCAAGCATTAAGAGCTTTTTGAAGGAGAGTCCCACAAGGAAAAATTTCCTCAGGTCTTTTGAAATTGATCTCCTCCATCTCATTTCTTGTGTATAGTTCTGGGGTATTGGTTTTAAAAACACAGTTTACATTAGGGATTTGGTTATTCCATTTGTTAATGGAGCACAAGACAGCAAATACAAAAATTTAGAGAAATTTAGCTATGATAGCTAAAAATAAAGGACCACCTCCCTGGGGTGGACAAATACGTGCACCCATCCCTATCACCTTATTTCCCCTTTTCTCTCCACTCGTTCTCACCTCTCCATTCCCTCTCTATATCATTTCTATCTCCCAACTTCTATGGCTTTCCCACAGTAACCATTATCCATCTCTACCCTTCTCCCTACACACACGCACACAACCAGAGATTTCAAATCAGTTCGCACAAGCACCACATATCACCAGCATTACATTCCCCATAAACTCAGCCTGCACCATCCAAAGAAAGTCAGATCAAATTCTAACCAACTCCTGACTGATCATTGTCCAACCGTGGGCTAGACTAACCCCATAAGACTGAATGAGCGAATCAATCCCTCAGTAAGAATGGAACTAAAACCCAGTCTGAGAAAGCAGATTTTCCTGCCTGAATGTTACACATGAAGCTAGTCAATTTCAGCTTTTGATTCAATCAAGCTGCTGATACATTATTTTATGAGCTGAATCCATTAAAATTGATACATTGTTGCAGGAATGAAATGGAATCTGTTATTTATCAACAGGGAAACTTTGTATTTAGAGTTCTCCATAGGCTAAAGAAAAGTTATTTAAGGTAATTCTCAAAGGAAAAATTTTATTTTTTGCATTCTGAGTCAGGTAAATGGATGGCGATTTTTAACATGTGAAGTAGCCACTAGGGACATGCTTTCTAGCTGCACTATAATGCCACAGCTGGGTACATAATTTAAATAACAATTAACTCTTTTAAGTTGTTTTTCAGTCCAGAAAGGAGAGCATAGCAGTTCAATTTTCACGATAACCTGATCATCTTTTTTCTGCAGAAAATCACTATAATTCCACATGTTGACTTGTTTACAACACCTCAGATGTTATGATACCAGGAATGGACTCTGGCCATTCTTCCAAGGTACCAGTAACAGCACCCATCTTAAAGAAGACACACTGATGTCTATCAAAGTCTCTTGTTGTGGTCACAAACTTTGCAGCATTCTGGCGATCCCGTTGAATGGAATTTCTTCCTGTATGGACATTTCACACCTTCAACTGGAAATTATGCCTCATCCTTTGATGTTTTGTTGTTCGCTTGTTTGATCTGATGTTTTTGTATTGTGATATTCTTTGTACCCACCATTTGTATTAAATTATACTCTTAGTTGTAAATTCTTTGCTTTGATGTGTAACCCAATGCTTTGCCTGTACCCAGATGTGTATAAGTATCCCCCACTTCTTTTAAGCAGAGCTCATTCTGCGCTTAGGAATGAGTTGCTGTATGCCTAGGTGCTTCCTTACAATGAAAGCCACCTCATTGCAATAAATTACCTTTTTTAACCACAGCTTTTGACCCTGTGGTCTTTATTTTCTCTACCAGGGGAACCTATAGAAAAATTGGAAATATCAAAATTGTTGATTTTCAGGAATTTTAAGAACAGCTCCACCCCGTTTTATGGTGCTTAGTTTTTTGGCTGTCACACTGCTCATTAATTGTTCTCACTAACCCTCCCTTGAGGCACACAATCTAGCCATTTTACATTAGCATATGATCATTCTAAATGCATCTTAAGAAGAGAGGAGTAATGTTTGCTCACAGTTATTAGCTGTATAACAAGGGGAAATAGAGTTTCTAGCATAGAGGAACATTCCATGCTTGTTTTTCAAAAGGTAGTGAAGGGAAAAGAGAGCAAACAACAACTATCAGATTATTGAAGAGGAGTTGAGCAGACAGCATGCAGAAGATAACAAACAGGAGACCCCATGGGAGGACATGAAAGAGGTTAAAGCTCAGTAATGCAGTGTCACTGAACCCACACCCTACAAAAAGAAGAGATGAGTACCTGTAGTAGGAGAACCCCTAGTACAGTATGTGGGACTGAAACTGAGATATGTTGGGAAGATCCTTGGAACTACTAGGCATGCTATCTCCATGGAGGATATATTAGGGATGTGATGGAAGGATTGCCACTGTTCATAAAACCCACAGATCCATTATCCCTTTCATTTAATCCACGTGAAAACAAATGACAGAGGCAAGAGGAACAATGAAAAAATCATATCAGACTTTGAAGCTCTGGGAAGAAAACTCAAGGACTTTGGGGTCCAGATAGGGTTCTCATCCATTCATTTAGTACTCAGAAGAGGAATAGAAATGGAAGAAAACGGAAATACTCTCAGTGAATAATTAGCTACAAAGGTAGTGCTGATGTGAGGGATTTGAATTTTTGGGTAATGTGCTAAAGGTGGACTGCTGGATTATAAAAATTAGGAAGAATGTGTCAGGTGGATACACAGTTGGTTACAGAATTGTACTCAAAGAGTGCTTATAAATGGTTCCTTTTCAAACTGGGAGGGGGTAACAAGTGGGGTACCACTATACTCAGTCTTGAACCCAATGCTCTTAAATATTTTCATTAATAACTTAGATGAGGGGGTGTCTAATACCTTGGAAGACAGGAACAAAACCCAAAAAGATCTAGATAGACTTGAGCACTGAGCTGAAAACAACAGAATGGCATTTAGCATGTTCTGCACCGGGGGGGGGGGGGACGACGACCCAACTGGACAGTTACAATATGGAGGATACTCGGTACAGTAATGCTACAAGTGAGAAGGACCTTAAAATTGTTGTAGGTCAACAATTAAGCCAATAGTCAATGTGACTGAAAAAATGGACCAGCACTGGGGGGTAAAATACCCCCTTGCTGGCTTTGCCTGCTTCCCCTGGGAAGAGATGGGCATGCTCTTGCAGGCCTTCCTGCCTGGTGTGATAGGACTTCTGGAGGAGCCAAGAAGCATTTATAGTTGGTGGTTCCTTCTTGCCTTGCCTTCTTTAACTGCTTGGCATTGGAGAAACAAATCTTTCTCCCTCTTGAGCAGCTCTCACACGGGGCCTGGATGCCTTCTTCCTTTTGTGGTGCTGCCTCATGGCCCCAGCCTGGTGAGTAGTTGTTCAATCTAAGCACACTGCTCATTAATTGTTTGGTCCTGCCAAAGGGCCCCAAGTGGAGCCGGCCTCTTTGAATGGGCACAGGGAAAACTAATTTTCTCCCTTGCTGGGCCTTTTTCTGTGAGAGCAGTTTTGCTTTTGTTTTGCTTGCCTACACTGGCTGGGGCCTTTACTTGGGTGGAGTCTGCCCTTGTCCCTTGGGGTATCAGTGAATCAACTGCCCTACAGTTACCCAAGGATTGTGAGTTCTATTCTTGCCTGAGGGTTGGGTTTATTTGGCCTTCCTTCCTTCCTAGGCTGATTACATTGGTTAAACTGCTGTCCTGCACCTGTTGTGAGTTCCCTCCATGCCATCTGAGATTTCAGGTTGACTCAGCCTTCCATCCTTTTGTAGGGGTAATCTGAGTACCCAGTATATGGGGGCACAATGTTATTTAACTGTTAATTGCCCTCAGAGTACACTAGTGGTATGGGGAAATACATAAGTGTGATTGTGTAGTTTTGATTTAAGTCTGCTATTAGAACAGTTTTCCCTGGTGTTTTCACACAGATATGGTCTCCTCTGGCACTGGAGGTCTCAATGTCCCTATGGCACAGCCCTTCCCCGGGCTCAGTGCATGCCTGGGATTTATGTCTCCACCCCCACCCCCTGCCCTGAGTCTCCGGTTTGGCTCTGCTTCTCAGCCTCTGGGTGCTGACATGAATGTGCACTATCAATCTCCGCTGCTCCGCTCATGGCTTCCCCTGACTCCATGTGCCTTATGTTCCCCCCCCAACACACACACCAATGTGTGTGCAATTCCTGTTGGTGCCTTCTATTTTCTTCCAGGTCTCCAAACTCTTCTTAAGACGCGGTTCCTGTCATTGCCACATCCTGCTGTGTTGCAGTTTCATCCTGCAGTACTTCTGCTGAGGGCATGTATCTCGGCTATGAGAGGGTGCAATTTTCCTCCCATTTTCGCTTGCTGCTGGGCATCTCCCCACAAAGATGGCACAGTTCTTTTCTGCTGATCTTCATATTGAACATTTCACTGTGTGGTGCGTCCACTGGTGTGCATCTCATGGGTGGGGTGGCACATTTTTGAACTCAAGAAGGTGAGGCCTGCACTGGATGACCTCCTTCCATGCAATGGACTGAGGTGCCTCTGCCTCTATTTTCCTTGCAGTGCATCCGCTGGTGACATGGATCTCATAGGTGGGATGGCGCATTTTGTTTTGAAAACACGAAGGCGAGGCCTGCACTGGTGGACCTCCTTCTATGCAATGGACTGAGGTGCCTCTGCCTCCATTCTTCTGTTTTCCTTGCAGTGGCATTCATCTCATAGGTGGGATGGCGCATTTCCAAAGTCACAAAGGCAAGGCCTGCACTGATGGACCGAGGTGCCTCCCTTGCCTTCTTTCTTTTCCTCTCATACCTGATGAACACGGCCTGGTCTTCTTTTGCTATGCTATGTGCCCAATTCTACCATTCCAGAGGCTAGGGCCTCCAGCCACTCCATGGGTTCATTGCCTTTTTGCCTCAATTTGCTCCTTCCATTGCACTGGGGCCTCCAGCCCAGTAGGTTGGTCTGGGGTGGGTCGGGGTTCAGCCAGATGTACCCCGTGTGGCGGGTAGTGCAGGTGATTTTAATCAGAATGGCCTGTTTAGTTATTTGGTTTGGGTCTCAGGTAATTTGGGACCTTGGACAGCACTATCACTTGGGGTGTACCACGGCTGTCTAATAGCCGCAGACCTGGGACAGCTGATCAGGAAGCTTTGCCAGCTTCCTGGTCGTATAGCTTGGTCCCACTGTTGGGTACAGTGCTGGCCTGCCTGCAGAGCTTTTCTGCAGCCCCTATTATTTGGGATCCAAATTCTCTGGTATTAACCTGAGTTATTATCATGCACCCACACTACTTAGTCCCCAGTGCAATAGTCTGCAACAATTTATTTTGACTTAATAAAGTGGCCCTTGTTTGAACCCATGACATGTGTCCATCTCTTCACTCGGGGGTGGCAGGCAAAGTCAAATAGTATTTTAGACTGCATTAATGGAAGTATAATCTCCAAATTTTGTGATGTACTAATCCTTCTCTATTCAGCACTCATGCACAGGCCTCATCTTGATGTTCACCATTATGGGACACACGTCTGCAGTTTTTCCAACACCTACCATCCAACCCAGATCCAGCACTGTCACAGCAAAAAGGTATGATGTAATAGAATATTGAGTCTAACATATAATTGTGACTTAATGAAACTTCTCTGTGGCCACGATGAAAAAATGTTTTACAGAGCTGTGTGTGAAACAGAACAGACATTCATTTTAATCTGTTTAAAACATTTGTGTCCAGTCCATCTTATAATGAACAGCTTAAATTAATTAATTTTGCTCTTTTGGCTATAAAATATAAGCTTGAGACTAAAATAGCAGAGCCATCACTGAACTAGGGTGAGCCCTGCCTGAAAGTCAGGGCTGAAACCTACTGTTTATAATCTTTCTCTTTCCCCTTTTACAACTATTTTCCATACGAGCCTGAAGGAGTATATGGTTTCTGGATATGAAAACCTTAAAGGTCCACAGCTGGTTTAATTAACTTCATAAATTGATTCTCAGATTAGTATCGGAAGCACCAAGAGGGAGTCTATCCAATGACAGAGAAGATAGTATTTACTGAATGGCCATAAAGTAGAAAGCACGTACCCTTGAGAGATAATATTTGTCTTAATGGGCCTGAGAACTGAGTCTTTCCTCCCTTCTCCTGAATGGAACGGGAAAGTGAGTTTAAATCTAAATCTTCCACAAGAATTTAAAAAAAATCTCCATGGAATAATGAAAAATCATTGTAGCACAGGTGGTTGCATACAAAGAGCAGATGGTGGAACAATGATTCTGAATTTAAAACAATAGAATAAGGACCATATTAATGTGTGTATGTGTTTTTGTGTGTTGTTTAAGTGGAAGCATGTGGTCTTGCTTCTTTTCTTCAGCTTTTAGCTCCTTACATTGAATTGAACTGTACTATAAATTCCTTGAGATAGATAAGGGGTGGCTCACTAGATGCTAATGAGGATCTAAAAATAAATATGATCCACACCAATTATACAAATGTCCAGCATAACAATAACTTTGCAATCACAAGTAGTAATTTGGTGTGGAAGACAAGGAATGAAAAGACACTTCTGTTTCTCAAGTCTGAAAGTTGAAAGAGCTCAAGTGGAAACAGATGTTCTCTGGAACACTGCATCAGAATTATTAAGTAACAATCATTTGCCCGAGTGAGTAATTCCAAGCCAGAGATGGTTGGAAAATACTAAATGAAAAGACATCAATTTCTCTGAGGAAAATAGTCTATTAAATAATCATAAAAAGCTGTCCCTTAATATGAAAAGGCATTTTTTTGCAAATATTTGTGGAGTTACAGCTATTTATACATTTCTGTGAGTACCTCAAAAAGCAGGGGAAGAGCTACCATGATGTCTGCACGATTCATTATGTGAATCACTGATATCAAGGCTTGGAGGGAGGAGACTCTTGTTGGAGAAGTGCACATCAGTCCTGAAGAGCATAAAGGGACTTGTTATGTTCCTAATACAAGTCACAATTGCTTCTGAAACCTTCAATAATCAGATAACATTGATTGGAAGGATAGGTTCCTGGGATGGAGATTCAAGTTACATTTTAGATCATGAGCAAAGTAAATAACAAAAACAAATTAGAAGGTCAAGGAAGGAGCTCACTGGACAAGGAACAACATTAAAGGAGGATATAGCTGAGGAACTCAACCTCCCCTAAGTCACTTGGATGACTCTGAATAGGCTGAGGGTCAGGGTCCCTAAATACAAGACCAACATGCTTGAGTGGGGGCTGGTGATGGACAACAACACGCTGTATGAATATGGAGAGATACAGAATCTGGCTCATTTACTGGTCTGCCCAGTACATACCTGTCAAGTATCCTGTATTGGCTGGGATTTCCCGTATTTTAGTGCTCATTCCCCCCCTTTCCCGCCGCCGTCCCGTATTTTGAACAGCGGGGAAAGAGGTTACTGCACATGCGCGCCCATCGCAAAGGGGTTCAGTGCATGTGCACAGGGTTCTGTGCATGAACAAATGAGTTACTGAGCATGCGCGGCTGCACATGCGCAGTAATTTCTCATATTTTACAGAGCCACGCTTGATGGTTATGGCCCAGTACTGCTGGAAACATGTACTTAAGTTTGGCAAATGACAAAGCCAAGAAAGTGGCTTCATTTTGGCAGTCCAGGGTTTGATCAGGACATGAAAGCAGCAGCAGCAGCAAAGTTAGGTATCTGGCTGCAGAGCCAGAGGTTGGGAGTTTAATTCCCCATTGTGCCTTCAGGGAGAAAAGCCAAAGGTGTGTGGCCATGGGCAAGCTGTACAGCCCCATGGTGCCCCAGAAGAAGGGAATGGTAAACCACTTCTGCATATTCTCTACCTTGAAAACCCTGGAAAGGTTTGCCATAGGTCAGAATTGAGTTTATGGCACACAGGTATTAATACTTTTATTTGTATCATGGATGGTGAGAGGATGGAAGAATAATAACCAGTAGTACATGAACGACCAAGACATTTTGGTTTGCTGCTCCATCCTTTTTTTCATTCCTTTTTCTTTCTTTCTTGATGCTGGAATTTATGCATTAGCTTCTACAGAATGGATTTGCAGGCGCACCCCCCAAAGAAAGACTCAGACACCGGTATATGGATAAAGGCATTGGGCCACTTTTATTGCATAATGCCCTAGTCCGAATTATAACTTTCAATTGGTACTCATCCAATTATAATTCTTAAGGCAAGCAGGCTGCAGTAACACTGGTAAGGTTCCTCCCAAAATTGCCAATGGCAATTGGCTACAATGTATCCATTTGTATCAATTTGTTTGTTGACACAAACAAATTGTTGCCCGTAGTCAATAAACTATCTACTGACCCCACCCTCTGACGTGTATCCGTCAAATCACGGGGTGATGCATGCTGAAAAGCTCCTGCCATCACCCCTTGCCTGGTTCGTCATTGACCGGTCAACGTTATTACACCTGTACCTGTCTAAGTGTTGGCCAGTCAATTGCGAACCTGCTGGATACCTATGGGTCATAAATATTTACCTTACCAGTGCTACCCGCCTAAGTGACCAAAGTCAAGAGCAAGAAAAACCCCTATATCAAACCTCAGCAACAGTGTGGGATGGGCAAAAAAGCCAGAACCCAAGGGCCAATTGTGGGTTCCAACCAAAAATTCCCACCCGGCCCCGAAGCGACCAAAATATCACACTGTTCACTAGAGAGGGGGTGGAGGGAAAACTTCTCCTCTCCGTCGCTATTTTAAAATGGCAGCTCGGCTGCCTCGTGGCCACCCCTTTTATAGAGGGTGGCCACGCCCCCTAACTCACCCGGATGTCTGAGTCCGGGTGGGGGGCCCGCAAAGAGCGTGGCAGCCATTTTGGCGCTGCGCTTTCATTGCAGGCGCACCCCCCAAAGAAAGACTCAGACACTGGTATATGGATAAAGGCATTGGGCCACTTTTGTTGCATAATGCCCTAGTCTTAATTATAACTTTCAATTGGTACTCATCCAATTATAATTCTTAAGGCAAGCAGGCCGCAGTAACACTGGTAAGGTTCCTCCCAAAATTGCCAGCGGCAATTGGCTACAATGTATCCATTTGTATCAGTTTGTTTGTTGACACAAACAAATTGTTGACCGTAGTCAATAAACTATCTACTGACCCCACCCTCTGATGTGTATCCATCAAATCACGGGGTGATGCATGCTGAAAAGCTCCTGCCATCACCCCTTGCCTGGTTCGTCGTTGACCGGTCAACGTTATTACACCTGTACCTGACTAAGTGTTGGCCAGTCAATTGCGAACCTGCCGGATACCTATGGGTCATAAATATTTACCTTACCAGTGCTACCCGCCACACGGGAAGGCATCCATGATGACTCACCGCCCCCCCCAAGACCGTCAGCTCGGTCGCCAGGCCTGCTTGCACCATACCCAGAACGAGGTACATACCTCCAGCCGACAGGTGGACCCCTTCCCCTGCCTACCGGCAAAATTTTTGTAAGCCTATCCTCAGGTGTCCAATGGCTGTCTCCCAGCCATGCTCAGCAAGGGACTGAGCAACAGCCCTGTCCACTGACTGCCGGAACAGTCCGAACCACGGAGATCCACGTCTCCCCTAAATCGGTGTCTCGGCTCGATGTTAGACCATAGCGACCGTGTGTAAGCCATACGTGATAAAAACGCCAGGTCACAGCCCCTCGACAGTTTAGTAACAGCAGTGATCCATATAAGATCGTTGTCACCGAGGTGCCCATTAAGAACATCGGGCAGTCCAGCATCCCCGACGGACATCAGGAATGGCAACAGTTCCCGCCCCCTTGTGCCATGCATACCATACCATCGCATACGTGCGGATGCACAGAGCCCAAGTCGGGGTCCACTCTCTGTCGCCGCAGCATATACTGCTGTCCAGTGTACATAGCTGCGGCCCACCAGCCCCACTGCCACCGGTGTGTAGAGACACACAGGATCTGTAAAAGAGGAGAAGAGGTTAAGGTCATAACTAGGTACTCACACAGTGAGGGCACGTACATATAAGAAATTGCGCGTACACGCATGTCGGCCTCCGAGTACTCCAATCGTAGCCGCGATCAACGCGACGCCTATCCTAAATAAATGGGTGCCAAAACGGGCCCCCACACCGCGAAGCGCGGCACCGGTCACCCTCCGTAACATTACTTCGGCAAGGGTAGACCTATCCTGGTGGCAGAAAAACAGGCTGGGGCGCGCAGCAGGCACTGTCGAAAATTCATATAGGGCACCAACCGGACAGATGTCTCCAATAAAACTACGTAGCAGTCTAACTCCGCTGCCTACGCCGTGCTGAACAACCTGTGAGGACCGTATCCCCACTTGAGCCCACTCATGTGTGACAGAGACATCATCGAGTTCCAGTGCCCTACGAGACACATCCGCCTTACACAGGTGGTACCAACTCTGGCACCCACACACTGATGCGGAGCGCTCCAAAAAGGCTACCGTGGTAGCTGCGTGGCCAAGAGCAACCTCACACCTATCTGAACATAAGTAATGCCAGCCTCGTGCAAGGTGGGTCAACAAACCTGGGAGCTAGGGTGACGCGTGTACGGGCGGCGGACACGTTCCCGTGCCCGCCCCTCCCAAACATGACGCATAAACGCATGGTGATACGCCTTACGCGTGCGAGATGCCAATGACATGCCCGGTTCGCCTCTCCTCACCAAATGTCCGAAATCGGCCAGGAGTGGCAAGTGGAACCCCTCTGCTTCCGGAGTAAGGCCCGGAACCGGGGGATCTGCAGGCGGGAGAAAGCAGCAGCAATGTCGTTATTAATACCTGGAACATGTCTGGCTCAGAACAGCACATTTAGGCGTAGGCTTCTCAAAAGGAATAGACAAACTAATGTCCTAACCCTGGGGGATTTGCATGTCTGGGTGTCGACAATATGCACCACTGCCGCATTGTCACACCTAAATTGGACCACTGAGTAGGCCCACTCATCGCCCCATAGCAGTAGTGCTCCCCAAAATGGGGAGAAACGCAAGGAAGATAAGATCGCGGAGGCGATCCGTGCACCCACCCCCAGAGTAAACCCCCATAAGTCAGGGAGCCAGAGGTATCCGACCGTACTTGAAATCTAGGGCAGACCATCAGGTCTGATCTCCAGGAAGAGATCCCGTTAAAACCCAGGAGCAATTTGAGGCAGACCAGAGGGCCCACCCGTATGCCCCTGATCAGCCGGACCCTGTGTCGACGTTGTAACAGGCCAGCCATGGCGTCACACAGGCGCCTGGCCAATGCTCTGCTGGACGGAACCACCCTGCAGGCCGAAGTAAGGTGGCCATGAAGTAACTGTAGCTCACAAGGGGACACTTTATGTTTGGCAATCAATGCCACAATCGCCGCGGAGATCCAAGCCACCTTGTTCATGGTTAACCCGGGTGCCCGCGTGACAGAGTCGATTTAGGAATGTGAGCTTAGTAGCTGGGCCCTTGGTCTATTCAGGCACCAAGGGGACACCCAGTTCCCACCTGAGTGTCTGAAATGTAATGAGGAGACGCGTGCACGTGTCCAAGCCCCGTTCACCCCCAAACCCAAAGTCGTCGAGGTAATGGGCTAGAGACCGAGACCCCTACCCATGAGGAAAGGCCCAATGAACGAAAATCCCGAATCGTTCGAGTGCTGAACATGTATTAACTCAGTCAGAAGGGGTTGGCCTTATCTAAGTAAAATTCCCCTCGGGACCTAAAAACCCAATAGCTGCACATCCATTGGATGCACTGGCAATAATCTGAAATCCGAGTGCATATCGCACTGTGCCCGAACAGCACCAGGACTGGGTGAGCGTGCCACCCATAGGGGCCGAACCAACTACGAGTACCTGACTGAGCGAGGTCATCAGGAACGGCATCCCTGAATGGATAACCCACAGGGTAAGATAAATGGAGGATTAATGACATTCACCCCGGTCCTAGCTCGGTACGAGCCTCATAGGGGAGACAGTCGACTTAGGAAAGGTGGTTCCCAGACAGGCCCCGCTACTCTCATAGCCCCAACTCCCTCAGCTGTGCACAGTGGAGCCCCCTCTTCGTTACCCTTCAAGGGAACCAGATTAGTAGCAGCCTGGGACCCCTAACACCCCTGAATGGAATACAAAAAGCCCCATGGAAAACCCTCCAGCAGGTACCCCGCTTTGTCAAGGCTAGTTCTTTAGACGGAGCTCTGACCGCCCCTGTGCACCCCTACCTCTGCCCCGTAACCAACCAACCCGCATGCACGCGGAGGCGGCGTAAGGGCCGGCGCAAAAGGTGACACCAAGTCGGTAACGACACTGGCGCTTAGCACACACCTCGCCAGCTGAGCAGGTCAAACACAGCAGGCGGGCTGGAACCCCCTGCCCGACCAGTTACGTGGAGCCTGTGTCTGAGCAGCCCGCTGCTCAGCATGGCCACTATGGTACCTATCACCAGGCACCAGTCACGTGGGAGTGATGTACACAAGCACAACTGCCGACAGTGCTCATCCCACCTCCTCTCAGGGTATAGAGCCACCCTCATCCGCATTCCTCACCGTAAGCCAACTGCAATGGGCCCATCCAGTCAACCATCGCCCCGTAAATCTTAGCGATGGATGGAACCATCAGGGTGTCCCAATCAGGCCGGCCCTGCGGCATACCACCATATACAATGTATGCGCCAACCAGTTGGCCCAAGGTGTGCGGTGGCTCACGACGATGGGACAGCTCTTTGTCTCAGTCGTCCTGTCCCTCTCTCTCCTCCGCAGTGGGCTCACAGTTCAATAGGGGGAATATCCACCTGTCCCCCTCCATCCCTTACCCCTCATGACCTGCAGCCAATAATCATCCAGGGGCAAGTAATTACCAGCCGTCGGCAAAGCCATCGACGGCCCATCCTGTATAAAGGGCATACGCAGGAGGACCCGGACCGCCCCTGCGATGCTCGGCACTGTCCCGGGGGCGGACACCCCCCTGCGTGGTGGCTTACTCCAGTGGGACAGCTCTATATCTCTGCCACCCCGTCCGTCTCTCCCCTCCTTAGTGGGCTCTCGGTTCATAGGGAGAATATATCCAAATACTCCCCCCGCCAAATCTTGTCCCTCGTGACCCAGGACAACTGATCACCAAGGGGCAATGAATAATCAGCCGTCGGCTAGGCCGTGACCGGCACATGAGGTACACGGGGCATACGCAGCGGGACCTGGCCAGCTCCTGCAATGCCCGGCACTGCCCTGGGGGCGGAAACCCCCACCCCCAATGTCGTGCCAGTATGCAACCAAGGGGCACTGGGATAGGCTGGCAACTGATGCCCACTCGCCCCAAATTGGCGAGGCCATGGCCACTGAACCCAGCCGCTGGAAGTGGACTGTGATGTGGGTGCATTAACTTGAACCATACTCACTAGGTGCACCCCCGTGAGCCGCCACCACTGGGGGTTCCGGCCCACGGTGGGCGTCGGAGCTTGCGACCAGGAATCGAGCTCTGGAGCCACATCTGACCACTCCCTGGCTGTAGCTCAAGATGAACAGGGAGCTGCGAGACAGCGGCAGGCACGGCCGAAGTGTCTCAAGCAGCTCGAGCCGGCCGGCCGCCTGTTGAAGTGTGGCGGCCGTCGAGGTAACCGGCGGGCACGAAGGGCCCCCAGTATATAAGGAAGGGCCCCCTCCCACGGGTTTGTGTGTAATCCCCAGGATGCCTCCAGCACCCCATAGAACCCCCAGTATAAAGTGGGCCAGGTGGGCCGGACGGCCCGCTAAGCATTAGACCAGGATCCCCAATTTGAGAGCCCAGGCCAGAATAGGGCCATGCCCAAACTCCGGCCCATGAGGGGCCGGAGGTAAACCGTGCTGTGTGCCAGCACCAGACCCTTCCCCATTGTCCCAGCCCATGGCCGGCAACTGCGGGCCGAGGGCCGGAGCCCCCGAAGGGCCGGCCTGAGGCTGGGGAGCCGAGGGCCATACTCCAGCCTGCCCCTGTCCACCAGTATCGGTGGGTAAAACCATTATCGTCCCCTGCTGCAGGGGTGCAGCCCTGGTCCTCCGACCCGAAGGCTGCCCCCCGCGTTGCGCAGGGCCAAAAGTCCTCCCCGTTGGCCGTGGCCTCGTCGCCGAGGCCCTCCGTTTGGGAGGCATACCTTAAAGAAGGAGCAGGATCCCTCTCAAGGGATCGAAGAGCGCAAAGGCACGGAGGAGCCAGCAAGCCAAAGGCTCCGTGCGAAAATCCTTCCTTTCCAGCCGGGAAGGAGCAAGGGGGAAATGAAGAAACAGCGACAGAGAAAACTTCTCCTCTCCGTCGCTATTTTAAAATGGCAGCTCGGCTGCCTCGTGGCCACCCCCTAACTCACCCGGATGTCTGGGGGGGCCGCAAAGAGCGCGGCGGCCATTTTGGTGCCACGCTTTCATTATGCCCTTTACTGCACTGCACAAAGAATAATAGCAAAATTACCTGTGAACTCAGATATAGATGGGTATGGCTCTTCAAAGATAAGCAGAGACAGAAAAGCTGACAGAAATTTAATTCAGAATAACTAAGTGACAGCAGCAGTCAGAAGTCAAATCTACCTACTTCCATATCAACAGGGAATCCTTGTCATGGCTAATTAAATGGGATGCACTTAAAACTATGGCAACATGGGCTTTTTTGTTGACTCTTTACCCAATGGTGAGACAATGTATCTTCAGAGGTTCAGGAGGCAGAAGATCAAAAGTTAATTTTCTTTCCCATATGGTTTTTGCAAGGGCAAATCATGCCTCACTAATCTGTTGGAATTTTTTGAGAGTGTCAACAAGCATGTGGATAAGGGGGATCCAGTTGACATTGTTTATCTGGACTTTCAGAAGGCTTTTGACAAGGTCCCACACCAAAGGCTCTTGAATAAACTTACCAGTCATGGAATAAAGGGACAGGTCTTGTCCTGGATCAGCAAATGGCTAAGGGACAGGAAACAGAGGGTAGCACTAAATGGACACTTCTCCAAGTGGAGGGAAGTAAAGAGTGGGGTCCCCCAAGGTTCAGTACTGGGACCCCTGCTTTTCAACCTCTTCATAAATGATCTAGAGGTAGGAGTAAAAAGCAAGGTAGCCAAATTTGCTGACGACACTAAATTATACAGGGTAGTGAAAACTGTGAGAGATTGTGAGGAGCTTCAGAGGGATCTCTCGACACTGGGGGAGTGGGCAAAACAGTGGCAAATGAGTTTCAACATTAGTAAGTGCAGAGTGATGCATGTTGGGGCAAAGAACCCCAATTACATTTATAAACTGATGGGGTCTGAACTCTCTGCGACAAACCAGGAAAGGGACCTTGGTGTCCTGGTGGACAACTCAATGAAGGTGTCAACCCAGTGTGCCTCAGCAGTGAAAAAAGCAAACTCAATGCTAGGGATCATTAGGAAGGGTATAGAAAATAAGTCAGCAAGTGTCATTTTGCCTCTTTATAAATCTATGGTGAGGCCCCATCTGGAATACTGTGTACAGTTCTGGTCGCCATACCTCCAGAAGGATATTATGGAGCTGGAAAAAGTGCAGAGGAGGGCAACCAGAATGATTAGGGGACTGGAACACCTTCCTTACCATCTGAGGCTGCAACGGTTGGGCCTCTTCACTCTTGAACGACGACGTCTAAGAGGTGACCTGATTGAAGTTTATAAAATCATGCACGGTGTGGACAAAGTAGATAAGGAAAAACTGTTTTCCCTATCACATAACACTATAACTAGGGGACACTCGATGAAACTTTTGGGTACTAGTTCTCAAACAAATAAGAGAAAGTATTTTTTCACCCAGAGGATTACTGGTCTATGGAACTCCCTGCCAGAAGAAGTGGTGACAGCTGTCAGTCTTGACAGCTTTAAGAAAGGATTAGACAAGTTCATGGAGGACAAGAGTATCAATGGCTATAATTATGGATACTTAAGGACAACCTCCGGGTTGGAGAGATAGGCAGGATATCTCTCAATATCATTTCCAGGGAATCCTAAGCAGGTGAAGGCATCTGCTTGGGAATACCCTGAAGGAAATGGTGAGCCACTGTGTGAGACAGAATGCTGGACTGGATGGGCTGTGGCCTGTTCCAGCAAGGCTGTTCTTATGTTCTTATGTACATGTAATTGATACAAAACAAAAGGAAGGCATTCAAATGCTCTCCCTTCTGCCACTGTAGTGAGACTCAAAGTAAATTCTTTTTTTTCTTGAGCTAAGCCATAGGTTTAGGCATCATTTGGTTAAATGTTGAAGAGCTACCAAACAGCTGTCTTTTCTCTGGTGAGTTACAAATTTTTGTAGTCTAATCTGGAGGAAAAAAGACTAAAAGGAAGAAGGATGGGTTTGTAATATAATTTTTTCTTAGTTTTTCTAAATTTAATTATGGATTGTATAAGGTGAACTAGCTGAGATTAAATTCAGGCAAGAGAGGGCATGATGGGTCAAGAGAAAATCAACCCTGGGGGATGAAATCCAACTAAATCTGTTGGAATGAATGTCAGTTTTGCTAAAACATGAGAGTGATTCTTGATTCTATGTTGTGCATGTTGTGCTGGGTGAGAGCCAAGATAACATAGTTATGTTCAGTGTACTGGGTGTTACCTTTCCTAACCCAGTCTGGTTTGACAACAATTATGCATGCCTTGATCATGTCACACCTAATATGCTCTATGTGGAGGTGCATTTGAGCCATTTGCCAGAAATGTCAGATGTTCCCAAACACTTCAACAACTAGAGTGTTGATAGGGGTATGCATGGTTTCTTTTTTATGCAGCTTCACAGGTTAGTCTTTTGTTTTCAGGTATGTTTCCAAATACTGATTGTGAAATATAAAATCCCTATGCCTGAGGTTGGCATCTAGGACTTCCCAGAGGTGTGACTGTATTGTAAGACCCACCGTTTCTCTCATGTTCGTGGAAACTGCATTAAAACAGCGAGTGCAATGGAAGGGCCACAAGTTGTCTATTCCTGTTTAACTGTGATTTGGGACCAACTCACTTGAAAAATAGTGTTCTCTAATGTTAGCATCTCTAGGTTTTCAGATCTGTGGCACAAGTCTGTCATTCCTGCCACCATCAAAGGGGAACTTAGCTCCAGTACAAGGCCTCACGGAGCTCCTTTAAAGTGCTACATAATAAGAACATAAGAACAGCCTTGCTGGAACAGGCCACAGCCCATCCAGTCCAGCATTCTGTCTCACACAGTGGCTTACCATTTGCTTCAGGGTATTCCCAAGCAAATGCCTTCACCTGCTTAGGATTCCCTGGAAATGGGACTGAAAGATATCCTGCCTATCTTTCCAACCCGGAGGTTGTCCTTAAGTATCCATAATTATAGCCATTGATACCCTTGTCCTCCATGAACTTGTCTAATCCTTTCTTAAAGCTGTCAAGACTGACAGCTGTCACCACTTCTACTGGCAGGGAGTTCCATAGACCAGTGATCCTCTGGGTGAAAAAGTACTTTCTCTTATTTGTTTGAGAACTGGTACCCAAAAGTTTAATGGAGTGCCCCCTAGTTCTTGTGTTATGCGATAGGGAAAACCGTTTTCCTTATCTACTTTGTCCACACCGTACATGATTTTATAAACTTCAATCAGGTCACCTCTTAGACACCATTGTTCAAGAGTCGTCGTTCAAGCACTATAAGGATCAGCTGAAACATACCATGAAGGTGTCAGGTATAAACCCAAAAACATGGGAGGCAGTGGCTGTAGATCGCCCACATTGGTACCAAACTATCTCTGCTGCTACCGATCACTTCAAAGGAGAATGCTGCAGACATGAAGAGGCTAAGTGACAAACACAAAAGCTTTGCCAAACTCAACCATGCCCTCCACCATCTATTCATTGCACATTATGTGGCCGCATGTTTCATGCCATGATCTGTTTATGGAGTCACCAGAGACACATCCATCAACTGAGAAAATGACTTCCACGAAAAAAAGTATGCTCGGATGCGAATAACCGCTGCTGATGCCACCATCAAAGGCACAGTTGCTGGAGGTATGGGATAGTCTCTTCTCACTATCTGGCATGAAGGTCTGGGATTCTGTGCCAAGAAAAATAGGCGTTGACCCCTTTCCTTTGTCTGCTTAACAGAAAAATGTGATCTTACTTTTGAGTCCATTTGTATAGAACTGTGCTGTTACTGAGTTAATGGTTGGGATGGCATTTGAACCTGAGACTTCACTAATTCCACATAACTGAGTGGTTCTACATTGATATGAACTCACTGTGCTTCAGAAAGGTAAAAGACATTAAATTATGATTTGCTCCTTGATTCTTTTTCTAGAATTAGACATCAAGAAAGACAGCAACACTTGATTCAAAAGATTAAATTGTCCTAATCAGGCAGAAAGTGTGAGGATACAATGTGTATACAATGCCTTCAGTGTGAAGATGTGAATGGATATTTTAAGTGCCATTCAGTACCTGTACACCTTCTGATAACTACAGATGCTCTGACAACCTAGGTTGGTTTGGTAGCATCATTATAACAAATTCACAGCATAAACAATGTTTACAATAGTTTTTATATATTGTAACATGCATAGAGAATTGGGAGGAAATTTGACTAACCAGAGTATCTTGGGTTCAAGACCTTTGATTAACACAGTTCCAAGTAGTGCATATGTATTCTTTGGCCTTGGAAATTTGCAAGTGAACTTGTAAAGTACTAAGCAATTCTGGGCATGGTCTTCTCTTAATTCCAAAGCATAGCACTAATAATAATTTCATGTCAGAGATTACTCTGGGTTGAAAGAATTTTTGCTGGAGAAACTCCGCTCAGGCAATGCCTGAATGAGGCTTCTTTCATGTCCCCAAGTGCATAAGCATGCTTCAAAAGCAAAGCTATCTCTGGAACACATGGAATGAAAAGCAGCAACAAGAATGCATTATCCATAGCAGACAAGCTGAGCACTCCAGGGATGGGAAATGCAGGGCAGCTGTAGATGAAGGACTATCACGACTGTAAAAAAACCAACAACCCCCCAACAGTAACAAACCACAAATAGTTAGACGTATTTTCTTGAACTATTGGAGAAAAAGAAGGGGGGGCAACAGGGATTACATAGGAAGTGTGTGAGCATGGGAATAAACCCCAAAGAGTTACCAGATTGTGGTAGTCAGAAGGAAACAAGCATAAACAAGGTTAGTGTTGTGACAGGCAAACACCTTCAAATTGTTATAGTACTCAGGCTAGATCAAAATACTAATGGCTTGACATTCTGCCTTTATCTGATCAACCATACAGTCACAAGTGCTGACACCAGAATAGCACCTTCAGGTTTTACTACCTATTGTAGGTCCCCTGGGTGAAAGAAGAAACATACGTGGACTAGCTCCAAATCTAAGAGCCCACAGCCTCTAGTAGTCTAGTTGGTCTTGCCAGTGGCTTAGGAACAGTTTAGAATAAAATAAGAAATGAGCAATTGCTGTGAGGAAGGGGAAAAAACCTTTCCAAATGAAAGCCAGAAAGTGCACACAGCACATATACAAACTCACCTTAGAGAATTTACATGCTGTGAATATAGTCACTGTGACCCTTGACCCCAGTGTGTTGTGCAGGCTGGTGAGCTCCAAATTTATAATATTTATTCTCTCCAAGAAACCTCCAGATCCATTTTACAGGGAGAGCTCATTTTAAAAAAAAAACTTCTCTGGCTGCCGATGCAAGGCCCAGAGAAAGCCAGCTGTGTTAAATCAGTCTCATAATCACCAGGTAATGAGTGCATTACTGCAAATTGGCTGGCAATTTTATCTAACACAGCTTTGCCTTTTGCTCATTGCCTAGTAGTTGCAACCATTTGACCTCCCAGCTGCGGGTGGCAGGACTGGAGAAAGCTGTTTCTCAAGTTGACAGGACCATAATTTAAAGCAACTTAATTTGGAAAGGGGGGGAGTAGGAGGAGAGGGGTGTTAAATGCTTTACCCTCTCCTATACTTTTGGTCCCTAAATCCCTCACCCTGTCAGAATGGCTTGTAAACTTTGCTGAGAGCAAGGCAGCCAGGTTCAGGGAACAAGGGCAAGGAAGTTCCCAACTAGAGGTGTGTTCATCTGTGTTTTTTGAAAGCAAATCCAAGAATGTTGGGAAATGTAGTCCAAAGAAGTAAATTTGCACCTCTTGAATCCCAACACTTTGTGCCTGTCCCTATTCAGTGGTGGGCTCCAAAGATTTTTACTACCACACTGTGGATGTGGTATGGTGTGCGTGGCCAGGGGAAAGCCCTGCATTGTACCCGAATTAGGACTACAGTAAAAACCCGATTTACAAATGCCCCGAGTTACATAAAATTCAATTTACATAATGATTTTGTGCTAAAACCATGTCCCAATTTACATAAATGTCCCGATTTATATAAATTTACTTCGAGTAACATAAGAATTCATGTTTCCTATGGGTTTGCTTCGAGTTATGTAAAAATTCATTTCCCTATGGGTTTGCTTTGATTTACATAAACATTTAATTTTTCCTATGGGTTTGCTTTGAGTTACATACAAAAATAATTTTTCCTATAGGTTTGCTTCGAGTTACATAAAAAACCAATTTACGCAAAAGCCTACGGAACAGACTTTTTGTGTAAGTAGGGGTTTTACTGTACTTTATTTCAAAACTTGGATGGATGTGACTAGCCAGAATTTCTGCTATTAGTTCTGGCGAAGTGGTGCAAACCTGCTGATGCCCACGACTGTCTGTGTTGTATTATTTATCTGTTTAGTTATTGTTCACGAGGGCTTTATTTGCAGATGGAAAGCGAGCTAATGACTTAGTCCAAGTCAGGAGTCTGCAGAACTAATTCTGGTACTTAAATCATTATATCCACATGAAGAGGAAGGAAATTGGGCTGGAGGGACAGGAGGCAGGCGCTGATTGATGCTCCACTACAGTTGCCAGCTTTTGATTCAGAGATGAAGGTCGCTGAATTCCAGTAAATTAGTATGGGGAGTTAGTAACAAAAAATTTTCTGTGTGTGCTCTCGGCTGGTGCTAGCAGAGTGTCGAAATAAAGATGGTGAGCGATCAACCAATGGTATTGTCAGGCTTTTGTTCTTCTAATCCACAGCCTCATGAGACTTGTTTCAAAAGAAGGTTGAGGAGATGAATATAGCCCTTCCTTTCTGTGCATATTCTCCAGTATAAAGCAGAAATTCCGGCTGGCCCTGCCCATCCAAGTTTTGAAATAAAGTAGTCCTAATTAGGGAGTAATGCAGGACTTTTCCCCTGGCCATGCCCACCATACCACGCACACAGTGTGGTAGTAATTTTTTTGGGAGCCCACCACTATACACAGCCTCTCTGAGATAACCTAATTTTGAGAGTTGTTGTGAAGACACATGCCACTCTTAGATTCCTGCCAAAAGGATAAGAAATAATAAATGAACAGTCTCCCACCCCCACAACACCACCTCAGCAGCTATCAGTTCTACAGTAAAAAGACATGTACACACACTACATGTTAATCCCCTATAAATAAAAACGCAGCTGTGAAAATGGTGCCAACAATTCTACCCATTTAGAGAGAAACACGCGTCTGTGTTTCCCAATGCACCCAATTTGAAGACCAGTGTTCCAGTGCAGACTAAATAATATATTTATTTTGTGTAATTATTTATTACATTTGTAACTCACTTTTCTTCTAGTGAGTTCAAGTGGAGATACATGGTTCTTGTCTTCTCCACAAGTCAGTAAGGGTGGTCAGTCTGCGAGAGAGGCCTAAGGTCATCTGGTGACTTTGACAGCTGAGTAGGAATCTGAATCCAAGCAAAAGGCATACTCCGGTAGTCTAATTGCTACATCAGGTTGGCTCTTTTGTCCTTTCCCTACTTTTACATGGAGTCCTTTGGAGGCCTCTTACACATCTAGTTTTCCCCCACATCAGCATGTCAGCTCACTTCTTTCTGAACTGTAAAATTATATCAGTTGGACATCACATCAGTTCAGGCTTGAGTTTTGCACTTTTATTCCTTGACAAGTCAGGTAGCTTTTTCACATGGTGCATTGAAGTATTCTTTCTGCCAATATGGCCCATCCAGCGAGTGACCTCACCTGTCCATGCATCAATCATAAAAAAATACATAACAATTTCCCCTTTCACTCCCGAGAAACATTTATTAGCACAGAACCAGAGTTCAGGTACTGCAAGGGATCTTGTCTGTCTGACATTTCTCCTAGGCTAGATTCACGGCATAAGAATCCTCCAATTAAAATTTCAAGGGATCACTTCTTGCTCTCCCTCTTTCACTTGCGAGCCAGATGTCAAGATCTCGAAGTTGGCTGAGGAAGCCTGTGTTTGGACAGACCCCCCTATGCTCCCGCACAGTCTTTAGAGCCTCCATAAGGGTCTTGTTTTCACAAATCATCAGGAAGGCAAGCACAAGTGTTGCTGAGCGGCTGATGCCCATGGCACAGTGAACCAACACTTTCCCTGCAAATTGGGAGGGGAAAAAGAATGTTCAGCATCGTACCAAGAAACTAGATCAGTGCTAAGACTTGCCAGTAAATCGTGAGTGTAAGATAGTCAGTGGGAAGTGCCTGTCATAATTGTGTTTTTATTTTATTTTCTATTTTTTATGTTTTGACCATTACCAAAGTAAATGTCCCTTAATAACAAAGGGCAAATGTCCTTGGGCTTTTACAGATAAAAGTGTCATTTTCTATCATTTAACAGTAAATGTCAGAATTTACCTGTTGACCTGTTAAAATCTTAGGTAAAGGTAAAGGTTTCCTATGCTTGAAAACCAGTTGTATCCGACTCTAGGGTTCAGTGCTCATCTCTGTTTCAAAGCCGAAGAGCCAGCGCTGTCTGCTTCTGCAGACGTTTCCGTGGTCATGTGGCAGGCATGACTACACACTGGAGCGCACGGAATGCTGTTTAACTTACCAATAAATAGAGAAATATTCAGCCAATTCCATCATTAGAAGTGGATTATGTTCACTGTAGATGGTAAATCACAGAGGCACTCAACATTTGCACAATCTGAATAGGATACTGGAGTATAACTCCCCAATTCTCCAAACTATCCTAATTTCAACTGCTCCATGGGGTACACAGAAAGAGCCTCCTAGAAGACTGTGGTATTTTGGACACACCCCAGGAAATGGCAACCTTGTGCCAGCTTATCTTTCTCACCCTGGGTCAGGCTAAAGGAACTACAGAATGAATTCACCAAAACGTAGTTTCGTTTTGGCAGTTTAAGGTCTGACCTAGATACGAAAGAAGAAGAACTGCTCCATTTCACTACGTAGTGATAGCATTTATAATTATATACTGCCCCTTGGTTCACAATGTAATTAGCATTTTTGTTGCTAACATGCTCACTATTCATCTTACCGACTGTGGAAGGATGGAAGGCTGAGTCAACCTTAATCACACTGGGATTGAACTCACAATGTGAGCAGTTTTGGCTGCAGGACTGCAACTGAACCACTGCACCATGCGGGCTCTTAGATAAAAGATGTCTTTTTAAAAAAAGAACAACAGACCTCAGTAGAGTACAAGAAGGCCCTGTTAAAAAGAGCATCTTGATGCCATTTGTCAATAAATTATTGTGGGTCCAGAGAACTACAGAAAGCATTTGCTCAGATACATCCCGCACTCCCTTATGTGTCCCTACAATATTTGTCACAGTTCCAGCTGACTTCCCCACACATACAGTCCCATACAGTGGGCTGAGCCAACTACAGAAAACTAACCAACAAGAGGGGGACCTTGGCATTCCAGATGTTCTTGGACTTCAATTCCCAGAGGCCCAAGCCCCCTGTGAATCCACATGAATGGGTTTACTGCGATTCATCCAGCCTGCACTGCCCTCGTCGCTCCCAGAAGCAGAAATAAAATGCGCCCGTATGGTTAAGACCCTTCCAGGTTAACCCTCCGTACGGGCGCATTTTACTTCTGCTTCCGAGAGCGACGAGGGCAGTGCGGGCCGGATGAATTGCAGTAAACCCATTCGTGTGAATTCACAAGGGGCTTGGGCTTCTGGGAATTGTAGTCCAAGAACATTTGGAGTGCCAAGGTTCACCATCATGGGGTTAGGCTCTACTAGATGTCCTGCAGGTTTCAGATCATACCTAACACTATTAGGACAAACAGGCACGTAATGGTTGACTCCTACGTTTTTGAAAGTATAAAATCTGAGAGTTATTTTGGATTTACCAACGATTTTGCAGAAAGACACCGGTGTCAAAATGTACATGCATATTTCCGTTGGCAAAAATATTTGAGCAGCAAATTGAGGCTTTGCACTTGTTACCACCGATCATTCTTTGTGGAAGAAGGGGAGGGGGCAGGGGGGGCAGAGGGCTGGGTTCCATCCTACTCTCCTGCGGATTCCGCTAGCATAATTGGCATAGTACGGCCCTGGCAGAGGCCACTTCAGTCGAGAAAGCTCCTGGCCCGTGGGCTCTGCAGGCACCGAAATTGGGGGGGGGGGCGGATTAATAGTTATAGGATTGATTCACCCACATCTGACCTGACCGGCGATTCCGCTGAGGGAAGCAAATCGCTAACCTCCGTTACGTATTAGGCAATTACTGACTCACAGATCAGCCCAAGCTCTAGTGCAAATAGTGGCCATGTTTACCCCGGTATAAGCCCCGAACAATGGATTTCCCCTGTCAGTGTTTGCCCCAGTTCATTAACTGCCCCAAGAGAGATTCCCCATTAACCCGGGTAAATGGGTGATATGATTTTCTGTCAGATGACGATTCTATCACACGCTGCCTTGAATTCCTATATATGATGATGTTTTCCCCTCAATAAACCACTGGTCTTCGCTCCATCTTGTCTCGTGTCGTTCCTTGACCAGTCTCCTCCGGGACCTCACGGCCGCCCCGCGGCCCCAATCCAACATCTGGTGACCCCGACGTGATCTTACCCGAGAGTAAGCGATCAACGCGGTCCAGTTCTATGCTAGAACCGTGTCCGATCATCCCGGAGGACAGCGCGGCAGCCCGGTCGGAAAGCCAGCCGATCAGGAAGACAGCTCCGCGACGAGGCATTTCAGAGAGGCATCCTACAGTTTGCTCCGGCTTTCGCGGCGGCTTGCAGCACGGAAAAACGCATTCTGCTCAGGGTCGGCTGTGAACCCCTGACAGCGCAGAGGCCACCAAGGGCCCGTGGCAGCGGTCCACACTCCGAGCTCTACCCAGAGATTCGTCACGCAAAACCTATTGCCTGAACTACAGACGCGTCGAATCGTCCCGAGAAGGAGACTTCAAAGGACCCCCGCAGGTAATATGGGGACTTGTCCTCAGCGGCAACGTCCGTCCGCTAGTCAAAGAATTCAGGAGGAGGAATTCAAAATCCTGGCCAGGGTATATCAGACAAGCTTTCACAGTGGAGAGCTAGCGCGACTTTTGGTGTTCTTGAGGGAACACTGCCTGCTTTACCCAGAAGCATGTACGTTATCCCTTCAGCTCTGGGATCAGATAGGAGTCTGCATTCAGCAACCCCCGAAAGCTCCAGAGGGCATAATTCGCACATGGAGCAAATGTAGGAAACTTTTAGCAGAGGTAGATCCAGTCCGGGTAGAGGCTAAAGAACCCCCAGCGTCAGCAGAGCCATCGGCGCCCACGGCGCTCTATCCGTCATTTCAGTTAAAGCAGAGTAGTGTAGGGAGCTTTCCCTCGGTGACAGCTGCAGACGTCACCGGTGGAATGCATGGAATGGGAAGCGCTGGCGCTTCTCTGACAGCTACAGGTTCCCGAACTAAGAGTGCCCTTCAGCGTACAGTTGAGGAGGAGATCAAGAAGGGGGAATTGCCAGTAGAAGAACTAGCTGAGCTTAGTCAGATTTGTCCAATTCGCTTGGAAATGGATGCCCTCACAGGGCAGCAGCAGGTAGTTCATTCACCCGTCCCGTATAAGCTCCTCATGGCTATACGGAAGGCCATTTCAGAGACAGGACTACAGAGTCGGTTCACTAGGGGCACGCTTCAGCAAGTGTGCGAGAACACCATGTTCATCCCACACGACTGGAAAGCCGTCATGCGGATGATGCTCAACCCCAGCCAGTATTTGTTATGGGACAGCGAGTATCGCTTCGAGGCTCAGGCAAGGGCTGCCAGGATGGGGGGGGGGCATAATTCCTGACCAGTTATATGGTTCAGGTGCCTAGAATCCATCGATGCACAGACTGCCCTGCCACTCGCCACTCTCCAGATGTCAGCTGAGGCGGCCTTCAGGGCCTTCCTCAATGTCCCAGCAACTGGCAAAGCGGCCAAAAATTACACCGCAGTCAAACAGGGCGCCCAGGAGTCCTACATGGACTTTATCAATCGCTTAGAGGAAGTGATCAGTAGGCAGATCGATAACGATTATTGTAATGCGCTCTACATGGGGCTGCCCTTGACGACCATTCGGAGGCTGCAGCTGGTCCAGAATGCGGCAGCCCGGGTGGTGATGGGATGTGGGCGATATGCCCATGCCTTACCGCTACTTCGGGAGCTGCACTGGTTACCAGTTTGTCTCCGGGTGCAATTCAAGGTGCTGGTTTTGACCTTTAAAGCCCTATATGGCAGTGGGCCAGGATACCTTAGAGACCGCATCGTCCCAAGAGTGTCTGCCCGTCCAACTAGAGTGGACCGGAGGGGCTCTCTAATGGTGCCATCAGTTAGGGGTGCACATTTGTCTAGCACCCGAAGGAGGGCCTTCTCCGTGGCCGCACCAACTCTCTGGAACCTCCTGCCAACAGATCTAAGACTTCAAAGAGAATTGCTGCCCTTCAGGAAAGGATTGAAGACCTGGCTGGCAGGGCAGGTGTGGGGCCCGAATGGGATCACGGTCCCCGCCTGCTGGCTTACGTAAAGAATTAAGAACTCTCTCTTCCTTTTTTAGAGTGGGTGGGATGGATGGGTGGGATAAGGGGTTTTTAAAGTGTTTTTATATGTTTTTAGAATTTGTTGTAATGCCGCCCTGAGTCGGGTTCTGCCTGAGTGGGCGGCATATATAAATACGACTAAATAAATAAATAAATAAATAAATAATAAAATAAATAAATAAATAAACGAGCAAGCCCAACAAGAGCTCATGATGAAATTGGCCAAAGACAACGCCAATCTCGACTGCCGTAAGATCTTGCAGTCACTGGGTAATCGTCCCGACTTGACTCTCACGGACATGATTAGAGCTTGCGCCGACGTTGGCACGGACTCTTACAAAATGGGTCTGCTGGCAGCAGCGGTGCAAGGGGGTAGGAGACCCAAGGACAAGAACAAAGGGGCATGTCACAATTGTGGCAAGGTCGGTCACTTCGCTAGGGAGTGCCGATCCAAGAGCGGCGGACAACATTCCGGCTGTTCCAAGGCTCCAACTCCCCCGTGTCCGAAGTGTAAGAAAGGCTTCCATTGGTCCAGATTCTGTCCGAATTCGGGAAACCGGAACGCGGGCATGTCTCTGGCCCCGGTCCAAACAGAGACTTCCCTCGCTCTGGGCGAGCCAGAGCTGGATTAGATTCCATTCACATTCCAGGTATTGCGAAGGCGCAGGCCAGCCCCAAGGGTAGTACAGGGCTAGAATTGACTTGCCAGGCGGACGTCACATGCGACTTGCCAGGCACAGTCTATCTGGTGGATTCCCAGTACATGGGACCCCTGCCCAAGGGCTTCATAGGCTTAGTTTTGCCTCGCAGTGTAGCAGGAGCACGCGGAGTTCTTGTAATTCCGGGAGTCATTGACTCAAATTTTTCGGGTGTTCTCCAAGTTCAACTCTGGACGCACCTACCCCAAACCATTCACAAGGGAGACACGCTAGCGCAACTGATTGTGGTTCCGTGTCACTCGCCAGCAGATAGCCAGGGAAGGCTCAGGGACAGCGCAGGGTCCGGGTCAGAAGACCGCTCGAGCGCAAGTGAGGCAGTACAAGGATACCAGGTCTTAGCGACAGTGGAGACCAACATAGAGTGGAAACAGCGGCCAGTGATTGAGGTATTTTTGAATAAAAAATCGTTCTCAGGGCTGCTAGATACCGGAGCTGACGTCAGCATGGTCAGCCAAAGCCAATGGCCACGAGAATGGGCCATTGAGCCGGTCTCCGATGTGTGGGGGGTAGGCGGCATCCAAGAAGCGTTTAGAAGCCGGGAGTGGGTGGAAGTCACGATCCCTAAGGCTGACGGCACAGCGGTCATTCGGCCGCACATTCTGGACGTGCACATCAACCTTTGGGGGCGAGACATTTTACAGCAATACGGTGCCACTCTTACCTTCGGGTAATGGCCTTGCCACTTAAATGGCTTACCAACACGCCAGTCTGGGTGGAACAATGGCCGGTAGTGGGGGAGAAATTAGTCGCCCTAAAGCAACTGGTTAAAGAACAGCTAGACGCAGGAAATATAGAGCAGTCCACTAGTCCTTGGAATTCGCCCATTTTTGTCATCAAGAAGAAGTCGGGGAAGTGGCGACTCCTCCACGATCTCAGAGAGATCAATAAATGTATACAGCCAATGGGTCTGCTTCAATGCGGCATCCCAAATCCAAATATGATTCCCGAGGGTTGGGAGATCCTGGTCGTAGACCTAAAGGATTGCTTTTACACCATTCCCTTAGACCCCAGGGACCGGGAAAGGTTCGCCTTTACGGTGCCAGTTGTGAACCACAGTGAGCCCACGCAGCATTACGCGTGGAAATTTTTGCCACAGGGGATGCTCAATTCGCCCACCCTGTGCCAAATTTATGTTCACAATGCACTGGCAAAGTTTCGAAACCTTCACCCCACAGCTTTAGTATGCCATTTCATGGATGATATCTTGGTCACAGCGCCGCAACTCGGCAGCGAAATGTTTACAGACCTCCAGGCCAGCCTGGGGGAGAAAGGGTTACTCATTGCCCCAGAGAAAGTGCAGAGAACCGAGCCCTTCTCATACTTGGGTCATCGGCTTCTCCGTTCCTTCGCAGCACCGGTTTTGCCCCAGATCAACTTAAAAGACTCAGTCACCTTGGTAGAATTGCAGCAAGTTTTGGGTAACATCAATTGGGCCAGACCGTATTTCAGATTGGATACGGATCTCTTAAAACCGCTCTTCTCGCTGCTAACACTAGGTAAGCAGCCGGCAGACCGGATACAAATTCCTCGAGAAGCACGCTTGGCTCTCGAGAAAGTCAACCAAATTCTCAGCCAAAGGTGGGTGGACAGGATTGCTCAGGGGCCATATGCCCCGATCCTGAATTTGTACATCGTTCGGGCCGGATCCATGTTCACCGGGGCCCTAGGAGCGGACTCCGAGAAAGGAGCGAGTATCGTGGAATGGGTGTATTTACCGAACACCTCTTCCCGAAACATCGTTCCCCCCCCAAGAATTGGTCTCCGCGGTGGTCTACCGCGGAAGGCTGAGAGCTAGGGACATTTCAGGGCACGACTTAGCAAAAATCGTGGTCCCATTCACCAAGGAGCAAATTCAGCAGCTGATGCAGCTTGGTGACTCGCTTCCAATTGCCTTGGAGGGATTCACCGGATGCTTGGCATACCACTTGCCAAAGGACCCCAGACTCGTCTCGCTTCAAACGCAGACAGTCAGCTTGTACGAATTGCTTTCGCTGGTTCCACTTCAGGGGGCCAGAACAGTTTTTACTGATGGGGGTCGCACATATGGTGTCTTAACTTGGCAGGAGGGCCAGGCTTGGCGCACGCTGCTAACTCTTCCACAGAAGTCCGCGCAGCGGGTAGAGTTGGCAGCGGTGAACCTCGCTTTGCGCACCTTCGCCAAAGAGCGCCTCAACATTATTACTGACAGTCAGTATGTTAGGAATTTGCTTCACAGTCTACCGGGAGCATACATCACTCCCACGATAGACAAAAATTTGCTGAGTCTGTTCCTCACAGCTCAATTTCACTTGTGAAACCGCACGGAAGCGCTCTATATCGCCCACATCCGAAGTCACCAGGACCTCCGGGGTCCAATCTCCGTGGGCAATATCAGAGCGGATGCGGCCGCAAAGGAAATTCAGCAACGATTGGTGTTAGGTGTTTTCACTACTCCAATTCAGAGTCATGCATTCTTTCATCAGAATGCCAAAGCGCTCGCCAGACAGTTCAGCCTGCCACTTTCTCAAGCCCAAGGCATAGTTCGCTCTTGTCAGCATTGTGCAGGGGCACCGGGGGGGGGGCCCTCGTGGGGGGTCAACCCACGAGGGACAGAGGCTAACCAGGTGTGGCAAATGGACGTCACACATGTCCCGCAGTTTGGCAGATGGCAGTACATGCACGTTTGCATTGATACCTTCTCGCAATTCGTTTGGGCAACGGCGCAAAAAGGGGAGACTGCTTCCCACGTGGAGCAGCACCTCCTTGCCTGCTTCGCGGCAATGGGCAAACCTCGGCACGTGAAAACCGATAACGCCCCGTCCTACAGCTCTAGGCAGTTGGCTAGCTTCATGGCCACCTGGGACATTAAGCATACTTTTGGCATTCCTTACAATCCGCAGGGGCAAGTGATTGTGGAACGAGTCAATCGGACACTCAAGTCCTACATTGACAAACAAACAGAAAGGGGGGTGCCACCAGCCCTCCCCAAGTCACAGGGTCAGGCACAGCATTGTCTGAACAAGGTGTTGTTCACGTACAATCACCTTAATGTTTTTTGCGATTGCACGCCGCAGGAGAAACACTTCCGCCGCTCGGAAGCTCTCCCGCGACTGCTGGTTCGTTACCAGGTGCCACCAGACCCTTCCTGGAGGGGCCCGGCGCCACTCGTAACCTGGGGAAGAGGGTATGCTGCAGTTATGTCTCCTACAGGTGTCGTCTGGATTCCAGCTCGGTGCATTAAGCCTCATTTGGAGCCACATGGCGTGGACCCAGGCCGACCCGAGTCTGATCCCGGAGATGGAGGACCTCACCCTGACCGAGAGGACCCGACGGAAGAAACGGCCACAGATGACAGCGCCGAAGATCACCTGGGGGATGGTCAAGGCCCTTTGTAATGAGGCCCAGGACGCCATCCGACGTGAGGACAGGGAACCGACACCGGAGAGCTTCGTGGCTGCAGTCCTTGCCCTGATTACTGCCAACACCGTGGCAGTCACCATCATCCTGACCCTCTCCCTACTTGCGGGGGGAGGCGTTCAGGCAGCCTCACTAAAGGCCAGCGATCTGATGCCAGGCGGAGATCTCTCTGCCCGGATGCACTACAATCTATGGGAAAGGTTGGCGGGTCTCGTCAACCAGTCCGATTTTTGCCTGAAGCAGGACATTGGTTCTGCCTCAATTCTGAGCACCTGTCTCATCCCAGTGTGCCACACTCCAGACGCGCACACCAGGGATGGCGACTGGCTGGTGAGGCGGATTTTCGGTCCATTCCTTCCAACGAGCTTCACAGCATACGCTCGCTGGGGAATGCAGCTGACTATGACTTTGACGGCTGATGCAGCCACTCTCCACACCCCTCGAGTGGCGGTCGGCCCGAACTCTACTTGTGCTCGAATGACCGGCTGCTCCGCAACCGGCCGGACTTGGCGCCACTGCCTTGACGCTGGCCGCGGCAACTGGACTTGTAATAACCCAGAGACACTTGGTTCTATGTATGCTCATGTTACCCTACCTTCAGGTTGGTTCTTTACATGCAATCAGTACTTGGAACTACATTCCCGCAAACTTGGAACTACATTCCCGCAAATGTATCAGATTCCATGTGTTGTATCAGTCGCTTGACATTGTTACTCCCCACTAGGGATATGATTGTTCCAAGCACAAATGTTTCTGCACCCATACGGCGCACTCGTGCCACCCAGTTAGACAGCTCATGTGATAGCAACATTAGGGTCCTGATTCCAGCTGAGTACGTCTTGCTGGCAGTCAGCATACTTGGCGTGCCAGGCTTAGCCGTCGGCAATGCTCGGAGAATTGGTCAGTTGGCTTGCGGGTTAGCAAAGGCCATCAACCATACCTCCTCAGCGATAGCGCTGCTCAACCAGGAGCAGGCAGAACTTCGCCATGCCATCCTAGACAATCGAGCAGCTATCGACTACCTTCTGTTGTTACATCATTTGGGTTGCGAATCTGTCCACAGCATGTGTTGCTTTAATCTCACAGACAACACCCGTAAAGTACAGAGCCAGCTCACGGATCTCCACACCCTAGTCAAGAACATCAAGGAGGATTCTTCATGGGGGTGGTGGGATTCCTTGTGGTCATGGCTCCCATGGGGGTGGCTCCAGACAACGCTCAAGGTGGTTGCGGGGGTGATAATACTGGGCATAGCAGGATGCTGTTTCATTCAATGTATTCCCTCGCTGCTATCGAGATGCCCCCCGTGGGGGGAACCCCGAAGCGTCGTTCCCGTACATCAGCTGATGCCCCTCTTGCGCAGGGTCGCCTGTCAGGTCCAGAAATAACAAAATAAGGGGAGATGCGGATTCCGCTAGCATAATTGGCATAGTACGGCCCTGGCAGAGGCCACTTCAGTCGAGAAAGCTCCTGGCCCGTGGGCTCTGCGGGCACCGAAATTGGGGGGGCGGATTAATAGTTATAGGATTGATTCACCCACATCTGACCTGACCGGCGATTCCGCTGAGGGAAGCAAATCGCTAACCTCCGTTACGTATTAGGCAATTACTGACTCACAGATCAGCCCAAGCTCTAGTGCAAATAGTGGCCATGTTTACCCTGGTGTAAGCCCCGAACAATGGATTTCCCCTGTCAGTGTTTGCCCCAGTTAATTAACTGCCCCAAGAGAGATTCCCCATTAACCCGGGTAAATGGGTGATATGATTTTCTGTCAGATGACGATTCTATCACACGCTACCTTGAATTCCTATATATGATGATGTTTTCCCCTCAATAAACCACTGGTCTTCGCTCCATCTTGTCTTGTGTCGTTCCTTGACCAGTCTCCTCCGGGACCTCACGGCCGCCCTGCGGCCCCAATCCAACACTCTCCAATATGTTTAGTAATATCCCTGACTCCTTGCAAGGGAGATGTCTTAGGCTAGGGACATTTGCACACAACACCTCTTCTTTTCCTTGCAGAATGTGGCAACTAAGTTTTATTTCCTGCCCAATCTCTCTTAGGAGGCAGACTCTATTTTTAAAAGAAATAGTGAACAATAACATCATAGGTGTCTGCTTAGTGAAAGCTTCTGATCAGCTGGGCCAAGGAGAACAGAGTCCATAGGAGTATGTGAGTCATCTCCTGTCAGTAACATGAGAGGAAACTTAAGTCTAAGTCCTAAATATAGCTGTGTAAGAAGGAACCAGTGGAGACATCTAAGCAGCAGTTTACTTCATAATGTGAGTTGAGAAGCAAACATGTTGATTCTTTGTAAAAGTTAGCATTAGAGTGGCAGTTAAATATACATAACAAAATCCACTTAAATTTGGTGAAGTCAGAATTTCAAATTCTGGGTCATTAGTTGAGATTATTATAAGACTAGAAACACAGCTAAAACAAATGAACATCCGTGCCTCTACCATTTTAAAACATTGAATACTGTAGTGACATTTTAGGGACTGCAGTGGCTCAATTGGCTAAGACGCTGACTGGGAGGCGGAAGATCAGCAGTTCGATTCCCGAGTACTGCAGAACACACCCATATTGGCATGTTTTACTTCCACTTCCAGGAGCGACAAGGGCTTCTTGGGCCAGCTGAATTGGCATTGGGGCCTGGATCCGGCCCTGGGCCATAATGACCTGCCCCCTGACCCACGTGACTGGCCCATGGCCTAAAAAGTTTTGGCACCCCTGCTTTAGAGTATTGAAAAATGCAATAGTTTTGTGTGTGTGTGTGTGTGTGTGTGTGTGTGTGTGTGTGTGTGTGTGTGTGTGTGTGTGTGTGTGTGTGTGTGTGTGTGTGAATAACAGATGAACATGTGACATGAACATGTCTGTTAGAAAATTAAAAGGTAGTGAAGAACCATTTAAGGCAGGGGAGAAATACAAGATAATAGATCAGCTATATTTTATTAATTGATTATTCCATCTATAATGGGTGTTCTGAATATTTCAGAATCATGGGTTGCCCCTCTTGGGGTTGTAGTTCAAGGACCTGAGCAGGTTCTGCAATGGACCATCTCCTTACACCCTATCCTTTCCATATGCAACTTTTAGGGTTGCCAAAAGCCATTCTCTGGCTGCAACAGAAGGCTGTCCCCAAGTTTATGTTGCAGCACTGGGACACAAAGCAGGCACAAGTGTAAATTAAAGGGTCTTTCTTGTGTTATACATAAATATGTAAGTAAGAGATGTGTAACCACTTACATCATCTGATGCTATCTAAGCATATGCAAACAAACAGGCAGACGCTGTATATCTACACTGTGTGTAAAGTGGATGTTAGTAATATACACTGAAATAACTTATATTCCTCTGCCCCATCATATTTACCCCTGGGAGAATTCAGTGCTGATCTTATATATTTAGCAGTTGGCTGGAAATAAATACTGAGATCGAACTTGGAATCATCATCTGCTTCAATTCCATAGTAATCCACACACAGGTCTTTGTAGAATTTGGGTCCAGTGTCAATGTGGAATCTTCCAGCAGCAGCATTCACTATATGGGTGATACCCATTCGGCGAAGTTGTTCAGTATCACGGGCTATATATCTGCAAAAAAAAAAAAAAAAGGTGTTTGAATTGTATTTGTAATTGCATTACAGCTACCTTTTCTTGCTGTTAAAAGTTATGCAAAAGATCTCTAGCTTGGACAAATTCCATATTTTTAACCTCAATCTACTATAATTGCTATTTAGGAGACATTGCTACTAGCAAGAGTGTCTAAGTTTTAGGCAACTCCGCAGCCTGGTGTCTATCTGTCTGCAATTTTTCTAATACTGATGCTGGTATTTTATATCTATACTAGCATATTTGTGCCCAGCCAGTCGGGCAGGTTTTTTTTTGTGTTTTTTTGGTTAGGAGTGGTTGTGGTGATTGTGATTTGAATTTGTGGATTTTTAATTTATTTTATTGTGTTTATTTTGTTTATTTTTATTTTGATATTTTAAATATTTTTTGTCTGTTTTATACTCTTCCAGTCTTTAGGTGGGGCTGTGTTTAAGAGTACTGCGATTTCCTTTCTTTGTTCAGTTCGGTCCTGGATGCATGGAGGTAGGACGTGTTTGGTAAGTGCTCTTGATTTTTTATTCTGTTTTTATTTTGTGTTGATTTTGGGGTGTTGGGCTGGGGGGTTTAAGTAGAGAGTTTCTACTTAACCCCCCCTCCAAGTGTTTCTGCTTGTTCTTATATTTTTATTTTGGATTTTAGATTGTTTGATTGTTTTCGGTATTTATGATTGTTATTTTTATTTTTTATTTTTTCTGTATTTATTTCTTTAATTTGTGATATTATTGTTTGTTGAGTTAGGTATTTTTGTGTTGTCGATAGGTGTTTTTAGTGAGTTTTCATGGTTTTTCGGTAGCCTTTGGTATTTTGGGTGTTTTTTTATTGAGTTTGTTGTTTATTGTTGTGTTGTTTATTGGTTTTATTTTAATTATCTGTTTACTTATTTGTGTTTTATTATTTTTGATGCTTGGCGTTTTGGTTACCTGTTTAGTTTTGGTTGTGTTTGTGTTTTGTGGGGTGAAGAATGGCCTGTCTGTTGTTTCCTCTTTTCCCCATTGCTGTTTCGAAATTAGGTTTTGATGCAGCGATGGGGAAAAGGAAGAGCCGGCAGTCAGCTTGCTCTTCATCCGGTAAGGTTCGTTTGGTCGGTCGGGTGAAAAGGAGGCAGAGAAGAGCTATCTTCTTCATGATGGTTCTCTCCTCTTGGCCTCCTTTTTCCCTGGCTTACCTAACGGGAGATCAGCAGGCAACGATCTGTAAGGGGTGGTGCTCTTCCTTGCAGATTGCTGGCTGCTGCTTTTCTACTACCTCCACCTCTGTTTCGTGCTAGTTCTCGAAATAGCGGTGTGGGTAGTAGAAAGGCAGAATCCAGTAATTCGCCAGGGAGTGTGCTTCCCCGGACAAATTGCTGCCTGCTTCTTTGTTTTCCACCCTGGCTCAACTTACCTTGAGGCCTGTGGTGGTCTCGCCATGTCTTCGGTGGGGTAGCATGGAGGAAAGGGAGTCACTCTTTCCCCCATTGCTCCGGGAAAGAAGGCTGGCGGTTGTCTCACCATGTTTTTTTGCAGGTTTGGGTTAGTGAGGCCGTGAGGCGCTGCGTCCACCTGCGGCGGCCTTGTGTTTCCATTGCAGGAGGAATTATTTTATTTTATTTTTCACCCACCGGCTTTTTTAGTGTTCTGCACGCTCACGCCCTTCAGCCTGATTGGTTGAAGTGGTCACGGCGCAGAGAACAAAATGCAGTATGGGCCAGAAACATCTTAGTCTTTTGTACATCTCTATCCCCTTCCCTCCAGGACAATTATTATATCGGGGGAAAATATACACTATAAGTTCAATAATCCATTATTTACAGATCTCCAATGTAGAGGTTAGGCCAGACTTCATTGACATTGCCACGGCAAGGTACGTGTGTCCAGAGCATTCGCTGGAGCTCCCCCAATTCTGGTGTCTCATAGTCCCCCTGTCTGCTGGAACTGAGTCTTGAAGCTGCTCGTATTCTGGGCCGTTGCAAGTCATCCCCATGTAGTGAATCCCAAGACATTCTGAAAGACAAAGAGAAGATCATTGAGTCTTTTGATCTCAGGATTAAGTGTGGTGTAATGGCTGGAGTGCTGGATTTTAGCAAACCCTTAGTCAAAGTTTTACTCATCCGTGAGAATCATTGTCATGGTCTTCTCTTTTACAGTAAAAAATTAATGGAAAAAGGGAAAGCTCCTCTCTGGATGTCCATATCCCTCCTGACAAATGGGTTCTCTTTTCTCAACAAATGTATGAAGATACATTCTATAGATCTTCAACAGCTAACCATCAAGATATCCCAAGCTGGCCTCCTGTAACTACTTGGGTGTTATGTTATGTTTATGTTATGTTTATTTGATTTATATCCCACCCTCCTTAGCACAGGCCAACTCAGGGCGGCTCACAACCCATCAAAAAAACACAATAACAGAAAATATACAGTTTCTAGACTACAAAATTACAAGATAAAATACAAATTACACAATAAGATACCATTTAAGTGCTAGAATCACAAATAACGAAATAAGTTAAAATATCACATAAACTGCTTAAACAGTGGCAAGGCCCCTGGACTAGATAGTATCTCCCCTGAACTTTTAAAAGACAATATGGACTGGTGGGGCCATTTCCTGGCTTCCTTCTTTACATTTGTCAACAGGACTGGATCCATTCCAAATGTATGGAATACAGCTATTGTAGTCCCCTTTCATAAAAAAAAGGTAATAAAGAGGACTCAGCAAATTATAGGCCTATAAGACTTTGAAGTGTCATCAGTAAACTTTATGCAAGGCACCTACTCATTAAACTGTAAGACTGGATGTTAGAGGAGGACCTTCTAGTGGAAGAGCAGGCAGGATTCCATAAAGGAAGATCCACCACAAACCACTGTATCATGCTACAACATCTGGTAGAAAAGTTTAAAGGCAAAGACACAACCTCCCTATATGCTGCCTTTGTTGATCTGAAGGCAGCTTTTGACTTCATCTCCCATGCAAGACTTTGGGGAAAACTTGAGCTCACAGCCATAGACCAGTGTCTCCTATTCCTGATTCAAGCCCTGCATGAGCAAACATCCCTGAGAGTCAGATGCAACAAACAAGGTCAACTCACATATGAAATAAGGACTCAAAAGGGAATGAGGCAAGGCTGTCTCTTGGCCCCCTTGTTGTTTATTTTTTACATCAACGATTTAGTAACCACTCTGCACAAACTTGAAGACCATCCTCCAAAGCTTGCCAATCACCACATTTCAGCCCTCCTATATACAGACAATGCAGTCCTTCTCTCTAGAACTCCAGTAGGAATGAGAAGGTCTTTAAACTGTCTAGCCCAGTACTGCATCAAAGAGCAATTACACATTAACCATCAAAAAACTAAAGTTTGGCCTTTGGAATATATATATATATAAAAAAATAGGTCCTGGACATTAGATGGTCATAAACTGGAACAAGTGCAGAAATATAAGTATCTGGGAGTGGTATTCCAAGCCTCTGGTTCTAGGGCAGCTCACTGTCTTTATGCCATAGAACAAGGAGGAAAATCAGCCTATAACATCCTAAGGTTTTAGCACACCAGAGGAGGACACTCTATTCTTGTGGCACTGAAGCTTTTCCGAGCCAAATGTATTGCGCAAATGTTGTATGGATCGTGTCTTGGGCTTCCAAAATCCTGCCTTGCATCCTTAGAGCAAGTACAATCTAAATTCTTAAGAGCAGTACTCCAAATGCCTAGCTGCATCTCTAACGCTATGCTATGCCTCAAAACTGGCATCATCAGAGTAGAAGCCAGGGTCTGTTTTATGTCCTTGTACTTATGGCTTAAAGCAATGTTAAACCCTCAAGGTCTTCTTCCCTTGGTTTTCCAAGACCCCTTTTAATTTAGTAGCTGGCTCCAAGCATTTGGGAATAAATTGGCGACCTTGGGATTCTCCCCAAAGTACCTATCTAGACTGGGTCTGGTCCAGGCCAAGCAAACTCTCAAACAAAGAATTGAAGATATTGAGAGGCAGAAAGATTTAGCTAAATCCCCTGCTTTTCCCTCACCACCAACCACAAGGTACACTCTAACACCAGCTGCCTACCTGGCATCAATTAACATTTACAAGTATAGAAGAGCATTCACCCTAGCCAGGTGCCAATCCTTGCCCTCAGCAGTTTTAGTGGGCAAATATAGAAGAACCCCTTAAAATAAAAGACTCTGCTCCTGTATATTAGCCGAAGTGGAGTCTATGGAGGACATTTTATTCCGGTGCCCACTATGTGACTCAGTCAGAATAAAACACTTAGGTCCTCTCCTGGAAGCAAGGACCTCCAAATGAGATGCAGATCAGATCAGGGAACTCTTAATGGATAGAAAACCTCTGGTTTCCCTACATATGGTGAAGTTCTGTGCCTTTATGGTTTGAATGCATTGAAAGTAGAAGAAACCCACCATCGTAATCATCTTAAATTGCAGGCCAGGTTGTTACCAGAAACTGTACCTTATCCCGAGATAAATCTAGGAATCTTTCAGATGGCTCTAGAGTCTCATAAAGACTTAATTTTTAATATAATATTTTTTTATTTTATATATTTATAGTTCTATGTCATTCTCTTAAGTGTAAATTTTTCTCTGGTCTGTGACTGTATAAATAAAATTTTAAATAGGTACCTGTCATAAAAAGAAAAAATGCTGTTGAATTGATATTACAGTGTAGGTTTGCTATTGACCCATTTTAGTGTCTTGCACGGAAGACAAAGAAGGAGCCGCAGTGAGGGCTAAACGCAGGTTTATTGGGTGATGATCAGGATGAACATGTGGTAATGGCGGAGGTACAGCTCATTATATACTGCAGTACATACATTTGAATCTCGTTGCACGGTAGCTTATTGGCTGCTACCGGCATGACGTCATTCTGAGTCACGCCCATCTTCTCCAGGTGATCCTCGCGCGGGAAAGGTTCCCGCGGCTGCCGGTGATTTGGGGAATGTGAACCATGTGAGCTGAACGCTCGCAGCTGCCCTCTATAGGCAGCTTACTCGCGTTCCTTAACAGCTGAGCTACATTGTAATTGTGGTCAGGTTACATTCATACATTTTTAAAGCAACATTGTACATACACAACACTCCTCCCTCCTAGGATGGGACGAAGTCCCTCAACCATTGTGGCTTGCCGCACGTGCGTCTGGGGGGCGCGGCCGCTTGACTTAACATAGGGGAGCCGGGCGCTCCTGGTTCCGCGGAGTCCTGTCCTGCAACGGAAAGGGGGGACTCATTAGTGGCTCGGTGGGGACTCTGCGACAACCTTGCATTGGGGGACGGGAATGGAATGAACAGTTGGGACGTGAACCCCTGCCTGCCGCTTGAGGAGCTTGGGGTCCCCCCCAGCACGAATCTCGGGACTGACGATGAGGCCCTCGTGGTCTCGGCACCCCCTGTTGCCTGTCTGGGCGTTCTAGAGGCTGAGGCGGGCGGATTCCCCCCTGCTGCCTGTCTCAGGGGTGTCTGTCTCCGGGGGGCTGGAGCTATGGTATATTCTAAAACAAAAGGGCTGGGGGGACTGGAGGTACCAGGGGCTGAACTGAAACCCCTCTTTTCGCTAGGACGGGTGGGGGACCACTCCGCTACACCCCCCTGGTACTGCAAATCATAATCAAACTCATCCCTCTCTTTCAAAGTATCCTCCCCTGTGGCTGAGGATCCAGGGTATGCATTTGTACCCGCGGATTCCGCCGTGTCTCCCCCTTGGGTAACGCGGGTGGGGGAGGACCCTAACGCTGATTCCCCGTCACTGGTGACCCGCCTTCTGAGTTGGTCGGCATGCCTTCTCCAGAGTAGACCCGAGCTAGTCTCAACTCTATAGGATACTGGCCCCGTCTGCTCAATGATCGTCCCTGGTACCCACGCTGGCCCGGAGGCCGCGTAGTTCCTGCAGTGAACCGGGTCCCCTACCGAAAAACTTTTGGAGCTTCCTACCCCGATATCTATATTTCTCCCTTCATCCTCCACCCTGGACGGGTCCATCCGGTCAAAAAGTGTTGCCGGACGTCTCCTCATGAGGAGTTCGGCTGGCAAAAGCCCTGACGCTAGGGGGGTTGTCCTGTAGCAGATGAGGAACTGACACAGATGGAGGTTTAACTCGCCAGGACCCATGCGCCGCAGTGCGTCTTTCGTAGTGCGCACTTGGCGCTCTACCTGACCGTTTGTGGCGGGGTGAAACGGGGCAGCGGTAATATGCCTGATGGCGTTTCTTTCAATAAAGGTCTTGAACTCCGCAGACGTGAAGGTACTAGCGTTATCGCTAACAAGGACGTCCGGCAGGCCGAAACAGGCAAAGACCTTGCGCAACTGTTTAATGGTTGCCGCAGAGGAGGTGCTGTTCATGGGGATTACTTCTAACCACTTGGAATAGGAGTCGACTATTAGCAGAAACATGGCCCCGCGGAAAGGGCCAGCAAAGTCGACATGAACCCGGGACCATGGCCCGCGGGCCGTGTCCCATTCCCTATGTGGTAGCCAGGATTCCTCGGGCCGGGAGCTCTGGCAACTCTCGCACGTGCCCACTAATCACTCTATGTCCGCGTCTATCTGGGGCCACCAAAAGAAACTCCTGGCCAGCGCCTTGGAGCGCACTATTCCCGGGTGACTGGTATGCAGTAGCTTCAGTACCTTGGCCCTCAGCTTCTCGGGGATGACTACCCGCTGGCCCCAGAGTAAGCAGCCCGTTTCCAGGGACAGCTCTACTCTACGCCTGAAGAATGGCTTGAAATGTTCCTCGGGGGGAGCAGTGGGCCACCCTTTCCTAACCCAGGAACTAACTTGGGCCAGCATCTTGTCGGCCGCTGTGGCCTTGGCGAGGTCGGCCGGGACGATGGGGGGTGAGTCGAGGGACTTGATCAGCAGGACTTGGTAGTCCTGCTCTACCTCGCATGCGGGGTCTCCTAAACTAGGGAGGGGAGACCGGGACAGCACGTCCGCATGGGAGATCTCCTTCCCTGGGCGATAGACCAGCTCATACTGGTAGGCGTTAAGGAAAATCGCCCAACGTAGCATTCGGGGGGACAGGATTTGAGGGGTGGACTTGCCTGTGGTAAAGATTCCCAGGAGAGGCTTGTGATCTGTCACCACTGTAAACTTGCGGCCGTATAAGAAATCGTGGAACTTCTTGGTTCCCGCGATTATGGCCAGGGCCTCCCTATCTGTTTGCGCGTAGTTGTGCTCGGCCTTTGAAAGGGACCTGGAGTAGTATGCAACTGGGGCTTCCCGCCCGCTCTCCAACACGTGGCACAGCACCGCCCCCACCCCCACTGGGGACGCATCACAGACTAAAACTACTGGTCTCCTCGGGTCAAAGTGGGTCAGGACAGCATCCGAGGATAAAAGGGCCTTTAGCTCCCTGAAAGCTTTCTCTTGCCTATCTCCCCACCGCCAAACCGCCTCTTTCTTTAATAGCGCGTGCAGTGGCTCCGCAACAGATGCCTTCCTTGGCAGGAAGTAATGGTAAAAATTTAAAAGCCCTAGAAATGACTGCAGCTCCGGTTTCGCGGTGGGGCGAAGGGCGTTTTGCACAGCCGCAACCTTGGACTCGGAGGGCTTGATGCCCTCCGGGGTTATCTTGAACCCAAGGAACTCAACCTCCCTCGCAAAGAATACACATTTGTCCCTTCTCAGTCGAAGTCCCGCTTTCTCGAATACTGAAAGGACCCTGTCTAGCCTCTTTGCTAACTCTAATTCGCTCCCAGCCGTTATCAACACATCGTCAAAATATGGGAGGACGCCTGGAAGTCCCTTTAAAAGGCGTTCCATGAGGGACTGGAAGATCCCGGGGGCCGAATTTACGCCGAACTGTAGGCGCGTTACCTTAAATGCCCCCTTGTGCGTGACGATGGTTTGCGCAGCGGCAGCAGCTGGGGTTACGGAGAGCTGCTGATATGCCTGCGCCAGATCTAGCTTGGCAAAACACCTCCCCCCATGTAACGTGGCCAGTAAATGGCTGACCATGGGCACCGGATATGCATTTGGCCGAATGGCCTTATTGATCGTACATTTATAGTCCGCACAAATCCTGACCTCCCCGTTTGATTTAAGAGCCGTAACAATCGGCGTTTCCCACTCCGCCGAATCAACTGGAACCAAAATCCCCTGCCCCACCAATTTGTCCAGTTCCGCCTCGATCTTGTCCTTGAGGGCGAAGGGCACTCTCCTTGGCTTGAGGCGGATGGGCCGGATTTCTGGGTCCAGCTCAAAGGATACCGGGGGGCCCTTGTACGTCCCGAGCCCCTTCTTGAAAACGTCCGGGTGTGCATTGCACACATCCCGCATTGGGTCAGTCTCGATGGTGTTAATGCCGGACAGTTCAATTCCCAGGGGAGCAAACCACTGCGTTCCCAAAAGGCAGCATCTTCCCCCCTTGAGTACCACTAGGGGCAGTTTCTCGGAGTAACTCTTGAACTTCACCTTGAAGTTCCCCACCCCCAACACTGGGATCCCATTTCCCTGCACGTCCCGTAAGTGAGACTTCATGGCCCGCAGTTTGGGCCGCGCATCTGGGGGAATGCACATAAACTCTTTTTGGGACAGGATGGAATAGGACGACCCCGAGTCTATCTCCATCCTCACCGGGAGCCCCTGTAACAGTACCTCTATGAAAAAGCGCCGGTGCTCCAGGCCCATGCGGTTCACGCCTTCCTCGCTGTAGCTGGTTGAGACCTTCCTGGTGCCGGCCGCCTTCCGTTGGTGTGCCTGGGGGTGGCTCGAGGCACCCTTGTCCTCAGCTCGCCTGCGCCTGCATACTCTGGCGATGTGCCCTTTTCGGCCGCAGTTGTGACACTCGGCCTTCCGGAACGGGCACCTCGTCCGGTCGTGGGATGCCCCACACCCGTCGCAGCGGCGGTCTTGCCGTTCGCGGGTCTGTCGCTTCTCCCCACGTTTCTTTACTCTCTGGATGTCGTCGTCCTCGCTGGAGCAGGAGTCTGCCATCGCTGACGACTCCTCAGACATCGCTGGTGTGCCGGCGGGCGACTTGGGGGCCCGCCAGGCCGTCTTCGCCGATGTCCACCGGGCCGCCTGCACTGGTGACTTGGCCCTTTTGGATGTGGCCCCTCGGGACTTGAACACTCTGACCCCGCTCCTGGCCGCCTCGGCTGCCTGGGCCTCCCGCAGTACCTCGTTGAATGTGAGGCGATAGTCGCGAGTCATCAATTTTCTCTGAACTGCCTCGTCCCTCAGGCCACACAGCATGCGGTCTCGGAGTGCTGTGTCCAGGTCTTCCCACTGGCAGTGCACCGCTGCCAGCCTGAGGGCCGCCGCGTAGGCGGACACGGACTCTCCCGGGCGTTGGTCTCGCCTGTGGAACGTGACCCTGGCCAGGAAGATCGACACGGGGGCTGGAAATGATCGCGCAGTAACTCTAGGATGCGGTCGAGGGGCACCACGTCCACCTTCCGGGGGGCTACCAGGTTCATCAGGATGCGCAGCGTGGCCGGCCCCACCTGGGCTAGAAAGTATGAGCGCATCTTCGCGGCAGCGTCGATGCCCGCAGCTTCCATCGCGTGCTGAAACTGGCACTCGTACAGCTCCCATTGCTCTGGGTCGCTGATATCGAAGTGGTAAGGCTTGACCTTGGGATTCGCCATTGATCCCATCCTCGTCGCCAATTTAGTGTCTTGCACGGAAGACAAAGAAGGAGCCGCAGTGAGGGCTAAACGCAGGTTTATTGGGTGATGATCAGGATGAACATGTGGTAATGGCGGAGGTACAGCTCATTATATACTGCAGTACATACATTTGAATCTCGTTGCACGGTAGCTTATTGGCTGCTACCGGCGTGACGTCATTCTGAGTCACGCCCATCTTCTCCAGGTGATCCTCGCGCGGGAAAGGTTCCCGCGGCTGCCGGTGATTTGGGGAATGTGAACCATGTGAGCTGAACGCTCGCAGCTGCCCTCTATAGGCAGCTTACTCGCGTTCCTTAACAGCTGAGCTACATTGTAATTGTGGTCAGGTTACATTCATACATTTCTTAAAGCAACATTGTACATACACAACACCCATGGAGTAAATTAGTCAGGTCCCACTGTTAGTGAGAATGGAACTGAAAGCAAAAGTGAATTGAATCTGTTGCACTGCAGATTTACAAAACTTTTTTTCCCCTCTCTGTGCCACTCTGTGTCACTCCATATCACCTCAGTTGGTTAGGTTGTTGTGGGCAATAAAGTCCAAAACTAACTATTATCATCTTTGCTAATTTTGAAGTTAGATGTATTGGTATCAATATTAAGCAAATAACTTTTGGCTGATATGCTATCATGTAACTTACATCTGTGGAAGGGTGATGATGCAACTAGCAGGGGGTGATTTCAGTAATTAAAACTTCTTACTTCTGTCCCACAGCTTTTGCAACTCCTATGTAATTCTTTTCATTATGTGGCAACAATGAGAGATGTGGGGCAGAAGTTTTTCTTCTTCTTCCATGTCTAAGCCAGACATGAAACTGCCAAAATGGAAGCATCTTTTGGTGAGTTCATTCTGCAGTTCCTTGTGCCTGGCCTAGTGTGGGACAGAAGTAAAAAGTCTTTAAACATCAAAAATTGCTACTACTGGATGATGTTACTGGCAGAGGAAAATTTCAAATATTTTAAAAACTTCCTCCATCCATCCCACAGTACCCACAGCTTAAATGTGATAAAAGGGATTACATGGGAGTCAGAGAACCCATAGGACAGAAGTACTGCAGGTATAAATTATACAAAATGATGCCAGCCTTTGTCTGGGATTATAAGGAAGCAAACTGTGGTGTAGGTTTGACAAACAAGCTCATGTCCGAACCATATTATCATATGTTAGAGACCTAGTACTAGCTATGATTGCTACACCAGCAGAGCTAATGTTTGAGACCTAGTGGCAGCTCCAATTAAAATGAGGGTTTTTAAAATTTGCCTCAGTGGGCAAAAAGGTTGTGACCAGAGATATTATAAAGCTGTTTACAGGTGGCCTAAGTAGCAACAATAGCAGACCCTTCAGCATCAGGTGTAAATGGTATTTGTGTAATAGATTGTGTGGAACCTCAGTGATGAATTTAAAGGCCATCAATAACTGCAAAACATGCAAGATAAAAGACTGGGATGCTTTTGAGCACCTGAAAGTGGCAGACGTCAAACACATGGGATGAACTCTAAAATACAGGGCTGTCAGATGAGCAACAAATCATCTCAAGGTTGCTGGTCCAAAGAAATGGCTTTGGCAATTTGCTGTGGCTCACAAAATAAGGACCCAAAAATCATAACCTCAGGGCTAAAATCTGAAAGTTACTAGCCCTAGTATTGAATTGCTCAATCTGTACCACCATTCAAAATAATTCCCTGAAGTATTTGCATACAGAAAAAAAAACCTTTGCCAAGAATCCTGTGTGAGGGAATTGTGTTACAGGGAAGAGAATTCAGCTGTATGCAGTCGCAGTTTGAAGCAGTGCATCAGAGACCTGGGTTTGCCACCTCAGTAAGAATTAGGCCAGAGACATAGGCTTTTAGGTGAATTTCCCCTAAGCTAGCAGCATACATTTCCAGGAAAGGTTTTTCCATCATGGCTTCTTTCCACAAATTACACATATTGTGACCATTATCTGGTGTGGTATGTGACTGCTTACCCTGATTGTCTAATTTATTGCTTGTTGGAAGTGCTGTTGGGGCTATAAATAATGAGAATGCAAGCGCGGTGCCAAAATGGCCGCCGTGCTCTTTGCGGGGGGCCCCCCACCGGACGAAGGCATCCGGGTAGTTAGGGGCGTGGCCAGCTCCCTTATAAAAGGGGTGGCCACGAGGCAGCCGAGCTGCCATTTTGCGAAGCGACGGAGTGGAGAAGTTTTTCCCTCTTACTCCGTCGCTTTTACCTTGATTGGAAAGCCTTTTGGCTGCTGACCTTTCTCTTTTCGGCTTCCCTTAGGTTCGACTGAGATGCCTTCGAAGAAGAAGGCGGCCGCGAGCGCGGCTCGGGCGGTTCGGAGGCGCAATCCGGGTCGGAGGACCGCGGCTGCGCCTCCCCACCAGCCGCCTTTGCCGGCACCCACCGGGACCGGTGGGATGCGGTCTATTACCCCCTGGCCGGAGGCCGGGGACCCGAGCAGGGGTCCAGCATGGGCTGCGGCCCGCGGCCCGCAAGCGGCGGACGCCGCTCCTGGTGCCCATTCTGCTGGGCCTTCCTCTATTGGGGCGCAACTCACTCCGGGGCCTTCCAGCCTTGGGGGGTGGTGTGGTCCCCTTCCTTGGCAGGTGCCTACATCGGCCCTGCCGGGCCTGGGTGTGGGGTCATGGCCATATTCGGGCCCCGGGGTGCAAGGACCTGTACCCACACCCGAAGCAGGCGGGCCGGCTGGCCCTTGGCCCCACGCCAGTGTGGAGGCCTTACTGGCCCGCGTGGCGGCCCTCAAGGCTTCCCTTGCTCGGGCCAGCCACGCTGGGGCTCCCTTTGGGGTTCATTTTGACGCGTCGTCTGCTGGGCAGTGGCAGGCGACGGGACGGGTCGAGCAGCTTGAGGCGCGTGGCGCGACTTCGGCCACTGCCTCGCAGTTCCCCAACCTACAGGCCAGTGCAGGTCAGGCCCCGGCGACGAGCTCTACGGCGGTCGTGAGCTCCGACGCCCCCAGTGGGCCGGAACCCCCGGTGGGGGCGGCCCGCGGGGGTGCAGCATGTGAGTATGTGGTACAAACTAGTGCACCTACACATGTGGCTACGTTGGGGGGGGGCTTTCCAATGGCCTTGGCCTCGCGTGGGTGGTGCGGCGGTACAGCCGCTGACGCACCACCAGGCGACGTCAACCACCACCCAGGGCCCCGGGGTGTGGAGCGTTTCCTACCCTGTGGGGAATGTTTTGGGGGTGGCTGGGCTAGTCCAAGCCCCTTTCCAGATGCCCGCAGTTTCTGCGGTGCCGGTCTCGGCCTTGCCGACAGTGGGCTATTCCTTGCCACTGGGTGACCACTTGGCACAGGCCACCAAAGAGAAAATATGGCGAGGGGAGTATGTAGATATCTTCTCACTCCTAAACAGGGAGCCCACCAAGGAAGAGAGGGAGGGGCAGGATGAGAAGGATAAGGAACAGGCACGTCGTTGCAAGCCACCACGAACGTGGGCCAACTGGCTGCCGGCTTACCTCATCTACATGGCGGTGTACCTGAGGGCCCGGCCGGATTTGGCAATTCTGATGGTCCAGTATTTGGACAACATCTATCGGGCGATGGTTGACTTTTTGGGCCCGTCGTGGTTGGCTTATGACGAGGAATTCCGTATGCGAATTCCCCTGCACCCCGAGATGAGGTGGGATGAGCCATGCCAGAGGCTTTGGCTTCTGTACATGACGCCCACGCGCCCCGCGCCAGGGGAAAGATACCATTGTGGACATGCGGTCCAGCGAGCGGCTCCAGCACAGGTTCCCCGCCAGGTGGCGGGGCAGGGGGTTCCAGCCCGCCTGCTGTGCTGGACTTTCTCGTCTAATGGTTCATGCAATAAGAAGAATTGCAAGTATAGACATGAGTGTCCCACCTGTGCGGGCCCCCATGCAGCCTCTGCCTGTCCCAGGCCTGGAGGGACGCGGGGCAGAGGGAGGGGCAGACAGTGGGCTGGCAAGACTGCCACAGATGGAGCTGGTTCACCGAAAGGCTCCCTCCCCAATTAATGTGGACATGTTGGAGCGTTGGCTCGCATCGTACCCGAGGGGGGAGGATGCGGATTATCTACTTCGGGGCTTTAGGCAGGGGTTCCGTATTCCTTTCATGGGTGACAGGTCCCCTCAGGATGCCCCCAACCTTTTGTCCCTTAGGGGGAGGGAGGAAGTGGCTGCCGCTAGCATTAGTAAGGAGGTCAATGCGGGCAGGGTCGCCGGCCCTTTCCCTGCACCCCCGTTCCCTAACCTTAAGGTATCGCCCCTGGGCTTGGTTCCCAAGAAGTCTCCAGGCGAGTTTCACCTTATCCATCACTTGTCCTACCCAGCCGGCCGATCGGTCAATGATGCTATCCCTGATGACCTTTGCTCAGTCAGGTATACATCTTTTGACCACGCGCTGCGCATGGTGCGCTCATGTGGCCCGGGTGCACTGCTGGCTAAGTGCGACATTGTCGGCTTTTCGCCTCTTGCCGGTGCACCTGGGCGACTTTGAATTGCTGGGTTTCAAATTTCGGGGCGAATTTTACTTTGATAAGGCCATGCCTTTTGGCTGTTCCATATCATGCTCGGCTTTCGAGCGTTTCAGTACCTTCCTAGAGTGGGCTTTCGTCCGCAGGTCAGGGTCCCGGTCTGTAGCCCATTACCTGGATGACTTTTTATTCGGGGGTGAACGGGGCTGGGACACGTGTACACGTCTCCTCAACACATTTCAGACGCTAATGGAGGAACTTGGTGTCCCTTTAGCGCCCGAAAAGACCGAGGGCCCATCTACACAGCTAGTCTTCCTGGGGGTGGAGATTGACACGATAGTGCAGGCGTCTAGGTTACCGCGGGATAAGGTGTCAAGGATAGTGGCCCTTATCTCGGACTTGTTGGCCAAGCGCAAGGCATCACTGAGAGAACTCCAGGTGCTGCATGGTCACCTTAATTTCGCCTGCAGAGTGGTCGCACCGGGCAGGGCTTTTGCCCGGCGCTTGTGCGACGCTATGGCAGGATTATCCAGGCCTCACCATAGGGTTAGGCTTACCCGGGGTATCAGGGCAGACATGCTTGTCTGGTTACAGTTCCTGAGGGAGTTCAATGGGGTCTCATTTTGGAGGCATGACCTCCTGGCTTCCCCTCAATTTCAGATTCAGTCTGATGCCTCGGGATCCCTCGGTTATGAGATGTACTTCAATGGGAAGTGGGCCTATGGTGGATGGCCACCGGCCTGGGCAGGCACGGGTCGCCTGCGTGATCTCACATATCTGGAGTTTTTCCCTATCCTGGGTGCTTTGATGCTATGGGGCGAGGAGTGGTCCAACTCGGTTGTGCATTTCTGGTGTGACAATGCTGCTGTGGTACACATTGTCAATGCACAGACTTCTAAATCGCCCAGGGTTATGGACCTAGTGTGCCAATTTGTGTTGCGCAGCCTGCGCCTCAACGTACTGTTCAGGGCCAGGCATGTCCCAGGGGTTAATAATGATATTGCTGACGCTTTGTCCCGCCTACAGATCTCCCGGTTCCGTGCCTTGGCCCCGGATGCGGAGGAATTTCCCTCGCCACTCCCGGAGGAGATATGGACCATTGGCAAGGAGAGGTGAACCGGGCGATTGGCCTGTCGCTAGCGCCACGCACCCGTAAGGCGTATCACCACGCAATTAACTCTTTCAGGGCATTCTGTACCCAATTTCAACTGCCAGGAATCTGGCCGATCCCAGTAACCCATGTTCTGCGGTTCATGGTTTACCTGCATTCCCAGGGCCTTGCACCTCGCACCATAGCATCTAAGCTGTCAGCGTTGGCTTTTATGGCCAAGGTGGGGGGTCATGTGGACAGCACCTCTGACTTCCGTGTGAGACATGTTTTGGAGGGGTGGGTGCGCGAGCGCGGGCGTTGCCCGGACGACCGCCACCCGATTTCCCCAGGGGTCCTTACCCAGTTGGCCCGGGGCTGGCCTTGCCTCTGTTTTGATGCATATGAGGCAGCCCTGTTCCATGCAGCCACAACGGTGGCATTTTTTGGAGCGCTCCGCATCAGCGAGCTTGTGATGCTGTCTAAGGCAGATGCAAGTCGTAGGGCACTGGAACTCGAGGATGTCTGTGTTGCCAAAGACTGGGCTCAGTTGAGGATACGCTCCTCTAAGACCGATCAGCATGGCGTAGGCAGTGGTGTGCGACTGCTACGGTGTTCTTTGGCAGACATCTGTCCGGTTGGTGCCCTACAGGAATTCCTGGCACTGCGTGGCACGCACCATGGCCCATTTTTCTGTCACCAAGATGGGTCTCCCCTTACTAAATTTCAATTTTGGAAGGTGACGGGCAAAGCGCTGGCCAGTGTGGGCCTCCCAGGCGCCCGCTATGGCACTCATTCATTCCGTATAGGGGCGGCCTCAACCGCAGCTGCTTTTGGGTACTCCGGGGCTGACATACGTAGCATGGGACGGTGGGGTTCGCAATGTTTTCAGTTTTATGTGCGCCCACTCCCACCGTGAGTACCAACCCAGTCACCTTACCTTCTTTTCCTCATTTTTCTTTACAGACCCGGGGTGTCGTATTACACCGGTGACAGTATGGCTGGTGGGCCATAGCTACGTGCACAGGGCAGCGCGTTACGCTGCGGCGACAGAGTGGGGACCCCGACTGGGACTGGGTGCATACGCAAGTCTCACATGGCATGGTAAGCCCGGGATGTTATGGCGGGAGCTGCTGCCTTTCCTTTTTTCAGGCCAGAATGCTGACCCGCCTAACATTCTGATCATACACCTGGGGGGCAATGATTTGGGCCAGGTCACCGGCTTGTCGCTGAAGCATGCGATTTGCGAGGACCTCGCCTACCTGCATTACGTCTGGCCCGCCACAACCCTTGTTTGGTCGGACATGGTTCCGCGCCATTCCTACAGAGGGGGTGTCGACCTCCTGGCTCTTGACCGTGCTAGACGCATGGTGAATAGGGCAGTGGCGCGTTTCCTTGTCGACAGGGCTTGGGGGAGGGTCAGTCGTCATCCCGCTATTAGCCTCCAAAGTTATGACTTGTATGCAGGGGATGGGGTCCATCTGTCGCGAGGAGGTATGGACCTCCTGTTGGGTGATTGGCGAGCAGGCCTGTTGACCGAGCTGATGGTCTGGGGGGGGGGCGTCGAGCCTTCTTTGAAGCCCCTCCGTGTGGCGGGTAGCACTGGTAAGGTAAACATTATGACCCACAGGTATCCGGCAAGTTCACAATTGACTGGACAACACTAGACAGGCATAAGTTGGTTAAACGTTGTCCGGTCAACGACGAACTAGGCGACGGGGTGATGGCTATAGCTAGACAGCATGCATCACCCCATGATTTTACGGATACGCGTCAGAGGGTGGGGTCATTAGTTAGATATTGACTACGGTCAACAATTTGTTTGTGGTCAACAAACAAATTGATACAAATGGATACATTGTAGCAATTGCCGTTGGCAATTTTGTGTGGTACCTTACCAGTGTTACTTCGGCCTGCTTGCCTTAAGAATTATGATTGGTCAATTACCAATAGAAATTTATAATTCGGACTAGGGCATGAATCAATAAATGTGGCCCAATGCCATTATCCACTTTCATTGGTGTCTGAGTCCTTTATTGGGGGGTGCGCCTGCAATGACTTAACCCACAGTAATGACTGAAGTAAGGCTTTGAAAGCTGCACCATTGGTAGTTTCTTGGGATGAAACTCATTTAAGCAGCCAACAGTTTGTAAGAAAAGCTCTCCAGTAGCTGGAACTCGAAATAGCGTCTCACAGGCTTAGGAAAAGGCTCTGTGAACAAGAGCTTAATGTATTTTGTAAAAGGTGACATGAGGCAGGGGAGTTCAGGGCCAAAATAAACTTTAGTTCTCTGGTCTTAACGGGCTATCTGTGTAATTTTTGTTGTAGGAAATGCTCTCTATAAGCAAGCAAATCACTTTATTATGGTCAATGACCAACATAGTAAAAAGGGTTTAAGTGCACGAGATACAATTAAAATGTACTACAACAAACGTATCTACTTGAGTTAAAATAAAATAAGGTGTTGTGTCCTAAAGCCTGTGCAAGATTGGGAACTCTTCGAAATGGACTTCCAAGGCGCGCTGGTGGAGTTCGAGGTGACGGACGAGGCGAAGGAGAGAGCCATCCTCACCAGAATGCTCGGGCACGACGGCAAGAGGGTACTGATTGACCTCATCGCACCCAAAAAGGCGGCTGAATTCAAGGCAAAAGAGCTCCTGACGGTGCTGAGAGACCATTTCCGGCCCTCGGTAGTGATGTTTCCCGCTCGGAGAGCGTTTTGGAGGGGAGTCCAAGCGCCTGGCGAGTCGGTCGCCGCTTTCGTAGCGGCCCTGCGTCTGGCTGCCAGCCCATGCAAATGGGAGAATTTGGAAGTCACCCTCAGGGACTGCGTGCTATGCGGCCTGAAGGACGCCGAGATTCAGCGCACGCTAATGAATCAGGAGCCGCCCCCCACGTTGCAGGAGGTCCTGAAAGCGGCACAGGCCGCGGAAGCCACGAAGGCCGGGGTGCAAGAGCTCCAGGACTGGCGGCCGAAGGCCGACAAAGCAGAGAGTTCGGTGCACGCAGCCCGGCGAATTTCGAAATCGTCCGCCGAAAGCAGCGACGACGAGGACGTCCGGAGGGTCCGGAATGAGGGCCGGCGTTGCGACGGCTGCGGGGCGGCTCACGACCGTGCCAGGTGCCCGTTCAGAAAGGCCGAGTGCCACAACTGCGGGCGTCGCGGGCACATAGCCAAAGTCTGCAGACAACGGCGCAAGGACCGGAGGAGCTCGCCCGACCGCCCAGCAAGGGACCGGAGGAGCTCGCCTGACCGCCCAGCGAGGCCAGACCGCTCGACGAGACTAAAGGTTGGCGCCTGGCCCACGAGGAAGCAGGACGGCGTGGGCTGCATCTCCGACGACAGCGGCGACGACGCCCCGGTTTTCAGCGTGTCCATGGGACACCCCCGTTATTTTGTTGAGGTACTGGTGCAAGGGGCCCCTGTTAGGATGGAGATTGACTCTGGCTCCTCTTACTCAATCATTTCCCAGAGGGAGTTTTTGAGAATTGCCCCCCGCGTACGGCCCAAGCTCAAAGCATTGAGGTCCACGCTTCGGGACGTGCAAGGGAACAGTATCCCAGTGTTGGGGGTTGGGAATTTCCAGGTTCAGTACGAGCGGCACACCGCAGAACTCCCACTAGTCGTTCTTAAGGGGGGTAATTGCAGCCTCTTCGGGACTCAATGGTTTCAGCCCCTGGGTCTGTTCATTGGGGGGGTGCACGCCGTTGGGTCTGACCCGATACAGGAGGTGTGCGACGCGCACCCCGAAGTCTTCAAGAAGGGACTTGGGAAATTCAATGGACCCCCAGTAACGTTCGACCTGGACCCGGAGGTCCGCCCAATCAGACTCAAACCGCGCCGGGTGCCTTTTGCACTCAAGGACAAAATAGAGGCGGAACTGGACAAATTAGTGGGCCAGGGGATTCTTGTTCCTGTTGATTCCGCGGAGTGGGAAACTCCAATTGTCACAGCATTGAAGGCCAATGGGGAGGTTCGCATTTGCGCCGATTATAAGTGCACCATTAATAAGGCAATCCGCCCTAATGCGTACCCGGTGCTGGTGGTCAGCCATCTGCTAGCCAGGTTACATGGGGGACAGTGTTTCGCTAAGCTCGACCTGGCACAGGCCTATCAGCAACTCATGGTAACCCCTGCCGCAGCTGCTGCACAGACCATAATCACACATAAGGGGGCGTTCCAGGTGACGCGCCTTCAATTCGGCGTGAACTCGGCGCCTGGAATTTTCCAGTCGCTCGTGGAACGCCTCCTCAAAGGGCTGGACGGCGTTTTACCATATTTTGATGACGTATTGATAACGGGGGGGAGTGAGGTTGAGTTGGCTGAAAGGCTAAACAAGGTCCTGGCGGCGTTCGAACAGGCGGGGTTGAGGTTGTGAAAAGACAAATGCGTCTTCTTCGCGAAGGAGGTTGAGTTCTTAGGGTTCCGAGTAACACCCGAGGGGATCAAACCGTCCAAATCCAAGGTGGCCGCCATCAAGAAAGCTCCTCGCCCCACATCCAAGCCCGAGTTGCAGTCGTTCCTAGGGCTCTTAAATTTCTACCACTCCTTCCTTCCACGGAAGGCTGCAGTGGCTGAGCCGCTTCACAAGTTGCTCAAGAAAGATGCGGCATGGAAGTGGGGCGATGACCAGGAGAGGGCATTCACGGAACTGAAACAACTCCTGGCGTCTGACGCCATTCTGACCCATTTCGACCCCAAACGGCCGGTGGTACTGATCTGTGATGCATCCCCGGTGGGGGTGGGGGCAGTGTTATGCCACGTGTTGGAAAATGGGAGGGAGGCCCCAATAGCGTTTTACTCCAGGTCCCTGTCCCAAGCGGAGAGAAACTACGCCCAGACAGACAGGGAGGCACTGGCGATAGTTGCGGGGACCAAAAAATTTCACGATTTTCTGTATGGCCGCCCTTTCACCATCGTGACTGACCACAAGCCCCTACTAGGCATTTTTACCGCAGATAAGCCCACGCCACAGATCCTGTCCCCGAGAATGCTTAGGTGGGCCATTTTTCTCAACGCCTACCAGCACGCGTTGGTGTACCGGCCCGGGAAAGAGATCAGCCATGCGGACGCCCTATCAAGGTCCCCCCTTCCCCTAACGCAGAGCCAGATGGGCGGAGAGGGGCGTGACCGCCAGGTGCTCATGATAGAGGTCTTGGATTCGCCCCCCATAGTGCCCGCCGACATTGCCACAGCGACAAGGAAGAACAAGACGTTGGCGGCGGTCTGCTCCTGGGTACAGAAAGGGTGGCCGGCGTCTTCCCCAGCAGAGGAATTCGCCCCATTTTTTAGGAAGAAGCTGGAACTGTCCCTAGAGAGGGGGTGCCTCTTGTGGGGGCAGCGGGTGGTGATCCCTACATCCCTTCGACCGCTGGTGCTTAAACTGCTGCACGTCAGCCACCCCGGAATTTTGCGCTCCAAAGCGCTGGCCCGGAGTTACTTCTGGTGGCCCCAGTTAGACGCCGACATCGAGCACATGGTCGGCACTTGCGAGAGCTGCCAATGCTCCAGACCGGAGGAGGCCCGCCTTCCCCACAGGGAATGGGACGCTGCTAAGGGGCCGTGGTCCCGGGTGCACATAGATTTCGCGGGCCCGTTCCGAGGAACCCTGTTTCTCCTCATTGTGGACGCTTTCTCCAAGTGGTTGGAGGTCATCCCAGTCACGAGCACCTCCTCGGCCGCGACAATTAAGCATTTGCGGAGAATTTTTTCCACGTTCGGCATACCCGACACTCTAATTAGCGATAACGCTAGTTGCTTCACGTCCGCTGAGTTCAGGGCATTCACAGAGATTAACGCCATCCGGCACATCACCTCCGCCCCCTTCCATCCGGCCACCAATGGCCAAGTGGAGCGCCTCGTACGCACCACGGAGGACGTGCTGCGGCGCATGGGCCCCGGGGACCTCAACCTGCAAGTGTGTCAGTTTCTGCTAGGGTACAGGGTGACCCCACTAGCGTCAGGCTACTCCCCTGCGGAGCTTTTAATGCACAGGAAGCTGACCACCATACTCACTAGACTTGATCCCACGAGAGTTGAGGACAAGGGGAGGAACATAGGGTTAGAAGCCACCAAGAGTTTCGGCGTGGGTGCCCCGGTACATTGCAGGAACTACGCCAGCGCGGGGCCAGCCTGGGTGCCGGGGGTGGTCGTGGAACAAACCGGTCCCGTTTCGTACCACGTGGAGACCAACACAGGTCTACTTTGGCGGCGGCACGCGGACCAGCTCCGGAGCCGGGTCCCAGGAAGTCAGGGCGCCGACGGCGCGAACACAAATTCAGCGTTAGGGTTCTCCCCCACCCGTTTAGCCCAAGGGGGAGGGGAGGGGGGTCCAGAGTCCCCACCAAGGGGGGAGGAGAAGGAATTTGTCCTCGTAGATATCCCGCGGGATCCCCCAACAGAGTTTGATTTTGATTTTCGGAACCGGGGGGGTTTTCGGAGTGGTCCCCCACCCATCCAAGCGAGAAGAGGGGTTTTACGTTAGCCCCTGGTGCCCCCGGTTCAACCACAACGGAATCTACCCTTTCCCCTAAAGCTGCAAAACCGCAGCAAGCCTCTAACAAGTCTCCCTTTCCCATTACAGGACAAGGGTCCAGGGAACAAGGAAGCGGGAGCGGCCCCCGGGTGGGCCAACCCACATCGCGGCCCAAACGCGAGTGCAATAAACCATCTTGGCTAAGAGACTTCGTCTCATCCTAGGGGGGAGGGGTGTTGTGTCCTAAAGCCTGTGCCTTTAAACAATGTACCTATCCATGTGTATCCAATGTAACCTTTTCTATGTGTAACATTGTAACCTCCAGCTGCATCATTGTAACCTTAATAGGACGCGAGCTAGTGACCACTAGATGGCAATAGCGAGCGTCCAAGCTCATTGGTCCAAGACTCACCTAGAACAACAGCGCGGGAAGATTCCCGCCACTACCTTCACCTGGACAAGAAGGGCGTGACCTGCAATGACGTCACGCAGCCTGTAGCCAATAGGCTATCAAGGAGCCACATTCAAATGTATAGCCACTGTATATATTGAGCTGTTCGTCCGCCATTACCTCATGTTCCCTCTGACCAGCATGTAATAAAGTTGTGTTAAGCCAGCTCTTCGGCTGTCCTGGTGTCTTTGGTCCCATACACTAAATAAAGTCAGTTCTTAAAATTGGTAAATTGCTAAAGTAGGTCTGAATCTACACATGTATCACTTTAACTGCCAGGGTTTCCTCCCAGAAATAGTTTGCTCTATAAAGAGGTCTCTGGTTCCCGCTCATACAGCTGTTTCCAGGGGTTCCCTGATGACTGACTGTTTTGGCAGGCTGTCCAGTTTTGTAAAGCAGATGTGCAGGCCGGAGAACTAACCAAGCAAACATTTTGCACCAGGAAACTCAAGTCAGTTGGATGCAGGGCCGCCATCAGGGCAGTACTGCCATATAGCTAACAGGGGCCCTGCTGCCGCCGGCCATAACTGTGATATTACTATGTGTGTGTGTGTGCATACCTGTCAAGCCGCAGTTTTCAAAATCCAGGCGCCGGGCATGCATGCCCAGTGTTTCCAGGCACCGGCCAGGAAAGGGGTTACTGTGCATGCATGGCCATCAGAGGCAGTGGCACGCATGCGCAGTAACCCATGCACACATGCACAGCAACTTCTTCATCCAGGAAAGGGATTACTGCGCATGCGCACAGGGGTTACTGGGTTACTGCACATGTGCAGTAACCCCTTTCCTGGCTGGTCAAATTACAAGATGACGGCGGGAAGGAGGAGGAAGGATTACGGGATTTCCCAGCCAATCCGGGATACTTGACAGGTATGATGTGTGTGTGGGAATAGGATTTCTCAGTATGGGGCCCAGAAATTTCTGGTGGTGGCCTTTGTTGGATGTGTCATACCATCACATCTTCTTTGTTTCTGTTCCTGCATCACATTATTTTGGAGTTTGATCATCAATGTCTTGCAATATACTGGCCTTGCATTAGAACTGGACTTGCATTAGAACTGTCCATAAGATGCCTTACTTTTAAGACCTCCATGCCTCTTCTCGTGGTCAGCTCCATTTACTTTTTGCAACATATCCACTGTCTTGTGATTCCGATCATAGCTAAAAAAAGACTTTTTTTGGACTACATCTTCCAGAATTGCCCTCCTAAGATGGGTAAGGGATTCAAAGAGTTATTTTTACAAATGAAATACAGGTAACTGTTCCCAGCTGTTTTTCAGATCCATATTCATGTTCAGCCTGGCTTTTCTCTGGCAACATCCAGCCATATGCTTATAGAAAGCAGTAGATCATTGTGAGAGCCATCCCCATTGTTCTTCCCTGCTGTATAGTACTTATGTGAGGTCTTATACTCAATAGCTGTTGATATTAACCCCCTTCAATTTGTTTATTCTTTTTAAAAAGCCATCTCTGCGAGGCAGTTCCATAAGTCATTTGCACATTGCAAATAGTGCACCTAGGCAGTTCTAACATTTGGATGTGATACTCATGTCACAAGATAGGGAGAACAGCTTTAACTCATACTGTGTATCACTGCTCCTGTTATGCTGCTCTAGAGTTGCCATAATTCTCTCTCACAAAACTGGGACAGAAGTACAAAACAGCCTTTTTAAAAAACAAACATAATATAATGATAGCTATTTTTCTAACCTTGAATTCGGGACAATCCCAGTTTTCTGGGACATATGGCAACCCTATGCTGCTCCAGGTTTCCTCCTCCTCCTCCTGTATCTGAATCCAAATACAGGTGGTCATCATGGCAATCAGCCATGAAGACTGTCATGAGAATATAATGCAGGGGCCTTTCATCTGCCTTCCGCATCACAGCATGACCCCAGTACCACTGATCCAGTTCCATGAGTCACTTTCTGGTCCGGAGCCCTTTTTTCACAAAAAGTCCTCATCAGCCCCAGGCCAGTATTGATGAAGTTGCCACTCTCCATCAAGATGGATTCTTGTGGGATTTAACCCATTTGGGAACCATCGCCTTTCCATGTGGATTTCAGCACTCAGGCTGCTAGTCGTCATGGTGGTCAGGTTAGTTAACCGTCACCTGACGCTCGGCCATACCTGTCAAGTATCCCAGATTGGCCAGGAACTCCCGTATTTCACCCCTCTTAAACGATCGTTCCCGCAGCCATCCTATATTTTGGCCGGCCAGGAAAGGGGTTCCTGCACATGCACACACACGCAAAGGAGTTCTGCACATGCACAAATGGGTTCTGCACATGTGCAAAGGGGTTCTGCCCGGGTCAGAGCAGTTCCCATATTTTCACCGTCAGCACTTGACAAGTATGCACTCAGCATTGAGTTGCTGGTAGTAGGGTCTACTCTATTATCGTAGCAGGATAACCTGGCCAGACTGCACAGGTTTCCTGCTCAGGAAAAAAACAGCTCCCAGCTAGCACCAGGAAGCAACAAGATGATTGGGCAAAACTAGTTAAGCCACAAAACCTTCTGATTTACACCTTTCTCCCAGATGCCTCACATTCAGGTAACTGTTAGGTATCTGTTAAGTATCTGCAAGGTAGGTAGAACTTTGAGAATGCAGAATTACAACATTTACAGGCCAGAAAATCCAAAACTCTCATCCCTAGACATTGCTAATTTCCATAAAATGTTTTATTTTGTTAGTCCTGAATGAATTTCTGGTTCAACTGCAGTGGCTGATATTGGTATTCTATTCTTTTGCATGAAGAGTCCTATTTATATTCAGCTTTTTCACCTCAACACTTACTCTATAACAGGTGTTCTCAACCTACGGCCCATGGGCCGGACCTAGCCTACGGCACCATTTCATATGGCCCACGCCACCATCATTGGAAGCAGATGCATTTACTACAGCCGTAAACGCTACCCATGGCTGTCATAAATGTATTTACGACAGTTATAAATATGCCCACAGCTGTCGTAAATGCATATATGACAACTGTGGACACGTTTTATGGCAATGTTTACAGTGGGGGAACCACCAGTCCGGCTCGCTCAGCTGTCTGAGGTGGCGCCCTGCGTTGCACCCGAATTCGGACTACTTTATTTCAAAATTTGGATGGGCGGGGCCAGCCAGAATTTCTGCTACCGGTTCAGGCGAACTGGTGCGAACCTGCTGATGCCCCCCACTGCATAGCCACACTCGCCAAGCCATGCATGACAGTTCCAGTGTGGTAGGTACACATTGTGTAGAAATAAAGTGAGTATATAATGTTCCAAGCAGCAGGAAACCCTGCATTTATGAGGTCAATGCCGGTGTTGGGCCACCACCCTGGCCAATCCAGCAAGGAACAGTCCAGATTTTCCATTGTTTCTGTGTTGCTGAAGGATCTGAAATATTTTGTGTATTTTTTCTCTCCTGGTTATAAATGGTAGGTATGAATTTAACAGCACAAGTTGAATACATGTGTGAGTGTTTCTGTGAGAAGTGATATACGAGAGAGCAAACAAGAGCACCCTGGTTTACTGCTGCCCTGTCTATTAAGAATTTATTACCAGGACCTTTCAGAGTTCATTTTACAATCCTGTAATTGTAGGCAATGCTACATAAATATCCATCAAGAGCAGCAGCCCCTGATGTAAGAGTCACCCAAAGGGCTTTTGTGTGCCAAGAGTAGAGTTCAAGTCCTTGCATGTTAATGATGTCACCAACATTTGTGGGGGAAACACAAACTTTTAAACCTGCCTAGGGAGTTGCCTTCATCTCTGGAGCTTAGGTGTTGCTGAAGTTGTCATCTTAAGGAAGAGAGATCTTTCACTCTTGGCAGGCGAGGCAAAGGAAAGACTGGCAGCCAGTCACTGCAGCCCCTTCTTCCCTCCCCTCCTTCAGCCTGTGTTTCCTTTGAAGAGAGTGAAATATTTGGCAGAGCAAAGGCCGCATGTGGGGATTTGGTAATTGAAGGTGCTGTAAGATTGGTGGGTATTGTTTAGGCTTCAACCCATTTGGAAAGTGCAGTTGAATTACTACTGAAAGTGTAGGCAAGCTTTAATTTTCAGAAGGTTTCTTCGAAAATGTTTAGAGGAGTGTCTCCTTAGCCACTGCTAGTTACAGTCAAAAGTGCAGCTGGAGTCTCAAGACTCCAGGCTTAGGGCTCCTGCCATGCACAAATAAAGAGCACTGTGTAGTTTTAACCCGAGTATGAAAAAAAGATGAAAGGAACCATGAAAGAACATGGGAGGGCTGCAAACTGAATACATCATTGTCTGGGCCTGCTGTAAATCCATGAATGAGGTACCATGAGTGAACAGTCAGTCTGGTTTAGGAGTCTCCTGTATTAGACAAACAAAATGCCATGACAGCAGATCTGAGTTTCTTCCCACCCAGATTTGCTGAAAGGTTGGGTGAGGGTTGATTTTAACACATCCATGGTAATTAGTAGACTCTCATCCCTGAAAGCCATGTGAATAGTAACAGGATGCTTTAAACCTACAGCAGTTGAGAAGATATAACCCCTTGTTGGTATTGCTCCACCTAAGATCAGGAGAGAAGTAGCAGCAGATGCTGAGAGAACTAAGCAAGAGAATGACCCTCGACACCCTCTGAGCGGTTATGAGTCTCAAGTCCACAGGCTCAGATCCAGGAGAAGCTTTATGTCAAGAACAAACATTCTTGAGGGTACACAAGAGCAAAACCAAATTAAAAGATGGAGGAAGGAGCTCACTGGGCAAGGAACATCATTAAAGGTGGATACAACTGAAGATCTCAACCTCCCCTACATCACCTGGAGGACCCTGAATAGTCTGAGGGTTGGAGTCCCTAAATGCAAGACCAACATGCTAAAGTGGGGACTGCTGGTGGAAAACAACACACAGTATGAATATGGAGAGACACAGAGTCCAGCCCATTTCCTGGTTTGCTGATTGCTGCCAGAGACATGCACCAATGATGACTTGCATTTTGGCAATGACAGAGCAAAGAAAGTGGCTTCATTTTGGAAGTCCAGGGTCTGATCAGGACACAAAAAAAGAAAGAAAGATCTATGCTGAGCAGGTTTGGAGTGCCTGCATGTGGAAGTGGTTGCTAGGGATAGGGTGGGGATTATGTTGGTTTACCGGGATCCTTGTGACCCAACACTCTCCCTCCTTGAACGGACAGACTTTGCCATCACAGCTGCATTGAGGTCTCAGAGGCTCTTGGTCCTGAAGGATTTTAATGTGCATATGAGGGTGGCACTATCTGGGGTGGCTTTGGACTTCATGGAAGCCATGACATCCACGGGGCAATCCTAATATGTCAGCAGCCCTACGCACATTGTGGGACACTCATTGGACCTTGTTTTCTCAGTAGCACAGAGAAGTGATCTGAGTGTGGGGGATATCATCACTGCTCTTCTGTCATGGTTAGATCACTGTTTGCTATAATTCCAGGTGGAGATGATACCCCACTCCTGTGGGGAGCAGGGGTTTATTATGGTCTGGCCTCACTGGCTGATGGATCCAATAGGCCTTCACTGGCTAGACTTTAGTTGTTTAATTTGCTGTTAAATATCTTGGATCCAAATTTGTTATGAACTACAAGGTCAAAGCAATTATGAATGCTAGAGAAAATACATTTCATGCTTTCCCAACTGTGGTAGCAGATGGTTGTGAGGGCATGTTTATCACAACATCTTTAAATTGCTATTTGCATGTCAATAATGGGGGGTCAGGAATGTTCAATCCTGCACCATGTCACCCCTTTAAGCTTGGAGCAAAGCCTTATGACAACCTAGTTCCACACAAAATCTCAATATTTTTGTATAATATCCCATCAGCTCAAGTCATGTGATTTGCAAGTTCCCTGAAGTATACATAATGGAACTACCACAAAAGAAGACATAAAATGTAGATGTCCATTGTCAATGCCTCCTTAAGGAATTCTATCTTCCAGGATATTATCTGTCTGTATTTTAGGTTGAAAGCTTAGTTCTGTGGCAAATAGCCCCAGGGCCGCCATCAGAAATTTCTGGGCCCCATACTGAGCAATCCTATTACCCCCCCCCCCCACAATTTTGGCCATGCCCTTCCATGAGACCCGGGAGCATGGCCACCTTGAGCAGGAGGAGGGGTAGAGGCAAGCCTAGTGGAGGGGTGGGACTTTGGGTCAAGCCAGGACCCCTCAAGCTGCTAGGGAGGGAGAGAGGGAGGAGGCCCCCTCCTTCCCTGCCCCCATGCCATGCCAAGCTGCCTTCCCACATGTTCCCAGGCTGCTGCAGCTGCGTGCACAGCGGCCTCGTGTATGGTGGTGGGCTGGGCAGACAAGGCTGGATATCTGGTCTGTGGCTGGGGGCGGAGGAGGCTGACCAGAGAGCAATGCATGATGGGTGCCAGGTGGGCAGGGCATGGGCAGGCCCAAAAAGTTATTTTTAAAAAGCAAAAAAAAATTCGCACAGCTGAGCGCCGGGCAAGTAAAAAACAAAAACACACAGCTGAGTGCCGGGCCCCGGTCAGCTCTCGGGCCCCAGATGGCAGTCCCCCTTGTCCCCCCCGATGGCAGCTCTGAATAGCCCTATCTGTATAGACTTCTTCTAGTGTTGCAAAGTGAGTTAATGGGCATCTGTCTTCCATACCTGTCAAGCTCAGCTCCGGAGATTACGGGACCTGCGCAGAATGTTTCTGTGCAGGTCCATTCTACCCATGCGTAAAAACCTTCTATGCATGCGTAGCAGGTCACTTCTATGGATGTGTAGAAGGGTTCTACACATGTGTAGAAAGGACCTGCACAGAAGGGATGCGCAGTAACTCCTTTCCCCCTGCTGCCAAATTACGGGGTAGCGCAGGAGGGAGAGAACACCCAGAAAACAAGATGGGCAATATCAAAAAGTGATAACTTTAATACATAACAAGGTGAACTACAAGAACTAAATGCAAACACCCAATCACTCTATATACAAAAATACTGATGGTGTTGTACTAATACAGTCGCTTCCGAATTGTCTATATGCGAGAATATCAAATGAGTATAGACTACATCGAACTACAATATCTAATAAAGCTCCTTATGGGTCGTACTTTGCAGAGAAGCAATAAGAGATGCAGGAGTAAGTAGCAATGTGGAAGTCTGGTACGAGCGGTAACAACATGCAGTTCCTTGAAAAGGTAAGTCGAAAACAACACCGTCTGGGAAGTGGAGATGTTACCAACGTGGATATATACAGTTCATAAGGTGCAGCAACAAGTACAAATCTCAATATCCATCCGGTAAAAAGTGGATATTTCGAGAGCTTTATCAAGAATCTGTGAAAGAACAATATACAAATAAAGTTGCCCATGCGAAATAGTCAAAGCTTAAAAATACAGTGTCAATTATGAAAAACATTATAAAACTGACAGAAAATGTCATCTCAATATAAGACAGCATAAATGTAGAAATACCTGTAGGGATATTAGCGCGCTTCTAAACAACCTCTAGTGGGTAATTCATCTTGGGGTCTAATTTTGCACAACATTTTTACGAACAATTTTGATAAGACATTTATCCTCAATTCTTCTGTCAACCCATTTTTTCATGAAATCATAACATACAAAATATACATAGATGATTTATTTTTTGTTTTTAGAAATCCTTTGCTGGTTCCAGACTTCATTAAATGGATTAATTTACAGCATGAAAATCTCACTTTTACCCATTCCATGGACTCTTTTAATTTACCATTTCTGGACCTTTCAGTTTTCATTTTCAATCATACTCTCAAAATGTGTCTTTACAACAAACCTACAGATCGTCATGCTTATCTTCAGTTTAGTTCATTTCACCCTCATTATTTAAAGACTAATATCCCTTGTAGTCTTCTTTTAAGAGCAAAGCACAACTCCACAGATGACCGCAACTTCATGATAGCGGCAGATAAGATCCAAACATCGTTACTTAACAGAGGCTATCCACCCAGAGTTATTGACTCCGCCAGAATTAAAATTAGAACTTGCCCCAGAAGTACCTTTTTCCATCGTAGAGATAGATCATCCAGCTCCAATCTTTTCTGGTCCTTGGCCTTCACGCCACTAGCCAACAGTATTAAAAAGACGATCCTATGACATTGACACATTCTGGACTCCATTCCGGGATGTGCGGATTGTCCTACCATAGGTTTTTGCAGAACAAGAACTATTGCCAGCATGGTCCCTTGTACGGATTTATTGCCACGACAGCTTACTCTCTCCAAATTTTCCAATGGTCATCACTCATGTGGGCATTGTATATTCTGTACCTACATGTGGCAAACCGACATGGTGGAGAGTCCCAGTAGTAATTTTAAATTGCAATTGTCTCAGTTCACCAACTGCAATTCCCATAATTGCGTGTACATGATCTTATGTACTTGTGAGATGGCATATATTGGGCAATCCAGGCGACCAATAAAAGTCAGATTGGGAGAACATCAATCCCGCGTCAGGAACCTAGTTGCAACCGCACCTATGGTTGCTCATTTTTAAAATAAGAAACATACTTATAAGGATATGAAAATAGTCATTTTGGAGTCTTACCATCAATGCAAACATCATATTATAGATGTGGATCGCTTCCTCCTCCAAAGAGAAGCTTTTTATATACATCGGTTTTGCACCTTGTTCCCTCAGGGTATGAACACTGACTTGGATTATTCCGCTTTTTAATAGTTCCAGCACATATTTCTCCCCATATTTGAAGCAAGTTCTCTTTAAATAAAGGCATTCCATTTTGACACATGTGTGCTGCTTTCAGAGCTACGATCTTAAATACCTTCGCTCTTCACGACACTTTAACGCTTTAACCCAAGATGAATTACCACTAGAGGTTGTTTAGAAGTGCGCTAATATCCCTACAGGTATTTCTACATTTATGCTGTCTTATATTGAGATGACATTTTCTGTCAGTTTTATAATGTTTTTCATAATTGACACTGTATTTTTAAGCTTTGACTATTTCGCATGGGCAACTTTATTTGTATATTGTTCTTTCACAGACTCTTGAAAAAGCTCTCGAAATATCCACTTTTTACCGGATGGATATTGAGATTTGTACTTGTTGCTGCACCTTATGAACTGTATATATCCACGTTGGTAACATCTCCACTTCCCAGACAGTGTTGTTTTCGACTTACCTTTTCAAGGAACTGCATGTTGTTACCGCTCGTACCAGACTTCCGCATTGCTACTTACTCCTGCATCTCCTATTGCTTCTCTGCGAAGTACGACCCATAAGGAGCTTTATTAGATATTGTAGTTCGATGTAGTCTATACTCATTTAATATTCTCGCATATAGACAATTCGGAAGCGACTGTATTAGTACAACACTGTCAGTAGTTTTGTATATACAGTGATTGGGTGTTTGCATTTAGTTCTTGTAGTTCACCTTGTTATGTATTAAAGTTATCACTTTTTGATATTGCCCGTCTTGTTTTCCGGGTGTTCTCTCTCTCCCGCTTTACCTTACACCCTAGCCGTCTTCCCTCGCCAAATTACAGGGTAGCGGCAGCTCCGGGCGGGAAATGGAGAAAATCGGCACGGAATTACGGGGAATATGGGGAACTTGACAGGTATGGTCTTCTATTGCATACTTCTCTTCTAGCATACTGTTTGTTTATTGCTCCATTAACCACAGTGGTCAGTGGCCAATCTGACAAGAGATAAAGGTCAGAAAAAATGGAGAAGAAAGCAATGAAACAATGTCTAAATAATTTCCTCCATGCACCTCTAGCTGGATTGGGTATGTACATGTGTACATATGAAAGAGCTCAACTAAAGCCACAAATAGATACTAAAGCTAATCTATAATCAGCTATTACAGTGTGTAAATGTCTCAGAAGGTGATGGAGTCTGTCTTTCTTTGTAAAATGAAACTTCAAAGGAATCCCATACTAAAGTGCTGCAGACCAATCTCCAAACAAAACCAGTGAATTTTCATCATCCTAGAGGCGAGAGAAGTTCATGTTATGATGCTCAGATGCCCACATTATTTAAGAACTTCATTTTTTCAGTCACGGATTATCACTAACCTCTGTCCAGACTTCAATCTTAATGGCAGAATAATTGCTTCTTTGCCAGCATTATCTTTTTAAAGTTAAGATTGTTTCAGAGGGACAATGTGTTCTAGTGAAAGGGTATGGTGAAGCTCAGTTACTAGTCCAAAGATTGCCAATATCTCCCAGCCTTGACTTTTTATTGGCAGTGTTAGTGGCAGTGCCAGCAGCCTCATGCCACATAGTTAAGGTGGTTAATTCATTTGTTTTAAAATGTTAAGAAAGTTAGTTTGCTGGTTGATTTGTTAATGAATATCTTAAACCTCTAATATTGATTATATAATGATAAAAATCTACTAAAACAAAGATAATGTTAAAATAACATAGGCTGAAGTGCTGTTGACAGAGCACCACTGTGTATCTGAGAAAATCAACATCTTCAGCAATTTTCCAGAAATAAAACATTTCCAATTTTCTCCCAGAGGTCCTGAGTCTCGCACAAATCCTCTTCATTGTGAGGAAGGCATTGGAAGCCCATGGGATAAGGGAGAAGTCTTAAATTTCATTAAATTACAGCCACTGGGATGATTTTATTAATGGTGGCTATTTTCACAAATTAAAGGACTTCCACCCTTGTCCTGCAGCTGCTAATGGCTTCCCCATGATGAGCCGGATTCCAATGGGAGCCTTGAAACCTTTGGGGAAAGGGCATTGTCACTTTTATTAATTCTGAAAAAAATGCTATGTCTTATGATATCATCAGTCTTGTGCAGTGTAGCTCTACCAACAGGATTTCAGCCATTAACAAAACAATAAACTGTTAATTTGTAGAAACATTATAATTACAAATCAGTTTTCACAAATGATGAACAAACTGTTTCCAAGCTGTGGTCTTAACCTACTGTTTTGTCCTATAGTTACCTTCTTCCTTCATCAGTACCTTAGGAAGAAAGGAATCCATCAAAGAAACACTAGTAAAAAGTCAATTTTTTGTAGCAGTCCACTGCTTGCTGCTTCTTGAGGAACTATTTGGTGAAACCGGTGTACTAGTTTGTTTATTAATTTCACACAAATTCTTTTACACACCATAGGTGCCTCTTTGGCCTGCACTGGTAACACTTTCATCATTCAGAGGCATTTTTAAGTACATCTGTGTTACTGCAACAACTACAGCTGAAGTCTGTTGGGAAACTGTCCCCCCCCTCCCCCTGCCATGAACTATTTTGTCATGTAATCTTGAGTATGCCTTGGCCTAGCCATACTGGTGATCTGGGCTTTCCGAATGCTCCTCTATTGGACAGGATTGAAAGGTTATCCTCCCTGATGTTAGATGAACCTCTGTTGGTGGGATTAAGGCACCTCAGCTGTTTCTGATTTCATTCCTATCCTGCAGGATATGACCAGCTCCAGAATGGTTCTAACCACCTGTTTCAATTAGGGTTTGCAAACTGAAGCTGATTGGAATTTGACACTTTGTTGCTTTGGTTGGGTGTTGGGATGGATCAATGGAGCCTTCTCGGATAGCGGTGACACAATCCTTATGGTACCCTGTGGAATCCCATATGTCTCCCATAAATCATTAGCATAAAACCATGCTAGTTGAGTTGGCTTAGTACAATGCAATGCACTAAAAATAATCAATCAAATTAGCACAAGGGTCAAGCCGGCACAGAAGGTCTGGGGATCATCTAGTTCTTCCCTTGCAGTGCAGGCTGAATGATGTAGTGAAACAGATGAAATCTCATCTTGCTTCTTCCCATGACCATAATTCATTATTAAGCCTAAAATGCGTGAGAGAAAATGGGGCTGCAGGAGACTGTAGTCAAGGCGATGGTGTGTGAAAGAGGCACCTCTGAGGCTCAAGATCTCCAAGAAAATGTCAGGGAAAGAGAGGTTTAGGATGCCTGATGAAAAGCAGCAGCTCTTGGTCAGCATTGCAGCCTCATGAGACTAGCTGCAATAGACACGTGGAAGACAGGGCCAAGCTAGAGATGGAGTTTAGGTAAAGGTCACCCTTGCTCAAAAGCCAATTGTATCCAACTCTAGGGTTCAGTGATCATCTCTGTTTATAGCCACATAGCCAGCGCTGTCTGCGTTTGCAGATGTTTCCCTGGATATGTGGCATGCATGCCTAAACACTGGGGTGCACAGAATGCTGTTTACCTTCCCACCGAAGTGGTCCCTATTTATTTACTTGCAATTTCTTGCTTTCGAACTGCTAGGTTGGCAGGAACTGGGACAAAGACGGGAGCTAACCCCTCCTGCAGCTCTCGGGTCCCGAACTCCAACCTTCCAGTCTTCAAGTTCAGTGTCTTAACCACTTGAGCCACCACAGTCCCAGAGATGGAGTTTAAGGCATCCTTATTTTGGTACCGTTCAGATTTGTAGAACAATGATTTTCATAATCCCACAACCATAGCTGAGAAAGACAGCTCTAGAACCGAAACACATTTATTTCCTCCACTTCTCGTTTGCTAATTTTATAACAGAGTTATCTCCAAATAGTGTCTGAATATTTGATCATCTTTATTTTTGTCTTTTATCAGCAATTAGCAGTGTATCATAGAAGTTTTTATTTTTAAAGCTTTCCTACCTTCAGATACATTTTCCGAATATACCATCTTATCTGCAGCAGAGAATTCTGAGTCTTTTTGCTTATGTCTGGGAGGGGATTTAGCAATTGATAATTGTTAGCAATTAATAAGCAACCCCAAATGTATTATTGTGACCTCCCATTGTAGAGAAATATTAAGGCAAAAGGCTGATAAGATGTCTTTGAGGGAAATTTTAGTAGTCTTTCGTATTCTTGCCATTAAGGATTGCATAATAATAAAAATGGAATGCTTGTCCCCCTCCCTCCAAGACTGTGACACCCAGACCCCTGGAATTTGACATGGATATTCAGGAGACTCTAACAATATGCACTCTAAATTGGATGAATTGATTTTTAAGTCTTTCTGAAACCAACAGGACTATATGGAGTCACTATGTAACATTGGCTACTTTAGCCCAAGAATGGTAGGCAGCAAGCTAGTCAGGAGTAATAGGGCTCCTCAAATGTAAGAAACTTTCCCAGGATCAAGGGACTCCTCAAAAACAAAACTCCAACAGATTGCTTCTATCCCATTTGTATAGATTTTAAAACAGGGATTCTCAACCTGTGGCACTGCCTCCACCTCCACCATACCAGAAAGTGTCATATGGTGGAGGAAGGCCAAAATGGCTGTCCAGCCCCCGAAGCTGTCTGAGGGAGCATGACCCGGGCACCGGCTAATAATAATAATAATAATAATAATAATAATAATAATAATAATAATAATAATAATAATAATAATAATAATAATAATAATAATAATAATAATAATAATAATAATAATAATAATAATAATAATAATAATAATAATAATTTATATCCCGCCCTACTCAAGCACAGGCCAACTCAGGGTGGCCATACAGCAAAAAAGAAAAGTACAATATAATCACACAAAATACAATAGAAAAAAGCAAAAAGTACAGAATATCAATAATACAATAACAATAACATCTCTCAGTTAAGCAATCAGAAAAAGTACAACACAATCCGCCTCCCTCCCATCAAAACTGGCCAAAGGCGGGCAGGCGAGGGTGCAAGGTCCGTAGCCGCTGCGGCAAGGACTTAATATAGCCACTGCACCAGCTGTCACAGCTTCGGCCAGTCGCACCTCCTTCCTCCCGCCGAACCAGCCAAGGCGCATTAAGAACACATGGTTTAAAAGATAGTGTGTGATTTGAACTGAGGAAATTGGAATTCTAAACTAATACAGTACATACTGAGTTCCTCGTGTTATCAGAGGAGAAAATTGAAAAGTAACCCCTAATGAAATCACAGAATTTCCCTGAACTATCTGTCTGTGAAGGCACTGGGGAGAGCTCAGATGCACACATCTAATATGTAGTATACCCTGGGCACTATATATTCCTTTGCAGCTATCATGGACATGTTGCCCCCACCCCATATTCACAGGTCACCACAGATCCAACTAAGTTGTACCCCAGAACCTCATCAGTTAGCTGCAATTAGCTGCAGCAAGTTACGCAGACCTTATACAAACTCCAGTAGGATTTAGTATAGGCTGGATAATAGCAGTGGAGCTGGCTGGATAGCTCAGTGAGTTAGATATCTGACTGTGGAGCCAGAAGTTGGGAATTCAATTCCTCACTGTACATCTCAGAAAAGCCAGTCTATGTGGCTTTGAGCAAGTTGCACAGTACCAGGGCACACCCAGAAAAAGGCAATGGTAATCCCCTTCTAGTATTAATGGTAAAACAGTACTCTCTTAGAAGGAAAGCCTGAAGAGTATTGTCATAAATCAGAATTGACTTTATGGCATGTTGCTGCTGCTGCTGCTGTTGTTAGCAGCAGCAGCAGCAGCAGCAGTAGAACTACTTTGTCCCAAGTAAGGACTTGTATTCACTGGCCTTTTAAAAAGCTGACGGAGGCCAGAGGTAAGAGCAAAATGCTGTTTGGCATGATCCCCATGTCCAGACAGTGTTTTGCTTCTCCAGTGGGGCTGCAGCAGCCCCATCATTTGTTTTATTTATTTATTGCATTTATATCCTACCCATCTGTGATATTTTTCCACTCTGGATGGCTTATAACACATTAAAAGACCCTTACAATAAGAAATTAAACATAAAGAATATACAAATCAAATAAATTTATAAAAAACAACAAAAAACAAAAATAATTTTAAATACTCAACAAAAAACATGCTGGCAATGGTAAGTTAGTCAAAATTTGGCTGTTGTTAATATGTTGTTAATATGTCCTTGAAAGTTTCTTTAAAGAGGAATGGTTTTAGGGTTTTTATTTTAAATGATAGAGATGGAATGTGGCACAGCTCAAACTGTAGAGGATTTTACAAAGTTAGTGCTGTCACCGAGAAGGCTCTTCTCTGAGTCATAACCTTTCTCCCTAATCTTGGGGTCAGCCCCTTGAGCTGTGCCATCTGGGAGGAACATGTGAAGCAGGCTGGTGTTCTGAGGGGGAGATGTTCCGCTAGCTGCAATTATTGAAGTCTGATCATAGGAGGGGGGATCAGCACTTGAAACTAGTCCCAACCTGCCCCAAATAATGGGCTATATTTATTTATTTATTATGAAGATTTGTATGGCTGCCCAATCACTGAAGCGACTCTGGGCGGCTCACAATTCCATTGCACACAACCCTGCATAAAAAGACCTAACATATCATTAAAAACTTTACATAAAACACATTGTTAAAATCTTCATAACTAATAAACTAAACAGATAGACTAAAAACCCGGATGGCGATTAGCATGTTCATATCAGCCAACGGACTGCAGTGGCTCAAGTGCCTAAGATGCTAACTGGGAGGTGGAAGGTCAGCAGTTTGATTCCCGAGTACTGCAGGACGGAATGAGCTCCCATCTTTGTCCCAGCTCTTGCCAACCTAGCAGTTCGAAAGCAAGAAATTGCAAGTAGATAAATAGGGACCACTTCGGTGGGAAGGCAACAGCATTCCGTGTGCTCCAGTGTCTAGTCATGCCTACCACATGACAACGGAAATGTCTTCAGCAGCAGACAGCGCTGGCTCTTCGTCTTTGAAACAGAGATGAGCACTGCACCCTAGAGTCGGATACTTTAGTGTATGGGACCAAAGACAACCGGACAACCGAAAGGTTGGTTTAACACAGGTTTATTGCATGAGGTTCCAGTGAAGCATGAGGTAATGGCGGTGATACATCTCAATATATACAGTAGCTCTCTACATTTGAATCTTGTAGCACGGTAGCTCATTGGCTGCTACCGGCGTGGCCTCGCCCAGGCACGCCTCTTTCTTCTGCTGCTGAATGCGGGGAAGGTTTTCCCGCCGCTGTCCGTGATTGAGCAATGTGAACCATGTGAGGCTGAACGCTCGCAGCTGCCCTCTATGGGCTGTCTGCTCGCGTTCCTTTACAGCTGGTATCGTTTGTATCTGGAGTGGTTACATTCTTGCCTTTACAGTATAATGAACATGCATACATACATACATAACATCCCTCCCCCCTAGGATGGGACGAAGTCCCGCAACCATTGTGGCTTGCCGCACGTGCGCTTGGGACGCGCTTGCGTCTGACCTAGTACTGGAGAGCCTGTGATCCCTGACTCCACGGGTGCTTGTCCTGCAACGGGAAACGGGGATTCGTTAGTGGCTCCGTGGGGCGTCCGTGCCTGCCTCGCGCCCGGGGATGGGAAGGGAATGAATAGTTGGGAGGTGAACCCCTGCCTGTTGCTCTCTGACCCCGGGGATCCACCTATTGTGAACCGCGGAACCGATGAGGTCGCCCTTGCGGTTCGGCTACCTTCCGATCCCTGCTCGGGGGACCTTGAGACTGTGGTGGGCGGACTCGCTGATGCCTCCCGTCTTGGGGGTGTCGGTCTCCGGGAAAGTGGCGCTATATCGCATTCTAACTCACAGGGGCTACTGGGACTGGAGGTACCAGGGGCTGAACTGAAACCCCTCTTTTCGCTAGGACGGGTGGGGGACCACTCCGCTAACTCCCCCTGGTACTGTAAATCAACGTCTAAACTTCTATGGGCATCTGTGTTTCGGGGAAACCCCCGCGGGGTATGTGTGTGGTCGGGGCTCTTCCATTTCTTCGGGGACTCCCGCAAAAGATTTCTGTGGATCGATTCCCTTTCCTCCCCCCTTGGTGGGGACCCATGCTCCCCTTTTCCTCCCCCTTGGGTTAAGCGGGTGGGGGAGTACCCTAACGCTGATTCGATGCTATTCTCGTCTCCGTCCTGCTCTCCGGGGACCCTGCGCCTGAGTTGGTCCACGTGTCGCCTCCACAGGGAGCCTGTACTGGTTTCTACGCGGTATGAGACGGGGCCGGTTTGTTCTACTACGGTGCCCGGCACCCAGGCTGGCCCCGCGCTGGCGTAGTTCCTGCAATGCACCGGGGCGCCTACGCTGAAACTCTTTGTGGGTTCCACCCCTATGTTCCGCCCTTTGTCCTCTACTCTCGTGGGGTCTAGCTTGGAGATTCCCGTGGCCAGCTTCCTGCGCATCAACAGCTCTGCGGGGGAGTACCCTGACGCTAGTGGGGTGACCCTGTATCTTAGCAGGAATTGGCACAATTTCAGGTCGAGGTCTCCGGGGCCCATGCGCAGTAGCGCGTCTTTCGTGGTGCGCACGAGGCGCTCTACTTGGCCGTTGGTGGCCGGGTGAAAGGGGGCAGAGGTGACGTGCCAAATGGCGTTGCGCTCCATGAATGCCCCGAACTCGGCGGACGTGAAACAGCTGGCGTTATCGCTGACGAGGGTGTCGGGTAAACCGAACGTGGAGAAGACCCTCCTTAACTGTTTGATTGTTGTGGCCGAGGAGGTGCTTGAGACTGGAATGACCTCCAACCACTTGGAGAACGCGTCCACCACGAGGAGGAAAAGCGTTCCCCTGAACGGGCCAGCAAAGTCTACATGTACCCGGGACCAGGGCCCCCTTGCCGTGTCCCACTCCCTAGGTGGCGAGCGAGCCTCTTCTGGCCTTGAGCTTTGGCACGCTTCGCAAGTGCCGACCATGTGTTCGATGTCGGCGTCTAGCTGGGGCCACCAAAAGTAACTGCGGGCCAGCGCCTTTGAGCGGACGATCCCCGGGTGGCTGACGTGCAGCAGTTTAAGCACCCTCGGCCGGAGAGGCGTGGGGATTACTACCCGCTGTCCCCACAAAAGGCAACCCCTCTCTAGGGACAACTCTAGTTTCTTTTTGAAAAATGTGTCGAATTCCGCTGCTGGGGAAGACACGGGCCACCCTTTCTGTACCCAGGAGCAGACTGTGGCCAGCGTTTTGTCCTTGCCTGTCGCTTTGGCAATGTCGGCCGGTACTACTGGAGGGGAGTCTAGAACCTCTATCATTAAGACCTGATGGTCCCTCTCTACTTTGTCCACGTGGCAGCAATCCCGGGGAATGGGGGACCTCGACAGGGCGTCGGCATGGCTGATCTCCCTCCCGGGCCGGTATACCAACGCGTGCTGATACGCGTTGAGAAAAATGGCCCACCTGAGCATTCTCGGGGACAGGATTTGGGGTGTGGGCTTATCTGCGGTGAAAATGCCTAACAAAGGCTTATGGTCAGTCACTATGGTGAAGGGGCGGCCGTACACAAAATCATGAAATTTCTTGGTCCCCGCAATTATTGCTAGTGCTTCTCTGTCTGTCTGAGCATAGTTCCTCTCTGCTTGGGACAAGGACCTAGAGTAGAACGCTATCGGGGCCTCCCTATCGTTCTCCAGCACGTGGCATAACACCGCCCCCACCCCCACCGGGGATGCATCGCATATCAGGACCACTGGGCGTTTGGGATTGAAGTGGGTCAGGACGGCATCTGATGCCAGGAGTCGCTTCAGGTCATTGAAAGCCTTCTCCTGGTCGTCGCCCCACTTCCATGCCTCGTCCTTTTTTAACAATTTGTGTAGCGGTTCTGCCACGGCTGCCTTCCGCGGGAGGAAGGAGTGGTAGAAGTTGAGCAGTCCGAGGAACGACTGCAACTCGGGCTTGGATGTGGGGCGAGGGGCCTTCTTGATGGCGGCTACCTTGGATTGGGCTGGCCTTATTCCCTCGGGAGTGACACGGAACCCTAGGAACTCAACCTCTGTAGCGAAGAAGACGCATTTGTCTTTCCATAACCGCAACCCCGCCTTTTCATTCATTTCATTCATTCATTTATTTGATTTCGAATATTGTCAGGACCTTTCCCAACCTAGTTGCTAATTCGGCCCGGCTCCCCCCTGTAATCAATACGTCATCAAAGTAGGGTAACACCCCCTCTAACCCCTTCAGGAGGCGTTCCACAAGTGACTGGAAGATCCCGGGCGCCGAATTCACGCCGAATTGTAGGCGCGATACCTGGAACGCCCCTTTGTGGGTGACTATGGTCTGCGCAGCAGCTGCGGCGGGGGTCACCGGGAGTTGCTGGTAGGCTTGGGCCAGGTCGAGTTTAGCGAAACACCTCCCCCCGTGTAACCTGGCCAACAAGTGGCTGACTACCGGCACCGGATACGCATTAGGGCGGATCGCCTTATTGATGGTGCACTTGTAATCAGCGCATATGCGGACCTCCCCGTTGGCCTTGAGCGCTGTTACAATTGGAGTTTCCCACTCCGCAGAATCAACAGGAACAAGAATCCCCTGGCCCACCAATTTGTCCAACTCCGCCTCTATTTTGTCCTTTAGTGCGAAGGGCACTCTGCACGGTTTAAGTCTGATTGGACGTACTCCAGGGTCCAGGTCGAAAGTCACTGGGGGGCCCTTGAATTTCCCGAGCCCCTTTTTAAAAACCTCGGGGTGCGCGTCGCACACGCTCTGTATTGGATCAGTCCCGGCGGGGTGTGCTTCCACGGCGTGTACCCCCCCAATGAACAACCCCAGGGGCTGGAACCATTGAGTCCCGAGGAGGCTGCATTTACCTCCCTTGAGGACGACTAGGGGAAGCGTTGCGGTGTGCTTTTTAAACTGGACCCGGAACTTCCCAACCCCCAACACTGGGATGCGGTTCCCTTGCACGTCCTTCAGTGTGGCCCTCAACGCCTTGAGCTTGGGCCGCACGCGGGGGGCGATTTTCATGAACTCCCCCTGGGAAATAATGGAGTATGAAGAACCCGAGTCCACCTCCATTCTAACAGGGGCCCCTTGTATTACTACCTCAACGAAGTAACGGGGGTGCTCCGTGGAAACGCTGCAGACCGGCGCGTCGTCCTCGCTGTCGTCGGAGATGCGCCCTACTCCGTCCCGCGTCCTCGTGGTCCGGGTGCCGTCCTTTGGCCTCGTGGTGCGGTCCTGCCTCGTGGTGCGGTCCTGCCTCGCCGAGCGGTCTGGAGAACTCCTGGTGGCCTCGCGCCGTTTCCGGCAGACCTTGGCGATGTGCCCGCGCCGGCCGCAGTTGTGGCACTCGGCCTTGCGGAACGGGCATTTGGCGCGGGCGTGGGCGGCGCCGCAGCCGTCGCAGCGCCGGCCCTCTCTCTGGACCCTCCGGACGTCCTCGTCGTCGCCGCTCTCCGCAGACGAGTCCGAAACTCGCCGGGCCGCGCGCACCGAGCTCTCTGCCTTTGCGGGCTTCGGGCGCCAGTCCTGAAGCTCGTGCACCCCGGCAGTCATGGCCTCCGCGGCCTGTGCCGTGTCGAGGACTTGTTGCCACGTGGGAGGCGGCTCCCTTTTCATCAGCGCACGCTGAGTCTCTGTGTCCCTCAGACCGCAGAGCAGGCAATCCCGGAGGGTGATGTCGGGGAGCTCCCACTTGCATGGGCCGGCGGCCAACCGCAGGGCCGCGGCGAACTCCTCGACCGATTCCCCGGGTGCCTGGACTCGCCTCCAGAACGCGCTCCGAGCGGGGAACATCGCTATTGCTGGCCGGAGATGGGCGCGCAACGCCGCCAGGAGCTCTGTAGCTTTGAGGTCGCCCACCTTCCTCGGCGCGATCAGGTCCACCAAGGTCCTCTTGGTCTCGTGTCCGAGCATGCGGACGAAAATGGCCCTCTTTTTGGCCTCATCGGAGACTTCGAGCTCCACCAGCGCTGCGTTGAAGTCTATCTCAAACAGCTCCAAGTCTCCCGGCTTCTTGATCTCGTAGCCGGCGCATGTCTTGGTCCCGTGGGCAGCCATATCCCACCTTCGTCGCCAATTTAGTGTATGGGACCAAAGACAACCGGACAACCGAAAGGTTGGTTTAACACAGGTTTATTGCATGAGGTTCCAGTGAAGCATGAGGTAATGGCGGTGATACATCTCAATATATACAGTAGCTCTCTACATTTGAATCTTGTAGCACGGTAGCTCATTGGCTGCTACCGGCGTGGCCTCGCCCAGGCACGCCTCTTTCTTCTGCTGCTGAATGCGGGGAAGGTTTTCCCGCGGCTGTCCGTGATTGAGCAATGTGAACCATGTGAGGCTGAACGCTCGCAACTGCCCTCTATGGGCTGTCTGCTCGCGTTCCTTTACAGCTGGTATCGTTTGTATCTGGAGTGGTTACATTCTTGCCTTTACAGTATAATGAACATGCATACATACATACATAACAGATACGACTGGCTTTCGAGCAAGGGAAACCTTTACCTTTTACCTATCAGCCAACGGGGAGCGGCTGTTCCTCTCTCTGCTCCTCATATCTCCTGGGCCAGCCATGTCTTCAGCCCTTTCCTAAAAACTGACAATTCTGGCTGAAGACAAAAGTCAGTTGGCATGAGGTTCCGAAGGACCGGAGCAGATGATGATGATTATTATTATTATTATTGTTGTTGTTGTTGTTGTTGTTGCTGTTGTTGTTTATTATTTATTATTTTTATTATTATAGGTTTATTTATATCCTGCCCTTCTGGCGCAAGTGCCACCCAGAGCGGCTAACAACATAAGAAGAGAAAGCTCTCTACAACAAAAGAAAGCTTTCTCAACAATACAAAATGAATAATACAATAAATACAGGGAATACAATGAGGTACAATTACAATAAAATACAGAATGTACCAAAAAGGCCCTCTTTCTCATACTGGACAGATGAGCCTCTCTGACGGATGGTACTTTTAGAGAGCCCCCCCCCTCCCCCCCAATAAATTTACTGTATTCTGTTTGAGGCAGTAACTGGTTTCCTGTGACCTTTACTATTGGTCTGCTATTTTGACTTTGTGCATTATACAAAGAAACTAGACAACACACAGGGATAAGTGCTTCATTTGAACAGCCAGATGAATTCCCCTGCCACGAATATTACCCAAAGGAGATGGTGCTGCGAAGGCACATACTTGAATTGTGGGGGCAGTGAACGTAACACAGAATAATTCCTGTGCTGTATTACTGACACACTTGGTTTGGTTTCTGTCATTGTGGTTAAGCCATTTGCTGCTACAAATCTGTAGCAGCCTGTCTCTCCAGACATGCAAGAAAGGGAGAAATAAATGAGCCGTCCCCTCTGTACTTGTATTTTGCTTTCTGTGAATAATTGCTCAAATCTTTTATGTGTCAGATGTGCATTTAATAGAGGATTTTGTATGGCAGCAATTAAAACTGATTTTTATAAAAAAAAATAGCAGGTGCAAATGCTTAGTATCAAGGGAAAGAGAAATTAGGAAAACAGAGCAGCAAATTTATCATAGCAATGGCAATGTGCCTTCCACTTGCTGATGCCAAGATCGTAATACCAGGTGCACATCAGAATTACCTGCTTCTCAGAGTAGCTTGGGACTTATGTCTTTTGCTGCCTGCATCACAGGCAGCAGGGTGAGGGTAGAACAAAGCACAGAAGCAAGGTGGAGGTGGTGGAAGAACAACAGGCAAAAGGGAAAGTTTCAGAACTAAATAGGTGTACCAGGGCAGAGGGAGGGAGATTTCTTCAGCTAGCTCCTTTTTCCTTATTCTTTTTTGCTGTTAAATTCTCAACAGGACCTGCTTGGGGGATGGGCAAGCTGGGCACTTGCCAACAATGCCAAATGGAGTGAATTGCCAAGCTGATTCAGTGACTGAGTTTCTGAGTTAGTAAAATGCTTTATTGTTATTCAGTAGCAATACCTGAATGCTAGGGACTGTCATTTCCCCCCATTTTTTGCTTGGTACACAACTGGTTGGCATAAGAGGTAGCTATAGGCTTAATCGTGTGGCTGATACTTCTCCATTTATTGGGGCAACAACAAAATCAAATGCAAAGAAAAAATACAGAAGATTATTTGAGAACACATACAATCACTGGGTTGGAAGAGGTCTTTTAGGCCATTGAGTCCAACCCCCTGCTCAACGCAGGAATCCAAATCAAAGCAGATATGACAGATGTTTGACCAACTCCCTCTTGAATGCTTCCAGTTTTGGAGTGCTCACCATCTTCAGGTAGTTGGTTCCACTGTTGTACTGCTCTAACTATTAAGAGGTTTTTTCTGATATTCAGCCTATATCTGGTTTCCTGTAGTTTCAGTCCATTATTAGTCATCCTGCATTCTGGGATAATTTAGAACAGATCCTGCCACTCCTCTTTATGATTATCTTTCAAGTATTTGAAGAATGCTATCATCAGTCTCCTTTTCTCAAGACTAAGCATGTCCAATTCCTTATGTCTTTCTTCATATAGCTTGGTTTTCAGTACTCTGATCACCCTTTTTGCCCTCCTCTATACCTCTTCTAATTTGTTTGCTATTTCACCCAGTCACCTGCCAATTTGGTAAGCATTCCCTGCACTCCCTCATCCAAGTAATTTATGAAAACATTGAAGAGCACTGGGGTCAGGTCTGAGCCACTTGTTACCTTCTCCCAGCTTGAGAAGGAGCCATTAATAAGCACTCTCTGAATACAATTATGTAACCAACTGTATATCCATCTGATACTTGTGCTATCCAGGCCATATTCAATTAGCTTGCTAATCAGAATATCATGGGGCACTTTGTCAAAGACTTTGCTGAAGTCATGATATATTACATCAACAGCATTCCCACTGTCCACCATGGAAATTACTCAATGAAAAAAATCAAACCAGATTAGTCTGGCAGGATTTTGACAAATCCATGATGGCTTCTAGTTATTATTGCATTGTTTTCAAGTTGCTTACAAAGTTACCGCTTTATAATCTGCCCCCAGGCTGACTGGTCAGTAGTTTCCTAGTTCTTCCTTTTTGCCCCTTTTGAAGATAGGGACAAAATTAGTCCTCCTCCAATTATCTGGCACTTCACCCATCCTCCAAGATATGAAGATAATGATAGACAGTGGTTCTGAGATCACTTCAGTCAGTTCCTTCAATATCCTTGCATTCAGATCATCTGGTGCTGGTAATAAAGTATTCCTTGACTATTTATCAATTTCAAGCTGCAATTCTGCCCCTTCCTCTTATACTTCACACTTGCCTGAAGGGTTACATGTTACCTTTTGGGGGGAAATGAGGTGAAGTAGTAATTGAGCACTCAGTCTAGCTATACTGCTCTAACACAGGGCCTGTTCTTCTGGCTGAGGAGACAGTGTTGGAGCTCAGGCAAGACAACTTGGACCTTGATCCAGGGTGTGGGTGCTTGCCCAGACACGTGTGCACACAGAGTACATGTACATGAAATAGGGCTACAATTCTATGGAGAGTAACTGTGAGAGTCAGGCTTCGAGAACCACTGACATCATATGACGGAGACCTCTCTCGCACACTAGAACTGGAACAAGCATACATTGGGTACAGAGCAACAATAAGAGTCCATTGTGGGCTTTTCCCACAAACATTCCTGGGGGAAAGGGTGAGAATAGCAAGAGCTGTTTTACCACACTTTTACAAAATTTACACAAACCCTACAACTTGGCAACACTGAAAACCTGCATGGTTGCCTCAAGGAGTAAATGGGACAATTTGCTCCAAATCTCCTGCAAACCAAGGGAGCTCCTCTCTTAATTCCTGGGCATTAAATTGGCCCTACCCTTCCTTTGCCTCTGAAAAAGTCTTGATATTTTGTTTAAAGTTTGATGACACTGAACCTCAGATGTATTGGTGATCTGGAAGAATCCTGGTAATTTGGGGGGGGGGGTTGAATCCTAGGCTATTTGACAGGCAAAGGGTGAAAGAAAGGTCAAACAAAAGAGGGAAACACAAAAGAACTCAAAACTTTAATACAGAGGAAGGCAAACTATGGCCTGTGGTCTGGACCCGGACCATGGAACCAAATGATCCAGCCCACACCGCCACCTCTGGAAGTGGACACAGATGCATTTACAACAGCTGTAAATGTGCTTGTGGTTGTCGTAAATGCATTTACGATAGCCGCGGATGTGTTTTATGGTAGCATTTACAGCACAAGGAACAACCAGTCCAGCCCTCTCAACTGTCTGAGGAAGCATGACCTGGTCCACAACTTTAAAAGATTGGCAACAACTGCTTTAATATATCCCTCTTTCATTCAAATCAGTCATTCATGCTTTAGAGTGGGGGTTGGCAACCTATGGCCCGTGGGCTAAATCCGGCTTGTGGTGCCAAATCATCAGCCTCCCGCCCTTGCTCCAACCACCACTGCCACCACTGCCAGAAGCAGCCATGGCACCATTTACAGCTGCCGTAAATGCATTTACGACAGCCATGGCTGCATTTACATCAGTGTTTTTGGCAGAGGGGTCACCAGTCCTGCCTCTTCATCTGTCTGAGGGAATGTGACCTGGCCCCCTACTTAAAAAGGTTGTCAACCCCTGCGTTAGCGGCTTTGTTTCAGGAGTCAACAAAAACACACCCACCCACCCACCCACACACACACACCACCACCACCACCACCACCAACAACAACAACAACCCATTCTGTGCATTCAGTAGGGCCTTACTCCCAAGCAAGTGATTATGGAGTGCAGTTTTAAAATCCTAAATAGTTTGGGATTAGATTAGTTGAATTCAGTTTGGCTTCTGAATAAATCATGTTCTTCCTAAATATTCCCTACAAGATATTCCCTTTCTCACAAACACACAACATGCCTCTAACACATGAAAACATCTGGAACTGTGCAAAAAAGAGAAAATATGGAACTTTAAATGTCAACTTTGCATGCAAGAAATTTGCTTCACTACATTTCAGTGCTGGAAATAAAAAAGAAAAGAATGTCAAACTGATACTTAAATCACACATTTAGAAATATAACTGCAAATGTTCAGATGCAACGAACAATGTTTAGAACTAAAACCATCTGTCAATGTCAATACATTAGTATAATAACAATATGTTAAAGCAGGGATTCTCAACCTGAGGCCTGTGGGCCAGATGAGGCCCACGGCACCATTTCATGTGGCCACCCACCGCCTCCACCACACCAGGAAGTGCCATGTGGTGGAAGAAGGCCAAAATGGTCATCCAGCCCCCGAAGCTGTCTGAGGAAGCACAACCCGATCCCTGGCTTTAAAAGGTTGAGAACTCTTGTGTTAAAGCATTGGGGTACACAGAAGGATCCTCCTTGAAGAGTGTGGTATTTTTGAACCACAACCGGGTGTACCCAGGAAAACAGCCATCTTGTTGTGACAAATATGTATTTCTCACACTAAGTCAAATGAAAGTAACTCTTGCAATTCCCTTTCTCCTTCTGATTTGAGCTTTTCAACCATGATGCCAAAGATCCTTTTTAATGCCCTGCCCCTATTTGGCATAAGGGCTACAACTGAAGACTCTGTGACTATTACCACAATATCTTTCACTGTTCTGCTTTTCACCATTGCAGAAAAATTGCTCAGACAATAGTTTTCAGCCCTTTCTCTTGTTGTGAGAGAGGGATACACTAATACAGTACATTCTTCTATGCAGTCTTGTGATCTGAGGCATGCTCTGAGGCATTCTTGTTCCTGAAGTAACAGATTTGGCGTTTACATGGATTCAAAATTGTCACTCCAGTTTTGCAATTTCCAGGCGGAAACTGGTTACCTTTCAAACAAAGTAAATCTCAGCTTCATTCAAGTGTTTGCTGTCTGTCAATATATTTAAACAAAATTATTTAAATGCCCTCCTTTATTTTTCCACCAGGTAGTCAGGCAACCACATAGTCACATGTTGATACACAGTCCAAATTAGAAAATAATTGGCAGTTCCATCATCTGCCCTTTTTTTTTACATGATCCCAACTACAGCAACAGCAAAAACAAATACAACATGGTGTGCAGCTGCAGTTGTGATCAAATTGCTCACTCAATGAAGATTGCACTATCCATGGCACGCACTGAATTTGGTGGGTATCAGCTTATCATCAAGCTTAAATCTACTTGCCTTTTGAGGGGAGCTGCTCCTTGTTGCCGGCACTTGACTCTTTCAGATGATGACACTCTCCTGGCACTTCCTTCAGTGCTGGTAGCTGCACAAGAGTCTCCTTGGCCTGTCAGTTGCATTCAGTTTATTCAATTGCTATTTTTAATTGTGTTAATTATAAACCATGATCTGTGTTCTTCCAGCAGGCATCCAAAACATTTCAGAGTGAAAAGCAGCTGGGCAGTGATAGAAAGGAGCCCAGATGAAAGGATTCTGAAGTATGAATTGGCTTCAGAAAAGCCATCCTGCTCACGCTTTTAGAATGAGCAGCCCTATTATCTAGGTGTGTGTGTGTTATATGCTGTTAAATCAGAGCCAAATAACAGTGACCCTTATTTCAAAATAAGTGAGATCTTTAAAAAATGGTTTTAGCAGTCCCTGCCACCTATTTACAAGTTTCCATGGCCAGGCAAGAATTCAAACGCAGGTCCCTCAGTCTTGTTTCATCTCAGTGGTTAAAAAGCTTACCTTGTGTTGTGTATTGAGGCACTATTGCAAGCTGCATGGGTAGAACCTTGCAAGGAAGAAAACGGTGGTTTTCCCCATCCAAATTAGGAGCCAAAATGGGCGTGAAATCCTCGTTCCAGGGTGCGCTCATTATGTTAATCCTAGCCCTGTGATTGGTTACAGTTTTGGATCCTGTTCCCCATTGGTTAATTACATACATACCCTGTTATGATTGGTTAGTTACGGTTACCCGAGGTCACTACTTTGTATCAAGGAGCCACCACCGGGGAGACACTATATAAGCTCCACAAGTAAACAAGGGTGGGGCCGGACCAGATCTATACTACCCATTCCGCACAGGTAGCCAGCAACGTGCTAAGCCTGGGTCTCTTCCACTATGCTACCACTTCCGGTGTAGCTAGTCCTTGCCACCTGCACTGCAGATTCCGGAGGGACTGATTTCATGGGATTGTATAACCATCTCTGTGTCCGGGGCACCTTGTAAACATATCCTAAAAGACTGTTGAATAAATACTTGTTGCTGTTTTGTTCATCATTGTCTGCTGCTTATAAGGGCCGGATGCAAAACCTTGTTAACTGGAAGGCTGGCAAGTCGGCATTTCAAGACCCAGGTACTGCATGACGGAATGAGTGTCCGTCTTTGTCCCAGCTCCTGCCATACTAGTAGTTCAAAAGCAAGACATTGCAAGTAGATAAATAGGATCCACTTCAGTGGGAAAAGATCTTGGGGACATGAAAGGAGCATATAGACATCTTGTCAGTGCAGATTACAGCCCAATAAACAAAGAAGAATCTGAAAATATGGATGCAAGACTACCCTCTAAGGAAAAATTGAGTGGAGATCTGACTGTTGGAATTAAAAGACTTTATAACTACAAAATCTAATGAAGATAAAAAGAAATTAAACAGTTTGTTAAAGAGGTGGTCAGAGAGGAAGTGCTATATCTGGAAAAATCAATTTCTGGATTAAACATGAGAGCCAATACTTTGGAGTCAGAGGTTAAGGACTTGGTGGAGATTGCAGTAAGGCATGAAAATACTATGGACAAAAGATTTAAGCAATTGGTGACGCTACAGGATCAATTGAAAAAGAAAAACATCAGGATTAAGTTTTTCCCTGACATGGATAAAGACAATTTAAAAATTGAAGTGGTTAAATGGTTACAAACCTTTGCTTTGGACTCTGGCCCAATTAAAGAAGAAGAGATCGAAGCAATTTTAAGGTCAGTTTCAAGAGAGGTCAACGCCCCAGAGATATGATAATTACTTTTGTATCAGGTTATAAAAAAGATCAAGTAATGGACTATTTAAGGAAGCATGGTGACTCTGCATTAAAGATAGGAGAAGTAAAAGTACAAGTATAGCATGATTTAAGTAATGAGACTATTCAATGGAGAAGACAGATGAAGCCGATAACTGAAATTTTGTTTAATTGCAATATAAGATATCAATGGGGTTTCCCTATCTTCTAAAAGATATTTCATGATGGGAAGGTGGTTAGAGCAGAGGACCCAAAGGGAGCAATGAGACAACTTGAATTACTAAAAATTATAGTATTGGAGACCCAAACTGGGAATAACTGGTAAAAAATCTCTATGGAGAAGGTTTAGAAGGATCAAAGGGGAAAGAGGAGTATCAAGCAAAGGGGAGAGACCATTCATGGGAGAAACAAAGAGAGAAAACTTTGGGTTATGGAAGTGGAGGGGAAATAAGAGAAGGAAATGATGCAGAATTGTCTGGTGCAAATAGTGAAAGAAGGAATTTAGAATAGAAGGGATAGGCTCTCCCTCCTCCTCCCCCCAATTCTCTAAATGGGAGAGGCCAGGCAATAATTAACCTGGCGCGGGGGTGGGGTGGGGGGATGATGAGATTTTTGAGTGTTGTGTGTTGGTGGGTGGAGGGTTATATGTTACATGTTGCATGTTATATGTTATAAAAGAAAAAATAGAAAAAATGAAAGGAGCCTCATTTGGGTGTCCCCTGAGCAGAGTTTCTCCAGAATAAATCCTTTCAATCCAGAATAATTTCTGACATGAAATTATTATTATTACTCTATCTACTACACCACACTGGGTATCGTATTGCTGAGGTAAGCACGTGAGAGAAAAACAGAGCTTGGGAAACAAGCCATGTGGGCTGAAGGATTCTGGGGAAAGTAGGTAGAAAAATACTTTTTCCAAGCTCTGAGGGAAAACTCAACAGATAGTAAGTCTTGTTATTCTTGAAATAACAGAAGCCGGATGGTATAAAGGGATTCTCATTACTTCTGTCATGTATTTCATTAAGAACACAAGAATGCTTCAAACAGATGTTTGTTTATTAGGTGTTTTCAGCTCACTTTCAATTTATGTTTTTTTTTTTTTAGGTATATGAGAATGGTTTACCACTGCCACCTCACCAACAGTACGTTTCCATGGGTGAGCTTGGGTCTCCCAAAACCTACTTTGATGCACTTTTGAGATTGTGATGGGATTTTTGTTATGCCACATTACATAAGAATAGGACCTCACAAATCTGTTGAGAAATGAAGCACAAATGGTTAATATATAACTCTATGCACTTTGGCCACCAAATGAGAAAAGAGGACTCACTGGAGAACTCCCTGATTGAAGGCAAAAGGAGAAGGGCTTTTAACTGTTTTTATATTGTTTTTAAGTTTTGCTGAGCAGCCAGTGAGGTGTTTGCTGGACTATGTACACCGCCCAGAGTCTATTGATTGGGGCAGTATATAAATCTAAATAAATAAAATAAAATAAATAATAAATAGAAGAGGGAGGCCGAGGATGCGATGGCTAGACAGCATTGTTGATGTAATGAGCGTAGATCTGGTTGGACTATGGAGGATGACAGAGGAGCCTGGCATGTTGTGGTCCATGGGGTCGCAAAGGGTTGGACTTGACTGTGCAACAGAACAGCAAAACTCTATGTAAAAAAGCAACCAGCACCAACATGCTGAAATATGTTTTAAAAGTGTTTTGAACATGGAAATGATTTCCAGTACCATTCTTATTTCCTAATATGCAGTACCTGACTTTTCTAAACGTCAGTTTTATAAATCTCTAAACCTTTTCATCAGTCAAAGAGATGGGGTCAAGAGGAAAAAGAGGCAAGTATTTAAAGTGATGAGAGCTGGGAAAGTTAAGATGGAGTGGAAGGAAGAGATATGGATAATTCTTCTCAGTGTGCAAGGCAGGTTTCAGGCTATACCTGAAGACAGAACATAATGGCGGATTCTCCTCCTTTTTGAAAATTGAAAAATTAGGTGTTGCTTGAATTTGGTTCACACATTAAGTTCAACACATTGATTTCCCAGCTGAAGCCTGGAGTTACACTGACATCTGTTGGCAAAGAGAATCATAACACCTTAAGGGTTTTCTCAGCCTCACCTCCAAGTGACAATGTTATTTCTCAATACTTATTTAATATGAAAACAGTATTCCAAACAAAAAATTGTTATAAATAGAAATATAATTTCCAGGTGCAAAAGCTCCATAATGGGAGCAACATATACTTTTTGTTTCAAAACTACTTCATTTCTAGTACAAAAGAAAAGTAAAGGATCTTGACCTAATGCTAAAGTATGGTTATAGATTCAATTGAAATTAATCCCTAAATTCCACACTCATATATCTCATTCTGATACATTTACTGGAGATCACCATTTCATTTTATCCTGTAGTTTTAGGATGGGAAGAATTATCTAAAGTTGAACATGCTGTAAAATAGTTAACACGTTGATTGGAATACACTTGCCAGGCACGGTAAATCCCAACTAGAGTGGAAACTAGATTCAACAACAGAGGTGACTCACCAAATCCCCATTGATTTAATAGGTTTACTCCGGTTGTGACTTACTACACTAAGCAACATGATTTCAGCTGTTGTTGTTCAGTCGCACAGTCGATTCTGACTCTTTGTGACCCCATGGACCATTTTCCTCCAGGCACCTCTATTCTCCACCATTCTCCTCAGCCCACCAAGCTCTGTGCCCATTGTGTCCACAATACCATCTATCCATCTCATCTTTGGACACCCCCTTCTTCTCTTTCCCTCCACCTTTCCCAGCATCAAGGCCTTCTCAAGTGAGTCCTCCCTTCTCATTTGATGTCCAAAGTACTTTAGCTTCATCTTCACTATTTGTCCCTCCAATGAACAGTCAGGGTTGATTTCTTCCAGTATTGACCCATTTGTTCTCTTTTCTGTCCATGGGACTCTCAGGACTCTCCTCCAACACCACATCTCAAAGGCATCTATTCTTCTGCGCTCAGCCTTCCTAATGGTCCAGCTCTCACACCCATACATTACCACTGGGAATACAATTGCTTTGACTATGCGAATTTTTGTTTTCAAGGTGATGTCTCTGCTTTTCACTATATTCCCCAGGTTTCTCATTGCTTGTCTCCTCATAATCAGTCGTCTTTTTATTTCATGGCTACAGTCGCCATCTGCAGTGATCTTAGATCCCAGGAAAGTAAAATCTGTCACTGCTTCTACTTCTTCCCCATCTATTTTCCAGGGACTGATGGGACCTGTTGCCATTATCTTCGTTTTCTTGATATTGAGTCTCAAGCCAGCTTTTGCACTCTCCTCCTTCAATCCAATCAAGAGGTTCTTTAGGTCTTCCTCACGTTCTTCCATTACTTTCTGCCATGATTTCAGCTACTGGTGTGTAGATTTTTTTAGAAACGCAGCTGCTTATTTTTACCTATGCACTAGACATAGCACAGTGCAAACCCCTTTCAAAATACATTAAAACCCCGGGTTATGGAATTAATCCATTCTGAGGGATTTTCCTTATAGTGATTTTTCCATGAAGCAAAACACAGTTTCCTATAAGAATGCATTGATAAAAAAACCTTTTGGAGATTAGAAAAGAGCCAAAAAAAAATCTCTTGAAAACTCTTTCTAAAGATGTGAAAACACAGCAGAAATTTCCAAAGTGCCCTTTACAAAGAGTTTGAAACAGAAAAAATATGGGGTTTTCTGGCATTTTACTGAGGTCCAGAGCTGATATATTTTATTTTCAATGCATATTCGTCACATTTTTGACATTGACATCTAACGGCCAGCCCTGGTAATTGCAGGAAAAGTGCTGCCAAACAGCTGATGAGAGGTGGGAGGGAATTTTCAGCACTTTCTGGTTATGTTGAGAGCTTTTGCTGGAGCCAAAATGCGATGAAAAATTCCAAAACAGGAGCAGAAATGCTCCAAACACTCTCCCACCACTGTGCAAAGTGTCGGAACACCCAAAAAACCTGTCCGTAATGCAATTTCCCCCTGTAAATCAGAATTTCCTTCCATAAGTTGAGTTTTCCATTACCTGAAGCATCCGTAACCCAGGGTTTTACTGTACACACTTGTTCAGTTTCCATTAATATTTGTAGGAGATATAGGAGAATTTCTCACTGAAATCTGTTTTAAGATTAAAACAATTAATTAAAAGCAATTAATATGGGGAACAAATCTTTTCATTGCTATACCACTTTAAGAGCATAATCTAACCCATTTTGGGTTCAATGGATTTCAATGGGATAAATTTAATTTTGTGCTTAACTGTCCCATTAAGTGACATCTATATGCTTTCCTTTGGCTGGACCATGCTTGACCTTTATGTAAAGATCACACCTCAAAAACCACATTCATAAATTACAAAAAGTTTTTCTCACCCACCTGGGCTTCTACCCACAAGGTTGAGGACACTCACACACCAGTCATATACATTAATGCCAAAGAAGAAGAACATCTGAGCAGTGAGAGCCTTAAGAAATATACTGCTCAAAAAAATAAAGGGAACACAAAAATAAGGCATCCCATGATCTGAATGAGTGAAATACTCTATTCCTATTGTTGTTCACATACTGTAGTCAGATGTGCTGACAACAAAATCACACAACACTTAACAATGGGAATAAAATTCATCAACCCATGGAGGTCTGGATTTGGAGTTGACAGTGGAAGGAAACACTACAGGCTGATCCAACTTTGATGTGATGCCCTTAAATCAAGTCAAAATGAGGCTCAGTAGTGTGTGTGGCCTCCACGTGCCTATATGTCCTCCCTACAATGCCTGGGCATGCTCCTGATGAGGTGGCGGATGGTCTCCTGAGGGATCTCCTCCCACACCTGGACTAAAGCAGCCCCCATCTCCTGGACAGTCTGTGGTGCAACATGGCATTGGTCGATGGAGCGAGACATGATGTCCCAGATGTGCTTAACCGGATTCAGGTCTGGGGAATGGGCGGGCCAGTCCATAGCATCAATGCCTTCGTCTTGCAGGAACCGCTGACACACTCCAGCCACATGAGGTCTAGCATTGTCGTGCATTAGGAGGAACCCAGGGCCAACCGCACCAGCATATGGTCTCACAAGCGGTCTGAGCATCTCATCTCGGTGCCTAATGGCAGTCAGGCTACCTCTGGCGAGCACATGGAGGGCTGTGCGGCCCTCCAGGGAAATGCCACCCCACACCATTACTGACCCACCACCAAACCGGTCATGCTGGAGGATGTTGCAGGGAGCATAACATTCTCCACGGTGTCTCCAGACCCTGACACGTTTGTCACATGTGCTCAGTGTGAACCTGCTTTCATATATGAACAGCACAGGGTGCCAGTAGCAAACCTGCACATCTTGCTGTTCTCTGGCAAATGCCAAATGTCTTGCATGGTGTTGGGCTGTGAGCACAACCCCCGCCTGTGGTCATCAGGCCCTCATACCACCCTCATGGAGTCTGTTCCTGACTGTTTGAGCAGACACATGCACATCGGTGGCCTGCTGGAGGTATATCTGTCAAGTTTTGGATTTGAAAATAAGGGAAATTTTGGCCACACCCCTCTGTGGGTATGGCCAAATCTGTGGGCATGGCCAAATATAGCCATGTGACTTGCTGGGCTCTAGTCATGCCTACCACATGGCCATGAAAATGTCTGCAAACACAGACAGCACTGGCTCTTTGGCTGTAAATGGAGATGAGCACTGCACCCTAGAGTTGGATACGACTGGCAGATTTTACTTTCTTAGGATCAAAGATCGCTGCAGATGGTGATGCAGCCATGAAATAAAAAGGCGACTGATGCTTGGGAAACAAGCTATGAGAAACCTGGGGAACATAGTTAAAAGTAGAGACATCACCTTGCAAACAAAAAATTGCATAGTCAAAGCAATGGTATTCCCGGTGGTAATGTATGGGTGTGAGAGCTGGACCATTAGGAAAGCTGAGTGCAGAAAAATAGATGCCTTTGAAATGTGGTGTTAGAAATAGGCTGATCCTAGAAGAAATCAACCATGACAGCTCATTAACGGTCAAATAGTAAAAATGACGCTAAAGTACTTTGGACATCAAATGAGAAGAGAGGATTCATTTGAGAAAGCCTTGATGATGAGAAATGTGGAGGACAAAAGAAGGGGGTGGCCAAAAATAAGATGGCTAGATGGTATTGTAGATGCAATGGGCACAAAGCTGTGTGGGCCAAAGAACCCTTTCCCCATCTTCTTGGGGGACTTTTGTTTTCTTTCTTGTTTACTCATTTTTAATTTTAAAAAAATTCCTGGGAAGCAAAGTGCAGAATAGTAAACCAGCCCCCTAGGGTTACCAACTGCTTGTAAACAGCTTGGCTTTAATGAACTAGCCCTGCACATGGCTAGACACACAACCCCATTAGGGTGGAGGAGCAAGGGATTAATTCCCCCAAATTAACCAATCTATTTGTTCCTCACTGCAACCAATTGAAGCACAAACATCTGAGAATGTCAGATCTAGTTTAAGGAAGGGAATTAGTAAAGTAAAAAGCAACCTCTGTAGTTTCCAAGCCTCCCAGCAGCTGAGGAGTTAATCTCCCTCCAGATGGTTTGTTAGAAGGTGAGGTGCCTGTTGGGCAGGGTGGGGAAACTTTTGGCAGAAGCTTTTCCTACTGTAAAAGGAACCCAGCCAGGCAACTGCAAGCAAAATAAACCTCAGCTCTCTCTCTCTCGCTCTCTCTCATATAGTGATCAAGTGACATCCCCCACCCCTCACAAGTTAACTCTAGAACAGAAACGAAAGCCTCCAGGAGGCAGGGCAGAAACAGCTCAATAAACCATGAGAGTGAGAGAGAAGTCTCTGCCCCAGACCAAGAGCTGATTTGCCCCTGCATATATGAAATATCGCTCACCTAGAGTAGACTCCCATCCCATGGTGGCTCTGACCAGCAGCAGCAAAAATGAAGCCTCCATGGCCATGTGGCAGGGAAATGAAAGAGAAGGCCCCCACGCCCCACTACCTCTCTCCCCTTCCACAAGCGAAAAGCCACACAGAGGCTTCTGGTGGCAGGAAAAACATAATGCAGCTTTGCCTGTGAGGGCTCTGGTCAGGATTTTTTTTTTTAAAAAAAGGGATATTACGGGGAAATTAAAAAAATGGGAGGGGGTGGGAAGAGGGGTAAAAATAAGGAGTTTTCCCGGGCAAAACGGGATACTTGACAGGCATGGCTGGAGGTCATTTTGCAGGTCTCTGACAGTGCTCCACCTGTTCCTCCTTGTACAAAGGCAGAGGTAGCGGTCCTGCTGCTGGGTTGTTGCCCTCCTACAGCCTCCTCCCCAATCTCCTGGTGTACTGGCCTGTCTCCTGGTAGTGCCTCCATGCTCTGGACACAACACTGGCAGACACAGCAAACCTTCGTGCCACAGCTCGCATTGATGTGCCATCCTGGATGAGCTACACTACCTGATCCACTTGTGTGGGTTGTAGGCTCCGTCTCAAGCTACCAATAGAGTGAAGGCACCACCAGAGTTTCACAGTATCCAAACCATCAGCCAGAAAGCAAAGGAACTGAGAAGTGGTCTGTGGTCACCTCCTGCTGAACCTCCTGTATTGGGGATGCCTTGCAAATTGCCTCTGATGTCCACCTGTTGTCTCTTCCATTTGCACAACAGCATGTGGAATTGAATGTCAATCGGTGTTGCTACCAGCATGGACAGTTTGATTTCACAGAAGTGTGATTGACTTGGGGTTACATTGTGTTGTTTAGGTGTTCCCTTTATTTTTTTGAGCAGCATATTTCTTTCATCATAGAATCTGCCCCTTCTTGTAAGTGAGCATCTGTCATCACACATGTGGCTGCTCAGCTGTCTTGGTGCCTTCTCAGCCAAGATGGAACAGAGCTTGGAAAAGTTATCCTTTCTGTCAGCAGTAGTCCAAAAAGATACTCTTCTATACTCTAAAGTGCTTGAAAGCTGTTGTAATGTGGCACCCTGCTGTGCTGGAATAAAGACACATGGAGCCTGGGATATGGTGGTCCAGCCTTGAATTGAGGAGGACAAAGATATTTTATCACCCTGCCTGTAGGCGGACGACTCTGAGGTGGTCGCCCACCCCTCGATACAGATTGGCCCTTTTTGCTAAGCATATTCTATGTCACATTTACACAATAGGAAAGGGGTCTCTACTCTAATCTAAGTAACATCTGTTTCCCTAGCTCTAACTGGCCTTCTCTAACTCAGGGAGGCATCCTGTAGCTATTGTCTACCTTAACTAAGGAAAACATCTTGTGACCATTGTTTATGCCAAGGCCAGGATATGCCAAGTCAGTCCGGGAGCAGCCAAAGAGTGTGTATTTCAATTCTTATCTACCCCTCCAGAAAGAACCATGTTTCCACGCTCGGAAGTCTTAGCCCTGACTCAGGCCTCAGCTGTGGCCAGGTGAATGGACCTTTCTGGAGGCGAATGATTAATATTAAATAATTCCCACTTGCGTGGGCAACCCACAGAAAGCAAACTGCTGCAGAGTCAGGATTAAAGCTGGATCCCTCTTTCACTAGAAACAGTTCCACTCAAGTGTCTGTCCTGGTTTATAGGCCATTTCCACATCTTCTGTTGTTGTCTCTTGGAAAAACAATTGTCAGCTCACTAGTTTTCCTTTGACGAGCTTTACAGGAGCCTCTTCTATTGTTAACTCTCTCATTTTGGTATTTAAAAAATGGAAGGAAGCCTCTGAAAACTCTTAAGATCCCCTTGAGCAGCTGAGCTATATTAAGCATATCGCAAAATAATGTTTTCTAAAAGCAGGATTATAACAAAGTCTTACAGAATCCGATTTCTTTCTTTCTTTCTTTCTTTCTTTCTTTCTTTCTTTCTTTCTTTCTTTCTTTCTTTCTTTCTTTCTTTCTTTCATACTTACTTACTTACTTACTTACTTACTTACTTTATATGGCATAGCAGAATACAATAGTCTGCACATTGTCTACACATTTCATTTGCTGGACCAGGGTGCAGCTAGAAGAAGAGAATGGTAAACCCCTTCTGAATTTTTTACTACCACAAACACCCTGAAAAGTGTTGCTATAAGTTGGAATTGACCTGATGGCACACAATTATTATTACTGTATGTGCAAGCAGAGCTCTCAAGACAGGTTTTCATTCAGTAACTCTGTTCTTTCCTTGAAGTGGCTATTATACATATTATGCTGTTCAATTAATCTTTCTTAAAGATTTGTACATTGTATTTTAATTGTGGGAAATGGCAGAAAGTCTCCTAAACAACCAAAATGAGAGTGTATAATGGGTGGGTAAGAAATTAAGCTATGAATTTAGAAGGTCCTGGTTGGAATTTCACCTCTGTTGTAAACATACTGGGCAACAAGCCTGGTCTTGCAGCTAGAGTTGCAGACAGTAGCATGAAAGGGGCAATACTAGCAAACAGCCCTGCTGTCAGCATGGGAGGCAGCATGAGCAAATAAGAAATGTGTTATATAAAACCCAATTATATGCTATTATTGGGTGACATGTCACCAGTTTAGGGGGTGAACATAGGAGGAAACAGCATGTTGCATCCTATACTTGCAAACCTGTTATTATGCAAATAACTTGTCTTTTCATTTTTGAAGTCGTAGCCATGTTAATCTGTGCAAGCATATCAGAGAATTAACAAAACAAATAAAAAAGGCAAAAAAAAAAAACCACTGTAGCACCTTAAAGACTGTTATGTATGTTAACTGTGTTTTCTGACAGGAGCGGAATGTATCTTTTCTCATATATCTATTCTTATGCAAATAAGTGGATCGAAAAATGTACACACTAATAAAGAGCTGAATTTCACTACTTCATTCATCTGCTTCTTCATTCTTTGAACACCAAAAAGACTAACTCCTGTATTTTAATATTAGCTTTTGTGGATTAAGTCCCCTTCATCAGACGTAAGAGTGAGACTTCATTACATTAATTTGCACATATCAGGTACAGAGGTACACAATGGTTGTTTAGTATAACAGATCTGTTTACAAATCAGTGTGGCAATTTACAACCAGTAATAACAGAAGATCCTTGATTGGGGTAGAGATTTATTACTGTGAAGTGTGGTTCTGTTGAGTTGTAAATGGTTAGTAGATGGATGCTAATGAGTTTGTTCTGTAAAGGTGGTGTGGGTAAATTACAGTATATAACAACTTTTTTAGTTGTGGCATTTTAAATTTGATAATGTCCCAGAAACCCTTGACCTTTGAGATGTATGTCCATCATATGTATATTTTATCAAACTTTTGAGATGGATGCCCTTCATCTATATATATATTATCTCTGCTGACTCTCTCTGGATCCTTGTCTTGCAATTTTCTGTTCTAAAATGGCAACTGTCAAGTCTTGTGTAGAGGTAGACTGAAATGATTTGAAACAGGTTTCTGTGTATTGCCATTCCTGTTGTTTGATTTATGTCCATTGACTCTTTTGCACAGAGATGGTCCTGTTGGTCCTATGTAGAGCGCTGAAGGGCTTTCTTTAAGGTGCCACAATTTTTTTGGTCTTGTTTTGTTTACTCTCTGATTGTCTTTTCATGGGGCTACAGTCTTCCATTCCTCCCTGCCAGTTTCAACTTAAGGGAGGCTAGGATATACAAATCCTTGGGTTGCCCAAGTCACTGTAGCCCTTTTGACATGGGAAGGATGACCAGCCAGCCATTCTGCACCCCACCTCGTGCCTAGCTGGACACTGGACTTTGGGATCTCCTCGCATGTTAGGCCATCTGCATGTTTCCCTTTGCTATCCTACTGCATCCATGTCAACTATCTGTATAATAAACCTGCTAAAGCACCAGTGGCTTTCTGTTTCACCAGGACTCAACGGAACAAATGCTCACAGTTGTTTTGGCTAGTCCAAAACTGCCAATCAGTACAGCATGCCAGGTTCTAGTGGAACTGACAGACTGTCCCTTTTGCTTTATTAAAAAAAAAATCCTAAACAAATATGTATATAGTGTTTCCAAATAGAAGGGTAGGGATGGATCTGTCCAGTTTCTTACCAGTGCAGGAAATACACAGCAACAACATTGTGAACAGATAGTCAACCTGTATTTTATGTATAAAGCTCCACCATCTTCTGAATAATCCACCCCACTGCTGTATAGTTCTTATTGTCAGGAGGTGCTTTATAATGTTTAGTTTAAATCTACTTTCTTGAAATGTGAATCCTGTCTTTTGGAGCCATAGAAAAGAAGTTACTCCATCTTCCATGAAACTGTCCTTCAAATATTTAATTTTAAAAATTTTTAAAATTTTATACAACAACACATACACACAAAATTAATATACAACAATACATACACACAAAGAAAACACATGGAAAAACTAATAATAATAAAAAGTACATAACAAACCTCAACAACATTAGAAAGTACAAAAATATTGGTAGAGATACCTGTAAATCTTTAAAACTAGCTATACAATTGAAATAGTTCATCTTTAACACTTTTATAGTTGTGTAATATTCATATATAATACTTTTTAATTATTGTTGCAATCTTATCCATCTATAATCAATCACTCAATAACTCTACCGATATTATAATGGTTATTACATTTTATAGCAACAAATAATACCCAGGTGATATTTACATTTGTCGAGGAAGCTGAAAATATTTGTAATTATACATTTGATTTCCAGAAAGTTAATAGGTCGGTTGCTGGTGCACATTCATTTCCTTTCTCTGTTGCATATTCTATAAAGGCTTTCAAGATTGCAAAAAAATTATTCTCTTTAACAATTTCTCTTTTTAAATTAATTTCCCAAGTTAATTTATCATTTAAGGCCATTGCCCACATCTCTTTATAGCATTCCTTAATTACAGGAGCATTTTCGCCTTTCCATTTCTGAGCTATACACTGCCTTACAGTAGATATCATGATTGAAACAAGATCTTTCCTATATATATCAAAATTTAAATCTTCTATGTCAGTTAACAATGCTATATGCACCTTTAAATTGAATTTAACATCAATCATACCCTTTATTTCGTTTTCAACTGCTGACCAGAATGGTTTTAACTCATTACAGTCCCACCACATATGTGAGTAGGTACCTCTCTCATTTTTACATCTCCAACATTTTGACGATTTTGATTTATTGATTTGATGCAGGCAAATAGGTGTTAAATACCATTTCCATAGCATTTTGAAATTATGCTCCTTAACCCTCACTGATAATGTCTTCATGATCCTTCTACCCCATATTATTTTCCAATGTTCTTTACTTATTTTTATATTTAGATCTTGCTCCCAAACTGCCCTTAAAGCTTCTTGTGAATTATCATCTGAATTAAGTAATTTATACAATTTACTTACAAGCCCCTTAAATTCTACCGCATCAGATCTTAAACTACTCAGTAAATCCTCAAATTTGGTATTTGTTCTATTCAGACCATCATCTGCCATATACTTTTTTGTCCAATTATCTACAGAAATAACTTGAAGCCAATTTAACTTTAATTGTTTTATATATATATATCCAATTTTTGGTTTCAAGCTCCTTTACCATTTTGGCTGAACTCTTCTTGACATGATCTAACTATCTGTTACAGATGGTGTTTTTTTTATTATTTTGCTTTAACTATAAATGATCCTTTTTCCACAGAAAAAAAGTATTCATTTCTGAGTAAATGATTTTCCCATGGAGGAGCAGAAGAAAACACCATTTTATTCCAGTAGTCATGACAGTTTTAGGGTTTGCAGGACTTTAATAGGCAGACTTCCAGTAGTTCAGATTATTTGTCTTTTGACAAGCTTGGCAAATGCTTATGCCTTCTCAGTCTTTGCACTATCCCAAATGTCTCTCTCTCTCTCTCTCTCTCTCACACACACACACACACACACACACACACACACACACACACACACTATTGCCTTGCAATACTTGAATAACAAAAAACACCCACCTTTCCCCTCCTCAATTTGTTTTAAGGATTGCAATAAGATAAATACATGGAGAGTATTCTGAGTACTCTTACTTTATATACATGTTAACATGTTAGTCTCCACTACATAACAGCATTCAAGTTTTGTTTTACAACAGTAACATGGCTTTGCTCTCACAAGTATGTTTCACTTCATTTTATTTTGACATCTTAGTGAATGAAAAAAAGAAGTAATTGAAAAATGAAATCACCAGTCATCCAAGGAAGGAAAGTTCTGTGCTGAATGACATGGTTTACAGCCCCATTACAAACTGTTGAATGTTTTGGAACAGTAGCCCTGTTAGTCAGTGTTTCAAGCATAACAAAATATAATACTCTTTGATTACAAACTGTGTATCAGTAATTAAACAAATACAGTAAAAACCCGTATAACAAATTTAATTCATTCCGTGGAGCAAGTCATTGTATGATTTTATCGCTATACGATGCATGCATTGTATAACAAATTTTTCTATGGGATGCATCGTACAATGAATATCTCTATGGGAAAAATTGTACCAAAATATATATTCATTGTACAATTTTTCCCATAGAGAAATTCATTGTATGATGCATCCCATAGGGAAGCATTGCATCATACAGTGACAACAATTATTGTAAAAAAATCGTTGTACGATGCAACTCCCCCCCCCCCCCAATTCCATTCGTTGTACGATTTATTTGTTGTGTAATGCAATCATTATACAGTATGAGGTTCCACTGTAGTTCCAGGTCACTTTTCCTTCGATTGTCATGTGTTTTACAATGTTGTAAGCCTTGCTGTTGAAAAACAGGATACTTTGGAGACTGTTCATTCATAGGGTCAGCATAAGGCAACTTGCTGGCATGTGACAACAACACCAACACCTTGAAAGTTGGGTTAGAAAGCAGTCCGGTGAATGAATGGAGATCATCAATATCCTAGGCCAATCACTTTTTCTTAGTGAAATCTTTCATACAGGGAAGCTATGACAGCGTGGGGTAACAATTTTGACTTTTCAATCCTGATCTCATCGTGGCTGTGGCATGTGATTTTATTGCTCATTCATTGACCTTCTCTGCCTTTCTCCCTGTGGTACAAACAGCATGACTTATAGCAAGGTAGATGGACCATCTTCTACCAGTTGAAGGCCAATGGTATAATCTCATCGTGAGCCACCATGAATCAAAATGATTGGAGCATATACAGAAGTATTATAGAAAGAGTACAGTCTATATAGGATGAATATCTCTAGGTATATGCAGGATAGAGATGTGTCAGTGGCTGTACTGCCTGGGGGATTTTGGGAGTTGTAGTCAAAAGCCACAAATACACATGCCTCTAATATAGAAGGATCTGAATAAGCATAGGTTGTGCTGCTTGAATTTATACTTTCCAATGAAGTATTGCTGCTACAGCATTTGTGGTCTTTGCAATGCTGTTTCAGTACCTTTTTCGCTGGAGTGCTTAGACAGTTTCCCTTTCATTATTTAATCTGATGTCTAAGTCTCGGAGCTGGCTGAGGAAACCTGTGTTTGGATAAATGCCTCTGTGTGAATCCACTAATTTTAAGGCTTCCACCAGGGTCAGGTTTTCATGGATCATCAAATAAGCCAGCACTAATGTAGCTGAGCGACTTAACCCCATAGCACAATGAACGAACACTTTTCCTGCCAAGAAAAAAGAAGAGAGCAGCACTGAATGGATATGGGACATGCAAAAAGACATAATCTGGTTTTGCAAAGTATATACTTTATGATATGATCAGTGGGGTAATATTTATATTTGCATAGAACAGTGATGACTAACCTTGGCTCTCCAGCTGTTCTTGGACTTAATTTACCAGAAGCCCAAGTCAGCACTTGTGCTGATCAGGGCTTCTGGGAATTGAAGTCCAAGAACACCTGGAGTGCCAAGGTTAGTCATCACTGACATAGAACATAAAGCTAAAGTTATTGTTGGAAATTTATGTCTTGAAGAATAAAGATTAAAGATTAGCCCTTTGGGCTGATGGGAAATTGTTGGAAATTTATGTCTTGAAGAATAAAGATTAAATCTGTAATCTGCAAATTGCCCATTGAGTTAAGGAGTCACATAGGTTTCCTTCAGCAAACAGCTCTTCTCTCAGGGCTAGAGTTGCCATAATTCTCTCCCACAAAACCAGGATAGAAGTATACTTGACAAAAATGGGCAGGTTATCTACAAAATTGCCTTTTTAAAAAACAAACATAAAATAATGACAGCTATAAAACACTTTCACATTAAATATATCAATATATCAATGAATTTATTTACAACAGTTAATTATTACTGTAAGATGATCTGTTGTACTTCTGAGAAGTCACGTCACCGTCAACTCTTAACGTCCTCAGTTCCAGGAAACTCACTGGTCACACTTATCGGGCAGTGGTGTGAGGCGAGTATTTTAAGATTTGTCTCCAGGTATACTCCAATTCCAATGTGGCAGAAAATCACTCGTTTGATGACGAGCGTCCGAATTTATTTCAATGGTGTGTGAGTTTTAAAAATCCAGGACTTTAACATGATTTTTACTGAACTGGCGTGGACAATTTTTCCGACCTTTAATCCGGGACAATCCCGGTTTTCTGGGATATATGGCAACCCTACCCAGGGCAGAAAGAGAAGTGAAAGCAGCTTTTCATTTAGAAACAGTGGTCATAAGGAGCGAAGGAGGTCTGATTATCTACCAGTGTTGTTTTGCAGTTTTGCAAGTTGCAAATTAGTTTGGCTTTATTTGGTGATTAGACATCAGGAGGTGAACATTGGGCTTTGCTTTCCTGTTGACAGGACAGCTGTGAAGAATGAAGACCAGTAAATTTATGTCGCTATCTAATTAGGAAGCTGCTGTTTTGTCTTGTTTCTGTCTTTAGCATCCCCTCCCAGCTGTCTGCAATATGGGGATCTATATTAAATATATGTAAGGATGAAGTTTTTCAAACCCTTTAAATACACTTTATAGATGATAAGTATTTTTTTTACTTGTAATGCTATATCAGTGATGCCAAACCTTTTAGAGACTGAGTGCCCAAATTCAACAGGCTGCCATCATGCCACAAAGAGGTGGGATGAACATTGTGCTGGGGTGAGGGAGGAAGCACTCCCTTTGGGCTGATGGGCAGGCAAACTCTGTGCTGGTGGGAGGGAGAAAGCACTCCCATTGGGCTCCTGGACAGAGGGGCGGGGCAAACTCTGTGCTCAAGCAATGGCATGTGTGACCACAGAGAGAGCTCTGAGAGGCCCCTCTGGCACACATGCCATAGGTTCACCATCACTGTGCTATATGATCCACTACTATCTATGGTTATTTCATTTGAATATGTCAGAGAAATGGTCTAGTGCTAATTTTCTTTGTCAGAACATTTGCTGAAAGGCTGCATGAATAATTTAGGGAGGCCATTTAATATGCTAGACTCCTTACAAATTTCAGTATATAAGCAAGTTTTCTCCTTACCCGTATTTATTCGTGTATAATGCGCACTCGTGTATAACGCGCACCCCTAATTTTCCATGAAACCTCGGTATAAAATTTTGTTTCACACCACGCATTGTAATTGAATGCGTGGTGAAAAAGCTTGTTCATAAGAGCTACCTCCGGGCCACGCCTCGTCTCCCGCGCCACCCAATCAGATCCCGTCAATTTCTTCAAAGCCACTCCCCCGCCTCCCCTTCACCCACCGCAGCAATAGACAGCCGACCCAATTCTAAAAAGGAAGTAAAAGAGGTTTGCGACGGGGGTGGGACTCTGGGAGTGAGGAGGCGTATGGCGGGAAATGGCTGGAGGCGGAGGCCACGCCTCGTTCTGCTGGAGAAAACCACGCCGGCGCCGGCCTTGTAGGGTGGGTGACGTCATGCGCTCACTGAGTCTCCCGTGTGGGCGAGGAAATGAAGCGGCACAACCCTATTTGTGATGCACACTGTACACGACAAGGTGACGTGAACTCACGGGAACTCACCGTTCGCGCCCTCAAGGGACCGGCCGCCACTGCCACACCAGTCCTCGTTTATAACGTGCACCCCAACTTTGATTTCTTTTTTTGGTATAAAATTTTGCGCGTTATACACGAATAAATACGGTATTTTTTATTACACTGGCACTTCCAGAATGATGGGAAATTATTATTGTGGCCACTTCAGACTCAGAATCACTATGGTTTTGCAAATAAACCATGCCATTTGGAGAAAGAAAGCATGTTGGGTTGGGTGCAGATTTGATAGTCCTTAGGACAACCCCCCTGAAATCAATGACATCTAATTTCATGAGGGTTAATAAATGCAACAACATACATGCGTCTGCTCATTTCATCTTTGCAGGGGATCTGGCACAGAGAGGACAAGAAGAACCAATTAAGCCAAGCATCCTTGCTTAGCTGTAAGTCCATTGCTAAATTTGGCAAGATTAAAGTCTATTCTTAAATAGCTTTGCTGAATCAGAATAGTTGTTGCTTCAGGCATAAAGAATCCTGGCCATTGAATGCAGCACCCACTTTTACATCCAGCCCTCCACCCAACTTCCTTCTTACCTCCTTCTGTGTTTAAGGCTTTGTGTATGAAATTAGCAGCATCATAGAAGAAGATGCCTATATCAAATGCATTGTCATCAAAGGCTTGCACCCCATAATACTCGATTGGCAGGTTCCTGTAATAGTGAGCTCCAGTGTTGATGTTGTATGGCCCATCAGCTGCATTAAGGATGTGGGTGATGCCGAGGTTCTGAAGGATTGCTTTACTTCTAGCTGCCCATCTGTCAAAAGATAATGAAAGATGCTGCTGATGCTCTACGCAGAAGTGAATTTGTTTCACAGGCCTCTGAAGAGGGTCCTGGGGAGGGCAGTAATGAGCATCTATGGCTTATCTCTCTGTTCATCACTGGAGTTCCTCTTTGACCATGGCTCAAAGTTCATAGCCCTGTCTGAAACCCACAGAAGCTTTTGCCTACTGGATTGTGACTGTGCATGTGTTATGTATGTACAATGTTGCTTTAAGAAATGTATGAATGAAACCTGACCACAATTACAATGTAGCTCAGCTGTTAAGGAACGCGAGTAGGCTGCCTATAGAGGGCAGCTGCGAGCGTTCAGCTCACATGGTTCACATTCCCCAAATCACTGGCAGCTGCGGGAATCTTTCCCGCGCGAGGATCACCTGGAGAAGATGGGCGTGACTCAGAATGACGTCACGCCGGTAGCAGCCAATAAGCTACCGTGCAACGAGATTCAAATGTATGTACTGCAGTATATAATGAGCTGTACCTCCGCCATTACCACATGTTCATCCTGATCATCAACCAATAAACCTGTGTTAGTCCTCACTGTGACTCCTTCCTTGTCTTCCGTGCAAGACACCAAATTGGCGACGAGGATGGGATCGATGGCGAATCCCAAGGTCAAGCCTTACAACTTCGATATCAGCGACCCAGAGCAATGGGAGCTGTATGAGTGCCAGTTTCGGCATGCGATGGAAGCCGCGGGCGTCGTCGACGACGCGAAGATGCGCTCCCATTTCCTGGCCCAGGTGGGGCTGGCCACGCTGCGCATCCTGATGAACCTGGTGGCCCCCCGGAAGGTGGACGTGATCCCTCTCGACCGCATCCTGGAGTTGCTGCGTGAGCACTTCCAGCCCCCCGTGTCGATCTTCCCGGCCAGAGTCGCGTTCCACAGGCGGGACCAGCGCCCAGGAGAGTCCGTGTCCGCCTACGCGGCGGCCCTCAGGCTGGCAGCGGTGCACTGCCAGTGGGACGACCTGGACCAGGTCCTCCGAGACCGCATGCTGTGTGGTCTGAGGGACGAGGAGCTCCAGCGGAAGCTGATGACCCGCGACTACCGCCTCGTGTTCAACGAGGTACTGCAGGAGGCCCAAGCGGCTGAGGCGGCCAGGAGCGGGGTCAGGGTTTTCAAATCCCGAGAGGCCACGTCCGAAGGGGCCAAGTCACCAGTACAGGCGGCCCGATGGACATCAGCGAAGGCGGCCTGGCGGGCCCCCAAGCAGCCCGCCGGCACACCAACGACGTCCGAGGAGTCGTCCACGATGGCAGACCCCTGCTCCAGCGAGGACGACGACGTCCAGAGGATCAAGAAACGAGGAGAGAAGCGGCAGACCCGCGAGCGGCAAGGCCGCCGCTGCGACGGTTGTGGGGCGTCCCACGACCGCACGAGGTGCCCGTTCCGGAAGGCCGAGTGCCACAACTGCGGCCAAAAGGGGCATATCACCAGAGTATGCAGGCGCGGGCGAGCTGAGGACAAGGGCGTCTCGGGCCAATCCCAGGCACACCAACGGAAGGCGGCCGGCACCAGGAAGGTCTCAGCCAACGACAGCGAGGAAGGCGTGAACCGCGTGGGCCTGGAGCACCGGCGTTTTTTCGTAGAGGTACAGTTACAGGGGCTCCCAGTGAGGATGGAGATAGACTCGGGGTCGTCCTATTCCATCCTGTCCCAAAAAGAGTTTATGCGCATTCCCCCAGATGCGTGGCCCAAGCTGCGGGCCATGAAGTCACACTTACGGGACGTGCAGGGAAATGGGATCCCAGTGTTGGGGGTGGAGAACTTCAAGGTGACGTTCAAGAGTTACTCTGAGAAACTGCCCCTAGTGGTCCTAAAGGGGGGGGGAGATGCTGCCTTTTGGGAACGCAGTGGTTTGCTTCCCTGGGAATTGAACTGTCCGGCATTAACGCCATAGAGACTGACCCAATGTGGGACGTGTGCAATGCACACCCGGACGTTTTCAAGAAGGGGCTCGGGACTTACAAGGGGCCCACAGTTTCCTTTGACTTGGACCCAGAAATTCGACCCATACGCCTCAAGCCAAGAAGAGTGCCTTTCGCCCTCAAGGACAAGATCGAGGCAGAACTGGACAAATTGGTGGGGCAGGGGATTTTGGTTCCAGTTGATTCGGCGGAGTGGGAAACGCCGATTGTTACGGCCCTTAAATCAAACGGGGAGGTCAGGATTTGTGCGGACTATAAATGTACGATCAATAAGGCCATTCGGCCAAATGCATATCCGGTACCCGTGGTCAGCCATTTACTGGCCACGTTACATGGGGGGAGGTGTTTTGCCAAGCTAGATCTGGAGCAGGCATATCAGCAGCTCTCTGTAACCCCGGCTGCTGCCGCTGCGCAAACGATCGTAACGCACAAGGGGGCATTTAAGGTAACGCGCCTTCAGTTCGGCGTGAATTCGGCCCCCGGAATTTTCCAGTCCCTCATGGAACGCCTTCTAAAGGGGCTTCCAGGCGTCCTCCCATATTTCGACGATGTGTTGATAACAGCGGGGGGCGAATCAGAACTAGCGCAAAGGCTAGACAGGGTCCTTTCAATATTTGAGAAAGCGGGCCTCCGACTGAGACGGGACAAATGTGTATTCTTTGCGAGGGAGGTTGAGTTCCTCGGGTTCAGGATAACCCCGGAAGGCATCAAGCCCTCCGAGTCCAAGGTTGCGGCGGTGAAAAACGCCCCTCGCCCCACCGCGAAACCGGAGCTGCAGTCATTTCTAGGGCTCTTAAATTTTTACTACTCTTTCCTGCCGAGGAAGGCATCCGTTGCGGAGCCACTGCATGCGCTATTAAAGAAAGAGGCGGTTTGGCGGTGGGGAGATAAGCAAGAGAAAGCTTTCAGGGAGCTAAAGGCGCTTTTATCCTCGGATGCTGTCCTGACCCACTTTGACCCGAGGAAACCATTGGTTTTAGTCTGTGATGCGTCTCCAGTGGGGGTGGGGGCGGTCCTATGCCACGTGTTGGAGAGCGGGCGGGAAGCCCTGGTAGCGTACTACTCAAGGTCCCTCTCGAAGGCCGAGCGCAATTACGCGCAAACGGATAGGGAGGACCTGGCCATAATCGCGGGAACGAAGAAGTTCCACGATTTTCTATACGGCCGCGAGTTTACGGTGGTGACGGATCACAAGCCAGTTCTGGGGATCTTCACCACCGGCAAACCCACCCCGCAAATTCTTTCCCCCAGGATGCTGCGTTGGGCCATTTTCCTCAACGCATACCAATACAAGTTAGTCTATCGCCCAGGGAAAGAGATCTCCCATGCAGATGCACTGTCCCGGTCCCCCCTCCCGAGTTTAGGGGACCCGGCATGCGAGGTAGAGCAGGACCACCAAGTCCTACTGATCGAGTCCCTCGACTCACCCCCCATTGTCGCAGCCGACCTCGCCAAGGCCACGGCGGCCGACAAGATGCTGGCCCAAGTTAGTTCCTGGGTTAGGAAAGGGTGGCCCACCACTCCCCCCGAGGAGCTTTTCAAGCCATTTTTCAGGCGTAGAGTAGAGCTTTCCCTGGAAAGGGGCTGCCTACTTTGGGGCCAACGGGTAGTCATCCCAGAGAAGCTAAGGGCCAAGGTACTGAAGCTACTGCATACCAGTCACCTGGGGATAGTGCGCTCCAAGGCTCTGGCCAGGAGCTTCTTTTGGTGGCCCCAGATAGACGCGGATATAGAACGCTTAGTGGGCACATGTGAGAGCTGCCAGAGCTCTCGGCCCGAGGAGTCCCGGTTACCCCATAGGGAATGGGACACGGCCCGCGGGCCATGGTCCCGGATTCATGTCGACTTCGCTGGCCCTTTCCGCGGGTCCATGTTTCTGCTGATAGTCGACTCCTATTCAAAGTGGTTAGAAATAATCCCCATGAACAGCACCTCCTCTGCGGCAACCATTAAACAGTTGCGCAAGGTCTTTGCCTGTTTCGGTTTGCCAGACGTCCTCGTTAGCGATAACGCTAGTACCTTCACATCTGCGGAGTTCAAGACGTTTATTGAAAGAAACGCCATCAGGCACATTACCGCTGCCCCTTTTCACCCCGCCACAAACGGTCAGGTAGAGCACCAAGTGCACACTACGAAAGACGCACTGCGGCTCATGGGCCCCGGTGAGTTGAACCTTCATCTGTGCCAGTTCCTCATCTGCTACAGGATAACCCCCCTAGCTTCAGGATTTTCGCCGGCCGAACTCCTCATGAGGAGGCGTCCGGTAACACTTTTTGACTGGATGGATCCGTCCAGGGTGGAGGATGAAGGGAGAAATATAAATATAGGGGTAGATAGCTCCAAAAGCTTTTCGGTAGGGGACCCGGTTCACTGCAGGAACTACGCGACCTCGGGGCCAGCGTGGGTACCAGGGACAATCATTGAGCAGACGGGGCCGGTATCCTACAGGGTCGAGACTAGCTCGGGTCTACTCTGGAGAAGGCACGGTGACCAACTCAGAAGGCGAGTCACCAATGAAGGGGAATCAGCGTTAGGGTCCTCCCCCACCCGCATTACCCAAGGGGGAGACACGGCGGAATCCGCGGGTACAAATGCATACCCTGGACTTTCAGCCACAGAGGAGGATACTTCGAAAGTGAGGGATGAGCTTGATTATGATTATGATTTGCAGTACCAGGGGGGTGTAGCGGAGTGGTCCCCCACCCGTCCTAGCAAAAAGAGGGGTTTTAGTTCAGCCCCTGGTACCGCCAGTCCCCCCAGCCCTTTTGTTTTAGAATATACCATAGTTCCAGCCCCCCCCCCGGAGGCAGACACCCCCGAGACAGGCAGCAGGGGAGAATTCGCCCACCTCAGCCTCTAGAACGCCCGGACAGGCAACAGGGGATGGCGGGACCACAAGGGTCTCCTCGTCCGTCCCGAGATTCGTACTGGGGGGAACCCCAAGCTCCCCGAGCGGTAGGCAGGGGTTCACGTCCCAACTGTTCATTCCATTCCCGTCCCCCAATGCAAGGTTGTCGCAGAGTCCCCACCGAACCACTAATGAGTCCCCACTTTCCGTTGCAGGACAGGGCTCTGCGGAACCAGGAGCCGCCGGCTCCCCTGTGTTAAGTCAAGCGGCCGCGCGCCCCAGACGCACGTGCGGCAAGCCACAATGGTTGAGGGACTTCGTCCCATCCTAGGGGGGAGGGGTGTTATGTATGTACAATGTTGCTTTAAGAAATGTATGAATGAAACCTGACCACAATTACAATGTAGCTCAGCTGTTAAGGAACGTGAGTAGGCTGCCTATAGAGGGCAGCTGCGAGCATTCAGCTCACATGGTTCACATTCCCCAAATCACCGGCAGCCGCGGGAATCTTTCCCGCGCAAGGATCACCTGGAGAAGATGGGCGTGACTCAGAATGACATCACGCCGGTAGCAGCCAATAAGCTACCGTGCAACGAGATTCAAATGTATGTACTGCAGTATATAATGAGCTGTACCTCCGCCATTACCACATGTTCATCCTGATCATCAACCAATAAACCTGTGTTAGTCCTCACTGCAACTCCTTCCTTGTCTTCCGTGCAAGACACCAAAGCATGTTTAGAGCCAATCTGTCTTTCCTTCCTTGTTGAACTATTCAAGAAAATGACAGGCAAGCAGTAGTTCCTATTCTCCCCCTTTGTGTCATGCTACAGGGTCTCAGGAATCTTACTAATTGGGGTCAAACAAGATGTTAAGTGGAATGTGTATTTCCTACAGTGAACCCTGATTGCTCTACTATAAGAAGAGTTCCTCAGAGATATGTTCCTTGAGAGGTTGACCGAGTAAAGGTAGACCTAGACCAGGCAACCAGGCACTCAGCTTGCATTTAGAACCTTCTCATTCTTCTTCTTCTGCTGCTGAATCTGAATCCAAATATTGGTGATCCTCATGGCGATCAGCCAAGAAGACTGGCCTGAGAATATAATGCAGTTGCCTTTCATATGCATCGCAGCGTGATACCTATACCATTGATCCTGGTCCGTGAGTCACTTTTTGTTCCTGGGCCCTTTTGGCGCGCAAAGTCCTCATTGGCCCCAGGCCAGTATTGATGAAGCTGCTGGCCTCCATCAAGATGGATTCAAGTGGAATTTAATCCATTCGGGGACTATCACCCTTCCCTGTGGACTTCGGCACCCAAGGATGTTAGTCCTCAGGGTTGTCAGGTTAATTAATTGCTACTTGACGATCAGTGTTGAGTCGCTTGCAGTATGGTCTATTACCACAGCAGGATAATCTGACCAGACACTGAATTTTGTCCTCCACTATCTGATTTTCTTCAGAGCTGAATGCCTGAGCAGACCAACTTGTAAATCAAGCCAATATATAGATCCTGATGAATAATCAGTCAATAAAGCAAGCTAAATTTACAAGAAGCCGATGTGTGGAAAATTAACACTAGGATGCCTTTTGTCTTTTATGGGTGAATGCAAGCTGAGTGCCTGGTCTAATCTTGCCTGACCTTATGACTCTGTTTATCTTTCAGTTATCAGTCACAAAACATACTAAATGCATGATAGGGAGGTGAGCAAAGTGATGTGTCATAGCAGGTGGGCATCATTTGTCACCAAAGGAAGCACCTCTTCTAAACATGTGTTAAACATATCATCTAATATAATCCTCAGCCTTTAAATTTTTTTGTATGGTGGTAAAAGATTGTGGAACTATTAGGTGACAGATAATTGAATTATTTGTACCTACTTACTTTAGGAGCAAAGTGAGTTTGATAAAGTTACATTACAAGTAAATGAGTATTGGGATTATCATACTGGAGTTCCAGTAACACTTTCTAGTTATTTTAAAACATTGCTTTCAACGTGCATTTTAAGGCTGTTTAAAGAGGTACGTTAACAGAAATATTTCATGTGTCATGCCATTTTTAAAATCAATCCTACATCTCCACGAAAGCAAAAATAATGAGCAGAGCAACTAGTAATGTAATTAATTACTTTTCCAACATTATCACAAAGAATCACAACATGCTTCTTTTCAAATATTCCAAAGAGTAACAAGGAACGCATTGTGAGGCTTTCTAAAGTGATGTTCTAAGTTTATGGTTATGAGGTGAGGCTGATTTTGCATGGAGTTCATAATATGTGCTACAGAATCACAGAGGATATGCAATGCCTGTGAACTTCCAGAAGGCATCTAGTTAGCCAGAGTAGCTTGAATCATATGGGTCTTTGATCAAATGAAACAGTTCCAACATTGTCTTCCCTCATGCAAATGCAATGTGCTCTGTGTACATAAACTGGCACCACACAGGCTACATGCAGCTGTTTGAGGAGTCAACTTATATTGCAATATGATTATTTGCTTCTAAAGCAGGAATTCTCAACCTATTAAAGCCGGTTCACACTCTCTCAGACAGCTTCGGAGGCTGGACAGCCATTTTGCCCTTCCTCTACCACATGGCACTTCCAGGCATGGTGGTAGTGGTGGTGGTACACATGAAATGGTACCATAGGCCGCATCCGGCCCACGGGCCGCAGGTTGAGAATCCCTGTTCTAAAGGCACACCAATATGACTTTGTCTCTGGAATCATTTGCTTGAAGAAAGCTTCAGAAATTACTGGGAAGAGAATAAGTTATTTAATCTAGGCCCTTGCTTCCTTGCTGGCAGGTAAGTAATTGGGAAGTAATTCCTCCATTTCCTTACGCATCTCCAAGGTAGAGGTTTGGCCACACTTGGTCCACATGGTTGTTGGATTCTCCTCTATTCCAAATTAGCCTCTGCAGCTCAGACAGAGCTGGTATTTCATAATGTCGGTTGCTTTCTGAGCTGTGCTTCTGGGAGGAATGCTTCCCAGCATGACTCATTCTTGCCTTCTTATTTCCTGCATCTGACACTTCAGAAAGGGTATTTCTGGAAACAAAAGGAAAGGATTTCTGTATCTAAACCATATTTAATACTTTGCCTGCTTGCCACAGGTGACAAGGAATTCCATACACACAAATCAACATGTCAATGGAGGTCAGATGCACTGCTGTTGATAAACTGGTGGCTGAGCTATTGTGCTCCATGTGGCTGAGAAAGTGGATTTTAATTCACAAACATTCACATTGAAATAAAAATACTAGTCTCTAAATTGTCACAATTCTTTTGCGTTTTTCTCCTCCTATACACAAACACACCTACATTGTTGAAAACTACATGGATTAGGTTTTCAACCCTCAAGTGCAACATTTATTTCTGAGGGTGTTAAGGATCACTAACTATTGGCCTAATGATGAAATTACAAAAGGATTTTAACTTGGATTTTAGATAACCTGATAGAGCTGTTTCTCTTTAAATAACCCAAAGTCCCTGTAAGTGTGGAAATGTATGGCTTCAGATAGTTTCCCACAGGGTGCCTTTGTTAACTGCAAGTGGGTGTTCATGCACCCTGTCCCTCTGCTCAGCAGTCCAATGGGAGTGCTTCCAACCCTCCACCCAGCAGAGCCCTACTCTCTTTGTGGCTGGGTAAGGAATTACGGGCTACCCTGTAGATGAAGCAGTCATCTGTGCATTTAGAAGTGGTGTTTCCCCAAATGAGATGTCCTAGGCATGCACTTTTCTCAGCAATGCATTTTGCTTTGTTTGGTCATTGGTCTCTGAAAGGTTAACATGGACTTCAATTGCAGCTCTCATTGCTCAGGCATGGACCACTGAAGGAGTTACATGTTGTAGGGGGGGGGGGATCATCTGCTAAATTTGAATCTAGTTCCTTGTATAGTTTGACCCTGAAAGGAAATGTTCTGTGGAGAAGAAGGCAGCTCTCTGTTGTGTTCTGTAAAGCTGTGCCTTTAACAATGTACCATTGCCATGTGTTAACAATGTAACCTTTCTGTGTGCAACATTATAACCTTTAGCTGCATCAATGTAAACCTGATAAGGGGACGCGAGCTAGTGACCACTAGATGGCAGTAGCGAGCGTCCAGCTCTCATGGCTCAGATTCACCTGGTTCAGCAGCGCGGGAAGATTCCCCGCCTCCTCTTCACCTGGTCAAGAAGGGCGTGACCTCTACAACGTCACGCGGGCAGCAACCAATAGTCTGTCGACGAGCCACATTCAAATGTATAGCCAGCTGTATATATTGAGCTACTCATCCGCCATTACCACATGTTCCTCCGGATCATCATGCAATAAACCTGTGTTAAGCCAACCCTTCGGCTGTTTCATTGTCTTTGGTCCCTTACACTAAATTGGCGACGAGGATGGGATATGGCAGCCCACGGGACCAAGACATGCGCCGGTTTCGAAATCAGGAAACCGGGCGACTGGGAGATCTTCGAGATGGACTTCCAGGCAGCACTGATCGAGTCCGAAGTTACGGAAGAGGCAAAGAAAAGGGCCATCTTCACCAGGATGCTCGGACAAGAAACCAAAAGGACCTTGGTGGACCTGATTGCACCGAGGAGGGTGAGCGAATTCAAGGCCAAGGAACTCATGCAAATGCTGCGTGAGCACGTCCGGCCTGCCACGGCGATGTTTCCCGCTCGGAGTGCGTTCTGGAGGCGAGTCCAAGCACCCGGGGAGACGGTCGCCGCATTCGTGGCGGCCCTGCGGCTGGCGGCCGGCCCGTGCAAATGGGAGAATGCCGAAATCACCCTCCGGGACTGTGTGCTGTGCGGCCTGAACGACGCCAAGACCCAGCGCACATTAATGAACCAAGAGCCGCCTCCCACGTTGCAGGAGGTCGTCAGAGCGGCCCAGGCCGCAGAAGCTACGAAGGCCGGGGTCCAAGAACTCCAGGACTGGCGGCCAAAGTCGAGCAAGGCAGAGGCTCCGGTACAGGCGGCCCGGCGAACTTCGAGGTCGTCCACAGAGAGCAGCGACGACGAGGACGTCCGGAGGGTCCGGAAGGAGAGCGGGCGATGCAACGGCTGTGGAGCGGCCCACGACCGCGTAAGGTGCCCGTTCCGGAAGGCCGAGTGCCACAACTGCGGCCGCTGCGGGCACATCGCCAAGGTGTGCAGGAAGAAGCGCGAGACCCGGAGGAGCTCCGCAGACCGCTCCGCGGGACAAGACCGCTCAACGAGACCCAAGGACGGCGCCCAGGCCACGCGGAAGCAGGACGGCGTGGGCCGCATCTCCGATGGCAGCGAGGACGACGCCCCAGTGTTCAGCGTGTCTACAGGACACCCCCGCTACTTTGTTGAGGTACTAGTCCAAGGGGTTCCCATTAGGATGGAAATTGACTCGGGGTCCTCATATTCTATCATTTCCCAGAGGGAGTTTTTGGGAATTGCCGCCCACAAGCGACCCAAGCTCAAAGCGTTGAGGTCCACACTACGGGACGTGCAAGGGAACAGTATTCCAGTGTTGGGGGTTGGAGAATTTCAGGTGCAATTCAAGAAGCACGCCGCGTCCCTCCCCCTAGTCGTGCTCAAAGGGGGAGATTGCAGCCTCCTCGGGACTCAATGGTTCCAGCCCCTGGGGTTGTTTATTGGGGGGGTGCACGCCATTGGGATGCACGCCGTTGGGTCTGACCCGATTCAGGAGGTGTGCGAGGCGCACCCCGAAGTCTTCAAAAAGGGACTGGGGAAATTCAAGGGGCCCCCAGTGACTTTCGACCTGGACCCGGAGGTCCGCCCAATTCGCCTTAAACCACGCCGGGTGCCGTTCGCACTCAAGGACAAGATAGAGGCGGAACTGGACAAATTGGTGGGCCAGGGAATCCTTGTGCCTGTAGATTCTGCGGAGTGGGAAACTCCAATTGTAACCGCACTAAAGGCCAATGGGGAGGTCCGCATATGCGCCGACTACAAGTGCACCATCAACAAGGCAATCCGCCCGAATGCATATCCGGTGCCGGTAGTCAGCCATCTGCTGGCCAGGTTACACGGGGGAAAGTGTTTCGCTAAGCTCGACTTAGCACAGGCCTACCAGCAGCTTACGGTGTCCCCTGCCGCAGCTGCTGCGCAGACCATAGTCACCCATAAGGGGGCATTCCAGGTGACGCGCCTCCAGTTCGGCGTGAATTCGGCGCCTGGAATTTTCCAGTCACTTGTGGAACGCCTCCTGAAGGGACTGGAGGGGGTGTTGCCTTATTTTGATGATGTGTTAATTACGGGGGGGAGTCGGGTTGAATTGGCCAAGAGGTTGGGGAAGGTCCTGACAATATTCGAAAAAGCGGGGCTGAGACTGCGAAAGGACAAATGCGTCTTCTTCGCAACCGAGGTTGAGTTCCTAGGGTTTTGTGTGACTCCTGAGGGAATCAAACCATCCAAGTCCAAGGTGGCAGCCATTAAGAAAGCCCCCCGCCCCACCTCCAAGCCCGAGCTGCAATCGTTCCTAGGGCTGCTCAACTTTTACCACTCCTTCCTCCCCGGAAGGCAGCGGTGGCTGAACCGCTACACAAACTGCTAAAGAAAGACCAGGCATGGAAGTGGGGCGATGACCAAGAAAGGGCATTTAGTGAGCTAAAAAGCCTCCTGGCGTCCGACGCCATACTGACCCACTTCAACCCCAAACGCCCAGTAGTTCTGACCTGTGATGCATCTCCAGTGGGGGTGGGGGCGGTGCTGTGCCACGTGTTGGAAAACGGAAGGGAGGCCCCGATAGCATTTTACTCCAGGTCCCTGTCCCAAGCGGAGAGAAACTACGCACAGACAGACAGGGAGGCACTAGCAATAGTCGCGGGGACGAAAAAATTTCACGATTTTCTCTACGGCCGCCACTTCACAATTGTAACAGACCACAAGCCCCTGCTAGGCATCTTTACCGCAGATAAGCCCACCCCACAGATCTGTCCCCGAGGATGCTCAGGTGGGCCATTTTTCTCAACGCGTATCAGCACGCGTTGGTCTACCGGCCCGGGAAAGAGATCAGCCATGCGGACGCTCTATCGTGGTCTCCCCTCCCCCTAATGCCCAGCCAGGTGAGCAAGGGGGAGCGGGACCATCAGGTTCTTATGATAGAGGTGCTGGATTCGCCCCCCGTAGTGCCCGCCGACATTGCCAAAGCGACAGAGAAGGACAAGACGTTAGCGGCAGTAAGCTCCTGGGTGCAGAAAGGGTGGCCGGCGTCCTCCCCAGCGGAGGAGTTCGCTCCATTTTTCAGAAAAAAGCTAGAACTGTCCCTAGAGAGGGGGTGCCTCTTGTGGGGGCAGCGGGTGGTGATTCCCACTTCCCTTCGGCCGCGGGTGCTCAAACTGCTGCATGTCAGCCACCCCGGATCCAAGGCGCTGGCCCGGAGTTACTTCTGGTGGCCCCAGCTGGACGCCGACATCGACCACATGGTCGGCACTTGTGAAAGTTGCCAATGCTCCAGACCAGAGGAGGCCCGCCTTCCCCACAGGGAATGGGACGCGGCTAAGGGGCCGTGGTCCCGGGTGCACGTTGATTTCGCGGGCCCGTTCAGAGGCACCCTGTTCCTTCTTGTAGTGGACGTTTTCTCCAAATGGTTGGAGGTTATCCCAGTCACGAGCACCTCCTCGGCCCAGACCATTAGGCATTTGCGGAGGCTCTTCTCCACGTTCGGCATACCCGATACATTAATTAGCGACAACGCTAGTTGTTTCACGTCCTCCGAGTTTAGGGCATTCATGGAGATTAACGCCGTTCGGCATATCACCTCCGCCCCGTTTCACCCAGCCACCAATGGCCAAGTAGAGCGCCTCGTCCGCACCACGAAGGACGCGTTGCGGCGCATGGGCCCCGGGGATCTGAACCTACAAGTGTGTCAGTTTCTGCTAGGGTACAGGGTGACCCCGTTGGCGTCAGGATACTCCCCCACAGAGCTCTTAATGCGTAGGAAACTGACCACCATCCTTACTAGGCTAGACCCCACGAGGGTAGAGGACAAAGGAAGGAACATTGGGCTGGAGGTTACCAAGAGTTTCAGCATAGGCGCCCCCGTGCATTGCAGGAATTACGCCAGCTCAGGCCCAGCCTGGGTGCCGGGCGTAGTCGTGGAACAAACCGGCCCCGTGTCGTACCGCGTGGAAACCAGCACGGGGCTCCTATGGAGGCGGCACGCAGACCAGCTCCGACGCAGGGTCTCCGATGAGCAGGGCACAGACCAAGCGGAGAATAAGTCAGCGTTAGGGTTCTCCCCCACCCGTTCAGCCCAAGGGGGAGGGAAGGGGGACCGCGGGCCCCCACCAAGGGGGGAGGAGGATATCCTCGTAGATACCCTGGGGGATCTTTCCGAGGAGGAGGGACCCGACCCCATACATATCTCGCGGAAGGTCCCCACAAATGCGGATACCCCTACTAAGTTAGATTTTGATTTACAGAACCGGGGGGGGGTTCGGAGTGGTCCCCCACCCGTCCAAGCGAGAAGAGGGGTTTTTCGTTAGCCCCGACTGCCCCCGGTCTGCCCACAATGGAGTTTTTCCCTTCCCCTAAGGCCACCAGACAGCGGCAAGCCACTAACAAGTCTCCCTCTCACATTTCAGGACAAGGGACCAGGGAACAAAGAAGCGATAATGCCCCTGGGGGGGCAGCCCTCGTCACGGCCCAAACACACATGCAACAAGCCATCTTGGCTGAGAGACTTCGTCTCATCCTAGGGGGGAGGGATGTTGTGTTCTGTAAAGCTGTGCCTTTAACAATGTACCATTGCCATGTGTTAACAATGTAACCTTTCTGTGTGCAACATTATAACCTTCAGCTGCATCAATGTAAACCTGATAAGGGGACGCGAGCTAGTGACCACTAGATGGCAGTAGCGAGCGTCCAGCTCTCATGGCTCAGATTCACCTGGTTCAGCAGCGCGGGAAGATTCCCCGCCACCTCTTCACCTGGTCAAGAAGGGCGTGACCTCTACGACGTCACGCGGGCAGCAACCAATAGTCTGTCGACGAGCCACATTCAAATGTATAGCCAGCTGTATATATTGAGCTACTCATCCGCCATTACCACATGTTCCTCCGGATCATCATGCAATAAACCTGTGTTAAGCCAACCCTTCGGCTGTTTCATTGTCTTTGGTCCCTTACACTAAACTCTCAAAGATTTAAAGGTTTACTTAGAAATGCCATTGCTGAAATCTGGCCTTGCAAATTCATGATGTCTCTTTGGAATTTAAGTTGCTAGTCTTCCCTTGTGGGAATATTTATCTTAGGGAATATATTTTATGAAAAGTATGTGAAACTTTTTCTGGTTGAAATGTTTACCTTTGCCCACAAACACCTAAGTTTTTTCCCCAAGCTGTTGGGGCTTTCTTTCATTATCTGATGAGCAAATTGGTTGACACACAAAATCCATATGTTCTGTGGTCATAATTATTGTTTAATATTTTTATCCCATCCAAGGAGCTGCAGTGGCTCAGTGGTTAAGAAACTCTCCTTGTTAGCTGGAAGGCTTGCAAGTTGGCAGTTCAAGACCCAGGTACTGCATGACGGTTTGAGCGCCCACCTCTGTCCCAGCTCCTAGCAGTTTGAAAGCAAGAAATTGCAAATAGATAAATAGGGACCACTTCGGTGGGGAGATCTTGGAGACATGAAAGGAGCCTCATTCGGGTGTTCCCTGAGCAGAGTTTCTCCAGCAAAAATCTTTTCAACCCAGAATAATTTCTAACACAAAATTATTATTATCCCATCCAAAACATGAATAACATTCCCTCCTTCTCAGCAGATAATTTAATTAGTATCATGGAAACAGAGCATGTGGGAACTTGGAACATAGCTTCTTCCACCTCCAGTTCTTCCACCTCTGTTCTCTTAATGTGGAAGTTGTTCTCTAAAAAGGTTGCTTAAGTTTGCATGCCTTTTGAAAGCATACTACAAGCCAGTCATTCTTTCTTCATCTTTTGATTTTACAAAGCAAGGAGAGGAGATGGCAATCAGGAAAGCCAATGACCATTGAGGGAAATGTCTGTTTGGAGAATTTGACTATTTGCAAGACATATCTGTCACAGCCAGTAACTGACTTGCTTGAGGAACAACCCTCCCACCTCCCCATATAGATGCTACAAATCTGGTTTCAGCAAGTCTACTATTCATGAAAGAGGGATTCATGTTTTGGATGGGATAAAAATATTATACAACAGTTACAACCACAAGAATGTATGGATTTCGTGTGTCAGCCAGTTTGCTCATCTGATAATGAAAGAAAGCCCAACAGCTTGAAAATAACCATAGGGGCAGGTAGTTTGAAAGGTTCTGTTCAAAGAACAGCAACATGACAGTAGTTCTGGGAAGTATTTAATTTTGTCCCCTCCAGTAAATCTGCATGGTTTCTAGAGTCTAAATCACCCTCTTGTTGCTCTTTGTTTCATGGATGAAACACTGATACTGTATGTCTAGACTTCCTGCCTAAGCATGGAAAATAAGCTATTGGTGACTGAATGTATCTAATTGGCTACATTCAGTCTGATAAATTGCAAGCTGAGAATAGTTGCTTTAGTGCAGGGGTACCCAAACTTTTCCTGCCCGGGGCCTGACCACACCCCTCAGTCAGCTGTGCAGGCCAGTCATGTGGTTCCTCCCGGTGGCGTAGTTGTCTTGTAAAATTGTGCTGCATTTCCAGGTGTTTTTATCCCTTCTCCAATGCTTCCCTTGGAAGGAGAGCATTTTCACGCCCTTAAAAAAAATTTTTTTTATTTTTTTTTGGGGGGGGGCATTTTCGCCATGTTTCAGTGTGAAGATGCACTGATTTTGGCACTTTCAGTGAGTGACATCGAAGGACTTCCAGCATTGGTGGCAATCTGGCCCATGGGCCGGATGATGACGGCCTGTGGACCAGATACGATCCACAAGCTGTAGTTTGGACACCCCTGCTTTAATGGAAGGAAGTCTGAGCTTTTTGATGTTTCACAAAAGGACAAGATCTGTGCCTTCATTTTTCAAATTTAAGTTATTACAAGAAAAAAGCTGTTACCTTAGTATCTGGTACCCTTTTGTAATTTATTTTTCTGTCTTCTCTAATATCCTTGGAGTCTCTTCTAGTATTTTCTTGTTTTGGCTGTGGGCAATGCCGTTGTCTCTCCTGCTCTTCTTGCTGGGTTCTTTTCTTAGTTACTGCCATCCAACCCACTCTTAGCTTCAAATGAACAGCATGCCTTCCTCCATGAGCTTGTGGATTAAGTTGCTGATACTCTGCTATTTGACATATTTGTGGTGGTAAGCCTTACTGCACATGGCAGGCACCGTACTGCAACCCTTAATTAGAGCAGAAAGAGAACATCTTCTAGATAACTGCATGAGCTTCAGTCTGAGAGATTACAAAACTCCAGAGATTATGAACATTCAGCCTGGAAGGAGACACATAGCACAGGCATTCCCCAGAGCTATAAATTTATAGACAGAGTAAGACTGAGGTGCCTTGAAGCATTCTCACAGCATTGTTTTGCTGAAAGAACTTCACCAAGTGTGCTTGCATAGGTTAAACATGGCTCCTGCCAAAAATGTACAATATCCACTACTATTAATATGCAGGATTTATGAAATAAAGATTTCACATTGTGCTTTCCTGACATCCATGAAATTGGGTATGGGGATTGAGGTACATTTGAACTTGACATATAGAACAGTGTCTTCAATGTACCTACCACACCACAACAATAGTTTAGTCGACAAAAGATAAATTACTGTATTTTCTGGCGTATAAGACTACTTTTTAACCCCAAAAAATCTGTGCCAAAGTTGGGGGTCATCTTATAGGACAGGTACTTAACTGCAGCTTGTTTCCCCTTGCTTCATATGTCCGGCGCATATGGTGGGGGGTGCCGCGGCCGAGTCCCTGCTCTGTGCGGGGAGTATGAAGCAAGGGGAAGCAAGTTGCACACATCTTCCTGTACCTCGAGGAGGAGAATGTGAGCGTGGATTGGCTCTCCACCAGAACCTGCCCATTCGACTCGGAGGGCTGCGCGTCTTCGGGTTGAGTGTGGGTTAATTTTTATTTGGTGTGCATTGGAAGAGAGGTAGTCTTATACGGCAAGTATATTCCAAACTCTATATTTTAACTGGAAAAGTTGGGGGTCGTCTTATATGCCCAGTCGTCTTATACACCGGAAAATACGGTACTTCAGGTGCTTGGATGAAGATGTCCAATAGGGTCCTAGTGTCACCTGTAACCATCCAAAACAGGGATCAGCCTTCTGGCCACCACAATGTGGATCAGTTTCAGCATCAGGAAGTAAGTCTATGCCACTCCTCATCATTTTAACCATTTTTAACTTGCGATGCCATTGAAGGTTTTATGTATAAAAGTTTTAAGTCTAGTTCTCCCCAGTGGAACAGCAGCTTCAAATGTGTCTGCTTTTTCATCTTCTGATTCTAAAATGGAAAGCAGGGACATTAAATATACTCATAAATGGCATACCTCTGAGAATGAAGCATCTCAAGCAAGGCGGGGTGTATTTCCCCTTCCCCACTGTGAATGGAGGCTCAGAGTAGCTGATGCATGATGTTGTTGCTCATCATGGCAGGGGCATGGCGCATAGGGATTTTAAGCCTGCGCATACCTCCATGCCCATCTCTTGCGCACACCCTACAGTTGGAGGGTGCATCTTGGGTCTTTCTTCCTCTTCTTCTTCTTCATCTTCAGATGCCATATCCAATTCTGAATATTGGCTATCATCAGCCATGAAGATTTTCCTGTGAATATAATGCAGTAGTTTTCCACTGGCCTTCCATATCGCAGTGTGACACCCATATCACTGATCCAGTTCCGGGCGTCACTTTCTGGTCCTGAGCCCTTTTGGCAAAAGATTAGTCGGGTTGTCAGGTTGGTTAACCACTGCCTGGCTATCGGTGCTAAGTCTCTGGCAGTATACTCTACTCTATTACCATAGCAGGATAACCTGGTCATACTGGGTCTTATATATATTTAAACCCAAACTAAACACCACCTCAGTTTTACATTCAATGCAAAGGATGTACTGTATATTGAAAAGTGAGTGGATATAGTATAAATAACAATGGAGTTGAATTGTAGAGTCGAGCTAGCTAGCTAGATGGAAGCAGAGAATGTTACATAGTCAGTAGGTTTTAACTCAAATTCAGCAGTGCCCAATCAAATACAGTGGTACCTCACTTAAAGAGCATAATGCGTTCCACAGGATTGCTCTTTAAGTGAGTTTGCTCTTTAAGCAAAACACCATTATAAGTGACCAATTGTGACTTCTGGTGGGGGGATTGTGAACCCCAATTTAGTTGTTAAGCAAATTTTTAGTTGGTTTTAGTTGTTAAGCGAGGCAACCATTCAGAGAAAATTCTGCTCTTTAAGCAAGTTAGTCACTAAGCGAGGCGCTCTTTATGCGAGGTTTTACTGTACAAATTGCAGGGTAAATGGCCAATGTAGTAAAGGTAAAGGTTTTCCGTGCTTGAAAGCCAGTCGTATCCGACTCTAGGGTTCAGTACTCATCTCAGTTTCAAAGACAAAGAACCAGCACTGTCTGCTTCTGCAAATGTTACCATGGTAATGTGACAGGCATGACTAGACACTGGAGCACATGGAAATGCTGTTTACCTTCCCACCAATATGGTCCCTATTTATCTACTTGCAATTTCTTGCTTTCGAACTGCTAGGTTGGCAGGAGCTAGGACAAAGATGGGAGCTCATTGTAGTACCCCCTAGATTTATGAGTGATTTGAGATTTAAACCAGGATCAATGCCATTTACTTTTCATTTACTCTTAAACAAGCTAAATATACTATATGTATACTAAGCAGTTTAGCATTGTCTCCAAATTTGACAATCTGTCAACCCATCTATTTTCCAATGTCATGACATTGCTCACCAAAAGGTACCTTAATTTTGACAGTTTAATGTCTGGCCTAGACACGGAAGAAGAAGAAGTCCAAAATATTATGTTTTATAAGACAGCTGTGAAAAATGAATGCAACAGATTCATTATTTTCAACACTAGGTGTTGCTATTCAACCACATTAAAAAAGAAGAAGACCTAGTCACCAAAATGGCTTCTCTTGCGTATTAAGACAATTCACCAATTTTAACACTATTGGTGTAACATACATTCTTGTGTGCCCCACCCAATTGTTTGCAGATAAGCTCAACCATCCTTGCAAAAGTAGAACTACAGAATGTGAAAAAAGCCAGACAATCGTGATCATACTGTAGACCAGTGTTTTCTAACCTTTAGTTTGTGGACTTCAATTCCCAGAAGCCTAAGTCAGTACATTGGCTGATCAGTACTTTGGGGAATTGACTTAGGCTTCTGGGAATTGAAGTCCAAAAACCAAAGGTTGGGAAACACAGCTGTAGACTGACTTTTCAGACAACGTTTATGTTGGACTACCATTGAACATTCATTTTTATTATGAGAAGCATTTTATGTGTGTGTTTGTTTGTGTAGATAAGCAATCACACTTATATACCACCCCAAGGAATTAGCTGATGCAGAAGAGATTAAGAAAAGATGGCAAGAGTACACAGAGGAACTCTACAAAAAGAACCTCAACACAATGATGAGAAATTTGAACTTGAGCCAGACATCCTAGAAAGTGTAGTCAGAAAGGCCCTAAAAAGCACTGCAAACAACAAAGCCAGTGATGGCATCTCAGCTGAATTTTTCAAAGCCTTAAAATATGATGGAATCAAATTATTGCATTCTATATGCCAGGATTGGAAAAGATTAGTATACATTCCAATCCCAAAAAAGGGTAATGCCAAAGAATGTTCAAATTATCGAACAATTCCACTCATCCCACACGCTAGCAAGGTTATGCTTAAAATAATACAAGATAGACTTCAGAACGTGGAAAGAGAATTACCAGAAGTGCATGCTGGGTTCTGAAGAGGCAGGGGAACTGGAGACCAAATTGCCAACATATGTTGGATCATGGAGAAAACAAAGGAATATCAGAAACAAATCTACTTCTGTTCCATTGACTACACCAAGGCCTTTGACTGTGTGGACCTTTGATGTTGGCAGATTGATACGCAGCAGCCAGCAGCTACAAAGCTAAACACATCTTTATTTGGTGGTATGCAATCTGAACATGTGGTAATGGCGGAGGTACAGCTCCTTTTATACAGCAACAACACATTTGAATATGGATACACGGTAGCCCATTGGCCACCGCCTGCGTGACGTCATTCTGAGTCACGTCCTTCTTCACCAGGTGTAATATGGCGGGAATGTTCCCGTGGCTGACAGTAATTGGGGAATTTGTACCATGTGAGCTGAACGCTCGCAGCTGCCCTCTATGGGTAGCTAGCTCACATTCCATTACAGCTGAGAAACATTGTATACATTACAAGGTTACATTCTTACATTGAAGTGGTTACATTCATTCTTAAAGATATAGTGTTTCCATACACAACACCCCTCCCCCCTAGGATGGGACGAAGTCCCTCAACCATTGTGGTTTTCCGCATGTGCGCTTGGGGCATACGGCAGCCTGGCTGAGCTCAAAGGAACTAGGGGTTCCGTGTTCCATGGATTCTCGCCCTGCAAGGGGAGAATGAGACTTGTTAGTGGTCTGCTGTGGATTCGCTGTCCTCAATGGTTCTCGTTGAGGGGTAGGGGTAATTTCTAGCCCTGAGAAACTGGGGCCACCTGGGACTAAACAAAAAAACCTGCTTTTTGCTCGGATGGGTGGGGGACCACTCCAAAAAAAAGCCCCACGGTTTCGAAAATCAAAATCAAACTCATCAACCACTTCGTCATCCTCTCCCCCCCACCTGATGCTTCCAAAGGATATGGATTTGTCTCATCCCCCCCCCCTCTTGGTGGGAGCCGAGTACATGCATTTGTACTCAGAGAGCACTCTGCGTCTCCCCATTGGGATAAGCAGGTGGGGGAGGACCCTAACATTGACTCTCCTTGTTGGCTCTCTTCTCCCTGACTGCTTGTGACCCGACGCCTGAGTTGGTCGGTGTGTCTTCTCCACAGTAGACCTGTACTAGTTTCTACCCTGTATGACACCGGCCCCGTTTGCTCAACTACCACTCCTGGAACCCATGTTGGTCCCGAGGTCACGTAATTCCTACAATGCACTGGTTCCCCTACTGCAAAACTTTTGGTGCTCCCAATTTTTATATTATTTCCCTCATCCTTCACCCTGGTCAGATCCAACCGATCCAAGAGTGTTACGGGTTTCCTACGCATGAGGAGCTCTGCAGGTGAGAGCCCTGACGCTAGGGGAGTTTCCCTGTAGAAGATTAGAAACTGGCTTAGTTGGAGGTTCAAATCCCCAGGGCCCATTCGCCGCAGTGCGTCTTTTGTAGTCCCCCACCTGGCGTTCTACCTGACCGTTTGTGGTGGGGTGGAATGGAGCAGAGGTGATGTGCCGAATGGCGTTCCTCTCGATGAATGCCTGGAATTCAGCAGACATGAAGGTACTGGCGTTATCGGAGACCAGCACATCGGGTAAACCGAAACAACTAAACACCCTGCACAACTGCTTTATTGTTGCGGCTGATGAGGTGTTGGACATTGGAATGACCTCCAACCACTTGGAGTACGAATCTACTATTAACAGGAAAAGGGAGCCCCGGAACGGGCCAGCAAAGTCGATGTGCACCCGGGACCATGGGTCGCGAGCCGTGTCCCATGCTCTGTGGGGAAGCCGGGACTCCTCGGGTCGAGAGCTCTGGCCATACCTGTCAACCTTCCCGATTTAGCTGGGATTACCCCATAAATTGACGTCAATTGACGTCATAACCCGGGCCCCACTGCCAAAACCCCGTAATTTGGCAGCGGAGGAAATGCTTTCCACGCATGCATGGAAGGGTTTTACCCCTTCCGCGCATGCGCAAAAGCGCTACATCGCTTGCATAAGGGCTGCGCTTCCGCGCATGCGTGGAAGGGATAAAACCTTTCCACACATGCATGGAACGCGACCTGCACACAAGCGATGTGTGCAGGTCCCATTTTTCCGGAGCCACGGGTTGACAGGTATGGCTCTGGCAACTTTCACAAGTGCCCACCATGTGCTCTATATCAGTGTCTATCTGGGGCCACCAGAAATAGCTTCTGGCCAGAGCCTTAGAGCGGACGATCCCCGGGTGGCTGGTATGCAGTAGCTTGAGCACTTTCAGTCGTAGCTTTTCGGGAATGACCACCCGTTGGCCCCAGAGGAGACAGCCCCTCTCTATGGAGAGTTCAACCATCCGTTTGAAAAATGCTTTGAACTCCTCCACAGGGGGAGTCATGGGCCACCCTTTCTTAACCCAGGAACTGACTAGTAGCAGGGCTTTGTCCGTTGCTGTGGCTTTGGCGAGGTCTGCGGGTACTATGGGGGTGAGTTGAGAGACTCGATCAGCAGGACCTGGTGATCCTGTTTTACCTCGCATTCGGGGTCTCCCAGCTGTGGGAGGGGGGACCGGGAAAGCACATCCATGTGGGAGATTTCCTTCCCCGGGCGGTGGACCAGTGCGTACTGGTAGGCATTGAGGAAAATGGCCCATCATAGCATTCTGGGAGATAGAATCCGTGATGTGGGCTTGCCCATGGTGAAAATGCCCAAAAGAGGCTTGTGGTCAGTCACGATGGTGAACTGTCAACCATACAGGAAATCTTGGAACTTCTTTGTTCCCGCGATTATGGCAAGGGCTTCCCTATCTGTTTGCACGTAATTGCGCTCTGCCTTTGAAAGTGACCTGGAGTAAAAGGCAACCGGGGCCTCCCACCCATTACCCAACACGTGGCACAGCACAGCCCCCACCCCCACTGGTGAGGCATCACAGACCAGGACTACAGGTTTCCTCACGTCAAAATGGGTCAGAACTGCATCCAAGGACAGGAGCCTCTTAAGCTCTTTGAAAGCTTTTTCCTGGTTATCTCCCCACCGCCAAACCGCATCTTTCTTCAGTAATTTGTGCAGTGGCTCCACAACGGACGCTTTCCTTGGCAAGAAGGAATGGTATAAATTTAGGAGCCCTAGAAATAACTGCAGCTCTGGTTTCGCGGTGGGGTGAGGGGCATTTTGAACAGCCGCAACCTTTGACTCGGAGGGCTTAACACCATCGGGGATTATCTTGAACCCAAGAAACTCAACCTCCCTCACAAAAAACACACATTTGTCCCTCCTCAACCTCAGTCCCGCTTTTCTCGAATACTGTTAGGACCTTGTCTAGCCTTTTCGCTAGTTCTGATTCGCTCCCCCCGTTATCAAAACATCGTCGAAGTATGGGAGAACACCTGGGAGGCCCTTTAAAAGGCATTCCACGAGGGACTGGAAAATCCCGGGGGCCAAATTTACGCCAAACTGTAGGCGCATTACCTTGAATGCACCTTTGTGTGTGACGATGGTTTGCGCAGCAGCAGCAACTGGAGTTACAGTGAGCTACTGGTACGCCTGTGCCAAATCTAGCTTAGCGAAACATTTACCCCCGTGTAGTAAGTGGCTAACTACCGGCACCGGATATGCATTGGGCCAAATAGCCTTGTTGATCGTACACTTATAATCAGCACAAATCTTAACCTCCCCATTAGATTTCAATGCTGTAACAATCGGAGTTTCCCACTCCGCAGAATCCACTGGAACCAAAATCCTCTGACCCACCAATTTGTCCAATTTCACCTCAATCTTGTCCTTGAGGGCGAAGGGGACTCTTCTTGCCTTGAGCCGTGTGGGTCAGATTTCTGGGTCCAGATCAAACAAAACTGGGAGCCCCCTGTACTTCCCGAGCCCCTTTTCAAAAACCGCTGGGTATGCATCGCACACATCTCATGTTGGGTCAGTCTCAATGGCGTTTATGCTGGACAGTTCAATTCCCAGGGGGGCAAACCACTGAGTCCCCAGGAGGCAACAAGACCCTTGTTTAAGAACTACTAGGGGCAGTTTCTCCGTGAACCTTTTAAACTTCACCATGAAGTTCCACACCCCCAACACCAGGATTCCACAACCCTGTATGTCCCGCAAGTTCATCTTCAAGGCACTCAGCTTGGGCCGCGCATTAGGGGGAATGCGCAGGAACTCCTTCTGTGAAAGGATGGAGTAGGACGACCCCCGAGTCTATTTCCATCCTAACCGGAACCCCTTGTAACAGTACCTCAACAAAAAACACCTGTGCTCCAGGGACACACGGTTCACTGCCGGCGCATCATCATCGGAGACCTTTCCGATCCCAGCCGCCTTCTGTCAAGGTCGTTCTGCTGAGCCCTTGTCCTCCGTTCACCATCGCCTGCACACCTTGGCGATGTGGCCTTGCCGTCCGCAGTTGTGACACTTGGCCTTCCGGAACGGACACTTACTCCAGTCATTGGATGATCAGCAGCCGTCGCATCAGCGACCTCCCTTGCCTCGCTTCTCCGCCAACTCCTTTCTGACCTTCCGGGTGCCTTCATCCTCGCTGGAGCCCGAACCCGCATTCGCTGAGGCCTCTGGGGATGAGGGAGGTGACAATAGGGAGCGCAGTGTTCACCAGGCCACTTGGACCGCGGTCTCTGACCCTTTGAGTGGTGGGGGCCTCATCTTGAACAGCTTGACTCCGGCCCTTGTCGCTTTGGCCGCCTGCGCTTCTTTCATCACAGTTTGGAAAGTCAGATCGTGGCCATGGTTCATCAGTTTTCTTTGAGTCTCTTCGTCCCACAGGCCGCAGAGCAGGCAGTCCCTAAGGGCAATCTCTAAGTTCTCCCACTCACATGGCCCCGCTGCCAGGTGGAGGACCGCTGCGTAGTCGGCCACCGACTCTCCCGGGTGCTGGTCCCTCCTCCAGTATGCAGCTCTGGCCGTGAAGATGGAAACCGTTGGCTGAAAATTCCCCGCAACGCTGCCAGAAGTTGTTTGAGGGGGACATCCTCCACCTTTAAGTTCACTAGGAGCTTCATCATGGGGTACCCGATCAGCGTAATGAGATGGGCCCGCTTCTTCGCCTCGTCGGTGATGTCGGCGACCGCCAGCACACTCCGAAAATGCATCTCAAACAATTCCCATTGTTCTGGGTGCTTGATGTAGAAGGTAGGTGTTGTCTTGATTCCGTGGGACGCCATATTCCACCTTCATCGCCAATTTGATGTTGGCAGATTGATACGCAGCTGCCAGCAGCTACAAAGCTAAACACATCTTTATTTGGTGGTATGCAATCTGAACATGTGGCAATGGCGGAGGTACAGCTCCTTTTATACAGCAACAACACATTTGAATATGGATACACAGTAGCCCATTGGCCACCACCTGCGTGACGTCTTTCTGAGTCACGCCCTTCTTCACCAGGTGTAGTATGGCGGGAATGTTCCCGTGGCTGACAGTAATTGGGGAATTTGTACCATGTGAGCTGAACCCTCGCAGCTGCCCTCTATGGGTAGCTAGCTCGCGTTCCATTACAGCTGAGAAACATTGTATACATTACAAGGTTATATTCGTACATTGAAGTGGTTACATTCATTCTTAAAGATATAGTGTTTCCATACACAACATGACCACAACAAAATGTGGCAAGTAATTAAAGAGATGGGAATACCAGAACACCTTATATGCCTCATGAGAAATCTGTACATGAGTCATGAAGCAACAGTTAGGACCCTTGCTCGAAATCCAGTTGTATCCAACTCTAGGGTTCAGTGCTCATCTCTGTTTCATAGCCGAAGAGCCAGCACTGTCTATGTTTGCAGATATTTCCGTGGGCATGTGACAGGCATGCCTAGATACCAAAGTGCACGGAATGCTGTTTACCTTCCCACGAAAGTGGTCCCTATTTATCTACTTGCAATTTCTTGCTTTCAAACTGCTAGGTTGGCAGGAGCTGGGACAGAGACAGGTGCTCATTCCATCCTGCAGTATTCGGGTTTTGAACTGCCTCCCAGTCAGCGTCTTAACCACTTGAGCAATTGCCTGGGTATGTAAGTGGTTCATCCATCTCATCATGCTTTTTAAATCTATCAGGTGCCATTTAAAATCTGATTCTGGGAATAGGGGAAAAAACACCAGCACTTTGCTTAGACCTGCATCAAGAATTCCTAAAACTGGCATTGATGAGTGTTTGGTTATCAATAAACTCCCAGTCTCTGTCTTGAGTGTTAATCAGCTGGTTCCTATGGTGGGCTGTATGTAACCATAACAGTGTTTCATTACCACCTTTTTGACAGTTTCTCTCATCCTCATGAAATGAGAATGGTTGCCTTTTAACCATCAGTTTTAATATATATATATATATATCATTTGTTGAAATGAACATGTGAGTTACCCAAGACAGATGTAAAGAACGAAGCCTTTCAGACAAGAATTGATTGTTGTGGATATTCCAGAGGAAGAAGGCCTGTGCACTAATGTGACAAATAAGCTATTTTTCATCCCCTCTTCTTTCTAGTGTATATTTGGTAGGATGACAGTAAAATATGCTCACTGTGCAACAATTCAGGAATTCTCTTTGATCATGAAACCAAACCAAGTTCTTCCAGACAAATCTTTACCTATATGGGGTGACGTTAACCGTTGGAATCCGGTATACACGCCTGCACCCGTCCATACTATCCCGTACCAAGCCGCCCACACTTGCCTTTACCCCGCCCGACCATTGCCGCAAGGGTTTGGCAGTTGCCAGTGGGGCATCTGCCCCACAAACGTGGACAGAAAAAAAGAACTACAGTTCCCAGCGTCCTCCGCACCGCGTAACCAATCAGCCTGGCTAGATTTTCTCCCAACCAATCACAGTCCAAAAAGCAAATCAGCTCTCTCCAACATTCTGCTTTGAGGCCTGGCTGTTAATAAACTGCCATTTTTCTCCCATGGCACAACACTGTGTGTGTGTGTGTGTGTGTGTGTGTGTGTGTGTGTGTGTGTGTGTGTGTGTGTGTGTGTGTGTGTGTGTGTGTGTGTGCGCGCGCGCGCGCGCGCGCGCGTGTGTGTGTGTGGTTGTAGTGTGTGTGTGTATTGTTTGTGTGTGGTTGTGTGTGTATTGTGTGTGTGTGTGTGTGTGGTTGTAGTGTGTGTTTGTGTGTATTGTTTGTGTGTGGTTGTGTGTGTATTGTGTGTGTGTGTTTGTGTTGTGTGTGTGTTTGTGTGTATTGTGTGTGTATATTTTGTGTATGTGTGTTGTGTGTGTGGTTGTGTTGTATATTCTGTGTGTATTGTGTGTGTGGTTGAGTTGTGTGTGCTGTGTGTGTGTATTGTGTGTGCTGTGTGTGTTTGTGTTGTGTGTGTGTGTATTGTGTGTATATTATGTGTATTGTGTTGTGTGTGTGGTTGTGTTGTGTATTGTGTGTGTGTTGTGTGTGTGGTTGAGTTGTGTGTGCTGTGTGTGTGTAGTGTGTGTGTGTGTGTGTGTGGTTGTAGTGTGTGTGTATTGTTTGTGTGTGGTTGTGTGTGTATTGAGTGTGTGTGTGTGTGTGTGTGTTGTGTGTGGTTCTCCCCCGAAGCCTTGGCGAGGCCACACACATACACAGCACCAGTCGTGTGTGTGTTGTGTGTGTATTGTGTGTGTGTTTGTGTTGTGTGTGTGTTTGTGTGTATTGTGTTTGTATATTTTGTGTATGTGTGTTGTGTGTGTGGTTGTGTTGTGTATTGTGTGTGTATTGTGTGTGTGGTTGAGTTGTGTGTGCTGTGTGTGTATTGTGTGTGCTGTGTGTGTGTGTGTTGTGTGTGTGTGGTTGTGTTATGTGTGTGGTTGTGGTGTGTGTGTGTGTCTCTTCAGCAAAGCTTTGGTGGGGAGGGGTAGCCCCTCCTCTTCCCACGCAGCTTTAGTGTGTGTGTGTTTGTATTGTGTGTGGTTATGTTGTGTGTGTAATGTGTGCGTGTGTGTATGTGTGTGTGTGTGTGAGGTTGTGTTGTGTATGTGTGTAATGAGTGTGTGTGTGTGTGTTGTGTGTGTGGTTGTGTTGTGCATGTGTGTGTATTAAGTGTGTGCGGTTGTGCTGTGTGTGCAGAGTTTGCAGAGTGTGTGTGTATTGTTTGTGTGTGGTTGTGTGTGTATTGAGTGTGGTTGTGGTTGTGGTTGTGGTTGTGTGTGTGTGTGTGTGTGTGTGTGTGTGTGTGTGTGTGTGTGTGTGTGTGTGTGTGTGTGTGTGTGTGTTGAGTGTGGTGTGCACCCCCAAAAATAACCCCTACCAGCAAAACACACAAAAAAACTGCCCAGCAGAGCCAGGCAAAAAAAGCTAGTTAGTTAATAAACTGAACTATCTGTTAGGAGAATGTATTTATAAGGTGGGCATCTAGGAATGCAATTCACACGTGTAAAAGCCAGTCCTTTCGATCTATGGTGGGTTCAGTAAAAACAATTAGGCAAACCTAAACCACATACATGCTTGTAACCATTGGCTTTGTTGTTCAAAGGGCCTCGTGGTTCATGGTGGGCTCTTCTGTGATAACGATCAGTGTATCCTGTGGAGCTCCCCAGCAATTTTTCTGAATGAGCTACAATATTTCAGCTGCCTGAAATTGCAGTAGCAATGCAATCTACCACATTTTACAATCTGCATTGTGCTTCTATTGGCATTCTTCCATTGAATGATGGTAATAGTCAGCAGGTGGCAAAAAGGATAACATCATGCAAACATGAAAATTAAATGCAGCTATCTATCCACACATAGATAAATTGGACCCTAGAGATAAAAAAGAGTTGTGCGCTCCTACTCTTTGCTGGCATTTTTACAAAGATTTACTCCTAAACCTTAAGCTTGAGTGTATAGATTTTTTTTAAAAAAAATGATTTATCTTAAAAGGATTGTTGTAAAAATAACAGAGATGCTATATACAAAGTACCACAATAAAATGCTTTTTAGTTTCTTAGCCTTCAAAGCTACAAATTCAATCACCCAGAAAGAAATTATGAACTTTCACAAATTTTGACCTCTTCTTATACAGTTTAGACTTCAAGACTTATATATTATAATAGGAAACCTTTGAAATTTTGTGCAAGAAAACAAGCACACACATAATTTCAAGCTTAACATTGGTCATAACCAGTCTATCCTCTGAGCATGGGGTGCCTCAAACCAAAATTTTGGGGTGAAGTGTCGCCCACCTTGCTTGGAACAAAAGCTGCCCCTTAGAGTGGCAAGGATTGCAGCAAAACTGATCTTCAAAGATGTTACCACTTGGCCTTTTTTCCTTTTCTTCATTTTGCAAATGTCGACAAAAGTTTATTTTGTAATGTAACCCCAGGTCAAGATTTTGCAGCTGTTTCAGGAACCCTCAGTTTGGGGAAATGGGTTGTTTCTGCAGAACCTTTTCCACTGCATTAGCCAGGGAGCATTTCTGGCAGATCATGTGGTAAGCAAGAACCAAGGTTGGTGGTCTACTTTTGCCTAGGATGCAGTGAACTAAGATCTTTACGGGGTGGAAATAAGATTAAATACCTAATGTGTGTGAAACAGTCTTGAACTAGTTTGTCTTGTGACAAATTAAGAGGCAGGACCAGATCAGGATTGGTGCTATGAGCCACACAAGTCTCTGAGGCCATTTCTATGACCCACCCCTAAGGCAGTGGCTTAGCACACTGAGCCCCATTCAAAGCAAGCATTTTTGCTTAATAGAGATGCAGTGTGGCCAAGTGGAAGCAGCAACAATAACTGTTCTCTAGGAATCCAAAGCAAGAATTATCAGCTGTGGAAAGGAATGAATATGCTTCCACTATGCTCATTGTATACATTTGTCATTAAAAATAACTATACACATTTCCTTGTCTATCTTTATTTTCAGATCTTCCTCCCAGCTTAATTTCAAATCCTCCTGTGGATCACCCTCCTTATTCAATAATGTATACAATTTACTAACTAAGCCCTTAATATTTTCATCCCCCTTTCTAATTTTTAAAACCAAATCCTCAAATTCTGTCTTTTCCCTTTCCAAATCATATTCTCTCATATATTTGCTATTCCATCTGTTAATTTTCATTATCTGAAACCAATTCATCTTTAATTGTTCAAACAAACTTATCCTAGTAGTAACGTCCCTACAGGCCCGTAATGTCTTTCAACAGGAAAATTCCATTCTTATCCAAAACTTCTTTTACTGCATTATCAATCTTAATCGGGAAACCCGCCATATCTGACAATTCCATAATCGGAGATACATTTGGGGCCAAATCCTTCTTTACTTTTTTCCATGCACTCATTAATCCTTTCATCATGATACTCCTAATTGGTACTTTTCCAAAATTATTCCCTAAAAAGACCATTTTACCTATATGTCGATATTCCTTCATCTCAATTTTCTCCCATAGTACCTTTTCCGTTGCCAAGATCTTCACAACATTCTTAATTTGAAACGCTCGGTAATATGATCTCAAATTCGGCATTCCCAATCTACCTTCTGCATTGAATAATGAGAACTATGTCAGTTAGAATAAGGGAGCATAATTATAAAATGTTATGGAGGTGGTATCTGACCCCAGTGAGGTTACATCAAATTGACAATAAAAAGGATAGAATGTGTTGGAGATGTAAAGATGCAATAGGAACATATGAACACATGTGGTGGAGTTGTAATGTGGTTAAAGATTTTTGGAAAAGAATTGAAAAAGAGATGGGTGAAATAATGGGTAAAAGAATTAAACTGGGGTCCGGTATCACCATGTTAATAAATGTGGAATGTATTCGTTTAAATAAGGATGAGAGAGAGAGAGTTACTAGAAATAATGCTTACAACGGGTAGACAATGTATTGCCAGAAATTGGAAAAATGATGTAATTACTCAGACTGAAGAATGGTATAAAGAAATGTGGAACTTAGCACTGAATGATAAATTAACTTGGGAGATAAAAGAAAAAAGGGCCAATCTAAAAGAAAATAGATTTTGGAATATTTGGAAGCCATTTGTGGATCACGCACTTATGAGGTGAAAGAAATAGACCTGTACCAGATCAGTGTAGTTTTTTGAGGTAAAATAATGAGTTATTCTGAGTTCTCCAGGGTATTGTATATAAACACGGGGTGGAATTTAATTTTGTTTGTGTTGTGATCACCTATCCAGAATATTGTTGTGGTGTTTAAATAATAAGGTTAGTTGAAACATGTATTAGGATGTGATGTGATGTGTTTTCCTTTTGTATTTTAGTTTTGTTAATATATTTTGTATTATATGTATGTTTCCTGTTTTGCATATGCCAGCAAAACTTAATAAAAATTATTTTTTAAAAACAAAAAAAACAAAAATATAACTATACACAAATATACAAATGCTGTCTATCTTTAGAATTTTCTTCATGTGAAAGAAAGAAAACCATGTAGCATTGATCCCAGATTCTCACTACCTGGAAGAGTAGGGCCAACATTCACACTGTTTAATACCATATTATTAGTGTTTTGAATCAAATTTGCTTGCTCAAAACGTTTTTTGTTTGTCTGTGGTTTTCCAGAGCCATTGGCCAATAGGTTTTTGCTGCTAACTTTTGTCGACTGGGTATGGCCCATGACAGCCACTGAACCTGTCAACGTTATTACCAAGCATGGTCTTCTAGATGGTCTCAAATGAATGGCACCATCCCAATAGTACCTAATTCACTGGGCCAAGATAAATCCTGTCCTGACAATCTGATAGCTGAGAACAGCGCCATAGCCAGGATTCTATATTATTATTATTATTATTATTATTATTATTATTATTATTATTATTATTATTATTATTATTATTATTATTATTATTATTATTATTATTATTATTATTATTATTATTATTATTATTATTATTATTATTATTATTATTATTATTATTATTATTATTATTATTATTATTTCGGATGTGTGAAAATATTTTTAGAAGGAGCAAAATTTTTCAGCAGGGGCAACTATGTCACACTCACATATATCACATTGGCATCATGGGGGTGGGGTGGGTGGGCTGTTAGCTCAGGAGGTTCCCCCCCCCCGGCCCCCCTGGCTACAGCCCTAGCTGAGAATCTGAATGAAGAAATGAGATTGTATGTAGCTGCAGCTTTTCAACTTAGGAAGCAATACTGCAATGCTAACATGGCATGAAATGAGGAGATGTCTGGAGGTTGATTAAGTTTTAATAGTATTGATTTTATATTTATTTTAAAATAACACGTATACAAAAAGAGCATCATGGATTATTTTCTGTTGGAAGCACAGCTGCTAATTCTATACCTGACTACTAAAGAACAGCTGCTACAGCTCCCACTTTGGCAAGCACCTTCATTTACCTAACATCAGGTTAAGCATCTGCATTCCTCCAAATTGCAGTTCATCAGCCATGTGGGGGAAAAGCTCATTTCTTCTCTACTGTTGCACTACCTAGAGGGCATAATTAGAGCTAGACAGATTCCAGCTATGGGGGAACATCTCACTAATTCCAATAGATTGTTTCATCAATTATCCTTAACTATTAGCAGTCAAGTCAGGCAGCATGATTAACATCAACTTCCTAGCATTACAGGCTTTACTAACAAGCAGATTAGAAATGATGTCATGCAATGGACATTTTTGCCTGTTACAATAAGTGATGGTTTGTATTAACTTGGGCTTAACAGTGGCTCAAGTGGCTAAGATGCTGACTGGGAGGTGGAAGGTCAGCAGTTCGACTCCAGAGTACTGCAGGACAGAATGAGCTCCCGTCTTTGTCCCAACTCCTGCAAACCTAGCAGTTCGAAAGCAAGAAATTGCAAGTAGATAAATAGGGACCACTTCAGTGGGAAGGTAACAGCATTCCATGTGCTCCAGTGTCTAGTCATGCCTGCCACATGAGCATGGAAACGTCTGCAGAAGCAGACAGCACTGGCTCTTTGGCTTTGAAACAGAGATGAGCACTGAACCCTAGAGATATGACTGGTTTTCGAGCAAGGGAAACCTTTACCTTTACCTATCACCCTTGGAAGGAAGGTTTACAAGCTGGCAGCAGCCACCATGGCTTGCAAACAGCATTAGTATGCATACATTTATTGAGTTTTAAGTTGAACTTTTTAACATTGTGAGGTGCTTTGAGCCCCCCTTACCTTGAATACCCTGGAGTCAGTGAGGAGTCTGAGCATTGGTAGATATCTCCATGATGACATTCCGCACATGCAAATGGGCCTTGGAAATCAAGTCCATCTGCATGCTATTTTTTAGCCATTTGGATATCATGTTACCCACTGGCTAGGTGGACCATGACGGGTGCTCTCCACTTTCACCATGTCCAAGGGATCCAACGGAGGATGCTTTAGTAAGTCTTATTCCCGGCCTAACATCATTGACAAATGATGGGCAACACTGTCTAGCTAGACTGCACAAGCCCCCGCACCTCAACAAGGCTCTCACCTAGCAGGGGTTTGAGTCCCCCATCAGGAGAAAAGCAGCCTATAAATGCAACAAATAAATGAATAATAAATGAAATATAATGCAAGAAATGCAAGAGCAACTTTGCTGCTGACCCACCAACCTCCTGATGCATCTAAATGGGGGCAAGAGATATAGAAATGGATTCATTCACAGGACATCTTGTACAGTTGGTTTGAAGCAGGTATTAAGTTGTATATGTATGCCGGAAAAGGTAAGATGGTTCAGCAGCCCATAGGCTTTTATATTTCCTTATTTAAATTGCAGTGTGCTGTGTTATAATGTTTACATTGCGTGGAATTCAACAGACTGTCCTAAAGTGAGAATCACAGGTTTTAAACTGAGAGAGAAGTAAGCAATTATATAATAGAAAACAAACTTGGGAAGAGGCCTGAGCAATATGTGTTCCACCTAGCCGAAGGCTATGTGGGAGAAGTGGCCTAGAAGTACTGTCTGTCTCCTGAGCTAAGGAAAAGGCAGAGGAGTTTTCACATACATGGCATGCTATCAGACTCTGTCTGTTATGAGCTGTTATTTGGTTTTGTGAGTTATATGTTGTTCAGGCCTATCATGAAGAGTCCTCTGTCCCTCTAAAATCACCATGATTATAAAATCATTTGTTCTAATCTACTATAGGTATTTTCAGACAAGTCTTTTATATACTGTAACAATTTCTCAGTATGAAACAAAAAAATTGATGAGGTCTGCAATCCCTCTGTGTTTTTTGCACAAATTCTTCTGCCTGTTTTCTGACCAGGAAAAAAAAATCTGTTAAAGGGGGGAAAGCAGAATAGGCACATAATACTTCTTGACAGGTAAGACTAAGAGCTCTTCATCTGGAAGGACTTTAAATTTGATGTTCAACATCTCAAAATCTGCTGTTGATATTGCATTTGGGGGATATTGCACTAGTGCCCTTGAATCCAGTTTTGCAGGGCTTCCTGACAAAAGCTTCTGGGAGAGGACACTTTAAACTGATGATCTAGATAAGCTTTTGGTGAAGTTCCAATACAGAGAATTACATTCGGCTAGCATGGATGCTGCCATGTGGCTTCATTAACAGAGGGATTTCTTTGTGACCTACAGTGAACTTCTGCTTAGCAATGGTTGGCACTGATAAACGACTTTCAAAATCTGTAGATAATATATGCAAACAGATGTAACCATCATTTCATCTGGGCATGAAGGGCTGTCTCTGTGCGTGTATGCACACACAACAATCACATAGACAAGGCTCGCTATTTTCTTTCCCTTTGAAAGGGCAAGTGTGTTCATTTTATCCCAAATCTTTTGTCGCTTTTGAAGAATGACAGATTGCATTAACAAAAATGCATTTCAAAGATATTTGTTCATCTCAACAGCAGAGTAATTGTTTTGTTTGTAATTACTCAGATTAAGTTTCCAAGGAAGACAGCTGTGGGAACCACAAACATGGAAGGATGTCAACAACTGCTGGAATGTAAAATAACATTCCTGATGTTAGTAGAATCTCAATTCCTGTTGTTGATATAAGATTACCCAGGGAAGATCTGACCCCATAATAAGTTGGGGTGTGTGTGTGTCTTGTGAGGAATTTTCCATAATGCTGTTTAATATGATGGATCTGATTTTATCTCTAGATGGTTGTCTTTTAAAGATAATATGATTAAATGTCCATGAAAATGAACAAATCAGGGATTTGTAACCTTTGGCTCGTAGTGCCATTTCATGTGGCCCGCTGCCCTCACCAGCACCACCACCGGAAGCAGCGAAAACAGCCAAAAATGCACTGCCCTCACGCCTGCCGCTGCCGCCAGAAGCAGCAAAAACAGCCGTAAATGTGCCATAAATGCAACCACGGCTGTCATAAATGCATTTACGACAGCCGCAGACATGTTTTACAGCAGCATGTATGGTGGGGGTAACCACGTGTCCAGCCCGCTCAGCTGTCTGAGGGGCGTGGTCCAGCCTGTGGCACAAAAACTTTGAGAACCCCTGATCTAAATTGTTGCTTGAACAGTGACAACACTGCTCATACATGATATGGTCAGACACAGTTATGTGACCTGTCTCAGAACTAAGAATTATGTCTATGATAGTAAAATGTGTAATCTCTTTCACAAGGATGAATAATTTTCCAAATATAGATGAAATTAAAGGATGAGATAATTGGCTGTAAATATATGAGGTTCTGTATCCTTTGGCTACTGAGACCCATTTTTTCCATAGAGCAGTTTAAATCGCTTTCTGTAATTACTTTCCTCTCCTTAAAGGGTTAGAATAAGGTTAGTGTATTCTTCAGGAAGGTAGATTGGTCAGTATTTCGTCTGTAGATTGAGTGATCTTCATTCCTCATTCTGTAATACCTTAAGAAAAATAAAGTGCCCCTTTAGGTCTTTAAATTCATCGAATAGTTCAACAGGCATATGAGCTGAAATAGCAATAAAGACTCTTGTCTTACTTGAGCCTGAGGCTAAAAGTACTGTGGTGAATTTAGGTTGAGCACTGATGGTTATTGCCTTTAATGTGTGTCTATTATTAAAATAAGAGATCAGGATCTTCTTGTTCTATTATTCAATTTATTCTTCATCTGTTAATGGGATTGCTTAAACCATCTACATTAAATGATGATCTCTATAGAGACATTTTGAAGACTGACAGTTTTAATTTCTTCACTTCAGTTAAGTTTGAGCTTCAGCTCTTAATCATTACTAGCTGATTGCCCGGCCTTGGCCGGGGTATGTTTGTTGTATGTGTAGCTTTTCCGGCCCCTGATTCACCCCAACACACAGACTCTCTCTCTCTCATTCAGGCACACACATCCACACACACACCAGTGACCGGAACCCACTGTCTTGTGCATTTTCTTGCACACACACATACTCCCTGTCTCTCTCTGTCTCTCACTCACACAGCAGTGATGTACATTGAAAGTGTCTCTTTGGTGTATGCAAACCAAGACACAGGACACAGCCTCGGGCTGGGTTAACTCAGGTTTATTGCATCGTGGACAGAGGGAACATGAGGTAATGGCGGATCGATAGCTCTTTATATACAGTAGCAATACATTTGAACGTGGTTCCATGGTAGCCCATTGGCTACTGTCTGCGTGACGTCATTGCGGGTCACGCCCTTCTTGTCCAGGTGTAGGTGATGGCGGGAAAACTTCCCGCGCTGTTGCCTTTGATGAGTTTGGACCAAGGGAGCTTGGACGCTCGCTGCTGCCAGCTGGTGGTCATTAGCTCGCGTCCTCTTACAGGGTTCATATGATGCAGCTGAAGGTTACATTGTTGCTATAGGCAAGGTTACATTGGTTCAGATACATTGTGGAAGGTAAAACTATTAGAACACAACACCCCTCCCCCCTAGGACGAGACAAAGTCTCGAGCCCACACTTAAACACACTCCCCCCCCTAGGAGACAAAGTCTCTCAGCCAAGATGGCTTATTTCGAACACGCTGGGGTCTCGATGCGGGCTGCCTTTCCCCGGGTTTGCTACCTTCTCTTTGTCCCCTGGTTTCCTGTCCTGTAATTGGAGAGGGAGACTCGTTAGTGACTTGCCGCGGCTCTGCGGCGTTGTTGGAAGGTGTGCTCTTTCTTAGGGAGGAACCGGGGGCACTGGGGGCTAACGAAAAACCCCTCTTCTCGCTTGGATGGGTGGGGGAACACTCCTGAAAACCCCCCCGGCTCGCAAAATCAAAATCAAAATTACATTCGGGGGCAGCGGTCGCGAACTCCTCTCCCCCTTCCCCGGCCTCTGATAGGACTGGTGTATCAAAAGGGTATGAGTCGGGGCCGCTGCTTCTGCCTTCCCCCCTTGCTTGGGACTGTTGTCCGCTGCTGTCTCCCCCTTGGGTTAAGCGGGTGGGGGAGAACCCTAACGCTGAATCCTGTTGCTGAGCCCCACTGCCTGGCCTACTCACTCGGTGCCTCAGTTGGTCTGCGTGCCTCCTCCAGAGGAGGCCGGTGTTAGTCTCGACTCGGTACGACACTGGCCCCGTTTGTTCTACCACCGTCCCTGGTACCCAGGCCGGCCCCGCGCTGGAATAGTTCCTGCAGTGAACAGGGTCGCCGGCGGCGAAACCTTTCGAGACTGCCAACCCTATGTTTTTTCCCTTATCCTCGACTCTCGTCGGGTCTAGCCTGGACAGGATCGTGGTCAGTTTTCGCCGCATCAAGAGCTCTGCCGGCGAGAAGCCTGACGCTAAGGGGGTCACCCTATACGCTAAGAGGAATTGGCATACTTGGTGATTCAGGTCCCCCGGGCCCATGCGCCGTAGCGCATCCTTTGTTGTACGCACCAGCCGTTCCACTTGGCCATTCGTGGCCGGGTGAAACGGCGCGGATGTGACATGCCGAATGGTGTTTGCCTCCATGAATGCTCCGAACTCCGCGGAGGTGAAACAACTAGCGTTATCGCTGACTAAAGTATCGGGTAAACCGAACGTGGAAAAGACTCTCCTTAGCTGGCTAATTGTCGTGGCGGAGGACGTGCTTTTTACTGGGATAACCTCCAGCCACTTGGAGAACGCATCCACCACCAGGAGAAACATGGTTCCTCGGAAAGGGCCAGCGAAATCTACGTGCACTCTGGACCATGGCCCCCTTGCTGTGTCCCACTCCCTATGCGGAAGACGGGCCGCCTCTGGTCGGGATCCCTGGCATGCCTCACAAGTGCCGACCATGTGCTCAATGTCCGCGTCCAGCTGTGGCCACCAGAAGTAACTCCGGGCCAGCGCCTTTGAACGAACTATGCCCGGGTGGCTGACGTGCAGCAGTTCGAGCACCCTCGGCCGCAGGGACGTAGGGACCACCACCCGTTGGCCCCACAAAAGGCACCCCCTCTCTAGGGACAACTCTAGCTTTTTCCGAAAAAATGGGTCGAATTCTGTGCTTGGGGACGATGCCGGCCACCCCTTCTGTACCCATGAGCTAACTTTCTCCAGCGTTCTGTCCTTGCCTGTCGCCCTAGCAATGTCGGCTGGTACTATTGGGGGTGCGTCTAAGACCTCAATTAGCAACACCTGGCGGTCTCTTTCTACTCTCGCCTTTTGGTCGTCCGACAAGGGCAAAGGAGATCTCGAAAGTGCATCAGCATGGCTGATCTCCTTTCCGGGCCGGTACTCCAACTCATGTTGGTATGCGTTGAGAAAAATAGCCCATCGCAGCATTCTCGGGGACAGGATCTGCGGCGTGGGCTTGCTTGCCGTGAAAATCCCTAACAGTGGCTTGTGATCAGTCACGATTTTGAACGGGCAGCCATACAAAAAATCGTGAAATTTTTTGGTTCCCGCTACTATTGCCAATGCCTCCCTGTCGGTTTGTGCGTAATTTCGCTCCGCTTGGGACAGGGACCTTGAATAAAACGCTACCGGGGCCTCCCTTCCGTCATCCAACACGTGGCAAAGCACCGCCCCCACCCCCACCGGGGATGCATCACAGACTAGGACCACCGGCCGTTTGGGGTCGAAATGCGTCAGGATTGCCTCAGATGTTAAGAGTTGCTTTAGTTCTTTGAACGCCCTCTCGTGCTCGTCACCCCACATCCATGTCTCCTCCTTTTTAAGTAACCGATGGAGCGGTTCGGCCACGGACGCCTTCCGCGGGAGGAATGTATGGTAAAAATTGAGGAGTCCCAGGAAAGACTGAAGCTCGGTTTTGGATGTGGGGCGAGGGGCCTTCTTTATGGCTGCTACTTTGGATTTAGACGGCTTAATCCCCTCGGGTGTGATCCGGAACCCTAAAAACTCGACCTCAGTTTCGAAAAAAACACATTTGTCCTTCCTCAGTCTCAGCCCCGCTTTCTCGAACACGGTTAGTACTTTGTCCAATCTCTTTGCCAGTTCAGCCTCACTCCCCCCTGTTATCAACACGTCATCAAAATAAGGCAACACCCCCTCCAGTCCCTTCAGGAGGCGTTCCACAAGCGACTGAAAAAGGCCGGGTGCCGAGTTCACGCCGAACTGTAAACGCGACACCTGGAACGCCCCTTTATGTGTAACTATCGTTTGTGCCGCGGCCGTGGCGGGGGTCACAGGAAGTTGCTGATAGGCTTGTGCCAAATCGAGTTTAGCGAAACACTTTCCCCCATTCAGCCTGGCCAAAAGGTGGCTGATCACCGGCACCGGGTATGCATTAGGGCGGATCGCCTTGTTAATTGTACACTTATAATCAGCGCAAATGCGCACCTCCCCGTTAGCCTTTAGAGCCGTTACAATTGGAGTTTCCCACTCCGCGGAATCAACAGGAATAAGAATCCCCTGGCCCACCAGTTTGTCCAGTTCCGCCTCTATCTTGTCCTTGAGTGCGAACGGCACCCTGCGCGGTTTGAGTCTTATCGGGCGGACCTCCGGGTCTAGGTCGAAGGCTACAGGGGGTCCCTTGAACTTTCCGAGTCCTTTCTTAAAAACGGCGGGATGCGCATCGCAAACCGCTTGTATTGGGTCCACCCCCACTGTATGCACTCCCCCTATGAACAAACCTAAGGGCTGAAACCACTGCGTCCCTAGGAGGCTACAACTTCCCCCCTTAAGGACAACTAGGGGCAGTTCCGCAGAATGTCTCTTAAAATTGACCCGAAATTTCCCGACCCCCAACACCGGAATGCTGTTTCCCTGTACGTCTCGTAGCGTGGCCCTCAACGTTTTAAGTTTGGGCCGCACGTGGGGGTCGATTTTCAAGAACTCTTTCTGGGGAATTATAGAATAGGAGGACCCCGAGTCAATTTCCATCCTAATAGGGGCCCCTTGTACTAGTACCTCAACGAAGTAATGGGACTGTCCCGCGGACACGCTGAACACTGGGGCGTCGTCCTCGCTGTCGTCCGAGACGCGGCCCACGCCATCCTGCTTCCTCGTGGTCTGGGCGCCATCTTTGGGCCTCGCTGGACGGTCCGGTCTGGCCGAACGGTCTTGTGACTGCCTCCGGCCCTCCTTCCGTTTTCTGCATGCCTTGGCGATGTGCCCCCGACGGCCGCAGGTGTAACACTCGGCCTTCCTGAATGGGCATCTCGCGCGCTCATGGGCCGCTCCGCAACCATCGCAGCGTCGACCGCCCTTTCGGACCTTCTGGACCTCCTCGCCGTCGCTGCCTTCCGTAGACGATTTTGAGGCCCGTCGAGTTGCGTGCACCGCCTGTCCGGACTTCCCGTGCACCGAATTTTCCGCCTTGCCGGCTCTAGGACGCCACTCACGCCACTGGTGCATCTCGTCCACTCCAGCATTCGTGGACTCTGCGGCTTCCGCGGCCTCTACGACCTCTGCCAGCGTGGGTGGCGGCTCCTTGTTCATCAAGCTGCGCTGCACCTCCTTGTCTTTCAGGCCACACAGCACGCCGTCCCTGAGGGCCATCTCCAGGATGTTGTCCCATTTGCAGGGGGCGGCGGCTATCCTCATGGCGGCCACGAATGCCTCAACCGACTCGTCCGGCGCTTGGACTCGCCTCCAAAACGCGCTCCGAGCGGGAAACATTGCCCTCGAGGGACGGAAGCGCTCTCGCAGCAGCTTCATGATGTCGTCCGCCTTAAATTCGCTCACCTTCTTCGGAGCGATGATGCCCACCAGCGTCCGCTTGGTTTCCATCCCAAGCATTCTGGTGAGGATGGCCCTCTTCCTCTCCTCGTCGTCTCCTTTGACTTTGAGTTCCACCAGTGCCGCCTGGAAGTCCATTTCAAGCAGCTCCCAGTCTTGCGGTTTGGTGATGTTGAACCCGCTCTGTGCCCTGGCTGTTCCGTGGGGATCCATTATCCCACCTTCGTCGCCAATTTGGTGTATGCAAACCAAGACACAGGACACAGCCTCGGGCTGGGTTAACTCAGGTTTATTGCATCGTGGACAGAGGGAACATGAGGTAATGGCGGATCGATAGCTCTTTATATACAGTAGCAATACATTTGAACGTGGTTCCATGGTAGCCCATTGGCTACTGTCTGCGTGACGTCATTGCGGGTCACGCCCTTCTTGTCCAGGTGTAGGTGATGGCGGGAAAACTTCCCGCGCTGTTGCCTTTGATGAGTTTGGACCAAGGGAGCTTGGACGCTCGCTGCTGCCAGCTGGTGGTCATTAGCTCGCGTCCTCTTACAGGGTTCATATGATGCAGCTGAAGGTTACATTGTTGCTATAGGCAAGGTTACATTGGTTCAGATACATTGTGGAAGGTAAAACTATTAGAACACAACAGTCTCATTCCTGGGCTATAGAGGCTTACATGGAATGAGTTGTTCCATCCGCATCTGTTTTATAGATGTAGGTTTTCTCAGGAATTCCAGGACCTTTCCCCATCAGTCATTCACTCTCAACCAATCACAGTCCAACATGCAAATCAGCTCTCGCCTACATTCTATTTCCAGGCCTTGATGCTAAACCAATCACAGTCCAACTTGCAAATCAGTTCTTTCCAACATTCTATTTCCAGGTCTTGTTGTTAAACTGCTGTTTTTCTCCCAAGGCACCTTGGAAGTTGTAGTTCCCATTCCTTTTTCCATTTTGTGGGGCGCAGGGCCCACCTCGGGCCCCGGGACTGCCTCAAGCAGTTTTTTTCTTCATCATTTGCATTTGCACCATTTGGCCCTATTCTTGAAAGAGTTAACTGGCTGCATCCAGAGTGTAAAAGTTGAACTATTTAGTGTTTCTTGAGTTGTCTGCTAGTCTGTTCCTTTTTTAATAATATGGAAAGATAAGGTTGTTGTTGTACTAATTGCAACTTTGGGAACTGTAGATTCAAGGCCAGAAGCAGCAGCTGTAACTTCAGTAATATGTAACAACAGTGGCTGTGCTGGCTAATCTAGAAAACCTCTAAAGCTGGTTAAAAATATTTGCATTTTAAGCAGCATTTGGGGAATTGTTGGCTGGTCAAAAGTAAGCTGACCATTTGTCCTTAACAATAAGTTAGGATTCAACCTTCACAAGGTCAATAAAAGTTCTTCTGATCACAGTAATCAACACAGGGCATGGTGAATCACTCTTTTATTTATCTATTGCCTTCTGTTTACTTGATTATGCACAATATGTAATGTAATTTTATTATGCTGCAAAGGACTTTGTAGTCCATTTGTAGTGTCTTCCTGATGCTGTTGTTTTCCAAATACATAGCTATTGGGATTTGTCTTCACTGTCTGACTTGGTGTTGGCAGATCATTTGTAGAACTATTCAGAGCATCCACTTTTTGTTTGTTGTAGTTTAATGATATGTTAAACCATGGGTGGCCATCCTTTTTGCGATGCGGGCCAGACCACACACCCTTGGACAGATGTGCGGGCCAGAGGCGTGGTTCCTCCCACTGCTTCTGGTGGCAACGGGTACCTCCATGGTACATATTCCAATTTTTTCACTGCTCCCACCACTTCCTGTGGCGTTTTTGAGCACTGTTTTGGTTTTTTTTCATGCGCTTTTGTTGTTTTTGGCACTTCTGGTGAGTTTTCATGGTGTTTTTGTGCTCCTGGTGCGTTTTTGGGGCATTTTTCATGCTTCTGGCACGTTTTTCGTGCTTCCGTGTAGGAATCGGGGCCGCTGAGGGCCGTAGGTCCCGGAGGAAACTGATCAAAGAACGATACGAGGCAGCATGGAGGAGGATAAGATCAGTGGTTTATTGAGGAAAAGGCATAACCATTTATAGATCAGAAGGCAAGGTAGAAAAAACCGTCACCCAACAGTGAATCACATCACCTATTTACTCAGGTTAATTGGGAATTTCTCTAGGGGAAGTTAATTAATGCGGACAAACACTGGCTGGGACAACACCATTGTTTTGGGCTTAGACTAAGGCAAGCATGACTCCTGTTTGCTTCTGGGATGAGACTGAGACTCGGAGATGAGGGATTACTCTAATAGGTAACGTATTTGCTCTCTCAGCAGGTCCGCTGGTCAGGTCAGGGAATTGGGTGAATCAAACCCTATAATTTATCCACCCCCCTTAATTTGGGTGCTCGTAGAGCCCACGGGCCAGGGAGCCTTTCTCCCGAAAGTGGCCTCTGCCAGGCCGTTCCGTGCCCACGGGGGCACGGGGAATCCACACTTCCGGCATGTTTTTGGAATGTTTTTCATACTTCCAGCACATTTTTGTCATGTTTTCCATTCTCATGGCATGTTTTTCACACTTCTGGCAGCAACAGGGTCCTCACTCTGGGCCGAATTAATTGGTGTTGCAGGCTAGATCTGGCCCACAGGCCATAGATTGGGATCCCCTGTGTTAAACCTTCTGACTGGAATCCTTAAAATTGTGTTCAAATGACTCTGATTCATTAGAGATATAATTAAGCTGGTGAAAAATAGCCAGAATAGTCTCCTGTGCCAAAAAGCAGTGCTCCTCTTTAAGACCCCATAGGTTATTTTGGGGGAGGGGGTTGGCAAGAATTGTTTTTCTTATTATGAATTTTTTCTGATTCCTCATCCTGGGATATTAATCTTTTGTTTTCCTGACAAGAAGAAGGAAGTTCTGCAGCCACATTATAATCACAATCTGAAAATAGTTCAGTAGCTGACTCAAAGCCAGAGTTCAAAGCCATATATTTATTTGGGTAGAAGAAAATAGAGAGATCACTTACTGGCCCCTTTGAAAGTAGTATCTGTTAGTAAAATGCTTTCCCAGATACATGGAGTGAAATATTTAGCCATAGGTTTATATACTAATACATCCACTGAGGATATGAAGAGAGATACAAAAATGAAAATCCAAAGTGACAATAGTATGATTAACACAAGTAATGAACTCTGGGAGTGTGTAGATTATGTAAACATCCTGGCCATAGCTTGAGTGACTAACTGTCCACCATGTCAGAATTTGTTGCCTTTGAATGGCAAAGATGTTGATTCAGGTACCTCTTTTTTCCTCTTTTTTCCTTATAATTCTAAGGATGCTACAGTTGAGCAACATCAGGAAAACTTTAGCCAATCTTGGTGTGAACGATATGAAATGAAACGTAAACTTTCATGAACGGGTCATATCCTTCAGAATAGCTTGAGAGATGGGGAAGTTTTCTGGGTCAGCAAGTTTAAATTTGGATCAGAAACAGATTGTGCTCTAGTAGAAATCTGTCCAGGCAAGAACGATTTTAAAAAGTCTCTCCTCTCCTTTTAAATGCATGAAGGATATGGAATATTAATTAGGTCATAAATTATATTGAAATATTAACACCTATTCATCCTCATTAACCCTGATAAAGAACTTTTTTGTGAACAATATTTTCTGCTTTTTAAAAAATGATGAATATTGGTGTTTGTATTTCCATTTTAAGGAAATTTCCAATTGCATTGCTCTTAACATTTCTAAAAGATGCCATAAAAATGGTTTAAGGAATTATGCTCTGATTCAGCAAAGCAGGTAGAGAAAATGTTGGGAGTTCTTTTTTTTAAATGAGTGTTTGTTTAGTTCTTACCGATAGTTGCTCGAATATTACACCGAGAATCAGGAGTTGTAGCCAAATTGCCAGGACAATACAGAATTTACTTTTTAAAAAATGGTGGTGTCGTAGATGGAATATGGACTGAGGAGGCCTGTTTAAACCCCTGTTCAGATATGAAATCATGCTTGGTGACCTGAGGCTAATTTCTGCCTTTTGTTACTGCCCTCATTGCACTGGACTTGCTGTGATGATAATTTAGAAACATTACAGGTACTATCCAGAGTCCACTGCAGATAGGGAGTAGTTAAGCATGATAATGATCTTAAGATATGAAGCCTGCTGAGTCAGAGTTTTGTCTTTTGTTGGTTTATTTCTTTGGCCAGGAGGTGAAAGCAATCCCTAACTCCGTGGTTCTCACATGCCCCACAAGAGGGGCAATTTGATTTTTAATGGGGGCAATTTGAGAATGAGTTATTAACAGTTTAGACCAAGTTAATGGCCTTTTAGGCTTCTTCCGCATGAACAGGAGTTCACTTTATGAATAATAAGAATTATATGTAACAGGGCAGTGGTGGGAGCATGAGGATTTTAGAGATGCTTAGATGGGACATGGCCAAAAAATAGGATTGGAACCACTGCCCTAAATGGTTCTTTGCCTTTAGTGTCAGGCAGAGGCATACTCAATACCCTTCTTCTTCTACCTTAATGATTTCAAAACAGACATATGGTACAAAAATGGAATTCTGCAGACAAAATATACTGATTTTTTATTTTAAAAAAGAAAGCTTTCATATATGGCAACCTGCTCCAACTTTTACATACGCTAGCCAAACTGTGGTTGTGCTAATATAAATCAAGTACAATGGAACCTCATACAACAATTGTCCCATATAGAAACAAAATTGCATAACAATTAGGTTTGGGATGGGGGAATGGTGTCCTGCATAACAATTTTCCCTATGGGACAACAATTGTACAACAATTTTTCAATGGGAAAAACCACTTAGCAAAAAAAATATCGCTGTATGATGCATCCCATAGGGAAAATTGCTATACGATGCATGTATCGTATAGCAATTGTTTCGTACAACAACAAGCCTCGTGGAATGGATTAAAATTGTTGTATGAGGTACCACTGTATATGTTTTGACCATTTTTGCTGCTAAATAAAGAGGTCCCCTTGTGCTTTTCAGGGGTGGTACACTCTCAGGAATCATAGTGAGTAAAGAGCTACCAGTGAGGAATGGACCAAATCTTCAGTCTTTGCTTATATTACACGAAAGATTTCTATGATCTGAAGAGAAACCAAAACAATCCTGGCAGGTCCTTCAGTTAAATAAACTACAGTACTAGCATTACATCATAGGCCAGTGGCCTTTTAAAGACAGAGTGCCCAAATTCAACAGGCTGCCATCCACGCCACACTCTTTTGCTGCATGTGAGCCACCTGCCTTATCCCAGACAAGGGAGAGAGGAAGCACTACCCTTCAGCTGCTGGTTAGAGGGGCAGGGCGAACTCTGTGCTGGGGGAAGAGACGAAGTGCTCCCATTGGGCTGCTGGGCAGAGAGAGGGGCAGGATGAACTCTGTGCTGAGGCAACGGCATGCCCGCCCACAGAGAGGGGTCTGAATACCCTCTCTGGCACACATGCCATAGGTTCACCACCACTGTCATAAGCTTAATAATAGTTGTAACACTATTAATCTTAAATACTATTTTTACTATTCCTTAACTCTGTGCAGAAACGCCCCTTTTAAAAATATATTTTAAATACCCTCATTTTAACTTTTATTCTTTTTGCTGTACTATGCTGGTCTTGGACCGTAATAAAGGTTAATTGATTGCTAACATTATGATTTCAGTCACTGTATTGATGGACATACTGTAATTCTTGTAAATGTGGCCATCGTGTATTGGTTCTTGTTTTAACAATTAGGAAATTGATAGTTAAAAGAGTGAAAGCATGCAATGGTTCAGAAATATTCTTTCTTTCTGGTCATCAGACATGTGAGGCTTTTTTTTCACTGTTATTTTTCCTTAACTGAATGTCCAGATTTCTCAGTTGCTTCAGAAATCCTCGATTGGGGAAAATCCACCGATGACTTTTCACTGTCTGAATTGCTTGAACCAAAGAGAAATGATGATAGATCATGAGATATGCCAGCACTAGGGAGGATGACCGACTTATCCCAACTGCACAGTGCACCAAGATCTTAGCTGCAAATAAAAGTGAAAGATTAGCAATATTATTGGTGGTCTTTAAATATAGCATCTCTACACCCTAAGAAACTTATAAGTAGAAATGGAAAATAGCAAATAGTGCATTTGGTATTTGTCCTTTCTAACCTTAACTACTTTTGAGAGTCCCCTGGAATGCAAGGAGATCAAATCAGTGAATCCTAAATCAACCCTGACTGGTCCTTGGAAGGACAAATACTAAAGCTGAAACTCAAGTACTTTGGCCACCAAATGAGAAGAGAGGACTCACTGGAGAAGGCCATGATGCTAAAAAAGATCAAATGTAAAAGGAGAAGGGGGCGGCAGAGGATGAGATGGCTAGATGGCATCATTGATGCAGTGGTTGTAGATCTGGATGAACTACGGAGGATGGCAGATGACAGAGAAACTTGGCATGTGGTGGTCCATGGGGTCACAAAGGGTCAGACTCGACTGTGCAAATGAACAACAAAAACCTTAATTATCAGGGCCAGAAACAAAAGAAGATTGTTCTTCCGCACCTTTAATAGTTATGTAGTTTTTCTGCAAGTGAACTCTGCATGAGAAACTGTGCCTTCAGGAAATCCTACTTCTATGCAAAGGTGCAGGAACTCTAAACTCTATAGTAATGCCAAATAATGTTTAACACTATTCATATCTAAGCTGCAGACTCTGCAATCATTGGTTATGCAAATTGACTTGCAATCCTGCTTTGTCCAGAGATCAATCCCTACAATTTAGCAGAAACAAATACTTTGGAGAAATAAATCTGTATGCAGTCGCCGGTATGGCAAAACATTAACTTACATTTAAATGTCAATTTTAACTTTTTCTCTTTTTTAATGGAGTTTGGAATTAAATTTCAGCTTGGACTTTTTTAAGTAAGTTGAAAGAATGAGATCTAGAAAACAGTATATCTGGTTATGTACAGGCAAACCATTCAGATCTTTTAGATTTATTCTCAAACAGCACCTAAACCTTCCCCTACAAATCAAATAAAATTTCAAAAGCATGCTGATGGATGCATGATGGGACAAACTAGTGGTAAGCACCCTCAAAATGTTTTGCTTGTAATGGTTAGATATCAAGCTGTGGAGCCAGACAGTGGGTGTTCAATTTGGAGCTGTAGCCAGGGGGTGACCAGGGTGGGCTTGGCCCACCCTGAGTTAGCACTTTGCCCACCCTGGCAAAGCATGGTTTCCCATAGGAATGCATTGAAAAGAGGCTTTGTTGGCCATCCTGAAAAAATATCCACCCACCCACATCTAGAATCCTGGCTATGGTCCTGGTTCAATTCCCCACTGTGCCTTCTAGAAACCCACTGTGCATTTTAGAAGTGCCAGCCTGTATGGCCATGGCCAAGCTACATAGGCCCAAAATGCTCCCAGAAACCACTTCTGAGTGCTGTCTACATTGAAAACCCTGAGAAGAGTTGCCATAAGTCAGAATTGACTTGACAGCTGCAATTACAGTAAAAACCCCGACTTACATATACCTTGAGTTACATAAAATTCGACTTACATAGTGATTTTGTGCTAAAACCATGTCCCGATTTACATGATTTCCTATGGGTTTGCTTCAAGTTACATAAAGATTCTTTTTCCTATGGGTTTGCTTCGAGTTACATAAAAACATAATTTTTCCTATGGGTTTGCTTCGAGTTACATAAAAAACGATTTAAGCAAAAGCCTACGGAACGGGCATTTTTCGTAGGTAGGGATTTTACTGTATTATTATTAATGGCAATAGGAACCATGGAGGGACAAATGAGCTACAGTGCTCTGTTTCTGCTTTGTCCATGAGGATTCAGTGGGCTTGTAGGAAACAGGAGCCTCTGCCTCTGGCATATACAAGTATATAGTAATGGCAGACCACCTCTTCATTTAGCCAGTGAGGGCACAACAAGCCATATGCAAATGAGAAAATGAGAACAGAATACTTGTGGATAGGGAAAGAGAAACAGGGAGTGGGCATCAGAGAAGGTATTGGTAAAAAAGCAAAGGAAAGGAGAAAACAAGGAGAACATGTTTGAATATTTGCCTGAAATGCCAGGGTCAGCAAGGATGTCAAGGATAAATTTAATTTAATTTAATTTTCACGCTTTTATACCACCCACTTTGGTGAACCTGACTCAGGGCGGTTTACATAGCAGATAATAAATACAATATACAATAACATAATATACAATAAGTACAGTAATACAATATTCAATAACATACCCTTAAAACTGAAAATCAAGATACAGTGCAAAATTCAGTATACAAATTCACAAACAGTACCACATCACAATGCTATACTGCAGTATCACAAATTACAAGTTTTAGAGTCACATGACACTATCACAATATCAGTTACAATAATATCAGTTCGACAAGAGAAATGTATACATCCACGAAATTACCTATCAATATCAGTTGCATCCTGACCATAATACGAAGGCAGCAGAGCAACCGTGGCGATGGCAGCGGTTTTAAAGCCGAGCTCCCGCCACAGCTGCAGGTTTTTTCTGATTCATTCCATCTTCTGTCACAAGAAGGCATTGTGTGAAATAAAGAGTTCTCCTCTAGCATCCACTTGTCCAGGAAAATATATTGCCATAGATAGCACATATACAGTTCAATATTATATCAGCTTATATGATTCATAGTCAGTTCCTACCTCCTGGTGTAGTCAAGGCTTTATCTATAAATTCTGCTGCAGTGTCAAAATAAGGACTTAGATCAAAGTCAGGAAGGTCATAGGCTGGTACACTGTGGTATTTGATAGTAGTGCCATAAAATTCAGGCGATCCTTGGCTAAATATTCTGCCATGAGCAGCATTTAAAACATGGCTAATACCCATTTGCCATAAGCCAAATCGGTTGTGGGCTGTAACACTAAAGAAAAACAAAGTATATGGCAATTAGACAGATAAGGAAAGTGTCCTGTTTCCAAGTTCTTTAAACTAGGATTTGGATCTTTTCACATTACATGGAAGATAATATCCTGCATTAAGGGAATGCCAATCTCATACCATGAATGAATATCCAGTACTGAATCAGATAAGAACATCCAGAACATTATGTGCTTTATTATATTTGGAAAGATGAGAAAGAACAGTGTGGCAATGAAGGCCACAGTGATCTTTTATAGTTAAGCAGTGAGTCCTCAGGGCATGGCACAAAAGCCTGAACATGCTGAGCTGGCAACTGAGTGTAGGCTAACCGTTAGGCTTAGGGATATCAGATAGTGGATCATAGTCAGGCTGTACAAAATCTGAAAGAGCTTCCAAGAAAAAAATAGCTGAATTTTTTGAAATTGAAGTTGAGCTGAGTTTTGACTTAATATAGTAAATGACATAGATATTTTATAAGAAACTGACTAACATAGTGACTTGAAACAGTTACCTAACAGTAGAAACTTGATGTAGTGGACTTTTCTTTCTTTTAGTCTGATACTATGTTGTAAACTGTGATAATATGCATGATGATACCTTGTTTTAAACTGTGATAATATGTATGATAGGAGGAAAATGGCGCAGAAACTGCCAAAGCACGCCAGGGAGTTTGCCAAGAGAACCTCATTGATCAAAACAAAGGCAAGACAAAGGGACAAATTGGAGGAAACAGGATGCTCAGCATATTAGATGGAAAGAAAGGGATGGGCAGGAAAGGGGGAGGAGAAATACAGTGTTGTAAGGAACAATATTGCATACGGACATGGAATGTAAGATCTATGAACCAAGGAAAGCTGGAAGTGGGGAGAAAAGAAATGGAAAAAATAAGCATTGACATCTTGGGAATCAGCGAGCTAAAATGGACAGGGATGGGCGAATTCAGCTCTGGAGACCATCATATCTATTACTGTGGACAAGAAAACCTCAGAAAAAATGGAGTAGCCATAATTGTCAATGAAAGAGTGAGGAAAGCAGTAATGGGATATAATCTCAAAAATGAAAGAATGATGTCAGTCAGAACACAAAAAAAACCTTTCAACATCATAGTAATCCAAGTCTATGCACCAACCACTGGTGCAGATGAAGCCACAGTGGAACAGTTCTATGAGGACCTACAACACCTCATAGAACAAGCACCAAGAAATGATGTCCACATTATCTTGGGAGACTGGAATGAAAAAGTAGGAAATCAAAAAGTGGACGGAATAACTGGAAAGTTTGGTCTTGGAACACAGAACGAAGCAGGGCAAAGACTGATAGAGTTCTGCCAAGAGAACACATTAGTCATAGCAAACACCCTTTTCCAGCAACACAAGAGGAGACTCTACACATGGACATCTCCAGATGGCCAACATTGAAACCAAATTGATTACATACTCTGCAGCCAAAGATGGAAAACATCCATACAGTCAGCAAAAACGAGACCTGGAGCAGACTGTGGCTCAGATCACAACCTACTGATTGCAAAATTCAGGCTCAGATTAATGAAAATAGGGAAAACAAATAGGCCAGACAGATATGATCTAGACAACATACCCAAGGAATACACGGTGGAGGTATGGAACAGATTTAATGGTTTGGACCAGATAGACAGAGTACCAGAAGAATTATGGACAGAGACGCATGACATCATACAGTTGGCAGCAAGGAAAACCATACCAAAAGAAAAGAAGTGTAAAAAAGCAAAGTGGTTGTCTGATGAGGCCCTAAAGTAGCAGAGGAAAGAAGGAACGCAAAAGGCAAAGGAGAAAGGAAAAAATACAATCACTTGAATAAAGAATTTCAAAGAAAAGCAAGGAGAGCTAAGGAAACCTACCTAAATGAACAATGCAAAGAAATAGAGGAAAATAACACAAGAGGCAGGACTAGAGACCTTTTTTTAAAAATTGGAGAAGTCAAGGGAACGTTTAAAGCAAAAATGTCCATGATAAGGGACAAAGAAGGCAAGGAGTTAGCGGATGCAGAGGAGATCAAGGAAAGATGGAAAGAGTACACAGAGGAACTCTAAAAAAAAAATAGACCTCAAAACCCCAGAAAATAACAATGATGGAGAATTTGAACTGGAACCAGACATCCTAGAAAGTGAAGTCAGAAAGGCCCTAAAAAGCACTGTGAACAACAAAGCCAGTGGAGATTATGGTATCCCAGTTGAATTTTTCAAAGCCCTAAAAGATGATGGATTCAAAATACTGCATGCTATATGCCAGCAGATTTGGAAAATGAAACAGTGGCCACAGCATTGGAAAAGATCGGTATACGTCCCAATCCCAAAAAAGGGTAATGCCAAAGAATGTTCAAATTATTGTATAATTGCGCTCATCTCACAAGCTAGCAAGGTGATGCTCAAGATAATACAGGACAGACTGCAGCAGCATGTAGAGAGAAAACTACCAGAGGTGCAGGCTTGTTTCAGAAGAGGCAGGGGGACCAGAGACCACATTGCCAACATACGTTGGATCATTGAGAAAACAAAGGAATATCAGAAACAAGTTTACTTCTGCTTCATTGACTACACCAAGGCCTTTGTCTGTGTGGACCACAACAAGATGTGGCAAGTGATTAGGGAGATGGGAATACCAGAACATCTTATATGTCTCATGAGAAATCTGTACATGAGTCAAGAAGCAACAGTTAGGACAGAGCATGGAATGACAGAGTGGTTTGGAATAGGAAAAGGAGTAAGACAAGGCTGCATTTTGTCACCCTGCTTATTCAACATATACACAGAGCACATAATGCACAATGCAGGGATGGAGGAATCACAATATGGGATCAAAATTGCTGGGAGAAACATCAACAATTTGAGATATGCAGATGATACCACCCTAATGGCAAAAGGTGAGGAAGATTTAAAAAAGGTCTTGATTAGGTTGAAAGAAGAGAGTGCAAAAGCTGGTTTGAGACTCAACATCAAGAAAACCAAGATAATTTCTTAGAAGAAATCAACCCTGACTATTCATCGGAAGGTCAAATAGTAAAGATGAAATTGAAGTATTTTGGACATCAAATGAGAAGGGAGGACTCACTTGAGAAAGCCTTGATACTGGGAAAGGTGGAGGGCAAAAGAAGAAGGGGACGGCCAAAGATGAGATGGCTAGATGGTATTGTGGACAAAATGGGCACAGGGCTGGGTGGACTGAGGAGGATGATAGAGGTACCTGGAGAGCAATGGTCCATGGGGTTGTAAAGAGTCGGAGCCGACTGTGCGACTGAACAACAACAACAAAACAGTGTTAGTTTGTGCATGCAGATGTGCCTGATGCCATGAAGTCTCACTCTTATGTCTGATGACGTGGACTTGATCCACAAAGCTAACATTAACACAAAAGCTAACATTAAAATGCAGCAGTAGGGAAGAGTAGGTGGCGGCCGTGGCTAGGAGGGCCTTTGCACAGCTTCGTGTCATCTACCAATTACGCTCGCTTCTGGACTGGGACTCCTTGCTCATGCTCACTCACGTTCTGGTCACTTCCAGATTAGATTACTGTAACATGCTCTACATGGGGCTGCCCTTGATGACCATCCGGAGGCTGCAGCTGGTGCAGAATGTGACTGCCCGGGTGGTGATGGGGTGTGGGCGTTATTACTCATGCCTCTCTGTTGCTTTGGGAGCTGCATTGGTTACCGGTGTGCCTCCGGGTGCAGTTCAAGGTGCTGGTTTTGACCTTTAAAGCCCTTCATGGCAGTGGTCCAGGATACCTAAGAGACCCCATCTCCCCAAAGTGTCAAACCCGTCCTATGAGGGCAGACTGGAGGGGCTCGATGTTGGTCCCATCAGTGAAAGAAGGCCACCTTGCAGGGAGGAGGGCCTTTTCCGTGTCTGCCCCGGCCTTTTGGAACCTCTTGCCACCCAAGCTACACCTCCAGATGGGGCTGCTCCTCTTTAGAAAACAACTGAAAACATGGCTATGCCAGCGGGCATGGGGCATGGATGCATCAACTTCCCAGTCCAGCTGGCTTATTTAACCCTTAGGGGTATTTTGGTCTGATTGCTTTTTTAACTGTTGTGGGATATTTAACTGTAAGGGATATTTTAGATGGTTTTAGATAAAGGGGTTTTAATATTTTATAGAGAGGGGGGTATTTTTAACTGTTTTGTGACATTTTTAATTATGTTGTGAAACTGCTTCGGGTCACTCCCGAGTGAGGGAAGCAGGATAGAAATATTTTAAATAAATAAGGTTCTGTTTATTAGGGAAATATTCTATTGATAGGAAAGATAATAGAAATTCTATTGCCTAAGAAGCTGACTGCTTCTTAACCAGTTGCTTGGTCTGCTGTGAGGATATGCTGGATCACTTCTTTTGGCAGCAGCCAGATGAAGTAATTGCTAGCGCAAACCAACCCAGGCCCAAAAGCATTCCTAACTGAGCTTCAGTTGAGAGGTGGGAAGCTTTCCCTATAAATCTTCTTTGCCCTTTGAAAGGAAAAGAGACAAAAGACCTTCCTATTTGTTTTTATGGTTACTAACTGATGTAGCAAATCAGGGGTGCTTTGGCAGCTCTTAAAAAAAAACATTTCAAAGCTTTGCTGATACCTTTGCTTTTGTGTATGGGACCAAGGACACCAGGACAGCCGAAGAGCTGGCTTAACACAACTTTATTACATGCTGGTCAGAGGGAACATGAGGTAATGGCGGACGAACAGCTCAATATATACAGTGGCTATACATTTGAATGTGGCTCCTTGATAGCCTATTGGCTACAGGCTGCGTGACGTCATTGCAGGTCACGCCCTTCTTGTCCAGGTGAAGGTAGTGGCGGGAATCTTCCCACGCTGTTGTTCTAGGTGAGTCTTGGACCAATGAGCTTGGACGCTCGCTATTGCCATCTAGTGGTCACTAGCTCGCGTCCTATTAAGGTTACAGTGATGCAGCTGGAGGTTACAATGTTACACATAGAAAAGGTTACATTGGATACACATGGATAGGTACATTGTTTAAAGGCACAGGCTTTAGGACACAACACCCCTCCCCCCTAGGATGAGACGAAGTCTCTTAGCCAAGATGGTTTATTGCACTCGCGTTTGGGCCGCGATGTGGGTTGGCCCACCCGGGGGCCGCTCCCGCTTCCTTGTTCCCTGGACCCTTGTCCTGTAATGGGAGAGGGAGACTTGTTAGCGGCTTGCTGTGGTTTTGCAGCTTTAGGGGAAGGGTAGATTCCGTTGTGGTTGAACCGGGGGCACCAGGGGCTAACGTAAAACCCCTCTTCTCGCTTGGATGGGTGGGGGACCACTCCGAAAGACCCCCCCGGTTCTGAAAATCAAAATCAAACTCTGTTGGGGGATCCCGCGGGATATCTACGAGGACAAATTCCTTCTCCTCCCCCCTTGGTGGGGACTCTGGACCCCCCTCTCCTCCCCCTTGGGCTAAACGGGTGGGGGAGAACCCTAACGCTGAATTTGTATCCGTTTTTTCGGCGCCCTGATTTCCTGGGACCCGGCTCCGGAGCTGGTCCGCGTGCCGCCGCCAAAGTAGACCTGTGTTGGTCTCCACGCGGTACGAAACGGGACCGGTTTGTTCCACGACCACCCCCGGCACCCAGGCTGGCCCTCGCTGGCGTAGTTCCTGCAATGTACCGGGGCACCCACGCCGAAACTCTTGGTGGCTTCTAACCCTATGTTCCTCCCCTTGTCCTCAACTCTCGTGGGATCTAGTCTAGTGAGTATGGTGGTCAGCTTCCTGCGCATTAAAAGCTCCGCAGGGGAGTAGCCTGACGCTAGCGGGGTCACCCTGTACCCTAGCAGGAACTGACACACTTGCAGGTTGAGGTCCCCGGGGCCCATGCGCCGCAGCGCGTCCTTCGTGGTGCGTACGAGGCGCTCCACTTGGCCATTGGTGGCCGGATGGAAAGGGGCGGAGGTGATGTGCCGGATGGCGTTAATCTCTGTGAATGCCCTGAACTCAGCGGACGTGAAGCAACTAGCGTTATCACTAATTAGAGTGTCGGGTATGCCGAACGTGAAAAAAATTCTCCGCAAATGCTTAACTGTCGCGGCCGAGGAGGTGCTTGTGACTGGGATGACCTCCAACCACTTGGAGAAGGCGTCCACAACAAGGAGAAACAGGGTTCCTCAGAACGGGCCCGCGAAGTCTATGTGTATCCGGGACCACGGCCCCTTAGCCGCGTCCCACTCCCTGTGAGGAAGATGGGCCTCCTCTGGTCTGGAGCATTGGAAACTCTCACAAGTGCCGACCATGTGCTCGATGTCAGCGTCTAACTGGGGCCACCAAAAGTAGCTTCGGGCCAGCGCTTTGGAGCGCACGATTCTGGGGTGGCTGACGTGCAGCAGTTTAAGCACCCACGGTCGAAGGGATGTAGGGACCACCACCCGCTGCCCCCACAAGAGGCACCCCCTCTCTAGGGACAGTTCCAGCTTCTTCCTAAAAAATGGGGTGAATTCCTCCGCTGGGGAAGACGCCGGCCACCCTTTCTGTACCCAGGAGCAAACCGCCGCCAACGTCTTGTCCTTCCTTGTCGCTGTGGCGATGTCGGCGGGCACTATGGGGGGCGAATCTAAAACCTCTATCATGAGCACCTGGCGGTCACGCCCCTCTCTGCCCATCTGGCTCTGCGTTAGGGGAAGGGGGGACCTTGATAGGGCGTCCGCATGGCTGATCTCTTTCCCGGGCCGGTACACCAACGTGTGCTGGTAGGCGTTGAGAAAAATGGCCCACCTAAGCATTCTCGGGGACAGGATCTGTGGCGTGGGCTTATCTGTGGTAAAAATGCCTAGTAGGGGCTTTTGGTCAGTCACGATGGTGAAGGGGTGGCCATACAGGAAATCGTGAAATTTTTTGGTCCCCGCAACTATCGCCAGCGCCTCCCTGTCTGTCTGGGCGTAGTTTTTCTCCGCTTGGGACAGGGACCTGGAGTAAAACGCTATTGGGGCCTCCCTCCCGTTTTCCAACACGTGGCATAACACTGCCCCCACCCCCACTGGGGATGCATCACAGATCAGTACCACCGGCCGTTTGGGGTCGAAATGGGTCAGAATGGCGTCAGACGTCAGGAGTTGTTTCAGTTCCGTGAATGCCCTCTCCTGGTCATCGCCCCACTTCCATGCCGCATCTTTCTTGAGCAACTTGTGAAGCGGCTCAGCCACCGCAGCCTTCCGTGGAAGGAAGGAGTGGTAGAAATTTAAGAGCCCTAGGAACGACTGCCACTCGGGCTTGGATGTGGGGCGAGGAGCTTTCTTGATGGCGGCCACCTTGGATTTGGACGGTTTGATCCCCTTGGGTGTTACTCGGAACCCTAAGAACTCAACCTCCTTCGCGAAGAAGACGCATTTGTCTTTTCGCAACCTCAACCCCGCCTGTTCGAACGCCGCCAGAACCTTGTTTAGCCTTTCAGCCAACTCAACCTCACTCCCCCCCATTATCAATACGTCATCAAAATATGGTAAAACGCTGTCCAGCCCTTTGAGGAGGCGTTCCACGAGCGACTGGAAAATTCCAGGCGCCGAGTTCACGCCGAATTGGAGGCGCGTCACCTGGAACGCCCCCTTATGCATGATTATGGTCTGTGCAGCAGCTGCGGCAGGGGTTACCATGAGTTGCTGATAGGCCTGTGCCAGGTCGAGCTTAGCGAAACACTTTCCCCCATGTAACCTGGCTAGCAAATGGCTGACCACCGGCACCGGGTACGCATTAGGGCGGATTGCCTTATTAATGGTGCACTTATAATCGGCGCAAATGCGAACCTCCCCATTGGCCTTCAATGCTGTGACAATTGGAGTTTCCCACTCCGCGGAATCAACAGGAACAAGAATCCCCTGGCCCACTAATTTGTCCAATTCCGCCTCTATTTTGTCCTTGAGTGCAAAAGGCACCCTGCGCGGTTTGAGTCTGATTGGGCGGACCTCCGGGTCCAGGTCGAATGTTACTGGGGGTCCATTGAATTTCCCAAGTCCCTTCTTGAAGACTTCGGGGTGCGCGTCGCACACCTCCTGTATCGGGTCAGACCCAACGGCGTGCACCCCCCCAATGAACAGACCCAGGGGCTGAAACCATTGAGTCCCGAGGAGGCTGCAATTACCCCCCTTAAGAACGACTAGGGGGAGTTCCGCGGCGTGCCGCTTGTACTGAACCTGGAAATTCCCAACCCCCAACACCGGGATACTGTTCCCTTGCACGTCCCGAAGCGTGGACCTCAACGCTTTGAGCTTGGGCCGTACGCGGGGGGCAATTCTCAAAAACTCCCTCTGGGAAATGATTGAGTAAGAGGAGCCAGAGTCAATCTCCATCCTCACAGGGGCCCCTTGCACCAGTACCTCAACAAAGTAACGGGGGTGTCCCATGGACACGCTGAAAACCGGGGCGTCGTCGTCGCTGTCGTCGGAGATGCGGCCCACGCCGTCCTGCTTCCTCGTGGGCCGGGCGCCATCCTTTAGTCTCGTCGAGCGGTCTGGCCTCGCTGGGCGGTCAGGCGAGCTCCTCCGGTCCCTCGCTGGGCGGTCAGGCGAGCTCCTCCGGTCCTTGCGCCGTTGTCTGCAGACTTTGGCTATGTGCCCGCGTCGCCCGCAGTTGTGGCACTCGGCCTTTCTGAACGGGCACCTGGCACGATCGTGAGCCGCCCCGCAGCCGTCGCAACGCCGGCCCTCCTTCCGGACCCTCCGGACGTCCTCGTCGTCGCTGCTCTCGGCGGACGATTTCGAAATTCGCCGGGCTGCGTGCACCGAACTTTCTGCTTTGTCGGCCTTCGGCCGCCAGTCCTGGAGCTCTTGCACCCCGGCCTTCGTGACTTCCGCGGCCTGTGCCGCTTTCAGGACCTCCTGCAGCGTGGGGGGCGGCTCCTGATTCATTAGCATGCGCTGAATCTCGGCGTCCTTCAGGCCGCATAGCACGCAGTCCCTGAGGGTGACTTCCAAATTCTCCCATTTGCATGGGCCGGTAGCCAGACGCAGGGCCGCTACGAAAGCGGCGACCGACTCACCAGGCGCTTGGACTCGCCTCCAAAACGCGCTCCGAGCGGGAAACATCGCTACCGAGGGCCGGAAATGGTCTCGCAGCACCTTCAGGAGCTCCTTTGCCTTGAATTCATCTGCCTTTTTGGGTGCGATGAGGTCAATCAATACCCTCTTGCCGTCGTGCCCAAGCATTCTGGTGAGGATGGCTCTCTTCTTCGCCTCGTCCGTCACCTCGAACTCCACCAGTGCGCCTTGGAAGTCCATTTCGAAGAGTTCCCAATCTTGCGGTTTCTTGATGTCAAAACCGGCGTATGTCTTGGTCCCGTGGGCAGCCATTATCCCACCTTTGTCGCCAATTTTGTGTATGGGACCAAGGACACCAGGACAGCCGAAGAGCTGGCTTAACACAACTTTATTACATGCTGGTCAGAGGGAACATGAGGTAATGGCGGACGAACAGCTCAATATATACAGTGGCTATACATTTGAATGTGGCTCCTTGATAGCCTATTGGCTACAGGCTGCGTGACATCATTGCAGGTCACGCCCTTCTTGTCCAGGTGAAGGTAGTGGCGGGAATCTTCCTGCGCTGTTGTTCTAGGTGAGTCTTGGACCAATGAGCTTGGACGCTCGCTATTGCCATCTAGTGGTCACTAGCTCGCGTCCTATTAAGGTTACAGTGATGCAGCTGGAGGTTACAATGTTCCACATAGAAAAGGTTACATTGGATACACATGGATAGGTACATTGTTTAAAGGCACAGGCTTTAGGACACAACATTTGCAACAATTAAAAAGAAATCTAAAACGTTGCCCCTCCCCATGTCTGCCAAAGGAGAAATTGAAGGAAGCTTTCAAATAAGCAACTTCTCTAAAGGGACAGCCTTAATGGTTTTAGGAAATATTTCAGAGTCATCACCTCTCAATCTGTATTCCCAAGCAGTCATCATCATCATCATGAGAGAATGTATGTTCTGTAAGGCCATCACTGACACCAGAGTAGAAAATAGCAGTGAAGTGAGAAATAATGCACTTTCACTAGAGGACTGCCTCTTTCAAGTTTTATAGCAGGGGTGCCCAAACTACAGCCTGTGGATGCCAATTCATCCAGCCTATACCTCCTCGTTGCTCCTGGAAGCGGAAGCAATGAGGGCGGTGTGGGCCAGGTGAATTGGCATTGGGGCCAGATCTGGCCCATGGACCATAGTTTGAGCACCCCTGATTTAAGCAGATAAAATGGCAGCTTAAAATCTATCTCATCCTGTTGCAAAAAAGATTGCAAGGCATGTTTTACTTCCGCATCCAGTGGGAGGAAGCATGTGACCGGCCCACTGAACCACATCATCGGCCTGCTGAATCACATGCCTGGCCCACAGCCTGAAATGTTTGGGCACCCCTGATCCATAGTCTTGCAGTCTACCCCCTTCCTCCGGAGAGGCAGTCAAATTAAGTGGGTATGTAAGGCTCATTAGGATCAAAGACGTTGCCAGAACAATTGTCCTCTTTTTGTGTTATTTGCATCTGTGGCAGCTCAAGCCTTCTTGAGGTAGAAGAAACAAGCAGCAATGGCCTCTTCCACACTTTTAAAAAGCAACAGCAATTAAATTTATATATTGCCCCATTGTGCTTAGTGCATCCTCTGGGCTGTTCACAAGTTAATTAACATTTTGCCTCCAACTTGCTGGGTACTCATTTTACCATATAAATTATAAGTTAATTATTATATAAATTAAAGTTTATTATTATTATTATTATTATTATTATTATTATTATTATTATTATTATTATTATTATTATTATTATTATTATTATTATTATTATTATTATTATTATTATTATTATTATTATTATTATTATTATTATTATTATTATTATTATTACCACCAACTTTGGAAGGCTGAGTCAACCTTGAGACCTGGTCAAGATTGAACTCACAACCTTCTGGCTGCAGTACAGATATTTAATCACTGCACCACCCAGGCTTTTTAAACTCCTTGGCCCGGGTAGGGTACCCCCGGGCAATGCCGGGTCCTCTGCTAGTGGCTCTTAAAATATGCTAAACAATTCCACAAAGTCTTACTTACAGATCTCCCAAGAAAAGATTAGGCCACACTTCATCAACATGGTTACAGGAAGGCCTCCCAGTATTCAAGAGCTCTTCCAACTCTTTAACAGTGGGGGTCTCCACTGGGGATGTTTCAAGGCCTTTGGAAAGTGAGTTACCTTCTTCGGCCATTGTTGTCACCAAAGCTGCAACGCTCTCCCTCGAAACCTGAGAAAGTGAACCTGATTTGCTTATTTACTCTGCTACATAAACATGTCCAGTTGTCATTTTCAATCTGTTCCTGATGACATGTGCTAGACAGCAGCAAGGCATGGAGCCAGTTAAAAGAAAAATTGTGAAAGAAGTACAGGCTCCCTGCTTTGAAAGAAAGCCATCATTGAGTGAAACAAGCAGAAGAGCAATTGCACAGGAAAATTTCTGATAGACAAGATTATTTACTTCTTTGAGCAGAAACTCCTTTAAACGCTCAACTTTTGTTGCTGTTCAGTCGCACAGTTGATTCCGACCCTTTGTGACCCTATGGACCATTGTCCTCCAGGCACCTCTGTCCTCCACCATCCTCCTCAACCCGCCCAGGTCTGTGCCCATTGTATCCATAATACCATCTAGCCATCTCATCTTTGGCCGCCCTTCTTCTTTTGCCCTCCACTTTTCCCAATATCAAGGCTTTCTCAAGTGAATCCTCTCTTCTCATTTGATGTCCAAAGTACTTTAGCTTCATCTTTACTATTTGACCTTCTAAGTAGCAGTCAGGGTTGATTTCTTCTAAGATTGACTTGTTTGTTCTCCTCGCTGTCCAGGGGACCCTCAAAACTCTCCTCCAACACCACATTTCAAAGGCATCTATTCTTCTGCGCTCAGTCTTCCTAATGGTCCAGCTCTCACAGCCATACATCACCACCGGGAATACCATTGTTTTGACTATAACGAATTTTTGTTTTCAAGGTGATGTCTCTACTTTTAAGTATGTTCCCCAGATTTCTCATAGCTTGTCTCCCAAGAATCAGTCGCCTTTTTATTTCATGGCTGCAATCCCCATCTGCAATGATTTTAGATCCTAAGAAAGTAAAATCTGGTTGTGCTTCTACTTCTTCCCCATCTATTTTCCAGGGACTGATCGGGCCTGTTGCCATTATCTTGGTTTTCTTGATATTGAGTCTCAAGCCAGCTTTATGCTCTTAATACTGTCAGCATGTTATGGATTGCCATTCTACTTCTATGAATTTTCTCTCTGGATCCCTGGTTGTGAGGCTGAGCACAAACTTTCTCAAGAAGGATTGGAAGCACCAACTTGCGAAGAGTTCCTCACTGTTGAAAAACAGTCTATGCAATTGTTTACATTCTGCATTTTGGGAAAGGTTTCTGTGACCTCTGATGAAGTAAGAATGTAACTGGCAAGGATGAAGGTTTCTGCTGATATTGGGTTGCAAGAGTATTTACTTGTAACAGCTTGATGGTAGAAGGAGGAAGGAGACTAAGTATTTCTTTTGTTATTTACAAACATTTCAAATTCAATTTAACTAGTCTGGAAATTAAAATCTAATTATTTAGATTTAGATTTTCTGATTAATGGGAGGGCAGTCAAATGCTAGCTGACTGCATAGAAAGAACACTTGGGAAATGGTGGTATGAAGTGAGGACTGAAGGTCTGAATTATCCTCTTACTTATGACAGGCTAACTATATATTGCTGGAGTAGACTAGAAGAAGGGAGCCAGTGTCAATGTTATGTCAGGAAGTTGCCTTCTGAAAAAGCTATCAAGCCAACTAAGCGGGCTTTAAAATCAGCTCAAACATTAAGCAGCCAGTTGGAGGAACTTGGGGGTCAGAGAAAGATTGTGCCAGATCTACTTATGAATAAACTTGCTTAGGGTGTATGGCTAAGGAATGTGGCCTGCTATAAAAAGCCACTTACAAGTTTGTGTCCTTCTGGAACGGCTCAAAGGACTGGGGATCCAGGGCACTGTGTTGTCCTGGTTTTCCTCTTTTCTGGAGGGCCATACCCAGTCGGTGTGGTTAGAGAGTGAGAGGTCCAGCCCTAGGCTCCTCAAGTATGGGGTGCCTCAGGGCTCGGTGTTCTCTCCTCTCCTATTTAACATCTACATGAAGCCACTGGGTGAGATCATTCGTTCCCACAGGGTGCGGTACCATCAGTATGCGGATGACACCCAGTTGTACATCTCGGCCCGTGGGGACCCCAGTGATTCTGTTGAAATCCTGTCCGGATGCCTGGAGGCCATTGGGGTCTGGATGGGGGCCAATGGGCTTCGGCTGAATTCCAGCAAGACAGAGTGGCTGTGGATAAGGGGCCCCGTGTTATCCAGGGAGCTACCATCTTTGATACTGGATGGGGCTGTTTTGCCCCAGACAGACCTAGTGTGCAACTTGGGGGTCCTTCTGGACTCGCGGCTGCTGCTAGAAGAACAGGTAGTGGCTGTGGCCAGGAGGGCTTTTGCCCAACTTCGGGTGATTTGCCAGTTGCGCACGCTCCTGGACCGGGGCTCCTTGCTTATGGTCACCCACGCTCTGGTCACTTCCTGACTAGATTATTGTAATGCGCTCTACATGGGGCTGCCCTTGACGACCATTCGGAGGCTGCAGCTGGTCCAGAATGCGGCAGCCCGGGTGGTGATGGGGTGCGGACGATATGCCCGCGCCTCACCGCTACTTCGGGAGCTGTACTGGTTACCAGTTTGTCTCCGGGTGTAATTCAAGGTGCTGGTTTTGACCTTTAAAGCCCTATATGGCAGTGGGCCAGGATACCTTAGAGACCGCATCATCCCAAAAGTGTCTGCCCGTCCAACCAGAGCAGACCGGAGAGGCTCTCTAATAGTGCGATCAGCTAGGGGTGCACATCTATCCAGCACCCGAAGGAGGGCCTTCTCCGTGTCCGCACCAACCCTCTGGAACCTCCTGCCAACAGATCTAAGACTTCAAAGAGAATTGCTGCCCTTCAGGAAAGGATTGAAGACCTGGCTGGCAGGGCAGGTGTGGGGCCCTAATGGGAACACGGTCCCTGCCTGCTGGCTTATGTAAACAATTAAGAACCCTCTCTTCTTTTTCTTTTTTATAGTAGGTGAGATGGGTGGGTGGGATATGGGTCTTTTAAAGTGTTTTTATGTGTTTTTAGAACCTGTTGTAATGCCGCCCTGAGTCGGGTTCTACCTGAGTGGGCGGCATATATACAAATATGACTATTAAATTAAATTAAATTAAATTGTGTCAACTAGAGTTTCTTGAGTCTTATAAATTGTCATTGGCAGAAATCCAGCAGTAAGCCACAAGTCAAGAAGGCCCATTGAATCTATGTATCTTACAAACGAGTTGATCAACATAATCAGGAACATCTACTATTCAGAACCTGCGCCATCCAAAAGGTGACAGTGATGATAGCAAAGGGTTTGATACTCCCCTCCTAAGCATTTATCCAACGGAGGAACTCATGAATAAGTTATGGCTATATACATGGCCCTAAAGATTCTGATAATACAAAGACTGAACAGTGAGTGAATTGTGATGTCATTTGACATCACCCTCTTGCCAATTGGTTTATTGAGCAATTATCAAGCAACATGAGCTGCAAACACATTTATAGAGTAGCTTTCATTTCCCACCCGAAGTCTGTACTGAATTAGTCTTCATTGAAATAATTGAACTACCAAGGTAAAATTCAGGAGCATCTCAACTTTTGTACCAGCACAAAGAAAGGAAATTTCAAAATGAAGAAAGATTTCAGTAAGGTTTAAATATTATTTTCACCCTTAGATACAAAGTCTAACTGAAGGTTTTTCCTGTTGGATTGTAGCTGTCAAAAGCTAGATGACTTGCACACCAGTGTTTCTTTGCGTGCACTCCATATAGAACATCACAACTTGAATTCATCATATGAATTAACTTGTTAGCCATTATAAAGAGTTCTACTTCAGATGGTGAGTCAATGTACACTAACAATATGCTGTTATTGTGTTTTTAATTGTAGAAAAAATCTCGCTAAAATTCATCAGTGAATCAACACTTCTAATTGGCAAAAAATGCATCAATGATGCATTGATTGAAAGTGATTGTCACATAATCCAAGCACACACTGCTAAATTAATCCTAACCCTACCCACATCTGTGGTGTTGATCTCACATGTTGTGACTTCCACTTCGGAAAGCAGGATTTGAAAGGCAACTGTTATGAAGATGATAATGCAGTGAAGGCAGAAGTGAGGCAATACCTAAAAGCTACAGAACCTTGGTATTCCTAGTTGATGAAATGAAGAAATCAGTTTACAATGTACAGTACAGTACTTCAGAAAGGAGGGAGGTATATGAAAAAACAAGACACCACTTGAAAGAAGAAAAGCTGAAGTGTAGTTTATTTTTTTATTTAAAAAATGTCTCTTTTTTTAAATCGAATCGTGAGTCAATAGGCAGAAAAATCTCAGATTCACATTTTAATTTAATTGGCAAGAATGCAATGTGCTTTTAAAATGCTTTGGGTTTATTTTGCCAAATCTTGAAATAATAACAGTGATATTATTTGGACAAAACAGCCCTCTTTTAAATATTGTATATTTAAACTGCTGGATTGATTTATTCAGTTGCTTTACTGCACATATCTAGCATGTAGGTGGATTTTTATTATTTATAACAATGGCTGTTCAGTGTTTTGGACCAAGGAATTTAACTCAATTAGTGTTCAGAAACCAAAAAGATGACTACCCCCTGCCATTCTTTTTAACACGTTAGTGATCTTTGTTGAAGGACAACTCAGTTGATGGCTATCAGCCATGATAGCTACATGAAGCCTCCACATTCAGAGGAATTTTACCTCTGAAGACTAGCTGTGCTGAAAAGCAATTCCTAGGAGTAGGCTGTTCAGTGGTGGGATTCAGCAGGTTCACCCCAGTTCGCTAGAACCGGTAGCAGAAATTCTGTCTGGCCCTGCCCATCCAAGTTTTGAAATAAAGTAGTCCTAATTCGGGTGCAGGGTTTTTCCCCAGGCCACACCACCATACCACGCCCACAGAGTAGATAGTAAAAAAAATTTGAATCCCACCACTGAGGTTGTTACTTTCTTCTGTGCTTGTGGGCTTCCTCAAAACAACTGGCTGGCCCTTGTTGGAAACAGTGGCGAGGAAGAAAGGTGAGGCTTGTTCTCCTTTGTATACTGTGAGTGAAAGATAAATTCCTCCCAACACTGGGATCCTGTTTCCCTGCACGTCCCGGAGGTGTGACCTCATGGCCTGCAGTTTGGGCCGCTTGTCTGGGGGAATACGCATGAACTCTTTTTGGGACAGGATGGAATAAGATGACCCCGAGTCTATCTCCATCCTCACTGGGACCCCTTGCAACAGTACCTCTACGAAAAACCGCCGGTGCTCCAGGCCCACGTGGTTCACGCCTTCCTCATCGTAGCTGGCTGCGACCTTCCTGGTGCCGGTCGCCTTCCGCTGGTGCGTCTGGGGATGGCTGGAACTCCTCTTGTCCTCGACTCGCCCGCGCCTGCATACTCGGGCGATGTGCCCCTTTCGGCCGCAGTTGTGACACTCGGCCTTTCGAAACGGGCACCTCGTGCGGTCGTGGGACGCCCCACAACCGTCGCAACGGCGGTCCTGCCGTTCTCGGGACTGCCGCTTCTCACCACGCTTCTTGATCCTCTGGACGTCGTCGTCCTCGCTGGAGTAGGGGTCCGCTGTTGTGGACGACTCCTCAGACAACGTTGGTGTGCCGGCGGGCGGCTTGGGGGCCCGCCAGGCCGTCTTCGCTGGTGTCCGCCGGGCCGCCTGTACTGGTGACTTGGCCCGCTCGGACACGGCTCCTCAGGACTTGAACAGCCTCACCCCGCTCCTGGCCTCCTCGGCTGCTTGGGCCTCCCGCAGCACCTCGTTGAACGTGAGGCGTTGGTCGCGGGTCATCAGCCTCCTCTGCAGCTCCACATCCCTCAGACCACACAACATGCGGTCACGGAGGGCCTGGTCCAGGTCATCCCACTGGCAGTGGACCACTGCAAGCCTGAGGGCCGCCGCGTAGGCGGACACGGATTCGCCCGGACGCTGGTCTCGCCTGTGGAACGCGACCCGTGCTGGGAAGATCGAGACGGGTGGCTGGAAATGCTCGCCAAGTCTCTCCAGGATATGGTCGATGGGGACCTCGTCTACCTTCCGGGGGGCCACCAGGGTCATCAGGATCCGCAGCGTGGCCGGCCCCACTTGGGCCAGGAAGTGGGAGCGCATCTTCGCGTCGTCGTCGACGCCCGCGGCTTCCATCGCGTGCCGAAACTGGCACTCGTAGAGCTCCCATTGTTCGGGCTCGCTCACATCGAACTGGTACGCCTTGACCTTGGGATTCGCCATCGATCCCATCCTTGTCGCCAATTTTGTGTCTGTTCCAGGAGACATAGAAGGAGTCGCAGTATGGACTAACACAGGTTTATTGGTTGATGATCAGAACGAATATGTGGTAATGGCGGAGATATCTCACATTATATACAGTGGTACAACACATTTGAACTTGGCTGCATGGTAGCTCATTGGCCGCTACCGGCGTGACGTCATCCCGGTCACGCCCGTCTTCGGTGGTGGATCAGTAGTAGTTGTTCGCTGCGGGAAGTTCCCGCGGCTGCAGTTGATTTGAGGAATGATGACCATGTGAGTTGAACACTCGCAGCTGCCCTCTATAGGCAGCTTGCTTGCGTTCCTTTAACAGCTGGGTTACATTGTGATTGTGGCTGGGTTACATTCATACATTTCTTAAAGCAACATTGTACATTCATATGAAGCAGCATTGTACATACACAACATCCCTCCCCCCTAGGATGGGACGAAGTCCCTCAACCATTGTGGCTTGCCGCATGTGCGCCTGGGGCGAGCGGCCGCTTGGCTTAATACAGGGGAGCCTGGCTCTGCGGAGTCCTGTCCTGCAATGGAAAGGAGGGACTCGTTAGTGGCTCGGTGTGGGCTCTGTGGTAACCTTGCACTGGGGGAGGGGAATGGAATGAACAGTTGGGAAGTGAACTCCTGCCTACCACTTGAGGAGCTAGGGGTCCCCCCCAGCACGAATCTTGGGACCGACGAAGAGACCCTCGTGGTCTCGCCACCCCCCGTACCCTGCCTGGGAGTGCCGGGGACTGTGGTGGTTGGACTCCCCCCCCCCCGATGCCTGCCTTGGAGGTGTTGGCCTCCGGGGAGCTGGAGCTATGGTATATTCTAACACAAAAGGACTGGGGGGACTGGAGGTACCAGGGGCTGAACTGAAACCCCTCTTCTCGCTAGGACGGGTGGGGGACCACTCCGCTACACCCCCCTGTACCGTAACTCATAATCATCAAACTGATCCCTCTCTTTCAAAGTATCCTCCTCTGTGGCTGAGAACCGAGGATATGCATTTGTATCTCTGGTTTCCGCCGTGTCTCCCCCTAGAGTAATGCGGGTGGGGGAGGACCCTAACGCTGAATCCCCTTCACTAGTGATCCGCCTTCTGAGTTGGTCGGCGTGCCTCCTCCAGAGTAGACCCGAGCTAGTCTCAACCCTGTAGGACACTGGTCCCGTCTGCTCGATGACTGTCCCTGGGACCCACGCCGGCCCTGACGCCGCGTAGTTCCTGCAGTGAACCGGGTCCCCTGCCGAAAAACTTTTGGAGCTCCCTCCCCCTATATTTATGTTTCTCCCTTCATCCTCCACCCTGGACGGGTCCATCCAGTCAAAAAGTGTTGCCGGACGCCTCCTCATGAGGAGTTCGGCTGGGGAAAATCCTGAAGCTAAGGGGGTTGTCCTATAGCAGATGAGGAACTGGCACAAGTGCAGGTTCAACTCACCGGGACCCATGCGCCGCAGTGCGTCTTTCGTAGTGCGCACTTGGCGCTCTACCTGACCGTTTGTGGCGGGGTGAAACGGGGCAGCGGTGATGTGCCTGATGGCGTTCCGCTCTATAAACGTCTTGAACTCTGCAGACGTGAAGGTACTAGTGTTATCGCTAACGAGGACGTCTGGCAGGCCGAAACAGGCAAAAAGCTTGCGCAACTGCTTGATGGTTGCGGCGGAGGAGGTACTGTTCATAGGGATTACCTCCAACCACTTGGAATAGGAGTCGACTACCAAGAGAAACATGGACCCGCGAAAAGGGCCAGCGAAGTCGACATGGATCCGGGACCATGGCCCGCGGGCCGTATCCCATTCCCTATGGGGCAACCGGGACTCCTCGGGCCGAGAGCCCTGGCAGCTCTCGCACGTGCCCACTAAACGCTCTATGTCCCCGTCTATCTGGGGCCACCAAAAGAAACTCCTGGCCAGAGCCTTGGAGCGCACGATCCCGGGGTGACTGGTGTGCAATAGTCTCAGTACCTTGGCCCTCAGCTTCTCTGGGATGACTACTCGCTGGCCCCAGAGTAAGCAGCCTCTTTCCAGCGACAGCTCTACTCTGCGCCTGAAAAATGGTCTGAACTCCTCATCGGGCGGATTCGTGGGCCAGCCCTTCCTAACCCAGGAACTAACTTGGGCCAGCGTCTTGTCGGCCGCCGTGGCTTTGGCGAGGTCGGCCGGGACAATGGGGGGGTGAGTCGAGAGACTCGATCAGTAGGACTTGGTGATCCTGCTCTACCTCGCATGTGGGGTCCCCTACACTTGGGAGGGGAGATCGGGACAGTGCGTCCGCATGGGAGATCTCCTTCCCTGGGCGATAGACCAGCTCATACTGGTAGGCGTTGAGGAAAATGGCCCAACGCAGCATTCTGGGGGATAGTATTTGCGGTGTGGGTTTTCCGGTAGTGAAGATCCCCAAAAGTGGTTTGTGATCGGTCACTACCGTAAACTCGCGGCCGTATAAAAAGTCATGGAACTTTTTCGTTCCGGCGATGATGGCTAGGGCCTCCCTATCAGTTTGCACGTAATTGCGCTCGGCCTTTGAGAGGGACCTAGAGTAGTACGCTACCGGGGCTTCCCTCCCGCTTTCCAACACGTGGCACAGGACTGCCCCCACCCCCACTGGGGACGCATCACAGACTAAAACCACTGGTTTTTTCGGGTCGAAATGGGTCAGGACAGCGTCCGAAGACAGGAGTGACTTAAGCTCCTTGAATGCTCTCTCCTGCCTGTCCCCCCACCGCCAAGCCGCGTCCTTTTTGAGCAGGGCGTGCAGTGGCTCCGCGACCGATGCCTTCCGAGGCAGGAAGGTATGATGAAAATTTAGGAGCCCTAGAAATGACTGTAGCTCCGGTTTTGCGGTGGGGCGAGGGGCGTTCTTCACGGCTGCAACCTTTGACTCAGAGGGTTTGATCCCGTCCGGGGTTACCTTAAAGCCTAGAAACTCAACCTCCCTCGCAAAGAATACGCATTTGTCCCTCCTCAGTCGAAGGCCTGCCCTCTCGAACACTGAAAGGACCCCATCTAGCCTCTTTGCCAACTCTAATTCGCTCCCCGCCGTTATCAACACGTCGTCGAAGTATGGGAGCACGCCTGGAAGCCCCTTTAAAAGGCGTTCCACGAGGGATTGGAAAATTCCGGGGGCCGAATTCACGCCAAACTGAAGGCGCGTTACCTTAAACGCCCCCTTGTGCGTCACTATTGTTTACGCGGCGGCAGCAGCCGGGGTTACAGAGAGCTGCTGATACGCCTGAGCCAGATCTAACTTGGCGAAACACTTCCCCCCATGTAACGTGGCCAGCAAATGGCTGACCACGGGCACTGGATATGCGTTTGGCCAAATGGCCTTGTTAATGGTACATTTATAGTCTGCACAAATCCTGACTTCCCCGTTCGACTTAAGGGCTGTAACAATCGGCGTTTCCCACTCCGCCGAGTCAACTGGAACCAAAATCCCCTGCCCCACCAATTTGTCCAGTTCCGCCTCAATCTTGTCCTTTAGGGCGAAAGGCACCCTCCTTGGTTTGAGGCGGATGGGCCGGATTTCTGAGTCCAGCTCGAAGGAAACCGGGGGCCCCTTGTATTTCCCGAGCCCCTTCTTGAAAACGTCCGGGTGAGCGTTGCACACATCCCGCATTGGGTCAGTCTCGATGGCATTAATGCCGGACAGTTCGATTCCCAGGGGAGCAAACCACTGCGTTCCCAAAAGGCAGCACCTCCCCCCTTTGAGGACCACCAAAGGCAGTTTCTCAGAGTAGCCCTTGAACTTCACCTTGAAATTCCCCACCCCCAACACTGGGATCCCATTTCCCTGCACGTCCCGGAGGTGTGACCTCATGGCCCGCAGTTTGGGCCGCTTGTCTGGGGGAATACGCATGAACTCTTTTTGGGACAGGATGGAATAAGATGACCCCGAGTCTATCTCCATCCTCACTGGGACCCCTTGCAACAGTACCTCTACGAAAAACCGCCGGTGCTCCAGGTCCACGCGGTTCACGCCTTCCTCATCGTAGCTGGCTGCGACCTTCCTGGTGCCGGTCGCCTTCCGCTGGTGCGTCTGGGGATGGCTGGAACTCCTCTTGTCCTCGACTCGCCCGCGCCTGCATACTTGGGCGATGTGCCCCTTTCGGCCGCAGTTGTGACACTCGGCCTTTCGAAACGGGCACCTCGTGCGGTCGTGGGACGCCCCACAACCGTCGCAACGGCGGTCCTGCCGTTCTCGGGACTGCCGCTTCTCACCACGCTTCTTGATCCTCTGGACGTCGTCGTCCTCGCTGGAGTAGGGGTCCGCTGTTGTGGATGACTCCTCGGACGACGTTGGTGTGCCGGCGGGTGGCTTGGCGGCCCGCCAGGCCGTCTTCGCTGGTGTCCGCCGGGCCGCCTGTACTGGTGACTTGGCCCGCTCGAACGCAGCTCCTCGGGACTTGAACAGCCTCACCCCGCTCCTGGCCTCCTCAGCTGCTTGGGCCTCCCGCAGCACCTCGTTGAACGTGAGGCGTTGGTCGCGGGTCATCAGCCTCCTCTGCAGCTCCTCGTCCCTCAGACCACACAACATGCGGTCACGGAGGGCCTGGTCCAGGTCATCCCACTGGCAGTGGACCGCTGCAAGCCTGAGGGCCGCCGCGTAGGCGGACACGGATTCGCCCGGACGCTGGTCTCGCCTGTGGAACGCGACCCGTGCTGGGAAGATTGAGACGGGCGGCTGGAAATGCTCGCCCAGTCTCTCCAGGATACGGTCAATGGGGACCTCGTCTACCTTCCGGGGGGCCACCAGGGTCATCAGGATCCGCAGCATGGCCGGCCCCACTTGGGCCAGGAAGTGGGAGCGCATCTTCGCGGCGGCGTCAACGCCCGCGGCTTCCATCGTGTGCCGAAACTGGCACTCGTAGAGCTCCCATTGTTCGGGCTCGCTCACATCGAACTGGTACGCCTTGACCTTGGGATTCGCCATCAATCCCATCCTCGTCGCCAATTTTGTGTCTGTTCCAGGAGACATAGAAGGAGTCGCAGTATGGACTAACACAGATTTATTGGTTGATGATCAGAACGAACATGTGGTAATGGCGGAGATATCTCACATTATATACAGTGGTACAACACATTTGAACTTGGCTGCATGGTAGCTCATTGGCCGCTACCGGCGTGACGTCATCCCGGTCACGCCCGTCTTCGGTGGTGGATCAGTAGTAGTTGTTCGCTGCGGGAAGTTCCCGCGGCTGCAGTTGATTTGAGGAATGATGACCATGTGAGTTGAACACTCGCAGCTGCCCTCTATAGGCAGCTTGCTCGCGTTCCTTTAACAGCTGGGTTACATTGTGATTGTGGCTGGGTTACATTCATACATTTCTTAAAGCAACATTGTACATTCATATGAAGCAGCATTGTACATACACAACACTAGTACAGTGATGGCGAACCTATGGCACACGTCCCAGAGATGGCACTAGGAGCCCTCTCTGTGGGCACCTGTGCAGCCATCCTAGCACAAAGTTTGCCCTGCCCCTCTGCCCAATAGGAGAACTTCCTCCCTCCTCCAGCACTGAGTTTGCCCCGCCCCTCTGCCCAGCAGCCCAATAGAACTTCCTCCTTCCTCCAGCACTGAGTTTGCCCCACCCCTCTCCCCAGCAGCCCAATGGGAGTACTTCCTCCCTCCCCTGTTGCTGTGTTGACACTTTGCGAGAAATAAGTGGGTTTTGGGTTGCAGTTTGGGCACTCAGTCTCTAAAAGGTTCGCCATCACTAGGCTAGTACATGTATAAGATACGTAAGTACCTGTCTAGTTTGGCTCATTTGTTATTATGTTCTTTTCTGTCTTTCTCAGTGTGTAAAGTTGTAAATAAACAATATTTTCCTTCCTACACCTCCTGTACTCTTTACTCCCACATAAGCTGTTCTGGCAGAGAATGAATACATTTTATTTCTTTAGTTTCTTCTAAAAGAATCCAAGTGCATTTAAAAGAACATTGTGAATTTCACTGGGTAGAATGTAATGTATCCAAACCAACCTTGATCAGGGACACCATAGCACAACTTTTACACTATCCTCCTGCAATATGAAAGATACATTTCACTTCCTTTACTGGTCATTTAGAAAACACTTGTTTTTATAAAGAGCAATAATCTGGTTAGAGTTTAAATGGCTGCAATTAAACCTGGGCCTGCTCTACTACAGTCTGCCACAGAAAATTCAGTTGCTAGTAAACACTTATTTTTTTCCAGCCAAATCAGTGCATCAAAACATTCCATGGCATACTAACAAATGCATGCAGAATCTATTCACAAAGACCATTCATTCTATTATAGCTCTCATGGAAATTTTATCTCCTAATTTTGAATCATAAGAACCATCTAGCACCATGACTTAGACATACTTTGCCCCTTTGGCAACATAGGACAACTCAAATTGTTGTGATCTATTACAGAAGTGAGAAACCATGGATCTTCTATTCATTTGTATATAACTATTATAGTTCTTTAACATTATTCACACAGTGTAGACTGGATGGAAGTTACAGACAAAACATCTGGAGGGACTTTAATAAGTCCTTCAGTGAAAAAGGTTCACAGCTTCAACAACTCATAGGAAAAATATAGGTGAAAGAAAAAACAAAATCAATGTTAATCAGTGATAATTGAGAATGCAATCTAAGACTATTGCAGTAAAACCTCGCATAAAGAACACCTCGCTTAGAGACTAACTCGCTTAAAGAGCAGAATTTTCCCTGAATGGCCACGTTGCTTAACAACTAAAACCAACCAAAAACTCACTTAACAACTAAATCGGGGTTCACAATTCCTCCCCCCCCCCACTAAAAGTCACACTTGGTCACTTACAATGGTGTTTCACTTAAAGAGCAAACTCGCTTAAAGAGCAATCCCATGGAATGCATATGCTCTTTAAGCGAGGTACCAATGTAATACTTAACAGATAGTGAAGGAATCTTAATATGCTGAGGCATTTTTGAGTAATACCTGCAATTTCACTATTAAATTATTTATAAATGTTCTTACACTGAATCCAGTTGCATATTCATTTCCCAGAGAAGTGCATAATTGCAAAAATGCACTCACAGAGAACTGATATCAATTATTATTATTATTATTATTATTATTATTATTATTATTATTATTATTATTATTATTATTAGTAGTAGTAGTAGTAGTAGTAGTAGTAGTAGTAGTAGTAGTAGTAGTAGTTTATTTGTACCCCGCCTTACTCACACCAGTGCGACACAAGGCGGCAAAACAATGTATACATACATAGCAAGATTACAATATAACAATGTCAATCTTTACCTATAAGAAAGGACGTTAACCGTTGGAATGTAACAAAGGCTTCCGCACCCGTCCCTCCTATCCCATACCAAACCGCCCGCACTTACCTTAACACCGATCGACCATCGCCACAAGGGTCCGGTCGTCGAGAGTAGGGCAACCACCCCACTAACGCGGCCAACAAAAATACCCACAAGCTCCAGCATCCTCTGTGACGTGCCACCCCTCAGCCAATGAGGCTGAAGAGCGCGAGCATGGAGGAGGAGGAGCAGCCGGCGTGCGCAGTCAAAAAAAAACTGCCAACGCGCCGACAACTTCCCTCTGGGAGACAGACACTTCATCTCCCCAAGGGAAGCTAAGGGGCGGGGGAGCGGAATGGGCCAGGCCATGGGAAGGAAACCACCCCCTAACTGCTGCCCAAAGCACTGCTGGGGTTCCCATGACCAGGCCAGTGAGGCCAGGCCGCGGGAAGGAAAAGACCCACCGCCACCCGAAGCACCGCTGGGGTTCCCGTGACTAGGCCAGTGAGGCCAGGCCATGGGAAGGAAACCACCCCTTACTGCTGCCCAAAGCACTGCTGGGGTTCCCATGACCAGGCCAGTGAGGCCAGGCCGCGGGAAGGAAAAGACCCGCCGCCACCCGAAGCACCGCTGGGGTTCCCGTGACTAGACCAGCGAGGCCAGGCCGCAGGAAGGAAAAGCCCCCTCCACTGCCACCTGAAGCGTCGGCCGGGTTCCCACGGCCCGGCCTCGGTGGCCAGGCCACGGGAAGGAAAAGCTCCCCCGCTGTATGCAAAAGATAAGTTGGATGGGAGAGAGGGACTGAGGGGGGAAGGGCCCAGGAACCATGCCACCCCCAGTCCCCCCTTGCCCCCCCAGTCCCTGTCCCTCACCCCACTTACCTGATGTTGGCTGGCCCTTCCATTGCCTGGCCTCCCAGCAATGCCTTCCCTTCTGCTCCTGGGAGTCCTCGCTGAGGCTGTGCGGGAGAGAGAGGGAAAGCCCCTCCCCCCTCCCAGCTTCAGCAAGTGTGTGTGTGTGTGTGTCATCAAGGCTTCGGGAGGGGAGGACGGGGAGTCCCTCCTCTCCCCACGGAGCTACAGTGTGTGTGTGTGTGTGTGTGTGATTGTGTTGTGGGTGTGATTTTGTTGTGTGGGTGTGTAATGAGTGTGTGTGTGGTGTGTGTGAGTGTTTGTGTGGTGTGTGTAGTTGTGTTGTGTATGTTTGTGTATTGAATGTGTTTGGTTGTGTTGTGTGCAGTGGGTGCATTGTGTGTGTGCATGGTTTTATGTGTGTGTACATTGTGTGTGAGTGGGGGTGTGTGATTGTGCTCTGTGTGTGGTTGTGCATGTGTGGCATGTGTATGTGTGTGTGTGTGTGTGTGTGTGTGTGTGTGTGTGTGTGTGTGTGTGTGTGCGCGCGCATTGTGTACCTATCAAAATCACCCCCAAATGAAAAAACACAAATAAAAACTGCCCAGCTTGCCGGGCACAAAAATGCTAGTACAATATAAATTCAAACAGTAAACCCAATTACAGATTAATACAGGAAAACAATAATAAGCAATAAGCAATGAAAAGCCACGGAATAACCCTCTCCCTGTGCCGGTGTTGCTAGCTGCAGAGAGAGGCGGGAGACCTCAGTGGCTGTGGCGGTGGTGGCAGGATCAACGTCCTTTTGAGGCCTCTGGGCAAGGAGAGCTCGGAGGGGCGGGGCGGCGACACACCTGTCTCACATCCCCGGGCTGGTGTTGCTGGTTCCGGGGAGAGGCGGGAGTCCTTGGTGGCTGCGGTGGCAGCGGCAGGGTCAGCATCCTTTTGAGCCCTCCAGGCAGGGAGAGCTTGGAGGGGCGTGACAACGACACACCTGCCTCTCATCCCTGGGCCGGTGTCCAATTGAAGACCAGAACCATTCATAGCAGATGTTAATATTTTTTTTGTATATTCTGAACATTTTAAAAAAAGAATTAAAAACACACAGAAATATCTATAGAAGAAATATCTTGAATATTTCTTATCCTAATGAAACATTGCAATGCATGCCTTATATGTACATATTATATTATATATTGAATTAATTTATCCCTCAAGAGACCCCAAAGAATACAATACTGCCACCTGTACTGTAACTGCAGAGTTATATATTTGCCTACTGCTGGGCCTTGTATATGAGACCCTTTAATTCACAGCACAATACATACACACAACTTGTGATACAGTTGTGAGACAGGAATTTCATAAACAAATTTTGGCAGTAGACAGGAACATGTAGAGGTGGTCTCAAAGTTAACAGAGCTGATATTAATGTCACATGTAAGGTGTACAAATCCGCAGTGCACTTGGAATTATTGTTTCTCCTATATTTACTGCCGCAGACTGTATTTCATAACTGTTGAAACAATTTAGTACAATTTAAAGGTTTATTTTTTTTACCACTTCATGCCTGTTTTTAAAAGTTAAAGCTCTAGGCGACTTAGGCTGGAAAAGAGATACTGAAGAGGCAATATGGTAGCTATATAAATTCAAATAACAATAAAGAAAACAACAGCCTAATACAGTGATGGCGAACCTTTTAGAGACCGAGTGCCCAAATTGCAAACCAAAACCCACTTATTGCAAAGTGCCAACATAGCAAGAGGGAAGGAAGGAAACACTCCCACTGGGCTGCTGGGCATTGGGCTGATGAGCAGAGAGGTGGGGTGAACTCTGTGCTGGGGGAGGGAGGAAGCACTCCCATTGGGCTGCTGGACAGAGGGGCGGGGGAAACTATGTGCTGGGGTGACTGCATGGGTGCCCTGCCCAGTGCCCACAGAAAGGGCTCCGAGTGCCACCTCTGGCTCGCATGTCATAGGTTCGCCATCACCGGCCTAATAAGTGCTGGGCTCTCTGCTCAGTATTTTAAAGTGACTTCTGGGTGTCCACCTCTCAGGGATGTCACAGCAGTGTATTTCCTGCATCTGGACTAGATGACTTTTCTGAGTTTCTCTACTTGGAAGTAAATTCTGTGCAATACTATACTGGATTTTAAGTACAGTTTCAGGCACCAGGAACAAGTGTACTGGTATTAAAGTTTGAGCAACTTGCCACAGCTAATTGGTGAGTTGGACAGCATGTTAGTCCCATGTTTAATTATGCATCTGATGGCACAACCAAGATGCTCCCCATTATGTCTTGAATTTGCCATTGTACGTTTTGCAAACATCAACAGGATGTAGCTATGTTTACACCAACAGCAAAACATCCCACCTCTAAATGTTTAGGGGGAAACCTACTTGATTCACAAATTTATGAATTTAGATATTCATTTCTTAGATTTGAGTTGACTAAAATGTAAGCCATTTAAAATGAATAAAGTAGAAGCAACCGGGAGCTGTAAGGGTCCCCACTTTCCAGATTTTGAACTTTCCACCAGAAAGGCATTTAGTTTACAATTCAAAGGGGAGATTCTGCCACGATTGCACTTAAAATAAATAAATTATGATGATCACCCCCCTTTCCTCCACTTGGCACAAGGCACGCTTTCTTGAGATGAGTCCGACCCATCCGATGTTTGTAAGGATGTGAACTTGAGAAAAAAGCCATTTTGAGAGAAAGCCATTTTATAAAAAATGTATGAAATAAAAGCAGCTCCCCTGCTTCCAGCCAGTTTGAATCCCGGTTCAGCCAGAGATCTGGAAATCTCTTGAAAGTCTTGACAAATCTTGAGGATACCCTCCCTTACTGGGGTCATGTCGTGAGCAAACTGCAAAAGTAGTCATTCTTATATTAGAACAGGATATTGCTGTTGCAGGGTTTACTGCAATGCAAGTAAACCCTGGGTCAGCAGAAGATATTGCGACTCGGTCAGTAACCAGATAAGATTTGCAACTTATATTGCAATAATCAGCATAGTATATTTTGGAGTAGAAGTCTAGACAATATGTAAAGTTCTCTTCTTGAGCATCATGTAATGTGACGTGAATTTTGACACTTTTCCTTTGCCTATAAAGGACGACTATATGGTACTTTCCATGGGAGTTCCCTTTTGTTTTCCAAGGACACCCAGAGCGCGGCATTTTTGAATAAACAGATTACTTTCCTTCTTCCAGCAATTTTAGCTGGAATATCTTTTTTAAAAAAAACACAAAACCTGCTAAGGGCTGGTCGCTGTTTTATATAGTTTTATTAAGGGACAAGGAAACGAAACCAAAGCCCACGGAAAGGAGACCACCTGCAGCCTCTCGCCGGGGGATTCAAAACCGGTGACTCCTGCGTTGGCTTGGCAGGGAAAGGAGTGGTGCAATGGTTAAAACTGCTGTTACCGTCCGCAACCAAAAGATTATGAGTTCGATCCCTGGTCAGAGCGCAAGGTTGACTCATCCTTCCGAGGTCGATAAAATGAGCAGTAACGGTTTGTTGTTGTTCAGTCGCACAGTCGGCTCCGACTCTTTGCGACCCCATGGACCATTGCTCTCCAGGCACCCATCCTCCTCCATCCTCATCAGTCCACACAGCCCCGTGCCCATTGTGTCTATAATACCATCCAGCCATCTCATCTTCGGCCGTCCTTCTTTTGCCCTCCACCTTCCCCAGCATCAAGGCCTTCTCAAGTGAATCTCCTCTTCTCATTTGATGTTCAAAATATTTTAGCTTCATCTGTTATTTCTCCTTCTAAGGATCACTCAGGGCGAATCTCTTCTAATATTGACCTATTTGTTCTTTTCGCCATCCAGGGGACTCTCAAAACTCTCCTCCAGCACCACATCTCAAAGGCATCAATTTTTCTTCGCCCAGCCTTTCTAATGGTCCAGCTCTCACACCCAAACATTACCACCAGGAATACCATTGCTTTGATTATGCGGACCTGTTTGCAGCGAGATAGATGTCTCTACTTTTGACTATGTTCCCCAGGTTTCTCATCGCTTGTCTCCCAAGAATCAGTCGCCTTTTTATTTCATGGCTGCAGTCTTCATCTGCAGTGATCTTGGATCCTAAGGAAATAAAATCTGTCACTGCTTCTACTTCTTCCCCACCTATTTTCCAGGGACTGACATGGTCTGTTGCCACGTATGGTGCATGTATGTATGGTGCAGTATGGTGTGTTTGGGGGTGCAAAATGCTAATTAACTTGTGAACCGCCCAGACAGTGCCCTAAGCGCTACGGAGCGGTATAGAAGTGTGAATGTTTGGCTTTGCCACTGAGTTCAGGAAATCTCGTCCCGGACGGACGGCCCTTCCACGACAGCCCGTGTCTTTCCTCTCGGGAAATGGCGGAGGCGGGCACTCGAAAGCAACGGGCCCTCCCCAGCGCCCGCTACTTCGCCCCTTCTCCCGCCTCCTCCGCGAGGAGGCGTCTCCTCCTGTACTTAAAATGGCCGCCCGCTTTGCGCTCCGTTTGCCCCGCGTCGAGGAAGTGGTGGCCGCTTGAGCAACGCCTCTTCCGTCACGTAGAAGGGGTTGGGCGCTTGCTTGCTTGCTTGCCTGCTTGGCACAGGACAGGTCATACTCTGCCGGGTCGGTGGCAGCCAAGCAGGCGGAGCGGCTCCGAGGCGTAGGATGGGGAAGGCACGGCGGCACGGGAGACGAAGCGCTTGGGCTCGGGTGCCCTGTGGCAACACGTAGCGGCCCGAGCTCCCTTGCCCAGCCAGGTGAGGATGCATGTGTGTGTGTGTGTGTGTGTGCTTGATGTGGGGAAATTGGGAAGAAGAGAAGAGGGATGATCCCGGAGCGGTTTGGACACAAAAGGGTGGGTAGAGCCCGGTTTGGTCCCCGGGAGTGGGAGGACTCCGCAGCTCATCCTAAGGGCTGCGTGCTCAAGGAAAGAAGAGCTTCCATGTTCAGGAGCAGTCTGCCTTGGGCATATAAGCAAAGAGAAGCCGTGTGCTCCATCCATAAAATCAAATCACTGCAGGAGGAAGGCGATACCTTTTCTAGGATCACTTTAAAAATAATAATAATCAGGCATTGCCAGCTTTTGTGATTCAAGATCACTTCTTCAGGCAGGGCAAGGAAGACTACAAAGAAAAGTTCCAGAAATTCATGGCATGATGTTTCAGCCAGGCTCTGTGATGGGAAAACAACAGAGTGGATCCAGTGCTTCTCAACCTTTGGTTTTTGGACTTCAATCCCCAGAAGCCTAAGTCAATTCCCCAAAACACTGATCAGCCTAAGTACTGGCTTAGGCTTCAGGGAATTGGAGTCCAAAAACCAAAGGTTGAGAAGCACTGGTTTAAGTGGTCCTAGAAAACGGTGTCACCTGCCAGCCTCCTGCATTTGTTTGTTTGGGTATACATGTATAAGCGACTGGTTTTGGAAGGCGGTGTAGGCGAGGTGTCGGCATTCATCCAGCACCTCCCAGGGCATCTAGCTGGTTGTTCCTGGAAACAGGATGTTGGGCGAGACAGTTGCCTTGGCACAGTAGAGGTGACTTGGAGAAATAGGTAGAGAATCCATCTTTAAATATCAATCATGGTAGGGGAATGGAACCTCCATGTGCAGAGAGGGTATACTTGTAACTGACAGTTGCTGGGTGCTAATGGGTTGTGACTTTTGCAGTGATGCTCTGTTGGTGGGTTTCTCAAGGGCTCTGTCTCCATTGTTAGGAGACTGCTAGATTGAGTAGATTCTGAACAATTGAGGTCTTGTTCTGGGTTAGTGGAAATAAACACTATGATATGGTAGTACAGTATGGCTTTCCCCCCTCTTGCAAAGTTCCTCTTACTTTATACTTAACTCAGATTCTTTCCCCTTCTGTTCCACCTTAGCATGGCTGGAAGAAGTCCTTGGCTGATTCACTTTTAAAAACATTGCAAATAAAGTTCTAAGAAAGTTTGTGTTCTTGTGGAAAGGCAATCTTTTCTGGACCTCGGCTTCAAGGAGGCAAGTTCCTCTGTGAGTAAATAGGTGAATATCTTATGAATGATTTTCTGTTTTGGGGCACAGAACCCATAGCCTTCTATGAATTGGTGAGCAAGTGCTTTTGTCATCCACTGCCGTTGAACACCAGTATGGCTGGTGTTGATGGAAAGTGATATCTGGCAACCTCTGGAAGGCTGCTGGTTCCTCAACCCTTTTCTCTCTCCCAAGAACAGGAGGTACTTGTTAACCTCATTATTCCCACACTAGGTATCAGTGTCTGAGATGTTCTGTCATCCCACATAATCTGCTCTGCTATACATCCTTAAAGACACTTGTCTGCTTTTATATTGAACTGAAGTGTCATGGATGGTCATCTGAAGTAAGATGGGAAAGGACCAAATTGTTTATTATGTTAAACATGTGGCTCAGCCTTGCGTAAATCTATTCACAGCTAGAGAGGAGAACATGCTAAGAATTGGAACTATACAAAATGGGGAAGGGGTTAATTTCAAACTCCATACTAGGCCTGTGATGACCTCTCCATGCTATTCAGTACAGGAAGGAAACCATCATTGGTGCCAATGGTCAACATTTATTTTGGAAGTACCACCTTTAAAAGTCATTTTATACTACATTGTTAGATGAGTGGCTTTGTTATCTGAGTTTAGACACCTACATAGATTTCAGTGTTGTCATACAGAAGACACTTGAATACATATTTGTTTTTAAAAGAGCTTGTAAAAGAATTGTTCCTTTAATTAAGAAGCAGCAATGAATCTAAATATACTGTATCACTGAACTTTGTAACATTGTACTATTGTACACATGTTGCAGTTCTGCGTGCACAGTTACAGAGATTAGCCTTGTTGAACTTGGTTTGACTTAAGTATGAGTCAGTATGGATAATTGCATGCAAACGTCATAGTAAATTTGCTGTGCTGAGCCTATATTTATTTGTCTTTTTAATTAAGATGTTAGTAGAACATTGGATAAATACAGAAATCAGAAAGGGGCTGAAAGATACAGTGCTAATGATTTTAAACTTTGGATCTGATATGAGACACCTCCACTGTCAGTTTGTACAGATATATTATACTGTACAGTATTTTGAAAAAAAAAATCTTTTGTTGCAGAAAATGAAATAATCTGAGTGAAGCATAAAATAAGAGGAACTTTGCAGTACAAAAGCTATACTACCATATCAGAGAAGCAATATGTTTAGTGGATTCCTAGTTAGGACCAAATACCTGAAGATGTCCAGCATGCTACATTTTCTAAAGTATTTTTTAATCAGTTCTATTGTAGCAAGTACAATAGCACTGCTGTCATCACTACATGGTACAGTACAGGTACTGTACTTCTGTTTTGGAACTAAGACTTTTCCAGCAACATGATTACCTCTAGCGATATATTAAATGACATTTTCACTTATTCCAAAAAATAAAAATAATGCATGCTTTTCTTCTCATTTCCTTCAAACTTGCAGGGTTTGTGGATGGGAGAAAGCTTCCCCCCTCTTAATCCCTACCGTGCTTTTACACCCCTATCAAGGAAATTTCTATAGAGGTCAAATTGAAGAATGGACCCATGTGCTTTTACAGGTGGCCTGTCACTGTGTGCTGCAACATTCATTCTTGTTTTGTATGTTTAATAGTGAAGGCTTGGTAGTGGTAAATACCTATGAGGGAACTTGTATAGTATCCCAGGCTTGTGTACTTTAATGTTCTAGGAACAGTTTGGAATTACTACAGAAGTAAACACACATTTCCCCCTAGAACAGTTACTTTGTATTTTCCAAATTAATGACTGAAACTTTGGAACACTGTTTTCCAATTATGATGGCTTCCAAGCTATAACTCTCCCAAAGTTATATTTTGCATTTATGCTGACCTTTTAAACATTTTAAGCTGCTGTTCTTTATGTTGGTTGATTTAAAGTTTGTTCCTTTTAATCAAACTCCCCACCACCACCACCCATCCACACCCCGTGCTTAACCAATGGCAGGGGAAATCTATGTCGGCTTGTTTGCGATAAACCTAAAACCTGGGATAGGTTGTTCTCTTTCTTTTCCTTGTTGCGTGTGAGATGGAGGAAGGTTGCACAACCTCAAAAAATTATCTTGAGGAACTAGAGGGGTTGGGGCTAATCATATACATCACCTTGAGCTCATGGCATGAAAAGCAAGGTACAGTGGAACCTCATACAACAATTGCCCCGTAGCAACGAAATCGCATAACAATTAGGTTTTGGGGAAAATTGTGTCCTGCATAACAATCGTACAACAATTTTTCAGTGGGAAAAACCACTTAGCAAAAAACAAAAGTATGATGCATCCCATAGGGAAAATATAGCAATTGTTTCGTACAACTGCAAGCCCCATGGAATGGATTAAAATCGTATGAGGTACCACAGGAGATGGACATTAAAACCCCTCATGCGGTACTTAGAGCAGCTTCAGGGCACTTTACAGCACAGAATAGGAACCATTGGATCTCCCGTCTTGTTAAAGTTTGTCCATCCCTCTATTAAATGATAGATGAGTTCCTAATTGAATAGCCTTTGATTTCTGCTGACTCAACACTGCAAACATTTTCAGATTGTCAGATGGACAGTATATTTGGAGGCTAAGGAATTGGTCTTTCCAATTTTAAATTTATCAGTGAATTGCATAAAAGCATCGACTAGTACTGTGATGGCTACCCTTCAATTCCCAGAAGCCCTGATCAGCAGCTGACTTGGACCTCTGGGAATTGAAGTCCAAGAACACCTGGAGTGCTAAGGTTAGCCATCATTGGACTAGCAAACACATATACTGTATTGGCGAAAAATATCTTCAAGTATCAGATTTTCTAACTCAATATTAATATTAATTATTTAGATTAGATTAGATTGCTTTGGCCTTCTGGTTCTAGTCAGATTTTCAGCATGGGAGTAGAGATGAATCCAATCAGCAGTGAGGAATGCTGGGTATTGTATACCAAAGTAGCTGAAGAGCACCTCTTTGGAAAACCACTTACGTATTGGCTTACCCATTAGTAGTCTATTTCTTATAATTTGCTGTTTTTAAAAATGAATAATCTTTTATCAGTAGTGGTTCTGTGTTAAGACAATGGTATGAGGGTGGTTTGGCGACACCGGATTTGGAAAATCACGCACTTAAGTGTTTCTGAGAGGACTTCAATTCCCTTTTATTTGCAGTATCAGAAAATCAAGTTTATTTACACTGCCAGAGAATCCACCAGCTATTTCTCTTATATAAGTTGCAAGTGGGAAGTGATGATTTATAAAGCTGAGGCAGTTCCAATCCTGTGAATGTGTATAAACTTTTCTAACATTTCATTATCACACTGCAAATGGTCAATGACATATTTTTTCCTTTAAAGACATATTGGATTGGATGTTTCAGTAACTAAATATAAAATAACACTTTTAATTGCCTTCTAAATATTCAAGGCCATTTTCATGTTCCTTCTACCATAGTATTGCACGTGTACTCTTTTTCATTTTTTTTAAAAAAGCATGCTATTCTTCAAGACTTCCTCTTAAAAAATGGCTTAAATCCATGAAAGCAAAACTTTTGAAATAACAATAAAAGACTTGGCATGATTGACTTCCAAGCATCTTCAATTAATCAAATTGTTATAGAACTTAACCGTGTATCCTTCTAGAAACTGGGAGCATCATCTTGCACCAGTTGAATCTTCAAAAGTTGTCCTTAAGAATATCCCCATAGAGCACATCGCCTCCCTCATTTACATCTTTATAATATTTTGGAGTGGTACTGTGAAGGTTATTCTTTTCCAGGATAGGGTGTCTCCTATATCACAGATCTTGGGAACAAGCCTGGTTATGGCTGTTGCTTCTTCTCCCTCACTATGCAACATGATTAGCTCCACTACATGATCAGCTGTCATTGGTCACCAATCATACTGCTCATTCTAAGGTTCTTCGCTTCCTATCAGCATCATTTCTTCTTTGTTTAGATTCATCCTCTGTGTGATCTGTCTTACATACAGGATTTCTCACTCCAGATATTTTAAGGTCAGGTTCTGTCTTACGTAATCTTGTTTCTTGCCATGCTCTCTTATTCTGCATAATACCATGATGAGTTGATTGCCTAGCGTCCTTATTCTCACTTTGCTGTTTGTCCCCATTCCTTGCGTTGCTTTCAAAAACATTAACTTGTCATTCTAGCTGTCCAGATCTTCTCTCTGTCCTTATCTGCATCCTTCTCCCATACAATTGTACAGTTTCTATCTGGATTGCTTCTTATTTGAGTTGTTCTGCCTCATTCCAGTAGATGCTGTACAAAAGGTCTTGTCTTGCCTAGAATTTTAATAGTGGGTAGATAAGACAGTTAAGTGACATTATTACAGCTTAGTTTTTATACAGTGCTCAAGACAAGTGTTAATTACTTTCCATAGCTATGTATTCTTCTATCTCTTTCTTGTATACTGTGAAATGTATATACTGTATTAGGGAATCATGTGGTACAGTATTTAAATTCAGCTAGACTATCTGGCTGTAGAACTTTATTTGCATAATGAGAGTTGTTAAATAAACCACACCAACAGCCCAGGGAAGAAGAAGCCAGGGCAGATTGAGGACTTCGCCGCCCCTCCTCCTGAGCCCACACCAAGGCCAGGGAAGAAAAAGCCAGGGAAGGTTGAGGACTTCATCGCCCCTCCCCCTGAGCCCCCCTCACCATATTGTATTGTAATGTGTTGTTTGTAAGCCGCCTTGAGTCGCTACAGCGAGTGAGCGGCAATATACATTTGAATGAATAAATTAAAACATCCACAATTGCTAGAAATCCAGACTGTAATGAAGAAAATAACTGTGTATCTTCGGCTAGTGTACTAATTATTGAACAAGATGTCAGTAAATTTTAGGAAAAAGTTGAACGGAAGCATTTGTACAGTTTCATTCTATAGACAAGAGCCCCTAAATAAACAATGTTCGGCAGAAACTTTCAGTATATTCCTTATAGAAATTGACTCAATATTTGGATATTTTGTGCTGCCATGAGATCAAATTTAGAAACTTTCCAAGCTTTAGAGCAGTGGTTCCCAAAGTGGGCCCTACGCCCCACAGGGGACTTCAATTTCCAGAAGCCTAAGTCAGTATATTGGCTGATCAGTGCTTTGAGGAATTGACTTAGGCTTCTGGGAGATGGAGTCCAAGAACCAAAGTTTGGGAAACACTGCTCTAGACTATTAAATATTTACTAAATATTTGGTATAATTGCAGGTAGTAGCTGTGTATTGATAGATTTGGTAAATAGTGTCAAGTATTTGGTAAATAGTGTCAAGTATCATGATTCTACAAACAGCTTTTCTTTTACAAGTGAAGACTAGATAAAATTAGTAATTTAGGGTTTATTGTTGTTTCTGTATGTGCAGAAAGAGCTTCTGTTTACACTGCTGTAGATGGGATGCCTTTCAGGAGCTCATGCAAAATTTATGAAGTGGCAAATGATTATACTGTTTTCCTTTGGTATTTCTTGTTTCATTTTCTTTCTTCCTGCCGTGTTGCTCTTTTTATGCTCAAGTATCTCCTTCTGAGCACTAATCTCAGATAAAATGGACCAAATGAGGATAGATGATTTATTTGAAATGACAGGTTGGAATCAGTGGTGGGATTTAGCAAGTTCGCCCCAGTTCGCTAGAGCAAGTAGCAAAAATTCCGGCTGGACCCACCCATCTAAGTTTTGAAATAAAATACAGTGGGACCCCGGACAATGACAAAACCTGGTTCCACAAGTTGTGTCGTTGTCTGGTTTTTGTCGTTGTCTGGGAGGCAGAAAAATGCTCACCCTCCAGAGGGAAAACCAGCCTTGCGTGTCACCATGGAATTTCCCCCCCACCCATTTTGGCTTCTCCTCCGCCTCCCAGAGGCGGTGCAAGCCAAAACGCCAGGGAAAACTCAATTGTCAGCTTGAGGTTTTTCCTTGCACCATTGCCCAGGGGGTTGTGGGCAGTCAGAAACAATGTGGATCACCTCCCTGGAGCCTAACAGAGGCACCTGTGCTGGCGGAGAAGCCGAAATGGGTGAACAAAATATCCGTGGTGATGGAAATATTTCACCCATTTTGGCTTCTCTGCCAGTGCGGGTGCCTCTGTTAGGCTCCAGGGAGGCGATCCACGTTGTTCCCGACCCCCCCCCATGACCCCCCCGGGTGATGGTGCAAGCCAAAAGGCCGGGGAAAACTCAATCGTCAGGGATTATACCAAATTATACCAAAGGGAGGTCTTCCATTTCCTTGTGCCTATTTAGTTCTGGCTGTTTGGGTCTCAGTGGTGGGGCAAAGTGCAAGCACTTCCTGGAAGTATCTGCCCTTCATCTAAATCCAAGAGCACTGCAAATAGCCATTTTCAAGTCTGGATACTCCTGTCTTAAAGTTCTTTAACTTAGCTGCATTGATGGCAGTAAGAATCTATGAATGCTTTTGAATGTAGACTTCTTTTGTTATCCCTTGTAGCTGTAAATATACATACTGTGGCCACTGGGTCAGGCTGCCCTGTCAACTGGGACTTGAGCTTGAGTCCTGTTGAGAAGAAATTAGATCACCTTCAAAAGCAGGAAGAGGCTGTTTAGCAAGTAGGCGCAGCAGAGCGACTTAGTTTGACGAGCAGTTAGCATACAATGGAGAGCCTCTGGGTCATAGTCTTCTTTCATGTCCAGATCAAACTTTGAAATGCCAAAAATGAAACCACTTGATTGGCCTTGTTGTTGGCCAAAACCTTGTCCTCATTGGTACATGTTTCTGGTAGTAATAGGCAGACCGGATTCTGTTTCATTCCACATTCACACAGCGTGTTGTTATTCGCCAGTAGCCCCTACTTGAGCATGTTGGTCTTACATTTAAGGACTCTTATCCTCAGCCTATCCAGGGTCCTCCAAGTGATATAGGGAAGATCAAGTTCCTCGGCCATATATCCTCCTTTAATGTTATTCTTTATCCAGTGAGCTCCTTCCTCTATCTTCTTTTCTCTGGCCTCCCAGGTAAAAGAAGGAAAATAGCCAAGGCGGTAACCATTTCCACTCTTGTCCAAAAGTGGGAAGCCCTTGCTTCACCTTACAACTCTAGTAATAAATGCTAATTGTAGGGAAGAGAAAAAAAGACACTACCTCTTTTTAAAATCTACTTGTCTTGAGTGGCCAGCTTTCTCATTAAAGTCAAATACTGGAAGGAGTTTTGTTTAAGTGTTATGCACAGTAATATGCCACTTACATATGAATAAGAATTGTCTCATTAAGTGTTAGACAGAGAAAGAGTGTTTACATTGGCAAGGAAATTCTGTTCTTTCGAGTTACCAACATAGCACATACTGTTAATTGTGGTATTTATAGACAGGCAAAGTCGTTTACAAATTGAAGGAACTTAATGTTACTGCTTTGTATGCTTGCAGTATATTTATGCTTACAGCAGCATCATGGTGATGTAAAGTTTTGCTAGTGTTCCTATAATATTTTAAGTAAGTTACAAGAAATGGGAATAATTTCTTTATTTGAATTATGTAACAATATAAAACTGATGGTCATAATTTTCTGGCATGATAATTATTATTTTTAAACATCCACAGCCCTTCAAGGAAAGAATAAAACTTGTTTGTGTTCATATAGTTAATCAATTTTTGGAAGTTTCACTCTTAAGAATACTGTATGTGGTTCCACACAATATAAGAATTCCCAAATAAATAAAATTATTATTTGTTTTAATGCAGAAAATGGTGGTTGAAATCCTGAGAACAACAACAACAAATTAGACCACAGAGCACCTCTCCCCTTTAAAATATTGGTACATTGATTTACCTTTTTTGCTCCTTAAATTCTATCCCATTTAAACAAAAATACAATCCTTTTGGTTAAACCAGGGGTTCCGAACCTAAGACCCGCAGGCCGGATCTGACCCCCAGTGACATTTCATGTAGGCCCCCCCACCCCTCCAAGGGCATTCAAGAAACAAAATGGCTACCCCTTTGAAGCTGTTGGAACAAAATGGCCACCTCCATTATGCAGGCAAGGCAAAATGGCCATCTGGCCCTCGGAGCTGACTAAGAGAGCATGACCTGGCTCCCAGCTCGAAAAGGTTGGGAACCCTTAAATTGAAGAGTTCTGGTTTGGAAATTCCATGAACACACAATTGTCAACACTGGGAAAAGATACTGTCTCAGCTGAACATGGTAATATCTTTTAAAAGACAATGTATAAATTAATAATAGCAACTTTAGACTGTGTACTACATATAGCCATTTCTAGCTGGATCTGTAAGAAAACTGCAGATACGGGTACTCAAAAAGAAGTCGCCATTTTCAGTAAGCTCTTTTAACAAACCCTCTTCTGCATATTATAACACGTTACTCATAAATCTGCCTCCCATAATATATTCCTGTGCTGATCAAAGTTTCTTCTAGTCTAGGACAATGGTTCCCAACATTTTTTTTGGCCATGCCCCACCTAAGCATCTCTAAAATCCTGATCCCCTCACCATGGCATATAATTTTTATTATTCAAAAAGTAAACTCCTATTCACATAGAGGTAGCCTAAAAGGCCATTAACAGTTAATAACTCATTCTCAAATTGCCCCCCCCAAATATATCTATATCTATATCTATATCTATATCTATATCTATATCTATATCTATATCTATATCTATATCTATATCTATCTATCTATATATCTATATCTATATCTATATCTATATCTATATCTATATCTATATCTATATCTATATATCTATATCTATATCTATATCTATATCTATATCTATATCTATATCTATATCTATATCTATCTATCTATCTATCTATATCTATATCTATATCTATATCTATATCTATCTATCTATCTATCTATCTATCTATCTATCTATCTATCTATCTATCTATCTATCTATCTATCTATATATCTATATCTATATCTATATCTATATCTATATCTATATCTATATCTATATCTATATCTATATCTATATCTATATCTATATCTATATCTATATCTATATCTATATCTATCTATCTATCTATCTATCTATCTATCTATCTATCTATCTATCTATCTATCTATCTATCTATCTATCTATCTATCTATATATATATATATATATATATATATATATATATATATATATATATATATATATATATATATATATATATATATATATATATATATATATATATATATATATATATATATATATATATATATATATATATATATATATATATATATATATATATATATATATATCAAACTGCCCCCTGTGGGACATGTGTCCCATGTTGGGAATCATGGCTGTAGGGGAAACACATTTCATGATTAGATGAGTTCCATTAAAAATTGGTCCTACCCAAAATTGGGTGGGGGACAGCTTTATAACCGCATGTTTTTATCTCATAATTACTATTGCACATTGTTCGCTTGGGTGGAAGACACAGACACACTTTTTCAGGAGATGAAAGGATCGAGAGTTGGAATTGCAGCATTAGTGAATAACGGCTATAATAAAAAGGTTACCAACAGCTTGGTAGGTGGGGTGAGGAGTTCACAGTCCCATTCATTTATAAGGGGGAAACTAACATTGGGGTCAGTCACTGCAAATACATAGTGGCTAGAGCCTCCATATAGTTCTCTTCCCTCCTATTTTAGTAGTTAGGATTTGTAGATCACCTTGGCTACACCCACGTGTTAGTTCTATCTCCCATAAAAATGAATAGGAGTCGGGCAGTTCTCTTTTAGCAAGTTAGCTGAAATATGTGATATTTGAGTTCTATTTCATTTTGTACATACAGTAGAACCTCGTATAACAACATTACTTGGTTCCCCAAGTAGTGTCGTTATGTGATTTTTGTCGTTATGCGATCCCTATGGGAGATTTATTTATTTTACTTATTTCAGGTTCTATACCGCCCACTTGGCCAAAGCCAACTCAGGGCGGTTCACAGCATAATAAAAACACAATTAAAAACATAGTTAAAACTGCTTTAAAAACTACCTACCCACTCACTAAAAAAGGGTGCAGGGCTGAGGGTGCTGGGATTCGCTATACCAGCCTCCCTGAGGAAGTCACCCCTTCACCTGCACCCCATACTTGGCCTGCTAGCCAGGTTTTAAGTTCTTTCCTGAAGGTCAGCAATTCCGTCTGGAGACGTAACTCTGTTGGTAAGAGGTTCCAGAGAGCCGGTGCGGACATGGAGAAGGCCCTCCTTGTACTGGAGAGGTGAGCCCCTCTAGCGCATGGTACAATGAGAGAGCCCCTCCAGTCCACTCTGGTTGGACGGACAGACTCCTTAGGGCGATGCGGTCTCTTAGATTCCTCTCATAATGATGAAAAAACATTTTTTTGAAATTAAACGTCGTTATGTGGGGGATCACGTGGGGCATGACGGACGTGTCGTTATGCGAGTATGACGCTATACGTGCGCGTCGTTATGCGAGGTTTCTCTGTATGCAAATATCAAGTTATTGCCAAGCACATTGAGACCTCCTTTCTCCCACAACTGAGTATAGGGCAAGCAGTGTGGTATTTTTTTTACTGCTTTTTCAGGGAACGGGGAAGTTGCATACTCTCAGTGATGATCTCACTTGCACAACAGCAAGAAATTAGAGCCTACATTTTGGTACAAGTGGGGCTTTCTGTTTGTGTTGAGTAGGATCCCAGTCTGAGTCTGGTGCTTAGAAGAATCATAACTTGACCTTTTTAGGCTTTTGCTATCTTAATAATTAAAATAACTTTTTTTAAAAAAACAGGTGGAGAAAATGGAAGGCAATGGTAAACTTTGCATTCAACGTTGGACTACCAGGCATGTTGCCAAATGGCTAAAGGAAGAAGGGTTTTGTGAGTATGTGGAAATTTTGTGTGACAGACACAGACTGGATGGGATTACACTACTGACTCTGACAGAATATGACTTGAGGTCTCCGCCTCTAGAAATCAAAGTACTGGGTGATATCAAAAGGCTTATGTTGTCAATACGCAAATTACAGAAGCACCATATTGAATTTTTGGAAGAGCTTGGATACAACAGTGACAGCACTATTGCTTCTCTATCACCGGTGGGCTCTCTTCAAGGAACAGACTGGTTTTGTAATGGTGAAGTACAACAGGATTGTGATGATTGTGAACCTACTGCTGACTTGAATGCTGAGCAGTATCAGTATGCAAATGGAAAAAACAAACATCCTATCCGAAGACTAAACCCAGAATACTGGAAGACAGCGTTGAGTTGTGTATATGTTTTCATTGTGTTTGGTTTTACATCATTTGTCATGGTCATTGTCCATGAACGAGTACCTGACATGCAGACATACCCACCACTACCGGACATATTCCTTGACAGGTGAGTACAACTTTACCTTACAAAAAATGCTTAACTCAGAATTATTCAGCTGTTTAGTCCAAGCTAATAATCACACAGAATTCTAGGCAGTTGTCTGCTGTTTTTGAAAAAAACCATCTGCTGGAAGGAGCCTACTTAGAGGTATTTGGGACCTTTTTCCTTTGTCTTGATATGGGATGTGCTCATGATCTTAGACTAGGGTGAGAATAATGCAGTTCCAAAGTCACACCCCCATTTTTTCTAAAAAGGAGAGAGAACTGTGCTTCTGTGAGGTGTACCTTACTTGTAGAACACCCACCATTCCCTGTTAACAAAACAAAAACAGTTTCAATATTAAACTGATCATCATTTTTTATTTTATGAATATAAACGTACAAAGGGTTTTTTTGGGGTCACTTTGCTGTGCTGTTTCTGTATACTCACTGCTTTTTCCATAAAATGCACAGGAGTGGAAATTGTTTCTCTTGGGATTTTTGCATTTGGCAGTTCAGTGATGAACTCTTGAACCAACTGCTTTCTTGTGGGACAGAACATCCCTTTAAAGTGTAATTTTTCAAGTTTTAAAGATATTTCTTTGTTTTTAATATTGGTAGGAATTAGATCTGGGCATATTGTTTGCCATTCATTTATTACTATTACAGCTTTAAAATTTGGTTGTGTCTATGTGTTTTCCTGTGTTGTCTTGGGCTACATTGGATGGTTGGAAGGCCCATAGCATTCTGGTTTTTCAAAAAGAGTAATTAAATAGCAGTGGTATTCACAGGAATGATTTATACGCTCTTGACCTATATTAATATATGACTCCACCCTTTCCTTTCTGTAAGCATGGATGGAACTGTTTTATTTTTATTTTTGGAACTGGGTTAATTTATATATGCTTCAGAGATGATGACAAGAGTCTTGTGAGGATAGCCCAGCAATTTGGGTATCTGGTTATGGAGCCAGATGTTGAAATTTCAGTTCCCACTGTGCCTCCCAGGAAAAGAGCCAGCCTATGGAAACCATCCTAAAAGATAGAATTAATAGGCACATAGAAGAGAAGGCGCTGCTAAAGGAGAGCCAACATGGCTTTTGCAAGGGCAAATCATGCCTCACTAATCTGTTGGAATTTTTTGAGAGTGTCAACAAGCATGTGGATAAGGGGGATCCAGTTGGCATTGTTTATCTGGACTTTCAGAAGGCTTTTGACAAGGTCCCACACCAAAGGCTCTTGAATAAACTTACCAGTCATGGAATAAAGGGACAGGTCTTGTCCTGGATCAGCAACTAGTCCCTGGCTAAGGGACAGGAAACAGAGGGTAGCACTAAATGGACAATTCTCCAAGTGGAGGGAAGTAAAGAGTGGGGTCCCCCAAGGTTCAGTACTGGGACTCCTGCTTTTCAACCTCTTCATAAATGATTTAGAGGTAGGAGTAAAAAGCAAGGTAACCAAATTTGTTGACGACACAAAATTATACAGGGTAGTGAAAACTGTGAGAGATTGTGAGGAGCTCCAGAGGGATCTCTTGACACTGGGGGAGTGGGCAAAACAGTGGCAAATGAGCTTCAACATTAGTAAGTGCAGAGTGATGCATGTTGGGGCAAAAAAACCCCTAATTACATTTATAAACTGATGGGTTCTGAACTCTGCGACAAACCAGGAAAGGGACCTTGGTGTCCTGGTGGACAGCTCAATGAAGGTGTCATCCCAGTGTGCCTCAGCAGTGAAAAAAGCAAACTCAATGCTAGGGATCATTAGGAAGAGGATAGAAAATAAGTCAGCAAGTGTCATTTTGCTTCTTTATAAATCTATGGTGAGGCCCCATCTGGAATAGTGTGTACAGTTCTGGTCGCCATACCTCCAGAAGGATAATATGGAGCTGGAAAAAGTGCAGAGGAGGGCAACCAAAATGATTAGGGGACTGGAACACCTTCCTTACCATCTGAGGCTGCAACGGTTGGGCCTTTTCACTCTTGAACGACAGCGTCTAAGAGGTGACCTGATGGAAGTTTATAAAATCATGCACGGTATGGACAAAGTAGATAAGGAAAAACTGTTTTCCCTATTGCATAACACTAGAACTAGGGGACACTCCATGAAACTTTTGGGTACTAGTTCTCGAACAAATAAGAGAAAGTACTTTTTCACCCAGAGGATTACTGGTCTATGGAACTCCCTGCCAGAAGAAGTGGTGACAGCTGTCAGTCTTGACAGCTTTAAGAAAGGATTAGACAAGTTCATGGAGGACAAGGGTATCAATGGCTATAATTATGGATACCTAAGGACAACCTCCGGGTTGGAGAGATAGGCAGGATATCTCTCAATGCCATTTCCAGGGAACCCTATGCAGGTGAAGGCATCTCCTTGGGAATACCCTGAAGGAAATGGTGAGCCACTGTGTGAGACAGAATGCTGGACTGGACGGGCTGTGGCCTGTTCCAGCAAGGCTGTTTTATGTTCTACTAGCAGATTTTGCCCGGCGGTGCTGGGCTGTTTTAAATGGTTTTGGAAGGTTTTTTTTTCCTTAATGTTGGTAAAGAGCCGGGCTGTTTTAAATTGTGTTGTAAGGGATAATATTTTTTTTTGGTAATTTATGTAAAAAAGAGGTGTGTTGGTGGTTAGGGGTGGTTTTGGGTGTGCACAACCACCACTACCGATACAATACCACTCCAATCACCAACACACACATTAAAAATTCCTGGCAAGGCAGGAGTGGTGTGTGTGTGTGTGTGTGTGTGAGAGAGAGAGAGAGAGAAAGAAAAGCAGTGTGTGTGTGTGTATTGTCCCCCCAACCCTTCCAGAGCCAGGGGACCCTGCAGAGAGGGGATCGTCTTCCCCCAAAACAACAACAACAACAACAACACTCCGTTTTTAAAGAGAAGAAACCAAGTGGTTTCTTCTCTTTTAAAATGGAGTGGGGGTGGGGTGGTGGGGGTGGGGGTGGATTCGATCCCCTCTCCCTGGTCCCCTGGGTTTGGTAGGGTTGGGGGGACAAAATTGATTTGTCCCCCCAACCCTTCCAGAGCCAGGGGACAGAGCAGAGAGGGGATCATTCCCCCAAAAAAACAAAACACTCCGTTTTTAAAAGAGAAGAAACCAAGTGGTTTCTTCTCTTTTAAAATGGAGTGTGTGTGTGTGGGGGGGGGGAATTCATTCTCCTCTCCCTGGTCCCCTGGGTTTGGTAGGGTTGGGGGGACAAAATGGGTCTATCCCCCCAACCCTTCTGGACCCAGCACCTTTCATTGCCTCCCTCACCCACCCCCTAACCCTTACCTAACCATTATCTTTTCCTGGCTCCCTCCAGCTGGGTCTTTCAAAGTCTTTCCCTCCGGCTCCCAACGTGTTTTTTTTAAGTCAGCGCGCATTCCCAGACTCCTCTGTGCTCGTATCCCTCAGCCTGATTGGCTGAGGGGTTGCACAGTACAAAGGACGCTGGGAATTGAAGTCCTTTTTCTTTGTTCACGTTTGAGGGGCTCCTGCCCCACTGCCACATTTCTCAACCCGACAGTTACCTGCAAACCCGGTTTGGGTGAGTGCAGGGAGGCTCGGTCGGGGCTAGTGGGGCCTGATGCAACATCCTTTGTCACATTCCAACAGTTAACACACAGATTTATAGGTATAGATGTATAGATTTAGAGGTATAGATCATGGGTAAAGCTGCACAGTCCCAGGTTGCCCCCAGAAGAAAGGAATAGTAAACCAGTTCTGTGTATTCTCTACCTGGAAAGGGTTGCCACAAGTCAAAATCAACTTGTTATCACATAGTTCTTATTTACAGCATGGAATTCTATGTAGTTTTCTCAATAAGATTTGATGAAAAACATGCTTCAGAAGCCAGACACTTGGACATTCTCTCAACATGTTACATTAACTCCAAACGTAAGCTACAATTGGCTCCTAAAGTAGTTTACAATTAAACAGCATCAGTAAAAAAGTGTATGCCGTAGTGTTGAATAAATAGAGGTACAGTAAAACCCTATTTTACAGAAAAAGTCCATTCCGTAACTTTTTCCGTAAATTGGTTTTTCTGTAAAACAAAGCACGATTTCCCATAGAAATGTATTGAAAAATAAAAAAATGGTCCCGACCAGACCAAAAATAATTTTAAAAATAAAAGTTTTCCCAAAAAATACCAGACGACCCAGTCCCACACCCCAATCGTCTCACCAGCTGGTGAGTGGCTGGGGTGGACCGATCATCTCACAAGTTGGTGAGCAGCTGGAGTGGAGAAGAGGAGGTGTTATTAGAGCATTTCCCTTTTTTATCCCGCACCTCACCTTGATTGAGGTGAGATTAACAAAGGGAAAAAAACAGAGCAGAAAGGGAACAACAAAGTGATCTGCTTACCTTTTCCATGCTGCTGCTGCTTCCTGAGCAGTGTGTGTTGGGGGAGCTGCCGCCATTTCCACAGCCTCCATCACTTCTACTGTCACTGGGAGACTGCAAGGGGCATATCTTCTCCATTCCGCTCTTCATCCAAGGTCCCTCTGCAGCATGCTTTAGCTGAGAACGCATGTCAGACAAAGAGCGGAATGGAGTGGTCTTCGTCCGACACACGTTCCTGGCTAAAGCGGCTGTGGGGGGACCTTGGACGAAGAGTGGAATGGAGCAGATATGCCCCCCGCAGTCTCCCAGTGCTGGTAGAAGCAGCGGGGACTGTGGAAAAAGCAGCAAAACTGCCACAATCATCACCGCTGCCATGGTAAATAATGTCTTGTGACTTCCGCCAGTGGGGCCGAGTGATGTGGAGTGCAATTTTTGAGTCTAAAATGGTACGGGCCCCCCATTTTAGACTCTCCTAGATGGAAGGAACTATGGGGAAATCCATTCTGTAACTTGGTTTTCCCCTGGAAATCGGGAGGTGATTTCCCCAGAATTTCCTTCTGTAAAACGATTTTTCTGTAAAAAGGCATCCGTAAAACAGGGAAATAAGCTCAACAGAGTGTATTTTAATCCAAGTACTCTGTTTGGAACCACAGGATAGTACAGTATTCTACTTTGATTACTAATACAGTAAAACCCCGACTTACATATGCCTCAAGTTACGTAAAATTCAACTTACATAATGATTTTGTGCTAAACCATGTCCTGATTTACACTTTTCCTATGGGTTTACTTCGAGTTACATAAAGATTCATTTCCCTATAGGTTTGCTTTGAGTTGCGTAAAAATTAATTTCCCTATGGGTTTGCTTTGATTTACATAAAATTTCATTTTTCCTATGGGTTTGCTTCGAGTTACATAAAAAACCGATTTAAGAAAAAGCCTACGGAATGGACTTTTTTTTTGTAAGTAGGGGTTTTACTGTACCTCACTCATACTTAAGATTTTGAATGGCTTACAATTGCCATGTTCACATTTTTAAAAATAAGTGGAATCTTCCAAAACAGTTTTGAGAGTACTGTAGAAGTAATGTCACAAGCAATGGACAGTTCATACGCATGCCATTGTCAGTAGAGTACAGTATTTCTCCAAATGCAGTTTTGGTCCTCTAGCTTGTGACTTGGGCTGGAAAATGTTTTAGTAGTCACATAAAGTATTCTTCCTGATAATTCTGGTAACATGATGTCTGTAATATTTGATACTGAATTTAGACATAACTTGCTTTTAAAATATGTTTAAATTAATGGGCAGCAAAGGGGAAAAAACCATGCCTGCTGAACTTTAGCAGTTGTATCCTAGGTTATCCTGCACCTCCTCACATTGATCGAGGTGTGGAGTGTGAGATAAAAATGGGGAAAAACAGCACAAATCAGAGGGTTAGGATAGATTTGGAGGAAAGCTCCTAAAGACTGGGATAGCAAAACAAGCAAGAGTTGAAGATTGCAATAATAGCTATCTTCAGGGTCATTACCCTTTTAATAATGCAGAGGCATGTGACTGCAAAATAAACATCAGCTCAATTCAGGCAGCTGAACATTTATGACAATGTTACAGTGCACATATATGCTGTCTAGGAAATATGGGTTAATGACAGTAATTGCAAAGCTGAAAGGTTCATGAGACTTTCAAAAAGGCCTAATTTTTCCCAAGATTGTGATTTGCTAATAGATGGGATAATAAGAGGTTAAGGATTGAATAGATGAGATTAGGACACCAAGTCACAGAGTAGATCATCAGTAGTTTTAAGAGTTTTTAACGCTTAAATTTATTACTTGATCCACTCTTTGTAGTATTGGTATATGCAAAGGATTTTTATTGATACACTAGTTCAGGGGTTCCCAACCCCCGGCCCGTGGGCCTAATCTGGCCCACATATATCATTAATGCGGCCCAAGGTGGCCACCTGGACCACCTCTCAACCCACCTCTCACCGCTGGAAGTTGAAAAACATCACTTATTGCAGCAGTGATGGGAATCGTACATTTTTTGCCATTTCATGCACAGCCTCTGCCGCTTCCCAAGGTCGCAGGAGGCTTTTCGGAGCATGTTCGCTCCTGTTTGGTAATTTTCCAATGCTCCTCCACTATGCTTGGGCAGCTAGAGTGGAACCATAAGTGACTTCCAGTGCCAGGCAGAGCTTACATAGGCGCCTAGGATCCCAGCGCAGAACCAGGAAGTAGCCCTTGGTCCCACTCTAGCTGCCGAAGTGCAAACCAGAGTGGACATGCTGTGGAAAGCCTCCTGTCATCCTGGGAAGCGGTGGAGGCTGTGCACAAAGCAGCAAAAATTGTGTGATTCCTGCTGCAGCCGATGAGGACAAAGAAGAAAATGTAAGTTGTAGGCACAGCCACGCCTCCAGCCCCCACAGCTGAGCACGGTGGTGGGAACTGGCCCCTAGCAGGAAAATATTGGGGGCCTCCTGCACTAGCTCGTCACTTATGTGGGTGGGTGGGTGGGTGTACCCGGACTGTATTATTAGTTCAATTATAAGCTTATGAGTTTATTTTAAACTGCCTGTTAACAGGATTTGTGGATTGAAAATTATTGTTACCACTTCTCCCCCTTAAAATATACTGAAAAAATGGAGTGCATTTTGTACTGTATGTAGGGGCCTATAGTGGGCTATTTTGGTAATAACGGGGTGCATCTTATACGACAGCAAATATTGTAAGTTAGAAATTACAGACATTGCATTACTTGGGTTATTTCTTGGTGTCCCCCCCCCCCAAAAAAAAAGTTGCCAAGTGGACTTTTCTTGTTTTCTTTACATGCTGTAAAGTTTTCTGACCTATAGTGACCCTATATCTTCCTTTAGGTCTTCCTCTTTTCTTGCTGCTTTCAACCCTTCCCAACATCATTGTCCTTTCCACAGAATCGTGCTTTTTCATGATGTTCCCAACGTAGGACACCCTCAGCTTCATTTTTGCCTCCAGAGACAGTTCAGGCTTTATTTTGGTCTAGGAACCACTTTGTTCATGTTTCTGGCATCCAGAGTATCTACAAAGATCTTCTTCAGCACCATATTGCATACAAGTCAGGTTTTTTTCTATCAGCTTTCCTTACCACGTTTCACACCTATACACAATGAGTAGGAGTACATGTAGATGATCATAATCTTGGTCTCCAATGACAAATCCCTAAACCTGATGATCTTTTATAACGTCTTCATTGCTGCCCTTCCAAGTCTTAGTCTTTTTCTGATTTCTTGGCTCTTGTCTCCATTTGGATTGATGACTGGACCAAGGTATAAAAATCCTTTCTGTTTCAATTTCTTCATTGTCAACGTTAAAGTCGCGAGTTCTTCTGTAATCATGGTTTTTGTCTTGATGTTCGACTGCAGTCTCGTCTTTGCATTCTCTTCTTTCTCTTTCCTTAAAAGTTTTTCAACTCAATGCTGCTTTCTGCCAGTAGATGTTGTCATCTTGAAGATGGATTTTTCAAAAAGGCTTAAATTACATGTGTAGCTGATTTATAATGTTTTCTGTTGTACATAAGTAACTGGGATGCCTCCTTTTTCTAAGGGCTTGTGTCTCAAGGATGACCACTTGTGAACTTTTCCAATCTTTGCCTTTTAAAATACAACTACTGCACTGATTTTCTTTTGTGTTGCCTTTCATTGTTTGAGGATCTCATTGAGTTGGGTAGCTGGCTGCAGAGTCAGGAGTCAGGAGCTTGGCACTCCTCCCAGAAGACAGAGAGAGAAATACATTTGTGTAGCCTTGGGCAAGATGCAGGATCCCAGAGAGCCCACAGAAGAATGGAATGGTAAACCATATCTGAATACTCCACACTTAGAAAATCCTGGATTAGGTTGCCATACATTGGAATTGATATGATCGCATGTAAATTACTAGTGTCATCTTCTGGTTGTTGTTGGGGTTTTTTTGTCATCTTCTGGGTGGGCTTTTTCTAGGCCTTCCAGATTTATAATGCCACTACTTAAAAGGCGTCACTGGTTCCCAGTCTATATTTGAGCAGATTATTTGAAGGATTACCTGTTCTATCATTTGATGGAATGTTCTATGATCTGTCACACTTTACAGTGTTTAGCTGTCTTTTAAAAATGTGTTTCTTATTTGTTTTTCATTGCTCTTTTTGTATTCGTTGATACCCAATCTGCAGTGATTGTGTTTATAAGAGAACGATTTGTAAAATAAGCAGATGCATTTTTTGGCATAATGAGGTGGTGAGGGTGTGACTTTGAATTGCTGTCAAGGAAAGAATAAAATATACTCCTTAAATAGTAAAAATAATATGATGGTTGAAATAGAAATCACAGATGGAAAAAACTGATCCTCCCAGACAAAGGATAATGTGTTGAAACTATAGTTGGTTATATCATTTTAGAAAGCTGTAACAATCCTCTTACATCCAGGCCATGCTTTTCCAGTTTCCTGGCCATGGGATTGTGAGAGTGGTCCTCTGGCGCAGATCTGGCCCTCTCAGTTCATTAGGTAAATCAGGTAGCGTCGAGCAAAGAAATCACTCCAAGTCTCTTCAAGCATTTTCATAATTGTATTATAAGCATAGCAAAGTTCAAAATACAGTCCAGTAAAAGATCAGAAGCAGATAGATAAAGCAGTGGGGGGCAGGAGCCCATTGCGCGCACCCCCCTTTTCCCAAGAGCTCACATTTTGGCTGCTTTCCAGTTCCGCCTCCCAAGCATGTCTGCCTCCCTCTGTCTGAGTGTGTGGGTCAGCCTCCTGGATCTGTCTCCTCCCACTTCCCAGGCCCACCCCTCAGAGATACCAGCCAATGATCTTACAGCAAGACATTTCAATCACACACCAAGTTCCACCCCTTCTTCCCCAAGATGCTGCCATGAGGCTCCCATGTGGTTTGAAATCACCATTTTGGAGGGGCATCTCCCCACCCTCTTCCATGAAGCAGGGGCACAGAAATAAAGATGGAATGAGCACCCACATTCCATCACAAAAGCATCTTTTGTTCCCTAAACAGTATCAAGTTGTCAAAGATATTGAAATTGTAGAAAGCATAGTTCAAAGGAACAGTTAGTGTAGGTAGGTGCAACACAGAAATGTGTAACGATTTTATTTTTGTAATTTGGCATAACATAAGAACATTGAATTTTAAACTATTTGGGATTTACTGCTACTCTCCTGATGTTCTGAAGAGATTTATCATGCGTTATATACAAAAGCAGTAATTTTGAACTGTTACTTGCAATTATTATTTGTAAAACTGAGCTCTTTTTCTACGTATGTATTGTGGATTTATCAAGTGATAGTGATATTTACTTAAGTATACAGTATCTGGAAGAATGACACTAAGGTTATGCCTGTTATTTGGGGGGGGGCAGTTCTATCCAGTAATTTGTAAAGTAGGGCTGAGGAGTTTTGAACACAAGTGCAGAAAACTTTTCATAAGCATAACTTCCATGTTTTTTTCTGCACCATCTATATTCTATAACATAGTGATGCCCCACCTGTTGAACTTCTGTACTAGTCATAAACTAGCATTTGTGATTTCTCTAGTGGTCTCATAAAGGTATCAGCTGGATACATAGCTCAGTGGTTTAGGTATGTGGTTGTGGAGCCAGAGGTTGGGAGTTTGATTCCCCATTGTGCCTCCCAGGAGAAGAGCCAGCCTGAGTAGCCAGGGGCAAACATCACAGTCCCAGGGTGCCCTTAGAAGACAGGAATGGTAAACCACATCTATGTATTCTTTGCCTAGAAAACCCTGAAAAGGGGCACTGACTTGATGACTTGATAACAGTTTTTAACGGGTTTTTTTAAATTGTGATTTTTAATTGTAGTTGATTTTTATCTTTTGTAAGCTGCACAGAGATCTTGGAGTTTGGCAGCAATATAAATCTCGAAAAATAAATATAATAATAATAATAATAATAATAATAATAATAATAATAATAATAATAATAATAATAATAATAATAATACCCTTTTTTTAGGAAAGAGGTTGCTAAGCCTTACATAACAAAGGCCATCATGAATATTGACACCACCAGTGGCAGCAGACAAGATGATGTAGAGCAGGGGTCCCCAACCACCAGGCCATGGACCAGTACCAGGCCACGGGGGTGGGTGGCGCTGGGAGCCCCAATGGCAGCCTTCTGCCCTCACCTCCGCCACCTGCCTATGTGCAGTGTGATACCTCACTTCCTGAGTTTGAACGGTGTGGCTGGCACGCGGCTGGGCCCCTCCTTGTTTTTGAGATACCACCCCCACTTACTGGTCCCTGGAAAAATTGTTTAGCATGAAACTGGTCCGTGGTGCAAAAAAGGTTGGGGACCCCTGGTGTACAGGATCCTCTCTCAAGCTCATACCTTTCACACTTGTCTGAAAACAGCGATGACAATTGCTTTGTGTTTGGGTGAGCAGTGATAAACTGATGGGGGAAAAGTCATCTTCTGGGATTTTCTCTTGTTTAATGTCTCTAAGTGAACACAGACCTTTTTGACTGCTATACTTGAATTACCCGAGGATCCCAGAAGATGAGCACACGGTCTGTACTATGGGTGCTGGGAGAGGACAGAAGCAATGGAGTGGCTCTAATACTGAGGAAGAATGTAACACAGTCAGTTAGAGGCTGCAATGTAATATCTGTCCAAATAATACCAATCAGACTCAGTGGAAATCTATCAACATACAGTAACTGTTATTCAAGTCTGTGCTGCAACAATAGATGCTGAAGAAGAGGGAAAAACTGAAAGTTTTATGAAAGCATCGAGGAGGAAATTGATTACACTCCAGAACAAGACATGCATATAATCATAAGTGACTGGAGCACAATAGATGGAAACCAAGCAGGACCAAATGTTTTTCAAAATAAAGCAGAAGAATGACCCTTAGCATTCTGGGAAGCCAGAAAATCTGTTTATTAGAAATATCTGTTCCAAGCAGCCAGACAACTCTCCATGTGGACATCACCAGATGGTTGATATAGAAATCAAATGGACTTTGTAATTGGAAGCAGGAGATGGAGAAGCTGTATTGTGGTATTGATCATGAACTCTGAGTTTTACTCCAGTATTAGAGGAAAACTAAAAGAGAACACTAAAAGAACCAAAATACTGCCAAAATAAAACAACATTCTAGATGAATTTAAAGTCCATAAGCAATAGATTTGCATTATTAAACTCAATTGACTGTGAATCAGATAATGTGTGGATTGAAACTAGCTCAGTGGTTCCCAACCATTTTTTTTGGCCATGCCCCACCTAAGCATCTCTAAAATCCTGATTCCCCCTCCCCCTGAAATATAATCTATATAAGAAGGGGGTTGAGCCATGCATGTCTGGCATGTGTGGCCACACCGGTCCTGACCATCCTGTACCGAGCCGGCCACACTTACCTTATGTCCCTGCGAGCATTGCCGCAAGGGTCCGGACGCTGCGAGTTGGGCAACCACCCCGCGGCACGCCTAAGCCAATTAGGCATGAGAACGCGAGCACGGAGGAGGCGGGACAGCCGGCGCACGTGTAATAAAAATGACTGGCGTACGATCCACTTCCCTCCAGGAGGGATATCTCTCAATTATGGCAGAATATCTCTCAATGCCATTTCCATTTAATCCTAAACAGGTGAAGGCATCTGCTTGGGAATACCCTGAAGCAAATGGTGAGCCACTGTGTGAGACAGAATGCTGAACTGGATGAGCTGTGGCCTGTTGCAGCAAGGCTGTTCTTATACATTCTTATGAAGGCAGAACGACGCTCCGTTCCACCTTCGCCTCATGGAGGGAAGCTATCTCCTTCGACGGGGGACAAAAGCTTTCGACCCCTGACAACCGAGGGAAGCGAACCACTTCCCTCCAGGAGACGAAGGCGGAACGGTGCTCCGTTCTTTGCCTTCGCCTCCCAGAGGGAAATGATCGCCTTCCACATTCGGCCCTTGCCTGTCGGAGAAGGGGCTTGCTTTCTCCAACAGGCAAGGGCCGAATGCGGCGGGGTAGTGGGGAGGAGAGGGGGCCCCTCTTCCCATGGCCCCGGGGACAAAGACCGGTGCTGGCCTCACCGCAGCTTTGGCAGGGAGGAGGGGGAGCCCCTCTGCTCCTCGTGGCCCCGGGGACAAAGGCCAGCACCAGCCTCGCCACAGCTTCGGCGGGGTGGTGGGAAGGAGGGGAGCCCCTGTGCTCCCCATGCCTCCAGGGATGGAGGCTGGCATCGGCCTCGCCGCAGCTTCGGCGGAGAAGAGGGAGAGCCCCTCTTCTCCCCGCGTGGCTTCAGCGGGGTAGCGGAGAGAGCCCATCTTCTCCCTGCGGCCCCAGGGATGAAGGCCGGCGCCGTCCTTGTCATGGCTTCGGCGGGGTTGTGGAGAGGAGGGGGAGCCCCTCTACTCCCTGCGGCCCTGGGGATGAAGGCTGGTGGCGGCCTCGCCACGGCTTCGCCCATGCCTGTCGGAGAAATCCACCCCTTTCTCCAACAGGCAATGGCCGAATGCGGAGCTCCCCCTCCCCCCTGTGTGTGCGTGTGCGTGTACACCCCCCAAACCACCCCAAACAACAAAACACAATATATCTGCCCGGCAAGGCCGGGGAAAAAATGCTAGTTCTCATTCAAAAAGTACAGTAACTCCTATTCACTTGGAGGAGGCCCAAAACGCTATTAATTTGGTCTAAACAAGCTTCCAAAGAATTCACTGTTAATAACTCATTCTTGAATTGCCCCCCTTAAAAATAAAATTGCTCCCCTGTGAGGCATGTGCCCCATGTCGGAAAGCACAGAACTTGAGTTGTTATTATGGAAGAATGTAAAAAAATAATTCTTGTAGTCAAGAGGAAAAAAATCTAGATGGATGACAGAACATTTAAAATCATAAAGGACAGACAGGAAGCAAAAGTAAAAGGTGACAGAAACCTGAATGCAGTTTTCAGTTACTGTCATGTAAAGCCAAAAAGAAGCATTACAGTAACCAGTATCCAGTGCAAATAAATAGAGGAGAAACTATTAAGTTTTTTTATACATAGCAGTAGGCGGGGCAGTTTAACAAATATTTATAGTTAGCAAGTTCTCCAAATATTACACTCCCACTCTAGCTCAGCAAGAAAACTCTCCACACGTCTTGAAGTATAAGAAAAATGTTCTTTACTTACAGTTGTTTTGCTTTAGCTAGAATAGTGAACAGTTGCTTTGATTGATAAACAGTTCTTTACGATAACTTTCATTAAACAAACATACTTTGCTTGTAAGGTAAAATTGGAGAATGTAGAAGAGAGAGCAGAATATTAACACGACAATGAAAAACTTGGAGACAACACTGACTAAATTTAGAACAGAAAGCAGTCTAATACAGGTCAAGTGACCCTAGAGGACTCTTCTTATTGGCTGGTTATGTACACAATTCAAATCAGCAACCCTTCGCATTGTGGGGTTGCTTTAATACAGGGGTGTCCAAACTACAGCCCACGGGCCATGTCCGGTCCGCAGTACCAAATCATCCAGCCTGTGCTGCCCTGACCGCTTCTAGATATGGAAGTAAAACATGCCTGTGCATGCACAAATGCTGCCGTAAATGTACCCGTGGCTCTCGTAAATGCCGTTTATGACAGCAACAGACACGTTTTACAGCAGGAGGAAACACGTGACCGGCCTACTCAACCACGTGACCAGCCTACAGCGTGAAAGGTTTGGGAACCCCTACTTTAATATATTCAACAGAAACAACAAAAGGGGAGAAACAAGGGTTCTTTTTTCAGAAGAGCCAAGAAATCAAAGGAAAATTTGAGCCTAAACTAGGAAAGCTAAAAAAAGATCACATTATCTAACTAGGAGAAAAATAAAGAGGTAATTGAAACAATATTCTGAAGACCTATACAGAAGAGATGAAAGGATGGCATATTCCTTTGAAAATCAAATCATTATTACAGAAGAACTACACAGCTTTAATGTTGGCAATGAAGAAATTGAAATACCCTGTTTCCCCAAATATAGGACCTCCTCCCATAATAGGACACCCCCCTTCCCCCCCCTGCCTTTGAAATATAAGGCCCCATCCAAAAATAAGACCTCCTTACCTCCTGGCTGTAAGGTGGCCGGCGTGGCCCATAAGAAAGCCTGCCGCATCGGAGTCTCGATTACCTCCCCGCTCACAACCAAGGGAAGTTTCCCCTGGTGAGAGTGGGATCGAGACTCCGACGCGGCAGGCTTTCTTATGGGCCACGCCGGCCGCCTCACAGCTGAGGCCAGTCTCGATCGCGCTTCCCCACTCGCAACCAAGGGAAGCGTCCCTTGGTTGTGAGTGGGGAAGCGCGATCGAGAGTGGTATTCTTCTTCATGGAAAAATAAGACATCCCCTGAAAATAAGACCTTGTGCTAATTTTGGAATTTTTAAAAATATAAGACAGTGTCTTATATTCGGGGAAACATGGTAGTCAAAGATTGTGTATAATTTGGTTCACTTGTCAATCCAAATGGAGATTGCAGCCAGGAAATAAGAAAAAGATCGATACTTGAAAGACAGCAATGAAGAAATTATAAAGGATCATCAAGTGCAACAAGAATCATAACTTACTGAACTCTAATTCTGTGATTTCACCCTAGTCTTGAATCTTTTTTCCCTCAGCTACCTTGATTTTTTCCCAGATTTTAATTAACCTTTACTATTATTGAGCTCTTTGGTTCTACTATGACCACCAAGTTAAATGAAAACAGAATAAATGATGCACACAGATTACCTGCTTGAAGTAATTCTGGATCTAGAATTAATTTCTGAAGGGTTAGTAACATTTGATTTTGAACTTTAACCCATGTTTCTTGGCAAGTATGATTCTGCATGGATTGAAATTAGCTTGTTATCTACCCTTTCACATATTATTGTCTCATATTTCCAAATATAGACCAGTTTCTTTCACCTATAGAAGATGGAGGAATCTGAAGATGTAATGAAGATAAACAGATTTATGCCAAACTTGTTATTACCCAATACTATAACTTATCTATTATTTAACAGACATTACAAAGCATATCACTTTGACTCAGGCAGTTATATTACCTGTGAGGTTGGAGTTTTTAAATATATTCTGTTACTAGGCCAAATTACAATTCCATTTTCTGATCTATTTCCAAAATTTGTTTGTTGTGATAATCAGTTTAATTCATCAATTTACATGTTATGGTTGCAGAACATTAGACAGACTGTCTCATTACCTGGTTAGTTGCTGGATTACTTTTTCCAGCTTTAGACCAAGTATGCAAAATTCAAATGTAAATGGGTAAGGCATTTACTGTATCTCTGAAGAAATGTGACCTTTTTGTTAGATTCCTAGGAGCTAGGTGCTCCGATTTGTCATAATTAAATTAGATTCCTAGGAGCTAGGTGCTCCGATTTGTCATAATTAAATAAGAGAGGATTCAAATCAATCTTATAACATTAACTAGTTGTATGCTTTGTATATACAGTGGTACCTCATACAATGATTTTAATTCATTTCATGGGGCTCGTTGTTGTATGAAACAATTGCTATACGATACATGCATCGTATAGCGATTTTGCCCATGGGATGCATCGTACAACGATATTTTTTTTGCTAAGTGGTTTTCCCCATTGAAAATTGTTGTACGATTTTTTTCCATAGGGAAAATTGTTATGCGGGACACCATTTCCCCCCCAAAACCTAATTGTTATGCGATTTCGTTGCTATACGGGGCAATTGTTGTATGAGGTTCCACTGTACATGAAAGCCGTAAACCTGAAGAAATAATTTGGAGTGTAATGCTAATTATACGTATACTAATTTACTGTGTGTGGGATTGTAGATCAAAGACCTTGACTTTCTAATGGCTTATTCCATACCTTTTTTTTTTTAGTGTTCCTAGGATACCATGGGCATTTGCCATGACTGAAGTATGTGGAGTGATTCTCTGCTACATTTGGTTACTTGTTTTACTCCTTCACAAACACAGGTATTGTTCTTAAATTCCTTCATTTGGAAAGAATGGGTAATCTTTGTAAAATACTGTATGTTGTTTCTCTTATGGCTCATTAGCAATAGCAATTACACTTACACCATATGCCTACTCATAGTGCTTACAGCACTCTCTGGGTGGTTCACAAAGTAATTAGCTCTCTGCCCCAAATAAGCTGCCCTACTACAGCCTGTTGGGATAGCACTCACAAGGTAAGAAGAGTTTTGGCTTCAGATTAACTACTGCACCACAATAGCTCTTCATCATTACTTTTGTGTTGTATCTACTTGTGAGATCAAAGATACAATTGTGATATAATGCTGTATTTATTTTTCTGATTCAAGTAACACTACAAATTCTTAATTCAACAAATCAAAATATTTGTTTGAAGGTAGTTACATGAGGAGAAGAGGGGTGTGTGCATGCTCATTGCTGGTTCCCATTCCAGCAGGTTATTTGGGATTTCATACCATTTATCTCAAAGAAAAGGTGATGTTTCTTCAAAGGTGTGGAAAACGTTATTTGTGTGAAGGTAGACTAAACTTCATTAAAGTTCACTAAAGTTCTGATGTGCAACTTTTAAAAAAACCATTTGAAGCTTTTTTTTTTGTTTGTATCCCAAAAACCCTAGTTTCAACAGGCTGTTTTTTGCTTTTGAAATGCATGTCTTCAAGATGGATTTAATGCAGTAGGATTCCATGTACCTAGATCAGAAAAAAAAACCTCAACTCTTAAGATTTAAGACTTTCTTTGAAGTAAAGTTTCCCATTTCACCCTCCCCTTGCAACCACTTCCCTAGAATTTGTGGAGAGTGGTTGTCTTAACCAACATGGGGATAGGTACCGTCTTCCATAAATTTTATTAAATTATCTTATCTGAGGATCAAATCCAAGTATTCAAAGCAACTGTTATTGGTTTTCTTTCTTGTAGATCTATCCTTTTACGACGGTTATGCAGTCTTATGGGTACTGTGTTCTTGTTGCGTTGCATTACAATGTTTGTGACCTCGCTGTCTGTGCCAGGGCAACATTTGCAATGTTCTGGAAAGGTAAGCAATCATCTCCTCCTCACCCTTCTCTCTCATCCACACCCTTCTGTAGTTTGATTTCTGCTTTTGCCGCAAATAAAGGGCAGCATGATACTTTCCTAAAAATTTAGCATTTCTTTAATCAAGTTATAATCTAATTCAGATTTGTCTCACTCAATCCTTCTACAACCTTGGTGCCCTTCAAATGTGGTTTTCCAGTACTCCTATCATTCCCAGAAATCTGGCCACTGATCTGCTGATTATCTCCACTTATCTGGCAATAATGGATGATGCACTAAAACACATCTTGAGAGCAGCAGGTTATAGAAGACTAGTCTGCTTTGTCTGATAACATCAGGGTCTTAGGCATTACCTGCTACCTGAATAAACCAGAGGTTGAACTACAGACCTTTTGGATGTCCTCTGCCACTGGATACATTTCTTTGTCCTAAATAATAATAAACTGCCTTGCAGGGTGTCAAGCAGAATTTTGAGATAATGTGAATGAAACACTCTGAACATTTTTTTAATTTTTAAAAATATTTTATTTAAATAATTAAATATTGACAAAGGAAAACAAAACAAATAAGAATACATAACAAGTAACAACAAAAAATACAAAACCATTAGTAGATATACATATTTGTCTTTGAAGTTATTTATACAGTTTAATACTTTTATCCTAATATTGTTTATGTTTCCCTTTATAATCAATCATCTAATGGTTCTACTAATATTTTGTTACTTAATACATTTTATAACTTACATAACACCCGTGTGATATTTACATTTTGTCTTGGAGGCTGAAAATACTTATGATTATACAGTGGATTTCCAAAAAGCTAATTGGTCGGCTACAGGCGCACAGTCATTTCCTTTTTGTATTGCATATTCTATGAAAGCTTTCCAAATTGTAAAAAAAATTATTCTCTTTAACAATTAACTTTTTAAAATTCATTTCCCAAGTTAATTTATCATTTAATGCCATTGTCCACATCTCCTTATACCATTTCTTAATTTCTGGAGTAGTTTCACATTTCCATTTTCATGCTATACACTGCCTTGCGGTTGACACCATAATTGAGATAAGATCTTTTTTATATACATCAATATTTAAATCTTCAACATCAGTTAGTAATGCAATACTAGCTCTTAAGTTAAATTTTGATTCAATTATACCTTTAATTTCATTTTCTACTGTTGAGCAGAAAAGTTTTAGTTCACTGCAGTCCCACCACATATGTGTATAGGTACCTTTCTCATTTCTACATCTCCAACATTTTGACGATTTTGATTTATCTATTGTAAACGAATTGGTGTTAAATACGATTTCCAGAGCATTTTAAAATTGTGCTCCTTAACCCTCACTGATAACGTCTTCATGATCCTTCTTCCCCATATCCTTCTCCAGTTTTCTTTACTTATTTCTATATTCAGATCTTGTTCCCATAATGCTTTTAAAATTTCTTGTGATTTTTCATCTGAATTTATTAATTTGTATAATTTACTCACTAGTCCTTTAGTTTCTACCACTCCTAATCTTATACTAAACAATAGATCTTCAAATTCTTTATTTTTCCTGTTTAGATTATCATCTGCCATGTACTTTCTATTCCAATTATTTACAGAAATGATTTGGAGCCAATTCAATTTTAATTGCTTATATATATATCCAATTTTTTTCCTTTTATCTTTGCAAATCCTGATCCAATCTTTCAACTTTGATGCTGCATTATTATTGATGACTTCCTCTGTTCTTCTACTCATTTCTATTGGAAAGTTTTCGATATCTTTTAATTCTATAATAGGAGATGTATTAGGAGCTAATTTCTTTTTCATCTCAGTCCATGTTTTCATTGTTGCCTTTAAAAGTTTATTCTCCGAACTAATAGTTACTTTATTTCTATCCAAAAAAGCTGCTCTTCCTATACCTTTTAGTTCTTGCATTTCTATTTTTCTCCATATAAGTTCCTCTTTATCTATTAATTTACATAAATTTCTCACTTGAAATGCCTTATAATAATTTTGGATATTAGGAAGACCTAATCCTCCTTCTTTTTGACTCTAATACCATAAACTTTTTGTAATTCTAGGTCTTTTACCCCCATTACAATATTTATTTATCAAATTCTGAAACACCTTCAAATCTTTTTCTTTCATTTAAATTGGTAAACTATTGAATAGAAAATTAATTTTGGGCAATAGCTTCATTTTTGCCAGAGCGATTCTGCCAAACCACGACAAATTAAGTTTATTATATTCTTGTATCATTTCTTGAAGTTCTTTTATCAACTTATCATAATTTAATTTTTTAAAATTCTCAAATTTGTCCGAAATGTTTATTCCTAAATATTTTACTTGTTCCTTTATTTGTATTTTATAATTATTTCTAATTTTAATTATATCCTCCTTATTAATATTAAGCATAATCGCCTCCGATTTCTCCCAATTTATATTTAGACCAGTAACATCGTAAAAGTCTTCCAAGTGAGTTTGAATTATTGGTATCACTGTTAATGGATTTTTTATTGTTATTAAAGTGTCATCGGCATATAGATTGATTTTAACTTTATCCACACCAGTTATTTCAACATCATCTCTTATCATATTCACCATTAGTTCCATTGCCATCACAAATAGCACTGCAGATAAAGGATCTCCTTGTCGAGTACCAGCTTCTAATTTGATTTCCGGGGTGTATCTATCATTAACCTTAACTTTTGCTATACATTGTTGATATAAATTTTCTATAATTCTTCTAAACTTAATTCCAAAGCCATAATTTTCAATCATTTTCTTAATAGTTAGCCATTGTAAAGAATCAAAGGCTTTGTATATATCCAATGCTAATATTCCTACTTTTTCTTTTCTTGTTTCTGCTTTATTCATTAAGTCTATTACTCTTCTTGTTAAATCTGTCAAATTCCGTCCTTTCATAAAACCCGCTTGATCATTGTTAATATACTCACCAATAAAATTGTTTAGTCTATTAGTTAAAATGGCTGTAAAGATTTTAGCATCCTGATTGATTAGGGATATCGGTCGATATGAGTCAATTTTTTTCTAATTTTTTTCTTGGCTTTGGGATTAGAATTATATTTATTTTGTTCCAAGACTTTGGGATTACTCCACCATCTATTATATTATTAAAAAGCCGATAAATTTTAGGTACTACCATTTCTCTAAATTGTTTATAAAATTCAACATTTAACCCATCTTCTCCGGAAGCTTTACCAGTTTTTAATTTATCTATCGCATCATTAATTTCTTTGGAAGTAATTTTTCTTTCCATACTCTCCGTGTGTTCCTGACTTATTGTCTTTTTAAGACCTTTTTTAAAATAAATATCTAATTTAACTCTATCTATTTTCTTTTCTGAATACAAACTTTGAAAAAATTCTTTAACAATTTCAATTTTCTGTTCAATTTTATTATATCTATTTCCATCTTTACCTATCAAAACTCCTATCTCTCTCTTATCTTTCTTTCTTTCGGCCGCTTTTGCTAATAATTTTGAATTCTTATTACCAAATTCAAAATATTCCCTTTTAAGGTATATTAAATTTCTCTTTATCTGCTCAATTTTTTTTACCTGTGACTTATGCTTTTAATTTTTGTAATTTATCAAAAATGATTCTATCCTTTGTTCTGGCATGTTTTACTTGTAATTGTTTAATTTCTTCCTCTATTTTCTTATGTTCTTTACGTAATTTATTTTTGATCGCTGAGAGTCTAATACATTCACCTCTGAATATTGATTTCATTGCGATCCACAATGTTCCATCAGGTACATCATTTGTATCATTCAACTCCCAAAGCTGTTCCCAATTCCTGATTATTTCTTCTTTATCTTTTTGATTATTAAATAATTTTGCATCATATGTCCATCTGCCATATTCTTTTTTAAAAAAATTCTCTATATTGATGTCTAAAATTATTTTGGCATGGTCTGACTCTAATTGCATCAATCTCTATAGTTTCCAAATTATTACATAAATTCTCAGATACGAAAACATAATCAATTCTAGAGTATGTCATGCGGTCCTGAATAAAATGTATATTTTCTCTCTTCTCCTCTAATCACCCTCCAGGTGTCGCACAAACTTAAACTTTTCATCCATGTATCTAAAATTCTTTGGGATTTGTCTTTATATCTTGTTATATTTGTTGTGTCTTTATTTGATCTTATTAGATTGAAATCTCCTGCAATTATTGTTCTTGGTATATTCTGCTTAATTATCAATTGACAAATATTTTCTAAAAAAAAATCCTGAATTTCATTGGCGGCGTATATATTAACAAACAGAATTTCTTCATCTTTAACTTGACCTCTTATTAATACATACCTACCCTCAGGATCTACAATACTTTTTATCTTACTAAATTCTAGTCTTTTTGAAAACATAATTGCCACACCTCTTGATTTTGATGACCCACAAGCTCTTTCATAATTCTGGATCCACCCTAATTTCAAATTATTATCGTTTTCTGATTTCTGGTGCGTCTCTTGAAGAAAGATTACATCAGGTTTGCTTTTCCTTATGGCAGATTCTAATCTTTTCCTCTTAATCTGGTTGCCTGTACCGTTAACATTTCATGATAATATTCTTAAATCTTTCATTGTCAATAATTCAATATTTTATTATTTGGTTCCAGCCTCCTATAGACAAGTGTGGTTCTAAACATGAAACAAACCCATAAGCCTACATAAGTTACATAACTAAAACAGGATAAAGAACAATTAACATAATTCTTTGCACTCCCCATCTTTCCTACTAAAAGAACCCCTGATAAACAAGGATGGGGAGGGGTGGAAGGTGATAAAACTATGAATGAACAGCATATCTGTCGCTGCTGACTACTTACAAAATATACTTGTCACAATATTTTATGATTGTTCTATGACATTCAAACAACATTACTGCTCATAAATCCCAGATACAATCAGAGCTTCTTTTACATCCTTCCACTCTTGTGAACCATGCTCAAGTATATTACCGTCTGTTAAAAGATCTAACATTTGCATTCCTTCCTTAAGAATATATTTTTTGCTTGATATGTAAATTTTAAGTTTCGTAGTGGTCTCTAATTGTATTTTACCTCTTTATCCCTTAACAATTTAGTTATTGGCTTAATTTGTTTTTGCCAAATTCTCTCCTCCCTAGGCAAATCGTGATAAATCTCTATATTGTTTTCTTCTAATTTTGGTACATGTCCATTATTTTGATTTGTAGCATTACACAGGATTTCAGCTCTTCATTTGCAAACTTTAATAACACATTTCTGTTTACCAACTTATTTCTTTTTGGACTTAACCTATGAATACTGGCAATATCCTCAGGAATAAAAGTTTTATCCATTTTTAGTTCATCTAACCATCCTAAGATTCTTAGTTTCAGTTGATCTGGAACAGACTCAGAGACATTTTTAATTATCACATTTTGACTTTTAAGTTGGTCCTCAATCAATTCTATTCTTTTCTCTTAACTCTCTAGCTTTAACACACTCGCTTTAACCTTCTCTTGCGTGTCATCAACTCTTTTCCCTAGTACCTCAACTTCCTTAACATTAATGTCCAGAGAATTTTTGCTACCGAAGTTAATAGACATATATTGGTAATTTTACCTTTTAAGATTTAGCATACATATAACTGATACCTTACACCCCACATAAAATTAAAATACAAGCATAACAACAATAGTGACATTGTGGTCCTCCCCACCTTTTTTTGTCAAAAACAAAAAGGAAAGCCCTTGGATATCAAGGAGGGGAGGGGTGAATGTTTCAAGATCACAGAGTGAGCATCATTATTGCCGCTATTAACATTGAGTTAAGATGGCTGACTGAGCAGAAGGTCTATTCTGTCGCTGCCAAAAGGTGAGCCACAAAAGTGGAGTAAAGGGTCCTGAAAAATTCTGAAACCAGGTTGAATCTATAAATATATTGAATTAAAATCAGGCTACTACAACTAGGCATCGGAATTTTGAAATTAGAGTGAGTGAAAGGCAAATGATTGGAGCGGGTGAGTGGAGTGAGCTGATCCAGCCACGCTGTTCTGCGCTGTGTCACGCTGAGAGAAGCAAGGAGTGAGAAGTGGGTCCCTGATGGCCTGCATCTTCAGCCGAAGTTGAACGTTTGAGAGGAGCTGAGAAGAGAAAGGGGGCTTGAAAGCGGAGGAAATTTGTGGAGGAAAGTCGTGGAGGCAAGCAAGCAGGTGGATAAGAAATAGCACAGCGTCCTTGAGCTGCAGGCAGAGACGTTGTTGCAATGGCTCCCAGGTGTTGGAGTGGCTGGCCGCAAGGAAGACACGCAAGACAATCGTGCGGTGAAGTCCATCCCCGACCTGGATCGGGTGACACGCATTTATTAGCTGCCTTGGGGTGATGCGCGCTTAGGATGTGTGTGACCCCTAATACAGAAGGCTTGAATATGTGACCTCTTCCGGTGGCTCAGCTGCCATGCCAGTTCTTAGTAAGGTACCTAGGTGTTAATTGGACAACTCGCACCTGATTACCTTGGGTTGGCGAAACCCATTGTTCCTGCCCTAATCTTGGAGTCCATGTGTATTGACTCCGGGTGCCTAATTCTTCTGCTGTCTAGCGCGGCTTATTTGCCCAACCTAATCCGCGGCCAGAAGCAGAGGATTGTGTATTTCCATTAGAGTCATCACCTTTGACTTTTGCCCTATTTCTATCGTCTCCACCAGCCAAGGCTTTATGAATTGCCCCCCAAACTATCTAACTAGCCTGTACCCCAATTGCTTTTCCAGCAAAGTCCGGTTGGTCCCCGGATGTGTTCAAGGCTGGGCGAACCCCTTGGGAAAGGTTTGGCCAATTATTCACACGGGCAACCCACAAGAAGTGAATTAGTCTTTGTTGAAATTTCTGCCTGACTTTGCTGGACTGAAGCACTCAAGGAGATATAGATAAGAAACCTCCACGTTTGACCTTGAACTGACAAACACGTTTGCTGTTCTTCTGCATCTAACCTTGTGTTATAATCAGTGCCTATTACTCATACCTGTCAGGAACAATAGCTCCGCTTTTTGAAAAAGTTTTTATTTCCTTCTGCATGAATGTTTAATGCCTAATTAACTAATTGATTTGTGTTGTGCCTATGCCATAAAGTTGAATAGAGACAGTGGTCAGAAAGTGCATATTCGTGGTAAAAAAATAAAACTAACAAAAACACTAGAGCATCAAGAAAAAATTAAAACACAACAAGAGATGGAAGGCATTGCAGTAGGTGGACTTGAAGTGGAAAGTGACACCATTGAGGAAGGACTAGATAGGCTAGAAGGATTTCTGAACAAAAAAAATTCAGGCATTAGAAAAGCAAAGATGTAGTGACAATCAGAAGTTTTTAAAAATGCAACAGGACAGTTTAGAAAAGCTTCAACAAAAACTTTTAGAAATGGTTGAAAGCATGGTAGAAGTTACCCATACACAAACACAAAACATTATGAAAGAGATGGGGGAGCTAAAAGACACAATAAATATAAATGCAAAGGAGGCTGAAGTGATAGGAAACAAAGTAGAGGTAATGCAGAAGATGGTAAAACAAGGTGAATCCAAAATAGATGCCTTAGAAAAGAGAGTGGAACGCATGGAAGATCAGTCTAAAAGGCAGAATGTAATTATTAGAAACATTTCGGAAGCTGTGCCAGACCAACTTAAGACAAGAATAATAGCTTGGCTAAACGACCTAGAAATGGACAGGAAATTTATGCCTGAAGACATCATCGGTGCACATAGATTAGGAGCCAAGAGAAATAGACAAATAAATAGAAATGTGCTAGTAAGATTTACAAATGAAGGACTAAAGCTTAGAGTGATGTCACAATTTAAAAAAAAGGTGGGGTGGTCCAAATACATTGAAATTGGAAAGTAATGACATAGAAGTTTATTACGACCTGCCCTTAAGAGGAACGAATTTGGCAAAAACAAATTAAACCAATTACAAAAAATTTGAGAGATAAAGGGTTAAAGTATAACTGGAAGCCTCCATGTCAACTAAAATTCATTCACCTGGGGAAAGCAAATATTATTAAGTGAAAACTGTTCTTGATGTTTTGGCAGAAGCCTACATTATTGAATATAAATCTAAAGAATGGGAGGAACTACAAGAGGCATTATTAACATCTGGATTTCATGAAAAGGGTAACTTAGAAGTAGGCTAGAAGTCATACTCTGAACATTTTTAACATGGTGTGGAAATGCCAAGTTAAATAATTATAACATTCAGTAATCCATGGTCAGCAGAGTGATTAAAACGGTAAGGCCGTGAAAGTACATAAATCTTGTCTCACCTGATTATGTGAGATTATGGTATGCAAATACATAGGTGTCTCTTTAGAGTGTGATAAAGTATACGTTGAATTGTAAATGTAAAAATGTATTTTTAGGCTGAATAATTCAAGAACATGAATGGTGATTTTCCTGTGAGTCACAGAAGAAATCCTTGATAGTTTCCAATCATCACCAAAATAAAAGATGAGCTGTACAGTATTTTGGTTTTTTCGGCCTCTTTGGAATGGAGTAAAGGGGCAAAATGCAAATGTGATTCTCATTCTAGCTATATGGCAACGTATGGGCAAAACTGCAGCGAGCCTTTGCCATTTGGAGTGGATTTGGAATGACACTGACAGGCGTGCATACCTGTGGAGACTACATGTTCAGTGGCCATACTGTTGTCTTGACTATGCTCAATTTCTTTGTCACTGAATGTAAGTATAGTATCAAAAACAAGTGAGAGTATTGTTGCCATGAACCTAAACTTGTCATAACTTTCACAACTCTTGTGATAAATTGCTTTTGTGAGCTGTTTTCTGTCTAGGAGAGAAAGTAGGAGGGGAAGACAGTTTTCAGAAGGAAAAACAAAAAACTGTTATAGGTAACAGGCAGTAATGTTTGACCAGATTATTAAGGAAAGCATAGTTCAGGGGTTTGTGGGCCGGATCCAGCCTGAGGCTCCAAATAATCCGGCCCCCAACATTGCTCCAGCTGCTGGCTGAATCGGCCGTGGACTCATTTACGGCTGCAGTAAATGCACTTACGGCAGCTGTAAATGAGTCTGTGGCCATCATAGACATGTTTACGACAGCCGTAAATGCATCCACAGCTGTCATAAATGTGTTTATGACAGCCGCAAATGTATCCGTGGCTGTTGTAAACACATTTACGATGGCTGCAGACACATTTTGCGGAGATGATTATGGCGGGGGGAACCACTGGTCCATCCAGTTCAGCTGTCTGAGGGAGCATGGACCAGCCTGCAGCTTGAAAACATTGAGAACCCCTGGCATAGCTAGATGAGGACTTACTGTGTATCAAATGCTCAAAGAACGGTTTGTCCGTTATGTTTTTAAAGTGCAAGCAAAATTTCACTTGAGGAGTGAACTGATGCCATGAATCTTAACTGGTACATATGTAATATGAATTTGTTGAGAAGCATAAAATAAGCAGACAAACAAACATGTACAATGTCTAGATCCTAAACGTGCTCCAGAAAATAATTGGGACCCCAGAAGCAAGAAAGAGGCTATGTTCTTATTCTTACAGTTAAAACAGTGGTTCCCAGTGTGGGACACACACCCCACAGGGGGTCTTCAATTCCCAGAAGCCTAACTCAATACATTAGCTGATCAGTGCTTTGGGGAATTGACTTAGGCTTCTGGGAATTGAAGTCCAAAACCAAAGGTTGGGAAACATTGAGTTAAAAGGACACACAAGGAGGAGGGGCAGTGGATAGCAAAAAATATAGAATAAGATTAATTTGATGTAATGAAAAAGCAAGTTATTTACTCTTTTAAATTCAGCAAAAATCATGCTGTCCTTCCTCTTACCATTCTACCTAAAAGGAATAGTAGTAATCTCCCAGCAGTCTTGAGTCTAGATCAGTGGTTCTCAATGTGGGGCCCATGCCCCACCTTTGGTTTTTGGACTTCAATTACCAGAAGCCTAAATCAGTACATTGGGAATTGGCTTAGGCTTCTGGGAATTGGAGTCCAAAAACCAAAGGTTGGGAAACAGTGGTCTAGATTGTTCTTTCTAGTTAGCTCTGACTCTTGCAAACCCATTTTTTATCATTACGAAACATAAGAAATTATGATTTGTACAATAATCTGTTATCTCCTTTAGATACACCAAGAAGCTGGAACTTCTTGCACACTCTGTCCTGGGTGCTGAATCTCTTTGGAATCTTCTTCATTTTGGCTGCACATGAACATTATTCCATTGATGTTTTTATTGCCTTCTACATCACCACAAGACTATTTCTTTATTACCACACATTGGCTAACACAAGAGCTTATCAACAGAGTAGGAGGGCCAGGATCTGGTTTCCTATGTTCTCTTTTTTCGAATGCAATGTAAATGGTACAGTTCCAAATGAATATTGTTGGCCCTTCTCTAAACCTACTATAATGAAAAGATTAATTGGCTAAAGAGTGCTGGTTTTAATTGACGTCTGTGTGATGTGTTTGTAACTAACTTCTCTTGAAGAACAGGACGGGTTTCTTTTTATCCACATTACCTCCTCTAGCTTGTTTGCTTTTCTCTTAGTCCCAAGAAGAGAATTGCCTGTTGCCATTTTTTATATGCATACAATGCTATTAACATGTAGTGAGATGTTATATGAATATGATAAATTATACCACCTTAGTTGGCTCATGCACCCCAAACTAATAATAGCACACATGTTATGCTTCTAAATGAGTCTGCATTATAACAATAAGGTGTGTTGAGGAGGTAGATGCATAGAGAGACATGCAGCTGGTAAAAGCCTCACCACCACTGAATGTTTGGGAAGTACATGCTGTCTATGGTATGTATAAAACAGGCAATGATGACAATGAAGAGGGGCTTTGTTTATGTGGAGTAAATTACTTCATATTCTTCGATCATCTCTAGAGGATTTTTCTGTTTACATTTCAGTAAATTGTTAAGAAATAAATTATCTTTTCTTTTTTATCTTTTTGATTGATTTTGTTTTGGCAGCACAACTTTTTATTACAGTATTAAACACTTAAATCTGTGCTTGTTTTAAAATGCTGCTGCTAGGAGAATGGAATAGGGGTAGAAGTAAGCCATATCCTTTTTAACAAAGGAAAAGGCATGTAGTGTTTGTTTTATTTATCTTTTGTTGAAGTAAATGGCAAGAAATTGAACCACAGCTTTTGAGAATACCATTGATAGCCCTCTCTTTTCTTTGCCCTCACTTGTAACTGTCAGATACATCTCATACTGCTACATAGTGCACTGGTAGACGTTGCAATACAATTGGGTAACCAGAAAACATCTAACAGTATTTTCAGTGAATGCTTTGTTCTTACTCTTCCTGCACGTTAAGAACTCTCTTAATCAGCTTAACTGTTATGGTAAGTATCACTTTCACTTTATTTAGAAAGTGTTATGATTATGGCAAGAATAATGAATGTAATTGGAGCTTAAAGTATTAGAATTTCTGCAAGCATAGCACAGAGCACTCGGTAGTCCTGCAACTTTACCTTCTGTTTGTGTAATCTAGCTTTTATAGAAAATACTCAGGTTTTCACTCAATCCTTTAAGCCATCTGTTTAATGGGAAATTGTGTTACTGTTTGTGTAAAATGGCAATGGTTATGGGAGCACATTGATTCAAGAGTGCTTTAAATTGCATCATTTCAAACTAGTGGGTTGATGGTTACATTTGAGTTTCATATTCAAGATTTGCTTGTCTAGCACAAGCTGTTCATGCTTTGGATTACTTTCATTCTATATATTAAATTGTACTGCTGTCAAAAATAGCCTTGCCTATATAACTTGGCATTTATCAGGCTGTTCAGAATTTCAGTCTTGTAATTTCAAGCTCTTCAGGCACACCATATGTAAATCACAGCTGAAAATTTGGCATTAAAAATTGGGTTCATAACTTGACAGCAATATCCATAGAGTATATAAGATTGCAAGAAATCCATGGAGTATACTTGGCTTCTAAAGTACACAATAGGATCAGCCATATTGTGTTTTAAAGATCTTTAAAGTTAATGAATTATTAACTAACAGGGAATTTTCAAGTGGAGGTTAAATGTCTTGGAATTACTATAGTTAGCCAGTTAACCTCCCTTCCAGTATATCTTCCAGTTATCAAAACTAAGCGAGCCCCGCAAAGCCAGTATCTTGTTTAGTTTTTCTAGTTTATGGCACCGGGGTGGGTGGGGTGGGATGTCATTTTATTTCTATTACTTCCAGAGTAAGACATTCTTTTCCAGTTCTGTGCCAAGGATTGCTGCACTTGAATTAATATTTATATGCAAAATTGCATGCACCATTGCACTGAATAGCATTCAAATACTATTTACAAAAAAATTATACTGATCTAGAAATAAGTGTAGTTCAACTTGCAAATCTGTACTTCAGATGTATTTGCAGGCTAGAATATTGTACATCTCCTAACTATATTTAATATTTCCTAAGTATTACAAGTATTTTATACACATTCAGTATCTTTGTCTGCCACTTTAATGGGGGAAATTATCTCAGAGCATGCCATATTTTTCACACATTACAATACAGTATGTTGCAAAATCAGCACTCTATAGTTAAATCAGTATCGTAGAACCTTTTCTTATATTTTGGCTTTTACATTGGAAGGGTTGGTGTGTGAAGATGGGTGGGAGGAAGCGTCTGCCAGTAGGCCTCATGGCATCATGGTTTGCTTATCATCAAGACAAAAGTCATCAGCTGTTTCATGAACTTTCACCAACTGCAGTGGGCATTCTAGAGCAGTCATTTGAATATTAAGATGCACATGATGTGTTTTTGAATGGGATTGCATTTTCCTTCAGAATAGCACTTTTACATTGGCATAGGAGGAAATGTCTCTCCTGCTTCCCTTCATCAAACTTCCTAATGTATTCTGGATCTTTGCTCCACAGGGAAGGTCAAAGTTTAGCATCATTTGAAGCACAATGGTGGTTACTCAGATCAAATAATGCAACTGAGAATTCAGGACCAGTGCTCCCTCTTCTTAAGTGTACATTCCTTCTCTAGATGAAAAATACTGCATCCACCAAAATGTATCAACAAATTTACCATTCAGATTAACATGCTGTAAGTAGTATTAAACAGTGAGTTCAAATAGAAAGATGGCCCCATCCGCTAAAATTGAATAAATAAATAATTAGGACACAGTGGAATTTTAACATTCAGTATGATTTTATTTTATTTTTTGAAACGGGCAGATCTAACAGTCAAACCATGCCTGGATTGTGGCATGTGAGGCAGCTGTGGTGTTGTCCCTGATAAAATGCTCACCCATTTAGAAAGAATGAAAGACAAAAGACAGAGACACAAAATTAGTAGTGTCTGAAAGCAAAGCCAAGGTCCTCTTTAGGACATACTACTTTTCTGTGCATGGAATTTTTTATCTCGCATTTTAGAGTAGCATTCAGACAGATGAGGCTCTTCAGTATGACATAGATAATACATTACCTGGTCTGGTTTCTGTTGGGACATAGTTGAAAATAAGCATAGAAACTCAGACTTAGTTGCCATTCACAGAAACTGTATTGTAGCCCATGTGTTTTTGTCTACATGGTACAAGGGAAAGGAATTGGACAATTTTTACAAAAAAATCTTGGCACTTGAGGTAGTCATATTACTCAAGGATAATAATTAGTACAATGTCTTATTTAACATTTTAAGGAATTTGATAGTTTTTGTGGGTTACATTTACACCTTGGGCTCCAATCCAAATTAGCTGTTTTATAGATAATTGCACTTTAAGTGGTTATATTTTCTATTCTGGGGAAATATAGCATCACACTGTTTTACCGCCATGAAAAACCCTCCCCACCCCAACCCCAGAAAGGGAAAAGAAAAATGGAATTCACTTACAGAAATTTCTGGTCTGAACATTCCTCTTTTTTTTGTCCTTTTCCTCCTCTTTGGAAAAGTGAAGTACATTACACTGTCACGTCTTTCTGCCTCTTCCAAACAGAACAGTCTTTATTGGAACACCTTACTATATAGAAGGGAAAATGGGGGTGAAATAGATGTAAGTTGTAACAGAATATATAACAGATCACAAACAATAACCAGAGATAATTATTTATAGCTGTAAGTACATAAATAAGTACTTCAGTTTGATTTATATACAGTAGTCTTTAATTTTTTGGCCACTTTAAAACTTGTGACCTTTTGATACAATGTGCCAATTACAAAATAGCCACGACCATAAAATTATAATTTTTAAAGGATGTTTAATTTTTGGACTATAGCCCTGATACTCAACTGAGAAGTGGCTAACCAGGCATAAGGAGTAGATAGATCAACATCTAAACGTCCTCTTCAAAATTTGTAAAGCACAAAAGTTTCTTATAATCAGCAGAGGAGAATATGTTATGCATACTCCATTCACTATTTGGTTTGAGTAACCTAATTAATAATATGTTTTGAAATTGTGATACCTCCTCAATAAAGGAGAACACCTGCTATCTACAGACATCTTCCTTGTGCTCAACATGTTGTTGAGACAACACTGCATAAAATACATGTTTTACTGTAGGAAACTGAAGCCTTTGGAGCCCACTAGGTGGTTAACTGATCAACTGGACTAGAAAATCCCAGAGTCCAAAACAGTTTCAGGATGTCTTTATGGCCCTCTGTATGTATTCAGAAGGCTGGGGTCTTCCAATTATGTCAGATGGGCCTAAACTGGCTTGAGATAGTCCTGTTTTAAGATCAAGGTTTTACAATCCTTTTAGTTATTTAGCTCTATATTTCCTCCCCACCACTGCCCTTCAGTCATACATTAAATGAATGATACTTCTACTGTATTTTTGCATTTTCCTTAGTGTGACCAGGGAACATAGGGAAAAGTGGCTGGTCAAAAGTTGTTGACTTGGTATTTAGCACAGTCTTTTACTTTAGACATCTCCTCTGGCCGTAGAAATAATGGTGTTATTGAGAAGCTTGAATATTCCCATGACAGATCAATTTGAAGCACAGATGTGTAAATAAAGGTGGATTTTGTTTAGATTTGAATCTAGATTAATTTATATTGTTTTGTATGTGTTCTGTTATTTGTTGAAGCGTTAAATAAAATCTAAGACAAATAAAGAGTTTATTAACTAATCCTATGTGTCATATATATTCTTACTTAAATAACCATCTAGACCAATTCCATGTCTTCTACATGGGAGTATTCTTGCATCCACCCTACACTGCAGATCATATATGTCAAGTTTACCCCACTTCTACCCTCAGCTTTATTCACATGAACAGCTCACACACTACGTGAGATTGCACAGTGGGATATTTGTGGTTCTCTTTCTGTCCACACTACTACTGCTTTACCCTTCTAATGCTTTTGCTGGGATTTTGGTTACATCTATACCTATAAAAAGGCCCCTTAACCATTGGGTTCGTTCAAAGGCTCCCGCACCAGGCCCAACCATCCCCGACCTTGCCCTCCGCACTCACCGTAACCCCTGCCTTCCCAACGCTGCGGGGTTTTGTTGGTTGCCAGTGGGGCAGTCGCCCCATGAACGTGACCCAAAAAAATAAAACTACGATTCCCAGAGTCCTCTACGCTGCGCAACCTCTCAGTGGGACGCGAGCGCAGAGGAGGCTGGGAAAGCGCGGCGCACAGACTTTAAAATCCGCCGGGAGGGAAAGACCCAGCCGGAGCCAGGAAGTAAGCGTGGTCGGCAGGGGTTAGGGAGTGGGGGGGGGTGAGGCATGTCCCTGGTAACCATGCCAACCACCCTCCGGGCCCATCACCTAGCACCCCCCTTCCTAACCCCCACCAACCTGCTTACCTCCTGGCTCCAGCTGGGTCTTTAAAAGTATTTCCCTCCCGGTGCGGCCTTCTACGTCCCGGCCTCACTTCTCTCTGGGTTGACTGGGGATGAAAGTTCCGTTCCCAGCCAACCCAGAGAGATGCAACGCCTCTCCATTATGTGGATTCCTTCTCTCTGGGACGCAACGGTGCCTTTGCCTCCAAGAGAAGGATTCGCTTCTCTCGGGGTTGGCTGGGAAGAGTTCTGTTCCCAGCCAACCCAGAGAGACGCAACGCCTCTCCATTACGTGGATTCCTTCTCTCCGGGAGGCAAAGGTGCCTTTGCCTCTCCAAGAGAAGGATTTGCTTCTCTCTGGGTTGGCTGGAAACGAAACTTTCATTCCCAGCCAACCCACAGAAAACTCTCTCTCTCTCTCTCACACACACACACACATGCACGCACACACACGCACATACAATGGGAAACACTGCCCACTGTGGAACAACCCCCTAACAACAAACCTTCCCTCCAAACATACCTGCACGCATCCTATTCGCCTGTCTCCTCTGTCTGACTGTCTCCTCCCCTGTCCCTCACTCTATCTAACTCACTAGCACCCTCTGGTGGTCTGCTCTATCTGTCAGTCTCTTCCTCTCTCACGCTCTCTCTCTCTCTCTCTCTCACACACACACACACACACACACACACACACACACACACACACGACTCTCCTGCCTTGCCAGGAATTTTTAATGTGTGTGTTAGTGGTTGGAGTGGTATTGTATGGGTGGTGGTGGTTGCGCACACCCAAAACCACCCATAACCACCAACACACACATTAAAAATGCCCGGCTGGCCGGGCACAAATATGCTAGTAGTCTAAAAGTATATGCTGAGTTGGTAATAAATGACATTTTGCCTAAATCAGCAGACTATAATATATGTCTGAGTGAGGGAAAGCCATCAGTGGAATGAGAGGGCACTTCTTTATTCGTGTCAGACGCACCACCAACATATAATAATATACCAAGCTAAAATTAACACATCTAAAACAAAATAGGACTAGATGACACCTGCCCAATATCAGTCCACATCAGCAGCATTTCCTCTTGCCAATTTAAGGTCATCCTCAGTGCACGTTGAAGGGAATTGTGTGCATTGTATCATATGGGAGAAATAGTTTGTTCTTCTTCACATTCACACTGGCTGTCATGTACAGGGAAGCCCGACTTTCTCAGATTAGCCCTTGATCTTCCTATCCCGGCATGCAGTCTGTTTTAAAGTTTTCCACAAAAGCCATGGTTGTTCTTGGTCAGGCGGTAGAGTCATGTGGTTTTGCCCAGTTATGTGGCAGCTCCTTGCTCACCTTCCATAGTTCTAAGGTGGTCTGTGGGGGCATGATGGGGGACATGAAAGGAGCCACATTCGGGCGTCCCGTGCAAAAATCCTTTCAACCCAGAATAATATCTGACACGAAAGACACAGTGTGGTTGGTAGTTGATGATCATATAGCAGGTGTGTTTCTCAGAATCTTGCTTTGACCCACTCTAAGCAGCACTTTCTCGACGGAATTTTGGTGGAGGGATGCCAGCTACATAATACACTTTTTGTATTGGAGTTGATTTAGGCATCCTGTGACCAATCTTGGTTTCATTTAAGGTCACATCCACTTGCTTTGCATGTTTTGATCTGTATCACACTAGACTAGCATACTCTTCTACACAGTAACAAAGCTAGCACAGAAGTTTTTGATGTGTATGGTTGGGCACCCCATCTTGTGGCTGTTATTTTCATCAAAATATTGTTCCTGGCAAAAACCTTTTGTTTGGTATTAAGTCAGTGGTTCTTGAAAGTGAGAGTTCGATCCTGGGTAACTCCCAGGTATTTGGGGGTGATGCAGTGTTTGATCATGGTGCCATTCCAAGTCACCTGTAGGCTTCTTGATGCCTCACAGTTTTTCAAATGAAAAGCACAAAGTTGAGTTTTTAGGCAGTTTGGCTTTAGTTGGTTATCCCTTTAATATCTAGCCTTTAAATTCAAAACCTCAGTCAGTTTTTTCTCAACAGCCTCAAAGGTTGCACACTGTGTGGCAATTGCTAGATTGTCAGCATAAAGAAAGCTAGTGGCTTCTGGCAGTGGTTGATCATTAGTATATATGTTAAACAATGTGAGGGGTAGCACACTGCCCTGCGGGAGGCCATTTCTTTGATTTCTCCATCGGCTGCCTTCACCTTGGAAATAAAAAACAAATCTATGGTTTTCCAGTAAACAGCCTATGACTTTTGTGAATTTAAATTCCTTTGTGATGTGGGAGACTTTCTTTAGCAAGGATGTGTGGTTGACTGTGTCATAAGCCACAGTGAGATCTATAAACACTACACCTATGATTTCCTTCAGTTCAAAACCATCTTCTATATGCTGTGTTAGGTTAAGAATTTGTGCTGTACAATCTTTGCCTGGTCTGAAACCAGCTTGCTGGGGTATAAGCAGGGCTTCTACTATTGCAGACAGTTGGTTCAGAATTAAACATTCATATATCTTATATAGTTGGCTAAGAAGTGATATGGGCCTGTAGCTTTTTGGATCTTCTGGTGGCTTCCCTGGTTTAGGTAGAGGGCACTGAAATGCAAACAGTCCAAGCAATGATAATTTAAACAGTAGTTATTAACAAGGTACTATAGTTGTAGAAGATGTAAAATATAAAATCAAAATTGAGGGGAGAACGAGATTTCATCAGGCTGTTGATATCTCTTTATTAAAAGAGGCTCCAGTCACTGTGGTACATGGCTTTTTAATCACATCCCGGTTTGAGTTTCCCAGAGACATCTTGTTTGTTACTTTCGGAGAAGGATGTTGGACAAGAAAGAACTCTAGTCCAGTGCAGTTCTTATGTTTTTTACTGCTTACTACTTTCCTCTTTTTAAATAGCCACACAAACTGTAATCCTGTAAAACGTTAGCATAAAGTCCATAGGGACTAAGCAATCAGATTTAGGATTGCACTGCATACCTTATGGCAATAATCATCTCTTGCCATATGAACCTGGTTATTTACTATTTGTGAATTGTAGGGGGGAAATGCTTTATTTTGCCTATCCTGAATCTGCATGACATATTCTTTCCCATTCTCTTCCGTCTCACCCTCTGCTATTCATAATTTCATATAGTGAATGAAGGTTTTGGTGTGTGACAAAGACCGGCACAACCAGTCTGTCCAGACCACTACTGTCCTCAGAACTGGCTCTGTGATGCATAAGAGAAAAGTGAATGGTTTTGGCCTTTCTGATTGTTCTGTCTGTTTGAAGAGAAGTGAGTAATCGGGTGGATCAAGGGTGAAGAGAACAAGAATTTCCTGGTGGCCAGCTCATACATTCCTTTTTCTGGAACTGGGTGAGGAACTAACCTCAGTGTTGCAAGGCAGCCACCAAGTGTTTCATCCTTTATGCCCCAGAGTGGCTCAAGAAATGGCAGTACATTGATACCAAGGGGAGAGGAAGTTAAATTAGGCTCAGAAGATGAAACCGTGAACAGGAAATATATCTCTGTTCAACCCCCTTATCTTCAGATTGTGGGCTTGCTTACTATCCATAGCAGTTGTACTTAGGAATCAATGCCGTGGCATCCACTACAGACCAATGTCCAAGGAGAACCCATATTAAAGATAAAGATCGCCCTTGCTTGGAAGCCAGTTGTATCCAACTCTAGCGTATAGTGTTCATCACCATTTACAGCCAAAGAGCCAGCACTGTTTGTGTCTGCAGTCATTTCCGTAGTCGTGGGGCAAGCATGACTAGACAACAGAGCACGGAATGCTGGTACCTTATTTATCTACTAGAAATTTTTTGCTTTTGAATAGTTAGGCTGGTAGGGCCTGGGACAGACGATGGGAGCTCACTGTTGTACAGAGCTCAGGTTTGGACCTGCTGACCTTCCAGACATCAAGTTCAGCGTCAACCACTAAGCCACCACAGTCCCCTAGGAGAAATATAGGAGCAGACTAAAAGCCGGCTGACCAAATTTTGCTACCTCCTGCAATACATCTTTCTAAGCCTTGAAATTATCGAATCAGTTTTTAAAAGCACTTATTATTTAACATATTAAAAAACTGCTGGAGATGTAAAAAAAAAGAAGTCAAGACATTTTCATTTATGGTAGGAGTGTAAGAATGAAAAAAAGGATTTTTTTAAAAAGAAGTCAAGCAAGTATTGTTTATAAAATTGTAAGTATTGTTACTTGTTTCCCTCAAATATATAGGATTTATATCATACATTGGGCTAAAATGTGGGACTCACTCAAATCCAGGTAGAAACAGGTATATTATACAGTTAATATATCTTGCTATGCTAATAGAGTAGACCATCCTGCCAGTGCTCAACGCCAATCATTAGGCGGAAGTTAGCTAACCTGACAACTCTGAGGACTAACGGCCTTGGGTTGTGAAGTACACAGGGAAGGGTGATGGTCCCCAAGTGGATTAAATCCCACTTGAATCCATCTTGATGGATGGCAGCAGCTTCATCAATACTGGCCTGATGAAGACTTGTGTGCCTAAAGGGCTCAGGACCAGAAAGTGACTCACAGAACTGGATCAGTGGTATGGGTGTCACACTGCAGCTGTGATTCTGACAGGAGCATAGCCAAGAAATGAGCTTCAAAATTCAGCACAGCACTGAAAAAGTACAGTGCCAGTGTGGTGTGATGGATAGAGGATGGACTAGTACTCGGGATGTTTATGTTTATTCAATTTATACCCCGCCCTATTCAGCACATGGCTGACTCAGGGCGGCTAACAATATATAAATGTCCCCAAGGCAACCCAAGGGGTTTACATACAGGATACAAAGTTCAAAATACAATAATAAATACATTATTCAAAAATACAACATAGCCCAGAGGCCCAGATACAATATTACAAGTTATTGTACAATACAAAGAAAAACAGTCCACAGTAATACAAAGTATCAGCACCATATCAAAATAACAGCAAACAATGTATCAATAATTACAATTAGAATTACAAGGAATGAAAACATCAAAAAGCACAATATCAACAATATTACAGAAACAGAAGGGGAAAAAACTCATTTAAGAAGCCCCACACCTTCTCATCCATACCTTCTCATAACAGTTCAGAAGCCTGTTTGGTCATGGAAATTCACTGAGAGTAGCACTGGCAGACCAGTGTGTGTGATTGCTGAGGATGGACCAAAAGTGAGTTTTCAGCCACTTCAGGATATCAGCAAACAACACTACTTCTGCTCCTTGGAAGAAGGGGCAGACAAAGTGATGCTTTTAAGCAAAATAGACTCTAATAGACCATTGCTGATGCACTGCACCACTGTGTTTGTAGAGTTAATTTGCACAATCTCCAAATAATGTTAGTGAATACTGTATGCACAATTTTACATTATAAGTAATGTATCTTATACACTGCCTGGTTAGAACCATGCACACACATGACACACAGTAGCCATATTCAACAGCAGTTTGGAGTATTTTAACAAATGCAAGGTACCATCTAAAGTTAATTATTAGAGTCTTAAGAGGTTCTTACCTAAACTGGCCCACGGACATAGATTGTTGGCAGTGAACAGCTTATAGCATACTAGCATAGGTTGTCCGGCGTTGCTGGGCTGTTATAAACTGTGATCAGCTTTTTTGGGTTTTTTTGTGGATTAAAAAAGAACAAAGGATGATATTGCTTCAAATTGTTTTATTTAACCAAATAACGTTTTAGTATGTGACTTTTTTTTGTTAATAGTTGTACCGTAGGTAATATTTTTAAAAATGTGAAAGTACATGTTTTTTACATTCAATGTTTTCAAACTGTGTTTAGATGTTTTGGGTTTTTATTTGAGTTAAAACTCAACAGAGGATGCTATAAATCTTTTTATTTTATTTATTTAACATATGTTTGTTATTTGTGTAAACTTTTGATTTATTGTTATGTTTTTGACTTGTTTTTACTCTTCTGGCCTCTAGGGGGGGCTTTATTGTTTTTGACTTGTTTTTAATATTCCACCCTGCTGGTGGGGCTGTTAGTGGTTTTGTTTTCGTTTCACTTGTTTTTTCTCTCCTGGCCTCTAGGTGGGGCTTCTTCCGGTAAGTAGTCTGTCTTTGTTTCTTCATTTCTGTTCCAAACTTGTGGAGGGAGGACGTGCTGGTGAGTTCTCTGATTTTCTTTCTTCTGGGGTTTTTCTTTGTTTGTTTGGTGGTGGGCTGGGAGGTGTTTCTGTTTGTTCTTTTGTGGTTTGGTTGGGTTTTAGGTTTGTTTAATTGGTTTGTTTATTTCTGGTTTGTTTAATTTTTGTGATTTCGTTGTTGTTTATTTGTGTAATTTGTGGTAGTTGTGTTGTTAGATTTAGGTATTCTCGTGTTGTAGTTAGGTGTTTGTCTGTGGTTTTCTGGAATTGTGGATGTTTTTGTTTGTGGATTTTGTTGTTTTCTTTTTTGTGTATTAATGGGTTTTTAAATTATTGATTTATTTGTGTTTTATTAGTTTTTATTAATGGTGGTGTTTGTTATTGGTGTGTACTTTTGCGTGAAAATCGGGCTGCCTGTCAGTTCCTCTTTTCCCCATTGCTGCTTTGAATTTTGGTTTCGATGCAGCAATGGGGAAAAGGAGGAGCCGGCAGTCAGCTGGCTCTTCCCCCTGTAAAGTTCATTAGGTAGGTCGGGTGAAAAGGAGGCAGAGAAGAGCTATCTGCCTGACGATGGTTCTCTCCTCTCTGTCTCCTTTCTCTCCTAGCTTACCTAACCGGAGATTGGCAGGCAGTGATCCATAAGGGGTGGTGCTCTTCCTTGTGGATAGCTGGCTGCTGCTTTTGTATTACCTCCATCGGAAGTACAAAGGCAGCAGCCAGTCATTCGCCAGGGAGGGTGCTTCCCCTGACAAACTGCTGCCAGCTGCTGTTGTTTTTTTCCACCCCGGCTCAACTTTCCTTGAGGCCAGCGGTGGTCTCGCCGTGTCTTCGGTGGGGTAGCATGGAGGAGAGGGAGTCCCTCTTCTCCCTGTTGCTCTGGGAAAGAAGGCCAGTGGGTGTCTCGCAGTGGATTTTTGTGGATTTTTGTTTTGCGAGGCTGTGTGGCGCTGCATCTGTCTGCTGGGGACTTGTGCTCCTGTTGCATTTTTAAATTTTATTTTTTTGCATGCCGGCTTTCTCAGCATTCTGCGTGCTCACGGCGTGTAGGAGGCTGGGACTTTGAGTTTTGCATTTTGGGTTTGCGTTCATGCGGCGTTTTTTTCCTGCATCTCGATTTTAATTGGCCGCGCCACGTTTCCCAATGTTCTTTTTGCTTGTGCCTCTCAGCCTGATTGGCTGTGGCGCGGTGCAGAGAACGTTGGGAAGTGCCCCACTCTTGCCCCACTGGCGCCTTTTGCAACCCTGCAGTAACCTCTGGACCAGTTTCGGGTGAGTGCAGGAAGCTCGGTACGGGATAGGATGGACGGGTGCAGAAATGTATAGCAAGTTCCAACGGTTAACCCTTGGATTTATAGGTATAGATTGAAAAGTATAATGTAACAAGAATTCAGCTCTTGCAAATGAAGTACTGTATCCATATTAGTTTGTCCCTGCACTTTGACAAAATCGAGGAGAAAAGGAGGCAATTAGAGATAGGGAGAAGGCAAAATATTATAGCACTTTAAGACTAGCTGGAGAGTTCAGTGGTTTTGGTATCTGGCTGCATAGCCAGAGAGGAATTTGATTCACCACTTTGCCTTGCAGGAGGAAAGCAAACAGGTGTGGCGTTGGCCAAGATGCACATATCCAGAGCATTCTCAGAAGAAGGAAATGGGAAACCACTTCCATACATTAGAAAACTCTGGATGAGTCAACCATAAATCTGAATTGACTTGACAGCGTACAATTATTATAATTAAAGACTGGCAGATTTATTTCAGTTTGGTGTCAAGAGGTGGTTTTAAAATCTTCAAAAGCTCACAGGGAAATCTTAGTAATTTTAGGATTGCAGAACTGGAATGGATCCTCATTCATCCCTATGGCTCACTTGAGTCCTGCCCCTGTCACGGAGGCACAATAGGGAACTAAACTCCCAACCTCTTGCTCTGCAGTCATATAGCTCTACCACTGAGATGGATTTAAATCTGTTCATATTTAAAGTGCTATAATATTATGACTTTCCTTTTCCTTTTATTCTGCCACTGAACATTCAGTTGGACATGCTCTGAATGGTGGATGCCTACATTAATGTTTTAGCCCCATTCTGTCTGTCTACTGTATCTATCTGATTGTGGGCATGAGCATTGGCAACGGTGGCTCCCCCCCCCCAATGGTTCAGATATGAATGGCTTTTGCAGCAGGGGTGAAGGTAGAGGAGACGACTGCTACAGCAGTAATTCCATCACCCACCCCCTTCATATGGAAGGGTAGCCCCCTAACAGCTGATTGGCAGCAGCATCAGGAATATGATAAAAAAAAGAAAGACAGAGTCAGAAAATCATACCAGGACCAGAGGGGAAGGGGGAAATCGTGAGACTGCTTGCTGGCCATGGTTACAGTGTGTGTATGTGTTTGTTTGTTTTTTAAACTGGGCAAGGTTACAAAGGACGGCGACACAAACACAACGTAACCTTAACCCAATTTTTAAAAAGCCAAACACGACTGGAAACCTGATTCTTTCGATAGTCAAGACCCAGCCATAGGCTGTTTTCCCGCTCTAAGGCACTTTAGTTGCAAGATTTCCTGCAGCCATGAAGTCAGTTTGACATGGACACACATGCATAAATGCTGTGATCATCTGCTCCTGGGGTCAGGGGGTTTGTGTGAGATCATAGAAATAATGATGTCTTTACTTTGCCCAAAGCTTTCATGATTTCTATTGCAATTCCATAACAGTGACTCATCTTCCTTTCGCCAGAAGACCCATGGAAATGGAAGACATACGATAATGCCTGACTGTTTAGAAGAAAGCTTTTCACCCTGCCTTAAAATTATATTTGCCTAACTGAAGTTGGCAGTCTATCCTTCTAGCTGGAAAGGAAAAGACAGTGCTTTGGGGAAAGATTATCTTAACTTTAAAAACAAAACAGTATTTCAAACGGTCTCCCTTGAGACCTATACTTATTGGTGACAAGTTCAAGGCTGAATCTTTACATTGTTTTCCATTGACTGCACTGCTGATTTCAACTGGGCTGCTCTTGTCAACTCCTACGTTTTGACCTTTCCTTGTAAAAGAAAGGGCATTCTGGATCCTTCATAGCTTTGTTTGTCTGACGTTTTCTGTTCCTTTTCTGGCTCCACAATCTCTGTTTTCAAATGGGGACAGCTAAAATTGCTCAGCAAATTCTGACTGAGGCTATAATAGAACACTGCTGTTCACAGAGACTTACATTTTTATTTTAACTCCTTTCCTTATAAGTCCTCAGCACAGCATTTCTCCCCTTCAGAGTTGTCAGGTACAGGGTCAACATTTTGACTGAGCTATCCACAGCATCCATAAGATTCCTTTGTGAGATTTGCTGATTGAACTCCCATCCCATCAATGTATATGTGATTAGGATAGTTTGCCTGAGCGTATTCATCAGTCGTCACCAATTACCACTGAATGATGTTTTCCATTTTATTGTACAGTGGAACCTCTAACAAGCAGCTTGGTTAACATAAAAATTGAAAGCTATAGAAAATAGTGGCTCGGTGTACAGAATTTTATTCAGAATGGATTAATTGGTTTTCAGTGCATTCCTATGGGAAACCCCATTTCAGTTAAAGTATTTTGGTTTTCAATGCATTCCTATTGGAATTTGCATTCAATGCATTCCTATGGGAAATCTGTTTAAAGTAATTTTCGCTTTAAGAAACATCCCGGACACGCATTAATTACGTTAACCAAGGTTTCACTGTGTAATCATTTCCGGGAGATCTGTCCACTTTTCTGAATAATCTGATGTCACCAGCAAGCACGACCACCTCAATTATCTGAATGGGAATCCAGATCATTTATGGAAAAGGCAGATAGCACCAATATCAGTAGAGATGCTTCAGGGATCTTAATTCATATGCCCCTCCTTTGAGATAATTGTTCAGTTATTCTTTTTAACCCCTACTGGGCCCATAGGCAGAGTAAGGCAATGGCCTCAATCAACAAATGTTGGGAACTGTGGAGAAAACAATAGCTGCAGATTGCTACGCTCCCTTCTGTTAAGGGACAGAACTGGATATTTTAGGCACACCTGACCTCAGGTGTGTTGCAGGATACTACTCTATCCCCAGAGTTCAAGTAAGATTGAACTGTCAACCTGGTCACCTTCTATAAGACTAGAATCCTCATTTCAGGCAGCAAAATATCAGCCACTCTGTTCATTAACATGACCTCTACATGTATGTGTGTGCTGAGCACATCCTTACCATGGTGGAGACAGGAGAAGTGTAGATTCTGCAACTCTTGATAATTGTTCAGTATAATTTATTCCCATCAACCAGGATGGATGAGGCTGGGGGTAATTAAAGTTCAGCAACATATGAAGGGCCAGAATTATTCCAGCCCTTTCAGAAAGGAAGCAAGTATCTCCCAAGTGCTGGGAACCAGCAGGAAGGCTCTTCTACACAACAGCCATTTTCAGAATTTGTTTTTGCCACATAGAGGCAGTACTTTGAACCCCCATACTTGAGTCTCAGGGCCAAAAGGATTATTGCTCTGTAAATAGAAAACAGCTCGATTAGAGCATCCAAAGGTTATTTTAATATACTACAACTCCCATAATCCAGCAGCCATTCTAGCTAGGGAACTGTTACTAAAAAAAGTGACTTTTCTACACACAGAGTCCGATTTGATATAAGCATAATGACTACATTACATCTTTTTTTGTGTATTAAAATCTTATCTGATAAAACTATTTCAGCTTGAATCACTCAGACTCCTGCAATTCTATATTAAAATTACTCTTTGCATCTGCTTGGACTTCTTCCTTTCTTATGAATTTGTGGCACCATTTTTTTCATTGTGAATGGAGGTAAATGAGGATACTGTTCTATAGTGCTATTTTACAGATCACTACAGTACTCAGATGTAAGTCCTATTGAAGAGAATGATGCTTACTTTCAGGTAGGCACATATCAGATGGCAGCCTCACCATTTCTCTGTCTCACAATCGGTACTTCTTTAAATGTAATGTAGGGGCTGTGGTGGCTCAATGGTTAAGAAGCTCGCCTTGTTAGCTTGAAGGCCGGAAAGTTGGCAGTTCGAGACCCGGGTACTGCATGGCAGCACTGATCTCTGTCCTGGCTTCTGCCAACCTAGCAGTTTGAAAGCAAGAAATTGCAAGTAGATAAACAGGGACCACTTGGGTGGGAAAATATCTTCGGGACATGAAAGAAGCCTCATTCGGGCATCCCCTGAGCAGAGTTTCTCCAGCAAAAATCCTTTCAACCCAGAATAATTTCTGGCACAAAATTATTATTACATGTCATATTCAGAAATCTCTTCTCTGTACATCTTTCCTGTCTCTTACACCATGGATTTTTTTTGAAGTCACGTAACCATTTATTACATTCAAAGATGGGGAATGTTTGTCATGTTACTTTAACAGTAGGTAGAATGCAGCAGCATATACAGTATAACTAAAAAGAATTCTTTCAGCCCTGAGACTCAAGCATAGGCATTCAAGTTTCAGACTTTGGCCCTGAAATTTCAGGGAATGGAATGCTGCTAGTCCAACAACCCTGAGTTGTTTGTCCGTCAACCCGCCGTCAACTCTACTGCTGCCTCTGCCTCGCCAGCCTCTCGGCTAGCCCCCCGGACAGGTCCTCCTTTGCCGAAATGCTTGGGGGGGGGCCAAGAAGGCGAGCCGACGTCTCTTGGTGGCCCCGACATCGCCATGTAGAGGTCGGGGTCCTTCCCTTTTAGGGAGGGGGGAGGTTTTATGGGAGGGGTGGTAGGGTACTTAGGACTAGGCTGGTGCCAATAGATGGGGGGAACGTCTGGCCTGGGGGTCGGATTGAGGTTCTTGGGGCCCACATTTTGGTAGTGATGGGTATGGGGCGATATGGTGGGAACCGTGAGGTGGGCCGCAGTTGGGACCATCTTCCTGGGACCAGGAGAAGGGCCTTCTCCATGGCAGCCCCGGCCATTTGGAACCTCTTGCCACTCAAACTACGCCTCCAGATGGAGCTGCTCCCCTTTAGAAAACAACTGAAAACTTGACTATTCCAGCGGGCATGGGGCATGGATGCATCAACTTCCCAGGCCCGCTGGCTTATTTAGCCTATACTGGCTTGTCCTGATATTTTTTTGTTTTTTTAATTGTGCGGGGAGGTGAGGGTTTTTTAGGTGGTTTTAAAATTGATTTTTAATGGGCTCTGTTAAATTGTTTTTATTGTTGTTTTTGATTATGTTTGTGAGCCGCTTCGGGTCACTCTCAAGTGAGGGAAGCGGGATAGAAATGTATTTAAATAAATAAATAAATAGATAGATAAATTCATCCTGCCATATTTCAGAGCACCCAAAAAATTACCAATACAGTAAAACCCCATTTTACAGAAGCCTCATTTTACAGAAACCCCGTTTTACAGAAGGGGATTTTGCTGAAAATGTGTCGTGTTTTACAGAAAAACCCCGTTTTACAGAACACAATTTTCCAGAGTGCATTGTGCCTGGTGGGCCTATAACAGACCACCCACAATCATTCTGGGCCCTGTGGGTAGCAGTAGAGTGGTCTGGAGAGGCGTTATAGTGGGTTTTCTAAAAAAAAATGTGGGGGGGGGTTTGGGAACATTCCCCCCCCCTGCATTCTTATGGGAATGCCTGTTTACAGATAAAACTGGGTTAAGGAAAAAGCTATGGAACTGTCTTTTTCTGTAAAGCAGGGTTTTATTGTACTTCCAAATGTACTTTTGTTTTATTTTGGTTTATAAACAGAGTCACTTTTCCTTTTAGTGATTGTTGTTTGCTTTTCACTATCTGTTGCAGCCTTCAACCTGCAAATCATTCCCCAAAGTCTCTAAGAAGTAAATCCTGGATAGCATTACTTCGTTGGCCTTTAATCATTGTGTCCATTGCTCTCACCTCCCAACCCCATTCTACCATTGTTCCAGAAGGATTTATTATCTACAAAATCATAAGAACACACCCACTGTTCCTGTAACATTTCATGCTGTTAGGTTTTGGCTTGGAAATCTGAAGTAATGAGGTGCAGCTGACCTGCTAATCTTAACCTATAAATCCAAGGGTTAACCGTTGGAACTGGCTATAGGTTGCTATGCCTCGCCCTACTTGCCTGCACTCACCCTTCGTGCACACGGCCGATCTGGGTACGCAGGTCAACGAAGGATTGAAAAAACCGGCAGTGGGGCAACAGCCCCACAAACGCGAAGAAAGGGAAACAACTTCACTTCCCAACATTCCTTGCGCCGCGCCATGCCAGAGCCAATCAGGCTGAGAGGCTCTCGCATGGGGCAGCGTTCGGAAACGCGCCGCAGCCAATCAAAATAAAACCATTTTAAAAAAACGCAGCACAAACAGAAAGCACCAACCCATTACTACAAGCCCCAGCGTCCTGCGCGCCATGAGCACGCAGAACGCTGAGGAAAACGGCACCCGAAAAATTAAAAAGAAAAACAACTCACTGCGTCACAGCCAAACACACACCAGCCGGCTTTCTATCCCTCACCCACGGCGCCTGAAGGACCCGACTGGAGTTTCCCCTTTAATATCAGTGGGTGGGGGTTGCAATCCCCCTCTCCGCTGGCTACCCTAGGGTTGGGAGGTTTGTGGGAACAAAAGGGGAATGTTTCCCAAACCCTTCTGGACTCAGGACACCAGGGAGAGGGGATCGATTCCCACCCCCCTCCTTAAAAAAACTCCGTCTTTTCTACTCTTTAAAAACGGAGTTGTTTTAAGGAGGGGGGGGAGGGAATCGATCCACTGTGCCTGGTCTACTGGGTCCAGAAGAGTTGGGGGGGACATACCTCTTTTGTCCCCACAAACCTCCCAACCCCAAGGGAGCAAGCGGAGAGGGGGGTCACAAGCCCCACCCACTGATATTAAAGGGGAAACCCCGATCTACTTTCACAACTTCACACAAAAAGCACCATAAAACAATAAAGCCCCCCTCCCCACCACCTAACCCACCCTTACTCACCCCCAACGACCATGCCCCCCTCCCCACCACCTACCCCACCCTTCCTAACCCCCAACGACCATGCCCCCCTCCCCACCACCTAGCCCACCCTTCCTAACTCCCAACGACCATGCCCCCTCCCCACCACCTAGCCCACCCTTCCTAACCCCCAACGACCATGCCCCCCTCCCCACCACCTAGCCCACCCTTCCTAACCCCCAACGACCATGCCCCCCTCTCCACCACCTAGCCCACCCTTCCAAACCCCCAATGACCACGTACCTTCCCCACCACCAAATAAATATTTTTTAAAAAATTACTAAAAACACTCAAACGCAGCCAAAAATACACAAAAACAAAAACACCAAAAACAATACGAAGTAAACAAAGACACAATCAAAAACAAAACAAACAGACAAAAATACAATATCCAACCCCCCCCCCCCCCGCCCACACACACACACAAAAGAAAGAAAACAAGCAAAATTACCAAAACAGGTGCTACCTCCACCAGGACTGGAAAAGAAATGAATACAGAAAGACCCTACTTACCAGAAGAAGCTCCACCCAGAGGCCAGGAGAGAAACAAAAGTCAAAATACAATAACCCCTACCAGCACCACCTGCTGGCCACAATAGTAAAAACAATTCAAAAACACACAACAGCCCCAAACAAAACACAAATTCACAATTTTACACAAAAGGTCACACCAAAAAAAACAAGTAAAAAAATTACACTAAACACACTTTCACACAAATCACAAATATATGTCAATAAAATACAATAGAAACTTTAAAAAATCCTGTGCTGAGTTATTATATCATACTTTCTTCTTTTATTAATCCTCAAAAAAACCCAAAAAAGCAGATCACAGTTAATAACAGCCAAGCCAAACAAATTTAACATAAATAAACATTTAAAAAATTAAAATTACAGACTAAGCAATTTTTTAAAAAAAACAACACAATTTAACCTTCCAACACAATGTAACACTATTGCAAAAAAAAAAAAAATTGGCTCATTTTTAATTAAAAAACACGGGGGGGAAAGCCCGGCAACGCCGGGCAACCCTTGCTAGTTCTATATAAAAATAGAAAGGATTACTCTTAAGTATCTCTAAAAACACTTCACTTTATTTTTTTTTAAATTCATGTTGATACTGTCATGGAATTTGAATGCCTTAGTCATGTAAATAGGTTACAAGAGCATACCTGTCAAGTTTTGGGAAATTTCTGTCAAATAAGGGAAATTTCCTGGCCAAAACAGGAAACTGGACAGCTATGCTTATCCTGTGCTGGCCTCCAGTCTAGCTCCAGTCTAACTGCAGTCTAACTAATGCAGGATGACGGCAGGAAAGAGTGTAAAATACAGGGGTTTGACAGAAATTTCCCAAAACTTGACAGGTATGCAAGAGTGTGTTAGTGTGATTTAGTTAATCACTTGGTTTAGGTTTCATAGAGACAAACCTGCATTGACTTACATTGTGTTTAGAAATTCTTCATTGAGATGCATTACATCAGCTAGACAAGTGCCTCTAGAGGCACCCTTTAATTATTAAAGGGAGAGTTTATCCAGTAGGACACACATGCAAGTTTACACACTTTGAACTCTAATGTCATCCACCCAAAGACAGTCAGGAGGAAAAGGTGTCCTTGAACCTTTAGATGTTTGACATTCTTAAGGTGGGGGCAAGTGATAGTTTAGTGTATAAAAGTGGCCCCTAGATAGCCCAGAAAGGAGCCAAGCAGCGGGGGAGAGATAGGAGGAGGATGTAATTGCAAATTCCTGAAGAAGATGCACCACTGCGGAGAAACAAAACTTTGAAGGCAGATGCAGCCTCAAAGGCTGTCTCCTTAGCAATCACCAGAGGGCGAGACAGGCTACGGACTTAGCTGCTTTTCAACTTCAATACTTAGAAGAATTTCCAACTTTGATACTTGGAAAATTCTCAGCCAGCAGTCTGAGGCAACACTTAGAAAATCTTCAGCTTCTAGCCAGGAGAGGCAAGACTTAGAAAATAATTACATTTTTATTTTTTAGATTCAAGTATTAAGGGACATTGCATACCTAGGAATAGGTTAGCCTGATAGAGCAACTTATTAGCTTTTTAGCTAGAATTAGAACCATGAAATGGGATATTTTGATTTGCAACATAACTATTGCTATGCTTAGTTTACTGAAGCAACATTTTGATTTATGGACATTGCTGTTCATCCTAACAAATAAATGCTAAGACCGCCCAGGTCTTATTTCCAAGGAATTTTGGAAGTGTCGAGTCCAGTTTGGTGTGATCCTGGAACAACGGGAATGTTGACATATTTTGTTTCCGGCTTACACAAGTTTAAAACTTACACGCTACTACACAAACCTTACACGGCTTATCATTTTGGATTGTGACCTGAGGGGAGACAGCTGACTCAGGTGTAACACACAAGTTAGGGGGCTGGAATACTGGGAGCTGTGAAAGTCAAAATAGCCCTCAGCCTGAGAGGAGGGAAAAAAAAAGAATTTCAGCAGGTGTTTGATGCTTTCTCGGCCTGGTGGGTTGGCGACAGATACATTAATGAAAATCCAAGCAACGGCAGAAAGCATAACGGCTTGATTAGAACACTGTGGCAACACATGCCTCAGCAAAAGGCATTATAATTATTTCACTGCGATTGGACAGAGGAGAGCAAAGTAAAGGAATGTATTCTCAGTTGGTAAGGAAATTATACTGTTTCAACTGACTAGCACAAGTCACTCAAAAAATGAAAATAAAATGCATGAGTTTTGAGTTGCTTCGGAAAATACCACTTTTGATAATTCAGCAGAGAATAAAATTTTCTTAAGACTGCCCAAATCATTCAATAGCTTGGTAATAATCTTTCTATCTTGACTTAATTGACGCTTCCTGTCCATTTCTAAAACAAATTAAACCTTTAATTTTGCTAAAGAATATGAGTGGGGAATTTCAGTGGACTTGGGGCCATATTCATGCCCTCAGTCCCACCACAGGCCATTCTGGTCCTAGAAATGACCTGAAACTTTCAGCTTCTACTGGTAAAGGGCAGCTGAGGAATATGTTGAAAATTCTGCTCCTAAAAGCCTATATCTCTGCCTTTTAAACTGCGATGTTCAAAGATGGCCTTGGCATCCACAAATATGCCCTTGGTATGACCACATTTTACCCACTCTGTCACATAGAGACTGAATAATCTCTATGCACCTCTACTAATGAACCTCTCTGTTTTGGTCACAGCTAATGTAGGTACAAGCTGATTGGATAAGGAGCCTGCAGTCGCTAGTTTGATTTCCCACTATCCCACAGCACAGAAGCAGCAGTCTGTGTAGCTTTGGGCAAACTGCGTGGCCTCAGAGTGTCACTAGAAGAAGAGACTAGCAAACTGCTTCTGGGTAGTCCATACCTAGTAAATTTTGGAAAGGATTGTCATAAATAAGAATCAATTGGATAGCCCATAAGTGTTATTTATTAATGTTGGCACATGTTTCTACTGTCTTCATCTTTGCAGAGAAGAAGGATCTGTCTCCATCTCCTCTGCACTCAGCAATTAGTTGGTCACAATATAAGTATGACCCCTTTGTGGTGTTTGGACTTTGTGGTATTGCTGTGGAGCAACATAGTTTTGTCCTTTTTTTTGAGTTCCCCGCAGTGGCTGTGGGCCAGGCTCTCACCCCAAATGAATTTGATACCAAACTTGGTGTCCCTCATTATGTCAGGTCTCAAACCAGGTAAGTTTTTGGAACACTGGACGTTTCTTTCTTTGAAGTTAGACCCCGAATCTGTCTTAGCCAGAACTGACAACACTGACTGACAGCAGCTCTAGAGTGCTTCAGAAAAGGTTTCCTCCTGGCCCTATTGAGAGATGCTGAAGAATGAATCTGTAAATACTGCATGCAAAGTATGTGCTGCCCCTCATCCCTTCAGTAAGAATATTTGCACCTGAGGAAAATGGATAATCTGAAGTTTCTCTCACCATATCCTGCTCACACCAGCTTTGTCTCCATTTTTACAGTAATTAAGCAACTGGCCTGAGAACCCATCAAAACCCTCTTCTTTATAGGAATGCTGCCTTTATGCTGCAGCTGTTGCACCTACTGACTAGAAACCCACTGAATGACAAAATGTTGGGCTGCAACTCTGCTGAGCAATTAGGTGCATGGCCAGGTATATGCCCAAAATGTACCCCAGCCAGTGGTGGGCATCAGCAGGTTCGCACCAGTTTGCCAGAACCGGTAGCAGAAATTCTGACTGGCCCCACCTATCCAAGTTTCAAAATAAAGTAGTCCTAATTTGGGTGCAACGCAGGACTTTCCCCCTGGCCACGGCCACCATACCATGCCCACAGTGTGGTAGTAAATTTTTGTGAAGCCCACCACTGACCCCAGCATGGTGTCCTGCCAACCTAGCAGTTTGAAAGCAAGAAATTGCAAGTAGGTAAATAGGTACCACTTTGGTGGGAAGGTAAATAGCATTCTGTGCACTTCGGTGTCTAGGCATGGCTGCCACATGTCCACGGAAACATCTGCAAACGCAGACAGCGCTGGCTCTTTGGCTATAAACAGAGATGAGCACTGAACCCTAGAGTCGGAAATGACTGGCTTTCGAGTAAGGGTGATCTTTACCTTTACCTTTATGGTGCCAATTAGCTGCAATCAACACAAACCCTTTGCAAGCATCAATAGTATTCCAGCCACTGTATTTCTGCCTACTTGTCATCTATCAAAGATACAAGAAGACTAGGAAGAAAGACCAGAGAGATTACATATTAAGCACTGCATAGCAAGAAATTTTTTTAGATGTGGTTTTCACCATCATAGTGTTGTAAGTATAGGAGATCATCTTCTAGCATTTTCTTTCAGGACAAATATTTATGTCCTATTTTAAACATATAAGCAAGTCTCCTTTACTTTAATAGTGTTTAGGTAAAGTCTGGGAGTTCAATTCCCCACTGTGCCTCCTTGACAGGGGCAGGACTTGATGATCCATAGGGTCCCTTCCAGGTCTGCAGTTCTAAGATTATTATTATCTTTACCTATAAAATGGTGCGTTAACCATTGGTGTCCGGCATGCACGCCCTCACCTGGCCCAACCATCCCGAACCGAGTCGCCTACACTTACCTTTAGACCGACCAAGCATCACTGCAAGGGTCCGCCAGCCGCGAGTGGGGCAATTGCCCCACTAGCGCAGCAAGGACAAAAAACTACAAGGCCCAGCGTCCAACGCGCTGCGCCTCCCCTCAGCCAATGAGGCTGAAGGGCGTGAGCGCGGAGGAGGCGAGGCAGCCAGCACGCGGTAAAAAAACTCGCCGACGCGCCAGCTAACATAGCGGAGAGAAGAGGGGGAGAGCCCATCTTCTCCCCACATGCTTTCTGCTTCGCTCAGGGAGACGAAGGCCAAGAACGGCGCTCCATTCTCAGCCTTCGCTTCCCGGAGTGAAGCCATCGCTTTCCGTGGGGGGTGGGGGGCAGGGGGCGAAGGCACTGGTGCCTTCACCACCCTCCCACCAAGGAAAGCGAATAACTTATCAGGTAATAAAAGGCAGCAAACGGGGCTCCGTTCGCTACCTTTACTTCCCGAGGAAGTGTTTCGCTGGGGGGGGGCATGAAGGCACTCTCTCTCACTCACACACACACACACACACCCCTACTGGGCTGCACATTTCAAACCTGCCCTGTGTGTGTGTGTGTGTGTGTGTGTGTGTGTGTGTGTGTGTGTGTGTGTGTGTGTGCGTGCGTGTGTGTGTGTGTGTGTGTGTGTGTGTGTAAGCACACACAAAAACCACCCCTAACCACCAACACACACAAGAAACATGCCCGGCTGGCCCGGCAAAAATGCTAGTTGTAAATAAGTTTACATCTTATCGCAGCCTAACAGTGCACATATTTACACACTCGTTAAGTCCCACTGAATTCAGTGAAGTTCTGCCAAGTACACATATAAGATGTAAATAAGTTCCCCAAGGTCTGGCAACCTAAAGAGAAAAGTGTAATTTTGTAAACTGGATTTGTATTTTGGATGACTGTTTACTCTGAAGTAAATCCTACCAAATCCATCAGAGCATTTCCAAGCCAAACTCGGAAATGTTATTTTTTTGACTACAGCTTCAAGTATCCACTGGCTTGGGGATTTTTGGAACTGTAGTAAAGAAAAACTTTCCCAATCTTTTGTTTCAATTAAATGGGTTAAAATATGTTTAAATTCTGTGAGTTTAAAAATATGCCCCTCCCACTGATTTATAAACTGCAGGAGATGGTTATCTGTTATTTAACCTTCCTCCATTTACAACAGTTCCCTAATTCCCTTTTCAAGATAACGAATTTAGAGTACCTCTCTATCACTACAGATAGGCAGGAGAACAGCCCCTTTACCTAAGATATAAAGTCTACAAGCTCAGGAACTTCTAAGACTTCATCAGATTCTGTTGAAGTAACAGGAATACAGTACTGTGATACTATATTTTTATTTATGTCGGAAAACATGGCTTTCTTCACGTTGGATGAGGGAAATATAGAAAAGAAAAAGAAGAAAAAGAAGAAAGGGCATAAACACTCAAATGAAGAGAAATCCATGCGTGAGTATAAAAAAATTGTTTTCAACAGGGTTGTAACTAAAGTGGGGCAATTGGGGCTTTGCTCTAGGGCACCAAACTTTGGAGGACATCAAACTAATTTTCTGGAGTAGGAAAATAAATCGCAATGTCTCCTAATTTTTCACTAATTTTAAAGCTCTTTAAACACTTTCTTTTGGATGGCAGCACATTCTTCTGCTCCTTTTTCTTGGTACGGGGTCACACCTAGGTCTTACAGCAAAATAGATTTGAGATGGTGCTGTTTGTCCTGATAGCCAACATTTCTACTTACAGCTCTCATGTTTTATCTGTTTCTGAAGGACGCTTTAATCTAATCATAGCTTTAGAAGCCTAGGCGGAAATGTTACAAAATACTTTTAATGACTACAATATTGAATGTATTAATGAGAATTCAGTCGTTAGCAGACAACAAGACAGTGTACTATGTAAGGTCATGCATTCATGGGGATCCTAAAGTGTAGCAAAGAGCAATTCCACATTCCACACCCTTGATTCTTACAGACTAAATGTGTTTCACCCAGGTTCCCAAACCAATTATCCCAGTATGGGCTGTGCTGTTGTAAGATATTTCTTGTGCCTCTCGTAGTAAAGATACTACCTATTCTAATTAAATAAAAAATAAATCTTCTATTTGCTCTCAAACTATTGGAAAGCAACATGCAAGGAAACTGGCAAATGGGACAATCTGCATAACTAAGGCTGCAATCTTCTACATCAGGGATTCCCAACCTTTTCCTGACAGGGGCCTGACCACGCCCCCTCAGTCTGCTGAGGGGCCAGTCATGTGGTTCTTCCCTGCAGTGGTGGCGCATGTATTTGTGCCATGTTTCTGGGCGTTTTCCCCACCTCCGCCACTTCCCTTGGAGGAGGGAATGAGGGAGGAACATTTTCTAGAAACTTTTAATTTTTTTGCCATGTTTTCATGGCGTTTTGGTGTGAAAACATGGAAATTTCATCTCTTCCAGTGATGTCGCAGCACTTCTGGCATCGGCAGCAATTCGGTCCGGGGGCCAGATGAATTCGGCCCTGGGGCCGGATCTGGCCCACGGGCCATAGGTTGGGAACCCCTGTTTACATCTTTGACTGAGTCCAACTGAACTAGATTGAACTTCCTTCTGTCTTGAGAATCACAAAACTGGTTCTAAGATATAGGCTGCAGCAAGAGCAATGGATTATTATGAAGGCAAACACATACAGTGGAACTTTGGTTAACATGAAAATCGCATTAAAAAAGGAAATCTATAGAAAATAGTGGTTTGGTTTATGGGATTAATTGGTTTTCAATGCATTCCTATGGGAAACTGTTTCACTTAATGCAGGGGTTCTCAACCTATGGCCCAGGGACCAGATGCGGCCTGCAACACCATTTCATGTGGTCCCACTGCCTCTGCCACACACCCAGAAATGCCATTAACGGCAGGCAGGGTAAAATGGCCATCCGGCCCCCAAAGCTGTCTGAGGGAGCCTGACCCCACCCTCGGCTTGAAAAGGTTGAGAACCCATGGGTTAATGTATTTTGGTTTTCAATGCATGGGAAATTGTATTCAGTGCATTCCTATGGGAAATTCAGTTAAAGTAATTTTCGCTGTAAGAAATGTCCCGGAGAATGCATTAATTATGTTAACTGAGGTTCCACAGTACTGTACCTCAAAATGAGGGGGGGGGCAGATGGAAGAGCTACCACTGTGCAAGAAAAATAACTCTAAATATACAGATAGGTGTGGCAGATTATCTGATCTTAGTTTCTTTGATGAAGGCAGATTGAACGCACACGAGCCGGCAGGCGGGCTAAACACCACTTTATTGAAACATAGTCAATCTGTACATGAGGCAATGGCGGAGCCTTGCCCCCTTATATAAGACACAGTACATTTGAATTTGGCCCGGAGGCGCACCATTGGTTACAGGCATAGTGACGTCCTTATGATGTAGTTGGACCTTTGTGCATACCTAACATAGCTTCACCTGTGGCGGGAAGGTTTCCTGCGGAAGTTACCATTGGAGGAAATGGAGGCACGTGACGCTCCGCACAGCTGCGCTAACGGCGAGCAGCTGAACTGCATGCATACACAACAGTTTGGTGGATTGTTTTAAACGCGAGCTGAAGAACATTGTAATTTCAGCTGGAGGAATACAATGGAAGGGAAAGTTGAGTGATTATCTTAAGTAAGGGCAAACTAACACATTTCCAAGGGCAGAACTAGCAAGATAAGTTAATTCTCAGGCAGAAAAGGAGGCAGGAAACAGGAATAACTTGACAATTGGATTCCTATTCTTGCAAGAACTTTGAGATGGTTCTTTTGATACCTTTTGTGTCCTCCAACTCCTTCTCAATTGTCTCTGATCTACTTATGGCCTTGAACAGGCAGTTAATCCTCTATGACCCTGTTTTACCAAGGAGCAGCAGCTAATTATCAAAGGATATTCCATGCCTAAGGGATTCCCCTAGCTTTCTGACATGTGTATGTGTGTGATATGTTGGCACATTTCGTGTAAGGCAAAAGCTAAGCACTCTAGCCTGATTATGCTCGATTGTGGTTTCGAGCCTTTCTGTGTAACCCTTTGCTCCTGATGATTTATTTTTTACAAACAGGTGGTGGGATGGTGCGCTCCCAGAGTGCAGATGTGGGGGAAACACTAGGATTAGAAAGAGAGAAAATGTCTTTTTATTTCACGGTACACCATTCTGGGAGTCAAATCTATGACATGGCATTGTACTATCCTTCATGCACAGCGGGCTACGTTAAATAAGAACATTTCTGAATATTTTTTAAAAATCTCCAATTTTGTGTTTTTGCTTGGAAAGTGACATGCGACTGCATCTCTCAACCCTCAACCCCCTCCCCCCTGCACATCTGATTATTACGGCATTAATTAACCCTGCACGAGCGCGTGCAGCACGCTGCGCCAAACAGCGCATGCGTAGGGATGCCGTCCCAACATGGTTCCAATTGTCATCACTTCCCCCTCGTCCCCTTTAAGACAAGACAGGGCTCTTTTCTTCGGCTGTTACCATGGAGGCATTACTCCCACCTCCCTTCCCCTTAGTGGGCGCCGCCCCTTTCCTCGCTCCTCCTCCTCCAAGCCGCCCGTGCCGCTTGGGCATGCCTCTAGGACCCCTACGCTTCCGTGCGGCCCGCGAGCTCTCTTGCTCACTGCCTGACAAACGAGGTGGTCGCCTGTCTCTGTTTGCCCACTTTTTGCCCGCTCGGCGGTGTCTGTTTGCTTCTGTGGTTCTGCCTAAATATATATATTTTGGGGGTGGGGGGCGGAGGGGGTAGAGAAGGCGTTGAGAGCGCTAGAGAGGGAGGAGCCCGCACAGGCACCCAGCGCGGCCAACCCTCGAGCGTCGCGGAAGGTCCTCTTGGGAACAGGCGAGCGCGAGGCGTCTACTAGTCTCCTTCACTTCGCCCTCCAGCGCGGCCTTGCTTCACGCGGCAAGGAAGGAAGGGGGAGAGAGGGCGAGAGCGCGCGCGGTGGGTGAGAAGGAAGGAACCCCCCCTCGTCCGTCTAGATAGGTACGTGGGGTTACCAAGGCGACGAGGAGGGATAATGTCTGGGCGGGGGAGGGGGGAAGGAGGGGGGAGAACGGGACCCCCTTTCTAGGATACGTGCAAGGGGGTGGTGGTGGGAAAGGGGGTGGGTCGGGTCTCTTTATCTCCCCCCCTCCCGTTCATGGAATGGGCTCTTCCGCCTCCCATTTCACACAACAATCCTGCGAGGTGAGCCAGGCGGGGCTGAGAGAGGGGCTGGAGCCGCCCCACCACCCCCTTGCCAGTCCAGGGCGTCGTTTCCTCTCTCCCCCCCCCCCTTCCCAATGTGGTCAATAATGACAACGACGCCGCCTTTTGCTCTTTCTAAAGGGTCGGCAGTTCGAGACCCGGGTACTGCATGGCGGCTTGAGCGCCCGCCTCTGCCCCAGCTCCTGCCAATCTAGCAGATCGAAAGCAAGACATTGCACGTGGATCAACAAGGGACCACTTGGGTGGGGAAAGATCTTGGGGACATGAAAGGAGCCTCATTGGGGCGTCCCCTGAGCGGAGTTTCTCCAGCAAAAAATCCTTTCAACCCACAATTATTATTAATATTATTAATATAAATATTATTAGTGGGGAATGGGTATCTGTGTGCTGATTTTCCTCCCCTTCTTCAGTTGCCTCCCTCCTGAGTGAATTCCTGTTCGAGGAATTTGCTGGAGGGAGCAGGCTGCTCTTTAGCTGCCCTTTCCCCCCTCTTAGGGCTTTTGTCCAGCCCTAGGTTTATCGGGCTTAGTGTTGGAGACGCTGACCTTGGCGACTGGAAGGTTGGCAGGTCAGCAGTGCGAGCGAGCGAGCCCAACCTAGCAGCTTGAAAGTAAGAAATTGCAAGTAGACAAATAGGTATTTGTTTCGGCAGGAAAGATAACGGCGTTCCATGCACTTTGGCGTCTATCGTGCCTGCCACATGGCCATGGAAGCATCTGCAAACTCAGACGGCGCTGTCTCTTTGGCTCAGATATGAGTGGGTTTTGAGCAAGGAAGACCTTTACTTTTACCTAGTTGGGTGTAACGCTTTCTGGGCGTAAAGTTGGGTGCAAAGCTTTCAAGCATCCTTTGCAGCCATGTCGTGCTGTTCCCTTTTTCCAGGCCGCCTTCCAGCCCTTGGAAAGGCAAACATGGGCCTGCACGTGTTGGCTTGGGAATTAAGGCCCTTTGAAATTAAATGTGCCTTCTAGTTAATTACATTAGAAGGGGCGTTGGTGGTGTTGGGGACCTTACCTTGGCTGCTCATCTGTGCCCTACCTGCCCCCCACAACTCTTCCCCCCCCTCCCATGCTTTAAACACATTTCCTCTTTAAGCATTTCTTTTGTTAAGTTCCTGTTCTCACTGTGTCCCTTTGCAATAATGTGTCTTGTCCTTTCCTTTTGTGCACTCATAGCAGTTGTACTTCTATATGGCCCTATAGTGTTTAGTGCACTCTAGGCGGTTTACAGGTAATTAGCATTTTGCCCCCAGCATGCTGGGGGCTCATGCTTGATCCTGGCCAGTTTTGATGCCTAACTTTTCCCTTACGTATGTGCAGCTCCTGATGTGTTGTTTTTACAAATAGGTGGTGGCATGGCAGGGGTGGCCAAACTACGGCCCGCGGCACCATTTCATGTGGCCCGTGGCCACCCTCGCCACTACCGGAAGCGGAAGCGGGCTTGTTTACATCAGTTGTAAAATGCATCTGTGCATTCGTAAACGTCCCGGCGCCTTCCGTAAACGCTGCCCTAAATGCACCTGCGGCTGTCGTAAACGCATTTACGACTGCCGAGGATGGTTTTTACAGCAGGAGGAACCGTGTGACCAAGCCCGCTCAACCATGTGACCGACCCACGGCATGAAAATTTTGGCCATCCCGTGGTATGGCGTGCTCCCAGAGTGCAGATGTAAGAAACAATAGGAACAAGGAAAGAGAAAGCGTCACTTTGTCTGCTTTTAAACAGCCACCTGAAAGTGTTCTTTTTTCAATACTGAAATGTGCTGGTATTGAAATGTGCCACTTTCTCATGTCTTATCTCCAACCCCTGGTGAACACTGGTTTGCCAAAATGTTATTTCTCCTATGGGGCAGAGACAGCTTTCATGAGCAAAGGAATAGTAAGGTTTGGAAAAAAAGGCACGTCATTCTAGTTAAAGTGCAGTACTGAGGAAGACCAATGTCTAGACGTCAGAGTTGTTAAGCTTTACTCTAAATGTATGTAGTTCATTTTTATGTGATTTCCCCCATTTTATAGATTCTTTAAATTGGACTAAATAGCTATGACTTTTAATCCAGCATGTCAGCGCCCACCAAGACGTAAGTAGGGAAAAGATGTTGAAGTAACTGAGCTAACAGTTCTCTAAGTTATAGTAATAGTGAAGTTTGAAGGTAGACTAACATCTAACACAGTTATTAATCAACAGGCAGAAAAAAGCGTTATCTTTTACCACATAAAGCATTTGAATTAAATGTGTCTACTGTCATGCTGCTTAAATGTGCACTCTAAATAAATTTCCATGATCTGTTAAATGTTTCTGTATGTACTTCTTAATGGATTCAAGTTGTAAATGTTGCAACACCTGAAAATTCCTTGAGGATACTTCAAAGTAAGGGTGTGGAAGAGTCTGAAAGAATAACTTCAGGGAAGGGTGTAGGATAATATTAATGGCTTTTGATTTAATCAGTGTATGTTTGCCACATCTTAGCAAAGTTACATTTGTGTTTCGCAGAGAGGTTCTCTACACTTTACATTCTGTGCAAAGAGCTCACTACATAATTAAAATTGGGAAATGCAGCCACTTGCTTAATTTTCTAATAAACGAAAGCTGAGACTCTAGCCTGAAATGTATTGACTCAAAAATTGCTTTTATTTGTTTCAGTAGAATTTAGCATTTATTAAATGTTTAGCTTAGCAGAGCTTGTGTTTTAACAAATATTTTGAACAATTTGACAGAGTAGTGTGTATGATGTAGTTTTGTTACAGATAGTCAAAGAGAAAAAACGACACAGTTCCTTTTACCTATGCATGTAGTTACTTTACAGGAGTACCACCTTTGCAGGAGGCCAGAGCTCTTCCTGGATTTCTAAAGCTTCAGTTACTTAATTGTAACTGAGGGGAAAAGATAGAAGAGGGGTGGCCAAACTACGGCCCGTGGCGTCAAATCATCTAATCCTCACCACTCCTGGAAACTGAAGTAAAACGCGCCCACGCATGTGCAAAACTGCTGTAAATGCACCCGCGGCTGTTGTGGCAGCATTTTGTGCATATATGGGTGCGTTTTACTTCCGTTTCCGGTGGGAGGGTTGAACCGCATGACAGGTCCATGGCCCTAAAAGATTGCGCACCTCTGAGATAGAGCTACACAGGGATCAGTTTGCTTCTAAATCCTTAAGTTATAGCTTGACATTGTAACCTCACACAACTATGTGGTACTCATACATATAATTTAAGAGTGTCTAACATTTCCAAGTCAAAGTGTAAAAATTAAGTGTGACAGATACTGTCAGATGTTAAATAAAATCTCAGAATTTTATTTGACAATGTAAATTATGTAGAATAGTAGAAAGTATTGAAGGTGCCTTATCTTGGTTGTCTTGTGCATTAAAATAAGCTTACATCTTTTGAGTTTCTTCTGAGCATTGAGGTGTGAGAAATAATATTTCTTCTCAGTGCAACAGAAGTATAGATGGGATTTAATGTGTATTAGAAAAGTGTTGGAAGATTTGTGAAACTTTATGTTAATCATTTTGCATTTTTCATATTTTAAATAGGACTCATGATAGAAAACTAGTGTGCTGATTCCTCTTTTATAGTGGTTCTTTTAGGGTAGATAATGAAATAACTGAAAATGGAAATATTGTGAACATTGACAATCTGTACTCTTAAACTTGCTATATTTGAAGATCTTTCACATATAGAACACCTCTTTGACATTAGGTGATTGTATATTTGTGAAGTTGGTAGAACACTTATTTTTAAACATGGCAATCAGTAGCATTGTGACAATTACATTTCAAAATATTGATGAAACTAATACCACTCTCACCCTGATGAAATGAAAAAACCCATTGCTTTGAGTAGAATCTTATCAAGTTGTTGCCGGAGCTGGACTTTACAACTGCTTTGAATGTAACTGGTCTGACTGGCTTTTATATTTAAAATAGCTTGATATGCAGAAATCGGTCAGTGAGGTTTTGTCATAGCAAAGAGGAAACTCTCATTGTAATATATGCAACATCAAGACTTCAGAAATTGAATGATAAATGCTTTGTTAATAATAGTGTGCTATGTAAACCTGGGAATAAAATTCAAGTGTATCATAGCCTTGTAGTATATTCATATACTGTACCATTTATGTGCTTGTATGCTCTAATGCTATGGGATTTTTTATGTTTTGCAGATTTGCTATGGATTCCCAGAATCTATAAGCAAAGTTGTATCACAGAATGAACAGATCTCCAATATAACAGAGCTTAATAAGTAAAGTCACCATGGCGAGCGGGCGGCGATATAAGTCTAAATAATAAGTAGAGAGGATATTGGATGTTATGTGCACTGAAATCTGTTCAGAAACGGATTTGTAGCTTTGAATTTGAACATCTGTTTTGGATCGCTTTAGTGTGTGGGATGGTGGGGGGAGCTATTACATGTAGTTGCCTTTGATTATCTTTCTTTATTGTATTTGGACAAATGTTGGGCTAAATAAGTGCATATTCTTAAATATGTGCGTAAAATAATGAGAAGCTTGTGCCTTGAAGTAATATGCCTTTATTAGTCTTAATATGTTTGCCCATGTCTGAATGAGATGTTACTGTATTTGTTATCTTAAATTTGCAGTTTTGTTAGCAAAGAAATAGAATAATAGACATACCATTCACCCATATACCCAAATGTATCCTGGATTACCGGGCATATAATTCCAATGCAAACTGTAGCCCAACTTCTGTCTAGATGTATTAAAGATAATTATTGGTAAATACAGACATTAAAAATATATAACATCACATCTTTATTCCATAGATGAAAGCCCTCTGAAGCAGATGTTCATATCTAGCAATGCCATTTGTAGCATCAAAGAACCATTTTTTAAAAGTTGAAGGCTAAAATGCTGGAACAGCTGCGCCCAGCCAGTTGAGAGTAGGGCTGTAACTTTGTTTTTAGCAAGAAGAATAAAAATTACTATAAGTTATTATAAAATAATTGAAAATACAGGTGTAATAGAATTAAAGACAATTTAATTATACAGCGATATGCGTAGAGAAATAGGACGTTTAATAATAACACTGCAATGAATTAAGTGTATGTTTGTTGGTAGCAGTACTAACATTCCCATTATTGTGCCTCTCTAGGTCCGATGGCTATTCCACCAGGATATGCAGACCTTGGCAAATCTGCCAGAGACGTCTTCAACAAAGGATTTGGTATGGATACTTGTATTAAGCATGATGATTATCTGATTTTAGCAAGCAGTAGTCCTTTTCCTTCAAGTGATAGTGGACAGGTTGCCAATGGAAATCGGGTGTATATAGGTAGAATGCCATATTTGTGTTCAGATACAGATTTGTTACTGGTCTTTCTCTTCAAATAAAAGATTTGTGCTTCTTAGTACAGTGAAACTTTATCCATTAGAAGTGTTTAATGAAGTGCTTTGAGGAGACAAGATTATAACGGGAAACTAACTTGCTTTCGTACTGTGTGGGGCTAGGCAGTTTGAAGTGAATATATGTAGTTTGCTGTAGGACAGGGATTCTCAAGCTGCAGCCTATGGCACCATTTCATGTGGCCCCACCGTCACCATACCATGTGGTGTAGGAAGGGCAAAATGGTTGTCCAGCCCCCGAAGCTGTCTGAGGGAGTGTGACCCAGCCTCTTTCTTAAAAAGGTTGAGAACTCCTGTTGTGGGAGATTAAGAGCTCTTCTCTCTTGTGCAAACTTGGTATTTTTGTTCTCACAGAAATAGGAGGTGAGAGAGTTCACTCAGGGATGGATCCTCCCTGGTGGTTGTGGAGCACCTGGGAAGGTGACTGGGAAGTTGTAGTGAGGGACGGATTTCTTAGGGGGTTGAAATTTCTGCTTGAATCTATGCTGCATCTAAAGAGCTCTGTCCTTGGTTTTATATCAGAGCTCTCTATATTTTTACACGATAATTCTGTGTCAGTGTTCAAACACAATAGTGTAAACTTACATATGATTCCAGAATTATATTCAAGCTGTAGCCCATAGTGTTAACTACTTGAAAGAATGTTAAATTGTATAAAAATATGGTAGTAATCTCTGTTCTGTTTGTTAAGGTTTTGGCCTGGTGAAATTGGATGTGAAAACGAAGTCTGCAAGTGGAGTGGTAAGTGGTAGCAGTAAAGTGAACCCCCGACTAACAACACATTTGAATAGCGTCATTTTCCATTAACGACGCTACCGACGCCCCCCCATGTGATCTCCCGCACAATGACAGAAAAACGTTATTCAAATAATGACTTTTTGACGTTCTGCGGGAGATCTCCCATAGGAAACTGCATAATGACGTTTTCCGCATAACGGTGCTACTTGGGGAACCAAGCAACGTCGTTATGTGAGGGTCTACTGTATAATGTTTAACAGTAGCTAATCTGTGACTGCAGAAGCAATTCCTTTATTTTTCTATAGTCCTTTCAGGATTGTCTGTACACCTAAAAGTGGGTGGTGTGGATGTCCTTTTCAAGAAATCTTTAGGTACTAGGAGTAAAATAGGAATGTGTTTTTGGATCTCTGAGTCATAGCTGTTCCTGTCTACCACATCTTCTATCAGGAACAAACATTGTAACAAGACAAATGGAAAAGGAAGAGTGATGTTCACATTGGGCAAGTTAATATTGATATCAAAATCACAATTTCAATTTTTTAAATATTTATACATCTTCTTTCTCTAAAAGGACACCCAAGGTGGCTTCCAACAATTAAAGTCATCCAATAATCACAAGTTAAAATGCTATGCAAAACTAAACATTAATAAAACAATTGCAGATAGGTCAAGATTAAAAACAGTTTTTAAAATATGTTTAAAACATTAAAAATAAAGATTTAATTTAGAAATGGAGAGGTCTGGCTACTCCCTTTATCCCTCTTTGCTTTGTTGACCTAAAAATGTCCTCACCTGTGTTGTCTTGCTAGGAATTTGCAACAGCTGGTTCATCAAATACAGACACAGGAAAAGTACATGGAAGCTTGGAGACCAAGTATAAATGGGCTGAGTATGGTGTGACTTTCACAGAAAAATGGAATACAGATAACACCTTGGGAACAGAAATGGCAATTGAAGATCAGGTAATAAAACTTAATTCATTTTTTAAAAAAAAGTTTAAAAAGAAAGGCTATTTGGCATGCTGATTAAAAATGTTTTTCCTCCCTTAGATTGCCAAAGGTTTGAAGTTGACATTTGATACAACTTTCTCACCAAACACTGGGTACGTTTTTCTACGTTAAAGTTTTTGGCACTGTCCAAGTCGATGAAGTTCATTCCAAGTGATGTATGCTATTGAAGACTTAAATGTTTATATGTGTACTTGTGGGCTGGCAATCCAACAATTTCAGAGGAGCTGTTAATGTTAGTACTATAGCTCTAGACCAGTGTTTCCCTAGCTTTGGTTTTTGGATTTCAGTTACCAGAGGCCTAAGTCAATTCCCCAAAGCACTGATCAGCCAATGTACTGACTTAGGCTTCTGGGAATGGAAGTCCCCATGTGTTTCTTTTGTAATGATGGTTATAAAAGTTACAGATATGAAGGATAGAAATTTTAAAAATTCTGAAAGGGAATAAATGTATCTTCATCTATGCTTGAATTGGGTTTGTTTCCAAATTTTGCATAAAATGTGTTAAAATTCTAAACTAGTTTTTTGATTAACTCTGACGTTTAACATTAAGATATACAGTTTTCATGGGAAAAATCATGAATGTCAACTGTGTACCACTAAAATATATAACTTGCTTCACTCTTTTGTCCTGTCGAATGATTCTAATATAGCCGTTGAAAGACAAGCCAGGTTGTTGGTGCAGTTAGATTACCATTTGTGCACTTGACTTACAATATCTCCTTAATTTCAGAGTCCCCCCCCCCCACACACACTCCTCCTGGATATGGCAGGGGTTTGACACTAAGCAAATTGCCTTTCCAAGTACAGTAAAACCCCATTTTATGGTGAAAGTCCGTTCTGTAGCCTTTTCCGTAATATGTTTTTTGCCGTAAAGCTAGGCAAATGCATTGAAAAAAGAAAACATTCCCTAAAACACAGTAAAAGATAAAGGAAGACGAAGATAAGCTTCCTACCTTTTCTACTGTTTGAGAAATCCACTGGCAGCAACTTTTTTCTTGTCTTCGTCTGGCTTTGAGTGTTCTTTTATACCCACCAGGCGCAATGTGCTCTGGGAAATCGCATTCCGTAAAACAGGGTTTTTCTGTAAAATAGGATGTGTTTGAAGCAAAATTCCCTTCTATAAAATAAGGTTTCTGTAATAAGAGGCTTCCGTAAAATGGGGTTTTACTCTAGTGGAACCTCGGATAACAAAATTAATGTGTTCTCCGAGTTATTTTGTACAGGGAAATTTTTTGTAAGCCCAATTTCCCATAGGAATGAGTTGAATGTGAGTCCCCATAGGAGTGCATTGAAAATGAAAATTCGTTAACCAAAACACGATTTCCCATAGGGATGCATTGAAAATGAAGAAAAAAACTATTCTGAAAATTTTTCGTTATCTGAGGGTGCCATTCACATTTGGTTTCCTTTCGCTATGTGAGTTTTCAGCTATCCAAACACTTTGTTATCCGAGGTTCCACTGTATCGTTTAGTAAACATGAAGTAAAGTTAATCTATGCAGCTGCCTTCCCTTTGTATAGCAGTCATGGTTTAATTCTAGCTATGCTCTCCTTATTCTTTTCAGGACTTTTGTGGACCTTTGTTCTTGGTATCTGATTATGCACATTTTCATTGTTTCTACAATGGTGGTACTGCATTTCCCTGTACTTATAACTCATGTATTCCAAAGAAAGAAGCTTTCTAATTTAATAATTTCTCATTCCAGAAAGAAGAGTGGCAAAATCAAATCTGCTTATAAACGTGAATGCGTAAATCTTGGGTGTGATGTTGACTTTGATTTTGCGGGACCTGCCATCCATGGAGCAGTTGTTTTGGGTTATGAGGGCTGGCTTGCTGGTTACCAAATGACCTTTGATAGTGCCAAATCCAAATTGACACGGAATAATTTTGCCGTGGGTTACAAGACTGGAGACTTTCAGTTGCACACTAATGTGTAAGTATGAAAGCAAATTTGCAGTTAATAAAGTTGTCCAGAAATATTGAAATTTTTAATATGGGAAAGAAATGTGTCATTGCTGGAGCTTTCATAAGTCTGTCTTCAGTGTGAAAAGGCTTAAAGACTAATGGCTTAATTATCAGAATATATTTAAAGGATCTGGAAAAGCAAAAGTAGGGTTTTTTCTAAAATATATCCATTGTAAGCATTTAACTGCCAGTTATAGTAAGAGAGAATTCTTGAGTGAGAAGTTCCATTTCGTGCAGTTTAGCTGGATATTACCCAGCTTCTCAATATATTGTGTGGTTATTTATACGTTCAGGTTAATATTGTTATATATTGCATAAAACCTCTCCCAACTGTTGAAGGCAGATGTATACATTTTAAGAGGGAAATTGAATGAACATGGACTTGATAACATCAGTTGCGCTACAGCCACATTATAGGGTTCAACTACTTGATAGAAATTGTTTTTAGCAGATGAAGCTGATATGTTCCATACAAATTTTTATGTGTGTTCTGAACTCTTCACTCTCATGGACTAGAAAACATTTCGGTCCCCCAAAGGCATGATGTGTCACAGAATCTATAAAGTTCTAGACATACAACATTAATGGCCAAGATGAAGGTTTTCCGAAGAACGCTTTTGATTTCTGCCATTGAGGCTATTCTTTTTGGCCTTAGTTATTTTGGAACAGAAAAGTTGAATGGTGTGATGCAACTCTGGCTACCAGTAGGCTGTTCTAATTGGGGGGAAACGCTTATGTATCTGTCAGGCTGAGAAGGTGGAGACATCTGAACACGTGCTCCTAGAATGCCAGTTTTATGACAACCTTAGACGTCACCTCATTGCTGTTTCCCCTCAGATTAAGTTGAATAACCATATGTTTAGAGCCATGCTCCTGATCAGATAGAACTACTGACCTGACGGCCGCTGTTGCCAAATTTGCCTGGAGGGCTACCAGGGTATGTAGCATTAGCGAGAAACAGCTACAGTGGGGACAGGTTAAAAACCAACAACGATTTTTATTTTGCACTAGTAATTCTGTTTTATATCCTACTCATGTAATTATATTCACTATGTGCATTTATGTACAGTAATACCTCAGATAACGTTTGCATCAGATAACGCTAAAACCGCTTAACGTTAAGCAATCTGAAAAAAATTGCATCACATAATGTTAAAATCCTATGGGATGCATTGGATAACGTTCGCTAAAGCCTGTGCCAGTTACAATGTATTCCTATGGAGTTTTAACGTTATCCGATGCATCCCATAGGATTTTAACGTTATCCGATGCTTGCATCGGATAACGTTAAAAATCGGATAACACTAAGACTTGTAGAACCAAGTTTTAGCGTTATCCGAGGTTTTTACTGTATAGACATTTTTATCCTTATTTTATAACTGTAACTATAACTATTTTATGTGCTATTTTATTCTTTTTAAACCTGTCCCAAATGTAGCATAAATTTAAAAACTGATTTTATTCTATTTTGTTTTAATTCAAACAAATGTGTTTGTGGGGGTGCATTTTGACGGTATTTCATGCACTTAAACCCTTTTTATCGCACTGGTCATCGACCGCAATAAAGTTTGATTGATTGACATTCCTTCTGATGGGGAAATAATGGGATTTTTATTGAGCTCAGGGAAACATAAGGTCTATGTTATGCCTTGACAGCAACTTTTACTCAGAATATATTGAAGTTGGTCGGGTCATAAAATACTTGACCAGTCACACAGTGCAAATATTCAAGTGCATGAAGCAGGTCTAGAATCCTGTTACTTATCCAATCCATCATAAATCAAATGTCATAAATTGCTAGGACAGTTCGTTGCTAATTAAGAAGCCAAGCCTTGTGTTTCTTGAAAAACAAGTGTTTTTCATCACTTGTGAAAAAGTTATTTAATTTAGCTTCCAGTCAGATGCAACTTTTGCTTTACTGTAAAGAGGACAAGATAAGAATTTACCATAAGGATTGCAGAGCATGTGTTTCCCCCTGCTTAACCACCTGTTTGATTGGGTTTCACTTCATAATTACATGAATATGCGTGAAAATGAGTAAGAGCAAACTGGTGCTTTCTCTGTGTGCCTATTTTCATCTGACTTATTTACACAAAGTACCGTATTTTTGGACCATAAGACGCACTTTTTCTCCCCCAAAAGTGGGGAGAAAATGAGGGTGCGTCTTATAGTCCAAATGCTGGTCTTCGGCCAGCTGTGACTGTTGTAAAATGATATTTTACAAGAGCTCCAGCTGGCCGAAGACTACTGCTGCTGCCTCTCAGCTGTTTGGGGAGGGGGAAAAACATATGAAAAACAAGTGGCCACTAGAGGGCGAAAATCGCAATTTCCCATTTAAATGCATTGGAAATAAATTTCTTGTATTCAAAAGTTTTCTGTTTGTATGTTCCCAATGCATTTAAGTGGGAAACCAAACCTGTGCTTAAAAAAAAGGGTTTCACTTACCTTGATGCCTGCTCTGAAAACTGGGTGTGTCTTATGGTCAGGTGTGTCTTATGGTCCAAAAAATACGGTACATTATTTCCTGTTAAAATCCAGCAGCTGATCACGCATTGTGCACTGGATTTAGATGCACAGGTAGTAGTGGAACATTAGTCTCCTGTGAGGGGATCCAGCAGTGTTAGAGATCCAAGTGCACCAATATAGATGTAAGGGAAAATTTACTCTTTGTTCACAAATTAGGGCAAAGTATTATTTGGTTTAGTAAGCATCACATCTCTTATGTTCCTCAGTGTCAGCCATAGAGCTCAGGTGAGGAAAGTGTTATGATCTGTGCAGCTAATGTTGGCGATCAAAGAGAAATTGACAGCGGCATATCATTGTTGAGGGGCTGCAGTGGCTTAGTGGTTAAGACTTTGAGCTTGATGACTGGAAGGTCGGCAGATTAGCAGTTTGAGACCCAAGTGCTGCGTGACGGAGTGAGCTCCTGTCGTCTGTCCCAGCTGTCAACCTAGCAGTTTGAAAGCAAGAAATTGCAAGTAGATAAATGGGTACTGCTTTGGCAGGAAAGGTAACAGCATTCTGTGCACTCTGGCATCTAGTCACGCCTGCTACATGACCACGGAAATGTCGGCACACACAGACCGCGCTGTATGGTAACGGAGAACTAGCTTCACCCCTTAGAGTAGGACATGACTGGCAAGGGAGACCTTGACCTTTATATTATGGTTGTGATTGTTTCCTAGTTCTGTTTATTGCTTGCTGCAATTCCTTCTGTCTTAACCGGTGTCATTTTAAAATCAGTGTAAACATTATTTTTCAGCAATGATGGGTCAGAGTTTGGTGGCTCAATTTACCAAAAAATCAGTGACAACCTTGAGACTGCTATAAATCTTAACTGGGTAGCAGGCACCAATAGCACCCGTTTTGGAATCGCAGCAAAATACCAGTTGGATCCTACTGCTTCCATCTCCGTAAGTAGGCTTTCTCAAAGCTGACAGTATAAAACTTTCTATTTATCCTGTCCTGAAAAGCTGCCTCCCTATTCTGCATTTATTGTCTGTTTTGTATTCTGGTTATTGGTGAAAGCAATAACAATTTGCTGTTATAGCACAAAGTGCAGTGGTTCTGTCTCTTTTCATAAAACATAAGCGCTGTTGTTCCAAGACATTAGTGCAAAATTCTCCCAAGTCCACTCGTCCTGGCCTTCAATTATTTACAGTGTTACCTACATTAGATGGTGATGATTTTAAACATCTGTGATTTTCATTCTACACAGTGTAAAGTATAATGTCACAGTAGGTGTGGTCTTAATGACAGGAAAATAGAATCCAGCTTGTCAAAATGAACACTTTAGAGCAGAGATTCTCAACCTTTTCCAGCCATGGGCTGGACCACACTCCTCAAGCAGCTGAGCAAGCTGGACACATGGTTCCCCTACTGTAAATGCTGCCGTAAGACGTATCCCTGGCTGTCGTAAACATGTTTACAACAGCCGCGGGTGCATTTACTGCACATTTTTGGCTGTTTCCGCCTCTTCTGATGGTGGGCCACATGAAATGGCGCCGTGGGCTGTAGGTTGTATGAACCCCTGCTTTAGAGTTCTGTTTAGTACTAATGATGCTTTAGTCTTAGGTAGTTGAACATCAATGATTTTCGAGTGTAGTTGTAAAAAATTGTGACTGTCAAGATATAGCCCCTGCTCAAGCCTAGACATAAACCACCACAATCATTTTGGTGCTCCTTTTTGAAGAGGGCCATGACAGTTTTAATTCCAGCTGTTTGATTAGTTCAGATACCTTGAAGTGGCTGTTGCTTTTAACCACCCAGCAGGTACTTGAACAAGCCTCTGCATGTTTATTCTTCCTGTTCAGCTCAGAGCCAGAGATGAGATGCAAGGAGATTTTTTGGAGGGAACTTTTTCTTGGACAAGTCTTAAATACATCCCACAGGCTTCAGCCAGACTAGGGATCGTATTTCCCCTTCACATCTCTAATCCTTGAAGAAAGCTTTGGACTCATGTTACCATCTTCCTTGCTGTAGTGGATTGGCAGAGTAAGCTGAGATTGCTGAAGCCTGATCCATACACATTTTGCCAAGGGCTGCTTTCCCTGCGTTAGAGCAGAGATTAAAATAGATGGACACTCAGTTTAAACCAGGGATTCTCAACCTGCAGCCCTTGGGCTGTATGCAGCCAGGGGCACCATTTCATGTGCCCCCCATCACCTCCACCACACCAGGAAGTGCCATGTGGTGGAGGAAGGGCAAAATGGGTGTCCGGACCCTGAAGCTGTCTGAGGGAGCGTGACCTGGCCCCTGGCTTTAAAAGGTTGAGAACTCCTGGTTTAAACAAACTTTTTTCATTAGTGAGCCAACAAAGGTAAAGAAAAGTAGGTGTGAATTTCAGTATCTGCAGAAAGTTGGAAGATGTGACTTTGTTATTTCTCATCTCCACTAAGCTCTTCCCCCAGTGGTTAAGATACTGAGCTTGGAGACTGGAAGGTCAGGTTTTGATACGCGAGGGCTGCACGGGGACATGAAAGGGGCCTCATTCGGGCCTGCTGTGAGTGGAGTTTGTTCAGCAAAAATCCTTTCAACCCAGTGCAATGTTTGATACGAAATTATTATTATTACTGTATCTTCATATATTGCTGCAGAAGATTTTTTTGGAGAGAACAGGGAAACCTGTAAGAAGATTAGCTTGTAAAGCAGGATATTAAAAGCTGTAGTGTTTCACTCTATTCCACTACCCAACTTGTTTCATATTCATTTGGCTATACACTGCCAATTATGTCTGTAGGGATGGCGTAATGCATAATGTCTACCCACTAGCCACTATCTCAAAAAAAAAAAGGGGGGGTTCAGCAAACCTAAGGGGGTCTTTGAATCCTGGCAGGTCAGCCTGTGGTATCCTGAATCATCATATCTTAGCAGTCCTGAATTAAAGTCAAGTTGGCGACTGAAAACAAAAAAAAAAACTAACTGTATTTTGCCCCAAAATTTAACAATACAGCTTTGGGGCAAAATACATTGTTAGGTTTTTTTGTTTCCAGTTGCCAACTTGACTTTAATTCAGGGCTGCTAAGATATGATGATTCAGGATAACAGAGGCTGACCTTCTGTCAGGATTCAAAGACCCCCTTTGGTTTGCTGAAACTTTTTTTTTTTTTGAGATAGTGGCTGGTGGGTAGACATTATGCATTATGCCATCCCTATAGACATAATTGCCAGTGTATAGCCAAATGATTAAGAAACAAGTTGGGTAGTGGAATACAGTGAAATACGTTTTGGCTGCACTAGATAGTACATCCACATCTCCAGGAGATTGTGTTTCATAGGATGGCATAGAATTGTATTTCAGTGTATGTTTCAGGTGCAAGCCACTCAAACTATGTAGATGGCCAGAAGGCTAAATAAAGTAAGACTCTTAGTCGGAAGATTATTATTACAGTGTCTTCATAGGTGTTAATGCTGATAATATTAAAGGGAATTTACTGCTGAATTTTAATTTTTTTTATGATTAGTGCTGACAATAAGATACAAATAATCTTAATATATACATGCATTTTTCAAAACTGAACTGATGTGTGAAAAACTATCGATTTGAGGAGCTTATGTCAAATGGCTATTTTTCTTAACCATTCCCAAAAACAACTGAAGACGATAAAGCATTAAGGTCAACATTACAGCTTTTAAGGTTCTAGTTCAGTGATGGGCAGTCTTGGCCCTCCAGCTGTTCTTGAATCAATTCCCAGAAGCCCAAGTCAACACACCAGCTGGTCAGGGTTTCTGGGAATTGAAGTTCAAGAACAGCTGGAGGGCCAAGACTGCCCATCGCTGATCTAGTTTGTTACGCTAGTCTGTTATCTGCATAAAGAAATAAAAATCTTCCTCAAGAATGTTAAGCTTCAACCTCAGTTTTACTGGATTATGTGATTATTGAAGTGGATTGAGCGAACTTCATCCTCATTTCAGTTGCTTCTACTTGCTTTTCATTGTTTTACAGGCAAAAGTGAACAACTCTAGTCTAGTTGGAATTGGTTATACCCAGACCCTGAGGCCAGGTAAATATTTGTCATAAGAATGTCAGGAGAAGCAAAGAATAGATTAAAACGGGGCATAGATTGTAATAAAATTGCATTTGAGATCTTCTTTGGAATCCTTCAGAGAGGAGAGTTGTGGAACTAAGGTCTTCAAAAAGGATTTAAATAATTCTGTTTTTACAAATTTGAAATGCTTGGTTTTAAGCAGCTGTATACCATTCTAATTCCTCAAACTAATGTGTTGTTGCATCTTTATATTTAAATAGAACATTTGGACACTACTTGAAAGTTTGTTGCAGTTGACTTTTACTGGACTGTACAAAACCTTTATTTGACTGTTTACGATAATGATGATTTTGTTGTTGCTGTTATTGTTAGTATTATAATACTTTATATTTGAAATCTTGGCAGGTTGGTTATGGTTCTGAGAATTCTCCAGTATCCATTTATCTTCTTAAATTGAGTGGAGTAAATGCATTGCTTAAACGTGTTAGTACATACATATTTTGAATTAACATGGAAGCATGAAGTAACTATAGTGTCTGAACTTAATTTTGTTCAAGTGCCAACAATGTTGGGGAGTGTTTACTGTTTTCTAGGAATGTGCAAAGGGAAAGCTTTAATATTTCTTACATTTCAGGCAGTGGATTGGGGCTCTTTGGGTTTCATGGTCTTTCAGGGAAAAGACCCTTTTGTTAAACCCCAAAGTATTCAGATCTTTTGTGTTCTTTTATTTTGGATTTCCCATTCTGGTTTCTAGTGCTAGATCCAGTTAAGACCTACAGAATCCTCAAAACTAGTCCCCCCCACAAAAAAACAAACAAAAAAAAACAGGCAAAAGGCAGTGAACAACCTTTGATTGCAAAAATGGACGTTGACAGCAGTACACAGGAAAGTAAAAGCAGTCACCTGCAGACGCATGCAGTATGTTTAGGTTTATATCATCACCTCATCAAGTCATCAGAAAACAATACAAATGAGAAAGGGACGTCGTCATCATCATAATCTGAATAAAACACACACACATCATTGTTAAGGGCAATGTTCTCAAATCCTCCCAACTGAAGACTCCAAAATATGGAGGGCAGGGAGACCGCTGTCTGTTCTACCACTTTTATATCTTCAGTTCAGCAGCACAGGCAGTAGTTCACTAGGTAAAAGACAAACAAACACACTCGAGGCAGCAGCAAAGAAAATGGGGGAAGAAAGCCCTCCAAACATAAATCGTGTCGGTTCCGAGTATACATTTTTCCTGGATGACTTTGAAAGAAGAATGACAAAAGGGAAAATGCCACTGGTGTGAATTTGTTTAAGGTGGATCCCAACTTGCCATGAAGTGACTCACACACTGCTCTCGGAACCATCTCCTGTGGCATGTATGAAATGAGACATGCGGGATTTAACGATTTACTGCCGCAGCCTTGAGGTTATTAACAAGGTGTGCCTTCATAGCCAAGTCCATCTGGCATGGCCTCTTCCACCTCCATGACCGTTGGGAATTAGAGTTCCTCCTCTGTTCATTTTGCCGTTGGGCCCAATATGATGGTTTCCAGTGGCATTTCCTCCACTGAGGCGGACCATCACCCCACCTAAATGAGCTCATCCGCCCATAGCTGTTGGACTCTTTAGGGAGTCAGGTTATTTACTACTGCCCAACACTCGGTGTTGAGTTGCTGGTTGTACAGTATATTCTATTACCGTAGCAGAATGTCTGTCCAGGCATCAATAAAGTCCAACAAAAGTAGAGAAATATGAAAGAAATCTGTAATGTTCATTAACCTCTTTCAGAATCCCACATCTTTTGCATTTCAGAGACTTTGCATTGTAAAGCCAAAAAGACTCTGAAAAGGAAAGTACTGCTTCCATGTTTAAGTCATTTTAAGTCCTTTGCATGTTAAAACATTTTGTATGTCTAAATTATGATTCCTGGAAAGCCATGCAGAAGATTTGCTCCTGTTGTATATGTTTCTACAATGTTTTCCCCGTGTAGTAATTCCCAATAATAAGGCCAAAAATAAACATTGATGTTGGGTGGGCGGGTGGGTGGAACCAAGGAGAGAAGAATCTTGGAAGTGCTCAATACAAATTTTTGAAGCGGATAGCTTTGTAGCAATTATATTTTTTTTGGGGGGGGGAGGGAGGATGGTTTAGCCAAAAGTTAATTTTTATTTGATACCTTCAGCATTGAACATAAATTCGGAGCAGTGATATACTGAATTCATCTTGCCATCTCTAAACGTTTTTCCTTTGTGTTGATCTATAGGTGTGAAGGTCACTATGTCTGCCCTAATCGATGGGAAGAACATTAATTCTGGTGGTCATAAACTTGGTCTTGGCCTAGAACTGGAGGCTTAAAAGGTGTGAAGAAGACTGCCACAGAAAACGGGATGACAGAAGAATATGGCCTTAAAATATAATTCCAGTGTGACTCAGAGGCTTTTTCCCCCCTCCTCAGAGGGATGGCCTCGAACAAGAGCTGTATTCTGAGTATTTAGGCAGTTACTTGTTAGCTGGTTTTTAGTTTAAATTGGTTACCTATCTAGTTTTCAATTCTGCATTAGTGCAGTCACTGCATAATACATTATGTAAATGTATTCAACTGTTGAATGCGCTGCCCACAAATAATGAAATAGACTTTATAAAAACCTGTACAAATGTGTGCATGTTATGTTTCTTTGAACACTTTATATAGTCATTGAAATAACAAAATGGATCAGTGGACATGCCGAAAACTGAGGTCAGTCGTTTTGTTAAGATCACCTTAATTAGAAATACTTTTGGTATGCCGCAGCAATTCCAGAATTATGAATAAAACCAATACACACGCATACCTTGTGCCTTCAGCTTTATTAAGTTATGTAAAGGTAGAGCTGAAGTCGGTCTTAAATCTGTACTTCAAAGTCTGCTTGCCATGTCCATACACTTTAGCTCCTTGGCCTTTTGGCATTTTCTGTTGTAACTTCACTTTCTGGAAGCTGTTCATGTCAGCCCTGGGATTGCTTGAGGAATCAGTTGGTGAGGATTTTTGAAGGTGTGTTTCCTGTGAAGACACAGGACTTCCCTGAAGCCTGCTTTTTTATTGTCTCTGACAAAAGGAGAGAATGCCCAGTGGGCTAAGAAATGTAATGTAAGGTGGATAGATGGAATTCTTGATACCAGTTAGAAGAAAAAGGTGTGTTTATGACTAGCTCTTCCATGTAAGCTTCTTTAAAGATTTGTTTTAGAACTAAAATTCACACTGCAGAAAGGAATAGATGTGTAAAGAGCACAGATATAACTTAGAGAAATTAGGAGTGCAGTGGATAAAGTTGTAGGCTAGGGTTTGGAAAACCTGGGTTTAAATCTCTTCTGCCATGGAAGCACGGGATATAAATATAATAAATAAATAAGCACACAGGACGGTGGCTGAGAACTAGTAAAATCACTTGCTTGATAGCTCCCATACTCTGGAAACACAGTTAGTCGCTATAAATCTGAATTGAGGTGACTGGCATGTAGCACACTGGAGTAAGGTAGTACTGAAATTTAGAAATTGAAGATAATAAGGACCAGTCAGTGAACTTGAAACATCACCTTTAGGTTTATCTTGAAGGAAGGCAGCTTTAGCTATCCCCTGGATATCTGCTGAAAGAATACCATATAAACTGCATAGCATTTAATAATATTTTGCATGTTATCTCTTAGCCACTATACTACAGGTGAAACTCGGAAAATTAGAATAGGTGAGACAAATATATGAGATAGACTCACTACATGCAAAGCGAGAGATGTCATGCCTTAATTTGTTATAATTGTGATGATCATGGCATACAGCACACATGAGATTATGTGATGATTATGGGGTACATGAGATTGGGGGGTTGGGGTTTTCATAAGCTGTAAAACATAAAGTAAGGCTTGAACTATCTCGCTTTGCGTGTAATGAGTCTATCTCATATATTTGTTTCACCTTTTAAGTTGGATTACTGAACTGAATGAACATTTGCACAATATTCTAATTTTCCGATTTTCACCTGTACATCTACTTTCGGTTTTTGAACATTCTCTCAACTTGGATTGGATTTGGACATGAATATTCACCTGGCATGTTTACAGTGTTGGCCTGAATCCAGTGCTTAGTTAGTTTTAACATGCTGCATGAAATTCATTAACAAGGAGCTTAGATGTGTTTTGCTTTGAATACAGTTCCACCATCTAGACCAGTGATGGTGAATCTTGGCACTCCAGTTGCCAGAAGTCCAGGTTAGCACTCCTGCTGATCAGGGCTTCTGGGAATTGAAGTTCAAGAATATCTGGGGGCCCAAGGTTCGCCACCACTGGTCTAGGTGGCACCAGTAAAAATGCCCTCTTTTGTAACAGCCATTACATCTTTAGAGACAAATAAATACAGGAACAGGATTTTCCAAAGATATTCTATGAACAATAGGAAGGGCACCTAAGGGTGTCAGTCTCTGACCATTTAAATATTTTAGGTCAGGCTACTTAACCAAGTGGAACCAGAGGAGTTGATACAGGCCAGAGTAAAGTGCTCAGTGCTATCAGCATTGGTAAAATCCAGGCTGCTGCATTTTGAACCTAGTGGCTTCTGAGTATTTGTCAGCTAATTTACATCATGAGTTAAATCATCACTCAGGAAGAGTTTTGTTCATATGGTTGTTCCACTTGAGAATGCTCTCTTTTCCCCATAACATTAGGAAACATTTCTGCAATCTCCTTGCTCAGCTTGACTCCACCTTATTTACTGAGGCTTCCAATGTCTAAAAGTTGCACTTTCACAGGGAAGTAAGGGTTTGATTTGTGTCTACACAAAGTTGCAAAGAGATAATAGAGTTGTTGCTTTAAAGAAATCGGCAACATTCAGGTAAACTAACAAAGTAATCCTGGAGATTTTGATTGTATTTCCAAGAATTTTTAGGTTGTCTTGGTTCAAGGCATAACTTTAGTTAAAGTTGTAAAATAGGCTGATCAGCTTTGTTATTTCTCATCTTCATATATTGTTAACAAATATGTATCTTTGGAGATAGATCCAGTATTGAGAACTACATTTTTTCTCTCTGATAATATAAAGTACTATGCAAAAGTCTTAGGCCACCACCAGCTGGTTTGGGTAAAATTAAGTACAGTAAGTTATTTGGAGAACCATTACTCCAAACTTCACCAATCTTGGAGAGGGTTGAGAGGAGAGTCAGCAGAAGATGCTCTACAATTTTAGTGTGCCTAGGTGACTTGGAGGCTGTGTTATGCCCCACTCCCACAAATCACACATTGAACTTTCCTCAAACTAGCTGGTGGTAGCCTAAGACTTTTGCACAGTACATTAGATTTGAGAATTAGCAGATATAAGTTTAAGCCATTTATTCAGAAACGTGAACACAGTAAAATTGGTGCTTTTTTATCTTTTAAATTCTATGAATACATTGTCTCATAGTATAGAATTAGAATTTTATAATCCTTTTCCATAACAAAGCCTTGCACTACAGCACATTTTACGTTAAAAACTCCCCCAGACAGAATATGTCAAAGTAAAAAGCATTTTAACAATATTTTTTTAAAAATAAAGTTTACATTTTAAAATCTCATTTGATGAAATCAGTGGTCCTACATTGTTCTGCTTGTGTAATGGGGTCAATATCACTGGAAGTGGCAGATTCCCACTCATGAAACAATCCCTTTCTTAATTTTGGGGTAAGCATGTCTTTGCGTCTCATGTGAGTTGCATGCATGCACTCTCAATATAAGGGGTGTGGGCAGAAGAACTTTTATAAATGGCTGGTGATCACTCCAGTTGCTTTGGTGGAGCCATGCAAAAGCATGCTGGTCTCTGGTTTGTGTCTACTTTGCTTGATGAGAGTAACACTACTTAAAGCAGACTAATAGTCTTAACCTGCATTTCACCAGGGCATGACTGAGGGTGGCCAATGTATTTTCCAGTCCAGGAGAGAGTACAGCTGAATCTGCTTAAACCAGTGATGCAATCTGGCCACCCCAAAGAGCAGTACTAATTCGTCCGGAAGGTCAAAGGTTATATGCCCTGATGTAAGCTTCGTGTCCTCCAAGTGCCCTGCCCGTTTCTTTAGGCAACAAGGCAAATACGACACATACTGCCATACCTTTTAACGTATTCCACATGATACCTCGATCAAACTGGATATAAGTGGTTTCTCCGAAATGCTTTGCAAAGAAGTCACAAAAGGCCGCCAGCGCTTTCTCTGATGTGTGTGCTGTTTAAAGCTAAATACAAAGACACACTAAGATGTAAAATGGATCCAAGTGGAGAATTCAGCTGTCGGAGATCCATGCAAGTAGCCTCGAATGGAGGTAAAAGTATAAAATCTTTGAGTTACTGATTGGCACAGTATGACGAGCAAAGTTAACATCTTTGTCTTTCTCCTTCAAACTGGTGCTTCTAAGAATTGATCGTAGAGTGAGGGCCCAGTGCTTGACGTGGACCCTAGTCCAGTGTAGGTGAACCTTTTAGAGACCGAGTGCCCAAACTGCAACCCAAAACCCACTTATTTATCTCAAAGTGCCAACACAGCAACAGAGGAGGAAGGAAACGTTCCCATTGGGCTGCTGGGCAGAGGGGTGGGGCAAACTGCTGGAGAAGGAAGGAAGTGCTCCCATTGGGCTGCTGAGCAGAGGGGCGGGATGAACTCTGCTGGGGTGACTGGGTGCCCACAAAGGACTCTGAGTGCCACCTCTGGCATGCGTGCCATAGGTTCACCACCACTGCCCTAGTCTCCCCCAGGCCACAGGACCCAAGACTTTTTGCCTTGAGTTGTCTTTCTCCGGTATCCAAATCCGAATATAGACGATCATCATGGTGATCAGCCACAAAGACTGTCCTGAGAATATAATGCAGTGGCCTTTCATCTGCTTTCTGCATTGCAGCATGACACCCGTATCACTAATCCAGTTCCACAAGTCACTTTCTGGTCTTGAGCCCTTTTGGCACACAAAGTCCTCAGCCCCAGGCCAGTATTGATGAGCCTACTGCACTCAGAATGGATTCAAGTGGGGTTTAATCCACTTAGGGACCATCACTCTTCTCTGTGGACTTTGCCACCCAAGGCAGTTAGTCCTTAGGATGGTCAGGTTAGTTAACCGCTGCCTGACACTCAGCATTTGAGTTGCTGGCAGTAGAGTCTATTACCATAGCAGGATGACCTGGCCAGACATGATTTGTGGCCTGTGCAAATAGAGCAGTCTAAGGCAGGTTCTTCTCACTCACAGTGATGCAACATTGTACTCCCTACCCTACTGCTTTGCTAACCATGGAGCCTGCCGGAGGGCAGGAGAGATACGAGTGATTCTGGCTTTGGGGCATCTCTGACTGGTTTTGTGAGTTGATTCACACATTCTAGATGAGTAGACCAGGTCACTGTTCCTTATAGGCACAGCAGTGGGCTCCATCCATGCAGCTGGTACTGTGTGATGAGTGTATGGTTTGTGTCTGCTAAGAAATTGCTGCTTACAGGCTATTAGGTTGAAGTACAGGAAAAAATGTTTTGAAAAGTCTCCCTAGAAGCCTGCACTACAATAATACAGGGTACACAGAAGATTGTGGTACTTCTGAACCACAATCGGGTTTTGTACTGGTTAATCTTTCTCACACTAGGTCGGATGAAAGGAACTGCAGAATGAACTCACCAAAAGGTGCCTTCATTTTGTGAAAAGAGGGCATTTTGGCAGTTTCATGTCTGGCCTAGACACTGAAGAACTAATGGCTGCATATAGACATGCTTCACAAGTCAACACCATATGGAGCGATATTGCCATCTGCTGGTCATTCTGTTTTATTTGGAATCCCTCATAGAAAACATGCTTTTCTTTCTCTTCTCTTCATCATTGTTTCATTTCCACAAGAGCAAAAATGTTGTGGGATCCGCGCACACAATTGGCATACTGGCCCTGACAGAACCCCGGTGATGGGCGATCACCTCGTTGCCAGGTGTTCCTGAAGGGACAGAAATTGGGGGAGCGGAATATTAGATAGGGTTTAATTCACCTACAGCTGACCTGACAGGCAGCTCGGACGGACAATAGGAAGCTAATGACTAAACTCGCTAGTCATGGAATAGGTAATCTCGCATCTGCGGATTACTCTAAGCCCTAAAACCAATACCAGCCACATGTTTACCCCAGATAGTTTGGAACAATGGAGTTCCCCTGTCATTGATTAAGTTAGTTAATTAACTCCCCTGAAGAGTTTCCCAATTAACTCGCGTAAACATGGCATGTAGATCTTGTCAGATCGCAGTTCTTTTGCATGCAGCATGTACATGATAAATACTGATGATTTTCCCTCATTAAATCACTGGTCTTCGCTCCATCTTGCCTCGTGTCTCTTATTGCTTGACCAGTCTCCTCCGGGACCCAACAGCCGCTTCGCGGCCCCGATCCAACATCTGGTGACCCCGAGACGTGATTCTACTCCAACAAATGTAAAGAGGTGTAATAGATCAATGAGAGCATCAACAGATCATCTACAAGATGAAGACTTCAATAGACAGAATAAAATGCAGTATACTTTCTTTTATTAAATATAAATTCCTTTTATCTGCTGAATTGCATACTATATATGTCTTATGTTACTTGGGATAGGAATTCTTGAGTTTTGGGTTCCATTGATGGCTGACACGCTACAGCAGTGGTTCCCAATCTTTTACTGGCCATGCCTCACCTAATCATCTCTAAAATCCTGCCCGCCCCCAAGACATATAATTCATTTGAGAGCACTCCAACCCTTACTCTCTATGACTAGAAATGACTATTCTCTGGAGAAAAAGTTAATTTTCCTAGGCAAGCTCCACTGAAATGAAACATAGTAATGGGTCCATTTTCTGGTGGATTGTGCTCTTGGCTGTGAAAAGATTTTCTTGAGGTACGGAAATTATCCAATGACTTGCTTCACTTTAGTGCTTTTTGGGGCCCTGCTAACGGAGATGAAGGGCAACATTTATTTTCACCTAAATAGGATGACTAGTTTCATTTTCCTTCTTTTAAAAGAGGTTTTAAGATAGTAAGTGCTGGGACTCATAGAACTTGAGAAAGAGAGAGATTTGTGTCTTTGGCAGGCATAGATTGCACATAGGCCTGTCTCATTTTTTATAACAATGGTTATAAACATTGTTTATAACTGCAGTGGCTCAAGTGGCTAAGACGCTTTGATGTTTGCAGATTGATACGCAGTAGGCAGCAGCTATGAGGCCAAACACATCTTTATTGGAGGGTATACAATCTGAACATGTGGTAATGGCGGAGGTACAGCTAATTTTATACAGCAACAACACATTTGAATATGGATGCATGGTAGCTCATTGGCCACCGCCTGCATGACGTCATCCTGAGTCACACCCTTCATCAGGTGTAGCCGTGGCGGGAATGTTCCCGCGGCTGACAGTAATTGGGGAATTTGTACTATGTGAGCTGAACGCTCGCAGCTGCCCTCTATGGGTAGCTAGCTCGCGTTCCATTGCAGCTGAGAAACATTGTGTTCATTACAAGGTTACATTCTTACATCAAAGTGGTTACATTCATTCTTAAAGATATAGTGTTTCCATACACAACAGATGCTGACTGGGAGGCGGAAGGTCAGCAGTTCAATTCCTGAGTACTGCAGGACGGAATGAGCTCCCGTCTTTGTCCCAGCTCCTGTCAACCTAGCAGTTTGAAAGCAAGAAATAGCAAGTTGATCAGTAGGGACCACTTTGGTGGGAAGGTAATAGCGTTCCATGCGCTCCGGTGTCTAGTCATGCCTGCCACATGACCACGGAAATGTCTGCAGAAGCAGACAGCGCTGGCTCTTCGGCTTTGAAACAAAGATGAGCACTGAACCCTTGAGTCGGATACGACTGGCTGTCGAGCAAGGGGAACCTTTACCTTTACCTAACAATGGCCACTTAGTGTATTGAACCAGTTACTAACTACAGATGCAAGTTAATATAAGGCACAGGATAAGTCTATCAGTGGCTACAAGACAGAATGGCTGTAACATGGAGAGGGTCAGAATTAATTGTGCAGGAGAGGGTTGGACAGCAATGATTCAATGGGCCTACTCTAATTGGGACGTACTGCTGGATTTTAGCTAATTAACTCATTGCTGTTACTATTGCAAAATCATTAACACACTTGCTAGCATTTGTTTCTCTTCTTTTGCATGTTAGACTGCATAACAGCATATTATTTCTTTAACCTGAGGGTTCATACAACCATTTCAATAAGTGAACAGAAGCTTTGTGCTCCCAGGATATAGTCAGAAGTCTAAATCTAAAGAAATCGCCAGGTCTATGACATTCCACACATCTCCCCATCCCCATTTATAAGTGCCTTTTTGACTGAAAAAAAGAGAGGCTGAGGTACATCTTGTTACCTCAGCTTTCTCTTTTCAAAGAGCATCAACTTAGATTCTTGCTTTGGCTGTGTCAAACAGATGTTTGACTGTGACCATATTGTTATGTAATACTGTATTGTATTGAGACACAATCATTCCTGCCAAGTGCTTACTGCATTCAGCAGTTCTCCCTAAAGGGATGGAGAAAGGTTTGTCTTAAATTGTTTTGTATATATGACGGCGATGGTAAGAAAATGGATCAGTGGGAAATATTAGGAATATCCAGAGAGACTATGAGCATGTCCAGACTGTCCTTGCAGTGTGGACTGGAATGTGGATTTTCAGGTTGCTTCAGGACAGCAGAGGGGCTAAATCATGTTTAGCCTAAATCAAGTTTAACCCACTCACATCCATCCAAACAATGCTAGTGACCTTTGTCTGTATGATGAAGTAGGTGACAAACCACTTCAGCGTATGGGCAAACGAAACACTTTTGTTTGGGGTGTGGACATTATGCCCGCGCCTCACCACTACTTCGGGAGCTGCACTGGTTACCAGTTTGCCTCCGGGTGCAATTCAAGGTGCTGTTTTTGACTTTTAAAGCCTTATATGGTAGCGGGCCAGGATACCTAAGAGACCGCATCGCCCCAAGAGTGTCTGTCCATCCAACCAGAGCGAACCGGAAGGGCTCTCTAGTTGTACCATCAGCTAGAGGGGCCCATCTCTTTAGCACATGAAGTAGGGCCTTCTCCGTGTCCGCACCAGCCCTCTGGAACCTCCTGCCAACAGAGCTAAGATTACAGACAGAATTGCTGCCCTTTAGAAAAGGTTTGAAAACCTGGCTGGCAGGATAGGTGTGGGGTCAGAATGGAAATACGGCCCCAGCCTGTTGGCTCACACCAAGATAATAATCAGGAGCCTCTTCCTCTTTCCTGTTTTATGTATAGGGTGTGGTGGGTGGGTGGGATAATTGGGGTTTTTCATCTATTATATATGCTTTTATTATGGATGTAAGCCGTCCTGAGTTGGGTTCGCCTTAGTGGGTAGCATAGAAGTTTGAAGATTAAATTAAATTTAAAGTTAAATTCTCTCCCTTGATTTTCTGGTGACTAACGTCCAAGAACATATGGGGGCCCAAGGATAGGAAACCCTGGAGTAGAAGACAAAGCAACCAATGGTAGGTGGAGCCAAAGTAAAAAGGTGGAGTTGGCAGCAAAAATGGGCATCTATTGACATATAGGGATGGAGAGAGACAAGCAGACCCTCATTTGTACATTGCCCCATCCTGCCCCATTCATTTGTTCTACAACTCAGTCTGGAGGCATAAAATGACATGTTGGCTTCACACTAGAGCCATTCTTCCATCCCTCCTGCTGCCCACCTCTTCAATCTCTGTCCCCCAGACTCCTCTGTCTCTGGTAAGAAGACAAGTGGGACTGTGCTGACTAGAAATAGGTTGCATAGGGAGCAATCCAGTCTGCCCTGGTTATCCTGCTATGGTGATAGAATAGACCCTACTGCCAGCAACTCAACGCTGATCATCAGGCAGCAGTTAACTAACAGGACAACCCTGAAGACTAATGGCCTTGGGTGGGGAAGCCCACAGGGAAGGGCAATGGTCCCCAAGTGGATTAAATCCCACTCGAGTCCATCTTGATGGAGGGCAGCAGCTTCATCAATGCTGGCATGGGGCTGAGGAGGACTTTGCTTGCCAAAAGGGCTCATGATCAGAAAGTGACTCACAGAACTGTATCCGTGTTCTGGGTGTCATGCTGTGATGCAGAAGGCAAATGAAAGGCCACTGCATTATATTTTATTTATTTCTTCAAATTTCTATTGCCGCCCAACTCAGCAACAACTTTGGGCAGCTAACAATTAAATTATGTTGTAATGCCACCCTGAGTCGGCCTTGCGCTGAGTAGGGCAGGGTAGAAATCAAATCAAATCAAATCAAATCAAATCAAAAATAAATAAACAAATAAATAAATAAATAACAACTAGCTAAAAACTCTTAAAAAACCCCATTAAAAATTTGCAATAATTTACCCACTCACCCCATCCCATCCATTAAAAGAGATAAATCTTGATATGAGTCAGCAGGCAGGGGTCACCCCTCCATTGGTGCCCCACACCTGCCCTGCCAGCCAAGTTTTCAGTTCTTTCCTAAAGGGCAGCAACTCCGTCTGCAGCCGTAACTCTACTGGCAAGAGGTTCCACAGGGCCGGTGAGGACACGGAAAAGGCCCTCCTTCTTGTGCTAGAGAGACGAGACCCTCTAGCCAATGGTACAATTAGAGAGCCCCTACGTTTCGCTCTGGTTGGATGGACAGATGTTTTTGGGGTGACGCTGTCTCTTAGATTTTCAGGATGGTCTTCATGGCTGTTCATCATGAGGATTGCCAATATTCGGAACCACAAGAAGAAGAAGAAAGGAAGCAATACAGGATCTCCTCACCTTGATCAACCAGCCTCCATTGCTTTTACTGAACAGTTTTATGGTAATGAAATAATAAAGGTATTGTAGATGTTTACAGTAATTTGACATGCAAGCTGCTTCCAAAACTGGCAGTAAGACATAAGCGTGAACTATTTTCAGTAACTCCTGGCGTGTTGTTAGGAATAAATGTTATGAATCTGCAATCCCTCCCTGGAGCCTGAACCGTGTAGGAGGTTGCTGTGTTTAGCACATCAAAGGGGAAAAAATTATGAATCTTTGAAGAACGATACTACACCCTCCCCTCCCCTTGTAATACAGCGCGACTCAGTCAATAATCCTGCTGCTAACTCTGGGGAGGAATTTTAGCTGCCTTCATAAAATATTTTAATTGTCTAAAAATCATAAAATATAAGTAGGCACAATTTGTTTCAAACTCAGGAGAGTAATGTGAACAATAGAAAAAGATAAATGTTTGTTTTTCTGTGGACTTAAATCACTCTCTAAAATATGAAATGTAATGCAAAATCCCATGAGTTATTGGCAATATTTACATTTGTAATAATAGGAATAAATATTAGAGCAGCTACTTATGTACTCATCCGTACACAATGGGGAGATAAATACCTTGCTTAGAATTATTCATTAATTCCCCTCTTTTGCAGGTTTTATGACTGCTCATTTCTTCTTTCTAAAGCACTGCATTTAGACTGCACCTTCTAGACAGAAGCACTTTTTCAGATGTTAATTTCTTAAATTCATAATAATTGTAAACTGTACAGGGCAGTGTACTAAACTAAGTGAGTGCTAAAATGATGCAAAGGTTTGGAGGGAATAAGCAGGCATATAAGTGCTTCTTGTGGCTGTATTTTTAGACACCTACCTAGCAGTTCGAAAGCAAGAAATTGCAAGTAGATAAATAGGGACCACTTCGGTGGGAAGGTAACAGCACTCCATGCGCTCCGGTGTCTAGTCATGCCTGCCACATGACCACAGAAACGTCTGCAGTAGCAGACAGCGCTGGCTCTTCGGCTTTGAAACAGAGATGAGCACTGCACCCTAGAGTCAGATATGACTGGCTTTCGAGCAAGGGAAACCTTTACCTTTACTATGTGACATTCTTTCCAAGTCTTATCTAGGGATTTCTGGTTTTCCCTGGTGGTTCCCCATCCAGTATTTTACCAGGACAGGTCTCATTTTGCTCTCAAGAACTAACAAGAATTGGCACGTGTTGGGCATTATGATGGTAAGAACTATACCATCCTCAGCAGTTCATCCACCTTAACAGTTCCTTCATCTGTTTTAGAAGGGATAACGATTCTGGTTTGTGACAGACCATGCTTGCACTCTGGAAGTGCTTATTGGCCCTGTTTTGTCACCGAGCCAAAAGCTGTGCCAGTGATTTGAATAGCTTCTTGTCAGTTCTGGCTACAATGCCACCTGTGATGATATTTCTGTAGTTATCTTCTTGATAACTTGGGCTTACTGTAAACTGCTGACTGGGGATGATGATAACTGTGGGCTAGCACATCTGGATGTGCACTGTATGTGATCGCCACCGCGCGCTCGGCCCCGGTGAGGGTGAAGAGGTCCTGCCGGCCACTCCATTGGCCGGCGTCCTGGGGCTCCACCCTCCCCCTTCGCCTAGGACTTAAAAGGCGAGGGGTGCCGGGAGGAACATCGCCGCCGTGCGCTCGGCCCCGGTGAGGGCGAAGAGGTCCTGCCGGCCACTCCATCAGCCGCATCCTGGGGCTCTGCCCTCCCCCCCTCGCCTAGGACTTAAAAGGTGAGGGGTGCCGGGAGGAACTTTGCCGCCACACACCTGGCTCCTGGCGCATCTGGTACTTTGGTAATTTTGTTATATTACGTGATGTTTTCATCCTTTGTGATTCTATTGTAATTATTGATATATTATTTTGATGTGGTGCTGATATTTGTATTATTTGTATTATTGTTGACTGTCTTGCCTTATACTGTATTTACTTATAACATTGTATTTATTATTATAATTTGAATATTGTATCTTTATGTAAACCCTGTGGGGTGTCCCAGGGTCATTTATATGTTGTTAGCCGCCCTGAGTCGGTCATGTGTTGAGTAGGGAGGGATATAAGATTGAATAGACATAAACAAACATAAACAAACTGCTTCACAAAAGGCTGTGTTATATGTGAGATTGCCTTTTTTTTAAAGCACAGGTTGGAATCACATTAAAATGGAGTGATCCTACTTGTACCGACTGACCAATTAACCAGTTAGCCAACTCTACGAAGCAAAGAGTAGCCCCTGAAAGGTACCCAAAAAGGTGAAGATAGACATGCATCAGGGATGGGATGGTACATGATGTCACATACTGTACATGATAAAGTGGATTTGATCCATGAAAGCTAACTTTAAAATATAACAGTCTTCAAAGTGCTACAGTGTTTGTGTTTGTTTATTCTCTAATATACATCATGTGGTCACTGGGAAAAGCCATGAACCATCCCATCCCAGAGAAAACCAAACAGGAGGACAGATTCCAGACTAGATGCACTCTTAGTCTTCAGATGGCTCATCTTGGTAAGGTTTGGCAATGTGCTGCTGTTCTTTTCTAGTGGCACCTACTTGATCAGAAAAGAAGCCATGTTTCATGAAATAAATGTCTGGGTTGCTCTCTTGATCTCTACAAGATAATGAAATTAAAACAACAACAACCCCAAGACAATTTCCTCATTGTACTCTCAGCAATTGTAAGTCATAAATTGTAGCAGATAAGAAAAATCATTGGAACGACTGTTTTCCCCTCTTTATTTATATTATGATTTCAAGGCTGAGACATTTTATAAGATCAAAAAAATACATGACTGTATGTTTCATATTTATAATTCCCTCCACCCCTTCCTCAGTTAGAGCTTAAATGCCAATGTTAGCCCATCCCACATAAAAATCATGCTTATGGCAACGCGTGGATCATGGAAGATCTTTTTGTTCAACTCATGCATTATCCGGCCCATACTATAACTTTCTGGTTGCAGTACTGACCCGGACATCAAAACCTATGGGGGGAGAGAGAGGGAGTGTGTGTGTACATGTGTTAAAGATAAAAATAACAACAGTCAGACATCATACTACCCACCATTATATTCATATATAGGTAGAAACTAGGATCTGAAATTGGAAGTTTGTCTGTGTACTACCAGATCTGAAACATGTAGCCTGGTCATTCTCTAGAAATATCCCACAAATGATTCAGCTTCCAGGTCTGACATTCAAATTTCAGCTGTCTGCAGGTCAGCTTGAGTATGTTCATACTAGAGCTGGCCTTCCCGAGGCAAGCAAAATTTATTTCCCCATACACACAAATTTCAGTAGTAGGAAGCAAGTGAAGTGGTCCCTGTAGTTACTTTACTTTCTCCACAAGTAAAAAGACAGATTAATAGCAAACAGTGGTGTTTTTAATGACACAATGATAAAGTCTACCTGAGCCTTCTGTTTGTACAGAAATTCTACATACTTTGTGCCCCCCTCCATTGACTTTTTATTGGGATAGTATCATCTAATCTGACACTTATAACCAGTGTTATGCATGCAAAGGTGATATATTAAATTGAAAATTTCTGAATGTTAAATGATTATTTTATTGTATTATCTTTTCTTATGTATCTCATTTGATTGATATTATACCACCTCACATTTAATCTGTCATTGCACCATTTTATGCAATTATATACTGCTCAAAAAAATAAAGGGCACAGAAAAATAAGGCATCCCACGATCTGAATGACTGAAATACTGTATTCCAATTGTTGTTCACATACTGTAGTTGAATGTGCTGACAACAAAATCACACAAAACGTAACAATGGGAATCAAATTCATCAACCCATGGAGGTCTGGATTTGGAGTTACACTCAGAGTGACAATGGAAGAAAACACTACAGGTTGATCCAACTGTGATGTAATGTCCTTAAATCAAGTCAGAATGAGGCTCAGTAGTGTGTGTGGCCTTCACTTGCCTGTATGACCTCTCTACAACACCTGGGCATGCTCCTGATGAGGTGGCAGATGGTCTCCTGAGGGATCTCCCCCCACACCTGGACCAAAGCAACCCCCAACTCCTGGACAGTCTGTGGTGCAACGTGGCATCAGTGGATGGAGCGAGACATGATGTCCCAGATGTGCTCAACCAGATTCAGGTCGGGGGAATGGGTGGGCCAGTCCATAGCATTAATGCCTTCATCTTGCAGTAACTGGTGACACACTCCAGCCACATGAGGTCTAGCATTGTCGTGCATTAGGAGGAACCTAAGGCCAACCACACCAGCATATGGTCTCACAAGGGGTCTGAGAATCTCACCTCGGTACCTAATGGCAGTCAGGCTACCTCCAGCAAGCACATGGAGGGCTGTGCGGCCCTCCAGGGAAATGCCACCCCACACCATTACTGACCCACCACCAAACCGGTCATGCTGGAGTATGTTGCAGGCAACATAACATTCTCCACGGCATCTCCAGACCCTGACACGCCTGTCACATGTGCTCAGTGTGAACCTGCTTTCATCTGTGAACAGCACAGGGCGACAGTGGTGAACCTGCCAATCATGGTGTTCTCTGGCAAATGCCAAACGTTTTGCACGGTGTGGTCATTGGGCCCTCCTACCACCCTCATGGAGTCTGTTCCTGACCATTAGAGAAGACACATGCACATTGGTGGCCTGCTGGAGGTCATTTTGCAGGTCTCTGGCAGTACTCCACCTGTTCCTCCTTGCACAAAGGTGGAGGTAGTGGTCCTGCTGCTGGGTTGTTGCCCTCCTACGGCCTCCTCCACGTCTCCTGATATACTGGCCTTTCTCCTGGTAGCGCCTCCATGCTCTGGACACTACGCTGGCAGACACAACAAACCTTCGTGCCACAGCTTGCATAGATGTGCCATCCTGGATGAGCTGCACTACCTGAGCCACTTGTGTGGGCTGTAGGCTCCGTCTCATGCTACCACTAGAGTGAAGGCACCACCACCGTTCAACAGTGACCAAACCATCAGCCAGAAAGCAAAGGAACTGAGGAGTGGTCTGTGGTCACCTCCTGCTGATCCACACCTTTATTGGGGTTACCTTGCTAATTTCCTCTGATGTCTCTTCCATTTGCACAACAGCATGTGGAATTGATTGTCAATTGGTGTTGCTACCAGGGTGGACAGTTTGATTTCACAGAAGTGTGATTGACTTGGGGTTACATTGTGTTGTTTAGGTGTTCCCTTCATTTTTTGGAGCAGCATATTTTATTCACTCCTACTTATTGTATTTTATTCAATTCAACAATTATATTTTATGCAATCCATCCTATTACATTTTAACTTGATATGGTCAGCAGACTAATCAACTAATAGAGAATTCAATTCAATTCAATGTACTATCTTCACTTCCCCACTGGCAAGCAAGACAGTCAATGCCAGCTCCCCTCAAGAGCAAACTCAGATGGTTGACTGCTTATCACAGGGGTTTGCAGTCTACGGCCAGTGGTGACAACTACTTGAAGCAGAAGGGATGCATTTACGACAGCCCTAAATGTGCCCATGCAGATGCACCCACTGTTGTTTACAGTAGCATTTACGCTGGGGGGGACCACATGTCTGGCCCACTTAGCTGATGGAGGGGATGTGGCCCAGCCCTGGTGGGAAAACTTTGAGAACCCCTAGCTTATCAGCTTGGAGGAAAAGTGATGCCACCCCCCAAAAAATTAAGGGAGTGCACCCCAGATAACACTTCAATTGGCGATGGAGAGTGAGAGAGTTTGGTGTGGGTAAATCAGGGAGGGAAAGGATATACTGGTTGGTGAGTCAGTGTGGGTGGGGAGACCTTGAGGGCTTCAAAATATTCTAAACTTGTGTTAGGTGTGCCGGCTGGATGGTCAATATCCTTGCATGCATGTGGTTGAGGAAGATACTTAATTCAGGCTCTTTCTCACACACATGCGCACAGATAGGGAGAGATCCAGCTGGGCAAGATGGAGAGAGAAAAGGTGGAATTTATTGTTTCAGAGTTAGCTGCATAGGAATTTGTTTTAGAATGGAATTGATTTAGAGGTGATCTCCTAAATAATGAAGCACATTAATTTCATAGACGTTGTTTAAAACCAACTTGGGGAAGATGTATTCTTTGAAGTGTTCTGCTGAGAGAAGAAAACTACCCATTCATGGAAAAAATTTCTGTTTGGCCATTTACCTCAGAGGCTCAATGCTGTGCTTCCTAACAAAATAGTGCTATACTGTGTGCTATGAGGCCATTTGAACACGGTTCGGCACTTGAGGCTCAGCTTCCCCATTTGCCTGCAATGTCTTCAACAACCTGTCTTTTGCAAACTTTCTCCCCACAGCAGCCATTGTGTGTCCCAAAAATGGGACCCCACCAAATTAATGGCTTCTGACTTTGTCTCTCCGAGCTTGTGTTTTCCACAAGAGATCAAACCTATTTGTTGCTTTCACAGCCTACACTTGACTTTGTGAGATACACGTTTTGCCACTGGCAGATGCTATGTAAACAGCAGAGCCAAAACAGCCATTGAATGAATGGCTGCTTCATCTTTCATAGCTTTTTACTGCAGTCGATTGTAACTATTTTTCTCTGCTTGTGTTACATGAGCAAGTTTCTGCCAACAGAAGGTAGCTTTGTACACAAAATAGGCGGCAGTCCAGGAGGGTTATAGACCAATAAATCTGTTAGACATTAAGGGGCCCAGAGACTTTTTCTATTTCTTTCTGTAGTACTTACATTGTCAATAGCTATTATTCCTCCTTTTCTTAAGAGGCGCAAACATTTTTCATAGTAATCATCGTAGGCCTCTTTGTCAGCATCGATGAAAGCAAAATCAAAGGTTCCAGCTTCACTATTTGCCAGAAGTTCATCTAGACAGAAGAAAAAAAAAGATAACAATCATTTTACATGTAGAAGTTTAGCATCATCACACACCCACACCCCTGGCATAATATTGCAGCCATTTGACCTCTTATCATTTTGGACCAGAACCTCCAGAATCTATACCTATAAAGCAAAGGTGTAGGTTCGGTGTCTGTAATGGGCTGCTGCACCCCTTGACCAAACCCCATGAGATTCGGCACACAAGTACCTTGTGCACATGAGCAGGTCAGTGTTGGGATCCTGAAGCCCATGGGGGGGTTGCCCCCTAAACTGATCTGCAAAGGGGGGTATATTCAACAGGAGGGTTTGTGTCTGCCCCAGTGCTAGGCCAACTGGGGGGGGGCATTGTGATGTCATCGCCAAGCTCGTATCACAGGCCCACCCCTGGCCAGTGGGCTTCCCTGGCAACACTGGCACCCAGCTAGCTGGGTTGGGACCACCCAGGCAAAGCCGGGCACCTCTGCTAGTCTTCTATATAGCTTGGCCAAAATGGCTGCTTTAGAAAGAAGAGCTGCCTTTCCGCTGCAGCAAAGCATTGAAGACTTCTGCTTGTGCAGTTTTTCTAGGATCTCAAAGAGGAGCTAAACATTGCAGTAAAATTAGAAACGCCACCCAATAACTTCCTCTAATGCAGTGTTTCCAAATATATTTTGGACTTCAATTCCCAGAAGCCTAAGTGAATTCCCCAAAGCACTGATCAACCAATATACTGACTTATGCTTCTGGGAATTTAAGTCCCCCTGTGGAGTGTGGGGCACACATTAGGAACCACTGCTCTAATGTCTCAGAACAGGTTCCACTCAAAAACAAATATAAACAACAGTGGTGGTTTTATGAGTCAACCTTTTCTTCTCACTTGACCACTAGACCTGTGAAAGTCATTTGCTAGGCATGTACTGGTATATCAGGCAATTGGGCTTTGTCCCACTACGCCCTCACCTCTGGCATCCTAGGGCGCCAATAGCAATGTATTAGATTCCCCCAACGCCCCCAAATAGGCACCCCCACCACTCCCTGTCCAGTGCCTTCCCATGGTGCCCTGCACACCCCTGTCCTCTGCTACTGTCCCTACTTGATTACCTGTACATATTACCAGATAGTCTTGATCTATACATTTTGTAGTTTTAATCCATCTGCACATACCCAATGTTTGGCTGGCTTGCTTTATCCTTAGGTCAATTTTATGCTCCACTCCAGCCTGAAAGGAGAGAAAATATTACGAAAGGTGCTCCTAAAGGGAATGATGGCCACTTCTCTTCAGATTAGAAACTGGACAAAATTCTGCCTCTCTGTCAGAACTCTGTTGATCATTACTGTAGTGTGAGTACTTCACTTTGGCAGAACTGTACATTAATCCTGCAACAGAAGCACAAAACCCAAATCCAACATATGACTGGTACAGGGAGACAGTTAGCACAGTTTGGCAAAATTCTTCAGTTGTGCTAGTGGTAGCACACGCATGAAATAGCAAAATATAATTTGGTATGTAGTAGACAAAATTGTTTATATTACAGGGTTGTATAATCCTCAATGTCCATCCTTCTTCTTTTTGTGCTGTATCCGATTCTGAATGCTGCTTTCCCCATGCCCCCACCATCAGCTGGGGATGGGATGCAGCTGCGGCCGCCATCACCACCCTCCTGGCCCCACCTGGCCGGAGGGTTGAAAAGACACTGCGGCTACGGGGTTGCCCTTATATTCTGCATTTTTTATTATATTGTATGCGATTGACTCTACTGACAGTATTGTTTGCCACTGTCTGTTCTGTATGCTATTATATTTTTATTGTATTAATATTGAAGGTTTTTGTGGTGTATGTAAGCCGCCCTGAGTCACACTGTAGATTGGGCAGCATAGAAATACAATAATGATAAAAATTTCGGAAGTAAATTGGAGGAACAAATGGAAGAGAAGGGTTATGAGACCTATGTCGGTGAGAGATAAAGAACACAATTATAAAATGTTGTGGAGGTGGTACCTGACCCCAGTTAGGCTAAATCAAATGGATAGTACTAAAACAAAATCATGTTGGAGATGTAAAACTGAAATGGGGACTTATGAACACATGTGGTGGAGTTGTGGCGTGGTTAAAGATTTTTCGATAAAAATTGAAAGAGAACTATCGGCAATTATGGGTATGAGCCTTAAGCTGGAGTCCGGTACCACCCTACTGATGGAATTTGATAAGATTAATATTGAAGAAAATAAAAAAGAATTGTTAACAATAGTATTGACAATGGCGAGACAATGTATTGCTAGAAAATTGGAAGAATGATTCCACAGTGGAAATAGAGGAGTTTTACAGAGAAATGTGGCAAATTGCATTAAATAAGAAGTTAACATGGGAAATGAAAATCAAAAGAGGTATGATTGATAAAAACAAATTTGGAACTATTTGGAAACCCTTTTTAGACTACACATTGATAGAAGGTAAAGGTATAGCACCAAATCAAATGAGGTTTTGGTTATAACATGAGATGCTAAATAGCTTCGTAATAACCAAGGTATTGTATATAGAACGGGGGTTATATATTATATCTGGTTTTAGTTTTAAGATAATATATATTCCACATTTAAATAATAAAGGTTTAAATAACTGTTTGAAATGAGATATAAATTATTATGTGCTATCCTTTTATTATAGATTTATTATTATTATTTTTCTTATTGTATTTCTATATTTTTATTTTGATTTTTTTTGGTTGGTGGAAAGTAATTTTGTATTGTAATGTTATTTTGTATTGTACTTTTTGTATAAGTATTTGCTGTTTATGTCTTTTTGCAAAATTTTATAAAAAATATTATTAAAAAAAAGAAATACAATAAATGAAATGAAATTGGTCATCAGCCATGAAGACTTTCTTGCAAATATAATGCTGTGGCCTTTCATCTGTCTTCTGCATCACAGCATAACACCCGTACCACTGATTCGTTTCCACGAGTCACTTTCTGTTCCTGAGCCCTTTGGCACACAAAGTTCTCATCAGCCCCAGGCCAGTATTGATGAAGCTGCCACCCTCCATCAAGATGGATTCAAGTGGGATTTAATCCACTTGGGGACCATCATCCTTCCCTGTGGACTTTGGCACCCAAGGTATTAGTCTTCAGGGTTGTCAGGTTAGTTAACCACCGCCTGATGCTCGGCATTGAGTCATTGTCCATACATTGCCTCGGAAGCCCACACCATTGGCTTCGGGGATTGTGGGCAGGTGGGAGCCGCCTCTGCCGCAGCTGTCCCCACTGCCGGGCCTCGTCAGCCTGGAGAGCTGAAAAGGAGGAGCTGCCACTGCCACATGCTCGAGCGCTCCCTGCCCAGCCCCGGGAGTCCATGGCATTGGCTCTGGGGATTGCGGGCAGGTGGGAGCTGCTGTCGCTGTCCTTGCTCACCGGACCTCACCAACCTGGAGAGCAGAAAAGGAGGAGTCGCCGCAGCCTTCAGCGCTCTCTGCCCAGCCCCTGGAGCCCATCGTATCACCTCCGGGTGATTGCGGGCAGGTGGGAGCCGCCACCACTGCAGAGGTCCCCCTTCCGAGCTTTTCCGGTTTCTATGCTCTGCTCAAGGACATTGGAATCTGGGTTTGTTGCCAGAGTTTTTTTTGGGGAGATTGCGGTTTGTTATATTGTGCTTTCGTTATGTGTTTTGATATGAATATTGTATGGATTATATTACATTTTTGAATTTTGTATTGTTGTATATTTAGTATTATGTACCTATTTATTCTTTGTATTGTCATTGTTGTATTTCTTTCACTTTTTTCTGCTGCTGTCTGCAGCTGAAGAAGGGGAGAAGCGGCCAGGGTGTATACAACACAGAAAGTCAGGGAATTCACCCCAAGTAGCAAAAAGCAAGGAAATGGTTTAATGTGCAGTACGCCACGATGTCGAAATACTAAAACAATATAACAGAGCCCTAATTGGGAGGGTGCATAGGATTACCAGAAGGTAAGAACAATGTTGGAAGTATATATATAATATAATAATAGAGCACCATATAAAGAAATATAATACTGGAAACATACAGCTATAAATAGTACTATGTGATATGTAAAGTGAATGGCGAAAACACATACAAATCACATAAACCTGTGGTCTAGCATAAGGCAAATAGCGAATATAATATATATCAAAATAATCAATCTAAGGTACGAACAACCTACAAATACACTGGCCGGAATATCCTACACCAACAAACATCATAAAAGAGCCGCTGACGCAAGCAAAAGGTTCTGGTACAAAGTCCAAAGGCAAAATCCAGAAAAATATGTAAGGGCTCTGATAGTTCAGCTTGTGCATGGACGAAAACAGTCAAACAAAATGAGCAGAAAACAAGGTCGATATCCGTCCGGTAACTGAGGATATTTCGGAGTCTTTTTCAAGATTCTGCAAAGGTGAGATATCAAAAATGGTAGATAATATCTGCAAAAGAAGTAACAATATAATACATAGTATTATATTAACAATCTAAACATGCAAAATACCTTATAGAATAAACTTATTGAGCGTGCTCGAAAATAACCTCTCTTAGTCGATTCGTGCCGGGTTAGAGCGCTACTGTCATGAGGTGGGTTCAGATTTTTAAGGAAGCTGGAAGAGGCAGGTGTGCGTAATGAGAACAAGAGACGCAATGGGAGGGAAAAATTTAAAGGAGGCTAATGCAAAAAGGTTCTACAGCAGAGGCAACTGAGACATCAAAAAATTATAAGTACGAAGAGAAATCTAAATCTGTGTTCAATCCTGAGAGGGCAACAGTAGAGAAATGGTGTATAAAATATGCTTCATGCTGAAGTAGAAATCGTTCCACATTGGTGACCTGCTGTTTCTGAGGAGTAAAGCTGTCGACAACCACCTTCATGCTATTACAGGGGTGTTTATTATCCGAAAAATGAGCCACCAGAGGGGTGGAAGACTGGCCAGGAGTCTTCCATTCACATTTGTTAAAAACCAACATTCCCTACTGTCTCTTTTTAAGGGCCAAATGCAACTCGACTCTCAAGTCAGATTTCAGCACTGCAGCGTGTTCTATCAGTAATGCTCTCGTAAAACGAGGGTATCTTGATCATGTTGTCCATTCAGCTTACAACAGAGTAAAATCACGCCCGAGACATACATTATTTGAATACAAACATAAGACGAGCTCTTCCAACATTTTTTGGTCCCTTGATTACACGCCGATGGCACATAAAATCAAGAAAGTCATCCTTAAGCATTGGCATATTTTAGACTCCACCCCTGGCCTCGCTGAACGGCCGACCATTGGTTTCCACAGGACCAAAACCATAGCCAATTATGTTTCCCGAACAGACTGCTTACCCCGATCTCCTGGGCAGTCTTCCACCCCCACAGGCCACTTTCCCTGTGGACATTGCAAATTCTGCTCTAACATGTTACGCACGGACACAGTACGCATTCCCAGTAGTAATTTTGAGTTGCGTCTCTCGAAGTATACCACATGCAATTCTCGGGATGTGGTCTATATGATCTTGTGTCCCTGCAGCATGGCTTATATAGGACAATCGAGACGCCCCCTGAGGGTCAGGCTCAGTGAGCATCAGTCCAGAATCAGAAACAAAATCACCACTGCCCCTCTGGTGGCTCATTTTTCGGATAATAAACACCCCTGTAATAGCATGAAGGTGGTTGTCCTCGACAGCTTTACTCCTCAGAAACACCAGGTCACCAATGTGGAACGATTTCTACTTCAGCGAGAAGCATATTTTATACACTGTTTCTCTACTCTCGCCCCCTCAGGATTGAACACAGATTTAGATTTCTCTTCGTACTTACAATTTTTTGATGTCTCAGTTGCCTCTGTTGTAGAACCTTTTTGCGTTAGCCTCCTTTAAATTTTTCCCTCCCATTGCATCTCTTGTTCTCATTACGCACACCTGCCTCTTCCAGCTTCCTTAAAAATCTGAACCCACCTCATGACAGTAACGCTCTAACTCGGCAAGAATTGACTAAGAGAGGTTATTTTCGAGCGCGCTCAGTAAGTTTATCCTATAAGGTATTTTGCATGTTTAGATTGTTAATATGATACTATGTATTATATTGTTACTTCTTTTGCAGATATTATCTACCATTTTTGATATCTCACCTTTGCAGAATCTTGAAAAAGACTCCGAAATATCCTCAGTTACCGGACGGCTATCGACCTTGTTTTCTGCTCATTTTGTTTTGACTGTTTTCGTCCATGCACAAGCTGAACTATCAGAGCCCTTACATATTTTTCTGGATTTTGCCTTTGGACTTTGTACCAGAACCAGTTGCTTGCGTCAGCGGCTCTTTTATGATGTTTGTTGGTGTAGGATATTCCGGCCAGTGTATTTGTAGGTTGTTCGTACCTTAGATTGATTCTTTTGATATATATTATATTCGCTATTTGCCTTATGCTGGACCACAGCTTTATGTGATTTGTATGTGTTTTCGCCGTTCGCTTTACATATCACATAGTACTATTTATAGCTGTATGTTTCCAGTATTATATTTCTTTATATGGTGCTCTATTATTATATTATATATATTATAATATATATATATATAATATAATAATATATATAATAATATATATATTATTATATTATATATATTCCTGGGATCAAAGATTACGGCAGATGGGGATTGCAGCCATGAAATAAAAAGGCGACTGATTCTTGGGAGACAAGCCATGAGAAACCTGGGGAACATAGTGAAAAGCAGAGACATCACATTGCAAACAAAAATTAGAATAGTCAAAGCAATGGTATTCCCAGTGGTAATGTACGGATGTGAGAGCTGGACAATTAGGAAAGCTGAACGCAGAAGAATAGATGCCTTTGAAATGTGGTGTTGGAGGAGAGTTTTGAGAGTACCCTGGACAGCGAGGAGAACAAATAGGTCAATCTTAGAAGAAATCAACACTGACTGCTCATTGGAAGGGCTAATAGTAAAGACGAAGCTAAAGTATTTTGGACATCAAATGAGAAGGGAGGATTCACTTGAGAAGGCCCTGATGTTGGGAAAGGTGGAGGGCAAAAGAAGAAGGGGGAGGCCAAAGATGAGATGGCTAGATGGTATTGTAGACACAATGGGCACAGAACTGGGAGTGCTGAGGGGGATGGTGGAGGACAGAGGTGCCTGGAGAACAATGGTCCATAGGGTCGCAAAGGGTCGGAACCGACTGTGCGACTGAACAACAACATTCTTCCAACATTGTTCTTACCTTCTGGTAATCCTATGCACCCTCCCAATTCGGGCTCTGTTTTATTGTTTTAGTGTTTCGACATCGTGGCGTACTGCACATTAAACCAGTTTATACCCCTTTCTTTGCTTTTTGCTACTTGGGGTGAATTCCCTGACTTTCCGTGCTGTCTCCAGCTGTGCAGACAGCATGCATTGGTGTAAACTGCTTTGAGTCGCATTTGGGCCGAATAAAGCAGTATATAAATAAAAAGTGAAATGAAATGAAATACCAGCACAAAAATTCCATAATGTTTGAATTGTTTTCAGGTTGTGCAAGGGAAATCTTTGTTGAATTTCTCCTTTTGCTGTCTAGATCTTGAATAGCAAACACTATTCTTCCAACCAAGTATGTATGTCCTTCTGACTAAGCAACCAACCAACCAAAGTCTAGTGGTGCACATATGTGGTCACACCTGGTTCAGTTCCCATTCTTAGTTTTCTCAGTTCTAGAACGTACCAACTGAGCTAGATTACCTTTTTCCAGAATTGCTTCCCAGTATCGGCGAACTCATCACTGATATCACAGGCAACAACTTTGCCATCATCTGGTATGACTAAAGCCATGTTTAAAGTATTGTATCCTGTATAAACACCTATTAACAAGAAGTGGTTAAATCAGCATCTATAACAAAAAGATCCCAAGACTTTTTGACATGCCTTTAACAACATATTAACTCATCTATTTTTTTTCTCACATGGGTGAACTTGATTGGCTGCTAGCATCCTGAGGTAAGACAATTAGGTAGTTTCCAAATTTGGAGGTGCAGGGAGATGCATTTAGACTCCTCTTGTCCTCATTTCATTAGGTGTCATTATTTTTTGACTTGGCTGACAAGGAACCAAGTCATTGTGATTCTCTTTTATCTATATTGAAGAAGTACTGAGGGCAGCCCTGGTCTCTAAGCTCCAGGTGCTTTGCAGTCTCTTCTCCTCTCCTGTCTTAAGTGCAGAAACATACAATATCTTCACCAGCCTTATTGCTTGTTGGCTGGCAGGGGAGGGAAGTTTTAACCATCTGAAAGTATCTGTGGTGGGCATCAGCAGGTTCGCACCAGTTCGCCAGAATCGGTAGCAGAAATTCTGTCTGGCCCTGCCCATCCAAGTTTTGTAATAAAGTACTCCTAATTCGGGTGCAACTCAGGGCTTTCCCCTGGCCATGCACATCATACCATGGGCACAGTGTGGTAGTAAATTTTTTGGAGCCCACCACTGGAAAGTATGGATTTAATGCTGATTTCAGATTCTGGGTTAAGGTAGGGGATGACATGCCCTTAAGTAGAAGTGTACAGATTTGTGTGTTTAGACCAACAGAATTCCTTGGTATGCTACCACCTTAACTAGGGTCAAGATAGAAAAGATGTCTCCAATGAGACCCTCAATATCATTAAGAAAGCTGACATGCAACTGGTGCTTTCAAATCAACAGCACTCTGCTTTAGATCTGATCTCCTCCTTGTTTAGTCCACCAAGCCCTTCCCCATAAGCCACTCAGAATGGCTCAGTTGTCTGCATCATAAGCCCTCCATTGCAATGATTTAGGAGTTATTTCTTTACAATATTTGCCAGAGTGGCTCCACAACAGGCCGGCCCATCCCATGGCAGCTGCTGTTCATTTATGGAAGCTATGGCAGCTCCATAGCCCTGGAAAGACCACCCAAGATGGCTCCACCTAGACAGCAACGCAATTCAGAAGCCTCAGCATAAGATGTCTAAGGTCACACCCTTACCCTCTGACAGTTCAGTTTTATCCTCGATCAACAACCAAGGATTGTTCAGATAAGGCCAAAGCAACTCCCCACCCAATTTCTATCGGGTCAATTCCAAGGAAATGATCCCCAGCATATTTGAGGGGAACCTTTTCAGATTGTCTCTCCTCTCCTTGGGCTGGAGGAGATCAGAGTCAATAGTGAATCTAAACAGCAATTCTAAATATCAGGGACCAATCTGAAAAAATCAGAAATATAGTTAGCCTGTTACTAAAGGAGACTCTTTAAATAATTAATTTATTATTGTATGTCTGACAAAGTGGACTTGATCCATGAAAGTTCACATTTAAATACAGGAGTTAGTCTTTAAGGTGCCACAACGTTTTTTTTGGGGTCTTTTGTTGTTGTTCTGTTTTTTTTTACTCTCTATCTTTAAATAATCAGTCATACTTATTATTCCATGTAAGATTGGAGTGTGAGAAGGATTTGTTTCTTATTTATGCATACATACTCAAGGCCATACACATGTCTTGTTCCCTTCTCATAACTCCCTCACAAACAGTCCTGTATGCTAGACCAGCCTGAGCACATATGACTCGCCTAAAGTCACCCAATGATCTTCATAGCCAAGTGGGGATCCGAAATCCAGGCTTCTTGAGTTCCTCATTCACTACTCTACACAAGCTGTGAATTAAGATATTTAAAATCCTTGTAGAGCCAATGAATACACAGGGGCAAAGGAACAAAGACTGCAAAGTCAACAGGCCCAGCTTCAATTAACAGGGAACCAGTGTCCCTTTTCTCCCCTCCTGCAATCAGCAAACAATGGTCCACCAGCTCTGCCTCTTGTTATGCAGTTGAGCTCACGTATATCCCTGAGGCCCAGGCCTATGGAGAGAATCTTACTTACCTATCTCAATTGCTTTCTTTACTTTGATAAGCTTTACCAGGTTTGCCATAAGCTGGGCCTCATCAGGTGACACCATCATCCTTCTACCACGAGTTTTTATTGTAGCCTAGAAAAAGAAGCCTCAGTGTTAATTCTGCTTTCAAGCCAGCAGGTTACCCCCTACAATTCTCTGGTTGCGCCGTGGTTAAACTGCTGTAGTGCAATCAAGAGGTTGTGAGTTAGAACCTGACCAGGGCTCAAGGTTGACTCAGCCTTCCATCCTTCTGTGGTTGGTAAAATGAATACCCAGCATGTTGGGAGCAATATGTAAATGCTATGGGGCAATATATAAGTGTGATTGCTTTGCTTTGCTCAGTAGGTTTTTTTTGGTGTGTGTGTGTGTGTGTGTGTGTGTGTGTGTAGGATTCTGCACATGCAATAAATCATAGTTACACTGAACATGCCAGTCATACCTTTCTTCAGGTAGTTACTTATCCATCAGCCTCTTTGCTAATTGAAAATCAGGCTGCAATCTTATGTAGGTTTCCCAGATGATGCGCCCACTGGCAATCTCAGTGATGCCTACTTTCAGATAGACCTGCACAGCCTTGCAGTCTCTTTCTTCCCACTGCAAACATTATCTTTGCTGGACAGGATTGTCAGGAAATACTACTTTATCAGTTGATGAGAAAAAGAGTTTAACTGCCAACTATGCAACAGAAATTTCTGTTGAATTCCAGCTGTTATGGAAACAGGTGTCCAAAAACATCTGGACATGTTCCAACATGTATGCACATTCTGGCATACAAAAAGCTTGCCTTGAAAAATGAACAAACTGACAGACAGACAGACAAACAAATAAACACAACCCACCATAAAATCAGAGGTCAGAAAGGGTCTTCAGGTGGCAAACAACCTTAGATTTCATTCATGCAGTGCAATCTTGTGAGTGTTGCCTGTTGTAGTGATTACTGTATATACTTGAGTATAAGTCAAGCTTTTTAGCCCCCCCAAATGAGGTCCAAAAAGGTGACATGGCTTATACATGGGTCAACAACCATGAGAGTACAAAACCGCGCTGGATTCAGTGCAGTTCAGCTTCAGGAGAGAGGAAAGAAAACATATGTTTGGCGGACCATGATCACAGTGGGCCACAAGATGGCGCAAATTACAATTTCCCATTAAAATGCATTGGAAATCAGTTTCTTGTACTGTACAGTATTCTAAAGCTTTTCTGTTTGTATGTTCCCAATGCATTTCAGTAGGAAACCAAACCTGTGCATAAAAATAAAGGGTTTCATTAATCTTTCTTGCCTTTGTCCCTGCTCCATATGGTCAAAATGGAGGGGGAAGCCATTCTTTCTGGTTGCAGGGAGAGCAAGAGACTAGGCTAGAGCATTGCTTCCTGCCTCACTGTAATTGGCCTGCCCGCCCATTTCCCCTACAGCACCACCACTGGTTGGTGGTGCAAATACAGTTTAAAAAAAGAAGAAGTAACTACCCTAAACATTCAAACATGCCCACACAAATGTTTAAATTAATTAATTTTACTGTATTTTCATGTTTTTTTAATTATTCATTCATTCATTCATTCATTTATTTGATTTGTATGCCGCCCACTCAGCATACGCCGACTCAGGGCGGCTCACAGCACATCAAACAATAATACAACACAGGAAAAACACAATACACAGTACAACAAAACACAGCAAACACAGCAACACCCCAGCAGTGCAGCAACATCCCACACATCTCTCCCCGACCCCAACAAGTCCCAACAAGTCCTCGAGGTGCCGGCGGCGTCGGCGTCCTTTACTGCTCTCCGGGCGGGCGGGCCAAGCTTGAAACTCGCTAGCAGCAGCTGCATTTTCCACCCCTGACTTATACTTGGGTCAATCTATTTTCCTAGTTTTAGAGGTCCAAATTAGGTACCTTGACTTATATTCGGATCAATTTATAATTGAGTATATAAGGTAAGCCTTACTCCTGACTAAGGTCAGTTCTCAGTGGGATGGTGTGTTAGGATAATTAAATATCCTTTACTTCTTTAAGAAACCTCTACTTCTAACTGTGAAGCTGTCATTTTGTATAGTATGTACCTCACATCTAGGCACTTGTGAGCTGCAAGGTAGATTCTAACAGAGCACCAATAAAATGCATACTCACCAATCTCAGTTCCTTTAAGACAGGATGCTCCCGTAAAGAGTGATCTAGAACATATTGGTATAATGGGTTGTCCTTCTCAAAGTGTGAATGTTTGGGAGTACCAAAAGGGAACCTCGGACGTCTTCTGCCTTTAAAGACAAAAAGAGATGAAAAAATTACATTCCATCTCAATCTAAACACACATGCACATACTTGCAACAGTTTGGAAACATCTCATAGTCAGGAATGCTAAGGGTGGCAACACTTGGATCAATCTCTTCCCATGTTCTCTCTAAAAGGGAAAAACAACTATGAAAAGGGATTAAATACTACAGTGATCTTCCCAGAGGCAAGCTCAGATTTGCAGAAGCGATAGCTTGTACCTTTGAATTGTTGCTTATAATGTAACATACAGAAAAAGACTCAATAATAAGACAGCTGGAACTGTTCAGCAATGGAAGTGACAGCCTCAGAGAGTGGTCGACTCCCCATTGATGAGTTTTAACCAGCTGAGAGTTAGATGACTGCCTGTCAGGGGTGTAGATTTCCCTGCTTTGGCAAAATTTTGGGAAGCCTTCCCATTCTAGAGTTCTATGAGTTTCCAACAATGAATTCCATGTGGTTAAAAGGGATTTATTTTTAAAGAGACCATAGGTTACACCCAAAGCCAGCCCCAGACAATGGCTGAAACCCTGTTGCTCAGCACAGTAAGTTGAATCAATGGAGTTCATGGAGGAGTTGACTCACTAAATCCCTGTTGATCAACAGGTCAAGGCTAATGTGACCTAGCAGTTTGAAAGCAAGAAATTGCAATTAGATAAACAGGGACCACTTCGGTGGGAAGGTAAACGGCATTCTGTGTACTCCGGTGTTGAGGCATGCCTGCCACATGACCATGGAAACGTCTGCAGAAGCAGACAGTGCTGGCTCTTTGGCTTTGAAACAGAAATGAGCACTGAACCCTAGAGTCGGATATGACTGGCTTTCGAGCAACCTTTACCTAATGTGACTTACAATACCAAGCAGCAGGAGTCCAGTCACTGTGTTGCCTGGTTGTCCTGCATCAATCAGTATGCATAATACCCAAGGCCAATCATACAATATAGACACCAAAGATATACAATCCAGAAGAGCTTCTGTGCCTGCACAGCGATGCAAAAAAATACAACAGTAACACAATAGTAACAAACAAATCCATTTTATGACTTTTCAGAACACCTAAATCCAGCAACCTCAGGCCAAAGCATTGTTCTGCTTAATGATAGAGGCCCTGTGATTACCTGACAGAGAGATCTCTAGATCTCCCCACCATTGCATAGGTTACGTTGCAAGAAGAGATTCAGATGTGCAAGGACATTGAAGCGCTGGCATCTGTATTCCTCACACAGGCTATGAGGGAACTGTATCACAAAGTGCACACTAGGTTCTGAATTTTACTGGCAATCTGAGAAGCTAAACTTGATCCGCCCACTCTTGGCAAGCAACAGCCTGTCTAGCTCATTCCCTCACACTTGAGGACATCCCCACACATTCCAAGGGGATGCAGATTTGCTCAGGCTGAGCCATCTTTACCTAGAGTTGTAGAACCTGGAAGGTTCTGGAACATGGGAAGGAGCAGACAGCCATGTACAGTACCACTCTATTATTCCTAGATGACACACTGCTGTTTGGCCCTGCGAGGATTTCGACGTTATACACAACCAGAGAGGATAAAAACAAATTATTAATAAGTAAATACATTTTTTTTTAAAAAAATAACTTGAATATTTGTTGTAGAAAAGAGGCCTGGGTTCGAATCCTTACTCAGCCACGGAAACTTGCTAGAGAGTAAATGAATCCTTAAATATCGAAAATATCTTGAAAGCACTATCAGAGTCACTATACATCAGTTACGACTTCGCAGCATTCAAGTAACTAACTACAGGATAATATTGTAAAGTGTAAAGAGCTCACTATGAAGTAATAATAACAAATTCTTATTTTGTGTTACAAGACAATGTACAATGTTACAATCTTTTCTAGAATATTTTGTAACATAGTTCCATTGAAACTGGGGCCTCAATTACATAAGATTCTACAGGCATCTGTGTACACTATTTGAATCAAACTTTCTATGTCTTCTAGTACTCAGTTTGGCAGGTGTGTTAAATATGTGCTGTGTCATCAAGTTGCAACTGACATGAAGCAACCTTAATATGGCTTTTAAGCTAAACAAGATAACGAAGGTGTTTTTTATTACCATGTACACACCCTCCTCTGGGAGTTTCCTGGCCATGTAGAGTTCAAACTTAGTTCTTCTGGATCCTACATCACTCAATCTACTACACCACTCTGGCTGTCAATGTGCTAGATACTATTAGAACTTCCTCCATGGTTTTTAGAAAAATAAGTAGATACCATTAGAAAATTCCATTGCCTGCAGCAACAGACCCACCATTGCCCGCCGCAACCTCCACTCGCACCCTGGGCAGCTGAGGTGAGGGAGGCGGAGGAGGGAGGACCTGGCAGGCTGCCCACTGCCAGCCATAATCAAAGAAGCATGCAAGTAACTTAACTAAAACAATGTAGTCTGCAACTATAGCAATGTAGAGACTTGATATAGTGGACTTTTCCTTCATACCAATTTTTTACTTTTACTTTCATAACAAATGAAGTAGAACTGTGTTTTTTATTTTAAACTGATAATATGCATGATAATACTGTACTTTGTTTTGAACTGTAACAACATGTATGATGTGAGGATACTGGTGTAGAAACCGGCAAACCACGCCAGAAATTTTTGCCAAGAGAACCCTATGGACTATAACAAAAGACAAAACAAAAGAGGCAAGTTAGATGAAACAGGATGCTTAACACAGATCAAAAGAAGGGGAGAGATGGGAGAGGGGGAGGAGAAATACAGTGTTGCAAAGAACAATACTGCATAGGAACATGGAATGTGAGGTCGATGAACCAAGGAAAACTGGAAGTGGTGAAAAATGAGATGGAAATAATAAACATTGACATCTTGGGAATCAGCGAGCTAAAATGGACAGGGGTGGGTGAATTCAACTTGGGAAACCATCACATCTACTACTGTGGTCAAGAAAACTTCAGAAAAAAATGGAGTAGCCATAATTGTCAACAAAAGAGTGAGAAAAGCAGTAATGGGATACAATCTCAAAAATGATAGAATGATGTCAGTCAGAATACAAGGCAAACCTTTTAATATCACTGTAATCCAAATATACGTATCAACCACGGGCGCAGATGAAGCCACAGTGGACCAGTTCTCTTTCCTGCCCTTCAGGAAAGGAGTGAAGACCTGGCTGGCAGGGCAGGTGTGGGACCCGAATGGGACTATGGTGCCCGCCTGCTGGCTTGTATAAGAACTTTCTCCTCCTCCTTTGTATAGTGGGTGGGTGGGACATAGGGGTTTTTAAAGGGGTGGGTTGGGGGGGGTTTATAATTATTTTTTATAATTGTTTTTATGTCTTTTGTGAATTGTTGTGATGCCGCCCTGAGTCGGGTTCTGCCTGAGCGGGCGGCATATACAAATTTGACTATAAATAAATAAAAATAAAAAAATGAGGACCTACAAGACCTCATAGAACAGACACCAAGAAATGATGTCCACATTATCTTGGGAGATTGGAATGCCAAAGTAGGAAATCAAAAAGTAGATGAAATAACAGGCAAGTTTGGTCTTGGAACGCAGAATGAAGCAGGGCAAAGATTGATAGAGTTCTATCAAGATAACACACTGGTCATAGCAAACACCCTCTTCCAGCAACACAAGAGGTGACTTTACACATGGACATCATCAGACGGCCAACATCGAAACCAGATTGATTACATACTCTGCAGCCAAAGATGGAGAACCTCCATATAGTCAGCAAAAACAAGACCTGGAGCAGACTGTGGCTCAGATCACAACCTACTAATAGCAAAATTAGGACTTAGACTAAAGAAAATAGGGAAAACAATCAGGCCAGACAGATATGACCTAGACAACATCCCTAAGGAATGCACAGTGGAGGTGAGGAACAGATTTAATGGTTTGGAATTGATAGACAGAGTGCCAGAAGAATTATGGACAGATGTGCGGGACATCATGCAGGAGGCAGCAAGGAAAACCATACCAAAAGAAAAGAAGCATAAGAAAGCAAAGTGGTTGTCTGATGAGACTCTTAAAATAGCAGAGGAAAGAAGGGATGCAAAAGGCAAAGGAGAAAAGAAAAAATACAGTCACTTGAGTACAGAATTTCAAAGAAAAGCAAGGAGAGACAAGGAAATCTATTTAAAAATGAACAATGCAAAGAAATAGAGGAAAACAACACAAAGAGGCCGGACTAGAGATCTTTTCAAAAAATTGGGGAAATCAAGGGAACATTCAAAGCAAAAATGACCATGATAAGGGACAAAGACGGCAAGGAGTTAGCTGATGCAGAAGAGATTAAGAAAAGATGGAAAGAATACACAGAGGAACTTTACAAAAAGGACCTCAACACCACTGAAAATCACAATGATGAGAACATTGAACTTGAGCCAGACATCCTAGAGTCAGAAAGGCCCTAAAAAGCACTGCAAACAACAAAGCTAGTGGAGATGACGGTATCCCAGTTGAATTTTTCAAAGCTCTAAAAGATGACGGAATCAAATTACTGCATTCGATATGCCAGCAGATCTGGAAATCAAAACAGTGGCCAAAGGATTGGAAAAGATCAGTATACGTTCCAATCCCAAAGAAGGGTAGTGCCAAAGAGTGTTCAAATTATCGAACAATTGCGCTCATCCCACACGCTAGCAAGGTGATGCTCAAGATAATACAGGATAGACTTCAGCAGCACGTGGAGAGAGAATTGCCAGAAGTGCAGGCGGGTTTCAGAAGAGGCAGGGGGACTAGAGACCACATTGCTAATATATGGTGGATCATGGAGAAAACAAAGGAATATAAGAAACAAGTTATACCTCTGCTTTATTGACTACACCAAGGCCTTTGACTGCGTGGACCACAATAAAATGTGGCAAGTACTTAAAGAAATGGGAATACCAGAACACCTCATATGCCTCATGAGAAATCTGTACAAGAGTCAAGAAGCAACAGATAGGACAGAACACGGAATGACAGAATGGTTTGGAATAGGAAAAGGAGTAAAACAAGGCTGCATTTTATCACCCTACCTTTTCAACCTATACACAGAGCACATAATGTGCAATGCAGGGATGGAGAAATCACAATATGGGATAAAAATTGCTGGGAGAAACATCAACAATTTGAGATATGCAGACGATACCACCCTAATGGCAGAAAGTGAGGAAGATTTAAAGAAGCTAGTGATTAGGTTGAAAGAAGAGAGTGCAAAAGCTGGCCTGAGACTTAACATCAAGAAAACCAAGATAATGGCAACAGGCCCTATCAGCACCTGGAAAGTAGACGGGGAAGAAGTAGAAGCAGTGATGGATTTTACTTTCTTGGGATCTAGGATCACTGCAGATGGTGACTGTAGCCATGAAATAAAGAGGCGACTGATTCTAGGGAGACAAGCCATGAGAAACCTGGGGAACATAGTGAAAAGTAGAGACATCACCTTGCAAACAAAAATCCCTATAGTCAAAGCAATGGTATTCCCGGTGGTAATGTATGGATGCGAGAGATGGATCATTAGGAAGGCTGAGCGCAGAAGAATAGACGCCTTAGAGATGTGGTGTTGGAGGAGAGTTTTGAAAGTACCCTGGACAGCGAGGAGAACAAGTAAGTCAATCTTGAAAGAAATCAGTCCTGACTGCTCCTTAGAAGGTCAAATAGTAAAGATGAAGCTGAAGTACTTTGGACGAGAAGAGAGGATTCACTTGAGAAAGCCTTGATGCTGGGAAAGGTGGAGGGCAAAAGAAAAAGGGGACTGCCAAGGATGAGATGGCTGGATGGCATTGTGGACGCAGCGGGCACCGTGCTGAGCGGGCTGAGGAGGATGGTGGAGGACAGGGGTGCCTGGAGATCAATGGTCCATAGGGTTGCAAAGGGTCGGAATCGACTGTGCAACTGAACAACAACAAAACATTAGGGGAAAAAAATCTGCAGTTCTCAAAATGGGTTGGTGGCTCCAGAGATATGTAGAGGAGGAATAACAAACTTGATCAAGCTTACTTTCCAATGCTAAAATTACTCCCAGACCATTTTTGTCCTTTCTTTCAAATGACATAATATTGGAATTTCCTGGAAGCCCTATCTAGATCTCTCAAGATTGCCTTCCATGGTTTCATGGAGTGGCATTTACTTCTTTAGCATGGCTCTAGAGGTGCAGTCACTCTGCAACTCTGTGTCGAGCAAAGTCAAACCTTCACACACATACCTCCTCTTTCTAAAGTGCATACCTTCAGATACTGGAAGAATAAATAGTAAAGGTAAAGGTCACCTTTGCTTGAAAGCTAATCATATCCAACTGTAGGATTTGGTGATCATCTCCATTTACAGCCAAAGATCCAGCACTGTTTGCATTTGCAGACATTTCTGTGGTCAAGTGTCAGGCATGACTAGATGCTGGAGTGCATCTAATGCTGTTACCTTCCCACCAAAGTGGTACCTATTTATCTGAAATTCCTTGCTTTCAAATTGCTAAATTGGCAGGAGCTGGGACCGGTGACAGGAGATCACTCTGTTATGCAGCACTTGGGTCTTGAACTGCTGACCTTGCAACCATCCATTCACCAAGTTCAGTGTCTTAACTACTAAACTACCTCAGTCCCTGGAAGAATAAATACCTACATGATTATTGGAGGTGGAGTCAAGCTTGGCAAGGAACTTGAGAAAGGTGTATATTAAGGTTATAGTAAGAAAGTGTACATTTTTTTCAAGCAGGGGGAAAATGTCACTAATCAAATAGGAATGATCCCCAGTAAATTCAGCCTGACAGAACCCAAGCAGTATAGCATAAACTCTTGTTTGGGACTGATCAACCAGTTAACCCTAAGGATGGTACACTAGCATTACACAATCACAGTGTTGTGATTCAGGACTTGTTGCATAGCACTGCAATAAGCAGTATGCAGGGCAACCCTACATCAGTCCAGACAGCAGGTTTAGTATGGGAGGACATAATGACATCAGTCCATACAAGACTTGTTCTGTGGTGGAGTGTTGCATGAAAGGTGGGCTATCACATCTGTTTTGGGAGGCCTGAGCGAGTCCTGAGGATCAGTACCTTGAGTACCTTCCCAAAACATGGGACAAATGGTATCTGCTCCCAGCTCTATTCCAAGGGCTTGAGAGAAAGACATTGCAACACTGGAAGCATTCAAGAGAGAATTGGACAACCACCTGCCATCTCTGCTTTGATATGAATTCCTGCATTGAGCAAGGGGTTGGACTTGATGGACTAAAAGGCCCCCTTCCAGGCGCATGCTGGTATATAGGGCAATTAGGCTTTGTCCCACCCAGCCCTCACCTCTGGCATCCTGGGGTGCCAATAGCAATGTATGGGACTCCCCCTAACCCACCTAATAGACACCCTCACCACTCCATGTCCAGCGCCTTCCCATGGTGCCCTGCACACCCCTGCCCCCTTCCAAATCTGTTATTCTGAAAGGCCCCCTTCCAGGTGCATGCTAGTATATCGGGCAATCAGGGTTTGTCCCACCCAGCCCTCACCTCTGGCATCCTGGGGTGTCAATAGCAATGTATGGGACTCCCCCTAACCCCCCCCTAATAGATGCCCCCACCACTCTCTGTCCAGTGCCTTCCTATGGTTCCCTGCACACCCCTGCCTGCTACCAAATCTGTTATTCTGATTCTGTGAGACACACATCTGGGTTGGCTGAGCATGTAACCCTTAGAGCAGGGATTCTCAACCTGCGGCCCATGGGTTGGATGCGGCCCATGGCACCCTTTCATATGGCCCACCTCCACCACACCAGGAAGTGTCATGTGGTGGAGACAGGGCAAAATGGCCTTCTGGCCTCCAAAGCTGTCTGAGGGAGCGTGACCCGGCCTCCGGCTTAAAAAGGTTGAGAACTCCTGCCTTAGAGTCAGATAATTTAATTTCCTGTTTTATGGGAGACATTTGGAAGAATGTGGTGTTGAAAATTGGGTGCCTATGGGCACCTGTCCCCTTTTCATAATCTCCTGCTTCCAGTTAATGTAAGATGGGGGGGCACCGCTCCTTTTACCACCTAACAAGACCCTTCTTCTTACACTCTTCAACCTCTCAGGAGGCAGAACTCATGACAGGTAAAGGGGGTCTAAGAATAAGAAAAGGGGTGTTGAATGGAGGTTGGAGCGAGGGTCACCAAAGGTCCACTCCTGCCCCATCCACCCCTCCCTTAGTTATTGCTCAGATCGCCACTCTGCCACCCAGGACATTGACTGGCTCGGCTGGTGTATCAGACTGGCCCTACTGGTGTATCAGACAAGAAGGAGAACAGAAGAAGACTAAACCCAAACAGACAACAAAAAATAAAGGCAAAACTGTCATGGCACCTTAAAATCTATCTCTTTGGCTTTACAGGGGACTTTCAGTGCTCAAGTCCAATTTCTCCCCGGGATGGGGCTCCCTCCTTGCCATCGGGGCTCATAGTCTCACCAAGTCCTCCAAAGGTCCATAGGTGACCGGGGGCAAAGGTGTAGGAGGCGCATCTGGAGGGGCGTCGGGGCTGCACCTGTTGGACGGCCGGCTCCAACTTCTCCTGAGGAGCTACCTCTGCCCGAAGAGGAGCAACCTCCTCTCCTCAAACCAGGGAGCTGGAGGGTGCAAACCCTTGAACGTCGGGATCGGCCCCCGTGCCCTGACCGGCTTCTCCCTTCCACAACCCACGGATCTAGGGGTTGGAGGCTTGAGGGTTAATTTTTTGGGGGGACGGGGGTGGGGAGAGCGAGGGAGCCTATAGGAAGCAATGCCTTCCTAGGAGCCCTGGCGGCGCACTGCTGTCCTGCAACCAAAAGGATGCGAGTTCGATCCCTGACTCAAGGGCTCAAGGTTGACTCAGCCGTCCATTTTTCCGAGGCCGGTAAAATGAGTACCCAGAATGGGGGGGGGGATGCTAATTAATTTGTGAGTCGCCCAGAGAGTGGACTAAGCAGCTGGGGGGGGGGCGGTATATAGAAGTGTGATGGCTTCCTACCTGCCCAAAAGCCGGCCAAGGTAGCCACCCCGAGGGCGGCCGTCCCGATCAGGGCTTCTCTGGAGAAGTTGAACGCAGGCATCGCGAGCAGGCAAGAGGAGAGCCCTGCAAAGCCCAACCAAGCAGGAAAGTTTCGCCCCAGTTAACTTTCCCTGCCCAGTGCCCAGCCTCTGCGGAGCGAGGGTCACATGGGGCTTCATTCAACTCCCCCGGGAGGACCATGGGCGGGGCGAGTCACATGATCCGCAAGTGGGGAGGAGAGTTTCCTTCCTCAAGCTAAACCCTCGGGGGTGCTGGTTTGCTTTTCTTGGCTATTATTCGCAACAGCGACTCTTAGTGTCGAGGTCTGCAAGGGAGCTCACAGCTGGCCTGATTTCAGACTTGGCAGAAGAACCCATAATTGTTCTTGTCCTCAGAGGCTGAGTGTTGGTAGTAACAGCGATGATGGAGGAAGAAGAGGAGGAGGTGGTTGGGGACCCTCATCCTTCCACTTGGGACTGGAGACACCCCCCCAGGTGACTGACTGCAGAGAATCACCTGGCCAGACTTCCAAGTTTGTCCTTCTATGATCATAGAAGGATTCTCAAGCTGCGGCCCACAGGCTGGATGTGGCCCACGACACCATTTCGTGTGGCTCCCCTACCTCCTCCGCCACACTATGAAGTGCCATGTGGTGGAGGAAGGGCATAGTGGCCGTCCGCCCCCCCCCCAAAGCTGTCTGAGGGAGTAGGGAATAAAGAAGCAGACGAGTGAAGTAGTGAAATTCAGCTCTTTATTAGTGGGGTTTGAACACAGTTTGGATGGGGCAAAACTTGGACTTTTATACACTATAAACAGTAACAGTAACAATAATACAGCAAGCCCATTGGCTAACAGACTGTGCGCATTTTCGATCCACTTATTTGCATAAGAATAGATACACTCATAGAATATGTCTGCAGGACATAGAAATAACAACCCTTGAAATTCTGGTTGTATGTTGCTATTGTATAAATAATCTAGTGTTCATGGTTTTGTGATAGTTTTATTAGGTTGCCTCACTTGTGTCAAGCAGCTTGATTTTGTGATATTGTAACACTGGCCTTGGGCTGTAATAAAGAATTTGATCGAATAGATACATGAGAAAAGATACATTCCGCTCCTGTCAGAAAACACAGTTAACATACATAACATTCTTCGCTCCTAAGGTAAAAAATAATAATCCTTCAACCAGGATGGCGATCTAGTTTCTCTTCTGGGTAGGACACTTGGCTGAGCCGGCTCAGGGGCTCGTAGGATGGGCGACCTGACTGGAGCAAGGGATTGACTAGAGGGGGAGGATTGTAAACCCAAATTAAAGCCCCGTTTGTCAGATGGAGGAGCAGGGGATCACTGAAAACCAAAATCTAATTCTGTGGATGAATAAGACAACTCAGGGTCCCTCCTGTGTGTACTAAGAGTGGAGGGCGACTCCAAACAAAATTGGTCATCATCAATAAAGGAATCCAGAGTGCTAGGCTGGGACAGTGAAGGGGTACACCTGGCTGGAATAGGGGAGCATTCCACAAATTCCCCTTGAAATCAGTTCATAGAAGACACTTCTGGGTCAATGTTGTCTGGCTGCTGACTATTACCTCTGCCCCCTGGATTTAAATGGGTGGGGGCCAATCCTAGCGTTGAGTGTCTGTATTCTTCTTGTGGGTCCAGTACCTTGGGTCTCAATTGATCCACGTGCCTCCTCCAGATCAGACCAGTGGCTGTTTCGATTCTGTAAGAAACAAGACCAGTTTGATCGATCACAAATTCAGGCACCCATGTAGGGCCACCAGCTGCATAATTGCGACAATGTACAGGGTCTCCAGACGAGAAACCCTTCTGGTGTTGGATCGTTATATTTGTGCCTTTGTCTTCTACCCTAGAGGAAACCAATCTGTCCAGCAAGGATGACAGTTTCCTTTGCTGGAGCAATTCAGCAGGGGACAGCCCTGAGGCAAGGGGGTGAGCCTATATGTGAAAAGAAACTGGCATAACTGGAGCTCCAAATCCCCTTCACCCATACGCCGAAACGCGTCTTTAGTTGTGCGCACCTGCCGCTCTACCTGGTCATTGATGGCTGGGTGGAATGGGGTAGCAGTGATGTGCCTAACTGCATTCCTTTCCATGAAGGATTGGAATTCTGCAGATGTGAACGTGGATGCGTTGTCGGACACCAACATATCTGGAAGTCCAAATGCTGCAAACAGCCTTCTTAGGTGCATTATCATGGTGGCTGAAGTGGTATTAGGCACCCTAATCACTTCATCCACTTAGAGAATGAACCCACAAACAACAAAAATAGGGCACCCCTAAATGGACCTGCAAAATTTATGTGCTACCTGGACCACGGGCCCCGAGCAGAATCCCATTCCCAAGAGGATTGACAACGGGCACAAGTGCCAACCATTTGTTCTATGTCTTGGTCCAGTTGAGGCCACCAAATGTAGCTACGGGCAAGGGCTTTGGAACGTACAATTCCCGGGTGACTTGTGTGAAGTAGATGTAAAACCTTTTTCCTGACAGTGACAGGAATGACTACCCGCTGGCCCCATAGAAGGCAACCTCATTCCACTGACAGTTCCAAACGCTTGCAGTCGAATGTTCTGAATTCCTCGGCTAGAGGAGAGACAGGCCAGTCTTTTTGTACCCAAGACATTACTCTAGTCATTGTTACATCCTTGGCCGTAGCCTTGGCTATATCTGAGGGGACGACTGGGGGCGAGTCGAAAGCCTCAATCATAAGGACCTGGTGGTCACTTTTGATCTGGCAATCGGCTTCCCCGACCCCTGGCAGTGGAGAACGTGACAGGGCATCAGCGTGGCTGATGTTCTTGCCGGGCCTGTGCACCAAAGTAAAACCGTATGCATTTAGGAAAATTGCCCAACGCAACATCCTTGGGGACAGAATTTGAGGCGTGGGCTTCCTGCTCACAAAGATTCCAAGGAGAGGCTTGTGGTCAGTTACAATGGTAAAAGGTCTTCTGTGAAGGTAATCATGGAATTTCTTAGTGCCAGCCACAATTGCCAATGCCTCCCTGTCTGTCTGAGTGTAATTTTTCTCAGGCTTTGAGAGTGAACGGGAATAGAATGCTACGGGGGCTTCCCTCCTGTCATTTAGTAAATGGCATAACACAGCTCCCACCCCCACAGGGGATGCATCACACACAAGTACAACTTCCTTGTTAGGATCAAAATGAGTTAATACAGCATCCGAAGATAGCAGCCTTTTAAGTTCTAGGAACACTTTCTCCTGGCAATGGCCCCAGTGCCAAACAGTATCTTTCTTAAGAAGGCAATGTAATGGTTCGGCAACTGAGGCTTTGTGATGGAGAAAAGCATGATAGAAGTTTAACAATCCTAGAAATGATTGCAATTCGACTTTACATTTTGGCCTGGGTGCATTTCGCATGCCCTGCCCCACCAGTTTGTCCAGCTCGGCTTCTATCTTCTCCTTTAAAGCAAAGGGTACCTGCTGTGGCATCATCCAGATGGGCTGGACGGTTGGGTCAAGCTCAAAGTCCACAGGGGGTCCTTTGTATAACCCTAAACCCTTTTTGAACTCCTCAGGATGTGCAGCACAAACGTCCCGGATTGGGTCAGCATCTATTGCATGGATGCCAGAAAGCCGGATTCCCAGGGGCCTAAATCATTGGGTCCCAATAAGACAGTTAGTGCCCTGCTTAACTACAACCAATGGCAAGGAGGTGCGAATGTTTTTGAATTTGACCAAGAAATTTCCCACCCCCAGGACCAGAATCTGGCAACCTTGCACATCCCGGAGGGAAGTTTTAAAAGATTTGAGCTTGGGCCGAGAGGCAGCGGGAGTTCTCAAAAACTCTCGGTGTGGTATTATGGAAAAGGTAGTACCTGAATCCACTTCCATCGTGAAGAGGTGAAACCAGGCGATGCTGAGGCTGATGAAGATGAATTTTGCTGAGCTTGCACAGCTGAGTTGGTGGCACTGATGGTGGAGTGGCAATGCCGGAAAAGCTTGATGCGGGACTGTGCGGCCTCAGACGCTACCGCCTCTTCTAGGACAGCCTTGAAAGTTAGCGTCTTCCTGATCATGAGGCAACATTGAGCATCTTCATCCCTCATGCCAGCCAGCAGATGGTCCCGGAGTGCTTCTTCGATGTTGTCCCACTTGCATGGGGCAGCAGCAATGCGGAGAACGGCGGCGTAGTCTGCAATGGACTCCCCAGGTTGCTGCTCCCTTCGGGCCGGGAAGATCGAGACCTCTGGCTGCAGGTGTTTCCTCAGTGCGGACATGATTTCTGCGAGCAGCACCACATCCACGTCCCTTGGGAGAATGAGGTTGGTTGCCAGCTCAAGCGTCTCAGAACCAAACTGAGCGAGGAAACAGGAGCGCCTCTGGTCTTCGTCGGTGATCTTCTGCGAGGCCATTGCATGGCGGAATCGGCGTTCTTATGTTGCCCATTTCTCTGGATGCGCTGTGTCAAATGGGCCGATGTTGCTGCCGTGTGGGGACGCCATCTCACCTTCGTCGCCAGTTTCGTGTTCAGGGAATGAAGAAGCAGACGAGTGAAGTAGTGAAATTCAGCTCTTTATTAGTGGGGTTTGAACACACTTTGGATGGGGCAAAACTCGGACTTATATACACTATCAACAGTAACAGTAACAATAATACAACAAGCCCATTGGCTAACAGAGTGTGCACATTTTCGATCCACTTATTTGCATAAGAATAGATACATGAGAAAAGATACATTCCGCTCCTGTCAGAAAACACAGTTAACATACATAACAGGGAGTGTGACCTGGCCTCCGGCTTTAAAAGTTTGAGAACTCCTGGCAGTGCCCATAGCAAATCATGGTTTGCAGAACTGGATCAGTGGTATGGGTGTCACACTGCGATGCAGAAGTCAAATGGAAGATCACTTCATTATATTGTTCCCAGGACACTCTTTAGGGCTAATCACCATGATGATCTCCAATATTTGGAATCGGATATGGCACTAGAACAAGATTTCACAACCTTTTAAAGCTGGGGGCCAGGTCACACTCCCTCAGACAGCTTTGGGGGCCAGATGGCCATTTTGCCCATATGGCACTTCCTGGTGTGGTGGAGTTGGTGGGGGCCACATGAAATGGCGCCATGGGCCGCATTTGGCTCATGGTCCATAGGTTGAGAATCCCTGAAAATGAAGAAGAATCAGAATCACGATCTGTGTGTGTGATGCCTGATCATTGCCCCTGGTCCTACAGAACTTGATAGACCTCTAAATGGGGGGAGGGAGTTAGAAGCCTGTGTCCATCTTTGGTGTATGCAAACCAAGACACAGGACACAGCCTCGGGCTGGGTTAACTCAGGTTTATTGCATCGTGGACAGAGGGAACATGAGGTAATGGCGGATCGATAGCTCTTTATATACAGTAGTAATGCATTTGAACGTGGTGCCATGGTAGCCCATTGGCTACTGTCTGCGTGACGTCATTGCGGGTCACGCCCTTCTTGTCCAGGTGTAGGTGGTGGCGGGAAAACTTCCCGCGCTGTTGCCTTTGATGAGTTCGGACCAAGAGAGCTTGGACGCTCGCTGCTGCCAGCTGGTGGTCATTAGCTCGCGTCCTATTACAGGGTTTATATGATACAGCTGAAGGTTACATTGTTGCTATAGGCAAGGTTACATTGGCTCAGATACATTGTAATCCATGTGGAAGGTAAAACCATCAGAACACAACACCATCACAGCTGGCATTTATCCCAATAAAATGATTAATTCTGAATGAAACCAGACAACCATTTGCAACCATATCAAAGGCAACATACTCAGAATTGTTGCAGAGAGAAGCATTTTATATTCACTGTCTAAAGATTGGTTCCATCAGGTTTGAATAATGAGTTGGACCTTTCTTGTTTTTTATAAAAATTTGCATGGTTTTATAATTCTGATGTTGTTACTTTAAAAATCAAGCCATTTCTGCCTCCTTACTGTATCTTTAAAAGAAAAAGAAAATTATCCCTCATGAATACAGTACATCACTTGACACACAGTATATATTGCAAACATTGTACCATATATTTTAACATCTTGAAAGCTCATTATGATAGGATGTATTCCTCTCTGAAGCTAGTAGATGTGTAAAAAGACTCTTGGTATGAATTATGTTTAGATATCTTGGTTTAGGGCTTACAGCAAAACTATAACGTGTTGTCAGAGTGTATGATTTTGTTTTCATTCTATTGTTTAGAGAAACATACTTAAGATTATATTCTAACGAAGAAAAATTCTTTTGAAAAACTGGCAAGTTTTGATGATACATATATTATTTTTCACTCCTTTGCATTCTTGCAGTAAAAGATACTTGAAAGATACTTCTGCTTCAAATGGTTTCTTTCTCTCATTTTTACTTCAGAATTTGTCAGGATCTGAGGCAGTTCCAGTATTTGCAGGATGAGTTCTCTAATGGTAGCTTTGGTGCTCGCAGGATTAGACCTCCAGCCTGGAAAGTAGCTATAGTATTTGCAGGGGTTAGACCCTCACCCTGCTACAGCTGCTAGGCCCCAGCTGAGAGCCCTGGGGAAGGTTATGGACCATGATAAGCTCTTCCTGAGGGCCCTGTTTAGTGTATGAGAGTCAAGACACAGGAAACAGCCAAGGGCTGGGTTAACTCAGGTTTATTGCATGGTGGACAGAGGGAACATGAGGTAATGGCGGACGAACAGCTCTATATATATGGTAGTAACGTATTTGAATGTGGCTCCACGATAGCCCATTGGCTACTGCCCACGTGACGTCATGGCTGGTCACGCCCTTCTTGTCCAGGTGTAGGTAGCGGCGGGAAACTTCCCGTGCTGTGGCCTTTGATGGGTTTGAACCAAGAGAGCTTGGACGCTCGCTGCTGCCAGCTGGTGGTCATTAGCTCGCGTCCTATTACAGGGTTTATAGTGATACAGCTGAAGGTTACATTGTTACTCGTAGGCAAGGTTACATTGGTTCAGATACATTGTTATCACATGTAGAAGGTTACACTGTTAGAACACAACACTCCTCCCCCCTAGGATGAGACGAAGTCTCTCAGCCAAGATGGCTTATTTCGAACACGCTGGGGTCTCGGCGCGGGCTGCCCTGCCCCGGCTTCGCTCCCTCCTCCTTGCTCCCTGGCTTCCTGCCCTGTAATCGGAGAGGATGACTTGTTAGTAGCTTGCCGCGGCTCTGCGGCTTTGTTGGGAGGTGTGTGCTTTGTTTGGGAAGAACCGGGGGCACTGGGGGCTAACGAAAAACCCCTCTTCTCGCTTGGATGGGTGGGGGAACACTCCAAAAAACCCCCCTGGCTAGCAAAATTAAAATTGTAATCAAATTCGGGGGAAGCGGCAGCGGCGGCCGCAAGCTCCTTTTCCCCCTCCCCGGGCTCGGATAGAACTGGCGTGTCAAAAGGATATGAGTCGGGATCACTGCTTTCCCCCCTGGCTTTGGACTGGTGTCCTTCTCTGTCTCCCCCTTGGGCTAAACGGGTGGGGGAGAACCCTATCGCTGAATCCGGTTGCTGAGCCCCACTGATCGGTCCCTCACTCACTCGGCGCCGCAGTTGGTCAGCGTGCCTCCTCCAGAGGAGACCGGTGTTCGTTTCCACCCAATACGACACTGGTCCCGTCTGTTCTACTATCGTCCCTGGCACCCAGACTGGGCCTGCGTTGGCATAGTTCCTGCAGTGTACAGGATCGCCTACGCCGAAACCTTTCGAGGCCGCTAACCCTATGTTCTTCCCTTTGTCCTCGACCCTCGTCGGGTCTAACCTGGACAAGATGGTGGTCAGTTTCCTCCGCATCAGCAGCTCAGCCGGCGAGTATCCGGACGCTAAGGGGGTCACTCTGTATGCTAACAGAAATTGACAGACTTGGTGATTTAGATCCCCCGAGCCCATGCGCCGCAGCGCATCTTTTGTTGTGCGCACCAACCGTTCCACTTGGCCATTCGTGGCCGGGTGAAACGGCGCGGATGTGACGTGCCGAATTGCATTTGCCTCCATGAATGCCACGAACTCAGCGGACGTGAAACAGCTAGCGTTATCGCTGACCAGAGTGTCGGGTAAACCGAACGTGGAAAAGACCCTTCTTAGCTGGCCAATGGTAGTGGTGGAGGATGTGCTCTTTACCGGAATGACCTCCAGCCACTTTGAGTACGCATCCACTACCAGGAGAAAAATGGTTCCTCGGAACGGGCCAGCAAAATCTACGTGCACCCTGGAGCACGGTCCCCTTGCTGCGTCCCATTCCCTATGCGGGAGATGGGCTACCTCCGGTCGGGAGCCCTGACATGCCTCACAAGTGCCAATCATATGCTCTATGTCGGCGTCCAGCTGGGGCCACCAGAAATAACTCCGGGCCAGTGCCTTGGAACGGACGATTCCCGGGTGGCTGACGTGCAGCAGCTTTAGCACCTTCGGTCGCAGGGACGTAGGAACCACCACCCGTTGGCCCCACAAGAGGCACCCCCTCTCTAATGACAATTCTATTCGTTTTCGAAAAAATGGGTCGAATTCCATGCTTGGGGATGACGCCGGCCACCCCTTCTGTACCCACGAGCATACTTTCTCCAGTGTTCTATCCTTTCCGGTCGCCTTGGCAATGTCGGCCGGTACTATTGGGGGTGAATCTAAGACCTCTATTAGCAATACCTGGCGGTCTCTTCCTACCCCTGCCTTCTGATCGTCCGACAAGGGCAACGGAGACCGTGAGAGCGCGTCTGCATGGCTGATCTCCTTCCCGGGCCGGTATTCCAACTCATGTTGGTATGCGTTGAGAAAAATAGCCCACCGCAGCATCCTCGGGGACAGGATCTGTGGCGTGGGCTTATTTGCAGTGAAGATTCCTAACAGGGGCTTGTGATCAGTCACGATCTTGAACGGGCGACCATACAGAAAATCGTGAAATTTTTTGGTTCCCGCTACTATCGCTAATGCCTCCCTGTCGGTCTGTGCGTAATTCCGCTCTGCTTGGGACAGGGACCTTGAATAAAACGCTATCGGGGCCTCCCTTCCGTCGTTCAACACGTGGCAAAGCACCGCCCCCACCCCCACCGGGGATGCGTCGCAGACTAAAACTACTGGCCGTTTGGGATCGAAATGAGTCAGGATTGCCTCGGATGTTAGGAGTTGCTTTAACTCTGTGAACGCCCTCTCTTGCTCGTCACCCCACAGCCATTTTTCCTCTTTTTTAAGTAACTGATGGAGCGGCTCGGCAACAGACGCCTTCCGTGGAAGGAAGGTATGGTAGAAATTGAGAAGCCCCAGAAATGACTGTAGTTCGGTTTTGGATGTGGGGCGAGGAGCTTTCTTGATGGCGGCTACCTTAGATTTGGACGGCCTAATTCCCTCGGGCGTGACACGGAACCCTAAAAACTCAACCTCTGTTTCGAAAAATACACATTTGTCTTTTCTCAGTCGCAGCCCCGCTTTCTCGAACATGGTCAGAACTTTATCCAATCTATGAGCCAGCTCCGCCTTACTCCCCCCCGTTATCAACACGTCATCAAAATATGGCAACACCCCCTCCAGCCCCTTCAGGAGGCGTTCCACGAGCGACTGAAAAAGGCCAGGTGCCGAGTTCACGCCGAACTGTAAACGCGACACCTGGAACGCCCCCTTATGTGTAACTATTGTTTGTGCCGCCGCTGTGGCGGGGGTTACAGGGAGTTGCTGGTAGGCCTGTGCTAAATCGAGCTTAGCGAAACACTTTCCCCCATTCAGCCTGGCCAGGAGGTGGCTGACCACTGGCACCGGGTAGGCATTAGGGCGGATCGCCTTGTTAATTGTACACTTATAATCAGCGCAAATGCGCACCTCCCCGTTAGCCTTTAGTGCTGTTACAATTGGAGTCTCCCACTCCGCGGAATCCACAGGAACAAGAATCCCCTGACCCACCAGTTTGTCCAGTTCCGCCTCTATTTTGTCCTTTAGTGCGAACGGTACCCTGCGCGGTTTGAGTCTTATCGGGCGGATCTCCGGGTCTAGGTCGAAGGCTACAGGGGGTCCCTTGAACTTTCCCAGTCCACTTTTAAAAACGGCGGGGTGTGCGTCGCACACCGCTTGTATTGGGTCCACGCCTACGGCATGCACCCCCCCTATGAACAAACCTAAAGGCTGAAACCATTGCGTCCTGAGGAGGCTACAACTCCCCCCTTTTAGCACCACTAGGGGAAGTTCCGCAGAATGTCTCTTAAAACGAACCCGGAATGTCCCGACCCCCAACACTGGAATGCTGTTCCCCTGTACGTCCCGTAGTGTGGCCCTCAACGCTTTAAGTTTGGGCCGCACGTGGGGGTCGATTTTCAAGAACTCTCTCTGGGGAATTATAGAATAGGAGGACCCCGAGTCAATTTCCATCCTAATAGGGGTCCCTTGTACTAGTACCTCAACGAAGTAATGGGGCTGTCCCGCAGACACGCTGAACACAGGAGCGTCGCCCTCGCTGTCGTCCGAGATGCGGCCCACGCCGTCCTGCTTCCTCGTGGTCCGGGCGCCATCTTTGGACCTCGCTGGACGGTCCGGTCTGGCCGAACGGTCTTGTGACTGTCTCCGGCCCTCTTTCCCTTTCCTGCACGCCTTGGCGATGTGCCCCCGACGGCCGCAGTTGTAGCACTCGGTTTTTCTGAATGGGCACCTCACGCGCTCATGGGCCGCTCTGCAACCATCGCAACGGCGCCCTCCCCTTCGGACCTTCTGGACCTCCTCGCCGTCGCTGCTTTCCGAAGACGACTTCGAGGTCCGTCGGGTTGCGTGCACCGACTGTCCGGACTTTCCGTGCAACGAGTTTTCCACTTTGCCGGCCCTCGGACGCCACTCACGCCACTTGTGCATCTCATCTACTCCAGCATTCGTGGATTCCGCGGCTTCCGCGGCCTCTACAACCTCTGTCAGTGTGGGTGGTGGCTCCTTGTTCATCAGGCTGCGCTGCACTTCCTTGTCCTTCAGGCCACACAGAACTCCGTCCCTGAGGGCCATCTCTAGAAAGTGGTCCCATCTGCAGGGGGTGGCGGCTACTCTCATAGCTGTTACGAAGGCTTCTACCGACTCGTCCGGCGCTTGAACTCGCCTCCAAAACGCGCTCCGAGCGGGAAACATTGCCCTCGAGGGTCGGAAACGCTCACGCAGCAGTTTCATGATGTCATCGGCTTTGAACTCACCCATCTTCTTCGGTGCAATAATGCCCACCAGCGTTCGCTTGGTCTCCATCCCAAGCATGCGGGTGAGGATGGCCCTCTTCCTTTCCTCGTCGTCTTCTTTGACTTTGAGTTCCACCAGTGCCGCCTGGAAGTCCATCTCAAAGAGCTCCCAGTCTTGCGGTTTGGTAATGTTGAACCCGCTCTGTGCCCTGGCTCCTTGGGGATCCATAATCCCACCTTCGTCGCCAGTTTAGTGTATGAGAGTCAAGACACAGGAAACAGCCAAGGGCTGGGTTAACTCAGGTTTATTGCATGGTGGACAGAGGGAACATGAGGTAATGGCGGACGAACAGCTCTATATATATGGTAGTAACGTATTTGAATGTGGCTCCACGATAGCCCATTGGCTACTGCCCACGTGACGTCATGGCTGGTCACGCCCTTCTTGTCCAGGTGTAGGTAGCGGCGGGAAACTTCCCGTGCTGTGGCCTTTGATGGGTTTGAACCAAGAGAGCTTGGACGCTCGCTGCTGCCAGCTGGTGGTCATTAGCTCGCGTCCTATTACAGGGTTTATAGTGATACAGCTGAAGGTTACATTGTTACTCGTAGGCAAGGTTACATTGGTTCAGATACATTGTTATCACATGTAGAAGGTTACACTGTTAGAACACAACACCCTGGGAGACTGAGCTCTCTAAGAACAGACTCTTCCCCCCTAGAAGCAGCTTCAGCAATGAAGGTTACTGGACCTGCAGTTGATTGGTTCCTGAATTATTGCTGGTTGCTGTTTCCTGCCTCTGAAGATCTCTTGTCTTGCTCTTGGTTGCTGCCTCCAAAGATCTCTAGCCTTGATCCTGGTTCTTCTCTCCAAAGATCTCTTCCCTTACTCCTGGTTCCTGTTTTAGAAGATCTCTTGCCTTGTTCTTGGTTCCTGATTCCAAAGACTTCCTGCCCTGTTCCTGCTTCCAGTGGACTGTTGCTGTGTCTCACCTGGATCCTTGCTTCTTGAACCCTGTCCTAACCTTGCTCCAGTCCCTGAAGCTATTCTGCCTCATCTGCTCCCCTGGTCACCAGATGTCTGGCTTTTTTGGACTAATAATAATAATAATAATAATAATAATAATAATAATAATAATAATAATAATAATAATAATAATAATAATAATAATAATAATAATAATAATAATAATAATAATAATAATAATAATAATAATAATAATAAGTTTTGTATCAGAAATTATTCTGGGTTGAAAGGACTTACTCTGGAGAAACTCTTCTCAGTGGATGCCTGAATGAGGCTCCTTTCATGTCCCCAAGAGCTGGGACTAATCCTGTATCTCTGTCTATCTCAGACATTATTTTGGATTTGGACTTGGACCTTGATACCGTTACTGTTTGGCCTCTTAACTGGTTGCCCTGGACTCTGATGCTTATGCTACTTGTCAGCTGCCTACACTCTGGATTGGGACAGAATTCAATCCAAAATACAGGAACATGATTGGACAAAACACAAAACAAAATAACCCTTAAAATATAAATTCATTTGTGCAATTTGTGGTATCTACTGACATGCTATAAAATGTCAGGACCAGAAACTGAACTATGTGAAAAATGTAATAAAATACTAGAGAGAGTGTTTGGACTGTTACCTGGTTATCCTTGGTCCTGGTGTTCATGTTACCTGTCAGCTGCCTATGCCCTGGACTCTGACACAACCATGGTATCCTTCTGGACAGACTCTCTAGATTAGGCATAGAGGGCAAGGTTTTAGCTTGGCTCCTGTCTTTTCATGGGGGATGTGTCCAGAAAGTGCAGCTAGGAGAGGAGTTGTTGGATCCCTGGATACAACAATATGGGGTGCCTCGGTGTTCAGCCATCTCCCCAATGCTGATTAATATCTATGTAAGAGCACTGGGAGAAGTCATCAGGAGATTTGGTGTTCATTTTCATCAATATGCTAAGGATACGTAGCTTTGTCTCTCCTTTTCTGCCTGCTCAGAGGATGCTGTTCTCATCCTGGAGAGATGCCTAGAAGCAGTTACCAATCAATCAATCAGTTTAATTTATATCCCGGCTTCCTCAACCGAGGCTGACTCAAGTCGGCTATGAAATGGATGGAGGAATAATAAGCTGAGACTGAATCCAGATAAGATGGAGGTCTTGTTGGTTGGGGGTAACCAGTCTCAGTTGAGGAAAACCTCCCTCGATTTTAGGAGTATCACTCTCTCTCTAAAGGAGAGCATACATAATCTGGGCATGCTACTTTACCTGGCTCTCTTCATGGAGCACAGGATATCTTGTGTGGACAGGTCTGCTTTTTACCATAATCCCTGGGGCTGCCCTTGAGGTTGGTAAAGTGGCTTTAGTGCCGTGGTGGTGAACCTTGGCACTCCAGGTGTTCCTGGACTTCAATTCCCAGAAGCCATGATCAGCAAGTGTGGTGACTTGGGCTTCTAGTAAATGAAGTCCAAGAACACCTGGAGTGCCAAGGTTCACCACCACTGCTTTAGTGGGTACAAAATGTAGCTGCTAGGCTGGTGACAGGTATTGATATTTATGACCATATCACTCCAGTTTTGACAAGCCTGCATTGGTTGCCCTTTGTATACCATGCCAGGTTCAAGGTGTTAATGTTAACATTTTGTTGTTCAGTCGCATAGCAGATTCTGACCCTTTGTGACCCCATGGCAGACACCCCATCCTCCACCATCCTCCTCAACCCGCCCAACTCTGTGCATGGTCAGGGGCATGGTCAGCCCATTGTGTCAACAATACCATCTAATCATCTCAATTTCTTCTGTTCCCTTCTTTTGCCCAACATCAAGGCTTTCTCAAGTGAGTCCTCTTTTCTCATTTGATGTCCAAAGTACTTTAGCTTTATCTTCACTATTTGATCTTCCAAGAAGCAGTCAGGGGTTGATTTCTTCTTAGATCGACCTATTTGTTCTCCTCACTGTCCAGGGTACTCTCTAAGTTCTCCTCCAACATCACATTTCAAAGGCATCTATTCTTCTGTGCTCAGCTTTCCTTATGGTCCAGCTCTCACAACCATTCATTACTACTGGGAATACCATTGCTTTGACTATGTGAACTTTTGTTTGCAAGGTGATGTCCCTACTTTTTACTATGTTCCCCAGGTTTCTCATAGGTTGTCTCCCAAGAATCAGTTGCCTTTTTATTTCATGGCTGCAATCCCCATCAGCAGTGATCTTGGATCCTAAGAATGTAAAGTCTGTCCCTGCTTCTACTTCTTCCCCCATCTATTTTCCAGGGACTGATAGGGCCTGTTGCCATTATCTTGGTTTTCCTGATGTTGAGTCTCAAGCCAGCTATTGCACTCTCTTCTCTCAATCTAAACTGGAGTTTCTTTAGGTCTTCCTCATTTTCTGCCATTACGGTAGTATCATCTGCATATCTGAAATTGTTGATGTTGATGTTTCTCCCAGCAATTTTGATTCCAACTTGTGATTCATCCAGCCCTGCGTTGTGCATTATGTGCTCTGTATATAAGTTAAATAAGAAGGGTGACAAAATGCAGCCTTGTCTTACTCCTTTTCCTATTCCAAACCACTCCATTATTCCGTATTCTGTCCTGTTGCTTCTTGATTCATGTACAGATTTCTCATGAGACATATAAGGTTTCTGGTATTACCATCTCTTTAATTACTTGCCACATTTTATTGTGGTCCACAGAGTCAAAGGCCTTGGTGTAGTCAATGAAACAGAAATAGACTTGTTTCTGGTATTCCTTTGTTTTCTCCATGATCCAATGTATGTTGGTAATTTGGTCTTTAGTTCCCCTACCTCTTCGGAACCCAGTCTGCACTTCTGGTAATTCTCTATCCATGTGCTGCTGAAGCCTATCCTGCATTATCTTGAGCAAGACCTTGCTGGTGTGTGGGATGAGTGCAACATACAAAGCCCTTAACCATTAAGACCAGTGATGCCCAAATTACAGCCCGCAGGCTGGATCTGGCTCCTGAAGCCATTCCATCCGGCCCCCTATGCCCTTGCCACTCCTGGAAGCAGAAGTAAAATGTACATGTGTGGGATGTGTTACACACTCATGCATGCACAGAACGCTGCCGTAAATGACCCGCGATGTTGTAAATAGAACAGCAGTGTTCTGTGCATGCATGAGTGCATAACGCATCTGCATATGCACATTTTACTTCTGCTTCCAGTGGGAGAAACCACGTGACCGGCCCGGTCAGCTGTCCAGTGGCATGGTCAGGCGTGTGGCCCGAAAGGTTTGGGCATCCCTGATTAAGACTATGTATCTCTGTGCAGGAACACCTCTTCCTAAGAAATTTTGCCTGGAGTTCCTAGATGTTTAAATTGCTGCAAACTTGCTAAAGTCAACAGCGGTGACTAGGTCAAGAGCATTCTCAGCTGTGTCTCAATTAATGCGGAATGAGCTGTCGGTGGAGATTATATCTGTTTCCACTTTAATGGTTTTTTGGAAACAACTAAATATGTTCCTGTTTCAACAAGCATTTCCCGCTATACTTATCTGATCACTGAACTACAAAGACACTTGATTTTTTTCCACTGCTTCATCCTGTGAAGAAATAGTGCAGAAAACTTATAAAATGAGAGTCCCAAAAGTTCATGCCTATGCCAGGCTTTCTCTCTTAGAGGAAAGTTAGAAAAAATGCAGGATGCATTGGCAGTGTGGTTGGCAAAAGTAATTGGTGTTGCCCTTCAACATGCCAATGACTTGTGGGAATTGTTGTGTTTCTTATGGGCAAAGCCCTCGAGGTGGCTCAATACACCTGGGCTTGCAGTCATTCAGCCAGAGGTTGTGGCTTAGTGAAACAGCTCTTTCTGCTGAACTATTGGGGTACCCCCTCTTGCATCTGTCAGGTCTAGCATGGGCACAGAGTATCTTTGGCAGTAACTATAACTGCATGTCACCAAGTTAATTTTGACTTACAACAACCTTTTCCAAGGTTTTCTAGTTACATAGCACCCTCCTTCTTGTGGCGTTTATTGATCTTCAGTCACATAGTCAAGTCCAATCCTTTGTGACCCCATGGATCATCGCACTATTGGCGATCATCATGGTGATCAGCCATGAAGTCTGTCCTACGAATATAATGCAGTGGATTTTCATCTGCCTTCTGCAGTCCTCCTTAATCTCAGGCCAGTATTAATGAAGCTGTTGCCCTCCATCAAGATGGATTCAAGTGGGATTTAATCCATTTGGGGACCATCACCCTTCCTTGTGGACTTCGCCACCCAAGGCCATTAGTCTTCAGGGTTGTCAGCTTAGTTAACTACCACCTGAGAATCATTGTTGAGTCACTGGCAGTATGGTGGTTTACCATTCCCTTCTTCCTGGGGCTTTGTGTCTTGCCTAAGGCTAAACAGGTTAGCTCCTCTCCAAGGAGGCACAGTATGGAATTGAACCACTGTTTCAATAAGCCTGGATTCCACCACATTGAGCAATCCATCCATCTGTGATAAGTTATATTTTCTATAATGCTTCTGTCACGATACAGACACAGTGGCTACCAGAAAGCCTGCAGCACCTCAGAGGCTCCTCATACCTACAATGGGCCCTTCTATCTGAAGCGTAGGCATGTTGCCCTAAAGCAGGCATGAGCCAAAGGAAGTCTCCGGATGTTGGACTTCAACTCCTGCCTGCCATAGCTGGCATAGCTGCCTGCCAAGGCTGGCACAACTTTTTTTTCCGGGGATGACCGCAGGGGCGGAGGACTCCCATTGTTTTTGGACCTTGCTGGGTCGCCCCGTCGCCCTCACCACTGGCGTGGGGAAGGAATGGGTGGCACCTGTGGACACTGTCCCCTACCCCCTGGTCCTGTCTGGCCAGGGGTCAGAAGAGGGACGCTCGCAAGTATGGGGGAGGGAAGCTGCCATCACCCGAGCCCTGCCCCGGTCCGGCATTGGCCGTGGGGAAGTGGGAGCTTTTGGGTGCTACCGCTGGAGGGGTGTAGTATGGGGCTTGTGTTTTTGAAATTAATCGTATGGGATTTTTTCTTGCAATGTGTTAATTTTCAATCTGTTTTTGTAATTGTGTAATTATATCTGTGATACTGTATTTATATGTGTTGTAAGCCGCTTTGAGTGCACTTGTGCTAGGAAAGCGGGGTAGAAATTAAAACTTATTATTATTATTATTATTATTATTATTATTATTATTATTATTATTATTATTATTATTATTATTATTATTATTATTATTATTATTATTATTATTATTATTATTATTATTATTATTATTATAACTAACACCAAGGAATGCTGGGAGCTGTAGTGTGGGAACATCCAGAGGGCCCTGCACCATCCACCCCCCCCCCTCAGATGGAGGCAAACTGGCTGCACTCTTACACTGGACTTTGCCAGGAAGACTGACCTTTGGACGACAGGTAGTGTTGCTGTGTTTGTGTTAGTGAATGTTTGGAGTTGACAAGAGATCCTGTGCCAACATTTACAGATCACTGCCGCCACGCAAAGAAGAGGGGATTGGTAGTTTTGTGGAAAGAAGGGAGAGGAGAATCCCAATAAAGGCTGCTTGAGTAGAGATGGGAAAGACAGCAGTTGTCAAAAATCCCTTCTGCACAACTATTGTAGCCCAGAGGCATTCTGCCTGCCTTAGCCTCTGGCCCTCTTGTTTGAGAGGTTCATCCCTTCCTCAGGCCAGCAAACAACAGCCAGGCCCCTGAGGACTGAGAAGTTTAACTGACTTGCCAATGTTTGAGGATTTCTAGTGTGAGAGAAAAAGTGTATCATTAGGTTAGCTGAGCCAAAGATTAGAGGAAATGAGGTTGGTGCTTGGAATGGTTTCATTTTTTTAAAAGGTGGGGTGCCTATATGCAATTACCCTAGGGATATATCCCACAGATTGGGCATAGTAGGACATACAATGCAATTGTGAACCCTTTTATTTAGAAGTAATCCTGTTTTTCCTTTTTTCAAAAGAAAAAACCCTATAGCGAGGAGCATTCAATCTGAAAATAGCAGTGAGAGAGGTTAAACGGGCCACACTCCCATTTCATTTGTCTGGTGTCAGAGTGACTGATTATGTTTCTACAACTTTACAATGAGTCAGCCCACTCAAAGGGAAGTTGTTTGGTTAAGCGCATGACAGAATTATAAATAACAATTGAAGGAGAAGAAGGAAGCAAGCTTTGGACAGCTAGACATTCAGAGGATCCATCCCTGTGGGAAAAGTGACGTGTTCCTCTTCTGGCATCAAGTCTATTGAGCAATTTGCATTATTTATTATTTTGCAGTTCATTTACTTTCATTGGTATGGTTTGGACAAAAGCAGTCTTAAGTTTCATTGATTTTATTGTGAATGATTTACACACATGATTGTGACATTTAGTAAAACTAATCAAATTGTTTCGTGGCAAGAAGCATCTGTTATACAACAAATGAGTTAATGTCATATTTATATACAGTACAGTATATACATTATGTGTACTGAAACTTTTTTTTAAAAAAAGTAGGCCAGATATCTCCAAAACATCTCATTTTGCTATAATTTGTATGATGCATTCTTATAAACGTTGCTCATTATTTGTTCATCTTTGTGAAGGAGATTAACTCTAGGGGTAGTGAGCAGCATCACCTATCTATCTATCTATCTATCTATCTATCTATCTATCTATCTATCTATCTATCTATCTATCTATCTATCTATCTATCTATCTATCTATCTATCTATTTACTTTATACCACCTATCTGGGATATTTTGCACTCTGGGTGGTAAACAAACAATTAGATAAAAAACAACCACAATACCAACTAACAGAAAAACAATAAGATAATGGGCACCTGGAGCTCTCCACCCCTCCCTCTATCTCCACTCTGTTGTGTTCTCAATTCTATGCCTTTAAACAACCACCAACTGTATCAATGTAACCCGTTGCAATAAGGACGCGAGCTAATGACCACCTGGTGGCAATAGCGAGCGCCCAGCTCACACGGTTCCAATTCCCAAAGAACTGCAGCGCGGGAAGATTCCCGCCACTACCTCACCTGGACAAGAAGGGCGTGACCCGAAATGACGTCACGCCGGCAATAGCCAATGGGCTATCGTGGAGCCACATTCAAATGTATAGCCACTGTATATATTGAGCTGTTCGTCCGCCATTACCTCATGTTCCCCCAGACCACCATGCAATAAAAATGTGTTAAGCCAATACTTCGGCTGTTCCTGTGTCTTGGTTCTCATATACTAAATTGGCGACGAAGGTGGGATAATGGATCCCCACGAGATCAAGACACACGCTAGTCATGCCGGTTTCGACATCAACAAGCCGGAAGATTGGGAACTCTTCGAAATGGACTTCCAAGATGCGCTGGTGGTGTCCGACATTACGGACGAGGGAAAAAAGAGGGCCATCCTCACCCGGATGCTCGGGAATGCCGCCAAAAGAGTACTGGTGGACCTGGTATCACCGAAGAAGGTGGGCGAGCTGACGGTCAAACAGCTCCTGAAGGCGATGCGCGACCATTTCCAGCCCTCGGTTTTGATGTTCTCGGCTCGAGACACGTTCTGGAAGAGAGTCCAAGCGCCTGGTGAGTCCATCGCCACCTTTGCAGCGGCCCTGCGGTTGGCCGCCGGCCCATGCAAGTGGGAAAACCTGGAAATCGCTCTCAGGGACCGCATGCTGTGCGGCCTGTGGGATGAGGAGGTTCAGCGAAAGCTGATGAACCAGGAGCCACCCCCAACGCTGCGCGAGGTTGTGAAGGCGGCGCAGGCCGCGGAAGCCATGAGGGCCGGAGTCAAGGGGTTCAGAGAAAGGCCCCCACAGGCCGACAAGGCAGCGGGGTCGGTGCATGCGGCCAGACGGATGCCGAAATCTTCCATGGAGAGCAGCGACGACGAGGATGTCCGGAAGGTTCGGAAGGAAGGCCGACACTGCGACGGATGTGGAGCGGCCCACGACCGCATCAAGTGCCCGTTCCGGAAGGCCGAGTGCCACAACTGCGGACGCCGGGGGCACATCGCCAAGGTCTGCAGACGGTGGCGCAGGGACCGGAAAAGCTCGTCAGACCACTCGCCGAGGACCAAGGAGGGCGCCCGGCCCGCGAGGAAGCAGGACGGCGTAGGCCGCATCTCCGACGACAGCAGTGACGACGCCCCAGTGTACAGCGTGTCCTTGGGACACACCCGTTACTTTGTTGAGGTACTAGTGCAAGGGGCCCCTGTTAGGATGGAGATAGACTCGGGTTCATCCTACTCAATCATGTCCCAGCGGGAGTTCTTGTGAATTTCCCCCCATGTGCGCCCTAAGCTCAAAGCGTTGCGGTCCAAGCTGCGGGACGTACAGGGTAATAGCATTCCGGTGTTGGGGGTTGGAAAATTCAAGGTCCAGTATAAGCAGCATGCCGCAGAACTGCCCCTGGTTGTTCTCAAGAGGGGAAGTTGCAGCCTCCTCGGGACTCAATGGTTTAAGCCCCTGGGTTTGTTCATTGGGGGGGGGGTGCATTCCGTTGGGACTGACCCAATACAGGAGGTGTGCGACGCGCACCCCGAAGTATTCAAGAAAGGACTTGGAAAATTCAAGGGACCCCCAGTAGCATTCGACCTGGACCCGGAGGTCCGCCCAATAAGACTCAAGCCGCGCAGAGTGCCTTTCGCACTAAAGGACAAAATAGAGGCGGAACTGGATAAATTGGTGGGCCAGGGGATTCTTGTTCCTGTTGATTCCGCGGAGTGGAAAACTCCGATTGTAACTGCACTGAAGGCCAACGGGGAGGTTCGCATATGTGCTGATTATAAGTGCACCATTAACAAGGCGATCCGCCCTAATGCGTATCCGGTGCCAGTAGTCAGCCATCTGTTGGCCAGATTACATGGGGGAAAGTGTTTCGCAAAACTTGACCTGGCGCAGGCCTACCAGCAACTCTCAGTAACCCCAGCTGCAGTGGCTGCGCAAACAATAGTCACTCATAAGGGGGCGTTCCAGGTGACGCATTTACAGTTCGGCGTGAACTCGGCGCCCGGCATTTTCCAGTCGCTCGTGGAACGCCTCTTGAAAGGACTGGATGGGGTCTTGCCATACTTTGATGACGTATTGATAACGGGGGGGGGGAGTGAAGAGGAGTTGGCTGAAAGGCTAGACAAAGTGCTGGCGGTGTTTGAAAAGGCGGGGTTGAGGTTGCGGAGAGACAAATGCATCTTCTTCGCAAAAGAGGTTGAGTTCTTGGGTTTCCGGGTAACCCCTGCGGGAATTAAACCCTCCAAATCAAAGATAGCCGCAATTCAGGGTGCCCCTCGCCCCACCGCCAAGCCCGAATTGCAGTCGTTCCTAGGGCTCTTAAATTTCTACCACTCCTTCCTGCCTCGGAAGGCATCGGTAGCAGAACCGCTGCATAAGCTGCTCAAGAAGGACGAGGCGTGGAAGTGGGGCGAGAGCCAAGAGAGGACATTCGTTGAACTGAAACAACTCCTAGCATCTGATGCCATTCTCACCAATTTTGACCCCAAAAAGCTGGTGGTTCTGATATGTGATGCATCCCCTGTGGGGGTGGGGGCGGTGCTGTGCCACGTGCTGGAAAACGGGAGAGAGGCCCGGTAGCATTCTACTCCAGATCCCTGTCCCAGGCTGAGCGAAACTATGCCCAAACAGACAGGGAGGTGCTAGCAATAATAGCGGGGACTAAGAAGTTCCACGATTTCCTCTACGGACGCCCCTTCACCATAGTTAGCGACCACAAGCCCCTGCTAGGCATTTTCACTGCGGACAAGCCCACACCTCAGATCCTGTCCCCTAGGATGTTACGGTGGGCCATCTTCTTAAACACGTATCAGCACGCGTTGGTGTACCGCCCAGGGAAAGAGATAAGCCACGCGGACGCCCTGTCGAGGTCTCCCCTCCCCCACACTAGCAGCACCGTGGGCGAGGAGGAGAAAGACCACCAAGTGCTCCTGATAGAGGTCTTAGATTCGCCCCCTATCGTACCCGCAGACATCGCCAAGGCGACCGGAAAGGACAAGACGCTAGCTCTAGTCAGCTCCTGGGTCCAAAAAGGGTGGCCGGCGTCCTCCCCGGCGGCAGAGTTCGCCCCGTTTTTCAGAAAGAGACTAGAGTTGTCCATAGAGAGAGAGGGTGCCTTCTGTGGGGCCAGCGGGTGGTGGTCCCCGAGTCCCTGAGGGCTAGGGTGCTCAAACTGCTGCACGTCAGCCACCCTGGAATTGTCCGCTCCAAGGCTCTGGCCAGGAGCTATTTCTGGTGGCCCCAGTTAGATGCCGACATTGAGTACATGGTAGGCACTTGCGAGAAATGCCAATGCTCCCGACCCGAAGAGGCGCGTCTGCCGCACAGGGAATGGGACGTGGCGAAGGGGCCGTGGTCTCGGGTGCACATTGATTTTGCGGGTCCATTTAGAGGGACACTTTTTCTCCTCGTAGTCGATGCTTACTCCAAGTGGTTGGAGGTCATCCCAGTCACGAGCACCTCTTCGGCAACGACAGTGAAGCATTTGCGTAGGGTTTTTAGCACATTCGGTATACCCGACACCCTAATTAGCGATAACGCTAGTTGTTTCACGTCCGCAGAGTTCAGGGCATTCACTGAGATCAACGCCATTTGGCACATCACCTCCGCCCCTTTCCACCCGGCGACGAATGGCCAGGTTGAGCGCCTCATGCGCACCACCAAAGACGCACTGAGGCGCATGGGTCCCGGGGATCTCAACCTACAAGTGTGCCAGTTCCTGCTGGGCTACAGGGTGATCCCCCTAGCTTCTGGGTATTCGCCCGCAGAGCTCTTAATGCGTAGGAAGCTAACTACGATTCTGACCAGGCTAGACCCCACAAGGGTGGAGGACACAGGGAGGAACATCGGGTTGGCAGACACTAAGAGTTTCGAAGTCGGTGCCCCGGTGCACTGCAGGAATTACGCCAGCGCTGGGCCAGCCTGGGTCCCGGGCGTCATCGTTGAACGGACGGGTCCCGTGTCGTACTGCGTAGAGACTGGCACGGGTCTACTCTGGAGACGACATGCAGACCAACTCCGTAGCAGGGTTCCGGGACACCAGAGCGCGGACGGCGCGGAAAAGGATTCAGCGTTGGGGTTCTCCCCCACCCGTTCAGCCCAAGGGGGAGGAGAGGGGAGCCAGTGGTTCCCACCTAGGGGGGAGGGGAAGGAATCGGGATCTGTCCTCATAGATATCCTGCGGAATCCTTCTAATGACACCCTAGGGGATAATTCTGATTTTCATTTACAAAACCGGGGGGGGGGTTCCGGAGTGGTCCCCCACCCATCCAAGCGAGAAGCGGGGTTTTTCGTTAGTCCCCAGTGCCCCCGGTTTTTCCGTCCCTTCCCCAAAAGCCGCAGAGCTGCGGCAAGTCACTAACGAGTCTCCCTCTCCCGTTGCAGGACAAGGAGCCAGGGGACAGAGAAGCAGTAGCACTCCCGGGACAAGCCAGCCAGCAGCACGCCCAAAGTGCGTTTGCAATAAGCCATCTTGGATGAGAGACTTCGTCTCATCCTAGGGGGGAGGGATGTTGTGTTCTCAATTCTATGCCTTTAAACAACCACCAACTGTATCAATGTAACCCGTTGCAATAAGGACACGAGCTAATGACCACCTGGTGGCAATAGCGAGCGCCCAGCTCACACGGTTCCAATTCCCAAAGAACTGCAGCGCGGGAAGATTCCCGCCACTACCTCACCTGGACAAGAAGGGCGTGACCCGAAATGACGTCACGCCGGCAATAGCCAATGGGCTATCGTGGAGCCACATTCAAATGTATAGCCACTGTATATATTGAGCTGTTCGTCCGCCATTACCTCATGTTCCCCCAGACCACCATGCAATAAAAATGTGTTAAGCCAATACTTCGGCTGTTCCTGTGTCTTGGTTCTCATATACTAAACACTCTGAAACCAAAAGGGAAAGGCGAGACAGGCCATGTCTTAATGTGCTCACCCTTCCTTTTCCATAGCTGACCTCTCTCTCTGCACTCAGATGTCTGAGAACCAAAGCTTCTGGACTTGGCACCCTAGAATACCCCAGTGAATGTCTTTGCTCAAAAATTGGCTTGAAGAAAACTTTATTACTAAAACAAAGCAGGGGAGAAAACAAGGCTTGATTAGGTGACCCAATGCCCACCCCTAAAAAAAAAAAAAAGGGGGGGGAGAGAACACAAGTCATTGACACAGACTCAGGGGTAGAAAGTAAAGATGCCAATTGACAAGTTAAAATAAAAGTTGGAACACACCTTTCAGTTCACAAGAAGATCTGCCCACCTCAAAAGAAGCAAAAGAGCAAGACCTGGATCTGCCTTGTGGCTGCTTAGCCAGACTGGCATGTCAAAATCTCCCCATCTACACTGTTATCTAAACTTCCCTGCACTCCATGGTGCAACCATTGCGGGAAGCTCTTCATGGCCTGGGACAGATGGACATCCTGCTCATTCAGTGATCCACACAGGAAAGCCAAACCCTAACCAACCCTATACTGCTCTGAGGGAGTGGTTATCCCCTTGTTCCATCTTCTGATGTTACCCTAACCCAGGGTTTCCAAACATTGGGCCCCCAAATTACCAGAAGCCCAAGTCAGCACCTGGCGACCCAAGGTTGAGAAACCCTGCCTTAGTCAATTGGATTGTGTGTGTGTGTGTGTGTGTGTGTGTGTGTGTGTGTGTGTGTGTGTGTTGCTCTTGGCCGGTGCTTCCAGCAGGCTACAACCTTGCCAGTTCAAAGCCACCTGGTCTCACTCTTGAGTCCCCTTAATATTTGTTTGAACTTCTTCGGGGCACGTTTTTCACAATCATTCTTTTACCTGTAATTATTTAGACTTCAATTTCTGCCTGTGTTCCAGAGCAACCTACTCGTAATAATAAACCAGATCAATAAGTTGATTAATAATAAGCTAGGAACAGGCACATGTGCGGATTCCGCATGCACAATTGGCATAATACAGCCCCTGGCAGAGGTTACACCGGATGAGGAAGACCCCTGGTCACTGGCCCTTGCCAGTATGGAAGTTGGGGAGCTGATTAATAATCATAGGGTTGATTCACCCACATCTGACCTGACCAACAGTTCTGCTGAGGGAAGCGAGATCACTAACTTCTGTTAGCGATTAGGCAATTACTGACTCACAGAAGAGCCTAAGCTCTAGTGCAAATAGTGGCCATGTTTACCCTGGTGTAAGCCCCGAACAATGGATTTCCCCTGTCAGTGTTTGCCCCAGTTAATTAACTTCCCCAAGAGAGATTTCCCATTAACCCGGGTAAATGGGTGATATGATTTTCTGTCAGATGACGATTCTATCACACGCTGCCTTGAATTCCTATATATGATGATGTTTTCCCCTCAATAAACCACTGGTCTTCGCTCCATCTTGTCTCGTATCGTTCCTTGACCAGTCTCCTCCGGGACCCTAAGGGCCACTTCACGGCCCCAATCCAACATCTGGTGACCCCGACGTAATCTTACCTGAGAGTAAGCGATCAACGCGGTCCGGTTCTACGCTAGAACCGTGTCCGATCATCCCGGAGGACAGTGCGGCAGCCCGGTCGGAAAGCCAGCTGATCGGGAAGACAGCTCTGCGACGAGGCATCTCAGAGAGGCATCCTACAGCTTGCTCCGGCTATCGCGGCGGCTTGCAGCATGGAAAAACGCATTCCGCTCAGGGTCGGCTGTGAACCCCTGACAGCGCAGAGGCCACCGAGGGCCTGTGGCGGCTGTCCACGCTCCGAGCTCTACTCAGAGATTCGTCACACAAAACCTATTGCCTGAACTACAGACGCGTCGAATCGTCCCAAGAAGGAGAATTCAAAGGACCCCCGCAGGTAATATGGGGTCTTGTCCTCAGCGGCAACGTCCGTCCGCTAGTCAAAGAATTCATGAGGATAAATTCAAAATCCTGGCCAGGGTATATCAGATAAGCTTTCACAGTGGAGAACTAGCGCGGCTTTTGGTGTTTTTGAGGGAACACTGCCTGCTTTACCCAGAAGCAGGTACGTTATCCCTTCAGCTCTGGGATCAGATAGGAGTCTGCATTCAGCAACCCCCGAAAGCTCCAGAGGGCATAATTCGCACATGGAGCAAATGTAGGAAACTTTTACCAGAGGTAGATCCAGTCTGGGTAGAGGCTAAAGAACCCCCAGCGTCAGCAGAGCCATCGGCGCCCACGGCGCTCTATCCGTCATTTCAGTTTAAGCAGAGTAGTGTAGGGAGCTTTCCCTCGGTGACAGCTGCAGACGTCACCGGTGGAATGCATGGAATGGGAAGCGCTGGCGCTTCTCTGACAGCTACAGGTTCCCGAACTAAGAGTGCCCTTCAGCGCACGATTGAGGAAGAGATCAGGAAGGGGGAATTGCCAGCAGAAGAGCTAGCTGAGCTTAGTCAGATTTGTCCAATTCGCTTGGAGATGGATGCCCTCACAGGGCAGCAGCAGGTAGTTCATTCACCAGTCCCGTATAAGCTCCTTATGGCTATACGGAAGGCCATTTCAGAGACAGGACTACAGAGTCGCTTCACTAGGGGCACGCTTCAGCAAGTGTGCGAGAACACCATGTTCATCCCGCACGACTGGAAAGCCGTCATGCGGATGATGCTCAACCCCAGCCAGTATTTGTTATGGGACAGCGAGTATCGCCTCGAGGCTCAGGCAAGGGCTGCCAGGATGGGAGGGGCAATAATTCCTGACCAGTTATATGGTTCAGGTGCCCTCGAATCCATCGATGCGCAGACCGCCCTGCCACTCGCCACCCTCCAGATGTCAGCTGAGGCGGCCTTCAGGGCTTTCCTCAAAGTCCCAGCAACTGGCAAAGCGGCCAAAAATTACACCGCAGTCAAACAGGGCGCCCAGGAGTCCTACATGGACTTTATCAATCGCTTAGAGGAAGCGATCAGTAGGCAGATCAATAACGAGCAAGCCCAACAAGAGCTCATGATGAAATTGGCTAAAGACAACGCCAATCTCGACTGCCGTAAGATCTTGCAGTCACTGGGTAATCGTCCCGACTTGACTCTTACGGACATGATTAGAGCTTGCGCCGACGTTGGCATGGACTCTTACAAAATGGGTCTGCTGGCAGCAGCGGTGCAAGGGGGTAGGAGACCCAAGGACAAGAACAAAGGGGCATGTCACAATTGTGGCAAGGTCGGTCACTTCGCTAGGGAGTGCCGATCAAAGAGTGGCGGACAACATTCCGGCCATTCCAAGGCTCCAACCACCCCATGTCCGAAGTGTAATAAAGGCTTCCATTGGTCCAGATTCTGTCCGAATTCGGGAAACCGGAACGCGGGCATGTCTCTGGCCCCGGTCCAAACAGAGACTTCCCTCGCTCTGGGCGAGCCAGAGCTGGATTAGATTCCAATCGCATTCCAGGCATTGCGAAGGCGCAGGCCAGCCCCAAGGGTAGTACAGGGCTAGAATTGACTTGCCGGGCGGACGTCACATGCGACTTGCCAGGCACAGTCTATCTGGTGGATTCCAAGTACATGGGACCCCTGCCCAAGGGCTTCATAGGCTTAGTTTTGCCCCGCAGTGTAGCAGGAGCACGCGGAATTCTTGTAATTCCGGGAGTCATTGACTCCAATTTTTCAGGTGTTCTCCAAGTTCAACTCTGGATGCACCTACCCCAAACCATTCACAAGGGAGACACGTTAGCGCAACTGATTATGGTTCCTTGTCACTCGCCAGCAGATAGCCAGGGAAGGCTCAGGGACAGTGCAGGGTCCGGGTCAGAAGACCGCTCGAGCGCAAGTGAGGCAGTACAAGGATACCAGGTCTTAGCGACAGTGGAGACCAACATAGAGTGGAAACAGCGGCCAGTGATTGAGGTATTTTTGAATAAAAAATCATTCTCAGGGCTGCTAGATACCGGAGCTGACGTCAGCGTGGTCAGCCAAAGCCAGTGGCCACGCGAGTGGGCCATTGAGCTGGTCTCCGATGTGTGGGGGGTAGGCGGCATCCAAGAAGCGTTTAGAAGCCGGGAGTGGGTGGAAGTCACGATCCCTAAGGCTGACGGCACAGCGGTCATTCGGCCGCACATTCTGGACGTGCACATCAACCTTTGGGGGCGAGACATTTTACAGCAATACGGTGCCACTCTTACCTTCGGGTAATGGCTTTGCCACTTAAATGGCTTACCAACACGCCAGTCTGGGTGGAACAATGGCCGGTAGTGGGGGAAAAATTAGTCGCCCTAAAGCAACTGGTCAAAGAACAGCTAGACACGGGACATATAGAGCAGTCCACTAGTCCTTGGAATTCGCGTGGAAATATTTGCCACAGGGGATGCTCAATTCGCCCACCCTGTGCCAAATTTATGTTCACAACGCACTGGCAAAGTTTCGAAACCTTCACCCCACAGCTTTAGTATGCTACTTCATGGATGATATCTTGGTCACAGCGCCGCAACTCGGCAGCGAAATGTTTACAGACCTCCAGGCCAGCCTGGGGGAGAAAGGTTTACTCATTGCCCCAGAGAAAGTGCAGAGAACCGAGCCCTTCTCATACTTGGGTCATCGGCTTCTCTGTTCCTTCGCAGCACCAGTTTTGCCCCAGGTCAACTTACAAGACTCAGTCACCTTGGTAGAATTACAACAAGTTTTGGGTAACATTAATTGGGCCAGACCGTATTTCAGATTGGATACGGATCTTTTGAAACCGCTCTTCTCGCTGCTAACGCTAGGCAAGCAGCCGGCAGACCGGATACAAATTCCTCGAGAAGCACGCTTGGCTCTCGAGAAAGTCAACCAAATTCTCAGTCAAAGGTGGGTGGACAGGATTGCGCAGGGGCCATATGCCCCGATCCTGAACTTGTACATCGTTCGGGCCGGATCCATGTTCACCGGAGGCCTAGGAGTGGACTCCGAGAGAGGAGCGAGTATCGTGGAATGGGTGTATTTACCGAAACCTCTTCCCGAAACATCGTTCCCCCCAAGAGTTGGTCTCCGTGGTGATCTACTGCGGAAGGCTGAGGGCTAGGGACATCTCAGGGCACGACTTAGCAAAGATCGTGGTCCCATTCACCAAGGAGCAAGTTCAGCAGCTGATGCAGCTCGGTGACTCACTTCCAATTGCCTTGGAGGGATTCACCGGGTACCTTGCATACCACTTGCCAAAGGACCCCAGACTCGTCTCGCTTCAAACGCAGACAGTCAGCTTGTACGAATTGCTTTCGCTGGTTCCACTTCAGGGGGCCAGAACAGTTTTTACTGATGGGGGTCACACATATGGTGTCTTAACTTGGCAGGAGGGCCAGGCTTGGCGCACGCTGCTAACTCTTCCACAGAGGTCCGTGCAGCGGGCAGAGTTGGCAGCGGTGAACCTTTATTTATTTATTTATTTATTTATTCAATTTATATCCCGCCCACTCAACACAAGGCCGACTCTGGGCGGCTAACAACATAAAAAGTAACCCCAGGGCAACCCAAGGAGTTTACAGACAATATTCACAAATACAACAATAATCCTAAAAACAGTTAAAACAGTAAAAAAGTTAAGACTACCCACCCCCTAAAAAGCAAGGGGTGCAGGATCGAAAAGGCACCATGGGGAAGAGTTCCTCTACACCAACCACCCCATGGTGGTTACCCTTCCACCCGCACCCCACACTTGACCTGCCAGCCAGGTTTTAAGATCCCTTCTGAAAGGCAGCAACTCCGTCCGAAGACGTAATTCTGTTGGCAGGAGGTTCCAGAGGGCCGGTGCAGACACGGAGAAGGCTCTCCTCCTTGTGCCAGAGAGGCGAGCCCCTCTGGCTGATGGAACAATTAGAGAGCCCCTCCGGTCCGCTCTGGTTGGACGGACAGACGTCCTCAGGGCGATGCGGTCTCTTAGGTAACCTGGCCCACTACCATATAGGGCTTTAAAGGTCAAAACCAGCACCTTGAATTGCACCCGGAGACATACTGGCAACCAGTGCAGCTCCCGGAGCAGTGGCGAAGCATGAGCATAACGGCCACACCCCATCACCATCCGGGCAGCCGCATTTTGGACCAGCTGTAGCCTCCGAATGGTCGTCAAGGGCAGCCCCATGTAGAGCGCATTGCAATAGTCTAGTCTGGAGGTAACCAGAGCATGGGTGACCATGAGCAAGGAGTCCCGGTCCAGGAGTGGGCGCAACTGGCGAATCACCCGAAGTTGGGCGAAAGCCCTCCTGGTCACAGCCGCCACCTGTTCTTCTAGCAGTAGCCGTGAATCCAGGAGGACCCCCAAGTTGCGCACCGGGTCTGTCTGGGGCAAAATAGCCCCATCCAGAACCAACGATGGAAGCTCCCGGATTAACGCAGGACCCCCTATCCATAGCCACTCAGTCTTGCTGGGATTCAATTGTAGCCCGTTAGCCCCCATCCAGACCCCCACAGCTTCCAGGCATCTGGAAAGGACTTTGACAGCATCACTGGGGTCCCCATGGGCCGAGATGTACAACTGAGTGTCATCCGCGTACTGATGGTACCGCACCCCATGGGAACGAATGATCTCACCCAGCGGTTTCATGTAGATGTTAAATAGGAGAGGAGAGAGCACCGAGCCCTGAGGAACCCCCCATTTGAGGGGCCTAGGACTGGACCTCTCACTCTCCAACCACACCGACTGGGACTGACCCTTCAGAAATGAGGAAAACCAGGACCACACAGTACCCTGGATTCCCAAACCTCGGAGCCGTTCCAGAAGGATACCATGGTCAACGGTATCGAAAGCCGCTGAGAGGTCAAGAAGAGCAAGGACGGATGGGTGACCACCGTCCCGCTCCCGCCAGAGATCATCCATCAGTGCGACCAATGCCGTCTCGGTACCATATCCAGGCCTGAATCCTGACTGAAAAGGGTCCAGATAATCCGCTTCATCCAGTACCCCCTGCAGCCGACACGCCACTGCCTTCTCCAACACCTTCCCTAAAAAGGGGAGGTTTGAGACAGGCCTATAGTTAGTTAGGACAGCTGGGTCGAGGGAAGATTTCTTCAGGAGGGGGCGCACCAAAGCATGTTTTAAAGGTGCAGGAAACACCCCCTCCCGCAATGATGCATTGATCACAGCCCCAACCCAGCCACCTGTCACTGCCTTGGAGGTTTTCACCAACCAGGTGGGACAGGGGTCCAAAGGGCAGGTAGTGGCGCGCACAGCTGCAAGGAGGCTGTCCACTTCATCAGGGGCAACTGGATCAAACCGGTCCCAGATGGCATGGCAAGACTGTGCTCCGGCTCCCTCCGGACTCTCCCCATCCACGCCAGGATTAAACCCAGAGCGAATCCGATCGATTTTCTCCACTAGATGGTCAGCAAAGTCCTCAGCCGACCCTTGCCAACCGGGCACCGGGGTCCCCCAACCAAGGAGAGACCCGGTAACCCGGAACAGGGTGGCTGGGCGATTATCAGCGGAGGCGATAAGGGTGGTGAAGTATTGTCGCCTCACCACCTCCATCGCCACTAGATAGGCCCTAATAGCGGCCCTAGCTAGTGTCCAATCGGAGTCTCTCTGGGTCTTCACCCAGCGGCGCTCTTGTCGTCTCTTTGCCCGTTTGAGCTCCCGCAGTTCATCTGTGAACCATGGAGATGACCTAGCTCGATGAGCTCTGAGAGGCCGTAGTGGTGCGATTTCATCCAAGGCCGCTGTTGTCATCCTGTTCCACAGGTCGACCAGTGCCTCGGGCGAATCGTGTTGCCGATCCAGAGGAAAATCCCCCAGTTCCCTCTGGAATCCATCAGGATCCATCAGTTGCCTGGGGCGGGCCATTCTAATAGGCCCTGCCTCCCTACGGTGAAGCGACGTACCCAGGAAGTCTAGAGCCACCAAATAGTGATCTGACCATGGCACAGGTGTTATGTTTAATTTCCGTAATCTCAGATCACTCTGCCACCGCTCCGACAAAAAGATTAAATCTGGTGTGTGGCCACTGCCCCTGGTCGGGCCCTGAATTACCTGAATCAGGTCCATAGCTGCCATGGAAGCCATGAACTCCTGAGCCACCTCGGAGCCAGTCCCCAGCGAGGGTAAATTGAAGTCCCCCAGAACCATCAGTCTAGGGAACTCCAACGCCAACGCTGAGATGGCCTCGAGGAGCTCAGGCAGGGAGTCCCTTACCCTGCAAGGGGGCAGGTACAGGAGTAAGACCCCCAACTGACCCTTAGAGCCCAGACGCAGAAGCAGGGCCTCACAACCCAGAATTTGTGGAGCAGTAGCCCTGGTGACTCCCAGTGACTCCCTGGCTATGATGGCGACGCCACCGCCCTTACCCTTATCCCTAGGCTGGTGCCAAATACTGAACCCAGCTGGACACATTTCTGACAGAGGAACCCCATCCTCTGGTCTCAGCCAGGTCTCAGTAATACATGCCAAGTCGGCCCGCTCCCCCATAATAGAGTCTTGTATCAGGGGGGCCTTATTACATACCGACCTGGCATTCATCAGCAGCAGCCTAAGGACAGGGTCACCCTGGGTCAGCTGCTCAGGACCTAGAGGTGTAACCGTGGGGCTGGAACGAGGGACAGATACTAAGCATCTGCCCTGCGTTCCCCGGGTGCGGCCCGCCCCTCGGTACCCGCTATATCGCCCCATGCCCATCACAACCTCTATATTGGTCTCCGGAGCCTCCCTGCTTGCCCTGGACAGAATGCTGCCTCTCCTTCCTGGCTGGCCTGGCAATCTCTCCCTCCCTCCCTTCCACCCCAATATAAAACCGCCCCATTCACTCCCCCCACCACCCTCCGCACGGCTCCGGTGGTGATGGAAGTGGTGGGGCATTCTTCCACAACTGTGTTGAACCCTCAACTGCCGGGCAGGGCCCGAAACGCCGGCCGATGGCGAGGCCAGCGAGCCTCTTCGCCCCCGCCGGGGCCGAACACAGCGGCGGTGATGTTTCGTCCGGCAGGCCCCCTCGCCTTTTGAGTCCTGGCGAGGGGCGGGGGGCGGGGCCCGAAACGCCGGCCGATGGTGAGGCCAGCGAGCCTCTTCGCCCCCGCCGGGGCCGAACACAGCGGCGGTCCTTGGCGTTGGCCCCGCATTTGAGGCTGCCTGCCGAAACTCCCTCCAGCTGTGCCTGTTCATCTCCCGCCGGTCTGGCCGGGAGGGAAAGAGAGCGCCCGGTGTCCTTGGCGTCGGCAGCGTCGGCCCCACTTTTGAGGCTGCCTGCCGAAACTCCCTCCAGCTGTGCCTGTTCATCTTCCGCCGGTCTGGCCAGGAGGGAAAGAGAGCGCCCAGTGTCCTTGGCGTTGGCAGCGTCGGCCCCACTTTTGAGGCTGCCTGCCGAAACTCCCTCCAGCTGTGCCTGTTCATCTCCCGCCGGTCTGGCCGGGAGGGAAAGAGAGCGCCCGGTGTCCTTGGTGTTGGCAGCGTCAGCCCCGCATTTGAGGCTGGCTGCCGAAACTCCCTCCAGCTGTACCTGTTCATCTCCCGCCGGTCTGGCCGGGAGGGAAAGAGAGCGCCCGGTGTCCTTGGCGTCGGCAGCGTCGGCCCCACTTTTGAGGCTGCCTGCCGAAACTCCCTCCAGCTGTGCCTGTTCATCTCCCGCCGGTCTGGCCGGGAGGGAAAGAGAGCGCCCGGTGTCCTTGGCGTTGGCAGCGTCGGCCCCACTTTTGAGGCTGCCTGCCGAAACTCCCTCCAGCTGTGCCTGTTCATCTCCCGCCGGTCTGGCCGGGAGGGAAAGAGAGCGCCCGGTGTCCTTGGTGTTGGCAGAGTCAGCCCCGCATTTGAGGCTGCCTGCCGAAACTCCCTCCAGCTGTACCTGTTTATCTCCCGCCGGTCTGGCCGGGAGGGAAAGAGAGCGCCCGGTGTCCTTGGCGTCGGCAGCGTCGGCCCCACTTTTGAGGCTGCCTGCCGAAACTCCCTCCAGCTGTGCCTGTTCATCTCCCGCCGGTCTGGCCGGGAGGGAAAGAGAGCGCCCGGTGTCCTTGGCGTTGGCAGCGTCGGCTCCACTTTTGAGGCTGCCTGCCGAAACTCCCTCCAGCTGTGCTTGTTCATCTCCCGCCGGTCTGGCCGGGAGGGAAAGAGAGCGCCCGGTGTCCTTGGTGTTGGCAGCGTCAGCCCCGCATTTGAGGCTGCCTGCCGAAACTCCCTCCAGCTGTATCTGTTCATCTCCCGCCGGTCTGGCCGGGAGGGAAAGAGAGCGCCCGGTGTCCTTGGCGTCGGCAGCGTCGGCCCCACTTTTGAGGCTGCCTGCCGAAACTCCCTCCAGCTGTGCCTGTTCATCTCCCGCCGGTCTGGCCGGGAGGGAAAGAGAGCGCCCGGTGTCCTTGGCGTTGGCAGCGTCGGCCCCACTTTTGAGGCTGCCTGCCGAAACTCCCTCCAGCTGTGCCTGTTCATCTCCCGCCGGTCTGGCCGGGAGGGAAAGAGAGCGCCCGGTGTCCTTGGTGTTGGCAGCGTCAGCCCCGCATTTGAGGCTGCCTGCCGAAACTCCCTCCAGCTGTACCTGTTCATCTCCTGCCGGTCTGGCCGGGAGGGAAAGAGAGCACCCGGTGTCCTTTGCGCACCTTCGCCAAAGTGCGCCTCAACATTATTACTGACAGTCAGTATGTTAGGAATTTGCTTCACAGTCTACCGGGAGCATACATCACTCCCGCGATAGACAAAAATTTGCTGAGTTTGTTCCTCACAGCTCAATTTCACTTGCAAAACCGCACGGAAGCGCTCTATATCGCCCACATCCAAAGTCGCCAGGACCTACCGGGTCCGATTTCCGCGGGCAATATCAGAGCGGATGCGGCCGCAAAGGAAATTCAGCAACGATCGGTGTTAGGTGTTTTCACTACTCCAATTCAGAGTCATGCATTCTTTCATCAGAATGCCAAAGCGCTCGCCAGACAGTTTAACCTGCCACTCTCTCAAGCCCAAGGCATAGTTCGCTCTTGCCAGCATTGTGCAGGGGCACCGGGGGGGGGGCCCTCGTGGGGGGTCAACCCACGAGGGACAGAGACTAACCAGGTGTGGCAAATGGACGTCACACATGTCCCGCAGTTTGGCAGATGGCAGTACATGCACGTTTGCATTGATACCTTTTTGCAATTCGTTTGGGCGACAGCGCTAAAAGGGGAGACTGCTTCCCATGTGGAGCAGCACCTCCTTGCCTGCTTCGCGGCAATGGGCAAACCTCGGCACGTGAAAACCGATAACGCCCCGTCCTACAGCTCTAGGCAGCTGGCCGATTTCATGGCCACCTGGGATATCAAGCATACCTTTGGCGTTCCTTACAATCCACAGGGGCAAGCGATTGTGGAACGAGTCAATCAGACACTCAAGTCCTACATTGACAAACAAACAGAAAGGGGGGAGCCACCAGCCCTCCCCAAGTCACAGGGTCAGGCACAGCATTGTCTGAACAAGGTGTTGTTCACCTACAATCACCTTAATGTTTTCTCGGATTGCACACCGCAGGAGAAACACTTCCACCGCTCGGAAGCTCTCCCGCGACCGCTGGTTCGTTACCGGGTGCCACCGGACCCTTCCTGGAGGGGCCCGGCGCCACTCGTAACCTGGGGAAGAGGGTATGCTGCAGTTATGTCTCCTACAGGTGTCATCTGGATTCCAGCCCGGTGCATTAAGCCTCACTTGGAGCCACATGGCGGGGACCCAGACCGACCCGATCCCGATCCCGGAGATGGACGACCTCACCCTGACCGAGGAGACCCGGCGGAGGAAGCGGTGACAGCAGCTGGCAGCGCCGAGGGTCACCTGGGGGATGGTCAAGACCCTTTGCAGTGAGGCCAAGGACCTCGTCCAACGCGAGGGCGGGGAACCCACACCGGAGAACATTGTGTCTGCCGTCTTTGCCCTGATCACCGCCAACTCCGTGGCAGTCACCATCATCCTGACCCTCTCCCTACTTGCGGGGGGAGGCGTTCAGGCAGCCTCGCTAAAGGCCAGCGATCTGATGCCAGGCGGAGATCTCTCTGCCCGGATGCACTACAATCTATGGGAAAGGTTGGCGGGTCTCGTCAACCAGTCCGATTTTTGCCTGAAGCAGGACACTGGTTCTGCCTCAATCCTGAGCACCTGTCTCATCCCAGTGTGCCACACTCCAGATGCACACACCAGGGATGGCGACTGGCTGGTGAGGTGGATTTTCGGTCCGTTTCTTCCAACAAGTTTCACAGCATACGCTCGCTGGGGAATGCAGCTGACTATGACTTTGCCGGCTGATGCAGCCACTCTCCACACCCCTCGAGTGGCGGTCAGCCCGAACTCTACTTGTGCTCGAATGACCGGCTGCTCCGCAGCCGGCCGGACTCGGCGCCGCTGCCTTGATGCTAGCTGCGGCAACTGGACTTGCAATAACCCAGAGACACTTGGTTCAATGTATGCTCATGTTACCCTACCTTCAGGTTGGTTCTTTACATGCAATCAGTACACTTGGAACTACATTCCCGCAAATGTATCAGATTCCATATGTTGTATCAGTCGCTTGACATTGTTACTCCCCACTAGGGATATGATTGTTCCAAGCACAAATGTTTCCGCACCCATACGGCACACTCGTGCCACCCAGTTAGACAGCTCATGTGATAGCAACATTAGGGTCCTGAGTCCAGCTGAGTACATCTCGCTGGCAGTCAGCATACTTGGCGTGCCAGGCTTAGCCGTCGGCAACGCTCGGAGAATTGGTCAATTGGCCTGCGGATTAGCAAAGGCCATTAACCATACCTCCTCAGCGATAGCGCTGCTCAACCAGGAGCAGGCAGAACTTCGCCATGCCATCCTAGATAATCGAGCAGCTATCGACTACCTTCTGTTGTTACATCATTTGGGTTGCGAGTCTGTCCATGGCATGTGTTGCTTTAATCTCACAGACAATACCTGTAAAATACAGAGCCAGCTCACGGACCTCCACACCCTAGTCAAGAACATCAAGGAGGATTCTTCATGGGGGTGGTGGGATTCGTTGTGGTCGTGGCTCCCATGGGGGTGGCTCCAGACAACGCTCAAAGTGATTGGAGGAGTGATTATACTGAGCATAGCAGGATGTTGTTTCGTGCAATGTATCCCCTCGCTGCTGTCAAGATGTCCCCCATGGGGGGAACCCCGACACGTCATTCTCACACACCAGCTGATGCCCCTCCTACGCAGAGCCGTCTGTCAGGTCCAAAAATAACAGAGAAAGGGGGGATGCGGATTCCGCATGCACAATTGGCATAATAAAGCCCCTGGCAGAGGTTACACCGGATGAGGAAGACCCCTGGTCACTGGCCCTTGCCAGTATGGAAATTGGGGAGCTGATTAATAATCATAGGGTTGATTCACCCACATCTGACCTGACTGACAGTTCTGCTGAGGGAAGCGAGATCGCTAACTTCTGTTAGCGATTAGGCAATTACTGACTCACAGAAGAGCCTAAGCTCTAGTGCAAATAGTGGCCATGTTTACCCTGGTGTAAGCTCCGAACAATGGATTTCCCCTGTCAGTGTTTGCCCCAGTTAATTAACTTCCCCAAGAGAGATTTCCCATTAACCCGGGTAAATGGGTGATATGATTTTCTGTCAGATGACGATTCTATCACACGCTGCCTTGAATTCCTATATATGATGATGTTTTCCCCTCAATAAACCACTGGTCTTCGCTCCATCTTGTCTCGTGTCATTCCTTGACCAGTCTCCTCCGGGACCCTAAGGGCCGCTTCACGGCCCCAATCCAACACACATGCTGGTATATCGGGCAATTGGGTGTTGTCCCACCCTACCCTCACCACTGGCACCCTGGGGCAGTAATAGCAATGTATGGAATCCCCCCCCCAACCCCCAATCCCCAAGAGGCACCCCCACCACTCCCTGTCCAGCTCCTTCCCATGGTGCCTTGCACATCCCTGGCTCGGAATGCCAGAACAAGAAACTAGTACAGTATCTTTCTGGACACCAGAAGGGGTAAAAAAGAAAGAATAAGTTATGATGTGAAGGAATCCATAAGTATTTTAATGTATTGTTATATTGTATTTTATTTTTATACCAAAATATTTTATTTTGTATCATTTGTAGATGGCCTTTCTCCCAGTGCTGGGAGAAAGATATTACATAGTAGCAGGAGATATATTAATGTTACTGAAGGTTACTGTTGGAGTTCCTAACTTGTAGATACCATAAGCATTCCATAAGAGACTTGCATGTAATCTGCATCGCTGAAATTAATTGCAGAATTAACTGAAATGTCTCTAGGACATAGGGTTTGAAGGCCTGGTTCCTCCCGTTCTTTGTTGGGGGGGGGGCGCAGCGGGGGGGGGGGGAGGGGGAGAAAATAGGCCCAAAAGCATGAACTGCTAGGATTTTAAACGGCATCATACATCAAATGCCTGCCTCCATCTAGTGGTAATTTTGAGTAACAACAAGTGTTAAAGTTTCTAACAGTTAAAGGCTCTAACAGTCTGTGCCATTGTTTTTATGGCTCATTTTGTTCAAGATTATGAACACTACCTGCTTCCTTTATCATGAAAGCTTCATGGTTCCTGAAGAAAGGGGATTGTAAGAATCCAATATCCAATATTGATTTGTCGTCGCTTTTAGCACAAATCTATTTGTGGTCGCTTTTAGTGCAAATAAACTGAACTCCAAAATATTCTATCCTTTGTCTTCTGTTTCCATCTCTAGCCTCATCCCACCATTTTTGTGGTCTGCCTAGTGGTCTTTTGTGTTCCCTTGGTATCCAGTCTGTTAGCCTCCAGGTCCATCTGTTATCTTTTAGGTGTGCGATATGGCCTGCCCATCTTCTTTTCCCCACATATAATTCATCGACCACATCATGCAGTCTGGTTCTTTGGCGTAATTCCTTATTGCTGACCTTATCCCAATACAGTACAATAACTGAATTGTAAGAACCAGTATAGAATACTGGCTAATTCTGAAACACCAACTTGAATCTTACATCTGTTATTAACTCCTTAGGTGGATTCTAGTATTGATGTAAGACTTCCCAGCATTCAAAACTACTATTGTTGTTGACATCATCATTCATGACAAGTTTTCTTCTATATGAAGGAAGATACAGTGATACCTCATACAACGTCCAAACTTGGTTCCACAAGTTTGGACTTTATACAGATTTGGACTTTGTATGAGGCATGCAAAATCCTAGCCGCGATGCCTCATACAACGTCCAAATCCTTGCCGCGATGCTTCGTACAACATCATTTCCATAGAGATACATTGTACTGTAACAGCACACACTTCAAGGCCAAGTCAAGGAAACAGACAGGAAACTGACAGAACTTTAAGAAATCATTGTCTAAAGGCTAAAAACATTACAAAAACATGTCAAACAACCCTGATTGTCCAAGAACTTGAAGAAAGCTGCAAAAATCCCAGGAATGCTTCTAAAAATTCTGACAAATTTATTTTTGGAAAAAATCCAAAATCGTGCTCAAAACCACTCCTAAACACTCTTCGCCTCATGCAAAACCCACAAGAGCAATGCATGCATGTGTCCTGCCTTTTATAGTGCCCAGGCACAATGCAACCTGGGAAAACCCCAATGCTTCATGCAAAGTCGCACAACTTTGTATGAGGCAACTTTTTCCAAGAAATTAGGTGATGTTGTATGAATCCGATGTTTTATGAAGCGGACTTTGTATGAGGTATTACTGTACTTTCTTTGTAGCGCTACTCTAAAGCTTATGACTGGATAATGTGTGAAAAGTGGTTTGATCACTTTACACAAATGCTTTTGCTCTTGTTGGTGCTGCTGCAACAGCAACAGCTATAACAATAATAGTTTTAGATGCTCAACAGTGATATATAAATGTGAGATGTTTGGATAGATAAACAGTTATAATGTTTTGTCATTTTTTTATACTATGGGGCCTGAATATAAATGCAGCTGCATCCTTTTACACCTGAAGTTCCCAACCTTTTTATGCTGCAGGCCTGATCACGCCCCCTAGACAGCTGAGAGGGCTGGCCACGTGTTTCCCCTGCCATAAACACTGCCGTAAAATGTGTCCACGGCTGTAGTAAATGCGTTTTTGACAGCTGTGGGCACGTTTGCACAGGCCCAGGTGCATTTTACGGCTGTCGTGGACTCATCCGCTTCCAGTGAGTCAGCGTTGGCATTGTGGGCTACATGAAATGGTGCCATGGGCCGGGGAAGGTCCACAGGCTGTAGGTTGGCCACCCCTGCTTTACACATTCATTCAGTCAATTTACCTCCCATTTCATTAGAGCCATTATGCATTTCCTTGTTGACATTGTTACATGCTGTCAAGTCACCTCTGACTTAGGACAGTCCTATGAATGAAAGATTTTCAAAATGTCCTTGCTCAGCTTTGGTAAACTAAAGGCTCCTTTAGGGAGTCAATCCATCTCATATTTGGTCTTCCTCTTTTCTTGCTGCCTTTATCCTTTCCCAGCATTATTGTCTTTTCCAGAGAATCTCACTATCACATGATGAGCCCAAAGTACAACACACTTAGCTTCATCATTTTTGCCTCCAGAGACCAGTTCAGGCTTGATTTTCTGTAGGGCAAACTTGTTTCTCTTTTTGGTGATCCAGGGTACAGTAGAACCCTGGATAACGATGGTACTGCATAATGTCAAAACCGCATAATGGTTTTGACGTTATGGGTGGAAGGTTCAAGGAGGCTTTCTGACAAAGAACACAAGTTTGGACTTCCCATTTCCACAGGAACACATGGGTCAAATACAGAATTTTGGATTCTGTTTAGGGAGGGGTATAGCCTAGCCCTGCCCTTTTAAGCCTCTGTTGGCCATTGCTCTCTACAAAATGGAGGAAAACACTCTCTCTGAAAATGGTGGAAGCAGCAACTGAACAATAAAGCTGTTCATTTTGTAAAGACTCCAAAGGCCATTATGTCAACTCCCTGCTAATGCAAGAAATCTACCGCCAAGGCATCTCTGAAAGATGGCTTTCAAACCACTGTTCAACACCTCCAGTGAAAGAGAGCCCACCACTCTCTGAAGGACTGCGTTTCAGTGCCAAACACCTTCGACCATCAGGAAGTTGTTCTCAATGTTTAGTTGAAATCTCCATTCTTGTCATTTTGAGTTCATTGTATTGGAAACCTGGTGAAACCGAGAGAACCAGTGTAAGATGGTTCCCTCTGGATATGTGTGTGAAAGTATGGCTTGGAGCATTTGTTTAGAAAGTACCTGTGGCTCTCAATCATTTGGGAGAACTGTGTTATTCTTATCATTTGTTGTGAGTTATGAGCACATAAATTGTTATTATCAACATACCAAAAAAATGCAAAGTAAGATTGTCAAGTTCTCTTCAGTGGTCAGTAAGAGCTTGCACCTTGTAAAAATAAAATGTAGAAGACTGAACAAACAAGACTTCCCTTGTCACTTAGGATTGATACTATATAAAATTTGAAAATTTTCTCTCAACACTCTCCTAAAAATACTTTTAAAGGTTTTGCCATTTAAAATTTTTTAATTATGTAAAAAACATTACTTATTAAGCCTGAAAAATAAATTTCTAGCTACTCATTGAGTTCTTGCCCAAATGGAATTTATGCAATCAGTGTTCCCCAAAACAACTTCTCTTATTTCTGCTCTTCCTGTGACTAATTACTAGCAAGTTCTGCATTAAAAGAAGAATGTGTCTATGGAGGCTGGTTTTCTATGCCAGACACATTAGAAATGGGTTATAATAATTTTGTGTCAGGAATTATTTTGGGTTGAAAAGATTTTTGCTGGAGAAACTCCACTCATGGAAGTCCCAAATGAGATGCTTTTCATGTCCCCAAGAGCTGGGACAGAGACAGGTGCTCAATCCATCATGCAGTACCCGGATCTCGATCTGCCGAGCTGCCAGCCTTCCAGCTAACAAGGTGAGCTTTTTAACAACTGGGCCACCATGTGTGTGACTATTCTACAAAACCAGTGCGAACGAACCACCAAAATTGTTTAGTACTGGATCAATTAATTGAAGTTAATTTAATTTAGCCTGTAGCTTACAGTACTACCTTGAGTCACTAGATGGCAGACTTCCATAACCATCAGAGAGGCTTTCTGGCATGTTAATTTTTTTTAGAGGGCTCAGGGCAAGTCCATATGGGTCAGAGGCATAGTAGGAAAATAGCAACATGCCAAGTGTAACTTAAATTCCTCCATAGTGTCCTTGAAGTCTTCAAATAATAGAGAGGGTGGGGTGGGGTGGCAGTGGTCCTGTTTCCTGGTAAGGAGGAGAAGAGAGTGACCAGATGAAAATCTTCAGGTTTGTAGGGGCGGGGCTGGGATTAAACTGTCAGTCTCATCTTCATTCATGGTCAGATCAGGAAATTCCTTATAAGCTATTGGGATACTGTATTTCTTTAACTTTCTTCACTTTTAACCAGGTAACCGTCTTTTCAATGTTAGCACTTATAACACCATGAATGCCAGATTAAATTTCAGGTATCAGTGGAGGGTGTTGCTCTGCCCTGTGAGCATTCCAGGTTCTTTCTGCCACTCAAAGTGCCACCGTGGAGATGCACACATAATCTTGAATTGGTTAAGGTTTTGGCAAATATTGCCAAATATGGTACAAGACCTTAAGGCATAGGGTTGCAGCTTTAGTTACTGGTATAAAGTGTGGAAGGAGAACCAGAATGACCACACAAACTTTGTGAAGTCTAGTTTCAACTGGAGTCTGAATTAGGGTAACATCAGCATTTTCAGAATCAGATACTTGAACTGAATAAAGTAAAGCCCTTGGTTTTTAAAATTCAGTGTCCCTATAGTCCTGCCAACCTAGCAGTTCAAAAGCAAGAAATTGCAAGTAGATAAATAGGGACCACTTCAGTAGGAAGGTAACAGAGTTCCATGCGCTCCGGTGTGTAGTCATGCTTGCCACATGACCACGGAAATGTCTTCAGAAGCAGACAGCTCTGGCTCTTCGGCTTTGAAACAGGGATGAGCACTGAACCCTAGAGTTGCATACGACTGGCTTTTGAGCAAGGGAAACCTTTACCTTTACCTTTATAGACACCTGAATCTGCTGCTCCCCATCATTCTTCTTCAAGGGATAGATGAAGAAAGACATTTGATGAAAAAGTCCAGTTTCCTCTCTTCATTTATAGTTTAGGGCTGGCTTCAAAAGAATCTCTAACTTGGATCATAAACTCCTTTTATAAATACAATTTTTCCTAGAAAGCTATATCTTACTTCAATGGCTAAAGTTTTGTCATGTGCTAGATTAAGATGTCTGATGAAAATCAATAATGCTGAGGTAACAACATTGGTTTTTGCAAGGCTCTCAATTACTTTCTTGGTTGTTTGTCATCGGGAGAATATATGATGGGTTGTTTCCCCTGCAGGCTGTAAAACTAGCCTTTTTGCCTTCGATCAACTCTGTATACGTCACTTTTATACTCCTAAGTGTATTACAGATGTGCTTTGTCAGAGCTGTGAAGCACAATTTGGTTGGCAAGTTTTCAATGAAGTGAAATGAATGGGGATGGTGGAAGAGAATTCCAAGCTTTGGGGTCCCTTTATTAATTTCCACTGAAGAACTGCTCTGTGCATTTGTGCTGCCAGACCCAAAAAATAGTAAAATCATTATTCTACCATCTATTTCAAAGATGAATGCATAATCATTACTATCATGTGCTTACAGGAAATGAAGTCTTAGGCTGAGATTATTTTGGGCAGCCACAGCAGAAGATCTCTTGCTCCCACACAGCCCAGGATTGCTCAGTGGATAAAACAGTGGCCTGCTTCCCAGACCGTGGAAAGGTTATGCTTTTGAACTACAGCTCCCAAAGTCACCATGCTAGCCAAGAGATTGTGGGAGTAGAAGTCCTAGAATATAATGATCCTGAGCTCTAAGATCGCCACCTTTTCCATTAGGAATTTTGCAAGTCAAATTATACGATTTCCCATTTCTACAGCATTTTCCCTCCAGGCATACCATACCTCCAAATCACAGGTAGACTTGCAAATGAAGTTTGCATTTTATTTATTTATTTAGTTATAATTCAAATTTCTATGCCACCCAATCAGGTGAACACGACTCAGGGTGGTTTACAACAGATTAAAACATATATTTTTTTAAAAAAACAATTAAAACCCCAACATACCCACCCACCTACCCCCCATTTATATTAAAAACTAACCACATTAAAACTGCCCACATTAAAAAGATGGGGAGGCTTTATTTTATAAGCCAACAGGCAGGGGGCACACTTCCATCCAGGCCCCACACCTGCCCCACCAACCAGGTTTTTAATTCTTTTCTGAAAGGCAGCAGCTCCATCTACTCCCGCAACTCTACTGGCAGGAGGTTCCACAAGGCCATGTTGGTATGTTGGTGTGAACACGAAAAAGGCCCTCCTTCATGTGCCAGAGAGGCGAGCCCCTCTGGCAGATGGAACAATTAGAGAGCCCCTCCGGTCCGCTCTGGTTGGATGGACAGACACTCTTGGGACGATGTGGTCTCTTAGGTATCCTGGCCCATTACCATGTAGGGTTTTAAAGGTCAAAACCAGCACCTTGAATTGCACCCGGAGACAAACTGGTAACCAGTGCAGCTCCCGAAGCAATGGAGAGGTGTGAACATAATGCTCGCACCCCATCACCACCCGGGCTACCGCATTCTGGACCAGCTGCAGCCTCCGAATTGTCGTCAAGGGCAGCCCCATGTAGAGCACATTGCAATAATCTAGCCTGGAGGTCACCAGAGCATGTGTGACCATGAGCAGGGAGTCCCGGGTCCAGGAGTGAACGCAACTGACGGATGATGCGAAGCTGTGCAGAAGCCCTCCTGGCCACGGCTGCCACCTGATCTACAAGTATTGATGACCAATCACAGAAGGAAAGCAAGCTAATTTGCAAAAGGCAAAGTGAGGCAAGGTTGTGCTGGAACAATTAGTGTCTTTTATTGCTTTAAGTAGAGTTTTGAATTGAAGAATGTGCTCTTTCATAGGTGAAAGTTCTCCCTGAAACATCACAAACTTTACACCAGACTAAAGTGAGTGTAGTGGAAAGATCACAAGCATTCATAGGAAGCAATTCTACCCTGTTCAGATGCTAGAGTGGAACTGGAATCACAAGTCAGAGATGGGCAGATAGTTGATGCTTGGAGCCTAAATCTAACCCAAAATCTCAATGAAGTAGACCCACTGAATCAAGTCCTAAACTGTGTGTCAACACTTAAATGAAATCTGGTTGATGACATGTGTCTACTCTGCTTGAGACTACCAATTGAGTTTAGATCCAGGTGCATTTCTCTTAAAATGCGAGCAGAAACCATGCACTGCTTTTTTGCTCTATGTGAGACAGCTATATTTTTGGATGAATTCCTCTTTTGCAACTTCACTCTATATATGTTAAATAAAATTCAGCTTTCTGGTGAAGGATATTCTATGGTTACAACATGCAATCATGGGCCTTTATAGTATATGTGTGTTCATTTAATGGATAGACCAAATTCATTGAACAGATTATTGTTTAGCATTTTCCTTCAAAATCATTCTCTTTAGGCTTTTGTATGTTCATATTTTAGACTAGTGTCTCCTGTTTGCCAGGATCCTATCACAAAGCCATTACGAAATGGTAACTCCATCCCTAAATTCTTCGTTGGTTCTCCATGTTAATGGAAATGGCTTTTTGGTGATATGGTTTGGTTGTTATGATTTTAATTGTACTGATGCAAATTTCCTTTTTGTAACGTACATTTTGTTTTGTCAGGTTCATATATCCATCCTCCCATTTTGTTCCATGAGCCTAACGAGTTGGCCCACGATGGTACCGATCAGACCAAACACCGGGCAATTTGGAGCACAGAGATTAGCTGCTAGGAATATGCGCCATTTAATCAAGCTTTTCTTGCTCAACAACAATGTTGGAACCCACGTCTTTATATTAGCAGTTTCAGGTTTACAGAAGCTCAAAATGAGAGTTCAGGAAAGTTAATATTTTGGACTCTAATTCTCAGTATCCCCAGCCATTATAGCTAGAGTGGCTGGGGGATTTGGGAATTGTAATGCAAAAATAACACTCCCAAGCTCTGCTCAGAACATCTAGTGGTATATCAGCATTGCTGTAAATGTTTAGGGCATGGGTTCTGTTGTGTATGGAATAGTATGGAATATAACTGCTACGTTATGCCTTTAAGTTAAATGTAACCGGTTCTACAGGAAATGTATAGTGACTGTATAAAAGGAGTTGTATTGCCACCATTACGGTGTGTTCGAACTGTACTTCATGCAATAAAGATGTGTCAGCCGGAATACGGCTGCTTCTATCGTCTTGCTTCCCTGAACACCAAATTGGCGACGAAGGTGGGATATGACTTCCCATGGGAACAAGACGCAACCAATCTTCGACATCAGCCAGCTGGACCAATGGGAATGGTCAATTTGGTGTTCAGGGAAGCAAGACGATAGAAGCAGCCGTATTCTGGCTCACACATCTTTATTGCATGAAGTACAGTTCGAACACACCGTAATGGTGGCAATACAACTCCTTTTATACAGTCACTATACATTTGAATCTGGGTGCACGGTAGCCTATTGGCTACTGTTGGCGTGACGTCATCTGGAGTCCCGCCCTTCTTGTCCAGGTGTGTCTGTGGTGGGAAGGTTTTCCGCAGCTGTACATGATTGGGGAATTTGTACCATGTGAGTTGAATGCTCGCTGCTCCCATCTCTGGTAGCAAGCTCGCATTCCAATAGCAGTTGGATACAATGTGTTCTTTACAAATGGCTTAAGTATACATTTCCTGTAGAACCGGCTACATTTAACTTAAAGGCATAACGTAGCAGTTACATTCAATACTATTCCATACACAGCATCCCTCCCCCCTAGGATGGGATGAAGTCCCTCAACCAAAGTGGTTTCCCGCATGTGCGTTTGGGGCATGCGGCTGCTGTGCTTGGCTCAGGGGCCCTCGCGCTTCTCTGCTCTCTTGGTTCTTGCCCTGCAACAGGAGGGATGGACTTGTTAGCAGTTTGCCGCAGTTGTGCAGCCCCTGACTGAAATCGTGGGGAACTGGGGTTTCGCGTTTGCGCCGGCCCTGACTGGGGAGCCCTTGACTGGAAACGTGGGGTAGGGGTGAACTCTAATGTTGAGAAACCGGGGGCTACTGAGACTAACAAAAAACCCTGCTCTTTGCTCGGACAGGTGGGGGACCACTCCGAACCCCCCCCGGTTCCGAAACTCAAAATCAAACCCATCAACCTCGTTGCTCTCTTCCAAAGTATCCCTGGTGTCCAAAGGATATGGGCTTGTATCAACCCCCTCCCCCCTAGGTGGGGATCACCAATCTGCATTTGTACCCGGAGGGTACCCTGTGTCTCCCCCTTTGGATAAGTGGGTGGGGGAGGACCCTAACGCTGACTCCTGTGGCTGCATGTCTGTGTCCTGCCTATCGGTAACCCTACGCCTGAGTTGATCGGCATGCCTTCTCCAGAGTAGACCTGTGCTGGTCTCCACACAGTATGAAACTGGCCCCGTTTGCTCAATGACTATTCCCGGGACCCAGGCCGGCCCTGCGGCTGTGTAATTCCTGCAATACACAGGCTCTCCTATTCCGAAACTTTTGGTATTCCCTATTTCTATGTTCCTCCCTTTATCCTCCACCCTTGTGGGATCCAACCTAGTTAGAAGCATTACAGGTTTCCTGTGCATGAGGAGCTCTGCAGGCGAGAGCCCCGACACGAGCGTCATCACCCTATAGCACAGCAGGAACTGACACAGTTGCAGGTTCAGGTCCCCAGGGCCCATGCGCCGCAATGCCTCTTTTGTAGTTCGCACCTGGTGTTCTACCTGGCCATTTGTTGCGGGGTGGAAAGGGTCAGAGGTGATATGCCGGATGGTGTTTTTCTCAATGAATGCCTGAAATTCCGCAGATGTGAAGGTACTGGCGTTGTCGCTCACAAGCACGTCTGGTATACCGAAACAACTAAACACCCTGCGCAATTGCTTTACGGTTGTGGCTGATGAGGGGCTGGACATTGGAATCACCTCCAACCACTTGGAGTATGCATCTACTATTAGCAGGAAAATGGTTCCCCTGAAGGGACCCGTGAAATCTACATGTATCCGAGACCACGGTCCTCGGGCTGTGTCCCATTCTCTATGGGGAAGTTGGGACTCCTCAGGTTGAGAATTTTGGCAATTCTCACACTTGCCGACCATGTGCTCCATGTCAGCATCCATTTGGGGCCACCAGAAGTAGCTTCTGGCCAATGCTTTAGAGCGTACGATCCCGGGGTGGCTGATGTGCAGTAGCTTGAGCACTCTCGACCTCAGTGACTCGGAAATGACCACCCGCTGGCCCCATAGGAGGCAGTCCCTTTCCGTGGAAAGCTCATCCCTTTTTCTATCATAAGCCGTGAATTCCTCCCCGGGGGAAGTCATTGGCCACCCTTTCTGAACCCAGGAGCTCACTAGGGAAAGGGTCTTGTCCTTTGCCGTGGCTTTGGCGAGGTCTGCGGGAACTATCGGGGGTGAGTCGAGGGCTTCAATCAGAAGCACTTGATGATCTTGCTCCACCTCGCATTCAGAGTCTCTTAACTGTGGCAGGAGCGACCTGGAAAGAGCATCTGCAAGGCTAATATCTTTCCCTGGGCGGTGGACCAGTGTGTGCTGGTATGCATTGAGAAAAATAGCCCATCGGAGCATTCTGGGGGACAGAATCTGTGGCGTGGGCTTGCCTGTGGTGAAAATGCCTAGTAGGGGTTTGTGGTCGGTCACAACGGTGAACGGTCAACCATACAAGAAGTTGTGGAACTCTTTGTACCAGCAACTATGGCGAGAGCCTTCCTGTCAGTTTGCATGTAGTTGCGCTCCGCCTGTGAAAGCGATCTGGAGTAGAATGCAACTGGGGCTTCCCGCCCGTTGTCTAACACGTGGTACAGCACCGCCCCCACCCCTACCGGTGAGGTGTCACAGACTAGAACTACAGGCTTTCTGGGGTCAAAGTGGGTCAGGACCGCTTCTGAGGATAGAAGCCGCTTTAATTCTTTAAACACCTTTTCCTGACTGTCTCCCCACTGTCAAACCGCATCCTTCTTAAGTAACTTATGCAGTGGCTCGGCAACTGATGCCTTCCTTGGCAAGAAGGAATGATAGAAATTCAGGAGCCCAAGAAATGACTGCAACTCCAGTTTTGCGGTGGGGCGAGGGGCATTTTGGATAGCCGCAACCTTGGATTTGGAGGGCTTTATTCCATCGGGGGTTATTTTAAACCCAAGGAACTCAACCTCCCTTGCTAGGAACACACACTTGCTCTTTTTTAACCTCAACCTCGCTTTTTTGAAAATCGACAGAACCTTGTCCAACCTCTTAGCCAGTTCTGACACACTCCCCCCTGTTATCAGCATGTCATCAAAATATGGGGGAACCCCGGGGAGCCCTTTTAGCAACTGTTCCACAACGTACTGGAAAATCCCAGGGGCCGTATTTACACCGAACTGCAGGCGCGTGACCTTAAGAGCCCCTTTGTGGGTTACAATTGTCTGCGCAGCGGCAGCAGCTGGAGTTACAGTCAGCTGTTGGTACGCCTGTGCCAAATGCAATTTAGCGAAAAACTTTCCCCCGTGCAACGTGGCCAATAGGTGGCTAACAACTGGCACCGGGTATGCATTTGGGCAGATTGCCTTATTTATCGTACATTTATAATCTGCACAAATCCTAACCTCCCCGTTAGGTTTCAAAGCAGTTACAATAGGAGTTTCCCACTCCGCAGAGTCCACTGGAACCAAAATCCCCTGGCCCACCAGTTTGTCCAGTTCTGCCTCTATTTTGTCCTTGAGGGTGAATGGGACCCTTCTTGGCTTGAGTTGAATGGGCCAGATTTCCGGGTCCAGATCAAATGAAACTGGGGCCCCCTTGAATTTCCCAAGCCCCTTCTCGAAAACCACCGGGTGTGCATTGCAAGCGTCCTGGACGGGGTCAGACCTGAAGGCATGGATACCCGCTATTGAAATCCCTAGGGGCTTGAACCACTGCGTTCCCAGGAGACAGCAACCCCCCTCTTTCAGGACTACTAGGGGCAGCTTCTCCCTATGGTGTTTAAATTGTACCTTGAATTCCCCCACCTCCAACACTGGGATTCCGACCCCTTGAATGTCCCGCAAATGAGTCTTTAAAGCCTTGAGTTTGGGTCACTCATTGGGGGGAATAAGCAGGAACTCCCACTGGGATATAATGGAGTAGGAAGACCCCGAGTCTATTTCCATCCTAACTGGGACCCCTTGCAACAGTACCTCAACAAAAAAATGGGGGTGCCCCAAGGACACACTGTGAACAGCCGCATTGCTGTCACCGCAAACCCGCTGGTACACGCAATGCACTTCTGGGTTGCTGTCGTCGGAAACTCTGCCGACACCGTCCGGTCTCCTCGGGGGACATTCCTCTGGGCCCTTGTACTCTCCTCACCATCGTCTGCATACTTTGGCGATGTGGCCCCTCCGTCCGCAGTTGTGGCACTCAGCTTTCCGGAATGGGCACTTGCTTCGGTCATGGGACGCTCCACAGCCATCGCAGCAGCGACTTTCCTTGCCACGCTTCTCAGTCACCAGTTTCCACACCTTTCGGATGCCCTCATCCTCGCTGGCCTCCGAGGAGGAGGAGGAGGGTGATGCTGGGGATCGATGGTCCCAACAGGCCACTTGTACTGGAGTCGATGCCCCATCGGTTGGTGGGGAATTGCCTTGAACAGCTTGACTCTGGCCCTCGTGGCTTCGGCCACCTGTGCTTCCTTCAGGACCTTGTGGAATGTCAGGTCATGGCCATGGGTCATCAGCTTTCACTGGGTCTCCTTGTCCCGCAGACTGCAGAGTAAACGGTCCCTGAGGGCGGTTTCCAGGCCTGCCCACTCACATGGGGTTGCCGCCACATGGAGGGCTGCTGCAAAATTGGTCACAGACTCACCCGGGCACTGGTCCCGTCTCCTGAAGGCAGCTCTGGCGGTGAAGATGGACACGGTCGGCTGGAAGTGCCCCCGCAGTGCTGTTAGGAGGTGCTTGACCGGGACCTCTTCCACCTTCCTTGGTGCCACCAGGTTGACCAAGAGCTTCATGGCATGGTACCCCAACATTGTGATGAGCTGGGCATGCTTTTTCCCCTCATTGGTGATTTCAGCTATTGCCAGCGTGCTGCGGAAATGCATTTCGAACCATTCCCATTGGTCTGGCTGGCTGATGTCGAAGATTGGTTGCGTCTTGTTCCCATGGGAAGCCATATCCCACCTTCATCGCCAATTTGGTGTTCAGGGAAGCAAGACGATAGAAGCAGCCGTATTCTGGCTAACACATTTTTATTGCATTAAGTACAGTTCGAACACACCGTAATGGTGGCAATACAACTCCTTTTATACAGTCACTATACATTTGAATCTGGGTGCACAATAGCCTATTGGCTACTGTCGGTGTGACGTCATCCGGAGTCCCTCCCTCCTTGTCCAGGTGTGTCCATGGCGGGAAGGTTTTCCACGGCTGTGCATAATTGGGGAATTTGTACCATGTGAGTTGAATGCTCGCTGCTCCCATCTCTGGTAGCAAGCTCGCATTCCAATAGCAGCTGGATACAACGTGTTCTTTATAATTGGCTTAAGTATACATTTCCTGTAGAACCGGTTACATTTAACTTAAAGGCATAACGTAGCCGTTACATTCCATACTATTCCATACACAACAGGTTCCCAACCTAAAGCCCATGGGCCAGATCCATACCTGTCAACCTTCCCGGATTGGCCACGATTTTGCAATTTTCGGTGTCGATTTGCGCCATTTCCCGGCTGCAGCTGCCAAAACCCTGGAATTGGCAGCGGGGGAAAAAAGAGGTACTGCACATCCTTTCTGCGCAGATCGCCTTCTACGCATGCATAGAAGGCTTTTATGCTTGAGTAGAACCCTTCTATGCTTGTGTAGAACCCTTCTACACATGCGTAGAAGGCGATCTGCACAGAAGGGGATCATAGAAGCCTTCTACGCATGCGTAGAAGGGTTCTACGCAAGCGTAGAAGGGTTCTATGCAAGCATAAAAGCCTTCTATGCATGCGTAGAAGGCGACCTGCGCAGAACCGTTTTGCGCAGGTCCCATATTTTCCAGAGCCGCGATTGACAGGTATGGCCAGATCCAGCCCATGGTGCCATTTCATGTGTCCCCCACCCCTCCAAGGTCATTTTAAAAACAAAATGGCCACCCCTTTGAAGCTGTTGGGACAAAATGGCCACCCCCATCGTGCAGGCAGTGCAAAATGGCCATCTGGCCCTCGAAGCTAACTGAGAGATCATGACCCATCCCCCAGCTTCAAAAGGTAGGGGACCCCTAGTTTAGGGGATGCTGGGAGCTGTAGTCCAAAAAGTAACACTTTGGGTCTCTGCTGCAAATATTGATCTAGGTAGCCTCTTTCCTTGGAGGGGCCACATTTCAAAGGCAGGGCATATTTGTTGAAAGCTCAAGACCCTTCGTTCAGCTCTGAAGATATCAAATTAAATGGCTTTCATGTCGTAAGTCTAGGAAAGGCACCCACTGACCAGAGAAGACACTGCTAGGTTAGATGAGTCAGGTTTGCAATTCTGTTCCAAACCCCCATGCTAGTCTCCTCCTCCCTTTGGAGCTTACTAGCCTTTTGCTGGTGCTGAGAAGCCTGTTAAAGGCTGTTAGCGCCATAAGTAAGCAAGCTTTTGGAAACACATTATAAAGAAATGCAGTAACCAAGCTGGGATGCCCAGCTAGTGGCAGCAGCAGCAGCAGGATTCATGTGGCTAGACCAGGGGTGCCCAAACTATGGCCCAGGGGCCAGATCTGGCCCCCAACACCAATTCATCTGGCCCACGAAGCCCTCATCACTCCTGGAAGCAGAAGTAAAACATGCCTGTATGGGCACGTTTTACTTCCGCCTCCAGGAGTGATGAGGGCTTTGTGGTCCAGATGAATTGGCATTGGGGGGCAGATCTGACCCCTGGGCAATAGTGACTGGCTCCCTGAACCACATGACTGGTCCATGGCTTGAAATGTTTGAGAACCCCTGGGCTAGACCATTTGATCGGTGGTCTTATTTCACCTGAGCAACAAGGGCCGGAGCCAGAGAATTAGGAAAGGGTTGCCAGGAGGTGGAGAAGGATGCAGCTGGTCTCCTATTCAACAAGATCTCAGATTTTACTGCCTCCCATATACTTTCCTGCAGAAATGCCTTTTTTTGGGCAACCAGCCCTACTGGTTTGGACAGAGGTAGAGGCCATTTCCCCAGTCACAGAATGGGGTGAGTATCCAACCCAAGCTGCAGACAAACCCACAAATAAACATGTTGTTTCTTCTTGATTACAAGTGTGATGCTCAACAATGGAGAGGACTATGTCTGGACAAGACACTTTGTTTTGCCACTGGTTTCTCTCTTTTGTCCTTTGTTTCTTTCCTCTTCTCCACCCTATGGCAACCTTGTCTCCTCTTTTGCATTGTCTGAGAAGAGAATGCAACCAGTGGCATGCTGGAGATGTCTTTGATTGGCAAAACATCCAGGATGTGGATCTTTTGGGGACAGTGCGAGAAGGCAGCAAGAGGCCTCTTTCCAAGAGGAAAGTTTGCAGGCCTCCTTGGTACAATCAATCTTTTCATACTTCTGCAGAGTGGTTCAGGAAGTGGAGGAGAAAGAGCAATTTGCAGATGTGTGAGACATTAGTAGATAAGATGTCCAGTAGTATTGTTAGATATACCTGAGATTATACACGGGGACAAAAGCATTTTCCAAACACAAGTCATTTGTTACACATGATCATGACTCTAGAGATAATGTGATGGTTTGTGTGCCTGTACAGGGTGGCTAATGTCAATTGGGGTATTTTCTTCTATGTTTCAGTCCACAAAGGGAGAGGAAAGGATGGTGAAGATCAGCTTTTAATAGCCAGGAAAAGACTTTTGAAAAGCAAGGTTGTGGTGTGGTGTGGAATCAGCATGCAGGGATTGAGATCTTGGCAGTTTGCAGAAGTAAACGGCGTGCCATCAAGTCAATTCTGACTTATGGTGACTCTTTCCATGTGTTCTAGAAAGAGAATAGACAGGAGTGGTTGACAATTCCCTCGAGACTGGCTCTCCTCCCTGTAGGCACAGTGGAAAATTGAACTTCCAACCTCTGGCTCTGCAGTCAGACACTTAAAATCCACTAAGCTTTCCTGCCAAATAAATAATTCTAATGAGAGTATGTTATGTGCTATCAAGTCAGAGCTAAATTATAGCAACCTTAATAGGGCTCTGAAGGTAACTGAGATATTTAAGGAATTGCTTTACCAGTTCTATCCCAACTCTCCCAGTGAGTTTGCATGGCTGAGTAAGACAAGTCCCCTGAGTCCTGATCTGTTACTCTATCCCAGTGATAGCAAACCTTGGCACTCCAGCTGTTCTTGGAATTCAATTTTCAGAAGCCCAAGTCTCCGTGAATCCATTCATGTGGATACACAAAGACTTGGCTTCTGGGATTTGAAGTCTAAAAACAGCTGGAGTGCCAAGGTCTAGGGCAGTGATGGTGAACCTTGGCACTCCAGGTGTCCTTGGACTTCAATTCCCAGAAGCCCATGTCAGCACTCCTGCTGATCAAGGCTTCTGGGAATTGATGTTCAAGAACAGCTGGAGTGCCAAGGATCACCATCACTGCTCTATCCAGTGATCTATACTGGGTGCCTGCTACTGCTACTGCTAATAAATATTGTGGTTCCTACATATTTAGAGAACTTTTCAGTCACTCTAGGTGTGTAGATACAGTATATATATTCTTTCTCTTCCTGAGTGTGAAGTTATTATTTTTATGGACCACAATGCCTAGTCAGCAGGGCTTCTGCTAGGAAATTAAAGAATTACAATTAAAAAAAACCTGTTCCAGGCTCTAAGCTAAAAGGTTAGGCAGGGGAGATGTGTGTAAAGAAAGGATAAAATTCCACTGGGTCACTAGTAAGAAGATGAGGGCAACATTATCAAGCTGTTTGGACAGAGGAATTGGGGTCTAAAAGGAGTCAATCTGCTTGGCCACAGTTGCTGCTCCTGTGGGGCAACTTGATTCAGTCAGATATATCCAGTGCAATACAGGTCTTCTCACAGAAACACCAACTGAGTGACTGTGAGCCCTAAACACAGTCTGTGGGGTAGCATAAGAATTCAAGTACGTCGTTATGTGAGGGTCTACTGTAATGTATTTGTAATTATCATTACTAGGGTTGACAGAACAAATGCAGGGTCTTGTCAGAAAGACGTGTAAGGAGATAGCTATGTGATACTGTTACATGTTTATTAAAAGCATACATGTCAACTGCGGCTCCGGACAATCCGGGACCTGTGCACAACGGTTCTGCGCAAGTCGCGTTCTACGCATGCGTAGAAGGCTTTTATGCTTGCGTAGAACCCTTTTATGCTTGTGTAGCCTTCTACACAAGCGTAAAAGGGTTCTACGCAAGCGTAAAAGGGTTCTGCGCAAGCGTAAAAGCCTTCTATGCATGCGTAGAACGCGACTTGTGCAGAAGGGATGCGCAGTACCTCTTTCCCCCCGCTGCCAATTCCAGGGTTTTGGCAGCTGTGGGCGGGAAATGGTGCAAATCGGTGCCGAAAATTGGGAAATCCCGGCCAATCCGGGAAGGTTGACAGGTATGATTAAAAGTGCCACTGGACTTTTCATAAATACTGAATCCAGGCTTAAGAGGGACATAGTCTCATCTCAGGCTCTTGTTCTCTCTCTGTTGGAGTTTAGCAGGAATCATTCCCTTACCTGGTGCTAAAAGATGACCCATGAAAGGGAGAAGCATTGCTGCTTCCCTTTAAGCATCTTCACTGAAACCAGGTTGTGCTGCCCAAGCTCTCGTCCTTGAAAGAGGTCACTCATGGCTGAAAGGAAGATACAGATCTTCACATCTGCTCTGTTGACAAGCAACCAAATGGGCCTTTTTGGACAGCACAGCGACCTCCACCACTACCACCAGCAGGCCGTTTTGGCAGCTGTGACCATTCTACTCCCACCCTTCTGAACTCAGAGAGGGAAGGGACAGCAGGATTATGGTTTCAGCTTGCTGGTGGGTGGAGCAGATATCTGGGCTCCCTGTAAATCTGTTAACGGAAAGTTAAAATTTTCATTCTCTGCCTGGTTCTTGAATGTTACCTTCTTGGTCTGACAATCTAACCTGCAATCCAGCCTTTCTCTTGGCATAAACAGAAACTATTTAACAAGCTGTAATTTGTTTGTGTGAGCTCGTTGTCCTTAAAAAGCATGCTGTTACAGGCATTACAAGCATGGCCGCAAAGGCGATTTAAGCCTCCAAATGGACACCTTCAACAATCCAGGAAGCTTTTTTCAGGAAAAGATATTGTAGCAGTCATTGAACTCTTTCTATTGCTTCTTTGTTCTTCTTATTTGGAAAGACATCTGAGGTAAAATATCCAGCCCCATTGGATGGTTGGTGTTTGGAGCCATCAACAAATATCTATCTTCAGTGAAGAAAAAAATTGATAAAGGAAATTAAATATATAGGAAAGAGGAAAGCTAACAGTTGGCCATGTGATAAAAAGAGAGATGAAGAAGTATGTGGGAAGACACAAAGTCAAGCCTAGTGGACTATAAATGACAAAGTTAGTACAAAGAAGAATACTTTAGGCAACCCTAAGTACCTTTCTTTGGTTCTGTTGCCACCTAGACACACAGTCACTACTTCAAGTATAGTTGCAAGCGATGGGAAAGAAATTCATTTCTGTTCATTTCATAAGAATTTTCTATGATTTATAATTTATTTTCATATTTAGAATGAATGGAACTTGAGAGTAAAAAGAAAGGGAAGGTGTTATGTATGTATGTTGCATGTTCATTGTACTGTAAAGGCAAGAATGTAACCACTCCAAATACAAGGTATCTCAGCTGTAAAGGAACGCGAGCAGGCAGCCCATAGAGGGCAGCTGCGAGCGTTCAGTCTCACATGGTTCACATTGCTCAATCACGGACAGCCGCGGGAAAACCTTCCCCGCATTCAGCAGCAGGAGAAAGATCTGCATTCAGCAGCAGGAGAAAGATCTGCATTCAGCAGCAGGAAGAGAGGCGTGCCTGGGCGAGGCCACGCCGGTAGCAGCCAATGAGCTACCATGCTACAAGATTCAAATGTATAGGGCTACTGTATATATTGAGATGTATCACCGCTATTACCTCATGCTCCACCGGACCATCATGCAATAAACCTGTGTTAAGCCAACCCTTCGGCTGTTCTGTTGTCTTTGGTCCCATACACTAAATTGGCGACGAAGGTGGGATGATGGCTGCCCACGGGACCAAGACATGCGCCGGCTATGAGATCAGGAAGCCGGGGGACTTGGAGCTGTTTGAGATAGACTTCAATGGAGCGCTGGTGGAGCTCGAAGTCTCAGATGAGGCCAAGAAGAGGGCCATCTTTGTCCGCATGCTCGGACACGAGACCAAGAGGACCTTGGTGGACCTGATCGCGCCGAGGAGGGTGAGCAACTTCAAGGCCACAGAGCTCCGGGTTCAAAATCATGAATGTGAACCCACCTCTGGCCCGCGATAGCGATGTTCCCCGCTCGGAGCGCGTTCTGGAGGCGAGTCCAGGCGCCCGGGGAATCGGTCGCTGAGTTCGCCGCGGCCCTGCGGCTGGCCGCCGGCCCATGCAAGTGGGAGACCCCAGAAGTCACCCTCTGGGACTGCCTGCTCTGCGGTCTGAGGGATACCGAGACTCAGCGCGCGCTGATGAAAAAGGAGCCGCCTCCCACGTGGCAACAAGTCCTCGACACGGCACAGGCCGCGGAGGCCACGACTGCCGGGGTGCAAGAGCTTCAGGACTGGCGCCCGAAACCCGCCAAGGCAGAGAGCTCGGTGCGCGCAGCCCGGCGAGTTTCGAACTCGTCCACGGAGAGCGGCGACGACGAGGACGTCCGGAGGGTCCACAGAGAGGGCCGGCACTGCGACGGATGCGGCGCCGCCCACGCCCGCGCCAAATGCCCATTCCGCAAGGCCGAGTGCCACAACTGCGGCCGGCGCGGGCACATCGCCAAGGTCTGCCGGAAACGGCGCAAGGCCACGAGGAGTTCCCCAGACCGCTCGGCGAGGCAGGACCGCACCACGAGGCCAAAGGACGGCACCCGGACCACGAGGACGCGGGACGGAGTAGGGCACATCTCCGACGACAGCGAGGACGACGCTCCGGTTTGCAGCGTTTCCACGGAGCACCCCCGTTACTTCATTGAGGTAGTAATACAAGGGGCCCCTGTTAGGATGGAGGTGGACTCGGGTTCCTCATACTCTATCATTTCCCAGGGAGAGTTCATGAAACTCGCCCCCCGCGTGCGGCCCAAGCTCAAAGTGTTGAGGGCCACACTGAAGGACGTGCAAGGGAACCGCATCCCAGTGTTGGGGGTTGGGAAGTTCCAGGTCCAGTTTAAAAAGCACACCGCAACGCTTCCCCTAGTCGTCCTCAAGGGAGGTAAATGCAGCCTCCTCGGGACTCAATGGTTCCAGCCCCTGGGGTTGTTCATTGGGGGGGGGGGGTGCACGCCGTGGGAGTACACGCCGCCGGGACTGATCCAATACAGAGCGTGTGCGACGCGCACCCCGAGGTTTTCAAAAAGGGGCTCGGAAAATTCAAGGACCCCCAGTGACTTTCGACCTGGACCCTGGAGTACGTCCAATCAGACTTAAACCGCGCAGAGTGCCCTTCGCACTAAAGGACAAAATAGAGGCGGAGTTGGACAAATTGGTGGGCCAGGGGATTCTTGTCCCTGTTGATTCTGCGGAGTGGGAAACTCCAATTGTAACAGCGCTCAAGGCCAACGGGGAGGTCCGCATATGCGCTGATTACAAGTGCACCATCAATAAGGCGATCCGCCCTAATGCGTATCCGGTGCCGGTAGTCAGCCACTTGTTGGCCAGGTTACACGGGGGGAGGTGTTTCGCTAAACTCGACCTGGCCCAAGCCTACCAGCAACTCCCGGTGACCCCCGCCGCAGCTGCTGCGCAGACCATAGTCACCCACAAAGGGGCGTTCCAGGTATCGCGCCTCCAATTCGGCGTGAATTCGGCGCCCGGGATCTTCCAGTCACTCGTGGAACGCCTCCTGAAGGGGTTAGAGGGGGTGTTACCCTACTTTGATGACGTATTGATTACAGGGGGGAGCCGGGCCGAATTAGCAATAAGGTTGGGAAAGGTCCTGGCAATATTCGAAAAAGCGGGGTTGCGGTTGCGGAAAGACAAATGCGTTTTCTTCGCAACTGAGGTTGAGTTCCTAGGGTTCCGTGTTACTCCCGAGGGAATAAGGCCATCCCAATCCAAGGTGGCCGCCATCAAGAAGGCCCCCCGCCCCACCTCCAAGCCCGAGTTGCAGTCGTTCCTTGGACTGCTCAACTTTTACCACTCCTTCCTTCCGCGGAAGGCAGCAGTGGCGGAACCGCTGCACAAATTGTTAAAAAAGGACGGGGCATGGAAGTGGGGCGACGACCAGGAGATGGCTTTCAATGACCTGAAGCGACTCCTGGCATCAGATGCGGTACTGACCCATTTCAATCCCAAACGCCCAGTGGTTCTGATATGCGATGCATCCCCGGTGGGGGTGGGGGCGGTGTTATGCCACGTACTGGAGAACGGGAGGGAGGCCCCGATAGCGTTCTACTCTAGGTCCTTGTCCCAAGCGGAGAGAAACTATGCCCAGACAGACAGGGAAGCACTAGCGGTAATTGCGGGGACCAAGAAATTTCATGATTTTGTGTACGGCCGCCCCTTCACCATAGTGACTGACCATAAGCCCTTGCTAGGCATTTTCACCGCAGATAAGCCCACACCCCAAATCCTGTCCCCGAGGATGCTCAGGTGGGCCATTTTTCTCAACGCGTATCAGCACGCGTTGGTATACCGGCCCGGGAAGGAGATTAGCCATGCGGATGCCCTGTCGAGGTCCCCCATTCCCCGGGATTGCTGCCACGTGGGCGAGGAGGAGAGGGACCACCAGGTCTTAATGATAGAGGTCCTAGACTCCCCTCCAGTAGTACCGGCCGACATCGCCAAAGCGACCGGCAAGGACAAAACACTGGCTACAGTTTGCTCCTGGGTACAGAAAGGGTGGCCCACGTCTTCCCCTGCAGCGGAATTCGACACATTTTTCAAAAAGAAACTAGAGTTGTCCCTAGAGAGGGGTTGCCTTTTGTGGGGACAGCGGGTAGTGATCCCCACGTCTCTCCGGCCGAGGGTGCTTAAACTGCTGCACGTCAGCCACCCGGGGATCGTCCGCTCTAAGGCACTAGCCCGCAGTTACTTTTGGTGGCCCCAGCTAGACGCCGACATCGAACACATGGTCGGCACTTGCGAAGCGTGCCAAAGCTCCAGGCCAGAAGAGGCTCGCTTGCCACATAGGGAGTGGGACGCAGCAAGGGGGCCCTGGTCCCGGGTTCACGTAGACTTTGCTGGCCCGTTCAGGGGAACACTTTTCCTCCTTGTGGTGGACGCGTTCTCCAAGTGGTTGGAGGTCATTCCAGTCTCGAGCACCTCCTCGGCCACAACAATTAAACAGTTACGGAGGGTCTTTTCCACGTTCGGTTTACCCGACACCCTCGTCAGCGATAACGCTAGCTGTTTCACGTCCGCCGAGTTCGGGGCATTCATGGATCGCAACGCCATTCGGCACGTCACCTCCGCCCCCTTTCACCCGGCCACCAACGGCCAAGTAGAGCGCCTCGTGCGCACCACAAAAGACGCGCTGCGGCGCATGGGCCCCGGAGACCTCGACCTGAAATTGTGCCAATTCCTGCTAAGGTACAGGGTCACCCCATTGGCGTCAGGGTACTCCCCCGCGGAGCTGTTAATGCGCAGGAAGCTGGCCACGGTAATCTCCAAGCTAGACCCCACGAGAGTAGAGGACACAGGGCGGAACATAGGGGTGGAACCCGCAAAGAGTTTCAGCGTAGGCACCCCGGTGCATTGCAGGAACTACGCCAACGCGGGGCCAGCCTGGGTGCCGGGCACCGTAATAGAACAAACCGGCCCCGTCTCATACCGCGTGGAGACCAGTACAGGCCTCCTGTGGAGGCGACACGTGGACCAACTCAGGCGCAGGGTCCCCGGAGAGCAGGACGAAGACGAAAATAGCCACGAATCAGCGTTAGGGTACTCCCCCACCCATTTAGCCCAAGGGGGAGGGAAAGGGGGACATGGGTCCCCACCAAGGGGGGAGGAAAGGGAATCGATCCTCAGAGATCTTTTGCGGGAGTTCGCGGCAGAAAGGAAGAGCCCCGACGTCACACATACCCCTCGGAAGTTTCCCCAAAACACAGATGCCCCTAGAAGCTTAGACGTTGATTTACAGTACCAGGGGGAGTTAGCGGAGTGGTCCCCCACCCGTCCTGGCGAAAAGAGGGGTTTCAGTTCAGCCCCTGGTACTTCCAGTCCCAGTAGCCCCTGTGAGTTAGAATGCAACATAGCACCAATTTCCCGGAGACCGACACCCCCAAGACAGGAGGCAACAGCGAGTCCGCCCACCACAGTCTCAAGGTCCCCCGAGCGGGGAACAGAAGGTAGCAGAACCACAAGGGCGACCTCATCGGTTCCGCGGTCCACAATAGGAGGGTCCCCCGGGTCCGAGAGCAACAGGCAGGGGTTCACCTCCCAACTGTTCATTCCATTCCCATCCCCGGGCGCAAGGCAGGCACGGACGCCCCACAGAGCCACTAACGAATCCCCGTTTCCCGTTACAGGACAAGTACCCGCGGAGCCAGAGATCACATGCTCTCCAGCACTAGGTCAGGCGCAAGTACGCCCCAAGCGCACGTGCGGCAAGCCACAATGGTTGCGGGACTTCGTCCCATCCTAGGGGGGAGGGATGTTATGTATGTATGTTGCATGTTCATTGTATTGTAAAGGCAAGAATGTAACCACTCCAAATACAAGGTATCTCAGCTGTAAAGGAACGCGAGCAGGCAGCCCATAGAGGGCAGCTGCGAGCGTTCAGTCTCACATGGTTCACATTGCTCAATCACGGACAGCCGCGGGAAAACCTTCCCCGCATTCAGCAGCAGGAGAAAGATCTGCATTCAGCAGCAGGAGAAAGATCTGCATTCAGCAGCAGGAAGAGAGGCGTGCCTGGGCGAGGCCACGCCGGTAGCAGCCAATGAGCTACCGTGCTACAAGATTCAAATGTATAGGGCTACTGTATATATTGAGATGTATCACCGCTATTACCTCATGCTCCACCAGACCATCATGCAATAAACCTGTGTTAAGCCAACCCTTCGGCTGTTCTGTTGTCTTTGGTCCCATACACTAAAGAAGGAAAGGAGAAAACCCAAGTTAACAATTCATTCATCCAGTCCCTGAGTTTTTAGTGCTTAATTCTTACAAATCTGAGTTTGAATGCTCGTGTGTGTAACAATGTTAATGCTGAGTTCAGAACACTCAGTTTTCCGTTGTCAAGTCAGAACTGAGTTATGGCAATCTTAACAGGGCTTTCAAGGTAAGTGGGAAATATAAGGAGTAGTTTTAACTCTTCCACATCCCCAGTGAGTTCCTGTGGCTGAGCAGAGATTCAAATCCTGGTTGTACGGAGTCCTAGTTCATAATTGTGAACTACACTGCACTGGGTATAAGTTCATGAGGATTCCGCGTGCCCGGTTGGGCATCGGTGGCCTCTGGCAGAGGTTAAACCAGTGAGCAGACTCCTGGCCTCTGGCCTTTGTCGGCGAGCAAGGGGGGAGATTAATGGTAGAGATTAATCCGGCCGCTTATTGCCTGACCAGCGATTCTGCGAGGAGCTCATCTCGCTGACCCCAGTTACCCATTTGAGTAATGACTCACCTGCTACCCAAGGTTATGCCCGGTGCAAATAAGGGCTATGTTTGCCCCTGCCTAATCCCTGAACAATGGGACTCCTAAGTCCATGTTTGCCCCAGTTAATTAACTTCCCTTTGAAGAATTCCCCATTAACCTGTGTACGTGAGTGAGGTAACTTTCCTGTCAGGTGACAGCTTGCCACCGTTGCGCTTTTTTCCCTATAAATGATGTTGCCTTTTTCCAATAAACTACTGATCTGATCTCGCTCCTGTTGCCTCGTGTTGTCATTGATCAGTCTCCTCCGGGCTCTAACGCCACCCTAGCGGCCAGACATCGCTACAAGTTCAGGTTGCCACCCCTCTTTTCTGAGACACTTCTCTTTGTTACCATAGCATGCAGGTACAGCAAGATGCTCTCCATACTGGAGATAGTTATACTCACAACCATCCATGGAATAGTTCATTCCATGCTCAGTGCTTCCTTTCCCACTGGCTGCACAACATGGAATCCACTAACCCGGGGTTCTCAACCTTTTCAAGCTGAGTGCCAGGTCAAGCTCCCGCAGACAGCTTTGGGTGCTAGATGGCCATTTTGTCCTGATTGCCACACATGGCACTTCCTGGTATGGCGAAGGCAGTGGCCTACCTGTCAAGTATCCCGGATTAGTCGGGAAATCCTGTATTTTGGCACGCATTCCTTCGATTTCCCGGCGCCATCCCATATTTAGAATGGCAGGGAAAGGGGTTACTGCGCACATGTGCACATGCAGAACCCATCTATGCATGCGCAGACATGTTCTGAACATGGACAAAGGGGTTCTGTGCATGCACAAAGGAGTTTTTGCTGCGCATGCGCACCCAGGCTGGAGCAGTTCTTGTATTTTCCGGAGTGGTGCTTGATGAATATGGGCAGTGGGTGGTCACATGAAATGGTGTTGTGAGCCACATCCGCCCCCCAGGCCATAGGCTGAGAATACCTGCACTAACCCTTTGTAAAAATGGGAAGGCCCATTGGTTTCAGTAGACTAATCTCCAGTTTGCCAATCTGCAAGCTGAAGATTCTTGGAGGAAACAATGGCCTGTGGAGCCATTGCATTTGCAAAGAGGATGCTTCTCATCTAATATAACAAAGACTAATAGGTGACCCTGGAATCATTTTATTATTACAGAATTTTAACTCCCCCAACCCCCCCAACAAACAAAAAACAACAGCAAAAATGGAGATCACATATCTAAACAGGAAGAATTTGGTTTGTAAAACTCTGAATGTATGTGAAAGTACATATAACAAATTTCTCAGATCTCTATATTGCTCTCCTCCCAAGAATATAACACAGAATTTGATAATTTAATATAGCACAGTATACTTGTAACAGTTTACCTGCTAAAGCAGCTGTTTTTGCAAACATAGAAATCAAGTGGCTGAGCTTCTGTGATAATAATATCACTGACCAGTAACAATGAAATGTGGTTCTAATCTTGTATTGTGTTGCCCTTGTTTTCTTTCCCTCTTAGTACATTTGTTTGAACAACATTTTTATTATGGCAATAAACTTTGGATCTTTTGTTAGAGAGCAGCCCTGCGTCACCGCAGGTGCTGGGATGGAAGTAGAAGCCAAAACACTCCTTCAAGCTGATCTTCTGAATACACCTGACATATCAAGAAGAAAATGGAGGAACGTTTTCGGGGGGGGGGGGGAGACCAGCTAATTGTCAATAGGGAAGGGGATGCACGAAGTGGCCAGAGATGGGGATGAATGGGGAAAGGGGTATGTTGGCTAATTGGTTTGCAGAGCCAACCTTGCAGAGCCAACCTTGCTCCCCTCCCAAGAATATAACACAGAATTGCAAGAATATAACACAGAATTGCAACCTAATTGCAGAGCCAAACTTGTTGTAACTGGGGAGGCCTTCACACCAGCCTCCCCAATGGGTTCACACACAGAAAGATCACAGTCATGCATGCACAAACAAACACACAGACACACAAACACAGACAGCCCCAGAGTTGACTTTTCCTGAGGCTGGAGAGAGATCTCTGAAGACAAAGCCCTCCCAGCTTGTTTTATTAACTGCACAATAACAAGGCAGGAAATGGGTTGGGGAAGGTGCTGGTTGGTGCAAGCAGTCATGTGACATAACATATTGGCTGGGCAGTGATACAGTCATGAGGAATGACGTCATGTGCTCGTGATCAAGCTGGTGAATAACAGGAAATTAGGTGACCTTCTATTTTAGGGGAGATGACTCATAGGGCTGATCTTTGGCCAAGTTTTCATGTCCTCGTCTTCGTAAGACACTTCCACTTTTTGGAAGACAGCCAAGGATTCCTACATCCCATCTTTCCTTATATTAAATAAAGAATCAGCACTAGAGGGTGTGGGCAAGCGCCCGATCCTAAATGGGCTTACACCAGGGTAATCGAAATGGGGTCAACAAGCGGTAATCATGGCAGCATATAGAAATATGGTCTGAACCATCCCAACCCAGGAGGTCAATATCAAGCAAGGGTTTCAAGCGGAAAAGACATCTGGTTAACTGGAGTCAGTTATATCATGTAAAGCGTGAAGCTATTCAATACAATCGTGCTATAGTCAAACAAATCAGAACAATACATATTTGTGACTTTTCACCATCGTGGTGATGCAACAACAGAAGATAACCAGTGGCACCCCCTTGTCCTGAGCTGCTTGCCGGACTTTCACTGAGGGCCTTTATGACTGCGGAGTATGATGGATGGCCTTGACTCAGGCGCAGGTTTGGGAATCAATATCCCATGTATGTCCACAAGGGAGGCGGCTATGAGCTCCGCCTCTGGCAGAAGAGAGATCATGCATGCATGTCTCATTCCAGAGTGTGGCCCTTTGCCAAGAGCTAGGGCTGGCTTGGTTGGTTGCATGGTGAGGTCAGTGACCATATGACTGACTGCCAAGGCAGCATTGCAGTTGGCTGGAATGTAATTCCATGTACCTTCCCATGGGTGAAAAGCAAAAGCAAAGACAATCAGATTATAACTGAATATAAGCCCAATGGCATAAAGATGATGAGGGTAGAACAATTCCACCTCAGGTCTGTTAATGGTGATGACCTCTGTGAAAGCTAAAACAATTAATTATGCAAACAAAACCTACATTTTTTTAGTAATTTTTATTAGAATTTTTCAACAAATACAGGTACACAAGAATACAAAATAAAAATACTCACCTACCTACATATTTATGATAAAATAGCATTATATGAAACTTCCCAATGGGAAAAATGGAGCTGTATAACATAAAAGGCAATATGAATAGTATACACAGAAAATGGCATCATATGCATGGCAGGTTTCCAATGGGAAAATGGTGTGTACAAATGAAAGAACATAAAAAGCAAAAATTGATTACAATGAATATGAGTAATACACAAAGCAAATATCAACACTTGGTGCGAAGTGAGTCTTCAATGAAAGAATGGTACCATATGATAGGGAAGCAAAACAATTGCAATAACATGAGTATAACCTGGCAAAATTCATGGGAATAACTTTGGCAAAATTGGCAAACTTAGATGAAACTGGGCTTGTAGATCTGGACGGACTAAAACATCTGGGATATGGCAATGTCCTTGTCTTGCTGGAACCCACAGTGGCTGATATGGGATGTCCATAGGCGTTGGTAGGGTTCATAAGTTAGCCCCCGCACCAAAGTCCTGGGCAGGTGGGGCTGGTATGACAATGTCAATGTGTGTCCAGGCTATAAGTTGGCCACTGGCCAAGGTACTGAAAGGTCCCCATGGCTGGTGAAATTGCAAGTGGAAGAGTGCATAAAACACAGGTGAAAAGGTTGGGCAATATGTGAAAATGGACCACATTGCTATACTGCATCCAGTGGGCTTGCTGGACTGGGCTGCAAAGGCCTTGGTGCTTGCATCTAAGTAACTACTGCTCGGCCTGTGGTGGTCCAGGCATGCTCCGAGGAGATCAGTGGGCCAGATCTGGAATCACAGCTGCAGATCTGTGGAGAAAGCACAAAAAGTCCTCCCCCCTTGGAGCGTGAGGGGTGAGGGGAGGGTGAGGGGAGGATCTTGGGCTGGTGCCTCACCCCCTGGCCGGGTGATGGCCTATGTGGCCATGGCACCCTGGCTGGAAGTTGTGGGCTAGATGCCATGCTGAAAAATGCACAATGGACTGAGGGATATCTATCCCCCTTCTTTTTAATTATCATGTGAGAAAGGGCACAACTGTCTGACCTGTGCCTCTGGAACTATGGAGGATTCTCCGTGAAGTGCAAAGAATCCAGAGATGGAATGAGATCTATTCCTGCAAAGAAGAAGTGGCATATTCAAAGCTAACTGCATATTGAGAAGGAAATCTTGTGTAGGAATCCTGTCTGGGATTCCTACACAACCTAAGTACAGTAATTTGCTGCCTAAAGAATCAACATGCTCTACTTCCCCCTTGCAAGGCCATCAGGTGTACAGTTTGGAAGGCTGATAAAGTGGGTGGAAGGCTTAGTGTTGGTCATACCTGTTCCCTTCATGGATATAAACAACGAACATCTACGTAAGGCTAGAGCATGATGTGGGAAAACCATATCCCTTGAATTAATCTTGTGTGGCCCTTGGCCTAAAGCAAGAATGCACAAACTATGGCCTGCAGGCCATATCTGGCCCCTGATGCCAATTCATCTGGCCTGCAATGCACTCATTGCTCCCGGAAGCAGAAGTAAAACACACCATACAATCACATTTTACTTCCACTTCCAGGAGCAATGAGGGTGGTGCAGGCCAGATGAATTGGCGTCAGGGGCTGGATCCAGCCCACAAGCTGTAGTTTGGACACCCCTGGTTTAAGCAGAGAAAATGGCAGCTTAAAATCTATCTCAACCTGTTGCAAAACAGATTGCAAGGCGCGTTTTACTTCTGCTTCCAGTGGGAGGAACCACATGACCAGCCTGCAGAACCATGTGACCAGCCCACAGCCCAAAAAGTTTGGGCACCCCTGGCCTAAAGCAAAGGTTCTCTGCAAATAATTAAGTCTCAGTCTGTTAAGAGGGTGGAGGGTAGAAGTGGTAAAGAGAGAGCAAATCTTGCCACCCTTGGATAGAATGCCTGAAACCTACACAACTATCAGGTACAACTAAGAGAAGTGGGGGATTGCTTGAGTGTACTCTGCAGCAAGGAGCCCCATGGGGAAAGATTGAAAGAAACCTTCCCATGCTCCAGTTTACATCCCATACAGGCTCCTTGTTGGTCCTCCCTGAACTAACCCGGCTATAAATACTCTCAGGTCACAGCTTTCTTACATCTGAGCTCCGTCAGGATTGCAGCTTCTATTCCTCCTACAGGTGAGTCATTCAGGGGCATATCTGGGCATAAAGAGTTCAATGTTTGCTGTGGTTTCCTTTGAAGAACGTTGGGGACAAAAGTTAAAGTTTTATTGGGGGTTTCTCTCCATTTTACATGGCACAATAGTTTCCAAGGGTTTGCTGTGGAAGGGCTGTGGCAGTCAGGGCTGCCATCAGAAACCATCAGAAATTTCTGGGCCCCATACTGAGCAATCCTATCCCCCCCCCCCACACACACACTTTTCTCTGTCTTATGGCCATTGGCGGCAGGGCCCCAGTCAGCTCTGGGCCCTATACAGCAGTACTGGTAGTACTGCCCTGATGGCAGCCCTGGTGGCAGTTAACTATTCTGTAATCTAATCACCGTTCTTTTTCCAGGGTTCCCGCTAGTCAACCCAATTTCTTAAGCAATTCACATACTTGCAGTCCATTTTAGCTTCCAAACCATAATCTTTAGCATCCTATGCCCTTGTAGATCATTGAAGCACCCTCTGGGCAAAGTGTGTGTACATGTGTGTATACACCCACCTCCATGTGTTTATGTGGCTATTCATCTAGGTACACAACTTCATTCACTCTGGCCAAGGCTTGAAGAGCCAAGGGATATAAAACAAAGCCTTTGGCACCAAGAGAGTTATAGTCTTGCTTATGTAGCAGCAATTTGCACAATGCAAAAGCACATTAAGGGAATGAGAAAACATTCTCAAGTAGAAAAAAGCACTCAGACTGTACAGGTTTTTTAAAGCAGCAGCTAGAAATCAGTATCACTTGACAGCTGAGTATTGGGCGGCTCCTTTTCAGACAAAGAGCAGTGAAGCCCAGTTCTTTGAAACCTGTGCAGAAGAAGGGTAGGAGGGTGGATGGGAATGCCTTGGTAAAAAGATCCTTTAGGTACAAAGTATAATAAATGACCCATTCACACAGAAAAAAGTTTTAGGAGGTAGTTTCACATGGCCCAATGCTGCCACCTTATGCTGAACATTTATAACAGCATGTTACTATGAACCTAGGAGCTATGCTTCAACCCTTACAACCCTTACCTGCAAGATAAGATCTTATCATATACACATATGCTTTCCTTCTTCTTTTCTCTTGACTTTCCATTTTCTCCTATTATCTCTCTCACTCACCACCCCCCGCCCACAAAGTACACAAATAAAGAACATATTTGTGGCAGCAATATCAAGGAATAATTTACTGTAGATGGAGGTGCAACCAGGTGAAGTTCAATGTTTGAGAGTATCACACATTATTACAAAAGCTGTTAAGACAGTTTTGTCAAGGAGCTATGTCTTCTTATCACCATATTGCAGATAGGGGTTGGGGTTTACACTAGAGGATGCTGTTTGAGGAAGACTCATCATGCTCAGAAATCCACTGTAAAGGGTAAAGGTCTCCCTTGTTCGAAAGCTAGTCATGTCTGACTCTAGGGTGTAGAGCTCATATCTGTTTACAGCCAATGTTTCCATGGTCATGTGGCAAGCACAGAACACTGTTACCTTTCCCACTGAAGCACTATCTATTGATCTACTTGCAATTTCTTGCTTTCAAACTGCTAGGTTGGTGGAAGCCGGGATAGATGACAGGCACACACTCTGTCGTGCAGCACTCAGGTCTTGTATTATTCTTGGCAGAGGGTAACATACTGTTCAAAGCAAAGCTAACACAACCAATATAATGGCAAAAGATGTTTGATAACAAACTAAGTCTCAGGCCAAAATCCAGTTGCAAAATTCTATACATGTAAGGACAATCACACAAGCTGCGTTTTGCATCATGTTGCCTGTTTGTTGTGTATCCATCTCCAGCAGACGTATCAGGAGATGTGATAGACCTCTTGCCGGACGAGCACCCCTGCATGTGACTGCCAATTTATACTTAGCAATTCCAACAGACTTCTGGCCCAACTATCTTCACTTTACTAAACAGCAAACATGAGCATTTTTTCCTTCTAAATATATCAAAAATTGCTCCTGGTTCCTCCCTCACTAATGGGCATTCAAGATTTGTCTGTGATGGTCTCTTATTATTTTGGCTGCTTCCTCACCACTTACCCAAATATATGCATTAACCCCCCCACCCCTAAAAGAGACTCAGCAAAAGAAAAGCTTCTGCTTTTGAAATTTGGATTTTCAGCCAGTTGAAAGGAAGCACAGAACACCTAACACATCCCATGGTTTCTAAAGCTCACCGATTCTATGTGGGTAACTGACAGCCCTTTCAAGGAAGAAGCTCCTGAGTACTTAATAATAGAGAATTAACAAGCTGACAATAGGCAAGGCTCTTGCTCAGGCATTAGTAAGAAAACAGAGTGACACCTTACATGAAAAGCTACTTGAATGCCATTTAAACTTGTCACATTGCAGAAAATAGAGCTGCAAATTGATTAAAAAAATAATCAGCGTTGTTCGTTATGCAAGTCAAATGTCTAATTTTTTTTAAATTGCACCTATTTTCCACATGTTAAAACAAGATAGCTTCTTTGACTAGAAAAATAATGGCAAAAATGAATTCTGGGTGGCCTCCACTAGTTAACCCCCTCAGGACAATAAGGATGGAAGGAGATAAAGTTCAATGTACTTTCTTGGGGTTGCAAAAGACCTTGGTACTGCAACATTAGCAATTACCTGAGCATAGTGTGGAACGATTCAAGAAATGCTTGTTCAGGATATATACCAAGATGAAGATTCCAAAAATAAATGCTGAACATACCTTTTAATCCATTGCAATTTTAATGGAAAGATGATTTGATTTGAATGTTTATACATTCTACAGAAAGAGGTGGCTTAGTGGTCAAGATGCTCCTGCTAACCTAGCCCAGTTTCTTTGGTCTGGAATTTGGTAAGGCAGACAGGAGAGTGAATGCAAGGGAGAAGGAGGAGAGGGAGAGAGGCATCCACAGGAAATGACAGAGCAGTGCCGTTCTATAAAATTGAGAACAACATACACCCAATTCTGATAGTAATGCCCCAAGCGTAGGAGCACATGGTCTATTCTGTTATCATAGCAGGATAACCTGACCAGACGGTCACTGATATCATTGACTTGGATGTCATACAGACAATGGAAAATAATGCAAACCAGACTTTCCCAATATGGGAGCACATTCAGTTGTATTTGTCAGTTTGGTCCTACCCTAAAATGACTTTGAAGGGATCCTACTTTGAGGCCACTGCAGTCAAAGCAGATTGGCTGGCGTAGGATATTTCTTTCTACCTTTTTTGTCAGAGAGAGAGAGAGAGAGAGAGAGAGAGAGAGAGAGAGAGAGAGAGAGAGAGAGAGAGAGAGAGAGAGAGAGAGAGAGAGAGAGAAAATCATTGCTCACTACTTTGAGGCCACTGCAGTCAAAGCAGATTGGCTGGCGTAGGATATTTCTTTCTACCTTTTTTGTCAGAGAGAGAGAGAGAGAGAGAGAGAGAGAGAGAGAGAGAGAAAATCATTGCTCACTAATGAAGTCTAGATAATTTATTGCTACTTGGATTAAGATATTTACTTTTGGTTCCAGAGAAAGCTTATTGCTGGTACACATTCCACTGTTTTTGCCTGTAAATCCAAATTGTAAGTGACAGTCCAGTGTTGTTTTGCCACATCAATAAATGGCCTTTCTTGATTTCAATGAGTTGTGTTTTTGTGGTAGGTTTCCATGGGAAAATGTGTTAGGTTGTATATATGGAAGAATGGGAAAGGCAATTCAGATGTCAGATTTGCCAAGAAAATCTATATGATGAGGAACATTGCAAAATGTTTTAACCACGACATGATGTTTCTTAAGGAGTCTTCAGCTGGGATGATGGAGTCTGTCTCTATTCTGTTGTCGATGAGTTTGCAGTGTTTCTCTTTATAAAGATTTTTAGCATCCAAGCTGATTATTTGCCAAAGTAGATTTTAATTGGTGAATCATATGTATTTCTTTTGCTAATTGATAAGATTTTATTCATTTGCTTATCCAGTGTAAATATATGTTTGTCTTAACAACAACAACAACAACAACAACAACAATAATAAGTATGTATGTATGTATGTATGTATGTATGTATGTATGTATGTATGTATGTATGTATGTATGTATGACTTGACAGCATACTATTTGTCATTTAGATCCAGTGAATCCTGAACTCTCATAGAAGCTAGAACAATTCATATTTTGGGCATATCATGAAAAAAGAAGACTCGCTAGAAGAGGCAACAGTGGTAGGGGAAAATTGAAGACAGTAGAAAAAGGGGAAGGTTGAACATGAGAGGGTCTGCAGTGGCTCAAGTGGTTAAGATGTTGAACTTGATGACTGGAAGTTTAGCAGGTCAGCAGTTCGATACCCGAGTACTGCAAGACAGAATGAGTCCCCATCTATGTCCCAGCTCCTGCCCACCTAGCAGTTCGAAAGCAAGAAATTGCAAGTACATAAATAGGTACCACTTCAGTGGGAAGGTAAACAGCATTTCTTGTACCCCAATGTTGAGGCATACCTGCCACATGTTCACAGAAATGTCTGCAGATGCAGACAGTGCTGGCTCTTTGGCTGTAAACAGAGATGATCAATAAACCCTAGAGTTCAGATATGATTGGCTTTCGAGCAAAGGTGACTTTTACCTTAACATGAGATGGATTAAAAGGAACCCACAGTTTCTAAAGTATAAGATCTGAGCATAGCTGCAAGTGATAAAACCATTCACAGGTCATTAATTCATTGTGTCACTATACATTGGAAAGGACTTGAGCGTACATAGCAACAAAAGTCAAGCCTAGTTATGAAGTCATAACTAGGATGATAGTTTTCCAAGAGAAGACTAAATATCTTGCTGGTGGCCAAGAGGTGCCTGTTATCTTGTGGGTCTCAATGCCATGGTTCAAGACACTTCCCTCTCAAATAACAAATCCCTTTCATGTATTTTTTTAAAAAGAAGTAAAATAACATGTAATTGTTAGATAACCTCCTGATGTGCAACACTGAGTTACATGGCTCTCAAGGGTGTTTCTAGTCTAGATTTCAATCGACGTCAAAATAAATTGTCAGTCAAATCGTCTTCCTATTATCTGCCATCCTCTTCATTAGTGAGTCTTTTTTGCCTAACTTTTATATAACAGAATTGTCTCAATGCCTAAGAGTATTTAGTTGTCAAAGCCTTTCTCTCCTTTCAGACAAGTGTTTGTTGCTAGAGCACCACCCATTTGAATCTCCTGCAGGCTCACTTTAGAGATATTGTTTCTGTTATGTGACATCAAGTCATCTCTGACTTATAGCAAACCTATGGATGAGAGATCACAAAAATGGCCTGTCCTCAACAGCCTTGCTCAACCTCTGCAAGTTAGAATCTATGGCTTTCCTCAGGAAAGCAGTTCATCTCTTTTTTTTATTATTTGAAAAAAGACCTCTCAGTGGTCTCAAACAGTTCGAAAGAGTGAAAAGCTAGCAAAATTACCCTTCACACCCAATACACTGTAGGCAGTGATGCACTGCAGCAGGTTCTGTCAGGTTCTGCAGAACCGGTAGCGGAAATTCCCCTAGGCCACACCCACTTGGTTGGCCACACCCACCTCCATAGCATATAATGCAGGATGTTTGCCCACGTCCACAGATTTGGCCCCACCCACAGATTTGGCCAGCCCACAGAGTAGGTAGTAATTTTTTTGCAGTGCATCACTGACTATAGGAAAGAAGAGGGCTTTTTTGAGTAGTTCTTTTTAAAAACAAAAGTCTGGGTGTGGCTTTCCGGAGTCCATTTATGGAGCCAGAAATTGAGTGCCTCTGGCTTGCAAGAAACTTGAACACTGGAAAATGTTCCACCCTTGGTTTAAATCAGGGGTTCGTAACCTACAGCCCATGGGCTGCATCCAGCCCACAATGCCATTCAATCTGGCCTGTCACTGCCTCCACTCCACCCGGAAGTGGAAGTGGGCGCATTTACTTCAGTTGTAAAATGCACGCACTCATGCACAAACACAGCCACGACTGTCATAAATGTGGAAATGGGTGTATTTATGACAGCTGTATATGAGCCCACGTCCGCTACTGGGGCCGCTCAGCTGTTCAGGGGCATGGTTAGGCCCATGACATAAAAAGGTTGGCCACCCCTGGTTTAAATGATCCAGGAAGGACTCTTCTCATGGAGGTGTGGAACCTATATTTGGAGAACCAATCAGGATCATAACCTGTAAGTGCTCCTTGGATCTTTCTTGGATTCCTAGACAGCAATGACAAGAGTCGGTTTGCAGAACTCCATTTAATGTGCTAGCTATGACCAGATCTGCCAATAGCCATCCCTGTATAGTAAAGAGTGGAAGAAAAATATCTCTGAAGATATCTCTAACCTTTTTTCTTTCTCAGTCAAGATCAAAGCAAGCATCTTACATGCTTACTTTTTTGTGTCTGCAGAGTACCAGGTTAATTACAGAAGTGAACACTTAAGAGGTCTTTAAGTATGTGTTTACTAACTCCCCAGTGTCCTTCCCTTCCTACTGGCCTAACCAATCAGCTGACAACTTTTACTGACCAAAGCAATTTCCTGTCATTAGAAAGTGTTACCCGTCTTTTGTCACAGTTGTGTCTCTAAGGGGTGCAGCTCTTGAGAACAGCAAGAACAAAGCTAGTGACTGGAAAGCAGTAAAGAGTGTGGTATTAATGTCACTTCATTTCACCACAGGCCATTCACACAGGACATTCTCCCCTTTAATGGTTGCGCTTGAATATTTCATGTAACCAAACTAGTTGAGGAACATCAAGTACAGTAGCGTTTTTTAAAGCTAAAGTTATTTTCTAGAGCAGAATTTGACATAATGTTTGTTGGCTTGGGCCAGCCAGGAAACTGTCATGCCTTTCCCTTCTGTTTTGTTTGTTTTAATTGGCTGAGGCATCTTGCCCTGGTGCTTCAAGGCATCCCACTAAGCCAAAGATCACATGCTTTTGCTGTCAGGACTAAAGAGCTTTCTCCAAAGACAAATCTAGCAATACTTCCTGAGCTGGTCCAGAAAGAGAAAAAAATATTTGCATCAATGCACTATAAGTGGTCTACTACTGCTCAGAAATGACTATAGAATGATTTCAGTTCCCCTTCTTTGCACAGTGGGCTTCTGTGGTATCAGAGGAAAAATGATCAAAGGAATGTTTTGTGTTGTAGTAGAGATTACCCCTAACCGCAGTTTTTGCTTTCTATTTATGTTATTGATTTGCCTTTTGAAACAGGTTTGGCCTATTCTAACCTTCATTCCACCTACACACAGCATTTTCAACAGTTGTCCTGCCACCTGCCCTGTTAGCTGCAGTTGTGCCAGAAGCACATACTCCTGAATATGTTTTGACTGCCCCTTTAAATGGTTCCCACTAACTCAGAAGACCACACAGATGAGTAGGATGGTGGGCCAGAAGTAGAGGCTGAGAGAGGGCAAGGAGACAAGCTGATGGGATGCAGCAGAAGTTGTTTCTTCTGCTAGTGTGAGTTTGAAGCAAAGCTTTGCCCATTGCAGCTTCTGAGCTGATTCAACAGAAATACTGGTCCCAATGTCTGGCCAGACATCCTGCTGTGGTAATGGAGTAGACCGTACAACCAGCAACTTAATGCCGAGTGTTGGGTGGTGGTAAGTAATCTGACTCCCTAAAGGGGCCAAATGGCTACAGGTGGATGAGCCCCTTTAGGTGACGTGATGGTCTCCCTTAGTGGAGGAAATGCCACTGGAAACCATCATATTGGGTCCAACAGCAAAATGATCAGAGGAGGAACTCTGATTCCCAATGGTCAAAGAAGTGGAAGAGGCCATGTCAAATGGACTGGCTGTGAAAGCACATCTTAATAGTATCCTCAAGGCTGCGGCAGTCCATTGCAGTCCTGGTGTTAAAACCTGCATGTCTCATTTCCTATGTGCCACAGGACATGGCTCCATGATCACAGTATGTAGGTCACTTAATGGCAAGCAGCAATCCACCTTAAACAAATTCATGCCAATGGTATTTTTCCTGCTTCAGGAAAAATAATATGCATTCTTGGATATGAGTTGCAGCCACTGATGATGACAACTGGTCCCTTTTGCACAGCATGTTAGAGAAGTTTCGATGGCTCAGTCCAATAATCTCCAGATTTAGTAATTGTGCTTTAAAGTCTTTATTTCCACTGCCCACATGGTGGATCAGTGGTGGTTTTAAGGATCAGCAAGGGACTAGGGGAATGGGAAATCGAGGGTCTCTTTAATAGGGTTCGGTGAGGTCAGGGTGACGTTATACATGAAATGCATTGTGGTATATGTGGCTCAGGGCAGTGTGATATTACATCTGACAAAACCCCTTCTAATATCATATGAACTGAACACATTATGGGCAGGAAACAACATTTATTTACTCACTTAGGCAAAGGCCCTTTGAAAGGTGGTTATGCTGAGCTAATGGGAGCGGCTTGGTCAGGATGTCCACTATTTGTTCCTTGGTCTCACAGTGTGTGATGTCTATGAAGCCCTCTCCTATGAGTTCCCTTACCCTTCTGTTCTTGATATCTATGTCCCTGGACTTTCATTCTATGAATTCGGCCTTTGCTATATCTATGGCCGCCTTGTTGTCTTTGTGAATGATGATGGGAAGGCTGGGTTTTTTCCCAAATAAGGGAGATCAGCTCGCTTAGCCAGATTAAATCACTTGTAACATTGGATAGGCAAACGTACTCTGCTTCTGCCGTGGATGTGGAAACTAGTTTTCGCTTCTCGGTGTGCCAGTATATGGAGCTGTCGTTTAGTAGTACTATGTAACCTGATGTGCTTCTCCTAGTCTTCGTGCATCCGGCCCAGTCGGCATCCGCATAACAAGAAAGCTTGATCAACTCACCTGTTTGCAGGCTGAGCAGCAGCCTTGTGTCCATGGTGCCCTTCAGGTACCCCAGTAACCTTTTGGTGGCTACCCAGTGATGAACCCTTGGACCATTGGAATGACATGAAAGAAAGTTCACCGCCAGTGTGATGTCCGGCCTGGTCCAGTTGGCAATGTGCAGCAGTGACCCTATGATGGATCTGTAAAGACTAATATTTTCAAAAGGTTCTTCCTCATTGTGGGCAATCTTCATGAAGTCCGTTTGCACGAGTGTCCCACATGGGTGTGCATCTGACATATTACACCTGTCAAGCAATTCGACTATCTTTTCTTTCTGGGAGATAGAGAAACCATTTGGTACTCTTGAGGCTTGTACTCCTAGGTACTTGTTCACCTCCCCTAAGCTCTTCAGGGAGAACTTGCTTTGTAGGCCCTGGGTGAACTCATCACATTTGGACTTGCTTTTCCCAAAATACAACAGATCACTGACATAAACCAGGACCCTTTCAACTCCCTCTGGTGATCTTCTCAGGAATACACATTTGTCGTCCTTAATTGGGAAGAAGTTCAGCTGTCCCATTGCCTCAGCCAGGCATTCATACCACCTCTTACCAGATTGTTTGAGGCCATAAAGACTCTTGTTGAGCAGCCAAGTTTCTCCGCTGCTGCTTCCAAAACTGGGTGGTGCCTTGACATATATTTCTTTGTCTAGCTGTGCATGTAGGTACGCTGTCTGCATGTCGAAGTGGTACACTTGTTCCCCAAGTATTCTCGCCATCACTAGCGCAGGCTTGATGCTCTCAGGCTTCACAGTTGGAGAGTAGGTATCTTCATAATTGTCCAGGTATCTCTGAGTGAAACCTTGGGCCACTAATCGAGCCTTGTATAATATCTGTTTATCGTTGAGTTGTTTGACCCTGAACACCCATTTTGTTCCTATGGTCTTCTGCTCTTTTGGGACCTGTACAGGAGTGTACACTTTCAGAGCCTTGAGGCTTTCCATTTCCTTTTCCATTGCTGCTTTTCACTTGTCCTGTTCCCCTTGTGGCAATTTGGTTATATCATTGTAACTGATAGGTGTCTCGGGGCAGTCTTCTATGCCCATTACGTAATCCTACAACCTTCTAGGAGTTTGGTTTTTGGTTGACCTTGTTGACCTCTGGGGTGCTGTTTCTGGTAGGTTCGACAACTCGGTATCCCCAAAGTCCACAGTGCTCTGGTATGGCTGTTGTCTTTCAACTTCATTAAGTGATGTGTCTTCTTGTCCGCTGGGCCCTGGGTTGAGTGAAGATGCTCCGGCTTCCTCATGCCTGTGACCACTTGCCAGGATTTCGTTCGTGTGTATCTTGCTCCAGTTTGCATGCTCATGGAAGGTGGCTGATCTGGATACCACTATCCTTAGGTTGTGGTCCAGGAATCGGTACGCCTTTGAACCTGGTTCGTACCCTAGGAACCTTAGTTTTCTCGTTATCTTTTTTCCCCTTTTCCTCAACTGTTTTGGTATGTGCACATCGGCAAGTACTCCAAAAACGTGAAGGTGGGCCAGTTTGGGCTTCCAATTGTACATGGCTTCATATGGTGTCTTCCCTATTGTGCTGGACCACAGTCGATTCAGTGTGTAGTTTGAGTACAGCAATGCCTCTCCCTAGTATGAGAAGTTCAGGCCTGCGTCTTCAATTGCGCATCTGATCATGGTTTGGAGCACCCCATTTCTTCACTCGGCGACCCCATTTTGAAATGCAGAGAATGGTGCAGTCTTAAAGTGCATCATCCCCTTTTCAATTATCCAGTCTTCGAATTCCTTGGATAGGAATTCTGAGCCCTGGTCCATCATCAGTTGTTTTATGTTGTGTTGGGTCTGCACCCTTTTGTAGAATTCTTTAAACTTAACAAAGGTCTCACCTTTGCTCTTGAGGGTGTAACCAAATCCATATCTGCTGAAGTCATTGACTATCATCAGGAAGAACCTCTTCTGCCCTAAGAAGCTCTGGAGTGGCCCGACTAGATTGAGATGTATGAGTTGGTAAGGGTGGTCGGATTTCCTTTTGGCCGTCCTTGGCCGTGGTTCAACCTTTGATTTGGAGCTTTTGCACATGGAGCACTCCAGGTAGTTCTCACAATTCTTAACCTTCAGTCCTTCTGAGCATTCCAGCATCTTCTTTACCATTGGGAAGCCTATGTGTCCCAATTTTCTATGTAGTAAGTGTGCACATTCATCATGCGTGGGCTTACCTATAGAATCCTCTGTGCTTTCTGTCTTGTGCCAGTGACCCCTTCTTTCTCTGTGTCATTGTGTCGTTCTCTTCCCCTTCTGGGTCAGTGACGTCATGGCCGTTGTTTTCTTCCCCTTCTGGGTCTGCATCACCATGCACTTCAGTGGTATCTGGGCCACTGTTTCGCGTTCCTTCATCACCATCGCTGTCAAGTAGGCTGATCGTGGCCTGCCTGTCAGTTTCCTTTCCAGTTAGGAGGTAAGGTAAACCCCTAATCATCTCCACGCCCTGCTCTCCTTCCCCTTCTATCAATGTATGTCTTCCCACCACTGAAGGTTATCTTCAGATCATGGTCCCTTGAGAGTTTGATGGCTGCCAGCACATTGTAAGGTATTTGTGGGGCGTACAGTATACCTCCGACCATTCCTATTCTGGGGATGTGCACACTGCCTCTCCCTGCCACTTTGGTGTACTCTTGGTTGGCTACCTTGATCTTGAAAGAGTCTTCCTTGAAAGAGCTAAACATTTCCCTGTGGCATGATATGTGTGTAGTGGCCCTGGAATCTATTAACCAGTGCTGTATGCTGTTATCTGCGATAAGAATGTCACTATGTATGAAATCATTGACAGACCCTGTCCTATCCCTCACAGACTCTCTCTGTGTCTTGAAGGGTCTTCTGGGGCTTGGAGACCTTTTCTGTCTGAGGTCATGACTGGTTCCTGGGCCATGGTGGGACCTTGATCTGAGTTAGATCTGTGATATTGGTATGACTGACCATGCACCTTGGGGCAGTCTCTCTTGAGATGGTTCTTTGACCCACATGCGTGACATGCGTATGGTGTGCTGACTTGCTCAGTGAACTCTACCTTCCTTGGAATCTTTGTTTCCCTGTGTAGTGTGGTTCTATCCCTCCTCGGCTATTAACTTCCTGGATAATGCATCAAGGGTGAGGTGGTTGTGGTTCATGCTATCTATTTGTTGTAGGAAGTGATGCCAGCTGGGGTCTAGTGAGTTTATTATTATACTGATCAAACACCTTTCAGTGATGTTTTCTCTCCTTCGGATTAGCTGAGACCTTAAATTACTCAACCTTAACAGATGCTCCCCCATGGGTGCTCCAGGTCTGATTTTTGCGGAGTAGAATTCTTGAGACAGCCTGGTGGTGGTACCTATATCATTGCTATAAAACAGATTATGCACTTTTACCCACACTTCAAAAACAGTCATATTATTTGGGATGCTGTTATACATGGCTGGGTCAATGGAACATAATAGCAGGCAGAAGGCCTTATGGTGAATGCGGTCCATTTTGATGGACCATGGTTTTACAGATGGATTTAAGATCAAGTGGAGAGCATTCTCTTTCATTAAAATTACCTGAAATTGCCACACCCAGTCGGTCAGGTTCTTCCCTGTGATGCTCAGTATGGGGAAGTTTGTTGGCAAGTTATTCTGTTTGGTAGTGTCTGTGTCCATTTGTTGCTGATGGTCTGGGCAGGTTGGGAATTGGCAGCAAGGCATGGGTATATATGACATTGTCATATTTGAAATCGCCGCCCTTTCCTCTTGCCAGTAGGTGACGTGGTGTGTCGGCTGTGTCTGTTCATTTTCTCACTGCCAGTAGGTGGTATGGTGAGTCAGCTGGAACTGCGCACGCATGAAGCTTATTCTGTGCTGGACTTCGGAGGGGAAAGATCTCTCTGTCAGTGGTCCTGGCGCTGGAGGCCTGTGGCCTGGCGTTGAGTCTCTGGGGCCCATTGAGGATGCCGGTGAATGTCGGGAGTAGCCTGGAGGAAGCTCTTCTGCCTGGATGGGTCCCCATCATGCCTCTTCCTCAAGATAGGCTTCGGTTTCTCTGTCTTTTGCCCGCGTGTCTCCTTGGGGCTGGTATGGGATGGACACATCACCGAGTGTGGCAGTGAAGGTATCTAGGGCTATGTCTACAGCCAATTCTGTCAGAGTCCATGGGCTGTCGCGGTCACAGTTTTGCAGTGTGTTGAGTCCGCGATTGCTGTGTTCGTGGTACAGGGGCCATGGGTCTTCATAAGGCTTCAGCCATGGGGGCCCAGTGGTATCTTCCATTCCAGCATAGGGGGTAGATGGGCCGGGGGCCATTGCCCTATGTTGGGAGTCCGGGTCTTGGTGCCCCCATCTTTCCGCCACGTGGTGTGAATCCCAGATTGGGATTGGTCGGGGGTCGGCCATCTTTATTGGCTGAGGCGCCCGTTCATTGCTTTGCAGTGGGGGATTTAAATATGGTACCTGCATGGAGTTTCCTGCTTCGTTTAGGTAGGGGGTGTCATCAGATGGGCATGGGCTCGCTGTTCTGGTGCCCGCGTTTTCCCCCTCCTTCTCTAGTATGGCCACTATCTCTGAGATGGGGATCGCATCTTTGGTCCGCTCAGTAATCATCTTGATTATAGCGTCCTTGAAGCTTTTCTTCCCATTGGTGCTACTGCCCCCTTCATTCTCTGTCACGTTGCCGGCCCCTGCATCTGTGTACCTTTCACTCTGTGTTTCTGCAGTCCCTTCTGCCAGGATGGTTTCCCCGATCGTCTCATCTAGTTTGAGTCGGGTGGCCATCTTCCTGGTGGGGGTCCTCGTGGTGGTCTCCAGTGCCTTGGACATCTCCTTTTTTGCTTCTATTTTAGTTGGCTTTGGAGAACCATCCTGTTGCTACCATTTTGTGAGAGAAGTTTCGATGGCTCGGTCCAATAATATCCGGATTCAGTAATTGTGCTTTAAAGTCTTTATTTCACTGCCCACATAGCAGGTCACTGGTGGTCTTAAGGATCAGCAAGGGAATAGGGGAATGGGAAATCGAGGGTCTCTTTAATAGGGTTAGGTGAGGTCAGGATGACATTATACACGAAATGCATTGTGGTACATGTGATTCAGGGCAGTGTGATATTACATCTGACACAGCAACTCAGATATTTTCAGTAGTCTCTTAAGATATATCAGTTGCCAGAAAACTGAGAAGGAAGTGGCATGTGAGTGTTGGCTAAAGAGGAAGAAAGATGTGAACGGTCAACTATGCTACAGCATTTAAAGCAGGAGCATGTGGCCATCCAGATACTGTTGACTTGTAACTCTGTTTAACTTTGTCAAGCACAACCAGTGGGAATGGCTGATGGTAATCTGACATCAGAATGTCACACTCTTCCCATGCCTGATCTAAGAAGCTAAGATAACCAGGCTATGGGGGACTTGCTTAATAGCTTTCCTGATGCTTGAAAGATGAGCTAAAATATTCAAACTCTTTCTAACTGTGGCTAGAAGAATAGATGCCTTTGAAATGTGGTGTTGGAGGAGAGTTTTAAGAGTACCCTGGACAGCGAGGAGAACAAATAGGTCCATCTTAGAAGAAATAAACCCTGACTTCTTCTTAGAAGGTCAGATAGTAAAGATGAAGCTAAAGTACTTTGACATCAAATGAGAAGAGATGATTCACTTGAGAAGGCCTTGATGCTGGGAAAGGTGGAGGGCAAAAGAAGAAGGGGGCAGTCAAAAATAGGATTGCTAGATGGTATTGTGGGCACAGAGCTGGGTGGGTTGAGGATGAAGATGGAGGACAGAGGTGCCTAGCTGGTAATGGCCAATGGGGTCGCAAAGGGTCGGAATCGACTGTGCGACTGAGCGACAACAAAGCTATGGCCTAAAGGAGAATGAGTTGATCCCTCACCAATGAGTTCACCTGCTGAAACTCAAATCTGCTGGGTTTCTGATATAGATCTATCAACAGGCTCTGTCTCTGGACTTTTCCTCCCTACTGTCAGAGTCCAGGGTGTGGGTGGCTGCCAGGTAATATGAATGCCAAGACCCAGAATAACCAGGTAACAGACTGAGTAGTAACCATATCTCAGTCCAGAGTCCAAGTCAAGCCAGAATGCAGGATTAGTCCAGACAACAAAAGCATAATCTAAACAGGTGTCAGGTAACAAGGAGAACAGACACAGCAGAGGGCTGGAGCAAGGCAATGACAGAGTTCAAGGTGCAAGGGTCTAGGCAAGGCACAGCAGTCTACAGAAAATGGGCAAAAGTCTCCAGAAATAAAGAATCAGGAACAAGGCAGGAGATCTTTTAAAAACCAGGAAGAAGGCAAGAGATCCAGGAGCCAAGTAATTGCAAGTGTTAGCCTTAATTGCTGAGGCAGCTTCTGGGAAGAAGGGCAGGTTCTCTTATATAGCTACTAGCAAAGGTTGCCCAGCGTTGCCGGGCTGTTTTAAATGGTGTTGGAAAGTTTTTGTTGTTGTTAATGTTTGTAAAGAAGAGGTTAATCTATATTTGAAATTTTTAAAATTTTTATTTATACAAATTTTTTTTGATGGCCTGTTTTAAACTTGATGAGTTTTGTTTGGTGTTTTGGTTTTGTGGATGAAAAAAAGAATAAAGGATGATATACTTTTTCGAAAAACTCTTGGGGCCTTTTGTGTGGGGCTATTGTGTCTTTTCGATTTTTTTTGTTATTGTGGGCAGCAAGTGCTGCTGGTAGGGGTTATCTTGTATTTTGACTGTTTTTTCTCTCGTGGCCTCTGGGTGGAGCTTCTTCCAGCAAGTAGTCTCTTTCTTTATTTATTTCTTTTCCAGTCGTTGTGGTATGAGGTCGTGTGGTGGTGAGTTAGCTGTTTTTCTTTATTTGGGATGGTGGTGGTGGTTGGATTTTGTGGTGTTTGGCTGGGTGCTGGGTGTGTTTGGAAATGTTTGTTGTTTACTTTTTTGGGGTTATTTTTGTGTATTTTTGAATGTTTTTGATTGTTTGTTTTTGTGTTTTTTGGTGTCCTGGGGGGGGATCCCCTCTCAGGCAGACTCCTTTGGTCCCCCACCCTCTGAACCCCAGGGGAGCCAGTAGAGAGGGGGATTCCCCCCCAACTCCGTTTTTAAAGAGAAGTAACCACTTGGTTTCTTCTCTTTAACATGGGGCGTGTGTGTGTGGGGGGGAGGGAATCCCCTCTCTGCCGGGTCCCCTGAGGTCAGGAGGGTGGGGGAGACAGACTCCTTTTGTCCCCCCACCCTCTCAACCCCAGGGGAGCCAGTAGAGAGGGGGATTTCCCCCCCACTCCGTTTTTAAAGAGAAGTAACCACTTGGTTTCTTCTCTTTAATATGGGGCGTGTGTGTGTGTGGGGGGGGAGGGAATCCCCTCTCTGCCGGGTCCCCTGAGGTCAGGAGGGTGGGGGAGACAGACTCCTTTTGTCCCCCCCACCCTCTCAACCCCAGGGAGCCAGTAGAGAGGGGGAGCACAACACCCCCCACCCACCCAGTGATATTAAAGGGGAAACTCCGATTAGGAGCTTCAGGTGCCATTGGGGAGGGGGGCTTTGGTTCCCGCGGCTTGGCGGACTTGCTCTCCCGGTGTTTTTGTTTTTGCTTTATTTCTTGGGTGCTGGCTTCCTCAGCGTTCTGCGCGCTCATGGCACGCAGGATGCTGGGGCTTGTAGTTATGGGTTGGTGCTTTGTGTTTGTGCTGCGGTTTTTTAAAATGCTTTTCTTTTGATTGGTTGCGGCGCGTTTCCGAATGCTGCTCCGTGTGAGAGCCTCTCAGCCTGATTGGCTCTGGCGTGGCGCAGCACAAGGAATGTTGGGAAGTGAAGTTGTTTCCCTTTCTTCGCGTTTGTTGGGCTGTTGCCCCACTGCCGGTTTTCTCAATCCTTCGTTGACCTGCGGACCCAGATCGGCCATGTGCACGAAGGGTGAGTGCAGGCAAGTAGGGCAAGGCATAGCAACCTATAGCCAGTTCCAACGGTTAACCCTTGGATTTATAGGTTAAGATAAGCCACCCATAGTCTCCAGAAGAGCCTTAGCAGCTGCAGCAGGACAAGTATCCAATCCTGCAGGACTTAGAGCAGCTGCTTCCAGGCTAAGGGCTCCAGCCTTGCAGGACTTAGAGCAGCAGCTGGAAATCCTGACACCTTCGCTGAACGCACAGTTTTCCTCCCTTGCATGCCACAGCATAAAAAGTAAGCATTGTGTAAATTTTGGAAAATATGAAACTTGACGTATCGTCTATATAGAATCGCATGAACCTGGGCAAGATGGAAGTATGTTTAAAAAAATAATAATAAGAAAATTTAGTTGTGTGGTCTGTAAGTAAAAAAAGGAATGTTAGGGATAGCTTTATTAGGCCAACAATATATTAAAAAAAGAGAAAGGGGTGGGGATAAAGGGGGGGGGCAAGCTTTCAAGCCCTTCTGAATTCAGGTTGCCAAGCTCAGTCTCAGGCTTTAGACCAGTGTTTCCCAACCTTTGTTTTTTGGTCTTCAATTCCCAGAAGCCTCACAGGGGGAGTTCAATTCCCAGAAGCATAAGTCTGCACATTGGCTGATCAGGTGCTTTGGGGAATTGATTTAGGATTCTGGGAATTGAAGACCAAAAACCAAAGGTTGGGAAACACTGGTCTAGAGTTTTCTTAAGTCCCTCTGGCCTAGATCTGTGAAAGGGAAGCTGAAGTAGCCTCTGCTAGGACACTAATAAATTGTTTGTCACACAGTCCTGTCCTGAGGACATTAATTAAGCTTGCATGACGCTAACTATTAGAGGAATATGGTGGATGTCTCCAGAGAGCAGTCTTACCATGGTTAGTGAGAGTGAGTTAATATGTGATGTAATAGTAGCAACCCCAAGGCCATCATGCATTTAAAATGACAACAAAACACCACCTTCATGGCTAGATAAAAGGTGACCTTGACCCCAGATCAGCAGTCCAAATATACTTTTCATACACAATTGCCGTGGATTGTATGTCTCTTGATTTAATATTCTATGTCTAAAAATCTTTGCCTTTTTTTTTAAAAAAACCTTTTTTTCTAAAATACTGCCAAGACATTTTTCTTCCTTCCACTTTGAGAATTTAATGTAAATATGTGCATCACATACTTTGCAAATAACCACTTAGTTAACTGTATCCATGAATGATTCATAGTACCTCTATACATAATGCATAATTAAATCATAGGCTGATGGAGTGGAATTTATTAATTGTGAATACACATGTGTTACCATGATACTAATTTATTTATTTCCATTTTATTGGCATATTGCTCGCTCATCTGTGACTGCCTGCTTTGTCGCATTACGCTGGAACCGTAACAAGTTGTCCAAATTATCTGGACGTTTGGATAAGCTGTTTGTTCACTGATGGGAACAATATGCATTTAGCAGGAAGACTTAATGTAAATTATTATACAATGAACATTAGCATAGCCTTGTGTAGTGGTTCATTAAGGCTTTACTGAAGAACTATGGTGGCTTCTCATGAAGGCAGGAGGTTTAGGGAAAACACTGAAATTTGATTATTTTGCTAGAGGGATTAGGCACATTAGAAAGCACACTGACAATAATTTGTGAGGGGAGCTACTCCAATTTGGAGAGCTCAGTATCATTTCCTCTTTTTAAAAGAGACAGCTCCCTGTGACAAAAGCTGAGATAGGAGACAGGTCCTGACAACAAGAACGGACTTCTCAACAAAGATCTTCTATAAACCATTGAAGCTTAGATGCAGAGTATGGAAGTGGAAATTGGAAAGTAAGTGAGGTGAGCACAGAGACTGCCTGTCCAGAATGCCTACCCTAAGATGCTCAGACTGACAATGGGCAGCAGATCTGGGAATCCTACTAACCAGGAGTGGCATGGCTCTTTGAGACTGCTTGCTTTGCAACACTGGAAAGATTGTTTGTTTTGTGCTATTTTTAAAAAATAAATAAATTTCTGCTATCACTTCTGGCCCTAGCCACGCATAAAGCCAGGGAGACTAGTATCTTATCCACAGAACATCTTAGCACGAGATCTCTGGTGCTTGACAGTGTCCATAGGAACTTTTACAAAGTACAAAGGCAAGTCTATTTTCTTCAAGATTTCAAGCTGATTCATAGTCCAGTCATAACAGATGTTTTGAACTATTATGAAATATCGTGGAAGAGAACTCTCGGATCAAGGTCTTTTGTGTCACCCCTGAATGCGCTGAGAATGGGCTTCTGCTGTGACATCCTTTCATGTCAACATCCATGTGATGGTGAAGCTTTGGCTCCAGATCAACACTGTCATCACATACATTTTCCTGCACAGGATGCCTTCTCCTTCAAACAAATGGATCTCCCGATGAAAATTGTGGTGCAAGCTAGCATTGCCTTTTTAGAACATTTGGTCATATACAGTTTCCCTATTATGGATTTATAGATTTATTCTAAATATTCATAGTTCCTGTACAACAATGCTCATATTGTTGTTGTTCAGTCTCACTGTTGAGTTTGGCCCTTTGCGACCCCATGCAAAGAGCAGTTTATATTTCTAATCTGCTCTAAAACTTTTATATTGGTTAAAGCAGGAGTTCTCAACCTTTTAAATCCGGGGCCCAGGTCATGTTCCCTTCAGACATCTTCAGGGGCCGGACGGTCATTTCACCCTTCCTCCACCACATGACACTTCTGGGTGTGATGGAGGCAGTGGGGGGGGGGACATGAAATGGTGCCATGGGCCACATGTGGCCCACAGGCTGGAGATTGAGAATCCTTGGGTTAAAGGGACTGTTTATTAAGCTCTTCGGCTTAGAAACAGAGATGAGCACTGCACCCTAGAGTCGGATACGACTGGCTTTCGAGCAAGGGAAACCTTTACCTTTACCTTATTAAGGATAAAATTATGGGATGTTTTCCAGGGAGCTGTGCACTAGCACTTCCATTTAATTCATGGCAGTTTCTTGAAGCATTTTGCTCAAAATATTATGCAGGAATTAAGTAATCAGTTAAAAGGGCATGTTCCCTTATATCTGTTTGGCCATTTCTTGCTCTTTCTCTCTCTCTCCTACCGTCCTTCATGACAGTTGTTTGCTTCATTTGTCTTCAGTACACTTGTAATTAAAGGGGAAATTGTTGTTTTGAATACTCATGATCAAGATGCTATTGCCCGAGGCAGAGCCATGGGCTACAAGTACTTCAGCAAACTAAATGCAGTTTCAACACTCCCTGGAAACCAGGCTGGGTAGCAGAACTCTGCCTTTGAAGTCATGTTTGAATACTCTGCATCCCACTTGGCAGACTGGTTAGAAGGCAAGAAACCCAGCAACCCAGATCTGTTGTGAAACAACTAGGTTTTAGAAAAACATATAATAGAAAGCACTTCAACAGATTTTAAAATCCAAATTGTATATACTGATTTGTGAACCCTTTGCATGCTGACTGCAAAGTTTACTTACTTGGATCTTTTAACACAGGGGTTCTCAACCTGCGGCCTGTGGGCCGGTTGCAGCCCACAGCACCATTTCATGTGGTCCACCACCACCTCCACCACACCCAGAAGTGCCATCTGGTGGAGGAAGGGCAAAATGGCCATGCAGTCCCCGAAGCTGTCTGAGAGAGTGTACCTGTCCCCTGGCTTTAAAAGGTTGAGAACTGTTTTTAAAAGTCCAGTCAAACAAAAGGCTTAAAAAGCCTTGCCCCAGATCATCATATTACAGTAGGCTGCAATTATTTTTTGGGCTCTTAAAAAAGAATGCTGGTATTGAGTTTGTGTTTAAAGGAGGGATATTGTCTGGAATATGTGTATTTTTATTTATTTATTTACTTTTCTATTTATGGGATTTGTGTCTTTCTTTTCCACTGAACACAGCAGTGTTTATATGATCTGAAGGTGGTTCACAGCATATAAAACAGGTCATCATGCAGTAGAGTATAAGTATAAATCTTTACCTATAAATCTGAGCATTAACCGTTGGAATGTGACAAAGGATCCTGCACCCAGCCATACTAGCCTGTACCGAGCCTTCGTGCACTTGCCCGAACTGGGTTCGCAGGTAACTGTCGGGTTGATAAATGCGGCAGTGGCGCAGGAGACCCACAAACTCAAACAAAGAAAAAGAACTTCAATTCCCAACGTTCCTTGCGCCGCGCCACAGCCAATCAGGCTGAGAGGCGCGAGCAAAAAGAACGTTGGGAAATGCGCTGCGGCAAATCAAAATCGAGCAGCAGGGAAAAAAAACACCACACAAATGCAAACCACAAACACAAAAATACAAGTCCCAGTGTCCTGCGCACCATGAGCACCATGAGAAAGCCGGTGCGCAAAAAATAAACTTACAAAAAACAATGGAAGTGCAAGTCCCCAGCAGGCAGACTCAGCACCTCACAGCCACACAAAATAAAAAGCCAAAAAATGCCACCGTGAGACACCCGCCGTCCTTCTTTCCCAGAGCAATGGGAAGAAGAGGGACTCCCTCTCCTCCACATTACCCTGCCAAAGACATGGCAAGACCACCAAGAAAAGTTGAGCCAGGGTGGAAAAAAACCCAGAAAAACCGGAGGGGGGGGTTCAAGGGGAAAAAAAGGTACTGGAGCATTCCCCCTCCCTTGAAAGCGAACCAATTCCCCGGGAAGCAAAGGCAGCGAACGAGGCTCCGGTTGCTGCCTTTACTTCCCAAGGAAGTGTTTCGCTTTCAGGGGGGGGGGGAATGCACCACTACCTCCCCCTCCCATTGAAAGCGAACCAATTCCCCGGGAAGCAAAGGCAGCGAACGGGGCTCCGGTCATTGCCTTCGCCTCCCGGAGGTACTCACCCAGGCACAGCACACACATACTGGGCTGCACATTTAAAACCTGCCCAGTGTGTGTGTGCGCGCACACCAAAACAACCCCTAAACACCAACATCACCAAAAATAAAATAACAAAAACAAACACCAAAACTATTACAAAATAATAAAACAAAAATAAATCAATAATTAAAAAAACCATTAATAAACAAAAACAAATAAACCACAAAATACACAAACAAAAACTTCCACAACACCACAACACCACAAACAAAACACCTAACTACAACACAAAAAACACAAACAAACAACAACAAAATAAAACTAATTAAACACAAGCAGAATTAATAAAACCAATTAAACCAAACTAAAAATAAACCAACACACAAAAGAACAAACAGAAACACCTCCCAGACCACCAACACAAAAGCAAAACAAAGAAAAACCCCAGAAGAAAGAAACCCAGACAATTTACCAGCGTGTCCTCCCTCCACGACGACCGGAACAGAAATGAAGAAACAAAGATGACCTACTGGAAGAAGCACCACCCAGAGGCCAGGAGAGAAAAAACACCTGAAATAAAACCAAAACCCCTAGCAGCCCAACCTGCAGGCCACAAGAGTAAAAACAAGTCAAAAACATAACACAAAATCACAATTTTACACAAATCACAAATATATCTAAAAAAAAATTAAATAAAAAGATTTCTAAAATCCTGTGTTGAGTTTTAACTCAATTAAAAACCCAAAACATCTAAACACAGTTTAAAAACATTGAATGTAAAAAAAAAACATGTACTTTCACATTTTTAAAATTATTACCTACGATACAACCATTAAAAAAAGGTCACATACTAAAATATTATTTGGTTAAATAGAAAATTTAGAAAAAATTATATCATCCTTTCTTCTTTTTTTAATCCACAAAAAACAAAACAAAACAAAACACCAAACAACCTGATCACAGTTTATAACAGCCCGGCATCATAACAAAAATTAACATATATGTTAAAACAAATATTCAAAAACACATTAGAAAAATTACAAAATACAAGTTGTTATTACTGTAAAGTATCAAAACAATACAATCTATTTAACAAATGAAAACATAAAGGAATTGTGCATAAATAATTTTTTTAAAAAGAACAATTACAGACTAACCTCTTTTTTACAAACATTCCCCCCCCCCCCAAGAAAAAACAACAAAACCAACCTTCCGACACAATTTAAAACAGTCCGGCAACGGCAGGCAAACTCTGCTAGTAAAACATAAATTTTAAAAATATAAACAGATTATCCAGTAGATAAAAATCAACATAAAACATGGGGAGCAGATGGGAAAATATCCTGGCTAAATACCTTTCTAAACTGATTGTAAACAACAAATAAATTTACTAACACCAGAGTTCAATGATCGTACTGTACTATGATTCCTGTTTTACACCTTTCCTTGCTCACTTGAAATGCTTATGCAGATGTCTCATTTGCAAGACTATCCCCTAAACAGGAAGTATTATTTCAACCAGTCTAGTGTTTGTGTGGAGTGCCCTCCTCAAATAAGATGATCCTTGCTCCTCAGGGCTGTAATTAAAGTTTTTATAAAATCCCAGATTTACACTCTTTATTTTTCTGGATATAAGCCTTGAAATATGTGAATTTGCAGTGTGTCCCAACTAGAGATGTAAAATTCCCAGGAATTTTGAAAGGAGGGGAAAACGCAGGAATTTTGGGGAAACACCCCTGGAAAATTTTGAAAATACTATTTCTTTGTAATTTCTGCAAATTACATTCAGATTTTTTACTTTATATGTGTATAAACAGTACAAGAAATGCATATTTGGTAAAGATTAATATGTAATAAAATGAGATTTTCATATATAAGAAACTAAAAAATACTTTTAACAGCCATGAAACATGCACAGAACATCATTCACGAAAAATTTCCACAAGTGAAAATATTTGTTTGTACAGCACATGGTTTAAATTTGCTATTTCATGACATAATGAAGTTAATGGCAATGGAAGACATAGCTGTCAAGTATCCCTTATTGGCTGGGAAAATCCATTATTTTACCCTCTTTCCCGCCGTCATCCCTTATTAATTAGACTGCAATGCCATATTGCCACCATTGGACGGCAGCACATGATAAGCATAGCTGTCAAGTATCCCGTATTTGCTGGGAAATTTCCCTTATTTCCAAATCCAAAACTTGACAGATATGATGGAAGATCTTCAGTCAGATGTGAAGAAAATTATCAAATTTGTTAAAAAACATCACATTGTTGAACAAACATTTGTGAGCATTCAAAAGGAGAAAAGTAAAGGGTCTCGGAAGAATTCTGTAAGAACACTGAAACTGCCACCTGTTACCAGATGGGGAGGAATAACAATAATGCTGAAAAAGTCTCCTGGATGGAAAGGAAGCTCTACAAGCAACTTTTATTCAACATGGTTTACCACTTGATAAACAAATAAGGAAGATTGTTTTGGACAATGAAGTATTCTGGGCTCGTGTAGAATCTACAGCTGCTCTTTTGAAACCCATAACTACTGCTATAGCAAGAATAGAATCTGATAACGCATGTTTGCCTCAGGTACCAGAAATGTTTTCTGAAATAACAAGGAAAATAACAGGACCTGAAGGACTGTTAGTAAAAACACCCATACTAAAGAACGAGGAGCAGAGATTTTTGGAAATACTGTAATAAGGGAAAGAAAGAACTTTTGTTGAGGAGATATTCATTTTGCTGCATCTCTAGTTGATCCGTGTTTCCAAGGAAAACACTTATCAGATGATGAGATCTCCAGGGCAATGGAATTTGTAACAATAATTCAGAAGAAATGGGACATGATCCGGGTAAAGTCATTGCAAACATGGCAGAATACAAGGTAAAGATGGGTTTTTGGAGCAAGCAGTTTGCGTGGGAAAGTGTAGAGCACACTTCACCACTTGTATGGTGGAAAGGGCTCAGCAAAAGTCAGATTCTTAGTGGTGGTGTGGCCATAAAACTGTTATCCATTCCCCTGATGTCAGTGTCTTCTGAACACATCTGGTCTGCCTATGGGAAAACACACACTACAGCTCAAAATCATTTGATGAATACAAAAGTCAATAAATTAGTGGCTATCCCATTTGCTTCTGGAGGAAAATAAAAGTGGTGGGTGTTCAAAAGAATACAGTAATGTCATTACAACTGAAGCTGAAGAAAGTACAAGTTTTGACTCATCTGATGAGTGTGGTGTCAAGTAATTAAAATTGTAGAAGTTTTTTGGTAACGTAAAGTAAATGTAAAAAAACCCTCATTACTTTGTTATCCTCTACTTACTCACTGAATTTTGTTAGTCTAAAATTTCCAATTATAATTATTCCATTAGTTCAGTTAAATGGATTATTGTATTTTTTGTTAGCAAAAGAAATATTTGTACTTCATTAATGGTATATGTAAACCTCATTTTGTAATGTAAGCCGTGGAATGATTTTGTGAACTACTATCTGAAATAAAATTCAAAGGAATAAAAAAGATGACATTTTTTGGAAAAATCTATTGCTTTTTGAAATGCATTTATTTTTTCCTGCACACTCGACGTGCTTTACTTGTGCGAACTTCCCTCCTTTCAAAATTCCTGAAAAGTTTACATCTCTAGCGCTGACTTACGTAAGTTTATGGGTCTCTGCACCATGTGGAATTGTATGCTCCCAGCCTGCTAAAGGCTTTTCTTTCAAAATAACTCATGCCCATGAACTGTAGATTGCGGTTTTTCCCAATTTTCCTATTTCCCCCAGTCAATTTTCCCTTCCCAATTTCCCCAGGGAAAAACCCAATTTTCCTGGGTTTCCCTCTACCTTTACATCTCTAGTCCCAACTTGACATTGAGGCAGGACTGGCAATGTGGGTTTGGTCTGCTGCTTTTGTTTGTGGATTAGCCTTTGGTGCAATTTGAGGGCAAATCATCCTCCATTTTGAGACTTGTTGGCAATGTTGAGAGTGATAGCAGGAAGGAAGAAGGATTTGGCTTTTCTTCCCTTGCCATTGGTAAGCAAACCATGTCTCTTTAGCAGAACTGACTGAAGCATCCCCGCACAGTTCTGTGCCTGCCTGACAAGTGAAGGCATGAAGTGATGTTTGCATGGCAGTGGGAAGCAATTTCAAAGACTGGCACTAAGTATGTAGATATGTGGGTGGGTGAGAGAAAGAAAGAAAGAAAGAAAGAAAGAAAGAGAGAGGGCACCTTCTTTGGGAGGTTGAACCTGGAGAAGGAGCACAACTGCCTTCTTGACCAAGGAACTCCAGCTTGAGAAACAACCCATTCTTATTTAAACGATAATGGAGTACATTAATCAAATCAGTTTCTGAGCAAAAGGGACTTCTTAGAGTAGGGGGTTAATTCCTTCTGGAATATTTATTTATTATCACCTTTAAAAATATTACATATAAAGCACTACCCTTACTAATCAGTGAAGCATTACTGTAAATGAGAGAGCAGATCATCACCATTTTATCTTGCTTTTGGTACAAACAGGCTGGTTAAATGATCCAAGTGTAGTACTCAAGTTAAAGTAATTCTATGTACTTATCGCTCTATTACCTTAAGTTAAAATGTGCAAATGCAGTATAAATTGAATGCAAAAATATGCCCTCTATATTCCTATTTTTGGTTCTATCTCAATGACATGTGGCCCTCTAGGTCTATCTCCTGACATGGAGGATCACCTAGGCTGTAGAATTTCCCAATGGAACATTGGGCTGCCTTTGTTCTATTTTAGAAAGGTGGTGAATATTTGTTCATAACAATGTGTCATCCATATTCTTTAATATGGAATTGATTCCAGTCTCTCAGATATGCACCTCTGTGCTTGTTTCATATGTTCTGTTACTGAAAATATTTAAATATGTGCATTATCTTAGAAGTCACTCAAACAGAATAGCAGTTTCTTAGTATTGTAATTAAAATGATAAATTCATTCTTTAAATGGGGTGAAACTTATTGTTGACTACACTTGCATAGAGTTGCTCTATTAAAGTCATCTTCATGGTAGTAGCAGGGAGAGAGAACAGGTCTGATCAGAATTTGGAAACATTTTTTTGACTGCATTTCCCAGAATTTCCCAGCCAGCATAGCTGTAGGAAGTTTTGGTGCAATTTTCTGGTTTCCATTGGTGCAATTTTAAAAGAAATGTATTGGTTTCTTTTATAGATTGCTTTCATCCATTACCTTGTAAACAGCTTCCTTTATTCTAAGTGACTTGGCTTTGACCTTTGATTTTGTAAAGTTGTTTAGCCTGCATGGAATAATTGTAAAATAAGGAAAAGGATACTCTATTAGGAAAAAGACACATGGCCCATGCTTGTAATAACAGAAGGCAATTAACGTCAATCTTCCCCGGTGATAAATTAGGGACAGGAATAGCTTTTGTTTTCTGAAACACATCAGAAAGTTGAAGCTAAATTATAAAGAAAAGAGACTAAAGGGGCAACTACACTGAAAAATAATATGGGATTGGGATGCTCAGATTCACACTACAGTGGTATGTCAGATAAAGTCTGATTTGGATAAAGTCCGATTCGGATAAAGTCACATGATGCATTGCATAAAGTCTAAAACTGCTAAAAATGTATGTTATCTGAGGTATTTGGTATAGGAACCTCAGATAACATCCATTTTTTGGACATTATCCGATGTATTGCCCATTTGATTCAGATAAAGTCCAAACTTGTGGAACGGAGTTTGGATGTTATCCGAGGTTCTACTGTATTTTCTGTTAACCACACAATTCCCAAGTCAATCCAAACAGCCCAGAGTTCTTCTTTCCTAATCTGTACTTCCCCCACTTTGCTGCTGGGGTTTCTACTTTTTTATTTATTTATTTATATTCAAATTTATATGCCGCCCAATCAGGTAAACCCGACTCTGGGCGGCTCACAACAAGTTAAAACATACATAAAACAATACAACCAATTAAAACCCAACATAACCACCCACCTACTCCATTCCTCTTAAAAACCCACATTAAAAAACTGCCTTCATTGACAATTAAAAGAAATGGGGGCTTAATTTATAAGCCAACAGGTGGGGGCCACTCTTGATCAAATACATCTGCATCAATTCAGGCAGTGTGATAGCTTGTTACAATGTAGAAAAGCAACTGGGGCATATGCAGGGATGCTGGGGTTGGCTGGCTAGAGAGAGGTGAAGCAAGGGGCCCTTCACAGGTTATGCCAAAGAGACACAGAGAACTTGCGTGGAGGTGAAATCACAGGAATTTAATCAAGTATATACCTGGAAAAGCATTGCGATTCCCACCACCACCACTGTAAGCGATGTATCGTGACTTCCGGTGGTGGGAGGTGGGTCTAGAGATGCCAGGGTGGCCACCACGGGCTGGATTAATGATATGTATGGGCCAGATTAGGCCCACAGGCCATAGGTTGGCCACCCCTATGTTAAATTGTTCCCAGACCCTCAGTGTAGTTGAATTCAAGAAACACATATTCTAGAATAATTGTTTTCAAACTGTGCTTGTTAAAATTCTAGTATTCTACAGAATTTCATCAAAGATTCTTCAACAAGAATAATCAGAGAGTTTTGGGAAAGTTCCTTCTTTGGGCTGTTACTTACTCCCAGAATTTTTCTTGTTTTCCTCAGTGAGAACAAACATATTACTGTGTATCTTCTCTGCAAATAAAAGGGAGGTTTGGGTGTATTCCTATGGTATAATTCCCACTCACATGCAATGGAAGTGAAGCCCTACAAATCTGGGAAGTACCTTGCACAAGTTCAATTTAGACCAGTGGGTCCTAATGTGGGGCCCATGCCCCACAGGGGGACTTCAATTCTGTTATGTATGTTAACTGTGTTTTCTGACAGGAGCAGAATGTATCTTTTCTCATGTATCTATTCTTATGCAAATAAATGGATCGAAAATGTGCACACTCTGTTAGCCAATGGGCTTGTTGTATTATTGTTACTGTTACTGTTTATAGTGTATATAAGTCCAAGTTTTGCCCCATCCAAACTGTGTTCAAACCCTACTAATAAAGAGCTGAATTTCACTACTTCACTCATCTTCTTCTTCATTCCCTGAACACGAAACTGACAACGAGGATGGTTCGGCAACTGAGGCTTTGCGATGGAGAAAAGCATGATAGAAGTTTAACAATCCTAGTGCCAGTGGACTCCGCAGAGTGGGAGACACCAATAGTGACTGCTTTGAAAAGTAATGGGGAGGTCAGGATATGCGCTGACTACAAGTGTACCATCAATAAAGCTATTCGCCCGAACGCATATCCTGTGCCCGTGGTAAGCCACCTTCTTGCCTCCTTGCATGGAGGAAATTGCTTCGCAAAACTTGACCTTGGCCAGGCTTACCAACAATTGACTGTGTCTCCTGCTGCTGCCATAGCCCAGACCATAGTAACGCATAGGGGGGTATTTAAGATAACTAGACTACAATTCAGGGAGAATGCGGCCCCCGGAATATTCCAATTTCTTGTAGAACGTATTTTAAAAGGTTTGCCTGGTGTCCTGCGATATTTTGACATTGTCCTGATCACCGCTAAGGACACCGTCAAACTATCAGCCAGGCTCGATCGAGTCCTCTCATGTTTCAAGAGGGCCAATCTATGTCTCAGAAGAGACAAATGTGTGTTTTTGGCATAGGAAGTAGAGTTCCTGGCGTACTGCATTACACCCCAAGGTATCACGCCCTCTGACTCCAAGGTGGCGGCTGTGTGAAATGCACCCAGGTCAAAATGTAAAGCCGAATTGCAATCATTTCTAGGATTGTTAAACTTCTATCACACTTTTCTCCATTGCAAAGCCTCAGTTGCCGAACCATTACATCGGCTTCTTAAGAAAGATACTATTTGGCACTGGGGCCATTGCCAGGAGAAAACGTTCCTAGAACTCAAAATGCTGCTATCTTCAGATGCTGTATTAATTCATTTTGATCCTAACAAAGAAGTTGTACTTGAGTGTGATGCATCCCCTGTGGGCGTGGGAGCTGTGTTATGCCATGTACTAAATGACGGGAGGGAAGCCCCTGTAGCATTCTATTCCCGTTCACTCTCAAAGCCTGAGAAAAATTATGCTCAGACAGACAGGGAGGTGTTGGCAATCGTGGCAGGCACTAAGAAATTCCACGATTACTTTTACGGAAGACCTTTTACCATTGTAACTGGCCACAAGCTCCTCCTTGGAATCTTTGTGAATAGGAAGCCCACACCTCAAATTCTGTCCCCAAGGATGTTGCGTTGGGCAATTTTCCTAAATGCATATGATTTTTCTTTGGTGCACAGGCCCGGCAAGAACATCAGCCATGCTGATGCCCTGTCACGTCAGGGGTCATGGAAGCCGATTGCGAGATCAAAAGCGACCACCAGGTCCTTATGATTGAGGCTTTCGACTCGCCCCCAGTTGTCCCCTCAGATATAGCCAACGCTATAGCCAAGGATGTAACATTGACTATAGTAATGTCTTGGGTACAAAAAGGCTGGCTTGTGTCTCCTCTAGCTGAGGAATTCAGAACTGTCAGTGGAATGAGGTTGCCTTCTATGGGGCCAGTGGGTGGTCATTCCTGTCACACTCAGGAAAAAGGTTTTACATCTACTTCACACAAGTCACCCAGGAGTTGTGCGTTCCAAAGCCCTTGCCCGTAGCTACTTTTGGTGGCCTCAACTGGACCAAGACATAGAACAAATGGTTGGCACTTGTGCCAGTTGGCAATCCTCTCACCCAGAGCAATCCCACCTTCCCTCTTGGGAATGGGATTCTGCTCGGGGTGCATGGTCCAGGTTGCACATAGATTTTGCCGTTCCATTTAGGGGTGCCCTATTTTTGTTGGTTGTGGATTTATTCTCTAAGTGGCTGGAAGTGATTAGGGTGCCTAATAACACTTCAGCAACCACGATAACGCACCTAAGAAGGCTGTTTGCAGCATTTGGACTTCCAGATGTGCTGGTGTCCGACAACGCATCCACGTTCACATCTGCAGAATTCCAACCCTCCAGCCAGGACTTTAACAAGGCTGTGTGAGGCACTAGAACTTTCGTTTTTGTATTTTTATCTGCTGGGTTGGGGGGTAGGATTGAGTGCATGTGACAGTTGATGTTGTTAGTGTGGCTGTATTGCAGTCATGCTTTATATTGCCTATATTGTGTTTTTGTATTATTGTATCCTGTAATTGAGAATTGCCACTTTGTGGAAATTTCTATTGTACCTGTAATTTATTTGTGTTTCTGAGTTTACATTGTATCTTTACCATTTGTTTCTTAAATGTTGTAAACTGCTGTGAGTCTCCCATTGGGATGAGAATAGCGGTATAGAAATCTAAGTAAGTAAGTAAGTAAATAAACAAATAAATGGAAAGGAATGCAATTAGGCACATCACTGCTGCCCCATTACACCCAGCCACCAATGGCCAGGTAGAGCAGCAGGTGCGCACAACTAAAGACGCACTTCGGCGTATGGGTGAAGGGGATTTGTAGCTCCAGTTATGCCAGTTTCTTTTCACATATAGGAGGCACACGGATCAATTGAGTCCCAGAGTACTGGACCCACAAGACGAATATAGACACTCAACGCTAGGGTTGGCCCCCACCCATTTAAACCCAGGGGGCAGAGGTAATAGTCAGCAGCCACCCAACATTGACCCAGAAGAGTCTTCTAGGAACTGATTTCAAGGGTAATTTGTGGAATGCTCCCCTATTCCGGCCAGGTGTACCCCTACACTGTCCCAGCCTAGCACTCTGGATTCCTTTATTGATGATGACCAATTTTGTTTGGAGTCACCCTCCACTCTTAGTACACACAGGAGGGATGCTGAGTTGTTTTATTCATCCACAAAATTAGATTTTGGTTTTGAGCGATCCCCTGCTCCTCCATCTGACAAATGGGGCTTAAATTTGGGTTTACAATCCTCCCCCTCTAGTCAATCCCTCACTCCAGTCAGGTCACCCATCCTACAAGCCCCTGAGCCAGCTCAGCCAAGCATCCGCCCCAGAAGGGAAACTAGACCGTCATCCTGGTTAAAGGATTTTGTTTTTACCTAGGGGGGAAGAATGTTATGTATGTTAACTGTGTTTTCTGACAGGAGCAGAATGTATCTTTTCTCATGTATCTGTTCTTATGCAAATAAGTGGATTAAAAATGTGCACACTCTGTTAGCCAATGGGCTTGTTGTATTATTGTTACTGTTACTGTTTATAGTGTATATAAGTCCGTGTTTTGCCCCATCCAAACTGTGCTCAAACCTCACTAATAAAGAGCTGAATTTCACTACTTCACTCATCTGCTTCTTCATTCCCTGAACACGAAAAATTCCCAGAAGCTTACGGTAAGTCAGTACATTGGCTGATCAGTGCTTTGGGGACTTGAGTTAGGCTTCAGGGAACTGAAATCCAAAAACGAAAGGTTGGGAAATACTGGTTTAGACCCTGGAGCATGGTTTATGATCCACACCAAAATGTAAGAATCCTTTGGGGGAGAAGACAATGTGTAAAGTGTTCCCAGAACTCTAAATCTTGAAACCTCTGACGTTAGAATGACCTAATGTCTTTCCTTAATTCTATGATGTGTTTTATGATCAGAATGTTTGCTCGTTCTGAGGGCTTATGACAAGATGGCTCTCTTTTAACTCCCTTCAGTCCCACTGCTTGGCCTGGTTGGCCTTCATATCCAACGCATTCCATGCTACCCAATGGGATATTGTTTTTGAGTCTCATTGCTGAGTCCCATATATCTAAATGGCTGTTCGCTTTGTTGGAGCTGTGCAACACAAATACTATGGTTGGGTTGATTCAAGGAAGCCATGCCCCAACGTTGATCTTCATTGAGATTGGCATTCTGTTAGGTCAGCTTCATGAATAAAAACATTGATGTCTGGCAGACTGACCAAACTTTATTTTGATTATCTCACTCTGTGCTTTTAGGTCAGGCTCAGTATTATTTTACATGCACCAACTGCTGTTTAATGAAAGACAAATTCTGATCTCTCAGGAACAACTCAACATTGTTGGTAATTTTCTTCAGGAAAACACATTTGTGATCCACCACCCCAGAATTTTGTTTTACTGCTAACTGGGAACAGATGAGGAGTGGAATGCTCAGGGATAATTTTACAACAAAAAGTGGGCAATAAATTTAGTAACTAAAATAAATTAACAAAAATACACTCGGCTTCATCCAGAGGCATCTACCACGAGGAATCAGAGCAGTTTGTTCTGCTGCAGAATAAGACTGGTTTACCTCACCTTTATTCCTCAAATGACACATGGACTTTGCTCCAAACACAAGGTTACTTTCCTCATCTGCTTGCTCTTTCCCCTCACGTTTCAAGTGGGCTGTCCACCTTTTAAAAAACTTATTTTCAAGTACTGTGCAAATGCTCCTAATTAAATGTTTGGCCCAGTTGTCTTCAATATTCCATAGCTTGTAAGATTCCTTGAGCATAGGTATTTATTAACCTATTGATCTAAAAAAGACTTTTGTTTCCAAAATAAAATGAATGATTAAAGTCCTCTGAGTATGAAGAAACCACAATGTTACTTTGGCTGGTCTTCATTCCATTAGCAAACTGATAGGTCCCAGGCCACCCAAGTATTTGAGGGATTATAATTATTTAGAGAAAATTGTTGAGCAGTAAAAAATAGAAAGAATACCAGGTGGATTCCAGATCTCTATACTAAATTATTTGGCTCACGTTCTAAAGAGAACAGTTTAGACTGTTGCACTTGTTCACAAAATGTGCTTTATTTGTGAAATATGTAATTTAGTGTCCAGGGAGATCAAAAATACATGAGTAGAGAGTGTGTTTGTTCTTTGTGTGTGAGTGCCTGTCTCTCTATATGAATGTGAACAGGAATTGTTCAGTTGTCTATCCTAGTTGTACTTGTACACAGAAAACTGAAAACTCAGTTAATAGGTAATTTATCTCCAGGCTTGAAAGAGTTACTTTCTGGCATCAAAGTTTGTAGAATCATAAGAACATAAGAACATAAGAACAGCCTTGCTGGAACAGGCCACAGCCCATCCAGTCCAGCATTCTGTCTCACACAGTGGCTCACCATTTCCTTCAGGGTATTCCCAAGCAGATGCCTTCACCTGCTTAGGATTCCCTGGAAATGATATTGAGAGATATCCTGCCTATCTCTCCAACCCGTAGGTTGTCCTTAAGTATCCATAATTATAGCCATTGATACTCTTGTCCTCCATGAACTTGTCTAATCCTTTTTTAAAGCTGTCAAGACTGACAGCTGTCACCACTTCTTCTGGCAGGGAGTTCCATAGACCAGTAATCCTCTGGGTGAAAAAGTACTTTCTCTTATTTGTTTGAGAACTAGTACCCAAAAGTTTCATGGAGTGTCCCCTAGTTCTAGTATTATGCGATAGGGAAAACAGTTTTTCTTTATCTACTTTGTCCACACCGTGCATGATTTTATAAACTTCAATCAGGTCACCTCTTAGACGTCGTCGTTCAAGAGTGAAGAGGCCCAACCGTTGCAGCCTCAGATGGTAAGGAAGGTGTTCCAGTCCCCTAATCATTCTGGTTGCCCTCCTCTGCACTTTTTCCAGCTCCATAATATCCTTCTGGAGGTATGGCGACCAGAACTGTACACAGTATTCCAGATGGGGCCTCACCATAGATTTATAAAGAGGCAAAATGACACTTGCTGACTTATTTTCTATACCCTTCCTAATGATCCCTAGCATTGAGTTTGCTTTTTTCACTGCTGAGGCACACTGGGTTGACACCTTCATTGAGTTGTCCACCAGGACACCAAGGTCCCTTTCCTGGTTTGTCTCAGAGAGTTCAGACCCCATCAGTTTATAAATGTAATTGGGGTTCTTTGCCCCAACATGCATCACTCTGCACTTACTAATGTTGAAACTCATTTGCCACTGTTTTGCCCACTCCCCCAGTGTCGAGAGATCCCTCTGGAGCTCCTCACAATCTCTCACAGTTTTCACTACCCTGTATAATTTAGTGTCGTCAGCAAATTTGGCTACCTTGCTTTTTACTCCTACCTCTAGATCATTTATGAAGAGGTTGAAAAGCAGGGGTCCCAGTACTGAACCTTGGGGAACCCCACTCTTTACTTCCCTCCACTTGGAGAAGTGTCCATTTAGTGCTACCCTCTGTTTCCTGTCCCTTAGCCAGTTGCTGATCCAGGACAGGTCGGTAATTTCCTGGATCCCCCCTGGATCCTTTTTTGAAAATTGGTGTTACATTCGCTACCTTCCAGTCATCAGGCACTTTGGTGTATGCAAACCAAGACACAGGACACAGCCTCGGGCTGGGTTAACTCAGGTTTATTGCATCGTGGACAGAGGGAACATGAGGTAATGGCGGATCGATAGCTCTTTATATACAGTAGTAATACATTTGAACGTGGTTCCATGGTAGCCCATTGGCTACTGTCTGCGTGACGTCATTTCGGGTCACGCCCTTCTTGTCCAGGTGTAGGTGATGGCGGGAAAACTTCCCGCGCTGTTGCCTTTGATGAGTTTGGACCAAGGGAGCTTGGACGCTCGCTGCTGCCAGCTGGTGGTCATTAGCTCGCGTCCTCTTACAGGGTTCATATGATGCAGCTGAAGGTTACATTGTTGCTATAGGCAAGGTTACATTGGTTCAGATACATTGTGGAAGGTAAAACCATTAGAACACAACACCCCTCCCCCCTAGGACGAGACAAAGTCTCGAGCCCACACTTAAACACACTCCCCCCCCCTAGGAGACAAAGTCTCTCAGCCAAGATGGCTTATTTCGAACACGCTGGGGTCTCGATGCGGGCTGCCTTTCCCCGGGTTTGCTACCTTCTCTTTGTCCCCTGGTTTCCTGTCCTGTAATTGGAGAGGGAGACTCGTTAGTGACTTGCCGCGGCTCCGCGGCGTTGTTGGAAGGTGTGCTCTTTCTTAGGGAGGAACCGGGGGCACTGGGGGCTAACGAAAAACCCCTCTTCTCGCTTGGATGGGTGGGGGAACACTCCTGAAAACCCCCCCGGCTCGCAAAATCAAAATCAAAATTACATTCGGGGGCAGCGGTCGCGAACTCCTCTCCCCCTTCCCCGGCCTCTGATAGGACTGGTGTATCAAAAGGGTATGAGTCGGGGCCGCTGCTTCTGCCTTCCCCCCTTGCTTGGGACTGTTGTCCGCTGCTGTCTCCCCCTTGGGTTAAGCGGGTGGGGGAGAACCCTAACGCTGAATCCTGTTGCTGAGCCCCACTGACTGGCCTACTCACTCGGTGCCTCAGTTGGTCTGCGTGCCTCCTCCAGAGGAGGCCGGTGTTAGTCTCGACCCGGTACGACACTGGCCCCGTCTGTTCTACAACCGTCCCTGGTACCCAGGCTGGCCCTGCGCTGGAATAGTTCCTGCAGTGAACAGGGTCGCCGGCGGCGAAACCTTTCGAGACTGCCAACCCTATGTTTTTCCCTTTATCCTCGACTCTCGTCGGGTCTAGCCTGGACAGGATCGTGGTCAGTTTTCGCCGCATCAAGAGCTCTGCCGGCGAGTAGCCTGACGCTAAGGGGGTCACCCTATACGCTAAGAGGAACTGGCATACTTGGTGATTCAGGTCCCCCGGGCCCATGCGCCGCAGCGCATCCTTTGTTGTACGCACCAGCCGTTCCACTTGGCCATTCGTGGCCGGGTGAAACGGCGCGGATGTGACATGCCGAATGGCGTTTGCCTCCATGAATGCCCCGAACTCAGCGGAGGTGAAACAACTAGCGTTATCGCTGACTAAAGTGTCGGGTAAACCGAACGTGGAAAAGACTCTCCTTAGCTGGCTAATTGTCGTGGCGGAGGACGTGCTCTTTACTGGGATAACCTCCAGCCACTTGGAGAACGCATCCACCACCAGGAGAAACATGGTTCCTCGGAATGGGCCAGCGAAATCTACGTGCACTCTGGACCATGGCCCCCTTGCTGTGTCCCATTCCCTATGCGGAAGACGGGCCGCCTCTGGTCGGGATCCCTGGCATGCCTCACAAGTGCCGACCATGTGCTCAATGTCCGCGTCCAGCTGTGGCCACCAGAAGTAACTCCGGGCCAGCGCCTTTGAACGAACTATGCCCGGGTGGCTGACGTGCAGCAGTTCGAGCACCCTCGGCCACAGGGACGTAGGGACCACCACCCGTTGGCCCCACAAAAGGCACCCCCTCTCTAGGGACAACTCTAGCTTTTTCCGAAAAAATGGGTCGAATTCTGTGCTTGGGGACGATGCCGGCCACCCCTTCTGTACCCATGAACTAACTTTCTCCAGCGTTCTGTCCTTGCCTGTCGCCCTAGCAATGTCGGCTGGTACTATTGGGGGTGCGTCTAAGACCTCAATTAGCAACACCTGGCGGTCTCTTTCTACTCTCGCCTTTTGGTCGTCCGACAAGGGCAAAGGAGATCTCGAAAGTGCATCAGCATGGCTGATCTCCTTTCCGGGCCGGTACTCCAACTCATGTTGGTATGCGTTGAGAAAAATAGCCCATCGCAGCATTCTCGGGGACAGGATCTGCGGCGTGGGCTTGCTTGCCGTGAAAATCCCTAACAGTGGCTTGTGATCAGTCACGATTTTGAACGGGCGGCCATACAAAAAATCGTGAAATTTTTTGGTTCCCGCTACTATTGCTAATGCCTCCCTGTCGGTTTGTGCGTAATTGCGCTTCGCTTGGGACAGGGACCTTGAATAAAACGCTACCGGGGCCTCCCTTCCGTCATCCAACACGTGGCAAAGCACCGCCCCCACCCCCACCGGGGATGCATCACAGACTAAGACCACTGGCCGTTTGGGGTCGAAATGCGTCAGGATTGCCTCAGATGTTAAGAGTTGCTTTAGTTCTTTGAACGCCCTCTCGTGCTCGTCACCCCACATCCATGGCTCCTCCTTTTTAAGTAACCGATGGAGCGGTTCGGCCACGGACGCCTTCCGCGGGAGGAATGTATGGTAAAAATTGAGGAGCCCCAGGAAAGACTGTAGCTCGGTTTTGGATGTGGGGCGAGGGGCCTTCTTTATGGCTGCTACTTTGGATTTAGACGGCTTAATCCCCTCGGGTGTGATCCGGAACCCTAAAAACTCGACCTCAGTTTCGAAAAAAACACATTTGTCCTTCCTCAGTCTCAGCCCCGCTTTCTCGAACACGGTTAGTACTTTGTCCAATCTCTTTGCCAGTTCAGCCTCACTCCCCCCTGTTATCAACACGTCATCAAAATAAGGCAACACCCCCTCCAGTCCCTTCAGGAGGCGTTCCACAAGCGACTGAAAAAGGCCGGGTGCCGAGTTCACGCCGAACTGTAAACGCGACACCTGGAACGCCCCTTTATGTGTAACTATCGTTTGTGCCGCGGCCGTGGCGGGGGTCACAGGAAGTTGCTGATAGGCTTGTGCCAAATCGAGTTTAGCGAAACACTTTCCCCCATTCAGCCTGGCCAAAAGGTGGCTGATCACCGGCACCGGGTATGCATTAGGGCGGATCGCCTTGTTAATTGTACACTTATAATCAGCGCAAATGCGCACCTCCCCGTTAGCCTTTAGAGCCGTTACAATTGGAGTTTCCCACTCCGCAGAATCAACAGGAATAAGAATCCCCTGGCCCACCAGTTTGTCCAGTTCCGCCTCTATCTTGTCCTTGAGTGCGAACGGCACCCTGCGCGGTTTGAGTCTTATCGGGCAGACCTCCGGGTCTAGGTCGAAGGCTACAGGGGGTCCCTTGAACTTTCCGAGTCCTTTCTTAAAAACGGCGGGATGCGCATCGCAAACCGCTTGTATTGGGTCCACCCCCACTGTATGCACTCCCCCTATGAACAAACCTAAGGGCTGAAACCACTGCGTCCCTAGGAGGCTACAACTTCCCCCCTTAAGGACAACTAGGGGCAGTTCCGCAGAATGTCTCTTAAAATTGACCCGAAATTTCCCGACCCCCAACACCGGAATGCTGTTTCCCTGTACGTCTCGTAGCGTGGACCTCAACGTTTTAAGTTTGGGCCGCACGTGGGGGTCGATTTTCAAGAACTCTTTCTGGGGAATTATAGAATAGGAGGACCCCGAGTCAATTTCCATCCTAATAGGGGCCCCTTGTACTAGTACCTCAACGAAGTAATGGGACTGTCCCGCGGACACGCTGAACACTGGGGCGTCGTCCTCGCTGTCGTCCGAGACGCGGCCCACGCCATCCTGCTTCCTCGTGGTCTGGGCGCCATCTTTGGGCCTCGCTGGACGGTCCGGTCTGGCCGAACGGTCTTGTGACTGCCTCCGGCCCTCCTTCCGTTTTCTGCATGCCTTGGCGATGTGCCCCCGACGGCCGCAGGTGTAACACTCGGCCTTCCTGAATGGGCATCTCGCGCGCTCATGGGCCGCTCCGCAACCATCGCAGCGTCGACCACCCTTTCGGACCTTCTGGACCTCCTCGCCGTCGCTGCCTTCCGTAGACGACTTTGAGGCCCGTCGAGTTGCGTGCACCGCCTGTCCGGACTTCCCGTGCACCGAATTTTCCGCCTTGCCGGCTCTAGGACGCCACTCACGCCACTGGTGCATCTCGTCCACTCCAGCATTCGTGGACTCTGTGGCTTCCGCGGCCTCTACGACCTCTGCCAGCGTGGGTGGCGGCTCCTTGTTCATCAAGCTGCGCTGCACCTCCTTGTCTTTCAGGCCACACAGCACGCCGTCCCTGAGGGCCATCTCTAGGATGTTGTCCCATTTGCAGGGGGCGGCGGCTATCCTCATGGCGGCCACGAATGCCTCAACCGACTCGTCCGGCGCTTGGACTCGCCTCCAAAACGCGCTCCGAGCGGGAAACATTGCCCTCGAGGGACGGAAGCGCTCTCGCAGCAGCTTCATGATGTCGTCCGCCTTAAATTCGCTCACCTTCTTCGGAGCGATGATGCCCACCAGCGTCCGCTTGGTTTCCATCCCGAGCATTCTGGTGAGGATGGCCCTCTTCCTCTCCTCGTCGTCTCCTTTGACTTTGAGTTCCACCAGTGCCGCCTGGAAGTCCATCTCAAGCAGCTCCCAGTCTTGCGGTTTGGTGATGTTGAACCCGCTCTGTGCCCTGGCTGTTCCGTGGGGATCCATTATCCCATCCTCGTCGCCAATTTGGTGTATGCAAGCCAAGACACAGGACACAGCCTCGGGCTGGGTTAACTCAGGTTTATTGCATCGTGGACAGAGGGAACATGAGGTAATGGCGGATTGATAGCTCTTTATATACAGTAGTAATACATTTGAACGTGGTTCCATGGTAGCCCATTGGCTACTGTCTGCGTGACGTCATTTCGGGTCACGCCCTTCTTGTCCAGGTGTAGGTGATGGCGGGAAAACTTCCCGCGCTGTTGCCTTTGATGAGTTTGGACCAAGGGAGCTTGGACGCTCGCTGCTGCCAGCTGGTGGTCATTAGCTCGCGTCCTCTTACAGGGTTCATATGATGCAGCTGAAGGTTACATTGTTGCTATAGGCAAGGTTACATTGGTTCAGATACATTGTGGAAGGTAAAACCATTAGAACACAACAGGCACAAAGCCTGATTTGAGGGAAAGATTATATATTTTGGCTAGGAGATCAGCAATTTGATCTTTAAGTTCCCTGAGAACTCGTGGATGGATGCCATCTGGTCCTGGTGATTTGTTAGTGTTTAGTTTAACAAGACATGCAAGGACCTCCTCCCTGGTTATTTCTATCTGGCTTAATTCTTCGGTTTCCCTCCCTACGAAGATAGGCTCTGTTTTGGGCATGTGGCCTCTGTCTTCTTCAGTGAATACTGAAGCAAAGAATTCATTGAGTCTCTCTGCAAGCTCTGTTTCCTCTTTAATAACCCCTTGCCTTCCATTGTCATCTAATGGTCCAATGGCCTTCCTAGTTGGGTTCTTACTTCTAATGTACTTAAAGAAGTCTTTGTTATTTCTCTGAGTATTTTTAGCTATACGCTCCTCAGTCTTGCTTTGCTTTCCTGATTGTTGCCTTGCATTTGTTCTGCCAGAATTTATGTTTCTGCCTGCTGTCCTCATTCGGACAAGCCTTCCATCTTCTAAATGAGCTTTTCTTGCTCTTGATCACTTCCCGAACAGCTCCTGTAAGCCACATCGGAGTCCTCTTGGACCTGGCAGTGCCCTTTTTCCTTTTGGGTATGCATTCCAATTGAGCCTCTGTTATTGTTTTTGTAAACAGCCTCCATGCCTCTTGGAGTGTTTGGACTCTCTCAACTTTCCCTTTCAGCTTCTTTTTTACTAGTTTCCTCAACTTTGGGAAATTTCCTTTTTGAAAATTTAAGGTCTCTGTGTTAGATTTTATCAGTGACTTGCGGTCTATGATCAAGTTAAACATAATTGAGTTGTGGTCACTGTTCCCTATTGGATCAGTCACATTAACATCTTGCACCAGATCCTGAGTATTACTCAGGATCAAGTCAATGATTCTTGTACCTCTAGTTGGGTCTTCAACCATCTGTCCCAGGGAACAATCATTTAGCATATCTAGGAACTTTATCTCTTTATCATGTGCTGAACAACAGTTCACCCAGTCTATGAGAGGGTAATTGAAGTCCCCCATTATAACCAGGCTTCCCTTCTTGGATGCCTCCTTTACAACATTCTCCAACTGCCAGTCTCCCTCAAGAGTTTGGGTCGGAGGCCAAAGTGGCCATTTCAAGATTTTTGCAGTTATTGTTCAAAATGAGTAATGTTTTTCAAACTCTCATTTAACTGTTACCTCTCCATTCATTTAGGACCTGCACCCTATTTAAAAGGATGGAGACTACCTAAGAGTTCTAAAACATAGAGCCTCCAGCATCAGAATACTAAAAAAGCTTAATTATGGAGCTGCTCTTATAGCTCTGAAAGTGACTGATCAGTTGACAAGTGCACCCTTTTAATTTAATTTACAGTTCTCAGACTGTAATTATTGCTACTTTTTCTGAGTTCCTATGCCTTACCTTTTCTGCTTTTAACTATATCATGAGAATGTTATGAATGTATGAAGCTGTGGTATGTTTTCATCCATCTAGAGCTTCTTCTTCTTCTGTGTCTAGGCCAGACATGAAACTATCAAAATGAAGGCACTTTTTGGTGAGTTCATTCTGCAGCTACCTTCGCCTGACCTAGTGTGAGAAAGATTAGCTGGCAACACAAGGTTGTCATTATGTGGTTAATGCTGCCAGAGGGCAATCCCCTTTCTATCTCACCCCTTAAATGTAACCTGTAGGGGAGGGAGGGGGAGTGCTCTGTGATCAAATATTGCAGTAAGGGGATGTTGTAATGGGACGTGTGAGGCAGCCATGTGGTGAAGTCCAGCCCCGACCTAAGTCGGGAGCAAGTATTTATTCCCTGCCTAGGGGTGAAGACGCGTAAGATAATTGCACCATCCCCTGTATAGAAGGCTTGCATGCATGGTATTTTCAGGTGGTGTGGCTGCAATGGTGGCCCTGGAAACTACCCCGAGGTTAATGGACAACCCACACTTAATTGCCTTGGGTTGGTGAAACCCTAATCTCAGATCCTGTGTGTATTGACCCCGGGCATCTAGCTTTGTCCCTTGTTTGCCTCTGTCTGCTTGCCTAGCTCTAATTGCCCTCAGCCTGGGCCATTGTTAATTCCTAACCTACCCACTTATCTCCCAATTTCCCCTCCAGCAGAGCACGGCCCAGCTAGTCTGGGGACTCTCATGCGGGTCTGTGGACAATGGGCACACCCCTCAGGAGAGGTATTATGCCAATTATTGTGGGGAACCCACAAGGGGAAGGGCAATTCCTACCGGAAATGTCTTTTGGACACATGCAGGGGTCTTTCCCAGTTCTCTTCCCTGAGATTCTTTTACCTGGGTGGGAATTAAAGCTGAACCTTGTTAAAGGTAAAGGTCTCCCTTGCTCAAACACAAGTCATGTCTGACTCCAGGGGTGGCGGCGTTCATCTCCATTTACAGCCAAAAAGCCAGTGCTGTCTATGTCTGCATGGTATTCACAAACTGAAGAGAATTTGTCTCCTTGTCTGGTAAACCTAGATCATTCAATGCTTATAAGAACCCTGGTGGTACAATGGTTAAACTGCTGTACTGCAGTCAAAACTTTGTGAGTTCGATTCTGACAGGGTACAAAGTTGACTCAGCCTTTCTTCCTTCTGAGGTCAGTAAAACGAGTTCTCAGCATGTTGGGGACAAAATGCTAATTAACTTGTGAACCACTCAGAGTGTAATTGCTATTGCCATTGCTATTACCCAATGAAACTGATGAACTAGGACTCAGAATGGATGAATTGTTGATAGACTCTCACATCACAATTTAGAACACATAAATGTACTTAGGGAATTTGTTGCCACAAAGGCTGAACTCAGACATAACTATGAATGATGGTTTAGCATACAGATAGAGTTTATAGGGACTGCAGCGGCTCAAGTGGTTAAGATGCTGACTGGGAGGAAGAAGTTCAGCAGATCAAAACCTGAGTACTGCATGAAGGAATGAGCGCCCGTCTTTGTCCCAGCTCCTGCCAACCTAGCAGTTCAAAAGCAAGAAATTGCAAGTAGATAAATATGTACCACTTCAGTGGGAAGGTAAACAGCGTTCTGTGTGCTTCAGTGTCTAGGCATGCCTGCCACATGTCCATGGAAATGTTTGCCACTGCTGCGGGAGCTGCACTGGCTGCCTATATGTCTCTGGGTGCAATTTAAGGTGCTGGTTGTCACCTTTAAAGCTCTTCATGGTAGCAGACCAGGATACCTCAGGGACCGTATCGTCCCTAGGACATCAACCCGTCCCATGAGAGCAAACCGAGAGGGCACCCTTCTGGTACCATCTGTTGGGGAGGCTTGCCTCTCCAGCACATGGAAAAGTGCCTTCTCAGTCGTAGCCTCCACACTATGGAGCCTCCTCCTGGTAGAACTACACCTCCAGACCCAGTTGCTACCGTTTAGGAAAGAATTGAAGACGTGGTTGGCAAAATGGGTCTGGGGGCACGGATTGTCAACAAGCTCCCCTTTATGGCTTGTCTGAGGCTCCCCCCTCTTGTAATTAATTTTTTAATATTAAGGATTTGTAGATTTTATGTTTGTTTTTAGATAGTAAATGGCACTGTGTGTGTGTGTGTGTGTGTGTGTGTGTGTGTGTGTGTGTTAATATTGCTATGTTTTAAGGTTTTTTCTCCATTGATTTATATTGGTTTTAACTTGTGTACACCGCCCAAAGTCAATTTGATGGGGTGGTATATAAATCTATTAAATTAAATTCATTATATATTAAATTAAATGCAGACAGCGCTGGTTCTTTGGCTATAAACAGAGATATGACTGGCTTTCGAGTAAGGGTGACCTTTACCTTTACTAGAGTTACTTCTTTGGACTATGGTGGCATTATTACAGTTTGGTCCAAAAATGTAACATTTCCACCCTTTGTATAGCATATTAGTCATGTCCCCCATGCTGGATAGAGGACTCTTTAGGACTTTTAGTAAGAAAAAAAATAAAGGTACTGTTATGTATGTTAACTGTGTTTTCTGACAGGAGCAGAATGCAACTTTTCTCATGTATCTATTCTTATGCAAATAAGTGGATCAAAAATGTGCACACTCTGTTAGCCAATGGGCTTGTTGTATTATTGTTACTGTTACTGTTTATAGTGGCTATAAGTCAGAGTTATGCCCCATCCAAAGTGTGTTCAAACCCCACTAATAAAGAGCTGAATTTCACTACTTCACTCATCTGCTTCTTCATTCCCTGAACACGAAACTGGCGATGAAGGTGGGATGGCGTCCCCACACAGCAGCAACTTCGGCCCATTTAACCCAGCACGTCCAGAGAAATGGGCAACATACGAACGCCGATTCCGCCACGCAATGGCCTCGCAGAAGATCACCGACAAAGACCAGAAGTGCTCCTGTTTCTTCGCTCAGTGCAGTTCTGAGACGCTTGAGCTGGCAACCCACCTTGTTCTCCCAAGGGACAGACGCACCATTGGTTTCTCACTATATGGAAAAACGCCACTCAAATAGGGATTTCCGGTTTGTAGCGTGAGAAATGGTTCAACCAAGGTCATTTGAGAGGTGTGACATCAACAAAAGATTAAGACAGCGGGAAGCATTTTTTATTCACTTCTTTGATACCATGTATCCAAAAGGATTAAATCAGGAGCACGATTTGGCAGCGTTTCTATAGGGTGTAAGTCTTTGTGGCTTCAGTAGGTCGCTTCGGGTGTTTATAATAATTGGTCACCCGTGAGTCATTTTCTACTAAGCATAAAGGCAGCTGCCTCAGATACAGTATCAACGTCCATATGCACCTAATAGTATGAGCGGAGGCAAGGACGCGACTTCAAGAGACCTTTTCACATATTTGTAAGCTTGTGCCTTTTTTATGTAGTATTGGTCTTATATAGTAGATGCATAGCAGTGATATACATTTAGCGTAACTCATGTGTATCAGTCTTTTCCATCTCTTTGTCATGCTAATTATTATCTTTATGTATAATTATTTTTGTGTGCAGATTTCCTGAAGAAGAAATAGTAATTCGAAAAGTCGAAATAACTGGTATCGACTTTGAAAGAAAATATTGAATCATTCATATCTACCCGTAGAGGAATTATTTTTGTTACCAAGAATTATGAATAATCATCTATAGAGCATTGAACATCACACCTGTAACACTGAATCATTCATACTTACCCACAGAGGAATTATTTTTGTTATCAAGCATTTTGAAACATTTTCTATAAAGAATTTTTTGTCCATATATATTGTCTTCATTTATTAAGAAGAATTTATTATATTAACTCTCATCGAGCCACAGTCACCATTTCAAACGGTTTCTGCTATTAGTTGAGTACTAACCCGTTTGCGCACTGAGGAAACACCTGCAGCCAGAGGCCTCGATCTTCCTGGCCACAAGGGAGCAGTGACCTGGGGAGTCCATTGCAGACTACGCCACCACTCTGCGCATTGCTGCCGCCCCGTGCAAGTGGGACAACATCGAAGAAGCACTATGGGACCGTCTGCTGGCCGGCATGAGGGACGAAGATGCTCAATGTCACCTCATGATCAGGAAGACGCTAACTTCCAAGCCTGTCCTAGAAGAGGCGGTAGCCTCTGAGGCCGCACAGTCCGGCATCAAGCTTTTCCGGCATCGCCACTACACCACCAGTGCCACCGACTCAGCTGTGCAAGCTCAGGAAAATTCATCTTCTTCATCCTCAGCATCGCCTGGTTCCACCTCTTCATCGGAGTCTAGCGACGCAGAGGGAGAAGTCCGAGTGGTCCGACAAAAACACTGAGAGCACCGTGATGATCGGGAGAAGAAATTCCTTTGCAAGTGTGATGGCTGCAGAGCCCGGCATGACCGCAGGAAGTGCCCCTTCCACACCGCAGTATGCCACAACTGTGGGCGACGAGGGCACATTGCTAAAGTATGCTGACAGCGAAAGCAAAGAACTCCAGCACCTGAGTCCAAGAAGAGTCATAACCATAAAACGTCCACTGCCAAAGTGTCACCAGAGCCTGAGCCGTGTCAAGTGGGCATCGTCAGCGAACATTTCTTCGCAGACCTGAGCCTGCAGGACGTCACTTGCAAGATGGAGGTGGATTCAGGTACTACCTTTTCCATAATCCCACAGTGGGTGTTTTTGAGAATTCCCCCTGCCTCTCGGCCCAAGCTCAAATCTTTTAAAACTTCCCTCCGGGATGTGCAAGGTTGCCAGATTCCGGTCCTGGGGGTGGGAAATTTCTTGGTCAAATTCAAAAACATCTGCACCTCCTTGCCATTGGTTGTAGTTAAGCAGGGCACTAACTGTCTTATTGGGATCCAATGGTTTAGGCCCCTGGGAATCTGGCTTTCTGGCATTCACGCAATAGACGCTGACCCAATCCGGGATGTTTGTGCTGCACATCCTGAGGTGTTCAAAAAGGGTTTAGGGTTATACAAAGGACCCCCTGTGGACTTTGAGCTTGACCCAACCATCCGGCCCATCTGGATGAAGCCACGCCGGGTACCCTTTACTTTAAAGGAGAAGATAGAGGCCGACCTGGACAAACTGGTGGGGCAGGGCATCCTAGTGCCAGTGGACTCCACAGAGTGGGAGACATCAATAGTGACTGCTTTGAAAAGTAACGGGGAGGTCAGGATATGCGCTGACTACAAGTGTACCATCAATAAAGCTATTCGCCCGAACGCATATCCTGTGCCCGTGGTAAGCCACCTTCTTGACTCCTTGCATGGAGGAAATTGCTTCGCAAAACTTGACCATGCCCAGGCTTACCAACAATTGACTGTGTCACCTGCTGTTGCCATAACCCTGACCATAGTAATGCATAGGGGGGCATTTAAGGTAACTAGACTACAATTTGGGGTGAATGCAGCCGACGGAATATTTCAATCTCTTGTAGAACATATTTTAAAAGGTTTGCCTGGTATCCTGCCATATTTTGACGATGTCCTGATCACCGCTAAGGACACCGTCGAACTAGCAACCAGGATCGGTCAAGTCCTCTCACATTTCGAGAAGGCCTGTCTATGTCTCAGAAGAGACAAATGTGTGGTTTTGGCACAGGAAGTGGAGTTCCTGGAGTACCAAATTATACCCCAAGGTATCATGCCCTCTGACTCCAAGGTGGCGGCCGTGTGGAATGCACCCAGGTCAAAATGTAAAGCCGAATTGCAATCATTTCTAGGATTGTTAAACTTCTATCATGCTTTTCTCCATCACAAAGCCTCAGTTGCCGAACCATTACATCGGCTTCTTAAGAAAGATACTGTTTGGCACCGGGGCCATTGCTAGGAGAAAGCGTTCCTAGAACTCAAAAGGCTGCTATCTTCAGATGCTGTATTAACTCATTTTGATCCTAACAAAGAAGTTGTACTTGCACCCTGTGGGGGTGGGAGCTGCGTTATGCCATGTACTAAATGACAGGAGGGAAGCCCCCGTAGCATTCTATTCCCATTCACTTTCAAGCCTGAGAAAAATTATGCTCAGACAGACAGGGAGGCGTTGGCAATCATGGCAGGCACTAAGAAATTCCACGATTACCTTTACGTAAGACCTTTTACCATCGTAACTGACCACAAGACCCTCCTTGGAATCACGCCTCAAATTCTGTTCCCAAGAATGTTGCGTTGGGCAGTTTTCCTAAATGCATACGATTTTACTTTGGTGCACAGGCCATGCTGATGCCCTGTCACGTTCTCCACTGCCAGGGGTCATGGAAGCCGATTGCGAGATCAAAAGCGACCACCAGGTCCTTATGATTGAGGCTTTTGACTCGCCCCCAGTCGTCCCCTCAGATATAGCCAACGCTACAGCCAAGGATGTAACATTGATTATAGTAATGTCTTGGGTACAAAAAGGCTGGCTTGTGTCTCCTCTAGCTGAGGAATTCAGAACTGTCAGTGGAATGAGGTTGCCTTCTATGGGGCCAGTGGGTGGTCATTCCTGTCACACTCGGGAAAAAGGTTTTACATCTACTTCACATAAGTCACCCGGGAATTGTCCGTTCCAAAGCCCTTGCCCGTAGCTACTTTTGGTGGCCTCAACTGGACCAAGACATAGAACAAATGGTTGGCACTTGTGTCAGTTGTCAATCCTCTCACCCAGAGCAATCCCACCTTCCCTCTCAGGAATGGGATTCTGCTCGGGGCCCGTGGTCCAGGTTGCACATAGATATTGCAGGTCCATTTAGGGGTACCCTATTTTTGTTGGTTGTGGATTCATTCTCTAAGTGGCTGGAAGTGATTAGGGTGCCTAATGCCACTTCAGCCACCACGATAATGCACCTAAGAAGGCTGTTTGCAGCATTTGGACTTCCAGATGTGCTGGTGTCCGACAACACGTCCATGTTCACATCTGCAGAATTCCAATCCTTCATGGAAAGGAATGCAATTAGGCACATCACTGCCGCCCCACTCCACCCAGCCACCAATGGCCGGGTAGAGCGACAGGTGCACACAACTAAAGACGCACTTCGGCGTATGGGCGAAGGGGATTTGGAGCTCCAGCTATGCCAGTTTCTGTCATCCTTGCTGGACAGATTGGATCCCACTAGGGTAGAGGACAAAGGCACAAATATAGCGATACAACACCAGAAGGGTTTCTCTTTGGGAGACCCTGTACATTGTCGCAATTAAGCAGCTGGTGGTCCTACGTGGGTGCCTGGGTTTGTGACCGATCAAAATGGTCCTGTTTCTGACAGAATCAAAACAGCCACTGTTTCTTACAGAATCAAAACAGCCACTGGTCTGATCTGGAGGAGGCACGCGGATCAATTGAGACCCAGAGTACTGGACCCACAAGTTGAATACAGACACTCAATGCTAGGGTTGCCCCCCCCCGTTTAAACCCAGGGGGCAGAGGTAATGCAAGCGCGGTGCCAAAATGGCCGCCGCGCCCTTTGCGGGCCCCCCCCACAGGACAGAGAATCCGGGTAGTTAGGGGCGTGGCCAGCTCCCTTATAAAAGGGGTGGCCACGAGGCAGCCGAGCTGCCATTTTGCCTCAGCGACGGAGCGGAGAAGTTTTTTCCTGCGCCTCCGTCGCTCGTTGGTATCACCGGGAAGCCTTTTGGGTCGTTTTGCCTAGTTAGCTTCCCTTTTTTGCTTGAGATGCCTTCCAAAAAGAAGGCTGCTGCGAATTCAGCCCGGGCTGTTAGGAGGCGCAACCCAGGTCGGAGGACCGTGGTGCCGCCTCCTCAACAGCCACCTTTGCCATCCCCGGCCGGGGCTGGTGGCTTGGGGTCTATCGCCCATTGGCCTGATCAGAGTGCGGGCGCGGAGGGCGCTCCGGCCCGCGGCCCGCGAGCGGTGGACACCGCTCCTCTTCCTGCCCAATCCGTTGGGCCTATTGCTTTAGGGCCGCAGCCTCTCCCGGGGTCCTCTAGCCTTGGGGGGTGGCCCGGCGCCCTGCCTTGGCAGGTTTCCTCACCAGCCCTAACGGGCTTCGGTCCTGGCCAATGGCCATATATGGGCCATGGGGTGCAGGGACCTGTCCCCATCCAAGGGTCAGGCGGGCCGGCCGGCTCTTTGCCCATGGTCAATGTAGACACCTTACTGGCCCGTATTGCGGCCTTGGAGGCGTCTTTGACCCGGGCCAGTCAGGCAGGCGCCCCTTTTGGGGTACCTTTGGAGGCGCTATCGGCAGCAGGACACCGGCCGGCGGGGAGGGTTGAGCTGCTGCAGGCGGGTGGCGCGGCTCCGGCCACTGCCTCGCAGCTCCCCAGCCAGCAACCTGGTGCGGGTCAAGCCCCGGTGACGAGCTCTTCATCGGTCGTGAGCTCCGACGCCCCTAGTGGGCCAGAACCCCCGGTGGGGGCGGCCCGCGGGGGTGCAGCGTGTGAGTATATGGTGCAAACGAGTACATCCACACACATTCCCAATATAGGGGGGGCCTTTCAGTGGCCTTGGCCTCGCGCGGGTGGTGCAGGGACTACGCCGCTGGCGACCCACCCGGCGACAACTACTGCCACTATGCCACCTGGGGTGGGCCTCGGTTCTTACACTGCTGGGAACATACTTGGGGTGGCAGGGTTAACTCAGGCCCCTTTTGATAGGCCAGCTATCCCCTTTTCGGCTTTGCCGACGGCAGGGTATTCCTTGCCACTGGGTGATCACTTGGCACAGGCTACCAGAGAAAAGATATGGCGTGGGGAGTACGTAGATATCTTCTCACTCCTGAACAGAGAGCCCACCAAGGAAGAAAGGGAGGGTCAGGATGAGAAGGACAAGGAGCAGGCACGCCGCCGTAAGCCGCCGCGTACCTGGGCCAACTGGCTCCCCGCTTATTTAATATACATGGCGGTATATTTGAGGGCGCGGCCGGATCTAGCTATTCCCATGGTCCAATATTTGGACAACATATATAGGGCGATGGTAGATTTCCCGGGCCCCTCATGGCTAGCATATGATGAGGAATTTCGTATGAGGATTCCCCTCCACCCCGAGATGAGATGGGATGAGCCGTGCCAGAGACTGTGGCTCTTGTATATGACACCCACGCGTCCTGCCCCGGGGGATAGATACCATTGTGGACATGCGGTCCAGCGAGCAGCTCCAGCGCAGGTTACCCGCCAACCGGCGGGGCAGGGGGTTCCAGCCCGCCTGCTGTGCTGGACTTTCTCGTCCAATGGTTCCTGCAGTCGAAAGAACTGCAGGTATAAGCATGAGTGTCCCACATGTTCTGGTCCCCATGCAGCCTCTGCTTGTCCCAAGCCTGGGGGGGCGCGAGGCAGAGGGAGGGGTGGACAGTGGGCTGGCAAGCCTGCCACGGATGGAACTAGTCCTCCGAAAGGCCCCCTCCCCAATTAAGGTGGACATGCTGGAGCGCTGGCTCGCATCGTACCCAAGGGGAGAAGACAGAGAGTATCTCATCCAAGGTTTTAAGCAGGGATTTCGTATCCCTTTTATGGGTGATAGATCCCCTCAGGATGCTCCCAACCTTTTATCCCTCAGAGGAAGGGAGGAGGTGGCCGCGGCCAGCATTAAAAAGGAATTAGACGCGGGCAGGGTCGCTGGACCTTTTCCCGCACCCCCTTTTCCCAACCTTAAGGTTTCGCCATTGGGTTTGGTTCCCAAAAAGTCCCTCGGTGAGTTTCGCCTTATTCATCATTTGTCCTACCCAGCCGGCCGATCGGTCAACGATGCGATACCTGATGACCTTTGTTCGGTCAGGTACACATCGTTCGACCATGCGCTGCGCATGGTGCGCTCGTGTGGCCCGGGTGCCTTGCTGGCCAAGTGCGACATTAAGTCAGCTTTTCGCCTCTTGCCGGTGCACCCGGGCGACTTTGAATTGCTGGGTTTTAAATTTAAAGGGGAGTATTATTTTGATAAGGCCATGCCTTTTGGCTGCTCCATATCATGCTCGGCTTTCGAGCGTTTTAGTACCTTCCTAGAGTGGGCTTTCGTCCGCAGGTCAGGGTCCCGGTCTGTAGCCCATTACCTGGATGACTTTTTATTCGGGGGTGAACGGGGCTGGGACACGTGTGCACGTCTCCTCAATACATTTCAGACGCTAATGCAGGAACTTGGTGTCCCTTTAGCGCCCGAAAAGACCGAGGGCCCGTCGACCGAACTAGTATTCCTGGGGGTTGAGATTGATACAGTAGTGCAGGCTTCTAGGTTACCGGGTGATAAGGTGTCCAGGATAGTGACCCTTATCTCGGAATTGCTGGCCAAGCGTAAGGCATCCCTGAGGGAACTGCAGGTGCTACATGGGCACCTCAATTTTGCTTGCAGGGTGGTCGCACCGGGTAGGGCTTTCGCCCGGCGCTTATGCGACGCCATGGCAGGGTTATCCAGGCCCCACCACAGAGTCAGGCTTACCCGGGGTATCAGGGCAGACATGTTCGTCTGGTTGCAATTCCTGAGGGAGTTTAACGGGGTCTCATTTTGGAGGTCTGACCTCCTGGCATCCCCCAATTTCCAGATACAGTCTGATGCCTCAGGATCCCTGGGTTATGGGATGTACTTCAATGGGAAGTGGGCCTATGGTGGGTGGCCACCGGCATGGGCAGGCACAGGTCGCCTGCGGGATCTCACATACCTGGAATTTTTTCCCATTCTGGGGGCTTTGATGCTATGGGGCGAACAGTGGGCTAATTCGGTGGTGCATTTCTGGTGCGACAATGCTGCCGTTGTACACATTGTCAATGCACAGACTTCCAAATCGCCCAGAGTCATGGATCTAGTGCGCCGTTTTGTGCTGCGCTGCCTGCGCCTCAACGTCTTGTTCAGGGCCAGGCATGTCCCAGGGGTTAATAACGATATTGCTGACGCTTTGTCCCGCCTGCAGATCTCCCGGTTCCGCGCCTTGGCCCCGGATGCGGAGGAATTTCCCTCGCCACTCCCGGACGAGATGTGGACTATTGGCAAGGAGAGGTGAACCGGGCGATTGGCCTGTCACTAGCGCCACGCACGCGTAAGGCGTATCAACAAGCATTCAATTCGTATGGGGCTTTTGCTACTCAATGTCACTTGCCAGAGACCTGGCCTATCCCGGTGGACCATGTTCTGCGGTTCATGGTTCACCTGCATGCACAGGGCCTTGCACCTCGCACCATAGCATCCAAGCTCTCGGCGTTGGCTTTTATGGCCAAAGTAGGGGGTCATGTGGATACCACCTCTGACTCCCGTGTGAGACACGTTTTGGAGGGGTGGGTGCGCGAGCGCGGGCGTTGCCCGGACGACCGGCACCCTATTTCCCCAGGGGTTCTTACCCAGTTGGCCCGGGGCTGGCCAGGCCTCTGTTTTGATCATTATGAGGCAGCCCTTTTTCATGCAGCCACAACGGTGGCATTTTTTGGAGCGCTCCGCGTCAGCGAACTCGTGATGCTGTCTAAGGCGGATGCAAGTGGTAGGGCACTGGAACTCGGAGATGTCTATGTCGCCAAAGACTGGGCCCAGTTGAGGATTCGCTCCTCTAAAACAGATCAGCATGGCGTAGGCAGTGGAGTAAGACTGCTACGGTGTTCTTTGGCAGACATCTGTCCGGTTGGTGCCCTACAGGAATACCTGGCACTGCGTGGCATGCACCACGGCCCGTTTTTCTGTCACCAAGATGGGTCTCCCCTTACTAAATTTCAGTTTTGGAAGGTGACAGCCAGAGCCCTCACCAGGGTGGGCCTACCAGGTGCCCGTTATGGCACACATTCGTTCCGTATTGGTGCAGCCTCTACAGCAGCTGCTTTTGGGTACTCTGGGGCTGACATACGCAGCATGGGGAGGTGGGGCTCACAATGTTTTCAGTTTTATGTGCGCCCACTCCCGCCATGAGTACCAATCCAGTCACCTTACCTCCCCTTTTTCTCAATTTTCTTACAGACCCTGGGTGTCGTATTACACCGGTGACAGTATGGCTGGTGGGCCACAGCTATGTGCTCAGGGCAGCGCGTTACGCTGCGGCGACAGAGTGGGGACCCCGACTGGGACTGGGTGACCACGCCAGTCTCGCATGGCATGGTAAGCCTGGGATGTTATGGCGGGAGCTGCGGCCTTTCCTTTTTTCTGGCCTGGGGGCTGACCCGCCTGACATTCTAATCATCCACCTGGGGGGCAATGATTTGGGCCAGGTCACCGGCTTATCGCTCAAGCATGCGATTTGCGAGGACCTCGCCTACTTGCATTATGTCTGGCCTGCCACAGCCCTGGTTTGGTCGGACATTGTTCCGCGCCACTCTTACAGAGGGGGCGTTAACCTCCTGGCTCTTGACCGAGCTAGGCGCGCGGTCAATAAGGCAGTGGCGCGGTTTCTTACCACCAGGGCTTGGGGACGGGTTAGTCATCACCCCGATATTAGTCTACGAAATTATGACTTGTATGCAGGGGATGGGGTCCATCTGTCGCGAGGAGGTATGGACCTCCTGTTGGGTGACTGGCGAGCAGGCCTGTTGACCGAGCTGACGGTCTGGGGGGGGCGTCAGGTCTTCTGTGAAGCCCCTCCGTGTGGCGGGTAGCACTGGTAAGGTAAACAGTATGACCCACAAGTATCCGGCAGGTTCGCAATTGACTGGACAACACTAGACAGGAATAAAGTAGTTAAACGTTGTCCGGTCAACGACGAACCAGGCGATGGGGTGATGATGATTGCTAACCAGCATGCATCACCCCTGTGATTTTACGGATACGCGTCAGAGGGTGGGGTCATGAGTTAGTTATTGACTACGGTCAACAATTTGTTTGTTGTTAACAAACAAATTGATACAAATTGATACATTGTAACCAATTGCCGTTGGCAATTTTGGGGTGGTACCTTACCAGTGTTACTTCGGCCTGCTTGCCTTAGGAATTATGATTGGTCGTTTTACCAATACAAATTTATAATTCGGACTAGGGCATTGAATCAATAAATGTGGCCCTTTGCTGTTATCCACTTTCAATGTTGTCTGTGTCCGTTATTGGGGGGGTGCGCCTGCAATGCAAGCGCGGCGCCAAAATGGCCGCCGTGCCCTTTGCGGGCCCCCCCCACAGGACAGAGAATCCGGGTAGTTAGGGGCGTGGCCAGCTCCCTTATAAAAGGGGTGGCCACGAGGCAGCCGAGCTGCCATTTTGCCTCAGCGACGGAGCGGAGAAGTTTTTTCCCCTCCACCCCCTCCCTAGTTAACAGTGTGATCATGGTCGCTTCGGGGCCGGGTGGGAATTTTTGGTTGGGACCCATATTGGCTTCGGGTCCTGGCTTTTTTGCCCATCCCACACTGTTGCTATGGTTTGATATAGGGGTCTTTCTTCGTTCCTACTGTTGACTTTGGTCACATGGGCGGGTAGCACTGGTAAGGTAAACAGTATGACCCACAAGTATCCGGCAGGTTCGCAATTGACTGGACAACACTAGACAGGAATAAAGTAGTTAAACGTTGTCCGGTCAACGACGAACCAGGCGATGGGGTGATGATGATTGCTAACCAGCATGCATCACCCCTGTGATTTTACGGATACGCGTCAGAGGGTGGGGTCATGAGTTAGTTATTGACTACGGTCAACAATTTGTTTGTTGTTAACAAACAAATTGATACAAATTGATACATTGTAACCAATTGCCGTTGGCAATTTTGGGGTGGTACCTTACCAGTGTTACTTCGGCCTGCTTGCCTTAGGAATTATGATTGGTCGTTTTACCAATACAAATTTATAATTCGGACTAGGGCATTGAATCAATAAATGTGGCCCTTTGCTGTTATCCACTTTCAATGTTGTCTGTGTCCGTTATTGGGGGGGTGCGCCTGCAATAGTCAGCAGCCAGCCCACATTGACCCAGAAGTGTCTTCTAGGAACCGATTTCAAGGGGAATTTGTGGAATGCTCCCCTATTCCGGCCAGGTGTACCCCTACACTGTCCCAGCCTAGCACTCTGGATTCCTTTATTGATGATGACCAATTTTGCTTGGAGTCGCCCTCCACTCTTAGTACGCACAGGAGTGACCCTAAGTTGTCTTATTCATCTACAGAATTAGATTTTGGTTTTGAGCGATCCCCTGCTCCTCCATCTGACAAACGGGGCTTAAATTTGGGTTTACAATCCTCCCCCTCTAGTCAATCCCTCACTCCAGTCAGGTCGCCCATCCTACGAGCCCCTGAACCGGCTCTGCCAAGCGTCCGACCCAGAAGGGAAACTAGACCGCCATCCTGGTTAAAGGATTTTGTTTTTACCTAGGGGGGAAGAATGTTATGTATGTTAACTGTGTTTTCTGACAGGAGCAGAATGTATCTTTTCTCATGTATCAATTCTTATGCAAATAAGTGGATGGAAAATGTGCACACTCTGTTAGCCAATGGGCTTGTTGTATTATTGTTACTGTTGATAGAAGCGGAATGTATATTTTCTCATGTATCTATTCTTATGCAAATAAGTTGATTGAAAATGTGCACACTCTGTTAGCCAATGGGCTTGTTGTATTATTGTTACTTTTACTGTTTATAGTGTATATAAGTCCGAGTTTTGCCCCATCCAAACTGTGTTGAAACCCCACTAATAAAGAGCTGATTTTCACTACTTCACTCATCTGTTTCTTTATTCCCTGAACACAGAACCCTCAAACACACACCGCCTTTGCTACACCCAGAAAGTCATGTGTGGCAGGCAGGGCAAAATGGCCGTCCAGACCCCAAAGCTGTCTGAGGGAGATTGACCTAGTCTTCGGCTTGAAAAGGTTGAGAACCTCTGATGTAGACAGTGATTAGGGTAGATAGGCCCCTTGGGGGGAAATCCGAGGGGAAGGCTATTTTCACATCTTGTTCATGAATTCCAAAGGCATTTGTTGGCTACAGCAGGATATAGAATGCCAGGCCAAACTCACTGGGCCTAACCAAACAAGGCAAAACCCTGAGTTCCGGTATGTCAGTTACATTTCAAAAAAAGATGGAGCTATTGTGGCTATTAAATCAGCATCTCAGTAATTGCATATTCTCATCTCACAGCAGATGGAGTCATCCCTTAGCACCTTATGCTGTAAAGCTGGACTGTCATCAACTCTGTTTTTAGAAGTGAAGAAGTAAGCACTAATAACTCTTGCTGGATACTGTGCCAGAAATTTAAAAAGGACATTCGACTTGTGTCCTTACCCTCAAGCAATAACTATTAGGAAAAGCTAGCAAGAAAATTCTGACTCTTAAAAAGTTAACCTATGTACATCAGGGATGACTAGACATCAAGCTTGAAAATCCAACATCTTCCCTCCAGCCAATTCAATGCCACGGGCAGTTGCAAACAAGCATTCAAAGATCCTCACAAGTGACACTGCCATCTCTAACACAGAGTCAACAGAGCTACAACAAAAGTCATGTATTTCACAGCCAATGCATCATGAGAGTGTAGGCTCAAGTAGGTGCTTTGTAAGGCTGTTCTTCTTTTCAAATAAACTAACACATTTTTTTGGAATTCTGATGTAGGCACCAGAAATATATATGAGGAAATTAGTAAAGCTTTGTGCAGATCCCATTCACTTCGGTGAGATTTGTTCTATTTCCAGGTGGATAATGGATTTAAAATACTTCTGTTGGTTCGTGAAAGAAAAACAGTTGTATTCGGTAGTAGCCAATCTTCATAAAACAGGAAATATTAACATAATTTCTAAAGTCATCTTTGGCAGAAATCTAGAGATCTGTTACAAAAGTAGAAAAACATTGATTGTAAATTCTGTTCTAATTGAGAGTAGTAATGCAGAATAATAATTATGTGCTGTCAAGTCAGTTCTGACTTATAGCAATCCTTTCCAGGGTTCCTCAAGTAGAGAATACAATACACAGGAGTAGCACACCATTCTCTTCTTTTGTGGGTATTCTGGGACTGTGCAGTTTGCTCAAGGCCACACAAGCTGGCTCTTCTCCTAGGAGGCACAGAGGAGAATCAAACTCCCAATCTTTGGCTCCCGAGTCAAATACCAAAACCACTGAGCTTTTCAGTCAGCTAATAGTACAGAACAGTGACTTAATTACACTTTCTAATTTTGTTATGCTGCAATTTCCCCAAACTGTTATTTCCCTTTCAACTGTAATAAATCTCCTTAAAAATACAGTGTATGTTGGTTATTCCTAAAAGCTTTAATACTAAATTATACCACTTACTGACTTTTGGTTCATTGCCATGGGTAAAAATCTTATTCAGAGGAAACAGTGGAAGTATTTACTTTTTGCCTCCTTGACTCTCTGAGATATCTTCTAAAACCTGGGAACCACCTGACTCACATCTAGATGGACAGAAATGTTAATGGCAGTAAAGTTTACCTTTCAGGGATAGTATTTTCCCTTTGGAGTCCATCTTGCTGTGGTTACAGAGTTGAAAACTGCAAGCAGAGGTGACTGGCTTTTCCAAGGCCTCTGAGATTTCCCTCCTCTTATCTTATCCTGAGGCATCTTGACAGTATCATTCAAAAAGGTGTCATTGATTTGGGGGACAGGCAAATGTCATATGGGGAGGAGCCTTAAAGCCTAATTCTGCATGGAAATCCTATGCATCTATCTCTAGCTCCTATCTATCTAAAACTAGCTTTTTCTTTTAAGAATGAATGTTACTAATTGTGAGTTGGGACACCTCTGGCAGAGTTGGTCAAACCTGTTCCCTCTATCAGGCAAACCAAAACCTAATGCGTTCAAAGCCCACTTTCAATCTTCTATGTTGACACCTTATCTTTATCTTTGCCCAGGCAGTTTCATCAGGTTTATGTTTACCATTAAAACATTTCATTTGTTTTTCAGTTGCACAGTGGAGTCCGACCCTTTGCAACCCCATGGACCAAAGCACCGCCAGGCTCCTCTGTCAAAACATTTCAAGGTTAGAAACAAAACAACCCTGACAATTTTAAAAATCTAATTTGCCATTTTTCAAATTGTATTTACTCTACTATTTTTGTTTTGAAATTCTCATGCTCTTATTTGTTAGCCACTTGAACCTAATGGGAAAATAACTTTTACTAGTGTGGTATCCGCGCACACAATTGGCATACTGTTCCTGACAGAACCACGGTTCGGGAGAACGCTCCCTTGAGCCTTGGTTCTGAAGGGACAGGAATTGGGGGAGCGGAATATTAGATAGGGTTTAATTCACCCACAGCTGACCTGACAAGCAGCTCGGACAATAGGAAGCTGAATGACTAACTCGCTAGTCATGTAATAGGTAATATCGCACCTGCGGATTACCCTAAGTCCTGAACCAATAACAGCCACATGTTTACCCCAAGATAGTTTGGAACAATGGATTTCCCCTGTCATTGATTAAGTTGGTTAATTAACTTCCCCTGAAGAGTTTCCCAATTAACTCGTGTAAACATGGCATGTGGATCTTATCAGATCGCAGTTCTTTCGGACGCAGCCTGTACATGATATATACTGATGATTTTCCCTCATTAAATCACTGATCTTCGCTCCATCTTGCCTCGTGTCTCATTGCTTGACCAGTCTCCTCCGGGACCCAACGGCCGCTCCGCGGCCCCGATCCAACATACTAGCAATGCATGCTGTGTAATGCTTGTGTGATGAGTTAGTACTTTTGGAGAGGGCTCTTATCTTCATTTTTCATCTTTGAATTCCTGGATTTTCACTGGATGTTTTCCATCCATTAAAAAAAAAAAATACTCAGCTCTTGTGACAGGAAGTGTGCCAGCCCAGTATTGCTTAAAAATATTTGGATCTAGCTAAGCTTCTGAGTTCAAAAAGGTCAACAGTTACAGTTATTGGAGCTTCTGGGGGTGCAAGAAGGGGTGGAGAGATAATGCACGCAGCCATCTCACACCAATGTGGCTCTCACTGGCTTGCAAGGAAATGATGAATTTTCAGTGAAGACGTTCAAGCCACAATGATACTGGTGCTCTGTTTATTCCATCTTAGTATCTTGCAATAAAGTATAAAAATGCTAGAAATGATGGATGCAGGTGATTGCCTTTCTTTTTTCTGAACAGATGCACTTTCTATTGCTATTCTCGCTACACATGCATAATCTGCTGCATGAGCCTTTAGAGAGGGTGGGTCCCAACAGCCCAATTCCTATAAATCATTGAAGTAGGGATGTTCAGGATCAAATGGAAAGTGGTTCAACAGCTCCCAGTGGCAATGTTACCAATTACATTTTTACATGCATTTGCTATTCTGACATTGTCATCATAGTGATATCAGATAACATTCTGAAAAGTGTGTTGTATTTGTGTATGAGAAATAAATTAATGGTTTTTGAAATTGAACATATTAGACAGCAAGTGCATTTGTTTCAGAAATATGTCCCAATCTAGACTGTTATGGAGTCACCCGGCTGCTCCCAATGGCAAAATGTAGTTTCCAGAGTAGCCGAAATGGCCTACCTATCTCTCTATCAGCCACCTTTCTCCCTATGAGGGGATTCATGGGGAGAAGGATGAACAGTTTTGTATTTGATATTTGACATTCTGTGGAGTACCAGTCTTCAATGGAATATACAGGCTTCTTCCAAGATTAGCATTAGGCAACGGTTAATGAAACTAGTGTGATGGAACACATAGATGCTCTTATAGTGTCGATAGCTTGTGTTTGTGTTGTTTTCCCCCCACTGTTATCTCTGGCTGAACAGTTTTTACAGGTTTTTTAAGCGCAATACAAGCTGGCAACATGTGTTCATAGACGCTTAACTGAAATGAGTGGACTTACTGTACACAGCACAAGTGTCCTCTATCATACCATGTTTAACACTGAAAATATCATGTTACAACCACAGCATAATTTTTCCAGCATCAGTTCTGCAAACAGAAGAGAGGAGAGGTGAGGAGAAAAGTTTAGTTGGACTTACTACTCTACACTAATCAATACTGAGAGAGATCCTTTCAGCATCATCCTTCTTACTTCTCTGATACAAGGAGAAGCCAAAGGTTGTTCCCACAATCAGTCTCTTGAACAATAAATGTGACTGAGTTCCTCACTTAATCTCTGAGTGTGCTTATTATCCCTCAAGGGTAAACTTTTCTTGCAGAGATATCACAATTTCTGGGCATTCAAAGCACAATATTTTGTTCTGAGGGAACTCTGATATGTGTGGGAAAGTGAACATTTATTTCCAGCAGTGCTGCAATTACTTTTCTCTCAAACATCCTCTTCTGCAGATATCTACTCAATATTCCCTGAGATGTCAACTACATTACTCCAATATTTTATATCTATGTTTGATATTTGCTATTAAATTTTAAGTATTTGATTCCGAAGTAGGAGAACTGATGGCATTTTTTAACAAGTAACAGCACTTATACCATAACCCTATGCATGTTGTTTTGGATGTAAGTCCCACTGATTTCAATGGGACTCCCAAATTAGTGGAGACACAATGGCACTCTTACAGAGCACTTATATAGAAAAGGGGGCGCCACCAGAAGTCTGGAGGCCATACATGCTTATTTGTGGGCCTTGGTGGGCTGCATTCTCTGAATCCCACATCCAAGAAAGCTTCTTAGAAAAAGTAGATGGTTTCTGGTGTCTTGAATGCTTGACCGGGCGCTGGCTTACAGGAGGCATGTACTGATCCTTTAGGCTGCGATAATTTCCTTTATCCGCACACTCCCAGTGCAGCCCAAGGTCGCCTCACCGTACCGCGCCACAATCAGCTTCAAAGAACTCCACCTGTCGCTTACAGGGAGTATGCGGTCGTTTAGCATATTGGTAGCATGTAGGGGCATAGAGCAAAGCACTTGGATATAGCCTGATAAACTGACATCCACTCAGTTGGTATTACTCACAAAGAGTTTTATTTTCCATTAGCATCTGAAAAAGAACAGAGACAGACAAAGACAAAGTACATAGCAATATCTCGTTAGCAGGGTTCCCTTAGATCGGAGGGGCACATCTCGGGTATGTGCCATGCCCCAATGGGAAGTTTGAGTCCAGCCTGGGGAGACAGATAAATATGCCTTCTACCCAAGGGGACTGAAGAACTGAGGGAAAGGGCTCTGCTTATATGCACAAAAGGAGCAGATTTCCCACCCACATTTGCATTCTTGGGATGCCCCAATCTGCAGGTGTTAGAGCAGCTGGGTTTTGTGATTGACATGAGAAGAGACGTCATCTCCCTCGTGGTGTAGTCAGCTGACCTAGCTGTCACTCTGTAACCCTGTGGTACTGCAGGTGCAGTAGCTGTCAATCACCTCCCTCGTGGGACTGCAGCTGTGAAGAACTCATCCGAAAGGAATGTGAGTGCGCGAAAGAGCTCTAGTAGCTTCAGATAAGGTTGCCATGGATACTCAAGATCATTACATGCCCTCCCTTTCCAAGATGGATGCTCACATGGACCTACCATCTTCAAGATTGGGTGATCGTGAGCAATGGAATCAATATTGCAAAAAAAAACTCATCTGAGTTCATTAAGTGATCTCAGAGGTTTTCTTAAGGCTAGTCACTGCAAAGCAAAGTACAGAAAAAGATATGTACATGTTTTCAACCCATTTCAATGACCTCAGCTATTTCTTGGCTGTCATCAAAGTACATCCAGCTCAGAGAATCTGCCTCAATGTTATCTTTCCCCTTGATATGAGACACCTTATAAGAAAAGTCCTGCAAAAGAAAAGCCCAGCAAAGTAGGTGATGGTTCTTGGTTTTCATCCTATTCAGGAAAGATAAGGCATTGTGGTCTGTTAAGAGAATGAACTCTTAACCCCATAGGTAACTTCTAAGCTTGGTGATGGCCAAACTATTGCTAGAAGTTCTTTCTGTATTACTGCATAGGCCTGTTCCCTTGGCAACAGTTTCCTACTAAAGTAGGAGATAGGGTGAAGTTTCCCATCTTCTCCTTGTTGTAGTAGACATGCTCCTATACTTGTGTTTGAAGCATCAGTTTTCAGAACAAACTGTTTCTGGTAATCTGGAGACACTAAGATGGGTGCCTGAATCAGTTTCAACTTCAGTTTCAACATTCTGGTGTCCAAATTACCTTTGTGGGGTGTGATCTTTTTGTCAGTTCTGTGAGAGGTGTGGCTATCTCACTAAACTGAGGAATGAAGTTCCTGTAGTAATTCATCATGCCTAGGAAAGACTTAACTTGTGTTTTGGTGATTGGTATTGGCCAATCTTTGACACTTTCTACCTTGGCATCTACAGGTGAGACTTTTTCATTTCCCACTTCATGTCCCAAGTAGATCACACTGGCTTGTCCCCACTGACATTTCTTAGCATTGACTGTGAGGCCTGCTTCTTGTAGTCTAGCTAACACAGTTTCTAAGTGTTGCAAGTGTTCCTCAAATGTTTGGCTGTAAATTGCCAAATCGTCGATGTAGGCATCAGCGAATGGTAAACCTTTTAAAATATGGTTCATCATCCGTTGAAAGGAAGCTGGAGAGTTTTTCAAACCAAAAGGTATTTTGGTAAAACAATATTGACCTCTTGTAGTACAGAAAGCAGTTTTAAGCTTCGCTTCCTATGTCAGAGGAATCTGCCAAAATCCTTTTGATAAATCCAGAGTTGTGACCCATTTGGATCCAGCTAGCTTCTGGATCAGGTCATCTGACCTGGGTAAAGGAAAACAGTCATGTGGTGTGACTGCATTAAGTTTGCGATAGTCTACATAGAATCTGATCTCAGGTAAAATTTCCCCCTGAGCATTTTGCTTTTTAGCTAATACCACAAGAGCATTTCAGGGTGATTCACATTTCTCTATCACACCTAGAGCTAACATTTTGTCAACCTCCTCATTGACTTTAGCTTCTATGGCTCCAGCTAACCTGTATTGAGGTACCCAGATTGGTTCAGAAGTAACAGGAATATCAGGTGACAAGACATTTGTACATCCTGGTTCAGAAGTGAACAAATTTCTGAACTGAGCTATTACACTTCTCAATGCTAACTGTTCAGCTTCTGGTACATTTTCAGAAATATACACAGAATCAACATTTCCAGCATTTTGGTATTCTTCCATAACATTCACCCAGTCCCATTCTTCCCCTGAAGATTTTGAACCGGTAATTCTGAACATTTGTACGTTAGATCTGGACACATAAGGTTTCAAGGAGTTTGCATGAACAATTTTACAAACTTTTGTGTCTTCAAATTGAATCTTATAGTTACATTCATCAACCTTTTGCAATACCTTGGCTGGACCCTCCCATTGGACTTGGAGCTGCCCAACAGGATGCGGGTTCAGAACCATGACCTGCTGTCCTGGCTGGAAATCTCTGTATCTAGTTTTACGATCATAGTACAGCTTGGTGACATCCTGAGCTAACTTCAGGTGTTTCTTAGCTAATGCATGTATGTCATTGAGCCTTTTCTGCAAGTCTTCAATGTATTTAGATACTGGTTGGGGCAATTCAGAGGTTGTACCTTCCCATTCTCCTTTGAGAAGATGGAGAGGCCCTCGGAGATTGAACCCAAACAACATCTCAGCTGGTGTGGTTCCCCCTAAACTTTCGTGTGGGGCTGATCTGTATGTGCCGAGAATTAGTGGTAAACCTTCCACCCAGTTTTCTCCAAAATCTTGTACATATGCGGTCAACAATCTTTGTAATGACCCTTGACATCGCTCTACTGTCCCATGGGATTGGGGATGGTAGGGCAAAGAAAATGTTTGTTCTACCCCTGCTAATTTGCATACAGTCAGCATGAGACATGAGACAAAAGCTCCACCTCTAACTGAGACAATTTCAACAGGTAAACCTAAGCTACTGACAATTTCAATAAATGCTATAGCAATATGGGATGCAGAAATTGAAGTTAAGGGTACAGCTTCACACCATTTTGTAAAAGTATCAACATAGGTAAATACATACTGTTTTCCCTCTTTTGATTTAGATAAAGGACCAAACACATCAATTTCTACCCTCTGAAATGGCTTTCCTGCTATTTCAGGTACACCAAGTTTAGCTTTGGTTTTAGACTGTACATTCCCAATTCTTTGACAAGTAAAACAGGTTTTTACAAAAATTTTATAATCAGATGTACACCCAGGCCAAAAGAAGTGTTCTGCAATCCTTTGAATAGTTTTCTTTCTTCCTTGATGCAATGCAAACATTGAGTCATGTGCCATTTTAAGAACAATGTCCCGAAAAGATTGAGGCACAACTAGCAAGTCTCTAGTCCCTGTATCAGGTTTAGGCAACTTGATCTGTTTGTACAAAAGTCCATCTGCTGAATAAAAGAACCGGCTTGGCCTGGCACCTGACAACAGCAAATTCAATTTAGCCTTCTGCCTAATTTCTTCTAAAGTTGGGCACTGCTGTTGTTCCTTAGCAAAATTGGCATAGTCCAGTTTTTCAGAAAAAGCCCAAGAATACACTTTGGGCTGCCCAGCAGGTGGTGCTGGTGCATCTGGAACAGTCATAGGCTGGCTTTGACTTTGGGTTACCACTTTAAGTACATTTGCCTGTTTGGACCTCAATTGTTCCTCTAAAATCATTACAGAAAGTCCTAGGAGTAGAGAAGGGTGGCTACTAGACCTGTGGACCAAGCAAAGAGCTTCTCCTGTGAAACAACCATATTTCAGCTTAATTTTAGCCACAGGACTATTAACCACTTTCTTCCCAGTTTCTAGGTGGTACCCTTCAATTGGTAAATAACAATCCTGCAAAATCTGTTCAGGTTTAACAAAACTCTCATGTATGCGGCAAAACTCAGAACCAGAATCTTTAAATGCTTTAATAGAGACAAATGGTTCTCCCTGCTCATTTAGTAAAGTCACTAAAGCATATCTTTGCTCTTCCATTTTGGACAAGAGATCCTTCCCTAGCAGTTCAGTAGAATCTAGAGCTAATAGGTGTCTGTGTGTGTGCAGTGGTAATATTCAGCTGCCATGCTACTCTAGGGTCTCTAACAACATGAGTGCTATACTCGCGAGCTGGTTGGACTTGCTGTGTGTCCGGACCTGTAGCAGAATCTCAGGCAGTTACCGCTATTCCCATCTGTGATGGCTGATCCTCAGATGAATCAGTTGTTTGGCTTGCCACTTGAGCAATGCGGGAACTGGAAGTAACCATTCCCAATTTCTCCTTTGCTGGTTGATTTGCACCTTTCTGCAACACAGGGCAATGCTGGCGGGTATGTCCCGGCTTGGAGCAATGATAACAGGTAATATTCTAAACAGGTGCTATCTTACCCTTTGGCTTATTGCCGTCCCATTTTGGCACATGCTCCTTTGCTCCTCCCGGTGCAGGTGGTTTCTTCACAAAAGCCTGACTTTTACCTCTTTGAATTTCCCTGAAGACTGGGCTGTCTTAGGCATCTGCTTCTTGGCATTGATTTTGCTGATCCAAATCATATCAGCTTTCTGGGCAAGCAACTGAAGATCATCAACTTCCTTATCAGCAAGACTCGGTCTTAAAGAAGGTGGAATGACCTCCATAAACTGTTCCTTCAGCATGAATGCTCGTGCGCTTGGTGTCATCTCCACTTTAGATGCTCGGACGCATCGGTCATAGGCTTGCGCCAGCTGAATCATGAGGGCAACAAATGGTTGTTTACCATCCCATTGGATCTCCCAGAATCTCATTCTCAGAACATCAGGGACCATAGCACAATATTTCTCCAAAGCGTCTTGTATTTGGGGCCATGTATAATCTTTGGGCAATCCATCAAAATAGTCCAGGATCGGACCCCTCAGCTGTGTACTGATTAGCCCCAGCCACTCAATCTCATCCACTTTCATTGCCTCGCATGCATGCTCAAACCTAGAAAGAAAAGAGAGAGTGTCCTGGGGGTCTGTCAGAATTGGCAGACGCTTACGATCAGCATTATCGGCTTTCACAGGTTTCGGTTGCTGCTTCATTTGCATAAAGCGAATCTGCGTTTCAAATAAATTTGCCATCAAATCCTTCAATCGACCTGTTCCTGCCGGAACTCCTCCTACCGCTCCCATTAACAAGGGAAGGTTTCCTCCTAGCATCGCTAAAAGCGGAACCTGTGGAAAAGAAGAAGGAGGGGAAAGAACATTGGTGGTGCCACATTGGTGGTGCCAGTAGACGGACAGGCTGAGGTACAGGGGCTCTGGGCGGCGGCTTTATCTGGGGAAGTGGGTCTAGTACGGTGGGCTGTGGAACTGCTGACGGTATGGGCTGGGCTGGTGCCGACTGCACTGCCCCTTCTCCTTCCTGTAAAGCTTGGGCATATTTTTCATCCTCCATTTCCTGCTTTATCTTAGCCCGTTGACTTGCCGCTTCAACCGCTACTTCGAGATTACCTGCCAACTGAGCCACCTGCTCCTGTTGAAGGAGACAATATATTTGATCAAGCCTGATCTCATCCTCCATCGGCGGTGGAACGGCTGCCACTTTCTCCGCTTGGCAGGCTGCTTGCTTGGAGGCTAAGGCTTCCTGTGCCTCTATGAGCTGCTGTTGCAATTTCATGATATAGTTACAATACCATTCTGCCTTTTGTTGTTCATCCTGCAGCTTCTGCTGTAGATCCTCCTGCTCCATGGCAGGGCATTGGGCACTGGTCACTCCCTCTCCTGAGTAAAGCGCTGTGGCTCCCGGTGGCTTAACAGACAGTTTAGCCATTCCGGAGCCCGGTTTCCATGCCTCCTTGGGTCTGGCTCCCAATCCGACCCGTTGGTCTGATCCTGGCTGGATCGAGACCACTGGCTCTGCTACTCCCTGTGGTAACTGTGCCAGTTCGTGTTGATCTCCTGTTTCGACACTCCAGTCTGGCCCCACCTGGACCGAGACCATTGGTGCTGCCATTCTGCTGTCCTGAACTCAGGATGCCGCCGCAACGTCTCACAGCGCTTCCTCCTCCACAACATTTTGTTGAGCGGGGCATGCTGGAATAGCTTCCTCAAGCACCTGGCATGCCCTACCAGGGGGACCATACCTTAGGAGAAACTTCTTGCACTGGACCTGGTGCTCAATGACTTCCATCAAACCTCTCCTCTGAGTCTCTGTTATACTCCCCTCAAAGGGTGCTTTACATACCACGTCCAACGGCCATTCAGAAGTCGTAGGGGGACCCGCAGGCACCTCCCTTTCCCAAGACAAGCTCCAGCAAGCTTGCTTACAAGCTTCCTCCGACTGGCTCTCCTCTTCCTCTGCCCATATGCTTTCGCCTCTCATGATACGGAGGGGGATGCATTCAGCCATGATTGCATCAGCCCGTGCGGCTTCATCCATTACCCAATAGGCTGGATGCCAAAACCTGATCCTTTCCCACTTGGTAGGTTTCTGGTGCCCTTCCTCCTGGCCAACATAGCTTGTCTGGGACAGTAACAGACTCATTTCTGTAGCCAGAGAGGCTCCATGCACAGAGGGTGGCACAAGGACGGGTTGATTAGACCCTCCAGCCACTTCCCCTTGCTGGGTTTCCTCTACTGCTTCTTCCTCAGACTCACATATTCCCAGAAGTTCCTGAAGGGTTAAGGGTATTAGCAATCTTTGTCCCATAATGGGATGGAATAGGAACACCCAGTTCTCATTCCTGGAAGATTGCCCTGATGGTGGCACTTCCAACCCACTCAGTGGCAGGTTTGACCCTCGGTTAGAGTCGTCTCCATACATAACATCTATGGTAATCAGTGATGACTCTGGGTCATCCATCCTTATACCTGTAAGGAAACAAAACGTTGCAGGCTAATCTTACCCTCTTTTTAGAGGAGCCAAAAGTACTGCTCTGTTTGCTTTGACAAAGCCTCCTGGCTCTCAGATTCGAATCCCACCACTGCCACCATGTCTTGAACGCTTGACCGGGCGCTTGCTTACAGGAGGCATGTATCAATCCTTTAGGCTGCGATAATTTCCTTTAACCGCACACTCCCAGTGCAGCCTAAGGTTGCCTCACCGTACCATGCCACAATCAGCTTCAAAGAACTCCACCTGTCGCTTGCAGAGAGAATGCGGTGGTTTAGCATATTGGTAGCATGTGGGGGCATAGAGCAAAGCACTTGGATATAGCCTGATAAACTGACATCCACTCAGTTGGTGTAGTCAGCTGACCTAGCTGTCACTCTGTAACCTCGTGGTACTGCAGGTGCAGTAGCTGTCAATCACCTCCCTTGTGGGACTGCAGTTGTGAAGAACTCATCCCAAAGGAATGTGAGTGCATGAAAGAGCTCTAATAGCTTCAGATAAGGTTGCCATGGATACTCAAGATCATGACATCTGGCAACCATCTTGCTACCTAGGGCAAACAGCACCATCTCTCATCCATACTGCTATGAAGCATTGGCACAAGCCCCCACCATGCAAGAGAGTCAATAAATGTGTTGTCACCCCAAAATAAAACAAAGCCTTATGTTTTCTGAAAAGAAAAGGAAGAATTGTAAATAGGGCCAAGAGGTGTTGCTGCTTATTTTCCTAGCACTTACCTGTAGGTTCACCTATAGATTTGGGTGACCTCTAAATTTTGGTGCACTGTAGGGCAAGGGCCCAGTTGCTCCACGCTAGGTACTACCTTGTGTGGTGGTTGGCTCAGAACTTTATAGCCACCACTGGGCTATCTCAGGTTGTTACTAGTCCATCACAGACATGCCTCACCACTGCTTCTGGAGCTGCACTGGTTGCCAGTTTGTCTCTGGGTGCAATTCAAGGTGCTGGTTTTGACCTTTAAAGCCCTATATGGTAGTGGGCCAGGATACCTAAGGGACCGCATCACCCTAACGACGTCTGTCCATCCAACCAGAGTGGACCGGAGGGGCTCTCTAATTGTGCCATCAGCCGGGGGGGGGGGGGCACAAGGAGAAGGACCTTCTCCGTGTATGCACCGGCCCTTTGGAACCTCCTGCCAGTAGAAGTGCACCTCCAGATGGAGTTGCTGCCCTTTAGAGTGGACCGGAGGGGCTCTCTAATTGTGCCATCAGCCAGGGGGGGGGGCGCCTCGCCTCTCTGGCACAAGGAGGAGGACCTTCTCCGTGTATGCACCGGCCCTTTGGAACCTCCTGCCAGTAGAATTGCGCCTCCAGACGGAGTTGCTGCCCTTTAGAAAAGAACTAAAACCTGATTGGCGGGCCAAGTTTGGGTTGCAGGTGGAGGGGTGGCTTCCATTGGGTGGTTGGTATAGAGGATTATTCCTTCCTCCATGGTTCCTTCAGTACCTGCACTCTTTTTTAGAGGGTGGGTAGTTTTAAATAATTTTTAACCTGTTTTTATCTGGGATTGTCAACCTCCCTGAGTCAGCGTCAACCGAGTGGGCAGTATATAAATTGAACAATAAATAGATAAATAAACTGTAGGGCAAGGGCCCAGTTGCTCCACCCTAGTTACTGCCCTGTGTGGTGGCTGGCTCAGGACTTTATAGCCACCACTGGGCTATCTCAGATTGTCACTAGTCCATCACAGACAGAGCATGGCATGCTAAGACATCAACTGAAGGTAGGCAAGACTTCTAAAACTCTGTTTCTCATCCAGATATTTGCACTTTCTCCCTACAGAGCTGAACTTATTAAAATGATCTACCCCCAGAGACAGATTGAATCCAGTGGATTCATGAATGCTTGGGGATGGGAGCTGGTTTCAGTGGATACAGCATGCAAACCTGCCAAGAGAATGGCTACATGCAGCAGACATTGGTAAAACTATCCAAAGGGTCATACTCGCTACCATGAACCTTAATGGACTTATTCCTTAGAGTTCATGGTCAGTGAAAAGGGTGCAAAACTGGCTAGAGTTCACATTATGGACGTTTCATTAGACTGCTGGCTAAACATTGGCTGAAGCACATAATCATGCTAACTACAAGTCAGTAAAGGCAGCAAAGGCAGCTGTGAAAACATTTAGGGTTTATGGACTTCAGCAATGGAAATTGGCCTCTGGCCATCCCTGAAGCCAACTTTGATGCTTTTGCCAAGCCCTCTGAAGACAAATATGATTCAAGAAATAACCTAGATACTACTATTTTAAAAGTGTCACTAGATATGTCCAAATTAACATCTAACCTGATATTATGACTTTCGTTTTGGCTTTTGGGCCTGCTGGACAAGATTTTGCAGCAACATCGCTATTCATGCAACCCTTAGATCTAACCGTGCCGTGAATAACTATGGCCAGTGAATGGCCAAGTGAATTCATGATTGAGATCTCTTTGTCCAAGAGATTGAAGCCTCCAACTGTTAAAGAGGAAATACCATGACCACCCTTGAAGAATCCCACTCTGGACCTCTCCATATTCATCAGCTACAGCCCATGCAGTCACAAATACCGGTACTCCATGGCTGGGCAACAACCCCTACCTTTTGGTTCACAACATAGTGCAAGAACTGTGTGGTGTTTCAGGTCCCACAATCACACAAATTTCCACTCAACCCACTGATGAAGTCCACTTTGACTCATTAATAATGTAAGGCTGAAGTCCTAGAAACCTTTATCTGGGATTAAGACACACTGAAATCAGTGAAACATACTTCAGAACAGTTTTGTCATTTACAGAGCCATGAAGTTCAGTGAGCATTGTGGAGTCAATCACTGCCTCTTAGCTGCACTATCCACAAAGGCATACGCAGAATGTATTTGGAACTATTATCAAATATATTCTACTCTGTGTTAAAGCCAATTAAATAAAATCCCAGGTTTGTTGGCCTCTTATGGTTGCCAACTTTGTAATGATTAACAATCTGAACTTGGAAAATACCAGTTCCAGACAGTGGGCACTAGGGGACCTAATTCATTCAAGGGAGGCAAATTCAGACCTCAAAATTATATGCAGTGCCTCATGTCTAATAGGTTTACCAGTTACCTAAAAGGGGTCAGTGGATTAAAAAAAAGATGATGAACTTATTGGGGTATTGTTGAATCTGACCCTTATAAGCACCAATCCAGGACAACGATGAACAAACAGCAACAGGCTTTATTTAACAGTCAATTAGAGATGAGCTTACAAGGTGTTCCGAAACCCAAGGTGGCTATACAATCCTAGCAGATTCAGTCCCTCTGGACTCTTACCTAGCAATGGGTAACAAACAAGCTACCATAGAAGCGTAGCACAGTGGAGGAACCAAGCTTAGCGCTACCCGCCTACCTGTAATGAGTAGGAAGTATAGATCTGGTCCAGCCCCACCCTTGTTTACCCGTGGGGCTTATTTAGTGTCTCCCCGGCGGTAGCTCCTGGATACAAGGTAGCAACCCGCCGGACAAACGTACACCAACCAATCATAACAGGGGATATATTAATTAACCAATGGAGAACAGGATCCAAAACTGTAACCAATCACAGGACTTGGTTTCGCCTAACAAGTGCATCCTTTTGCAGGGGTTTTGCGCCACTTTGGGCGTCTAGTTAGAATGGCGGGAAACTGCCGTTTCCTTCTTGTAAGAGCGCTCCCCATGCTACTTGCAATTGTGCCTCAATACACAACAGGTACGAAAAAAAGAATTTATTTAACAGGGAAGAGAGACATAAGGGAAAGGAAAACAATCACTCAAATGAACAAATAATTTTAGGTAGGTCCCTAAACAATACACTGGAGAGAGCAGAATCCAATAATTATATTGCAGGCGCACCCCCCAAAAAAGGACTCAGACACTGGTGAAAGTGGATAACGGCATTGGGCCACATTTATTGATTCATGCCCTAGTCCGAATTATAAATTTCAATTGGTACTCAGCCAATTATAATTCTTAAGGCAAGCAGGCCGCAGTAACACTGGTAAGGTTCCTCCCAAAATTGCCAACAGCAATTGGCTACAATGTATCCATTTGTATCAATTTGTTTGTTGGCAACAAACAAATTGTTGACCGTAGTCAATAAACTAACTACTGACCCCACCCTCTGACGCGTATCCGTAAAATAATGGGGTGATGCATGCTGCCTAGCTCGTGCCATCACCCCATTGCCTGGTTCGTTGTTGACCGGACAACGTTAACCAACTTGTGCCTATCTAGTGTTGTCCAGTCAATTGCGAACCTGCCGGATACCTGTGGGTCATAAATATTTACCTTACCAGTGCTACCCGCCCATGTGACCAAAGTCAACAGCATAAACCCCTGTATCAAACCATAGCAACAGTGCGGGATGGGCAAAAAAGCCAGAACCCAAGAGCCAATTGTAGGTTCCAGCCAAAAATTCCCACCCGGCCCCGAAGCGACCAAAATATCACACTGTTAACTAGGGAGGGGGTGGAGGGAAAAACTTCTCTCCGTCGCTTCTGCAAAATGGCAGCTCGGCTGCCTCGTGGCCACCCCTTTTAAAGGGTGCTGGCCACGCCCCCTAACTACCCGGATGTCCAAGTCCGGTGGGGGCCCCCCCGCAAAGAGCGCGGTGGCCATTTTGGCGCCGCGCTTGCATTGCAGGCGCACCCCCAAAAAAGGACTCAGACACTGGTGAAAGTGGATAACGGCATTGGGCCACATTTATTGATTCATGCCCTAGTCCGAATTATAAATTTCAATTGGTACTCAGCCAATTATAATTCTTAAGGCAAGCAGGCCGCAGTAACACTGGTAAGGTTCCTCCCAAAATTGCCAACAGCAATTGGCTATAATGTATCCATTTGTATCAACTTGTTTGTTGGCAACAAACAAATTGTTGACCGTAGTCAATAAACTAACTACTGACCCCACCCTCTGACGCGTATCCGTAAAATAACAGGGTGATGCATGCTGCCTAGCTCGTGCCATCACCCCATTGCCTGGTTCGTTGTTGACCGGACAACGTTAACCAACTTGTGCCTATCTAGTGTTGTCCAGTCAATTGCGAACCTGCCGGATACCTGTGGGTCATAAATATTTACCTTACCAGTGCTACCCGCCACACGGGGAGGCATCCATGATGACTCACCGCCCCCCCAAGACCGTCAGCTCGGTCGCCAGGCCTGCTTGCATCACACCCAGAACGAGGTACATACCTCTGACCCCTTCTCCTGCCTACCAGCAAAATTTGTTTGTAAGCCGATCATCCAGACTCCAATGGCCGTCTCACAGCCATGCTCAGCACGGGCCGGAGCCACAGCCCCGTCCACTGACTGCCGGAACAGTCCAAACTAGGGAGATCCTCATCTCCCCTAAATTGGTGTCTCGGCACGATGTTAGACCATAGCGACCATATGTAAGCCATACATGATACAAAATGCCAGGTCACAGCCCCTCGACAATTTAATAACAGCAGTGATCCGTAAGAGACCGCCGCTGCCGAGGCACCTGCAAAACATCGGGCGGTCCAGCATCCCTGTCAGACAGCAGGAATGGCCACAGTTCCCGCCCCCATGTGCCGCACATACCATACCATAGCAGACTGTGGATGCACACAGTCCAGCCGGGGTCCACTCTCTGTCGCTGCAGCATATACTGCCGCCCAGTGTACATAGCTGCGGCCCACCAACCCCCTGCCACCGGTGTGCTGAGACCCCTAGGATCTGTAAAAGAGGAGAAAAAGGTGAAGGACATAACTAGGTACTCAAACAGTGAGGGGACATACATATTTGAAATTGCGCGTAGACGCCTATCTACCTCCGAGTACCCCAAACGTAGCCGCGATCAACGCGACGCCTATCTTAAGTAAATGGTGCCAAAACGGGCACCACACCGCGAAACGCGGGACCGGTCACCCTCAGGGACTGTACTAAGGTAAGGGTAGACCCAACCCGGTGGCAGAAAACAGGCTGGGGCGCACAGTAGGCACTGTCGAACATTCAGGTAGGGCACCAACCGGACAGATGCCTCAAAAAATTAGTAGCAGTATACACCACTGCCTGCACCGTGCTGAATAACCCGTGAGGACCGCATCCCCACTCGAGCCCACTCATGTGTGACAGAGACATCTTCGAGTTCCAGTGCCCTACGAGACACATCCGCCTTACACCGTTGGCACCAACTTTGGCACCCACTCACTGATGCGGAGGGCTCCAAAAAAGGCTACCGTGGTAGCTGCGTGGCCAAGAGCCACCTCACACCTATCTGTACATAAGCAATGCCAGCCTCGTGCAAGGTGGGTAGAAACTCTGGGAACAGGGGTGACGCGCGTAAGGGCGGCGGACATGTTCCTGTGTCCACCCCTCCCAAACACGACGCCTGAATGCAGAGTGATACGCCTTACGCGTGCAAGGTGCCAATGACATGTCCGGTTCCCCTCTCCTTGCCAAACGTCCAACCCTCAGCCAAAAGTGGCGAGTGGAATCCCTCTGCTTCCAGAGTACGGCACAGAACCAGGTGATCTGCTGTAATGGAGAGCAGCAGAATGTCATTATAAATACCCATAACATGTCTGGCCTAGAACAGCACATTAGGCGTAGGCTTCTCAAGAGAGTAGATGGACTAATGTCATGACCTTGGGGGATTTGCATGTCTGGGAGTCGACAATGTTCACCACTACCGCATTGTCACACCGAAATTGGACCACTGAGTAGGCCCACCCCTTGCACCATAGCATCAGTGCTCTCCAAATGGGAAAAAACGCAAGGCAGGTAAGATCGCAGGGCGATCAGCCCGGGAGCCGGAGGTATCTGACCGTACTAGATATCTAAGGCAGACCACTAGGTCTGACCTCCCATAAGATACCCATCCAAACCCCGGAGTAATTTGAGCCAGAGCAAACCCATCAAGGGGGGGGGGGCAGTGAATTAACTGCAATTCCCAAGGGCACACTCGATGTTTGGCAATCAATGCCAAAATCGCACATGGACATCCCAGCCACCGTATCACCGGTTAACCTGGATGCCCGCGTGACAGCATCGAGGTAAAAATTGTGATGCTAGAACATGGGACCTCGGTCTATTCAGGCGCCAAGGGGACACCCAGTTCCCACCTGAGTGTCTGAATCGTGATGAGGAGACGCGTACACGTGTCCAAGCCCCGTTTAACCCCGGACCCAAAAGTTGGCGAGGTAATGGGCTGGAGACCGAGACCCCAACCTGTGAGCCAATGCCCACTGAGTAAAAGTCCCACACCGGTCGGGTGCTGAACCTGAATTAACGCATTCAGAAAGGGATCGGCGTTATCTAATTAAAATTCCCCCAAAACCTAAAAACCCGATAGGTCTAAACCATGGGGTGTACTGGCAAAAAGCTGGAAGCCGAGTGCATATCCCACTGTGCCAAAACGGCACCAGAATTGCGTGAGCACGCCACCCATAGTAGCCGAGGCAACTACGAGTACCTGACCGAACAAGGTCATCAGGAAGGTCATCCCTGAACGGAACACCCACAGGGTGAGCTGAATGAAGGATTATATTACATTCACCCTTTTTCTAGCTCAGTATGAGCTTCATGGGGGATACCTTCGACTAAGGAAAGGTGGTTCCAAGAAGGGCCCCCGCTACTCTCATGGCCCCCAACTTCCTTAACTGTGGACCGTGGAGCCCCCTCCCCGTTACCCTGGACGGGAACCCGATTAGTAGCATCCTGGGGCCCCCAACACCCCCGAATGGATACAAAAGCCCCATTGAAAACCCTCCAGCAGGTCTCCCGCCCCATCCCGTCTTGGATGAACTGAGTGACATCCCTCCAGGCTGACTATAATTGGGGTGGGGGGGGCTTATGACAAAGTTAGTTACTTCAGACGGAGCTCTGATCGCCCCTGTGGACCCCCACCTCTGCCCCGCAACCCACCAACCCGCGGACACGCGGAGGCAGCGTGAGGGCCAGCGCAAAAAAGGGGGGCACTAAGTCGGTAACGACCGTGGTGCTTAGTACACCCACCGTCAGCTGAGCAGGCCGGACACAGTAGGCGGGCCGGAACCCCCCGCTCGACCAGTTTGCGTGGAGCCAATGACTGAACAGCCCGCTGCTCAGCATGACCACCATGGTGCCAATCACCAGGCACCAGTCCCGTGGGAATGATGTACACGAGCACCCTTGCTGACAGGACTCATCCCACCTCCCCTCGGGATATAGAGCCACCCTCGTCCACCTTCCTCACCATGAGCCAACCGTCATGGGCCCATCCGATCGACATCAGGATGGCCCGAACAGTCCAAGCCCCACGGCATACCACAATACGTACAAGGTATGCCGACAACCAGTTGGCCCCAAGGTGCACGGTGGCTAACGACGATGGGACATCTCTTTGTCTCACCCGCCTGTCCTTCTCTCTCCCCCCAGTGGGCTCGCAGTTCAATAGGGAGAATATCCACATGTCCCCCTCCAGCCCTTACCCCTCATGGCCGGCGGCCAATAATCAACCGGGGCAAATAATAGCCAGTCATCGGCAAAGCCATGGACTGCACATTCTGTATAAAGGGCCCATGCAGCAGGATCCAGACAGCCCCTGTGATGCTCAGCACTGTCCCGAGGGCGGACACCCCAGTGCGTGGTGGCTTACTACGGCGGGACCACACAATGTCTCTATCCTCCTGTCCGTACTTCCTATCCTTATAGGGATCTCAGTTCATAGGGAGGTACTCCCCCCCACCAAATCTTTTCCCTCATGATCTGGGGCAGGTGATCACTGGGGGGCCATGAATAACCAGTAGTCGGCAATGCCCTTGCCAGTACCTGATGAACGCCGGACATACACAGCAGGACCTGGACAGCCCCTGTGACGCCACGTACTGCCCAGGGAGTGTAAACCCCCACCCCCAACCTTGTGCCAGAATGCAACCAAGGGGCACTGGGATAGGATGGCGAGTGATGCCCCCCAGCCTCAAATAAGCGAGGCAAAGAGCACTGAGCCCCCACTGCTGGAAATGGACTATGATGTGTGTGCATTCAACTTGAACCGAATACTCACAAGTTGTACCCCCGTGAGCCGCCCCCACTGGGGGTTCCGGCCCACGGTGGGCGTCGGAGCTCGCGACCGAAATCGAGCTCTGGGGCGACCTCCAACGCACTCCAGCCGCAGTTCCAGACAAACGGGGAGCTGCGAGACGGCGGCGGGCACAGGCCGACATGTCACGAGAGGCACGACCCAGCTGTCGTGTACCCTCAGACAGCTTTGGGGGTTGCATGGCAATTTTGCCCTTCCTCCACCACATGGCACTTCCTAGTGGGGTGGATGCAGTGGGAGACCACATAAAATGGCATGTGGGCCACATCTGGCCCACGAGCCACAAGTTGATAATCTCCAGAGCAACCAGGAACATTATCTGATAGACACAGTAAATAGGTGGGCCGGACGGCCCGCTAGGTATTGGGCCAGAGGCCCTAATTTGAGAGCCCGGGCCAGAATAGGGCCATGCCCAAAACTCTGGCCCCCAATGGGTAAAAACGTGCTGTGAGCCAGCACAATGCCCTCCCCCCAATCGTTCCGGCCCGTGGCTGGCAGCCGTGGGCCGAGGGCCGGATCCTCTGAAGGGCCGGCCTGGGGCTGAAAACGGGAACTCATTCTGTCCTGCAGTACACAGGAAGTGAAACCACTGACCTTCCACTTCCCAGTCAGCGTCTCAGGCACTTAACACTCCATGTCTTAGCCACTTGAGCCACCGCGATCCCCCTACGAGCAAGAAAACACCGTGGGGAATCGAACTCCCAGCCTCTGACTTTGCAGCCAGATTCCTAAACCACTGAGCTATCCAGCAGTTCTGCTCGGTTACAGGCAAAAATGAAACCAATAGGAGCGAAATCAAGGCTCTTGCAAAGAGGCAGCAAGGTAAAAGGAAGCCTCGCACAGAGGCTGACAGAGGGTGAAGCGACGGAGCAGATTCCTCCTCCCCGTCGCTTCTAAAAGAATCAAGCCTCTAGCACAGAGGCGAGAGAAAATGAAGCCTCGAGCAGAGGCTAGCAAAAAGGGGGGAGGGAGCGACGGAGAAAACTTCTCCTCTCCGTCGCTTCTGCAAAATGGCAGCTCGGCTGCCTCGTGGCCAACCCTTTTAAAGGGTGCTCTCCACGCCCCCTAACTACCCGGATGCCCAAGTCCGGTGGGGGGGCCGCAAAGAGCGCGGCGGCCATTTTGGCGCCGCGCTTGCATTGTCCACAAATGTAACATTATTAAGATCTTTCTAGCTGTGCAAACCAGGACTTGGAAGTACAGTACAGTGATACATTATACAACATCCAAACTTGGTTCCACAAGTTTGGACTTTATACAGATTTGGACTTTGTACGAGGCATGCAAAATCCTAGCCGCGATGCCTCATACAACGTCCAAATCCTTGCTGTGATGCCTCGTACAACATCGTTTCCATAGAGATACATTGTACTGTAACAGCGCAGACTTCAGGGCAAAGTCAAGGAAACAGACAGGAAACTGACAGAACTTTAAGAAAACATTGTCTAAAGGCTAAATACATTACAAAAACATGTCAAACAACCCTGATTGTCCAAGAACCTGAAGAATGCTGCAAAAATCCTAGGAATGCTTCTAAAAATTCTGATGAAAAATCCAAAAAAATCCAAAATCATGTTCAAAACCACTCCTAAACACTCTTTGCCTTGTGCAAAACCCACAAGAGCAATGCATGCATGTGTCCTGTCTTTTATACTGCCCAGGCACAATGCAACCTGGGAAAAACTGAATGCCTCATACAAAGTCAAGCGACTTTGTATGAGGTAACTTTTTTCAAGAAATTAGGCGATGTTGTATGAATTCGATGTTGTATGAAGTGGACTTTGTATAAGGTATTACTGTAGCTGTACATTCAGTCACTGGTTGTGGAACAGTGAATGACTGGCAACAGTGGGAAGCTAAAATTCTGCTATGGCTGATTTCCTTCCTCATACATTGCCAATTTCACAACCACCTTTCTTTTTCTGTGGGTGGCTTTCTGCGTAGCCTACTCAGAACCTCACCTCCATGGCATCCCTGGGATCTTTGTTCATTCTATTCCACATTTTCTTTGCTTTCTTCGCACACCCTTCAGAATCCTTTTCTAACTCCTCTAACTCATTGAGGACGGAACCCTAGGCTTTCCACCACAGACTCCACTATGCAGAGTTTCAGCAATAACTTACCATGCATCTCAGTTCCTGTGACCATGAGCATTCCATAATCTGAAAACCTTGCCTTCTTAGGTGTATTATAGTGCTACAGAGGAGATGAGGAGCACATCTGTAGTTTGTAGGAAATGGCTCTTAGCCAGACATTTGTGATCCATCTTAAGTGATAGTAATGACATATTCCCACCTCCAAGATGACAGTTTAATGAAATATGGTTCCATGCCTGAAGTACTAATTTGCTGGCCAGTGCCAAGGAACATTAAGATGGTACCTTTAGAAATAACATTATGTTATGTAAGATGTGGAATACATTCCTTTCAGCTTCTCCAGCCAGACCACAGGAATGTTCTTCTGCTGGATAAAGGAGCTGCAGCAGAAGGAGCAAATCCCAACAGGCCTCAGGTTAGAATTACAGAATTTTAGCAAAGCCACAGGGAACAGATGTGGCAAGTAGTGTGAGGTAACACTTGTCTTGAGAATGCCTCATCTGCAGTACATGCTTCTGTTTTATTCCACTAGGAACCAAACCAGGTTGTGAAGACAATGCAAGCGCGGCGCCAAAATGGCCGCCGCGCTCTTTGCGGGCCCCCCCCAGGACGAAGGCATCCGGGTAGTTAGGGGCGTGGCCAGCTCCCTTATAAAAGGGGTGGCCACGAGGCAGCCGAGCTGCCATTTTGCGAAGCGACGGAGCGGAGAAGTTTTTCCCTCTTACCTCCGTCGCTTTTGGCTTTTACGGGAAGCCTTTTGGCTGCTGAATTCTCTCGCTTCGGCTTCCCATCGATTGGCTGAGAGGCCCGCGAAGAAGAAGGCGGCTGCGAGCGCGGCTTGTGCGGTTTGGAGGCGCAATCTGGGTTGGAAGACCGCGGCTGCGCCTCCCCAGCGGCTGCATTTGCTTGCACCCACCGGGACCGGTGGAATGGGGTCTATTCCCCCTGGCTGGAGGATGGTGGCCCACGCACGGGGCCAGTAGGGGCTGCGGCCCTCGGCCCGCAAGCGGTGGACACCTCTCATGGTGTTGCCCATTCCGCTGGGCCTCCCTTTATAGGAGCGTAGCTCGCTCCGAGGCCTTCCAGCCTTGGGGGGTGGTCCGGTCCCCTTCCCTGGCAGGTTGCTACATCGGCCCTAATGGGCCCGGGTGTGGGGTTGTTGCCCTATTCGGGCCCCGGGGTGCAGGGACCTGTACCCATGCATGTAGTAGGCGGGCCGGCTGGTCCTTTGTCCCATGTCAGCGTGGAAGCCTTATTGGCCCGCGTTGCGGCCCTCAAGACATCCCTGGCCCGGGCTAGCCACTCTTGGTCTCCATTTGGGGTTCGTTTCGACGCGTCGTCTGCTGGGCAGCGGCAGGCGACGGGACGGGTCGAGCTGCTTGAGGCGCGTGGCACGACCTGGGCCACTGCCTCGCAGCTCCCCATTCAACAGACCGGTGCGGGTCAGGCCCCATCGACGAGCTCGACGGCGGTTGTGAGCTCCGACGCCCCCAGTGGGCCGGAACCCCCGGTGGGGGCGGCCTACGGGGGTGCAGCACGTGAGTATGCGGTCCAAGCTAGTGCACCTACACACGTGGCCACGTTGGGGGGGTTTCCAATGGCCTGGCCTCGCGCGGGTGGGGCGGCGGTCCAGCCGCTGACGCCCCACCTGGCGACGATAACTACCACTCAGGGCCCCGTGGTGGGGGGTGTTTTCTACCCTGTGGGGAATGTTTTGGGGGTGGCTGGGTTAGTACAGGCCCCCTTTCAGATGCCAGCAGTTCCTGTTGTGCCCGTGTCGGCCTTGCTGATGGCGGGGTATTCCTTACCGCTGGGCACAGACCACCAAAGAGAAGATCTGGCGGGGGGATTACGTGGATACCTTCTCACTCCCCAACAGAGGGCCCACCAAGGAGTAGGGGGGGCAGGATGAGAAGGATAAGGAGCAGGCACGTCGTAGCAAGCCACCACGTACGTGGGCCGACTGGTTGCCGGCCTACCTCATATACATGGCGGTGTACCTTAGGGCCCGGCCGGATTTGGCAATTTCGATGGTCCAGTATTTGGACAACATCTGCCGGGCGATGGTTGACTTTCCGGGCCCATCGTGGTTGGCTTATGACGTGTAATTCCATATGCGGATTCCCCGGCACCCCGACATTAGGTGGGTTGAGCCATGCCAGAGGCTGTGGCTTTTGTACATGACGCCCACGCGCCCCGCGCCCGGGGAGAGATACCATTGTGGACATGCGGTCCAGCGGGCGGCCCCAGCACAGGTCCACTGCCGGGGGCGGGGCGGGGGGTTTCAGCCCGCCTGCTGTGCTGGACTTTCTCGTCCAATGGTTCCTGCAATAGGAAGAATGGCAAATACAGACATTAGTGTCCCCCCTGTGCTGGCCCCCATGCGGCCTCTGGCTGTCCCAGGCCAGGAGGGATGCGGGGCAGAGGGAGGGGTGGACAGGGGGCTGGCAAGACTGCCGCATATGGATCTAGTTCACCAAAGGGCTCCCTCCCCAATTAATGTGGACATGTTGGAGCGCTGGCTCACATTGTTCCCGAAGGGAGAGGATGCGGAGATCTCCTTCAGGGTTTTAGGCAGGGGTTACGTATCCCTTTCATGGGTGATAGGTCCCCTCAGGATGCCCCCAATCTTTATCCCTTAGGGGGAGGGAGGAGGTGGCTCCTGCCAGCAATGATAAGGAGGTCTATGCGGGCAGGGTCGTTGGCCCTGTCCCTGCGCCCCCGTTCCGGGGAGCATATTATTGCACTGATGCCATGCCTTTTGGCTGTTCCAATTCGGGCTCGGCATTCGAGCGTTACTCCATCTTCCTAGAGTGGGCTTTTGTTCGCAGATCAGGGTCCCGGTCTGTAGCCCATTCCCTGGATGATTTTATTCGGGGCTGAACGGGGCTGGGACACGTCCACACATCTCCTCAACACATTTCAGACGCTAATGGAGGAACTTGGTGTCCCTTTAGCGCCCGAAAAGACCGGGGGCCCGCCTACACAGCTAGTATTCCTGGGGGTGGAGATTGACACGGTAGCACAGGCTTCTAGGTTGCAGCGGGATAAGGTGTCAAAGCTAGTGGCCCTTATCTCGGACTTGCTGGCCAAGTGCATGGCATTACCGAGGGACCTGCTGGTGCTACATGGTCACCTCAATTTCGCTGGCAGGGTCGTCGCACCGGGCAGGGCATTTGCGCGGCGCTTGTGCGACGCCATGGCAGGACTATCCAGGCCCCACCATAGGGTTAGACTTACCCGGGGTATCAGGGCAGACGTGCTTGTCTGGCTACTGATCCTGAGGGATTTCAATGGGGTGTCATTTTGGAGGTCTGAGCTCCTGGCTTCCCCTTGCTTTAAGATACAGCCCGATGCGCAGGATCCCTGAGTTATGGGATGTACTTCAATTGGAAGTGGGCCTATGGTGGGTGGCCACCATCCTGGGCAGGCACGGGTCGCCTGCGTGGTTTCACGTATCTGGAATTTTCCCTATACTGGGTGCTTTGATGCTATGGGGCGAGGAGGAGGCCAACTCGGTTGTCCACTTTGGTGTGACAATGCGGCTGTTGTCCACTTTGTCAATGCACAGAGCTCTAAATCGCCCAGGGTTATGGACCCAGTGCGCCAGTTTGCGTTGCGCAGCCTGCGCCTCAACGTTCTTTTCAGGGCTAGGCATGTCCCAGGGGTTACTAATGATATTGCTGATGCTTTGTCCCGCCTGCAGATCTCCCGTTTCCGTGCCTTGGCCCCGGATGCGGAGGAATTTCCCTCGCCACTCCCGGACGGGATATGGAACATCGGCAAGGAGAGGTGAACCGGGCGATTGGCCTGTCACTAGCGCCACGCACGCGTAAGGTGTATCACCACGCATTTAATTCTTTCAGAGCATTCTGTACCCAATTCCAAATGCCAGGAACCTGGCCGATCCCGGTAACCCATGTTCTGCAGTTCATGGTTTACCTGCATGCCCAGGGCTTTGCACCTCGCACCATAGCATCTAAGCTGTCAGTGTTGGCTTTTATGGCCAAAGTGGGAGGTCATGTGGACAGCACCACTGACTTCCGTGTGAGACATGTTTTGGAGGGGTGGGTGCGCGCGCGTGGGCGTTGCCCGGACGACCGCCACCCGATTTCCCCAGGGGTTTTTACCCAATTGGCCCGGGGCTGGCCTGGCCTCTGTTTTGATAAGATGAGGCAGCCCATTTTATGCGGCTACAACGGTCGCCTTTTTTGGAGCGCTCCGCATCGGCGAGCTTGAGATGCTGTATAAGGCGGATGCAAGTCGTGGACAGCACCACTCACTTCCGTGTGAGACATGTTTTGGAGGGGTGGGTGCGCGCGCGTGGGCGTTGCCCGGACGACCGCCACCCGATTTCCCCAGGGGTTTTTACCCAATTGGCCCGGGGCTGGCCTTGCCTCTGTTTTGTTAAGATGAGGCAGCCCAATTCATGCGGCTACAACGGTGGCCTTTTTTGGAGTGCTCCGCATCGGCGAGCTTGAGATGCTGTATAAGGCGGATGCAAGTCGTAGGGCACTGGAACTCGAAGATGTCTGAGTGAACAATATTCGGCTCAGTTGGGGATACGCTCCTCTAAAATGTATCAGCACGGCGTAGGCAGTGGAGTAGACTGCTACGATGTTCCTCGGCAGACATCTGTCCGGTTGGTGCCCTACAGGATTTCCTTGCACTGTATGGCACGCACCATGGCCCGTTTTTCTGTCACCAAGATGGGTCTCCCCTTACTAAATTTCAATTTTGGAAGGTGACGGGCAAAGCGCTGGCCAGTGTGGGCCTCCCAGGCGCCCGCTATGGCACTCATTCATTCCGTATAGGGGCGGCCTCAACCGCAGCTGCTTTTGGGTACTCAGGGGCTGACATACGTAGCATGGGACGGTGGGGTTCGCAATGTTTTCAGTTTTATGTGCGCCCACTCCCGCCGTGAGTACCAACCCAGTCACCTTACCTACTTTCCCTCATTTTTCCTTACAGACCCGGGGTGTCGTATTACACCGGTGACAGTATGGCTGGTGGGCCATAGCTACGTGCACAGGGCAGTGCGTTATGCTGCGGCGGCAGAGTGGGGACCCCGACTGGGACTTGGTGCATACGCAAGTCTCACATGGCATGGTAAGCCCGGGATGTTGTGGCGGGAGCTGCTGCCTTTCCTTTTTTCAGGCCAGAATGCTGACCCGCCTGACATTCTGATCATACACCTGGGGGGCAATGATTTGGGCCAGGTCACCGGCTTGTCGCTGAAACATGCGATTTGCGAGGACCTCGCCTAGCTGCATTACGTCTGGCCCGCCACAACCCTTGTTTGGTCGGACATGGTCCCGCGCCATTCCTACAGAGGGGGTGTTGACCTCCTGGCCCTTGACCGTCCTAGACGCATGGTGAATAGGGCAGTGGCGCGTTTCCTTGTCTACAGGGCTTGGGGGAGGGTCAGTCGTCACCCCGCTATTAGCCTCCAAAGTTATGACTTGTATGCAGGGGATGGGGCCCATCTGTCGCGAGGAGGTGTGGACCTCCTGTTGGGTGATTGGCGAGCAGGCCTGTCGACCGAGCTGATGGTCTGGGGGGGGGGCGTCGAGCCTTCTTTGAAGCCCCTCCGTGTGGCGGGTAGCACTGGTAAGGTAAACATTATGACCCACAGGTATCCGGCAAGTTCGCAATTGACTGGACAACACTAGACAGGCATAAGTTGGTTAAACGTTGTCCGGTCAACGATGAACTAGGCGACGGGGTGATGGCTATAGCTAGACAGCATGCATCACCCCGTGATTTTACGGATACGCGTCAGAGGGTGGGGTCATTAGTTAGATATTGACTATGGTCAACAATTTGTTTGTGGTCAACAAACAAATTGATACAAATGGATACATTGTAGCAATTGCCGTTGGCAATTTTGGGTGGTACCTTACCAGTGTTACTTCGGCCTGCTTGCCTTAAGAATTATGATTGGTCAATTACCAATAGAAATTTATAATTCGGACTAGGGCATGAATCAATAAATGTGGCCCAATGCCGTTATCCACTTTCATTGGTGTCTGAGTCCTTTATTGGGGGGTGCGCCTGCAATGCAAGCGCGGCGCCAAAATGGCCGCCGCGCTCTTTGCGGGCCCCCCCCACAGGACAAAGGCATCCGGGTAGTTAGAGGCGTGGCCAGCTCCCTTATAAAAGGGGTGGCCGCGAGGCAGCCGAGCTGCCATTTTGCGAAGCGACGGAGCGGAGAAGTTTTTCCCCTCCACCCCCTCCCTAGTTAACAGTGTGATATTTTGGTCGCTTTGGGGTCGGGTGGGAATTTTTGGCTGGGACCCATATTGGCTTCCGGGTCCTGGTTTTTTCGCCCATCCCACACTGTTGCTATGGTTTGACATAGGGGTTTTTCTGCTGCTGCTGTTGACTTTGGTCACATGGGCGGGTAGCACTGGTAAGGTAAACATTATGACCCACAGGTATCCGGCAAGTTCGCAATTGACTGGACAACACTAGACAGGCATAAGTTGGTTAAACGTTGTCCGGTCAACGATGAACTAGGCGACGGGGTGATGGCTATAGCTAGACAGCATGCATCACCCCGTGATTTTACGGATACGCGTCAGAGGGTGGGGTCATTAGTTAGATATTGACTACGGTCAACAATTTGTTTGTGGTCAACAAACAAATTGATACAAATGGATACATTGTAGCAATTGCCGTTGGCAATTTTGGGTGGTACCTTACCAGTGTTACTTCGGCCTGCTTGCCTTAAGAATTATGATTGGTCAATTACCAATAGAAATTTATAATTCGGACTAGGGCATGAATCAATAAATGTGGCCCAATGCCGTTATCCACTTTCATTGGTGTCTGAGTCCTTTATTGGGGGGTGCGCCTGCAATAGCGCTGCTGTTCCTAAGAGGGGTTCAATATAGCAGTCTTGGCCTTCAGAGGTATCTAAGACAGTGGCTGACTACACTATCAAATATGCTGAGATTTGTGTTGCTTGTAAAATGGGTGAAATTTATTCTTTTTTTTTTTTGCTGCCCACATGATGCAAAGGCTGAGACAACTCTATCCATGGCATATTTCCCCTAAAAAGAGGGGGGTATTACTTTTCCATTATGGAAGTAAGAAGGGGTTAGGGTGTGTGTCCACGTGGACATTTTAAGTATTTTTATGGTTTTAATTTGGTTTTAAGGTTGTTTTATACTGATGTGAGCTGCCTTGGGTCACTGAGGCGAGAAAGGCGGTGATATAAGTTTGACAAATAAATAAATAAATCATAAGTAATTGAAAGTAGGAATCAAACCATTGTTAGTAAAGATATGTGACAGCTGTCAATTGCTGCAGTGTAGATTTAAAATACACACTTTGCTGGGCTTGTATCACTTCTTCTGCTACCACCTTTGTCCAAATACCCAGTTCCATTGTGTGTAATTAACACAATACCAGTAGTGGTAGTTTCTTCTCATGCTGTGTGGTACTGTCTCCGCCACCACAGCATATTGGGCAATGAGGCTCCTCATTGCTTCTTCAGAAATAAAGTTTGACAGTGGATTGGGATCAGCAATTGCAGAGTTTTGCTTTACCAATAGACCAGAAAATACTGTACAGTAAACACCCTACTTACGAAAAAAAGTCTGTTCCATAGGCTTTTTCTTAAGTTGAATTTTTATGTAACTCGAAGCAAACCCATAGAATTTTTTTTAATGTAACTCAAAGCAAACCCATAGGAAAAATAATTTTTTATGTAAATCGAAGCATAGGAAAATCCATAGGAAAAAGAATCTTTATGTAACTTGAAGCAAACCCATAGGAAATTGTGTAAATCGGGACATGGTTTTAGCACAAAATCATTTTGTAAGTCAAATTTTATGTAACTCGGGGCATTTGTAAGGCGGGGTTTTACTGTACTATGAAATACTTCCTAGTTCCCTCTAGTGGCCAATTCTGTGCATGTTGGGAATGTAAAATAAAAATGTCAGAACAAAACAAAAATACTTCACCTGCCTCTGAGCACTGATAAAATGACAACAAAATGAAAAATATCCTGTCAAAATACTCCTAAAAGCATATTGAAATGTCAATTTAAAGTAACATTTGAAAGTAAGGAGGTTCATTATCTAAAAACACCTATAAGTAATTTATGTTGCTTAGAACTAGTTACTTCCAAGCTCCGCTATGGACAAAACTCATGCAATTTATGATGCACAGTGAAATGATAGGATGTACCAGGACTTCATAAATCCATCTAAAGCATATTCCACCATATGAGAAACAAGGCTATATGTGGAAGTGGAGAGATGATAAAATTACAAAAGCCAATTTCACAACCAATATCTACTGTCTTGAAAACCAGCCTTTAGAACAAATATTCCTAAAAACACAAGTACTAACACTGTGCTTTTAGATATCAGTGAATTCATTATTGCATTAACAAGGCCTAAATTATTAAAGCTTAACAATATGGGTTCTATGAGTGTGTTGGGCTTCATTTTCCCACACAGAATCAATGTTAAACATTACAGTATAAATTAAGCAATACTTTACTGTGGCATGCTGCTGCTCTGAATTGAGTTTGCCTCAGAAGATGTATATTTGTGACTACAGCCTCTCTCAAGCAAGGATGGCATAGTTTATTGTAAGAAATGAGCAGTAGCCCTGTAATGATTTAAATGATGTATCCATTTTTGTCAGGGAAAATGTAAGAGCAAGGATGCCCTCCTGCTTACAGCAATGAGGGGCAAGCAGAGATCTCATACCATAAACATTATTCTCATGGATGCCTGGGGGACCATCTGCCTTTACTCGCTTTAAAAGCATGACGCATATCACAAAACGTTTTAGGGTAGCTAAATTAATAGAACATAGATCCCTGCTAAAATTTGAAAAGGATAATTTTAACAGAATTTGGGCTTTAATCCTCTTTACATTTTAAAGGGAATCCAGAGTAGGGATGTGTATTCATATTCAGAAATATTTTGAATTCACTGAATAAGGCCATACTCATACATAATTCCAAATATAACAGAATCTGGATTTTATAATTCCAAATATCTATAATCATCCCCGAAATGATGGGATGAGCCGATGGTAAAGCTGTTCAGCCAGAAATGGAAACAGAAGGCTAAGGATAAAACATTTTGGATTTCGGTTGATTTGTGCTGAAATAGATAAGTGAAGACAAATTGATATTGGATACTGGATAGTGGAAATATCTATTATAATAATTCCTGATAGAGTCCCATTTTCTCCTATAAATTACAAAACAAAAGGCTAGGTTACTACTTGCTAGAACAAGAAGTGACCGTGGAGCTCACAGGACAGGGAATCCCATGCTTCAGTCTGTTGCCCCCTCCTTCTTCCTCTTCCATTATTCCAATTGCTACACTGAGATTACGCTCACTTATTCAACTGTGCTGTGCCCCATGCTGCTGGCACAGTTTCTACCCACTACAGGCTGTCTGCTGCTTCAGGCTGTCTGCCAATGTTAGCCAGGGTACTTGCCATACCTGCCAAGTATCCCGTATTGGCTGGGATTTCCTGTATTCTGGCACTCATTCCTCCCCTTTCCCGCCATCGCCCTGTATTTGAACGGTGGGGAAAGGGGTTGCTGTGCATGCGCGCACATGCAGAACCCATTTGTGCATGAGCAAACGGGTTCTGGCAAATGCACAAATGGGTTCCTTGCGTGCGCACCTGCTCATGCGCAGAAATTTCCTGTATTTTTGGGATCTGTACTTGACGGGTATGGTACTTGCCCACTCCCCCATGCCACGTGCCCTCTGCTGTCCTTTCCTGATGGGTTTCTGACTGTCCAGGATTCAATCAGTATGCCCATTACAGTCATTTCCTAATACCCAGGTACTGATGGATGTTTGTGTGCACTCTTTTCATTTGGCACAATCACTGAAGAGGTGTGAGAGGACACGGGGAAATCCTTTAAATATATTTTGTATGTCTGTATTTTTTAAAGGGGAAAATAATGACGATATAGTATTCATATTGGCTGTAATGGAGTTCAGGATACTAATCTGAAATTTCAAATTTTAAACATTCTGAATTTCAAATCAAAAAGCCTAATTCCAAATCCAAATTCTGAGTCCACACTTTGGTGCTGCTGCACAATCCTCATTCAGAGAGGGGAAAAAGTCAGTATAAGAGGCTGTAGAGTACCTCTTTCCTCTGCCACAGGAGAGCATACTAGGATGCAGAGTTCATTGGAAGCAGAAACGGGGTTGGTTAGTTGGTTGGATTGAGTAATATCATGTCATTTGGGGCATCTTTGAAGTCAAAATATGAAAATGTAAGTGTCCCCAGTTGTTATATGGCAAAATCACTAACGCAAAACACATTTGTTTGTTTGTTTGCTTGCTTGCTTGTTTACTTGTTTGCTTGTTTGTTTATTCAACTTGTATACATCTCCATTTTAGTTCTAAACTGGCAAGATATCCATTAAATAACGGACGTGGGTATGAAAATGTGTCAGTAAGCATGGGCTATCACTGCTTTCATGTCACAAACAAAGGCTCTGACTTTTCCTTAGATCGTGCCTCTGTCTTGGCTGAACTATCATGGAACATGGAAAAATTACTATTTTGGATTACAGTTCCCAATATCCCACAATCCTGGAGGAAAATGTCTATCTTGGCTATAAGATTCTGAGAGCTGTAGCCAAAAAAAAGTAATGTTTCCAACATCTGAATTATCTACTCTGACTGTGAGCAACTGTCTAAGAATTTGGGGCCAAATCTTATTTCAGCCTTACAACTCAAGATCCAACATGCAAATGAAGCTTGTGGTTACCTCCTACTGATCAGTCACAAAAGAAAAGAAAAGAAATATGTAAAATGCAAATGTAAAACAGGTTCATGCAAGGCTAAAATGTCATTTTTACTTCTGGTGACATGCTAACTATATTGTCTGCTTTGACCCCCTTCTGTCCCATGTGAATTACAAATAGCTTTGATACTCTGGAGGCTCCATCTGAGCAGTTTCCTAGACTCTTCTTATTAGTGATACAGTGGAATGCCCAGATTATATTCTTAATCTGGAGAAGTTATTTCTAGGATGTACTGCCTAGTTGTGTGTGAGTGTGTGTGTTTGTCTTGGGTAGGTGCTGACCTTTTTGTGGAGTTTGTATTTTTATGTTTGTGTTGTCTCTAAGACTTGTCATGTATGGAGATGTTGCTGGTGTTTGTATATGTATTTTGGGTGTGATAGTTGGCATGGGAATACCAGAGCACCTCATATGCCTCCTGAGAAATCTGTACATGAATCAAGAAGCAACAGTTAGGACAGAACACGGAATGACAGAGTGGTTTGGAATAGGAAAAGGAGTAAGACAAGGCTGCATTCTATCACTCTGCTTATTCAACTTATACACAGAGCACATAATGCGCAATGCAGGGATGGAGGAATCACAATATGGGATTAAAATTGCTGGGAGAAACATCAACAATCTGAGATATGCAGATGATACCACCCTAATGGCAGAAAGTGAGGAAGACCTAAAGAATCTCCTGATAGGGCTGAAGGAAGAGAGTGCAAAAGCTGGTTTGAGACTAAATATCAAGAAATCCAAGATTATGGCAATAGGACCTATCAGTTCCTGGAAAATAGGTGGGGAAGAAGTAGAAGCAGTGACAGATTTTACTTTTCTAGGATCTAAGATCACTGCAGATGGCGACTGCAGCCATGAAATAAAAAGACGACTGATTATGGGGAGAAAAGAGATGAGAAACCTGGGGAATATAGTGAAAAGCAGAGACATCACCTTGAAAACAAAAATTCGCATAGTCAAAGCAATGGTATTCCCAGTGGTAATGTATGGGTGTGAGAGCTGGACCATTAGGAAGGCTGAGCACAGAAGAATAGATGCATTTGAGATGTGGTGTTGGAGGAGAGTCCTGAGAGTCCCTTGGACAGCAAAGAGAACAAACAGGTCAATATTGGAGGAAATCAAACCTGACAGCTCATTGGAGGGACAAATAGTGAAGATGAAGCTAAAGTACTTTGGACACCAAATGAGAAGGGAGGACTCACTTGAGAAGGCTTTGATGCTGGGAAAGGTAGAGGGCAAGAGAAGAAGGGGTGACCAAAGATGAGATGGCTAGATGGTATTGTGGACGCAGTGGGCACAGAGCTGGGTGGGCTGAGGAGGATGGTGGAGGACAGAGGTGCCTGGAGGAAAATGGTCCATGGGGTCACAAAGGGTTGGAATCGACTGTGCGACTGAACAACAACAACAAGTTGGCAAGAGCTTGTGTTTGTGTGCATATGCTTATGGTTTGGTTTGGGAAGGGAAGGGCTGCCTGCATTTCCTTATGTAATTTGGGGAAGTTGCCTGAGTTTTCCGTGTGCGTTACAAGGGTGAGTTTACGCACTACCTTTTACAACAAGAAATGGATATTTTGCTATGCTATGAGGTTTAGGACTTGAGGCTCAGCCCTTATGTTGAGTTTCATATGCAAGTACTTGTCCTTTGTAACTATAGTAAACCTTTCTGCAGTGGCTTCCATGGCAGTTTCTCAGATCCTAGAACAAATCTTGGTATCAGTCATGAAAATAATTATTCATACATATCTTACATTTCTTTGTGCAGTTGTAGACATTCTACTAGCTGGTTCATAGTAAGCTGTGGCAAGCATGAAATTGGGTATTTCTCCATATACATTTTATAAAACTAGTAGACTGAGCAGAATGACTTTATCTGTCTAAAGGGATTTATATGGCCAAATACCTTTTCAAAACATGGGAACTGCATAAATGTCTAGGTGATTTCATGGACAGGTATGTAATTCAAGATCAGGCAGGGTAATTCTTAACTGGATGATTTATATTCTTGGTTTTAAACACATACATACATTCCATCACTATCAGCATCAGAGGATTAAATAATTTAAGGCTCTAAGAAAGGTTTACCTTTGACATTGGAAGAACTAGCTTGTCTACAAGTCAGGCATTCACAGTTCACATGACATAGCAAGATAAGCAAATATGAACAAGTCCTTCTCAATTTAAGCTGTCATCTTTCCTGTGATTAAGCCACACTGAGACATTTTGGACTTACTTTTGAGTGTAACATGTATAGGATTAGTTAAACATGTAGAATGGCTTTTAAAGGAAATCATATATGTGACACTGTGATTAGGCTGCATGGAAACTCTGAGTAGTTTGGTAGGAGCAGTTTGTGAAATGAGTGAATGAGTACCTAACCACCTGCTCTTTTTTTAAAGCAGTGTTCCTTGCTATAGTCTAAGCCAGGAGTTCTCAACCTTTTAAAGCCAGGGTCGAGTCATGCTTCCTCAGACAGCTTTGTGGACTAGACTGCCATTTTGCCCTTCCTACAACACGTAGCACTTCCTGGTGTGGTGGAGGCAGTGGGAGCCACAAGAAATGTGCCATGGGCCGCACCCAGACTACGGGCCACAGGTTGAGAATCCCTGGTTTAAGCTGTCTACATGAAAAGGCTTCAGCAGGGTACAGCTCTATAATAACTGGAATATGCCTGATTTCTTCCAGTTTCAGAGGCCAGTACAGATAGATGCATGTGCTGATGTGAAGATAAAATGGGCATGATCGGCATCTCTGAGCTCCTAGGATGGGTACATTTTACTTCCACTTCCAGGAACGACAAGGGCGGCGTGGTGCGGGCTGGATGAATTGCAGCAAACCCATTCATGTGGATTTATGGGGGGTTGGGCTTCTGGGAATTGAAGTCTAAGAACATCTGGAGTGCCAAGGTTCACCATCACGGTCCTAGGTAGTAGGATAGAATAAAAATGTAATAAATGTATAAGAAAAAATGCTGCTGGATAATGGGACGAAACACTCTCCTTACCAGATGGGTAGTGCTCAGAGTTCCTAGCAGTTGCCAAAATACATCTGAAAAATTATGAGCATTATTTCTACAATTTTCTGCATCCCAGGATGTGACTGCCAGCTGTGTCATCCCTGCTAAATAAAAGGGGTATACAATACCAGTTTCTAAAGAGCTCTCCTGGCTACTAATATGTTTTAGCTTCCGAGTCCAATTTCTGTTCCTTACTGGCTGGATTTTAGTCTCTAGATCAGGGGTTCTCAATGTTTTCGCGCCACGGGCTGGGCCACTCACCCTCAGACAGCTGAGTGGGCCAGACATGTGGTTTCCCCCATCATAAACACTGTCGTAAACTGCAGCGGGTGCTTTTGTACATGTGTAGGTGCATTTACAGCTGTCGTAAACATGTCTGCTTCCGCTTCTGGGGTAGCCGCTGTGGGCCAGATGATTTGCCGTCACAGGCCAAGTCCAGCCATGAGCCCCTGCTATAGATTATATTCCTGGGTAAATCAGAGCACAAGGTAGAAACATGCAGGAGCAAATAAACAATTCAGCTTGGTAATTGTCTGTTATCTCATTGCAGTGCACCATCTCACTCTTTGTAATGCAAAAGGAACTGTGCTGAACAATCACAGGGCTAAACCTATATTTACAGTTAAACAAATTTGTTCCACCCAAAGTTGTATGCCTGTTTAATAAGTTCATGGCATTAGCTAATGTTAGCATAATTCACCTCCACAGCTAGCTGAATATCTCTGTAGTGATTAGTAGGTAACTATACTTCTATAGTTAGGAAGATGAACAAGAAACCTGAAACTGGATTTCCATTTAAATAGAGTAGTTGTGGCTGGAATTACTGGTATTTACCTATTTCCTCTTGGGTTTCATTCTTGACTCAGAGGTCTTTCATCTATGGAGCCCTTGTGCAACATTATTCTAATATAGCAATTCAGGTACAGTATATACTTTAATTGAAAGTTCAGAGTGTGTCATTTCCCTGTAGGAATTCACTTTCCATTCACACAGCTTTAAGTATCTAGAATAGTATTCCCAGTGAGATAATAATGTGCCCTTTTTTGACCTGTTTAGTGGAGTCTTTTTGCTGGCTGAGACAGAAAGTGTAACTTTTTGATTTCCTAATTCCTTGAATATAGAAAAATAGAAATATTGGCTATTTGGTTCCTTTCAGTATTCTCTTCTGAGGAGCCTGCCAGAAGTACATCCAGTACTGGATACAAAGAAGAATATGAAAGATTCACTGCATCGTCAGTTGTTTGCAGCGAGGGAGGAGAGAACAAAGACTCCTATGACAACCTAAAAGCTTCTTCTTTTGTGTCCTGATCAAACCCTGGACTGTCAAAATGAAGCCACTTTCTTGGCTTTGTCATTGGCCAAACTTAAGTACATGTTTCTGGGAGTATTGGGCAGACCAATAAATGAGTTAGATTCTGTATCTCTCCACATTAATATAGGGTGTTGATGTCTGCCAGCAGCCCCCACTGAGCATGTTGGTCTTGCATTTAGGCCCATTATGATCCTACAAGTAACATAGGGGAAGTTGAGTTCTTCCACCATATCCTCCTTTAATGTTGTTCCTTGTCCAGTGCATACCTGTCAACCATCCAATTTTACCCGGGAAAACCCCTTATTTTTACCCCTCTTCCTGCCCCCCTCCCGTTTTATTACTTTCCCCATATTTCCCCTTATTTCCCTCTGTTCGGAGCCGGGCGGGGGCCGCCCGGACCGGAGACCACCACCCCAGCCGGGGGTGAGGAGGAGCTGAGCGGCGGGAAGGCTAGCTACTGCCGCCGCCACAGGGCCTCTGGAGCTGGGGGCCTCTCAGCTGGTCCTCCTCCTCACCCACGGTTGGGGGGGGGGGTGGTCTCCAGTCGGGGCGGCCCCCGCCTGGCTCCGGATGGAGGCCTCGCGGCGGTGGCATTAGCTAGCATTCCCACCGCTCAGGCTCCTCCTCCTCCTCCTCCTCCTTGACCCCATCTGCGGCACCGGCTGGGCCAAGCCAAGCCCCTTGACGAAGTGGCCGCATGGGCACTCGTGCCCGCCCCATCGGTCCCGCCTCTGGAGCAGCGGCGTGCATAAGAGGCATATGCGTGGTCCTGCATCTGACCACCCTCCCCACTCGCGCCTGGCTGCCCGTTGCCAGAAAAGCTCCTGAGTGACTCAGGGCCCGTCCCGTCCTGTCAGGCAGCTGTTGAGTCATCAGTGAGTCTTTGGTCTGGCACGAGAGGCATTTGGGGGAGAGGGGACTCTCACTCAGCCCCACTGGGAGGGAAAGAAGCTTGGAGGGGCCTGTGGGGCCAGTGGGGAGTGCGTGTGACAATGGCTCGAGAAAGTCAGCCCTGAACTTTTTCTAAAAAGGGCGGTTCGGTTGAGGCGGGCGTGGACCCCTTCCCCCCCAAAGGGGCGAGCTTGGCAACCCAATTGCCTTTGGCTCTGGCCCAGGAGAAGGAGAAGGTGCTCAAGCCTATCATGGTGTGGGGGGTGGCGGCATGGGGAGGGGTGGGGTGAGCGGACCGACCAAAGCGTTGGAGCTCCCCTCCTCCGCCTGGGAAGCGAAGTACAGGAGGGTCCACCACAGAATTACTACTACATAGTTCCAGACCTGGCTGCGTAGCTGTGGATGGGGGAGGGGGCTCCATTTACAGCCAACGAGCCAGTGCTGTTTGTAGATTTTTTTCATAGCCATGTGGCATGACTAGATAGCGGCTAGCCTACTCAATCACATGGTCACCCCCAGCAAGCCACACATGCCCACCTATTTGGCCATGCCCACCTATTTGGCCACACCCACCTATTTGGCCATGTTCACAAAATTTCCCTTATTTTCAAAGCCAAAAGTTGACAGGTATGGTCCAGTGAGCTCCTTCCCCCATCTTCTAATTTGGTTTTGCTCTTGCGAACTCTCAAGAATGTTTGTTCTTGCCATAGAGCTCTTCCTGGATCTGAACCAGCGTACTTGAGGCTCATACCCAGGAAGAGGATGTTGAAGGTCATTCTCTTGCTTAGTTCTCTCAGAATCCACTGCTACTTCTCTCCTAATCTTAGGTGGAGCGATACCAACAAGAGGGTATATTTTCTCAACTGGTAAAGATTTGAGGCATCCAGTCACTATACGCATGGCTTCATTAACAGTGATATTAACAGTTTGGCATACATAAAATCCCCAACGTTTAAACTATAGAAACCCTTAAAATTCCTAAAAACACTGAAAAACTACCTCCCAGCCGCACCAATTAAAAATCTAGTTAAAAACTATTAAAAGCATAGTTTCTTAATCTAAAAGCTAAGAAATTTGCTATAGCATGAACTTTTTCTCCCCTTTAAGATGTATACAGAGTACACTGGAACTAAGACTGGAAACATTGAAAAGAGAGAGAGATTTTATGGAGAAAGACTGATAGTTACAACTATGGTGTTCATTCTGGCCATTCATAAAATCACTCTTTCTGACATGCCATGTAATAACATCCAAACATCTGGTAGTAGCCAGGAGCATGCTCAGCACCCTCCTGTCCTTCTCTCACCTCCAGCAAAGTTTCTTTGTTCCACAATGGATCTGTTAAAGTAGAATGTCCAGTCAGAGATGTAAAATGGCTTCAGAGAAAGTCTTCATACAGGCCGTAGCACAGATATTTGTGCATTTCTGGATCCACTACAAGGTGGTTTAAGAAGGCTGCAGTCATCCTCAAGTCAGTCATGAATCCCCAAAAACTCACTAAAGCTTCTTCTGGCATTTGGAGAGTTAAAACATTAAAACTGGAGAGGGGTACCAGATACCAAGTGAAAGCCATTTAAAAACTCCCTTCTGGTCATACTTCTTATGAACTCTGCACCCCACATCCTGCCTAGCTTCTACCCTTCTATGAATCCTCACATCAATCAGCAATAAGAATTTTTTAAAAGTAGAATGGTCCCTAATGCAATTCAAAGTGTGCACAAGAGAATACGTAATCCAGTCCACATTTGCATGCACACATTTAGGACGATTCATGGAAGGTTTGGAAGCTAGGTAAGAAGCAGGGGTGTGCTGGGCACCATGGGAGGGTGATTAACAGGGGTGAGGGGCAGCGACCAAAGGATGGAGAGAAGGCTGCCCCCAGGGAACCACTTGCTCCGCCAGTGCTAGGCACTTTAGAATAAACCATTGCTCCAAGCTGAAGGAGGGAGCTTGGAGCAATGGCTTAATCTAAAGTGCAGTGCACTGGGCAGATAAAATAATAATAAAATTATCATTTGCGTCCCAGGGCGCCAGAGGCAAGGATGCACTGGGATGAATCCCCTTGTCCCAGTGGTCCATAAGAAGTAGCATTCACAGCTCATGGGGGGGGGGGCACGGTCAGAAGGGAGGAAGCTAGTAGCAATCTTTTTTCCACACTTAAGATGCACAATATTTCCCAAACAAAGGATGTTGCAAAATAGTCCCTCTATCTATCTATCTATCTATCTATCTATCTATCTATCTATCTATCTATCTATCTATCTATCTATCTATCTATCTATCTATCTATCTATCTATCTATCTATCTATCTATCTATCTATCTATCTATCTATCTATCTATCTATCTATCTATCTTTAGTGTAGGGGACCAAAGACAATACAACAGCCGAAGGGTTGGCTTAACACAGGTTTATTGCATGATGATCCGGAGGAACATGTGGTAATGGCGGATGGGTAGCTCAATATATACAGCTGGCTATACATTTGAATGTGGCTCGTTGACAGACTATTGGTTGCTGCCTGCGTGACGTCGTAGGAGGTCACGCCCTTCTTGACCAGGAGAGGAAGTCGCGGGGAATCTTCCCGCGCTGCTGAACCCGGTGGCTGATGATCCATTAGAGCTGGACGCTCGCTACTGCCCTCTGGTGGTCACTAGCTCGCGTCCCCTTATTAGGCTAACATTGATACAGGTGAAGGTTATAATGTTGCACCAGAAAGGTTACATTGACAACACATGGTAGAGGTACATTGTTAAAGGCACTGCTTTACAGAACACAACATCCCTCCCCCCTAGGATGAGACGAAGTCTCTCAGCCAAGATGGCTTGTTGCGTGTGCGTGTGGGCCGTGAAGAAGGCTGCCCCCCCCGGGGGCGTTATTGCTTCTTTGTTCCCTGGTCCCTTGTCCTGAAATGGGAGAGGGAGACTCGTTAGTAGCTTGCCGCTGTCTGGCGGTCTTAGGGGAAGGGAAAAACTCCATTGTGGGCAGACCGGGGGGCGTCGGGACTAACGGAAAACCCCTCTTCTCGCTTGGACGGGTGGGGGACCACTCCGAAAAACCCCCCCGGTTCTGAAAATCAAAATCTAAGTTGGTCGGGGTACCCGCATTTGTGGGGACTTTCCGCGAGATATGTATGGGGTCGGGTTCCTCTCCCTCGGAAAGATCCCCCAGGGTATCTACGAGGATATCCTCCTCCCCCCTTGGTGGGGGCCCACGGTCCCCTTTTCCTCCCCCTTGGGCTAAACGGGTGGGGGAGAACCCTAACGCTGACTTATTTCCTGTGTGAACCGCGTCCTGCTCGTCGGGGACCCTGCGTCGGAGCTGGTCTGCGTGCCGCCTCCACAGGAGCCCTGCGCTGGTTTCCACGCGGTACGACACGGGGCTGGTTTGTTCCACGACTACGCCGGGCACCCAGGCTGGGCCTGTGCTGGCGTAATTCCTGCAATGCACGGGGGCGCCTATGCTGAAACTCTTTGTAACTTCCAGCCCGATGTTCCTTCCTTTGTCCTCTACCCTCGTGGGGTCTAGCCTAGTAAGGATGGTGGTCAGCTTTCTGCGCATTAAGAGCTCTGCGGGGGAGTATCCTGACGCCAACGGGGTCACCCTGTACCCTAGCAGAAACTGACACACTTGTAGGTTCAAATCCCCTGGGCCCATGCGCCGCAACGCGTCCTTCGTGGTGCGGACGAGGCGCTCTACTTGGCCGTTGGTGGCCGGGTGAAACGGGGCGGAGGTAATATGCCGAACGGCGTTAATCTCCATGAATGCCTTAAACTCGGAGGACGTAAAACAACTAGCGTTGTCGCTAATTAACGTGTCGGGTATGCCAAACGTGGAAAAGAGCCTCCGCAAGTGCCTAATGGTCTGGGCCGAGGAGGTGCTCGTGACTGGGATAACCTCCAACCATTTGGAGAAAGCGTCCACAACGAGGAGGAATAGGGTGCCTCTGAACGGGCCCGCGAAATCAACGTGCACCCGGGACCACGGCCCCTTAGCCGCGTCCCACTCCCTGTGGGGAAGGCGGGCCTCCTCCGGTCTAGAGCATTGGCAACTTTCGCAAGTGCCGACCATGTGCTCGATGTCGGCGTCTAGCTCGGGCCACCAGAAGTAACTCCGGGCCAGCGCCTTGGATCGCACGATGCCGGGGTGGCTGACGTGCAGCAGTTTGAGCACCCGCGGCCGAAGGGAAGTGGGAATCACCACCCGCTGCCCCCACAAGAGACATCCCCTCTCTAGGGACAGTTCTAGCTTTTTTCTGAAAAATGGAGCGAACTCCTCCGCTGGGGAGGATGCGGGCCACCCTTTCTGTAGCCAGGAGCTTACTGTCGCTAACGTTTTGTCTTTCTCTGTCGCTTTGGCGATGTCGGCGGGCACTACAGGGGGCGAATCCAGCACCTCTATCATGAGAACCGGACGGTCCCGCTCCCCCATGCTCACCTGGCTGGGCGTTAGGGGAAGGGGAGACCTAGATAGGGCGTCCGCATGGCTGATCTCTGTCCTGGGCCGGTAGACCAACGCGTGCTGATACGCGTTGAGAAAAATGGCCCACCTGAGCATCCTTGGGGACAGGATTTGCGGGGTGGGCTTATCCGCGGTAAAAATGCCTAGCAGGGGCTTGTGGTCCGTCACGATGGTGAAGGGGCGGCCATACAGAAAATCGTGAAATTTTTTCGTCCCCGAGACTATCGCTAATGCCTCCCTGTCCGTCTGCGCGTAGTTTCTCTCTGTTTGGGACAGGGACCTGGAGTAAAATGCTATCGGGGCCTCCCTTCCGTTCGCCAGTACGTGGCACAGCACTGCCCCCACCCCCACTGGAGATGCATCACAGATCAGAACTACTGGGCGTTTGGGGTCGAAATGGGTCAGTATGGCGTCGGACGCCAGGAGGCTTTTCAGCTCACTAAATGCCCTTTCCTGGTCATCGCCCCACTTCCATGCCTGGTCTTTCTTAAGCAGCCTGTGTAGCGGTTCGGCCACCGCTGCCTTCCGGGGGAGGAAGGAGTGGTAAAAGTTGAGCAGCCCTAGGAACGACTGCAACTCGGGCTTGGAGGTGGGGCGGGGGGCTTTCTTGATGGCTGCCACCTTAGACTTGGATGGTTTTATCCCCTCAGGAGTCACACAAAACCCTAGGAACTCAACCTCGGTTGCGCAGAAGATGCATTTGTCCTTTCGCAACCTCAGCCCCGCCCTTTCGAATATCGTCAGTACCTTCCCCAACCTCTTGGCCAATTCAGCCCGACTCCCCCCTGTTATTAACACGTCATCAAAATAAGGCAACACCCCCTCCAGTCCCTTCAGGAGGCGTTCCACGAGTGACTGGAAAATTCCTGGCGCCGAATTCACGCCGAATTGGAGGCGCGTCACCTGGAACGCCCCCTTATGGGTGACTATGGTCTGCGCAGCAGCTGCGGCCGGAGACACCGTAAGCTGCTGGTAGGCCTGTGCTAAGTCGAGCTTAGCGAAACACTTTCCCCCGTGTAACCTGGCCAGCAGATGGCTGACTACCGGCACCGGATATGCATTCGGGCGGATCGCCTTGTTGATGGTGCACTTGTAGTCGGCGCATATGCGGACCTCCCCATTGGACTTTAGAGCAGTTACAATTGGAGTTTCCCACTCTGCAGAATCTACAGGCACAAGAATCCCCTGACCCACCAATTTGTCCAGTTCCGCCTCTATCTTGTCCTTGAGTGCGAACGGCACCCGGCGTGGTTTTAGGCGAACAGGGCGGACCTCCGGGTCCAGGTCGAAAGTCACTGGGGGCCCCTTGAATTTCCCCAGTCCCATTTTGAAGACTTCGGGGTGCGCCTCGCACACCTCCTGAATCGGGTCAGTCCCAACAGCGTGCATCCCCACGGCATGCACCCCCCGATGAACAAACCCAGGGGCTGGAACCATTGAGTCCCGAGGAGGCTGCAATTTCCTCCCTTGAGCATGACCAGGGGAAGGGACGCGGCGTGCTCCTTGAACTTGACCTGAAATTCTCCAACCCCCAACACTGGAATACTGTTCCCTTGCACGTCCCGTAGTGTGGCCCTCAACGCTTTGAGCTTGGGCCGCTTTTGGGGGGCAATTCCACAAAACTCCCTCTGGGAAATGATTGAATATGAGGACCCCGAGTCAATTTCCATCCTAATGGGCACCCCTTGGACTAGTACCTCAACAAAGTAGCGGGGGTGTCTCGTAGACACGCTGAACACCGAGGCGTCGTCCTCGCTGCCGTCGGCGATGCGGCCCACGCCGTCCTGCTTCCGCGTGGCCTGGGCGCCGTCTTTTGGTTTCGCTGGGCGGTCTCGTCCCGCGGAACGGTCTGGGGAGCTCCTCCGGGACTCGCGCTTCTTCCTGCACACCTTGGCGATGTGCCCGCGGCGGCTGCAGTTGTGGCACTCGGCCTTCCGGAAAGGGCATTTCACGCGGTCGTGGGCCGCGCCACAGCCGTCGCATTGTCGGCCCTCCTTCCGGACCTTCTGTACGTCCTCGTCGTCGCTGCTCTCTGTGGACGACCTCGAAGTTCGCCGGGCTGCCTGTACCGGAGCCTCTGCTTTCCTCGACTTTGGCCGCCAGTCCTGGAGTTCTTGGACCCCGGCCTTCGTAGCTTCTGCGGCCTGGGCCGCTCTGACGACCTCCTGCAGCGTGGGAGGTGGCTCTTGGTTCATTAATGTGCGCTGGGTTTCGGCGTCGTTCAGGCCGCACAGCACACAGTCTCGGAGGGTGATTTCGACGTTTTCCCATTTGCACGGGCCGGCCGCCAGCCGCAGGGCCGCCACGAATGCGGCGACCGTCTCCCCGGGCGCTTGGACTCGCCTCCAAAACGCACTCTGAGCGGGAAACATCGCCGTGGCGGGCTGGACGTGCTCACGCAGCAACTGCATGAGTTCCTTGGCTTTGAATTCGCTCACCCTCCTCGGTGCAATCAGGTCCACCAAGGTCCTTTTTGTTTCTTGTCCGAGCATTCTGGTGAAGATGGCTCTTTTCTTCGCCTCTTCCGTAACTTCGGACTCGATCAGTGCGGCCTGGAAGTCCATTTCGAAGATCTCCCAGTCGCCCGGTTTCCTGATTTCGAAACCGGCGCATGTCTTGGTCCCGTGGGCTGCCATCCCACCTTCGTCGCCAATTTAGTATAGGGGACCAAAGACAATACAACAGCCGAAGGGTTGGCTTAACACAGGTTTATTGCATGATGATCCGGAGGAACATGTGGTAATGGCGGATGGGTAGCTCAATATATACAGCTGGCTATACATTTGAATGTGGCTCGTTGACAGACTATTGGTTGCTGCCTGCGTGACGTCGTAGGAGGTCACGCCCTTCTTGACCAGGTGAGGAAGTTGCGGGGAATCTTCCCGCGCTGCTGAACCCGGTGGCTGATGATCCATTAGAGCTGGACGCTCGCTACTGCCCTCTGGTGGTCACTAGCTCGCGTCCCCTTATTAGGCTAACATTGATACAGGTGAAGGTTATAATGTTGCACCAGAAAGGTTACATTGACAACACATGGTAGAGGTACATTGTTAAAGGCACTGCTTTACAGAACACAACACTATCTATCTATCTTCATATTAGAGCATTGCAAAATTAAAAATTGTGGATGTATATGAAATATAGGCAAAATTCAAAATAAATTGGAATGCTAAAATAATTAATCTATTTTTGACCAGAGGCGGGCTATTTTAATAGTATTATCTTGATTATTTACTAGATCTTCTTTTGTATATGTGGTAGGGCATAAATTCCATGCATATATATGATACATTGATTGAATTTCTCCACGTTAACAGAAAATGTGTCTGATATCCAAGCAGCCCCATTTTACTTGACTATTTTTTTAGCTTCCTTCTTTGCTTCAAAGTCTATTAAGTGTATCTTGTCCTGTTGTTCTTTGGCATTCATCCATTTGGCAAAGTGTGTTGTTGCTCCTCCCCATAGGTTTAACTAGGCTCTTTGGTTAATATTTAGAACTTGAGAGGTATGCAGAAAACCTTTCCTCATTACCTAGGAAGTTGATGTCCATGAAGTGGATGGGTTTGGTGCTGTATTGCTTTGTTTTGTTCATTATTTGCTAATATCTCTCACTGTACTTCTGGAAGGGCAATGCCAACCAACTGATATTATTTTTCCATGAGAAAAGGTTTCAGGCAGGCAGTGATAATCCTGAATGACTTATTAAGAGCTACAGCCACTAGTTTAGCATGTGTTGATTTATATCATATGGCACTAGCATATTCTGCTGTGGAGTAACACAGGGACAAAGCTACTGTTATTGTTTTTGGATGGGCACTCTAGTCTGAACCAGCCAATATCCTAAGTAATTTTTTTTCTCATGGGATCTTTCTCTTTTGTGTTTATACAATTTTTGTAGGTCAGGGTTCAATCCAGAATGATGCACAGATATTTTGGGTGGGGTAATATTCTAAAATCTTACCTTCCCAGATAATCCAGTTGACTGATGTGTTACTGTATGGACTTCTGCTATAAGAATGTCATTTACATAATCCTGTTATGTTAAAACAAATATACTTTGGAAATGTCTTTGATGTGATGTTGCAGCATCTATATTTGCTGCAACTTTAGTACACATGTAGTATCAAAATCAAACTTTGTTTCCTGATGCCATGATATACATGTATAGACTTTAACCAGTATATACAATGCATTGTGTAGCAAAATGAGGCAAGATGTACCTCTTCATTAGAAAAAAATTTGGTGTTCTTCAAACAAGCATTGGCAAATCCCATTAACTGTTTTGAGTATTACCGGTAATTGTTTTTGCTGCATGATGTCTAGCAGATGCTCCTAAAGAAATTTATTTAATATGAATCTATGTTTCCAAGTAAAGACTGTGACTGTAGCCACTGTGTTTTACGCAGTAATGGGAGACTGTTTGTAAGCAGCCACAATCATGAAACCTCCAGTCCTCAGGCAGAGGCATCAGATCATACTCAGGATATCTTCGTGTAAGCACTTTGTAGACCTCAGTTTGACAACCTTCTGTGTCTCCCACCACTTTGAAGGGAGTTGCTAGGCTATATGATCCAGATCACTGTATCATTACATATGACAACAAAGAAATGCAGACCAAATGAGAGTGTGATGTAGAAAATGGGATTTGATTGTCACGTGTTCCCATTCCCCACCACCACCAGAAGACAGTCATGTTAGCCTGTAGTGACAAGAACAACAAATAGTTTTATGGCACTTTGAAAGCTAACAAATTTATTATGGCATTGGCTTTTGAAATCTTGTCTATCTAATTAAGGTCATAGTCATAAAAGATTATGCCACTTTCTTTAAGATGCTGCTGTAACCCCCTATTAAATTCTATGGCAAAACTTAAATGGAATGCAATGGGCAATACTGTTGGGAGGATCAAAATACAGTGAACCCCCATTTACAGTATTAATCTGTTCCACGAGTTTGTCCTTAAAGTGATTTGTCTTTAAAGCGAACCACCCATAGGAATGCATTGCATGATTTCCCATAGGAATGCATTGAAAACCAAAAAAAGCTCCAAAAAGTCATTGAAGCAGATTGTCATTTCCTATGGATTTCTTTCCTTGAAGCAAGTTTTCCTGTAGGCAGACCATCTGTAAAGTGGGGGTCCACTGTATAGGTTTCCCCGCCTTACGAATGAAGTCAGGGTTGCTGAGACATCCTTAGTTACCCACCCCAATAGAGCTGCCTAGTACAAATCTTTGCACTGTTCCATACAAGTGAATTGAAGCTATTTTCCCCTTCTATAGGGTCTGTGACCAATCCAAACACAGATGCAAGCAAGATGACTAGGCTACAATGCAATGTAAACTTTCTCAGGGTTATGTCCTTCAAATTCTATTGTTCCCTTCTATAGGGAAATGTCAGGTACCAACTGACAAGTACTATCACAGTTGGGCAAAATCCATCATTTCTCCTACACTTGCATGGAAGCATAGACAGCTCATAGATTGAGCTGGGAGAGTGCCTTCCCCTGGAATTTTGGCCGTAGACCCTCTCCCTTTTATGGTTCATGAGCCCCTATTACCAGGAGGGGTGATTTCACTGAGAAGGAAATTGTGATGGCCATATATTTTTGTGCATACACTCTAATTCTTCCCCAACCCCTCCGTTTCTTTAATTATTTTTAAATTCTATGGCAATCTTTTTTAGTTTTCTTTTCCTGTTTGTTTTAATATTGTAAGCAGAATTGATTTCTCCTGAGGAGACTATCTGTCTATCAACAGATAGACAGATGGACAAGTGTTCTTGATCTCTTTCCTTGCACTTTGTTTTCTTTTTCTTTCTTTCTTATTTTTCTTGTATGAAGTGACCAAGAAAAGGGATTGTGCCATACCTGCCAAGTATCCCATATTGGCCAGGAATTCCTGTATTTCTGCGCTGGTTCCTCCCCTTTCCTACTACCATCCTGTATTTGAACAGCGGGGAAAGGGGTTACTGTGCATGCATGCCCATCGCAAATGGGCTCTGCGCATGCACAAAGTGGTTCTGCACATGTGCAAAGGGGTTCTGCACATGTGCAAAGGTGTTGTTGCTGCACATGCGCGCCCGGGCCAGAGCAGTTCCCGGATTTTCTGGAGCTACGCTTGATGGGTATGGATTGTGCAGAAGGTTGCAGACAGGGAAAAGCTCAGTGCAAACTGATAATATTGTAGGAAGATCCTGCCCCAAATACTATAATGTAAGCCCACAACCCTATACTGTATTGTCTATGCAACATGTTCTTTTCTGTGAGATTCTCATGTATTCCTGGAGGTAAACAGCTTTGTCTGTTCTCTGTTCCAGCTATTCTTCATGATCTTAATGAAGGAGACATTGATAAATGCAGATAAAGTTTAAAAGATGAATGCAAGCGCGGCGCCAAAATGGCCGCCGCGCCCTTTGCGGGCCCCCCCACCGGACGAAGACATCCGGGTAGTTAGGGGGCGTGGCCAGCACCCTTATATAAGGGACGGCCGCGAGGCAGCCGAGCTGCCATTTTGCGAAGCGACGGAGCGGAGAAGTTTTTCTCTCTTACCTCCGTCGCTCTTGCCTTACTCGGGGAAGCCTCTGGCTGCTGATTTTCTTGACTGTTAGGCTTCCCATCATTAGCTGCTATGCCCTCGAAGAAGAAGGCAACTGCGAACGCGGCTCGTTCTGCGCGAAGGCGCCAGCCGGGTCGGAGGACCGCGGCTGCGCCTCCCCAGCAGCCTCCTTTGCTTGAGCCCACCGGGACCGGTGGGATGGGGTTAATTACCCCTTGGCCCAAGGCCGGGGGTCTGCATACCGGCCCAGCTGGGGCCGCAGCCCCTGGCCTGCAAGCAGTGGCCACTGCCTCTGGCACGGCCCATTCTGCGGGGCCTTCTTCCATGGGTCCGCAGCTTCCTGCGGGGGGTTTCAGCCATGGGGGGTGGCTGGGTTCCCTCCCCTGGCAGGGTACCCCCCTGGCCCTGCAGGGGCCGGGCCTGGGGTCGTGGCCGTATATGGGCCCCGGGGTCCAGGGACCTGGACCGGCGCCTGCAGCCAGTGGGCCGGCTGGCCCTTTGCCCCCACTTGGCTTAGGGGGCTACGTTAGTGTTGAGGCCCTTCTGGCCCGCGTTGCGGCCCTCGAGGCATCCCTCGCGAGGGTTAGCCACCCGGGGGTGCCTTTTGGGGTGCAGGTTGATCCATTGTCTGCCGGTCAGCGGCAGGAAGCAGGACGGGTCGAGCTGCCCGAGGCGCATGGGCCGGCTTCAGCCACTGCCTCGCAGCTCCCCACTCAACAGGCTGATGCTGGTCAGGCCCCGTCGATGAGCTCAATTGCGGTCGTGAGCTCCGACGCCCCCAGCGGGCCGGAACCCCCTGTGGGGGCGGCCCGCGGGGGTGCTGCATGTGAGTATGCGGTTCAATCTAGTGCACCCACACACCTACCCACGTTGGGGGAGGGCATTCCAGTGGCCGTGGCCTCGCATGGGTGGTGCGACGGTTCAGTCGCCGACGTCCCACCCGGCGACTTCACCGCTCACCCAGGGCCCAGTTTTGGGTGGTACCTCTTATTCAGTTGGGAATGTGTTAGGGGTGGCTGGGTTGGTCCAGGCTCCTTTTCAGATCCCCGTGGTTCCCACTGTGCCGGTGTCAGCATTGCCGACAGCGGGGTATTCCTTGCCCCTGGGGGACCATTTGGCCCAGGCCACCAAAGAGAAGATCTGGCGTGGGGAGTATGTCAACATCTTCTCCCTTCTTAACAGAGAGCCCACCAAAGAGGAGAGGGAGGGGCAGGATGAGAAGGATAAGGAACAGGCACGTCGTCGTAAGCCGCCACGTACGTGGGCCAATTGGTTGCCGGCGTACCTTATATACATGGCGGTCTACCTCAGGGCCCGGCCGGATTTGGCAATTCCGATGGTCCAGTATTTGGACAACATTTACCGGGCGATGGTCGACTTCCCGGGCCCGTCATGGTTGGCTTACGACGAGGAATTCCTTATGCGGATTCCCCTGCACCCTGAGATGAGGTGGGATGAGCCCTGCCAGAAGCTGTGGCTTCTGTATATGACTCCCACGCGCCCTGCGCCTGGGGACAGATACCATTGTGGACATGCGGTCCAGCGAGCGGCCCCAGCACAGACATCCAGGTGGCGGGGCAGGGGGTTCCAGCCCGCCTGCTGTGCTGGACTTTCTCGTCCAATGGTTCCTGCAGTAGGAAGAATTGCCGGTACAGGCATGAGTGTCCCTCTTGCGCTGGCCCCCATGCGGCCTCCGCCTGCCCCAGGCCTGGAGGGGTGCGGGGCAAAGGTAGGGGCGGACAAGGGGCTGGCAAGACTGCCGCAGAGGGAACTGGTCCACCGAAAGGCCCCCTCCCCAATTAATGTGGACATGCTGGAGCGTTGGCTCGCATCGTACCCGAGGGGGGCAGATGCGGTTTACCTGCTTCAAGGTTTTCGACTGGGGTTCCGTATTCCTTTCCAGGGTGATAGGTCCCCCCAAGATGCCCCCAACCTTTTGTCCCTTAAGGGGAGGGAGGAGGTGGCTGCCGCCAGCATTTCTAAGGAGGTTGATGCGGGCAGGGTCGCTGGCCCTTTCCCTGCACTCCCATTCCCCAACCTTAAAGTGTCACCCTTGGGCTTGGTGCCCAAGAAGTCACCGGGCGAGTTCCGCCTGATCCATCACTTGTCCTACCCAGCTGGCCGATCGGTCAATGATGCTATCCCTGATGACCTTTGCTCGGTCAGGTATACATCTTTTGACCAAGCGCTGCGCATGGTGCGCTCATGTGGCCCGGGTGCGCTGTTGGCTAAGTGCGACATTAAGTCTGCCTTTCGCCTCCTGCCGGTTCACCCGGGTGACTTTGAGTTGCTGGGTTTTAAGTTCAGGGGTGAATATTATTTCGATAAGGCCATGCCTTTTGGCTGTTCCATATCGTGCTCAGCCTTCGAGCGTTTTAGCACCTTCCTACAGTGGGCTTTTGTCCGCAGGTCAGGGTCCCGGTCTGTAGCCCATTACCTGGATGATTTTTTATTCGGGGGTGAACGGGGCTGGGACACGTGCACACGTCTCCTCAACACATTTCAGACGCTAATGGAGGAACTGGGTGTCCCTTTAGCGCCCGAAAAGACCGAGGGCCTATCTACACAGCTAGTCTTCCTGGGGGTGGAGATTGACACGGTAGCACAGGCTTCTAGGTTACCAGGGGATAAGGTGTCAAGGATAGTGGCCCTTATCTCGGACTTGCTTGCTAAACGCAAGGCATCACTGCGGGACCTGCAGGTGTTGCATGGTCATCTCAATTTCGCTTGCAGGGTGGTCGCACCGGGCAGGGAATTTGCCCGGCGCTTGTGCGACGCAATGACAGGCTTGTCCAGGCCCCACCATAGGGTCAGACTAACCCAGGGCATTAACGCAGATATGCTTATCTGGCTCCAGTTCCTGAAGGAGTACAATGGGGTGTCATTTTGGAGGTCTGACCTTCTGGCTTCCCCTCGTTTCCAGATACAGTCCGATGCCTCTGGGTCCCTGGGTTATGGGATGTACTTCAATGGGAAGTGGGCCTATGGTGGGTGGCCACCAGCCTGGTCAGGTACGGGGCACCTGTGGGACCTCACGTACCTGGAATTTTTCCCCATCCTGGGGGCCTTGATGCTATGGGGTGATGAGTGGGCCAACTCGGTCGTTCATTTCTGGTGTGACAATGCGGCCGTTGTCCACATTGTCAACTCACAGACTTCCAAATCACCCAGGGTGATGGACCTGGTGCGCCAGTTTGTATTGCGCAGCCTGCGCCTTAATGTACTGTTCCGGGTCAGGCATGTCCCGGGGGTCAATAATGATATCGCTGACGCTTTGTCCCGCCTGCAGATCTCCCGGTTCCGCGCCTTGGCCCCGGATGCAGAGGAATTTCCCTCGCCACTCCTTGGCAAGGAGAGGTGAACCGGGCGATCGGCATGTCGCTAGCGCCACGCACGCGTAAGGCGTATCAACACACATTCAATTCTTTCAGGGCATTCTGTGCCCAATTCCGGCTGCCAGATACCTGGCCTATCCCGGTGGCCCATATACTTCAATTCATGGTTGACCTGCATTCCCAGGGCCTTGCACCTCGAACCATAGCATCCAGGCTGTCAGCGCTGGCTTTTATGGCCAAAGTAGGCGGACATGAGGACAGTACCGCTGACTTCCGTGTGAGACACGTTTTGGAGGGGTGGGTGTGGGAGCGTGGGCGTAGCCCGGACGACCGCCACCCAATTTCCCCAGGGGTTCTTACCCAACTGGCACGGGGCTGGCAGGACCTATGTTTTGATAGGTATGAGGCAGCCCTATTTCATGCGGCTACAACGGTGGCCTTTTTTGGAGCGCTCCGCATCAGCGAGCTTGTGATGCTGTCTAAGGCGGATGCTAGTCGTAGGGCACTGGAACTCGAAGATGTCTATGTGGCCAAAGACTGGGCTCAGTTGAGGATACGCTCCTCTAAGACGGATCAGCATGGCGTAGGCAGTGGAGTAAGACTGCTATGGTGTTCTTTGGCAGACATCTGTCCGGTTGGTGCCCTACAGGAGTTCCTTGCACTGCGTGGCACGCACCATGGCCCATTTTTCTGTCACCAAGATGGGTCTCCCCTTACTAAATTTCAATTTTGGAAGGTGACCGGCAAAGCGCTGGCCGGTGTTGGCCTCCCAGGGGCCCGTTACGGCACTCATTCATTCAGAATAGGGGCGGCTTCCACGGCGGCTGCTTTTGGGTACTCCAGGGCTGAGATACGCCGTATGGGGCGGTGGGGATCGCAATGTTTCCAATTTTATGTCCGCCCTCTTTCACCGTGAGTACCAGTCGAGTCACCGTACCTTTTCTCTACTCGTTTTTTCCTTGACAGACCCTGGGTGTCGTATTACGCCGGTGACAGTATGGCTGGTGGGCCATAGCTACGTGCACAGGGCAGCGCGTTACGCTGCGGCGACAGAGTGGGGACCCCGACTGGGACTGGGTGCATACGCAAGTCTCACACGGTATTGTAAGCCTGGGATGTTGTGGAGGGAGCTGTTGCCATTCCTTTTCTCGGGCCGGAGTGCTGACCCGCCTGACATCCTGATCATACACCTTGGGGGCAATGATTTAGGTCAGGTCACCGGCCTATCGCTCAAGCATACGATTTGCGGCGACCTCGCCTACCTGCATTACATGTGGCCCGCCACAACCCTCGTTTGGTCAGACATGGTGCCGCGGCACGCGTATAGGGGAGGGTTCGACCTCCAGGCCCTGGACCGGGCTAGACGCATGGTGAACAGGGCTGTTGCCCGGTTTATTGTCAGCAGGGGTTGGGGGCGGGTCAGTCGTCACCCCTCCATTAGTCTGCAAAATTATGGCCTGTATGCAGGGGATGGGGTCCATCTGTCGCGAGGAGGTATGGACCTCCTGTTGGGTGATTGGCGAGCAGGCCTGTTGACCGAGCTGACGGTCTGGGGGGGGCGTCGAGACTTCTTTGAAGCCCCTCCGTATGGCGGGTAGCACTGGTAAGGTAAACATTTATGACCCACAGGTATCCGGCAGGTTCGCAATTGACTGGACAACACTAGACAGGTATAAGTTGGTTAAACGTTGTCCAGTCAACGATGAACCAGGCGACGGAGTGATGGCTACAGCTAGACAGCATGCATCACCCCGTGATTTTACGGATACGCGTCAGAGGGTGGGGTCATTAGTTAGATATTGACTACGGTCAACAATTTGTTTGTTGTCAACAAACAAATTGATACAAATAGATACATTGTAACAATTGCCGTTGGCAATTTTGGGTGGTACCTTACCAGTGTTACTTCGGCCTGCTTGCCTTAAGAATTATAATTGGTCAATTACCAATAGAAATTTATAATTCGGACTAGGGCATGAATCAATAAATGTGGCCCAATGCCGTTATCCACTTTCATTGGTGTCTGAGTCCTTTATTGGGGGGTGCGCCTGCAATGCAAGCGCGGCGCCAAAATGGCCGCCGCGCCCTTTGTGCCCCCCCCCACCGGACGAAGACATCCGGGTAGTTAGGGGGCGTGGCCAGCACCCTTATATAAGGGGCGGCCACGAGGCAGCCGAGCTGCGATTTTGCGAAGCGACGGAGCGGAGAAGTTTTTCCCCTCCACCCCCTCCCTAGTTAACAGTGTGATATTTTGGTCGCTTCGGGGCCGGGTGGGAATTTTTGGCTGGGACCCATATTGGCTCCCGGGTCCTGGTTTTTTCGCCCATCCCACACTGTTGCTATGGTTTGATATAGGGGTTTTTCTGTTGCTGCTGTTGACTTTGGTCACATGGGCGGGTAGCACTGGTAAGGTAAACATTTATGACCCACAGGTATCCGGCAGGTTCGCAATTGACTGGACAACACTAGACAGGTATAAGTTGGTTAAACGTTGTCCGGTCAACGATGAACCAGGCGACGGGGTGATGGCTACAGCTAGACAGCATGCATCACCCCGTGATTTTACGGATACGCGTCAGAGGGTGGGGTCATTAGTTAGATATTGACTACGGTCAACAATTTGTTTGTTGTCAACAAACAAATTGATACAAATAGATACATTGTAACAATTGCCGTTGGCAATTTTGGGTGGTACCTTACCAGTGTTACTTCGGCCTGCTTGCCTTAAGAATTATAATTGGTCAATTACCAATAGAAATTTATAATTCGGACTAGGGCATGAATCAATAAATGTGGCCCAATGCCGTTATCCACTTTCATTGGTGTCTGAGTCCTTTATTGGGGGGTGCGCCTGCAATGAGCTACTGCACAGCAGTATAACATATATGCAATAATGTTATTAAAGCACTCTGAACATTCAGAATAGCAAACATCATTTTATGTAATTTCAAAGCAAATAAGTGAGGCAAAGCACTGTGGCAAAATTATGAAGATGGGCAAACTTCCATATTTCATTATTATTATTTAAGCAACCTGTACATAGCTTCTATCAGAAGAAGTGCAAAACAATTCCCTAGAAGAGCCTTCCATCATCTGACGTTGGAGATGTTCTAGACCAGGGGTCAGGAAATTTGGTTCTCCAGGTGTTCTTGGACCTAAGTTACCAGAAGCCCAAGTCAACACTTCTGCTGATCAGGGCTTCTGGGAATTGAAGTCCAATAACATCTGGAGAGCCAGGTTTGCTGACCCCTGTTCTTGACCAAAATTCAAATGAGATCAAACTAATATGGCCAGCAACAAGGAAAGGCCTCTACAGCATCAGGAAGGCAACAGCTTGGGGAAGGCTGCCCTAGGAACATTTTGTGATGCTAAAAAATAGATATATTCATCTTTGTCATTTGTCTGAAGAGATGCCCATTCTTATGCTGGATAAGGCATTAAGAAGGAAGAGCATCTGTATTGCTGAAACCTTCAGAAGTGTGAACGTGTGCCCCAGAAGTGTGAACATGTTTCCATGTACAATGTGCTTCCTAGAGACTCATTGTTCTTCATTGCCACATTAGATGTCCCTCCTGAGCAGGTGAGTGCTAAAGGTATAACATGGGACTTGCACCTGCTGCAGTATTGTCCCCAAATGCTTTATTTTCCTATAAATAAGATGCACATACAGTGGAACCCAGTATAACAAATGCCTCATATAATGGAAAAATCATACAACGAAGAGGATTTGCGCTAACTGCTATACCCTGTATAACTCTTTTTCCCCTGTTATACGAAGCAATGCATCTCTATGGGGAAAATCGTACAACAAAAATCCCTATGGGATGCATCGTACAACGAAATTTGTTCATTGTACGATTTTTTCCATAGAGATTTTTGTTGTACGATGAATCCCATAGGGATTTTCTTTATATGAGGCGTGCTTCGTATAATGAAAAAAATTGTATAACGAAGTGCCTTGCAGAACAGATTTTTTTTGTTATGTGAGATTCTACTATACATACATACATACATACATACATACATACATACATACATACATACATACATACATACATACATACATAGAGATGGAGAGAAGGGTCACATGAAGGTGGCCAGGAAGGTGCAAAGACTACCCCTCCCCTGCCCCCGCCTTCACAACTCCTTGTCATAAACAAGTCCATATAGATCCTCTGCATGCAATGAAATAGTATAAATAGTATACATTTTCCTGCTTATTTCATTACTTGTTAGTTGATCTGCAGCTCCTACTAAAGGTATTAGTCTTTTTGATTGTTTCATTTGAATAAACACATACAGCAGCAGAGACTTTATAAATATTCACTGGTCTTTTCGATTGCAGAATTATGAACTGTTGCTCCAAAGTCAATTTATCTTACAACTTCACACTCAGCAGACAAAAACTGAGATCCTACATAATGATGGTGAAGCAAAAAGCCTCACCAGTGCATTTGTAGGAGTTCCGACCTAGGCCAAGGTATCTCAATCTTGGGACCCTGGGTTGCCTTGGACTTCATTTACCAAAAGCACAAGTCAGGACAAGTCAAGGATTCTGGGAATTGAAGTCCAAGAACATCTGGGGGGGGGTCAAGGTTGAGAAACCCTATCCTATGCTATTAAGAAGGACCAAGTCATTTAACAGCAGCCAAAAATGCTGTGGACTGTTCTGGCAGCTATGAAGCCACTGGGAAATTCCCAACACTCTCCAGATGCAGCCAATCAGTGGTTATTTTGGTGACTTCATATCCATCAGATATGCAGAGTTTATTAGAGGAAAAGGAGAAGAAAAAGTGCTCAAGCCTGAACAGTAGCATGTTTATGTGCTTTTGTGTCAGATTACTGTGGGTTGAAAGGATTTTCAGGGGACCTGAATGAGGCTGCTTTCATGTCCCCAAGTGCAGCTCTCAGGGATTGAACCCCAAACTTCCAGTCTCCAGCTCAGCACCTAAACCACTAGGCTACCAGGATAACTTGAAGGACATGCTGGTGATTAACTAGCCCAATACAAACCCAGAAAGTATGAAAACAGTGGGGGCAGGTTGGCTAATTCTGGTGTTGCTAGATTGTCAAAAAGCTACATTTGTGCTTCCTAATTTCTATGTTCCTTTGTGCATCCTTGATTCTTGGATGCCATCGAACTAGTTTAGCCAACCTGTGTTAGGGACTCCACTGCTATAACTGCAATAAAACATAAATGCAGGGTTGCTAGGTATCTACTACAATCTACTATAATCTACTGGAATAAATTATTGATGCCTGAGAGCACCTTAAGATGAATTTGTTGCATGTCCAGAATAATTTTTCTATCTTCTCTGGCTTGTGGTATATTTTTTTTATGAAAAAGGTCTTTCCAGCAGTATAGCATGCACTGTTTATCAAGGAGATCAAATTCTACATAGTAGGTTAAACGATATTTATCCCGGAAGAGGATAAAGGCTGCCGCAGCCCCAGGATGGTCAAGGATGCTCCCGCCTGCTGCCCTCCAGGCCCCACCATCACCTGGAGGAGGAGGACCAGACCAGCTGTGGCCGTTCAGGCAGTGGAGGACGCTCTAGGAATGCTGACTCTATGCATTTAACCTTTTGCAGTCATGTGAAGAAGGAATCCTCTGTAAACATGGGCATTTCTTGCTTTTTACGTTTTTCCTTGAACTGGGACTTTTACATGTTTTCCCTTGAACCAGATAGGACAGCTTGAATGTGGGAAAATCCTGGGAAAATGGGACTTATGACAACCCTACTCTATCTGAACCCTACTCTATCTGAACTTTTTGTGAGGACTTTTTTGAACTCTCTTTGTGATATTGTGCTTAATTTTGTTATTGTTACTTTTTTAATGTTTAGTTCATGGAATGTTAGCCGCTCTGAGTCGCATCATCAAGTAGGGCAGCATACAAGTCTAATAAATGAAATGAAATTTTAGATATTAAATCCACTCATAATTTAATATGTTGCCGGTTTCCAAACTTAAGCTCCTTTCAGACATAAGCATTCAAAGAAAATAACATACAAGTAGGATCAATTTAACTTTAACTTTTTAAAATGCCCTTGAAATATTTGTTTTCAGTGAGGGAGAATTACTGTATCTGATAAATCATAGCTAAATGGGGTGATAGTATGCTATTTCTCTGACATACTTCTTTCTGTCCTAAGCAGTGATTTCTCAAATAACAATCACAAGGGTCTGTAACCAATCCAGACACAGATGCAAGCAAGATGACTAGGCAATGCAAACTTTTGCAGGATGATCTCCTTCTAATCCTATCAGTCTTAATCACTATAGTCAGATGTTAGCATGAAGGATGCCATCTTCAGAAAGTTGTTCTAGGAATTATTTTGAATGTTATTTATTTATTCATTGTTAGATTTCTATACCGCCCACTCGACCATGGCCGACTCAGGGCGGTTCACATAAATAAAACAGATAAAAACAGAGTAAAAACCCTCCCCTAAAAAAGGGGTGCAAGTACCAAGGAACCGTGAGGTAAGGCATACTCCTCTATACCAACCACCCAACGGAAGCCACCCCTCCACCTCCACCCCAAACTTGGCCCGCCAGCCAGGTTTTTAGTTCTTTCCTAAAGGGCATCAACTCCATCTGGAGACACAGTTCTACTGGCAGGAGGTTCCAAAGGGCCGTTGTGGACACAGAGAAGGCTCTCCTCCTTGTGCCAGAGAGGCGAGCCCCCCAGGCCGATGGCACAATTAGAGAGCCCCTCCGGTCTGCTCTGGTTGGATGGACAGACATCCTTAGGGTGATGCGGTCTCTGAGGTAACCTGGCCCACTACCATATAGGGCTTTAAAGGTCAAAACCAGCACCTTGAATTGCACCCGAAGGCAAACTGGTAACCAGTTTGTTATTCTAGAGTCCAATACTATGGTCAGCCTTGTTGACAGAAGCAGCATCCATGGAGTAACAATATACAAAGAAGACTTCATATTGCTCCTTAGAAATTCCATGAACATCATTATTTGATGGAAAATATATACCCATGTGATCCAAGATGGTTGAGCACATACTGGAGCAGGCACCCCTTCAACCCGTATTTCTGAGGCTGCAGAAAAATTGCACAGAAATGACAACCAAGTTGGCGGCGCAATAGTTATAACTGCTGTACTGCAACCAAAAGTTGTGAGTTCAATCCTTGACTCAGCCTTTCAAGGTCGGTAAAATCAGTACCCAGCATGTTGGGGCAAAATGCTAATTAACTTGTAAACTGCCCAGAGAGTGCATTACATGTTATGGGGAGGTATATAAGTGTGATTGCTTTAATTTAAGCAAACTGGAAACTGCTAAAAGGTGTGCAACTTAGACCCATTTGGTTGATTTGCTTCTGCTATTACTCTATGAAGGAAAATGTCTATCGCTAAAGAATTATCTGCATCACATTCAGGATTCCAAGTCATCAAAGCATTTACATGCACTATCTTATACGCCAAACCACCCTGTAGGGCCAGTATTAATATCATCATCCTGTTCATAGGAGATGAGTCTAAGCAGGAATGACTTTTCTACTACAGTGATACCTCATACAACGTCCAAACTTGGTTCCACAAGTTTGGACTTTATACAGATTTGGACTTTGTACGAGGCATGGAAAACCTAGCTGAGATGCCTCATACAACATCCAAATCCTTGCCACGATGCCTCGTACAACATCGTTTCCATAGAGATACATTGTACTGTAACAGCACAGACTTCATGTCAAAGTCAAGGAAACAGACCAGAAACTGACAGAACTTTAAGAAATCATTGTCTAAAGGCAAAACACATTACAAAAACATGTCAAACAACCCTGATTTTAGGGGACAAACCATACAACAAGTTTTTAACTTTTGAAAACTTTATGAAGTGCAGGTTTAAAAGTTAAAATATCCCATCATACAGCATAGTGTTAATCATCCAAACAGCAGCAAACACCAAAGAATGGTCCAAGAACCTGAAGAATGCTGCAAAAATCCCAGGAATGCTTCCAAAAAATCTGACAAAAAAATTCAAAAAATCCAAAATCGTGCTCAAAACCACTGCTAAACACTCTTCGCCTCGTGCAAATTCCACAAGAGCAATGCATGCATGCGTCCTGCCTTTTATACTGCCCAGGCACAATGCAACCTGGGAAAACCCCAATGCCTCATACAAAGTCGCTGTGACTTTGTATGAGGCAACATTTTTCAAGGAATTAGGCGATGTTGTATGAATTTGATGTTGTACGAAGCAGACTTTGTATGAGGTATTACTGTATTAACAATCTGAAGGGAGAGGCAGAATGCCAACTAAGGACTTCCTGATTTATAGCTAACATTCTCAGTCTTTGATCCCATACTGTCTTTCCTGGGGACATGGTTCACTGATCTCAGTGCATATTCCTTTTCAGTAGATATTATAGGGTACAAATTTTAATTTACAAGTTATACCAGAGTCCTCATGGTTTCCAACACTTTGCTCATGAGACATGACTCCCAGTGTTTGTATATCTCTTTTTTACATCTGAATTCCAAAAATTCAACATGAAACCTCATAAATAGCAATCAGAGTTTTAGATGTTCTCTTTTTTGTTTGCTTATTAGGCTACCCCAACCATACACAAGCATGGATTCAAAAGCCTTGCTTGTAGAAATGTTAACTAGTTTCCATGCATTAATTAGCTTTGCTAGGATTACACTAAATACCTTGTTAATAATTTATCTGACGTAGAAAAAATTAGGCACCATTCTCCATGACTTTGATTTCCAGAAATGTGCTTGATATGTGAAATTATTTGATGTAGCTGAACACATTTCTGCCTGTGGCTTGCTCATACATTATTCACTACAACAACTAAAGTATTTGCTTTGTAATTTGCTTCTTTTTGCATTGCACCCATTCCTCACCTAAGATACATGCTATAATTTTCATCTTGCATGAATCCTAATACCATACAAAACAGCTTTAGAGTGTTTCTCCCAAATTGAAGCCAAGGATTGCCCACAGGAAGGCAGTGAATGTGTGCTGAAGCAAAGATAAAGAGCTAGAAAGTGCTCTCTCCAAGAAAATGGAAATATGAACTTGATTCCTGGAACACCCAAACATAAGGCTAGGGAAAATACAGTATGTTCAACCAAATAATTGCCAAAAAAAGAGAGAAGATTTTTGTAAGTACAATATTTAACCAGTTCTTCAAATGTCATGAGCTCTTTGCATTACCGTGTAACGTTTCGTGGTCTTTGCTTTAACCAAACAGCATCTATTGACTGGACACAGCTGAGGTAGGTAAGCAGAGAATATCATATTGATTATACCTTTAGGCAACTTTGCTCTAGTTTAGGTAAACATAATACTGTCAACATGTTAGTTTGGGGCATATGTAATTGCCAAGATTAACAAACTGGACAACAAATGGTCAAAAAGTCCCTCCCTGAAACACATTTCAATAAAACTGTTACTTAAGATCCCAGATCCCATGATTGAAAGACCTTGGATGTACATTTTGAGCCTGAGTCTTAGAATTCCATTAAAAGCCATTTGAGGAAAATTGGAGCCTGTGGTGAAAACCATGAGTGATCTGACTCACTTTGATCTTTCTTGCTGAGAAGCAACACAGAAAGCAACAGAGGGTTACATGGGAATAAGTGGACAACTAGGGACTGTGGTGGTTTAGTGATTAAGACACTGAACTTGATGACTGGAAGGTCGGCTGGTCGGCAGGTTGTGACCTGAGTACTGCACAACGGAGTGAGCTCCTGTCTCTGTCCCAGCTCCTGCCAACCTAGCAGTTCAAAAGCAAGAAATTGCAAGTAAATAAATAGGTACCACTTCAATGGGAAAGTAAACAGCATTCTGCATATCCAATGGTGACATCATCACACTATGGTGGGTCCACTTCTGACCAGAACAAAAGTATGTTAAGTTCATGCAATAGAGGCTAAGAGACCATCATGTTGACCGACACTGTACTTTTGCTTCTGACTTTGTTGCACCTTTGACTTTTAGAACCAAAAGATATTGAGAATGATGAATATTTTAAATTTTATAATTTAAAATATTTTCTAACTGCAGAACATGCACTGAAATTGTGTAGACACAAATCTGGGAATAATTCCCACAGAAATCAAAGGAACTTGCTCTTCAAAAAAGATGTAAAGGATGACACAATGAGTATCATTCCTCAACTTTCACCTCAAATTTATATTATATTTAAATTTTCTATTTCTTAACAATCTCCTTGAAAATATTTTTGAATAACAAGTTAATTTAAATATTCATATACCTATTTAACTATTCGTGTTAGGCATGGTGGCCATAAGTCAAAAAGGACCTGACAGCAGAGAACAACAGATTTAACTACTGTATTCTAAATTCCACTGGTAGAAGGATCAATAAGGGGCACTGCCTACACTGAACTATTGTAACTGTATTTATTGTAACTGTGATATTTTGCTTCTTTGTTAGCCGGCCAAAGTTGCATCGCGAGTGAGGTGGCATACAAGTCGAATAATTGAATTGAAATTGTATCTTATGGTATTTTATCATGCTGATGTGTATGGTCGAGGTTAGGATATGTTTGTGAGCCACCCAGACTATTTTATAAAATTTAAAATATTCATCATATAATAATAATAATAATAATAATAATAATAATAATAATAATAATAATAATAATAATAATAATAATAATAATAATAATAATAATAATAATAATAATAATAATAATAATAATAATCATCATCATCATCATCATCATCTTGCAGGTTCCCACACAATGCCAATTTCATTATGTGGGGGATGTCAAACAGGGAAATCATTAAGTATAATCATAAGCGAGCAAATCCTATAAACAGACTTTAAAATTACAAAAGGAGAGTACAATTACAATAGAAAAATTAAATAGTAAAATAGGATTAGAAAAATAGCAGTTAAATGATGGGGTAAGCAAATAAATCAAAAGAGTAACTGCAAGATGAAAAAACTCTCATCACATATCAGACAAAGCACTGACTATCAGACAGTGACACATTTGATGTTTAAGTTTATGTATGCTGATTAAGTGTATTAATTAAGTAAATTGAGTTCATAAGTTAATGTCTTTATTATACAGCTTAATTTCTTTATTATACACTAAATGGTTGTTTGGAAATTTTCTTGTTTACTACTGTCTATAAAAACTGGTTCCTGTGCCTTGTTCAGAAAAATGCTGTCCTGTAACTTTGTCCAGTAGCCTACCTGTGTCTTAGTGAGACCCTTCTAGCCTTCAGGTGCAATAAATCTATCTGAGAACCTGTCCAGACAGGCATCTGGCTTGCTATTTGGATTCTTTTTGGTGCTATTTGGCTTGAATCAAATCACAGCATCCACATGTGTTTTGACTTAGAGTGTTCCATCCCATCGCTTTCTCAGGTGTACTATTCCTTTTTGACACAGCACCAGGGTGAGGGTTAGATTATTCTGGTCCATTGCCTGTGCTTTTGGTTAGTTTGCACCAAAATAGAGCTGTGAGCAGTAACAACTCTATGTCATATTTTGTGAGTTGTGGGATCGAAAGGGACAACAGAGAAACCACCCATCCTCTTTTTTCATCTATCCTACCATTTTGATTTTTAAAAATATTTTCCTACTTGTACATCACTTTTCTATATAAATGAGATACACTGGCAGTAGGTCATACCTGTCAACCGCGGCTCCGGAAAATGCGGGACCTGCGCAAACGGTTCTGCACAAGTCGCCTTCTACGTGACCTGCGCAGAATGGTTCTGCACAGATCGCCTTCTACGCATGCGTAGAAGGCTTTTATGCTTGCGTAGAACCCTTCTACGCAAGTGTAAAAGCCTTCTATGCATGCATAGAAGGCGATCTGCACAGAAGGGCTGCGCAGTACCTCTTTCCCCCCGCTGCCAATTTCAGGGTTTTGGCAGCTGCAAGCAGGAAATGGCGCAAATAGGCGCCAAAAATCAGGAAATCCCGGCCAATCCGGGAAGATTGACAGGTATGCAGTAGGTAGATGTGTTGCTGTTTTGCCTTGTCATTTACTTAATTTTTTTAAAAGGGAAATTCGCCACAGCTTGTTGACCGGCAGCTGTGGGGAAAGGCAAGAATTGGGCAGGAAGAGGAATGTCATTGATTGAAAGGGATTGGGACAATCCAAAAGCCTTTCTGGACCCTTCTCACAGGAGGAAAAACAGTGTCAGTGTGAACAGAAGGATCACTCAAGTGAGAGGTAAAATAAGTGGCAGTAAAAATTAGAACTGTTTAAGCACAAAGCAGAATTTTCCAAAAATATCCAGTCTAGACAGGTCTTGAGACTCACTCTGTGTCTACTTGACCTCCCAATCAGTGAACCTGTGTTTGGCCCTGAATCACTTCCCCAGTAATTCCTGGCCTCCTAAGGCAGAACTCCTGTCTATGCCAATAAAACAACTATTAAAATAGCAATTAGCAATAGCAATTACACTTATATATTTTTATTTATTTATTGGGGTATTTATATCCTGCCCTTCTGGCACAGGCGTCACCCAGAGCAGCTAACAACATAAAAGGAGAAAGCTCTTTAAAACCAAAAGAAAGCAATCTTCACACAACACAATGCATAATACAAAAGATAAAAGATACTATAAAATACCTACACAAAAAAAACCTAGAACCCTCCCTTTCTCCTTAAGAGAAGAATAGTAAAAATTAAGAAGATAAAAGTCATAAAAAGAGCATAAAAACAATCAAAGTACAAATATTATATATTGCCCCATAGTGCTTAGTGCACTCTCTGGGTACTTCACAAAGTAATTAGTATTTTGCCCCCAATATGCGGGATACTTATTTTGCTGAGCTTGGAAGGATGGAAGGCTGAGTCAACCTTGACCTCAGTAAGGTTTAAACTCATACCGTTAGCAGTTTTGGACACAATACAGCAGCTTAACCACTGTGCCACCAGGGAAGGGAATAGGAAAAGTTCAAATATACAATGCGTTATTACAGGGTATAATAAGGGCCTGTCTATACTGGCACCTCTGGTCCAGTGTAGCATCGCTTTTTGTTTTTAAAAAGGGCATTGAGATCAGGGGAGAAAACCCTCTGCTCGATGCAGGAATCGGAATCAAAGCAAATGTGACAGATGGTTGTCCAATTCCAGGGCCATAGCCAGAGGAGAGCGGGGGGGGGACCCTCCTGAGCTAACAACCTGCCCTGCCCCCCAACCCACCCCGGGATGCCAATGTTGTGTGTGTGTGTGTGTGACATTGTAGCCCCTCCTTAAAAATCCCCCCCAATCTAGAATCTTGGCTACAGCCTTGTCCAATTCTCTCTTCAATGCTTACAGTGTTGGAGTGCTCGCCACCTCTCAAGGAAGTTGGTTCCACTGTCGTACTGCTCTAACCATGAAGAGGTTTTTCCTAATACTCAGCCTATATGTTTCAGCCAGTTACTATGTATCCTCAGGGCCATAGCCAGGATTCCAGAATAAATTTTTTTTTGGGGGGGGGATTTCAGGAGGATCAAAATTTTTTTGGGAGGGACAACAATGTCACACTCACATGTATAACATTAGCACCACAGAGGGGCTGCTAGCTCAGGTGGGTTTGCACCCCCTGCCTCCTCCCCCCCAGCTATGGCCCTGTGCATCCTGCACTCTAGGATGATGGAGAACAGCTCCTTCCCTTCCTCTTTATGATTATCTTTCAGGTATTTGAAGAGTGCTATCATATCTCCTCCTCAGTCTCTTTTCCTCAAGGTTAAACATGCACAGTTACTTCAGTCTTTCCTCATATGGCTTGGTTTCCAGTCCTCTGATCATCCTTGCTGATCCCCACATCCAGATAACATTTTGCTCTTCAAAGGAGCAAGATAGGACTGGAGTAGCCCCAGCAACAACACTTCCCAGCTGATGAGGGGAGCAGCTCTCCATCAGCTGGGATGTGAATCCTCTAGGCTGCTGCCGAGGAGGTAGGGGCAATCCTCTCAGCAGCAGCAGCACTTCACAGCTGACTGGGCGAGCCCTCCCCTCATCAGCTGAGAAGCAAGTACTTCAGCCAGTGGTGGGCTCCCAAAAAAAAATTACTACCACACTGTGGGTGTCAAGATATAACATCCATCACAGTGGGCATGGTATGGTGGGTGTGATCAGGGGGAAAGCCCTGCATTGCACCCAAATTAGGACTACTTTATTTCAAAACTTGGATGGGTGCAGCCAGCCAGAAGTTCTTCTACTGGTTCTGGTGAAATGGTGTGAACCTGCTGATGCCACCACTGCCTTCAGCCACTGGTCTATTTTAGCCCATTCCACATACATACATACATTGGGGGTACAAAAAAAGATAGCAGGGCAATTTAGCAGAACCCCTTAATGGGACCTCAAAATTAGACAGTTGGGACAGATTTTCCCAATTGGCATGTGCCCATAATTGGACCAACCCACCACAACCCATATAAGTAAGCTAAATGCCCATGTAGACAGCTGCTATCGGTTTTAATAGTCTGGTACTGGCTACTTCACAGAACCCCGTTTTATTGGTTTATTCCACTAAAGCAGTTGGTAATCAGCAAAATTATTAGTTTACTATACATCATAAATTAAAATATGCAACCCAATAAAAACCAAATATGCAAATTTTATGGAGTATGGAAATGTAATGTGTTTGATAAATGCTTATCAGATTTAATTTATTAGACAAGAGAAACCTTGTTCAGCATCAGCAAAGGCGCTAACTGCTTATGAAAGACAGTTTCACTGGCATGCTAGGTTAGGCATTTTGTCCTAATTGTGTAATAGGGCAGCAGAGGAACAGTAAAACATGTGGAGGACTGGACTTGATATGAGATATTGATGGGCAGTGTAAAATGGAGTTTAGAATAGAGCCATATAGACAGGAGGTTAGAGTGTTGTCAAATGTGAAAAACAAAAATTCCCATTCATGTTGCAGGAGCAGGAGGACAGAGATTGTAGATGAGATTCAAAGCAAATTTGGAAGGTCTGATCATGGTTGTCTTCAAGATTCAGTTAACAGTACATTGTAACTTACGGGCATCTGTTGTGGTTACTTTTTACACCCCAAAGCAAGTACAGTACAAGAAACTTTCAACACACGTACAGCGGCTGCCTTCTATGTGCTCTTTTGGTTTTTAAGTTGGGCATATGGAATCTTTGGACTTCCAGACATTTTAGAATACCTAAAGTGTGCTGGTGTTGGGTTTTCTGGGAGTTAAAAATATAAAATATCTAGAACAGTTTTGAGATGCACCCCAATAACATAGGCCGATGAAGTTATTGGTGTTTATGGCCATTATGTATACAGTACAAACAGTGGGTCGGTGCTATCAGATCTGAACAATTATTTTTAAAAAGACAATAGTTCCATGTGACATGCTAGCTAAAGGGTTCTGGGAGTTGGTTGTCATACCAAACATTTTCAGGCTTTGATGGGGCTCCTGAAGGATAATCACATGGAGTTGGAAAGAGGCTGATTGCAACACCCTGTCTCACAGTGGCATCCTCACAAACTCCATGCCCCTTATTGCAGCTAAAATCTCTTTTGCCCTAGAGGGCTTGTTAAGGTCCATACTTTCATATATCCCTTCCTTGAATTCTGATTGCCTAAAACTGCAACTATGAAGGCCAAAAGATTGTTTATTGTTTATTTGTTTGGTTTAAAATGAAAATTTGGATTTGTGTGGTTAGAATCATCTGAAGCACCACTTAGAACAGGGATTCTCAACCTATGGCCCACAGCCTGCACCCTCGCTCCAGCCGCCACCAGAAGTGGCCGTGTTCCCACCAGTTACGGACTCATTCCCAGCAGCCATGGAGGCATTCCTGTTGGCTGTGGCTGCAGTCGCAACCACCAGAAATGCATCAGCGGGTGCCAGAAAGGCATCAGTAGACACCTGAAAAAAACCACGCAGCCACCAGAAATGCCTCCACACCCACTGTTGTGTCTGTAATAGTATACCTTTAAGCAATGTAACACTCAAATGAGTAGATATAATAACCACCAGCTGTAACACTGTAACCTTCTATATCAGGACGCGAGCTAGTGACCTCTAGGGGGCAATAGCGAGCACCCAGCTCACATGGTTCCAATTCCCCAAACAACTACAGCGCAGGAAGATTCCCGCCTCCACCTCACCTGGACAAGAAGGGCGTGACGGGGAATGATGTCACGCAGACAGTAGCCAATGGGCTATTGAGGAGCCACTTTCAAATGTATAGCCATAGTATATATTGAGCTGTTCATCCACCATTACCACATGTTCCACCGGACCATCATGCAATAAAGATGTGTTAAGCCAACCCTTCGGCTGTTTCTATTGTCTTGGTTTTCATACACTAAACTGGCGACGAAGGTGGGATAATGGAGCCGCACGGAATCAAGACAACGCAGGCCGGTTTCAACATCAACAAACCGGAAGAATGGGAGCTCTTCGAAATGGACTTCCAAAGCGCACTGATGGTGTCCGACATCTCAGACGAGGGGAAGAAGAGGGCCATGCTCATCAGAATGCTCGGGTTCCCCACCATGAATGTATTGGTGGACCTGGTGTCTCCGAAGAAGGTGAACAAAGTGCCGGTCAAGCAGCTCCTGAAAGCGATGCACGACCATTTCCAGCCCTCAGTTTTGATGTTTTCGGCTCGGGACGCGTTCTGGAAGAGAGTCCAGGCACCTGGTGAGTCCGTGGCTGCCTTTGCAGCGGCCCTCCGGTTGGCCGGCGGCCCATGCAAATGGGAGAACCTGGAAATCGCCCTCAGGGACCGCATGCTGTGCGGCCTGTGGGACGAGGAGGTTCAGCGAAAGCTGATGAACCAGGAGCCGCCCCCGTCGCTGCAAGAGGTCGTGAAGGAGGCGCAGGCGGCGGAAGCCACGAGGGCCGGGGTTAAGGGGTTCAGAGCAAGGCCCCCACAACCCGACAAGGCAGCGGGCTCGGTGCAAGCGGCCAGGCGGGCGCCACACTCCTCCACAGAGAGCAGCGAGGATGAGGACATCCGGAAGGTGCGGAAGGAGGGCCGACGTTGCGACGGCTGCGGGGCGGCCCATGATCAAGTGCCCATTCCGGAAGGCTGAGTGCCACAACTGTGGGCGCCGAGGGCACATAGCCAAGGTTTGCAGACGGTGGCGCAGAGACCAGAAAGGCTCGACAGACCGCTCGCCGAGGACCCAGGAAGGCGTCCGGCCCTCGAGGAAGCAGGACGGCGTGGGCCACATCTCCGACGACAGCGACGACGACACCGCAGTCCACAGCGTGTCCTTAGGACACCCCCGTTATTTTGTTGAGGTACTGGTGCAAGGGGTCCCTGTTAAGATGGAGATAGACTCGGGTTCCTCTTATTCAATCATTTCCCAGAGGGAGTTTTTGGGAATTTCCCCCAACGTGCGGCCCAAGCTCAGAGCACTGAGGTCTACGCTGCGGGACGTGCAGGGAAATAGCATTCCGGTGTTGGGGGTTGGAAAATTCAAGGTCCAATACAAGCAACGCGCCGTGGAACTTCCCCTGGTTGTTCTCAAGGGGGGGAGTTGTTGCCTCCTCGGGACTCAATGGTTTAAGCCCCTGGGTTTGTTCATTGGGGGGTGCATGCCGTTGGGACAGACCCAATACAGGAGGTGTGTGACGCGCACCCCGAAGTGTTCAAGAAGGGACTCGGAAAATTCAAGGGACCCCCAGTTGTGTTCGACCTGGACCCGGAGGTCCGCCCAATAAGACTCAAACCGCGCAGAGTGCCTTTTGCACTCAAGGACAAAATAGAGGCGGAACTGGACAAATTGGTGGGCCAGGGGATCCTTGTTCCTGTTGATTCCGTGGAGTGGGAAACTCTGATTGTAACAGCGCTGAAGGCCAACGGGGAGGTTCGAATATGCGCTGATTACAAATGCACCATTAATAAGGCAATACGCCCTAATGCGTATCCGGTGCCGGTAGTCAGCCACCTGTTGGCCAGGTTACATGGGGGAAAGTGTTTTGCAAAGCTTGACCTGGCGCAGGCATACCAGCAGCTCTCGGTAACCCCAGCTGCAGCTGCTGCGCAAACGATAGTCACTCATAAGGGGGCGTTCCAGGTGACGCGCCTACAGTTTGGCTTGAACTCAGCGCCAGGCATCTTCCAATCGCTCGTGGAACACCTCTTAAAGGGTCTAGAGGGGGTCTTACCATACTTTGATGATGTGTTGATAACGGGGGGAGTGAGTCAGAACTGGCTGAGAGGCTAGACAAAGTACTGATGGTATTCGAAAAGGCAGGGTTGAGGCTGCGGAAAGACAAATGCGTCTTCTTCGCAAAAGAGGTTGAGTTCTTGGGTTTCCGGGTAACCCCTGCAGGCATCAAACCCTCCAAATCAAAGGTGGCCGCTGTTCAAAATGCCCCTCGCCCCACCTCCAAGCCCGAATTGCAGTCGTTCCTGGGGCTCGTAAACTTCTACCATTCCTTCCTGCCTCGGAAGGCATCGGTAGCAGAGCCGCTTCATAAGCTACTAAAAAAGGACGAGGCGTGGAAATGGGGCGAGAGCCAGGAGAGGGCATTCAATGAGCTAAAGCAACTCTTGTCCTCAGACGCCATATTAACCCATTTTGACCCCAAGAGACCGGTGGTTCTGATATGCGATGCATCCCCAGTGGGGGTGGGGGCGGTTCTGTGCCACGTGTTGGAAAATGGGCGGGAGGCCCCGGTGGCATTCTACTCCAGGTCCCTGTCTAAGGCAGAGCGAAACTACGCACAGACAGACAGGGAGGCGTTAGCGATAATTGCTGGGACCAAAAAGTTCCACGACTTCCTTTATGGCTGCCCCTTTACCATTGTGACTGACCACAAGCCCCTGCTAGGCATTTTTACTGCAGACAAGCCCACGCCACAGATCCTGTCCCCTAGGATGCTCAGGTGGGCCATTTTTTAAAACGCGTACCAGAACGCGCTGGTGTATCGCCCTGGAAAGGACCTAAGCCACGCGGACGCCCTGCCGAGGTCACCCCTCCCCCACACAAGCAGCCACGTGTGTGAGGTGGAACAAGACCACCAAGAGCTCATGATAGAGGTCTTAGATTCACCCCCCATAGTGCCCGCAGAGATCGCCAAGGCGACAGGCAAGGACAAGACATTGGCCCTGGTCAGTTCTTGGGTGCAGAAAGGGTGGCCAACGTCCTCCCCGGCGGCGGAGTTCGCCCCATTTTTTAGGAAAAAGCTAGAACTGTCTTTGGAGAGGGGGTGCCTCCTGTGGGGCCAGCGGGTAATCGTCCCTGAATCCCTGAGAGCTAGGGTGCTTAAACTGCTGCACGTCAGCCACCCTGGAATTGTCCGCTCCAAGGCATTGGCCAGGAGCTATTTCTGGCGGCCCCAGTTGGACGCCGATATAGAGCACATGGTGGGCACTTGCGAGAGTTGCCAGGGCTCCCGGCCCGAGGAGGCTCGACTTCCGCACAGGGAATGGGATGCGGCAAAGGGGCCGTGGTCCCGCGTGCACATTGATTTTGTGGGCCCTTTCAGAGGGTTGCTTTTTCTCCTCATAGTGGATGCTTACTCCAAGTGGTTGGAGGTTATCCCAGTTGCGAACACCTCCTCAGCCGCAACAATTAAACAATTGCGCAGGGTGTTCAGCACGTTCAGTATACCCGACACCCTTATTAGCAATAACGCTAGTTGCTTCACGTCCGCCGAGTTCAGGGCATTCACTGACATTAACGCAATCCGGCACATCACCTCCGCGCCTTTCCACCCGGCGACGAATGGCCAGGTAGAACGCCTCGTGCGTACCACCAAAGACGCGCTGAGGCGCATGGGCCCCGGAGATTTAAACCTGCAGTTGTGTCAGTTTTTGCTGGGATACAGGGTGACCCCCCTAGCCTCAGGATATTTGCCCGCAGAGCTCCTCATGCGCAGGAAGCTGACTACGATACTGACAAGGCTAGACCCTACGAGGGTGGAGGACTCTGGAAGGAACATCGGGTTAGCGGGCACGAAGAGTTTCGAAATAGGTGCCCCAGTTCATTGCAGAAACTACGCTAGCGCAGGGCCAGCCTGGGTTCCGGGCGTAGTCATTGGGCAGACAGGTCCCGTGTCGTATTGCGTAGAGACCAGCACAGGTCTACTTTGGAGGCGGCACGCAGACCAACTCCGGCGCCGGGTCGCCGGAAACCAGAGCGCGGACAGCGCAGAACAAGATTCAACGTTAGGGTTTTCCCCCACCCGTTCAGCCCAAGGGGGAGGAGAGGGGGGCCAGTGGTCCCCACCAAGGGGGGAAGGGCCCCCACCAGGGGGGGAAGGGAATAAGTTTGTCCCCATAGATATCCGGAGGGATACCCCCAGAGATACCCCAGTAGATGAATTTGAGTTTGAGTTACAAAACCGGGGGGGGGGGTTTCGGAGTGGTCCCCCACCCATCCAAGCGAGAAGCGGGGTTTTTTGTTAGCCCCCAGTGCCCCCGGTTTTCCCACAATGGAGTTTACCCCTACCCCAAAAGCCGCGGAGCCGCGGCAAGTCGTTAACAAGTCTCCCTCTCCCATTGCAGGACAAGAGACCAGGGAACACAGAAGCGATAGCACCCCCGGGACAAGCCAGCCAGCCTTGCGCCCAAAACGTGCTTGCAATAAACCATATTGGATGAAAGACTTCGTCTCATCCTAGGGGGGAGGGATGTTGTGTCTGTTTAAGTATACCTTTAAGCAATGTAACACTCGAATGAGTAGATATAATAACCACCAGCTGTAACACTGTAACCTTCTATATCAGGACGCGAGCTAGTGACCTCTAGGGGGCAATAGCGAGCGCCCAGCTCACATGGTTCCAATTCCCCAAACAACTACAGCGCAGGAAGATTCCCGCCTCCACCTCACCTGGACAAGAAGGGCGTGACGGGGAATGACGTCACGCAGACAGTAGCCAATGGGCTATTGAGGAGCCACTTTCAAATGTATAGCCATAGTATATATTGAGCTGTTCATCCACCATTACCACATGTTCCACCGGACCATCATGCAATAAAGATGTGTTAAGCCAACCCTTCGGCTGTTTCTATTGTCTTGGTTCTCATACACTAAACCCACTGGGAATGCCTCCATGGCAACCAGGAACACCTCTGTGGCTGCCAAGAACACATATACAGCCTCTGGGAACACATCCATTCCTGGAGGTGGCAGGGTTTTCCCCGGCACCCACTGATGTATTTCCAGTGTCCACGGATGCATTCTCAACAGCTGCGGAGGCATTCCCAGTGTCTGAAGGGTGTTTCCTTCACTCATACGATGCAGCTCCTCTAGGCCGGTAAGTAGGGGAGCTGTGGGGGAAGTGAGGGGGGGGCTTTTGCTGTATGTGGTGGGCTTGGGGTGGTCCCCAAGTCCAGCCCACAGCCAGTCTGAGGGGGCATGATCTGGCCCCCAGCTTTAAAAGGTTGAGAACCCCTGTCTTAGAAATTAAAAAGAATCCAACTACAAATGTACAGTCCTCTGCTCTTTACAACCACATCACGCCACATCAAACAACAAATCAAAATGATTCTTTTTCAAAAGATAATGTTTCTTTCAGTCCTCCATCATTCTTAGTGATTCAACTGAATTTAGGATTCTGGGTAAGCAAATTAGAGGCTAGTATTACGTACACGGCCACTATCCATTTATTCACTGATAATTAGTTAAAAGGAACTGGAATTTTTTAAGGGACAAAAATTTGCATGTAGTAACAGTAATGTATTACAGAAGGGTGGCACTTTGTTAATCCATTTGTTAGTCAAGACGACCGAGCGGCAATTTAATAGGCAAGAAATAAGTACAGTAGAAGAAGGGGGATTAAATTCCGCACAATCAGCAAGGTTTCGAACAATCGCCAGCCAACTGAAGTGGGTGCCATATCTATAAGTCATTTTGTTTTATAGGCCATTAGGATCTCCTGAGAGAGGCTGCATGGAGAACGCTGCTTTTTGTTGAAATTAAAATGTCAGAGAAAAAGAAATAGAACAAAACAGGGAATCTGCAATTAATTACAAGGCCATAAAAATTCAATAATCAGGAGGCAGTGGTGCTGTAGGCACAGCAGTATCTGATTCAGGCTAACAGGAATGGAATACATTAATCTTTTCAAATTAGTTTTTTAATCTGACAGGGATATATAGTGACGTGTTCTTTTACTGTTCAAGCAGGGCTGCTGTCTAATATATAATGCTGAGTGTCTTGAATTAGGACATCTAGAGCCATTCGGTGACTACAACATTTTCTCGGCATTTATTCAACCCTATCTGTACACCTGTCCAACAGCAATCAGGCACAACGTGTTGAAGGTTCATGTCCCTGATACTGCTGTGAGGGAGGAGAAGGAGGAAGAAAGAAAAGAATTCAAATGCCAAGAACAAAGGCAAAAACATCAGTCCCCTGAACAAGCCTACAAGAATTCTTGGAGAAGACTGTGTGTGTGTGTGCGTGCGTACGTGCGTCTCATTTTACATGACTGTGGAATCAACCTGTTCTCTTAAATCCTTGCTAATAATATTTCTCTTGTTAGCATTTGTACCAATGTACCTGCTTGGTGGCATCAACTTAACACATCTCTTAGCCAGAAATAACTCACGTTTGTAGTGTTGCCCATCCCATACAGTTAAAAAGTAAAGGTAAAGGTTTCCCTTGCTCAAAAGCCAATCGTATCCAATTCTAGGGTTCAGTGCTCATCTCTGTTTCAAAGCCAAAGATCCAGCACTGTCTGCTTCTGCAGATGTTTCCGTGGTCATGTGGCCGGCATGACTAGATACCAGAGCACACAGAACGCTGTTTACCTTCCCACCGAAGTGGTCCCTAACATTCCTGTAAAATGCATTTATAAATAAAGCTAGACATGCTAAATTTAGTTATGGACTTTATGGTGCTCATATTCCTGAACCAGATACCCTGGGGGGTTACCCTGTAGTCCTGTGGCAGCTGGCCAAAGGAGAGTGCTGTGGGATGACCATCTTCCCCAAGAGCACAGCAGCTAGCAGCTCAAATGTCAGGTGACACAAAGAACCATTTGGACCTATAAAATTGCTTGACCCAGTTCTTTAGATTGAGCTGTTGTTGGACCACCAATTCTTGTTTGCATCCAGAAAATGAGCCCTTGATGTTAATTGTAGTCTGTTCAGTTGTTATTGAGTTTTGCTTCAGATTTTTGGGAGCAGCATTCTAACAATAAAAGTCTTGGCTATGACAAAGAAATGTTAATAGCTCAGGGCAGTCAAGTGTGCAGTGTGCTTGAGGCGACAAGGGGCTGATGCTTCTTCTCAAAGGCACTGTGAAGAATCGAACTCCTGAACCATAGCTACACAGGCAGGTATTTCAACTTACTGAGCTCTCCAGCAGTATATGCATGCATATGGAAGTAGTCGGCCAGAAGGCATAGCTACACGCATGTATATACACACCTCTCTTATTTTAGTATCACAATATGGAGACGCAAGCCTCCGTCCCCGTATGATAGGATCCCAGTGCAAGCCACCATTCCCCTCTGATCTCCATTGAGAAAAGCAAAGCAATCACACTTATATACTTTCCCATAGCACTTGGTGCAGTCTCTGGGTGGTTCACAAGTTAATTAGCATTTTGCCCCCAACAACATGCTGGGTACTCATTTTACTAACCTTGGAAGGATGGCAGGCTGAGTCAACCTTGATCCCTGGTCAGGATCAAACTCACAACCTTTTGGTTGCAGTACAGTAGTTTAACCACTGCGCCACCAGGGCTCCTGGTGCCAATCTGCCAGGTAGTAGAGGAAAAGCATCATTTACTTGGGAGGATGATATATGGGAAAGATACCCCAAGGGCTCTTTCCTCCTCATCCCAGTTGTGCTCTAGTCAGTACGTCAAGCTGCTGTTCATCAAACAACCAGAACACAGTTTTGTTAGAGACAAAGCCATAAAATGGAGGGGGCACCTTTCATTGCCACTCCATTGACATGACTGCCTCCCTAACTAGATCATAAATATTGGCACAACAGGTTTTGACTTGCAGGTATTCCAGCTTCACTGTGTGGTATTAAATCTCAGTACTCTGTTAGACACTGAGTAGCTGCCTAAATGGAGATCAAAGAAGTGTCACACACCTCTAGCCCTGCTGTAGGAGGCTCTTCACTGTGTGTCCATTCTTGCCCTGGCTGTGAGATCAAACATGCAATTGAGCATACAATAAGGAAGCCACCAAACCATTGGATAGACTGAGGAATGCTTCCACAGTTTCCTTCCACCAACATGTTTAGGCAACAAGACACCAGCCTTTAGTTTTAAAAGATCTTGGGTTTTTTAACCTAGGTTTAGATGCAAATGCAAGACAACTGGTTACAGCATGTAGTAAAACAGAGCTTGGCACAAAGCAATGGGTCTTCATTGTAACCCCTATATTGAAAATAACCCTTTTATTATTATTTTTATATACACATTTATTTCTAATAAAAAGACTTTTCCTTTTTTTATGTTGCCCCCCCCCCCCCCACCTTGAGGTTAGGCTTCTGTTTGCACAAGCACCACACTAACACGCACTCATTCACACACACTTTGCAGGCAAATAACTGCAAAGAGCAATTTTTAATAATTTTTCTAAGGTCCACTAGTACAATCATTTGAGCTCCGCAAATATCCCATTCACTTGCATTAGGAGTAGACCAGAGCTTCATTTGAGAAGGGAGAGCACGTCTCTGAAAGGGAACAGATGCCTTTGTCAGCTTGAGACTCGGAGGCCTGGGTTCGCTAGTGATAGGCTTTGCTAGAAATCATGCCGGTGTCTTCAATTGACTACTAATTTTATCATTGGAAATCCATATATGGGACTTCAATAGACTTGTTTGCAACAATGTATTGGCTTGCCTGATTCAATCAACTTCAAAGGATTCGAATGAAAGTGAGGTTTTCTAGTGATTCTTCGAAAGCACCGCATACAAAAATATTAGGAAAAAATACGGAACGCTAAGGGGAGATGTCGGGGAAATATTAGGCTGAAGTTAACACTTTAAATGCTGGAATAAAATTTAAAATAATAGTGAAAAATCGTGTCTTCGCCCCCGAAGACAAGCTGAGCCCCAGGATCGATTTGATTGGTATGGGCCAGTAGTGGAACGGATAGGTCTCCTTGGGAGTAACACCATATAAATCCATTTCCCCCTTTGGCTCCAGCCTAAAGAAAAGCAGACTTTCTGAAATTGGCTATTCCTCCCCCTTAAATTTCCTGTCAAACGTCAAGACGCAAAAAAGGAAAAAAGTTAAAAGACACTCTTAAGGTCATCGCGGTTTGAATTAAATTGCATTTTTGATGCTTTTGGGGCCATACCTGATCATAGCAATGGCGAACTTAACCTATTGATCACAGATTGATCCTCAATTAGCAGTTGATATTAAATGTTCATAAATTCATTAAAAATTATCAGAAAAAGATTTTAACATGCTCTCTTTTGTGTTTTAAACAGGAAAAACTCCAAAATGTTCCCTCTTTGGTTCTGAACAGACCCAGGTGGTATCGAGTCACACCAAAAGATCAGAGAGCAGGGAATCACACAAATTCACACCTAAAAGATCAGAGGAATGCACACCCATTCCCAGGTCACCTGAAAGTCTGCAGCACCAATGAAGTCTTGATGACCCCAAGAACTTGTTTACCACATATGCTCCCCACATCCTGGGTTCTGGTGCCTATTGACCTCTGTCCATAAACAGGATGGGACCTTTGAGTGGAGGGGTCAAGAAATGCATCAAGGATGATTTGCCGGATCATCCTCGTGCTTTGTACATGCAGCCATTCTGATTGGACAGTTAACCTCCCACTTCAGACGTGTGGACACTCTGACTGGCTTCTGTCTTTAGGTCCAGCATAGTCATTGTATGTATGCTTATCAGTTCTTGCACTATGATTGGATATTGTATTGATTTGTATCCTCCCCATCCCCACACTTCCTCTTTCTATTATTTCCTGGAATTTGTAACCTTTTTACTAAACACCACTATTTACATAAAAATTTACCTTTGTAACTCAAAGCTGATTTATTTCATATCAAAGCTGTTTTATTGCACATGAAAGAAGAGCCTGCTGCTGGAATATGTTTTTCTTTGTAAACTCTTTATTTTAGATAGGTTATAGAAGTAGTACATAGAGGGGTATAAAAAGGATGTTGTGAGGTTGTATCTGCAACTCTCTTGGGACAATTAGTGAGGGATGCTCATCTTGGGTAGATTTTTATAGCAGGCAGAAAGGTTGAGACAGTCTTTGAACAGCAGCAGGCCACTGTTGATTAAGTGCATGTCAATAACCCATTGTTTTATTTTTGCCTGAAATTAAAGTCTCTGTGGTTTCGGGGGGGGGGGGGCTCTGCCAGTGGAAGAACTTTTTACCTAAAAATCAGGTAACATCATCATCAATGTCAAATGGTGGGCTTGTGGGAGACAGCATTCAGGCAATGCTTTTTAGAATGAGGACAGGGGGATTTTTGAGGACACACACGTTTGTCTGTGAAATGTTGGAAGCTTTGCTTGGCAGAATTTTTCTTTTCATGCTCTTGTTGAAAAAGCAGGTCAGAAAGCTACAGAGAGACACCAACTTCTACGCACACAGAGAATGAGAGAATGTGTTGCAAGCACAGAAAAGGCCATGGGGTAACATATTTTTCTGTCCTGCAGAGACATGATAACAGTCCTGGGCACAGAGAGACAGAGAGTGCTGGGCCTTAATCTTCTCAACAGAGCTTTCTATGGCTTTGGTAGAAGCACTGGAGGGGGGATTGGGATGAGGGGATATCAGTGACTGCAGCCGTCAGCAGTATCCCTTCAGAGTGGAGGATGTTGACTTCACTGTTTTGGTTTTCAATTGTTGGCTCAGGTTTCCTGACACTTTTCACAAGCCCCAACCTTTCCTCCACAATATGCAATTCAACAATTCAACAATTGTACTACAGCCTACTAGGCCTAAACTAGGTTTTAACCACCAGCATAAGCACACATGCATCCACCCATCCAAGAGGAAGAGCTTAAGTGCATCTTCACAACCCCACTACTCATTTAGCTCTCCAAGCTCTCAGGCATAACATCTAAACACAGTTCTAGCTGTACCTAAGCCAGACATTTATGTTCCCCTTAAGGCATGTCACATCAGAAAGGCCAACAGGTTGTCATCCAAGGCAGTCACTGTTTATCTTAACCTACCACAGAATAGTAAGCAAAGACAGAATTGAAGCTGGAGTTGGCATCTCAAACAGAGAGGTGTCACATGCTTGGTCATCTCGTTTACTTTCAGTACAAGATTTTAGACAGATGGATGGACAGACAGACAGATGGGCAGGAACATGAGCCTCTGATTAACCCATCAGAGTATTTACAAACACTCAACTTCCTGGAGAACAAAGAATGGACTTCTACTTTCAGTCACACAATAAAAAACATTTTGGATGTGTGCATGTACATGAGAGAGAGATGTACTACATTTTGACATTAATATGGCTTTTCCAGCATGGAGGCTTGGCCAGGAAGTATGTGAGTTTTTTTAAAAAACTTTTTAAAGGTTAATCTGGAGTTTCCCACCTCATCTTTGAAGTCTGACATTTCCTTTTCTCAATGTCTGCTAAGTTCCATAGAGGTCTCTGGGGAGGGACTTGGTCGAAATGATTTTGGAATTCCAAGCCACCATTACCTAATTAACATAAAAGAGACGCGTAATTGTTTCATCTTCTTTCATATCTGAGGTTGTAAACTGGCAATGCGCTCTCTGCATATTCTAGAAGTTCAGTTCCTAGCTTCAGTGCCAAGACAAGTATTCTTCCTTAATAGACCTGTGTGGCCCCATGAAAGCCAGATCTACTTTATCCTCAGACCTACTGTATGGGGTAGGACAGGATAAATTTTGTGATCGGCCCAAGTTTTGCCAGGGGAACTTTGTGGCAAACTGAACATTGAAGGCATCCTACACCAGACTAGCCATGTGCTCTCCCCTCTGCCTGTTTATTCAGAAGAAGGACCCAGTGGGCTCAATGCAGTGGTGGACATCAGCAGGTTCTCACCAGTTCACCAGAACCAGTAGCAAAAATTCTGGCTGGCCCCACCCACCCAATTTTTGAAATAAAGTAGTCCTAAATCAGGTGCAACACAGGGCTTTCCCCTTGGCCACGCCCACCATACCACACCCACAGTGTGGTAGTAAAATATTTTAGAGCACACCAACGGCTCAATGCTATTTATTCCCTTGTCAACAGACTTAGCATTGCAGCCTGAGCCACCACTTGATCTCTAAGTAGAGTTGCCATATGTCACAGAAAACCATGAATTTCACGTTTTGAAACTGTCCCACCCAGTTCCATAAAAAACATTAAAAATTCATTGTTTTTAAACCAATTGATTGGGGGGGGGGGAGAATCACGCATTTTTCTTGCACTTCTATTGGAACCACCAGCAGGTGGCAGCAGCAGCAGCTTGGTGAACAAGGAAGAAAGAGGGGGGGGGGGAACACAGCTTTTTCTTCTGGCATCTGTAGCAGCAGCCGTTACATGAATACTGCAGGACGGAAAGAGCTCCCGTCTCTGTCCCAGCTCCAGCAAACCTAGCAGTTAGAAAGCAAGAAATTGCAAGTAGATAAATAGGGACCACTTCGGGGGGGAGGTAAATAGCATTCCGTGTGCTCTGGTGTCTAGTCATGCCTGCCACATGACCACAGAAATGCCTGCTCCTGTCTTTGTCTCAGCTCCTACAAACCTCGCAGTTTGAAAGCAAGAAATTGCAAGTCGATAAATATGGACCACTTTGGTGGAAAGGTAAACAGCATTCCATGTGCTCCAGTGTCTAGTCATGCCTGCCACATGACCACAGAAACGTCTGCAGAAGCAGGCAGTGCTGGCTCTTCGGCTTTGAAACAGAAATGAGCACTGAACCCTAGAGTCAGATATGACTGGCTGAAACCTTTACTTCTGTCCCGTTTTTGTGGGAAGGAATTATGGTAACCCTATCTCTAAAATATGACCAAAGAACAGAAATTCCTTCTGGAGATCTGATTAATGTTTTGAAATCTAAAAGTTTGAGGAGAAGATTAAACCCCTTCAAAATATTTTCAGCAAAATACAGTTTATGTGGCACTATATTAGATGTCCTAATAAATGTTTCACTATTTCAGCCAGCTTCTGTATTAAAATTTTACTAAACATGCAAACTGAACACAACACTTTCCATTTGAGCTAAGGCAGTGCAAGCTCTATCTTTACCTTCATTATTTGTCATTGTATCTAATTAACTCTGTTTTACAGTGACTCCAAACAACATAAACACTTTTCTGAAGGGGCTATAATTCTCTATCAAGCTGCATGTTTGGGAGAGAACTGAGGAGAGATAAAGAATGAGAGATGGATGAAGATGCTGTGTCATTAGAGGCAGAAGTGAGTAGTCTTTAAGCTTTCTGTTTATAAACATTGCATGATGTGAGCTATTGATGTCCATCAACACACACAATTCATCCATTGATGTCTGTATCATGTTAGAGATGAACTATGTTCACATATACATAATCCATATTTCTGACATTGCTGTGTCCCAGGAACAAATAGGGTAATGATTAGTTTGCCGCTGTCTGTGAGATTCTAAATAGGCTGTGATATAACTATTGCTTGAAGTAGGCAGATTTCATTCCTTTGTCTTATTTTTTCTTCTGGTCAAAGACGCTTTCCACCTTTAAAAAAAATTCCAAGGTTTAGAAAACTCATTCAGTCATGTAGTATAATGGGAAAGAGAGAGAAATAGTTTGTACTCCCTAAGGAATAATAGCTCTTCTATAGTATCTTTAGTGTAAATAATATTTAATTTTTATATATAAAGCAGAGGTGTCCTCTTGTATGTGATGAACACAAATCTACACCCCTGCACCGATCACACTGTTACATGGCACACAGGTACCTTGGGCATGCTGGATAGTCACTGCGGGGGTCACAAGCTGCATGGGGGTGTATGCCCCTAAATTGATCTGCAAAGGGAAGTATATTCGACTGGAGGGTTTGTGTGTATGTCCCAGTGGTAGTATCCATAGTGATGCTAATGTCATAGCCCAAGGTAGGTCACCCAATTATGACATCATGATGTAATTGAGCTTGGCATGGGCATGACACAGGTGGCCGGACACATAGTGATGTTAATGTCATAGCCCCAGGTAGGTAACCTGTTGTGACATCACAATTGTAATTTAGGTGGGCATGGGCCTGACACAGGTGGCCAGACACATGTATGGGGGGGAAACCCGAGCAAGGCCGGGTAATCAGCTAGTATTAAATATTAATAAATACAAAAACAAGATAAAATTCATGAATGTTGATAGATACTTAAATGTTTCTGAGAAACAAGGAAATATATTTCTATTTTTAAGCATTCATAACATTAATTTCGGAATCTACTAGTGTCAGGCACTTGGAGTCACCAGAGACTAATGGTCACTACATTTTGGGCATCATGATAGATAGACAGATAGACAGATAGACAGATAGACAGATAGACAGATAGACAGATAGACAGATAGAAGATAGATAGAAAACACATATTCAAGAAGAACTGCTAACTCAAAGTGAATAAATAAATCTCCCTGTAAGGTTGTAATGATCTCTTCTCCCGTTGAAATACGTCTCCTTCTTCAATTTACAGTAGAAGATGTGAAGGGTGGAAAGTGGCTAATCAGTGAAGAGAATAATCAATTCTAGTAAATTATAGAGAACAGCTGTAAGAGATTTATACAGAGAATGTTTCAGAGTAACATTCATATACCATCCTTCTGATATTGAGAATCCATGTGTCATCCACGTACAAATAAAGATAAATATATCCCCAGATAGTTGACATTTTGTCGCAGTTGAGGAAGAAAAAACCTCTTACAGTAATTTAAGTACAGATTTCTGTGAAATGATTTATGAACCCATTTGATCTGATTGGAGGTACACAGCTTGAGAAATCTTAATAGACACCCTTTTTTTTTTAGAGAGAGTTCATATGTCCTTTTCAAAAAGGACGCAAGAACATGTTGTGTGATTTGGGTTTTCTACTTATTAAATTATTCTTCTGCCATAACCACTCCAAAGGCAGTTTGCAACAAAATTGATTCAACAATTTAAACAGTTTTTAAAAAAAGAAATTCTGAAGAAATATTAAATGACAACTGCCTGATAAGAATAAATGCTGTTTTGGGTTTAACAGCAGCATTTTGCAGACAAATACAGATTCAACCATGGATTTAGCATCACAACAAAGTCTCAATTTTTAAAAAAGCATGAGTCCTTGCTTCAAGGAGTTAATAGTATAGAGAGCAAATTTGTCTGGGGGCCAGCTAATTGTGGCCTAGGGAAAAGCTCCTTGCTCCCCTCCAAAGACAACTCGCTCATTATTATTTTATGCAGATAGACATAATTCACCACCACCATGCACTCAGTTCTTCATGAGTTGTTTTAGCTTGATAAAGAACTTTTTCCAAAACCAGATGCAATCTCCTAAGCCTCTCTTAGGCTTAGAACAGCTTGAGAACAGCCAAACACACTGTGAAATAGTCTTTCATGACCACTATGGGGCATGTGTTAGGAGGATAGTTTCAAAAATTATGTTAGATGGTTAGACAACATTGTTGATGCAGTGGGCATAGTGCCTCCCTGGCTGATGGGACCACTAGGGAGCCCCTACGGTCCGCTCTCATAGGATGGGTTGAAAGCCATGAGGTGATGCAGTCTCTTAAGTATCCTGGCCTACTACCATGAAGGGCTTTAAAGGTTAAAACCAGCACCTTGAATTGCACCCAGAAGCACACTGGCAACCAATGCAGATCCCGTAGCAGTGGCGAGGCACAGGCATAACGCCCGCACCCCGTCACCACCCAGGCAGCCACATTCTGAACCAGCTGTAGCTTCCTGATGGTCATCAAGGGCAGCCCCATGTAGAGCGCATTATAATAATCCAGTCTGGAGGTGACCAGAGCATGTGTGACTGTAAGCAAGGAGTCTTGGTCCAGGAGTGGGCGTAATTGGCAGATGACACGAAGTTGCGTAAAAGCCCTCCTGGCCACGACTGCCACCTGCTCTTCGAGCAGTAGTTGTGAGTCCAGGAGGACCCCCAAATTACGCACTGGGTCTGTCTGGGGCAAAGAAGGCCCATCCAGCACCAAAAATGATAACTCCTGGAATAACACAGGGCCCTGAACCCACAGCCACTCAGGATTCACCTGAAGCCCATTGACCCCCATGCAAACCCTTACAGCCTCCAGGCACCTGGATAGGACTTCATCTGCATCACTCGGGTTCCCACGGGCTGAGATATACAGTTGGGTATCATCAGTATATCGAGGATACTTCACCCCATGGGAACGGATGATCTGGTGGATTACAGAGAATGACAGATGATAGGAGCCTGATGTTTGGTGGTCCATGGGGTTGCAAAGGGTCAGACTGTGTGATTGAACAACAGGTGTAGAAGAGGGGAGGGTGCATAAGCAGGGGCAGCTCTTGAAGCGTCTGTCTGTGCAACTGTTGCAGCCCTCAAAGCTGCTCATCTCGGAACAAGATTGTACAGATAGAATGAGGCTAGAACTTAAAAACACATTAGAGTTCTAGCAATGCAGTTCAATCAGATCTCCTGGTTCTTGCACCAGCAATAAGAAGTGCAGGGGTTAGCACAAGGGCCGTGATCCTGATGGCTAGTACTCCAGCATCAAGTGAGTTAATTAGTTCTCACAACACTGCCAACATTAGCATTTGTCATGACTCAGTTCTCATTTGAATCCCAAGAGGACTGGGAGCAGAAGCCCCAGCCTGTTTCTAGCCCAGTTTTACCTCCCCACAATCATGGCCTGTCATTTCAGGAGCCGATGATTGCTGAATCAGACTCTGACAGCGATGCCCTTCTGACCTCAAAGCATTGCCAGTAACTCATACATAATAATTTACAGCTGTGCCATAAATCCGCCAGAACCCACTCTCAGCGGAGACTCCCAGCTGCTAGCCCTTAACTGAGGAAGCTCTTAAGGGCATCTACCACAGTTGTCAGGCATCAGTGCAACTTCAGTGCAACCCAACACCCTGCCTGACACCTGTGCGATCCTGATCTCCCTCGTGACTAACTGCTTTGAGCAGACTCTGGACTTCTTTTCTGATCCTGACTATGCCTTGGACATCCCATCGGACTACGCACTCTCTCTAAACTGGTAAATAGACTTTGGCTCTCCCTTTTGACTTGGCTATATGGATCTTCCCTAGTTACCTTTGCTCTCTGTGTAGCGCCGCTATGTGGCTTCCCTGCCCTCAGGGGTGGGCCAGCACAGCATTACATGTGGTGAGTATGGGACTATTATGCTCCCTCTGGCTCCAACAGCCACTTCCGTGTTGGTGTGGGAGGTAGTGACCAGGTTCCCCCTTCTGATCTCCACATGGTGGTTGCCCTATGTGGCTATCCCAGCAGCATCCAGGGTGGCCTCAGTAGAGTGCCATGGGACCATTTTCCTTTTGTTGTTGCTTTTTCCATGCACAAGCAACAGGTTTGAAGAATGAAGATATTTCTACTCATAAAGGTTGTCCATGCAAGCCAAATCATGAAGAAGTCAAAATTACACTGGCACATAGCTCAACATATGACACCAGACATGCAGCAGTGAGTGGCCATGGAAAGAGATTTAGAAAGAAAGATTTCATACTACCTGCAAATTATTTTTACCTCTCTATATTTTTGGAGTAGCTGAACAATTCTGACATAACTTCCCTAAGCAACTAAATTTATAACATTGAGGTTCTTTTCCAAAAAACACGAGACAAGGCCTCAATTAATTCTAAATAAAAAGGTCTTTTGGTGGTGATGCTGTTAAGGAGTAAATTATAAATGTAGCTACAGTTTGACAGTAAACTTATATTCATTTCAGATGATCAGAAGTTATGATCTCAGTTACAATGTGAGCTACAGGGCTATAAAAAACCTAGAAGTGAATGCTCACTCTGTTCACTGAGATAGTTTTTGATCTTTTAGAAATGTGTATATTTCAAAATTTCAGAGAGAGAAAAAGTTTTGACGGAGTCACAGAGAAATGACTTCAATTCAAAATCTTTACGGGGAGAATTTAATCATGATGATTTTTTTAACATCCCAGGAAGAATGTAAGAGTAAAGATGCTCCTGTGTCTTCATATAGATGAGGCTAGTCAGCTTTGTTTATGGCCCATAAAAATCTATCACAGTTATAGACAAAAACATTGTAAAAGTCAAGGATGTTATCTGTTCAAACAGCAGAAATATTGCAGGATTTCAAAGCATGACTGAGGATCAAACAATAGTGTGTTGTTGTTGTTGTTGTTGTTGTTATAGTGCCATATCTTTCCAAATATTAGCTATCATCATGGCGATAGCCTTCCTGTTCTTAACTCCTCCAAACATTTCTTCCGAGGACATTCCACACCAGTCGCTCAGTTTCTTCAGCCATGAGGTCCATCTACTTCCAGGGCCTCTCTTCCCAAGGATCTTCCCTTGCATAATGAGTTGGAGTATTCTATACTTTATGTCATTTCTCGTGATAAGTCCAAGGTATTCGAGCTTTCTTTGTGTAATGTGTATCACTAGAAATTGAAATCACGTTAGTGTTCCAGAGATGTGAAACTTTTTGTGGCTTAGTAAATATAATTGCTGTTTACCCACCCACCTAAGTGGTCCCTATTTATCTACTTGCAATTTCTTGCTTTTGAACTGCTAGGTTGGCAGGAGCTGGGACAAAGTTGGGAGCTCATTCTGTCCTGCAGTACTCGGGAATCGAACTGCTGACCTGCCGCCTTCCAGTCAGTGTCTTAGCCACTTGAGCCATTGCAGTATGCAGTTCCGGTGTTTAGTCATGCCTGCCACATGACCACGGAAATGTCTGCAGAAGTGGACAGCATTGGCTCTTTGGCTATGAAACAGAGATGAGCACTGAACCCTAGAGTCGGATATGATTGGCTTTCAAGAAAGGGCGACTTTTACCTTTACTAAATAAAATTGCAGACAAATCCTGAGTTTACTTCCCAGCAAGAAATCACAAAGCAAGGCACTTTGCAGACTACCAGAAGTGTCATAAACCTTTGCTTTGGTGATCAGACATCTCTTGATACTTAAGAAATTTCTTCTGACAATGATGTTGTTTGTAATGTACAACTTAGCCTTGAGATTTCTGCGTTACAGTCCTACAAAGCTATTTAAATGGCAAACCAGCCACACAGTGGATGCCTCTGAAATATCTCCTTCAGCCACATGAATGTCTGGAAATTAAATCACTCTGCAGCTTAAACTTAGCTTTCCTGTTGAGGTGTACATCACTGCAGAGGCAACTTCAAAAGCACATGTGTTTCTTCCTCAGCTGCAACCTGCATGTTCCTGCTTTTTATATTATAGCCATAGATTCCTGCAATTGTGCATTCAGAAAATTACAGATATGTTAATTGCTATGTGTTTTGAATCGGGGGAAAGCTAATTTACATTGTTGTTGTTTTAGGCTACTGTCCAAATTTAATAGTTGTAGAACGCCATCTGAAAAGTTGTAGGCCATCATATTGTATCAGATGGAATGGAACTCTTGTTCTGCTCAGCAACCTCTTGCCTCCAAGCCCATTGGCTAACAGAGTGTGCACATTTTTGATCCACTTATTTGCATAAGAATAGATACATGAGAAAGATACATTCCGCTCCTGTCAGAAAACACAGTTAACATACATAACATTCTTCCTCCCTAGGTAAAAACAAAATCCTTTAACCAGGATGGTGGTCTAGTTTCCCTTCTGGGTTGGATGCTTGGCTGAGCCGACTCAGGAGCTCGTAGGATGGGCGACCCAACTGGAGTGAGGGATTGACTAAAGAGGGAGGATTGTAAACCCAAATTTAAGCCCTGTTTATCAGATGGAGGAGTAGGGGATCGCTCAAAACCAAAATCTAATTCTGTGGATGAATAAGACAACTCAGCGTCCATCCTGTGTGTACTAAGAGTGGAGGGCGACTCCAAACAAAATTGGTCATCATCAATAAAGGAATCCAGAGTGCTAGGCTGGACAGTGTAGGGCTACACATGGCCGGAATAGGGGAGCATTCCACAAATTACCCTTGAAATCAGTTCCTAGAAGACACTTCTGGGTCAATGTGGGCTGGCTGATGACTATTACCTCTGCCCCCTGAGTTTAAATGGGTGGGGGCCAACCCTAGCATTGAGTGTCTGTATTCGTCTTGTGGGTCCAGTATTCTGGGTCTCAATTGATCTGCATGCCTCCTCCAGATCAGACCAGTGGCTGTTTTTAGTGTATGAGAACCAAGACACAGGAACAGCCGAAGTATTGGCTTAACACATCTTTATTGCATGGTGGTCTGGGGGAACATGTGGTAATGGCGGACGAACAGCTCAATATATACGGTGGCTATACATTTGAATGTGGCTCCACGGTAGCCCATTGGCTACTGCCAGCGTGACGTCATTTCAGGTCACGCCCTTCTTGTCCAGGTGAGGTAGTGGCGGGAATCTTCCCACGCTGCAGTTCTTTGGGAATTGGAACCATGTGAGCTGGGCGCTCGCTATTGCCACCAGGTGGTCATTAGCTCGCGTCCTAATTACAACGGGTTACATTGATACAGTTGGTGGTTGTTTAAAGGCATAGAATTGAGAACACAACACTGTTTCAATTCTGTAAGAAACAGGACCAGTTTGATCGATCACAAACCCAGGCACCCACGTAGGGCCACCAGCTGTATAATTGCGGCAATGTACAGGGTCTCCGGATGAGAAACCCTTCTGGTGTTAGATCGCTATATTTGTGCCTTTGTCCTCTACCCTAGAGGGATCCAATCTGTCCAGCAAGGATGACAGTTTCCTTCGCTGGACCAATTCAGCAAGACAGCCGTGAGGCAAGGGGGGTGAGCCTATATGTGAAAAGAAACTGGCATAGCTGGAGCTCCAAATCCCCTTCACTCATATACCGAAGTGCATCTTTAGTTGTGCGCACCTGCCGCTCTACCTGGCCATTGGTGGTTGGGTGGAATGAGGTGGCAGTGATGTGCCTAATTGCCATGAAGGATTGGAATTCTGCAGATGTGAATGTGGATGTGTTGTCAGACACCAGCATGTCTGGAAGTCCAAATGCTGCAAACAGCCTTCTTAGGTGCATTATCGTGGTAGCTGAAGTGGTATTAGGCACCCTCATCACTTCCAGCCACTTAGAGAATGAATCCACAACCAACAAAAATAGGGCACCCCTAAATGGACCTGCAAAATCTATGTTCAACCTGCACCACGGGCCCCTAGCAGAATCCCATTACCAAGAGGGAAGAAGGTATTGCTCTGGGCAAAAGTATTGACAGCTTGCACAAGTGCCAACCATCTGCTTTATGTCTTGGTCCAGTTGAGGCCACCAAAAATAGCTACGGGCAAGGACTTTGGAACATACAATTCCCAGATGACTTGTGTGAAGTAAATGTAAAACCTTTTTCCTGAGAGAGACAGGAATGACCACCCACTGGCCCCATAGAAGGTAACCTTGTTCCACTGACAGTTCCAAACGCTTGCGGTGGAATGTTCTGAATTCCTCGGCTAGAGGAGACACAGGCCAGCCTTTTTGTACCCAAGACATTACTCTAGTCAATGTTACATCCTTGGCCGTAGCCTTGGCTATGTCTGAGGGGATGACTGGGGGCAAGTCGAAAGCCTCAATCATAAGGACCTGGTGGTCGCTTTCGATCTCCAATCGGCTTCCCCGACCCCTGGCAGTGGAGAATGTGACAGGGCATCAGCATGGCTGATGTTCTTGCCGGGCCTGTGCACCAAAGTAAAACCGTATGCATTTAGGAAAATTGCCCAACACAACATCCTTGGGGACAGAATTTGAGGCATTGGCTTCCCATTCACAAAGATTCTAAGGAGGGGCTTGTGGTCAGTTATGATGGTAAAAGGCCTTCCATAAAGGTAATCATGGAATTTCTTAGTGCCTGCCACGATTGCCAACGCCTCCCTGTCTGTCTGAGCATAATTTTTCTCAGGCTTTGAGAGCGAACGGTAATAGAATGCTATGGGGGCTTCCCTCCCATCATTTAGTACATGGCATAACACAGCTCCCACCTCCACAGGGAATGCATCACACTCAAGTACAACTTCTTTGTTAGGATCAAAATGACAATACAGCATCTGAAGATAGCAGCCTTTTGAGTTCTAGGAATGCTTTCTCCTGGCAATGGCCCCAGTGCCAAACAGTATCTTTCTTAAGAAACCGATGTAATGGTTCAGCAATTGAGGCTTTGCAATGGAGAAAAGCATGATAGAAGTTTAACAATCCTAGAAATGATTGCAATTCGGCTTTACATTTTGGCCTGGGTGCATTTCACACGGCCACCACCTTGGAGTCAGAGGGCATGATACCTTAGGATATAATAACACTTGTAGTCAGCGCATACCCTGACCTCCCCATTACTTTTCAAAGCAGTCACTATTGGTGTCTCCCACTCTGCGGAGTCCACTGGCACTAGGATGCCCTGCCCCACCAGTTTGTCCAGGTCGGCCTCTATCTTCTCTTTTAAAGTAAAGGGTACCCGGCGTGGCTTAATCCGGATGGGCTGGACGGTTGGGTCAAGCTCAAAGTCCACAGCCTTGAAAGTTAGCGTCTTCCTGATCATGAGGTGCCATTGAGCATCATCATCCCTCATGCTAGCTAGTAGATGGTCCTGGAGTGCTTCTTTATGTTGTCCCACTTGCACGGGGCAGCAGCAATGCGCAGAGTGGCATGGTAGTCTGCAATGGACTCCCCAGGTCACTGCTCCCTTCTGTGGCTAACAGAGTGTTCACATTTTCAATCCACTTATTTGCATAAGAATAGATACATGAGAAAAGATACATGCTGCTCCTATAAACAGTAACAATAATACAAAAAGCCCATTGGCTAACAGAGTGTGCACATTTTCGATCCACTTATTTGCATAAGAATAGATACATGAGAAAAGATACATTCTGCTCCTGTCAGAAAACACAGTTAACATACATAACTGTGGGGGCACATGAAATGGTGTCATGTGCCACATCCCACCTCTGGGCCATAGGTTGAGAAACCCTGGTCTACATCATTCATGAATTCAATATGTTCATTGTGCACTGTGTGAAGAAATACTTTATTGTGGATGTTCTAAATTTGTAGCCAATCAGTATCACTGGTTAAACCCAGATTTGCTGGGGTGGTGGTAGATCTATTTATTCCTTCCTTCTATATTGTTAATAATGTGATAAATGTAATAATGTGATCTCAGTATTAACTAAAGCCCTAAATATTTTACGTTCCCCACTCAGGGCAGTTGTTCTAGTTCCTTAAATATTTTGTATGCATAAACCCTTATGTTTTCAGTGAAGGTAGGCACATGAAGTCTGGATGTTGTGCAGCTGATGGCCCAACTATACATTAGAGCTATGTGCTGGTTAGAGTTGTAATTATGGTAGTGTTCATAAAGAGCATGCTTATAGACTGAAAACCGTTTATAAAACAAAGCATGCCAGTTTGCATATTACAGCAGCTGGGAATCCTGCTGTGAGAATCACATTTAATTAGCACTGAGAGGATTCGCTTTTCGGCAGGTTATTATAAATTTACAGTTTGACCCTAAGAGTAAAGTTGCCATAATTCTCTCCCACAAAACCGGGACAGAAGTATACTTGACAAAAATGGGTGGGTTATCTACAAAATCGCCCTTTTAAAAAACAAACATAATATAATGACAGCTTTTCATTCAGGCTGAACACCCATGTTCGTTTGATGACTAGAGTTCGAATTTATTTTAATGGTGTATTATAATACACAATCAGTAAGTTTTAAAAATCTGGGACTTTAACATAATTTTTATTGAACTGACTAGGACAATTTTTCCGACCTTGAATCCGGGACAATCCTGGTTTGCAGGCGCACCCCCCAATAAAGGACTCAGACACCAATGAAAGTGGATAACGGCATTGGGCCACATTTATTGATTCATGCCCTAGTCCGAATTATAAATTTCTATTGGTAATTGACCAATCATAATTCTTAAGGCAAGCAGGCCGAAGTAACACTGGTAAGGTACCACCCAAAATTGCCAACGGCAATTGCTACAATGTATCCATTTGTATCAATTTGTTTGTTGACCACAAACAAATTGTTGACCGTAGTCAATATCTAACTAATGACCCCACCCTCTGACGCGTATCCGTAAAATCACGGGGTGATGCATGCTGTCTAGCTGTAGCCATCACCCCGTCGCCTAGTTCGTCGTTGACCGGACAACGTTTAACCAACTTATGCCTGTCTAGTGTTGTCCAGTCAATTGCGAACTTGCCGGATACCTGTGGGTCATAATGTTTACCTTACCAGTGCTACCCGCCACACGGAGGGGCTTCAAAGAAGGCTTGACGCCCCCCCCCCAGACCGTCAGCTCGGTCAACAGGCCTGCTCGCCAATCACCCAACAGGAGGTCCATACCTCCTCGCGACAGATGGACCCCATCCCCTGCATACAAGTCATAACTTTGGAGGCTAATAGCGGGGTGACGACTGACCCTCCCCCAAGCCCTGTCGACAAGGAAACGCGCCACTGCCCTATTCACCATGCGTCTAGCGCGGTCAAGGGCCAGGAGGTCAACACCCCCTCTGTAGGAATGGCGCGGGACCATGTCCGACCAAACAAGGGTTGTGGCGGGCCAGACGTAATGCAGGTAGGCAAGGTCCTCGCAAATCGCATGCTTCAGCGACAAGCTGGTGACCTGGCCCAAATCATTGCCCCCCAGGTGTATGATCAGAATGTCAGGCGGGTCAGCATTCTGGCCTGAAAAAAGGAAAGGCAGCAGCTCCCGCCATAACATCCCTGGCTTACCATGCCATGTGAGACTTGCGTATGCACCCAGTCCCAGTCGGGGTCCCCACTCTGTCGCCGCAGCATAACGCGCTGCCCTGTGCACGTAGCTATGGCCCACCAGCCATACTGTCACCGGTGTAATACGACACCCCGGGTCTGTAAAGGAAAAGTGAGGGAAAGTAGGTAAGGTGACTGGGTTGGTACTCACGGCGGGAGTGGGCGCACATAAAATTGAAAACATTGCGAACCCCACCGTCCCATGCTACGTATGTCAGCCCCTGAGTACCCAAAAGCAGCTGCGGTCGAGGCCGCCCCTATACGGAATGAATGAGTGCCATAGCGGGCGCCTGGGAGGCCCACACTGGCCAGCGCTTTGCCCGTCACCTTCCAAAATTGAAATTTAGTAAGGGGAGACCCATCTTGGTGACAGAAAAACGCGCCATGGTGCGTGCCACGCAGTGCCAGGAATTCCTGTAGGGCACCAACCGGACAGATGTCTGCCAAAGAACACCGTAGCAGTCGCACACCACTGCCGACGCCATGCTGATCGGTCTTAGAGGAACGTATCCTCAACTGAGTCCAGTCTTTGGCAACACAGACATCCTCGAGTTCCAGTGCCCTACGACTTGCATCCGCCTTAGACAGCATCACAAGCTCGCTGATGCGGAGCGCTCCAAAAAATGCCACCGTTGTGGCTGCATGGAACAGGGCTGCCTCATATGCATCAAAACAGAGGCAAGGCCAGCCCCGGGCCAACTGGGTAAGGACCCCTGGGGAAATCGGGTGGCGGTCGTCCGGGCAACGTCCGCGCTCGCGCACCCACCCCTCCAAAACATGTCTCACACGGAAGTCAGAGGTGCTGTCCACATGACCCCCCACCTTGGCCATAAAAGCCAACGCTGAAAGCTTAGATGCTATGGTGCGAGGTGCAAGGCCCTGAGAATGCAGGTAAACCATGAACCGCAGAACATGGGTTACCGGGATCGGCCAGGTTCCTGGCAATTGAAATTGAGTACAGAACGCCCTGAAAGAACATGGGTTACCGGGATCGGCCAGGTTCCTGGCAATTGAAATTGAGTACAGAACGCCCTGAAAGAATTAATTGCGTGGTGATACGCCTTACGGGTGCGTGGCGCTAGCAACAGGCCAATCGCCCGGTTCACCTCTCCTTGCCAATGGTCCATATCTCCTCCGGGACTGGCGAGGGAAATTCCTCCGCATCCGGGGCCAAGGCACGGAACCGGGAGATCTGTAGGCGGGACAAAGCGTCAGCAATATCATTATTAACCCCTGGGACATGCCTGGCCCTGAACAGTACGTTGAGGCGCAGGCTGCGCAACACAAATTGGCGCACTAGATCCATAACCCTGGGCGATTTGGAAGTCTGTGCATTTACAATGTGGACCACATCCGCATTGTCACACCAGAAATGCACGACCGAGTTGGACCACTCCTGGCCCCATAGCATCAAAGCACCCAGGATAGGGAAAAATTCCAGATATGTGAGATCACGCAGGCGACCCGTGCCTGCCCAGGCCGGTGGCCACCCACCATAGGCCCACTTCCCATTGAAGTACATCCCATAACCGAGGGATCCCGAGGCATCAGACTGAATCTGAAATTGAGGGGAAGCCAGGAGGTCATGCCTCCAAAATGAGACCCCATTGAACTCCCTCAGGAACTGTAACCAGACAAGCATGTCTGCCCTGATACCCCGGGTAAGCCTAACCCTATGGTGAGGCCTGGATAATCCTGCCATAGCGTCGTACAAGCGCCGGGCAAAAGCCCTGCCCGGTGCGACCACTCTGCAGGCGAAATTAAGGTGACCATGCAGCACCTGCAGTTCCCTCAGTGATGCCTTGCGCTTGGCCAACAAGTCCGAGATAAGGGCCACTATCCTTGACACCTTATCCCGCGGTAACCTAGACGCCTGCGCTATCGTGTCAATCTCCACCCCCAGGAAGACTAGCTGTGTAGATGGGCCCTCGGTCTTTTCGGGCGCTAAAGGGACACCGAGTTCCTCCATTAGCGTCTGAAATGTGTTGAGGAGACGTGTACACGTGTCCCAGCCCCGTTCACCCCCGAATAAAAAGTCATCCAGGTAATGGGCTACAGACCGGGACCCTGACCTGCGGACGAAAGCCTACTCTAGGAAGGTACTGAAACGCTCGAAAGCCGAGCATGATATGGAACAGCCAAAAGGCATGGCCTTATCAAAATAATATTTGCCCCGAAATTTGAAACCCAGCAATTCAAAGTCGCCCGGGTGCACTGGCAAGAGGCGAAAAGCCGACTTAATGTCGCACTTAGCCAGCAGCGCACCCGGGCCACATGAGCGCACCATGCGCAGCGCGTGGTCAAAAGATGTATACCTGACTGAGCAAAGGTCGTCAGGGATAGCATCGTTGACCGATCGGCCGGCTGGGTAGGACAAGTGATGGATAAGGCGAAACTCGCCTGGTGACTTCTTGGGAACCAAGCCCAGGGGCGATACCTTGAGGTTAGTGAACGGGGGTGCAGGGAAAGGGCTAGCGACCCTGCCCGCATTGACCTCCTTATTGATGCTGGCAGCAGCCACCTCCTCCCTCCCCCTAAGGGACAAAAGGTTGGGGGCATCCTGAGGGGACCTATCACCCATGAAAGGAATACGGAACCCCCGTCTAAAGCCCTGAAGGAGATAATCTGCATCCTCCCCCTTCGGGTACAATGCGAGCCAACGCTCCAACATGTCCACATTAATTGGGGAGGGAGCCTTTCGGTGAACCAGCTCCATCTGCGGCAGTCTTGCCAGCCCACTGTCCGCCCCTCCCTCTGCCCCGCGTCCCTCCAGGCCTGGGACAGGCAGAGGCTGCATGGGGGCCCGCACAGGTGGGACACTCATGTCTGTACTTGCAATTCTTCTTATTGCATGAACCATTAGACGAGAAAGTCCAGCACAGCAGGCGGGCTGGAACCCCCTGCCCCGCCACTTGGCGGGGAACCTGTGCTGGAGCCACTCGCTGGACCGCATGTCCACAATGGTATCTTTCCCCTGGCGCGGGGCGCGTGGGCGTCATGTACAGAAGCCAAAGCCTCTGGCATGGCTCATCCCACCTCATCTCAGGGTGCAGGGGAATTCGCATACGGAATTCCTCGTCATAAGCCAACCACGACGGGCCCGGAAAATCAACCATCGCCCGATAGATATTGTCCAAATACTGGACCATCGGAATTGCCAGATCCGGCCGGGCCCTCAGGTACACCGCCATGTAGATGAGGTAAGCCGGCAGCCAGTTGGCCCACGTTCGTGGTGGCTTGCGACGACGTGCCTGTTCCTTATCCTTCTCATCCTGCCCCTCCCTTTCTTCCTTGGTGGGCTCCCTGTTTAGGAGTGAGAAGATATCAACATACTCCCCTCGCCATATTTTCTCTCTGGTGGCCTGTGCCAAGTGGTCACCCAGAGGCAAGGAATAGCCCGCTGTCGGCAAGGCCGAGACAGGCACAGCAGAAACTGCGGGCATCTGGAAAGGGGCTTGGACTAGCCCAGCCATCCCCAAAACATTCCCCACAGGGTAGGAAACGCTCCCCACCCCGGGGCCCTGGGTGGTGGTTGACGTCGCCTGGTGGTGCGTCAGCGGCTGTACCGCCGCACCACCCATGCGAGGCCAAGGCCATTGGAAAGCCCCCCCAACGTAGCCACATTTGTAGGTGCACTAGTTTGTACCGCATACTCACATGCTGCACCCCTGCGGGCCACCCCCACCGGGGGTTCCGGCCCACTGGGGGCGTCGGAGCTCACGACCACCGTAGAGCTCGCCGCTGGGGCCTGACCCACGCTGGCCTGTTGGTTGGGGAGCTGCGAGGCAGTGGCCGAAGTCGCGCCACGCGCCTCAAGCTGCTCGACCCGTCCCGTCGCCTGCCGCTGCCCAGCAGACGACGCGTCAAAGTGCACCCCAAAAGGAGCCCCAGCGTGGCTGGCCCGAGCAAGGGAAGCCTCGAGTGCCGCCACGCGGGCCAGCAAGTCCTGCACACTGGCGTGGGGCCACGGGCCAGCCGGCCTGCCCGTTACGGGCGTGGGTACAGGTCCTTGCACCCCGGTGCCCGAATATGGCCATGACCCCCCACCCAGGCCTGGCAGGGCCGGCGTAGGCACCTGCCAAGGGAGGGGACCACACCACCCCCCAAGGCTGGAAGGCCCTGGAGTGAGCTGCACCCCGATAGAGGGAGGCCCAGTAGAGTGAGCACCAGGAGCGGCGTCAGCCGCTTGCGGGCCGCTGGCCGCAGCCCATGCTGGACCCCTGCTCGGGTCCCCAGCCTCCGGCCAGGGGGTAATAGACCCCATCCCACCCGGATTGCGCCTCCGAACTGCCCGAGCCGCGCTCGCGGCCGCCTTCTTCTTCGAAGGCATCTCAGTCGGACCTAAGGGAAGCCGAAAAGAGGAAGGTCAGCAGCCAAAAGGCTTCCCGATCAAGGTAAAAGCGACGGAGTAAGAGGAAAAACATCTCCGCTCCGTCGCTTTGCAAAATGGCAGCTTGGCTGCCTCGTGGCCACCCCTTTTATAAGGGAGCTGGCCACGCCCCTAACTACCCGGATGCCTTCGTCCTGTGGGGGGGCCCCCGCAAAGAGCGTGGCGGCCATTTTGGCGCCGCGCTTGCATTTTCAGGACATATGGCAACCCTCCCTAAGAGCTGAGAACATAGGTCCAAACAGTACAACCAAGGGAAAGAGAATCCAAAGGACTGGAGGGCATTTCCACAAGCAAGTTTGGGCCCAACTTGAGAAGAAGGTCTGCGCTGAGGTAGGCCAGGAACAATAATCCTAAGAAAAACTTGTTTTCAGTCCAGGGGTTGAACGGAGGCGTCTAACCAGAGACCACTGGAATGAAATTGCAAGTGATGTATGAGGCAGATGTGTAAGGAATTGAGCAGCTGAGGTTCTTTTCTTGCTCAGGTGGTAAAATCTCTCAGATAAACCACTTTCAATTGTTGGTCAGGGGCACATAGAATGATGCCTGCATGCATATCAAAAACTTGAGACCCTTCTGCCACATTTTCTATATGTGTGGATTTTCACATGGAGGGGAAATTCAGTCACAGAAGCCTCCAACTGCATTCTACAATGGAAAACCTCTGATACAGTTTTTACATCACTGTGAGGTCCAAGCCAAGGAGAGAAGTAGACTGTAAGCTAAGGGTAAAGCAGACCAGTTCTGATGGAGAGATCCATGAACAGTCCACCAAAATTCTTTCCCCCTGTGAAAGGCATGGGTTTCCAGATGATGGAGGACTGGAATCCTAACTTTATTATTTTAATGTACACAAAAAGGCACATCTGAGTTATTGTGGCAAGTGCTATATGTGAGCATTATCTTATGTGGCTTTGTTTCCCCATTGGCAACGATCAAATGGTGATAAGATGCTGAACTTGATGACTGGAAGGTTTGAAGGTCAGCAGTTGGAGACTCAAGTACTGCATGATGGAGTGAGATCCTGTCTCTGTCCCAGGTCCTGCCAACCTAGCAGTTTGAAAGCAAGAAATTGCAAGTAGATAAATAGGGACCACTTTGGTGGGAAGGTAAACAGTGTGCCATGCACTCTGGTGTCTCGTCATGCCTGCCACATGTCCATGGAACATACCTGTCAAGCGCAGCTCCGGAGATTATGGAAAACCTACGCATGAATAGAAGGCTTTTACGCATGCGTAGAACAGACCTGCGCAGAACCGTTCTGCGCAGCTCACTTCTACGCATGCGTAGAAGGCTTTTACGCATTTGTAGAATGGACCTGAGCAGTACTATTCTGCGCAGCTCACTTCTATGCATGCGTAGAAGGCTTCTACTTCTGCACAGAAGCCTTCTACGCATGCGAAGGGTTCTACGCATGCGTAGAAGAGTTCTATGCATGTGTAGAAAGGACCTGTGCAGAAGGGATGTGCAGTAACTCCTTTCCCCCCTGCTGCCAAATTACGGGGTAGCGGCAGCTCTGGGCGGGAAATGGTGAAAATTGGTGTGAAAATACGGGAAATCCCGGCCAATCCGGGATACTTGACAGGTATGCCATGGAAACATCTGCAGATGCAGACAGTGCTGGCTCTTTGGCTATAAATGGAAATGAGCACCAAACCCTAGAGTCAGAAATGACTGGCTTTCAAGCAAGGGCGACTTTCACCTAAGCAAGTGGTTTGGTCTAGAGCTGCTATAGGTGGGAGAATTTTAATCTCATGGGAGAGCCAATCCTCAGGAGAAAAAAGAGGGGGGGGGGATTATAATTTGCTGCGGTGGCTCAAGCAGTTAAGGTGCTGAACTCACTGAGTGGAAGGCTGGAGTTCAATTCCCAGGTACTGCATGATAGAGTGAGCTCCTGTCTCTGCCCCAGCTCCTGCCAACCTAGCAGTTTGAAAACAAGACATTGCAAGTAGATAAATAGGGACCACTTTCATGGAAGGTAAACAGCATTCCATGCACTTTGGTGTTGAGGCATGCCTGCCACAAGTCCACGGAAATTTCTGCAGATGCAGATGGCGCTGGATCTTTGGCTATAAACAGAGATGAGCACTGAGCCCTAGTGTTGGATACAACTGGCTTTCAAGCAAAGGTGACCTTTACGTTTAACTTACCACCACTGCCCAGCTAATGGCAGCAGGGGGAGATTTTAATGGAGAAACAGCTTAGATTGGTTTAATCATATCTCTACAATGTCTTGCCTAATATGGCTCAAAGAGTAAATTGGCTGTCTAGAATTATTATGACACACAGAGAAGGCCACAGGTGGGCTGAGTTTATGGATGGAAAGGAGCTGTATTGGATAGCCAATGGGGTTCCTATTCTTCATGATTACAGTCTTAACTAGCTTACTACCAAGGGCACACCCATAGATGAGGAGAATCCTAGTCTGAGCCCCAGTGAATCCCAAGGCAAAATTCTCAATCTCATACAGCTCATTTTTTGTTGTTGTTCAGTCGCATAATCGAGTCCAAGTCCGACCCTTTTCGACCCCATGGACCATCGCGCACCAGGCACCCCTATCCTCTACTATCCTCCTCAAGCCGCCCAGTTTTGTGCCCACCATGTCAACAATGCCATCTAGCCATTTCATTCTCATTTAGTTCCTCTTAATATATGATACAGGAAGGCTGCAATCCTGAACACACTTCATTGGAAAGTCAAATCTTTGCCCAGTTATGAAGTGCAACAGATGAGCCTAGCTTGTCTGTAGCCTTTGAATCCAATCCTGCCTTACACAAGTTTATTTATTTATTTATTTAGATTTATATCCCGACCTCTTGCTCCAGGGCAACTCAGGGCGGCATACAACATATAAAAACATTACAATATTGTTGGATTGGGGCCGTGAGGAGGCCCTTAGGATCCCGGAGGAGACTGGTCAAAGGAACGACACGAGGCAAGATGGAGCGAAGACCAGTGATTTATTGAGGGAAAATCATCAGTATATATTATGTTCAAGGCTGTGCATGGTAGAATGGTCATCTGACAGAAAATCACATCACCTATTTACTCAGGTTAATGGGGAATCTCTCTTGGGGAAGTTAATTAGCGTGGGCAAACATTGACAGGGGAAACACCATTGTCTAGGGCTTAGACCGGGGTAAATATGGCCACTATTTGCACCAGGGATTATGCTAAACTCGGAGATGAGTGATTACCTTAATGGGTAACAGAGGCTAGAGGAATGCCTCCTCAGCGGAGCCGTCGGTCAGGTCATAATTGGGTGAATCAAACCCTATTATTAATCCACCCCCCTTAATTTCTCTGCCCGCAGAGCCCACGGGCCAGGAGCGTTCTCACCGAAGTGGCCTCTGCGCGGGCCGTTCCATGCCATTGGGGCATGGGGAATCCACACAATATAAAACCCCATAAAAAACTACAATCAAAAATCTTTATAAAACCACCCCATGTCTAAAAAGACCCACCCCTTCCCACAATAATTGAAAGGACATGTGGCATCAACTGAGCCAATGTGCAGGAGTCAATACCCCGTCGGCCCCCCAAACTTGCCCTGCCAGCCAGGTTTTTAACCCTTTCTGAAAAGGCAGCAATTCTGACTGAAGCCTTAAGTCTGCTGGCAGGAGGTTCCAAAGAGTTGGGGCGGACACAGAGAAGGCCCTTCTCCTTGTGCTAGAGAGGTGAGCCTCTCTATCCGATGGAACACTGAGGGACCCTCTCCGGTCCACCCTGGTAGGATGGGCGGACTCCCTTAGGATAATGCAGTCTCTTAGGTAACCTGGCCCACTACCATGAAGGGCTTTAAAGGTAATTACCAGCACCTTGAATTGCACCCGGAGACAAACTGGTAACCAGTGCAGCTCCCGGAGCAGAGGTGAGGTATGAGCATAGCGCCCGCTATGTTGGGAAAATAAATAGAACCCCTTGAAGGATGAATAGGTCAGAAAAATGAACCAAGGCTTACTTGGTGCACACAATTAGAAAGATACGGGAGAGTTTGTGTGTGCGTGTCTGCATGCATGCTTGCACAAACACACACTGCTTCTAGAAATTAGTAGGACAGATACGTTGCCCTATGTCCTACTGAGCCAATTTATTTAGTAATCAAGAATAATTACCCATATAAAATGGTGTCATAACCCAAGGGACAACTTTTATGGAGATTTTTTTTTTGCATGGTATGAAATGCATGATTTGTTGACAGGCTGGGAGGAAAAAGGCAATCCATGGCTTTCCAAAAACTGCCTGTGTGCATCCAAGTGTATTTAAAGTGATAGAATCTGAAAATGGCCACTTCTTTTGCTTGTAACTATTATTAATTCTCCTCCATAAATGGCAAGGTTAAGACTCAGGGAGAAGCAGCTTTCCTTATACATATTAAAGTCTTTAAAAACTTCAAGATGTCTGGAACCGCTACTGTTCCTGAACTTTGTGACACTCTTGTGGCATTCCTTTTGAACATGTTGTGTAATCCTCCAATCATTAATTACCGTCATTCATCATGCGGGACTTCTTTTAACATCCATTAGCATCATGTGCCATTCAAGCATGCTTGTAAGCATATAAATGTGCTGGAAATCCTGCAGAGTTGGTTTACATTAACTGTAAATTATCTTGTTGACCAGTTGCTTGTCTTTCCTGGTGGGTGGAGTTGTCTTATTTTGCATCTCACAACCATGCACTTTGGAAACAAGATATGCTCTAAGGACGGAAGGCGCTGGCCTCTGTCTTAAAAACCAGGGCCAGCTGGTGTTTAAAGATACATTGCAAAGCACTAGTTTAGCATGTCAAGCCATACTCTTGACATCTTTCTGAGATTCCATAACACACTATACTTCACTTTGCTTTGGAACAAACCAAATAGCAGCCAGGAAAACTCTTGGGACAGAACCATGCCTTCAGATCACATTTCTGTGTTCAGAGGCTGATCTATGTCCAGCTGCTTTGCTGTCTTTCTTCAAATGATTTGTTACACATTTCCTTCTTATTACTGATGTAAACCTTAGACTAGATTCCCTTCGCCAATGGGGAGACTGTCATCCCTATCTACTGGGAGGCACCACACAGACGAAGTGAGGACAAGGTGAAGCGACCAAACATTCCCCTCCTAGGAGATGGTGTGCACACGCCAAGGAGGAGGAGTGTGTGTGCATGCCATCTCCTAGGAGGGGGTTGTTGTGTATTGAATGTAATTGTAACCACATGAATGAGCGAATGTAACAAGCTGTATTTTGCAATAGAAACAATGTAACAAACCACAATAGAATGCGAGCTAGTGACCACTAGGGGGAAATAGTGAGCGTTCAGCTCACATGGTACACATTCCTCAAATACCTTCAGCTGTGCGGGAAAGATTCCTGCCCTCGCCTCACCTGGACAAGAAGGGCGTGACACAGGATGATGTCACATGGACAGTAGTCAATGCGCTATCAGGAGCCACATTCAAATGTATAGCCACTGCGTAAAAGGAGCTGTTTGTCCGCCTTTACCTCATGTTCGTGCTGTACCCCATGCAATAAAGATGTGTTAGGCTAGTTTACAGCTGCTTCCATTGTCATGATTCCCAAACACCAAATTGGCGACAAAGGTGGGATATGGCTTCCCACGGGGACAAGACACTTCCACAGAAACCGGTTTTCGACGTAAACCAGCCTGAACGATGGGACTAGTTCGAGATGCACTTCAGGAGTACAGTAGCGGTTGCCAACATCACGGACGCCAGGAAGAAGAGGGGCCTTCTCATCACGATGCTCGGTTATCATGCAGTGCAAACGCTGATGGACCTGGTGGCACCAAGAGAAGTGGAGCAGGTTGCCGTAGCTGACCTGTTGGTTGCACTGAGAGACCACTTCAAGCCCAAGGTGTCCTTCTTCTTGGCCAGGGCCGCGTTCGCGAGGAGGGACCAAAAGTCAGGTGAGTCCGTGACCGAATATGCGGCGGCCCTCCGCTTGGAGGCAACCCCGTTCAAATGGCGGGAGTTCTTAGATATGGCCCTTAGAGACCGGCTGCTTTGTGGGATGTGAGATGGGGACACCCAAAGGAAGCTCATGATCCGTGGCCATGACCTCACCTTCAAAGAGGTTCTGCAAGAGGCACAGATGGCTCATTCCACAAGGGCCGGGTTCAAGCTCCTCAAAGCGAAGCCACCGCCAATTGAGGCGGCTACATCAGCAGTCCAGGTGACCTGAAGGGTGCCCCCTGCCCCACACTCACCCACATCTTCAGAGGCCTCCGCCAGCGCAGGCTCCAGTGAAGATGAGGGGGTCCGGAAAATCGGAAAGGGGCAGGGCAAGAAGAAAGGAAAGGGAGGCCGGCGTTGCGATGGCTGCGGAGCATCCCATGATTGGAGCAAGTGCCCATTCCGAAAGGCTGAGTGCCACAACTGCGGACGAAGGGGCCACATCGCCAGGGTGTGCAGACAACGGCGAGACGAGAGCAAGGGCCCAGCAGAGCGCTCCCCGCGGAGACGGGATGGTGTCAGCAGAGTCTGCGACGATGGCCCAGAGGGGTACCACGTGTACTGAAGGGCATACGGAGGAGACGACCTGGCCGTGCACAGCGTGCCCTTAGGGCACCCACGTTTTTTTGTTGAGGTACTGTTACAGGGGATCCCAGTTAGGATGGAAATAGACTCGGGGTCCACCTACTCCATTATTTCCCATAGAGAGTTTTTGCGCATTACCCCCAAGGTGCGGCCCAGACTCAAGGAACTGAGGTCGAACTTAAGGGATGTACAGGGAAATGGAATCCCAGTGTTGGGAGTGGGAGAGTTTGAGATACAGTACAAGGGACTCAGAAGGAAACTTCCCCTAGTGGTTTTAAAGGAGGGGGGTTGCAACCTCCTGGGTACACAGTGGTTCAAACCCCTGGAGATTTTCATAGGAGGCGTCTATGCCATCCGGGGGGGGAGGGGATGAAATTCAGGCAGTGTGCAAGCACACCCCAAAGTATTCAAGAAGGGACTCGGGAAGTACAAGGGGCCCCCAGTTTCTTTCGACCTAGACCTGGAGATTCGCCCAATTAGGCTCAAGTCACGACGGGTTCCGTTCGCCCTGAAGGACAAAATAGAGGCGGAACTTGACAAACTGGTGGGTCAGAGGATTTTAGTGCCTGTGGACTCTGCAAAGTGGGAGACTCCTATTGTTACAGCGCTAAAAGCAAATGGGGTGGTGCGGATCTGCGCTGACTAAAAGTGTACAATCAACAAGGCAATCCGCCCTAATGCTTATCTGGTGCCAGTAGTTAGCCATCTGCTAGCTACTTTACATGGGGGAAAGTGTTTTGCCAAATTGGATCTGGTGCAGGCGTACCAGCATCTATCAGTAACCCCAGCCACAGCTGCTGCGCAAACCATTGTGACACACAAGGGGGCATTTAAGGTGACGCGCCTACAGTTCGGCGTGAACTCGGCACCGGGGATATTTCAGTCACTTGTGGAACATCTGTTAAAGGGGCTACCGGGTGTTTTGCCATATTTTGATGATATTTTGATATCTGGGGAGAGTGACGCAGAACTGGCCCAGAGATTAGACAAGGTCCTTACAGTGTTCGAATCCATGGGTTTGATACTGCGGAGAGACAAATGTGTGTTCCTTGCAAAAGAAGTAGAGTTCCTGGGGTTTCGCATAACCCCTGAGGGAGTGAAACCCGCTGAGTCCAAAGTCTTGGCCATCCAAAACGCCCCCCGCCCCCCTGTGAAACCGGAGCTGCAATCCTTCCTGGGGCTGCTGAATTTTTACCATTCCTTCCTGCCCAGCAAAATGTCGATTGCAGAGCCCCTGCATAGGCTGCTGAAGAAGGATGCAGTTTGGCAGTGGGGGGAGAACCAAGAGTGGGCTTTCAGGGAACTCAAGCAGCTCCTATCCTCAGAGGCCATCCTGACCCATTTCGACCCAAAGAAGCCGGTAGTCTTAGTCTGCAATGCCTCACCAGTGGGGGTGGGGGCGGTCCTTTGCCACATGCTAGAGAGTGGGTGAGAAGCCCCAGTTGCCTTCTATTCGAGATAATTGTCCAAGGCAGAACGCAACTACGCCCAAACAGATAGAGGCCCTTGACTTCCATGACTTTTTGTATGGTTCCATGACTTTTTGTATGGTCGTCCATTCACCATTGTAACTGACCACAAGCCACTATTGGGTATTTTCACATCAGACAAGCCCACTCCGCAAATCCTCTCCCCAAGGATGCTTCAGTGGGCTATTTTCCTCAATGCGTACAGGGGTTCATTAGTGTACTGCCCCGGAAAAGACATAAGCCATGCTGACACACTTTCAAGGTCTCCTCTTCCCCAGCTGGGAGATCCGAAATGCGAAGTAGAGCAGGACAGCCAAGTCCTCCTTATAGAAGTCCTAGATGCACCCCCCCATACTTCCCGTGGAAATTGCTGCAGCCACAGCAAAGGACAAAACACTAGATCTTGTCAGGTCTTGGGTACAGAAGGGGTGGCCCACGGCTCCTCCTGCAGATGAATTTGCTGCATTTTTCAGGAAGAGGGTTGAGTTGTCCACAGAAAGGGGGTGCCTAGCTGGGGGGGGGGAAGTGACATAATGTCGGGCTGAGCAGAAGGGACCTTCTGTTCTCTCTCAAAGGTGGGCCACTAAAGGTGGATTTAAATGAAGAAATCCTTCTAAAAATGTTTTAAAAAGTAAGGTGAAAGTTACCTGAAGTGAGACAGTCTCAAAAAATAATTTTTTGGAGAAGCAGCAGGTCGGATTACTGGAGGATAGCAAGGTAAACAATTGGAGCGGAGACGCTGTGCTGTGCTGTGATTAGAAGGCAGCGCGCGGGGGGGGGGGGGCTTGAAGAGGGAGAGAGAGTGGAAATTCTACTCCTCTCTTTAATTCGAGAAACAAAGGAGCTTGTTCCCCGAGCCTTGAATTTGGACGGAGGAGGGGACAGAGGCAAGATACTAGGTGTGGAGACAGAAGCAAGTGATTGAAAGCAGAAGGAGACGACTGGCAATGGTAAGTCCAGTGGGAGTGAGAGTCATGGTTGGCTGGTCTCGCTGGCACTGAAGTGGATTTTGGTCTCTCTCTGGAACGGAGTGGAATGGAGTAAGGAGGGAGGAGAATAAAGCGGAGATTGCGGACCTTGCATTCTGTCTTAGTTACTACTGTTACTACCTAACAGTTTGAGTTGAGTTCTGTTGGTTAAAATGGATTGAAGAAGGGTGTAAAACCTCAATGATTGTGGTGGATTCAGATGCTGCTGTGCTGTGGTTTGCAGTTAAAATGGTGCTGCAAGATTGAGAGTGGAACGGAATGGAATTTGAGCTTGTGACGTAGTTAAGAAAAGTTCTCTTTGCCTGACCTTATTAACTGAGACTGGGAACAGCTGGAAGATACCCGACTGGACTAAGTTTTGTTTTTTGTAAGTCTTTTTTTGTTTTTGCTTTATCCGCGAAGATTGTAAAGTGACATAGACGGAGTGGATTTACTTAAAAGGGGAGCCTATGCACATGATTTTTTCTTTCCTTTCACTTACTTTTTGGAAGGGAATTTTTTCCTGGTAGCGACGGCTGGAGTGAGTGGAGTGAGAACGGACAGTATAAGAAAGAAGATATTCTATCTCTATGTGGTTGAGTCAAGTTATTTTGTTTTTATTTTCATTGATAGCTCTCATTTTTGGCCGTTACTGAATTGGCTCATTTGTAAGGGAAAGGACTTCATCAAATAGAGACTAATCAAGAGAACACCCAAGTTTCGACTGTAGGACTTATTTTTTATTTTTTATTTTGTTCAGATGGAACTGGCCTATTGATATAATTTTTGGCGGTTAAAGCAATTACTATTATTTTATTTTTATTTTATTTTTTATTTATTATTATTATTATTTTTTTTACTATTATTATTATTTTTTACATATTTTTTCTTTTCTTTTCTTCCCTTTTCTTCCCTTTTTCCCTTTTTTCTTTTCCCTTTCCCTTTCCCCTCCTTTTTTTCTTTTTCTTTTTCCCCTCCTTTTTCTCTTTTTCTTTCTTCTTTTTCTATTTATTTTTCCCCTTTTTAAATATAAATGTACAGTTGGTATTATTTTCCTATTTTTCTTTTCATTGATGTAGCTCAATATAAAGTGTTTAGAGGTTTGATATTATTTTAATGAAGTTTTTTGAGTTTGTATATGAGTTGTAATTAGATTTTTAAGTGGATGAGTCAGTGTGGTCGTGGCAAAGATAAAGAGAAGAAAATAGCTTGGTCAAGAGACAGGGAGACATTGTCTGATAGAAGTTATAAAAGGCTGGTTCGGTTACAAGAGGACTCTAAAGATATGAAGAAGACATTAGCTCAAGAGGTAAAAGATGCAGAGGAACAGGAGAAAGTGAAAAAGATGTTACAACAACAGCAGCAACAAAAGTTAATACAAGGTTTGCTTGTTGAAGCAACAGTAACACCAGCAAAAAAATTAGTGACAACTATACTAACATCACAGACAACAGCATCTATGGTACCAGTGACAACAACAACAGCTCCAGTAATAAAGACAATAAAGACAACAGTACCTACACCACCGGTGACAACAACAACAGTCTCAGTAACAAAGATGACATCAACATCAACGGTAGCAGCAACAACAACTATAATTACTACAACAGCAATGTCTACAGTAGCAGTAACAGCAGTAACTACAACATTAGTAGCAATTACCCCAATCACAGCAACTATGGCAGGTGGTACAGTAGCATCTAGTGCCATAAGGAAAAGCCCTATGGGGCCTAAGAGCGAATATGAATTGCTTTTTGAAAAGTTAGTAGGAATGGAGTCATTAATTAAAGATGGACAGAAGCAAATGGGAGCAATGTCTGATAAATTTGATAAAATATTTGATGATATAGAAAAAGTACAAGTTACCTTAAAGAAAGATCAAGAAGAAATCAAAAAAGAACAGAAGGAAATTAAATTGGAGGTTAAGATGTTGAAAGAGAGAGAGAAGATGAGAGAAACTAAGGTGGATCTTCTGGAGAAACGTGTTGCAACAATAGAGGAGCAGATGAGACGTCCAAACATAGTGATCCGTAACTTACCTGAGAAAAATCCAGACATGTAAAGAGATAGGATTTTTGAGTGGTTAAATGGCATGGCGATGGAGTACAGTTATTCTTCACAAGACATTGTAAGTCTGTATCGTCTCAGACAGAAGAGAGGGAGAACCGCTCCAAGGAATGTGTTGTTAAAATTGGCTTGTGCAGTAGATAAGATGAGATTAATGGCCCATATTAAACAAATGGGTTCAACAGTTTTGAAGATTGATGGAGCAGATGTTGAAGTTTACAATGACATTGCACAGGAGGAAAGAATTTGGTGTCAAACTATGAAACCTATTACAAAATATTTGATTGGTAAAGGTGTTAAATATAATTGGAAATTTCCAAAAATGTTGACTTTTTGGCACCTAGGTAGGAGATATGTTGTGAAGGAGAATGCTTTTACATTGGATATACTTGTTGAGGCTAAATTACTGGAGAACGATACTCAAGAATGGGAATTATTGAAGCAAGAACTGTTAACATCCGGTGGCTTACATTTTGGTGGACAGGATGATGATAATGTGCCTGAGGGAGCAGAGGGAGGGATTTAGTGATCTTCAGCTCCCATTGACGCGCTTTCCCCCCTCCCCTCTTTGGTTATCAAAGGCCTCTTTTTTTTTGGGAAAAGTGGGGAGGGTAATTTTTTCTTTTTTTCTTGTTTTTGTTATTGTTTGTTCTTGTTTGAAAATTATTGTTTCATTAATGTCTAGGGTAAGAGATTTAGTTAAATGCACTACCCATGAGGATCATGTTAGAAATGGAAGGACTGAGGTAAAAATTTCTTATGAAATTTATTAAGATGTTGACATGGAATGTGAAAGGTACGGGTTCCCAAGTTAAACGTAAAAGATTACAAGCAGCTCTTAGAAAAGATCGTCCAGATATAATTTTTTTACAGGAAACACATCAAAAAACAGAGGATACCAACAAATTATTTCTGGGTTGGATACAGATATATGAAAAAGCATATGGAACCTCTAAAGCAAGAGGGGTGGCAACATTGATTTCAACCAGCTTGGGTTTTGTTTTGACTAAGAATATTTCTGATCCGGAAGGTAGGTTTTTGATTGTAAAGGGTATAATAGATGATGAAGAAGTGACCTTGGTGAATATATATGCTCCAAATGAACATCAGGATAAGTTTTTAGACAAGGTATATTGAATTTTGGAAAAAGAAAAGACGGTTAAAATGATAATAGCAGGTGATTTTAATTTAATTCAGTCTAGTATGGATTGCACTAATGTAGATAGGGACAAAATGGGATCAAAAACGAAGATATTAGATAATTGGATAAAACCTTTAGTGTTAAAAGATGCGTGGAGAGAATGTAAAGGAACAGAAAGAAAAAATACATGTTTTTCACATGTATATAATTCATATTCTAGAATAGACTATTTTTTTGTTACTGAAGATATATTTAAGAATATAGAAGAAATAGATATTGGAATTTTCAAAGAATCAGACCATGCTAAACTTTTAATGCAATTGGGAAATCAGAGAGGGGAAAACGTAGTTGGAGATATGATTCAAAATTGTTTAATGAGCCTGTAATTAAGGAAAATATGGAAAAAGTTTGGAATCAATATTGGCAATGGAACGATACAGGCGAAGTAACATACAATGTAGTGTGGGATGCTATGAAGTCGGTTTTGGGGAGAATGTATTAAACTAAATAGTATAAGAAATAAACATTTAAAGGATAAATATGAGAAAATTGAAAGAGAAATTGGACAACTTCAGGAAGAACATATAAGAACAGGGAAGAAAGAAACATTATTAAATATCCAGAAATTGAGAAAAGAACAGATCGGCAAGGACATAGAAAAAGTTAAAAAAGATTTGATATACTTAAAAAGGGAATATTTTGAATATAGCAACAAGAATTCAAAATTATTAGCTAGAGCTGCGAAAGAAAGGAGTGTTAGAAGAGAAATTGGCATTTTAATAAACCAACAAGGAGTGAGATGTAACAAAACAAAGGAGAAGGTGGAAATAATGAAAGGTTTTTATCAAGATTTATATTCTTAAAAAAATATAAGAGTAGGAAAATTAAGGGATTATTTGGATAAATGGAAGGGAATCAGAATAAGGGAGGAGCATAAAGATAGAATGGAAACACCAATAACAGAAAAAGAGATAAGAGGGGTAATACAGAGATTGAAAAGTGGTAAGGCGCCTGGCGAGGATGGATTCTCAGCGGAATTTTATAAACAATTTAAAGAATTGGTAATACCAAGACTCCTGAAGCTGTTTAATTATATATTGGATGGAGGTTTATTACCGACTTCATGGTATAGATCAGTAATTGCTTTGATTCCTAAACCAGGGAAAGATTTGAATAAGATAGAGTCTTATAGGCCAATCTCATTGATTAATCAAGATGCAAATTTTTTTACTGCAATATTGGTGAATAGACTAAATGAATTCATGAAGGAATATATAAATAAGGATCAGGCTGGTTTTCTGAAGGGTAAATATATGGCAGATCTTACTAGAAGGGTAATTGATTTGGTGAATAAAGCAGAACAAAAAAAAGGAAAAGATTGGATTATTATCTTTAGATATTTTTAAAGCGTTTGATTCTTTGCAATGGATTACGATTAAAGAAATTATAAGAAAGTTTGGGTTTGGTATGAAATTTATAAATTTAATTGATCAACTATATCAGAAAGGAATAACTAGAGTAAAAGTGAATGAAACATTTACAGAAGATATAAAATTAGAAGCGGGTACTAGGCAAGGTTGTCCATTGTCACCTATACTTTTCGTGATGGCCATGGAATTATTAGTGACACTTATAAGAGAAGATAGAAAGATTGAGGGAATAGAAGGAGTAAAAATTAGTTTATATGCTGATGATACAATGGTCATAATGAAAAACCCTGTGAAAACAATGGAATATATCCAGGTACATTTGAGGGAATTTGAGGAAATGACGGGTTTAAAAGTGAATTGGGATAAATCTGAAATGATTATTTGTAATGGAAATGAAGAAGATCAAAAAAAGATAAAGGAAAGATATAATATACAAATTATAGATAGTGTGAAATATTTGGGAATTAATATTGCAAATAAAATAGAAGAACTTAAGAGACTAAATTATGATAAACAAAGAATGGAAATAAAGGGAAAATAAAGCAATATAATAAGTTAAATTTGTCTTGGTTTCGTAGGATAGCTTTGTGTAAGATGAAATTATTGCCAAAGATTAATTTTTTGTTTGATGCCCTACCAATTCACTTAAAAGAAAAAGATATAAAGATTTTTCAGAGCATGATAAATACTTTTTGTAACGGGGGGGGGGGGGGAGACTGAGAATTACAAAAGGTTTATGGTATATATCGCAAAAAGAAGGTGGATTGGGTATTCCAAATATTAACACTATTATAGAGCATTTCAGTTTAAAAATGTTGTAAAAATTATAACAAAACCTGATGTTATTTGGGATGAGATAGAAATAAAAGAATTACAACAATTTGGGAAGGCAATTTTTTTGGATAAGGGGATGAAAATAAAGGTAAATAATCCATTAACGAAAGCAATGATGGAGGTTTGGAAAAATGTTAAAGAGAAAATAGTGCCGGGAATTTTCCCGATAATGGATCTGGAAGATGTTAAGACTTTCCCTTTGAAAGTAGACAAAAGAATAAAGGATATACTTCTGAGAAATGATGTGTTTCTGTTAAAAGATTGGATAAAAATGATGGATAACTTGGAATTAAGAGCTGAAGTGTTTAAACAGATGAAATTGAACTGGTTGCAAATAATTTTGGTAAAAAATGGGGGAAGAGATATAAAGAGGAGCTCAGTTTACAGAGAGGGAAAACAGAATTTGAGGAGATGATTTGTAAAATAAGAAAAGGAGAAATGGAGATAAAAGGTTTAGTAAGTAAAATATATAGAATTTTGAATAAGGATGAAAGCTCACAAAATGTGTTGAGAATACTAAGGGAAGAAGATTTAAATATAAGAATTTTGGAATCACAGTGGAAGAGTAAATGGAGGAGAAGAATTATGAAAAATCTTTCTGTAAGATTAAAAGAACATAATTATAAAATATTGTGGAGGTGGTACCTGACTCCAGTTAAATTGTATCAAATGGATAATAGTAAATCAAGAGATTGCTGGAGATGTAAAAGTGAGCTTGGAACATATGAACACATGTGGTGGAGTTGTAAAGTGGTTAAGATTTTTTGTAAACTAATTGAGAAAGAAATTTCAGCAATTACTAAAGTTGATATAAAACTGGAGCCAGGTATCGCCTTGCTGACTGGATTGGATGATATAAATATGAATACAAACAAAAAAGAACTGGTGTCAATAATGTTAACGGCTGCAAGACTGTGTATAGCGAGAAAATGGAAAAGTGATTTAAGGTTAAAAATTGATGAATGGTATAAAGAAATGTGGGAAATTGCATTAAATGATAAATTGACATGTGAATTGAATGTGAAGAAAGGTATTTTAAAAGAGAACAAATTTTGGGAAATATGGAAACCATTTGTGGAATTTGTCCTTGTGAGTGATAAAGGGGATAAGCCGGTACCTCAACTTATGAGTTTCTGGGAAAATTAAATTAGAAATTCGATCCTCATGGTTTGTAAATATCACTGGGTGTTGTAATTTGTAATACAACAAATTAATGTAATGTGATTTTCTTTTTTCTGATTTGTAATTTCTTGTATTTGTTGTATTTTTTTAATATATCATTTGTATTTTTTTTGAAAAACTTAATAAAAAAAATAAAAATAGAAAGAAAGGGGGTGCCTTCTGTGGGGGGAGAGGGTGATCATCCCAGAATCCTCAAGAGCAAGGGTACTACAGCTTCTACACGTCAGCCACCCGGGGATTGTGCGCTCTAAAGCGCTGGCCCGAAGCTACTTCTGGTGGCCACAGTTAGATGCAGACATTGAGCACATGGTGAACACCTGCGAAAGTTGTAAGAGCTCTCGCCCTGAGGAGTCCTGACTTCCACACAGAGAATGGGTCACAGCCAGGGGTCCATGGTCTTGCCTTCACATAGACTTCGCAGGTCCGTTCAGGGGTTCCCTTTTTCTACTGGTAGTAGACGCATACTCCAAGTGGTTGGAAGTGATGCAGCACCTTATCAGCTGCAACCATAAAACAGCTGCGCAAGCTGATAAGTACCTTCGGGATACCTGACGTCATTGTGAGCGATAACGCGAGCACTTTCACGTCTGCAGAATTCCAAGCGTTCTTGGAATCAAATGCCATTCGACACATAACCTCAGCCCCTTTCCACCCCACAACAAAAGGCCAGGTGGAACGCCTGGTGCGAACCATGAAAGAGAGATTGCGGCACATGGGGCCAGGGGATCTCGACCTACAACTCTGCCAGTTTTTGTTGGCATACAGGGTGACGCCATTGGCATCGGGGTTTTCCCCCGCTGATCTCCTCATGAAAAGTAAATTGCATTCGTTGCTAACCAGGTTGGATCCCACCAGGGTGGAGGATAAGGGAAGAAACATTGAGCTCAGGCTCACAAAAATCTTTGAGATAGGTGAACCTGTACACTGTAGGAACTACGCAGCTACAGGGCCAGCCTGGGTGCCGGGAGTAGTCATTAACCAAAAGGATCCAGTTTCATACTGTATCGAGACCAATACGGGTCTCCTCTGGAGAAGGCACGCTGACCAACTAAGGCACCGAGTGATTGGGGGGCAGGACAGGAATGCCCAGCAGCAGAACTCAACGTTAGGGTCCTCCCCCACCCGCTTATCCCAAGGGGGAAGAGCAGACTCAAATCCGTATGCTTTTGATACACCAGGTCTCCCCAGCGCCATGAAAGAGAGGAATGAGTTTGTCCCTGTTGCCCCTGAGTTAGATTTTGAGTTACCAAACTGGGGGGGGGGGTGTTCGGAGTGTTCCCCCACCTGTCCAAGTGAGGAGTGGGGTTTTTTTAAGCCCCTAGTGCCCCCGGTTTGCCCACATCCGCATCAGAATCCAACCCCTCTCCTCCTGCCCAGCCCATAGCTGCAAGTCCGCAGCAAGTCGCTAATGAGTCATCCTCTCCAATTGCAGGACAAGAGCCAGGAGGACACAGACGAGGGGGCACGGCCGAGTCAAGCATAACGGCCACATGCCCAAAACGCACATGCAGAAAACCATTTTGGTTAAGGGACTTTGTCCCATCTTAGAGGGGAGGGATGTTGTGTATTGAATGTAACTGTAACCACATGAATGAGTGAATGTAACAATTTGTAACCACATGAATGAGCGAATGTAACAAGCTGTATCTGGCAATAGAAACAATGTAACAAACCACAATAGAACGCGAGCTAGTGACCACTAGGAGGAAATAGCAAGCGTTCAGCTCACATGGTACACATTCCTCAAATACTTTCAGCTGCATGGGAAAGATACCCGCCCTCACCTCACCTGGACAAGAAGGGTGTGACTCAGGAGGATGTCACATGGACAGTAGCCAATGCGCTATTGAGGAGCCACATTCAAATGTATAGCCACTGCATAAAAGGAGCTGTTTGTCTGCCATTACCTCATGTTCGTGCTGTACCCCATGCAATAAAGATGTGTTAGGTTAGTTTACAGCTGCTTCCATTGTCTTGATTCCCAAACACCAAACACCAAAGGGATTGTCTGGTTGCTTCACCTCATCCCTATGGTGCCTCCCTATGGCAGTGATGGTTTTTTTTGGGGCCTTCTCCAGGGGGTGGTATGAAGATTGTTGGTGTGCATGCACACACTCATGTGCAGCTATAAGTATGCAGTGACATCACGTGGGTGCACATGCACCCACGTGACGTCACCAGCACACATAATTCCTGCCCCCAAATGCCCTGCCTTTTGGGGCACTAGGTCTCTAAAAGGTTTGCCACCACTGAGCTAGATCTTCCCAATCTACATGAAGCACTTAATCTACCACATTATCCTGATATAGTTTGTTCCAGTTAGTCCTTGGGCCCTCTGTTTTATTTGATCTTCAAGTGGAAATTGGGGTACACAAAAAGAGCCTCCTCAAAGACTGTGGTATTTTTGAACCACAATTGGGCGTGCCCTGGGCAACGGCTACCTTGTGACAGCTAATCTTTCTCACACTAGGTCAGATGAAAGGAACTACAGAATGAATTCACCAAAAGGTGCCTTCATTTTGGCAGTTTCACATCTGGCCTAGACACGAAAGAAAAAAAAGTGAAAATTAATTACTCACAGTGCAGATCTGCCCTTACTATACAAAAGAAGTTATCAAACTCAGATAAAACAGAGAGGCCCAAAGACTAGTCAGAACAAATTTCATTCATTAGAGAGGAATGGATTAAAAGTTATGATTTGGCTTATACAGTACTATGTACTATGTTAAAGTCTGACCAGGTTATCCTGCTATGGTAATAGAGTAGACCATACTGCCAGCAACTCAATGCTGATCATCAGGCAGTGGTTAACTAACCCAACAATCCTAAGGACTAATGGCCTTGGGTGATGGTCCCCAAGTGTATTAAATCCCACTTGAATGGAGCTTGATGGAGGACAGCAGCTTCATCAATACTGGTCTGGGGCTGATGAGGACTTTGTGTGCCAAAAGGGCTCAGGACCAGAAAATGACTCATGGAACTGGATCAGTGGCATGGGTGTCATGCTGCGATGCAGCAGAAGGCAAATGGAAGTCCACTGCATTTTATTCTTCCCAGGAGAATTTTCATAGCAGATCACCATGATGAGAGTCAATATTCAGAATTGAATCTAGCTCTTGAAGAAGAACTATGTAACAGGATTTTGGCCAATGAATACCAAGAATAAAAACAGAAATGAGGAAAAACATTTGAATGCCACCTTGAAGGAAGGCAATAGATAAAGATGAGGACCAGTTCATATAAACCTTAAGAGGACCAATTCATACAAACTTTTGCAGTGAAGTCATCCTGTTACAGAATTATAATGTGGGAACAGCTACATAGTAAAACTAACATTACATGAACACCTAAGTCTTTGGATCAACTCTTACTTCTGTGGTGAACTCTGTAAATGTCTTTAGACAATCCTCCATCTCATAAAGCCAAAACACTGGAAAAATGCTCCACCAATTTTTCCTATTTTCTTGATTCAACTAGATTGTGACGGTAAGGCTCCAAGCCAGGCAGGATGTGAAACATGATTCAACTAGATTGTGACGGTAAGGCTCCAAGCCAGGCAGGATGTGAAACATGTCATTAGAAAGTATGGAGGGCAAAAAATATATATCATTATAGAAGGGTGAAATCATTGTGGAGGGTAAACTTTGTTAGGAGTGACATGGAGTGCCATGTGCAGGGAGGTGAGATTTAAACCTCCTCTTTTTAGTTTTAGATCTCAAACAGGCAAGTCTCTTTCAAATCCTCTTCAAAGGTTAATGAAGCCAAGCAAGGGACTATTTTTGCTGTGAACATAACTGGAGAGGCAAGTGGTAAAATTATTTAAGTCCCAACTGAAACAGCTCACCTGCACCTGTTATTTTAACAACACTGAGGTATTCTCTAGGTAAAGGTAAAGGTCTCTCCTTGCTTGTGTACAATTCTAGGAGGAGGTGCCCATCTCCATTTACAGCCAAAGATCCAGTGCTGTGAGCATCTGCAGGCATTTCCATGGTCATGTGTGAGACATGACTAGACACTGGAGCACATAGAATGCTGTTACCTTTCCTGCTGATGCAGTATCTAGTTATGTAGTGCAATTTCCTGCTTTTGAACTGCCAGCTTGGCAGGAGCTGGAACAGATGACTGGTGCTCACTCTGTTGTTTAGCACTTGGGTCTCAACCTGCTGAACTTCTGGTCATCAAGTTCAGCTTAACCACTAAGCCCCCACGGTGCTTTTGAGGTGCTCTCTAACATCTCAGGCTTAGTCTGGTCTTGAGCATTTCCTTAAAAATGCAACTACTGATCCAGAAACTGCCTGCCATCTGCAAAGTCTGTTCTACCACTCCAACACAACTTTGGTTGTAGAATGGACGAATCCATTGCCCCCTTCTAGGTTCTAACTCTCTTGTCCTTCCTTGCTCTCTAATCTCATCTTCACTTCTCTTGCCCTGTATCTACTACAGTAATAATTCATACAAAGTCCGCTTCATAAAACATCGAATTCATACAACATCACCTAATTCCTTGAAAAAAGTTACCTCATACATGTTTTTGTAATGTTTTTAGCCTTTAGACAATGATTTCTTAAAGTTCTGTCATTTTCCTGTCTGTTTCCTTGACTTTGCCCTGAAGTCTGTACTGTTACAGTACAATGTATCTCTATGGAAACGATGTTGTATGAGGCATCTCGGCAAGGATTTGGACGTTGTATGAGGCATTGTGGCTAGGATTTTGCATGCCTCATACAAAGTCCAAATCCGTATAAAGTCCAAACTTGTGGAACCAAGTTTGGACGTTGTATGAGGTATCACTGAATACACTTCTTCTACATTTGTTTATATGACACATGATAGAAATGTCATTCTAGATGTTCTGCTGGTGCATTCCAGATGCAAGTTAGCATATCTCTGTTGCAGACCAGTACAGCCTGATGAATGATGTCTTTCATGTTTCTAATGTTTGCCTGCAGATTTCTGCTCTCTTTTTTCTTTGACAGTGTTCATGCCTATCCACTTCATTCTAAACCTGACCTGCAGCATCAAGTATATACCTGCTTTACCAAAGAGTCTAAAGCCATTTCCCCAGAAGCAATGTCAGTTATGCCTGTAACCTCAGAACTGAAAAATCTACAGATGAATTATGATGGTGTCATAATTGCAGTTGAAAGGCCATAGCTGGAATAGGTGACTAGATCATCCATTACCTTCATAAAGAGTGAAAAACATACTGGAATGTATAACAGATGTCCTGATGGATTCCTGTTGCTTCTCCTTAGGACTATCTAAAGGCATGTTCTGATGTCCCTAGGGGCATATTGAGCAATTCTGGAAGCATCTTCATCTACATTTAGAGGAAACTGGAAAATTTTTGCCTGATTTTAATGCCCGTGTGTTATTCAGGCTATTTAAGAAGGAGGGACCAGGAATCTTTCTTTATGTGTGTAAGGACATTGCACAATTTAAAACTATGTACATACATAAAATATAGATAAAACTGAAAACAAATTAAAATGTTAAAATGATCAGGCTATTTTTAAATGAGAAGTGGGTTACTTCAGTGGCATTTTCTTGGTCATTTATTAGGTTTTTTTTGTTTTGTCCTAGATCACCAATAAAATACACCCTCATTTTGTGCCATCTGATGAAGAGAGAAGCAACCACAGCCACTTTGTAGTATGCATAACGCTGGGGCCAAGAGACTATCTTTTTGCCTGTAGAGAATGTTTATTTTGGGGAAACAGTAAATCTAATGCTTCAAGGCACACAGCAGATCTTGTTCATGCTTTGCTTAACTGCAGCATCAGCTCCTGGCTTGTAGGTGTGATCCACCTATTTATGGATTACTGACTTCCATGCCACTTCACACCCATTCCAGTGCAGGCCTTTTCTCTGTTTTCATCATTCAAATGAGATTCCTCAGCTGTTGAATGATCCATGCACATGCACCCCGAATTTATCTCTTCTTGGACATAGGAAAACAATTTTGGTCTGATCAAAGATGCTTTCCCCAATCACTTGTTGTTGTTGTTCAGTCGCATAGTCGAGTATGACCCTTTGCAACCCCATGTACCATCTCATGCCAGGCACCCCTGTCCTCCACCATCCTCCTCAACCCAACTTTGTGCCCATTGCATCAACAATACCATCTAGCCATCTCATTCTCTGCTGACCCCTTCTTCTTTTGCCCTTGACCTTTCTCAGCATCAAGGCTTTCTCAAGTAAATCCTCTTTTCATTTGTTGTCCAAAGTACTTTAGCTTCATCTTCAATATTTGACCTTCCAAGGAGCAGTAGGGGTTGATTTCTTTTAAGATTGACCTGTTTGTTCTCCTTGATGTCCAGGGCACTCTCAAAATTCTCCTCCAACACCACATTTCAAAGGCATCTTTTTTCTTCTGTGCTCAGCTTTCCTAATGGTCCAGCTCTCACAACCATACATTACTATTGAGAATACCATTGCTTTGACTATGTGGACTTTTGTTTGCAAGGTGATGTCTCTACTTTTAACTATGTTCCCCAGGTTTCTCATAGCTTGTCTCCAAAGAATCAGTCGCCTTTTTATTTCATGGCTGCAATTGTCACCTGCAGTTATCTTTGATACCAAGAAAGTAAAGTCTGTCACTGCTTCTCCTTCTTCCCAATCTATTTTCCAGGGACTGATAGGACCTGTTGCCATTACAGTGATACCTCATACAACATCCAAACTTGGTTACACAAGTTTGGACTTTATACGGATTTGGACTTTGTATGAGGCATGCAAAATCCTAACTGCGATGCCTCATACAACGTCCAAATCCTTGCTGTGATGCCTCGTACAACGTCGTTTCCATAGAGATACATTGTACTGTAACAGCACAGACTTCAGGGCAAAGTCAAGGAAACAGACAGGAAACTGACAGAACTTTAAGAAAACATTGTCTAAAGGCTAAATACATTACAAAAACATGTCAAACAACCCTGATTGTCCAAGAACCTGAAGAATGCTGCAAAAATCCCAGGAATGCTTCTAAAAATTCTGATGAAAAATTCAAAAATATCCAAAATCACGCTCAAAACCACTCCTAAACACTCTTTGCCTCATGCAAAACCCACAAGAGCATTGCACGCATGTGTCCTGTCTTTTATACTGCCCAGGCACACTGCAACCTGGGGAAAAATGAATGCCTCATACAAAGTCAAGCGACTTGGTATGAGGTAACTTTTTTCAAGAAATTAGGTGATGTTGTATGAATTTGATGTTGTATGAAGCGGACTTTGTATGAGGTATTACTGTATCTTGGTTTTCTTGATGTTGAGTCTCAATCCAGCTTCTGCACTCTCTTCTTTCAACCTAAGCAGGAGCTTCTTTAAGTCTTCTTCACTTTCTGCCATTAGGGTAGTATCATCTGCATATCTCAAATTGTTGATGTTTCTCCAAGCAATTTTGAACCCAAATTGTGATTAATCCAGCCCTGCATTGCACATTATGTGCTTTCTGTATATAAGTTAAATAAGCAGGGTGAGAAAATGCAGCCTTGTCTTACTCCTTTTCCTATTCCAAACCACTCCATCATTCCGTATCCTGCCCTAACCCTTGCTTCTTGACTCATGTACAGAGTTCTCATGAGACCTATAAGGTGTTCTGCTATTCCCATCTCTTGTTATTAGTAAGGTTTTTGTTTTCTTTTGAAAGGACAAAGGATTAAATTGAATCAGATCCAAATGTGTTTGGAAGTGCTAACCATTTTAAATATGTAGGCATTTAAAATATAGAGTTAAATACAAAAAGCATATATATTTTTAAAAAAGATAAATACTCCCTTTTCCACAGTAAAGGCACAACTTGCTGTATGGAATCTAGCGAATGTCATACTAGGGCAGAGATAAACTTTGGCCATTTGCTAGTCTAAGTGTACTCTTATTGGATTTGTCTGTAAATCTCCTGAAACACTGGCGTTCATAAAGTGCCACAGATAGAAAATCTGAACTGAGGCTACCTTGGGGCTTGTAGGCCCAAGGGCAGAGTGGGAGAATCATTCAGTCAAGTACATCTAAATGACTGAGGCAGTCTGGGAAGACACAGTCAATAAGTAACAACTTTCTCTGGCTCCCTGAGTTTATGGCAAGAAGGTCTTGGAGACAAATATGACATCCTTTATTGTTATATGAAATTTCAAATTCTTACCACACAGATAGATTGTTTCTGCTCCTGTCAGCTATATAGTGAGACATTTAAAATGTGCAATGAGAAAAATCCAGTTTGACTCACCCCCTCAATCAGAATTCTGTGATGGCATGTGCTTTCTTATGAGCCAGTTCAAACATGCAAGAACTTCCTTTATCATGATATCATTAAGTGGTGCCTCAGATGTGTGAGCAAGTCATCACTTATCTCATATTTCAAAAATCACATGTTATTAGATTATGCAATTATAATGTTGTGTGTGTGTATATGCATATAGTACCGCCTCAGAGCCCAAAATCCCATTGCTTATCATAGTAGATAGCAGTAAAGTAGAGCCATTGAATCAATGGAAGTTTGGTGAGACAACTGCTCCATATGTTTCATTGATTCTTAGTCTAACAGCAACTTACTTTAGACACAGAATGTCACACTTAGAGTAGGCCCATTGGGATCACTAGAACAGCCAGATGATGTTCAGAGACATAGAAATCAAACAAAAGCCCTTCTGTTGGCTGCACAGCTGCATAAAGTGTGCATTATTAGTGCATTTATTTGAAAAGACATCACATTGACTTCAGCATGCATTACCTCTAGATAAAGAAGCTTAGAATTATGCTGTAGAATCAGGAGTTTGCAAAAAAAGTGCCCACCGTCCTTACATCCCCTTAAATTATTCCATCAGAGTAATCTGCATTTTAAAATAGTTTATTCATTTTTTTAAAGAAACCCCTATGTTTGTGATGAATACAAGTTTATGAAGGTGCAACACCTACTAAGTTGCTGAGTCTAGCCATTTCCAAGGTGCTACTTGTCACAATTCAACCTTCTTCAATGTTTAGCTTACAATCTGAACACTTTAAATGACATTTTCAAAAGATTTGCAGTCTATTATGTACTTTACAGATACTGAAGAGTATCTTGATTCCCTTGCCTTGTGTAAACTCAGACCCATTCTGTCACTAGTGCATTATGGGGAAAGTTTGGAAATTCCAGGCACAGTATTTTTTTCAACTATCCAGCAGAGGGTGATGTTTTACAGTGTGTAGATTCAGAATCCATAAAAAGCAATGCCACTGAATGCAGGCTTTTCTCCTCCTAGAAAAGTAAAAGAACCATGCTCTTTAGAGTCCTCTTTAATAGAATAATACAACAGTAACCATTAAACACAGAGTTAGGCCCACTTAAGTCAATTAAAATCAACAGACTTTTACACAGAAACCAGTTCAAGACTGAAATCAGTAAACTTTAGCATATACTGAACTGAGATTTTGACCAATGGAAACCTTTACATGATAAGGATTGGGGGAATGGGGGATGGGGATGGCATGAAAATATAGCAAGCTGAAATCTTATGATCAAACCTTATCTTGGAACTATAGCTTCTGAAGTTTCAAAATGATTAATTTATAAAAAATAAAAATACATCCAACACGATTTTCACTTTATGAATGAAAAGTTGTCAAAATTGACAAGAGGTCAGATCATAAGTCTATTAGGAAAATGAAAATATGGTAAAAGCCTAACATTAAAATCTAATCATCTTACTCATTCTGTCTTCTTCTTTGCTTTCTATTTTACCCCTTTGGGTGTTGAGGGAGATACATGGTTCTTGCTCCCATACTTCTAGCAGCCTCCACCAGCGTTATTTGGTGTTCTTGTAATGTTTCTTTGATGTTACCTCTCCACTTTTCTGTGGGTCTGCCTTGTGATATTTGTCCTTCTCCTCTTTCCACATATGCCTTGTAAGATATGGAATTCCAAGACGTTCTCTCCAAAAGGGCAAACCATTTTATTTGTTGACTCGGTATGTAGTTCACAACTGGTTTTATTCCAATTCTTTCCCTTATAATCTCATTCTGAACACCACAAAATAAAGATAATTTCAAATGAAGTTGTCATCATCCTTTTGCTTTCGTTTCCTAAGCTAATACAAATTGTTTATTCAGACTTTGGTGATAGTTGCTAGATTTCATGGTACCAATCAAATTTAATAGACATGCATGCTTTACCCAAATGTATGCAGTTCTTATTTTTAAAAATAGGCAGAGAATAAATTCTAAATTTACCTAACCTTTTATAAACCATACTTCCGAAGTCTATATTGGCCTAAGTGAGTTATCACTGGATCATAAGGCATTTAATAAGCACAAACAACATATATTGGCTTGAATCCTGTTGGCATTTGCATAAGGTTTGCACAAACTGTTGTTAACTGTAGCTAATTAAAGAAATGCCGAGGCACATTTCTGTGGTGCAGTTGGGCACATGATGTTTGTGAAGTGAGTCCCCTCAACTGCAAGGAGATAAAACCAGTCAATCCTGTAGGAAATCAACCCTGACTGCTTCCTGGAAGGATGGATACTGAAGCTGAAATATTTTGGCCACCAAAGGAGAAGAGAGGACTCACCAGAGAAGACCCTTATGTTAGGAAAAACCAAAGACAAAGGGAGAATGGGGTTGCAGAGGATATGGCAAGACAGTATCATTGACACAGTGAGTGTGGATCTGATAAGACTCTGGAGCATGGCGGATGACAGAGGAGTCTGGTGTGCTGTGGTCCATGGGGTAGAGAAGAGTCAGACTTGACTGTGCAACTGAACAACAACAACAACAACAACAACTTCAGAGGTAGCCTGACATGGAATTTATTACAGTAACCTAACTTGGAAGTGATAAGGACATGAAATAATGAGTTAGGTCTCTTTCCCCAAAGAACTGTGCAGGTAACATATGAGCTGAAACTATTCTAGTCCTTTCCTGGTGTCTGGTCATCCAGAAGCAGGACTGTCTTCCTTTGGTGTATGCAAACCAAGACACAGGACACAGCCTCGGGCTGGGTTAACTCAGGTTTATTGCATCGTGGACAGAGGGAACATGAGGTAATGGCGGATCGATAGCTCTTTATATACAGTGGTAATACATTTGAACGTGGTGCCATGGTAGCCCATTGGCTACTGTCTGCGTGACGTCATTGCGGGTCACGCCCTTCTTGTCCAGGTGTAGATGGTGGCGGGAAAACTTCCCGCGCTGTTGCCTTTGATGAGTTCGGACCAAGAGAGCTTGGACGCTCGCTGCTGCCAGCTGGTGGTCATTAGCTCGCGTCCTATTACAGGGTTTATATGATACAGCTGAAGGTTACATTGTTGCTATAGGCAAGGTTACATTGGCTCAGATACATTGTAATCCATGTGTAAGATAAAACCATCAGAACACAACACCCCTCCCCCCTAGGACGAGACAAAGTCTCGAGCCCACACTTACACACACTCCCCCCCCCTTAGGAGACAAAGTCTCTCAGCCAAGATGGCTTATTTCGAACACGCTGGGGTCTCGATGCGGGCTGCCTCTCCCCGGGTTTGCTACCTTCTCTTTGTCCCCTGGTTTCCTGTCCTGTAATTGGAGAGGGAGACTCGTTAGTGACTTGCCGCGGCTCCGCGGCGTTGTTGGGAGGTGTGCTCTTTCTTAGGGAGGAACCGGGGGCACTGGGGGCTAACGAAAAACCCCTCTTCTCACTTGGATGGGTGGGGGAACACTCCTGAAAACCCCCCCCGGCTCGCAAAACCAAAATCAAAATTACCATCGGGGGCAGCGGTCGCGAACTCCTCTCTCCCTTCCCCGGCCCCTGATAGGACTGGCGTATCAAAAGGATATGAGTCGGGGCCGCTGCTTCTGCTGCCTTCCCCCCTTGCTTGGGACTGCTGTCCACTGCTGTCTCCCCCTTGGGTTAAGCGGGTGGGGGAGAACCCTAACGCTGAATCCTGTTGCTGAGCTCCACTGACTGGCCCACTCACTCGGTGCCTCAGTTGGTCTGCGTGCCTCCTCCAGAGGAGGCCGGTGTTAGTCTCGATCCGGTACGACACTGGCCCCGTCTGTTCTACAACCGTCCCTGGTACCCAGGCCGGCCCTGCGCTGGAATAGTTCCTGCAGTGAACAGGGTCCCCGGCGGCGAAACCTTTCGAGACTGCCAACCCTATGTTTTTCCCTTTATCCTCGACTCTCGTCGGGTCTAGCCTGGACAGGATCGTGGTCAGTTTTCGCCGCATCAAGAGCTCCGCCGGCGAGTAGCCTGACGCTAAGGGGGTTACCCTATACGCTAAGAGGAACTGGCATACTTGGTGATTCAGGTCCCCCGGGCCCATGCGCCGCAGCGCCTCCTTCGTTGTCCGCACCAGCCGTTCCACTTGGCCATTCGTGGCCGGGTGAAACGGTGCGGATGTGACATGCCGAATGGCGTTTGCCTCCATGAATGCTCCGAACTCAGCGGAGGTGAAACAACTAGCGTTATCGCTGACTAAAGTGTCGGGTAAACCGAATGTGGAAAAGACTCTCCTTAGCTGGCTAATTGTCGTGGCGGAGGACGTGCTCTTTACTGGGATAACCTCCAGCCACTTGGAGAACGCATCTACCACCAGGAGAAACATGGTTCCTCGGAATGGGCCAGCGAAATCCACGTGCACTCTGGACCATGGCCCCCTTGCTGTGTCCCACTCCCTATGCGGGAGACGGGCCGCCTCAGGTCGGGATCCCTGGCAAGCCTCGCAAGTGCCGACCATGTGCTCAATGTCCGCGTCCAGCTGTGGCCACCAGAAGTAACTCCGGGCCAGCGCCTTTGAACGAACTATGCCCGGGTGGCTGACGTGCAGCAGTTCGAGCACCCTCGTCCGCAGGGGCGCAGGGACCACCACCCGTTGGCCCCACAGAAGGCACCCCCTCTCTAGGGACAACTCTAGCTTTTTCCTAAAGAATGGGTCGAACTCTGTACTCGGGGACGAAGCCGGCCACCCCTTCTGCACCCATGAACTAACTTTCTCCAGCGTCCTGTCCTTGCCTGTCGCCCTAGCAATGTCGGCTGGTACTATTGGGGGTGCGTCTAAAACCTCAATTAGCAACACCTGGCGGTCTCTTTCTGCTCTCGCCTTTTGGACGTCCGACAAGGGCAAAGGGGATCTCGAAAGCGCATCAGCATGGCTGATCTCCTTTCCGGGCCGGTACTCCAACTCATGTTGGTACGCGTTGAGGAAAATAGCCCATCGCAGCATTCTCGGGGACAGGATCTGCGGCGTGGGCTTGCTTGCCGTGAAAATCCCTAACAGCGGCTTGTGATCGGTCACGATTTTGAACGGGCGGCCGTACAAAAAATCGTGAAATTTTTTGGTCCCCGCTACTATTGCTAACGCCTCCCTGTCGGTTTGTGCGTAATTTCGCTCCGCTTGGGACAGGGACCTTGAGTAAAACGCTACCGGGGCCTCCCTTCCGTCCTCCAACACGTGGCAAAGCACCGCCCCCACCCCCACCGGGGATGCATCACAAACTAGGACCACTGGCCGTTTGGGGTCGAAGTGCGTCAGGATTGCCTCAGATGTTAGGAGTTGCTTTAGCTCTTTGAACGCCCTCTCGTGCTCGTCACCCCACATCCATGGCTCCTCCTTTTTAAGTAACCGATGGAGCGGCTCGGCCACGGACGCCTTCCGCGGGAGGAATGTATGGTAAAAATTGAGGAGCCCCAGGAAGGACTGTAGCTCGGTTTTGGATGTGGGGCGAGGGGCCTTTTTAATGGCTGCTACTTTGGATTTGGACGGTTTAATCCCCTCGGGTGTGATCCGGAACCCTAAAAACTCGACCTCGGTTTCGAAAAAGACACATTTGTCCTTCCTCAATCTCAGCCCCGCTTTCTCGAACACGGTCAATACTTTGTCCAACCTCTTTGCCAGTTCAGCCTCACTCCCCCCTGTTATCAACACGTCATCAAAATAAGGCAACACCCCCTCCAGTCCCTTCAGGAGGCGTTCCACAAGCGACTGAAAAAGGCCGGGTGCCGAGTTCACGCCAAACTGTAACCGCGACACCTGGAACGCTCCTTTATGTGTAACTATCGTTTGTGCCGCGGCCGTGGCGGGGGTCACAGGAAGTTGCTGATAGGCTTGTGCCAAATCGAGTTTGGCGAAACACTTTCCCCCATTCAGCCTGGCCAAAAGGTGGCTGATCACCGGCACCGGGTATGCATTAGGGCGGATCGCCTTGTTAATTGTACACTTATAATCAGCGCAAATGCGCACCTCCCCGTTAGCCTTTAGAGCCGTTACAATTGGAGTTTCCCACTCCGCGGAATCAACAGGAATAAGAATCCCCTGGCCCACCAGTTTGTCCAGTTCCGCCTCTATCTTGTCCTTGAGTGCGAACGGCACCCTGCGCGGTTTGAGTCTTATCGGGCGGACCTCCGGGTCTATGTCGAAGGCTACAGGGGGTCCCTTGAACTTTCCGAGTCCTTTCTTAAAAACGGCGGGATGCGCATCGCAAACCGCTTGTATTGGGTCCCCCCCCACGGTATGCACTCCCCCTATGAACAAACCTAAGGGCTGAAACCACTGTGTCCCTAGGAGGCTACAGCTTCCCCCCTTGAGGACAACTAGGGGCAGTTCCGCAGAATGTCTCTTAAAATTGACCCGAAATTTCCCGACCCCCAACACCGGAATGCTGTTCCCCTGCACGTCTCGTAGCGTGGACCTCAACGCTTTAAGTTTGGGCCGCACGTGGGGGTCGATTTTCAAAAACTCTTTCTGGGGAATTATGGAATAGGAGGACCCCGAGTCAATTTCCATCTTAATAGGGGCCCCTTGTACTAATACCTCAACGAAGTAATGGGACTGTCCCGCGGATACGCTGAACACTGGGGCGTCGTCCTCGCTGTCGTCCGAGACGCGGCCCACGCCATCCTGCTTCCTCGTGGTCTGGGCGCCATCTTTGGGCCTCGCTGGACGGTCCGGTCTGGCCGCACGGTCTTGTGACTGCCTCCGGCCCTCCTTCCGTTTTCTGCATGCCTTGGCGATGTGCCCCCGACGGCCGCAGGTGTAACACTCGGCCTTCCTGAACGGGCATCTCGCGCGCTCATGGGCCGCTCCGCAACCCTCGCAGCGTCGACCACCCCTTCGGACCTTCTGGACCTCCTCGCCGTCGCTGCCTTCCGTAGACGACTTTGAGGCCCGTCGAGTTGCGTGCACCGACTGTCCGGACTTCCCGTGCACCGAATTTTCCGCCTTGCCGGCTCTAGGACGCCACTCACGCCACTGATGCATCTCGTCCACTCCAGCATTCGTGGACTCTGCGGCTTCCGCGGCCTCTACGACCTCTGCCAGCGTGGGTGGCGGTTCCTTATTCATCAAGCTGCGCTGTACCTCCTTGTCTTTCAGGCCACACAACACGCCGTCCCTGAGGGCCATCTCCAGGATGTCGCCCCATTTACAGGGGGCGGCGGCTATCCTCATGGCGGCCACGAATGCCTCAACCGACTCATCCGGCGCTTGGACTCGCCTCCAAAACGCGCTCCGAGCGGGAAACATTGCCCTCGAGGGGAAGAACCGCTCTCGCAGCAGCTTCATGATGTCGCCCGCCTTAAATTCGCTCACCTTCTTCGGAGCGATTATGCCCACCAGCGTCCTCTTGGTTTCCATCCCGAGCATTCTGGTGAGGATGGCCCTCTTCCTCTCCTCGTCGTCTTCTTTGACTCTGAGTTCCACCAGTGCCGCCTGGAAGTCCATCTCTAGCAGCTCCCAGTCTTGCGGTTTGGTGATGTTGAACCCGCTCTGTGCCCTGGCTGTTCCGTGGGGATCCATTATCCCATCCTCGTCGCCAATTTGGTGTATGCAAACCAAGACACAGGACACAGCCTCGGGCTGGGTTAACTCAGGTTTATTGCATCGTGGACAGAGGGAACATGAGGTAATGGCGGATCGATAGCTCTTTATATACAGTGGTAATACATTTGAACGTGGTGCCATGGTAGCCCATTGGCTACTGTCTGCGTGACGTCATTGCGGGTCACGCCCTTCTTGTCCAGGTGTAGATGGTGGCGGGAAAACTTCCCGCGCTGTTGCCTTTGATGAGTTCGGACCAAGAGAGCTTGGACGCTCGCTGCTGCCAGCTGGTGGTCATTAGCTCGCGTCCTATTACAGGGTTTATATGATACAGCTGAAGGTTACATTGTTGCTATAGGCAAGGTTACATTGGCTCAGATACATTGTAATCCATGTGTAAGATAAAACCATCAGAACACAACACTTCCCAAGGACAACCAAAAGCAGGCAAGCTTTTTATGGGCAGTTGTGGTTTCCCCATGTCCCAGGGGCATGGAACGGCCCGCGCAGAGGCCACTTCGGGGGAACGCTCCTTGAGCCGTGGGCTCTGCGGGCAGAGAAATTCAGGGGGGTGGATAAATGATAGGGTTTGATTCACCCAATTTCCTGACCTGACCAGCGATTCTGCTGGAGAAAGCGAATAGCTAACCCAGTTACCTATTAGAGTAATCACTCATCTCCTAGCTCAACTTTACCCCGGGTGTAAACAGATGCCATGTTTACCCCTGCCTAATCCTTAAACAATGGTGTTTTTCCCGGTCTGTGTTTGGCCAAGTTAATCAACTTCCCTCTAAGAGATTCCCAATTAACCTGAGCAAACAGGTGATGTGATTTCTGTCAGATGACTGATTTTGCCACCGTTGCGCTTTTACTCCTATATATGATGATGCCTTTTCCCCAATAAACCACTGATCTGATATCGCTCCATACTGCCTCGTATCGTTTCTTGATCAGTCTCCTCCGGGACCTCCGGCCCTCAGCGGCCCCGATTCCTACACCTGGTGACCCCGACGTGATTTACTCGTGAGTAAGCGACCCCCGAGCGGTCTACCTCCGAGTAAACGAGCAGCACGGTCCGGTTCTGCGCTTGAACCGCGTCCGTTCGTCCCGGAGGACAGCGCGGCAGCCCGGCCGGTAAACCAGCCGGTTGGGAGAAAGGCCTATGCGGCGAGGCATTACCGAGAGGTTTCCTACAGTTTGCTCCCGGCTTTCGCGGCGGCTTGCAGGTTACAGAAAAACGCGTTCCGCAGGGACAGCTGTGAATCCCTGACAGTGCAGAGGCCACCGAGGGCCCGTGGTAGGGGACCACGCTCCGAGCTCTACCCAGAGAATCGTCGCCAGAACCTATTACTTGCCCAAGACACGTCGACCCATCCCGAGGAGGAAACTTCGGAGGACCCATCGCAGGTAATATGGGGACCTGTCCTCAGCGACAGCGTCCGTCCGCTAGCCAAAGAACTCGTGAGGAAGAGTTCAGATTCCTGGCCAGGATATATCAGTTAAAGTTTCACAGCAGAGAGCTACCGAGACTTTTGGCGTACCTAAGGGAACACTGCCTGCTTTACCCAGAAGTAAGTACGTTAACCCTTGAGCTCTGGGATCAGATAGGAGACTGCATTCAGCAACCCCCGAAAGCTCCAGGAGGCATAATTCGCACATGGGACAAATGTAGGAAACTCTTAGCGGAGATAGAACCAGTCCGGGTAGAGGCCAAAGAACCCCCAAATCTGCCAGTCACGCCAGCCGAGCCAACGGCGCCTACGGCGCTCTATCCGTCACTCCAATTTAGGCAGAGTAGTGTAGGGAACTTTCCCTCGGTGACAGCTGCAGACGTCACCGACGGAATGCCAGGTCTGGGGAGCGCAGGCGCTTCTCTGACAGTTCCAGGTTCCCTGGTTACCAAGAGTGCCCTTCAGCGCACAGTAGAAGAAGAGATCAGGAAGGGGGAGTTGCCAGCGGAAGAACTAGCTGAGCTTAGTCAGATATGTCCAATCCGCATGGAGATGGATGCCCTCACAGGGGCCCAGCAGATAGTTCATTCACCAGTCCCGTATAAGCTGCTCATGGCTATATGGAAGGCCATTCAGGAGACAGGGCTCCAAAGCCGATTTACTAGGGGCACGCTTCAGCAAGTGTGCGAGAACACCATGTTCATTCCACATGATTGGAAAGCCGTCCTGAGGATGATGCTCAACCCTAGCCAGTACCTGATTTGGGACAGCGAGTTTCGCCTTGAAGCTCAAACTAGGGCTGCCAGGATGGGAGGCGCAGTAATTCCTGACCAGTTATATGGGTCAGGGGCCTTCGAATCCATCGATGCGCAGATCAACTTGCCACTCGCCACTCTCCAGATGTCGGCAGAGGCTGCCTTTAGGGCTTTTTTCAAGGTCCCTGCGTCCGGCAAGGCAGCTAAAAATTATACCGCAGTCAAGCAGGGAGCCCAAGAGCCCTACATGGACTTCATCAATCGCCTGGAGGAAGCAATTAGCAGGCAGAATGACAATGAGCAGGCCCAGCAAGAGCTCATGATGAAGTTAGCCAAGGACAATGCCAATCTAGACTGCCGTAAAATCTTGCAGTCACTGGGCAATCGTCCCAACCTGACACTCACGGACATGATTAGAGCTTGCGCCGACGTTGGGACAGAATCCTACAAGATGGGATTGCTAGCGGCAGCGGTGCAAGGGGGTAGAAGACCTAAAGGAAAGACCCAAGGGGCATGTCACAATTGTGGCAAGATCGGTCACTTCGCTAGGGAGTGCCGATCCAAGGGAGGCGGACAAAATTCCGGCCATTCCAAGGCTCCAAACACCCTGTGTCCGAAATGCAAGAAAGGCTACCATTGGGCCAGGAATTGTCCGAGTTCGGGAAACCGGCACGCGGGCACGTCTCTGGCCCCGGTCCAAACAGAGACTTCCCAGATTCAGGGCTCGCCGGAGCTAGACTAGATTCAGGTCACATTCCAGGCACTGCGAGGGCCCAGGCCAGCCCCAAGGGTAGTACAGGGTTAGACTTGACTTGTCAGGCGGACGTTACATGCGACCTGCCAGGCACGGTCTATCTGGTGGACTCCCAGTACATGGGTCCACTGCCCAAGGGCTTTATAGGTTTAGTTTTGCCCCGCAGTGTAGCAGGAGCAGAATTTTCATAATTCCAGGAGTCGTTGACTCCAATTTTTCAGGCGTTCTCCAAGTTCAGTTGTGGACGCACCTGCCCCAAACAATTCACAAAGGAGACATCTTAGCGCAACTGATCATGGTTCCTTGTCACTCGCCAACAGATAGCCAGGGAAGGCTCAGTAACAGCTCCGAGCCCCGGTCAGAGGACCGCTCGAGCGCCAGTGAGGCAGTACAAGGATACCAGGTCTTAGCGACAGTGGAGACCAACATTGAGTGGAAACAGCGCCCGGTTATAGAGGTATTTCTGAATAATAGAATATTCTCAGGCTTATTAGATACCGGAGCAGATGTGAGCATGATAAGCAGGGGCCAGTGGCCAAGGGAGTGGGCCATTGAGCCGGTCTCCGATGTGTGGGGGGTAGGCGGCATTCAGGAAGCATTTAGAAGCAGGGAGTGGGTGACAGTCACGATTCCAAAGGCTGACGGCAAGGCGGTAATTCGGCCGCACATTCTTGACGTGCACATCAACCTTTGGGGGCGAGACATCTTGCAGCAGTACGGTGCTACGCTTACCTTTGGGTAAATGCGTTGCCACTTAAGTGGCTCACCGACACGCCGGTCTGGGTAGAACAATGGCCGGTAGTGGGGGAGAAATTAGTCGCCCTTAAGCAGCTAGTTAAAGAACAGCTAGACGCAGGACACATAGAGCAGTCCACGAGTCCATGGAATTCGCCAATTTTTGTGATTAAGAAGAAGTCGGGGAAGTGGCGACTCCTCCACGATCTCAGAGAGATCAATAGATGTATTCAGCCAATGGGTCCGCTTCAATGCGGCATCCCAAATCCAAATATGATTCCCGAGGGGTGGGAGATCCTAGTCGTAGATCTCAAGGATTGTTTTTACACGATTCCCTTAGACCCCAGGGACTGGGAAAGGTTCGCCTTTACGGTGCCAGTTGTGAACCACAGTGAGCCTACGCAGCGTTACGCGTGGAGATTTTTGCCACAGGGCATGCTCAATTCGCCCACCCTGTGCCAAATCTATGTTCACAACGCACTGGCAAAGTTTTGAAACCTTTATCCAAAAGCGTTAGTTTGTCACTTCATGGACGACATCTTGGTCGCGGTGCCGCAACTCGGCAGCGAAATGTTTTCTGACCTCCAGGCCAGTCTGGGGGACAAAGGTTTACTCATTGCCCCAGAGAAAGTGCAGAGAACCGAGCCCTTCTCATACTTGGGTCATCGGCTTCTCCGCTCTTTCGCAGCACCAGTTTTGCCTCAGATCAATTTACAGGATTCGGTCACCTTGGTCGAATTGCAGCAGGTTTTAGGGAACATTAATTGGGCCAGACCGTATTTTAGATTGGATATGGATCTTTTGAAACCACTCTTCTCGCTGCTAACCTTAGGTAAGCAGCCAGGAGACCGGATAAAAATCTCTCGAGAGGCGCGCTTAGCTCTCGAGAAAGTCAACCAAGTTCTCAGCCAGAGGTGGGTAGATAGGATCGCCCAGGGGCCATATGCTCCGATCCTGAATTTGTACATCGTACGGGCAGGATCCATGTTCACCGGAGCTCTAGGAGTAGACTCCGAGAAAGGAGCGAGTATCGTGGAATGGGTGTACTTACCGAACACCTCTTCCCGGAACATCGTTCCTCCCCAAGAGTTGGTTTCCGCGGTGGTCTACCGCGGGAGGCTGAGAGCTAGGGACATTTCAGGGCACGACCTAGCCAAAATCGTGGTCCCGTTCACCAAGGAACAAGTTCAGCAATTAATGCAGCTCGGTGACTCACTTCCAATAGCTTTGGAGGGATTCACTGGAAGCTTGGCATACCACTTGCCAAAAGACCCCAGACTAGTCTCACTTCAGACGCAGACAGTTAGCTTATTTGAATTGCTTTCGCTGGTTCCACTTCAGGGGGCCAGGACAGTTTTTACTGATGGTGGTCGGACATACGGTGTCTTGACCTGGCAGGAGGGCCAAGCTTGGCGCACGCTGCTAACTCTTCCACAAAAGTCCGCGCAGCGGGCAGAGTTGGCAGCGGTGAACCTTGCCTTGCGCACCTTCGCCAAAGAACGTTTAAACATCATTACGGACAGCATGTACGTCAGGAACTTGCTTCACAGTCTACCGGGAGCATACATCACTCCCGCGATAGACAAGAATTTGCTTAGTTTGTTTCTCACTGCTCAATTTCATTTGCGTAACCGCACGGAGCCGCTCTATATTGCCCACATCCGCAGTCATCAGGACCTCCCGGGTCCGATTTCCGCGGGCAATAGCAGAGCGGACGCGGTGGCAAAGGAAATTCAGCAACGTTCAGTATTGGGTGTTTTTACTACGCCAATCCAGAGTCATGCATTCTTTCACCAAAATGCCAAAGCACTTGCCAGACAGTTTAATTTGCCACTTTCTCAAGCCCAAGGCATAGTTCGCTCTTGCCAGCATTGTGCAGGGGCGCTGGGGGGGCCCTTGTGGGGGGTCAACCCACGAGGGACAGAGGCCAACCAGGTGTGGCAGATGGATGTCACGCATGTTCCGCAGTTTGGCAGATGGCAGTACATGCACGTTTGCATAGATACTTTTTCACAATTCGTTTGGGCAACGGCGCAGAAAGGGGAGACTGCTTCCCACGTGGAGCAGCACCTCCTTTCCTGCATTGCAGCCATGGGCAAACCTCGGCACATTAAAACCGATAACGCGCCATCCTACAGCTCTAGGCAGCTGGCCTCCTTCATGGCTACTTGGGATATTAAGCATACATTTGGCGTTCCTTACAATCCGCAGGGGCAAGCGATTGTGGAACGGTTCAATCGGACGCTCAAGTCCTATATTGACAAACAAACAGAAAGGGGGGAGCCACCAGCCCTCCCCAAGTCACAGGCTCAGGCACAGCATTTTCTGAATAAGGTATTGTTCACCTACAATCACCTTAATGTTTTTTCGGATTGCACGCCACAGGAGAAGCACTTCCGCCGTTCGGAAGCTCTCCCGCGATCGATGGTCCGATACCGAGTGCCACAGGACCCTTCCTGGAGGGGCCCGGCGCCGCTCATAACCTGGGGGCGAGGGTATGCTGCAGTTATGTCTCCTACAGGTGTCGTTTGGATTCCAGCTCGGTGTGTCAAGCCTCACTTGGAACCACATGGCGTGGACCCAGGCCGACCCGAGTCCGATCCCGGAGATGGAGGACCTCACCCTGGCCGACAAGACCCGTCGAAGGAGACGGCCACCGACAGTGCCGAAGATCACCTGGGGGATGATCAAGGCCCTTTGCAGTGAGGCCGAGGACGCCCTCCAACGCGAGGAGAAGGAGCCGACACCGGAGAACCTCACGGCTGCAGTCTTCGCCCAAATTCACGCCAACACCATGGCAGCCATCATCATCCTGACCCTCTCCCTACTTGTGGGGGGAGGCGTTCAGGCCGCCCCACTTGGGGCCAGCGGCTTGATACCAGACGGAGACCTTTCCGCCCGGATGCATTATAACTTATGGGAAAGGTTGGCGGGTATCGTCAATCAGTCCGATTTTTGCCTGAAGCAGGACATTGGTTCTGCCTCAATTCTGAGCACCTGTCTCATCCCAGTGTGCCACACTCTAGATGCGCACGCCAGGGATGGCGACTGGCTGCTGAAGAGGATTTTTGGACCGCACCTCCCTCCGAGTTTTGCAGCCTATGCTCGCTGGGGGGGATTGCGGTTCACCATGACTTTGCCGGCTGACGCAGCCACTCTTCACACTCCGTGAGTGGCGGCCAGCCCGAACTCTACTTGTGCTCGAATGGTCGGCTGCGCTGCAGTCGGCCGAACCCAGCGCCGCTGCTTCAATACCGGCAGCAGCAACTGGACTTGTGATAAACCAGAGACACTTGGTTCAATGTATGCCCACGTTACGTTACCATCTGGTTGGTTCTTTACATGTAATCAGTATACTTTTAACTACATTCCCGCAAATGTATCAGACTCCACATGTTGCCTAAGTCGTTTGACACTGTTACTCCCTACCAAGGACATGATCACCCCAAGCACAATTGTTTCCAATGTTTCCGCACCCATAAGGCACACTCGTACCACCCAGTTAGACAGCTCATGTGATAGCAGCTTTAGAGTTTTGAGTCCAGCCGAATATGTCTCGCTGGCAGTCAGCATAGTCGGCATGCCAGCCTTAGCCGTCGGCAACGCTCGGAGGATCAGTCGATTGGCTTGCGGATTAGCCAAAGCCATCAACCACACCTCCTCGGCGATCGCGCTGCTCAACCAGGAGCAGGCGGAGCTTCGCCATGCCATACTTGACAACAGAGCAGCTATAGACTACCTCTTAATGCTTCATCATTTGGGTTGTGAATCTTTCCAGGGTATGTGTTGTTTCAACCTTACTGACAATTCCCGCAGAGTGCAGAATCAGCTCACAAACCTCCACACCATAGTCCAGGGCATCAGAGAGGGCTCTGCATGGGGAGACTGGTGGAGCTCATTGTGGAGCTGGATGTGGTCGTGGATTCCATGGGGGTGGCTTCAGACGGTACTTAAGGTGGTCGTGGGGGTAGTCCTGCTAGGCATAGCAGTCTGCTGCTTGGCGCAATGTATCCCCTCACTGATACCGAAGCGCCGCCCCAGGAAGGAACCCCGAAGCATCATTCCCGCTCAGCAGCTGATGCCTCTCCTACGCAAAGTCACCAGTCAGGTCCTTAAATGAAATTAAAAGGGGAGATGTGGTTTCCCCATGCCCCAGGGGCATGGAACGGCCCGCGCAGAGGCCACTTCAGGGGAACGCTCCTTCAGCCGTGGGCTCTGCGGGCAGAGAAATTCAGGGGGGTGGATAAATGATAGGGTTTGATTCACCCAATTTCCTGACCTGACCAGCGATTCTGCTGGAGAGAGCGAATAGCTAACCCAGTTACCTATTAGAGTAATCACTCATCTCCTAGCTCAACTTTACCCCGGGTGTAAACAGATGCCATGTTTACCCCTGCCTAATCCTTAAACAATGGTGTTTTTCCCGGTCTGTGTTTGGCCAAGTTAATCAACTTCCCTCTAAGAGATTCCCAATTAACCCGAGCAAACAGGTGATGTGATTTCTGTCAGATGACTGTTTTTGCCACCGTTGCGCTTTTACTCCTATATATGATGATGCCTTTTTCCCAATAAACCACTGATCTGATCTCGCTCCATACTGCCTCGTATCGTTTCTTGATCAGTCTCCTCCGGGACCTCCGGCCCTCAGCGGCCCCGATTCCTACAGGCAGTACAGCACCATTAAAAACAAACTGTACAGTTCTTCCTAAATCATGAGAATTCTTGACCACCCTCTTTGGATTAAGAGTTGGTTTATTTATCCTCTCCTTGCAAGCATGATGCCAAACATAGGTTTGGGACTTGCATCATTTAGTGTATGAGAACCAAGACACAGGAACAGCCGAAGGATTGGCTTAACACATCTTTATTGCATGGTGGTCCAGGGGAACATGTCGTAATGGTGGACGAACAGCTCAATATATACAGAGGCTATACATTTGAATGTGGCTCCTTGGTAGCTCATTGGCTACTGTCTGCGTGATGTCATTTCTGGTCACGCCCTTCTTGTCCAGGTGAGTGGTGGCAGGAATCTTCCCGCACTGTAGGTATTTGTGGAATTGGAACCATGTGAGCTGGACGCTCGCTATTGCCATCTGGTGGACATTAGCTCGCGTCCTAATACAGGAGGTTACAGAGTTACAGCTGGTAGTTATTCTGTTACATTGTTTAAAGGCATACTTTCTTATACACAACATCCCTCCCCCCTAGGATGAGACGAAGTCTCTCATCCAATATGGTTTATTGCAAACGCGTTTTGGGCGCAAGGCTGGCTGACTTGTCTCGGGGGCGCTATCGCTTCTTTGCTGCCTGGTCTCTTGTCCTGCAATGGGAGAGGGACACTCGTTAGCGACTTGCCGTGGCTTTGCGGCTTTTGGGGTAGGGAGGAACTCCATTGTGGGAAAACCGGGGGCACTGGGGGCTAATGCAAAACCCCTCTTCTCGCTTGGATGGGTGGGGGACCACTCCGAAACCCCCCCGGTTTTGTAACTCAAACTCAAACTCAAACTCATCTACTGGGGAATCTATGGGGGTATCCGACAGGATATCTACGGGGACAAACGCCTTCCCTTCCCCCCGTGGTGGGGGCCACCGGCCCCCTCTCCTCCCCCTTGGGCTGAACGGGTGGGGGAGAACCCTAACGTTGAATCCTTTTCTGCGCTGTCAGCGCCCTGGTCTTCGGGGATCCGGCGCCGGAGTTGGTCTGCGTGTCGCCTCCAGAGTAGACCTGTGCTGGTCTCTACGCAATACGACACAGGGCCTGTCTGCCCAATGACTATGCCCGGAACCCAGGCCGGCCCTGCGCTAGCGTAGTTCCTGCAATGAACCGGGGCGCCTATCTCGAAACTCTTCGTGCCCACTACCCCGATGTTCCTTCCAGTGTCTTCCACCCTAGAGGGGTCTAGCCTGGTCAGTATCGTAGTCAGCTTCCTGCGCATTAGGAGTTCTGCGGGCGAGTACCCTGATGCTAGGGGGGTAACTCTGTATCCTAGTAAAAACTGACACAACTGTAGGTTTAAATCCCCGGGGCCCATGCGCCTCAGCGCGTCTTTGGTGGTACGCATGAGGCGTTCTACCTGGCCATTTGTCGCCGGGTGGAAGGGTGCGGAGGTGATGTGCCGGATGGCGTTGATCTCGGTGAATGCCCTAAACTCAGCGGACGTGAAACAACTAGCGTTATCGCTAATAAGGGTGTCCGGTATGCCGAACGTGCTGAACACCCTCCGCAAATGTTTAACAGTTGTGGCTGAGGAGGTGTTCGCAACCGGGAGAACCTCCAGCCACTTGGAGTAAGCATCCACTACGAGGAGAAAAAGAGATCCTCTGAAAGGGCTCGCAAAGTCAATGTGCACGCGGGACCAGGGCCCCTTTGCCGTGTCCCATTCCCTGTGCGGAAGACGAGCTTCTTCGGGCCGGGAGCTCTGGCAGCTCGCGCAAGTGCCCACCCAAGTGCCCACCATGTGCTCGATATCGGCGTCCAACTGAGGCCACCAGAAGTAGCTCCTGGCCAACGCCTTGGAGCGGACAATTCCAGGGTGGCTGACGTGCAGCAGTTTGAGCACCCTCGCTCTCAGGGATTCAGGGACAATTACTCGCTGGCCCCACAGGAGGCACCCCCTCTCTAAGGACAATTCTAGCTTTTTCCGAAAAAACGGGGCGAACTCCGTCGCTGGGGGGGATGTTGGCCACCCTTTCTGCACCCAAGAACTAACCAGGGCCAACGTCTTGTCCTTGCCTGTCGCCTTGGCAATCTCTGCGGGCAATACGGGGGGTGAATCCAAGACCTCTATCATGAGCACTTGGTGGTCTTGCTCCACCTCGCTCACGTGGCCGCTTGTGTGGGGAAGGGGTGACCTCGACAGGGCGTCCGCGTGGCTTATGTCCTTTCCAGGGCGATACACCAGCGCATGCTGGTATGCGTTTAAGAAAATGGCCCACCTGAGCATCCTAGGGGACAGAATCTGTGGCATGGGCTTGTCTGCGGTAAAAATGCCTAGCAGGGGCTTGTGGTCAGTCACGATGGTAAAAGGGCGGCCATAGAGGAAATCGTGGAACTTTTTGGTCCCAGCGATTATTGCTAACGCTTCCCTGTCTGTCTGTGCGTAATTTCGCTCTGCCTGAGACAGGGACCTGGAGTAGAACGCCACCGGAGCCTCCCGCCCGTTTTCCATCACATGGCACAAAACCGCCCCCACCCCCACTGGGGACGCATCACATATCAGGACTACTGGTCTCTTGGGGTCAAAATGGGTTAGTATGGCGTCTGAGGCTAGGAGTTTTTTCAGGTCATTGAACGCTTTCTCTTGGCTCTCGCCCCATTTCCATGCCTCATCCTTTTTTAGAAGCTTGTGAAGCGGCTCCGCCACCAATGCCTTCCGAGGCAGGAAGGAATGGTAGAAGTTTAGGAGCCCCAGGAACGACTGCAATTCGGGCTTGGAGGTGGGGCAAGGAGCATTTTGAATGGCGGCCACCTTTGATTTGGAAGGCTTGATTCCTGCAGGGGTTACCCGGAAACCCAAGAACTCAACCTCTGTGGCGAAGAAGATGCATTTGTCTTTCCGCAGCCTCAACCCCGCCTTTTCGAATATCGTCAGCACTTTGTCTAATCTCTCAGCCAATTCAGATTCGCTCCCCCCCATTATCAACACGTCATCAAAGTATGGTAAGACCCCCTCTAGCCCCTTTAAGAGGCGTTCCACGAGCGATTGGAAGATACCTGGTGCCGAGTTCACGCCAAACTCTAGGCGCGTGACCTGGAACGCCCCCTTATGAGTGACTATCGTCTGCGCAGCAGCCGCAGCTGGGGTTACCGAAAGCTGCTGATATGCTTGTGCCAGGTCAAGTTTTGCAAAGCACCTCCCCCCATGTAACCTGGCAAACAGGTGGCTGACCACCGGTACCGGATACGCATTTGGGCGTATCACCTTATTAATGGTGCATTTGTAATCTGCGCATATGCGAACCTCCCCGTTGACCTTCAGCGCTGTTACAATCGGAGTTTCCCACTCCGCGGAATCAACAGGAACAAGAATCCCCTGGCCCACCAATTTGTCCAGTTCCGCCTCTATCTTGTCCTTGAGTGCAAAAGGCATTCTGCGCGGTTTGAGTCTTATTGGGTGGACCTCCGGGTCCAGGTCAAACGCAACTGGGGGTCCCTTGAATTTTCCGAGTCCCTTCTCGAACACTTCGGGGTGCGCGTCACACACCTCTTGTATAGGGTCAGTCCCAACGGCATGCACCCCCCCGATGAACAAACCCAGGGGCTTAAACCATTGAGTCCCGAGAAGGCTACAGCTTCCCCCCTTGAGGACAACCAGGGGCAGTTCCGCGGCGTGCCGCTTGTACTGGACCTTGAATTTTCCAACCCCCAACACCGGAATGCTATTTCCCTGTACGTCCCGCAGTGTGGACCTCAGCGCTTTGAGCCTGGGCCGCAGGTTGGGGGAAATCCCCAAAAACTCCCTCTGGGAAATGATTGAATATGAAGACCCCGAGTCTATCTCCATTCTAATGGGGGCCCCTTGCACCAGTACCTCAACAAAGTAACGGGGGTGTCCTAAGGACACGCTGTGAACTGGGGCGTCGTCGTCGCTGCTGTCGGAGATGTGGCCCACGCTGTCCTGCTTCCTTGAGGGCCGGGTGCCTTCCTGGAATCTCGGTGGGCGGTCTGTCGAGCCTCTCTGGTCCCCGCGCCGCCGTCTGCAAACCTTGGCTATGTGCCCTCGATGTCCACAGTTGTGGCACTCAGCCTTCCGGAACGGGCACTTAGCACGGTCGTGGGCCGCCCCGCAGCCGTCGCAACGTCGGCCATCCTTCTGTACCTTCCGGACGTCCTCGCCCTCGCTGCTCTCCGTGGAGGATTGTGGCGCTCGCCTGGCCGCGTGCACCAAGCCCGCTGCCTTGTTGGGTTGTGGGGGCCTTTCCCTGAACCCCTGGACTCCGGCCCTCGTGGCTTCCGCGGCCTGCACCGCCTTCACGACCTCGTGCAGCATCGGGGGCAGCTCCTGGTTCATCAGCTTTTGCTGAACTTCCTCGTCCCACAGGCCACAGAGCATGCGGTCCCTGAGGGCGATTTCCAGGTTCTCCCACTTGCAAGGGCTGGCGGCCAACCGGAGGGCCGCTGCAAAGGCTGCGATGGACTCCCCAGGCGCTTGGACTCTCTTCCAGAATGCGTCTCGAGCCGAAAACATCGAGACTGAGGTCTGGAAGTGGTCGCGCATCGCTTTCAGGAGCTGCTTGACCGACACCTCGCTCACCTTCTTCGGCGAAACCAGGTCCACCAGTACTCTCATGGCGGCATGTCCCAGCATCCGGGTGAGGATGGCCCTCTTTTTTCCTTCGTCCGTCATGTCGGACACCACCAGCACGCTTTGGAAGTCCATTTCGAAGAGCTCCCAATCTTCCGGCTTGTTGATGTCGAAACCAGCGTGTGTCTTGATCTCGTGGGGGTCCATTATCCCATCCTCGTCGCCAATTTAGTGTATGAGAACCAAGACACAGGAACAGCCGAAGGATTGGCTTAACACATCTATATTGCATGGTGGTCCGGGGGAACATGTCGTAATGGTGGACGAACAGCTCAATATATACAGAGGCTATACATTTGAATGTGGCTACTGTCTGCGTGACGTCATTTCTGGTCACGCCCTTCTTGTCCAGGTGAGTGGTGGTGGGAATCTTCCCGCGCTGTAGGTATTTGTGGAATTGGAACCATGTGAGCTGGACGCTCGCTATTGCCATCTGGTGGACATTAGCTCGCGTCCTAATACAGGAGGTTACAGAGTTACAGCTGGTAGTTATTCTGTTACATTGTTTAAAGGCATACTTTCTTATACACAACACATCATTTCTCTAAGATCAGAGACAGTAGAAGTTTGATGACTTATAGAATCATAGAATAACTGTGGGGCTGCAGTGGCTCAGTGGTTAAGAAGCTTGCTGGCACATCGGCAGTTTGAGACCCTGGTGCTGCATGATGAATTGAGCATCCATCTCTGTCCCTGCCCTTGGGGACATGAAAGGAGTCTCATTTGGGCATTCTCTGAGCGGAGTTTCTTCTGCAAAAACCCTTTCAACCCAGAACACTTTCTGACATGAAATTGTTATTGTATTATTATAGAATAACTGAGTTGTAAGGGCCATTTAGGCCATTGGATCCAACCCCCTGCTCAATGCAGAAATCCAAATTAAAGCAGATTTCTTAGCATGGTGTACACCCAGGTGACAAGAACAAATGTCTCCCAGCACCATGTTTTGAAACCTCCTTGCCAAAGAAAGGACAAAACAACCCAAGGTCACATTGTCTAATCCTATCAGTTCCAAGTTAATAAAAAACATACATTACAACAAAATAATAAAGCAATAGTAAAACCTCCTTATAATAAAACAAAGCTCAAAAGAACAGCAAGGAGTAAAAAAAAAACAACAACAACAGTGCCACATTGAATAAAAGCAAAAGAAAATCAAAAAGCAAAAGAAATGTTGGATCTAAAAACGTTTTAAAAGGCTGCTACTAAAAATGCTGGGGAGATTAAAAGTGTGTTTGCCTAGTGGCAAAACCACTGAAACATGGGAAACAGAAAAATAAACCTTTCTGTGGAGGGAATTCCATGGATATGGCACCACCTAGAGAGAAAAACTCCCTTCCTTGGTCTGAAGAGGATCGATATAGGAGGAGACATTCTTTCAAAAGTTGTAACCCTGGAGATTTAGGGACTCTGAGCAAAATAGTAATTTGGGTTTCATTAAATGTCTACTGTCATGTCAAATCAGACATATGGTGACCCTTTTAAGGATTTTTAAAGTAGGGAGTACTGTATGCAGAAATGGTTTACCATTCCCTTCTTTTTTTGGGGAGGGGGGACATCCTGGGGTTGTGCAATCTTCCTCCTTTTCTTTTTATTCTACTCCTTTTTGACTAAACTATGCCCAACAATTCCAGCCATCTCATCAAGTTTCAGTGTAGCCTAGTAAATCATATTTGCCTTCCCACATTAAGAATAGATTATCTTGTTTGCTTCTCATACTCTATGAGCTAGTTGAAGGATGTTTGAAAGCATGAGCGGCTTCCTTATTTTTTCCACCCATGCAGCAGTTGGTTCCTGTATTACTGTGTTATACTCCCTCACTGACACTATTGACTCCAGTACATGGTGTCCCCTTGTACTTTGGGATACCATCTTCCTTCCCAGCACAATTTGATTCAAGCTCCTGCAAGCATGTGAGCCTAAAACACAGGAATTCTCCAAACAACTCAAAGAATCAATCAGGTTCAAGCCAATGGACACAAGTTCACTCCTCTTTGTCTCTGTCAACAGCACCCACAAACCATCCCCATTGACTCACCTTGTTCATACCTGTCAAGTTTTGGATTTGAAAATAAGGGAAATTTCCCGACCAAAATGGGATACTTGACAGCTATGCTTATCCTGTGCAGCCCTCCAATGGTGGCATTAGGGAATTGCAGTCTAACTAATACGGGAGGACAGCGGGAAAGAGGGTAAAATATGGGAATTTCCCAGCCAATACGGAATACTTGACAGCTATGACATTGTTTGCCACCTCCTTCCAAGCTCACAGGGAATTTCTGTTCTATAATAAGGGTGCAATCACACAGGAAAATAGATCACATTTTGGTAACATTTCCTGGGATTTCATGATTGTTTAATTATAAAAGATGGAAGTGGGCAATAAATTTTGAGAATGGATAAAAGCTATATCACAAGCAAAGAGCAAGAATAATTGTAAATGGTGGTAAGATGCGAGTACATTATGTGAAATATTCAATGGCACATGCTAAGGATGCCCATTGTCACCTCTCTGGTTTATGAATGTGTTTGGGTGCTCTTAGGTAAAGGTAAAGATAAAGGTCACCCTTGCTCAAAAGCCAGTCATATCCAACTCTAGGGTTCAGTGCTCATCTCTGTTTATAGCCAAAGAGCCAGCAGTGTCCGCATCTGCAGATATTTCTGTAGACACATGGCAGGCATGGAACGCTGCATACCTTCCCACCGAAGTGGTCCCCATTTATCTACTTGTAATTTCTTGCTTTTGAACTGCTAGGTTGGCAGGAACTGTTTAGTGTATGAGAAACAAGACACAGGAACAGCCGTAGTACTGGCTTAACACATCTTTATTGCATGGTGGTCTGGGGGAACATGAGGTAATGGCGGACGAACAGCTCAATATATACGGTGGTTATACATTTGAATGTGGCTCCACGATAGCCCATTGGCTACTGCTGGCATGACATCATTCCCGGTCACGCCCTTCTTGTCCAGGTGAGGTAGTGGCGGGAATCTTCCCGCGCTGTAGTTCTTTGGGGATTGGAACCTTGTGAGCTGGGTGCTCGCTATTGCCACCAGGTGGGCATTAGCTCGCGACCTAATTACATGGAATACATTGATACAGTTGGTGGTTGTTTTATTGCATAGAACTAAGGACACAACATCCCGCCCCCCTAGAATGAGACGAAGTCTCTCAACCAAGATGGCTTATTGCAAACGCGCCTTGGGCGTGACGCTGACTGGCTTGTCCCGGGAGTGCTACTGCTTCTCTGTCCCCTGGTTCCTTGTCCTGCAACGGGAGAGGGAAACTCGTTAGTGACTGGCCGCGGCTCCGCGGCTCTTGGGGAAGGGACGGAAAAACCGGGGGCACTGGGGACTAACAAAAAACCCCGCTTCTCGCTTGGATGGGTGGGGGACCACTCCAGAAACCCCCCCGGTTTTGTAAATGAAAATCAGAATTATCACCTGGGGTGTCATTAGAAAGATTCCTCAGGATATCTATGCCTGGGGTGCCATTAGAAGGATTCCTCAGGATATCTATGGGGACAGAATCTCTCTCCTCCCCCCTAGGTGGGGACCACTGGCCCCCCTCACCTCCCCCTTGGGTTGAACGTGTGGGGGAGAACCCTAACGCTGAGTCCTGTTCCTCGCCAGCCGCGCCCTGGTGCTCTTGAACCCTGCGACGGAGTTGGTCTGCGTGTCGTCTCCATAGCAGACCCGTGGCGGTCTCTACGCAATACGACACGGGACCCGTCCTTCCAACGACGACGCCCGGGACCCAGGCCGGCCCCGCGCTGGCGTAATTTCTGCAATGCACTGGGGCACCGACTTCGAAACTTTTCGTGTCCGCTAACCCGATATTCCTCCCTGTGTCCTCCACCCTAGTGGGGTCTAGCCTGGTCAGAATCGTGGTCAGCTTCCTACGCATTAAGAGTTCTGCGGGCGAGTACCCAGAAGCCAGAGGGGTGACCCTGTAGCCTAGCAGGAATTGGCACACTTGTAGGTTGAGATCCCCAGGACCCATGCGCCTCAGCGCATCTTTGGTAGTGCGCATGAGGCGCTCGACCTGGCCGTTTGTCGCCGGGTGGAAAGGGGCGGAGGTGATGTGCCGAATGGCGTTGATCTCAGTGAATGCCCTAAACTCTGCGGACGTGAAACAACTAGCGTTATCGCTAATTAGGGTGTCGGGTATGCCGAACGTGCTAAAAACCCTATGCAAATGCTTCACTGTCGTTGCCGATGAGGTGCTCGTAACCGGGATGACCTCCAACCACTTGGAGTAAGCGTCTACTACAAGGAGAAAAAGCATACCCCTGAATGGGCCTGCAAAATCAATGTGCACCTGGGACCACGGCCCCTTCGCCGTGTCCCATTCCCTGTGCGGCAGACGCGCCTCTTCGGGCCGGGAGCATTGGCAGCTCTCGCAAGTGCCTACCATGTGCTCGATGTCGGCGTCTAACTGGGGCCACCAAAAATAGCTCCTGGCCAGGGCCTTGGAGCGGACAATTCCAGGGTGGCTGACGTGCATCAGTTTAAGCACCCGCGGCCTCAGGGATTCGGGGACCACCACCCGCTGGCCCCACAGAAGGCACCCTCTCTCTATGAACAACTCCAGCCTCTTCCTGAAAAACGGGGCGAACTCAGCCGCCGGGGAGGACGCTGGCCACCCTTTTTGCACCCAGGAGCTGACTAGAGCTAGCGTCTTGTCCTTCCCGGTCGCCTTGGCGATGTCTGCGGGCACAATGGGGGGCGAATCTAAAACCTCTATCAGGAGTACTTGGCGGTCTTTTTCTTCCTCGCCCATGGTGCTGCTAGTGAGGGGAAGGGGAGACCTCGACAGGGCGTCCGCGTGGCTTATTTCTTTCCCTGGGCGGTACACCAACGCGTGCTGATACACATTTAAGAAGATGGCCCACCGTAACATCCTAGGGGACAGGATCTGAGGTGTGGGCTTGTCCGCAGTGAATATGCCTAGCAGGGGCTTGTGGTCAGTAACTATAGTAAACGGGTGGCCGTAGAGGAAATCGTGGAACTTCTTAGTCCCCGCTATTATCGCTAGCGCCTCCCTGTCTGTTTGGGCGTAGTTTCGCTCAGCCTGGGACAGGGACCTGGAGTAGAATGCAACTGGGGCCTCCCTCCCATTTTCCAGTACGTGGCACAGCACCGCCCCCACCCCCACTGGGGATGCATCACATATCAAAACCACCGGCTTCTTGGGGTCAAAATGGGTGAGAATGGCATCAGACGCTAGGAGTTGTTTCAGCTCAACGAACGCCCTCTCCTGGCTCTCGCCCCACTTACACGCCTCGTCCTTTTTGAGCAGCTTATGCAGCGGCTCCGCTATCGAAGCCTTCCGAGGCAGGAAGGAGTGGTAGAAATTTAAGAGCCCTAGGAATGACTGCAATTCGGGCTTGGCGGTGGGGCGAGGGGCACCTTGAATTGCGGCTACCTTGGATTTTGAGGGCTTAATTCCCGCAGGGGTTACCCGGAAACCCAAGAACTCAACCTCTTTTGCGAAGAAGACGCATTTGTCTTTCCGCAACCTCAACCCCACCTTTTCAAATACCGCCAGTACTTTGTCTAGCCTTTCAGCCAACTCCTCCTCGCTCCCCCCGTTATCAATACGTCATCAAAGTATGGCAAGACCCCATCCAGTCCTTTCAAGAGGCGTTCCACAAGCGACTGGAAAATGCCGGGCGCCGAGTTCACACTGAACTGCAAACGCGTTACCTGGAACGCCCCTTTATGCGTGACTATTGTTTGTGCAGCAGCTGCAGCTGGGGATACTGAGAGTTGCTGATAGGCCTGCGCCAGGTCAAGATTTGCGAAACACTTTCCCCCATGTAATCTGGCCAACAGATGGCTGACTACCGGCACCGGATACGCATTAGGGCGGATCGCCTTATTAATGGTGCACTTATAGTCAGCACATATGCGAACCTCCCCGTTGGCCTTCAGTGCAGTTACAATCGGAGTCTCCCACTCCGCGGAATCAACAGGAACAAGAATCCCCTAGCCCACCAATTTGTCCAGTTCCGCCTCTATTTTGTCCTTTAGTGCGAAAGGCATTCTGCGCGGCTTGAGTCTTATTGGGCGGACCTCCGGGTCCAGGTCGAACGCTACTGGGGGTCCCTTGAATTTTCCAAGTCCTTTCTTGAATACTTCGGGGTGCGCGTTGCACACCTCCTGTATTGGGTCAGTCCCAACGGCATGCACCCCCCCAATGAACAAACCCAGGGGCTTAAACCATTGAGTCCCGAGGAGGCTGCAACTTCCCCCTTTTAGGACAACCAGGGGCAGTTTGCGGTGTGCTGATTGTACTGGACCTTGAATTTTCCAACCCCCAACACCGGAATGCTATTACCCTGAACGTCCCACAGCGTGGACCTCAACGCTTTGAGCTTAGGGCGCACGTGGGGGGAAATTCCCAAGAACTCCTGCTGGGACATGATGGAATAGGAGGAACCCGAGTCTATCTCCATCCTAACAGGGGCCCCTTGCACCAGTACCTCAACAAAGTAACGGGGGTGTCCCAAAGACACGCTGTACACTGGGGCGTCGCCGCCGCTGTCGTCGGAGATGCGGCCTACGCCGTCCTGCTTCCTCGCGGGCCGGGCACCCTCCTTGGTTCTCGGCGAGCGGTCTGGCGAGCCTTTCCGGTCCCTGCGCCGCCGTCTGCAGGCCTTGGCGATGTGCTCCCGGCGGCCGCAGTTGTGGCATTCAGCCTTCCGGAACGGGCACTTGATGCGGTCGTGGGCTGCTCCACAGCCGTCGCAGCGTCGGCCTTCCTTCCGAACCTTCCGGACATCCTCGTCGTCGCTGCTCTCCATGGAAGATTTTGCCATCCGTCTGGCCACATGCACCAACCCCACTGCCTTGTCGGCCTGTGGGGGCCTTTCTCTGAACCCCTTGACTCCGGCCCTCGTGGCTTCCACGGCCTGCGCCGCCTTCACAACCTCGCGCAGCGTCGGGGGTGGCTCCTGGTTCATTAGCTTTCGCTGAACCTCCTCGTCCCACAGGCCGCACAGCATGTGGTCCATGAGGGCGATTTCCAGGTTTTCCCACTTGCATGGGCCGGCAGCCAACCGCAGGGCCGCTGCAAAGGCGGCGATGGACTCACCGGGCGCTTGGACTCTCTTCCAGAACGCGTCTCGAGCCGAGAACATCGAAACCGAGGGCTGGAAATGGTCACGCATCGCCTTCAGGAGCTGCTTGACCGTCAGTTCGCTCACCTTCTTCGGTGATACCAGGTCCACCAATACTCTTTTGGCGGCATTCCCAAGCATCCGGGTGAGGATGGCCCTCTTCTTTCCCTCATCCGCAATGTCGGACACCACCAGTGCATCTTGGAAGTCCATTTCAAAGAGTTCCCAATCTTCCGGCTTGATGATGTCGAAACCGGCATGACTAGCGTGTGTCTTGATCTCATGGGAATCCATGATCCCACCTTCGTCGCCAATTTAGTGTATGAGAAACAAGACACAGGAACAGCCGTAGTACTGGCTTAACACATCTTTATTGCATGGTGGTCTGGGGGAACATGAGGTAATGGCGGACGAACAGCTCAATATATACGGTGGTTATACATTTGAATGTGGCTCCACGATAGCCCATTGGCTACTGCTGGCGTGACGTCATTCCCGGTCACGCCCTTCTTGTCCAGGTGAAGTAGTGGCGGGAATCTTCCCGCGCTGTAGTTCTTTGGGGATTGGAACCTTGTGAGCTGGGTGCTCGCTATTGCCACCAGGTGGGCATTAGCTTGCGACCTAATTACATGGAATACATTGATACAGTTGGTGGTTGTTTTATTGCATAGAACTAAGGACACAACAAACTGTGACTGCAGCTCACTCCATCATGACCTTCCAGTCATCAAGTTCAGTGTCTTAGCCACTTGAGCCACCACAGTCCCATTGGGTGTTCTTAAGGAAGTTTAAAAAAGAGAAAGGAATTAAAAGTTTGAAAATAAAGAAATATCATTATAAAGTAAGATCATTTGCAGATGATATGGTGGTTTTTCTAGACCACCCATCAGAGAGTATTTTGGAGTTTAAAAAAATTGTGGAAGAATTTGGCAAATATACAGGACTTAAAATAAATGAAGATAAGACTAAAATATTGAGAAAAATATGACCAGGAAAGAAGTAGAACAAAAACAGGTTATAAGTTAAAATGAAATATGTGTGGACAATTATATCAAAGAGGATATGTTAGTAGTTGGAAAGAAATTTAAAAAGAAGTTGGAGAGTTATGGAAACCTTAAGATCTCACTGATGGGAAGAAGCACTGTAATCAAGATTATGGTCTTGCCAAATTATTTCAAAATATGCCAATTCTGGTAAACAATAAAATCTTTCTGACATGGAAGAAACAATTGTCAGAGTATAAATAGCAAAGATAAAAGCCTAGGATTAGAATGAAACATTTGCAAGACAACTAACAAGAGGTGGTGGTGTTTACCAAAACTACAACTTTATTATGACTCAGCAGCCCTACTTTGGATGTGAGAATCTTAACCTATAAATCCAAGGGTTAACCGTTGGAACTGGCTATAGGTTGCTATGCCTCGCCCTACTTGCCTGCACTCACCCTTCGTGCACACGGCCGATCTGGGTACGCAGGTCAACGAAGGATTGAAAAAACCGGCAGTGGGGCAACAGCCCCACAAACGCGAAGAAAGGGAAACAACTTCACTTCCCAACATTCCTTGCGCCGCGCCGTGCCAGAGCCAATCAGGCTGAGAGGCTCTCGCACGGCGCAGCATTCGGAAACGCGCCGCAGCCAATCGAAAGAAAAGCATTTTAAAAAAACGCAGCACAAACACAAAGCAGCAACCCATAACTACAAGCCCCAGCGTCCTGCGCGCCATGAGCGCACAGAGCGCTGAGGAAACCGGCGCCCGAAAAATGAAAATGAAAAACAACTCACCGCCTCACAGCCAAGCACACACCAGCCGGCTTTCTTTCCTTCACCCACGGCGCCTGAAGGTCCCGACTGGAGTTTCCCCTTTAATATCAGTGGGTGGGGGTTGCGATCCCCCTCTCCGCTGGCTACCCTAGGGTTGGGAGGTTTGTGGGGACAAAAGGGGTATATTGCCCCAACCCTTCTGGAACCAAAAGATCAGGCAGAGTGGATCGTCCCCCCCGCCTTAAAACAACTCCATCTTTTCTTCTCTTTAAAAACGGAGTGGTTTTTAGGAGGGGGTGGGGGTGGGGATTCGATCCAGTCTGCCTGATGTCCTGGGTCCAGAAGTGTTGGGGCAATATACCCCTTTTCTCCCCACAAACCTCCCAACCCTAGGGTAGACAGCGGAGAGGGGGGTCACAACCCCCACCCACTGATATTAAAGGGGAAACCCGATCTACTTTCACGACCCCACACAAACAAAGCACCATAACACACTAAAGCCCCCTCTATACCACCTAGCCCACCCTTCCTAACCCCCAACGACCACGCCCCCCTCCCCACCACCTAGCCCACCCTTCCTAACCCCCAATGACCATGCCCCCCCTCCCCACCACCTAGCGCACCCTTCCTAACCCCCAACAACCACGCCCCCTCCCCACAACCTAGCCCACCCTTCCTAACCCCCAACGAAAAACAACTCACCGCCTCACAGCCAAGCAAACACCAGCTGGCTTTCTTTCCCTCACCAACAGCGCCTGAAGGTCCCGACTGGAGTTTCCCCTTTAACATCAGTGGGTGGGGGTTGCAATCCCCCTCTCCGCTGGCTACCCTAGGGTTGGGAGGTATGTGGGGAGAAAAGGGGTATATTGCCCCAACACTTCTGGAACCAAAAGATCAGGCAGAGTGGATCGATCCCACCCCTCCTCCTCCTTAAAACAACTCCGTCTTTTATTCTATTTAAAAACGGAGTGGTTTTAAGGAGGGGGGATTCGATCCACTCTGCCTGATCTTTAGGGTCCAGAAGTGTTGGGGCAATATACCCCTTTTCTCCCCACAAACCTCCCAACCCTAGGGTAGCCAGCGGAGAGGGGGATCACAACCCCCACCCACTGATATTAAAGGGGAAACCCGATCTACTTTCACGACTTCACACAATCAAAGCACCATAACACACTAAAGCCCCCCTCCCCACCACCGAGCCCACCCTTCCTAACCCCAACGACCATGCCCCCCTAGCCCCCCCTTCCTAACCCCCAACGACCATGCCCCCTCCCCACTACCTAACCCACCCTTCCTAACCCCCAACGACCATGCCCCTCTCCCCACCACCTAGCCCACCCTTCCTAACCCCCAATGACCACGTCCCTTCCCCACCACCAAATAAATAAATAATTTTTAAAAAAATTACTAAAAACAGTCAAACACATCCAAAAATACACAAAAACAAAAACACCAAAAACAATACGAAGTAAACAAAGACACAATCAAAAACAAAACAAACAGACAAAAAAATACAAATTCCAACCCCCCCCGCCCACACATACACACACACACACAAAACAAAGAAAACAAGCAAACTTACCAAAAGATGTGCTACCTCCACCAGGACTGAAAAAGAAATGAATAAAGAAAGAGACTACTTACCAGAAGAAGCTCCACCCAGAGGCCAGGAGAGAAAAAAAAGTCAAAATACAATAACCCCTACCAGCACCACCTGCTGGCCACAATAGTAAAAACAATCTAAAAACACACAACAGCTCCAAATAAAAGGCTACAAGAGTAAAAACAAATCAAAAACATAACACAAATTCACAATTTTACACAAAAGGTCACACCAATAAAAACAAGTAAAAAAAATTACACTAAAACATATGTCAATAAAATACAATAGAAACTTTTAAAAATCCTGTGCTGAGTTATAACTCAAATTTAAACTCTAAACATCTAAACACATTTTAAAAACATTGAATTTAAAAAACATTTACTTTTACATTATTAAAATTATGACCTACGGTACAACTAATTAAAAAAATTCAAAAAACTAAAACATTATTCACTTACATAAAACAATTTGAAAAAATTATATCATACTTTCTTTAGAGGCGCACGGGCCTCTAAAGCAGCTCTACTCCAACTGCAAAACTTACCAGCACTCACTTCCTTTGTTTTGCTCTCCTCAGCAGCAGCTCTGCTTAAGAGCACATGCAGAGTCAAAAGGGCTGACCCTGAAAGAGCTCAGAGCTTTTAAAGGCTAGTGTGGCTCCGCCCCTATGAGTCACAGTTCAGGGAAGGGCCTGGTGTGGCTCTGCCCCCTGCTTCTGGAAGCTTCAAACTGCTTCCTCTGTTTGAACAGAGGTGGCTCTCAGCAGTTGAAATTATCAATTTAAATTAGTGGAAGCCTCTAAAGCAGCTCTACTCCAACTGCAAAACTTACCAGCGCTCACTTCCTTTGTTTTGCTCTCCTCAGCAGCAGCTCTGCTTAAGAGCACATGCAGAGTCAAAAGGGCTGACCCTGAAAGAGCTCAGAGCTTTTAAAGGCTAGTGTGGCTCCGCCCCTATGAGTCACAGTTCAGGGAAGGGCCTGGTGTGGCTCTGCCCCCTGCTTCTGGAAGCTTCAAACTGCTTCCTCTGTTTGAACAGAGGTGGCTCTCAGCAGTTGAAATTATCAATTTAAATTAGTGGAAGCCTCTAAAGCAGCTCTACTCCAACTGCAAAACTTACCAGCGCTCACTTCCTTTGTTTTGCTCTCCTCAGCAGCAGCTCTGCTTAAGAGCACATGCAGAGTCAAAAGGGCTGACCCTGAAAGAGCTCAGAGCTTTTAAAGGCTAGTGTGGCTCCGCCCCTATGAGTCACAGTTCAGGGAAGGGCCTGGTGTGGCTCTGCCCCCTGCTTCTGGAAGCTTCAAACTGCTTCCTCTGTTTGAACAGAGGTGGCTCTCAGCAGTTGAAATTATCAATTTAAATTAGTGGAAGCCTCTAAAGCAGCTCTACTCCAACAACAGATTGCAGGAGAGAGGCTCCTTGTACTAGGCGATTCAATAATTAGAAATACAGAGAAATGGATTTGTGATGCACATGATAACCGTATGGTGACTTGCCTGCCAGGTGCAAAAGTTGCAGACATCACAAGAAATCTAGATAGATTGTTAGAGAGAACTGGGAACGAGCCAGTTGTCATGGTACATGTTGGTACCAATGATGTTGGGAAGGCCAAGCGGTCTGTCCTGGAAGCCAAATTCAGGTTGTTAGGAAGAAGATTGAAGTCCCGGACTTCCAAGGTAGCATTTTCAGAAGTGCTGCCTGTCCCTCGCGCAGGACCTACCAGGCAGGCAGAGCTCAGAAGCCTCAATGCGTGGATGAGGCGGTGGTGTCGAGAGGAGGGTTTCAGATTTGTCAGGAACTGGAGAACATTTTGGGACAAGCCAAATCTGTTCAGGAGGGATGGGTTGCATTTGAACCATGATGGGACCAGATTGCTGGCACTCAACATCAAAAAGGCTGCAGAGCAGCTTTTAAACTGATAACTGGGGGAAAGCCGACAGGAGCTGGGCAGCATCCGGTTCGGGAAAGTGTGTACTTGAGTAGTGAGGAGGATGCAAAAATTACTGAGCAGAGCGAGGAGCTAGTCACTAGCATTCTAGCAGAAGGATGCAAGAGGCAGTCTAACAATGCAACTGGACACAAAAGACTGTGTCAGAAAAGCATATATAAATGCTTGTATACAAATGCTAGAAGCCTCCGGAACAAAATAGGGGAGCTGGAATACTTAGCAATAAATAAGAATATTGATATTATTGGTATCACTGAAACCTGGTGGACGGATGATAACCAATGGGATACAGTTATCCCAGGCTACAAACTGTACAGGAAGGATAGGAAGGGGCAAGTGGGAGGTGGTGTGGCCTTGTATGTCAAAGAAGTGATAAAATCGTATGAATTGGAATATCTAGGTGATTTGGAGTCACCATTAGAAGCTCTGTGGGTAAGAGTACCAGGCCACAAGGATGGTCTAACAGTAGGCATATACTATCGGCCTCCGACCCAAACTCTTGAGGGAGACTGGCAGTTGGAGAATGTTGTAAAGGAGGCATCCAAGAAGGGAAGCCTGGTTATAATGGGGGACTTCAATTACCCTCACATAGACTGGGTGAACTGTTGTTCAGCACATGATAAAGAGATAAAGTTCCTAGATATGCTAAATGATTGTTCCCTGGGACAGATGGTTGAAGACCCAACTAGAGGTACAAGAATCCTTGACTTGATCCTGAGTAATACTCAGGATCTGGTGCAAGATGTTAATGTGACTGATCCAATAGGGAACAGTGACCACAACTCAATTATGTTTAACTTAAACATAGACCGCAAGTCACTGATAAAATCTAACACAGAGACCTTAAATTTTCAAAAAGGAAATTTCCCAAAGTTGAGGAAACTAGTAAAAAAGAAGCTGAAAGGGAAAATTGAGAGAGTCCAAACACTCCAAGAGGCATGGAGGCTGTTTACAAAAACAATAACAGAGGCTCAATTGGAATGCATACCCAAAAGGAAAAAGGCCACTGCCAGGTCCAAGAGGACTCCAATGTGGCTTACAGGAGCTGTTCGGGAAGTGATCAAGAGCAAGAAAAGCTCATTTAGAAGATGGAAGGCTTGTCCGAATGAGGACAGCAGGCAGAAACATAAATTCTGGCAGAACAAATGCAAGGCAACAATCAGGAAAGCAAAGCAAGACTTTGAGGAGCGTATAGCTAAAAATACTCAGAGAAATAACAAAGACTTCTTTAAGTACATTAGAAGTAAGAACCCAACTAGGAAGGCCATTGGACCATTAGATGACAATGGAAGGCAAGGGGTTATTAAAGAGGAAACAGAGATTGCAGAGAGACTCAATGAATTCTTTGCTTCAGTATTCACTGAAGAAGACAGAGGCCACATGCCCAAAACAGAGCCTATCTTCGTAGGGAGGGAAACCGAAGAATTAAGCCAGATAGAAATAACCAGGGAGGAGGTCCTTGCATGTCTTGTTAAGCTAAACACTAACAAATCACCAGGACCAGATGGAATCCATCCACGAGTTCTCAGGGAACTTAAAGATGAAATTGCTGATCTCCTAGCCAAAATATATAATCTTTCCCTCAAATCAGGCTTTGTGCCTGATGACTGGAAGGTAGCGAATGTAACACCAATTTTCAAAAAAGGATCCAGGGGTGATCCAGGAAATTACCGACCTGTCAGTTTGACATGTGTCCCAGGTAAAGTGATGGAAACCATCCTAAAAGATAGAATTAATAGGCACATAGAAGAGAAGGCGCTGCTAAAGGAGAGCCAACATGGCTTTTGCAAGGGCAAATCATGCCTCACTAATCTGTTGGAATTTTTTGAGAGTGTCAACAAGCATGTGGATAAGGGGGATCCAGTTGACATTGTTTATCTGGACTTTCAGAAGGCTTTTGACAAGGTCCCACACCAAAGGCTCTTGAATAAACTTACCAGTCATGGAATAAAGGGACAGGTCTTGTCCTGGATCAGCAACTGGCTAAGGGACAGGAAACAGAGGGTAGCACTAAATGGACACTTCTCCAAGTGGAGGGAAGTAAAGAGTGGGGTCCCCCAAGGTTCAGTACTGGGACCCCTGCTTTTCAACCTCTTCATAAATGATCTAGAGGTAGGAGTAAAAAGCAAGGTAGCCAAATTTGCTGACGACACTAAATTATACAGGGTAGTGAAAACTGTGAGAGATTGTGAGGAGCTTCAGAGGGATCTCTCGACACTGGGGGAGTGGGCAAAACAGTGGCAAATGAGTTTCAACATTAGTAAGTGCAGAGTGATGCATGTTGGGGCAAAGAACCCCAATTACATTTATAAACTGATGGGGTCTGAACTCTCTGCGACAAACCAGGAAAGGGACCTTGGTGTCCTGGTGGACAACTCAATGAAGGTGTCAACCCAGTGTGCCTCAGCAGTGAAAAAAGCAAACTCAATGCTAGGGATCATTAGGAAGGGTATAGAAAATAAGTCAGCAAGTGTCATTTTGCCTCTTTATAAATCTATGGTGAGGCCCCATCTGGAATACTGTGTACAGTTCTGGTCGCCATACCTCCAGAAGGATATTATGGAGCTGGAAAAAGTGCAGAGGAGGGCAACCAGAATGATTAGGGGACTGGAACACCTTCCTTACCATCTGAGGCTGCAACGGTTGGGCCTCTTCACTCTTGAACGACGACGTCTAAGAGGTGACCTGATTGAAGTTTATAAAATCATGCACGGTGTGGACAAAGTAGATAAGGAAAAACTGTTTTCCCTATCGCATAACACTAGAACTAGGGGACACTCGATGAAACTTTTGGGTACTAGTTCTCAAACAAATAAGAGAAAGTATTTTTTCACCCAGAGGATTACTGGTCTATGGAACTCCCTGCCAGAAGAAGTGGTGACAGCTGTCAGTCTTGACAGCTTTAAGAAAGGATTAGACAAGTTCATGGAGGACAAGAGTATCAATGGCTATAATTATGGATACTTAACGACAACCTCCGGGTTGGAGAGATAGGCAGGATATCTCTCAATATCATTTCCAGGGAATCCTAAGCAGGTGAAGGCATCTGCTTGGGAATACCCTGAAGGAAATGGTGAGCCACTGTGTGAGACAGAATGCTGGACTGGATGGGCTGTGGCCTGTTCCAGCAAGGCTGTTCTTATGTTCTTATGTTCTTATGTTTCTTCTTTTATTAATCCTCAAAAAAACCCAAAAAAGCAGATCCCAGTTAATAACAGCCAAGCCAAAAAATTTTTACATAAATAAACAATTGAAAAATTAAAATTACAGACTAACCAATTTTTAAAAAACATTAACACAATTTAACCTCCCAACACAATTTAAAACTATTGCAAAAATAAAATTGGTTCATTTTTTATTAAAACACACGGAGAAAAAAGCCCAGCAACGCCGGGCAACCCTTGCTAGTGGATTATAAATCAATTTTGACATTAGAGTGCAAAGGCTGGAGATATGGATTTCATGCCTATTTGTGGTATGAAAAGAGGAAAGTAAATAAAGAATTTGATGCTAATTGTATAAGAAAAGCCCTCTTGTAGGTTTGGGAAAGATACATGATGAAATTCTATTGAGCAATACCATTATGGTTGTCACCACATGAAGCTTTTCTAAAAGAAGTGGATATCAAAACAGAGACTTGGATAACCTATAAATATTTTTAACGAGAATGAAAGAAGGAAACCTAAAATTAAAAACAAGAGAAGAATTGTAAAAATAGGAAATATTTTGTCAGTGGTTCCCATACTCAATGGGAAGGATGAAAATGGACATGAAACTGTGGGGTTTTGAAAAAGGGAAAATGGAATTGGATGAGGTCCTATTGGAAAAAGAAGGACATATGATCTCAAAATTATATAAATTGTTGATACAATGCAAGCGCAGCGCCAAAATGGCCGCTGCACTCTTTGTGCCCCCCCCACCCGGACTCAGACATCCGGGTCAGTCAGGGGGCGTGGCCATCCCTCTATAAAAGGGGTGGCCACGAGGCAGCTTCGCTGCCATTTTAAAGAGAAGCGATGGAGTGGAGAAGTTCGCTCCGATGCTGTTCTCTCCGGCTGGCTCGCCTTTCTCTTTTTACAATTCTGATCGGAGGATACCTCTCCTCCGATCAGTGCTGCACCGCTTGGGTGGCTATGGCACCCAAGCGCAAGTCTCAGGCGGCCCCTAGGCCGTGACCTAGGGGGAGGGCTCGGCCCACCCCCTCGACCTCTTTGGGGCAACCACCAGGCTGGAGGGCTTGGGTGGCCCCCCCACGGGGGGTGGTGGCAGGGTTACAATTCCCACTGCCACCAATGAGGGTGACCAGGCCTCTGCCTACCCGCCCAGTCGGAGGACTCGGGCGGGGGCTGCGCAGGCCTGCTCCCCTGGGGTTTCTACCCTTATCCGACCTTTGCCCGGCATGGGGCATAGTGGCCCATTTGGGCGCGGCGCGGGATCGCACCCCACCGTTCCACTGGCCCCCCATGGGCCGGATTATTGGGCATGGCCCTATTCTGGCCAGGGATTGCCACATGGTTTTATCCCTCTGCCCGCTCATCAATTGCCCGGCGGGCCGTCCGGCCCATCTGGTCCACCTTATTCTGGTGGGTCTGACACTGTGGATGCTCTCCTTGCCCGCATATCGGCACTCGAGGCATCTATGGGAATTGCTCCACCACCTTCGGATGGTGGGCTTGACAGCTCTTCGGTCCCGGCCCACATGCTGGCCACGGCCACGCAGCGGGCCGCCAACAGGGTTGAGCTGCTGGAGGCCATCAGGCCAGTGCAGGCTGGCGCCTCGCAGCTCCCCATCAGGCCATTACAGCAGGGCATTCCATGGGGGTGCACCAAGTGAGTATCCTGGTCAAGTCAGTACACCAGTGACACTAGTTCATAACACTGGGGGGGGGGGGCATGGCCGCAACAAGTTACTGCGGGAGGGCAGTTCAATCCACACTACCCTGTTACTTCCTGGGCTCCCAATTACCCCCAGGTTATTACAGGGATGACCGCCCCTATGCTTCAGCCTAACTTCTCGGGGGTCCGATAGGGCCCATTACGTGTTCACCCACTTCAATCCGTGCCAACGGCGGCCCTGCCGACGGCCAGTTACTCCCTACCCCTGGGCGACCATTTATCCCAGGCTACTAGGGAGAAGATATGGTGTGGGGAATACGTTGACATTTTCACCCTCCTGAACCGTGAACCCACTAAGGAGGAGAGGGAGGGGCAGGACGACAGGGACAAGGAGTTGTCCTGTCGTCGTAAGCCATCTCGCACTTGGGCCAATTGGTTACCGGCCTATCTGATATACATGGCAGTATACCTATGGGCCCGTTTTGATTTGGCCATCCCAATGGTTCAGTACCTGGACAATATTTACCGGGCCGTGGTTGATTTCCCTGGCCCATCATGGTTGGCCTATGATGAAGAATTTAGGATGAGGGTGGCCCTTCACCCTGAGATGAGGTGGGACGAGCCCTGCCAGCAGTTGTGGCTGCTGTATATGACTCCCATGCAGCCAGCGCCTGGTGACGGGTACCACTGTGGCCATGCCGTACAGCGGGCTGCTACAACACAGACTCCCTGCCAGCCGGCGGGGCAGGGGGTTCCAGCCCGCCTGCTGTGTTGGAGTTTCTCCACCAACGGAGTGTGCACCAAGCACCAGTGTAGATTCAGGCACGAGTGCCCTTCTTGTTCCGGCCCTCATGCCGCCTCCTCGTGCCCGTGGGCCAGTGGGTCACGAGGCAGATGAAGGGGTTTTCAGGGGTGGCCAGAGCTACCTCTGACGGTGCTACCCATTCAAAAGGCCCCCTCCCCAATTAATTTCCCGGTGCTTGAACTCTGGCTGCGCGCTTATCCTAGACAGGATGATGCGATCTACGTGCTTGAGGGTTTTCAGTTTGGCTTCCGCATACCGTTTAAAGGTGTTCGTGGGCCTCAGGACGCCCCGAATCTACTGTCTCTCAGGGGTAATGAGGATATTGCTGCGGACAAGATAGCCAAGGAAGTTAGGGAACAGAGGGTGGCGGGACCATTTAACGACCCCCCATATCCTAACTTGAAGGTATCCCCTCTGGGTTTAGTTCCTAAGAAGTCCCCGTGTGAATTCCGTCTAATTCACTACCTTTCTCACCCTGCAGGTTCCTCGGTCAATGACGCTATACCGGTTGACCTTTGCTCTGTCAGGTATATGTCTTTTGACCAAGCCTTACAGACGGTACACTTGTGTGGTCCAGGGGCGCTATTGGCAAAGTGTGATATCAAATCGGCATTCCGATTGTTGCTAGTGCACCCGGATGACTTTGAGCTGTTAGATTTTTGTTTTCGGGGCAAGTTTTATGTGGACAAGGCCATGCCTTTTGGCTGTTCAGTTTCGTGTTCGACCTTCGAACGATTTAGCACCTTCCTCCACTGGGCTTTTGTTTGTAGGTTGGGGTCCCGGTCTGTAGCCCACTACCTCGACGTGTTTTTCCCCCGGGGGTGGACATGCACGGGCACTGTGCACACCTGCTCACTATGTTTCAGGTGCTTATGGGGGAACTGGGTGTCCCCCTAGCACCTGAAAAAACAGAGGGCCCAGCCACCACCCTTACCTTTTTGGGTATTGAAATCGACGCCGTCGCTCAGACATCCAGGTTGTCTATGGAAAAGGTGACTCGGATCTCTGATGCGATTTTGGCAATGCTTGCCAAGTGTAAGGTGTCTCTCCGGGAGTTGCAGGTACTTCACGGCCACCTCTACTTCGCCTGCAGGGTAGTGACACCAGGCAGAGCCTTCGCCAGGCGTCTGTGTGACGCTATGATGGGCCTTTCTAAACGACACCACAGGGTATGGCTGACTAGGGGTTTACAAGCAGACCTTTCGGTTTGGCTCACATTCCTAATGGACTTTAATGGCTTATCCTTCTGGAGATCTGAGCTTATGGTCAGCCCCCAGTTTCAAGTACAGTCAGATGCCTCCGGCTCCCTGGGCTATGGGATTTATTTTGAAGGACAGTGGGCCTATAGTCAATGGCCTCAGACATGGCAGGGCACGGATTGCTTACACGATCTTTCATTCCTGGAGCTTTTTCCAATTTGGGGGCCCTTATGCTCTGGGGGGACAGGTGGGCTAATTCGGTGGTTCACTTTTGGTGTGACAATGCTGCGGTGGTGCACATTGTCAACGCCCAAACGTCTAAATCCCCCAGAGTCATGGCCTTAGTTCGCCAATTTGTTCTTAGGTCCTTGCGCCTTAATGTGCTCTTCAGGGCCAGACATGTGCCAGGCATTAACAACGATATTGCTGACGCTTTATCCTGCCTGCAGATCTCCCGGTTCCGTGCCTTGGCTCCATACGCAGAGGAACTTCCCTCTCCACTCCCGGCCGAGATATGGACATTTGGCGAGGAGAGGTGGACCGGGCGATCAGCATGTCTTTGGCACCTCGCACACGTAAGGCGCATCAGCATACACTCCTTCAATTTAGGACCTTTTGTAGGCAAAGGCAGTTGCCTGAAATGTGGCCGATACCGGTTGACCAGATTTTACAGTATATGGTGCACCTTCATGATCAGGGGTTGGCCCCACGCACCATCGCCACCAGGCTTTCTGCCTTGGCATTCATGGCCAAGGCACGGGGCTTTACTGACTGTGTGAGTGACTTCCACATATGCCATGTATTGGAAGGGTGGACACGTGAACGTGGCCGCCGCCTGGACACACGTCACCCTGTTTCACCAGGTATTCTGACCCACCTTGCACGAGGTTGGCATAAACTGTGTTATGATAGGTATGAGGAGTCTCTTTTTCATGCAGCTACCACTGTAGCTTTCTTTGGAGCTCTGAGAATCAGCGAGCTGGTCCCATTGTCAAAGGGGGACGTGTCTCGTAGGGCACTGGAACTTGAAGATGTGTCTATCAACCAGGAGTGGGCTCAGTTGAGGATTCGTTCCTCGAAGGCCGATCAGCATGCAGTAGGCAGTGGTGTTAGACTGTTACGATGTACATTTGCCAACATCTGTCCGGTTGGTGCCCTACATGCATTTTTGGCAGTGCGTGGTATGCACCCTGGCCTGTTGTTCTGCCACCAGGATGGGTCTCCCCTTACCAAATTTCAGTTCTGGAGGGTGACCGGTATGGCACTTCACAGTGTGGGCCTCCCTGGGCTCGTTATGGCACCCATTCATTCAGGATAGGCACCGCATCAACTGCGGCTGCGTTTGAGTACTCTGAGGCTGATATATGTCGAATGGGCAGGTGGGGGTCCGCGCGTTTTTCCTTATATGTACGTCCCCTCATTGTATGAGTACCTAGTTATGTCCTTAATTCCTTCTCCTTCTTTTACAGACCCTGTGTGTCTACGCACACCGGTGGCAGTGTGGCTGGTGGGCCACAGTTATGTGCACTGAGCGGCACAGTATGCTGCATCGTCGGAGTGGGGACCCCATCTCGGGCTGCGTGCGTCCGCACGTATGCAGTGGTATGGTGTGCGCGGCATGAGATGGCGGGAACTGTTGCCATTCCTGATGTCCATCAGGGATGCTGGACCGCCTGATGTTCTGATTCTGCACCTTGGCAGCAATGATCTCACACAGATCACTGGCCTTTCCTTAAAAATGTTGGTGTGCAGTGACCTGGCATTTCTACATCATTTATGGCCATACACACGGTTGCTATGGTCTGACATCATGCCGAGACACTGTTATAGAGGAGGCATGGATCTCCGTGGTTTGGACCGTGCCCGGCGGTCAGTGAACAGAGCCGTTGCCCGGTTTCTTGTTGAGAATGGCTTGGGGACAGCCATTCAACACCCGGGGATAGGGTTGCAGGATTTTAGCCTGTATGCAGGAGATGGGGTCCACTTGTCGGCCAGAGGTATGAACCTCTTTCTGGAGGACGTGCAAGCGGGCCTGGTGACCGAGCTGATGGTCGGGGGGGGGGGGGGCATTGAGTCATCATGGACGCCTCCCCGTGTGGTGGATAGCACTGGTAAGGTAAAGATTTATGACCCATAGGTATCCGGCAGGTTCGCAATTGACTGGCCAACACGTAGATAGGTACAGGGGAAACAGGATTGGCTGGTCAAGGGTGAACCATGAAAGGGGTGATGCTAGGAGCTTCACAGCCTGCATCACCTTGATATTTGGATGGATACACGTTATAGGGTGGGGTCAGTAGATAGTATATTGACTTCGGTCAACAATTTGTTTGTGTCAACAAACAAATTGATACAAATTGATACATGTAGCCAACAGTCATTGGCATTTTGGGTGGAACCTTACCAGTGCTACTGCGGCCTGCTTGCCTTAAAGAATTACAATTGGATGATACACCAATTGAAAGTGATAATTCGGACTAGGGCATTATTCAATAAAAGTGGCCCAATGCCTTTAATCCAATACCGGTGTCTGAGTCTTTATTTGGATGGGTGCACCTGCAAAGAGATATGGAACAAGAAGTGGTAAAAAATAACATGGTAAAATGGATGCAGAAAATAGGAAGGACTATTCAATTAGAAGATTGGTCTAGAGATTGGAACCAGAACCAAAGAATAATTAGAAGTAATGAAGTGATAGAAAATTATTTAAAGGTGCTGTACAGATGATATATGACTCTGGAGAAATTAGCAAAAATGAACAAGAGTAAGAGGATAGCTGTTGGAGATGTCAAACAGAAAAAGGAACAATGTTTCATATGTGGTGGAATTGTAAAGTAGTAAATAAATTTTGGAAATATATTTATAAAGCTATTGTAGAAAACTTTAAAAAAAGCCTAGAAAGGAAACCAGAAATATTTCTTTTGAACTTGATATAGCATAAAACAAAACAGGAAATTACAATCATATTATTCATGGTAACAGCAGCAAAGATGCAAAGAGCAAAACACTGGAAAGGGAAATAGGAATTGCTGCTGGACGGATGTTTGATTAAGTTACAAGAATTTATATTCATGGATAAATTGACACTATTATTAAGAGAACTTTCATCAGATTAAGATGTCTGTTCATCATATCACATGATGTGATTTTTCTCACCTGTTTATCTTGCATGTAGGGTAATTTGTTTTGTTACTGGTCAGGAGAAAATATACTGCAGAGATAATTTGTAAGGCTGAGTGCACAGGTGCATATCTCTGAGGAAATCCCATCGAATAAAAAGAACAGTCCAGCCCAACAGTCCGGCCCAACGCGCGGGACTGCACCGCCGCCTCTCCCTGGCCCCGTCATCGGCCAGGGCTTCGAGGCCAGCTGTGGCAGCTTTGCCGGAGCCCCGCCTTGGCGGGGATAAAAGGACAGTCCAGCCCAATGCGTGGGACTGCACCGCCGCCTCTCCCTGGCCCCGTCATCGGCCAGGGCTTCGAGGCCAGCTGTGGCAGCTTTGCCGGAGCCCCGCCTTGGTGGGGATAAAAAGAACAGTCCAGAACCGACAGTCCGGCCCAACGCGTGGGACTGCACCGCCGCCTCTCCCTGGCCCCGTCATTGGCCGGGGCTTCGAGGCCAGCTGTGGCAGCTTTGCTGGAGCCCCGCCTTGGCGGGGATAAAAGGACAGTCCGGCCCAACGCGTAGGACTGCACCGCCGCCTCTCCCTGGCCCCGTCATCGGCCAGGGCTTCGAGGCCAGCTGTGGCAGCTTTGCCAGAGCCCCGCCTTGGCGGGGATAAAAAGAACTATTTTGCCCATCATTGCTGCAGTTGCTGAGCTGTGAGCTTTCCCCCCATTATGTACTGTTTTTTTAGAGTAATTTTGGCACACTGTATTATTGTATATGTGGATATTATTGCATACTTAGTTATCTCTTGTATTTTTTGGTATTTTGTATATGCTAGTTCATTTTTACTTGTGGTTTGCATTGTTTATTGTTTTTGTATTGAATTTACTTTTATATTACTGTATTGTATTGTATTGTATCTTGAAATTGTAAAGGCATTTACTTATTTTTGTTAAAGTATATTGTATAATTTAGGTATTTTTGTTTACTTTATATCATGTTTGTATATTGTATTTATTTTTGTTGGAAGCCGCCTTGAGTCGCACTTGTGCAAGTAAGGCGGGGTACAAATCTAATAAATAAATAAATCAAGGTAAGGTGAATGAAATACTGTAGTACAGTAATACATTTGTAGTCTCTTAACATTCAGCAGTTAGCAGCAGCTAGCAGCACTTAGCTAGTATTGTTGATGTGAGATAGTTTGCTATTTGGATGTCTGAGGCAAGGAAACAGCCTTCCAATAAAAATAAAAAAAGAAATAATTGGCAATTTGATGATTTTGAACAAATACAATTTTTGTCATTCCATGCAGCCCATCTCAACCTGTCTAATGGGAGGACTGGCCTGTAGTCTGAATGGTTAAATGAACAGATTGCAAAAGGCAGAGGTGTAACACTAGCCATGGCCTTGCACGATCTTCCAATTCATCCTCTCAGCAAATTCCCTTACATTAGCTTCTTAAACAAGGGTCAAAACTAGCTAAATCAGGCCAGAAGCCATTAGGTGGGAGTGCTCCTGTTGGGTGTGTATGCATGTGTTCAGAGCTTTTGCCAACAGCATGTATGTCCATTGGAAAGCTTTCAAGGTTGTTGCATTGGGAAAAACCTAGGCAGTATTTCTTGCAAGTACATACCTTGTTTTATAGTAAACAACCCATTCCAAACAGCCTCTTTTTAAAAATTATAACTCAAAATGACATTTAGTGTTGGCTCCATTTGTTCCAATTGCCCTTTTGCTTTAATCACCACAAGGACTTTGTACTCACTGGGACATCAATTCCATTTTCACATATCCTTGCTTTTATGTTTGGGAGGGAGTTTAAAAACTGGACCAGGACAGACTGTAGAAGTGCAAAGACTTTAAATTTGACCTTCTAGTCAGGCTCATTGATGAAGGTATAGTCCTTTGCTTCCCTTCCCTGCTTTCTAGAACTTTTTTCCCCTCATGGAAAACTTTTTTGGATATGTGATTCCCCTTGCAGCCTATCTTAAAATGCCAGCTGCATATTTTTGTGCAAAATGCAGTAATGGAAAATGCCACGTAATTACTTTTCTTTTTATCCCAAGATCTTGGCACACATCCTTGGAGACTTGGAAGGAACGTGTCTCATCGGATAGATCTTGTCCTTCTAAACAATTATGAGAAATGTTTAATCCAGGTTTATAGGTACTTGCACTCATCAGAGAAAATAGATGTCAGAATTTTCCCTCAGAATAAACAAAAATTACATTACATACACTGCATGCATATTTATTGTGTACTTGTTTACACGGCTGTTTTCAGGGGTCTTTTTCTATCCAGATTTTGTTGTTTTGAGTTTGCTTGTTTGTCTCAATTGAAGGTTCTCAGGGTCTATTTTCTGACCCCTTTTCTTCTCCTCAGTTCATGTCTTCTTTATTATTAACTCTTCTATTATTATTTTTACACCAAATTTGCAGCTTCAATTTATTTCTTTTAATGATTTACTCCCTTTCTTATATAACAACTTTTAAAGGAAATGGGAGATTGTTTAAGAAGAGCAGACTGCTCTCAGTCAGATAATACAAAGAATCAATCTTACAATACTTCTGGGTGTAAAGCTCTAGTTGGCCCCATCTGCATTCTTGTCACATGTCCAATGGGATGGTGACAGCATCAGTGGTATTGGTGGCCTTGCCAGTATTCAGACACTCATATAAGTGGCCATCATGTGGTTCATAGAACACATTTTATATTACGATTTGAATAATTTCATTTTACTCCCATCATCTTGTAATTTTGTTCTTCAAAGACAAATGTTAGTTCGCAGCCTCAAAACCAAAAACTTAATAATACCTTATAAACAATCTGTGTGTATGTACAGGGAGGGGATCATGGGGAATGAGTACTGGCTTGAGAAGTTCCTTGAGAAGCCATAGATGTCCTGTTCATTTGTGCCAAGGCAGGTCTGCTCTGGAGCCTCATAAACCATGAGTACCCATAAAATTAACACAGCAGGAGACAGCTTCCAAAGCAAAAACCTTCAGGAATAATTGCAGAGCTCAAGATCAACTTGATGGGCAACTTGGTCTGACTTCTTACATGTTTCAAACCAATATGGATTGAACACTTTTTTTGTATGCTCTTGCCACAGAAAATTTTAGAAGAGGATTGCAAGGAATGTGTAAATGATGGTGAACCATAAAGTGTCTGGGGACGCTTGCAATTTTTGGCCACAAACAAGGTGATTGATAGACTTACATGTCAGCAAGAAGCAGCAACCTCAAACCTCCATGTATAATTTGCCTGGAGACAGCTCACCAAAATGTACAGTATCTTGATCACATTTTGATCATATGTGGCTAGGAAGAAAGAAAATGGAAAGCTACAATTTTGTCAAATGCTAAAATATGTATCCTATCTTTTCCAAATTAGCATGCCTAGCCAAGTTCTCATGGCCCTTAATTTGACTCTGTGTTTCAATTCATTTTCTTTTGGGGCGGGGGAGGGAAAGCAACCTCTACACCCACCCCCCATTATAAACTGCATATTAAGCACACATAGTGCAATTAGGCCAGAAGAAAGCAGTTTTAAATAAGGGTCAAGTAAAAAAAATAATAGTTTTTTTAAAACAAATAGTTTTATTATTTGTTAAACCTTCCTTTTTCAGGCACCTTTTCCCCTGGGTACTGTGAAAGAAGCAGAAGTATGTTCTCAGATGTTCTTTATTCTGACCAGCAAGAAGGGAGCAAAAGTGTCCACACTGCTGAAATAACTATGTGACAGTTATGCAGTGTGGTATTGTAGACACAGTTGCCCCTTGAGGTCACTTTTTAAAGAGGGTCTTGCAATGACAGAGGTATGTGTAGCCACTACAGTCTCAAGAAACACCTTGGGTCAATGTGCCTTGTGATGGCCAGGAAACCCCCAACCACCATCTTCAATTCTTTCTTTATTCATATCAGAGCATTGCACAGTTTGAAATTATGGATGTACAGTATATGAAATATAGGTAAAATTCAAACTTTAACATTAACCTAACATATAGAAGACAGTTTTGAAGCACATAAAATAACTGGAGCAGCATTTGTCCATCTTACAGTGGCATATGACAATGTCCACCATCAGTTGCTACTCATAGCTGCCCTCCATCAAGATGGATTCGAATGGGATTTAATCCACTTGAGGACTATCAACCTTTCCTGTGGACCTTTGCCACTCAAGACAGTCTTCAGGGTGTCAAGTTAATTAACTGCTGCCTGACAATCAGCATTGAGTTACTGGCAGTATGGCAGCATGGTCTACTCTATTACCATAAGAGGGTAACCTGGCCCAGACTACCCTCTAGTTCCACCAATATGAAGGCAGTAGAAAGTTCATTGGACTTGCTCTGAATATACATTTGTTTTATTTTTATTATGTGTTCGTTGGTCTTCCCTACCAGGAACAGTTGGTATGCTATTTGGTTTGGGGTTATATTTACATACAGTGTCCTTTATTTGGATCATTGTTCAGCCTTATCAGCAGTCTCCAAACTTTCTGGCTGCTTCTTGCCTTGTCAAGCTCTGTTATAGTGTCTATCTTGTGAGTTCTTTTTATTTTTGCAAGGGTCAAAATCAAATTGTACTATATGTTGACTAACAGGGTTTTCTTTGAAGTGTAAAATATAATCAAAGTATTGGAGGGGGGTGTTTCTGGAATGAAATCTGGAATATAGTTGGTCTAGCACCCTCTTGGAATAGTAGCACAAAAATATTCCAAAATGGAAGTTACAAATTGATCATATTTCTCTCATTGAGGTGCAGTCTGAAGCACAGCTGTGTATAGCACTGTTGTTAGTTTTTAAGATTACACTTAGTTTTCCTCCCTCTTGGTTATTTTAGATTACACCACTAACAAAATGGTATAGATTGAGGTCAGATGGCTGAATTAAATCAGATATAGAATAGATCTGTGCTGAGTGTTTGGAATTGGGTCGCCTACACTCTTAATGTACTATTGAACTAAAGGCTCACTAAAAAAAAAGATTAGATCTGGATTGTGGTCTTTCTTCCTCCTGCCACTGTTAAATTAATTGGGTAGTTTAGGATTATGGATAAGGACCATTGAACAGGACTCTGCCCATTTTATAACAGCTATGACATTTTCTTTGTTGTGTTCATAACCCGCAGATGTTACTATTGCTGTTGAAATCCCCAGCCATCATACAGCTTCCTAATGGGCATGCACATGGTCTTGAGCAGCCAGCTAGGCTTGGAGCCCTTTCTTCAGGTTATCTCAGGCCTGGTCATCCTCACAAAACTCAGCCCTGATGCAGGAGGAATGTATTTTCTTTCCAGAAATCCTCCAGGTATTGCTGGTCACCTATGGGCACCTAGGAAAGACTCCCCTCTCCTCATTTCGCTGTGGAATGTTTTTCACAGAATTTTCCCCTGAATGACCAGGGTGTCAGTGGTGAAAGTGAATACTGTAGATGATCTTAGGGCACAATCCAGTCAGAATCTGGCTGAGCTCAATGGGAGATATAAATATGCACATACCTGTACATTACTCTTACTGGAAGCAATTGTACTTAAGATGTACTTAGGTTTGGTTGCATAGTACAGCAGAGAAAAGAAAAAAACTGTTTACGTTGGCTATGAAGTAGAAGTAATTTATTCTAAATCCAAATTGAATTCAGTAATCCAATGCGACAGATCCAAATTCCTTTCGATAATGGAATTTTCAATATTTTTTCATCAGGGATCTATACAAAAAGAAACTAACAATCAGTCGCAAACTCTAAACCATACAGAACTATATACAGTATTTACATTATTTACATTGGTGCTTGGATTCATACAAAGCACGAAAGTTACCTGTTGTCCACAAAAGTTCTAGTATTCTTAGTTCTTATTTCTTAATGTTCTTAATGTTCTTAATGTTCTTAATATTCACCGCTTCCTAGACCTCTTAGTGTAAATTCATTCAGTGTCGACGGACGTTAAGAAAGTACCAAACCAAGTTACCTTTTAAAACATAATCAACTAGAACAGCTGCATTGCGGACCAGAATCTACAGAAAGCACGTGTAATCCATCTCCATATTTAGGCCATGGGGAAACAAGGTGTTAAAGCAAAATATGTAGTAGCACTCCCTTTGTCTTAGAATTTGCTCGATATTTTCTCGGGAAAAAGGATCCTGCTTGTGACATTCTAATACAACAAATTTGAAATCCTGATCAGTGTGTTTAGCCTCAATAAAGTGACTCACTAGGGGGGGGGGATATGTTGCCAGTTTGTATTTTAGACCGGTGTTCCCCCACCCTGGTCTTTATGTGCCGAGTGGTCACCCCCACATATCCCAAATCACATTTACAGACTAGTAGGTATACGCAGTTGAAACTTTTGCAATTGGAAAAATGGTTAATTCTTAAAGAAAAATTATTGCTAGCAATCAAAAACATTTTAGTCTGCCATGAAAGGGGGCATTGGATACAGTCACCACATCGGAAATGTCCCCGGATAGCTGGACTCTTAGGAGTGGTGCGAGACTCATGATCAGAACTGGTTACAATTTGCCTGATTTATTTAGATTTCCCAAGACCTATCATGGGGCCATCAGAGCAGTCCGGCAAATGACGGACTATATGCCAGTGTTTTGTAATAATAGTCTTAATTCTACTCGCTAATGAGGAAAATTGAAAGGAGCAAAATAATTTGCCTTCTGTCCTCCTCTCTTTTTCTTTAAACAACTGACCTCTGGGCAAAGCTTTAGCCTTGTTAAAATTCCAGGAAATAACCTGCTCTGGATAGCCTTTATTTTGAAAAAAGTAACTAATGGTATTGGCTGCAGATAAGAATTAATGGTTAGTCGAAGAATTCCATTTCGCTCTCAGAAACAATCCGTAAGGTAAATTGGGTTTCAAATGATGTGGATGGAATGACACAAAGTTCAAATAGGCGTTTCTGTCAGTGGATTTCCTGAAAAGTTTAACCAAAACCTTACATTCGGAAGACAGGTAAATTACCACATCCAAAAATGGGATTACTGATGTTGTGGATAAACTTTAAATTGGAATTTAATTCATTTATCCATGAAACGAATAAAGGTGCCAAAGTAAAAACATCCATAACAAAATAAAGATCGTCAATAAATCGTTTGTACAATATGATATGAGAATCATATGGATTCCTGGCTGAGTTTAAAATGAATTCTTCCTCAAAACAAATCATAAATAAATTGGCCAGGCTTGGCGCAACGGAACTCCCCATCGCCACTCCGGTGACCTGCAAATAAAAGGTGTGACCAAACCTAAAAAAATTATTGTCAAGAACTAAATCTAATAAATCCAACAAAAAGTGTGTTGGTGGGTGTAATACCTGTCGTGTGTCTAAATATTTGTGTGTTATTGATTTAATGTCTTCCAGCAGGATGTTTGTATATAGAGCCTGAACGTCTAATGTTATAAAGCCACCTTTACTGGGGACATGGATACCCTCAACTTTAGATGTAAAATCCGTGGTATTTTTAATGAAGGAGGACGTGGTCTGAGTAAATGGATTGATATTGTGGTTTAGATATTGCGCCACCGGCTCCAGGGTGGAGCCAATTGATGCTACAATAGGTCTCCCAGGCGTCAGACCATCTGGAGTTCGTTCCTTATGGATTTTTGGTAAAAGATGGAAGAGGGGCACTTTGGGATGACTATTCAGTAGGAAGTCATGAGTTCTTTCTCGGATTATAGCCCATGGCTACCCCCTCATAAAGTATATTTCGAATAAGACCCAGGACTCTATCAGTAGGATCTGCTCTTAAAACTTTGTAAACAGATTCATTAGTTAGTTGTTTCTACACCTCATTAATATAGTCACCCATATCCAAAATCACAATACCCCCTCCCTTGTCAGCCTGCTTAACAATGACTTCCTGATCCTGCATTAAGTCTTCCAACAATTTGATATTGTCCTTTGATAAATTGCGCCTCCAATTAGTCCTATCTCTTTCACATTGTTCTAAGTCTTGCAACACCAATCTGTAAAACACTTCAATAGATGGATCATCTATGGGTAGCGAGAACGTAGCCTCACAAAACTCAGCCCTGATGCAGGAGGAATGTATTTTCTTTCCAGAAATCCTCCAGGTATTGCTGGTCACACATTGGCAGCTAGGAAAGACTCCCCTCCCCTCATTTCACTGTGGAATGTTTTTTCACAGAATTTGGCCTAGAATGACCAGGGTGTCAGTGGTGAAAGTAAATACTGTAGATGATCTTAGGGCACAATCCAGTCAGAATCTGGCTGAGCTCAATGGGAGATATAAATATGCACATACCTGTACATTACTCTTACTGGAAGCAATTGTACTTAAGATGTACTTAGGTTTGGTTGCATAGTATTCATATTGAACTGGAGCAATTGATAAATTGGCCAGAATATACTGAGAGAATCCGTATCTGGACTATGCCAAACATTTACCCAATTTACCTACTGGGTGCAATAGTAATGCTTTTGGTGGAGTTAAATATTGCCTGACCCTCCCCTTCCTTGAATTTTTTCCAGCTTGAGTATTGTCCTTTCAAGCTGAACTACAGTAAAACCCTGACTTACATATGCCTCGAGTTACATAAAATTCGACTTACATAATGATTTTGTGCTAAAACCATGTCCTGATTTACACGATTTCCTATGGGTTTTCTTCGAGTTACATAAAAATTCATTTCCCTATGGGTTTGCTTCGAGTTACATAAAAAACTGATTTAAGCAAAGCCTAAAGAACAGACTTTTTTTCATAAGTAGGGGTTTTACTGTACTTCTTCCCAGAATATTCCCTTCATTCTGAGTGCAAGGAAGTCATAGGGCTGAATTAACAATCAGCAGCCAATGAAACAACTGGGGGGAACCCTGTGTGAAAAAAATGTGCTCAACAGCACCTTTCAGGTTGGGCCCCCTAGCAGTTGTTGCTCAGAAAGAGACTTGGAGGTATTATATAGCCATGATGACTGGTAGCCACTGAAAGCTATGAGTCTGACTGATACCTTTTTAAAGCCATCCAAATTGCTGCCCATCACTGCATTTTGTTAACTCTGTGAGGAAGTATTTCCTTTTATCTCCTCTGAATCTCCCACCCCCTCATTCAGCTTTATTAGATGATCCTGGATTCTAGTGTCCTTGTATTCATTTTCCCCTCACCCAAAATGTACATTTGTATCATCCTCCCACTTAATGCATTTAATAAGCTGAATAGCTCCCAATGTTGCAATTCTCTTCAGTTTAGTAATATTCCCTTACAAAGGACACCTCACAAAAGAAATTGACCAATTCCATCACAATTGCATTTGATGCCTTGCAGTTCACATAGCATCATACTTAAGAGGGCAGGTATAGACTTACAGGTATGCATTTGCTACCCTCTCTCTAGAAGATTTCCAGTTATTTATTAGTAAAATGTCCACAAATACCAAGACCCCCCCTCTCTCTCTGACACACACACACACACACACACACACTAACCACAGCATAGTAGTACAATAAGACCAACATGCCAGCAAATTTATTACATCTGGAGCCCTTCCTTTTGGGAGGAGGGAGAGAAAAGGGGGTGAAACATTTTATAGTTCCTGATAATTTCTACTGAAAGGTAAAGAGGCAAAGGTATAAAATGGTGCTTTTCTCTCCCATCTAGCTGTACAGAACAAAAGAATAAATTTTCCTTTTTCATGTAAAATTGTCGGTGACTTTGAGCACTCCTTGGAGCTCAAGTACTTTACAGTACTTCAACTTCCTAAACAGAGTTTGCTTGATGCTACCAAACATGAAATGAAAGTGTGTTGAATGCTTTCTCTTGTTACTCTGAGACACTTTAGCAATTGAGGCAACAAATCGGTTTTGCAATAGAATGGATAGGATAGTGAAAACAAGTATAATGGAAAAGTGTACAATACCTATCTGAGAGAAGCTGTCAGTCTTTCCCGATATGTTAACAGAAGCAACTCAAATAAATGTTTTGTCCATTATTTTATCTTTTACATAGCAATGAAAGCCAGCTTATAAATTCCCCTAAGGCACATTTTATAAATACAAACCTACTTGTGGGACAGTTGGAACATTTGTTTGACATGTATAGTCTCCAAAGGATTAGGGAACAACACATATTTTTTCTTAGGGGAAAGAGGGGAGTGGGTGGGGTTAAAAGAAATCAGGAGTGGCAAGGAGACAACCTATACAGTATTTCGTGAAGTGGTAGAAGAGGCAATGTAGAAACAGGATAGAAGATGGAGGCAATTGCCAAGAACCCAGGGAGCTGAAATGCCCAAGACTCAAGATTGGCCTTATCCAGGGCCAAAGGAGGTCATTGTAAAATTTAATTTTAACTTTTAAAGATACAAGTTGTTGTGTTCTGATGGTTTTATTGTACACATGGATTACAATGTATCTGAGCCAATGTAACCTTGCCTATAGCAACAATGTAACCTTCAGCTGTATCATATAAACCCTGTAATAGGACGCGAGCTAATGACCACCAGCTGGCAGCAGCGAGCGTCCAAGCTCTCTTGGTCCGAACTCATCAAAGGCAACAGCGCGGGAAGTTTTCCCGCCACCACCTACACCTGGACAAGAAGGGCGTGACCTGCAATGACGTCACGCAGACAGTAGCCAATGGGCTACCATGGCACCACGTTCAAATGTATTACTGCTGTATATAAAGAGCTATCGATCCGCCATTACCTCATGTTCCCTCTGTCCACGATGCAATAAACCTGAGTTAACCCAGCCCGAGGCTGTGTCCTGTGTCTTGGTCTGCATACACCAAATTGGCGACGAAGGTGGGATGATGGATCCCCACGGAACAGCCAGGGCACAGAGCGGTTTCAACATCACCAAACCGCAAGACTGGGAGCTGCTTGAGATGGATTTCCAGGCGGCCCTGGTGGAACTCAGAGTCAAAGGAGAAGACGAGGAGAGGAAGAGGGCCATCCTCACCAGAATGCTCGGGATGGAAACCAAGCGGACGCTGGTGGGCATAATCGCTCCGAAGAAGGTGAGCGACTTTAAGGCGAGCGACATCATGAAACTGCTGCGAGAGCGGTTCTGCCCCTCGAGGGCAATGTTTCCCGCTCGGAGCGCGTTTTGGAGGCGAGTCCAAGCGCCGGATGAGTCGGTTGAGGCATTCGTGGCTGCCATGAGGATAGCCGCCGCCCCCTGTAAATGGGGCGATATCCTGGAGTTGGTCCTCAGGGACGGCGTGTTGTGTGGCCTGAAAGACAAGGAGGTACAGCGCAGCTTGATGAATAAGGAGCCGCCACCCACGCTGGCAGAGGTCATAGAGGCCGCGGAAGCCGCAGAGTCCACGAATGCCGGAGTGGACGAGATGCACCAGTGGCGTGAGTGGCGTCCTAGAGCCGGCAAGGCGGAAAATTCGGTGCACGGGAAGACCGGACAGTCGGTGCACGCGACTCGACGGGCCTCAAAGTCGTCTACGGAAGGCAGCGACGGCGAGGAGGTCCAGAAGGTCCGGAAGGGTGGTCGACGCTGCGAGGGTTGCGGAGCGGCCCACGAGCGCGCGAGATGCCCGTTCAGGAAGGCCGAGTGTTACACCTGCGGCCGTCGGGGGCACATCGCCAAGGCGTGCAGAAAGCGGAAAGAGGGCCGGAGGCAGTCACAAGACCGCGCGGCCAGACCGGACCGTCCAGCGAGGCCCAAAGATGGCGCCCAGACCACGAGGAAGCAGGACGGCGTGGGCCGCGTCTCGGACGGCAGCGAGGACGACGCCTCAGTGTTCAGCGTGTCCGCGGGACAGTCCCATTACTTCGTTGAGGTATTAGTACAAGGGGCCCCTATTAAGATGGAAATTGACTCGGGGTCCTCCTATTCCATAATTCCCCAGAAAGAGTTCCTGAAAATCGACCCCCACGTGCGGCCCAAGCTTAAAGCGTTGAGGTCCACACTACGGGACGTACAGGGAAACAGCATTCCGGTGTTGGGGGTCGGGAAATTTCGGGTCAATTTTAAGAGACATTCTGCGGAACTGCCCCTAGTTGTCCTCAAAGGGGGAAGCTGTAGCCTCCTAGGGACACAGTGGTTTCAGCCCTTAGGTTTGTTCATAGGGGGGGGTGCATACCGTGGGGGGGGACCCAATACAAGCGGTTTGCGATGCGCATCCCGCCGTTTTTAAGAAAGGACTCGGAAAGTTCAAGGGACCCCCTGTAGCTTTCGACATAGACCCGGAGGTCCGCCCGATAAGACTCAAACCACGCAGGGTGCCGTTCGCACTCAAGGACAAGATAGAGGCGGAACTGGACAAACTGGTGGGCCAGGGGATTCTTATTCCTGTTGATTCCGCGGAGTGGGAAACTCCAATTGTAACGGCTCTAAAGGCTAACGGGGAGGTGCGCATTTGCGCTGATTATAAGTGTACAATTAACAAGGCGATCCGCCCTAATGCATACCCGGTGCCAGTGATCAGCCACCTTTTGGCCAGGCTAAATGGGGGAAAGTGTTTCGCTAAACTCGATTTGGCACAAGCCTATCAGCAACTTCCTGTGACCCCCGCCACGGCCGCGGCACAAACGATAGTTACACATAAGGGAGCGTTCCAGGTGTCGCGGTTACAGTTCGGCGTGAACTCGGCACCCGGCCTTTTTCAATCGCTCGTGGAACGCCTCCTAAAGGGCCTGGAGGGGGTGTTGCCTTATTTTGATGACGTGTTGATAACAGGGGGGAGTGAGGCTGAACTGGCAAAAAGGTTGGACAAGGTACTGACCGTGTTCGAGAAAGCGGGGCTGAGATTGAGGAAGGATAAATGTGTCTTTTTCGAAACCGAGGTCGAGTTTTTAGGGTTCCGGATCACACCCGAGGGGATTAAGCCGTCTAAATCCAAGGTAGCAGCCATTAAAAAGGCCCCTCGCCCCACATCCAAAACCGAGCTGCAGTCTTTCCTGGGGCTCCTCAATTTTTACCATACATTCCTCCCGCGGAAGGCGTCCGTGGCCGAACCGCTCCATCGGTTACTTAAAAAGGAGGAGCCATGGATGTGGGGTGACGAGCACGAGAGGGCGTTCAAAGAGCTAAAGCAACTCCTAACATCTGAGGCAATCCTGACGCACTTCGACCCCAAACGGCCTGTGGTCCTAGTTTGTGATGCATCCCCGGTGGGGGTGGGGGCGGTGCTTTGCCACGTGTTGGAGGACGGAAGGGAGGCCCCGGTAGCGTTTTACTCAAGGTCCCTGTCCCAAGCGGAGCGAAATTACGCACAAACCGACAGGGAAGCGTTAGCAATAGTAGCGGGGACCAAAAAATTTCACGATTTTTTGTATGGCCGCCCGTTCAAAATCGTGACCGATCACAAGCCGCTGTTAGGGATTTTCACGGCAAGCAAGCCCACGCCGCAGATCCTGTCCCCGAGAATGCTGCGATGGGCTATTTTCCTCAACGCGTACCAACATGAGTTGGAGTACAGGCCCGGAAAGGAGATCAGCCATGCTGATGCACTTTCGAGATCCCCTCTGCCCTTGTCGGACGACCAAAAGGCGAGAGCAGAAAGAGACCGCCAGGTGTTGCTAATTGAGGTTTTAGACGCACCCCCACTAGTACCAGCCGACATTGCTAGGGCGACAGGCAAGGACAGGACGCTGGAGAAAGTTAGTTCATGGGTGCAGAAGGGGTGGCCGGCTTCGTCCCCGAGTACAGAGTTCGACCCATTCTTTAGGAAAAAGCTAGAGTTGTCCCTAGAGAGGGGGTGCCTTCTGTGGGGCCAACGGGTGGTGGTCCCTGCGCCCCTGCGGACGAGGGTGCTCGAACTGCTGCACGTCAGCCACCCGGGCATAGTTCGTTCGAAGGCGCTGGCCCGGAGTTACTTCTGGTGGCCACAGCTGGACGCGGACATTGAGCACATGGTCGGCACTTGCGAGGCTTGCCAGGGATCCCGGCCTGAGGCGGCCCGTCTCCCGCATAGGGAGTGGGACACAGCAAGGGGGCCGTGGTCCAGAGTGCACGTGGATTTCGCTGGCCCATTCCGAGGAACCATGTTTCTCCTGGTGGTAGATGCGTTCTCCAAGTGGCTGGAGGTTATCCCAGTAAAGAGCACGTCCTCCGCCACGACAATTAGCCAGCTGAGGAGAGTCTTTTCCACATTCGGTTTACCCGACACTTTGGTCAGCGATAACGCTAGTTGTTTCACCTCCGCCGAGTTCGGGGCGTTCATGGAGGCAAACGCCATTCGGCATGTCACGTCCGCACCGTTTCACCCGGCCACGAATGGCCAAGTGGAACGGCTGGTGCGGACAACGAAGGAGGCGCTGCGGCGCATGGGCCCGGGGGACCTGAATCACCAAGTATGCCAGTTCCTCTTAGCGTATAGGGTAACCCCCTTAGCGTCAGGCTACTCGCCGGCGGAGCTCTTGATGCGGCGAAAACTGACCACGATCCTGTCCAGGCTAGACCCGACGAGAGTCGAGGATAAAGGGAAAAACATAGGGTTGGCAGTCTCGAAAGGTTTCGCCGCCGGGGACCCTGTTCACTGCAGGAACTATTCCAGCGCAGGGCCAGCCTGGGTGCCAGGGACGGTTGTAGAGCAGACGTGGCCTGTGTCGTACCGGGTCGAGACTAACACCGGCCTCCTTTGGAGGAGGCACGCAGACCAACTGAGGCACCGAGTGAGTGGGCCAGTCAGTGGAGCTCAGCAACAGGATTCAGCGTTAGGGTTCTCCCCCACCCGCTTAACCCAAGGGGGAGACAGCAGGGGACAACAGTCCCAAGCAAGAGGGGAAGGAAGCAGTGGCAGCGGCCCCGACTCATATCCTTTTGATACGCCAGTCCTATCAGGGGCCGGGGAAGGGGGAGAGGAGTTCGCGACCGCTGCCCCCGATTGTGATTTTGATTTTGATTTTGCGAGCCGGGGGGGTTTTCAGGAGTGTTCCCCCACCCATCCAAGCGAGAAGAGGGGTTTTTCGTTAGCCCTCAGTGCCCCCGGTTCCTCCCTAAGAAAGAGCACACCTCCCAACAACGCCGCGGAGCCGCGGCAAGTCACTAACGAGTCTCCCTCTCATATTACAGGACAGGAAACCAGGGGACAAAGAGAAGGTAGCAAACCCGGGGAGAGGCAGCCCGCATCGAGACCCCAGCGTGTTCGAAATAAGCCATCTTGGCTGAGAGACTTTGTCTCCTAAGGGGGGGGGGAGTGTGTTTAAGTGTGGGCTCGAGACTTTGTCTCGTCCTAGGGGGGAGGGGTGTTGTGTTCTGATGGTTTTATTGTACACATGGATTACAATGTATCTGAGCCAATGTAACCTTGCCTATAGCAACAATGTAACCTTCAGCTGTATCATATAAACCCTGTAATAGGACGCGAGCTAATGACCACCAGCTGGCAGCAGCGAGCGTCCAAGCTCTCTTGGTCCGAACTCATCAAAGGCAACAGCGCGGGAAGTTTTCCCGCCACCACCTACACCTGGACAAGAAGGGCGTGACCTGCAATGACGTCACGCAGACAGTAGCCAATGGGCTACCATGGCACCACGTTCAAATGTATTACTGCTGTATATAAAGAGCTATCGATCCGCCATTACCTCATGTTCCCTCTGTCCACGATGCAATAAACCTGAGTTAACCCAGCCCGAGGCTGTGTCCTGTGTCTTGGTCTGCATACACCAAACAAGTGGTAGCAGCTCTAGAGGGAAAGAGTTGATATTGATCAGAATTATCATAGGCAGAGTTTCTGCCTGCTCCAGTCTGGGTGAAGATGACTCCTTTGAAGCTGTTATTTACACTGGGACTTCCTCTAAATGCAAAGAAAGGCTTCAAAAGGACTGCAACTGAGGAAGAAGAGTTAAGCTTCCTCTCCTGACCTGTTGAATCCCTGGTAAATATCAGCCATACCTGCTTAAATAAAATTTGCACTTTAGGAAATATGTATAGTGCAGTGATGGTGAACCTTGGTACTCCAGGTGTTCTTGGACATCCATTCCCAGAAGCCCAAGTCAGCATTCCTGCTGATCAAGGCTTCTGGGAATGGAAGTTCAAGAACATCTGGATTGCCAAGGTTCGCCATCACTGGTATAGTGAATCCAATACAGTAGAACCAAACCAGATATGACAAGGTTGCTTGACTTTTGTATTTATCTTTCTGCCCTGTTCATGTGTACAGATGGTGGTGAGTAGATCTAATTTTAACATCAAGTTTAACTGACTCAGGACCGAGCAAGAAGGGGAATGTCCTCATCCTATAATATTGATGTGGGAGTATAAATGATTCACTGATACAACTATAATTTTCAAAGTCGATACCAGTTATTTTGACTTTTTGAATAACTTTTTCTACTTACCCGTAGAGGAATTATTTTTGTTATCAAGAATCATGAAAAATCACCCATAGAGGATTCCCTTTTAGTCATCATTTTTGTATATATACAGCCTTTTGTTTGTCAAGAAGAATAAACTATATCAATTCTTTGCCAAGTCGGATACATTTCATTTCATATTATCTTTAGGATAATGAAAACAAGTATAATGGAAAAGTGTACAATACCTATCTGAGAGAAGCTGTCAGTCTTTCCCGATATGTTAACAGAAGCAACTCAAATAAATGTTTGACGCTGACTGGGAAGCGGAAGGTCAGCAGTTCGATTCCCGAGTACTGCAGGACGGAAATGAGCTCCCGTCTTCATCCTAGCTCCTGCCAACCTAGCAGTTCGAAAGCAAGAAATTGCAAGTAGATAAATAGGGACCACTTCGGTGGGAAGGTAACAGCGTTCCGTGCGCTCCGGTGTCTAGTCATGCCTGCCACATGACCACGGAAACGTCTGCAGAAGCAGACAGCGCTGGCTCTTCGGCTTAGAAACAGAGACGAGCACTGCACCCTAGAGTCGGATACGACTGGCTTTCGAGCAAGGGAAACCTTTACCTTTACCTTTAGAGACAAAACAGCTAGCATTTCAAACGGTTTCGCCATCTGTTGAGTACTACACCGTTTGCGCCCATTACTCCTTGTTTGTATCATAGCTGAAGAGCCAGCACTGTCTGCGTGGCTAAGATGGCCGACGAGTAACATCTCAATTTAGATGCTTGCGCTATCAAAGTGGTAAATAATGAGAATTAATGAGCTAATGGAGTAAATTACAGAGATCTTTTGTGGTGATAAGACTCCTTCTTGCCTGCTTGGAAAAGTTGATGCAGGGCAGTCGAAGTTCGGGAGGTATCCCCGGCGGGAGAGGTGCGCGACGGAAGCCGCGGCTTCCCCAGCCGAGGAGCCGAGAACGGGACCAGCGAGACGGCGGAGACTTGAGGAAGTGGAAAAATCAGCAAGAAAGTGAGTTAATTAAATGTTTTACTGACGAAAGTTAGAGGTGACAGTGGATTGCTTTGCTCTGAAGAGTTGGGACTCAGGGGAGTGTGTAGAAGAGGACAGAAGGGGGCGGCTGAGGTGATAATGGCGGTGATCTTGGAAATTGAAAGTGGTTGCTCTTCGGACAATGGCTTCTTAGCGATCTAGGGGAGCCGCGGAATGGTTTGGAGGTCTTGATAAGTGGGCACAGAAGAATGCGATCGGGTTCGAGATACTGGTTACACCAGTGCCTTTTGAAGTTGAAGCAAGGGAGAGCAAGGGAGAGCGGTTCAAAAAGGAAAAAAAGTGTTTGCTGATTTGGAAAGGAAGAAGGGGGGGTTTCCCCCTGAAGCTGCCATAGCTCCTGGGAAAAGGGAGTTTTGCTTCGCTCGCTCTAAGAGAGGGATTACCAATTTTTTACTCCTTCACTGTGTGGATTATAGTACTCATCTTTTCTTTTTATACTCCTCCTCTTCTTTTTCTCATCAAAAGTTGGAGTTTGGGACTTTTTTTCCCCTTCCCTGTGGAACTCATACAAGTGGATATATTTGGGCACCCGTCTCCTTGGAATTCCTGTGTATGCTGATGGGATCATATTACTCCGTTTGCAAGAGGGGATCTCTGTGAAAGATTTAAATTTTTTTAAGGGCAAACTATGCGAGTTGTTGCTACTTGAGGTGCATTGGTTGACTTCAGTGACCTTCCCGTGGATTATAACTTTTTTCTGGCTGTTTGTGGTTTCCATTTCTTTATGGATTACAGCAATTAATTTTTCGCTGGCCCTCCTCCTTTACTCAAGTTACATTATACTTAATAGGATTGTTGTCAGCTTTAGCTGCATTGGGACAGATTCAAGTTGAGTGTTCAACGAGCTTATAATACATTGCAGCATTAAAACAGCTCAGGGACCTTCATCATGGATAAGGGTACAAGAGGAAAAGCAAAGGAGGAGGAGCCAGTGGTGAAATCTAAGAGAAAAGAAAAAGCACCAATGGAAGAGATCCCTCCGTCATCATCACCACCACCCGAACCCTATGATCAAACTCAAATTATGGTGGAAATTGGTAAATTGTTTCAGAAGATGGAGAAGATGGAAGATTCAAGGGTGAAGGATAGAAATGAAAAGATGAAAAAACAGGATAAGGTGGTAACATCTGTTATGGATTTTACAAAAAAAGTGGAATTAAGTTTGCAAAAAATAGAAGGAAATGTGAAATTGGTTCAAAATGAGGTGAAGGTTATGAAAAAGGAAATAAAAGGGACTCAGGAGGCGGTGAGGGAGAAAAAAGTGAAAATGGATGAACATGAGAAAAGGATTGATGCTATGGAAGATATGATGAGAAAGCAGAATATTGTCCTACGTCATGTGATTGAAAGGACGCCAGACCAGCTGAGAGAAAGGGTGGTTCAGTGGTTAAACAATCTGAGCATGGGAAAGGAATTTATACAGGAAGACATTGTAAGTACGTATAGGGTGGGTCCAAGAAGAGGGAAAGCGGCCCAAAGAAATGTGTTGGTAAAATTTGCAAATTGGGGAGATAAACTTAGAGTAATGGCTTTTTTAAAACAAGCTGGTTCTGGTGCCCTGAAAATTGATGGTTCTGATGTGGAGGTATATAATGATATTTCAATAAAGGAAAGAATTTGGAGGTATAAGATGAAACCGGCAACCAAATTGTTGATGAGTAAAGGTGTAAGGTATAATTGGAGATTTCCACAGCAACCGCGATTCTTTTATGGAAAAAAATGCAGGTTATTGATGAGAGGACCGACCCATTGGAGTATTTGAGCTTGCTGGATCTCGTTAAAGCAGGTTCAGAAGAGTGGCTAACTCTTAGAAAAGATTTTTTGGAATCGGGGGCCATAAGTAGGGATTATGAGGGGGCAGATGCCGGTGGTGCTACGGGTGGAACCCCGCAGGGAAGAGAAGAAGAGGAGTTGTCGTTGATCATGGTGGAGGAGGAGGCAAGTAAGGAGCAGTGAGCAATGGGTTAGGATGTAATAACTTTTGTTATTTTACTCAAGAATGTAGAAAGGTGAGATGCACGGCGCACTAATCTATACACACATCTTTCATGTCCCCCCTCTCCCCTCTTTGGTTATCGAAGGCGCCTTTTTTTTGAAGAAACTGGGGAGAGAGATATTGTGTGTTTTATGTATATTTTTGTTTTTTAGTGGTAAGGGGTTTGTGGTGGCACGCCCGATGGAGAGTTTGGAAGGTAGAAAAGGTGAAAAGGTGATAAACTATGAGAAATATTAAAATATTAACCTGGAATGTAAAGGGTACAGGTTCTGTTCTCAAGAGGAGGAGGGTGGAATTGGCTTTGAAGAAAGATAGACCTGATATAGTGTTTTTACAGGAAACGCACCAAAAATCAAAGGATACAAACAAAATTTTCCTAGGACGGATTCAACATTATGAAATGGCGTTTGGTACTTCAAAAGCAAGAGGAGTTGCAATTATGATCTCTAAAAGATTAGGATTCGAAATAACAAAAAGTGTTGTTGACCAAGAAGGTAGATATTTGATCGTGAGAGGAAAAATAGACGATGAGGAAATAATTTCGGTGAATATTTATGCCCCAAACGAACGTCAAGCGGAATGTCTAGAAAAAGTTTGTAAAATTGTGGCATTAGAAAAAGTGCCAAAGATGATTGTGGCTGGAGATTTTAATTTGATAAGGTCAGACTTAGATTGTATGAATTTAGCAAGGTGTGGAGTAGGGATGAAAGGGAATGTTTTAGATAACTGGATGGTTGCGATGGGATTGAAGGACTCTTGGAGAGAGATCAAGGGCTCGGAAAGGGCATATTCTTATTTTTCACATGTTCATGGGTCCTACTCTAGAATAGATTATGTATTTTTGTCGGAAAACATGGTCAAAAATATTGAGGGAATTGAAATAGGAATTTTTAAGGAATCAGATCATGCTAAAGTACTTTTGGAACTGAGGACGCAAAAGGATAACAGGAGAGGAAGGAGTTGGAGATATGATCCCAATTTATTCAAAGACCAAAAATGTAAAGAACAAATTACAGAAAGTTAGATGGAAAGTTGGCAGTGGAATGATAATGAAGAGGTAAATTTTAATGTAGTTTGGGATGCCATGAAGTCAGTTTTTAGAGGGGAAAGTATAAAGTTGGCAAGTACCAAGTATAGAAAGTATAAAGCAGCACAGGAGGAAAAAGAAAAAGAAATAAAACAATTACAGGAGGAACACTCAAAAAAGAAGGACAATTTTTTTTTGCTAAGTTACAAAGACTTAAGGCAGAATTATTGGGTAAGGATATAGAAAAAGTAAAAAGAGACTTGATATATTTAAATAGAGAGTATTTTGAATTTAGCAACAAAAAATCAAGATTACTAGCAAGAGCGGCTAAAGCTAAAAAGGAAAAAGGGAAATTGGGGTGTTGGTTAACAAACAAGGGATAAGATGTAATAAGGTTAGTGATAAATGTAAAATTGTGAAGGATTTCTATCAAGCATTATATGCAAAAAAAGAGATAGACGTTGGGAAACTTAAAGGGGTATTGGATAGGCAGTTAGGGAATGGAATAAAGCAGGAACACCGGGATAAAATGGAAGAACAGGTCTCTGAGAAAGAGGTAAAAGAGGTAATTAGTGGTTTGAAGCTGGGGAAAGCCCCGGGAGACGATGGACTATCGACAGAGTTTTATAAGGAATTTAAAGATGTTGTGGTACCAAAGTTGGTAAAGTTATATAATTATATTCTAGATGGTGGACAAATTCCGACTTCATGGTATAGGACTACAATTGTTCTGCTGCCAAAAATGGGAAAGAATTTGGAAAAAGTGGAATCATATAGACCAATTTCTCTTATAAACCAGGACGCCAAGATCTTCACAGCAATATTGGCTAATCGGTTAAATAAATTTATGGGAGAGTATATAAATGTCGATCAAGTAGGTTTTTTAAAAGGAAGGCATATGGCTGATCTGACCAGGAGGGTGTTAGACTTAATTGATAATGTTAATCAAACGAAGGAAAAGGTGGGGGTAATATCTTTGGATATTTTTAAGGCATTTGATTCGTTACAATGGTCTTCAATTAAGGAAATAGTTGAAAGTTATGGATTCGGGGATAGATTTAGAAGGGTAATTGATTTATTATATCAAAAAGGGATTGCCAGGATTAGAGTAAATGAAGAGGTTACAGATGAGGTAAAGCTTGAGGCAGGCACTAGGCAGGGTTGTCCTCTGTCCCCTATCTTGTTTATTATGGCAATGAAAATTTTGGCAAAAAATATAAGGGAGGACTCAAGTATAGAAGGGATAAAGGGTAATAAAGTGAGTATGTATGCAGATGATACACTGTTAATGGTGAAACACCCAGAGGGGGCAATGGATAGGATTAAAGTGCAAATAGAGGATTTTGAGGATATAACAGGATTGATGATAAATTGGGATAAATCGGAAATGATGTTGTGTAATATGGGGGAAGAGCATCGTGCATTTCAAATTAAGAATGTTGTGAAGATCTTGGCAAGAGGAAAAGTAATTTGGGAGGAGATTGAGATGAAAAATTATAGGAATATTGGTAAAGTGATTTTTTTGGGAGCTAAGGCTAAAATGACAGGCACGAGCAATATTATGATGATGGGACTCATGAAGGTATGGAAAAGATTAAAGGAGGATTTGGTCCCAGATGTCTCTCCAATTTTGGAACTGGCAGACATGGCGTGTTTTCCGATAAAAATAGATAAAAAAATAAAGGAAATTTTGGATAAAATGAAGTTTCTTTGGTGAAAGAATGGTTAAGGACTTGTGGAGATGAAATTAAGAAGAAAAAATTGTTTGAACAGTTAAAATTGGATTGGTTTCAGATAATGAAGGTTGACAACTGGAATACAAAATATAGAAGAGAACTATGTACAGATAGAGAAAAGACTGAATTCGAGGAACTGGTTTTGAAAATTCGAAAAGGAGATGAAAGTATTAAGGGTCTAGTAAGCAAACTCTATGCTTTAATAAATAAGAGTAGTGATCCACAGGAAGATTTGAAACTGAAGTGGGAACAGGATTTGAATATAAAATTAGGAAAACGATGAATGGAGAAATAAGTGGAAAAAGAGGATAATGAGAACTATGTCAGTAAGAATTAAGGAACATAACTACAAAATGTTGTGGCAATGGTACCTGACACCACTGAGGTTACATCAGATTGACAATAAAAGGGATAATTTATGTTGGAGATGTAAAGACACTGTTGGAACTTATGAGCACATGTGGTGGAGTTGTAAAGTGATAAATGATTTTTGGAGAAGAATAGAAAGAGAGATAGGGCAAATAATGGGTAAGAAAATTAAGCTGGCGTTAGGTACCATTACGCTAACAGATATGGAAGGTATATGTTTAAGGAGGAAAAAGAGTTATTAGAAATAATGTTAACTACGGGTAGACAATGTATTGCTAGAAATTGGAAAAATGATATAATTATAATTATACAGATGGGAGAATGGTATAAAGAAATGTGGAACCTAGCATTGAATGATAAATTGACATGGGAGATAAAAGTAAAAAGGGATAAATTGAAGTAAAATAGATTTTGGAATATTTGGAAGCCTTTTGTTGGTCACTTCCTTATGGGTATGGAATGTTTTAGACCTGTACCATCTCAAAGTAGTTTTTGGAGATAATATAGAGACCAAACGTTCCAGGGCAATGTAAATATACACTGGGTGATTTGTAAATTGAAAATTTGGAGCTTGATAGTTGTTGATAAACAATTGTATTACTGAAAGCTTATATGAAAGTTATAGCTATAGTATCAATCATCAAAGTGGATATTTAACAGTATGTATACTATAATGGATATTAGTTCAACTATCATTTATGTGGATATTTTTATGAGGTTTATGTATTCTTGTTTTGTTATATGATTTGTATGTTTGTAATGTTTTTTTCCTTGAAAATATCTAATAAAATTTATTAAAAAAAGAAGAATAAACTATATCAATTTTTTGCCAAGTCGGATACATTTCATTTCATATTATCTTTAGAGACAAAACAGCTATCATTTCAAACGGTTTCGCCATCTGTTGAGTACTACACCGTTTGTGCCCATTACTCCTTGTTTGAATCATAGCTGAAGAGCCAGCACTGTCTGCGTTTGCAGACATTTCTGTGGTCACATGACAGGCATGATTAGGACACCGGAGTGCACGGAATGCTGTTTACCTTCTCACTGAAGTGGTCTCTTTTTATCTACTTGCAATTTCTTGCTTTCAAACTGCTAGGTTGGCAGGAGCTGGGACAGAGACGGAAGCCCACTCCGCCCTGTAGTATTTTGGTATTGAACTGCTGACCTGCTGCCTTCCAGTCAGCATCTTAGTCACTTGAGCCACTGCCTACGCAGGATCTATTTAGCTCCCTTCCTCTCTCTGCTACTTTTGAGGTTGCATATGAGGAAGAAGATAGGTATGCAAAATAAAATTGTGACAGATAACCTCATGTCTGATAGATGATCATTATCATAATATGAAGCTACATCTCTCACTATATTTTCAGAAGGACGGATTTGTTGACTATTTTAGAGCAACCCATAGCATGCAATGGATTGCTAATTTTAATTTATCCCTGACTAACCAATAGAATGTCTCTTGTCTTCCCACTTCTGGGGTTACTTGACATATTTTTCATGTATTAAGCCCATGCTGTGCAGGTCTCTTCTCTCTCTCTCTCCTTCCTTCCTCTTCTTGCTATTTTTGCCTTACAAGCAGAAGCATGTATGTTTGGGACCACCATTTTTTTTAGCCACATGGCAACTCTTCTGAAAAGACTTTAACAAAGCAGAGGACATGTTTATCTCTCTGAGTAAATTGTAAGTAAATATAGTTTTTGTTACCTTTTTAACATTGTGTGGAGTGCTTAAATTAATTAATTAATTAATTTTAATTTAATAGATTTATATACCGCCCTATCCAATGGACTCTGGGTGGTGTACACAAGTTAAAACCAATATAAAACCAATTAACACCCTTAAAAACATAATATTACACACATACCGGCGTGCCATTTACTATCTAAAAACAAATATAAAATCTACAAAACCTTAACATTAAGTTTTTTAAATTAATTACAGGAGGGGGGAGCCTCAGATGAGCCAAAAAGGGGAGCTTGTTGACAATCCCGGCCTCCAGACCCATTTTGCCAACCACGTCTTAAGTTCTTTCCTAAATGGTAGAAACTGTGCCTGGAGGCGTAGTTCTACTGGGAGGAGGTTCCATAGTGTGGGGGCTATGACCGAGAAGGCCCTTTTCCTTGTGCTGGAAAGGTGAGCCTCCCCAAGAGATGGCACCTGAAGGGTGCCCTCTCGGTTTGCTCTCATGGGATGAGTCGATGTTCTAGGGACGATGCGGTGTTAGGCTAATTGTTAGGCTAAAACAGGTGAGTGAAAAGCCTTGGAGAACTTGTGATTCAAACTGAAGCTGCTTGTAAAACTGTCCCACTTTACTGCTGCTGCATAAAAAACTTAACAGGATTTCCCATGTTTTAAGTGGAAACCTGAAAAGGTAATGTACAGATATGATAAATAAATTTTGCAACCATGTGTATTATGCCAACTTGATGGGCTAATGAGTATCATCCATTCACAGTTTATATTTTTAGCTGTACATTGAAATCAGGTGTACAAAAGGTGGCTATATGAAAAAGAAAACAGTGCTCTTACTCCTTTAACTGTTGTGTAAAAGGCAGAATTTTATGAGAAATAGTTACTGTGAGAAATAGATAATAGAATAGTTGTGGGAAATAGAATAATAGAAACTATGAATTGTTGTGAGAAGGTGGATGCATGCACATCCAAACATGCATCTGATGGGCCGTTTGATCCCAGCCCATAGGCTGAGGGAGGCCAAGGGGAGGGCGGGACTCCTAGTCAGAGTGCACTGACACAGCTGGATGAGAGAAGGTTTGCCTGATGGGAAACAGCTGGAGGAGGCTGAGCTGACAGATATAAAGGAAGAGGTGGAAGGCAGGTGGGGTTTGTTGCCACTGAGTACAGAAGAGGGGGATGTTTGAGAAGATGCAGGAGAAGGCTGAGACCGTGTCCTTTGTGTGAGAGCAGAGACAAAGGAAGAAGAAACATGGGACTTCCTTTTCTCATCCAGTTTGCCTGCTTCTGGCAGACAACAGAAGGCAAAGGCTCCAGGTCCATGTTCATCCATAGAAGCACTTACCCCAAAGCAGACACAGCACTGGAGAAGCAAGTAATGAGAGGTGTACCAAGGGAGATGCTGGGAAGAGGGGAACCACTGAGCCCAACTCTTTCCACCCATCTGTACAAGCTGTCCCTATGGGTGACATGCCCAAATCTAATGCTCACTCCTACTACTTGTCTCCTAGGAATTGGACTCTGGGGAAACTTCAGCAAATGTAACTGGGACCCCAAACTGGCAGGAGGTGCCTAACTCAGCCCTCTGAGACTGTGGGGGAGCCACTGTCCCTTTAGTAAAAGCTGTCCCAAGCCAAAAAAGTTACCTGGAGTCCATGAAGTTATTTTCAATTGTTTTTGCCCTAAACAGCATGGGGGAAGGGAGGAGCATAGATAGGGAACATACTTGTTCTGAAATAAATAAGTGTACCTCAGCACTTAGTTGTCCTGATGTGTACTTTATTTATTTATTTGTTTGTTTGTTCAAATTCTAGCCCACCCAATCAGCCAAGGCCAACTCAGGACGGCTAATAAACACAGGATAAAACAGCAGATAAAACAATTAAAACTAAACACCCCCCCCCTCATAAAAAGGGAGCTGGAACCGAAGGCAGGAGGCAATCTGATCTATATCAGCCAACCCAAGGTGGTCACCCTCCCATAAGCACCCCATACTTGGCAAGCCAGCCAGGTTTTAAGTTCTTTTCTGAAGGGCAGCAATTCCGTCTGGAGCCACAACTCTGTTGACAGGAGGTTCCAAAGGGCCAGTGTGGACAACTAAGCCATTGTAGTGAAAGATTTTGTGTCATCAATCCAAATGGAGATTGCAGCCAATAAATCAGAGGAAGATTAAGATTCAGAAGAGCAAAAATGAAAGAATTAGAAAAGACCATCAAGTGTAAGAATATTTCACAGGATACCAAGGTCAAAATCAACCACTATTTATTCCTAATCACTGGTATTCCTATATACTGGTGTGAAAGCTGGACAGTAAAGATTGCTAAGAGGGGGGGATTGATTCATTGGAAAGATGATACTGGAGGAGAACTTTGCAGATACTCTGGACTGCCAAAAGGACAAACAAGTAGACCATAAAGCAAATCAAGCTTGAATTACCCATGGAGGCAAAAATATTGAAACTGAGGCTGTCCTACTTTGGGCTTGTCACGAGAAAGCAAAATTCTCTGGAAAAGATAATAATGCTGACAAAGGTTGAAAGCAGCAGGAAAAAAGAAAAATCAAATACAAGACGGATTGACTCTCTAAAAGGAACCTACAGGTTTGAGTTTACAAGAGCTGAGCAGGGCTGTTAAGAACATACCATTCTGGAGATCTCCCATCCATAGGTCTGCCATAAGTTGGAGATAACTTGACAGCACAAAACCACAACAGTTAAAATTGCACACATTCCATTCTAATATGTAATTTTCTCTTCTGTGCATGATTTTGTAATGCTTTATCAGATTTCCTGTCTAAAAAGAATCTGAATCTCTGTTCAGGCATTAGTAAGCTGTTTAGTCTAAAACAAATGGAGAAGAAGAAGGCAATACTTTACTTTTTTTAGATCACTAAACAAAAAAACACACATTGCAAGCTTGTGTGATTCAAGATCACTTCTTCAGGTATGTATGTTTGTTTAGTCTAAGTGTGTGAGGAGCAACAACATGACAACTACACACACACACACACACACACACACACACACACACACACACACACACACACACACACACACACACACACACACACACACACACACACACACACACACTTTGTTACTTTCCGAGTTGTTATGAAGAGGATGGCATCCATGAGTGGAAGATGATGGAAATATGTGCAGTGTGTTGTGTTGTTTTTCTTTTCATACTTATATGTTTAGGTTACATAACCGTAGATATTACATCTGGCCTAATTCTGAGACTTTTTACTTGAACACTGGGAATGTCTGCCAGACCTCTAATGGGGTAAATGAAGAGAAAGTGTCCCTGTATAAAATGTACAGCAGACACAGTTCCCTAATGCTTCAGAAAACTAGGTTCTTTGGACTGGCAAAGTCCCAAGGGTGGGGGAAAGGAAAAATTCCAAGGCTTTGGATTCCCAGTATCTTTGCAAATGAGAGTTAATAGAAATGTACTCCTTTTTACAACAGTAGGTAAAGGGAAAAGGTCATTCTTGCTCAAAAGCCAGTCATATCCGATTCTAGGGTCCATTGCTCATCTCTGTTTATAGCCAAAGAGCTAGCACTGTCTGTATCTGCAGACATTTCTGTGGATACATGGCAGGCATGACTAGACACTGGAGTGCACAGAATGCAAGCACGGCGCCAAAATGGCCGCCACGCTCTTTGCGGGGGCCCCCATCGGACGAAGGCATCCGGGTAGTTAGGGGGCGTGGCCAGCTCCTCTATAAAAGGGGTGGCCACGAGGCAGCCGAGCTGCCATTTTGCGAAGCGACGGAGCGGAGAAGTTTTTCCCTCTTACCTCCGTCGCTTTTACCTTCACCGGGAAGCCTCTTGGCTGCTGAATTTTCTCCTTTTTGGCTTCCCATCGGTTAGCTGCGATACCCTCTAAGAAGAAGGCGGCTGCGAACGCGGCTCGTTCTGCGTGGAGGCGCCAGCCGGGTCGGAGGACCGCGGCCGCGCCTACCCAGCAGCCTCCTTTGCCCGAGCTCACCGGGACCGGTGGTATGGGGTTGATTCCCCCCTTAGCCTGGGGCTGGAGGTCTGCGTACCGGCCCTGTAGGGGCCGTGGCCCTCGGCCCGCAAGCAGTGGCCACTGCCTCTGGCGTGGCCCATTCTGCAGGGCCTTCCCCGTTGGTGCGCAGCTGCCTGCGGGGGGTTTCAGCTCTCTCCCCTGGCAGGGTTCTCCCCGGCCCTGGGGCCGGGCCTGGGATCATGGCCCTATATGGGCCCAGGGGTCCAGGGATCTGGACCCGCGCTTGCAGTTAGTGGGCCGGCCGGCCCTTTGCCCCCTCTTGGGGGGCTGCGGTGGCTCACATGGTTAAGACACTGAACTTGCCGACTGGAAGGTCGGAGTTTGATTCCCGGGCACTGCATGACGGACTGACAGGGCCGCCATCAGAAATTTCTGGGCCCCATACTGAGCAATCCTATTCTTGGGGGGCTACGTCAGTGTGGAGGCCCTTCTGGCCCACGTTGCGGCCCTCGAGGCTTCACTGGCCAGGGTAACCACCCAGGGGACCCCTTTTGGGGTGCAGATTCATCCATCGTCTGCTGGGCAGCGGCAGGCGGCGGGACGGGTCGAGCTGACTGAGGCGCGTGGCCCGGCATCGGCCACTGCCTCGCAGCTCCCCGATTGACAGGCCGGTGCTGGTCAGGCCCCGTCGGCGAGCTCAGGTGCGGTCGTGAGCTCCGACGCCCCCAGTGGGTCGGAACCCCCGGTGGGGGCGGCCCATGGGGGTGCAGCATGTGAGTATGTGGTTCAATCTAGCGCACCCACACGCATGGCAATGTTGAGGGGGGGTTTCAATGGCCTTGGCCTCGCACGGGTGGTGCAGCGGTTCGGCCGCCGACGGCCCACCCGGTGACTCCAGCTCTCACCCAGGGCCCCGGTGTGGGGGGTACTACTTGCGCAGTTGGGAATGTTTTAGGGGTGACCGGGTTGGTCCAGGCTCCTTTTCAGATGCCCGCAGTTCCCGCCGTTCCTGTGTCGGCATTGCCGACTGCGGGGTATTCGTTGCCCCTGGGGGACCATTTGGCCCAAGCCACCAAGGAAAAGGTCTGGCGTGGGAAGTATGTGGACATCTTCTCCCTCCTTACCAGAGAACCCACCATAGAGGAGAGGGAGGGGCAAGATGAGAAGGATAAGGAGCAGGCACGTCGTCGCAAGCAGCCACGTACGTGGGCCAACCGGTTGCCGGCCTACCTCATACGTGGCGGTCTACCTCAGGGCCCGGCCGGATTTGGAGATTCCGATGGTCCAGTAGTTGGACCACGTTTACCGGGCGATGGTCGACTTCCCGGGCCCGTCGTGGTTGGCTTATGATGTGGAATTCCGTATGCGGATTCCCCTGCACCCCGAGATGAGGTGGGATGAGCCCTGCCAGACGCTGTGGCTTCTGTACATGACTCCCACGCGCCCTGCGCCTGGAGAGAGATACCACTGTGGACATGCGGTCCAGCCAGCGGCCCCAGCGCAGGCACCCCGCCAGGTGGCAGGGCAGGGGGTTCTAGCCCGCCTGCTGTGCTGGACTTTCTTGTCCAGTGGTTCCTGCAATGGGAAGAATTGCCGGTACAGGCATGAGTGGCCCTCTTGTGCCGGCCCCCATGCTGCCTCCGCCTGTCCCAGGCCTGGAGGGATGCGGGGCAGAGGGAGGGGCGGACAAGGGGTTGGCAAGACTGCTGCAGGGGGAGCTGGTTCACCGAATGGCCCCCTCCCCAATTAACATGGACATGTTGGAGCGTTGGCTCGCATTATACCCGAAGGAGGAGGAGGCGGTTTACCTGCTTCAGGGTTTTCGACTGGGGTTCCGTATTCCTTTTGTGGGTGATAGGTCCCTTCAGGATGCTCCCAACCTTTTGTCCCTTAAGGGGAGGGAGGAGGTGGCTGCTGCCAGCATTAACAAGGAGGTTTATGCGGGCAGGGTCGCCGGCCCTTTCACTGCACCCCCGTTCCCTGACCTTAAGGTGTCACCCTTGGGCTTGGTGCCCAAGGAGTTACCGGGCGAGTTTCGCCTGATCCATCACTTGTCCTACCCCATATCATGCTTGGCCTTTGAGTGTTTCAGCACATTCCTGCAGTGGGCTTTCGTCCGCAGGTCAGGGTCCCGGTCTGTAGCCCATTACCTGGATGAATTTTGTTAGGGGTGAACGGGGCTGGGACACGTACACACGTCTCCTCAACACATTTCAGACGCTAATGGAGGAACTCGGTGTCCCTTTAGTGCCCGAAAAGACCGAGGGCCCATCTACTAAGCTAGTATTCCTGGGGGTGGAGATTGACTCGGTAGCGTAGGCTTCTAGGTTACCGGGGGATAAGGGGTCAAGGATAGTGGCCCTTATCTCGGAGTTGCTTGCTAAACGCAAGGCATCCCTGAGGGAACTGCAGGTGCTACATGGTCACCTCAATTTCGCTTGCAGGGTGGTCGCACCGGGCAGGGCATATGCTCGGCGCTTGTGCGACGCCATGACTGGCTTATCTAGGCCCCACCATAGGGTTAGACTCACCCGGGGTATCAGGGCAGATATGCTTATCTGGCTCCAGTTCCTGAGGGGGTTCGATGGAGTATCATTTTGGAGGTCTGACCTCCTGGCTTCCCCTCGCTTTCAGATCCAGTCTGCTGCCTCGGGGTCCCTGGGTTATGGGATGTACTTCAATGGGAAGTGGGCCTATGGTGGGTGGCCACCAGCCTGGGCAGGCACGGGTCGCCTGCGTGATCTCACGTATTTGGAATTTTTCCCTATCCTGGGGGCTTTGATGCTATGGGGCGAGGAGTGGGCCGACTCGGTCGTCCATTTCTAGTGTGACAATGTGGCCGTTGTCCACATTGTCAACTCACAGACTTCCAAATCGCCCAGGGTCATGGACCTAATGCGCCAGTTTGTGTTGCGCAGCCTGCGCCCCTACGTCCTCTTCGGGGCCAGGCATGTCCCGGGGGTCAATAATGATATTGCTGACGCTTTGTCCCGCCTGCAGATCTCCCGGTTCCGTGCCTTGGCCCCGGATGCGGAGGGATTTCCCTCGCCACCCCCGGACGAGATATGGACCATTGGCAAGGAGAGGTGAACCGGGCGATTGGCTTGTCACTGGCGCCACGCACGCGTAAGGCGTATCACCATGCATTCAATTCTTTCAGAGCCTTCTGTACCCAATTCCGGCTGCCAGAATCCTGGCCGATCCCAGTGACCCATGTACTTCGGTTCATGGTTTACCTGCATGCCCAGGGCCTTGCACCTCGCACCATGGCATCTAGGCTGTCAGCGTTGGCTTTTATGGCCAAGGTGGGAGGTCATGTGGATAGTACCGCTGACTTCCGTGTGAGACATGTTTTGGAGGGATGGGTGTGGTAGCGTGGGCGTTGCCCAGACAACCGCCACCCGATTTCCCCAGGGGTTCTTACCCAATTGGCCCGGGGCTGGCCTGGCCTCTGTTTGATAGATATGAGGCAGCCCATTTCATGCAGCCACAATGGTGGCCTTTTTTGGAGCGCTCCGCATCAGCGAGCTTGTGATGCTGTCTAAGGCGGATGCAAGTCGTAGGGCACTGGAACTCGAGGATGTCTATGTTGGCAAAGACTGGGCTCAGTCGAGGATACGCTCCTCTAAGACAGATCAGCATGGCGTAGGCAGTGATGTAAGACTGCTACGGTGTTCTTTGGCAGACATCTGTCCGGTTGGTGCCCTACAGGATTTCCTTGCACTGCGTGGCACGCACCATGGCCCGTTTTTCTGTCACCAAGGTGGGTCTTCCCTTACTAAATTTCAATTTTGGAGGGTGCCGCGAAGGCACTAGACAGTGTTGGCCTCTCAGGGGCTCGTTGCGACACCCATTCGTTCAGAAGGGGGGCGGCTTCTACTGCAGCTGTTTTGGGTGCTCCGGGGCTGAAATACGCCGCATGGGAGGGTGGGGTTCACAATGTTTTCAATTTGTGTTCGCCCTCTTCAACCTGAGTACCAGTTTAGTCACTGCACTGTTTCTCCCCCCCCCTTTTTTCCTTGACAGACCCTGGGTGTCGTATTACACCGATGACAGTATGGCTGGTGGGCCATAGCCGCGTGCACAGGGCAGCGCGTTACGCTGCACAGGGCAGCGCGTTACGCTGCATAGGGCAGCGCGTTACGCTGCACAGGGCAGCGCGTTACGCTGCGGCGACAGAGTGGGACCCCGACTGGGACTGGGTGCACCCACACGTCTCAGGTGGTGTGGTAAGCGTGGCATATTATGGCGGGAACTGTTGCCATTCCTTTTCTACATCAGGGATGCTGACTCGCCTGATGTCCTGGTTATGTACCTTGGGGGCGATGGCTTGGGGCGGGTCACTGGCTTATCGCGGAAGCTTGCGATTTGCAGTGACCTGCCCTACTCACATTATGTGTGGCCGGCCACAACCCTCAAGTGGTCGGACGTGATGTCGCGGTACGCTTACTGGGGAGCGTTCGGCCTCGAGGCTCTTGACTGAGTCGACGCTCCGTGAACGGGGCTATTGCCCGGTTCCTTTTTGAATAGGGTGGGGGACGCGTCATTCGCCTCCCCACCATCAGTCTGCAAAATTAAGAGCTTTACTCAGGGGATGGGGCCCATCTGTCGCACGGAGGTATGGACCTCTGGTTAGCAGACTGGCGAGCAGGCCTGTCGACCGAGCTGACGGTCTGGGGGGGGGGCGGTGAGCCTTTTTGGGAAGCCTCCCCTTGTGGCGGGTAGCACTGGTAAGGTAAACATTTATGACCCACAGGTATCCGGCAGGTTCGCAATTGACTGGACAACACTAGACAGGTATAAGTTGGTTAAACGTTGTCCGGTCAACGACGAACCAGGCGACGGGGTGATGGCTACAGCTAGACAGCATGCATCACCCCGTGATTTCATGGATACGCGTCAGAGGGTGGGGTCATTAGTTAGATATTGACTACAGTCAACAATTTGTTTGTTGTCAACAAACAAATGGATACAAATAGATACATTGTAACAATTGCCGTCGGCAATTTTGGGTGGTACCTTACCAGTGTTACTTCGGCCTGCTTGCCTTAAGAATTATAATTGGTCAATTACCAATAGAAATTTATAATTCGGACTAGGGCATGAATCAATAAATGTGGCCCAATGCCATTATCTACTTTTACCAGTGTCTGAGTCCTTTATTGGGGGGTGCGCCTGCAATGCAAGCGCGGCGTCAAAATGGCCACCACGCTCTTTGCGGCCCCCCCCATCGGACGAAGGCATCCGGGTAGTTAGGGGGCGTGGCCAGCTCCTCTATAAAAGGGGTGGCCACGAGGCAGCCGAGCTGCCATTTTGCGAAGCGACGGAGCGGAGAAGTTTTTCCCCTCCACCCCTCCCTAGTTAACAGTGTGATATTTTGGTCGCTTCGGGGCCGGGTGGGAATTTTTGGCTGGGACCCACAATTGGCTCTCGGGTCCTGGTTTTTTCGCCCATCCCACACTGTTGCTATGGTTTGATATAGGGGTTTCTGTTGCTGCTGTTGACTTTGGTCACATGGGCGGGTAGCACTGGTAAGGTAAACATTTATGACCCACAGGTATCCGGCAGGTTCGCAATTGACTGGACAACACTAGACAGGTATAAGTTGGTTAAACGTTGTCCGGTCAACGACGAACCAGGCGACGGGGTGATGGCTACAGCTAGACAGCATGCATCACCCCGTGATTTCACGGATACGCTTCAGAGGGTGGGGTCATTAGTTAGATATTGACTACGGTCAACAATTTGTTTGTTGTCAACAAACAAATGGATACAAATAGATACATTGTAACAATTGCCGTCGGCAATTTTGGGTGGTACCTTACCAGTGTTACTTCGGCCTGCTTGCCTTAAGAATTATAATTGGTCAATTACCAATAGAAATTTATAATTCGGACTAGGGCATGAATCAATAAATGTGGCCCAATGCCGTTATCCACTTTTACCAGTGTCTGAGTCCTTTATTGGGGGGTGCGCCTGCAATGCTGTTCACCTTCCCACCGAAGTGGTACCTGTTTATCTACTTGCAATTTCTTGCTTTCAAACTGCTAGCTTGGCAGGAGCTGGGACAGAGACAGGTGCTCATTCCATCATGCAGCACTCGGGTCTCGAACTGCTGGCCTACCAACCTTCCCAGTCTTCAAGTTCAGCATCATAACCACTAAGCCACTGCACTCCCTTTTAACATTAGGAGACAACAAAGTTTTCAAAAGAAATTTCTCTTTAACATTTCTTTAACCTGAATATATGGCACAACTTCATAATGGTGTAAAACCTGATACAGGTGACAAACAAAATTGTTTAAATGCACTTATGAGCTTACAGTATTGATAGAGAGTGAAACAATAGGATAGCAATGTGAACATATCGTATTTGAAACATAATATTGTCAATGCTGATATTGCATTGAGGCAAAAGCTTCTAGTTACAAAGTTAACCAACAAAGGGTCAATAAGGCGTCAGACAGAAAGGGTAGATAAGACTGGTACAAGCTTTGCTGAATGAAACAGCAAAGGCAGTTAAAGTGAACGGAAAAAAGTTTTTTGTGTCTCTCACTATACTTAAAGACATAATACAAAGTGTATTCTTTAGCAGTTTCTAATTAGAGTAAAGTACATTAATATTATACTTTAAAAATACAAACAAGAGAAATTAGGTACAATGGCATGGTTTTTTCCTTGCCCTCTCCCTTCTTCAGTTTCTCTTTAACTGTATAGTTAAACAGCATTCTTTTAACTTCATATCACAATCTCAGTTATACAAATTACAAACAAAGCTTCACCCATTACATTTTGCTGTTTAAATATTTTCATGCTACCTTCTTATGTGTGAGATAAGACAACTCCAAATTTTATACAGTACCCTATTCTCTGTTGAGGAGTTTATTTATCTTCCTGAAGAGGATTGAAAGTGGGGTACTTGAAAGCTCACATAAGTTGTAGCTTTTTAGTGGCCCAATAAAGGTATTGTCTAACCCAGAACATTGTAACTTTTTATCTTCTTATTCAAAAGGAGTTCCCTCACCAAAGGGTTGAAAAAGAGGACACATACAGTACTTTAAATGTTGACTCATGCTGTTGTTTCATGCTCTGAAGAGAGGAGGATGGATGAGGGGATTTGTATTTGGTGCCATAAATCAATGGCTGTTGCATTCAAATGTTAAAATATATTGAAAGGTACCTGTGCTATGAAACATGCTAGAACTGCTAGATCTAGCAGTCTTCAAAAAACTAAAGCCAGCAATGCATACACTGCAAACAAAGAGATGCCCGTTTATTAACAAGCCATTAATAATCATGGCCAGATGTATTTTCTGACATTCAGCTGCCTTATGTTCCCAGTCACTCATTTAACTTCACACATCTGCTGATCCAACAGCAAGCCCCTAAATATCAATCTGGAATACTGTGAACTAAAGCCTCTGGCAATTAGACTCCAAAGCTCTTATGATTAATATTTATATTTACATTAGAGTCTCTTGAAAGGAAGTAAATAGATACCTTTCATTGTTTTTTAAAATGTAAATGCAACAGCCACTGTACAAATCACAGCTCTCTTCAGCCATTCTCTGATGCCTCCACAGAGCATAAAACAGCTGATTTTACTGCAATTTACAATACAGTACTAAAAAACAGGACTTTGACCAGAGTTTCATAATTGTATGAAAAATAACCACGGTGTAGTATGCCCGCGTGCCTAGATTGGCCATCACTCTTCCCGATGTGTTCGCTTGCTAATGCACACGGTTTGAAAATCAACACGGGCACTGATGGAAGAGAAATTGGGTGCGGGCCTAGATTAATTGGCATGAATCATAAAGAGCCTTGGCTGAGTAATTGCGGAGGAAATAGGACAAAAGGTAAAAAGTTGCTGACTCTAAGGATGAACTCACTCTTCCCCTTCTGACCCAAGATAAGGTTGAGTATGTGCAATGAGTCAGCGGCTAAGGAAGTTAGTTCCGGGGACAGTTTATATAGTCTCCCGAGATAGGGTGAGAACAATGGGGTTTCGCCAACCCAGATCTTAGATAACTGCGGGTTGTCCATTAATCACAAGACAATGTCCGGAGACAGGTGTTATCCTGACCCACCAGAAATGCCACGTATGCATTAGCCTTCTGTGACGAAGTCCCGTGCGCCTTAGCACGGAACTATCGAGGCAGGTCAATAAATATGCCACCCGACTTAGGTCGGGACTGGACTTCACCACACATTTCGTCTCACGTGTCCTTCCTTGCGGCCAGTCACTCCGAACCTCCGGACTGGGTGGACCGCTCCGTTGGCCCCAGCAACACCGTAGCAACACCACGGAAACCTTTACCAGTTACATTTTGAAAATCTAAAAAAGAAGCCGGAAAAAAGTCCAGTGCCATGTTGTAAAACTACCAGCAAATATTGGGAAACTGGAAATGGCTCAAGTGGCTAAGGGGCTGACTGGGAGGCAGAAGGTCAGCAGTTTGATTCCCGAGTACTGCAGGACGGAATGAGTTCCCGTCGTTGTCCCAGCTCTTGCCAACCTAGCAGTTTGAAAGCAAGAAATTGCAAGTAGATAAATAGGGACTACTTCAGTGGGAAGATAACAGCGCTCCATGTGCTCCGATGTCTAGTCATGCCTGCCACATGGCCACGGAAATGTCTGCAGAAGCAGACAGCACTGGCTCTTCGGCTTTGAAACAGAGATGAGTACTGAACCCTAGAGTTGGATACAACTGGCTTTCGAGCAAGGGAATCCTTTACCTCTAACTTTAGAAGAATCTTCAAGGGCAGGTTTCTCCTCTTCTTTTATCATTCTGATAACTTTTTGGCCCCACATATGAAAGCATGGAAAACTCCCCCCCCCCAACCCCGCCTTCACACTTTGCTTTTGGTGCAAAGTCTATGCTCATTAAGGATGGCTCATAGGAATTGTCCTATCTAAGGGGATACTGAAACCTTCTCTCCAGACGTAGGCAAAATTCTTTATGCATCTTGGATTGTAGGAATCGGGGCCGCTGAGGGCCGTAGGTCCCGGAGGAGACTGATCAAGGAACGATACGAGGCAGTATGGAGGAGGATATGATCAGTAGTTTATTGAGAAAAGGCTGCAACATATATAGAAGGAAAAGCGCAACGGTGGCAAGACTGTCATCTGACAGAAATTACATCACCTGTGTACTCAAGTTAATTGGGAATCTCTTTGGGGAAGTTAATTAACTGGGGCAAACATGGACCTCGGAATTCCCATTGTTCAGGGATTAGGCAGGGGTAAACATGGCATCTGTTTGTGCCTGAGATGACACTGAGACACGGAGATGAGTGATTAACTGGGTTAGATATTTGCTCTCTCAGCAGAACCGCTGGTCAGGTCAGGAGTTGGGTGAATCAAACCCTATCATTTATCCACCCCCCTTAATTTCTCCCTACTGGCAAGGGCCAGGGGCCAGGAGCGTGTTCGCTAGGTTTAACCTCTGCCAGAGGCCATGCGTGCCAACTGGGCACGCGGAATCCACATCTCCCCTTTAATTTTCATTTAAGGACCTGACCGGCGACTCTGCGGAGGAGCGGCATCAGCTGCTGAGCGGGGATGATGCTTCGGGGTTCCTTCTCGGGGCGGCACTTCGAGATCAGTGAGGGAATACATTGCGCAAAGCAGCATAGCGCTATGCCTAGTATAATCACCCCCACAGCCACCTTAAGTACCGTCTGGAGCCACCCCCATGGAATCCACGACCACATCCAGTTCCACAAGGAACTCCACCATGTTTCCCATGCAGAACCCTCTCTGATGCCCCTAACTATGGCGTGGAGGTCTGTGAGCTGATCCTGTACCCTGCGGGAATTGTCGGTAAGGTTGAAGCAACACATACCATGAAAGGATTCGCAACCCAAATGATGGAGCAAGAAGAGGTAGTCTATAGCCGCTCGATTGTCGAGAATGGCATGACGAAGCTCTGCCTGCTCCCGGTTGAGCAACGCTATCGCCGTGGAAGTACGGTTGATGGCTTTGGCTAATCCGCAGGCCAAACAACCGATCCTCCGAGCGTTGCCGACGGCTAAGCCTGGCACGCCAACGATGCTGACTGACAACGAGACATATTCGGCTGGACTTAGGACTCTAAAGCTGCTATTACATGAGCTGTCTAACTGGGTGGTGCGAGTGTGCCTTATGGGTGCAGAAACATCTGAAACTCGTGAAACATTTGAAACACTTGTGCTTGGGGTAACCATATCCTTAGTGGGGAGCAACAGTGTCAACCGACTAAGGCAACATGTGGAGTCCGATACATTTGCAGGAATGTAGTTGAAAGTATACTGATTACACGTAAAGAACCAACCAGATGGTAACGTAACATGAGCATACATTGCACCAAGTGTCTCTGGTTTATCACAAGTCCAATTGCTGCTGCCAGTGTCGAGGCAGCGGTGCTGGGTTCGGCCGACTGCAGCGCAGCCGACTATTCGGGCACAAGTAGAGTTCGGGCTGGCCGCCACTCGCGGGGTGTAGAGAGTGGCTGCATCAGCCGGCAAAGTCATCGTGAGCCGCAATCCCCCCCAGCGAGCATAAGCTGCAAAACTCGCAGGGAGATGCGGTCCGAAAATCTTCTTCAGCAGCCAGTCACCATCCCTGGCGTGCGCATCTAGAGTGTGGCACACTGGGATGAGACAGGTGCTCAGAATTGAGGCAGAACCTGCGTCCTGCTTCAGGCAAAAATCGGACTGGTTGACGAGACCCGCCAACCTTTCCCACAAGTTGTAATGCATCCGGGCGGAAAGGTCTCCGTCTGGTATCAAACTGTTGGCCCCAAATGGGGCGTCCTGAACGCCTCCCCCCACAAGCAGGGAGAGGGCCAGGATGATGGTGAAGATCACGGTGTTGGCGTCAATCTGGGCGAAGACTGCTGCTACGAAGTTCTCCGGTGTCTGTTCCCTTTCCTCGTGTCGGAGGGCACCCTGGACCTCACTGCAAAGGGTCTTGACCATCCCCCAGGTGATCCTCGGTGCTGGCCTCCGCGGTCGTCGCTTCTCCCGGTGGGTCTCCTCGCTCAGGGTGAGGTCCTCCATCTCCGGGATCAGACTCGGGTCGGTCTGGGTCCACGCCATGTGGTTCCAAGTGAGGCTTGACACACCGAGCTGGAATCCAAACGACACCTGTAGGAGACATAACTGCAGCATACCCTCTCCCCCAGGTTATGAGCGGCGCCGGGCCCCTCCAGGAAGGGTCCGGTGGCACCCGGTATCGGACCATCGGTCGCGGGAGAGCTTCCGAATGGCGGAAGTGCTTCTCCTGCGGTGTGCAATCCGAAAAAACATTAAGGTGATTGTAAGTGAACAATACCTTATTCAGACAATGCTGTGCCTGAGCCTGTGACTTGGGGAGGGCTGGTGGCTCCCCCCTTTCTGTTTGTTTGTCAATATAGGACTTGAGCGTCCGATTGACCCGTTCCACAATCGCTTGCCCCTGCGGATTGTAAGGAACGCCAAATGTGTGCTTGATGTCCCAAGTGGCCATGAAGGCCGCCAGCTGCCTGGAGCTGTAGGACGGGGCGTTATCGGTTTTAACGTGCCACGGCTTGCCCATTGCCGCGATGCAGGAAAGGAGGTGCTGCTCCACGTGGGAAGCAGTCTCCCCTTTCTGCGCCGTAGCCCAAACGAACTGGGAAAAAGTGTCTATGCAAACGTGCATGTACTGCCATCTGCCAAACTGCGGAACATGCATGACATCCATCTGCCACACCTGGTTGGCCTCTGTCCCTCGTGGGTTGACCCTCCACGAGGGCCCCCCCGGTGCCCCTGCACAATGCTGGCAAGAGCGAACTATGCCTTGGGCCTGACAGAGTGGCAGATTGAACTGTCTGGCAAGTGCTTTGGCATTCTGATGAAAGAATGCATGGCTCTGAATTGGAGTAGTAAAAACACCCAAAACTGAACGTTGCTGAATTTCCTTTGCCGCCACGTCCGCTCTGCTATTGCCCGCGGAAATCGGACCCGGTAGGTCTTGATGACTTTGGATGTGGGCAATATAGAGCGGCTCCGTGTGGTTTCGCAAATGAAATTGAGCCATGAGAAACAGGCTAAGCAGATTCTTGTCTATCGCGGGAGTGATGTATGCTCCCGGTAGACTGTGAAGCAAATTCCTGGCATACTGGCTATCAGTAATGATGTTTAGGTGCTCCTTGGCGAAGGTGCGCAAGGCAAGGTTCACCGCTGCCAACTCTGCCCGCTGTGCGGACTTCTGTGGAAGAGTTAACAGCGTGCGCCAAGCCTGGCCCTCCTGCCAAGTCAAGACACCATATGTGCGACCACCATCCGTAAAGACTGTCCTGGCCCCTTGAAGCGGAACCAGCGAGAGCAATTCGAACAAGCTGACTGTCTGCGTTTGAAGTGAGACAAGTCTGGGGTCCTTTGGCAAGTGGTATACCAAGCATCCGGTGAATCCCTCCAACGCAATTGGAAGCGAGTCACCGAGCTCCATTAATTGCTGAATTTGTTCCTTGGTGAATGGGACTACGATTTTGGCCAAATCGTGCCCTGAAATGTCCCTAGCTCTCAGCCTTCCGCGGTAAACCACCGCGGAGACCAGTTCTTGGGGAGGAACGATGTTCCGGGAAGAGGTGTTTGGGAGGTACACCCATTCCACGATGCTCGCCCCTTTCTTGGCATCTACGCCGAGCGCTCCGGTGAACATGGATCCTGACCGTACGATGTACAAATTTAGGATCGGAGCATATGGCCCTGGGGTGATCCTATCTACCCACCTCTGGCTGAGAACTTGGTTCACCTTTTCGAGAGCTACGCGCGCATATCGAGAAATTTTTATCCGGTCTGCTGGCTGCTTACCTAATGTTAGCAGCGAGAAGAGTGGTTTTAAAAGATCCGTATCCAAACGAAAATACGGTCTGGCCCAATTGATATTCCCTAAAACTTGCTGCAATTCTACCAAGGTGACTGAGTCCTGTAATTTGATCTGAGGCAAGACCGGTGCTGCGAAAGAGCGGAGAAGCCGATGACCCAAGTATGAGAAGGGCTCGGTTCTCTGCACTTTCTCTGGGGCAATGAGTAAACCTTTGTCCCCCAGGCTGGCCTGGAGGTCAGAAAACATTTCACTGCCGAGTTGCGGCACCGCGACCAAGATGTCGTCCATGAAATGGCAAACTATGGCTTTTGGGTAAAGGTTTCGAAACCTTGCCAGTGCATCGTGAACATAAATTTGGCACAGGGTGGGCGAATTGAGCATGCCCTGTGGCAAAAATTTCCACACATAACGCTGCGTAGGCTCACTGTGGTTCACAACCGGCACCGTAAAGGCAAACCTTTCCCGGTCCCGGGGGTCTAAAGGGATTGTATAAAAGCAATCCTTGAGATCTACAACTAGAATCTCCCACCCCTCGGGAATCATGTTAGGATTCGGGATGCCGCATTGAAGCGGACCCATTGTCTGTATACATTTATTGATCTCTCTGAGATCGTGGAGGAGTCGCCACTTCCCCGACTTCTTCTTAATAACAAAAATTGGCGAGTTCCAGGGACTTGTGGACTGTTCTATATGTCCTGCGTCTAGCTGTTCTTTCACTAGCTGTTTAAGGGCAACTAATTTCTCTCCCACTACCGGCCATTGTTCCACCCAGACCGGTGTGTCGGTGAGCCACTTAAGTGGCAACGCCATTACCCAAAGGTAAGCATAGCACCGTACTGCTGCAAAATGTCTCGCCCCCAAAGGTTGATGTGCACGTCGAGAATGTGCGGCCGAATTACCGCCGTGCCGTCAGCCCTTGGGATTGTGACTGTTACCCACTCTCGGCTTCTAAACGCTTCCTGAATGCCGCCTACCCCCCACACATCGGAGACCGGCTCAATGGCCCACTCTCTTGGCCGCTGGCCCCTGCTTATCACGCTGACATCTGCTCCGGTATCTAACAGGCCTGAGAATGATCGATTATTCAGAAATACCTCAATAACCGGGCGCTGTTTCCACTCAATGTTGGTCTCCACTGTCGCTAAGACCTGGTATCCTTGCACTGCCTCACTGGCGCTCGAGCGGTCCTCTGACCGGGACTCGGAGTTGTCACTGAGCCTTCCCTGGCTCTCTGCTGGCGAGTGACAAGGAACCATGATCAGTTGCGCTAAGGTGTCTCCTTTGTGAATTGTTTGGGGCAGGTGAGTCCACAACTGAACCTGGAGAACGCCTGAAAAATTCGAGTCAATGACTCCTGGAATTATGAAAATTCTGCGTGCTCCAGCTACACTACGGGGCAAAACTAAACCTATAAAGCCCTTGGGCAGTGGGCCCATGTACTGGGAATCCACCAGATAGACCGTGCCTGGCAGGTCGCATGTAACGTCCGCCTGACAAGTCAAGTCTAACCCTGTACTATCCTTGGGGCTGGCCTGTGCCCTCGCAATGCTTGGAGCGGGACGGGGATCTAGTCTAGCTCTGGTGAGCTCTGAATGAGGGAAGCCTCTGTTTGGACCGGGGCCAGAGACATGCCCGTGCTCCGGTTTCCCGAATCCGGACAGTCTCGGGCCCAATGGTAGCCTCTTTTGCACTTCGGACACTGGGTTTTCGGAGCCTTGGGACGGCCGGACTTTTGTCTGCCTCCCTTGGATCGGCACTCCCTAGCGAAGTGACCGACCTTGCCACAATTGTGGCATGCTCCTTGGGTCTTTCCCTTTGGTCTTCTACCCCCTTGCACCGCTGCCGCTAGCAAACCCATCTTGTAGGATTCTGTGCCAACGTCGGTGCAAGCTCTAATCATGTCCGTAAGGGTCAAATCGGGAAGATTGCCCAGTGACTGCAAGATTTTACGGCAGTCTAAATTGGCATTGTCCTTGGCTAACTTCATCATGAGTTCTTGTTGGGCTTGCTCATTGTCAATCTGCCTGCTAATGGCTTCTTCCAGGCGATTGATGAAGTCCATATTGGGCTCCTGGGCTCCTTGCTTGATAGCGGTGTAATTTTTAGCCGTTATGCCAGTTGCTGGGACCTTGAAAAACGCCCTAAAGGCGGCCTCGGCCGACATCTGGAGAGTGGCGAGAGGCAAGTTGATTTGGGCATCGATGGGCTCAAAGGCACCTGAACCATATAACTGGTCAGGAAGTACTGCGCCTCCCATCCTGGCAGCCCTCGTCTGTGCCTCTAGGCGAAACTCGCTGTCCCAAATTAAATACTGGCTAGGGTTGAGCATCATCCGCATGACGGCTTTCCAGTCATGGGGAATCCACATGGTGTTCTCGCACACTTGCTGAAACGTGCCCCTTGTAAAACGACTTTGGAGCCCAGTTTCTGAAATGGCTTTCCGTATAGCCATGAGAAGCTTATACGGGACTGGGGAATGAATTATCTGCTGGGCCCCCGTAAGGGCATCCATTTCCATGCGGATTGGACATATCTGACTAAGCTCAGCTAGTTCTTCTGCTGGTAATTCCCCCTTCCTAATCTCCTCTTCAATTGTACGCTGAAGTGGACTCTTGGTAACTCGGGAACTCGGAACTGTCAGAGAAGCGCCTGCGCTCCTTATTCCTTGCATTCCGTCGGTGACGTCTGCAGCTGTCACCAAGGGAAAGCTCCCTACGCTACTCTGCCTAAATTGGAGTGACGGATAGAGCGCCGTAGGCGCCGTTGGCTCGGCTGGTGTGACTGGCAGATTTGGGGGTTCCTTGGCCTCTATCTGGACTGGCTCTATCTCCGCTAAGAGTTTCCTACATTTACCCCATGTGCGAATTACGCCTCTCGGAGCTTTTGGGGGTTGCTGAATGCAGTCTCCTATCTGATCCCAGAGCTCGAGGGTTAACGTACCTACTTCTGGGTAAAGCAGGCAGTGTTCCCCTAGGTACACCAAAAGTCTCGCTAGCTCCCCGCTGTGAAAACGCAAATTAAATACCCTGGCCAGGATTATGAACCCTTCCTCACGAGTTCTTTGGCTAGCGGATGGACGCTGTCGCTGAGGACAGGTCCCCATATTACCTGCGATGGGTCCTCCGAAGTTTCCTCCTCGGGACGAGTCGACGCGTCTTTGGCAGGCAATAGGTTCTGGCGACATCGCTTCTGGGTAGAGCTTGGAGCGTGGACTGCGGCCACGGGCCCTCGGTGGCCACTGCGCTGTCAGGGGTTCACAGCTGATCCTGAGCGGAACGCGTTTTTCCCTTTGGCGCAAGCCACCGCGAAAGTCGGGAGTAAGCTGTAGGAAAAGCCTCTTGGACTGCCTCACCGCAGGCCGCCCCTCCGATCGGCTGGCTGCCGGACGGAGTGCCGCGCTGTCCCCCGGGACAATTCGGACACAGTTCAGGAGCAGAACCGGACCGTGTGATCGCTACTCTGAGGAAGACCGCTCTTACTCACGAGTAGATCACGTCGGGGTCACCAGATGTAGGAATCGGGGCCGCTGAGGGCCGTAGGTCCCGGAGGAGACTGATCAAGGAAAGATACGAGGCAGTATGGAGGAGGATATGATCAGTAGTTTATTGAGAAAAGGCGGCAACATATATAGAAGGAAAAGCGCAACGGTGGCAAGACTGTCATCTGACAGAAATTACATCACCTGTGTACTCAAGTTAATTGGGAATCTCTTTGGGGAAGTTAATTAACTGGGGCAAGCATGGACCTCGGAATTCCCATTGTTCAGGGATTAGGCAGGGGTAAACATGGCATCTGTTTGTGCCTGAGATGACACTGAGACACGGAGATGAGTGATTAACTGGGTTAGATATTTGCTCTCTCAGCAGAACCGCTGGTCAGGTCAGGAGTTGGGTGAATCAAACCCTATCATTTATCCACCCCCTTAATTTCTCCCTACTGGCAAGGGCCAGGGGCCAGGAGCGTGCTCGCTAGGTTTAACCTCTGCCAGAGGCCATGCGTGCCAACTGGGCACGCGGAATCCACATTGGATTAAAATAATCTTACTCCTAGGACTGTCTGTATTTTGAGTTTTCTGGTGGACAGACATACGTAGCTTTTCTGATGTTGCTTCACTATTCTGAGGTGGCTTTTGGGGTCAGATTTGGTTGTATGCTTGTTTGCATGCATCTCGCCTCCTTTTACTGTGGTGGCTTCATGGTTAACATACTGTGCTTGAAGGCTGGAAGGTTGGGGTTCAATACCCGAGTGCTGCATGAGGATCGTGGTGACTTGAAAGGAGCCTCCTTCGCGCATTTCCTAAACAGAATTTCTCCAGCAAAAATCCTTTCAACCCAGAATAATTTCTGACATGAAATTTATTTACTACCTTGGAAAATAACCTGCATAATAATAATAATAATAATAATAATAATAATAATAATAATAATAATAATAATAATAATAATAATAATAATAATAATAATAATAATAATAATAATAATAATAATTTCATATATATATATATATATATATATATATATATATATATATATATATATATATATATATATATATATATATATATATATATATATATATATATATATATATATATATATATATATATATATATATATATATATATATATATATATATATATATATATATATATATATATAATCAGTCAACCATCCTTAACATCAGCGCCTCCAGAGTGGGACTACAATATTAAGGTACTTAAAAAGCCACCCATTTACCGCTGAAAATTAACTCTTTTACAGCTAACAGCAGCCTGAAAGAGTAATGATTTTCAGAGGGAAATAACAGGGGAAAATAATTAATCCCCATCCCTTTGGTATAATGGCATTTAGCCAGAAGAGGGATTCTTGCAAATCCTTTCAAGGAGAATCCCAAGCACAGATTTCAAATATATGGTTAATGCCTTGTATATTTTGTCATCCATAATACTTCTCAATGCAGTGTTGTGACAGAGTAAACTGGGGAGACATGGGTTCAAATCCTTGTACATCTGTGAAAACTCACTGGGAGTGAAATGAGTACTAAAACTACTCCATAAATATCCTGCTTACTTTGAAAGCTCTATTAGGATTGCTATAAATCAGCTGTGATTTGATGGCATGCAACAACAACTCTGTCCTCACAGGAAAAACTAACTTGATAGAGGGCCACCTTAGAATGACTATCAAGCTTGGAGAAATTGAAAGCTTTCAGAAAATAATCATAAATAATCATTATAATCATAAAGAACTCAGGAACACCATTGAGCCACATTTATCCCCAGGTGGAAGGTCTCTAGAAAGGAGATGGGGGTCCTTCAGCTAAGAGCAGCAATCAATTCCACCTTGGGAATCGGGCAGGAATGAAAACTATTCCCAGTGTGCTCTTCCGTCCCCCTACTTTCCCCATTCTTTTCCTTTTCTCCTGTTGTCAGAGAGCAAATTTAATTGGTGTCTGTAAGAGTTAGGCTTGTTTCTTCTGCTCTTCCTTCCTTCCCTCACCCAACCCCTCTAAGACTTATAAATCTTAGAAGCTGGTTCAAGCAGCTCGCTTCCTGGGGTAGGGTGGGGGTTGTGGTTGGGGTGTTTTGTTTCTTGTTCGCTTGTACTCTCCCAGCTGTTCCCCTCCCCCCTTATTTAAATGTTTGCACTTAATGGGTCTGAAAAGGATGCTGAGATTGTGGCTTCAGACCTGTTTCAGCGCACTTTCCCCTTCTCCCTTCTTCTGCCCTTGAAGGGTTCTTCTAGCTTTCCATTGATCATTCCTGAGGCGGCCTGTGGATTCTTTCCCTCCCTTACAGTAAATGTCTGGCTGATATGTTTTATTTCTTGGCTTGCCTTGCTATTCTGTGTGTGAGTCAACACTGAGGATGGATTTTTATACCAGCATCGTTTGGCTCCCCTCCTGGTATCTATCTTTTTTTGTGGGGCCTTAATAACGATGGCATTGAATTGCTGGGGGTGGAGACAGCATCTGTAGTGTTTGGCATCCTTCTCTTTCCCCAGGTCCCTCTTTTGTCTTTGTTATCTGTCTCTCCTGGCTCTCTTCCTGTAGATTTCCCCCCTCTGTTTCATTTGTATGCTGGAGTTACCAAAGAAGGCTAGGAACTATTTAGGGGAGGTTAATGATGCTATAAAAAGAACAAAGATCCTGTCACACAGGAAGGAGAACTGGATTAAAATGGCCCTCCTGTAGGAAATGCAGCTGGTACGACATGACAGTCATGCTATTTTTGGCTTTGTATTTTTTGTTTTAATTCGTTCCTCGGTGATTCTGGAGATGTTTTCGAACACCTGAGCCTAGTGTTGCTTTGACTTCTCTTCAGCGTTTGATTTCCTATAAATTGCCTACGCCAAATGTGGAGATTTGGTGAGGCGCGTTCTGTTCTCTTTTACCATTCTCGTTAATTAAAGCCCTGGTTTGGGATACATAAGCCATGGGCAGCATCTGGGCTGATATCAATAAAATGAAACCCAACAAGGATAAATGTACAGAATTAGGGCAGTGAAAGGTGCACAGGAAAGAAAAGCAGAGAGTACATCTGTACGAGATGCAGGAAAACCAGCTGGCCAATAGAACGGCTGAGAAGGATTGGACATTTATGGTGGGTGAAAAAGTAACTGAACAGACAACACAGTACTGGAAGTATAGAAATGTGGGACTTGTTCAGTCATAAGGAGTAGGCTCTCTTGCACAAACACAGAGGCCCTATCTTTTTCCAGAATGACACCAATGCAACACTTGCTAGCTACATCAGAAAGGTGTTAAAAGACAAAGCAGTGTATTTGGAGGTAGCCTGCAGAGCACAGAATGAACAATCTTTATTTGCTACAGTTAAGCGCTACTAATTTACCCCCACTCTTATAAATAAGATACACTGGGGATATTATATGCACCATGCTAGGTAGATGTATTGCTGTTTTCCTATGCCACTTATTTAATGAAAAAGGAAACGTTGCTGTGGCCCAGTGAATAACAGCCACAGGGAAATGTGGAGAAGGGGAGTGTCATGAGTCCAAAGTAGGACAAATCAGAGTGACTCAAAGACCTTTCTGGACCTTTCTCATAGGGAAAAAACCTGGATCAGTGTGAATGGAAGAGTTGCTCAAATGAGAGGGGCAACTGGTTGCACTAAAGATAAGACCCTTTAAAGTGCATAGATGTGGGCTACTCAGGTGTACAAATGGAATAGGAATGAATGAACAATCTTAATTACCATGTTTCTTAACATACTGTTTCTTCATAACAATAATAGTAGAGTATAAAATAATAAATATATGGGGGAAAACTTCAATCTAGCCTTTTAGCATGATATATACAATCACCATCTCTTGGTTTTCAGAGTTTTAGTGTATGTGGAAATTTTTTTGCTTTTTGGAGAGGGGGAGAATTTTCCCCCAAAAAAGATGAAAGTAGGATAAATAAAAATATTTCAAAAGAACATTCCATCTCTCCAGCATGTTGCTTGTGCCAAATAAACTAGAAAGGCCTATCCATTTTATGTATTTTTTGCATAGGAAGTCTTCAGCTGGTCCTTGTATCCGAGAATGCATTTTTTTTTCCTGAAGCAGGAAAATGCCCCTGGCATGAATTTGTTTAACGTGGATCTCAGCTTGCTATGAAGTGACCCACACACTATGATCACAGAGCCATCTCCTGCGGCACATATGAAATGAGACATGCAGGATTTAACACCGGGACTGCAATGGACTGCCGCAGCCTTGAGGATATTGACAAGGTGTGCCTTCACAGTCAGTCCATCTGGCATGGCCTCTTCTGCCTTAATGACCTTTGGGAATCAGAATTGGTTCCTTCTCCGCTCATTTTGCCATTAGGCCAAATATGATGGTTTCCAGTGGCATTTCCTCCACTGAGGGGGCTATCACCCATCTAAAGGGGCTCATCCTCCTGCAGCCATTGGCCCCTTTAGGGATTCAGGTTATTTACCACTGCCCAACACTCGGCATTGAGTCACTGGCTGTATTGTCAACTCCATTACCATAGCGGGATGTCCAGCCAGACACAGCATAGAAAGTAAACTTTGTAATTAAATAGATTTTGATAATTTGAATGACATGTTTGCCAAAATGAGTGCATGTTTGCCAAAATGAGTGCATAATGGAGTTATTCAAGAAGGCCATCCAAATATTAGATGACCCCTCTATTGTAATGAAGGATTTTATCTGAATTTTACAAATGCTTGATCATTTTTGCTCTTAGTTATAGTAACTGTAAATAACATTTTAGGTACTGTGATGATTTTTAACTTCCTGAGCTTTTAGGTTGGTCCTCTTCTATTCCATTCGATACCCAAATACTGCAGGAAGGAATGAGCTCCCGTCTTTGTCCCAGCTTTTGCCAACCTAGCAGTTCGAAAGCAAGAAATTACAAGTAGATAAATAGGGACCACTTTGGTGGGAAGGTAAACAGAGTTTCATGCGCTCCGATGTCTAGTCATGCCTGCCACAGAGATGAGCACTGAACCCTAGAGTCAGATATGACTGGCTTTCGAGCAAGGGTGACCTTTACCTTTACTCCATTAAAGTGGCTGGTTTAGTGAATTGGCATAGTTAATAAATTTATTAACTGTTCATGTTGGATAATAGGTTATATAACACATTTAATATCTTGATACATAGGGATGTAAATAGACCTTTATATATTACTGACAGACATTGTTGGAGGGGCAGTTTCATCTTAAGTGGCCTGGACTGTTTTGAACCAGTTGTCAATTTGCACGCTGAGTTTTGCCCAATCCTCCACTGCAGAAATGGTGAACCCAATACTCCTCAATCTTGAGTGAGAAAGTATATATTTAATTTAATGTAATTGTTGGATTTCTATACTGCCCACTCAACCAAGGCTGACTCAGGGTGGTTCACAATCATAGATAAAACAGATAAAACAGAATTAAGAACCCGCTCCCTAAAAAAAGGGTGCAGGTACCGAAGGAACCATGGAGGAAAGAATAATCCTCTATACCAACCACCCAACGGAAGCCACCCTCCACCTGCACCCCAAAATTGGCCCGCCAGCCAGGTTTTTAGTTCTTTTCTAAAGGGCAGCAACTCCGTCTGGAGGCGCAATTCTACTGGCAGGAGGTGCTAAAGGGCCGGTGCATACACGGAGAAGGTCCCCCTCCTTGTGCCAGAGATGTGAGCCCCCCTGGCTGATGGCACAATTAGAGAGCCCCTCCGATCCACTCTGGTTGGTTGAATGGACAGACGTCCTTAGGGTGATGCGGTCTCTTAGGTAACCTGGCCCACTACCATATAGGGCTTTAAAGGTCAAAACCAGCACCTTGAATTGCACCCAGAGGCAAACTGGTAACCAGTGCAACTCTCAAAGCAGTGGTGAGGCATGGGCATAATGTCCACACCCCATCACCACCTGGGCCGCAGCATTCTGGACCAGCTGCAGCCTCCGAATGGTCATCAAGGGCAGCCCCGTGTAGAGCGCATTACAGTAGCCTAGTCTGGAGGTCACCAGAGTGTGAGTGACCATGAGTAAGGAGTCCCGGTCCAGGAGCAGGCGCAACTGGCGAATCACCCAACCTCTTCTGTATGTTGTTCTTGCTCTCTTCCAGAATGGCTCATTCCCTCTGGGTGTCCTTGAGTTTTGGAGCTCTCATTGTGTCCATCTCCACACATTCATAGACTCAATAATTGCTTTCATCAGCAAAAGTGGGAGAGAATATGTGTAGCATTACAAGGTAACAGTGGGTTCGTGGTACTTTCAACCCAACACATCCCTCAGGACATATATTTTCACTGGTAAAATTCTTACAAGCATCTGAGGAAGGCAAATGTATGCTCTTTGCAATAATTGTGATATTCTTGATTAAAAGGTGGCACTCCTGATTCTCCCCCCCCCAATTTTCCTCCCCCGCCCCAGGTCAGGGTTCAAACAGTATGAGTAGAATCCATGCTGTTGGCACCATGTGCAGATATAAAGATTATTTGGCAGGGAGAGATTCAATGACTTGGCCAAGTGAGCAACATTATCGACTGCTCCCTCCTTTCCACCCTTCCTGACTCCTTCTGGAAGCTCCTCTGCTTCCCCACCTTTCCCCTTCATACTGTGTTCCCTAGGTCACAGTTTGAGAATTAATGATGCAAGGGTGGCTCATAGCATGGCTAGGCTGGGTCATTGCTGGATCTCCAGTGAGGGCATTCTTTTCTGGGAAGGAAAATGGCTTTCGGAAAAACAGCTGATGGAGAACAAAGAAAAAGAAAGCAGAGAGACTGTGGAAGGGGTGGTGGGAACAGGATGGGAAGAGAATAAACTTGGATCCCATGTTGCAAATTGGTGTTTAAAAAAGGATCCTGTAATGTCTGAGTACGGTGAGATTCTGTGACATATGGTCAATGCTATAATCCCATAACTCACCTATTCATTTATCAAGGGTAATTTTAACATGCACCTTTCTTCCTAAGTGGGTTCAGTGAAGGCAGGAACTCCTGACAATTTAAGATTATTACTTTTGAATGCCAGGTGCTTCCTGTTCCTTTATTACAGAAATACTCCTTGTTGGCTCCCCCGCACTCTTTTCATTTACATGAAGTTTATTCTAGGCTGGGTTACCTTTGCCCACATTAGAACTATTCAGCAAAATGGAATACATGTATACATTTCAGCCATCTGTGTCCCTGACAACAATGCACTGATGTCTTTTTCCTGGATTGATAGTATCCTGAGGGCAAAAGAAAATGATGTTTATGATATAAGCAAGCAAAGAGCCTTTTGAAGTGGCTGCTTAGAAAGGGATTGGTAGTGGAAGATAAAAGAACTGAGGAAGCCCTGAATGCTATTTGTGAACAGAGGTGGGAAGGGGCTAAGACACAGATGGAGCGGAGGAGGGGGGGGGGAGATAGGTTTTTGGAGAACAGCATGCTATCCAGATACTAGTGGTCACCACAATAGCCAGTTTTAATTGTCTCTTAGATCCTATCAAATCCATTTTTTTTTAAAAAAAAATCCCACTAGAGTGGACCAGAGGGGCTCTTTAAAAATACCAAGAAGAAGAGCCTTTTCAGTATCCGCTCCGGCTCTATGGAACCTCCTGCCAGTTGAACTGTGTCTCCAGATGGAGCTGCTGCCCTTCAGGAAAGGGCTGAAGACCTGGCTGGCAGGGAAGGTGTGGGGAGGTGGAGAGGGAGTAACTACCCCCCCCCGGTTTATTTAGAGTAGGAATCACTCATGCTTTTTAAAATTTTAACTGGATTTTTAATTGGTGGGGATGGGTTGAAGTTTTATGATGGTGGTTGGGATATTCGCTGTAATGTTTCTGAAACGCTTAAGACTAGATATTTTGTACTGTAATTGTGATATTGTGTTTTTCTTTGTTAGCCACCCAGAGTCGCTCTGCGAGTGGGGCGGCAATATAAATTGAAAAATTAAATTAAATTAAATTAAATTTTGTTTTGAAAATTGCATGAGGGAAGAAAATTGCATGAGGGAAGATAGTTATACAGGTTACCTTCTTATTTGTGAGCTCAGTATCTGCGGTTTCAGTTATTTGTGGGTCTAAAAAAATCAATTAAAATCCCAATACATAATATATATGGTGCATTACTAATGCTGGCCAGTAGATGCAGGTGTCTACAGTGTAATGTTTACCAGGAACAGGAGGCAGACATTTGTAGAACAAGAGAGGCATTTGACACTCCTCCACCACTTCTATGACTCAGGTATATATGTTAAATATAGGGTTCACTGTTATTTGTGATTTCAGGTATCCATAGGTCTAGGAACATATTCATTCATTCATTCATTTATTCGATTTATATCCTGCCCTACTTGGCCAGGGCCAACTCAGGGTGGCTTACAACAAGTAAATTAATTACAATATAACAAGAGAAAACAATATAAACACACAAAACACAATAGTATACAATTAAAAATCAATACAAAATTAGTAAACCATGTACATATGCAGAATACAATACAATCCATACCATTATACCAATACCCATATCAATATACAAAATAAATAAATAGACAATAAAATGCCAAAAGTCCAAGAAATACAATTCAAAAATACAATAGCATTATACATAATAAATACACCAAAATACTATACGGTAAAGGCAAAGGTTTTAAACAAAATATCAAAAAATCAAATACAATAAAATTATACATAATAAAATACCATAATAGAGTAATTACCATTAGACCACAGAACAGAACAAAACACCCTAGCCAGTCCATAGGGTTCAGAGAGTGGAAACCAGGGCCTGACAACCATGAACGGAACCCAAGGCTCCACGTACCTGTCGGAGCCCATGTTCTATGCTCCACAGGGCCCAAATCAATGTCCCTGATAGGAGGAAAGGCAACCCCAGCCCAGGCACAGCTGTGGTGGCAGGTCTTCGGCTATCCGTAACCCGTTGGTATCTTCTTCCCTTCCAGACTGAGCGGGGGAGGCAGCCCCGGGAACAGCTGTGGAGCGAACCGGCAGGCGGAGAAGCAGTCTGGTGGAGGGGGCAGTCCCAGGGCTGGCATTTTAAAGCCATGCCGGCTGCTCCCAGGTGTTTCTTGGCTCCTCTGAGCCCCAACCAGGCTGGGGAGCGAAGTGGCAGGTGGAGAAGCAGTCCGTTGGGGGGGGGGGCAGTCCCAGCACTGGTGTTTTAAAGCCACGCTCTCTGCTCCCAGGTGTTTCTTGGCTCCTCTGAGCCTCGACCGGGCTGGGGAGCGAACCTATTCCCCACAGATATGGGGTGGGGGGGGGGAAGTCCTATATCTTCTTCAACCTGGAGTGTCAATATTTTGGGGTGCGGGAATCCCCCTCCAGCTGCTTTCTTAAAAGAAATATACATGGCGAGTTCTAAATAGTTTAGTTAACAACACTTTTAGTGTAACTTGCATTTTTGTCTACAAGAAAAAGAATACTTCTGCTCACTAAATTAGTCTTCAATGAGAATGATGTGAATACTGATGGACTGATCAATTTGACATTTATTTCGCCACATCCAATGACCAGGAACAGACAGAAGTATAACACAGCAATAAATTCTTCCCCACAGAAAACTATGCTGATTTACTATCTATGCTGTAGTACGTTCTGAATAAAACTTCTCATATATATCACAATATGATGTTTTTAGATCTAGTGTTCATTTTTCTTTAAAATCTGTTAACTTTATCTTCAAACTCATCCATTCAAGATCCCAAAACTGGCAGTATGTAATCAATAGCATAATCAGTCTTGTATAAAGCTATTCACAGTCATTCATGTGGGTTGGTGAGATACAGGGATGGATTTCCAGGCAATATTTCACATAAGCAAAAGAAAAATGATCTTTTGTTATGGTTAATGTTTGACATCATCTGTACTACAGTAGGATTAGTTGTTGAGTGATAGATTTTGCAGAGTTTTACTTTTTGTGGCTTCTTCCCTGACTGGATTTTCTTTCCCTGTTTTTCATTGAACTCCTCCTTTGAAACATATTCCATCTAGCGAAAGATTCTCTGGTAGCCTCTGAATATTTCTGTCAGCTGAAAATGTTGGGGCTGCTGGCAAAATCGATGCTGTAATGTACTTAAGCAGCATGTGGTGACAATCTTGCTCCTAAGCAACTCTTGGCTGATTTGTGATGATGTCACAAAGGAAATGTGCACCAAAGAGGGATTAGTTCTCTGAAGAGAGGCAGAAGAGCAAGGCAACAGGCCAAGAAACAGAAACCTAAGTGAAGCCTAGTTCAACCCCAGAAGATTAGGAAGATCCCTAGAAGGTATATTCCACTCAGAGTCAGTCGGAGGGCCTGAACTGACTCTGTGCTAGCAAGCAACTATAAGTGGTGAGCCACCTTTTCTCATCCATTCCTACAACCACTGTCTTGCAACATCTCTCAATGCCATTTCCAGGGAATCCTAAGCAGGTGAAGGCATCTGCTTGGGAATAATACCATGAAGCAAATGGTGAGCCACTGTGTGAGGCAGAATGCTGGACTGGATGGGCTGTGGCCTGTTCCAGCAAGGCTGTTCTTATATTATGTAACAGTTTTTAATAAGGAGGTGTATTTTTCTTTCTTTCTTTCTTTCATCCACCCCTAAGGAGCATCAAGTACAGTGATACCTCATACAACGTCCAAAATTGGTTCCACAAGTTTGGACTTTATACGGATTTGGACTTTGTATGAGGCATGCAAAATCCTAGCCACGGTGCCTCATACAGTGTCCAAATCCTTGCTGCGATGCCTCATACAACGTCATTTCCAGAGAGATACATTGTACTGTAACAGCATAGACTTCAGGGCAAAGTCAAGGAAACAGACAGGAAACTGACAGAACTTTAAGAAATCATTGTCTAAAGGCTAAAAACATTACAAAAACTTGTCAAACAACCCTGATTGTCCAAGAATCTGAAGAATGCTGCAAAAATCCCAGGAATGCTTCTAAAAATTCTGACAAAAAAATTCAAAAAATTCCAAAATTGTGCTCAAAACCACTCCTAAACACTCTTTGCCTCATGCAAAACCCACAAGAGCAATGCACGCATGTGTCCTGCCTTTTATACAGCGCAGGCACAATGCAACCTGGGAAAACCCCAATGCCTCATACAACGTCACACGACTTTGTATGAGGCAACTTTTTTTCAAGGAATTAGGCGATGTTGTATGAATCCGATGTTGTATGAAGCGGACTTTGTATGAGGTATTACTGTATGTGAAAGGATAATTTTCTGTTACTCTGAGTGGAGAATAAGGAAGCCTAAAACAGGAGCTAGCAACAGGTCCACAGTTGGGGAGATCTGGATTCAAATTGCCATTCAGTAGTGGAGCTCACTGGATTACCTTGAGCCACTCGCTATATTTCTGGTTGTGTGATAGAATACTGTAGTTCAGGGGTGCCCAAATTTTTTGGGCCGTGGGCTGGTCATGTGGTTCAGGGGGCTGGTCACTATGGCCTGGGGGCCAGATCCAGCCCCCGAAGCCAATTCATCCAACCCATGAAGCCCTCGTTTCCATATGAGTGCATTTTACTTCTGCTCCTGGGAGCGATGAGGGCTTCACGGGCCTGATGAATTGGTGTCGGGGACTGGATCCGGCCACCAGGCTGTAGTTTGGGTACCTCTGCTGTAGTTCATAGATATAAGTGGAGAGTAAGTAAGTGATTCAAGGAAAGACAGGGTGTAAATGTAAACAATAAATAAACAATAGAAAGGAATTTTGAAATGTCTTTATGCCTATTCTATGTGCTCCAAAACACAGGATAAATTTACCCAAGTTAATTGGCTATGTGGAGGTAACACTTGCAAAAAGTGTCATGATACGAAGAAAGACCATTACTGTTTGTACTTCACAGAATATTGTTATTTTTTTGTGCCTTCAAGCTGGCACCAACTTACAGCGACTCTAATACGGACTTTCAAGGTAGGTGAGATATTTAAGAAGTGGCTTCCCCAGTTCTACAATGTCAGCAAATTTGCACAGCTAAGAGCAAATTCACGCTTCTTGAATTCATTATTCTTTCCACTATACCACATTACTTTATAGAACAGCTAAAAGTAAAATAAAAATACATAAAAAGAGGCACAAAGTATTTACAATATAGATAAAAGATCTTCCTTGCTTAAAATCCAGTCATGCCCAACTCTAGGGTTCAGTGCCCATCTCTGTTTACAGCCAAAGAGTCAGCACAATCTGCACCTGCAGATGTTTCCATGGTCATGTAGTAGGCATGACTAGACACCAGAGCACATGGAACACTGTTACCTTCCCCCAAAATCATTACCTATTTATCTACCTGCAATTTCTTGCTTTCAAAATGTTAGGTTGGCAGGAGCCTGGACAGATGATGAGCGCTCACTCCATCGCAGGGTACTTGAGTCTTGACTTGCTGACCTTCTGGCCATCAAGTTCAGTGTTTTAACCACTAAGCCACTGTGGCCCTCCTTTTCAATATCCCCTCATAAATAAAGGAGTGGATGGAGAAACAAGTTAGGCAGAAACAAGCTGAAAATAAGTACTGTAATTATAATAATCAGATTCATTCATCAAGATTGGAGGGTGGGTCTTGAACTGGCAGCTTTAGCAACAGGGAGCATCAACTCAGTCAGCCTATGTACACCACTGCTACCGCCAACACCATTGACACCCCTGTGTCTTTATATGCACTGATCATGTGCTCTTCAGAGGGTGCCACTTGATAAAGGCTTGTAGGTTAGGCTTGCTTGTCTCTATTCATTTGAATGGCTCGTGTGCATGAGAGTTTCCTCTGGCTTGTGCACGTGTTTGGAATCCCTCAGCCAAGTAGCCCCCCCCCCCCGGGGTCAAAAGCCTTTTATGTATAGCAACACTTAATTGATCTTCTCCTGAAAAAGCAAGCCAGTCAAGTGGTCCCAGAAGGCAGACAGTACCCGGCTCCTACTTTCGGCACCTGCTTTACTCTCTTTCCCCAACAAAACAATAACCCCCTGAAGAACTTCAGGCTTATTTACTCGCTGAGCATTTGTTGTGCTTAACTCTTGTAGCAGCAGTGTTTTCATTTTTCTGGTTGCCTCAAACATCCCCCTCGAACTATTTTTATTTACTGGAAAATTCCTGGTGTTCAGCTTGCCGTTCCCTCTCCACCTCCCCTGCCAGGTCTAAAAAGACAGTTGATGGAGATTCTTGTTACCATTTCCATTGGCTTTGTTTTTAAATGCTATTTCTTGAAGACTTGTGCTTTCTGCTTTGATAGCTCACTTGAAGGTTTTGATGAGGAAGCCTCATCCATCATTAGCGAAAACAAAGTGACTGGCTGTTAAATCCAAGGCAAAAACTGCTTGAAATTTTAAACAAGCTAACAGCGAACAAGCATAATATGTTTTATCTTCTGTTTCAATTTTTGCCTGTCAGAGGATTTGCCAAATAATATAGGGGGGGGGGGAGGGAAGAGAGAGAGCAGAGGAATCTTTCTCCTTGGCTGCACTGCTTTCAAGATACAGCAAATGGTTATGGTGTTATCAGAAATCTCACAAAAATATGTGCACATAGGCAAAAGAAAAACCAAATGACAAATATGAGGATGTTAGCTTACTATCTTCCAAACAAGCACTATGGCCTATGTAGTTTCTTGGGGGAAAATGTTAGATTTGGCTGGGATGTCATGGTCTCCATTGGTAATTATGGCCAGCTCACCAATTGTCGTTATTTAGCATCTGTCTTCAACAGCGTTTGAGGTTAATTTAAGGGCCAAAACAGATGAAGCACTGGTTTTGTAATTAAAAGTGGATCTTCCTTAAGATTTCCTTTTTGATGTATCCTCATTTGCAAATAGTTGCAAGTTAGCTTGCTTTTATTTGGTGATTGGCTTTCCAGAGGTAAACATGAAATTGATTGTACATATATGAAAGCTCTTGAAAAATCTATATTTGGAAGGGTAACATTTTACTACTTTCGAATCGCAAAGCTGCCATATTTCTGTTTCTGCTTTATGGTAAGTTTATGTTTGGCACCCTAAGGCCCTAAAAGAAGATGTGATACAATAAATGCACTGTAATTTAGACAATGCTTGGATTCTTCTTCTTCTTCTTCTTCTTCTTCTTCTTCTTCTTCTGCTGCTGCTGCTGCTGCTGCTGCTGCTGTTGCTGTTGCTGTTGCTGCTGCTGCTGCTGCTGCTGCTGCTGCTGCTGCTGCTGCTGCTGCTGCTGTCTCTAGGCCAGGCATGAAACTGCCAAAATTATTAGGGGGAAGAATGAAAAGTCCAGCAATATTGAACAATTGACATTTGATAAGCATTGCCTTGTAATCTTTATTTATTGAAACACCTTCTTGCTTAAACATTTCTGTATCTCTATTGGCTTACTGTATTTGTATGTCATTCTTTGACTCCAAATATTGTGAGCCCCCATATTAGCTAATATGAATTATTAAACCCTTTCTCCTTAACAAAATAAACATGCAGTTAATGAAGCTTGTATAATAATTTCAAAGAAATTTATTTGTGCTAATCTATGTGTGGCCTGGAGAAAGCCGTGTTATAAAGAACTAGTTATACAAAAAGTCCTGTGTCATTTATCTAAGTGAAGTAGACTTGTGCGACTGTGCATTTCTGAACATTCTGAAAAGTATGCAATGGCAAGATAAAATATGAAATGTCTTCTGTCCATCGGCCCACCGGGGCTGAGAACACGTGTGCGTAGTTTGTCAAAAAGTATATGTGTGGTTGAAATGTTACTTATCGGCTTGAATCTACTTGGATTCAAGCACCAATATATGCATATATTATGTTATGAATGACCTTGTTGATAAAATCTCTTTTTCCTTCAAAACCTCTCTGGCTGTTTTATTTTTGTTTAAAGAAACTAATGAATTGATCCCTTTATAGCAGGGATCCCAACCTACGGCCTGCAGGTTGGCCCTGGCCCACGGCATAATTTCATGTGGCCTGCTGCTGCCACATCCAGAAATGGAAGCGGGCACATTTATGACAGCTGTAAAACATGCCTGTGCATGTTTAAACATGGTTATGTCAGCCGTGAATGTGTCCATGGCTGTCGTAAACATGGAAGTGGGTACATTTACTTCTGCTTCCCGGGGGGGGGGGCATGGTCCAACCCGCTCATCTATCCATAGTGTGTTGTTAGGCCTGCGATGTAAAAAGGTTGGGAACCCCTGCTTTAGAGAGTTTTCAGGTGACAATATCAATGTCACCATTTCTAACTCCAGTTTAAAACAATATTTTGTTGCAAAAAGACCAACAACAATTGCACTCTCTATTTTTTAAAAACGGATACAATTGTCCAACTAAAAAATCTAATGTATAATGTTGACAATTCCCAGCTCTGACAGGAAAAAGGATGTTAGTTATAGCATTTGTGCTAAGGGAGCAATCTTGTGCTTCCAAAAACAGTGGCTGAAAAAGTGCTGCCTAGGCAAGAATGCCACTTCATAGGTGGAGTGGGAGGCTTGCTTTACAAGGTCCTTAGAACAGTGGTGGAAAGCCCCACATGGGGTTGCAACAAGGCATTCTGTGTGTGTTATGTGTGCTGGGTGATTGTGGCCAGGCAAAGTTAAATATCTCCCTACAAGTAGTGGTAGAGGAGCCCCCCCTTCAAGAAAACAAATGGAAAATCTGTCCTCAGTTGTCCTTTCTTAGCAATAGTGAGACATCAGGGCTTCTATGTGCCCAGGGCTCCACCATGGGATTTGTCTCCTACAATAGCACAACTCTGTTGACAAGTTCTAAAATTCTACATGCAGTACAGATGAGCTTGATATCATGATAGAGGAAGCAATTACACTTTGTACCTCCCAATAGCGGCATCTGGGCAGTTCACTAGGTAATTAGCATTTTGCTGGCAAAAAGCTGGGTACTCTCTTTACCAACCTTGGAAGGTTTAGTGCAAGGGACCAAAGACAATGAAACAGCCGAAGGGTTGGCTTAACACAGGTTTATTGCATGATGATCCGGAGGAACATGAGGTAATGGCGGATGGGGAGCTCAATATATACAGCTGGCTATACATTTGAATGTGGCTCGTCGACAGACTATTGGTTGCTGCCTGCGTTACGTCGTACGAGGTCACGCCCTTCTTGACCAGGTGAGGAGGTCGCGGGGAATCTTCCCGCGCTGCTGAACCAGGTGAATCTGAGCCATGAGAGCTGGACGCTCGCTACTGCCCTCTGGTGGTCACTAGCTCGCGTCCCCTTATTAGGTTACCTTGATACAGCTGATGGTTATAATGTTGCACACAGAAAGGTTACATTGGTAACACATGGCAAAGGTACATTGTTAAAGGCACAGCTTTACAGAACACAACATCCCTCCCCCCTAGGATGAGACGAAGTCTCTCAGCCAAGATGGCTTGTTGCATGTGCGTTTGGGCCGTGAAGAGGGTTGCCCCCCCGGGGGCGTTATTGCTTCTTTGTTCCCTGGTCCCTTGTCCTGAAATGGGAGAGGGAGACTTGTTAGTGGCTTGCCGCAGTCTGGCGGCCTTAGGGGAAGGGAAAAACTCCATTGTGGGCAGACCGGGGGCCGTCGGGGCTAACGAAAAACCCCTCTTCTCGCTTGGACGGGTGGGGGACCACTCCGAAAACCCCCCCGGTTCTGAAAATCAAAATCTAACTTGGTAGAGGTACCCGCATTTGTGGGGACTTTCCGCGAGATATGTATGGGGTCAGGTTCCTCCTCCTCGGAAAGATCCCCTAGGATATCTACGAGGACATCCTCCTCCCCACTTGGTGGGGGCCCGCGGTCCCCTTTCCCTCCCCCTTGGGCTGAACGGGTGGGGGAGATTTGACTAACTCCCTGCTTGATCTGTGCCCTGCTCATCGGAGACCCTGCGTCGGAGCTGGTCCACGTGCCGCCTCCACAGGAGCCCTGTGCTGGTTTCCACTCGGTACGACACGGGGCCGGTTTGCTCCACAACTACGCCCGGCACCCAGGCCGGGCCCGCACTGGCGTAATTCCTGCAATGCACGGGGGCGCCTATACTGAAACTCTTTGTAGCCTCTAGCCCGATGTTCCTCCCTTTGTCCTCTACCCTCGTGGGGTCTAGCCTAGTGAGGATGGTGGTCAGCTTCCTGCGCATTAAAAGCTCTGCGGGGGAGTATCCTGACGCCAATGGGGTCACCCTGTACCCTAGCAGAAACTGACACACTTGTAGGTTCAGATCCCCTGGGCCCATGCGCCGCAACGCGTCCTTCGTGGTGCGGACGAGGCGCTCTACTTGGCCGTTGGTGGCCAGGTGAAACGGGGCGGAGGTGATATGCCGGACGGCGTTGATCTCCATGAATGCCCTAAACTCGGAGGACGTGAAACAACTAGCGTTATCGCTAATTAACGTGTCGGGTATGCCGAACGTGGAAAAGAGCCTCCGCAAATGCCTAATGGTCTGGACCAAGGAGGTGCTCGTGACTGGGATAACCTCCAACCATTTGGAGAAAGCGTCCACTACAAGGAGGAACAGGGTGCCTCTGAACGGGCCCGCGAAATCTACGTGCACCCGGGACCACGGCCCCTTAGCCGCGTCCCATTCCCTGTGGGGAAGGCGGGCCTCCTCTGGTCTGGAGCATTGGCAACTTTCACAAGTGCCGACCATGTGCTCGATGTCGGCGTCTAGCTGGGGCCACCAGAAATAACTCCGGGCCAGCGCCTTGGATCGCACGATGCCGGGGTGGCTGACGTGCAGCAGTTTGAGCACCCGCGGCTGAAGGGAAGTGGGAATCACCACCCACTGCCCCCACAAGAGACACCCCCTCTCTAGGGACAGTTCTAGCTTTTTTCTGAAAAATGGAGCGAACTCCTCCGCTGGGGAGGATGCGGGCCACCCTTTCTGCAGCCAGGAGCTGACTGTCGCTAACGTTTTGTCCTTCTCTGTTGCTTTGGCAATGTCGGCGGGCACTACGGGGGGCGAATCCAGCACCTCTATCATGAGAACCTGATGGTCCCGCTCCCCCATGCTCACCTGGCTCGGCGTTAGGGGGAGGGGAGACCTAGATAGGGCGTCCGCATGGCTGATCTCTTTCCCGGGCCGGTAGATCAACGCGTGCTGATACGCGTTGAGAAAAATGGCCCACCTGAGCATCCTCGGAGACAGGATCTGTGGGGTGGGCTTATCAGCGGTAAAAATGCCTAGCAAGGGCTTGTGGTCTGTTACAATGGTGAAGGGGCGGCCGTACAGAAAATCGTGAATTTTTTTCGTCCCCGCGACTATTGCTAGTGCCTCCCTGTCCGTCTGTGCGTAGTTCCTCTCTGCTTGGGACAGGGACCTGGAATAAAATGCTATCGGGGCCTCCCTTCCGTTTTCCAACACGTGGCACAGCACTGCCCCCACCCCCACTGGAGATGCATCACAGATCAGAACTACTGGGCGCTTGGGGTTGAAATGGGTTAGTATAGCGTCGGACGCCAGGAGGCTTTTTAGCTCGCTAAATGCCCTTTCTTGGTCATCGCCCCACTTCCATGCCTGGTCTTTCTTTAGCAGTTTGTGTAGTGGCTCAGCCACCGCTGCCTTTCGGGGAAGGAAGGAGTGGTAGAAGTTGAGCAGTCCTAGGAACGACTGTAACTCGGGCTTGGAGGTGGGGCGGGGGGCTTTTTTAATGGCTGCCACTTTGGACATGGATGGTTTTATTCCCTCAGGAGTCACACAAAACCCTAGGAACTCAACCTCGGTTGCGAAGAAGACGCATTTATCCTTTCGCAACCTCAGCCCCGCCTTTTCGAATATTGTCAGGACCTTCCCCAACCTTTTGGCCAATTCAGCCCGACTCCCCCCCCGTTATTAACACGTCATCAAAATAAGGCAACACCCCCTCCAATCCCTTCAGGAGGCGTTCCACGAGTGACTGGAAAATTCCAGGCGCCGAATTTACGCCGAACTGGAGGCGCGTCACCTGGAACGTCCCCTTATGGGTGACTATGGTCTGCGCAGCAGCGGCGGCAGGGGACACCGTGAGCTGCTGGTAGGCCTGTGCTAAGTCGAGCTTAGCGAAACACTTTCCCCCGTGTAACCTGGCCAGCAGATGGCTGACTACCGGCACCGGATATGCATTCGGGCGGATCGCCTTGTTGATGGTGCACTTGTAGTCGGCGCATATGCAGACCTCCCCATTGGCCTTTAGAGCGGTTACAATTGGAGTTTCCCACTCTGCAGAATCTACAGGCACGAGGATCCCCTGGCCCACCAACTTGTCCAGTTCCGCCTCTATCTTGTCCTTGAGTGCAAACGGCACCCGGCGTGGTTTTAGGCGAATTGGGCGGACCTCCGGGTCCAGGTCGAAAGTCACTGGGGGCCCCTTGAATTTCCCCAGTCCCTTTTTGAAGACTTTGGGGTGCGCCTCGCACACCTCCTGAATTGGATCAGTCCCCACGGCGTGCATCCCAACGGCGTGCACCCCCCCCCCCAATAAACAACCCCAGGGGCTGGAACCATTGAGTCCCGAGGAGGCTGCAATTTCCTCCTTTGAGCACGACTAGGGGAAGGGACGCGGCGTGCTCCTTGAATTTGACCTGAAATTCTCCAACCCCCAACACTGGAATACTGTTCCCTTGCACGTCCCGTAGTGTGGACCTCAATGCTTTGAGCTTGGGTCGCTTATGGGGGGCAATTCCCAAAAACTCCCTCTGGGAAATGATTGAAAATGAGGACCCCGAGTCAATTTCCATCCTAATGGGGACCCCTTGGACTAGTACCTCAACAAAGTAGCGGGGGTGTCTAGTAGACACGCTGAACACTGGGGCGTCGTCCTCGCTGCCGTCGGCGATGCGGCCCACGCCGTCCTGCTTCCGCGTGGCCTGGGCGCTGTCCTTGGGTTTCGTTGGGCGGTCTTGCCCCGTGGAACGGTCTGCGGAGCTCCTCCGGGCCTCACGCTTCTTTCTGCACACCTTGGCAATGTGCCCGCGGCGGCCGCAGTTGTGGCACTCGGCCTTCCGGAAAGGGCATTTCACGCGGTCGTGGGCCGCTCCACAGCCGTCGCATCGCCGGCTCTCCTTCCGGACCCTCTGGACGTCCTCGTCGTCGCTGCTCTCTGTGGACGACCTCGAAGTTATCCGGGCCGCCTGTACCGAAGCCTCTGCTTTGCTCGCCTTTGGCCGCCAGTCCTGCAGTTCTTGGACCCCGGCCTTCGTAGCTTCTGTGGCCTGGCCCGCTCTTACGACCTCCTGCAACGTGGGAGGCGGCTCCTGGTTCATTAACGTGCGCTGGGTTTCGGCATCGTTCAGGCCGCACAGCACACAGTCTCAGAGGTTGATTTCGGCATTCTCCCATTTGCACGGGCCGGCCGCCAGCCGCAGGGCCGCCATGAATGCGGCGACCGTCTCCCCGGGCGCTTGGACTCACCTCCAAAACGCACTCCGAGCGGGAAACATCGCTGTGGCGGGCCGGACGTGCTCACGCAGCATCTGCATGAGTTCCTTGGCCTTGAATTTGCTCACCCTTCTCAGTGCAATCAGGTCCACCAAGGTCCTTTTTGTTTGTTGTCTGAGCATTCTGGTGAAGATGGCTCTTTTCTTCGCCTCTTCCGTGACTTCAGACTCGATCAGTGCGGCCTGGAAGTCCATCTCGAAGATCTCCCAGTCGCCCGGTTTCCTGATTTCGAAACCGGCGCATGTCTTGGTCCCGTGGGCTGCCATGATCCCACCTTCGTCGCCAGTTTAGTGTAAGGGACCAAAGACAATGAAACAGCCGAAGGGTTGGCTTAACACAGGTTTATTGCATGATGATCCGGAGGAACATGAGGTAATGGCGGATGGGGAGCTCAATATATACAGCTGGCTATACATTTGAATGTGGCTCGTCGACAGACTATTGGTTGCTGCCTGCGTGACGTCGTAGGAGGTCACGCCCTTCTTGACCAGGTGAGGAGGTCGCGGGGAATCTTCCCGCGCAGCTGAACCAGGTGACTATGATCCATGAGAGCTGGACGCTCGCTACTGCCCTCTGGTGGTCACTAGCTCGCGTCCCCTTATTAGGTTACCTTGATACAGCTGATGGTTATAATGTTGCACACAGAAAGGTTACATTGGTGACACATGGCAAAGGTACATTGTTAAAGGCACAGCTTTACAGAACACAACAGAAGGATGAGTCAACCTTGTGGCTGTTGGGATTGAACTCAGATCATGAGCAGTTTTAGCTGCAAGATGCAACTTAGCTACTGCACTATGGGGGCTCAACAGAGGTCGAGGTCGAAGTCAAGGTGGAGGTTGAAGTCGAGTCGAGATAAGCTTACTGCTCCCCCCCCCTGCCAAAGACAGTTGATAGAGAATCAACAGACTGTGATGGTTCAGTGGTTAAGAAGCTTGCCTTGTTATCTGGAAGGCCAGCAAGTTGGCAGTTCAAGACCAATGTACTGCATGACGGATTGAGCACCCGTCTGTATCTCAGCTCTTGGGGACATGAAAGGAGCCTCATTCAGGCGTCCCCTGAGCGGAGTTTCTCCTGCAAAAATTCTTTCAACCCAGAATAACTTCTGACACAAAATTATTATTAACAGACTGAGGGTTGAGCAAACCCATGATTTTTCTCCCTTGCACTTTCTCTTTCTCCCCTCAGAGATAGAGAGATAGAAAGAAAGAGAGATGCATAGTTAGATAGATATTCAGAAAGAAAGAGAGCAATTTAGAATGTCTGCATGGTTCACATACATTAACTTCTTGTAATTTTTAAAGAACCTTATTTTATTATCCTTTTCTTGCACATTTTGCTTGCCTGGTTGCTTTTTAGATTCACTGCAAAGTAGAGGTGAAACCAAACTAGAAATAACCTAATTTGTAGCAGTGTCATAATCACTGTATATGCCAGTTCTTGCTATTAAGGGGTGGGCGGACGGTGGGCAACACCAGTTAGGAGAGGCAGGCTCTAAACTGCACTCAGCCATGATACTCAATGACCTCAGACCAGTCATTAGCTCCAGATGATCTACTTCACAGGGTTCCTTTGAGAAGAGAAAAAGGCAGACATTAGAGACTGTTGGGTATTTCTTCATACCAAGTCAGGCTACTCTCCATCTAGCCAAGTCTTGACCAGTCTTGCCAGTAGCTTCCCAATGTATCTGGCAGCAGTCTCTCCCAGCACTACCTGAAGATGATGGGAAATGAACTTGACACCTCCTGCATGGAAAACATGTACTCTTCCATTGGTGTACAGTTCTTTCCCCAGAAACCTTAGTGTCCTGAGCCCTTGGGAGTAAAAGTAGAACATAACTGAAATAATGCCGGGTTGAAAAAACAGTTATTTAAAAATACTGTAACTGATGTATTTCCCTCTGTTACATTGCTGCGTTGTAGCAGTCAACAGCATCTTCTGTTCTTAGATATTTGCTGACAAAGCAATTATGAGACCATCTTTTAAGTGCAACTGTGTATCAAGCTCCCTGTAATGTTTACAGCTCAAATGTATGATCATGGTTTTTTAAACACAGAGGACATATTAATATGTTCTTCTAAGTCCCACACATAAAGATTCCACAACTATTTCCAAAATAGCAGGTGGTGGAGGTGGGTCCAAAAATGCATCCATTTCCAGTCCACCCCCCCTCAAATCTTTTAATTATTATAATGCCAACCCTCACCACTTGAGGGCAGATTTGAACAAAATAAACTCCAGAGATGACATATGTGAGGATGTGTGAGGAAGCCAACCTCTGTCCATGATTTGATGGACTTGTCTTGGCCTATACTTTCATAACTGCCTGCAAGGCAGAAGTAGTTTACACCCTGGAATCCTTGCATGGCTGGAAACATTGGGGGCGGGGCGGGGATGAACACATTTGAAATGTATGCATAGAAGAGTGTGTGCATCTCGGATACATGTAATGTTTAAATATGATTTAAGCCAGAGGAGGCCTGTGCTTAAGCAATGCACACAGTTTAAATAAAGCCCACATGCATTTAAGGAAAAGATTTGTAAAGAGAGAGGGCAGGTTGTCTCCTTCTAACCTTCCACAACCCTCTCCTGAACATGATTGAACGTGGCACAGACTGGTTATGGCAGAAGAAAGAAAAGATATCTATGAATACGGACTTTACAGAAGAGCACATCCCTAAACTGTGGTTCTCTCCTCTGGTGGTGCCTTTATCTGGGAAGAAACTGAGTCAGAATTGCTTCCTAGTGTTGAATTTACATGTTGTGAGTGTGTGCTGTGCCAAATCGAATGCTTCTCTACATTGGAAAATGGGCAATGAAACAAGCCAGTCTTCTTCCATGTCTAGGTTGGATGTTAAACTGCCAAAACGAAGCCATCTTTTGGTGAATTCATTTTGTAGTTCCTTTCACCTGATCTGGTGTGAGAAATATTAGCTGTCACAACAAGGTTGCCATTGCCTTGGGTACGCCTGATTGTGGTTGAAAAATACCACAATCTTCAAGGAGGCTCTTTCTGTGTACCCCAAACAAGTCAGTGTAACCTCTGGATGAGAACGGAGGGCCAAGTTTAGTGCCAGGAACTATTTTCTTTTTATGGCTTGAACTCTCACAGAAAAACCCAGAGACCTCAGTTTGGAGGTCTGGGTAGCTAGGAACTATTTTTTTACACACATATTTGAGATGTAGTCAAAGAGTACAACAAAATAGTAATATAGCCAAAACTATAAACATAACCCAATATACCAGAGTTCCTTCTCCTTGCCAAAATCTCTATATGCCAGCAAAAGTATTTGTCAATTCCTTAGTCATGATTAATGCAAGGGACCAGTCAGTGAATGGATGCCCCTTACCTGCTCTCCATGGGTCTGTTTTGATTAGTAAAAAAAATTCCTGCTTTTGCCAGGTTTGGAATCAATTCAAATACTGAAAAATAAGCGATGTACAGCTGAGGCATGCATTATCTTGCTGAAATGCAGTTTATTTTAAAACACCCAGCAGGCTTCATTTATTTTGTACTGATCCCTAAACTGTTGTTGTATTCTGTGTGCATGCATGTGTCAGTGCATTTTGTATATTGTGCATCTTGCTCCTTAAAGTTTGCAGGAATCCCCACAGCCTGGAAATGCTTTTTTCCGCTCCAGTCCATACAGTTCAGCAGTCAGCTGCCATGGCAAAGAATGATGTAATGCTATAAGAGTAACATTTTAATTATATTTAAATAATAACATGTGTCAGGCAGTAGCAACTAGGGCTGTGTCTGAGTGGCTATGAAGCAGAGGTGGAAGTATAGATGGTGACTGTGGCGGCAGCAAATTCCCACTACTCCTTTAAACAGAGACCACTGTCAGTAGGGATAAGTAAAAAGAAAGAAAAACTCCTACAGGGGACCAGAGGAGAAAGGAGAAATTGGGAGAATACTTTTTTAAAAAAATCCATTTGGACAAGGTTTTTCAAAGGACATGGAAACCAGGAAAAGCTCCACGTGACCTTCACCCAATTTCAAATAAACAATAGGAATCTTGGTTTTTTTTAATATTCAAGAAGCAGGTAAAGGTAAAGGTCACATGCTGTTTACCTTCCCACCGAAGTGGTCCCTATTTATCTACTTGCAATTTCTTGTTTTCGAACTGTTAGTTTGGTAGGAGCTGGGACAGAGACGGGAGCTCTCTCCATCATGCAGTATCAGGTCTCGAGCTCTGACCTTCAAGTCTTCAAGTTCAGTGTCTTAACCACTTGAGCCACTGTAGTCAAGAAGCAGACCAAGATGGAAAAGGAAACAGGATGATGCATTTCATTGGTCCATCAAGTAATATTTGCAGGCTTTAAATATTTCTACCCTGAATTTGAAAGCACTGCAATACTTTGCAGGTGCACCCCCCAAAGAAAGACTCAGACACCGGTATATGGATAAAGGCATTGGGCCACTTTTATTGAATAATGCCCTAGTCCGAATTATAACTTTCAATTGGTATTCATCCAATTATAATTCTTAAGGCAAACAGGCCGCAGTAACACTGGTAAGGTTCCTCCCAAAATTGCCAATGGCAATTGGCTACAATGTATCCATTTGTATCCATTTGTTTGTTGACACAAACAAATTGTTGACCGGAGTCAATAAACTATCTACTGACCCCACCCTCTGACGTGTATCCGTCAAATCACGGGGTGATGCATGCTGAAAAACTCCTGCCATCACCCCTTGCCTGGTTCGTCGTTGACCGGTCAACGTTATTACACCTGTACCTGTCTAAGTGTTGGCCAGTCAATTGCGAACCTGCCGGATACCTATGGGTCATAAATATTTACCTTACCAGTGCTACCCGCCCAAGTGACCAAAGTCAGAACAAAACCCCTATGTCAAACACTAGCAACAGTGTGGGATGGGCAAAAAAGCCAGAACCCAAGGGCCAATTGTAGGTTCAGGCAAAAATTCCCACCCGGCCCCGAAGCGACCAAAATATCACACTGTTCACTAGGGAGGGGGTGGAGGGAAAAACTTCTCCTCTCCGTCGCTATTTCTAAAATAGCAGCTTGGCTGCCTCGTGGCCACCCCTTTTATAGAGGGGTGGCCACGCCCCCTAACTCACCCGGATGTCTGAGTCCGGGTGGGGGTGGGGCCTGCAAAGAGCGCGGCGGCCATTTTGGCACCGCGCTTTCATTATCCAGCCAACACAAATGGTGAAATGGAAAGCGGTGACTAAAGTGGCTTTATTCCTTCCTTTTTGGTTGAGTAACATTATTGGTTTCAGAACAAGTAGTGAACAAAGCCAAACAAGCTGTAGGGCTATAGTCCACATAACTAGGGGCAACAGAAATCTGTGGAAGCTGTCTCCCGAGACAGAGTATCGGCTGAACTCAATGGTGAAATAAACTCCATCTCCATCATAAAATGGCTTTACCTGACATCACTAAGATCACAAGGAAGGTATTAGGTGAGTATCTCTGTATAAACTGCTTTGAAGTCACAGTGCCATTACTGAGAGAGCCCTCTCCCTTGTGACACCCATTGAATTTCATGGATGAGGAAGCATTGAGAGCAAGATTCTCTGTACCTTCAACTCTAGGGTCTAAATCTGATCACAGCTAAGGCGAACACTACTCCATTGCCAATAAGGAAGGACAGACATTACCAGAAGGAGGAAAGGGAAGACAAAGACACCAAAAAGGACATTCTTCACAGAAAAAAGAATTTTTTGTGCCCAATTTGAAAATGCTAATTTAAATTCATAAGTGCAATTATAATCACAATTAGCCATTATTTCTATAATTTATTTGGAAATACATTATTGTTTATCATATTGCATGATATAACTAGATAACCACCTTGGGGCATGCTACTGTGATAAAGATGAGATATACGGTACTGATCCACACAGTCAAAGACTTTGCTGTATTCTATAGTGCATATTGCTCTTCTAAAATTCTTTGCTGTAATCCAGCTGCCATTGTGATCTCCATTGCCTCTATCTTTCAGAATCCAGCCTGAACATCAGACATTTTTACCCCATATAATGTAAAAGCCTTGTTGTAACACCTTGAGCGTGACTTTGCTAGCAACGGTCCTATAGTTGCTGAACTATTTGGCATTTAGTAGCACTGTTTATACTAAAATGCCCCTTTGATTATAAGGAGCCATATAAAACACAGTTTAGCAATTGATTTATTGGGTCTATTCTAGCTGTGATTAGCAGCTGGCTTTAGGCCTCAATTTCAACCTGTCTTTCTCTCAGAGAAGAATAGTGTAAAACATACAGATAATTTATTTGGCATTGGGTGGCATACAAGTGTGAGAATTAAGTTAAATTAAATTAATTAATTTGGTATTAATAAATATTATCTTGTCATGGGAATCCTCACCTGCACTATGACTAGGTATGACAGCTCAGCAAAGGATGACCATCTCAAGAAAGCAGGCTCAAGTTAGCCTGGAGGCAGGACTATTAAAATTAAGCCTCTAATAAATTTGGAACATTCTTAGGGTGGACAACTTCATCTACCTTTTTCCAAAGAAATTTTTATTTGGTCTTCTCAGTCAGCTCAGTTGGTTCACCTCTAGGTTCATATCAAAATGTCTGAGTCTGTCTACTCCACTGTTTCCCAGCCTTTGTTTTTTGGGCTTCAATTCCCAGAAGTTTAAGTCAATTCCCCAAAGCACTGGTCAGCTAATGTACTGATTTAGGCTTCTGGGAAGTCCCCCTGTGTGGTGTAGGCCCTAAATTGGGAACTACTGCTGTAGACTATCTTGACTATTGGTGTCATCAATATTCAAGCTGCCTTTGAAGAAAGATCTAACACATAAGATGGGTTGACTCAATAAAGATATCCACAGCTTTTTAGCTTGCAAGACCTGAGCAGAACTTACAGTAAAAGACAATATTGCTGGGTGAGGGGGGGGGCATAAGAAGAGAGAACAACCTAGCATGAGATACAGTAGAAACTTGGTTAAAGTCCAAACTCCATTCCACAAGTTTGGTCTTTATCCGATTTTGGTCTTTATCCAAATCAAATGGGCGATGCATTGGATAATGTCAAAAAAATGGACTTTATCCGAGGTTCCTATACCAAATACCTCGGATAACGTCTATTTTTTAGCGGTTTTGGACTTTATGCGATGCATCACGTGTGCATGAAAACTGCGACTTTATCCGACTCCGACTTTATCTGAGGTACCACTGTACTACTGTTGGTTTGCAAGATCTGGGCAGATCAGTTAATGATAAGACATGTAGGAGATAATTAGCACATCTAGTTACCACAAATCAGAGGTGACTTGATGGTACATAACATCCTTGGATTTTTAAAAATTGCTAAGCAATTGTATAGTGACAATATGGATAGGATGTTCTTTTTGTCTCTGTTTTTACCACCAGACAAAGAATCACTTTCCAAGTCTGATAAGCCTGTTTGGCCAGGAAGGAGTTTAAAAAGTTAGCTAAAATTATCTAATTATCAGTGACAGGGTCAAATATTCAGATTGCCTCAGAGGTGGAGCTGAGTTCTCCTTTGAAAGCTTATGCAACGAGGCTGTTTGGTTTCATAAATTTTAAGAAGATGTTATAACTAGAAAACATAACTAGAAAACATAACTGCTGTGTGCTGAAAGGTAAGGGGAAATACTTTGCCTTAAAAATTGTATGCTAATTCCCTGAAGATGCATGACAAAATGTCCCTCTTTCTGGAGGATGCTCAAAGATAAATTTCTATAAAACAAGCCATGTACTTTTGGGCTGCCCCTATTTTTCAGAATTGCTTTGTAGAATGTTGATTTGTTCGGCTGCACAGTAATATGGCTGCACTATCATGTGGCTATAACATACAGCATTGATGCTGATGGGCTTGATTTGATTTCTCCTCCCAAAAGGAAAGCAAGCTGATTACAGTGTTAAGTGGAAAGCTATTGTGGGCTCATATCAGATAATATATCATCTCTTTCCATTAAGCAAGGAGAAAGTAGAGGTGAGAAAGAAGACTGCTTAATGAGGTGAAGGTGGGACACAAGTGCACTTAATATGTGAGTGTTTTCTTCTTATAATGCTTTTTTGATACTGTGATTTGTGATGATGATATGATATTGTTTGATTCTACTGTATTTTGTTGTACTGTAATATTGTAATTATTAGATACTAGCTGATTACCTGGCTTTTTTTTTAACCTCGTGGGGTGTATGTGGGTCACTCCTGCCTCCCTTCCTCCATCTCTCTCTTCCCTCACCCATCCCACTTTTCTGTCAACGTTTATTTATTTAAGGTATTTATACACCACCTTCCTTGTCTTCCAACAACCCAAAGCGGTTTACAAGCAATCTCAAAAAACACAATAAAGAATTACAGGAACAAGTTACAAATTACAATCAAAACAATAAAAATATAAAATACAAATTACAAATCAGAGGTACAATGTAGCTACCGAAAAAAGCTCAACTTCCCCCACAGCACATGCCGGCTGGGGGAAGGAGCTGAGCAAGTTTGGTGTATGCAAACCAAGACACGGGACACAGCCTCGGGCTGGGTTAACTCAGGTTTATTGCATCGTGGGCAGAGGGAACATGAGGTAATGGCGGATCGATAGCTCTTTATATACAGCAGTAATACATTTGAACGTGGTGCCATGGTAGCCCATTGGCTACTGTCTGCGTGACGTCATTGCAGGTCACGCCCTTCTTGTCCAGGTGTAGGTGGTGGCGGGAAAACTTCCCGCGCTGTTGCCTTTGATGAGTTCGGACCAAGAGAGCTTGGACGCTCGCTGCTGCCAGCTGGTGGTCATTAGCTCGCGTCCTATTACAGGGTTTATATGATACAGCTGAAGGTTACATTGTTGCTATAGGCAAGGTTACATTGGCTCAGATACATTGTAATCCATGTGTACAATAAAACCATCAGAACACAACACCCCTCCCCCCTAGGACGAGACAAAGTCTCGAGCCCACACTTGAACACATTCCCCCCCCTTAGGAGACAAAGTCTCTCAGCCAAGATGGCTTATTTCGAACACGCTGGGGTCTCGATGCGGGCTGCCTCTCCCCGGGTTTGCTACCTTCTCTTTGTCCCCTGGTTTCCTGTCCTGTAATATGAGAGGGAGACTCGTTAGTGACTTGCCGCGGCTCCGCGGCGTTGTTGGGAGGTGTGCTCTTTCTTAGGGAGGAACCGGGGGCACTGGGGGCTAACGAAAAACCCCTCTTCTCGCTTGGATGGGTGGGGGAACACTCCTGAAAACCCCCCCGGCTCGCAAACTCAAAATCAAAATCACAATCGGGGGCAGCGGTCGCGAACTCCTCTCCCCCTTCCCCGGCCCCTGATAAGACTGGCGTATCAAAAGGATATGAGTCGGGGCCGCTACTACTGTTTCCTTCCCCCCGTGCTTGGGACTGTTGTCCCCTGCTGTCTCCCCCTTGGGTTAAGCGGGTGGGGGAGAACCCTAACGCTGAATCCTGTTCCTGAGCTCCACTGACTGGCCCACTCACTCGGTGCCTCAGTTGGTCTGCGTGCCTCCTCCAAAGGAGGCCGGTGTTAGTCTCGACCCGGTACGACACTGGCCCCGTCTGTTCTACCACCGTCCCTGGTACCCAGGCTGGCCCCGCGCTGGAGTAGTTCCTGCAGTGAACAGGGTCCCCGGCGGCGAAACCCTTCGAGACTGCCAACCCTATGTTTTTCCCTTTATCCTCGACTCTCGTCGGGTCAAGCCTGGACAGGATCGTGGTCAGTTTTCGCCGCATCAAGAGCTCCGCCGGCGAGTAGCCTGACGCTAAGGGGGTTACCCTATACGCTAAGAGGAACTGGCATACTTGGTGATTCAGGTCCCCCGGGCCCATGCGCCGCAGCGCCTCCTTCGTTGTCCGCACCAGCCGTTCCACTTGGCCATTCGTGGCCGGGTGAAACGGTGCGGACGTGACATGCCGAATGGCGTTTGCCTCCATGAACGCCCCGAACTCGGCGGAGGTGAAACAACTAGCGTTATCGCTGACCAAAGTGTCGGGTAAACCGAATGTGGAAAAGACTCTCCTTAGCCGGCTAATTGTTGTGGCGGAGGACGTGCTCTTTACTGGGATAACCTCCAGCCACTTAGAGAACGCATCTACCACCAGGAGAAACATGGTTCCTCGGAACGGGCCAGCGAAATCCACGTGCACTCTGGACCACGGCCCCCGTGCTGTGTCCCACTCCCTATGCGGGAGACGGGCCGCCTCAGGTCGGGATCCCTGGCAAGCCTCGCAAGTGCCGACCATGTGCTCAATGTCCGCGTCCAGCTGTGGCCACCAGAAGTAACTCCGGGCTAGCGCCTTTGAACGAACAATGCCCGGGTGGCTGACGTGCAGCAGTTCGAGCACCCTCGTCCGCAGGGGCGCAGGGACCACCACCCGTTGGCCCCACAGAAGGCACCCCCTCTCTAGGGACAACTCTAGCTTTTTCCTAAAGAATGGGTCGAACTCTGTACTCGGGGACGAAGCCGGCCACCCCTTCTGCACCCATGAACTAACTTTCTCCAGCGTCCTGTCCTTGCCTGTCGCCCTAGCAATGTCGGCTGGTACTAGTGGGGGTGCGTCCAAAACCTCAATTAGCAACACCTGGCGGTCTCTTTCTGCTCTCGCCTTTTGGTCATCCGACAAGGGCAGAGGGGATCTCGAAAGCGCATCAGCATGGCTGATCTCCTTTCCGGGCCTGTACTCCAACTCATGTTGGTACGCGTTGAGGAAAATAGCCCATCGCAGCATTCTCGGGGACAGGATCTGTGGCGTGGGCTTGCTTGCCGTGAAAATCCCTAACAGCGGCTTGTGATCGGTCACGATTTTGAACGGGCGGCCATACAAAAAATCGTGAAATTTTTTGGTCCCCGCTACTATTGCTAACGCTTCCCTGTCGGTTTGTGCGTAATTTCGCTCCGCTTGGGACAGGGACCTTGAGTAAAACGCTACCGGGGCCTCCCTTCCGTCCTCCAACACGTGGCAAAGCACCGCCCCCACCCCCACCGGGGATGCATCACAGACTAGGACCACTGGCCGTTTGGGGTCGAAGTGCGTCAGGATTGCCTCAGATGTTAGGAGTTGCTTTAGCTCCTTGAACGCCCTCTCGTGCTCGTCACCCCACATCCATGGCTCCTCCTTTTTAAGTAACCGATGGAGCGGTTCGGCCACGGACGCCTTCCGCGGGAGGAATGTATGGTAAAAATTGAGGAGCCCCAGGAAAGACTGTAGCTCGGTTTTGGATGTGGGGCGAGGGGCCTTTTTAATGGCTGCTACTTTGGATTTAGACGGCTTAATCCCCTCGGGTGTGATCCGGAACCCTAAAAACTCGACCTCGGTTTCGAAAAAAACACATTTGTCCTTCCTCAATCTCAGCCCCGCTTTCTCGAACACGGTCAGTACTTTGTCCAACCTTTTCGCCAGTTCAGCCTCACTCCCCACTGTTATCAACACGTCATCAAAATAAGGCAACACCCCCTCCAGGCCCTTTAGGAGGCGTTCCACGAGCGATTGAAAAAGGCCGGGTGCCGAGTTCACGCCGAACTGTAACCGCGACACCTGGAACGCTCCCTTATGTGTAACTATCGTTTGTGCCGCGGCTGTGGCGGGGGTCACTGGAAGTTGCTGATAGGCTTGTGCCAAATCGAGTTTAGCGAAACACTTTCCCCCATTTAGCCTGGCCAAAAGGTGGCTGATCACTGGCACCGGGTATGCATTAGGGCGGATCGCCTTGTTAATTGTACACTTATAATCAGCGCAAATGCGCACCTCCCCGTTAGCCTTTAGAGCCGTTACAATTGGAGTTTCCCACTCCGCGGAATCAACAGGAATAAGAATCCCCTGGCCCACCAGTTTGTCCAGTTCCGCCTCTATCTTGTCCTTGAGTGCGAACGGCACCCTGCGTGGTTTGAGTCTTATCGGGCGGACCTCCGGGTCTATGTCGAAAGCTACAGGGGGTCCCTTGAACTTTCCGAGTCCTTTCTTAAAAACGGCGGGATGCGCATCGCAAACCGCTTGTATTGGGTCCCCCCCCCCACGGTATGCACCCCCCCTATGAACAAACCTAAGGGCTGAAACCACTGTGTCCCTAGGAGGCTACAGCTTCCCCCTTTGAGGACAACTAGGGGCAGTTCCGCAGAATGTCTCTTAAAATTGACCCGAAATTTCCCGACCCCCAACACCGGAATGCTGTTTCCCTGTACGTCCCGTAGTGTGGACCTCAACGCTTTAAGCTTGGGCCGCACGTGGGGGTCGATTTTCAGGAACTCTTTCTGGGGAATTATGGAATAGGAGGACCCCGAGTCAATTTCCATCTTAATAGGGGCCCCTTGTACTAATACCTCAACGAAGTAATGGGACTGTCCCGCGGACACGCTGAACACTGAGGCGTCGTCCTCGCCGCCGTCCGAGACGCGGCCCACGCCGTCCTGCTTCCTCGTGGTCTGGGCGCCATCTTTGGGCCTCGCTGGACGGTCCGGTCTGGCCGCGCGGTCTTGTGACTGCCTCCGGCCCTCTTTCCGCTTTCGGCACGCCTTGGCGATGTGCCCCCGATGGCCGCAGGTGTAACACTCGGCCTTCCTGAACGGGCATCTCGCGCGCTCGTGGGCCGCTCCGCAACCCTCGCAGCGTCGACCACCCTTCCGGACCTTCTGGACCTCCTCGCCGTCGCTGCCTTCCGTAGACGACTTTGAGGCCCGTCGAGTCGCGTGCACCGACTGTCCGGTCTTCCCGTGCACCGAATTTTCCGCCTTGCCGGCTCTAGGACGCCACTCACGCCACTGGTGCATCTCGTCCACTCCGGCATTCGTGGACTCTGCGGCTTCCGCGGCCTCTATGACCTCGGCCAGCGTGGGTGGCGGCTCCTTATTCATCAAGCTGCGCTGTACCTCCTTGTCTTTCAGGCCACACAACACGCCGTCCCTGAGGACCAACTCCAGGATATCGCCCCATTTACAGGGGGCGGCGGCTATCCTCATGGCGGCCACGAATGCCTCAACCGACTCATCCGGCGCTTGGACTCGCCTCCAAAACGCGCTCCGAGCGGGAAACATTGCCCTCGAGGGGCAGAACTGCTCTCGCAGCAGTTTCATGATGTCGCTCGCCTTAAAGTCGCTCACCTTCTTCGGAGCGATTATGCCCACCAGCGTCCGTTTGGTTTCCATCCCGAGCATTCTGGTGAGGATGGCCCTCTTCCTCTCCTCGTCTTCTCCTTTGACTCTGAGTTCCACCAGGGCCGCCTGGAAATCCATCTCCAGCAGCTCCCAGTCTTGCGGTTTGGTGATGTTGAAACCGCTCTGTGCCCTGGCTGTTCCGTGGGGATCCATTATCCCACCTTCGTCGCCAATTTGGTGTATGCAAACCAAGACACGGGACACAGCCTCGGGCTGGGTTAACTCAGGTTTATTGCATCGTGGGCAGAGGGAACATGAGGTAATGGCGGATCGATAGCTCTTTATATACAGCAGTAATACATTTGAACGTGGTGCCATGGTAGCCCATTGGCTACTGTCTGCGTGACGTCATTGCAGGTCACGCCCTTCTTGTCCAGGTGTAGGTGGTGGCGGGAAAACTTCCCGCGCTGTTGCCTTTGATGAGTTCGGACCAAGAGAGCTTGGACGCTCGCTGCTGCCAGCTGGTGGTCATTAGCTCGCGTCCTATTACAGGGTTTATATGATACAGCTGAAGGTTACATTGTTGCTATAGGCAAGGTTACATTGGCTCAGATACATTGTAATCCATGTGTACAATAAAACCATCAGAACACAACAGCAAGGCAGTGCTAAAGGCAGTTTTTTAAAAAGTCCACGACGTCCAGGAGCCCAGGTGAGCTCAACTTCCCCCTTATTGTTCCCATACATGTGACCCCTTTGAATCCCTAACTGGGACTGGGACATTAACCAGCCCAATTACTTCATGATGATGTCACAATCACATGACCTACCTGGGGCTATGACATAAGCATAGCTATGACAACACTAGGTCACACACCCAACCTCCTGTTGAGTATACCTCCCTTTGCAGATCAATTTAAGGGTGTACACCCCCACAACTGGCCCCATGACCATGATGGGTGCACTCCTGCATGCCCAAGGTAGGTGTGTGCCAAATTTCAGCATGATTGGTGCAGGGGTATGGATTTCTATATTAAATTAAATTAAATTTTATAATTGAAATGGACAAGTTTCTTTAGCACAAATTATATCATAACAATATCATATCATCATTCTATATATATATACTAGCATATTTTGCCCAGTGGTGCCGGGCTTTTTAAAATTGTGTTGGATAGTAAAGAGTTTTTTTTTCTTGAACCAATGGTGCTGGGCTGTTTTAAATGGTGTTGTAAGGTTTTGTGATTTTGTGGCTTCGAGGCACTGCGTCTGCCTGTGGCGGACTTACACTCCCAGTGTTGTTGTTTTTTTTTTTTTTTTGCGTGCCGGCTTCCTCAGTGCCGGGCTCTTTAAATTGGTTTTTGAAGGTTTTTGTTTTATGTTTATGCAAATTTTATTTTAATTTAATTTATTTAATGTAAATTAATTTTATTTAGTTTAAAATTTAATTTTGGTTTTTTAAATCTTTATTTTTATGCATTTTTTTGTTTTTGTTTTTTTGAGTGAAAAGTGATTTCTGGTTTTTTTGGGGTATTTTTTGAGATTAGTGTGATTATTTTTCAATGTTTTTATAACTTATTTGAGTAATTTTGGAATTAATCTTATTAGTTTCAATATTTTTGAATGTTTTTTCTCTTGTGGCCTCTGGGTGGGGGTGGTGAGCTTTTCTTCCTCTCTACAGTTTTTCTCTTCTGTCCTCTGGGTGTCGCTTCTGGTAAGTATTTTCTTTATTTTCTCATTTGAGTTCCGGTCCTCATGGATAGAAGACATCTTATGGTAAGCTCTCTGGGTTGTTGTTTTTTTTGGGGGGGGTTGTTTTTTTTGGGGGGATCTATGTGTTTTTTCTTGTTTGTTTTTGGCTGTTTTGTGTTTCCTTTTTGGATTTTGGATTTTTGAGTGTTTTTGATTGTTTTTGGTTTGTGTTTTTGTGTTTACTTTTTTGGGGGGGTGGTGGCTTTCTTTCCCGCGGGCCATGCTGGTTGGTCCATGGGAAGGAAGGGCAGTGGCGGCGGGGGGGCCTTTCCCGCAGACCATGCTGGCTGGCCCATGGGAAGGAAGGGCAATGGCGGGGGGGCTTTCTTTTCCACAGGCCATGCTGGCTGGCCCGTGGGAAGGAAGGGCAGCGGCAGCGGGGGGTTTCTTTTTTCCCCCACAGGCCATGCTGGCTGGCCCGTGGGGAAGAAGGGCAGCAGCGGTGGGTGTTTTTTTACTTTTCATGCACCGGCTGGCCCATCGAAAGGAAGTGCAGGGGCGGCGGGGTTTTTTCTTTTTTTCCCCCACAGGCCATGCTGGCTGGCCCATGGGGAAGAAGGGAGTGGTGGTGGGCATTTTTTTACTTTTATTTTTCATGCACCGGCTGCCTCAGCGTTCTGCGCACTAATGGCACGCAGGACGCTGGGGCTTGTAGTTTTGCCTGTGCTTGTTTGCTTACTGCAGCGGTTTTTTCCTGTGGCTTTTTTTTATTGGCCATGGCGCGTTTCCGAACGTTCCTTTTGCTGCGCTGCTCAGCCTGATTGGCTCTGGCGCGGCGTGGTGCAAGGAACATTGGGAATTGAAGTTCCCTTTTTTTGTTTGCGTCCGGGGGGCTCCTGCCCCCCAGCTGAAAATTTCAACCCGACAGTTACCTACGAACCGGGTTCGGGCGAGTGAACGGAGGCCCATTACGGGCTAGTGGGGCCTGGTGCAACATCCTTTGTCACATTCCAACGGTTAATGCACCATTTTATAGGTATAGATATATATGCCAGTCATGAGGAGATGCTGGGCAGACTAGTAAGAAAGGCACGTTCCTTTGTCTCATCCCAATGTGCACATATATGATTCTCTGGAAAACAAAAGCAAGGTTGCAAAATCTACCATAGCAATCCTTGCATCACCATTTCCAGAACTTCATGTTTTTTTTAATTAATTTTTATTAATTCATTTTCAAAAAAAAATTACAGACATACAAATAACAATACATCGTATACCATGACAAAAATACATAAGCCTCATAAAAGGTAACCACATAAATGATAATTGAACTATTATCTGTTATAGTACACATACTATTAAATATCCACGTTAAGAATTAATACTATTACTATAACCTTCATAAAAACTTTCATTGTTACAATTGTTTGTTAACAACTATCAAATTCCAAATTTTCAATTTACAAATCACCCAGTGTATATTTACATTGCCCCGGAGAGTTTGGTCTCTGTATTATCTCCAAAAACTACTTTGAGATGGTACAGGTCTAAAGCATTCCATACCCGAAAGGGAGTGATCAACGAAAGGCTTCCAAATACTCCAAAATCTATTTTCCTTCAATTTATCCCTTTTTGCTTTTACCTCCCATGTCAATTTATCATTCAATGCTAGATTCCACATTTCCTTATACCATTGCAGGCGCACCCCCCAAAGAAAGACTCAGACACCGGTATATGGATAAAGGCATTGGGCCACTTTTATTGAATAATGCCCTAGTCCGAATTATAACTTTCAATTGGTGTATTCATCCAATTGTAATTCTTTAAGGCAAGCAGGCCGAAGTAACACTGGTAAGGTTCCTCCCAAAATGCCAATGGCAATTGGCTACATGTAACTATTTGTATCAATTTGTTTGTTGACACAAACAAATTGTTGACCGGAGTCAATAAACTATCTACTGACCCCACCCTATGACGTGTATCCATTTATCTCAAGGTGATGCAGGCTGTTAAGCTCCTGCCATCACCCCTTCCCTGGTTCGTCGTTGACCGGCCAAAGCTATTACCCCTGTACCTGTCTAAGTGTTGGCCAGTCAATTGCGAACCTGCCAGATACCTATGGGCCATAAATCTTTACCTTACCAGTGCTACCCGCCACATGGGGAGGCGTCCATGATGACTCACCGCCCACCCAGACCATCAGCTCGGTCACCAGGCCTGCTTGCACCTCGCCCAGAAAGAGGTACATACCTCCAGCCGACAGGTGGACCCCATATCCTGCCTACCAGCAAAAGTTTTGTAAGCCTATCCGCAGGTTTCCAATGGCTGTCTCCCAGCCATGCTCAGCAAGGGACCGGGCAACAGCCCTGTCCACTGACTGCCGGAACAGTCCGAACAACGGAGATCCACGTCTCCCCTAAATTGGTGTCTCGGCACGATGTTAGACCATAGCGACCGTGTGTAAGCCATACATGATAGAAAACGCCAGGTCACTGCACCTCGACAGTTTAAGGAATAGCAGTGATCCGTATAAGATCATTGCCGCCGAGGTGCAGAATAAGAACATCGGGCGGTCCAGCATCCCTGATGGACATCGGGAATGGCAACAGTTCCTGCCCCCTTGTGCCGCGCATACCATACCATCGCATACGTGCGGATGCACGCAGCCCAAGTCGGGGTCCACACTCTGTCGCCGCAGCATATACTGCTGCCCAGTGTACATAGCTGCGGCCCACCAGTCCCACTGCCACCGGTGTGTAGAGACACACAGGATCTGTAAAAGAGGAGAAGAGGTTAAGGACATAACTAGGTACTCGTACAGTGAGGGGACGTACATATAAGAAATTACGCGCACACCTATATCCGCCTCCGAGTACCTCAAACGTAGCCACGGTCAACACAACACCTATCCTAAATAAACGGGTGCCAAAACGGGCCCCACACCGCGAATCGCGGTACCGGTCACCCTCCGTAACTTTACTTTGGTGAGGGTAGACCCATCCTGGTGGCAGAAAAACAGGCTGGGGCGCGCAGCAGGCACTGCCAAAAATCCATGTAGGGCACCAACCGGACAGATGTCTCCAATGAAACCTCGTAGCAGTCTAACTCCACTGCCTACGCCGTGCTGAACAACCTTTGAGGACCGTATCCCCAATTGAGCCCACTCATGCATGACATAGACATCGTCGAGTTCCAGTGCCCTACGAGACACATCCGCCTTACACCATGGTACCAACTCTGGTACCAACTCACTGATGCGGAGCGCTCCAAAAAAGGCTACCGTGGTAGCTGCGTGACCAAAAGCCACTTCATACCTATCCTAACATAAGTTATGCCAGCCTCGTGCAAGGTGAGTCTGAAACTCTGACGAACTGGGGTGACACGTGTCCGGGCGGCAGACACGTTCATGTGTCCGCCCCTCCGAAACACGACACATGCGGAAGTAACTCACGCAGTCATTGAAGCCCCTCATATTGGCCATAAATGCCAGTGCCGAAAGCCTAAAGGCCATAGTACGGGGGGCCAAACCCTGACTGTGAAGATAAACATGTATTGTAAAACCTGGTCCACTGGTATGGGCCACACTTGAGACAACTGTAGTTACTCGCAAAAGGTTCTAAATCGTATGAAAGCATGTTGATACACCTTACGCGTGCAAGGTGCCAATGACATGCCGGTCGCCCGGTTCACCTCTCCTCGCCAAATGTCCAAATATCGGCCGGGAGTGGCGAGGGAAATTCCTCTGCTTCCGGAGCAAGGCACGGAACCGGGGGATCTGCAGGCGGGATAAAGCATCAGCAATATCATTATTAATACCTGGTACATGTCTGGCCCTGAACAGCACATTTAGGCGTAGGATTCTCAAAAAGAATTGACAAACCAATACCATGACCTTGGGGGATTTGCACGTCTGGGCATTGACAATGTGCACCACTGCCACATTGCCACACCAAAAATGGACCACTGAGTTGGCCCACTCATCGCCCCATAGCATCAGTGCACCCAAAATGGGAAGACACTTGAGGAAGGTAAGATCGCGGAGGCGATCCATGCCAAGCCATGCGTGAGGCCATCGGCTGTAAGCCCACCTCCCCTCAAAATAAATCCCATAACCCAGGGAGCCGGAGACATCCGACTGTACTTGAAATTTAGGGCAGACCATAAGGTCTGATCTCCAGAAAGAGACCCTGTTAAAATCCTGGAGGAATGTGAGCCAAACCGAAAGGTCCGCCCGTATGCCCCTGGTCAGTCGGTCCCTGTGGTGGCGTTTTAACAGGCCGGCCATGGCGTCACACAAGCGCCTGGCAAATGCTCTGCCAGGTGTCACCACCCTGCAGGCAAAGTTAAGGTGGCCATGAAGTACCTGCAGCTCACGAAGGGACACTTTACGCTTGGCAATCAATGCCAAAATTGCAGCGGAGATCCGAGTCACCTTATGCATGGGTACCCTGGATGCCTGTGCGACCGTGTCAATTTCAATTCCCAGAAATGTGAGCTTGGTAGCTGGGCCCTTGGTCTTTTCAGGCGCCAAGGGGACACCCAGTTTCCACATTAGCATCTGAAATGTAGTGAGGAGATGCGTACACGTGTCCGAGCCCCGTTCACCCCCGAACAAAAAGTCATCGAGGTAATGGGCTACAGACCGGGACCCTGACCTGCGAACAAAGGCCCACTGAAGGAAAGTACTGAATCGTTCAAATACCGAACATGAAATAGAGCAGTCAAAAGGCATGGCCTTATCTAAGTAAAATTCCCTCTGGAACCTAAAACCCAATAGCTCAAAAATCCCCTGGGTGCATTGGCAGTAATCGGAAAGCTGATTCCATATCACACTTTGCCAGGAAAGCACCGGGACCGCACAAGCGTACCACACGTAGGGCCTGGACAAACGACGTGTACCTGACTGAACAAGGTCATCAGGAATCACATCACTGACCGAAGAACCCGCAGGGTAAGATAGATGGTGGATTAGACGACATTGACCCGGGTTCTTTTTCGGTACTAGCCCCAGAGGGGAGACCTTCAAATTAGGGAAAGGTGGTTCCAAGAAGGGGCCTGCTACTATCATAGCCTCAACTTCCTTAGCTATGCTCAGTGCAGCAACCTCCTCATTACCTTTCAAGGAAACTAAATTAGGAGCATCTTGGGGGCCCTAACACCCCCGAATCGAATACGAAAGCCCCATTGGAAACCCTCCAGCAGGTACCTCGCATCATCCCTTCTTGGATAAGCTGAGAGCCATCGCTCCAGCATGAGTACACTAATTGGGGAGGGGGGCTTTTACATGGCTAGTTCCATCAGACGGAGCTCTGATCGCCCCCTGTGCACCCCCACCTCTGCCCCGTGACCCACCAGCCCGCGGGCACACGGAGGCGGCGTGGGGGCCAGTGCAAGAGGGACACTCGTGTTGGGAACGACACTGCCGCTTATTACACACGTTGTTAGCTGAGAAGCTCCAACACAGCAGGCGGGCTGAAACCCCCTGCCACACCGGTTGGCGGGACGCCTGTGTTGCAGCAGCCCGCTGCACAGCATGACCACAATGGTACCTATCACCAGGCGCCGGTCGCGTGGGAGTCATGTACAAGAGCCACAAATGCTGACAGGGCTCATCCCACCTCATCTCAGGATGTAGGGCCACCCTCATCCTAAATTCCTCATCGTAAGCCAACTATGATGGGCCCGGGCAATCAACCACTGCCTTGTAAATATTATCAAGGTATTGAACCGGTACTGCAGTGGCTCAAGTCGCTAAGATGCTGACTGGGAAGCAGAAGGTCAGCAGTTCGATTCCCGAGTACTGCAGGACGGAAATGAGCTCCCGTCTTCATCCCAGCTCCTGCCAACCTAGCAGTTCTAAAGCAAGAAATTGCAAGTAGATAAATAGGGACCACTTCGGTGGGAAGGTAACAGCGTTCCGTGTGCTCCGGTGTCTAGTCATGCCTGCCACATGACCACGGAAATGTCTGCAGAAGCAGACAGCGCTGGCTCTTCGGCTTAGAAACAGAGATGAACACTGCACCCTAGAGTCGGATACGACTGGCTTTCGAGCAAGGGAAACCTTTACCTTTACTATTGAACCGGAATGGCCAAATCAGGCCGGGCCCTGAGGCATGCCGCCATATATATAAAGTATGCCGACAACCAGTTGGCCCAGTTACGCGGTGGCTTACGACGATGGGACAGCTCTTTGTCTCTGTCGTCCTGTCCCTCTCTCTCTTCCTTAGTGGGCTCACGGTTCAATAGGGAGAAGATATCTACTTACTCCCCTCGCCAAATCTTATCCCTCGTGACCTGTGACAAATGATCACCCAGGGGCAAAGAATAACCAGCCGTCGGTAAAGCCATTGACGGCACATTCTGTATAGCTGGTATATGCAGCGGGACCTGGACAGCCCCTGCAAAGCTTGGCATGGCTCCAGGGGCAGACACCCCCACCCTCAACGAGGGTCCATTTTGGAACCAGGGGTTACTGGGATAATGTGATAACTGCTGCCCACCCGCATCAAGTTGACGCGGCCATGGCCACTGAACCCCCCCCCAGTGTGAGTGGACAGTATTGGTGGTGCACTAAATTGAACCTGATACTCACTAGTCACACCCCCACGAGCCGCCCCCACCAGGAGTTCCTGCCCACGGTGAGCGTCGGAGCTCGCGACCGGAATCGAGCTCTGGGACCACCCCTGGCTGCTCCCAGCCTGTATATCAGGACGGACGGGGAGCTGCGAGGCACCAGCCAGTGCTGGCCAGACAGCCTGAAGCAGCTCAACCTGGTGGGCCGCCTGCTGAAGCATCCCAGCCAGCAAGTTGGCTGGGTCGACGAAGGGGCCCCTGTTGAAGAAGCAGTAGCACCCCCCTCAGAAGGTGGCTGGGCAATGCCCAAGGATGCTTCCAGCACTGCTATACGTGCGATCAAAGAATCCACTGCCTCAGAGCCCCCAGTGTAAGGTGGGCCGGGTGGGCTGGACGGCCCACCAGGCAGTTGGGAGAAAGGCAACCCAAAAGGGGAGCCAGGGCCAGAATAGGGCCATGCCCAGAACTCAGGCCCATGGGGGGTCGGAGGAGCTGTTGGGCGGACACCCACACCAGGCCCCCCTGCGCCAACCTGTCCCAGGCCCTGCAAAGGCGTGCTCAGGGCCAAAGTCCCCAAGGGGCCAGCCTGTACCTGCCCAGCTATGCCGCCGGCACCCGGCTGCCAAGTGGTAGCCAGACCGGCCCCACTGGTACCAGTGGGCAAGGGTCCGTCACTGCCCTGTCGTGGGGGCGCAGCCCTGGTCCTCCGACCCGAAGGCTGGTCCCAATCCGATGAAGGGCCGGTAAAAGCCCTTCCCCTGGCCGCGGCTTCAATGCAGGAGCCTTTCGCTTGGGAGCCATGTCTCCCTAAATAATATGTGCCAAAGGATCCCTATCCAGGGATCAAACTCCTGCGTTAAAGTACCGCGGTAGCAAAGAGGCAAATCTCAAAAGGAGGTCTTTCCTTTTCCCAGCCGGGAATCAAGCTAAAAGGAGAATGCGATGGAGAAAACTTCTCCTCTCCATCGCAATTCTAAAATGGCAGCTCGGCTGCCTCGTGGCCACCCCTTTTATAGAGGGGTGGCCACGTCCCCTAACTCACCCGGATGTCTGAGTCCGGGTGGGGTGGGGCCCCCGCAAAGAGCGCAGCGGCCATTTTGGCACCACGCTTTCATTCTCCCGTTTGTATAATTACATCATTTTCCCAATTTCTAGCAATACATTGTCTACCCGTAGTTAGCATTATTTCTAATAACTCTTTTCCCTCCTTATTTAGATACATACCTTCCACATCTGTTAGCATAATGGTACCTGACGCCAGCTTAATTTTCTTCCCCATTATTTCCCCTATCTCTCTTTCTATTCTTCTCCAAAAATCATTTATCATTTTACCACTCCACCACATATGCTCATAAGTTCCAACAGTATCTTTACATCTCCAACATAAATTATCCCTTTTATTGTCAATCTGATGTAACCTCAGTGGTGTCAGGTACCATTGCCACAACATTTTATAATTATGTTCCTTAATTCTTAATGACATAGTTCTCATTATCCTCTTTTTCCACTTATTTCACCATTCATCGTTTCCTAGTTTTATATTCAAATCCTGTTCCCACTTCAATTTCAAATCCTGTGGATCACTTCCCTTGTTTATTAAAGCATAAAGTTTGCTTACTAGACCCTTAATGCTTTTATCTCCTTTTCGAGTTTTCAAAACCAGTTCCTCAAATTCGGTCTTTTCTCTATCTAAACATAATTCTCTTCTATATTTTTTATTCCAGTTGTCAACCTTCATTATCTGAAACCAATCCAATTTTAACTGTTCAAACAGTTTTTTCTTCTTAATTTCATCTCCGCAAATCCTTAGCCATTCTTTCACCAAAAAAACTTCATTTTTATCCAATATTTCCTTTTTTTAAAATCTATTTTTAACAGAAAACACGCCATATCTGCCAATTCCAAAATTGGAGAGACATCTGGGACCAAATCCTTCTTTAATCTTTTCCATACCTTCATGAGTCCCCTCATCATAGTAATGATAGGTACAACCAGAACTTCTTGTTTCTAGAAAAGTGTTTTGATTTTTAAAAAATTGAGATACACATCTTTCCCTCTCCCTGATACTAGAGATAATATTTTCTAGGGACTGAAGCTGTGTTTTTAAGGACAAAAGAGGCTTCTAAAAACATGCAGAAAGACAGTATGGTCACCTCTGCAGCACATCCCTTTTCATTATTTAGTGTTGGAGTCACTATAGTGGTAAGGCAAGAGTGCAGGGCTGGTTCTAAATATGTTCAGTCGATACAAGGCCTTCTAGCCTGTTTGACCAATAGGGCCACAACGTCCTGTTCCATCTACTCTTTTTTGACAATATGCATGTGGCTCTCATACACATGGGTAATGTAATGTTTGGCTTCTTGGATTCCTTTTCTCCTTCATAACCTTTTATAGAGCCTTGCAAATTAAATTTTATAATTGAAATGGACAAGTTTCTTTAGCACAAATTATAGCCTGTCTCAGAATGCATGATCTGTTTCACAGCCATTACGGTGACTAAGTGGGCCGTGTGGCGGGAGACTCAAGACTCCAGCTTCATCAATCATCACCCGCTTGGCCAGCTTTCAGCATGAAAGAACAAAAGCACAATATAATTTCTGGTTCAAGTAAAGGATTATCTAGAAAGATTTGTGAGTTGTATTTAGGCCCCCTAACCTTCTGGGAAAGAAGGGAATCTAAGGCTCACTTATCTTCCCAGGAATAAACAATACATTGAAGCCAATTAAATAATTATTTATTGATAACCCACAGATTTATTTGGGGTGTAGGCAGTATGTGGATCACTATGAGCAAAGTTTTAGTTCAACTGCACAAATCTCCCGGAGGGACGTCCACAGTTTGTAAATGCCCTTGTCTGCCTCAATATGTGCCGATTTGTAAATGTAGCCCTACTTCACAAGCATGGTTAAACCCAATTAACATTTGTAAGAGGGGTTTTAAAGGCCTGTGAATGGCACCGCTGGATGTCTAGGTTAATGAATAAGAAGGGCAAAATCTTAACCTTATCAATATATACTGTATGTGAGAGTGCTCCAAATGATAGATCAGGCATTAATACCACCTCCATATAACCAGCTTTAAAAGTTGAAATCGCTGCACATATGATATGCTTTAGCTATAAATGAGAAGTCTGGACATAAAAATGTAAAATGTGACAGAAGAAGCACTTCTATCGCAGAGATAAAATCGTCAGTGAACTTGGCTGAGATTCTCAGATGATATTAGCTAAAACCAGATTTGTTGCTCTTTCCTGCATACAATAACCCTGAGGCTTCATGCTGAGTGCTGCTATACCCAAGTTTGTTGCTGGGTAATGTGTGAACCTGAACTAAAGAGATATAAATGATTCATTCTGGTTTAGGGCATACAGAAGGATAATGCTGTGGCCATATTTTATTTTTCTGTAGATAATCAAGAATAATTATAGCAATGATTTGCTTGAACATCTCACTTTTTACAAATGGAAATAATCATGCCAGTATCAACAAAGTGAACCTTGTTTCCTCCTTCATTTGTGAAAGGTATTGTCATCATCTTTGCTTTTGAAGGGAAAAACATTTCATTGATCAGCAAACCCATTCTTTCACTTCAACAAAGAATATAAATTATAGCAGTCATCAGCCCTATTAAAAGATCCTAGCCTCCACACATTGAACTGGAAGATCTGAAGACAGATGGCAAGCATGTTTCACTGAATGTTGTTATGATCCTCTTCAATGGATTGTGCCCATCAATATCTGTCTCATCAGTCTCTTGACTTGACCATCAGCCAGAAAACAACAATACAGCAAGAGGAAGGCTCCCTGGCCGTATTCATTGGGGACAAAAAACATAGCTTCAAAGGCACTTGCTCCCCTCATTCTGAAAGAGAAATTGACCCTAACTATGAGTTGCTGTGGGATTGCAGAGTAAAAGGGAAGTACTTGCTGTACTAAATCTAGTAGTTAGTCCCAACTAGAATAGACTGAGTCAGTGGGACTGATGTAAGTGTTCGTTTTGCAAATCCCACTCATTCAGCAGATTTACTAAGGTTGGAAATAACTATTGGAGTTAATCCGCTGTGTCTTATCGATAGACTTGGGCAGCGTTTCCCAAATTATGTTCCACAGAACACTGGTGGACCTTAATTCCCAGAAGCCTAAGTCTGACCAGTGCTTTGGGAAATTGACTTAGGCTTCTGAGAATTGAAGTTCAAAAACCAAAGATTGGAAAACACTGGGCTAGGGGAATAAAAGTTGCTTGGTTGTGTATGTTTGCAAGTTTTAGGATTCTATAATTTTGAGATTTATTGCAGATTCCATTTGTCCCAGTGAGTCTTATCACTACAGAAATATATAACGGAGCCTCATTTTTCATCTGCATAGATGTTTCCTTATTGACAAACCTGTATGGGTTATTATACTGAGACCTAGGTCTAAAAATTGACGATGATGTGGACTAAACTGATGCCAGAAAGAAACAAAGATTATTGAAATAAACAAAACTATTACTTCATTTTAGTTAAGTATAAGAAGAAAGCTCCTATCAGCAATTTCTGCCACAGTTGGTTAGAAAGCCTTTCATGAAATCTTTGCCAGGAATAGTATGCAGGTGAAAAAGCTGGAACACATGTGTTTTCTGACTGTCATTTGACCCGTGTTCAGGCACGTAAATCTTCCTTTATTCCCATCCTGTATAATCCTTGGATAAAATTGAAGGCATCAAACGGAAACAACAGCCAGAACTATGTACCATTGACAGTGTACAGATCTCAAGTCTCTTTTCCTGGCTTTCATTGTACTTTGCACTGAGCGAGGAGTGAAATAAAACAGCCACAGTGGAGTGTGTGAATCTTCAAGTACAAGAGAATGATGTGTCCCAGTGAAAAAAACAGAGAAAGATGAAACAGAGAAAGATTAGCGCTGAAGCCCATTTAGCTGGAGACAACCCAGCCATATCGCTCTCCTCCTGCCAAGCAAGACATGGGGTTGATCAGATGGGGTGAGTGGCACTGAGCTGAAATAGTCCTGGTTTCCTCCTTACACCAGCCTTCAGAGACTGGGGTATCCACAAGGCTATTATATTACTAAAGTTTTTTTTAAAAGGCACAGCTACATATATATGTATATCCTTCATTTGACAAGAAACAGAACTTCCAGAATGAAAAACAGCCAATTCTTTCTGGTTTAAGACGAAAACAAAACATTACAAAAACCCACCAGAGCTTTAAAAAATGTTCCTAATAATTTAATCCAGTTTTCTCCTCAGGTCTCCATACACTCATCAAGTGGAAAATTAAACACATGATAATACTTGCTTAGCATTTGCCCAAGACAGCCAGAAAAAGATAAATAACACCCTCAGTTGTGATAATTATGGTCAACCCATTCTTCAGCCTAAGGAAATATATTTGTCCCCGATTAGCTGGCTGCTGTATAATTAGCTCCCATTATTATCAAAATGATGGTTCTCCTATACCAGTGATGATGAACTTTGGCACTCCAAGTGTTATTGAACTTCAATTCCCAGAAGCCCTGATCAGCAGGAGTGCTGACTTGGGTTTCTGATAATCGAAGTCCTAGAACATCTGGAGTGCCAAGGTTTGCCATCACGGTCCTATACTTTGTTCAGATCCTGATATCACAAGTGGCCTCTAGGGGCAAAATATCAGTCACCTGTATTACAGCTACTTGATTGGACTCACAAGTAGTTCTGTCCTTATGATGTAACCTCTCTAGCTGGTCTACTGTCCTAGATACTCCTGCATGAATGTCTAGCCCTGTGCCTTCAACTCCATGGCTTGCCTGTCTAACACCAATGGAATTCATGAAATGTATGATCACCGTGCATGATCACTGTGGTAAATCAACTTGCTATGGTTCTGCAGTATTGACAGTCTGCATGTTCTTGTTCTTGTACATACCTGGCTTGTTGTTCTTCTAGGTTCAAAGGAACTTGGCTGCTAGAGCTTTGACATTTAGTTGACATGCTGCAGAGCTGTTCATGGTTTCCTACACCAATGATCTAAATGAAGATCAGGCAATTTAATATGTTCCAGGGGTTTTCTCTCTCTTTTGACAGATTGCACCACTGGAGGATAGTTAATGCACTCCATTCATGGTAGTCTAATTTCTACAGAAGCATTAATTCAATCTGCAAAGAGTGAAGAACATGTTTGTAGAGAATGCCTTGCTCAGGTTTTGTTGCACCCCACGAAATGCAGGAAACATCTAGGACATTTGTAGTGATAGTGATAGTGATAGTGATAGTGATAGTGATAGTCTTAGTCTTCATGTGATGGAGGGGTAAGGGCAAGTTTACTCTCCTCCTAACAAAGCACAATAATATTTATACAATACCTTCCAGTGTTTAGAAAGTGTTTTGCTTCCAGTATCTTATAGGCTGCTCACACAGCCACATAGTTTGCTATTTGGATAGCTTTTGGTTAGAACCAAATTTCAGCATCCACACATGCTTTGATGTAGAGTGTTCCATCCTTCTCCACCCTTTTAAAGCTGCTCCACTGTTGTGTTCTTAGTTCTATGCATTAAAACAACCACCAACTGTATCAATGTACCCCGTTGTAATTAGGATGCGAGCTAATGTCCACCTGGTGGCAATAGCGAGCGCCCAGCTCACAAGGTTCCAATCCCCAAAGAACTGCAGTGCGGGAAGATTCCCGCCACTACCTCACCTGGACAAGAAGGGCGTGACCTGGAATGACGTCACGCCGGCAGTAGCCAATGGGCTATCGTAGAGCCACATTCAAATGTATAGCCACCGTATATATTGAGCTGTTCGTCCGCCATTACCTCATGTTTCCCCAGACCACCATGCAATAAAGATGTGTTAAGCCAATACTTCGGCTGTTCCTGTGTCTTGTTTCTCATACACTAAATCCACTCTATTCTGTAGTGCTAGGGCTACAGTTCTTTCAGTGCGATTCTGAGCACTACTAATTATCCTATTCTATAATTTTGTGTGGATGGTTAGTTCTCACTAAAATAGCACTGTGTGCAGTGGTGTTTGAGGTGACAACTCTGAGATGTATTTGGTGGATTGTAGCATTGAAAGGGGAAAGGGAGGCATAGGAAGCCCCCACCCCCCAGCAACAAAAAAACTTTTCCTCTTTTAAAATAACAAAGCAACCTGAAACCTGTGATTCAGTGGGAAAGATAAAGTGTTGGGATGAAAGCACAATGGTGCTTGAAGAATTCTAGTTGATCCTTGAACAGGGGATGTTCTCTCCCTTCCCTGCAGCAATATGTTGATGTCACTGGGGGTCTGAAAACTATGGTACTAATACACAGAAAACACATTCTAGGCAATAATTCGCACACACACTGCTTGAGGCATGCTGCCGATGTCATGTGGTTGCGTGTGCCTGACCCCCTATGGATGCACCCCATGTGTGCGTGACCCTATGTGTGCCCAACCCTCCTGCGCATGCATTGCTACCTAGGAGGTGTGGGTGGGTGTCTGGTCACCTGACCTCACTTCCATCTCCCGGGTGGGATTTCAGCCTCCCTTCTCACCTCCCCATTGGCACTGGTGGGGCTGGGCAGGGCCCACGACAGTGCACATGTCCACAGAAAGTCCCCTGCATGCTACCTCTGGCAAAAAAAAAATATACAAAATATATCATGATTCACAGTTTTTAATTGGAGACCATGCCATCCTGGGTTGGACAAGAGAGACAACAGAGAATCCTCCCCTACTCTATGTATATCTACCCTACTGTTATACATTTTAAAAATATATTTTGCTACTGATGTGGCACTTTCTTAGATAAACGAGATACATTGGTGGTATTATATACAGCACACTGTTTTGCTATGTTGCTTATTATTTACCAACAAAAAGGGGAAAGTCACCATAGCCTGTTGAAGGAAGGGCTAAGAAAAGGCATGGGAAAGGTAGAGAGGAAAGTGTCAAGAACTGAAAGGGGGGGGGACAAATTGGAGCAATTCAAAGATCTCTGTGGACCCTTCTCATGGAAGAAAAAATTGGGATCTGTATGGACAAAAGGATCACTCATCTTAGATTGCACTAAGATAAGAACTAGACCACTTTAAATTCATCAGAATGGGCAGGCAATTACTGTAATGTTTCCAACATAGTTGTTATCATTCTTAGATTTTAAACATTTTTTATGCCTTATAAATGATTCTGCAATAAATCCCAGCTGTATTATTCTCTTGGCTCAGATGATAATATGAGGCCGAGGCTAGTACTTTGCTTCAGAGTTTAAACCTGAAGCTTCCTTAGAGCCTGTCTACATGAAGAAATGTAGACCAGCCTGTTTCATGTTGAGAAGTTTTTATTTGTACCATGATACATTTTATCTCTCACATGAGCAACCCTTCCATCAATAGCAGGGGTGCCCAAACATTCCAGGCTGGGGGCCAGACCATGTCCCTGGAACAGCTGAGCAGGCCAGACCACACACCCAGAACATGTCATGTTTGTGCATGTGTGGCGCGGATGCTTCTGCACATGCATGAAAGTGGCCATTTTGTGTCCTGGTTTGGTGCAGGGAACAAAAAGACTGCTTTCATGCATGCGCAGAAGTCTCCATGCCACCGCAGCGAAGGGAAGAGGAGGAGGAGCTGTCGTTGATCATGGTGGAGGAGGAGGCAAGTAAGGAGCAATGAGAACTAGATTATTAAAATTTAAAGTATTTAATTGATATAGAAGGGTGAGTAGTGCGTAGCACTGGTAGGAAGGCACATCTTACATGTCCCCCCTCTCCCCTCTTTGGTTGTCAAAGGCGGCTTTTTTTTTTGAAGAAGGTGGGGAGAGAGATAGTTCGTGTTATATGTAATTTTTTGTGGGACGGGGGTAAGGGGTTGGTGGTGGCATGCCCGATGGAGATTCAGAGTTTAGAAAGGAGATAGGTTATGGGAAATATTAAAATACTCTCATGGAATGTAAAGGGTACAGGCTCTGTTCTTAAGAGATGTAGGTTGGAACTGGCGTTGAAGAAAGATAGACCCGATATATTGTTTTTACAGGAAACGCACCAGAAGTCAAAGGACACGAATAAACTTTTTTGGGGATGGATCCAACATTATGAGATGGCGTTTGGAACTTCAAAAGCGAGAGGGGTGGCAATTATGATTTCTAAAAAATTAGGATTTGAGATTACAAAAAGTATTGTTGATCAAGAGGGTAGATATTTGATTGTAAGAGGAAAAGTAGAGGATGAGGAAATCATGTTGGTAAATATTTATGCTCCAAATGATCATCAAGCGGATTTTCTAGAAAAAGTTCGGAAAATAGTGGAATTAGAGAATGTTGCAAAAACTATTGTGGCGGGAGATTTTAACTTGATAAGGTCGGGGTTAGATTGCACGAACATAGCAAGAAGTGGAATCGGTTTGAAAGGGAAGGTGTTGCATAAATGGATGGATGCGATGGGTTTGAAGGATTCTTGGAGAGAGTTTAAGGGGTCTGAAAGGGCATATTCCTTTTTTTCACACGTCCATGGGACCTACTCGAGAATAGATTATGTTTTTCTTACGGAAAACTTGATTAAAGATATAGAAGGAATGGAAATTGGGATTATAAAGGAATCAGATCATGGCAAAGTACTTTTGGAAATGAAATTACAAAAAGATACCTGAAGTAGAAGTTGGAGGTACGACTCTAATTTATTTAAAGAGCAAAAATGTAAAGAGCAGATTATGGAAAGATGGAAAGAAAGTTGGCAGTGGATCGATAATAACGAGGTTAATTTCAACGTGGTATGGGATACCATGAAGTCGGTTTTCAGAGGGGAAAGCATAAAGTTGGTGAGTTTTAAATATAAACGATATAAGGCAGAACAGACAGAAAAAGAAAGAGAAATAAAACAGTTACAGGAGGATCATGCAAAAAGTAAAGATAAAAAATCTTTACGAAATTGCAAAGACTTAAAGCAGAATTAATGGGTAAAGATATTGACAAAGTTAAACGAGACTTGATTTATTTAAACAGAGAATATTTTGAATTTAGCAACAGAAGTTCAAAATTACTAGCAAGAGCAGCTAAGGCTAAAAGGGAAAAAAGAGAAATTGGGGTATTGGTTAATAAACAAGGTTTAAGGTGTAATAAGAACAGAGATAAATGCAAAATTGTGAGGGAATTTTACCAAGCATTATATGCAAAAAAGGAGGTAGATTTGGAGAGGCTCAAAAAGATATTGGAGAGACAGCTAGGGAATGGAATAAAACAAGAACACAGAGAGAAAATGGAGGAACGGATTAACGATAAAGAGGTTAATGAGGTAATTAATGGGTTGAAGATGGGGAAAGCCCCGGGGGATGATGGATTATTGACAGAGTTTTATAAAGAATTCAAAGAAGTGGTGGTCCCAAAGCTAGTGAAGCTATATAATTATATTTTAGATGGAGGATCAATTCCGACTTCATGGTATAACACTACAATTGTTCTACTGCCAAAGCCTGGTAAGAACTTGGAAAGAGTGGAATCGTACAGACCAATTTCACTTATAAATCAGGATGCCAAAATCTTCACAGCAATACTGGCCAATCGTTTAAACGGTTTTATGGGGGAAATACATAAATGTTGATCAAGTTGGGTTTTTAAAAGGTCGGCACATGGTGGATTTGACTAGAAGGGTATTAGATTTAATCGATAATGTTAATCAAATGAAGGAAAAGGTGGGTTTATTATCATTAGATATTTTTAAGGCATTTGACTCATTACAGTGGTCTTCAATCAAGGAAATAGTTAAAAATTACGGGTTTGGCGATAGATTTAGAAGGGTGATTGATTTATTATATCAAAAAGGGAATGCTAGGATTAGAGTAAACGAAGAGGTTACTGATGTGGTAAAGCTTGAGGCTGGTACTAGGCAGGGATGTCCATTATCTCCTATCCTGTTTATTATGGCAATGGAGATATTAGCTAAAAATATAAGGGATGATTCAAATATAGAAGGGATAATGGGTAATAAAGTGAGCATGTATGCGGATGACACATTGCTTATGGTGAAACATCCGGAGTTGGTAATGGATAGGATTAAAGATCACCTACAGGTATTTGAAGCTACAACCGGATTAATGATAAATTGGGATAAATCAGAATTGATGCTGTGTAATTTGGGGGTAGGAGAGATGGGAAGGATAGTGGAGACACTTAATATACAAATTAAAGATAAGCTGAAATATTTGGGGATAACTATTTCAAATAAATTGGAAGAACTTAAATGATTGAACTATGACAGCTTGAAAGTCGAATTCAAGAGTAAAATACAATTGAAAGTCGAATTCAAGAGTAAAATACAAGAGTTTCAGAAGCTGAAGCTGTCATGGTTCGGAAGGATTGCAATTTGTAAAATGATATTGTTACCAAAGATTAATTTTTTATTTGATGCACTAGCGATCCATTTGAAGGAGAAGGAAATCAATGAATTTCAAAAGATGTTTAATTGTTTTTGTAACGGAGGTAAAAAATCTAGACTTTCAAAGAAGTTCTGGTATTTGTCTCAGAAAGAAGGGGGTTTGGGCATGCCAAATTTGTTAGCATACTATCGAGCATTCCAAATTAAGAATGTTGTGAAGATTCTGGCAAGAGAAAAGGCAATTTGGGAGGAAATAGAGATGAAAGAGTATAGAAATATAGGTACCATGATTTTCTTGGGAATAAAGGACAAGCCGACAAGGTCAAATAATACTATGATGAGAGGACTCATGGAGGTGTGGAAAATGGTAAAGAAAGATATGGTCCCAAATCTCTCTCCAATTTTGGAACTGACTGATATGGTGTGTTTTCCAATAAAATTAGATAAGGAAAAAAAGGAAATATTGGATAAAAATCAGATGCTTTTACTGAAGGACTGGTTAAAAGTTTGTGATGATGATATTAAGAGGAAAAAAATATTTGAGGAGTTAAATTTGGATTGGTTTCAGAAGTTAAAGGTGGATAGCTGGAATAAAAAATATAGAAGAGAAGCAGGGATAGATAGAACAAAGACGGAATTCGAAGAATTGGTAATAAAGATAAGAAAAGGGGAAAGGAGTATTAAGGGTCTTGTAAGCAAACTGTATACTATATTGAATAAGGGTAGAGATCCACATGAAGATTTGAAACGGAAGTGGGAACAAAACTTGAATATAAAAATTGGGGAGGTTGAATGGAGAAATAAATGGAAAAAGAGGATTATGAGAACAATGTCTGTAAGAATTAAAGAACACAATTTTAAAATGCTGTGGCAATGGTACTTGACACCACTAAGACTTTATCAGATGGATAATAAAAGAGACAAATTATGTTGGAGATGCAAAGAAATGGACGGAACATATGAACACATGTGGTGGAATTGTAAAAAAATAAGGGATTTTTGGGGAAGAATAGAAGGGGAGTTTGGTGAAATTGTGGGTAAAAGTGTTAAGTTGGTGTCAGGTACCATTCTTCTAACAAATGTGGAAGGTTTGGGTTTGAATAAGGAGGAAAAAGAATTACTGGAAATTGTATTAACTACGGGTAGACAATGTATAGCTAGAAATTGGAAAAATGATGTTGATATACAGATTGGAGAGTGGTATAAAGAAATGTGGAGTTTAGCATTGAACGACAAATTGACATGGGAGATCAAAGTAAAACGAGATAAATTAAAAGAGAATAGGTTTTGGAATATTTGGAAACCGTTCGTGGATCACTCTCTCATGGTAAACGACAGTTCAGGACCTGTACCATCTCAAAGAGGTTTTTGGAGTTGAAATAGAAACTAAACTCTCCGGGCATTGTATATATTCACAGGGTGATGTGTAACTATCAAAAGATAATAATAGTGGTAGCACAGAAAGCTTTTATTGTTGCGTTAGTGTAATAATTTATAATGTGGTATTTAGCATTGGTGGTTATATGATAAATAGTCGGTTTAAGTACTATTATGTGCTAGCTTCTATGAATTTGAGTCAATATTGTACTGATGTTGTTTTTGATTTATTATTATACTGTGTTGTTATTGTTATTTTTTTTCTTTTTGTATGTCTGTCAAAAATTCAATAAAAATATTAAAAAAAGAAGTGTCCATGCCAAAGCAGGAAATAAAATAACCACTTCTGCACATGGCGCAAAAGTGGCCAGTGCCAATGGGGTGGTGAGAAGGGAGGCTGAAATCCCACCTGGGAGACAGAAGCGGGGGCGAGGTCAGGTGACCAGACACCCACCCTCCCACCCCCCTAGGAGGTGGGGGAGGTAGCAATGCATGCACATAGGGGGTTGGGCACACATATGGGGGGGATTGCCAACACATAGGGTGCACCCATAGGGGGTCAGGCACACGCAACCACATGACATCACCATTGTCATGTGTTGCTATTCCATTACACAGGAAGAGCAACTTTAGGAATGGAAGACTCTCCTCCATTGATAGTAGAACCTTTCCCATTTTGAAATTCATCCTTTGTGTGTAGAAGATGATCCAAATTTGGCAGGGGGGGAGGCAAGAGAACTCTTATTCCTCATATATTTTCTCTATACAGATAAAAAGTATCTGGAGCTAATGAACAGCTCTCAGCTCTTTACACACAACTCAGTAATAAATATATTGATATTGAAGTTTAATATGTACATAGGTTATTTATATTAATATATTTATTAGTGAAGGTTTTAGAATTAAAACAGGAAATAGCAGGTGTAAATACATTTGTAATGTTTGATTTTAAAATAAATCAAGGAGAAAATCCTTGTTGCATAAGATACCCAAATAAAGGCAATATCACTTCCACCCATACATGCCTCATAAATACATATGTTTCAGAAGGAGAATGGCCTGAAAAATAATTAAGCAAAGCTGCATACATAAAAACCCTGGAGAAAAGCTAACGGCTAATTAACATGCAGTGATCTCATTTTGCCTAATATTAACTTTTCCATTCATGCCGTTTTAATCAGTTCAGCAAACTGGTCAATACACATGTTGGAATATGCAGACAATTTAATTATGATCTTGGAGTGAATGATAGCACCTTCTCTCCCCTCCCCCAATGTAAGTACAGTAATACCTCATACAAAGTCCGCTTCATACAACATCGGATTCATACAACATCGCCTAATTCCTTGAAAAAAGTTACCTCATACAAAGTCGCTCGACTTTGTATGAGGCATTCAGTTTTTCCCAGGTTGCATTGTGCCTGGGCAGTATAAAAGACAGGACACATGCGTGCTTTGCTCTTGTGGGTTTTGCACAAGGCAAAGAGTGTTTAGGAGTGGTTTTGAGCGTGATTTTGGATTTTTTTGAATTTTTCATCAGAATTTTTTGAAGCATTCCTGGGATTTTTGCAGCATTCTTCAGGTTCTTGGACAATCAGGGTTGTTTGACATGTTTTTGCAATGTATTTAGCCTTTAGACAATGTTTTCTTAAAGTTCTGTCAGTTTCCTGTCTGTTTCCTTGACTTTGCCCTGAAGTCTGTGCTGTTACAGTACAATGTATTTTTATGGAAATGACGTTGTACGAGGCATCGCAGCAAGGATTTGGATGTTGTATGAGGCATCGCGGCTAGGATTTTGCATGCCTCATACAAAGTCCAAATCCCTATAAAGTCCAAACTTGTGGAACCAAGTTTGGACGTTGTATGAGGTATCACTGTATCCTTGCTCTTTAGCTGAAAGGCAGTTTGTGGTTCTCATTCTTGATGCTTAGGAACTCACTAAAGCGGTATGGACTGCAATTTTATCTCCCCCTATAAAAATGGATGATAATAGCTGTTTATGAGCCATGATGCTACAGTGGTTAAATTGCTGTACTGCAGGCAAAACATTGTGAGTTCAATCCTGACAGGGATCAAGGTTGACTCAGCCTTCCATCCTTACGAAGTCAGTAAAACGAGAACCCAGAATGTTGGGAGCAAAATGCTAATTAACTTGTGAACCACCTAGAGAGTGCACTGAGTACTATGGGATGGTATATAAGTGTAATTGCTATTGCTGTGTCATTCTCCCTCTTTGTATGTAAATGTGTGTGAAGATAGATATAGATATGGGTAGCAATAATGAGGTAATAATTGTATTCTGATTTTCAAAGAAACAGTCATGCCAGCAGGACTAGCTTTTGATGAAACACATTTGATCCTGGAATGTGCTTTCTGTAGGAAGTAGTTGAGTAGTACTGCAACAGGCTATGGGGGACAGATTGATAGGTAATTTCTTGTAGTGTGCCAGGTATATCTTGTAAAGAAAGATTTTGTGACTGGGCCTGTGGTTTCCTTAGAGATCCAGCTAGAACTCTGTGGTCTGTTTTTTATTAGAAGGTCAGACTATTGAGGTGCTATTATCTATTTTCTTAGGGGGCTGTTTTGGCTCAGTGGTTAAGAAGCTCGCCTTGTTAGCTAGAAGGCTGGCAAGTCAGCAGTTCAAGACCCAGGTACTGCATGACGGTGTGAGCACCCGTCTTTTTCCCAGCTCCTGCCAACCTAGCAGTTCAAAAGCAAGAAATTGCAAGTAGATAAATAGGGACCACTTCAGTGGGAAATGATCTTGGAGACATGAAAGGAGCCTCACTTGGGCGTTCGCTGAGTGGAGTTTCTCCAGCAAAAATCCTTTCAACCTAGAATAATTTCTGGCATGAAATTATTATTATCTATTTCCTTTATTTATTTATATTATTGCTTTTATCTATACCTATAAATCCAAGCGTTAACCATTGGAATGTGACAAAGGCTCCCTCACCTGGCCACACTAGCCCATACCGAGCCTCCTGCACTTGCCCGAACCCGGTCCGGAGGTCAACAAATGTTTGAAAAATGCACCAGTGGGGCAGGAGCCCCACGAATGCAAACAAAGAAAAAGGACTTCAATTCCCAATGTTCTTTGCACCGCGCCGCACCACTGCCAATCAGGCTGAGAGGCGCGAGCAAAAATAACGTTGGGAAACGCGTCACGGCCAATTGAAATCGAGCCGCATTAAAAAAAACTGCCACACGAATGCAAACCACAAACTCAAAACTACTAGTCCCAGCATCCTGCGCACCGTGAGCATGCAGAATGCTGAGAAAGCCGGCAAGCAAAAAATAAACTTACAAAAAGCAATGGGAGTGCAAGTCCCCAGTAAGCAGACTCAGTGCCTCACAGCCACGCAAAATAAAAGGCACAAAATGCCACCGTGAGACACCCACCGTCCTTCTTTCCCAGAGCAATGGGGGAAAGAGGGACTCCCTCTCCTCCATGCTACCCCGCTGAATACGTGGCGAGACCACCACCAGCCTCAAGTAAAGTTGAGCCGGGGTGGAAAAAAATACCCCAAAACAGGCAGCAGTCCGTCAGGGGAAGCACCCTCCCTGGCTGATGACTGGCTGATGCCTTTGTATTTCAGAATACAAAAACAACAGCCAGCAATCCACAAGGAAGAGGCCAACCCCTTATGGATCACTGCCTGCCGATCTCCAGTTAGGTAAGCTGGGAGAAAAAGGAGATAGAGAAGAGAGAACCATCGGTAGGCACAGAAAGCTCTTCTCTGCCTCCTCCCTCTCCCCCAACCTACTTAAGCAACCTTCCCAGGAGAATAATGGCCTGACTGCCTCCAAAGAGAAACCCACAGGCAGCCCGTTCTTCAACCTAAAGTAACCACCAAAAACAACCACCAAAATTATGAAAAAATAATAAAACAAAAATAAATCAATAATTTTAAAAAACATTAATAAACAAAAAGAAATAAACCACAAAATACACAAACAAAAACTTCCACAATACCACAAAACCACAAACAAAACACCTAACTACAACACAAAAACCCCACAAATTACATACAAACAACAACTAATTACAAAAATAAACAACAATTAATAACAAAAATTAAACAAAACTAGAAAAAACCAAACCAATTACACAAACGTAAAACCCAACCAAGACAAAAAAGAACAAACAGAAACACTTCCCAGAGGGGCGTTGCTAAGATGGCCGACGAGTAACATCTCGATTTAGGTGCTCGCGCTTATCAAAGTGGTAATTAATGAGAATAATGAGCTAATAGAGTAAATTACAGAGATATTTTGTGGTGATAAGACTCCTTCTTGCCTGCTCGGAAAAGTTGCTGCAGGGCGGTCAAAGTTTGGGAGGTATCCTCGGCGGGAGAGGTGCGCGACGGAAGCCACGGCTTCCCCAGCCGAGGAGCCGAGAACGGGACCAGCGAGACGGTGGTGATTCGAGGAAGTGGAAAAATCAGCAAGAAAGTGAGTTAACTAAATGATATATTGACGGGAGCTAGAGGCGACAGTGGATTGCTTTGCTTTGAAGAGTTTGGACTTGGCAGAGTGTGTAGAAGAGGATAGAAGGGTGGCGGCTGAGGCAATAATGGTGGCGATCTTGGAAATCGAAAGTGGCCGTTTTTTGGATAATGGCTTCTTAACGTTCCAGGGGAGCTGCGGAATGATTTGGTGGTCTTAAGAAGTGGTTATAGAAGAAAGCGATTGGGGTCGAGATATTGGTTATTCCAGCGCCTTTTGAAGTTGAAGCAAGGAAGAGCGGCTTTTTTCTAAAAAAAGAGAAGAGTTCGCTGATTTGGAGAGGAAGAAGGAGGGGGTTTCCCCCTGAAGCCGCCGCAGCCGCTGGGAAAAGGGAGTTTTGTTTCGTTCGCTCTAAGAGAGGGATTATTAATTTTTTACTCATTTGCTGTGTGGATTATAGTTCTCATTTTTTCTTTTTTTATTCCTCCTTTTCTTTTTTCTTATTAAAAGTTGGAGCTTGGGATTTTTTGTTTTTTCCCCTTTCCTGTGGAACTCATACAAGTGGATATATTTGGACATCCGTCTCCTTGGAATTCCTGTTCATGCTGATGGGACTATTTTATTCTGTTTGCAAGAAGGGAATTTTGCGAAAGATTTGAAGTTTTTTAAGGGTAAACTTTGCAAGCTTTTGCTACTTGGGCTGTATTGACTGACCTTGGTGACAAGCTTCCCGTGGATTATAATACTTTTTGGGTTACTTTTGGTTCCCGTTCCCTTATGGATTAAAACAATTAATTTTTCGCTGGCCCTCCTCTCTTACTCAAGTTACATCACATTTAAAGGATTATTGTCAGCTTTGGCTGCATTGGAATAGGTTCAAGTGGAGTGTTCAATGAACTTATAATACATTGCAGCATTAAAACTTTCAGGGGCCTTTATCATGGATAAGGGTACAAGAGGAAAAGCAAAGGAGGAGAAGCCAGTGGTGAAATCTAAGAGAAAAGAAAAAGCACCAATGGAAGAGGTCCCTCCGTCATCATCATCACCACCTGAACCCTATGATCAAACCCAAATCATGGTGGAAATTGGTAAATTGTTTCAGAAGATGGAGAAGATGGAGGATGCAAGAGTGAAGGATAGAAATGAAATGATGAAAAAACAGGATAAGGTGATAGCAACTGTTGTTGATTTTATAAAAAAAGTAGAATTAAGTTTGCAAAAAATAGAAGGAAATGTGAAATTGGTCCAAAATGAGGTGAAGGCTATGAAAAAGGAAATAAAAGGGACTCAGGAAGGGGTGAGGGAGAACAAAGTGAAAATGGATGAACAGGAGAAAAGGATTGATGCTATGGAAGATATGATGAGAAAGCAGAATATTGTGATACGTCATGTGATTAAAAGGACGCCAGACCAGCTGAGAGAAAGAGTGGTCCAGTGGTTAAACAATTTGAGCATGGGAAAGGAATTTGTACAGGAACACATTGTGAGTGCGTATAGGGTGGGTCCAAGAAGAGGGAAAGTGGTCCAAAGAAATGTTTTGGTAAAATTTGCAAATTGGGGAGATAAACTTAGAGTAATGGCTTTTTAAAAACAAGCTGATTCTGGCGCCCTGAAAATCGATGGTTCTGATGTGGAAGTATACAACGATATTTTAATAAAGGAAAGAATTTGGAGATATAAGATGAAACCGGTAACCAAATTGTTGATGAGCAAAGGTGTAAGGTATAATTGGAGATTTCCACAGCAATTGCGATTTTTTTACGAAAAAAATGCAGGTTATTGATGAGGGGACCAATCCATTGGAGTACTTGAGTTTGCTGGACCTTGTTAAAGCAGGTTCGGAAGAGTGGGTAACTCTTAGAAAAGATTTGTTGGAATCGGGGGGCATAAGAAGGGATTATGAGGGGGCAGATGCTGGTGGTGCTACGGGTGGAGCCCTGCAGGGAAGAGAAGAGGAGGAGTTGTCATTGATCATGGTGGAGGAGGAGGCAAGTAAGGAGCAGTGAGCAATGGGTTATGATGTAATAATTTTTTATATTATTTAAGAATGCAGAAAAGTGAGAAGCACGGTGCACTAATTTATACACACATCTTTCATGTCCCCCCTCTCCCCTCTTTGGATATCGAAGGCGTCTTTTTTTCGAAGAAAGTGGGGAGAGTGATATGGTGTGTTTTATGTATATTTTTGTTTCTTCGTGGTAAGGGGTTTGTGGTGGCACGCCTAATGGAGAGTTTGGAAGTTAGAAAAGGTGAAATTGTAATAAATTATGAGAAATATTAAAGTATTAACCTGGAATGTAAAGGGTACAGGTTCTGTTCTTAAGAGGAGGAGGTTAGAATTGGCATTGAAGAAAGATAGACCCGATATAGTGTTTTTACAGGAAACGCATCAAAAATCAAAGGACACAAACAAAATCTTTCTAGGGTGGATACAACATTATGAAATGGCATTCGGTACCTCAAAAGCAAGAGGAGTTGCAATCATGATTTCTAAAAGATTAGGACTTGAGATAACAAAAAGTATTGCTGACCAAGAAGGTAGATATTTGATTGTGAGAGGAAAAATAGATGATGAGGAAATAGTTTTGGTGAATATTTATGCTCCAAATGAGCATCAAGCGGAATTTCTAGAAAAAGTTCGTAAAATTGTGGTGTTAGAAAAAGTGGCAAAGATGATTGTGGCTGGAGATTTTAATTTGATAATGTCAAACTTAGATTGTACAAAGCTAGCAAGGTGCGGAGTAGGTATGAAAGGGAATGTTTTAGATAATTGGATGGTTGCGTTGGGACTGAAGGATTCTTGGAGAGAGATTAAGGGTTCGGAAAGGGCATATTCTTATTTTTCCCATGTTCATGGGTCCTACTCTAGAATAGATTATGTATTTTTAACGGAAAACATGGTTAAAAACATTGAGGGAATTGAAATAGGAATTTTCAAGGAATCAGATCATGCTAAAGTACTTTTGGAATTGAGGATAAAAAAGGATAATAGGAGAGGAAGAAACTGGAGATATGATCCCAACTTATTCAAAGACCAAAAATGCAAAGAACAAATTACAGAAAGTTGGATGGAAAGCTGGCAGTGGAATGATAATGAAGAGGTAAATTTTAATGTGGTTTGGGATGCCATGAAGTCGGTTTTTAGAGGGGAAAGTATAAAATTGGCAAGTAGTAAGTATAGAAAGTATAAGGTAGCACAGGAGGAAAAAGAAAAAGAAATAAAACAATTACAGGAAGAACACTCAAAAAAGAAGGATATTATTTTTTGCCAAATTACAAAGACTCAAGGCAGAATTATTGGGTAAGGATATAGAAAAAGTAAAAAGAGATTTGATATATTTAAATAGAGAGTATTTCGAATTTAGCAACAAAAACTCAAGATTATTAGCAAGAGCGGCTAAAGCTAAAAAGGAAAAAAGGGAAATTGATGTTTTGGTTAACAAACAAGGGATAAGGTATAATAAAGTTAGTGATAAATGTAAAATTGTGAAGGATTTCTATCAAGCACTATATGCAAAAAAAAAGAGATAGACGTTGGGAAGCTTAAAGGGATTTTGGAGAGGCAGTTAGGGAATGGAATAAAGCAGGAACACCGGGACAAAATGGAAGAACAGGTTTCCGAGAAAGAGGTAAAAGAAATAATTAGTGGTTTGAAGCTGGGGAAAGCCCCGGAAGACGATGGACTATCGACCGAGTTTTATAAGGAATTTAAAGATGTTGTGGTACCAAAGCTGGTAAAGTTATATAATTATATTTTAGATGGTGGACAAATTCCGACTTCATGGTATAGGACCACAATTGTTCTGCTGCCAAAATTGGGAAAGAATTTGGAAAAAGTAGAATCTTATAGACCAATTTCTCTTATAAATCAAGATGCCAAGATCTTCACAGTAATACTGGCTAATCGATTAAATAAATTTATGGGAGAATATATAAATGTTGATCAAGTAGGTTTTTTAAAAGGAAGGCATATGGCTGATTTGACCAGGAAGGTGCTAGACTTAATTGATAATGTTAATCAAATGAAGGAAAAGGTGGGGTTATTATCTTTGGATATTTTTAAGGTATTTGATTCGTTACAATGGTCTTCGATTAAGGAAATAGTTAAAAGCTATGGATTTGGGGATAGATTTAGAAGGGTAATCGACTTGTTATATCAAAAAGGTATTGCTAGGATTAGAGTAAATGATGAGGTTACAGATGAGGTAAAGCTTGAGGCAGGAACTAGGCAGGGTTGTCCTCTGTCCCCTATCTTGTTCATTATGGCAATAGAAATTTTGGCTAAAAACATAAGGGAGGATTCAAGTATAGAAGGGATAATGGATAACAAAGTGAGTATATATGCAGATGATATGTTGTTAATGGTGAAACACCCAGAGGGGGCAATGGATAGGATTAAAGCGCAAATAGAGGATTTTGAGGATATAGCAGGGTTGATGATAAATTGGGATAAATCGGAAATGATGTTGTGTAATATGGGAGAAGAGGGGAAGGAAAAGATGGTGGGGTTATCCAATATACAAATTAAAGATAAGTTGAAATATTTGGGGATAATTATTTCAAATAGATTGGAAGAACTTAAAAGATTGAACTATGATAGCTTGAAAGGAGAATTTAAGATTAGAATACAAAGTTTTCAGAAATTGAATTTGTCATGGTTTGGGAGGATTGCAATTTGCAAAATGATGTTGTTGCCGAGGATTAATTTGATGCACTTGCAATCCAATTGAAGGAAAAGGAGATTAATGAGTTTCAAAAGATGTTTAATAATTTTTGCAATGGAGGTAAAAAATCTAGATTGCCAAAGAAACTTTGGTACCTGCCTCAGAAGGAAGGGGGTTTGGGAATGCCAAATTTGCTAGCGTATTATCGTGCATTTCAAATTAAGAATGTTGTGAAGATCTTGGCAAGAGGAAAAGTAATTTGGGAGGAGATTGAGATGAAAGATTATAGGAATATTGGTAAAATGATTTTTTTGGGAGGTAAGGTTAAAATGATAGCTACAAGCAATACTATGATGAGGGGACTCATGAAGGTATGGAAAAGATTAAAGAAGGATTTGGTCCCAGATGTCTCTCCAATTTTGGAATTGGCAGATATGGCGTGTTTTTCCGATAAAAATAGATAAAAAAATAAAGGAAATACTGGACAAAAATGAAGTTTTCTTGGTGAAAGAATGGCTAAGGATTTGTGGAGATGAAATTAAGAAGAAAAAACTGTTTGAACAGTTAAAATTGGATTGGTTTCAGAAAATGAAGGTTGACAACTGGAACAAAAAATATAGAAGAGAATTATGTATAGATAGAGAAAAGACTGAATTTGAGGAATTGGTTTTGAAAATTTGAAAAGGAGATAAAAGCATTAAGGGTCTAGTAAGCAAACTTTATACTTTAATAAACAAGGGAAGTGATCCACAGGAAGATTTGAAATTGAAGTGGGAACAGGATTTGAATATAAAACTAGGAAACGATGAATGGAGAAATAAGTGGAAAAAGAGGATAATGAGAACTATGTCAGTACGAATTAAGGAACATAATTATAAAATGTTGTGGCAATGGTACCTGACACCACTGAGGTTACATCAGATTGACAATAAAAGGGATAATTTATGTTGGAGATGTAAAGACACTGTTGGAACTTATGAGCATATGTGGTGGAGTTGCAAAATGATAAATGATTTTTGGAGAAGAATAGAAAGAGAGGTAGGGGTAATAATGGGTAAGAAAATTTAGCTGGCGGCAGGTACCATTATGCTAACAGATGTGGAAGGTATGTGTTTAAATAAGGAGGGAAAAGAGTTATTAGAAATAATGCTATCTACGGGTAGACAATGTATTGCTAGAAATTGGAAAAATGATGTAACTATACAGACAGGAGAATGGTACAAGGAAATGTGGAACCTAGCACTGAATGATAAATTGACATGGGAGATAAAAGTAAAAAGGGATAAATTGAAGGAAAATAGATTCTGGAGTATCTGGAAGCCTTTTGTTGATCACTCCCTTACAGGCATGGAATGTTTTAGACCTGTACCATCTGAAAGTAGTTTTTGGAGATAATACTGAGACCAAACTCTCCGGGGCAATGTAAATATACACTGGGTGATTTGTAAATTGAAAATTTGGAGTTTGATAGTTGTCAATAAACAATTGTAATATTGAAAGATTTTATGAAGGTTATAGTGATAGTATTAGTCTTTAATGTGGATATTCAATTGTTCGTGTACTATAATAGATAATAGTTCAACTATCATCTATGTGGTTACTTTTTATGAGGCTTATGTATTTTTATTATGTTATATGATGCATCATTATATGTATGTTTGTATTTTTTTGAAAATGAATTAATATAAATTAATAATAATAAAAAAGAAACCCCTCCCACAACCACAAAAACAAAACAAAGAAAAACCCCAGAAGAAAAAAATCCCAGAGAACTCACCAGTACGTCCTCCCTCCACGACGACCGGAACAGAAATGAAGAAACAAAGAGACTACTTACCGGAAGAAGCCCCACCCAGAGGCCAGGAGAGAAAAAAACACGTGAAATGAAAGCAAAACCCCTAGCAGCCTCACCTGCAGGGTAGAATAGTAAAAACAACTCAAAAAGACTCAACAGCCTCACCTGGAGGCCATAAGAGTAAAAACAAGTCAAAAACATAACAATATATCACAATTTTACACAAATCACAAACATATGTCAAAAAAATAAAATGAAAATATTTCTAAAATCCTGTGCTGAGTTTAAACTCAAATAAAAACCCAAAACATCTAAACACAGTTTAAAAACATTGAATGTATAATACATGTACTTTCACATTTTTAAAATTATTACTTACAGTACAACTATTTAAAAAACATCCACAAACTAAAACATTATTTAGTTAAATAAAACAATTTGAAAAAATTATATCATCCTTTGTTCTTTTTTTAATCCACAAAAAAACCTAAAAAAGCTGATCACAGTTTATAACAGCCCAGCAATGCACACAAATTGTGCATAAAAAAAATACAGAATAACCTCTTTTTTACATACATTTCCAAAACAACAACAACAACAACCTTACAACAGAATTTAAAACAGCCCGGCAACGCTGGGCAACCTCTGCTAGTTTATTTATAAAAAGCCCTCTCATTTTAAGCAGTTTGTGAAAACAGGCTGCCATTTCCAAACATTGGAATCTAGGTGTTGCTGAATTTTTTTAAAAATGAGGAGAATTAATGCCCCCAAGCCGAGCAGTTCATACCACAACTTACTCTCATCCTCACTTAAAACATCAGCACCAGTGGTGGGCTCCAATTTTTTTACTACCACACTGTGGGCGTGGTATGGTGGGCGTGGCCAGGGGGAAGCCCTGTGTTGTACCCGAATTAGGACTACTTTATTTCAAAACTTGGATGGGTGGGACCAGCTAGAATTTTGCTACCAATTCTGGCGAACTGGTGCGAACCTGCTGATGCCCACCACTGATCAGCACCCCAACAAAGCCTTCTTTACTGTTCAGTTTCTACTTCAGTATTTGTAGGAAGTGAATTCTATTATTTGGATCTCTCCCTTGTTTATAGTGTGACTTTATAGACAAATAATGCAGAAAATGCTGTGGGTTAGGTTGGTCAGATTTATATTATCCTCTGTTGACTACACAATGCAGAAATCAATATGAATCAGCCCAGAGTTTCACGGTTGATTCTGAAATTTTCCCCCTCTGCTGCTGCTGATTTTTATTTTTTATTTTTGTTTTAGTGAGTGCATTCACATAGATTCAGTTGATGTGATTTCTTAAACCAATATGGAGGTGTTTGTAGCTGTTCTGTTTGAAGTCATTTCACCCAACTACACTAACAACGAGAGAGGCAGGGCAGCAGAAAAACTAGCTGCTGTTTGAGTCCTCTGCTTCTCAAACCTAGTGCCTAGGTCTACATGTTTCCTCCCTTCCCTCCTCCCTTCCTTCTTTTAAGTGACTTGCTGCCTTAGTGCTAAGACACCTAGGACAGGAGTTCTCAACCTTTTAAAGCCAGGGACCGGGACACACTCCCTCAGACAGCTTCGGGGGCCTGACAGTCATTTCCACCACATGGCACTTCCTGTTGTGGTGGAGGCTGCGGTTTCCCCATGCCCAATTGGCACGGAACCTTGGCAGAGGTTAAACCAGTTGAGCAGACTCCTGGCCACTGGCCCTTGCCAGTACGGAAATTGGGGGAGCGGATTAATAGTATAAATCATAAGGGTTTATTCACCCACACCCGACCTGACCGGCGGTTCTGCTGAGAGGGCAGATCGCTAACCTCCGTTACCCATTAAGCAATTACTGACTCACAGATCAGCCTAATCTTTCGTGCAAATAGAAGCCATATTTACCCCGGCGTAAGCCTCAGACAATGGTTTTTCCCCTGTCAGTGTTTGCCCGAGTTAATTAACTTCCCCTAGAGAGATTTCCCATTAACCCGAGTAAATGGGTGATGTGATTTTCTGTCAGATGACGGTTTTTCCCTTCCTTGCCTTCTCATCTATATATGATGATGCTTTTCCTTCAATAAACCACTGATCTGATCTCGCTCCATATTGCCTCGTATCGTTACTTAATCAGTCTCCTCCGGGACCTAACGGCCGTCCTAGCGGCCCCGATTCCTACAGGAGGCGATGAGGGCATACCTGTCAAGTATCCTGTATTGGCCAGGATTTCCCGTATTTTAGCACTCGTTCCTCACCTTTCCTGCCACCGTCCTGTATTTTGAATGGTAGGGAAAGGGGTTACTATGCATGCACACCCATCACAAGGGGGTTCTGCGCATGCACAAATGGGTTCTGCGCATGTGCAAACGGGTTACTGAACATGTACGACTGCGCATGCACAGTAATTTCTCGTATTTTATGGAGCCACGCTTGACGGGTATGGTTGAGAGGCCACATGAAATGGTGCCGTGGACCGCATCCAGCCTGTGGGCCACAGGTTGAGAATCCCTGACCTAGGAGATCAGTGTGGGAGAGCAAGGAGTCAGCAAAAAGAAAGGAGGAAGCTGTTAATCAGCCTAGTGTCCAGTTTGTTAAAGTAGCTCTGCTGTAATTGAGTCTCCTGCAAATAAGAAGAATCACAGAAAAGCTACCTGAACAAGATGCAAGCTGTTGGTCAATTTCCATCTCTCCCTTCTGAGTCCTCTGTGGTCAGTCAAAGTGAATGCATTTAGAGAAACCTGACTTTCTCTGTGTGACTTTACAGCAAATCCATTCACATTTTTTCTGCTGTGTAGTTGTACCCTTACTTAGGACTCAGACCATTAAACACAATAAAACATCCTCACTCAAATATAGATCAATTGTACTGAATTAGTAACGATTATATCACTGTGGATAGAATTATACCATAAAACTGCTGTTGCTGGATGCTGAAATTTCCTAAACTTGTGTATGATATGCCATATAGGGAATGGGAGAATATTTAATTAAGTTAGAAATTGAAATGCAAAAAGGACACATCAAAACATCCATGGTTTTGGGGTGGAGAACTGATCTGTGGCCTATTTTTTAAAAAACTTTAGAGAACATAGCTTCAACTAATCCTTTTGCTTTAAGTCACAGATATGTTTTCCTTCTCAGAGATTTTTCTCAAACTTTCATCAAAAAATAGCAGCTCTGCGAATGTGTTTATCTGGCACTGAGATGACCCTCTCCTTTGTTCCTTACTCACTTCCTCCTCATCTCCTCCGGTCTACTCAAAACACTGGCACTGAAGTAATCACCATCTCTTGTCTTCCATAAACACACACCTTTACCCATCTTGAACTTCATTTACTGTTCATCTCCTCATTTACATCATCTGTTGCTCAGTTGCTTTCTACTCACATGGAATTTTTAGCTTCGCTAATACTTCTCATGAGCAAAAGAGGGCTCTCCCCATCAGCAGAGGAGTTGGAAATTTCACATAATCACTGTGAAAAGGTGTCACAGATAGAGGAAGGCGCAGTGAGAAATTCAATTATTCAGAGATGACATCAAACCCATTATACATAAGAGTTGTTTCACATATAACATGTACATTACTTGATTTTTCTATATGATTATCATAAAGCCTTAATGATTGGCAATTGAATGTGTGAACTGACGCCACTGAAAAACATCACATTTGATACGTGAAGCTGTCCAGTCCTTAAATTCCCAACTAACAACATATGGACTAAGAGCATATTCTGATAGACAACTAATAAGGCTGGTTCTTTCATCGCATGTTCTTTCAAGAGTACTTAGTTGCTTGGATGGAGAGTTAAAATGAATTTGTCTGGTGCACCCATTTCTTCAATTTCTTAATGGCATAATGTATACTGATATACTGCACTTACTTAGACTTAGATCCTCCCATGCTATATAGCAGGGATTCTCAAATGACAGCCCATGAGCCGAATCTGGCCCACGACACCAAATCATCCAGCCTGTGCCTGCTCCAGCTGCCACTTCTGCCACCACCGCCTCAATCCTTGTCCCCTCCACTTGGCTTGGCATGTCCCTAACAGTGCTCCGTAGTAGGTCGGATGTTGTAAGCCTTATAACATCTGCACTGCTCTAGAGTCTCAAGCAGAGGGGACAAGGATTGAGGAGGAAATGGCAGTGGCAGAAGCGGTGGCAGCGGCTGGAGCGAGGGTGCGGGTTGGATGATTTGGTGCCATGCAGCTCCTCCAGGTCAGTAAACAGGGAAGTGCGTGGTGGGGAGTGGTGGGTGCCTTGGGGTGGTTGCCGGTGGTGGTAGCAGTGGTGGTCCCACCACCAGTCTGGCCCCTCAACAGTCTGAGAGAGCATGAACTGGCCTCTGGCTTAAAAAGTTTGAGGACCCCTGCTATACAGCATACAGTACCTGGCAACAAGGAATCCCCAACAGCTGTGGTCTTGGGCAAGTACTTAAACATCCTTCCTTGCAGGACCATAGCCAGGTGGGTTTGGCCTACCCTGAGTTAGCAGTTTGCCCACCCCGATAAAGCACAGTTTCCCATAGGAATGCATTGAAAAAAAGACTTTGTTGCCCATCCTGAAAAAATATTCACCCACCCACATCTAGAATCCTGGCTATGGCCCTGCTCCCATGTCATTTAATTTAATTTAATTTAATAGTCATATTTATATATGCCGCCCACTCAGGCAGAACCCAACTCAGACCATTTGCATGGTCTTTAAATCTGTCATGAAAGTTCTTCACCATGTATTTTGAGGGCATCCTTGTTGTTGTTTGCCATGAGAAGGGTTCCAACCTATTGCCACCTTAGGGATATTTATATTACTTAGATCTAAATAACCAAGCACATACAATTGTTGTCAGAATATATTATATATATTGACAGTTTCTACCTGACAGTGTTTAACAACTATTGGCAATGGCATGGAGAAATCAAGAGTATTTCACAGCTGACATGGAATGGTCCTGAATATTTAATGGCCATCTGATTATCACCATGCAACAGTATTTAGGAATACAATGTGTACTGGTGTTTTATACTTAGGATGCCACCTTCAAAGATTGTTAAGAAAAATTTGCTAAACACTTAAGAAAGTATCCGGTCCCATATTTACATGCATGCTGAACTCCAGCTGCTCCAGCTGCTGTGGCAATCTGATGACGGGGCACTCATGTACAACAAGGAGCACAACTAGCACCTCATCAGGTTGCTGTGGCAGCTTCCGCAACTGTAGCTTCACACATGTAAGTATTGTACAGGAGATTGGACTTACATACATAAGTTGGACAGATGGGAATCCAGACTTGTGGCTTTTGTTTTAACAAAAAGGAAGGATATAGCTTTTTTTTTTAAAAAAAAAAAAAAGGGATAGGTCTTCCATTAAACCATCAAATATGCTGAGCAGTCCAGGACATAGAATAAGGCTATACTTTAGACTGGTCAAAAAACAAATCAGCAACATGTTCTAATTTAGTAAAGTTATTAAATAATCAATGGGAGAGACATTGAGAATCAGACTGTTGCTTTTCGAATAGAATACAGGTAAGCATAGTGAGCCACTTAACATAAACTGATCCTAAGAATTGCTCAGTAAAGCAGCTCCCAAGGATGGACTGTGGAACTTTGCAGTGTGGTGCAGTCCAGTCTTGACACATTCACAAACAGCCTGTTAGTCAAGGGGAGAAGCTTGACATAATGCTAACAATATGGCAAAACTGTCTTATGACTTTTCTCTGTGTGTCGACAGATTATTTTTTTCATGTGAAAAGAAGGAAAGTGGCTAAACTAAGAGTTTCCAGAGAGGGAAGTCTGAACTGACCAAGCAATAGCCCAGGATAAGCTAATGATTTCTCCAGAAGATTTCTACTGGCATCAAGCTAATTTTTTGTCATATTTTGCTTGATGTAATTTAAAAGCTTTTATGTCTGAGCTTGTTTTTGCTATGTTTTATGCACATTACAAGCTATCTTGAGCACTACTAGCAGTGGAAAGATAGGGTAGAAATGTAACAACAATAGTAACAGCTGCAATTTAAGGCTTTGTTATGGAGGGAGGATGCAAAGGGGATCAGTAGGGGCTGTCCAGGCTGCTCCTTTGGGGTGGGGGTCTGGGATAGTGGGTGCTGAGGTTGACTGAGGATTAAGAAGGAGCTAAAGGACATTTTGCCTGCTCTTGCTGTCCAAACTGCACAAGCAACTTTTGCCTGTATCATGAAGTGAATGGTAGACATACTGTAGTGAGCGAGTTTCTTCCTTTTTCTCTGTAGTTCCCATAAAGAAACTGCTCACAGTTTTGGTTCCAATTAGCACTACAAAGAAAAAGTGAAATTAAAAAGAACTCCTAACTAATGCAGTGTGACAGAGATTAAATAGGAGGAGAAAATAATTGCACCTTTCCTGTCGCTCTGGAGATGAACAGGAAAAGTGTTTAATTTCAATATCCAGTATGATTGGAAGCAGTCTTTGTCTAGTGCAATGGTACCATATATGCTGTTCTTAGTGTCCACAGGCACTGGGTACAGCATAAATGGGAGTACAGTACATCCAAAAAGTTGAAGAAGAAGAAAAAACCCTGACAGGACCTCAAAAGGTGTGCATTGAGGGGCAACTGGAATCACTCCGTTGCCCAATATGTGTGGACATATTATTATTATTATTAAAAATGGGCAACCAACTGTTTCCAACAAATCTAAGGCACTTCAACTGGGAGCTAAAATTTCTTCTTTGAACAGCAGATTTGAATTTGAATACAGATTTTCATTTTTAGAACATACCTTTCTCACTTGTTCTGTTGAGGAAATATCAATTTCAGCCCTACTTGCAAAGAGTCATTTGTACTGCCCAGAAATGATTTATTATGTACATGATCATGCAGACTCTTCATTTGCAGACAGCCTGATGGGAAGAGAAAGTGGAGAGGTACAGAGGTGCCTAAGATGTTTCCAAAGAAGAAAGTCCCATTGAACCCAAGGAGGCTTCTTTTCCTAGGAAGACATATGTTGGGTGTTGCAGCAGCTGGTGCAAACAGGAGATCTGAGAGAGGTGTATATAATTGTGGTTCTTCCTTGCCTAGGGCTGCCTCAAAGCAACCCAGATTTACCTCCCCCTCCCTCCACATTTATTCCAGACAATCTCTTTTGTTATAGCCCTCCTCTTCTTGGAGTGACTTCTGCTTTAAATCTCACTCCAAGCCCTCTCTCAGTGGATTGTGCAATTAGCTCGGTCAAGTGAACTGCAGCTTGCTAATCAATAAGACGGAAAATGGATGGCAAGTCATGGCTTTGTTGAACTATAAATTGTTTGCAAACCCTTGACAGTGTCTTTGCAAAGGAAACTATGCTTTTTATTTGATCTGGTTTTGGTCAGCATCTGAAGCCCCATGGCTAAGTGCACTTTATTTTCTTTAAACAGATGTTTTATCTGTCACACATAATGCCTGTTGGATTAGGTAATTCCAGGTGATCATGTCAGCTTGTCCTACATAATCCTTTACAGGAAAGGCAACCTAATCAGAATTACTGAGCAATCCAGGAAATGCATTTGTCTTCCTTTCATTGTCATATTTTTGCTGTCATGGAAAACCATTTATCACCATAAACTATGTGCTTGACTCCTTCTGCTGCCTGGTATATCACATTAATTTTATATTGGCTAACTCCTGGTTCGTTCATTCAGAAACTGCGGGGGGGGGGGGGAAGCAGCAGCTCTTTCACAGGCAGAAATATTGCTGCCATCTCCTCAAAAACCTCTCTCACTTCCTCCCTGCTGCACCACATATTCAATCCACAGCCATATGCTCCTGCTAAAAGTTTGCACCACAGCAGCAATTAATCCAGTGTGCTAGCACCATGATTTTAAAGCTCAAAGCTGAGATGTGTATGCTTTTAAGAGCCGGCTAACAACAATGAGAGCAAAGATTGGTCATCTGTGTATAAAGCAGGAAAAACAGTCTGTGTCTATCTTTTGCATCAAAAGAGGGTGTGGTTAGAGAGAACTAGACTTCCTCCTCCTGCTTTATCTTCCTTTTACTCTGCTTCTTCCTTTTCTTGGCTTGCAGATAAGCAATGGAAAGCAACTGGAATGGGAACATGCTGCATCCAGAAACTCAAATGTGATACCTACCTACCCCTGCTCCTCAGCCCAAACGTCACTTTAAAAAAACGTCAGTTTAAAAAAGCTATCAGCTGAAAAAGTCCCCTTGTGCCCTCTGGAAGGTGTGCTCTAGTTTATTGGTGCAATATGGGAATATTTGCAGCCCTCCAAAATCCAGCAATGGGCGTGCGTACCACTGGGACCCCTAGAGATTGCCCACCCCTGAACTTAAGGGAGGAATCATGGGGAATTTGGTGTATGCAAACCAAGACACAGGACACAGCCTCGGGCTGGGTTAACTCAGGTTTATTGCATCGTGGACAGAGGGAACATGAGGTAATGGCGGATCGATAGCTCTTTATATACAGTGGTAATACATTTGAACGTGGTGCCATGGTAGCCCATTGGCTACTGTCTGCGTGACGTCATTGCGGGTCACGCCCTTCTTGTCCAGGTGTAGATGGTGGCGGGAAAACTTCCCGCGCTGTTGCCTTTGATGAGTTCGGACCAAGAGAGCTTGGACGCTCGCTGCTGCCAGCTGGTGGTCATTAGCTCGCGTCCTATTACAGGGTTTATATGATACAGCTGAAGGTTACATTGTTGCTATAGGCAAGGTTACATTGGCTCAGATACATTGTAATCCATGTGTAAGATAAAACCATCAGAACACAACACCCCTCCCCCCTAGGACGAGACAAAGTCTCGAGCCCACACTTGACACACTCCCCCCCCCTTAGGAGACAAAGTCTCTCAGCCAAGATGGCTTATTTCGAACACGCTGGGGTCTTGATGCGGGCTGCCTCTCCCCGGGTTTGCTACCTTCTCTTTGTCCCCTGGTTTCCTGTCCTGTAATTGGAGAGGGAGACTCGTTAGTGACTTGCCGCGGCTCCGCGGCGTTGTTGGGAGGTGTGCTCTTTCTTAGGGAGGAACCGGGGGCACTGGGGGCTAACGAAAAACCCCTCTTCTCGCTTGGATGGGTGGGGGAACACTCCTGAAAACCCCCCCGGTTCGCAAAATCAAAATCAAAATTACAATCGGGGGCAGCGGTCGCGAACTCCTCTCCCCCTTCCCCGGCCCCTGATAGGACTGGCGTATCAAAAGGATATGAGTCGGGGCCGCTGCTTCTGCCTTCCCCCCTTGCTTGGGACTGTTGTCCACTGCTGTCTCCCCCTTGGGTTAAGCGGGTGGGGGAGAACCCTAACGCTGAATCCTGTTGCTGAGCTCCACTGACTGGCCCACTCACTCGGTGCCTCAGTTGGTCTGCGTGCCTCCTCCAGAGGAGGCCGGTGCTAGTCTCGACCCGGTACGACACTGGCCCCGTCTGTTCTACAACCGTCCCAGGTACCCAGGCTGGCCCTGCGCTGGAATAGTTCCTGCAGTGAACAGGGTCACCGGCGGCGAAACCTTTCGAGACTGCCAACCCTATGTTTTTCCCTTTATCCTCGACTCTCGTCGGGTCTAGCCTGGACAGGATCGTGGTCAGTTTTCGCCGCATCAAGAGCTCTGCCGGCGAGTAGCCTGACGCTAAGGGGGTTACCCTATACGCTAAGAGGAACTGGCAAACTTGGTGATTCAGGTCCCCCGGGCCCATGCGCCGCAGCGCCTCCTTTGTTGTACGCACCAGCCGTTCCACTTGGCCATTCGTGGCCGGGTGAAACGGTGCGGATGTGACATGCCGAATGGCGTTTGCCTCCATGAATGCTCCGAACTCAGCGGAGGTGAAACAACTAGCGTTATCGCTGACTAAAGTGTCGGGTAAACCGAACGTGGAAAAGACTCTCCTTAGCTGGCTAATTGTCGTGGCGGATGACGTGCTCTTTACTGGGATAACCTCCAGCCACTTGGAGAACGCATCTACCACCAGGAGAAACATGGTTCCTCGGAATGGGCCAGCGAAATCCACGTGCACTCTGGACCATGGCCCCCTTGCTGTGTCCCACTCCCTATGCGGGAGACGGGCCGCCTCAGGTCGGGACCCCTGGCAAGCCTCGCAAGTGCCGACCATGTGCTCAATGTCCGCGTCCAGCTGCGGCCACCAGAAGTAACTCCGGGCCAGCGCCTTTGAACGAACTATGCCCGGGTGGCTGACGTGCAGCAGTTCGAGCACCCTCATCCGCAGGGGCGTAGGGACCACCACCCGTTGGCCCCACAGAAGGCACCCCCTCTCTAGGGACAACTCTAGCTTTTTCCTAAAGAATGGGTCGAACTCTGTACTCGGGGACGAAGCCGGCCACCCCTTCTGCACCCATGAACTAACTTTCTCCAGCGTCCTGTCCTTGCCTGTCGCCCTAGCAATGTCGGCTGGTACTATTGGGGGTGCGTCTAAAACCTCAATTAGCAATACCTGGCGGTCCCTTTCTGCTCTCGCCATTTGGTCGTCCGACAAGGGCAAAGGGGATCTCGAAAGCGCATCAGCATGGCTGATCTCTTTTCCGGGCCGGTACTCCAACTCATGTTGGTACGCGTTGAGGAAAATAGCCCATCGCAGCATTCTCGGGGACAGGATCTGCGGCGTGGGCTTGCTCGCCGTGAAAATCCCTAGCAGTGGCTTGTGATCGGTCACGATTTTGAACGGGCGGCCATACAAAAAATCGTGAAATTTTTTGGTCCCCGCTACTATTGCTAACGCCTCCCTGTCGGTTTGTGCGTAATTTCGCTCCGCTTGGGACAGGGACCTTGAGTAAAACGCTACCGGGGCCTCCTTCCCGTCCTCCAACACGTGGCAGAGCACCGCCCCCACCCCCACCGGGGATGCATCACAAACTAGGACCACTGGCCGTTTGGGGTCGAAGTGCGTCAGGATTGCCTCAGATGTTAGGAGTTGCTTTAGCTCTTTGAACGCCCTCTCGTGCTCGTCACCCCACATCCATGTCTCCTCCTTTTTAAGTAACCGATGGAGCGGTTCGGCCACGGACGCCTTCCGCGGGAGGAATGTATGGTAAAAATTGAGGAGCCCCAGGAAGGACTGTAGCTCGGTTTTGGATGTGGGGCGAGGGGCCTTTTTAATGGCTGCTACTTTGGATTTCGACGGTTTAATCCCCTCGGGTGTGATCCGGAACCCTAAAAACTCGACCTCAGTTTCGAAAAAAACACATTTGTCCTTCCTCAATCTCAGCCCCGCTTTCTCGAACACGGTCAATACTTTGTCCAACCTCTTTGCCAGTTCAGCCTCACTCCCCCCTGTTATCAACACGTCATCAAAATAAGGCAACACCCCCTCCAGTCCCTTCAGGAGGCGTTCCACAAGCGACTGAAAAAGGCCGGGTGCCGAGTTCACGCCAAACTGTAGCCGCGACACCTGGAACGCTCCTTTGTGTGTAACTATCGTTTGTGCCGCGGCCGTGGCGGGGGTCACAGGAAGTTGCTGATAGGCTTGTGCCAAATCGAGTTTGGCGAAACACTTTCCCCCATTTAGCCTGGCCAAAAGGTGGCTGATCACCGGCACCGGGTATGCATTAGGGCGGATCGCCTTGTTAATTGTACACTTATAATCAGCGCAAATGCGCACCTCCCCGTTAGCCTTTAAGGCCGTTACAATTGGAGTTTCCCACTCCGCGGAATCAACAGGAATAAGAATCCCCTGGCCCACCAGTTTGTCCAGTTCCGCCTCTATCTTGTCCTTGAGTGCGAACGGCACCCTGCGCGGTTTGAGTCTTATCGGGCGGACCTCCGGGTCTATGTCGAAAGCAACAGGGGGTCCCTTGAACTTTCCGAGTCCTTTCTTAAAAACGGCGGGATGCGCATCGCAAACCGCTTGTATTGGGTCCCCCCCCACGGTATGCACTCCCCCTATGAACAAACCTAAGGGCTGAAACCACTGTGTCCCTAGGAGGCTACAGCTTCCCCCCTTGAGGACAACTAGGGGCAGTTCCGCAGAATGTCTCTTAAAATTGACCCGAAATTTCCCGACCCCCAACACCGGAATGCTGTTCCCCTGTACGTCTCGTAGCGTGGACCTCAACGCTTTAAGTTTGGGCCGCACGTGGGGGTCGATTTTCAAAAATTCTTTCTGGGGAATTATAGAATAGGAGGACCCCGAGTCAATTTCCATCTTAATAGGGGCCCCTTGTACTAATACCTCAACGAAGTAATGGGACTGTCCCGCGGACACGCTGAACACTGGGGCGTCGTCCTCGCTGTCGTCCGAGACGCGGCCCATGCCATCCTGCTTCCTCGTGGTCTGGGCGCCATCTTTGGGCCTCGCTGGACGGTCCGGTCTGGCCGCACGGTCTTGTGACTGCCTCCGGCCCTCCTTCCGTTTTCTGCATGCCTTGGCGATGTGCCCCCGACGGCCGCAGGTGTAACACTCGGCCTTCCTGAACGGGCATCTCGCGCGCTCATGGGCCGCTCCGCAACCCTCGCAGCGTCGACCACCCTTTCGGACCTTCTGGACCTCCTCGCCGTCGCTGCCTTCCGTAGACGACTTTGAGGCCCGTCGAGTTGCGTGCACCGACTGTCCGGACTTCCCGTGCACCGAATTTTCCGCCTTGCCGGCTCTAGGACGCCACTCACGCCACTGGTGCATCTCGTCCACTCCAGCATTCGTGGACTCTGCGGCTTCCGCGGCCTCTACGACCTCTGCCAGCGTGGGTGGCGGCTCCTTGTTCATCAAGCTGCGCTGTACCTCTTTGTCTTTCAGGCCACACAACACGCCGTCCCTGAGGGCCATCTCCAGGATGTCACCCCATTTACAGGGGGCGGCGGCTACCCTCATGGCGGCCACGAATGCCTCAACCGACTCATCCGGCGCTTGGACTCGCCTCCAAAACGCGCTCCGAGCGGGAAACATTGCCCTCGAGGGGCAGAACCGCTCTCGCAGCAGCTTCATGATGTCGCCCGCCTTAAATTCGCTCACCTTCTTCGGAGCGATTATGCCCACCAGCGTCCGCTTGGTTTCCATCCCGAGCATTCTGGTGAGGATGGCCCTCTTCCTCTCCTCGTCGTCTTCTTTGACTCTGAGTTCCACCAGTGCCGCCTGGAAGTCCATCTCTAGCAGCTCCCAGTCTTGCGGTTTGGTGATGTTGAACCCGCTCTGTGCCCTGGCTGTTCCGTGGGGATCCATGATCCCACCTTCGTCGCCAATTTGGTGTATGCAAACCAAGACACAGGACACAGCCTCGGGCTGGGTTAACTCAGGTTTATTGCATCGTGGACAGAGGGAACATGAGGTAATGGCGGATCGATAGCTCTTTATATACAGTGGTAATACATTTGAACGTGGTGCCATGGTAGCCCATTGGCTACTGTCTGCGTGACGTCATTGCGGGTCACGCCCTTCTTGTCCAGGTGTAGATGGTGGCGGGAAAACTTCCCGCGCTGTTGCCTTTGATGAGTTCGGACCAAGAGAGCTTGGACGCTCGCTGCTGCCAGCTGGTGGTCATTAGCTCGCGTCCTATTACAGGGTTTATATGATACAGCTGAAGGTTACATTGTTGCTATAGGCAAGGTTACATTGGCTCAGATACATTGTAATCCATGTGTAAGATAAAACCATCAGAACACAACAGGGAAAGAGGCATGTTCAGGTCTCTTCATTCACACATTGTGTTCTGACAGTATTTTCAGAAGGGGGATGGGGCCATCGACGTATGACAAGCCACTAATAAGGTGGGGATTCAAGTCAGATTATTTATGATTATATCTGCCTTTATTATCATCTGCCTTTATTATCATCTGTGAATTCCAGAGAGGCTGGGGAGGCACTTTGGGGTGAAACAGAGCCCTGGAAAAGCCTTGGACAAGGGAGAAATGGCTTCAGATGTTCGCTAAAGAGGGATGAAAATAGAAGAGGCTTCTATTTTCATAGCTCTATAGTGAAGAGCAGTGGCCAACAGGCCACACCCACTTTAGTGTAAGGGACCAAAGACAATACAACAGCCGAAGGGTTGGCTTAACACAGGTTTATTGCATGATGATCCGGAGGAACATGTGGTAATGGCGGCTGGGTAGCTCAATATATACAGCTGGCTATACATTTGAATGTGGCTCGTTGGCAGACTATTGGTTGCTGCCTGCGTGACGTCGTAGGAGGTCACGCCCTTCTTGACCAGGTGAGGAGGTCGCGGGGAATCTTCCCGCGCTGCTGATCCAGGTGGCTTTGATCCATTAGAGCTGGACGCTCGCTACTGCCCTCTGGTGGTCACTAGCTCGCGTCCCCTTATTAAGCATACATTGATACAGGTGATGGTTATAATGTTGCACACAGAAAGGTTACATTGATAACACATGGTAAAGGTACATTGTTAAAGGCACTGCTTTACAGAACACAACATCCCTCCCCCCTAGGATGAGACGAAGTCTCTCAGCCATGATGGCTTGTTGCGAGTGCGTGTGGGCCGTGAAGAAGGCTGCCCCCCGGGGGCGTTATTGCTTCTTTGTTCCCTGGTCCCTTGTCCTGAAATGGGAGAGGGAGACTCGTTAGTGGCTTGCCGCTGTCTGGCGGTCTTAGGGGAAGGGAAAAACTCCATTGTGGGCAGACCGGGGGGCGTCGGGACTAGCGGAAAACCCCTCTTCTCGCTTGGACGGGTGGGGGACCACTCCGAAAAACCCCCCGGTTCTGAAAATCAAAATCTAAGTTGGTAGGGGTACCCGCATTTGTGGGGACTTTCCGCGAGATATGTATGGGGTGGGGTTCCTCCCCCTCGGAAAGACCCCACAGGGTATCTACGAGGATATCCTCCTCCCCCCTTGGTGGGGGCCCACGGTCCCCTTCTCCTCCCCCTTGGGCTAAACGGGTGGGGGAGAACCCTAACGCTGACTTATTTCCTGCGTGAACCGTGTCCTGCTCATCGGAGACACTGCGTCGGAGCTGGTCTGCGTGCCGCCTCCATAGGAGCCCTGTGCTGGTTTCCACGCGGTACGACACGGGGCCAGTTTGTTCCACGACTACACCCGGCACCCAGGCTGGGCCCGTGCTGGCATAATTCCTGCAATGCACGGGGGCGCCTATGCTGAAACTCTTTGTAACTCCCAGCCCGATGTTCCTTCCTTTGTCCTCTACCCTCGTGGGGTCTAGCCTAGTAAGGATGGTGGTCAGCTTCCTGCGCATTAAGAGCTCTGCGGGGGAGTATCCTGACGCCAACGGGGTCACCCTGTACCCTAGCAGAAACTGACACACTTGTAGGTTCAAATCCCCTGGGCCCATGCGCCGCAACGCGTCCTTCGTGGTGCGGACGAGGCGCTCTACTTGGCCGTTGGTGGCCAGGTGAAACGGGGCGGAGGTAATATGCCGAACGGCGTTAATCTCCATGAATGCCTTAAACTCGGAGGACGTAAAACAACTAGCGTTGTCGCTAATTAACGTATCGGGTATGCCGAACGTGGAAAAGAGTCTCCACAAGTGCCTAATGGTCTGGGCCGAGGAGGTGCTCGTGACTGGGATAACCTCCAACCATTTGGAGAAAGCGTCCACAACAAGGAGGAATAGGGTGCCTCTGAACGTGCCCGCGAAATCAACATGCACCCGGGACCACGGCCCCTTAGCCGCGTCCCATTCCCTGTGGGGAAGGCGGGCCTCCTCCGGTCTGGAGCATTGGCAACTTTCGCAAGTGCCGACCATGTGCTCGATGTCGGCGTCTAGCTGGGGCCACCAGAAGTAACTCCGGGCCAGCGCCTTGGATCGCACGATGCCGGGGTGGCTGACGTGCAGCAGTTTGAGCACCCGCGGCCGAAGGGAAGTGGGAATCACCACCCGCTGCCCCCACAAGAGACACCCCCTCTCTAGGGACAGTTCTAGCTTTTTTCTGAAGAATGGAGCGAACTCCTCTGCTGGGGAGGATGCGGGCCACCCTTTCTGTAGCCAGGAGCTTACTGTCGCCAACGTTTTTTCTTTCTCCGTCGCTTTGGCAATGTCGGCGGGCACTACCGGGGGCGAATCCAGCACCTCTATCATGAGAACCTGATGGTCCCGCTCCCCCATGCTCACCTGGCTGGGCGTTAGGGGAAGGGGAGACCTAGATAGGGCGTCCGCATGGCTGATCTCTTTCCCGGGCCGGTAGACCAACGCGTGCTGATACGCGTTGAGAAAAATGGCCCACCTGAGCATCCTTGGGGACAGGATTTGAGGGGTGGGCTTATCCGCGGTAAAAATGCCTAGCAGGGGCTTGTGGTCCGTCACGATGGTGAAGGGGCGGCCATACAGAAAATCGTGAAATTTTTTCGTCCCCGAGACTATCGCTAATGCCTCCCTGTCCGTCTGTGCGTAGTTTCTCTCTGTTTGGGACAGGGACCTGGAGTAAAATGCTATCGGGGCCTCCCTTCCGTTTGCCAGCACGTGGCACAGCACTGCCCCCACCCCCACTGGAGATGCATCACAGATCAGAACTACTGGGCGTTTGGGGTCGAAGTGGGTCAGTATGGCGTCGGACGCCAGGAGGCTTTTCAGCTCACTAAATGCCCTTTCCTGGTCATCGCCCCACTTCCATGCCTGGTCTTTCTTAAGCAGCCTGTGTAGTGGTTCGGCCACCGCTGCCTTCCGGGGGAGGAAGGAGTGGTAAAAGTTGAGCAGCCCTAGGAACAACTGCAACTCGGGCTTGGAGGTGGGGCGGGGGGCATTCTTAATGGCTGCCACCTTGGACCTGGATGGTTTTATTCCCTCAGGAGTCACACAAAACCCTAGGAACTCAACCTCGGTTGCGAAGAAGACGCATTTGTCCTTTCGCAACCTCAGCCCCACCTTTTCGAATATCGTCAGTACCTTCCCCAACCTCTTGGCCAATTCAGCCCGACTCCCCCCTGTTATTAACACGTCATCAAAATAAGGCAACACCCCCTCCAGTCCCTTCAGGAGGCGTTCCACGAGTGACTGGAAAATTCCTGGCGCCAAATTCACGCCGAATTGGAGGCGCGTCACCTGGAACGCCCCCTTATGGGTGACTATGGTCTGCGCAGCAGCTGCGGCAGGAGACACCGTAAGCTGCTGGTAGGCCTGTGCTAAGTCGAGCTTAGCGAAACACTTTCCCCCGTGTAACCTGGCCAGCAGATGGCTGACTACCGGCACCGGATATGCATTCGGGCGGATCGCCTTGTTGATGGTGCACTTGTAGTCGGCGCATATGCGGACCTCCCCATTGGACTTTAGAGCAGTTACAATTGGAGTTTCCCACTCCGCAGAATCTACAGGCACAAGAATCCCCTGACCCACCAATTTGTCCAGTTCGCCTCTATCTTGTCCTTGAGTGCGAACGGCACCCGGCGTGGTTTTAGGCGAACAGGGTGGACCTCCGGGTCCAGGTCGAAAGTCACTGGGGGCCCCTTGAATTTCCCCAGTCCCATTTTGAAGACTTCGGGGTGCACCTCGCACACCTCCTGAATTGGGTCAGTCCCAACAGCGTGCATCCCCACGGCATGCACCCCCCCAATGAACAAACCCAGGGGCTGGAACCATTGAGTCCCGAGGAGGCTGCAATTTCCTCCCTTGAGCACGACCAGGGGAAGGGACGCGGCGTGCTCCTTGAACTTGACCTGAAATTCTCCAACCCCCAACACTGGAATACTGTTCCCTTGCACGTCCCGTAGTGTGGCCCTCAACGCTTTGAGCTTGGGCCACTTTTGGGGGGCAATTCCACAAAACTCCCTCTGGGAAATGATTGAATATGAGGACCCCGAGTCAATTTCCATCCTAATGGGCACCCCTTGGACTAGTACCTCAACAAAGTAGCGGGGGTGTCTCGTAGACACGCTGAACACCGAGGCGTCATCCTCGCTGCCGTCGGCGATGCGGCCCACGCCGTCCTGCTTCCGCATGGCCTGGGCGCCGTCTTTTGGTTTCGCTGGGCGGTCTCGTCCCGCGGAACGGTCTGGGGAGCTCCTCCGGGACTCGCGCTTCTTCCTGCACACCTTGGCGATGTGCCCGCGGCGGCCGCAGTTGTGGCACTCGGCCTTCCGGAAGGGGCATTTCACGCGGTCGTGGGCCGCGCCACAGCCGTCGCATCGTCGGCTCTCCTTCCGGACACTCTGCACGTCCTCGTCGTCGCTGCTCTCTGTAGACAACCTCGAAGTTCGCCGGGCCGCATGTACCAGAGCCTCTGCTTTGCTTGACTTTGGCCGCCAGTCCTGGAGTTCTTGGACCCTGGCCTTCGTAGCTTCTGCGGCCTGGGCCGCTCTAACGACCTCCTGCAGCGTGGGAGGCGGCTCTTGGTTCATTAATGTGCGCTGAGTCTCGGCGTCGTTCAGGCCGCACAGCACACAGCCTCGGAGGGTGATTTCGACGTTCTCCCATTTGCACGGGCCGGCCGCCAGCCGCAGGGCCGCCACGAACGTGGCGACCGTCTCCCCGGGCACTTGGACTCGCCTCCAAAACGCACTCCGAGCGGGAAACATCGCCGTGGCGGGCCGGACGTGCTCACGCAGCAACTGCATGAGTTCCTTGGCCTTGAATTCGCTCACCCTCCTCGGTGCAATCAGGTCCACCAAGGTCCTTTTTGTTTCTTGTCCGAGCATTCTGGTGAAGATGGCACTTTTCTTCGCCTCTTCCGTAACTTCGGACTCGATCAGCGCGGCCTGGAAGTCCATTTCGAAGATCTCCCAGTCGCCCGGTTTCCTGATTTCGAAACCGGCGCATGTCTTGGTCCCGTGGGCTGCCATCCCACCTTCGTCGCCAATTTAGTGTAAGGGACCAAAGACAATACAACAGCCAAAGGGTTGGCTTAACACAGGTTTATTGCATGATGATCCGGAGGAACATGTGGTAATGGCGGCTGGGTAGCTCAATATATACAGCTGGCTATACATTTGAATGTGGCTCGTTGGCAGACTATTGGTTGCTGCCTGCGTGACGTCGTAGGAGGTCACGCCCTTCTTGACCAGGTGAGGAGGTCGCGGGGAATCTTCCCGCGCTGCTGATCCAGGTGGCTTTGATCCATTAGAGCTGGACGCTCGCTACTGCCCTCTGGTGGTCACTAGCTCGCGTCCCCTTATTAAGCATACATTGATACAGGTGATGGTTATAATGTTGCACACAGAAAGGTTACATTGATAACACATGGTAAAGGTACATTGTTAAAGGCACTGCTTTACAGAACACAACACCCACCCAGTCACATGGCCATGCCCACAGTATGGTTGTGGTAGGAACATTTTTATGCCCACCACTGCCACTAAGGATCTGACTTTTGCAGAGCCCCTTCCCCCATGCAAGTGGTGAAGTGTGTTCTACACTTTCTCACAAACTACTTGCTCCAAAAACTCATCTTTGCCTTGTTTTCTGCTCTGTTTGCAATGACTTTTCCCTGATCATGTCCCATTTCTTCCGAATTATTTGTTACGAACTCCATTGCCTTGGAGACCTCATCATCTGATGTGTTTTCCTTGGAAACATAGATCAACTAGATTTGCAGCAAAATGAATATCTCTGCAACAAAAGTTCTTTCTTTTCCTTATTATTTCCAAAAATTCCTGCTCCTCATTAGTCTGGGTGTTTTTACTAACAGTCCTTCAGGTCCTGTTATTTTTCTTGTTATTTCAGAAAGCATTTCATGTACCTGAGACAAATGTGCGTTATCAGATTCTATTCTTGCTATAGTAGTAGTTATGAGTTTCGGAAGAGCAGCTGTAGATTCTACACAAGCCCAGAATACATCATTGTTCAAAACAATCTTCCTTATTTGTTTATTGGGTGGTAAACCATGTTGAATAAAAAGTTGCTTGTAGAGCTTCCTTTCCATCCAGGAGACTTTTCAGCATTATTGTTATTCTTCCCCATCTGGTAGTAGATGGTAGTTTCAGTGTTCTTGCAGAATTCTTCCGACACCCTTTACTTTTCTCCTTTTGAATGCTCATGAATCTTTATTGAATGATGTGATGTTTCTTAACAAATTTGATAATTTTCTTGGCATCTGACTAAAGATCTTCCATTGCTTTTAACTTCATGATGTCAAGTGGCTAAGACCAGGGTCTTTTTTACTATCTACTCTGTGGGTGTGGTATGGTGGGCATGGTCAGGGGGGAGGCTCTGCGTTGCACCCTAACTAGGACTACTTTATTTCAAAACTTGGATGGGAGGGGGTGTTGTGTACATAACATTGTATGTTTAAGAATGTAACCTTGCAAAGGAGTCTCCGTGTAACTGTAACTCAATGTAAACCAGCTGTGATTACAAGCGATTCAGCTGCCGGTAGATGGCAGCTGCAATAGCTCAGCTCACATGGTACAGATCACCCAATCACAGTGTACCGCGGGAAACATTTCCACCACAGGTAAACCTTATAAGGTGTGCAGTACGTCCCAATGACATCACTGACACCATAACCAATGGGCGCTCTTGGAGCGGGATTCTAATGTACTGTACAGTATAAAAGGAGCTGCATCCCCGCCATTACCGCATGTTCAGATTGCATACCTTGCAATAAAGATGTGTTTGGCCCCCTGAATGCTGCCTACTGCGTATCAATCTTGGAACATCAAATTGGCGACAAAGGTGGGATCATGGCTTCCCACAGCATCAAGCTACCTCCGTTCGACATCAAGAAGCCTGAGAAATGGGAACTGTACGAGTGCCAGTTCCAGCACGTGATGGTTGCCGAGCACATAGAAGATGAAGAGCAAATGCGCTCCTGCCTCCTCACCCAGATTGGCCTTCCCACACTAGAGCTGGTGATGCACATGATGATGCCCCGGAGCATCAAGATGGTCCCACTCGCAGAGATACTGGAGGCGCTGCGGAACCACTTTCAGCCGAAAGTGTCCATCTTTCTAGCCAGAGTCGCGTTCCACAGGCGAGACCAGTACCCAGGTGAGTCCGTGGCAGATTACGCCGCTGCCCTCAGGCTAGCCACTACCCCTTGCCGGTGGGGTGACCTAGAGGAAGCCCTGAGAGAGCGCCTGCTGTGCGGACTGTGGGATGAGGAAGTCCAGAGGCGACTGATGGCGCGAGAGCATCTCTCCTTCCACTCCGTCTTGTGGGAGGCTCAGGCGGCCAAAGTGGCGAGGTTCGGGGTGCGGGCTTTCAGGGGGAAACCTGCCGCACCTGGGGGGTCTGGGTCCACGGTGCAGGCCGCCCAACGATTGCCTCGCCACCCTTCTAGCTCATCTTCCTCCCCAGAGGCCTCTGCAACATCGGGGTCCGGTGCCAGCGATGACGACGTCCAGAAGGTCCAGAGGAAGGAGGCCTGGAAACACACCAGTGACAAGGTCCACTGCCAATGCGACGGCTGCGGGGCATCCCGTCACCAGAAAAGGTGCCCTTTCCGGAAGGTCGAGTGCCACAGCTGCGGACGCCGATGCCACATCGCCAAGGTTTGCAGGCGATGGTGGAAAGAGGACCAGGAGCCAGCTGAGCACCCTCGACAGAAAGGAGACGGCATCGGGAAGGTTTCCGTGGGTGAGCCGACTGTGAGCCATGTGTCCAATGCACACCAACGCTTCTTTGTTGAGGTACTGTTACAGGGGGGCCCAGTTAGGATGGAGGTGGACTCGGGTTCATCCTACTCCATCGTGTCCCAGAAGGAATTTCTGCGCATTCCCCCCAATGCGCGCCCAAAACTTAAGGCCCTAAAGACTACTTTGCAGGATGTTCAGGGCAACATGATTCCTGTTTTGGGGGTGGGGGAGTTCAGAGTCAAGTTCAAGTGCTTCATGGAGAAGCCGCCCCTAGTGGTACTAAAATGGGGTTCCAGTTGCCTCCTTGGGAGCCAGTGGTTCGCTCCTTTGGGTATTGAACTGTCCGGCATAAATGCCATAGAGACTGATCCAGTGCGAGACGTGTGTGACGCACACCCAGCAGTTTTTCAGAAGGGGCTCGGAAAGTATAGAGGGCCCCCGGTCTCGTTCAACCTGGATCCAGCAATCCGACCCATCCGGCTCAAGCCACAATGAGTGCCATTCGCCCTCAAGGACAAGATTGAGGCGGAACTGGACAAACTATTGGGTCAGGGGATTTTAGTTCCAGTGGACTCTGCGGAGTGGGAAACCCCAATTGTGACTGCCATGAAATCTAATGGGGAGGTTAGAATTTGTGCGGACTATAAATGTACCATTAACAAGGCTATTCACCCCAATGCATACCCGGTGCTGGTAGTTAGCCACTTACTAGCCACTTTACATGGGGGTAAATGTTTCGCTAAGTTAGATCTGGCGCAGGCCTATCAGCAGCTGACAGTCACACCTGCTGCCGCAGCTGCGCAAACAATTGTAACACACAAAGGTGCCTTTAAAGTAACATGCCTACAGTTCAGTGTAAATTCAGCCCCCGGGATTTTTCAATCTTTAGTGGAATGCCTACTCAAGTGTCTCCCCGGGGTTCTCCCCTATTTTGGCGATGTTTTGATTACAGCAGGGAGTGAGTCGGAACTTGCCAAAAGACTGGATAAAGTTCTTACTGCATTCGAGAAAGCGCGGGCTAAGATTGAGGCGTGATAAATGTGTGTTCCAGGTGAGGGAGGTAGAATTGTTAGGGTTTAAGATAACCCCCAATGGCATGAAGCCCTCTGACTCAAAGGTTGCGGCTGTGCGGAATTCCCCTCGCCCCACCGCAGAACCAGAATTGCAGTCCTTCTTAGAGCTCTTAAATTTCTATCATTCCTTCTTGCCAAGGAAAGCTTCTGTAGCGGAGCCTCTTCATCATCTTTTAAAGAAAGATGCGGTTTGGCAGTGGGGGGACAGCCAGAAAAAGGCTTTCAAAGAGTTGAAACAGCTCCTTTCCTCAGAGGCAATATTAACACATTTCGACCTCAGGAAGCCCGTGGTGCTAGTTTGTGATGCTTCACCAGTTGGGGGTGGGGGCAGTGCTGTGCCATGTGTTAGAAAATGGGTGGGAAGTCCCAGTTGCCTTTTACTCCAGGTCACTTTCAAAGGCAGAGAGCAACTACGCGCAAACAGATAGAGAGGCTCTTGCGATAGTCGCAGGAACCAAGAAATTTCACAACTTCCTCTATGGTCGGGGGTTTACCATTGTGACCGACCATAAGCCTCTGCTGGGTATTTTTACCACGTGCAAGCCAACACCCCAGATTCTGTCCCCAAGAATGCTGCGGTGGGCCATATTTCTAAATGCTTACCAGTATACACTGGTTCACCACCCGGGCAAAGAGATCAGCAATGCTGATGCACTTTCCCGGTCCCCCCTCCCAGAGCTAGGGGAACCCAAATGTGAGGTGGAGCAAGATCACCAGGTGTTGCTGATCGAGTCCCTCGATTCACTACCCATAGTACCTACAGATCTCGCCAATGCTATGGTGAAGGGCAAGGTTCTGTCCCTAGTAAATTCAAGGGCTGGCCCACGACCCCACCAGCTAAGGAGTTCAAAGCATTTTTCCGGAAAAGAGTTGAACTCTCGCTAGAAAGAGGGTGCCTCCTCTGGAGCCAACGGGTGGTCATTCCCAAGGTGCTGCGTGCAAAAGTGCTCAAATTGCTGTACATCAGCCGCCTGGGGATCGTGCACTCAAAGGCTTTGGCCAGGAGCTATTTCTGGTGGCCTCAGATAGACGCTGATATTGAACACATGGTGGGCACTTGCGAAAGTTGCCAGGGCTCTCGACCCGAGGAGTCCCGAATCCCTCACAGGGAATGGGACACAGCCCGTGGTCCATGGTCGCGATTACACATCGACTTTGCTGGTCCGTTTCGAGGCTCCATGTTCCTCCTCATGGTCGATTCATTTTCAAAATGGCTGGAGGTCATTCCAATGTCCAAAACCTCCTCCGCCGCAACCATTAAGCACTTGCGGAAGCTGTTTAGTTGTTTTGGATTACCCAATGTGCTTGTCTCTGACAACGCCAGTACTTTCACTTCCACCGAATTCCAGGCATTCCTAGAGAGGAATGCGATTTGGCACATTACTTTAGCCCCTTTCCACCCTGCAACGAATGGCCAGGTTGAGCGCCAAGTGCGAATGACTAAGGAGGCACTTTGGCGAATGGGCCCCGGGGATCTAAATTTGCAATTGTGCCAATTTTTCATCTGCTACAGAGTAACCCCCCTGGCATCCGGGCTCTCACCTGCAGAGCTTCTCATGCACAGGAGACCAGTTTCCCTTTTTGATCAGTTGGATACAAACAGGGTGGAGGATAGGGGGAGAAATATAGAAATTGCGCACACCAAGGTGTTCGAGGTAGGGGACCCAGTGTATTGCAGAAACTATGTGGCCACCGGCCCAGCATGGGTCCCAGGGGTTGTGATTGAACAGACTGGGCCAGTGTCCTACCAGGTAGAAACAAGGATGGATTTACTGTGGAGGCGACACGCCAACCAGCTCAGGTGTCGAGTCACAGATGCACAGGGGGATGAAGGTATGGATGAGTCAATGTTAGGGTTCTCCCCCACCTGCTTATCCCAAGGGGGAGATACGGCAAACAGCCTATGAAGGGATCCTTATATCAATTCCTTCCAGGCCAGTCGAGGGGACCTGAAGCCCCGTCTCTTTCACCCATGGCAGACGGGCTCTGAGGATTGTGAGAACCCAGACCTCAACAGTGTAGATTTTGAGTTGCAGGACCAAGGGGAGTTTTCAGAGTGTTCCCCCACTCATCCAAGTGAGAAGCGGAGTTTTGAGTTCACCCCAGTAATCCCCTGTCCTTTGGTTTTCGAGTCTTCCTCTACTTCTAGACAAAAGAGACAAATTTCTGTTGAGTCACCCACCACTCCAAGTAACAGGTGGGACTTTTGGTTAAGGTATTCTTCTCCCCTTCCAGGTTTTGATTTTGAGCAATCCCCTGCTCCTTCTGAAACAAAACGGGGTTCTGATTTACAGTTTGCCCTCCCAAGTTCCTCTTCTGAATCAGACCATGCTTTCTGACTTGCCGCTAACGAGTCTCATTTTCCCATTGCAGGATGAGACTATGCAGAACTCAGATCCCCTAGTCCTTCCGAGCTTGGCCAAGCTGCCGCACAGCCCAAACGCACATGCAGGCCACCACGATGGTCGAGGGACTTTGTCCCATCCTAGGGGGGAGGGGTGTTGTGTATGTAACATTGTACGTTTAAGAATGTAACCTTGCAAAGGAGTCTCCGTGTAACTGTAACTCAATGTAAACCAGCTGTGATTACAAGCGATTCAGCTGCCGGTAGATGGCAGCTGCAATAGCTCAGCTCACATGGTACAGATCACCCAATCACAGTGTACCGCGGGAAAAATTTCTGCCACAGGTAAACCTTATAAGGTGTGCAGTACGTCCCAATGACATCACTGACACCATAACCAATGGGCGCTCTTGGAGCGGGATTCAAATGTACTGTACAGTATAAAAGGAGCTGCGTCTCTGCCATTACCGCATGTTCAGATTGCATACCTTGCAATAAAGATGTGTTTGGCCCCCTGAATGCTTCCTACTGCGTATCAATTTTGGAACATCAAAGGGGGGCAGCCAGAATTTCTGCTTTTGGTTCTGGCAAAACTGGTGCGAACCTGCTGAATCCCACCACCGGCTAAGATGCTGAATAGAAGGTGGCATGTCAGCAGTTCGATACCTGAATACTGCAGGATGGAGTGAGCTCCCGTCTTTGTCCCAGCTCCTGCCAACCTAGCAGTTCAAAAGCAAGAAATTGCAAGCAGATAAATAGGGATCACTCCGGTGGGAAGGTAAACAGTGTTCCATGCACTCCAGTGTCTAGTCATGCCTGCCACATGACCACGGAAATGTCTGCAGAAGCAGACAGCACTGGCTTTTTGGCTTTGAAACAGAGATGAGCACTGAATCCTAGAGTCGGATACGACTGGCTTTCAAGGAAGGGTGACCTTTACCTAGCAAATTTAAACCATGTGCTGCACAACCAAATGTTTTCACTTGCAGAAATGTTTTGTGAATGATGCTCCATGGACATTTCAAGGCTGCTAAAATTATTTTTTAGTCTTCTTATATATGAAAAACTCATTTTATTATTTACAGTAAAACCCCAAGTTAAGCAAAAAGTCTGTTCCACAGCAAGTTTTGTAACTTGAGTTTTTGCATAACTCGAGGCATCCCCATCGGGAGGCACAGGAAAACCACCCACAAAAAAAACAGAGTGGGAACTGTGTCGCTGCCACAGCTCTGCCACCCCTGTCACCTCTGGGAGGGTCAGGGCACCTGATCTGGGCTGTTTCCAATGTCCCCCGACCTTCCAGGGCAGTGCTGCAAGGCAAAACCTGTAGCCGACGAAAGAGTTACCCCTGGCATTTTGCCTTGCAGCACCACCTGGGAAGGTTGGGGGACATCAGAAACAGTGTGGATTGGGTCCCCTGACCCTCACAGGGGTGGCGGAGTGACCAAAATGGGCAAAAACAAACAAACCCCTCCATCATGATGGATTTTTTCACCCATTTTGAGCACTCTGCTCCCTGCTGCCTCTGGGAGGGTCGGGGGACCCGAACCGCGCTGTTTCCAATGTCCCCCAACCTTCCCAGGCGGTGCTGCAAGGCAAAACCTGAAGCCAACAATGGACTTTCCCCCCAGTGTTTTGCCTCGCAGCACCGCCCAGGAAGGTTGGGGAATGCCAGAAACAGCCCAGATCAGTTCACCTGGCCCTCCCAGCAGCAGCAGGGGTAGTGGAGAGCCCGAAATGGGTGGGGAAAAAACTCCATCGTGACAGATTTTTTTCACCCATTTTGGGCTCTCCACCACTCCTGTGACCTCTGGGAGGGTCAGGGGGCCCAATCTGGGCTGTTTCCAACATCCCCTGACCTTCCCAGGTGGTATTGCAAGGCAAAACCTGCAACCGATGAAGAAGTCCCCCCCCCCCGGCTTTTTGCTTTGCAGCACTGCCCGGGGATCAGCCACCTCCATGGTAAGTCACTTCTTGAGAATGCTGGTGGGGGAGGGGAGGGTGGAGTTTTAGTGATCAAAATGGCAGCAGCGCCATTTTGATCTCTAAAGACTTGCATCAAGGGTTTGATGAATTTCGTAAATCGGGGCATTTTTGTACATCAGGCCATGAAATTCAGCACAAAACCCTTTTGTAAGTCAAATTATTTGTATCTCAAGGCATTTGTAAGTTGGGGTTTTACTGTATATATTTATTATTCAAATTTATATATTGCTGTCCAAATCAAACAAGTGACTCTGGGTGGCGTAACAACAGTGAAAACATTACAATCATAAATCATTAAAAACCCATAATAGACGTTAATGATTACCCTCCCCTCCCCATCAATTATTTTAAAATTATGGTTAAAACGATGACTAAAAGAACAGAAAGACCTATTAATATTTATGAAATATGTATTTCTTGTACTGTGTATTCAGATATAAATTTAAAAAATCTGAATGTAACTTGCAGAAATTACAAAGAAATAGTATTTTTTCAATTTCCCCCAATTTTCTGAGTCCCCTCCCAATATTCCGTTTTTCCCCTCCTTTCAAAATTTCCAGAAATTTTACATCTCTAATTCTCATAGACTTTTAAATTGGAAAAATATCTTCATTCAGGCAAAAATCTAGGCATTCAGACAAGCAGATTCTGAGACAATTTAGGTACCGGTATCTTGAAAATTCTTCAACATATCTACTTAGAAGTGATCACCATCTGTCTTCTTCTTCATGTAAAAATCCAATTTTGGGCACTGTTAATTAGATACTAATACCTAGTATCAAGACTACAGGTTGCTTGAATCTGTAATAGCTCTCCAGCTCAGAATATTCTTAGATGGTAAACCATTCCAACCTAGTTCTTGGTTTGGGCACTGAAATCATCTTATGTCACCTGATGGATTGCTTACACCAGGGGTTCTCAACCTAAGGTCCATGGGCCGGATAAAGCCCATGGCATCATTTCATGTGCCCCCCACCCTTCCAAGGGCATTTGAGAAACAAAATGGCCACCCCTTTGAAGCTGTTGGAGAAAATGGCCACCCCTATCATGCAGGCAGGGTAGGAAACTGACTGAGAGAGTGTGACCCGGCTCTCTGCTTGAAAAGGTTGGGAACCCCTGGCCTACACTGTGGGCTCGACAGGATGCAATCCTGTTGATTCCCCAGGGATTTTAGTGGCCTTTGGCATCACAGACCATACTATTCTTCTGGGATACCATGCCAGGAGAGGACTGGGAAAGGGCACAACTTCTGGTCTTTTCTGGAGAGTTGATTAAAATTTTTGTGGGGATAGCAACTGGGATGGGATATGAGTTTTAAAAGTCTTTGTTGAGCTATATCTTGTTCTATGCTTGGAAATGCAGTTTTCTTGGATGATAATTAAAATTTGTCTTGTTACTCACCCTATGGTTGAAGTGCTTAAGAAAGGAATTTCTGGTGAAACCCTGCCTTTCCACTTGACCCTCTAACAAATCAACTGTGGGTTGCCCGCGGGAATAATTGGCTAAACCTTTCCCCAGGGGTTCGCTCAGCCTTCAACAGATCCGGGCTTGGCAGGAAAGGCAATTGGGGAGCAGGCTAGTTAGTTAGTTTGGGGGTGAATCAGAAAGCTTTAGTGTATGGGACCAAAGACACCAGGACAGCCGAAGAGCTGGCTTAACACAACTTTATTACATGCTGGTCAGAGGGAACATGAGGTAATGGCGGACGAACAGCTCAATATATACAGTGGCTATACATTTGAATGTGGCTCCTTGATAGCCTATTGGCTACAGGCTGTGTGACGTCATTGCAGGTCACGCCCTTCTTGTCCAGGTGAAGGTAGTGGCGGGAATCTTCCCGCGCTGTTGTTCTAGGTGAGTCTTGGACCAATGAGCTTGGACGCTCGCTATTGCCATCTAGTGGTCACTAGCTCGCATCCTATTAAGGTTACAGTGATGCAGCTGGAGGTTACAATGTTACACATAGAAAAGGTTACATTGGATACACATGGATAGGTACATTGTTTAAAGGCACAGGCTTTAGAACACAACACCCCTCCCCCCTAGGATGAGACAAAGTCTCTTAGCCAAGATGGTTTATTGCACTCGCGTTTGGGCCGCGATGTGGGTTGGCCCACCCGGGGGCCGCTCCTGCTTCCTTGTTCCCTGGACCCTTGTCCTGTAATGGGAGAGGGAGACATGTTAGAGGCTTGCTACGGTTTCGCAGCTTTAGGGGAAAGGGTAGATTCCATTGTGGTTGAACCGGGGGCACCAGGGGCTAACGTAAAACCCCTCTTCTCACTTGGATGGGTGGGGGACCACTCCGAAACCCCCCCCCCCCCGTTCTGAAAATCAAAATCAAACTCTGTTGGGGGATTCCGCGGGATATCTACGAGGACAAATTCCTTCTCCTCCCCCCCCTTGGTGGGGACTCTCGACCCCCCTCACCTCCCCCTTGGGCTAAACGGGTGGGGGAGAACCCTAACGCTGAATTTGTATCCGTGTTTCTGGCACCCTGATTCCCTGGGACCCGGCTCCGGAGCTGGTCCGCGTGCCGCCGCCACAGTAGACCTGTGTTGGTCTCCACACGGTACGATACGGGACCGGTCTGTTCCACAACCACCCCCGGCACCCAGGCTGGCCCCGCGCTGGCGTAGTTCCTGCAATGTACCGGGGCACCCACGCTGAAACTCTTGGTGGCTTCTAACCCTATGTTCCTCCCCTTGTCCTCAACTCTGGTGGGATCTAGTCTAGTGAGTATGGTGGTCAGCTTCCTGCGCATTAAAAGCTCCGCAGGGGAGTAGCCTGACGCTAGCGGGGTCACCCTGTACCCTAGCAGAAACTGACACACTTGCAGGTTGAGGTCCCCGGGGCCCATGCGCCGCAGCGCGTCCTTCGTGGTGCGTACGAGGCGCTCCACTTGGCCATTGGTGGCCGAATGGAAAGGGGCGGAGGTGATATGCCGGATGGGGTTGATCTCTGTGAATGCCCTGAACTCAGCGGACGTGAAGCAACTAGCGTTATCGCTAATTAGAGTGTCGGGTATGCCGAACGTGGAAAAAATCCTCCGCAAATGCTTAATTGTCGCGGCCGAGGAGGTGCTCGTGACTGGGATGACCTCCAACCACTTGGAGAAAGCGTCCACAACAAGGAGAAACAGGGTTCCTCGGAACGGGCCCGCGAAATCTATGTGCACCCGGGACCACGGCCCCTTAGCTGCGTCCCATTCCCTGTGGGGAAGGCGGGCCTCCTCCGGTCTGGAGCATTGGCAGCCCTCGCAAGTGCCGACCATGTGCTCGATGTCGGCGTCTAACTGGGGCCACCAGAAGTAACTCCGGGCCAGCGCTTTGGAGCGCACAATTCCGGGGTGGCTGACGTGCAGCAGTTTAAGCACCCGCGGTCGAAGGGATGTAGGGATCACCACCCGCTGCCCCCACAAGAGGCACCCCCTCTCTAGGGACAGTTCCAGCTTCTTCCTAAAAAATGGGGCGAATTCCTCTGTTGGGGAAGATGCCGGCCACCCTTTCTGTACCCAGGAGCAAACCGCCGCCAACGTCTTGTCCTTCCTTGTCGCTGTGGCAATGTCGGCGGGCACTATGGGGGGCGAATCCAAAACCTCTATCATGAGCACCTGGCGGTCACGCCCCTCTCCGCCCATCTGGCTCTGCGTTAGGGGAAGGGGGGACCTTGATAGGGCGTCCGCATGGCTGATCTCTTTCCCGGGCCGGTACACCAACGCGTGCTGGTAGGCGTTGAGAAAAATGGCCCACCTAAGCATTCTCGGGGACAGGATCTGTGGCGTGGGCTTATCTGCGGTAAAAATGCCTAGTAAGGGCTTGTGGTCAGTCACGATGGTGAAAGGGCGGCCATACAGAAAATCGTGAAATTTTTTGGTCCCCGCAACTATCGCCAGCACCTCCCTGTCTGTCTGGGCGTAGTTTCTCTCCGCTTGGGACAGGGACCTGGAGTAAAACGCTATTGGGGCCTCCCTCCCGTTTTCCAACACGTGGCATAACACTGCCCCCACCCCCACCGGGGAAGCATCACAGACCAGAACCACCGGCCTTTTGGGGTCGAAATGGGTTAGGACGGCGTCAGACGCCAGGAGTTGTTTCAATTCCGTGAATGCCCTCTCCTGGTCATCGCCCCACTACCATGCCGCATCTTTCTTGAGCAACTTGTGAAGCGGCTCAGCCACCGCAGCCTTCCGTGGAAGGAAGGAGCGGTAGAAATTCAAGAGCCCTAGGAACGACTGCAACTCGGGCTTGGATGTGGGGCGAGGGGCTTTCTTGATGGCGGCCACCTTGGATGTGGACGGTTTGATCCCCTCGGGTGTTACCCGGAACCCTAAGAACTCAACCTCCTTCGCGAAGAAGACGCATTTGTCTTTTCGCAACCTCAACCCCGCCTGTTCGAATGCCGCCAGGACCTTGTTTAGCCTTTCAGCCAACTCGACCTCACTCCCCCCGTTATCAATACGTCATCAAAATATGGTAAAACGCCGTCCAGCCCTTTGAGGAGGCGTTCCACGAGCGACTGGAAAATTCCAGGCGCCGAGTTCACGCCGAATTGGAGGCGCGTCACCTGGAACGCCCCCTTATGCGTGACTATAGTCTGCGCAGCAGCTGCGGCAGGGGTTACCATGAGTTGCTGATAGGCCTGTGCCAGGTCGAGCTTAGCGAAACACTTTCCCCCATGTAACCTGGCTAGCAAATGGCTGACCACCGGCACCGGATATGCATTAGGGCGGATTGCCTTATTAATGGTGCACTTATAATTGGCGCAAATGCGAACCTCCCCATTGGCCTTCAATGCTGTGACAATTGGAGTTTCCCACTCCACGGAATCAACAGGAACAAGAATCCCCTGGCCCACTAATTTGTCCAGTTCCGCCTCTATTATGTCCTTGAGTGCAAAGGGCACTCTGCGCGGTTTGAGTCTTATTGGGCGGACCTCCGGGTCCAGGTCGAACGTTACTGGGGGACCATTGAATTTCCCAAGTCCCTTCTTGAAGACTTCGGGGTGCGCATCGCACACCTCCTGTATTGGGTCAGACCCAACGGCGTGCACCCCCCCAATGAACAGACCCAGGGGCTGAAAGCATTGAGTCCCGAGGAGGCTGCAATTACCCCCCTTAAGAACGACTAGGGGGAGTTCCGCGGCGTGCCGCTTATACTGAACCTGGAATTTCCCAACCCCCAACACCGGGATACTGTTCCCTTGCACGTCCCGCAGCGTGGCCTTCAACGCTTTGAGCTTGGGCCGTACGCGGGGGGCAATTCTCAAAAACTCCCTCTGAGAAATGATTGAGTAAGAGGAGCCAGAGTCAATCTCCATCCTAACAGGGGCCCCTTGCACCAGTACCTCAACAAAGTAACGGGGGTGTCCCATGGACACGCTGAAAACCGGGGCGTCGTCGTCGCTGTCGTCAGAGATGCGGCCCACGCCGTCCTGCTTCCTCGTGGGCCGGGCGCCAACCTTTAGTCTCATCGAGCGGTCTGGCCTCGCTGGGCGGTCAGGCGAGCTCCTCCGGTCCCTCGCTGGGCGGTCGGGCGAGCTCCTCCGGTCCTTGCGCCGTTGTCTGCAGACTTTGGCTATGTGCCCGCGTCGCCCGCAGTTGTGGCACTCGGCCTTTCTGAACGGGCACCTGGCAAGGTCGTGAGTCGCCCCGCAGCCGTCGCAACGCCGGCCCTCCTTCCGGACCCTCCGGACGTCCTCGTCGTCGCTGCTTTCGGCGGACGATTTCGAAATTCGCCGGGCTGCGTGCACCGAACTCCCTGCTTTGTCGGCCTTCGGCCGCCAGTCCTGGAGCTCTTGCACCCCGGCCTTCGTGGCTTCCGCGGCCTGTGCCGCTTTCAGGACCTCCTGCAACGTGGGGGGCGGCTCCTGATTCATTAGCATGCGCTGAATCTCGGCGTCCTTCAGGCCACATAGCACGCAGTCCCTGAGGGTGACTTCCAAATTCTCCCATTTGCATGGGCCGGCAGCCAGACGCAGGGCCGCTACGAAAGCGGCGACCGACTCACCAGGCGCTTGGACTCGCCTCCAAAACGCGCTCTGAGCGGGAAACATCGCTACCGAGGGCCGGAAATGGTCTCGCAGCACCGTCAGGAGCTCCTTTGCCTTGAATTCAGCCGCCTTTTTGGGTGCGATGAGGTCAATCAATACCCTCTTGCCGTCATGCCTGAGCATTCTGGTGAGGATGGCTCTTTTCTTCACCTCGTCCGTCACCTCGAACTCCACCAGCGCACCTTGGAAGTCCATTTCGAAGAGTTCCCAATCTTGCGGTTTCTTGATGTCGAAACCGGCGTATGTCTTGGTCCCGTGGGCAGCCATTATCCCACCTTCATCACCAATTTAGTGTATGGGACCAAAGACACCAGGACAGCCGAAGAGCTGGCTTAACACAACTTTATTACATGCTGGTCAGAGGGAACATGAGGTAATGGCGGACGAACAGCTCAATATATACAGTGGCTATACATTTGAATGTGGCTCCTTGATAGCCTATTGGCTACAGGCTGCGTGACGTCATTGCAGGTCACGCCCTTCTTGTCCAGGTGAAGGTAGTGGCGGGAATCTTCCCGTGCTGTTGTTCTAGGTGAGTCTTGGACCAATGAGCTTGGACGCTCGCTATTGCCATCTAGTGGTCACTAGCTCGCATCCTATTAAGGTTACAGTGATGCAGCTGGAGGTTACAATGTTACACATAGAAAAGGTTACATTGGATACACATGGATAGGTACATTGTTTAAAGGCACAGGCTTTAGAACACAACAAAAGCCTTGGCTGATGGCTATGATAGAAACAGGGCAAAAACCAAGATGATGATTCTAGTGGAAATACACAATCCTTAGCTGCTGGCTGCAGATTAAGATGGGCAAATAAGCCACGCCAGACAGCAGGACAAGCTAGGCACCCAGAGTCAATACACATAAGGCTCCGAGATAGGGTAGGAACAATGGGTTTTGCCAGCCCACACCTTAATTAGTTGTGGGTTGTCTATTAACCACAGGACAATGTCTAAGAGCAGATATTGTCTTGACCACCGGAAAACGCCACGTATGCAAGCCTTCTGTATTAGGGGGTCACACGCATCTTACGCACGTATCACCCCAAGGCAGGGTAATAAATACGTACCACCCGACTCTGATCGGGGCTGGACTTCACCACACAACTGCCTCCATGTGTCTTCCTTGCGGCCAGCCATTCCAACATCAACAATGGAAAAACAAGACTAAAGAAAGGACTGTTGGCTGAAACAGAACACTATAAGGTTTTATTTTTGATTAAACCTTATGGCTATTTTTTGTTGTTGTAATAATCATTTTCTGACAGAAGATTTCAAATAAAACATAAAACAATAAAAATGCTTATCTCTCTCTCACACACACTCTTTGTAAAACCGGAAGTGTGATTAAATTATGAAAGCTATAAAGCCAAACCAGGAGGGCAGCAAAAAGCTTGGATGGGAGGAGCAAGCACCAGTCCTACTCAAGGGAATGTATGAACACATTTCCCACCTGTGGGTTACAGAGCCCTGTCAAGATTGTTCCCAACATCTGTTGTCTGCTCACAGAAAGCTTGTAATTCATCCATCTCTCAGCACAGAGCTGCAAATTTGGAACAGGTCAGCAGTCAAGGATAATGACTTACCAAAAGAAGAGAAAAGGAGGAAGCAATCTCTGTGGTTTCCCAGGAAGTGTGCTTTGTTTACAACACCTTCCTCATGCTTCCCCCAAAAGGGGATGATTTAGTTACAGCTTATCCAGCTGCAGTGTCAAGAATGTTCAATTTGATTTAGTAAAGTGAGAAGGAAAAACACCCATCATTCATTCATACTTCATTAGCAGCAAGGAGAAACAGGCTACAGCTATGGGAAATATAAAGAGCTGGTGATTTTTCTGGTCATATTTAATCTGCATAGATGAGAAAGAGAGGCAGTAAAGGGAGACAGTTGGTACTGTTATAAGCAAAAGGGAAATTACATCAGCAGAACCTGCTCTGTTTTCTTTCCTCAAACAATTTTAAATACAGCAGCTTTGTAACATTATTCTGCCAGGCCAGGCAGCCTGTATGAAGCTAGTCATTCTAAGGGTTGGTCAGACTTGACGTGCCATTGGTGATACCAGAATATGGTCAGATGGAATCCTATTGGTCCCTTGAGTCCCTGGATCTCTGCAATATCACACCTTTGCTCAACAGCAGTAACAGTAACATACAATATAATAGCAGTAATAGTGTAATAGAAAACTGGCCGGTAATTTTGCTCTAGCCACAAAAGTGTCACATTTATAGCTCAGCATGACTTCATTACTGCCATTATGATCTTCGTAATCATTATAATGTTATTGATTTTGAATAGTTACAAAAATTATGGAGTCTTTTCCCCTCCCATTTGTATTTGACTGACAGCTGTTTCATCATCTTGAAATAGTTGATTGGACTTGTGTTTCACAGTACAGTATGATGATAAAGTAGAACATATACATAAACTCTAGTTGTTCGATCCCATGCCAGGCAGCAGGAAATGAGGAAGGCCAAACATGAGATGGATTGATTCCATACCTGTCAAGAGTGGCTCCGGCAATATGGGACCTGCGCAGAAGGCTTCTGCACAGAACCTTTCTACGCATGCGCAGAAGGCTTCTGCGCATCCCCTTCTGTGCAGAACCTTTCTGTGCATGCATAGAAGGGTTCTGTGCAGAAGGGGATGTGCAGTAATTACTTCCCCCCACTGTCAAATTACGGGATGGCGGCGGCTCCGGGTGGGAAAGTAGAAAAAGTGGCACTGAATTCCGGCGAATTCTGGCCAACACAGGATATTTCACAGGTATGGTTGATTCCCTAAGGCAGGGGTGCTCAAACTACGGCCAGTGGGCCAAATACAGCCCATGGGCCATAGTGACCGGCCCCCTGAACCACGTGATCGGCCTATGGTCTGAAAAGTTTGGGCACTCCTGCCCCAAGGAAAGCTATCAGCTATAAATTGCATGAGTTGAGCAGGGCTACAAAGGATAGAACTGTTTTGAAATTTCCCACTCATATGGTTCCCATCAGTTGGAGATGACTTTACAGCAGCATATAACAACAACAATGTGTGTGTGTGTGTGTGTGTGTGTGTGTGTGTTTGTATCTAAATGGAGATAACACACATATACATAAATGGACATCATCTGATTATATACATAGTTGTTTATATGTATTTTCTTGCCATATTTAGTTTTAAAATCAACATTTATTGCCCTAAATTGAATAACATCTTCATCTTTAACATTCTGTTGCCTATTTTCTTTTCATCTTATGAATCCGCACATATTTTAGAACTGTAATTGTTCTTGGGTCCTTTGTTTTGTCTTATATGTTTATAGTGATGTTATGAAGAGATTACTTTATTACTGAAGGATACTGCCATGTGTTTCTTGTCAGATTTCTTTCTTCCTTTCTTTTTGGCTTACTTAAAGAAAAATATAGGGATAGTGGCCAAAATCCTATTTCAGTCTGTTTGTGCAACACAAATGATGTCATTGTCAGATTTCTTTCTGATTAAAACCCTTTTTTAAATATTGGCATGTACTGTTTGCCATTATCACTGGAGGAGTCAGTATTGCTGGAAAAATAAAATAAATGGTCTCTCTATAAGGTCACATCCTTGCACCACCAGGAGGAAGAAGCTAGAGGGAGTAGCTACTTGATTCTAACCAATAGAAATGACTTGATGGAAGAAGTGGCAGCAAGAGGAATTCTTGGGGGGAAAGTGACTATGTTCTACTTGAGTTCTTGATTTTTAAATAAACAAAAGCAGGGCATAGCTGCACATAGATGCTGTAATTTAGAAAAGCCCATTCTAATAAACTGATAACAATGATAGGTGAAGTCCCATAGCAGGAGATACTATCAGGAAAAGGAGTCCAAGATGGGTGGGAGTTTCTAAAAAGGAAATTTTAAAGGCAACTACAAAAAATTCTCACAAGAAAAAAGAGATTGACAACCCAAAAAGGCCAATGTAGCTCCACAAAAAACAAGTAGCAAAGTATTGTAGGGTTGGCGTTAGGAAGGCAAAGACTCCTAATGAATTAAAAATAGCAACAGATACAGTGCTCAGATCAACAAAAAGCATTATACAGGTCGTCGACTGCAACTTGTATCTGAGAATTATTATTATTATATTATTATATTTATATTTCTATACTGCTTTACTTCCCTTAAGGGAACTCAAAGCGGTTTACAAGATACGAAATATAATATACAGGAAATGAATAGGTACAAAAACAAGATACAAATTTACACAATAATACAATAACAACTCGAGCACAATTCAATAGTCCATTTCATACATAAACAATTCAAATGATACATTTCACAATTTAATCCCAAAGGGATTAGATAAAATCTAACACAGAGACCTTAAATTTTCAAAAAGGAAATTTCCCAAAGATGAGGAAACTAGTAAAAAAGAAACTGAAAGGGAAAATTGAGAGAGTCCAAACACTCCAAGAGGCATGGAGGCTGTTTACAAAAACAATAACAGAGGCTCAATTGGAATGCATACCCAAAAGGAAAAAGGGCACTGCCAGGTCCAAGAGGACTCCGATGTGGCTTACAGGAGCTGTTCGGGAAGTGATCAAGAGCAAGAAAAGCTCATTTAGAAGATGGAAGGCTTGTCCAAATGAGGACAGCAGGCAGAAACATAAATTCTGGCAGAACAAATGCAAGGCAACAATCAGGAAAGCAAAGCAAGACTTTGAGGAGCGTATAGCTAAAAATACTCAGAGAAATAACAAAGACTTCTTTAAGTACATTAGAAGTAAGAACCCAACTAGGAAGGCCATTGGACCATTAGATGACAATGGAAGGCAAGGGGTTATTAAAGAGGAAACAGAGATTGCAGAGAGACTCAATGAATTCTTTGCTTCAGTATTCACTGAAGAAGACAGAGACCACATGCCCAAAACAGAGCCTATCTTCGTAGGGAGGGAAACCGAAGAATTAAGCCAGATAGAAATAACCAGGGAGGAGGTCCTTGCATGTCTTGTTAAGCTAAACACTAACAAATCCCCAGGACCAGATGGCATCCATCCACGAGTTCTCAGGGAACTTAAAGATGAAATTGCTGATCTCCTAGCCAAAATATATAATCTTTCCCTCAAATCAGGCTTTGTGCCTGATGACTGGAAGGTAGCGAATGTAACACCAATTTTCAAAAAAGGATCCAGGGGTGATCCAGGAAATTACCGGCCTGTCAGTTTGACATGTGTCCCAGGTAAAGTGATGGAAACCATCCTAAAAGATAGAATTAATAGGCACATAGAAGAGAAGGCGCTGCTAAAGGAGAGCCAACATGGCTTTTGCAAGGGCAAATCATGCCTCACTAATCTGTTGGAATTTTTTGAGAGTGTCAACAAGCATGTGGATAAGGGGGATCCAGTTGACATTGTTTATCTGGACTTTCAGAAGGCTTTTGACAAGGTCCCACGCCAAAGGCTCTTGAATAAACTTACCAGTCATGGAATAAAGGGACAGGTCTTGTCCTGGATCAGCAACTGGCTAAGGGACAGGAAACAGAGGGTAGCACTAAATGGACACTTCTCCAAGTGGAGGGAAGTAAAGAGTGGGGTCCCCCAAGGTTCAGTACTGGGACCCCTGCTTTTCAACCTCTTCATAAATGATCTAGAGGTAGGAGTAAAAAGCAAGGTAGCCAAATTTGCTGACGACACTAAATTATACAGGGTAGTGAAAACTGTGAGAGATTGTGAAGAGCTCCAGAGGGATCTCTTGACACTGGGGGAGTGGGCAAAACAGTGGCAAATGAGCTTCAACATCAGTAAGTGCAGAGTGATGCATGTTGGGGCAAAAAACCCCAATTACATTTATAAACTGATGGGGTCTGAACTCTCTGCGACAAACCAGGAAAGGGACCTTGGTGTCCTGGTGGACAGCTCAATGAAGGTGTCAACCCAGTGTGCCTCAGCAGTGAAAAAAGCAAACTCAATGTTAGGGATCATTAGGAAGGGTATAGAAAATAAGTCAGCAAGTGTCATTTTGCCTCTTTATAAATCTATGGTGAGGCCCCATCTAGAATATTGTGTACAGTTCTGGTCGCCATACCTCCAGAAGGATATTATGGAGTTGGAGAAAGTACAGAGGAGGGCAACCAGAATGATTAGGGGACTGGAACACCTTCCTTACCATCTGAGGCTGCAACGGTTGGGCCTTTTCACTCTTGAACGACGGCGTCTAAGAGGTGACCTGATTGAAGTTTATAAAATCATGCACGGTGTGGACAAAGTAGATAAGGAAAAACTGTTTTCCCTATCGCACAACACTAGAACTAGGGGACACTCCATGAAACTTTTGGGTACTAGTTCTCAAACAAATAAGAGAAAGTACTTTTTCACCCAGAGGATTACTGGTCTATGGAACTCCCTGCCAGAAGAAGTGGTGACAGCTGTCAGTCTTGACAGCTTTAAGAAAGGATTAGACAAGTTCATGGAGGACAAGGCTATCAATGGCTATAATTATGGCTACCTAAGGACAACCTCCGGGTTGGAGAGATAGGCAGGATATCTCTCAATGCCATTTCCAGGGAATCCTAAGCAGGTGAGGGCATCTCATTGGGAATACCCTGAAGGAAATGGTGAGCCACTGTGTGAGACAGAATGCTGGACTGGATGGGCTGTGGCCTGTTCCAGCAAGGCTGTTCTTATGTTCTTATGTTTAATACCAAATAAATGGTATATATGTATGTAAGGTCAGTGGGAAGCAATTAGGCGGATATTTCTCTTTTATTATTTTTAAAAGGACCCCCACCCCTCCTCCATAAATGTGCCTTCCGATTCCCCCTTGCTTTCTATTTATAAAATATAATTCAAAACATTCTTAGCCATGCGGCGGAGCGAGGAGAGCAATCATGGTGGCGGAAGGTCATTTCCAAGAGAGGGAAATGAAGTAGGAAAAATGTATAGTCAGCACATGCCAATCAGGTGGATGTAGGTCTTAATGAATCATCCAGAATTATTACTGAATACCTGCCATACTGAAAATGTCTATTATTTGGCTGGCATTGCTCCTCCTGGGAAGTACTAGCAAATAATGAACAAATTCAGGTAATACAGCACCAAACCCATCCACTTCATGGACACCAGGTCCATAGACAATGACTAAAATAAAGAAACAGTTTTCTGCATGCCTCTCAGGCTTTAAATATTAACATACCTGTCAAGTTTTGGGAAATTTATGTCAAACCCCCGTATTTTACACTCTTTCCTGCCATCATCCCATATTAGTTAGACTGCAATTAGACTGGAGTTAGACTGGAGGCCAGCACAGGATAAGCATAGCTGTCCAGTTTCCCGTTTTGGCCAGGAAATTTCCCTTATTTGACTGAAATTTTCTGAAACTTGACAGGTATGAATATTAAACCAGAGGAGGCTAAGGTAAACCTGTGAAAAGCAAAAACAACACAGAATTGCAGAATGTATGAATCCTGAAGAATGTCTCCAATTAGGACAAGAATCTGGCTGGACCATCTATATATTACTTCATATACTTTGAAGAAAATTAGGAAGATCAAAGAGTAATCAAGTAAAATGGAGCTTCTTAGATATAAGACAAATTTTCTATAAATGTGGAGAAATTCAATTAGTGCACCATTTATGTGCACGAAATTTATGTTCCACCACATGTAGAATTTTTTCCCTAGTAAATGGCTGAAATACTGTAACTCTATTGAAGTAGCCCACTTTTGGTCAAAAAGAGTCTAATTATTTTAATATATTAATTTGTTTTTAATTTTACCTGTTTTTCATATATGCCCATAATTTTAAATTGTGCAAAACTTTAAGAACATAAAACATAAAGAAAGACACTCTGACATGAAGTCACATGGATCCTGAGGATAAAAAAGATTTTTTTTTTAATGAGCAGTAATTTACTACTAAAAATGATGTCATTGCTGTTGTGCTGACAGAACCCATTCAACAGGATTTCAGCCATTATTTTTAAGGAAAATAATTAAACTGTGAAACTTAGTCTATGGTAAGTTTGCCAGATCCTAGTATACCCACAGAAGTCACCTGGAATTGCTGTGTTTCCCTGGGTCTCTAGACAAGAAGTCATCTCATGTTGAGCAAGGTTAAAGGAGAAGAAAATTTGCATGTATGGAAAGCCATGGGTATCCATCTCCAACTATTCCTAGCTAACAGTAGGTTTTATAGCTAACAGTTTTACAGGCTCCATGTGTAAGTAGGAATATTGGACTCATCTTCGTTGAGCATGTAGTGTAGGAAATCCACATTGCCTTGTTTACCTTATCTTGTTCAACGCATGCATGTTGTTTTGCAATTATGAACAAGAATCTAACTTTCTAATTTCAAAAAGGCCTATCATCCAGTGTCAAGTTTTGTCCCTGAAATCTCAGGGAATAGGAAGCAAATATGAAAAGGCCCCAATATTGAACTAGTTCAATTATATTGTGTGGAGCTGCTCTCAAATTCAGCAACTAAATGACAAATGTTTCGTAGTGCTCAGTCTATTTGCATTCTTTTTTCATAACCTCTTGCATAGACACCTATGAGATAAAGGCCAAATATGAATTTGTTCTAAATGGCATGTTTTTCTCTTTAAAATTTCTTACAGCTTCACATGAGGTGCAGAGTTCTAGAAATCCTCATATCTTCCTCTGGTTCTGACTAACTTTTAATAATCTATGAGGACTCTCCCCAGAACTGTTACCAACATGTTCCCTACATTACTGATGGCCCTTTGCTTTGGATACATTTCTGTTTCTTGCAGAATATCTTCTGAAGAATCCAGATGAAACTGGGTGGATTGTCTTGGTGCTACTCCTGCCATCGCACTTTCAATATTTACATCTGCCTTTGGCTCAAGCGGCTAAGACGCTGACTGGGAGGCGGAAGGTCAGCAGTTCAATTCCTGAGTACTGCAGGACAGAATGAGCTCCTGTCTTTGTCCCAGCTCCTGCCAACCTAGCAGTTCAAAGCAAGAAATTGCAAGTAGAGAAATAGGGACCACTTCAGTGGGAAAGTAACAGTATTCCGTGCACTCCGGTGTCTAGTCATGCCTGCAACATGACCACGGAAACATCTGGAGCAGCAGACAGCGCTGGCTGTTCGGCTTTGAAACAGAGATGAGCACTGCACCCTAGAGTCAAATACGACTGGCTTTCAAGCAAGGGAAACCTTTATCTTTACATTGGTTGTTCAGTGATGTTCTGGACAAAGATAAGTAAGATCTGGAGAGATTTCCCCTGGACCTTGGGCTGATGGTACCTGAAGGGAACTGGAAGGAGACGTAGCTGTCTTTTCAAGCCCTGAGTTGTTTATTTGTTTCCAACCAAAGCTTCTGGAAGTAGCTGCTCTTGGCAAGTATATAAAATCTGGATCTCATCCATTAATGCTCTTCTGTGGTTTTAATGGGTTTCAGTTCAAGAAGGTTGAGGCTTATTGGCAGAATGGTTCAAAGGAGCCTGACAGGAAAGTCTCCTTTTGTAGATGGGAAAGACAGATTTAGGTTTATTGAGCTGTCAGCCCAGCTTCATTAAATATACAGATATGCCTGTCACATTCCCATTACATATTTGCTTTTTCATAATACTGTAATTTTAACACTAACATTTGGGGTTAACTTCAGTCTGTCCTTTAGCATTACCTTTCTGTGGATGGGAGCATATGCACAGGTCTACTCAAGGCTGTAGCTTTCTTTATGAAAGGAATCCATCAGTCTAAAACTTTTCTGCTGCTTTCAAACTTTTGCCAACATTATTTTTTCTCTTGTGACTTTTCTATGATGTATCCAAAGTATGATTGGTTCAATTCAGTCATTTTTGCTTCTAGAGGATGTTGAGACTTGATTTTACTTAGAACTCACTTATCTGGTTTGCAGATCCTCCAATACCAGCCCTTTGCCAACATCACATTTGAAATTATTTTTTCCAGTATGGATCTGCAAAGCAATCTGAATTAAATAGGTTTCTTCTTTGAATAAATGAATGAATGAGTGCATACCTAAAAGGAAAAAGGGCACTGCCAGGTCCAAGAGGACTCCAATGTGGCTTACAGGAGCTGTTCGGGAAGTGATCAAAAGCAAGAAAAGCTCATTTAGAAGATGGAAGGCTTGTCCGAATGAGGACAGCAGGCAGAAACATAAATTCTGGCAGAACAAATGCAAGGCAACAATCAGGAAAGCAAAGCAAGACTTTGAGGAGCATATTGCTAAAAAAAACTCAGAGAAATAACAAAGACTTCTTTAAGTACATTAGAAGTAAGAACCCAACTAGGAAGGCCATTGGACCATTAGATGACAATGGAAGGCAAGGGGTTATTAAAGAGGAAACAGAGATTACAGAGAGACTCAATGAATTCTTTGCTTCAGTATTCACTAAAGAAGACAGAGACCACATGCCCAAAACAGAGCCTATCTTCGTAGGGAGGGAAACCGAAGAATTAAGCCAGATAGAAATAACCAGGGAGGAGGTCCTTGCATGTCTTGTTAAACTAAACACTAACAAATCACCAGGACCAGATGGCATCCATCCACGAGTTCTCAGGGAACTTAAAGATGAAATTGCTGATCTCCTAGCCAAAATATATAATATTCCCCTCAAATCAGGCTTTGTGCCTGATGACTGGAAGATAGCGAATGTAACACCAATTTTCAAAAAAGGTTCCAGGGTGATCCAGGAAATTACCGACCTGTCAGTTTGACATGTGTCCCAGGTAAAGTAATGGAAACCATCCTAAAAGATAGAATTAATAGGCACATAGAAGAGAAGGCGCTGCTAAAGGAGAGCCAACATGGCTTTTACAAGGGCAAATCATGCCTCACTAATCTGTTCCAATTTTTTGAGAGTGTCAACAAGCATGTGGATAAAGCAGATCCAGTTGACATTGTTAATCTGGACTTTCAGAAGGCTTTTGACAAGGTACCACACCAAAGGCTCTTGAATAAACTTACCAGTCATGGAATAATGGGACAGGTCTTGTCCTGGATCAGCAACTGGCTAAGGGACAGGAAACAGAGGGTAGCACTAAATGGACACTTCTCCAAGTGGAGGGAAGTAAAGAGTGGGGTCCCCCAAGGTTCAGTACTGGGACCCCTGCTTTTCAACCTCTTCATAAATGATTTAGAGGTAGGAGTAAAAAGCAAGGTAGCCAAATTTGCTGATGACACTATATTATACAGGGTAGTGAAAACTGTGAGAGATTGTGAGGAGCTCCAGAGGGATCTCTTGACACTGGGGGAGTGGGCAAAACAGTGGCAAATGAGCTTCAACATTAGTAAGTGCAGAGTGATGCATGTTGCGGCAAAAAAAAAACAATTACATTTATAAACTGATGGGTTCTGAACTCTCTGAGACAAACCAGGAAAGGACCTTGGTGTCCTGGTGGACAGCTCAATGAAGGTGTCAACCGAGTGTGCCTCAGCAGTGAAAAAAGCAAACTCAATGCTAGGGATCATTAGGAAGGGTATAGAAAATAAGTCAGCAAGTGTCATTTGGCCTCTTTATAAATCTATGGTGAGGCCCCATCTGGAATACTGTGTACAGTTCTGGTCGCCATACCTCCAGAAGGATATTATGGAGTTGGAAAAAGTGCAGAGGAGGGCAACCAAAATGATTAGGGGACTGGAACACCTTCCTTACCATCAGAGGCTGCAACGGTTGGGCCTTTTCACTCTTGAACAACGGCGTCTAAGAGGTGACCTGATTGAAGTTTATAAAATCATGCACAGTGTGGACAAAGTAGATAAGGAAAAACTGTTTTCCCTATCGCATAACTCTAGAACTAGGGGACACTCCATGAAACTTTTGGGTACTAGTTCTCAAACAAATAAGAGAAAGTACTTTTTCACTCAGAGGATTACTGGTCTATGGAACTCCCTGCCAGAAGAAGTGGTGACAGCTGTCAGTCTTGACAACTTTAAGAAAGGATTAGACAAGTTCAAAGGAGGACAGGGGTATCAATGGCTATAATTATGGATACTTAAGGACAACCTCCGTGTTGGAGAGATAAGCAGGATCTCTCAATGCCATTTCCAGGGAATCCTAAGCAGGTGAAGGCATCTCCTTGGGAATACCCTGAAGGAAATGGTGAGCCACTGTGTGAGACAGAATGCTGGACTGGATGGGCTGTGGCCTGTTCCAGCAAGGCTGTTCTTATGAGTGAGTGAGAGAGTGAATGAGGGAAGGAAGGAAGGAGGGAAAGAAGTAAACTAGCATGTTATGAAAAAAATTAGGTCATATCCTGGTTTTTCTAAGTTTTTGAATTCTGTGTTTTCAAATTCTTGGGTCATGAACCAGTAAAAATGGTGACTTGTTAAAATCCACTTTGAATTTTATCTTTTGAATTTCTTTCTGAAAACGAGATATTAGATGGCATGATACATAGTTTGCTGGGGAGGTTTCTGGGTTTTCATATTAGGAGTTTTGTATCTAACTTCATAATTGTACATTGTGCAAACCTGCATGTGAAAAATATTCAAAATTTGCAGTAAGAAAGTTAGGTTCATGTGATTTTCATTTTTAATTCTAGCTTCCATTGGGAAGCATATGTCAAACATTATCTCTTCAGACACTTGTTGTTATCACCGTGCTTATGCTGAGTAATAAGACTAGCTATGAGAAATAAACTATTGTGTCCTGTTCACCAAAAATGTTTATTAACTTATGACTTTTCCACCACTTTTTGGATGGACAGTTTAAAGTAGCGAGGGATTTTCCAGAATGCTGACTTAATGTATACCTTTCCAGAATATTCTAGATGTAGCATACCCAGAAGTGGTTTTTTATTCCCACTGGCATGATTTCAAGTGGCAACACACACAGAGACACTAGTCCCTTCAGCATACTATATATTTACAGTGTAATCAGCTTTTGACAACTGCAAAAGTCCCATTTATGCCATTTCCACTGTCAACACAATGGGAATGACATATATGGGAATAGTGAACAAGTTGAACCCTCTGACCAGGACTCCAAAGGCACATATTGTGGGTGACTGAAGCCACTTTGGTATCCAACATGTGTGGATGATGTTAAAAAACAGTGGACCAACCCACTCCAAACACTTTATAGGGGTGGTCCTAAGGCCTGCCTGGACAGGGTCTGACTCTTCTAGGCTATGTCCCAGAGTTCTCTTCATTGCAATTTGCTGGCTTGTGAATTGAGATGGAATGTCAAGTATTTGTCATATAAATTTGGCAGAGGAAGTGCAATAATTGTAGCTGTACTGTAAAAGGACAGTAGTTATTTTTGTGGAAATGTTTCAGGTCACTGACCTTAGCAGAGGTGCAGACAGTTCAAAAACCATTCAGCTAATATTACTACATTTTCTTCCCCTTTGTGACCTTAAAGGAAGTTTGACAAACCTGTGTTCAGACTGCCAAATGATATAGCAGTAAATCTGTCGCCTAAGCATTCCCCAAATAAACATTACTTTTGAAATGAGCACTGAACATTGGCAACTAGGAGCCTGTGAATACTCTTGAAGGGCATTGCTAACTTCACCCTTTCTTCAAGATAGAAGACTCAGAAAGATATGCTTTGCCTAAACTTTAATTTGCTTGCTGCTGATAGACATTTTAGTTTGAAAGATGGTAGAGGTAGCCTTGTATGAGAATTAATGTTCTAACCGTCTTTTTCAATGATTTTCTGGGATTGTAGTTTTCTTGTAAATCTCAATCTACACTGAGTTCCTGTAATTCTATTCAACATCTACATGAAGCCGCTGGGCGAGATTATCCGTTCCCATAGGGTGAGGTATCATCCGTATGCTGATGATACCCAGCTGTACATCTTGGCCTGTGGGGACCCCAGTGATGCGGTCAATGTCCTATCCAGATGTCTGGAAGCTGTTGGGGTCTGGATGGGGGACAATGGCTACAATTGAATCCCTTCAAGACTGAGTGGCTATGGATAGGGGCCCCCGCGTTATCCAGGGAGCTGCCAACTGTGGTCTTGGATGGAGCTGCTTTGCCCCAGACAGATCCGGTACGCAACTTAGGGGTCCTCCTGGATTCAGGACTGCTACTTATAGATCAGGTGGCAGCCATGGCCAGGAGGGCTTTCACACAGCTTCACGTCATCTGTCAGTTGCATTCGCTCCTGGACCGGGACTCCCTGCTCATGGTCACACATGCTCTGGTGACCTCCAGGCTAGATTATTGCAATGCGCTCTACATGGGGCTGCCCTTGATGACCATTCGGAGGCTACAGCTGGTGCAGAATGCAGCAGCCTGGGTGGTGATGGGGTGCGGGCATTATGCTCGCGCCTCACCATTTCTTCGGGAGCTGCACTGGTTACCAGTTTGTCTCCGGGTGCAATTCAAGGTGCTGGTTTTGACCTTTAAAGCCCTACATGGTAGTGGGCCAGGATACCTAAGAGACCGCATCATCCCAAGAGTGTCTGTCCGTCCAACCAGAGTGGACCGAAGGGGCTCTCTAATTGTTCCATCTGCTAGAGGGGCTTGCCTCTCTGGCACACAAAGGAGGGCCTTTACTGTGTTCGCACCGGCCTTGTGGAACCTCCTACCTGTAGAGTTGCGGGTGCAGACGAAGCTGCTGCCTTTCAGAAGAGAATTAAAAACCTGGTTGGCGGGGCAGGTGTGGGGCTCAGATGGAAGAGTGGCCCCCGCCTGTTGGCTTATAAAATGAAGCCTCCCCATTTAATGAGGGCAGTTTTAATGTGGTTAGTTTTAATAGGTTGGTGGGTATATTGGGGTCTTAATTGTTTTTAATATGAATGTTTTAATTCCTGGTGTGAGCTGCCCTGAGTCGGGTTCGGCTGATTGGGCGGCATAGAAATTTGAGCAATAAATAAATAATTAAATTCCATAGACTGAATTCAAGGAGCTTCTATGAAGAATGTGAACACATTCAGGTATCCCATGGGCAGTGATAGTAGTTGTTGTCTGGCTAATCCTTCCATTTCTGATGGAGCGATGTGAGTTTATGAATATCAATGTTATACAGAAGACTTGGACAGCCAACCTGTTGAGAATCTAAACCAACTAATCTCTCCCCCCCCCCAAAAAAAGGCATATATATGCAGTAACGTCGTAGAAAATGTTGAAGTGTAGGCACTCATCATGATAGTACCGAGAGCTGTGTCTTCAAAGAGTGTCCAAAATACAGTCAGCTGCATTGATTCATGTTAACAAATCAATTCTAGCAGGCTTTGTCTTCAACAGAAACAAGCATTTTGTAAAATTGTCCATTGAATACCAAGACAGTATATCACTTTAGGCTATACTCTTTCATTGCTTTGCATTGAAAGAGATATAGTCTAAGTGATATATTGTTGCAAGAATATGAACCCATTCTCACATTCACTAGATAGTGTGAGGATGGTACTTAAGATCAAATTTGGGCGGGGTGGGGGGTGGGGGCAGGTGCCTGCTAAAAATGCATCTCTGCACTTTGAGAATGCTGTCCATTGTTTCTACCACTCTATCTTCTGCTTCTTGTTGCAAAGTACTTGAAAATGATTATTCCGATCTCATGTGAATGTAGGGTAGGTGTGAACAACCCGAATTTAAATTTCATCTTTGGGAAAGGGAGGGATTCTTTTTTTTTTATTAAGTTTTTAATACACATACAAAAAAGAAAAGAAAACATTAACAATACGTTAACAATACAATACACTAACAAATCCATAGTATCTTACTAACAAACATTACTGTATGTTAGCACATAACAATATCTATACTCATTAATTACTATTTAACTACCAAATATTGAGAGCCATTGTTTCAAAGTCCAAAATGATAGGAAAAAAAATTTTTTTTTTCTGTACTACCACAAATCTTTTTCACAAATAATAATCACCCTGTGAATATGTACAATGCCCGGAGAGTTTATTTTCTACTCAACTCCAAAAACTTCTTTGAAATGGTACTGGTCCTGAACTATCATTTGCCATGATAGAGTGATCCACGAACGGTTTCCATATATTCCAAAATCTATTCTCTTTTAAATTATCTCTTTTGACTTTAATCTCCCATGTCAATTTATCGTTCAATGCTAAACTCCACATTTCTTTATACCATTCTCCAATCTGTATATCTACATCGTTTTTCCAATTTCTAGCTATACATTGTCTACCCGTTGTCAGTGCGATTTCCAATAATTCTTTTTCCTCCTTGTTTAAACCCAAGCCTTCCACATTCGTTAAAAGAATAGTACCCGACACCAACTTAACACTTTTACCCAATATTTCACCAAACTCATTTTCTATTCTTCCCGAAAAATCCCTTATTTTTTTACAACTCCACCACATATGTTCGTATGTTCCATCAATTTCTTTACATCTCCAACATAACTTATCTCTTTTATTATCCATCTGGTAAAGTCTTAATGGTGTCAGGTACCATTGCCACAACATTTTAAAATTATGTTCTTTAATTCTTACAGACATTGTTCTCATAATCCTCTTTTTCCATTTATTTTTCCATTCAATCTCCCCGATCTTTATATTCAAATTTTGTTCCCACTTCCGTTTCAAGTCCTTCTGTGGATCTGCACCTCTATTCAGTATATTATAAAGCTTGCTTACAAGACCTTTAATACTGCTTTCCCCTTTTCTAATCTTCCTTACCAATTCCTCAAATTCCGTATGTATTCTATCTATCCCTATTTCTCTTTTATATTTTTTATTCCAATTGTCCACCTTTAACTTCTGAAACCAATTCAGAATTAATATCTCAAACATTTTTTTCCGCTCGGCATCAACATCACACGCTTTTAACCAATCCTTCAATAACAATGTCCCATTTTTATCCAATATTTCCATTTTTTCTTTGTCTAATTTTATTGGGAAACACATCATATCAGTCAATTCCAAAATTGGAGAGAGATTCAGAACCATATCTTTTTTTACCTTCTTCCACACCTCCATGAGACCTTTCATCATAAAATTATTTGATCTTTTCACCTTATCCTTCATTCCCAAAAAAATCAAGTTTCCAATATTTCTATACTCTTTCATTTCCAATTGTTCCCAAATTACCTTTTCTCTTGCCAAGATCTTCACAACATTCTTAACTTGAAATGCTCGGTAATATAATAACAAATTTGGCATACCCAAACCCCCTTTTTTCTGAGACCAATACAATAATTTCTTTGGAAGCCTAGATTTTTTACCTCCATTACAAAAACCATTAAACATTTTTTGAAACTCATTAATTTCTTTCTCTTTTAAGTGGATCGCTAGTGTATCGAATAAAAAGTTAATCTTTGGTAACAATATCATTTTACACATGGCAATCCTTCCGAACCATGACAGTTTTAACTTCTGAAGTTCTTGTATTTTATTCTTAAATTCAATTCTCAAGCTGTCATAATTCAATCGTTTGAGTTCTTCTAATTTATTTGAAATGATTATCCCCAAATACTTCAGCTTATCTTTGATTTGTATATTAAGTGTCGACACCGTGCTACCCATCTCGCTCGGTTTCAAATTGCACAACATCAATTCAGATTTGTCCCAGTTTATCTTTAATCCAGTTATAGCTTGAAATACTTGTAGATGATCTTTAATCCTATCCATCACCTGCTCCGGGTGCTTCACCATAAGCAATGTATCATCTGCATACATACTCACTTTATTACCCATAATCCCTTCTATATTTGAATCCTCCCTTATACTTTTAGCTAAAATCTCCATTGCCATTATAAACAAGATAGGAGATAATGGGCAACCCTGCCTAGTACCAGCCTCTAGCTTTACCACATCCGTAAGCTCCTCGTTTACTCTAACCTTGGCATTTCCTTTTTGATATAGTAAATCTATAACCCTGTTAAATTTATCCCCGAACCCATATTTTCTAACTATTTCCTTAATTGAAGACCACTGCAATGAATCAAATGCCTTAAAAATATCCAATGATAGTAATCCCACTTTTTCCTTTGTTTGATTAACATTGTCTATTAAATCTAATACCCTTCTAGTCAAATCCGCCATGTGTCGTCCTTTTAGAAACCCAACTTGATCAACATTTATATATTCCCCCATAAAACTGTTTAAACGGTTAGCCAATATTGCCGTGAAGATCTTCGCATCTTGATTTATAAGCGAAATTGGTCTGTACGAATCCACTCTTTCCAAATTCTTACCAGATTTTGGCAAAAGAACAATTGTAGTGTTATACCATGAAGTCGGGATTGATCCTCCATCTAGTATATAATTATATAACTTCACCAATTTCGGGACCACCACCTCTTTAAATTCTTTGTAGAACTCTGTTGATAATCCATCATCCCCCGGGGCTTTCCCTATCTTCAATCCGTTTATTACCCCCTTAACCTCTTTATCAGTTATCTTTTCCTCCATTTTCTCCCTATGCTCTTGTTTTATCCCATTCCCTAACTGCCTCTCCAATATCCTTTTAAGCTTTTCCATATCTATTTCTTTCTTTGCATATAACACCTGGTAAAATTCCCTAACTATTTTACATTTATCGCTATTCTTATTACACCTTGAACCTTGCCTGTCGACTAACACCCCAATTTCTCTTTTTTCCCTTTTAACCTTAGCTGCTCTTGCTAATAGTTTTGAGTTCTTATTACTAAATTCAAAATATTCTCTGTTTAAATAAATCAAATCTCGTTTAACTTTATCAATATCTTTACCCATTACTTCTGCCTTGAGTCCTTGTAATTTCAAGAGAATTTTTTTATCTTTACTTTTTGCGTGTTCTTCCTGTAATTGTTTTATTTCCCTTTCTTTTTCTATGTGTTCTGCTTTATACTTTTTATATTTGTGGCTTGCCAATTTTATGCTTTCCCCCCTAAAAACTGACTTCATGGTATCCCATACAATGTTAAAATTAACCTCATTATTATCGTTCCATTGCCAACTTTCTTTCCAGCTTTCCATAATTGCCTCTTTGCTTTTCTGATCTTTGAACAAATTAGGATCGTACCTCCAATTTCTAACTCTTTGAATATTTTTTGTGCTTTCAATTCCAAATATACTTTAGCATGATCTGATTCCTTAATAATCCCAATTTCCGTACCTTCTATGTCCCCAATTAAGTTTTCCGACAGAAAAACGTAATCTATTCTCGAGTAGGTCCCATGTACATGCGAAAAAAAGGAGTATGCCCTTTCCAAACCTTTAAACTCTCTCCACGAATCCTTCAAACCCATAACTTTCATCCATTTGTCCATCACCTTCCCTTTCACCCCCATTCCACTTCTAGCTATGTTTGTGCAATCTAATCCTGACCTAATCAGATTAAAATCACCAGCCACAATAGTTTTTGCAACGTTTTCCAACTCCACTATTTTCCGAATTTTTTCAAGAAACACTGCTTGGTGGTCATTCGGAGCATAAATATTTACCAACAATGTTTCCTCATCCTCCAATTTTCCTCTTAACAACAAATACCTACCCTCTTGATCAGCAATCTTTTTTGTGATTTCAAATCCTAACTTTCTAGAAATCATAGTTGCCACCCCTCTTGCTTTGGATGTTCCAAACGCCATCTCGTAATGTTGCATCCAACCCAGATAAAGTTTATTCATATCTTTTGATTTCTGATGTGTTTCCTGTAAAAATAAAATATCTGGTCTATCTTTTTTCAACGCCGATTCCAACCTCCGTCTCTTAAGAACAGAACCTGTACCTTTCACATTCCATGATATTATTTTAATACTACCCATAACCAAATTCTTCTCCCAACTTTAAACTCTCCATCGGGCGTGCCACCAACAACCCTTCACCATACCAACTACATAAAACACACACTTTCACTCTCCCCACCTTCCAACGAAAAGTCGCCTCTGTCAACCAAAGAGGGGAGAGGGGGGACCTGCAAGATGCGTCCTACTGCCGGCGCTATGCGCTATTTACCCATTCTACCTCTATTAGGTACTTAAGATTACTACTATCTAATGCTCATTGTTCCTTACCTATCTCCTCCTCCACCATGATCAAGGACGGCTCCTCCTCCTCCTCCCCTCGCTGTGGTGTTCCACCTGTTGCCCCACCGGACTCCTCCCTCCCATATTCCCTCCCCAAAGCTCCAGAATCCGTCATTTCCTTCTTAAGATTTTTCCATTCTTCCGAGTCTACTTGTACCAATCCCAACAAACTCAAATATTCCAATGGATTAGTGCCTTCATCAATAACTTGCATTCTTTTATCATAGAAAAAGCACAATTGTTGTGGAAATCTCCAGTTATACCTTATGTTTTTACTCATCAATAATTTAGTAACAGGCCTCATCTTATACCTCCATGTTCTTTCTTTTAATGAAATATCATTGTAAACTTCAACATCTGAACCATCAAATTTCAACGCGTCAGGACCAACTCGTTTCAGATGAGCCATTACTTTTAATTTATCTGCCCAATTTGCGAATTTAACCAGCACATTTCTTTGAACCACTCTCCCTCTTCTTGGACCCACCCGGAATACACTTACAAAATCCTCCTGAACAAATTCCTTCCCCATTTTTAAACCATTTAACCACTGAACCACCCTCTCTCTTAACAAATCCGGAGTGCGTTCCGGCACATGACGGATCAGAATGTTCTGCTTTCTCATCATATCTTCCACAGCATCTATCTTCCTTTCCTGTTCCTCCAATTTTAGCTTGTTCTCCCGCACCACCTCCTGGGTCCCTTTTACTTCCTTCTTTACAGCATCCACTTCGGTTTGAACCAATTTCAGCATTCCCTCAAATTTATTCAAACTTAGGTCCACCTTTTTTGTATAATCTGCCAATGATGACATCGTCTTGTCTTGCCTTTTAAATATTTCATTTCTGTCTTTCACCCTTGAAGCCTCATTTTTCTCCATTTTTTGCATCAACTTGCCAATTTCCACCATAATTTGAGTCTGATCCAATAGCACTGTGGGCAGGGATGATGACTGAGCAGATTCATCCATTGGTGCTTTTTCATTCTTCTTAGGCTTTACAACTTGTTCTTCTTCCTTCGCTTTCCCTCTTGTACCTTTATCCATAATAATGCAATATATTTCAAACCCACTGCTGCAGATCGCTGTAACAGTTTGTCAATGCAATAGAGCTTACAACACTGCAGCCATTGGTTCCACAGATACAGCAGGAAAGTTCTTATGTCAGCAGAAGATCCAAAAATTACTGCAATCCACAACGATAAAACAGAAGGAAACAATTCTCCCAGCAGGCAGTTTGAGAAAAAGGAAAGAGAAAAAAAGAGAGAGAAAAAGGGGGGAAGAGCAATAAAAAATATTAATCCACAGCGAGTCCGTTTCCCCAAAGCAAATAATCCAATCAGGCGTCTTCCAATCACAGTGAAGGAGCTTCAGGGGAACAGTCAGCCCAAGTTTCTTCTTTTTTAAAAAAACAAAAAAAAACCGAGCCAACCGAGAGAGAAAAGAGAAAAAAAAGGGGGGGAGACCAGGAGCAAGGAAAACCCGAAATCTAACCAGCTTGGGGACGAGGTGAGGGGCAGTATATTCCACAATAAGCAAACAAATATTTGCAATCCACACAGTGAAGGGAGCAAACAATCAAAACCACCTAATCCTTCCTTTGAAGTGGACAGTCAAAGCGCCATTTTCCAGCAAGTGCTTGAACTTGTGGGGAAAAGAAAAAAACCCTTTCTCCTTCTGAGGAGCGAACAAAGAAAGAAAGAAAAAAAAACTTCCTCCAAGCAGCTTAAGCCGGGGAAACTCACAATCTTTCTCCAATAGTCTAGCCCAGACAAAAGTAATTAATCCACTTTGTTGTCAAAACATGGCACGGTCTTCTGGCGTGTAGAAAAAGAAAAAAACCACCCAAACACAGTCCCTTTCATTTTTCCAGGACCGTCGCCTTTACAAAGCAAGTTCTTGCTTTCAATCGTTTCTCCCCTCTTCCATTTCAGTGTCCGAGCTCCTTTTTTTAAAAAAAAAAATCCCAGCCGGCTTTAAGATTTATAGCTCCAGTCAAGCTCCAGTCAAGCACTTACATATAAATTACTTTCACGTCCAGCAGCTCCTTGCCGATTCCAAAGCCAGTTCCAAAGCATTTCTCAGCAGTTTCACTGGTCCCGTCCACGGCTCCTGGCCGAAAAGCCGCGACTACAGTCACAGCTTCATCCACCAGAAAACCTCCCGAACTTCGACCATCCAGCCTCAAAAGATCAACAAACTTTTCAGGAAGACAGGCAAGGATCTTATCTTTAGAATTTACCACTTTAAAATTTCTCCAATCCACTCCGTCACATTATTTACCACTTTGTTTAGCACGAGCGTTCGAAACTAGATGTTACTCAGCGGCCATCTTGGCCAGCCCCCCAAAGGGAGGGATTCTTGCTCAACCATGGAAGCATTGGTGGGATGGGGTGGATGGAAGGTAGCAATCACAAAGTCATCTTTGAATATTTCACATGATCCTGAAAGCCCTATTAAGATCACCCTAAGTGAAATGGGATTTGATGGCACACAATAACAACCACCACCACCACATTGGAAGGCTCCTTTCTCTTCCTCTCTATTAGCAAGAAAATAATATTCCGATGCCTTACACAAAGTATATGAATTTGCAAATTGTTTATTTCCACAGCAGGTTAGGCCACAAATTCCTTTTGCAGAAGAATTTCAGTTCCCTTTCTTTGCCAGGCTACCTTAATTCTTTTATTCTCTAAATGTTATTTGTGGATTCCCCATGCCCCAATGGCATGGAACGGCCCGCGCAGAGGCCACTTCGGTGAGAACGCTCCTGGCCCGTGGGCTCTGCGGGCAGAGAAATTAAGGGGGGGTGGATTAATAATAGGGTTTGATTCACCCAATTAAGACCTGACCGATGGTTCCGCTGAGGAGGCATTCCTCTAGCCTCTGTTACCCATTAAGGTAATCACTCATCTCCGAGTTTAGCATAATCCCTGGTGCAAACAGTGGCCATATTTACCCCGGTCTAAGCCCTAGACAATGGTGTTTCCCCTGTCAATGTTTGCCCACGCTAATTAACTTCCCCAAGAGAGATTCCCCATTAACCTGAGTAAATAGGTGATGTGATTTTCTGTCAGATGACGGTTTTTCCCTGCCTTGCCTTCTGATCTATATATGATGATGCTTTTCCTTCAATAAACCACTGATCTGATCTCGCTCCATACTGCCTCGTATCGTTTCTTGATCAGTCTCCTCCGGGACCCCACGGCTGTCCTAGCGGCCCCGATTCCTACATCTGGTGACCCCGAGACGTGATCTTACCCGTGAGTAAGCGATCACACGGTCCGGTTCTGCACTTGAACCGCGTCCGATCGTCCCGGAGGACAGCGCGGCAGCCCGGTCAGTAAGCCAGCTGATCGGGAAGATGGCCTAAGCAGCGAGGCATTCCAGAGAGGCTTCCTACAGCTTGCTCCCAACTTTCGCGGCGGCTTGCAGGTTACGGAAAAACGCGTTCCGCTCAGGGTAAACTGTGAACCCCTGACAGCGCAGAGGCCACCGAGGGCCCGTGGCAGCAGTCCACGCTCCGAGTTCTACCCAGAGAATCGTTGCCAGAACCTATTACTTGCCCAAAGACGTGTCGACCCGTCCCGAGGAGGAAACTTCGGAGGACCCTTCGCAGGTAATATGGGGACTTGTCCTCAGCGACAAGGTCCGTCCGCTAGCCAAAGAACTCGTGAGGAAGAGTTCAGAATCCTGGCCAGGGTATTTCAGTTGCGTTTTCACAGCCAAGAGCTACCGAGACTTTTGGCGTACCTAAGGGAACACTGCCTGCTTTACCCAGAAGTAGGTACGTTAACCCTTAAGCTTTGGGATCAGATAGGAGACTGCATTCAGCAACCCCCGAAAGCTCCAGGAGGCGTAATTCGCACATGGAGCAAATGTAGGAAACTCTTAGCGGAGATAGAACCAGTCCGGGTAGAGGCCAAAGAACCCCCAGTGCCAGCCGAACCATCGGCGCCCATGGCGCTCTATCTGTCATTACAGTTTAGGCAGAGTAGCGTAGGGAACTTTCCCTTGGTGACAGCTGCAGACGTCACCGACGGAATGCAAGGAATGAGGAGCGCAGGCACTTCTCTGACAGCTCCAGGTTCCCGAGTTACCAAGAGTGCCCTTCAGCGCACAGTTGAGGAAGAACTCAGGAAGGGGGAATTGCCAGCAGAAGAACTAGCTGAGCTTAGTCAGATTTGTCCAATTCGCATGGAGATGGATGCCCTCACAGGGGCCCAGCAGATAGTTCACTCACCAGTCCCATATAAGCTTCTAATGGCTATATGGAAGGCCATTTCAGAGACAGGGCTTCAGAGTCGGTTTACTAGGGGCACGCTTCAGCAAGTGTGCGAGAACACCATGTTCATCCCGCACGACTGGAAAGCCGTCATGCGGATGATGCTCAACCCTAGCCAGTATCTGATTTGGGACAGCGAGTTTCGCCTCGAGGCTCAGACTAGGGCTGCCAGGATGGGAGGTGCAGTACTTCCTGACCAGTTATATGGGTCAGGGGCCTTCGAATCCCTTGATGCGCAGATCAACTTGCCGCTCGCCACTCTTCAGATGTCAGCCGAGGCTGCCTTTAGAGCTTTCTTCAAGGTTCCAGCAACTGGCAAGGCGGCTAAGAATTACATCGCAATTAAGCAGGGAGCCCAGGAGCCCTACATGGATTTCATCAATCGCTTGGAGGAAGCGATCAGTAGGCAGATAGACAATGAGCAAGCCGAACAAGAGCTCATGATGAAGTTAGCCAAGGACAATGCCAATCTAGACTGCCGTAAAATCTTGCAGTCGCTGGGCAATCGTCCCGACTTGACCCTCATGGACATGATTCGAGCTTGTGCCGACGTTGGCACAGAATCCTATAAGATGGGATTGCTAGCGGCAGCGGTGCAGGGGGGTAAGAGACCCAAAAGTAAAAATCAAGGGGCATGTCACAATTGTGGCAAGGTCGGTCATTTCGCTAGGGAGTGCCGATCCAAGGGGGGCAGACAAAATTCCGGCCGTTCCAAGGCTCCAAACACCCTGTGTCCAAAATGCAAGAAAGGCTACCATTGGGCCAGAAACTGTCCGAGTTCGGGAAACCGGGACGCGGGCATGTCTCTGGCCCCGGTCCAAACAGAGGCTCCGCTCACTCAGAGCTCGCCAGAGCTAGACTAGATTCCGATCACCTTCCAGGCACTGCGAGGGCACAGGCCAGCCCCAAGGGTACTACAGGAATAGAATTGGCTTGCCAGGCAGACGTTACATGCGACCTGCCAGGCACGGTCTATTTGGTGGACTCCCAGTACATGGGTCCACTGCCCAAGGGCTTTATAGGTTTAGTTTTGCCCCGTAGTGTAGCAGGAGCACGCGGAATTCTCATAATTCCGGGAGTCGTCGACTCCAATTTTTCAGGCGTTCTCCAAGTTCAGCTTTGGACCCACTTACCCTAGACAATTCACAAAGGAGACACATTAGCGCAACTGATCATGGTTCCTTGTCACTCGTCAGCAGATAGCCAGGGAAGGCTCAGGGACAGCTCAGAGTCCGGGTCAGCAGACCGCTCGAGCGCAAGTGAGGCAGTGCAAGGATACCAAGTCTTAGCGATAGTGGAGACCAACATTGAGTGGAAACAGCGACCAGTTATTGAGGTATTTTTGAATAAAAAATCATTCTCAGGGCTGTTAGATACCGGAGCTGACGTCAGCGTGGTCAGCCGAAGCCAGTGGCCATGGGAGTGGGCCATTGAGCCGGTCTCCGATGTGTGGGGGGTAGGCGGCATCCAAGAAGCGTTTCGAAGCCGGGAGTGGGTGGAAGTCACGATCCCAAAGGCTGACGCCACAGCGGTCATTCGGCCGCACATTCTGGGCGTGCACATCAACCTTTGGGGGCGAGACATTTTACAGCAGTACGGTGCTACGCTTACCTTCGGGTAATGGCATTGCCACTCAAATGGCTCACTGATACGCCGGTCTGGGTGGAACAATGGCCGGTAGTGGGGGAGAAATTAGTCACCCTAAAGCAACTGGTTAAAGAACAGCTAGACGCACGACATATAGAGCAGTCCACTAGTCCTTGGAATTCGCCAATTTTTGTCATAAAGAAGAAGTCGGGGAAGTGGCGACTCCTCCACGATCTCAGGGAGATCAATAAATGTATACAGCCAATGGGTCCGCTTCAATGCGGCATCCCAAATCCAAATATGATTCCCGAGGGGTAGAAGATCCTAGTTGTAGATCTCAAGGATTGTTTTTACACGATTCCCTTAGACCCCAGGGACAGGGAAAGGTTCACCTTTACGGTGCCGGTTGTGAACCACAGTGAGCCCACGCAGCGTTACGCGTGGAAATATTTGCCACAGGGCATGCTCAATTCGCCCACCCTGTGCCAAATTTATGTTCACAGCGCACTGGCAAAGTTTCGAAACCTTCACCCCAAAGCCTTAGTTTGCCATTTCATGGATGATATCCTGATCGCAGTCCCGCAACTCGGCAGCGAAATGTTTTCAGACCTCCAGGCCAGCCTGGGGGAGAAAGGTTTACTCATTGCCCCGGAGAAAGTGCAGAGAACTGAGCCCTTCTCATACTTGGGTCATCGGCTTCTCCGCTCTTTCGCAGCACCAGTTTTGCCCCAAATCAATTTGAAGGATTCGGTCACCCTGGTAGAATTGCAGCAGGTTTTAGGAATCATTAATTGGGCCAGAGCATATTTCCGATTGGATACGGATCTTTTGAAACCACTCTTCTCGCTGCTGACGCTAGGTAAGCAGCCGGCAGACCGGATACAAATTCCTCGAGAAGCACGCTTGGCTCTCGAGAAAGTCAACCAAATTCTCAGCCAAAGGTGGGTGGACAGGATTGCACAGGGGCCATATGCCCTGATCCTGAACTTGTACATAGTTCGGGCAGGATCCATGTTCACCGGAGCCCTAGGAGTGGACTCCGAGAAAGGGGCGAGTATCGTGGAATGGGTGTACTTGCCGAACACCTCTTCCCGAAACATCGTTCCTCCCCAAGAATTGGTCTCCGCGGTAGTTTACCGCAGAAGGCTGAGAGCCAGGGACATTTCAGGGCACGATTTAGCAAAGATCATAGTCCCGTTCACCAAAGAACAGATTCAGCAATTGATGCAGCTCGGTGACTCGCTTCCAATTGCTTTGGAAGGATTCACCGGATGCTTGGCATACCACTTGCCGAAAGACCCCAGACTTGTCTCACTTCAAACGCAGACAGTCAGCTTGTTCGAATTGCTTTCGCTGGTTCCACTTCAGGGGGCCAGAACAGTCTTTACTGATGGGGGTTGCACATATGGTGTCTTGACTTGGCAGGAGGACCAGGCTTGGCGCACGCTGTTAACTCTTCCACAGAAGTCCGCGCAGCGGGCAGAGTTGGCAGCGGTGAACCTTGCCTTGCGCACCTTCGCCAAAGAGCGCCTCAACATCATTACTGACAGTCAGTATGTCAGGAATTTGCTTCACAGTCTACCGGGAGCATACATCACTCCCGCGATAGACAAGAACTTACTTAGTCTGTTACTCACTGCTCAATTTCATTTGCGAAACCGCACGGAGCCGCTCTATATTGCCCACATCCGAAGTCACCAAGACCTACCGGGTCCGATTTCTGCGGGCAATAGTAGAGCGGATGCGGCGGCAAAGGAAATTCAGCAACGTTCAGTGTTAGGTGTTTTCACTACTCCAATTCAGAGTCATGCATTCTTTCACCAAAATGCCAAAGCGCTTGCCAGACAGTTCAACCTGCCACTTTCTCAAGCCCAAGGCATAGTTCGCTTTTGCCAGCATTGTGCAGGGGCACCGGGGGGCCCTCGTGGGGGGTCAACCCACGAGGGACAGAGGCCAACCAGGTGTGGCAGATGGATGTCACCCATGTTCCGCAGTTTGGCAGATGGCAGTACATGCACGTTTGCATTGATACCTTTTCTCAATTCGTTTGGGCAACGGCGCAGAAAGGGGAGACTGCTTCCCACGTGCAGCAGCACCTCCTTTCCTGCATCGCGGCAATGGGCAAGCCGCAGCACGTGAAAACCGATAACGCCCCGTCCTAAAGCTCCAGGCAGCTGGCGGCCTTCATGGCCACCTGGGACATTAAGCATACTTTTGGCGTTCCTTACAATCCGCAGGGGCAAGCGATTGTGGAACGGGTCAATCGGACACTCAAGTCCTATATTGACAAACAAACAGAAAGGGGGGAGCCACCAGCCCTCCCCAAGTCACAGGGTCAGCATTGTCTGAATAAGGTATTGTTCACGTACAATCACCTCAACGTTTTTTCCGATTGCACGCTGCAGGAGAAGCACTTCCGCCATTCGGAGGCTCTCCCGCGACCGATGGTCCGATACCGGGTGCCACCGGACCCTTCTTGGAGGGGCCCGGCACCACTCATAACCTGGGGAAGAGGGTATGCTGCAGTTATGTCTCCTACAGGTGTCGTTTGGATTCCAGCTCGGTGTGTCAAGCCTCACTTGGAACCACATGGCGTGGACCCAGACCGACCCGAGTCCGATCCCGGAGATGGAGGACCTCACTCTGACCAAGAGAACCCGTCGGAAGAGACGGCCACAGATGACAGCACCAAAGATCACCTGGGGAATGGTCAAGGTCCTTTGCAGTGAGGCCGAGGATGCCATCCGGCGCAAGGAGAAGGAGCCAACACTGGAGAACCTCACGGCTGCAATCTTTGCCCAAATTCATGCCAACACCATGGCAGTCACCATCGTCCTGACTCTCTCCCTACTTGCGGGGGGAGGCGTTCAGGCCGTCTCATTGAAGGCCAACGATTTGATGCCAGGCGGAGACCTTTCTGCTAGGATGCATTACAACATATTGGAAAGGTTGGCGGGTCTCGTCAACCAGTCCGATTTTTTCCTGAGACAGGACATTGGTTCTTCCTCAATCTTGAGCACCTGCCTCATCCCAGTGTGCCACTCTCCAGGCGCGCACCCCAGGGATGGGGACTGGCTAGTGAAACGGATTTTCAGCCCGTACAACCCAGCAAGCTCCTCGGAATACGCCCGCTGGGAGATGCGGCTGACAATGACTTTGCCGGCTGACGCAGCCACTCTCCACACTCCTCGAGTGGCGGTCAGCCCGAACTCTACTTGTGCTTGGATGACCGGCTGCTCCGCAGTCGGCCAAAGGCACCGTTGCCTTGAAGTTGGCAGCGGCAACTGGACTTGTAACAACCCACAGACACTCAGTTCGATGTATGCTCATGTTACCCTACCATCTGGTTGGTTCTTTACGTGTAATCAGTACACTTGGAACTACATTCCCGCAAATGTATCAGATGCTATATGTTGTATCAGTCGTTTGACACTGTTACTCCCTACTAAGGATATGGTCACCCCAAGCACAAATGTTACAAATGTTCCAGCACCCATACGACGCACTCGCACCACCCAGTTAGACAGCTCATGTGAGAGCAGCTTTGGAGTAATGAGTTCAGCCGAATATCTCTCGTTGGCAGTCAGCATTCTTGGCGTGCCAGGCTTGGCCGTCGGCAACGCTCGGAGGATTGGTTGACTGGCTTGCGGACTAGCTAAAGCCATTAACCATACTTCCTCGGCGATAGCGCTGCTCAACCAAGAGCAGGCAGAGCTTCGCCATGCCATACTTGACAATCGAGCGGCTATAGACTATCTCTTATTGCTACATCATCTGGGTTGCGAATCTTTTCATGGTATGTGTTGTTTTAATCTCACTGATAACTCCCGTATGGTTCAGAGTCAGCTCACAGACCTCCACACCATAGTCGAGGGCATCAGGGAGGGTTCTGCATGGGGGACTTGGCTGAGTTCATTGTGGAACTGGATGTGGTCATGGATTCCGTGGGGATGGCTTCAGACGGTGCTCAAGGTGATTGTGGGGGTGATTGTACTGGGCATAGCAGTATGCTGCTTCGCGCAATGCATTCCCTCACTAATATCAAGATGCCTCTCCCGTAGGAAACCCCGAAGCGTCATTCCCGCTCATCAGCTGGTGCCCCTCTTGCGCAGAGTCGCCGGTCAGGCTCTTAAGTAAAACGAAAAGGGGAGATGTGGATTCCCCATGCCCCAATGGCATGGAACGGCCCGCGCAGAGGCCACTTCGGTGAGAACGCTCCTGGCCCGTGGGCTCTGCGGGCAGAGAAATTAAGGGGGGTGGATTAATAATAGGGTTTGATTCACCCAATTAAGACCTGACCGACGGTTCCGCTGAGGAGGCATTCCTCTAGCCTCTGTTACCCATTAAGGTAATCACTCATCTCCGAGTTTAGCATAATCCCTGGTGCAAACAGTGGCCATATTTACCCCGGTCTAAGCCCTAGACAATGGTGTTTCCCCTGTCAATGTTTGCCCACGCTAATTAACTTCCCCAAGAGAGATTCCCCATTAACCTGAGTAAATAGGTGATGTGATTTTCTGTCAGATGATGGTTTTTCCCTGCCTTGCCTTCTGATCTATATATGATGATGCTTTTCCTTCAATAAACCACTGATCTGATCTCGCTCCATACTGCCTCGTATCGTTTCTTGATCAGTCTCCTCCGGGACCCCACGGCCGTCCTAGCGGCCCCGATTCCTACAGTTATTTTAGACAAATGGAAAATAAAACAATATTTTCAAATATGTTCCCTGCAAAATATACAATTAAGGTTGCAGACGTCCACTCTGGGAATCAGTCTTACTAAACTTGGCAGTTGTGGTTTTGGTTTTGGTCTTGGATACAACCACATTGTTTTAAGACTGTGTTTGCTTACAACATTAAACAAACTCTTTCTTCTACATTAGCTTTTAAATACAACCTAAAGAGTTTTACAGCATTTCCTTAATCTGAAGACAGTCTCTCTCCCCACCCCCCTGATCAAAGGAAGTGAGTGTGGCTCTTAGCTACTTCCTGGTTCTTTCCAAAAAGCATAATATGCTCAGACAAGATCCAATGGTGCTTTCTCACTATTACAAAGAGGATTGACCCACAGGCCTAGGCCTAGAAGTGAGGAAGATGAAAGAGTTGGTCTAAAATAACAATGGGAAAAAGTTCATTTAAAAGAGAAAAAATGCTGTGTTCAACATTTCACCTTTCAACATGGTTTTGTTTATAGATGGATTTTTCTGAAATTTCTAGATGATTGCTATTGGGCTGCAGATATCATCTAGGAACTTCAGAGGGGGGAAACATTAAAGATGTTCTCCTGCTGCAGCACCATACTAACCATCTCATTCTTTTCTGCCCCAGCTCCTTTTGCCTTCAATCTTTCCTAGTTTCAGGGTCTTCTCCAATGAGTCCCCTCTTCTCATTTGGTGGCCAAAGTATTTAACTTTAACTTCAGTATTTGTCTTTCCAAGGAGCAGTCAGGGTTGATTTAGATTAGATTAGATTAGATTTATTCAATTTGTATGCTGCCCACTCAGTTTACACCGACTCAGAGCGGCTCACAACAGTCACAACATAAATAAACAATGTAGCAAATAAAACATACAAAACCATTATAAAACATTAAGACCCTCTCATTATTAAAACATTAAAAATCCACCCACCCCATAAAAAGACTAGAGAGCAAGCAAGAGAGGGGTATTCTGATTGTCGATATAAACCAGCAGGTGGGGGTCACCCTTCCATTGGTGCCCCACACTTTCCCAGCCAGCCAGGTTTTGAGTTCTTTTCTGAAGGGCAGCAACTCCGTCTGGAGCCATAACTCTATTTGCAGGAGGTTCCAGCGGGTTGGTGTGGATACAGAGAAGGCCTTCCTTCTTGTGCTAGAGAGATGAGCCCCTCTAGCTGTTGGTACAGTTAGAGAGCAACTCTGGTCCGCTCTGGTTGGATGGACAGATGTTCTTAGGGAAATGCGGTTTCTTAGGTATCCTGGCCCACTACCATATAGGGCTTTAAAGGTAATCACCAGCACCTTGAATTGCAGCCGGAGGCAAACTGGTAACCAGTGCAGCTCCCGGAGCAGTGGCGAGGCACGGGCATAACACCCGCAATCCCATCACCACCCAGGCAGCCATGTTCTGGACCAGCTGCAGCCTCCGAATGGTCGTCAAGGGCAACCCCATGTAGAGTGCATTGCTATAATCTTGTCTGGAGGAGACCAGAACATGTGTGACCATGAGCAAAGAGTCTCGGTTCAGAAGCATGCACAACTGGCGAATTACATGAAGTTGTGCAAAAGCCCTCCTGGCCACAACTGCCACCTTCTCTTCGAGCCATAGTTGGGAGTCCAGGAGGACCCCCAAGTTGCGCACCGGGTCTGTCTGGGGCAAAATAGCCCCATCCAAAACCAAAGATGGTAGCTCCTGGGATAACACAGGGCCCCTAATCCATAGCCACTCAATCTTGCCAGGATTCACCTGTAGCCCATTGTCCCCCATCCAGACCTCCACAGCCTCCAGACACCTGGGTAGGACTTTGACAGCATCGCTTGGATCACCACAGGATTGAGTGATTTGATCTCCTTGGTCCAGGAGACTCTCAAAAGTCTTCTCCAGTATCACAGTTCGAAGGCGTCTATTCTTCTTTGCTCAGCCTTCCTTATGGTCCTGCTCTCACAGCCGTACATTACTACTAGGAAGACCCTCGCTTTAACTATGTGGACTTTTGTTCACAAGGTGATGTCTCTCCTTTTTATTATGATGCCTAAGTTTGCCATAGCTTGCCTCCCAAAGAGTAAGCCTCTTTTATTTCACAGCTACAGTCACCGTCTGCAGTGATCTTAGATCCCAAGAAAGTAAAGTCTGTCACTGCTTCCATTTCTTCTCCTTCTATTTACCAGGGAGGGATGGGACGGATGCCATGATCTTAGTTTGTTTGATGTTGAATTTCAAGCCAACTTTTACACTCTCTTCTTTCACCCTAACCAAGAGGCTTTTTAAATCTTCTTCACTTTCTGCCATTAGGGCGGTGTCATATGCATACCTTTGATGTTTGCACATTGATACGCAGTAGGCAGTAGCTATGAGGCCAAATACATCTTTATTGGAGGATATACACTCTGAACATGTGGTAATGGCAGAGGTACAGTTCCTTTTATACAGCAACAACACATTTGAATATGGATGCACGGTAGCCCATTGGCCGCCGCCTACGTGACATCATCCTGAGTCACGCCCTTCTTCACCAGGTGTAGCCGTGGCTTTCCGCATGTGTGCTCGGGGCGTACGGCAGCTTGGCCGAGCTTGGGGGAACTAGGGCTTCCATGTTCCGTGGATTCTCACCCTGCAACGGAAAGAGGGGACTCATTAGCTGTCTGGCGGGAACACGGTGGTACTCTTGAATTTGGAGGGGAGAACGGGAGAGATAGCTGGGACGTGAATCCTTGTCTGTTTCCCGTGGCAGCCGGCGACCTCCCCAGCATGAACCTTGGGATTGATGAGGAGAACCTTGCTGTCTCGCCCCGCTTGTCCGCTTGAGCTGTGGGCGAACCTGTGGCCCTTCTTGCTCCTTGAGGCGAGGGGGTGAACTCAAAAACAAAGGAACTGGGAGTACTACCAGGGGCTGAACAAAAACCCCTCTTCTCGCTCGGACGGGTGGGGGACCACTCCGCAACACCCCCCTGGTACTGCAAATCAAAGTCTAACTCATCCGCTAAATCATCGGTCTCAACCCCCTCTTGCGTGTCCAAAGGATATGGATTTGTACTCGAGGGGTACTCTGTGTCTCCCCCTTGGGATAAATGGGTGGGGGAGGACCCTAACGTTGACTCTGTGTCTCCCCCTTGGGATAAACGGGTGGGGGAGGACCCTAACGTTGACTCTGTGTCTCCCCCTTGGGATAAATGGGTGGGGGAGGACCCTAACGTTGACTCTGTGTCTCCCCCTTGGGATAAATGGGTGGGGGAGGACCCTAACATTGACTCTTCTTGTTGGCTCTCCTCCCCCTGGCTACTGGTGACCCGATGCCTAAGTTGGTCGGTGTGTCTCCTCCACAGTAGACCTGTGCTGGTTTCTACCCTATATGACACCGGCCCCGTTTGCTCAATTACCACTCCTGGAACCCATGTTGGTCCCATGGTCACGTAATTCCTACAATGCACCGGTTCCCCTACTGCAAAACTTTTGGTGCTCCCTATTTCTATATTCCTCCCCTCATCCTCCACCCTGGTCGTATCCAACCGATCAAAGAGTGTTACGGGTTTCCTACGCATGAGGAGTTCTGCAGGAGAGAGCCCAGATGCCAGGGGAGTTGCCCTATAGCAGATCAGAAACTGGCACAGTTGTAGGTTCAAATCCCCGGGGCCCATTCACCACAGTGCATCCTTTGTAGTTCACACCTGGCGTTCTACCTGACCGTTGGTGGTGGGATAGAATGGAGCAGAGGTGATGTGCCAAATGGCATTCCTCTTGATGAACGTCTTGAATTCGGCAGACGTGAGGGTACTGGCGTTATCGGAGACCAGTACATCGGGTAAACCGAAACAACTAAACACCCTGCACAACTGCTTTATTGTTGCAGCTGATGAGGTGTTGGACATTGGAATGACCTCCAACCACTTGGAGTACGAATCTACTATCAACAGGAAAAGGGAGCCCCAGAACAGGCCAGTGAAGTCGATGTGCACTCGGGACCATGGGCCACGGGCTGTGTCCCATGCTCTGTGGGGAACCCGGGACTCCTCAGGTCGAGAGCTCTGGCAACTCTCACAAGTGCCCACCATGTGCTCTATACCAGCATCTATTTGGGGCCACCAGAAATAGCTTCTGGCCAGAGCCTTAGAGCGTATGATCCCCGGGTGGCTGGTATGCAGTAGCTTGAGCACTTTCGGTTGTAGCTTTTCGGGAATGACCACCCGTTGGCCCCAGAGGAGGCAGCCCCTCTCTATGGAGAGTTCAACCCTCCATTTGAAGAATGCTTTGAACTCCTCCTCAGGGGGAGTCATGGGCCACCCTTTCTTAACCCAGGAACTGACTAGGGACAGAGGTTTGTCGGCTACTGCGGCTGTGGCGAGGTCTGCGGGTACTATGGGGGGTGAGTCGAGAGACTCAATCAGCAGGACCTGGTGATCCTGTTCTACCTCGCATTCGGGGTCTCCCAGCTGGGGGAGGGGGGGCCAGGAAAGCGCATCCACATGGGAGATCTCCTTGCCCAGGCGGTGGACCAGTGCATACTGGTAGGCGTTGAGGAAGACGGCCCATCGTAGCATTCTGGGGGACAGAATCTGTGGTGTGGACTTGCCTGTGGTGAAAATACCCAAAAGAGGCTTGTGGTCGGTCACAATGGTGAACTGTTGACCATACAGGAAATCATGGAACTTCTTTGTTCCTGTGATTATGGCAAGGGCTTCCTTATCTGTTTGTGCGTAATTGCGCTTTGCCTTTGAAAGTGACCTGGAGTAAAAAGCAACCGGGGTTTCCCACCCATTTTCCAACACGTGGCACAGCACGACCCCCACCCGTGAGGCATCACAGATGAAGACAACAGGTTTCCTCGGGTTGATATGGGTCAGAACGGCTTCTGAGGACAGGAGCCGCTTGAGCTCTTTGAAAGCCGTTTCCTGGCTATCTCCCCATGGCCAAACCGCATCTTTCTTCAGTAATTTGTGCAGTGGCTCTGCGACGGATGCTTTCCTTGGCAAGAAGGAATGGTAAAAATTTAGGAGCCCTAGAAATGACTGCAGCTCCAGTTTCGCGGTGGGGCGAGGAGCATTTTGAACAGCCGCAACCTTTGACTCGTAGGGCTTAACACCATCGGGGGTTATCCTGAACCCAAGGAACTCAACCTCCCTCGCAAAAAACACACATTTGTCCCTTCTCAACCTAAGTCCCGCTCTCTCGAATACTGTTAGGACGTTGTCTAGCCTTTTTGCTAGTTCTGATTCGCTCCCCCCAGTTATCAAAACATTGTCGAAGTAGGGGAGAACACCTGGGAGGCCCTTTAAAAGGCACTCCACGAGGGACTGGAAAATCCTGGGGGCCGAATTTATGCCGAACTGTAGGCGCGTTACCTTGAATGCACCTTTGTGCGTGATGATGGTTTGCGCAGTGGCGGCGGCTGGAGTTACAATGAGCTGGTATGCCTGCACCAAATCTAGCTTAGTGAAACATTTACCCCCGTGTAAAGTGGCCAGTAGGTGACTAACTACTGGCACCGGATATGCATTGGGGTGAATGGCCTTGTTAATCATACACTTATAATCAGCACAAATCCTAACCTCCCTGTTAGATTTCAATGCTGTAACAATCGGAGTCTCCCACTCCACAGAATCCACTGGAACCAAAATCCCCTGGCCCACCAATTTGTCCAATTCCACCTCAATCTTGTCCTTGAGGGCAAAGGGAACTCTTCTTGGCTTGAGCCGGATGGGTCGGATTTCTGGGTCCAGGTCAAATGAAACTGGGGGGCCCCTGTACTTCCTGAGCCCCTTTTCAAAAACTGCTGGGTGTGCGTCACACACATCTCGTGTTGGGTCAGTCTCTATGGCGTTTATGCCGGACAGTTCGATTCCCAGGGGGGGCAAACCACTGAGTCCCCAGGAGGCAACAAGACCCTTGTTTAAGAACTACTAGGGGCAGTTTCTCCGTGAACCATTTAAAATTCACCGTGAAGTTACCCACCCCCAACACCGGGACCGATAACCCTGTACGTCCCGCAAGTTCATCTTCAAGGCCCTTAGCTTGGGCCACGCATTTGGGGGAATGCGCAGGAACTCTTTCTGCGACAGAATGGAGTAGGACAACCCCGAGTCTATTTCCATCCTAACCAGGACCCCTTGTAACAGTACCGCAACAAAAAAACTGCTGGTGCTCCAGGGACACGCAGTTCACTGCCGGCGCGTCGTCATCTGAGACCTTTCCGATCCCAGCCGCCTTCCGTCAAGGTTGTTCTGCTGGGCCCTTGTCCTCCATTCGCCGTCGCCTGCACACCTTGCCGATGTGGCCTTGCTGCCCGCAGTTGTGGCACTCGGCCTTTCAGAAAGGGCATTTCTTCTGGTCGTGAGCCGCCCCACAACCATCGCACCGGCGGTCTCCTTTGTTGCTGGTGCGGCTCTTCAACACTTGCCTTTTGACCCTTTGCACATCGTCATCCTCACTGGAGCAGGAACCCGCTGCCGCGAATGACTCCGAAGATGATGGGGGGCTGGTAGGAGGCCAGGGTGCACACCAGACAGCTTGGACCAAGTACATGGCCCCCTCGAGTGCAGCAGGTCTAGACTTGAAGATTTTGACTCCACTCCTCACTGCCTCAGCCTCCTGAGCCTCCTGCAGGACCTTGTGGAAGGTCAGGCGGTGGTCCCGGGTCATCAGTTTCTGTTAGAACTCCTCGTCCCGCAGGCCGCACAGCATAGGTCCCTCAGAGATATCTCCAGATCTTCCCACTGGCAGGGGGCAGCCGCTACCCTGAGGGCCACCGCGTAGGCAGACACGGATTCCCCCGGGCGTTGGTCTCACCTCTGGAATGCGGCCTGGGCCGGGAAGATTGAGACGGTCAGCTGGAAATGCTCCCGCAATGTCATCAGGAGGCGGTCAATTGGAACCGCGTCGACCTTCCTGGGTGCCAGCAGGTTTATCAGGAGGAGCAATGTGGCTGGCCCGATCTGGGCTAGGAAATGTGAACGCATCTTCCCTTCATCTTCGATGCTGGAACTGGCATTCGCACAGCTCCCATTGTTTGGGATCACTGATGTCGAATGGTATGACTTGACCTTGTGGGATGCCATTATCCCACCTTCATCGCCAATTTGATGTTTGCAGATTGATACGCAGTAGGCAGCAGCTATGAGGCCAAACACATCTTTACTGGAGGGTATACACTCTGAACATGTGGTAATGGTGGAGGTACAGCTCCTTTTATACAGCAACAACACATTTGAATATGGATGCATGGTAGCCCATTGGCCACTGCCTGCGTGACATCATCCTGAGTCACGCCCTTCTTCACCAGGTGTAGCCATGGCGGGAATGTTCCCGCGGCTGACAGTAATTGGGGAATTTGTACCATGTGAGCTGAACGCTCACAGCTGCCCTCTATGGGTAGCTAGTCACATTCCATTGCAGCTGAGAAACATTGTGTTCATTCATTACAAGGTTACATTCTTACATCGAAGTGGTTACATTCATTCTTAAAGATATAGTGTTTCCATACACAATAATACCTGAGATTGTTGCAACAAATAATAATAATAATAATTGATATTCCCCTCCCCCCAATCTTAGTTCCGACTTGTGATTCATCCAGCCCTGCATTACGCATAATGTCCTCTGAGTAAGTAAGCAGGGTGACAATATACAGCCTTATCATACTCCTTTCCCTATTCTAAACCAAATTAGCTTATTGTTTATAGTATAAATGGTTGAGCTGTTAAAAAAATATTGTCCCCACCATCCTGACACATATGGGGTAGACAGACATACCTAATGTTTCTCCCTACCCAAAAGATTTGTAGAGTGGAGTGGCGGTAGCGATGGTGGTGGTAGAAAGGCCCTGTCAAAAAAGGAGTTTTAAAAATAAATGCCTGCCACCAAGAATAAAGCCCACGGAACCTTTTGCAAAAATTTACTGCCTGTGAAAAACCTTGTAATGCCAGATGTCTTAGCCTATAAATGAGATAGCAAATTTTGGGTTGGGTGGCGAGTTGCACTCTGTTATACTTTGATGCAAATTCACATCTTGGCTGTTTTGTACCCAAATGAAGCCACTTGTGCAGTGGAAGATGCATAATTATGGTGCCCTCTTAGGCTAAGATCAGGGAGACTGCTATTCCCTCTTTGGCCAAATGTCATAGAGGCATGGAGCGTTTCCATCTAGGCCTCACCTTGAGAATCAGCATCACATCTCATGAAATGTTAATTACCGTAATAGTACAATAGCACCCAGGGGAGGAGGGAGGTAAACTATGCTTTCATATGCTTTGTCCTATATGCTGAGGTGACAAGATGTGATGTTGTTTCTTATAACAGGTTTCTCATTTGCACTCCCTTAATAATTTAGTTCAACACACAAGACATTTTTGTTCCTTTTATTTGCCTTTTCCTTTTTTCATATAAGCAATTTGAAGGAAAAAAGCATGTTTTCTATTTATTAATTTTTAAAATGATTTTTCAGAAGAGCAGAAGATGAATAAGTTACAACACGTACAGACAGTTATTAAGGTAATAATGCATTTACTAGCCAGAATCCTCTCTCATTGGCCATGTCAGTCTTGTAATACCTTTATGTAGAATAGGGAAATTGTCTCATTTAACCTGGGGCTCACATGAATCACTGGTTTGGGGAGATTAAATAGGTAATGCACAGCAGATGTTCATGTGAAAATCCCATCTCTTGCACTATATAATATCTGATTTTCTGTTTGAAGACATCAGTAGTTTTCAGGCTATGTTCTTAAGAACTTGTTGGTTCTTCATATGTAAGTTTAATGAATGACCTATCTAAAATGTTGGGAAAGATGGCTGTGATTCCTTGGAAGGCTAGAGACAGCTGTGTGTTTATGCACATACTTACAAATGTGTGCATGTGTGGGAGAGAGAAAACCACTGTGTTAACTGATTTTCATGTCCTACAGGGATGTTTGTAGTTCTAGCCAAGAAGCTAATATTGGACAAAAGAAGGGAATAGTTACTTTTTTAGGCTACAACTCTTAAAACATGACAGCCAATACAGAGTAGGTATGTTGGGTGGTGTGTTGCAGAAGTTGTAGTTCACAAAAAGTATCTTTTCTCATCTCTGGATTAGAGTGGTAAGTCTTCTGGACAGCACCCTCTGTATGTAGCTTGTTAACCTATTCTTTGATTATCCATTAGAGGGCAACAAAACTCCACATTGATTAATGTGCTTTGCATACATCCCACTCCTATGGGTATCTACTCATAAAAATCAGTGGGCCTACTTGCAAGAACATGTGTGATAGGTTTGCTTCCATAGGCTGTTCTCACTTACTACAACAATTTGATCTATTTTGAGTTCTGTTAGTTCCAAGCAAACTGCAGCCATGGTTTTCCTTTAAACAATGGCAGCCATGGTTGAGGAGATATAGGCAGAGTCAGCTTAATTGGGAAAGCAGCAAGGAGGTAGAATGTTTAATTTTCTTCTTTGCACAGTTTCCTCAATTCAGATCACACTTCCAAATTGCTTCATTCTGAAAGGTGTTGGATATAAGCCATTATATCATTATTATTCTGTGCTATCAAGTTGTTTTCAAGTGACAGTGGCCATGTGAATTAGTCCTTTTTACTTTTCCTCATGTTATCTTTTCTAGTGAGTCCTCTCCTGTCCTGAATACAACTGAATACAATAAACTCAGTTTAGTTATTTTTGCTTCTAGAGAGAATTTGGACTCTCACTTATTTGTCTTTCTGAAATTTATGGTATCCATACAGCTTTCATTCTATAGCAAATTTGTTAATTTCCCCCTGTCAAGTTTCTTCAATGTCAAGATTTCTCACCCATATATAGCAAACAAAAATTCTGTGTTATAGATTATCTTGACCTTGGCTTTCAGTAACAAACCCATAAAACTAAGGATCTTTTCTCTTTCTTCACAAGTACCTTTCCAAGTTTCTGTCTCCTGATTCCTGGATTGTAGTTTCTTTAGACTGATGATTAGATGAAGGTATAGAAAATATTGGATATTGATTTTTTTCATTGTGATGGTATTGTGCTGCAGAGCAAAACTACATTCTACAAGGCAGTTGTAAAAATAAGGGCACTCAAAACAAATAATTGTAACTTTTAAACCAGGCTTTGTATCAGCACCAAATTTGGCAATCAAGGTCTATCTACAGGATACCCTCTTGTACTCACTACCATTCACACTTGTTGAAAAACACATATGACAGTTGCTTTGTATTTGGCCAAAATGTAGTTAATTGATGAAAAAATAATCAGCTTCTGTGATTTTTCCTTGCTTGATTACTCTTTGTGAATGGTAATGAGCAGAAGAGAGTATCATTTAGACCATCTTGACTGCTGCCATTGGTATTGTCAACCTTTAGGCTGCCTTTGCTGTAAAAAGTTTGACATCATTGTTCCTGCTGGCAATACATGCATGATATTGTACAGTAATATCAGGCCATTTTCTGGTGTTTTAAATCATGGATACAGAAGCACAATATCACACATTCATAAACTGGAGTTGTTGTTTTTTTGAAGAATTGAATCAATATGTTAATCATACAGCATCACAAAATTATTATTATTACATCTAAATATTTAAAATCAGGCAAGATGGATCCTTCTAGCATCCTACAAGTCAAAGGAAGTTGTCTCATATTAGGTCAAACTGTTTATCCAGCCAGGCCAGAACGGGTGACTGTAGCCCTCCAGATATTCTTGAGCTACAATAGCCATAATCTTTCCCCATTAGCTATGCTGCATAGAAATATTAAGCATTGTAGATCACAAAAGCTGGAAAGCCACATTTGTCTATCCTTGACTTACTCCAATATTACAAGTGCAACTACTACAACAACTACTATGCAATAATACAATAATACTACAAAAAGCTTTTCTTTCAGACATTTTCCTCTGGCTCAAATGAGCACTTCTGATTTCTGAACCTAATAATAGCCATGCTGGATCAGACTAAGGCCCACCTTCCTCTTTCTAACAACAAGTAGCTGGATACATCTTGTAGGAAACAGACTTCTGTCCTGTCATCTGTCCCCCAATAATACATAACTATTCAATATTATGTAGTCTCTAAAGATGGAGGTTCGACCTATTTAGTACCAATAATCACAGTTGGTATGTCTACATTTTAACACTCACCTAAATACACAGCTATCACCACACCTTGCCTCACTGAAGCCTAGGGATAATTATGCATTTTGTGAGAAATACTTTCTCCATCCAAAATTCCTCCCCAAAAATTAATTTAGTTAGTTAACTTTGAGTTCTAGTACAATGAGAGAGAAAAAAGTTCCACTTTCTCTAAAAGGTAATGTACATAACTTCGTAGTCATTAATTATGCCATCTGGCATTATCTTCTGTTTAAACTGATTTCAAAAAAAGAAGAAGAAGGTATGAAGGGGGGGGGGATTAAAAATAAAAAATAAAAAATATTCTGGTGAGCAAGAGCTAAACTAGGATTGAGTATGAACTGAAAGAATATGCAAGCTTTTGAGTTCTCCAGAAATCTTCATCATAATGAAGTGTTCTGGAGAACTCAAAAAATGCATGTGTGGAATGTCGTCGTGGAGACATCTACCAATGTGCATAATCCTCGCTGAATAACGACACTAAGGTCATTATAAAGGTATTGCCCATTGGTGGATTTTGGATTTGGTTTCTCAATTTAGACTCCTCAAAACAATCTTTCCTCATAGGGAAGTTGATTTAATTACTTAGCCACTTGATCACTCTTTGCTTTTTCTCCTTTCTTAAACATCCTGTTTCTGAGATGGTGTGACCATAACTATGTATATAATTCCACAGGCGGCCACATTGTAGATTATATAAAGGCATTAAGGTGTTGGCAGTTTTATTTCCAAATTCCTTTCTCAAATCCTGTACAGTACATGGAATTTTTCTGTTCTTTCTTCATTTCTACTGCAAATTGTTGGATTCTTCCCTTGAGCCATCCATCACCACTCCAAGGTTGCTAAGTTGTAACCACTTCAGGTCTCATCAGCATCTGTACAGAATTTTACATTTATATGGACTCTTACACTTGGCTGCCTGTATTCTCTGCTCAGAGAGATCCTTTTGAACATTTTCAACCAGCTGGAGTTTTTAGTATTCTTAATACATTATTCAAATATGGGTATCTGTCTTCTTCCTCCATATTAAGTTCTGCTGGTCTTGTGGGGGGCAGCCTCCTGCTCTGGTAATTTCACATCTGGCCTAGACACGGAAGAAGAAGAAGACACTCCCACAGAAGTATCTTTCCATGCAGTACACCTGGTAGAATGCTTGGTGACCACACCAAAGGTAAACAAGTAGAATACAAAAAAAGTTGATTAAAAAAAGATCAGTTTATATCTCTTAATGGTGAAATGGTGTTCCAGACATTAATTTTGTTTTCTTCATCATAAACATCTGTTGGGGAGTCAGTCATTCACAAAGATACAAAGGGACACAGCATCATTTTAAGGTTTCTGTTATGTATGTACAATGTTGCTTTAAGAGATGTATGAATGTAACCGGATCATAATTACAATGTAGCTCTGCTGTTAAGGAACGCGAGTAAGCTGCCTATAGAGGGCAGCTGCGAGCGTTCAGCTCACATGGTTCACATTCCCCAAATCACCGGCAGCCGCGGGAATCTCTCCCGCGCAAGGATCACCTGGAGAAGATGGGCGTGACTCAGAATGACATCACGCCGGTAGCAGCCAATAAGCTACCGTGCAACGAGATTCAAAAGTATGTTCCACAGTATATAATGAGCTGTACCTCCGCCATTACCACATGTTCACCCTGATCATCAACCAATAAACCTGTGTTAGTCCTCACTGCGACTCCTTCTTTGTCTTCCGTGCAAGACACTAAAGTTTCCAAAGCCCATTCTTTGCCTATAAGGAGGGGGTTGGGCCATGTGTGTCTGACGTACATGGCCACATCCAGCCCAACCATCCCAAACCGAGCCGCCTACACTTACCTTACTGTCCTGTGAGGGTCGCCACAAAGGTCTGGTCACCAAGAGTGGGGCAACCGCCCCACGAAGGTGAACCAAAAAAACCTACAAAGCCCAGAGTCCTCCACATCATGCCACCACTCAGCCAATCAGGCTGAAGGGCATGAGTGTGGAGGAGGTGGGGCAACTGGCATGCGTGGTACAAAAAAACGCCAACGCGCTGACAACTTTCCTCCTCCGGGAGACACTTTGTCTCCCGGAGAGAAGCCATCCCCACCTCACCATGGTGGGCAAGCGGCCACGTCGGTTGCTGGCTGGGCGACCAGCTTTTGGTGCCCTCCTCCCCACCGGTGAAGGCCTCGATGCCAGCAGGGATGGAGGACAGGCCGTGCCACGGAGGCACAGAAAGTGTGCGGCCCACTGCAGAAGGCCACGCTGAGGAGGCACAGAGTACGAAAGGCCCAGCCGACAAGAGGAACTGAGGGGGAGGGAATGGGCCCAGGAACCACAGCACCCACCCAGGTCTGGGTGGAGAAAAAAGTGGAACACGAATCTGCCCTCCCCCCCCTCAGTCCCACTCCCCCACCCCACTTATCTATTGCTGGCTGGGCCTTTTTCTTTCGTACTCTGCACCTCCCCGGCGCAGCCTTCTGCGGTGGGCCGCTCACCTTCCATGCCTCCATGGCATGGTCTGTCCTCTGTTCCTGCCAGTGTTGAGGCCTTCACCGATTGGGCAAGGGGCACAAAAAGCTGGCAGCCCACCCGCCAACCGATGCACCTGCCTGCCCAGGGAATGCCTCCTGGATGTCCTCGCTGAGGCTTAGGGGGAGGAGGAAGAGCCCCTCATCCCCCCGCACAGCTTCGGCGTGTGTGTGTGTCCTCACCGAGGCTTCGGGAGGGAGGAGGAAGAGCCCCTCCTCTCTCCACGGAGCTACGGCATGTGTGTGTGTGTGTATTGTGTGTGTATGTGGTTGTGTTATGTGTGTGTGTGTTGAGTGTGTGTGTGGTTGTGTGTGTGGATGTGTTATGTGTGTGTGTATTGAGTGTGTGTGTGGTTGTGTTGTGTGTATTGTCTGTGTAGTTGTGTTGTGTGTGTGTGTTGAGTGAGTGTGTGGTTGTGTTGTGTGTGCTGTGTGTGTATTGAGTGTGTGTGTGGTTGTGTGTGTGGTTGTGTTGTATGTGTGTATTGAATGAGTGTGTGATTGTGTTGTGTGTGCTGTGTGTGGTTGTGAGTGTGGATGTGTTGTGCATGTGTATTGTGTGTGTGTGTGTGCATGTGGTTGTGTTGCATGTATGATTATGTTGTGTGTGTGTGTGTGTGTGTGTGTACCCCACAAAACCACCCCAACCACCAGCACACACTTTATACCTGGCCGGCAGGACCGGGCAAAAAAATGCTAGTCAGCAATAAGGTTAGAGTGGTCTTCAGTTAAAAACTGGCCCAGGTTGTCTTCCATTTTGATGCTTGCTTGGCTGTTGGGCCATAGGGCACAATAGCCAGATCAGTCATCAAGGCCAGCACTTCTGGTGGCAAGGGAAGCAGAGGTAAATGTGGATGCAATAGCAGCCGTAGCAGCAAAAAAGCTCAGCCCTGAAAAACTGATGCTATAAAGTAACTTCATTGTTGCCAGAGTCCCATTATTGTTCTATTCCTCTATGGATCAAGGCATCAAGGTGAGGTGACAGTGAGGAGCGCCAGGCGACCTCTATTACCTGGCAATATTCCTTGGTCCATGCGCGCCTAGCACAATCACACGTCCATCACAGGCTAAAAGGAAGTGGATTCGAACAATGGGTTACACATTAGCAGATATATGCCAGAGAGGGCAACTGGGAGACAGGGGCAAACAAGGGTTTGCGGAGTGGGGTAATTGGGAATGGTCTGGTGTGGAAGATGAGGAGTTCATGTCTCCAGGAGTTGTTTGCGGGTCTGATAAGGATTCACACTCATCAGCTTAGTCAGGGGAGCATCAATGAAGGATTGTTGTGGTCGTGACTTTTGGCACTGACCCTAGGTCACGGGCCACGCGACCTTGCCTCCCCCTACTGAAGCTGGCAGGGGCTATGGGCATTTCTTGGGCAGGCTAAGGACACTTTTGGGGGCTAAGGCTGGGTCACCCCTTCAGGTAGTAATGGCCTTTCTTCTCAACATCAGTGGTGAACACTGGGGCATGACTGGTGTTATTGTTCTCCTCCTTTACATTGTACCCCAGTCAACCATTTGGACAGATGATGGTGAGTTGTATTTTTTTTCTGTTCAAATTATAGAAGGCATGTGTAATTAGGCTAATATCTGCATACATTAATATAAATTAAAATATCAAAATGAAGAATGTCCTCTCTTTTGGTGATCCTCTTCCTCTATGTCTTACTTTTTAGGGATGGAGAGGTGGCCTCCTTTCATAAAGTTGGTCTCTTTTAGATAAGAAAGTTTATGGGTATGTGACTGAGAAATAAAGACTGACTTGAATTAAAAAAAACCTTGACAACACATCTGTAGAGAAAAAGGAAAGCCCTAGATTTTAGGATTTATTTAATCTACATTTAGGTGACTTGATAGTTCTGTAGCTAGCTAGCCACTGATAACAGTTTATTTTTCTTTGTATGAAGAAGTTGGATTGCATTCTTAAAGCCACATTTCATTTTTCAGTAGGCTTTCTGCAACCATTCTGATGGTACACAGAGGGGTATGATACCAAAGCCCTGTTCTTATTGTCCTTAGTGATCCTGAATGGTTTACAAAAACCTGTGTGAAGGATGGACCTGACCCATTCTTATTCCTTAACTCTCATAAAGGTCTCCACAGTTTAAAGTGCAGTAAATGTGTCTTTCAGACAACACAGGGCACATTTAAAATGCAAGCAACCAGCTCAGAGTAAGGAACAATATATATATGTACTTTCAGATGTTCTCTGAGAAAATACAGTACTAGAGGGTTCTGCCTGTTTGAAGAGAGATGGCATTTTGAACAGACAGGTGTTTGGGCCATCCATCTTTACTATCTGCACAGATTTCATTACAAAGGCAGCAAAAGAAAAGAAGGGAAAACTTGGTGGAAAACATGAAGATTGAATGGAGAAAGTGATCAGCATATCTTTTTCCAATGGTGGAAAGAAAATTCTGCCTTGAAATCCACATCCTTTAAAGTTCAAGGAGGCACCCTCCATTTTATTTGGCCTATCTTGCCAAAATGCTTCAGCCGCTTATTATAGGTGGATTGCACTCCAGGGATAGATCAGGGTGGGGGAAAAGAAAATATGATTTAGCGAAAGCTTGTACCCAAAACACATCATTGGCCTCTGAACTCTGAACATTAAAATATTTCAAGCTTACAAGCGGGCCCTGTCATGAGAATGGACCCCGGTCCCAAGCCAGTTCCAGAACATCTGCTGAGGCATTTACCAAGTTAATAGATTAGCTATGAAAATCAGGCAGGTGTTTTTCACCAAAGCCAGAAAACATCAAAATCAGATTGCCCTCCAAGTATTTCAGCACAGGCAATTGAGCTGGAATGACTCATAGAGTCTAACAGATAATAAAACACATAACATTTGCTTTAAGGTACAGGTGGGGATATTTTGTACTCTGCTTAGGAGAAGGAGGGGGGAGAAAAGCCATACCCTGTTTGGGAACAAGGTAATTGAATACAGATGGGAGGAGGCAAATGAAAGAATTTTGCAAATATCTCAGTGGAATAGCTAATGGGAATGAGACAGAATAGGAAATTAAAAATTATTTGAAGCAGATGGACCATTCTTTGAGGGTTTTTTTGAAATTTATTAGGGCTATGGAAAAAAAGTGTCTGTTTATTTTCCACGGCCATGAAATTAATGACTTGGTGAGTTGTGCTTGTGCAGTTTTATGACTGCCATGTCATTTGTCATAATTTGGGTGCTGTTTGATATGGATTTATGAATGTTTCCTCTCTCTTTCCTCCCCCATCACCTTACCCCAATGTGATTTATCGGCATTGGTCATATGTGAATTAGACTGTCACCTTTAGTATACCAAAGTACAAATGACAGATTATAAAGGAGTATTTGAGTCCCCAGCATAGGAGAAGGAAGGTTTTGCAGTTCTTCAGCATAGGGAAGAGATTTATTTTGGTTTTGTTTTCTGTTTTGGAGCTGACATGGAACACCTTGGTCTAGAGCAGTGATGGCTAACCTTGGCACTCCATGTGTTCTGGAATTTCAATTCCCAGAAGCCCTGATCAGCCGGAGTGCTGACATGGGCTTCTGGGAAATGAAGTCTAAGAACACCTAGAGTGCCAAGGTTAGCCATCACTAGTCTAGAGTCAAACATATGGAAAAATTGCGTGAACCTGAATGGAAACAAACTTATGTGAACCTCACCTGTGGATTTCAAATGTAACCTCCCCTTTCTCCATGCCATGGCCCAGAGAGATATCATGGAAGAAAGGCAGAAGGACTAGTCTGGGAAGAGAACTTTCAGCACATGCTGAGGGCTCAGCTAGTCTCAACCTCACATTTTCTAAGATCATAAGGTCATGGGGCCTTACAGAGGAGGATCTGTGGGTGCCTGAGGAATTTTTCCCCTCCCTACACACAGTTCAAGTCTTCTGCTCTATCACATCCAGCTCCAGCCAGGCTCACTTCCTGTTTTGAAACCTGGCTGCAGTGAAGGGGAATTTTTGAAATAACAAAGAGAAATTCTCAGGGGAGAATTGATAGGTTGGGTGTAGTTTTAATATTAGATCCTATGAACTTTGTCTTCAAGAACTGAACCCGTGAAATTGCCTTAAAGCACATTAAATCATTTCTCCATCTACCCAAATAATCTCCATCTGACTGACAGTAGCTTCTCATAGTGGGTCTTTTAGGCACACCATGAATATGCAACAGCAATAACACTTGTATACCACCCCATTGTGCTTAGTACACTCTCTGTATGGTTTTACAAGGTAATTAGCATTTTGTCCCTGTTGTGTTCTGATGGTTTTATCTTACACATGGATTACAATGTATCTGAGCCAATGTAACCTTGCCTATAGCAACAATGTAACCTTCAGCTGGATCATATAAACCCTGTAATAGGACGCGAGCTAATGACCACCAGCTGGCAGCAGCGAGCGTCCAAGCTCTCTTGGTCCGAACTCATCAAAGGCAACAGCGCGGGAAGTTTTCCCGCCACCATCTACACCTGGACAAGAAGGGCGTGACCCGCAATGACGTCACGCAGACAGTAGCCAATGGGCTACCATGGCACCACGTTCAAATGTATTACCACTGTATATAAAGAGCTATCGATCCGCCATTACCTCATGTGTTCCCTCTGTCCACGATGCAATAAACCTGAGTTAACCCAGCCCGAGGCTGTGTCCTGTGTCTTGGTTTGCATACACCAAATTGGCGACGAGGATGGGATGATGGATCCCCACGGAACAGCCAGGGCACAGAGCGGGTTCAACATCACCAAACCGCAAGACTGGGAGCTGCTTGAGATGGACTTCCAGGCGGCACTGGTGGAACTCAGAGTCAAAGGAGACGACGAGGAGAGGAAGAGGGCCATCCTCACCAGAATGCTCGGGATGGAAACCAAGCGGACGCTGGTGGGCATAATCGCTCCGAAGAAGGTGAGCGAATTTAAGGCGAGCGACATCATGAAGCTGCTGCGAGAGCGGTTCTGCCCCTCGAGGGCAATGTTTCCCGCTCGGAGCGCGTTTTGGAGGCGAGTCCAAGCGCCGGATGAGTCGGTTGAGGCATTCGTGGCCGCCATGAGGATAGCCGCCGCCCCCTGTAAATGGGGCGACATCCTGGAGATGGCCCTCAGGGACGGCGTGTTGTGTGGCCTGAAAGACAAGGAGGTACAGCGCAGCTTGATGAATAAGGAGCCGCCACCCACGCTGGCAGAGGTCGTAGAGGCCGCGGAAGCCGCAGAGTCCACGAATGCTGGAGTGGACGAGATGCATCAGTGGCGTGAGTGGCGTCCTAGAGCCGGCAAGGCGGAAAATTCGGTGCACGGGAAGTCCGGACAGTCGGTGCACGCAACTCGACGGGCCTCAAAGTCGTCTACGGAAGGCAGCGACGGCGAGGAGGTCCAGAAGGTCCGAAAGGGTAGTCGACGCTGCGAGGGTTGCGGAGCGGCCCATGAGCGCGCGAGATGCCCGTTCAGGAAGGCCGAGTGTTACACCTGCGGCCGTCGGGGGCACATCGCCAAGGCATGCAGAAAACGGAAAGAGGGCCGGAGGCAGTCACAAGACCGTGCGGCCAGACCGGACCGTCCAGCGAGGCCCAAAGATGGCGCCCAGACCGCGAGGAAGCAGGACGGCGTGGGCCGCGTCTCGGACGACAGCGAGGACGACGCCCCAGTTTTCAGCGTGTCCGCGGGACAGTCCCATTACTTCGTTGAGGTATTAGTACAAGGGGCCCCTATTAAGATGGAAATTGACTCGGGGTCCTCCTATTCCATAATTCCCCAGAAAGAGTTCCTGAAAATCGACCCCCACGTGCGGCCCAAACTTAAAGCGTTGAGGTCCACGCTACGAGACGTACAGGGAAACAGCATTCCGGTGTTGGGGGTCGGGAAATTTCGGGTCAATTTTAAGAGACATTCTGCGGAACTGCCCCTAGTTGTCCTCAAGGGGGGAAGCTGTAGCCTCCTAGGGACACAGTGGTTTCAGCCTTTAGGATTGTTCATAGGGGGGGTGCATACCGTGGGGGGGGACCCAATACAAGCGGTTTGCGATGCGCATCCCGCCGTTTTTAAGAAAGGACTCGGAAAGTTCAAGGGACCCCCTGTAGCTTTCGACATAGACCCGGAGGTCCGCCCGATTAGACTCAAACCGCGCAGGGTGCCGTTCGCACTCAAGGACAAGATAGAGGCGGAACTGGACAAACTGGTGGGCCAGGGGATTCTTATTCCTGTTGATTCCGCGGAGTGGGAAACTCCAATTGTAACGGCTCTAAAGGCTAACGGGGAGGTGCGCATTTGCGCTGATTATAAGTGTACAATTAACAAGGCGATCCGCCCTAATGCATACCCGGTGCCGGTGATCAGTCACCTTTTGGCCAGGCTAAATGGGGGAAAGTGTTTCGCTAAACTCGATTTGGCACAAGCCTATCAGCAACTTCCTGTGACCCCCGCCACGGCCGCGGCACAAACGATAGTTACACATAAAGGAGCGTTCCAGGTGTCACGGTTACAGTTTGGCGTGAACTCGGCACCCGGCCTGTTTCAGTCGCTTGTGGAACGCCTCCTGAAGGGACTGGAGGGGGTGTTGCCTTATTTTGATGACGTGTTGATAACAGGGGGGAGTGAGGCTGAACTGGCAAAGAGGTTGGACAAAGTACTGACCGTGTTCGAGAAGGCGGGGCTGAGATTGAGGAAGGACAAATGTGTTTTTTTCGAAACCGAGGTCGAGTTTTTGGGGTTCCGGATCACACCCGAGGGGATTAAGCCGTCTAAATCCAAAGTAACAGCCATTAAAAAGGCCCCTCGCCCCACATCCAAAACCGAGCTACAGTCCTTCCTGGGGCTCCTCAATTTTTACCATACATTCCTCCCGCGGAAGGCGTCCGTGGCCGAGCCGCTCCATCGGTTACTTAAAAAGGAGGAGCCATGGATGTGGGGTGACGAGCACGAGAGGGCGTTCAAGGAGCTAAAGCAACTCCTAACATCTGAGGCAATCCTGACGCACTTCGACCCCAAACGGCCAGTGGTCCTAGTCTGTGATGCATCCCCGGTGGGGGTGGGGGCGGTGCTTTGCCACGTGTTGGAGGACGGAAGGGAGGCCCCGGTAGCGTTTTACTCAAGGTCCCTGTCCCAAGCGGAGCGAAATTACGCACAAACCGACAGGGAGGCGTTAGCAATAGTAGCGGGAACCAAAAAATTTCACGATTTTTTGTATGGCCGCCCGTTCAAAATCGTGACCGATCACAAGCCACTGTTAGGGATTTTCACGGCAAGCAAGCCCACGCCGCAGATCCTGTCCCCGAGAATGCTGCGCTGGGCTATTTTCCTCAACGCGTACCAACATGAGTTGGAGTACCGGCCCGGAAAGGAGATCAGCCATGCTGATGCACTTTCGAGATCCCCTTTGCCCTTGTCGGACGACCAAAAGGCGAGAGTAGAAAGAGACCGCCAGGTGTTGCTAATTGAGGTTTTAGACGCACCCCCAATAGTACCAGCCGACATTGCCAGGGCGACGGGCAAGGACAGAACGCTGGAGAAAGTTAGTTCATGGGTACAGAAGGGGTGGCCGGCATCGTCCCCGAGTACGGAGTTCGACCCTTTCTTTCGGAAAAAGCTAGAGTTGTCCCTAGAGAGGGGGTGCCTTTTGTGGGGCCAGCGGGTGGTGGTCCCTACGCCCCTGCGGACGAGGGTGCTCGAACTGCTGCACGTCAGCCACCCGGGCATAGTTCGCTCGAAGGCGCTGGCCCGGAGTTACTTCTGGTGGCCACAGCTGGACGCGGACATTGAGCACATGGTCGGCACTTGCGAGGCATGCCAGGGGTCCCGGCCTGAGGCGGCCCGTCTTCCGCATAGGGAATGGGACACAGCTAGGGGGCCATGGTCCAGGGTGCATGTAGATTTCGCTGGCCCATTCCGAGGAACCATGTTTCTCCTGGTGGTGGATGCGTTCTCCAAGTGGCTGGAGGTTATCCCGGTAAAGAGCACGTCCTCCGCCACGACAATTAGCCGGCTAAGGAGAGTCTTTTCCACGTTCGGCTTACCCGACACTTTAGTCAGCGATAACGCTAGTTGTTTCACCTCCGCGGAGTTCGGAGCATTCATGGAGGCGAATGCCATTCGGCATGTCACATCCGCACCGTTTCACCCGGCCACGAATGGCCAAGTGGAACGGCTGGTGCGTACAACAAAGGAGGCGCTGCGGCGCATGGGCCCGGGGGACCTGAATCACCAAGTATGCCAGTTCCTCTTAGCGTATAGGGTAACCCCCTTAGCGTCGGGCTACTCGCCGGCAGAGCTCTTGATGCGGCGAAAACTGACCACGATCCTGTCCAGGCTAGACCCGACGAGAGTCGAGGATAAAGGGAAAAACATAGGGTTGGCAGTCTCGAAAGGTTTTGCCGTCGGTGACCCCGTTCACTGCAGGAACTATTCCAGCGCAGGGCCAGCCTGGGTGCCAGGGACAGTTGTAGAACAGACGGGGCCAGTGTCGTACCGGGTCGAGACTAACACCGGCCTCCTCTGGAGGAGGCACGCGGACCAACTGAGGCACCGAGTCAGTGGGCCAGTCGGTGGGGCTCAGCAACAGGATTCAGCGTTAGGGTTCTCCCCCACCCGCTTAACCCAAGGGGGAGACAACAGTGGACAACAGTCCCAAGCAAGGGGGGAAGGCAGAAGCAGCGGCCCCGACTCATATCCTTTTGATACGCCAGTCCTATCAGGGACCGGGGAAGGGGGTGAGGAGTTCGCGACCGCTGCCCCCGATTGTAGTTTTGATTTAGATTTTGCGAGCCGGGGGGGTTTTCAGGAGTGTTCCCCCACCCATCCAAGCGAGAAGAGGGGTTTTTCGTTAGCCCCCAGTGCCCCCGGTTCCTCCCTAAGAAAGAGCACACCTCCCAACAACGCCGCGGAGCCGCGGCAAGTCACTAACGAGTTTCCCTCTCCAATTACAGGACAGGAAACCAGGGGACAAAGAGAAGGTAGCAAACCCGGGGAGAGGCAGCCCGCATCGAGACCCCAGCGTGTTCGAAATAAGCCATCTTGGCTGAGAGACTTTGTCTCCTAAGGGGGGGGAGTGTGTTTAAGTGTGGGCTCGAGACTTTGTCTCGTCCTAGGGGGGAGGGGTGTTGTGTTCTGATGGTTTTATCTTACACATGGATTACAATGTATCTGAGCCAATGTAACCTTGCCTATAGCAACAATGTAACCTTCAGCTGGATCATATAAACCCTGTAATAGGACGCGAGCTAATGACCACCAGCTGGCAGCAGCGAGCGTCCAAGCTCTCTTGGTCCGAACTCATCAAAGGCAACAGCGCGGGAAGTTTTCCCGCCACCATCTACACCTGGACAAGAAGGGCGTGACCCGCAATGACGTCACGCAGACAGTAGCCAATGGGCTACCATGGCACCACGTTCAAATGTATTACCACTGTATATAAAGAGCTATCGATCCGCCATTACCTCATGTGTTCCCTCTGTCCACGATGCAATAAACCTGAGTTAACCCAGCCCGAGGCTGTGTCCTGTGTCTTGGTTTGCATACACCAAAGTCCCCAACATGCTGGGTACTCATTTTACCAATCTTGGAAGGATAGAAGGCTGAGTCAACCTTGAACCCACCAGGATTGAACTCACAACATTTTGGCTGCAGCTCAGCAGTTTAACCACTGAATTACCAGGACCCTTTTTCCTTTGAGCTCTTCTAATAATCACCCTTGGGTCGTCCATTTTTTTTTTTTGCCTCCTTCCTTCCAGACTAGACTCTAACACCATTCTGCAGTTAATGGAATGACTCAATGCTCTCTTTGGAGCCACTGCCAAAGACTGGCTCTGACACAGACCAGACTCCATGGTTAATACATCAAATGCAAATAATTTTATTGGATTTAACAAACTTTCCATATTTTTGTAGTGGTGGTTTGCTTGCAGTGAACTTACAGAGTATGTTCCTAGACTTTTTGCTTTTACCTAAGTGTGAGAAATATTACAGATCAGATTTCCCATTGTCATCAGCCTTGTTTACTTCCCTCTCTATATATTAATATGTTGTATGTGCACATCCACACTCACATCTACAACATGCGTGCACATTCAGAGTTTCATATGAATGGGTGAAGATGTTGCTGGCTACTCATTACTGGAATAGGATAGAATTGATGGAGGTGTTTCATTTAGATATAGCACATCTGGCTGGCTTGGCCTTTGTCAAGAAAGCTATTTCTGATTCCAGTGTCAATTAACAGGTGTTGCTTCCCAAGAAGAGATTTCACAATAGTCCATAGAGGGTTCACAGAACAACTTCATGAGAATTTATTTGCCTAAATAGATTTTAGTTTGAAGTAGATGCACCTGGTAATGAAGAATTACAACATAATGGAGAGTAAGGCTAGACAAGCTGGGGTTAGTCATAAGAACATAAGAACATAAGAACAGCCTTGCTGGAACAGGCCACAGCCCATCCAGTCCAGCATTCTGTCTCACACAGTGGCTCACCATTTCCTTCAGGGTATTCCCAAGGAGATGCCTTCACCTGCTTAGAATTCCCTGGAAATGGCATTGAGAGATATCCTGCCTATCTCTCCAACCCGGAGGTTGTCCTTAGGTAGCCATAATTATAGCCATTGATAGCCTTGTCCTCCATGAACTTGTCTAATCCTTTCTTAAAGCTGTCAAGACTGACAGCTGTCACCACTTCTTCTGGCAGGGAGTTCCATAGACCAGTAATCCTCTGGGTGAAAAAGTACTTTCTCTTATTTGTTTGAGAACTAGTACCCAAAAGTTTCATGGAGTGTCCCCTAGTTCTAGTGTTGTGCGATAGGGAAAACAGTTTTTCCTTATCCACTTTGTCCACACCGTGCATGATTTTATAAACTTCAATCAGGTCACCTCTTAGACGCCGTCGTTCAAGAGTGAAAAGGCCCAACCGTTGCAGCCTCTGATGGTAAGGAAGGTGTTCCAGTCCCCTAATCATTCTGGTTGCCCTCCTCTGTACTTTCTCCAACTCCATAATATCCTTCTGGAGGTATGGCGACCAGAACTGTACACAGTATTCCAGATGGGGCCTCACCATAGATTTATAAAGAGGCCAAATGACACTTGCTGACTTATTTTCTATACCCTTCCTAATGATCCCTAGCATTGAGTTTGCTTTTTTCACTGCTGAGGCACACTGGGTTGACACCTTCATTGAGCTGTCCACCAGGACACCAAGGTCCCTTTCCTGGTTTGTCGCAGAGAGTTCAGACCCCATCAGTTTATAAATGTAATTGGGGTTTTTTGCCCCAACATGCATCACTCTGCACTTACTGATGTTGAAGCTCATTTGCCACTGTTTTGCCCACTCCCCCAGTGTCAAGAGATCCCTCTGGAGCTCTTCACAATCTCTCACAGTTTTCACTACCCTGTATAATTTAGTGTCGTCAGCAAATTTGGCTACCTTGCTTTTTACTCCTACCTCTAGATCATTTATGAAGAGGTTGAAAAGCAGGGGTCCCAGTACTGAACCTTGGGGGACCCCACTCTTTACTTCCCTCCACTTGGAGAAGTGTCCATTTAGTGCTACCCTCTGTTTCCTGTCCCTTAGCCAGTTGCTGATCCAGGACAAGACCTGTCCCTTTATTCCATGACTGGTAAGTTTATTCAAGAGCCTTTGGTGTGGGACCTTGTCAAAAGCCTTCTGAAAGTCCAGATAAACAATGTCAACTGGATCCCCCTTATCCACATGCTGTTGACACTCTCAAAAAATTCCAACAGATTAGTGAGGCATGATTTGCCCTTGCAAAAGCCATGTTGGCTCTCCTTTAGCAGCGCCTCCTCTTCTATGTACCTATTAATTCTATCTTTTAGGATGGTTTCCATCACTTTACCTGGGACACATGTCAAACTGACAGGCCGGTAATTTCCTGGATCACCCCTGGATCCTTTTTTGAAAATTGGTGTTACATTCGCTACCTTCCAGTCATCAGGCACAAAGCCTGATTTGAGGGAAAGATTATATATTTTGGCTAGGAGATCAGCAATTTCATCTTTAAGTTCCCTGAGAACTCGTGGATGGATGCCATCTGGTCCTGGGGATTTGTTAGTGTTTAGCTTAACAAGACATGCAAGGACCTCCTCCCTGGTTATTTCTATCTTGCTTAATTCTTCGGTTTCCCTCCCTACGAAGATAGGTTCTGTTTTGGGCATGTGGTCTCTATCTTCTTCAGTGAATACTGAAGCAAAGAATTCATTGAGTCTCTCTGCAATCTCTGTTTCCTCTTTAATAACCCCTTGCCTTCCATTGTCATCTAATGGTCCAATGGCCTTCCTAGTTGGGTTCTTACTTCTAATGTACTTAAAGAAGTCTTTGTTATTCCTCTGAGTATTTTTAGCTATACGCTCCTCAAAGTCTTGCTTTGCTTTCCTGATTGTTGCCTTGCATTTGTTCTGCCAGAATTTATGTTTCTGCCTGCTGTCCTCATTTGGACAAGCCTTCCATCTTCTAAATGAGCTTTTCTTGCTCTTGATCACTTCCCGAACAGCTCCTGTAAGCCACATTGGAGTCCTCTTGGACCTGGCAGTGCCCTTTTTCCTTTTGGGTATGCATTCCAATTGGGCCTCTGTTATTGTTTTTGTAAACAGCCTCCATGCCTCTTGGAGTGTTTGGACTCTCTCAATTTTCCCTTTCAGTTTCTTTTTTACTAGTTTCCTCATCTTTGGGAAATTTCCTTTTTGAAAATTTAAGGTCTCTGTGTTAGATTTTATCAGTGACTTGCGGTCTATGATCAAGTTAAACATAATTGAGTTGTGGTCACTGTTCCCTATTGGATCAGTCACATTAACATCTTGCACCAGATCCTGAGTATTACTCAGGATCAAGTCAAGGATTCTTGTACCTCTAGTTGGGTCTTCAACCATCTGTCCCAGGGAACAATCATTGAGCATATCTAGGAACTTTATCTCTTTATCATGTGCTGAACAACAGTACACCCAGTCTATGTGAGGGTAATTGAAGTCCCCCATTATAACCAGGCTTCCCTTCCTGGATGCCTCCTTTACAACATTCTCCAACTGCCAGTCTCCCTCAAGAGTTTGGGTCGGAGGCCGATAGTATATGCCTACTGTTAGACCATCCTTGTGGCCTGGTACTCTTACCCACAGAGCTTCTAATGGTGACTCTAAATCACCTAGATATTCCAATTCATAAGATTTTATCACTTCTTTGACATACAAGGCTACACCACCTCCTGTTTGCCCCTTCCTATCCTTCCTGTACAATTTGTAGCCTGGGATAACTGTATCCCATTGGTTATCATCCGTCCACCAGGTTTCAGTGATACCAATAATATCAATATTTTTATCTATTGCTAAGTATTCCAGCTCCCCTATTTTGTTCCGGAGGCTTCTGGCATTTGTATACAAGCATTTATATATGCATTTCTGACACAGTCTTTTGTGTCCAGTTGCATTGTTAGACTGCCTCTTGCATCCTTCTGCTAGAATGCTAGTGACTAGCTCCTTGCTCTGCTCAGTAATTTTTGCATCCTCCTCACTACTCAAGTACACACTTTCCCGAACCGGATGCTGCCCAGCTCCTGTCGGCTTTCCCCCAGTTATCAGTTTAAAAGCTGCTCTGCAGCCTTTTTGATGTTGAGTGCCAGCAATCTGGTCCCATCATGGTTTAAATGCAACCCATCCCTCCTGAACAGATTTGGCTTGTCCCAAAATGTTCTCCAGTTCCTGACAAATCTGAAGCCCTCCTCTCGACACCACCACCTCATCCACGCATTGAGGCTTCTGAGCTCTGCCTGCCTGGTAGGTCCTGCGCGAGGGACAGGCAGCACTTCTGAAAATGCTACCTTGGAAGTCCGGGACTTCAATCTTCTTCCTAACAACCTAAATTTGGCTTCCAGGACAGACCGCTTGGCCTTCCCAACATCATTAGTACCAACGTGTACCATGACAACTGGCTCGTTCCCAGTTCTCTCTAACAATCTATCTAGATTTCTTGTGATGTCTGCAACTTTTGCACCTGGCAGGCAAGTCACCATACGGTTATCATGTGCATCACAAATCCACTTCTCTGTATTTCTAATTATTGAATCGCCTAGTACAAGGAGCCTCTCTCCTGAAATCTGTTCATCTACATGCACCTCATCAACCATATTAAGGGAGAGAACCTCAGTTTGTTCCTGATGTTCATCTTCCTGGATCTCATCAAGTGTGATGAACGAGAGATCATCAGGTGGAACCAGTTGTTCCTCTGTGTGTTCCTCGTCAGGTGTGATGAGGGAAAGAGCCTCAAATTTATTCTGTAATTTCAGACTCTCAGAGTGATCCCCTACTCTTCTCCTCCTTTGAGTCACATTCCTCCAACCATCTCCCTCCTGAGTTAGTGAAGGGCCTTCTCCCTCAGAACTGTGCCCTGTCTCTTCTTTGTCCAGCATAGTCTGCTCCGCTCTGTCCAAGAACAGCTCAAGCTCCTTAATTTGTTGGTGGTTAGATATGCGGGCCTCTAGCTGCTGGACCTTCTCTTCTAGTAGTCATGTTTGTTACTCATCGATCTTCCCCATTCATATAAAAATTAGAAGATGATGACATCTATCTTTACATCAATAAGGATATAGTATCTGAAGGGAAATAAACATTGCCCTAACCCTTACCTTGGTATGACATACTATCATTTGTGTGCTTTTCTCACAGCTTGGCTTACCACTAGCATTGGATCAAAGTGCCATTTGGGGAGAGAGAGTTCTGCTTTGCTCACACCACCCTTTTGAGCTAAAAATCAACGCTGTCCTTTTGTTGATACATGAACCATTCACACATATGAATAGAAAAATATGGTTGCATTAAAAACAACAACAGCAACCCAAAACGGTATGGTCCTTACACAATACAAATGCAGGAATGGGTAATACCTTTATTAGATCATTTAAAAATATCAAACGCCAGTGAGCTTTCATAACCAAGTTCACTTCTTCAAGCCATGCACTGAGACCACATTTTCAGCTGTTTAGCTATGAGGAGATACTAGATACTAAATCTGCCTCTTTGGAGAGAGATGGCATTTTGAACAGACATGGCAGTGCTTGTGCTAGGCTTGTTTCTTAGCAATAATTAGAAAAAATGGAGGCTGCATTGGAGGTGTGGTTTTCAATCTACACTCAGGTAACATTTGGTTGGATATCATCTACAGCTCCTCGAACAAATTAGTATCTGCCCCACCCCCTGCCCTCTTTTCCAGTGGATGGCTATTTTTAAGTCCCATTTAACTGGGGAACAGGGCAACCCAATAACCTGAGGCACCTCTCTATCAGGGAACTGAGGTTAACATTTAGTCTACCCAGTAGCCGGAGCCAGCTGAAGCCAAATTAATAATACAACCTAGTGGCTGGAAGTAGGTTTTCCTTCCATTTGCAGACTTGCTTAGCTGATGTGAAGAGTCCCTGTTGTGTCCTTGACAGTGCTGGGGTGTGTGTGTCTTTTACTGGCACATACCGTAAGCCCCTACCTGGCCACAAAGAGAGTAGGGCTCTGCTGGTGGAGGGAAGAAGTGCTCAAATTGGGCTGCTGGGCAGAGTGGCAGGGTGAACTTTGTGCTGGTAGGAGGGAGGAAGCACCCCCATTGGACTGCTGAGCAGAGGGACAGGGCATATGCCCAGGGCCATAGTCAGGATTCTAGATGTGGGTGGGTGAATATTTTTTCAGGATTGGCAACAACGTCATATATATGTGTCATATATATAAGCAGCCAGGAGTTTGAGGGTGGGCAAACTGCTAACTCAGGGTGGGTGATGCCCACCCTGGTCACCCCCTGACTACAGCACTGTGTATGCCCATGGAGAGGACTGGTAGGGACTTATGGGCAGGGTAGGGATTTATGGGCCACCCTGTATATACACAAAGTAGGAATGAGAGAAGCAAGGATAAGAAGGAATGAATGGAAGCAAATGCAGTTAGGCCTTGGTAGAGTTTGCTTCTATTTGGTATGTGGTTCTTTGTGACTTGTGTGTCTCCAGGTTTGATCACTAGGGAAGTGACACCTTTTGGGAAACTGACTTTAAAATAGCCATTCAGAATTGCTGGCAGTCATTCCTTTTCCAGTTTTTCCCTCTTTCCAGCTGCGTTGCTTCTCATTTTCCTAACTAAGTTCCATTCCTTCTTGAGTGATCCCAGGTAATCAGGGAGCACATCTGGCATGGAAACAGTGCTGTGTAATCAATCAGATTAAGCTGCATGCTGACATCACAAAAGGCAAATTAATTCTATGGCAATGAGGACAATATCCAAACTAGTCACATGGATAAACCTAGCCAACTAGGGATCAGACTGATCATTAGATGGCTTTTCAGTTCTTTTACAATGATCCCTAAAAAACAAGTGAAAGAAGGCACAAACAAAGTTCTATAATACTGGCTCCACATCGTAGCTTCTTCAGTTTTCAGCATTTTGAATGCCATTAGTTTCCAGCTGTCAGACACTAAAGGCCCATGCTCTGACATGGAGTTAAATTCGTACAAATTCAGAATTTTTGAAGTGCTTTTCAGGAACACACACACACACACGCACACTTCTGCTGGAGCAAGTGGCCACAGTTTTTTTCTTCCTGGTGTTGCCTTGTTTTTGCATTGTTACTGTTGGCCTAGAACAGTGATGGTGAACCTATGGCACACATCCCAGAGGTGGCAGTCAGAGCCATCTCTGTGGGCACCTGTGCAGTCACCCCAGCTCAGAGTTTGCCCCGCCCCTCTTCCCAGCAGCCAAATGTGAACACTTCCTCCCTCCTCCAGCACAGAGTTCACCCCACCCCTCTGCCCAGCTGCCCATTGAGAGTACTTCCTCCCTCCGTCAGCATGGAGTTCACCCCTCTGCCCAGCTGCCCAATGGGAGCACTTCCTGCCCCCAGCACAGAGTGGAGGGGAGGCTATATAGAAAAAATGACAGACAGAAATACATATCTACAGTATGGTTCATTCCACCCTCCCCATTTAAAGACCAATATCCTGTATAGCCTCTTTTTCAGGGCGAGGAGGAACTCCACTGCAGATAAGGACTTTGCTGTTTCAGCCGTGACCATTAGAGAAAAGCTTTCCCGAAGAGGATACCCTTTAGAGATTATTGTTAAGTCTCTGCATAAAGTAAAGAAAACCTCGAGAAACACGTTTTTAAAAAGGAAACAAAGGGATGAGAGGGTAGGTTTGCATTGGTTGCTGGTGATAGGGTTGTGATGACCTGCATGTATGTATGTATTGTGTAAGATGCATGTAACTGTGTCTTTAAGAGATCCTTTAGCACAGCACCCAGCTGTAACCACTGAGTGGGTGGCTGAGCAAATTGTCAAGTATAAATCTAGGCTTCTCAGGAGCCACATTGCTTCTAGCCAAAGGCTCTTGTTAGCCAAACTGCTTTTATACAAACCTATTTCTGCCAGGATGCTTCAGCTCCTGTGGTTCTGCTACTGCTTTGCTGAAACATCTGTTGGAAGAGAGAGAGTCTGAAACTCTCCAGAGGACTGGAATCCAACTGCATGGACAAAGTGAGTCCAGTTTCCAGAAGCTACACCAAGCAAAGACACTGAGCCTGGAGGCTCTGATATTTCCTCAAGCCAGGACAACAAGACTTTGCATAGCCTACAGCCAGCCCGGGAGAAGGTTGGAGACTGCTGTGAGTACTTTGACTCTGAGAAAGCACAGAGCCCAGCCCTGCATAAGCCTGTGACTCTGACCTTGAAAGTACTGCTTACAAAGACTTACAAACTGTTTATCTTACTTTGCTTTCATAGAGAGAAATCTACTGTTTTGTGTTTACCTTATGAACTAACTTGCTGAAGTAAATGCCTTTTGTTTTCATCGTATCTCTGCGTGTTACTGTCTGGGTGAGAGTGAAAACACTACACGGGCACCACTGCTGCTGCCACAAGCTAACTGCTTAGCTCTGCAGGATTCACACCCAGACCCCAATACCTAACAGCTGGAATACTCCCCATTGGCGAGAAACATCAAAAAGAGTATCTTAAAATACTGGTTTTGGGTAGAGGATGTTCCGGCATGTGAAAAAAGACCGACCATAGGCTTTAGAAGGACGAGGGCTATAGGAAATATGATATCACACACAGACTATTCCCGCTTAACATCAGAGAGGTGTTTAATATCAGGACATTATAAATGTTACAATTGCAATGTATGTAGATTTGCTTGGGAAACCAAAGTTGTTTCTTTTCCTGAAATTAGTTTTTACCACACTCTCAGAGAATTTTCCAATTGTAATTCTTCTAATTGTATTTATTTATGGATATGTCTGTGCGGGATGAAATATGTGGGAAAAACCACAAGACCTTTGAGAATATGATTAGCAGAACACAGATCAAGGATATGGAGCCAAAACACATAGGCTCCGCTAGTTAACCACTATCTGGAGAAAAATCACTCAAATAATCAATTTAGTTTTGTAGTACTCGAGATATTACATCCTAAAGTCTGTGAAAGAATTGACATAGAGAAACAACTTTTACAAAGGGAGGCGTTCTTTATTCATGCATTGAGATCAATTACACCACATGGATTAAACCAAAAAATGGAACTGTCTTGCTTTCTATAGAATGACTGAGGAATGTGTTGGCTGTGGGGTACTCGGCATTGCAAATTACGTGCTTCTGGCTTAAAGATGATCATTGTCCCTTTAAATGTGTATAGAGAGAGGAAAGGTGTTAACACACCTGAATAAGTTTTTAGCTTCCCTTTCAGATGGGCTCTAAGGGTTTGAGCAGGTGATGCAATTGTGTTCCGTATGAATTGTTCTATATATGGGTTGGTAACAAGTGGTTTTTCAACATCAGGAAGCATGGTAAAAAATATTGTGGAGAGGCTTTGCATGATGCGATAACATTAAGGTAATGATTATTTGCTCCATGTATAAAAGAAAAAAATGATTACAATTGCTTTTCTCTGTCATATAAGCAAGTCTTAGTTTAGCAAGTGTTTCAGAATGTGGATAAACTGTGAATATTGTCTGTAAACTCCTTGGGTTGCCCTGGGGTTACTTTTTATGTTGTTAGCCGCCCAGAGTCGGCCTTGTGTTGAGTGGGCGGGATATAAATTGAATAAATAAATAAAAAATAAATAAATAAATAAATTTTATTATTATTTTTATTTCTCTACAGAACTTCAATATAAATCTCCTGATGAAAGGAATTCTGAAAACCTGAAATATCTGGCAAGGCTTTGAGAGTGAATTTTTGAGAATTTGTTGAAGATTGTATTAAGAGAGGAATTTGAGAATTTGTTGATTATATCAATATTTTTGTTTGAAAAGAAACATTTTTGGTCACAGAACTTAACAAATCAATCTTGTGAGTTTTTGTACAAGACATGGCATTACTGGTGCAATTTATTTTGAAAAATGGATGATTAAAAGAATCCGATTGATGAATCTTTGGGATTTATTGTGTTTATCATGAAGATAAAGAGTCAGACAGTGCTGGCTCTTTGACCATAAACAGAAATGAGCACCACCCCCTAGAGTCGGACATGACTGGCTTTCAAGCAGGGGAAAGCTTTACCTTTACCTAACTGGAACTAGCAATTGGATTTAGGCTAAATATGTATTCCAAGAACAAGTAGATGGCAAGAACACTAGCAAACCCACAAGAGACGGTGTAGTCAAACCCTATTAAGATCTGAGTGAGAAGCAGAGTATCAAAAGGTGGCAACATATAGGGTGATGTAGCTGTTTGAGGCTGACATATGTCCACTAGTCATGCCCAATGGTGGGCATCAGCAGGTTCGCACCAGTTCGCCAGAACCAGTAGCAGAAATTCTGGCTGGCCCCACCCATCCTAGTTTTGAAATAAAGTAGTCCTAATCCAGGTGCAACACAGGGCTTTCCCCCTGGCCACGCCCACCATACTACACCCACAGTGTGGTAGTAATTTTTTGGAGCCCACCACTGGTCACGCCCCAAGCAACTAGGAAAGCTGAGGTGAAAATGGCAAAGAGAGTCTGCCAGATGCCACAGTGTCTTTTTACTCTTTGTTTAAAAAAGGTGGGCATGAAGGATGGAAACAGACTCCCATTTCAGTATTCTGAAACACCAAGTTGCCTAAGAATACTTGTGGATTAATTTGCGTAAAAGATTTAGATTTTTGTGTTTTTCACTAACCAACACTGTTTTTCCTCCTCAAGGCACAATTCAGTCCAAACGTTAGCTGCCTGGTCTATGATGAGCCAAACAGTTTGTTCCTGCTTGGGAGGGATGTGCTTTGCAAATGTTTATACCTCAGGGCCATGCCAGATGGCAGTTCTGCAGGGTCTGAGGGAATATGTGATGTCCACCCAGAGTGATAGATGGACTGGTGAAGACAAAAAACAGCACAACATGGAAAGATGGGAGGAGGGCAGGGGGAAAAAGAGAGACCCAAATCAAAACCTCCTTGCAGCCATCAACTGAATTTCTCAAACTACTAAGAACTCAAAGATGTTCCTCATTATTTTAGTGCAAAATGTGAATTTGGGCCTCCGCAGGGACAAGGTCATAGTAAGTGCTGGGCAGCTGTCTGCAGATTGTGCATCAAAAACACGAATCAGAAGTCGCATTGAATTGTTGAGCAACTTCTCTAGATTTAGTTGTTCAGAGATAGACAATTTCTTCCTCACCAAATTGTTAGACTAATACCAGCCCTAGCCAGGCCAATGATAGGATATATGGGAATTACAGTCCAAAACATTTATAGAGTAGTGAATTCTTTACTCCGATTTTACTTGAATACCCATCGGAGTTGTTTTTTTTACATTAACATTTTGTATGTATAAAAAGTAGACAATTACATAATCAAATATGTGCACCCCTCCACTAATGTAATATTATAACATTAATTTTATATATTTGTCCCCTCTTTCCAGAAGGTTGTATGTTTTTGTCCCGGTCTTGTTTCTTTTGCTTTAATTAGGGCATACTCAATAAATTCTCCCCAAATCTATTTAAAATAATTTCTTTTTGTTAATCCCTTCTTTGACTTGAGTTCACATGTCAGTCATTTATTGCATTTATTCCATAGTTCTTTAAAAGTTATTCAGCTCAAATTCACAGTCTACTTTCCATTTTTTTAAAAATAGCTGTTACCATTAGAATAATCATTTATTTATTTATTTCTAAACAATTATTTCCAAAATCCATTAATAAGGCTATTCTGGAACAAATCTCTAATTTTATAGACAACATTTGATTGATTCCTTCAAAAAACATTTTTCCGTGTATATTTTATCAAATTTACAATCCCAACATAGATGGAGATATGTCCAGCAACCCTTCTTATATTTAGAATAATAATAACTTAACTGTACTGGAGTCATCTCCAAATCATTTTACAGCAATTTTCTTTAATTCTAAGTGACATATTTTTCATAATCCTTTGTTTCCATAATCTATCCCATTGTTTTCTAATTTTAACCCTTAAATCCATTTCCCAAATTGCTCTCAGAGCTTTTGTGCATCCTCACTCTCCATTAATAGTTTATAATTCCTATTTATTAAACTCTTTGTTGTTATTCCCCTTTGTTCTAACTGTATTATCAATTCCTCTAATTTAGTTTGCTTTGTACAGTTACCATATTGTTTTAACCAAAATTTGGTACTTTTCTCCAATTGCAGCCCATTAAACCAAGACAAGCAAATTTCCTCAATCCCCCCCCCCAATATCTTCTCTATTAGAAGCTTTGTCTAATCAATCTCTTAATCTCCCTGTCACATTTCTATCTAATTCCTTTATTACATTTTTCTTTTGATTATCTGGAAATCTCCTATTGGAGTTTTTTTTAATAAAAAAAAACAATGTTGCATGCTGCCTACAATTGGAGGAACTGGAAAGGACTTTTCTGGGCTGAGGTGACTATCTATCCATCTAGCACGAACCAATCATTTCTTTCCACCTCTGAATTCTCTGTGTTCTTTCCCTCTCTTTGTTAGTTGGTGTCAGGGGGTTTGTTGCTGATAATGTTTGGTTGGTTGCTAGCATGTGTGCAGTAGAGAAAGCAGCATACACACATCTGTAATACCAAGTAACTGCAAGTAAAGACAATGTTTCATTCTTTCTCCTACAAATGTCTCAGAGTAAATTATTGAGACTGTGGATGCCAGTTAATGAGAAAGTGATGGACTCTGGTATGGTTGTAGCTAATCTCTGCAGGTCTCTATACTTCTACTGCATAGCTAAAAGGAATTTTACCAGTAATGCAAAACTCTGCAACAATAATTTGATTGAAGGGTCACAGCACATATCTGTGCCGCCTCTATTCATCAGCTACTGTACTCATTAGACATAAGTTTGGACTGGTGTGTACCATATGACTTAGTCAGAGCCATGTAGTGACTCCAAGGTGGTGCTAGGATTTGAATTCTGTAGTTAAAATTTCCATGATAGGACTATTAGTGTATGCAAGGATATCCTTAGGGGCTTTAGAAAACACGTTACCCATTTTCATCAATAATAGTATTCTGATACTATTCATATCATATGTGTTTTGGAAAAGTCATGTAGAATGCACATATACTGGTATGTAAATATTTTTATTTTCCCTTTAAAAAAATTTATTGGCCTAAATAAGACAATACCCAGTTTTTTCTTATTTAATCTGATTAGCAGGCCACGCAGCTAATAATGTGACAATGTTGTTTCTTTATGTTGATGGATGGAAGACTTGTTTCATCATAAATTTCCCAAACACATAAGTGCAATTTCTCAACACACACACGCACATGTGCGCACACACACACACGAGAGAGAGATGAAACTAGCAAACAGTTTTGTGGGATGTTCACTTGAGTTGGGTGTTGTAAAGTGAGGCAGCAATGGAAGACAGTGGGGGTATTGACTCTGAACAGATAGGTGGTGCAAGCATCATTGACCTTTCTAAGTGACCATTCATTTGTTATATAGATTGCTGCTCTCAGCTCTAAGTCAGCTAATTCATTGTTCTTCTTTCTTAAAGAGGATTGTTCAGACACAGACTCTTGTCTCCAGGACACCTACCTACCAACATATCTCCAAACAAAAGCCAGGTCTAGAGACTTCTGTAATGAAGACTATTTTTTACTTCATTCTGTCCTGCCCAAGCCTGAACAGGTTTCTTAGATCAATACAAGTCCTTACTATGAGCAGCCAAAATATTTTCTCCAATTTTTATCATTGTAAGTTCATAAATCTAGCTTATTACACCTTGCTAACATATACATCAACTACAGTATTCTTATGCTAGGGATTCTGCTTTCCAGTGACCCAAACGTACATGATTGATTGCTTCCATAAAGTGGTGCTTGGAGATGTCCACTGAGATCCAGCAAGGATTGTACTTTGGTGCAATACAGGGTTCTATTTTATCTTGCACACTTTTTCTCATCAGCATGAAACTGCTCAATGGAGTTCAGTAAATTTGGAAATGATGCACCATCAACATGTAGGTGACACCCAGCTTTTATTCTCCTTTCCATTTTGGATGGGGGCAGGGTCAGAATTAATGCCTAAAAATAGTAATGAGCTGAATGGGAGCCAATACAATGAAGTTCAATCTGAGTGAGAAAAAGGTACACCTAGTGGGTGGCTTGTCTAAGTGGTATTCAGTCTGTCTGAGAAAGGATTTTGCCTTGAGCAAGTGCAATCTATAACCTGAAAGCAACATAGGAAGAAAGCCTTCTCTGACACACTTATGAAGCTGCCTCTGCCTGTATTACAAAAAGAACTGTTGAAAACAGTGAAGGCAAAACAGTACCCTGAGAAGCCCGCCGGGGAGAGGAGACACTTGCAAGCGAGATAATTGAAAGAGAGGCATGGAGGCAGTGAAATAGCTCTTTGCAATAATCCCTTGGCTCACCTTGAAATTTGGGGGACAAGGAGTCGTCCTCATCGCTTTTCCTCAAAAGCTGTGAGGGAGCAAGAAATACCCATATCTAACAAGCCAAACCTCCACCATACACTGGGATGGAGGATTCCTTCTTCACATAACCACAAAGGGTTAATTGCATAGGGTCAGTATTCCCTGTCTGCCCTGGGCAGGGATTCTGTGGCGTCTTAAAGCCGCAGTCTCCCTGACAGCCCTATCCAATGCATGCACAGTTTCATGAATACAATGGCTGTCCCGGTTTGGCGGGAGAGAATTATGGCAACCCTGCTTGAAGTTCAAAACCAGGCCTGGCAAGCAGTGTTGGACTTATGCACTCTTGCTGCTATGTACTAGCTGGCAAGCATAATGAGTTAGCCATGCCCACAGAGTTAGCCACACCCAGGGTGGGGGTAGTAAAAAAAATGCAGCACATCACTGGTTGAGGGGTACTCATGGACCCAGCATGCATAGCTAAGATGGTATTTTATCAACTCTAGTTGATCACTCAGTGGTATCTCTACATGGATGTGAACTATCATTGCTCATACATTGATTATCTAAAAAAGAGTAAAGACTACTGTAATGCTCTCTATGTGGAAAAAGCCATGTGGAAAGGACTAAAATTGAAAGTGCTGGTTCCAAGAGGATTCTGGCTTGGGAGTTTTGTTCAGTTCCTCTTTGCCCTTGTTTTGAATATGCAGCCCATCCCTAATCTCTACCAAAAATACAACACTAGATGAGAGTATTCTTCTAACCTGTGATGGGTGTCAAAGAAGAGTGTGGAGGGCTGATTTCATGGGCTTGGAATTTGTTATGTATTAAGGCACAATTGCAAGTAGCGCGGGCAGTGCCTTGCAAGAGGAAAATGGCAGTTTCCCGCCATCCAAATTAGAAGCCTAAAGTGGCGCGAAAACCCCCTGTACAGGGTGCACTCATTATGCTAATCCAAGCCCTGTGATTGTTACAGTTTTGGATCCTGTTTCCCATTGGCTAATTACATATATACCCCGTTATGATTGGTTAGTTACGTCTGTCCGGCAGGTCGCTACTTTGTATCAAGGAGCCACCACCGGGGAGACACTATATAAGCCCCACGAGTAAACAAGGTTGGGGCCGGACCAGATCTACACTTCCCACTCCATACAGGTAGCCAGCAAGTGCTAAGCCTGGGTCTCTTCTATTATGCTACGCTTCTATGGTAGCTAGTATTTGTCTCCTACATGGCAAGAGTCTGGATGGACTGATTCCACTGGGATTGTATAGCCATCTCTGTGTCTGGAGCACCTTGTAAACTCATCTATAAAAGACTGTTGAATAAAGACTTGTTGCTGTTTTGTTCATCATTGTCTGGACTAGTGCTCATAAGGGCTGGACATAACAGAATTGGAGGGACTGCACCTTATTTTGTTGCTAAATCTTTGCACCTGGCAGCATTCAGGAGTAGAAAATTACATTTTGTACATTTTTTTTGGACAAAAGGACATCTAAGGGTATGTGTACAAAAGTAGAACTTTTCCAATACAGTACCTGTTCCCTGTCAATGCAGCACTTATTTTGATGTTAGAGGCAAGAACCCAACTCCCAAGAATTTATGATACTCCCCTAGACCCCCATCCATACCATGCTCCTTGAACTCTAGGTGGAGAAAGGAAAAAGAAATCCAATTCTGACATCTGTGGAGAGCCATCAAAACATAGGGGCAGATAACCTTTCCTGACTATGTTTTGGCTGTGTCACATTAAATCTGTTTCTGTCTCTGGCTATGTCTGCATCTCTTTGTCCAACAGAATAGCTGCCATATTGCTTCAGCATATGAACTGAACATTTGAGAACGTTATACTGAATGTTAATATTTTCCTCCAAAGTTAATTAAAGGGAACAAGGAAGTTTTCTTCTTGGGACTGGGTCAAAATGTTTCCAGTCATTTCTGACATTTCGAAGGCCAACCTGCTTCTCCCCCCGTTACCATAATGATGTCTGCCAGAAGGACAGGTGTCTAACGGTAGCAGCAATCGGGACACACTGCAAAGTAATCATGGTTTCCTGTTTTTAGCATAACCTGCTGTGATAGCATGCGGACACTTTGGAAGAACAAAATATAATCAGCCAAAGATGGAAGCAGGTGTCAGGGATTCAGTGCTTGGGAGAGAGTTACTTGGCTGAGCTGCAACCTGAGAGCCTCATCTTCAGAGCCTTTCCCCCCAGATTGGGTGTTGTTATGTTCCCAAACCATCTTGGCCCAGACTGATACTTCCTGGGTCATGCTGACAAATATTGTTAGCAACTTCAGACACAAATTTCTAGATAGTACTAAAATAACCTTTCTAATTCTAATACAGCCTATTTATTTATTTCAAAAATAGTGGACTTGCTGAGACAATGTAGTGAATGGTACTGGGTAGAAAGAACTGATGGAAGGGTTGGAGGGACTGGCATAGAGCCAGATCTGGTAAGGTGGGATTCTGGGTAGTAGAGCCTGTTGCTTTTGTTGAGTAGTTATAAGAAGGTTTCTCTCAATTTCTCTCCCTCCCCTTCTATCCAATGTTATCTGTCACCAACACATAAATAGGCCAGTAAGCAGGAAAAAGAAGGGGTTGTTGGAGGCAGCTAATGATGTAATGATGATGCGTTGATGTATCAGTCTGACAACATCATAACTGGAAGGAAGTAGCAGTGGCTTTGCAAGGGTGTTTTGGAGCTAATAACGGGAAAAGGGAGATTGGAATGGACAGACAATATCTTAGGCCCCATTCCGTTCAAAGAGAAACTACTGTGATATGAATCAATATGGCTGAAATCCAGCTTTAGGCACACTTTGTTGCTTTCAGCTGTCAGCCCTGGATGGGAAATGGCCCATATATGCTAGACAGACAAATCTCATTTAGTGGGAACAGGTTATGTACTGCAAAGTGCAAGTACAGCCTTGGCAGAAATGTACACATGGATCTCCTTTGCTAGATGTGAGTGCCTGGTTATGGGTGCTTCTGAAATGAGACAGATGGGGTCCTGACATATTAAAAATAGCTTCTATTCCTACATCTAAGCTAATGTTTAAGGGTAGTATAATTGATGAAATCATTTCAGTGAAAAGTTTAGGCTGTCTTCCACTTTCCAGGTTCTCATGAAGGCTGTAGACAATGAATGTGAACACCTTGACAGGCAAGTGACAGAATATTACAGCTTCCAAGAGGAGACAAACTGATAATGATATTTTATGCTCTCTTCAACATTTGTCAGATGTCAGAGTAAGTAGCTTCACACGTGAAGACAAATGTGGGACAGGGAATGAATCAGTTTGTTTGGATGTGGAAGACTTAGGTGGGAACTTAAGCTAGGACTGACACCACATCCTCCCTGATGCAAGCTGTCATAGCTGCATAACAGGCAGGATTTCAGCAGAGGCTGCTTGCCCTATAACTCTAGCTTCAAGGGAGATGCGAAGGATTTATTTTTCATATTGGTGGTTCTATCACCTTAGAGCAGTGGTTCCTAACCTTTTTGGGCCACACCCCATCAAAGCACCTCTAAAATCCTGATGACACCCCCCCCCCCCATACCTGTCAAGTTGTGGATTTGAAAATAAGAGAATTTTTGGCCACACCCCTCTGTGGGCATGGCCAAATCTGTGGGCATGGCCAAATATAGCCATGTGACTTGCTGGGCTCTAGTCATGCCTGCCACATGGCCATGGAAATGTCTGCAAACACAGACAGCACTGGCTCTTTGGGTGTAAATGGAGATGAGCACTACACCCTAGAGTTGGATATGACTGGCAGATTTTACTTTCTTAGGATCAAAGATCGTTGCAGATGGTGATTGCAGCTGTGAAATAAAAAGGCGACTGATGCTTGGGAAACAAGCTATGAGAAACCTGGGGAACATAGTTAAAAGTAGAGGCATCACCTTGCAAACAAAAAATTGCATAGTCAAAGCAATGGTATTCCCGGTGGTAATGTATGGGTGTGAGAGCTGGACCATTAGGAAAGCTGAGCGCAGAAAAATAGATGCCTTTGAAATGTGGTATTAGAAATAGGTCGATCCTAGAAGAAATCAACCATGACTGCTCATTAAAGGTCAAATAGTAAAGATGATGCTAAAGTACTTTGGACATCAAATGAGAAGAGAGGATTCTCTTGAGAAAGCCTTGATGCTGGGAAAGGTGGAGGACAAAAGAAGGGGGTGGCCAAAAATAAGATGGCTAGATGGTATTGTAGGTGCAATGGGCACAAAGCTGTGTGGGCCAAAGAACCCTTTTCCCATCTTCTTGGGGGACTTCTGTTTTGTTTTCTTTCTTGTTTACTCATTTTTAATTTTAAAAAAATTCTGGGAAGCAAAGAGCAGAATAATAAACCAGCCCCCTAGGGTGAATTAGCCCTGCACATGGCTAGACACTCCGACCCCCAATTAGGGTGGAGGAACAAGGGATTAATTCCCCCAAATTAAGCAATCTATTTGTTCCTCACTGCAACCAGTTGAAGCACCAACACATGAGAATGTCGGATCCAGCTTAAGGAAGGGAATTAGTAAAGTAAAAAGCAACCTCTGTAGTTTCCAAGCCTCCCAGCAGCTGAGGAGTTAATCTCCATATATGAAATATCGTTCACCTAGAGTAGACTCCCGTCCCATGGTGGCTCCGACCAGCAGCAGCAAAAATGAAGCCTCCATGACCATGTGGCAGGGAAATGAAAGAAAAACTTCAGAAGGCACCCCACCACTTTCTCTCTCACTCCTTCCACAAGCGAAAAGCCACAGCGACCTCTGGTGGCAGGAAAAACATAATGCAGCCTCGCATGTGAAGGCTCCAATCAGGATTTTTTAAAAAAATAAATAAAATAAGGGATATTACGGGGAAATTAATAAAATGGGAGGGAGAGGGAAGAGGGGTAAAAATAAGGGATTTTCCTGGGAAAAACAGGATACTTGACAGGTACGCCCCCCGCTGTGACACATAATTCCTATTCAAAAAATGAACTCCTATTCACATGGAGGAAGCCTAAAAGGCCATTCAGTGTTAATAACTCATTCTCAAATTGTCCCCCTTAAAAATCAAATTGCCCCACATTGGGAACCATGTCTTTAGAGGGATTCTGTAGAAAGGGTGGGCAGGAGTCAGAACTGGGTGGGACTACAGCCAACGACCAGCAGTCATTCTTTTCCTTCCCTCATTTCACTTGCCTGATCTCTCTCATATGTCTTCCCACCTCATTTGGGTTTTGCTCTTTCCCTCACTGTCAAAAACACTTTCCCCATCAGACAATTAAGCTTTATGGAAAGCTCCCCTCAGCACAAATGGAAAGTTATTTTTCACACTAATTGCCACCACAGTGGGATTATAGTATATTGGGAAGACCCAAATAGTTCCCACCATGGAAATTAGCCTGAGAGAGAGGAAAACCTTTTTACATAACTAGTGTTGTTAAATAAGGCTCAGAAGGTGTTGTGTCCAAACGTTTATTGCTTTGCAATCACCATTAAATCTTTGCTGTAAAAGCACACCCTTTGCCACGTTCATATGTATTCAATGTAATCTGATTGGTTTAACACAGGTTTCCCGCATTAGCAAAAGCCTGGGCAAATGTATCACTGTAACTGCTGTTCTGTCTGTATATAAGTTGGTACCACCCTGTTTTCCTCAGTCCGAACTGAGCTATAGTAAATGACTTGTTGGTTAACCCCCGAATTACTGTCATGTTGCAATTAATACTCGGACTCAACAGAAGGGAGATCAGATTTGTTAAAAAAGAGATACCATAGGTATTCTACAGTCACCAGGTAGGTTTCTCAGCATTCTGTAGGGCAAAATTTGGGACTCTGATCTCTGATCAGTGATTGGAAACAACTGGTGACAAGATATTTAAGGCCAAAGAACTTGTTGTATGAAATTGAATTAGCTCAGGTGGTTGCTGCGTAGTATTCAGCTGTAGTTTGCAGCCTGTGTGGCTGTTGTGTAGCACTAAATCAGGTTTGCAGCCTGGATATCAGTTACTTTGAGATATACTTTTAAGTGGTCATGCATAGACTTTGTGTGTTTGTTGAAAATATGTCCAAATGGGTAGAAGTTATACAATATATCCCCCCCCCCCAAGCTATTTTGTTTAATCCTTACTTCATGTCTTTAGCTCCGCCCAGTGCTGAAATGTGCCTCTTATGATCCTTTTTCCATGGAAGTGACCCACTGGCAGTTATCACAGGTGTACATTTTATATACAACAAATGCAGAATTGTTGAAGGCCTGGCAATCAATTATTATTATTTTTTTAAAAAAGAGCTACTGAGTTGTATTTGGATTGAGGTGTTATAAAGTACACAGGTTGGTGTAAAAGACACCATTATTTTCAGCAGAATGGATTCTTCATGAAGTCGAGCCTGATTGTCCATTTTTATCATCCGAGCTGAGATGGATTTGGTGATCTTCCTGTCTTTGTGTCATGTCATTGCTCAGGAATAGGTAGACCATTGGTTTCTCTAAAGAAGTGAGAAACTTCAGTAAAGGATAAAAATGTGAATTAAAAGATGGTGCAATATTAAAGGGTAGAAATGAGATTCGGTAGCAGATAGTGAAGACTGGACCATATCCTCCATTCTATTTATGTTGCAAGTGTGTTTCTTCTGCTCCTATATATTTCTCAGCTTACTCAGCCAAGTCTACACAACAGGGGTGCCCAGGCTTTTCAGGCTGTGGGACGGACATGCGGTTCAGAGGGCCGGTCACTATGGCCCAGGGGCCAGATCTGGCCCCAATGCCAATTCATCTGGCCTACAAAGCCCTTGTCGCTCCCGGAAGTGGAAGTAAAATGCACCCAGGCTGTATTTTGGGCACCCCTGCTATACAACTAGCTTTTTTCTGTTCTGGATAAGCTCCCACTCAGTTATTATTGGGTTCTGCCAAGTGAATGAAAGCGCGGCACCAAAATGGCCACCACGCTCTTTGCGCCCCCCCCACCCGGACTCAGACATCCGGGTGAGTTAGGGGGCATGGCCACCCCTCTATAAAAGGGGTGGCCACGAGGCAGCGGAGCTGCCATTTTGGATTCGCAACGGAGAGGAGAAGTTTTCTCCGTCGCATTCTCTAGTTGCCCTGTGTACCCGGAGCAGTTTTGGCTTACCTCTTTGCTACCGCGGTACTTTGGGCTCAGGAGCTGATCCCTGGATAGGGATCCTCTGGCTCGGATCTTCATTTTAGGGAGACATGGCTCCCAAGCGGAGGGCCCCGGCAATGAAGCCGCAGCCAAGAGGAAGGGCTTTTCCTGGCCCTTCATCAGATGGGGGGCAGCCTCCGGGTCGGCAGACCAGGGCTGCGCCCCCACGACAGGGCAGCGACCAGACCTTGCCCACTGTTACCAGTGGGGCCAATCAGGCTACCACCTGGCAGCCGGGTGCCAGCTTTCTGGCCGGGCCGGCACAGGCTGGCCCCTCGGGGGCTTCGGCCCTGAGCGCGCCTTTGCAGGGCCCAGGACAAGGTGGCCCAGGGGGGCCTGGTGCGGGTTTCCGCCCCACAGCTCCTCCGGCCCCCCACAGGCCTGAGTTTTGGGCATGGCCCTATTCTGGCCCTGGATCCCCTTTTGGGTTGCCATTTCACCAACTGCCTAGTGGGCCATCCGGCCCACCCGGCCCACCTTACACTGGGGGCTCGGAGGTGGTGGATGCTCTAATAGCACATATAGCAGTGCTGGAAGCATCATTGGGCATTGCCCAGCCACCTTCCGAAGGGGGTGCAACTGCTTCTTCAACCGCGGCCCCTTTGTCGATCCCGGCCAACTCGGCGGCCGTGACCCTTCAGCGGGCGGCCAACCGGGTCGAGCTGCTTGAGGCTATCCGGCCAGCTCCAGCTGGTGCCTCGCAGCTCCCCATACGACCTGATGTACAGGCTGGAAGCGGTCAGGTGTGGTCCCAGAGCTCGATGCTATTCGCGAGCTCCGACGCCCACTGTGGGCTGGAACCCCCGGTGGGGGCGGCTCACGGGGGTGCGACTAGTGAGTATCAGGTTCAATTTAGTGCACCACCAACACTGTCCACTTACACCAGGGGGGTTCAGTGGCCCTGGCCACGTCAAGTCAATGTGGGTGGGCAGACGCTCCCACACTGCCCCATTAACCCCTGGTTGCCTAATGGTCCCTCGTTCAGGGTGGGGGTGTCCGCCCCTGGGGCCGTGCCGAGCATCGCAGGGGCTGTTCAGGTCCCGCTGCGCATACCCTCTATGCAAAATGTGCCGTCAACAGCTTTACCGACGGCTGGCTATTCCTTGCCCCTGGGTGATCATTTGTCATAGGTCACGAGGGATAAAATTTGGCGAGGGGAGTACGTGGATATCTTCTCCCTATTGAACCGTGAGCCCACTAAAGAGGAGAGGGAGGGACAGAGACAAAGAGCTTTACCGTCATCGTAAGCCACCACGCACCTGGGCCAACTGGTTACCGGCATACCTCATATATATGGCAGTGTACCTCAGGGCCCGGCCTGACCTGGCCATTCTGATGGTCCAATACCTTGACAATATTTACAGGGCGATGGTTGATTTCCCTGGCCCATCGTGGTTGGCTTACGATGAGGAATTTAGAATGAGGGTGGCCCTACACCCTGAGATGAGGTGGGATGAGCCCTGCCAGAAATTGTGGCTTTTGTACATGACTCCCACGCGTCCGGCGCCTGGTGATAGGTACCATTGTGGCCATACCGTGCAGCGGGCTGCTCCAGCACAGGCTCCCCACCATTCAGCGGGGCAGGGGGTTCCAGTCCGCCTGCTGTGTTGGAGCTTCTCAGCTAACGGCATGTGTAATAAGCGCCAGTGTTGTTTCCGGCATGAGTGTCCCTCTTGCGCTGGCCCCCACGCCGCCTCCGCATGCCCGTGGGCTGGTGGGTCACGGGGCAGAGGTAGGGGTGGACAGGGGGCGGTCAGGGCTCCATCTGAAGGAGCTAGCCATTCGAAGGGCCCCCTCCCCAATTAATGTACACATGCTGGAGCGATGGCTCTCAGCTTATCCAAGGAAGGAGGATGCGAGGTACCTGTTGGAGGGTTTCCAGTGGGGCTTTCGTATTCCGTTCAAGGGTGTTCAGGGACCCCAAGACGCTCCTAATTTAATTTCCTTGAAAGGTAATGAGGAGGTGCCTGCACTGAGCATAGCTAAAGAAGTGGAGGCTATGAGGGTGGCGGGCCCCTTCTTAGAACCGCCTTTCCCTAACTACATTTCAGACGCTAATGCGGGAACTGGGTGTCCCCTTAGCGCCTGAAAAGACCGAGGGCCCAGCTACTAAGCTCACATTTCTAGGCATTGAAATTGACACGGTCGCACAGGCATCCAGGTTACCCATGGATAAGGTGACTCGGATCTCCGTGGCGATTTTGGCATTGATTGCCAAACGTAAAGTGTCCCTTCGTGAGCTGCAGGTACTTCATAGCCACCTTAACTTTGCCTGTAGGGTGGTGATACCTGGCAGAGCATTTGCCCAGTGCCTGTGTGACGCCATGGCTGGCCTGTCAAAGCGCCACCACAGGGTCCGACTGACCAGGGGCATACGGGCGGACCTTTCGGTTTGGCTCACATTCCTACAGGATTTTAACGGGGTCTCTTTCTGGAGATCAGACCTTATGGTCTGCCCTAGATTTCAAGTACAGTCGGATGCCTCCGGCTCCCTGGGTTATGGGATTTATTTTGAGGGGAGGTGGGCTTACGGCCGATGGCCTCACGCATGGCTTGGCACTGATCGCCTCCACGATCTTACCTTCCTCGAGTTCCTTCCCATTCTGAGAGCATTAATGCTATGGGGCGACAAGTGGCCCAACTCAGTGGTCCATTTTTGGTGTGACAATGCGGCAGTGGTGCACATTGTCAACGCCCAGATGTCCAAATCCCCCAGGGTAATGGCGTTGGTTCATCAATTCATGTTAAGAAGCCTACGCCTAAATGTGCTGTTTAGGGCCAGATATGTTCCAGGTATTAATAATGATATTGCTGATGCTTTATCCCGCCTGCAGATCCCCCGGTTCCGTGCCCTGGCTCCGGAAGCAGAGGAATTCCCCTCTCCACTCCAGGCCGAGATTTGGACATTTGGCGAGGAGAGGTGAACCGGGCGATCGGCATGTCTTTGGCACCACGCACGCGTAAGGCGTATCAACATGCTTTCATACAGTTTAGAACCTTTTGTGCGCAACTGTGGTTGCCTGAAGTGTGGCCCATACTAGTGGATCAAGTTTTACAATACATGGTTTATCTTCACAGTCAGGGTCTGGTGCCTCGTACTATAGCATCCAGGCTTTCGGCACTGGCATTTATGGCCAAAGTGAGGGGCTTCACTGACTGCATGAATGACTTTCGCATACGTCATGTTTTGGAGGGGTGGACACGGGAACGTGGCCGCCGCCCTGACATTCGTCACCCAATTTCACCGGAGGTCCTGAACCACCTTGCATGAGGCTGGCATAACTTGTGTTATGATAGGTATGAGGTGGCTCTTTTTCACGCAGCTACCACGGTGGCCTTCTTTGGAGCGCTCCGCATCAGTGAGTTGGTACCACTGTCTAAGGTAGATGCGACTCATAGGGCACTGGAACTCTACGATGTCTATGTTACTAATGAGTGGGTTCAGTTGAGGATATGGTCCTCAAAGGTTGATCAGCACAGCGTAGGCAGTGGAGTTAGACTGCTACGATGTTCCATTGCAGACATCTATCCGGTTGGTGCCCTACATGAGTTTTTGGTAGTGCGTGGTGCGCACCCTGGCCCGTTTTTCTGCCACCAGGATGGGTCTCCCCTGACTAAATTCCAATTTTGGAAGGTGACCGGTATGGCACTAACCAGTGTTGGCCTCCCCGGGGCTCGTTACGGCACCCATTCATTTAGGATAAGCGCTACATCAACTGCAGCTGCATTTGGGTACTCTGAGGCTGATATACGCCGGATGGGAAGATGGGGATCCATGCGTTTTGCAATGTATGTACCAGTCATGTATGAGTACCAGTCAAGTGGTTCTTTTCTTTTCTTCTTTTACAGACCCTGTGTGTCCCCGCACACCGGTGGCAGTATGGCTGGTGGGCCACAGTTACATGCACTGGGCAGCGCAGTATGCTGCGGCGACAGAGTGGGGACCCCAGCTCGGGCTACGTGCAACCGCATGTATGCGTTGGTACGGTAAGCGCGGAATGAGATGGCGGGAGCTGTTGCCATTCCTGTTTTCCATCAGGGATGCTGCACCACCTGATGTCCTTATACTGCAACTCGGTGGCAATGACCTTGCCCAGGTCACTGGCCTTTCCTTAAAATTCACGATCTGCAGTGACCTAGCCTATTTGCATTATGTGTGGCCATCCACGCGGCTGCTATGGTCGGACATCGTGCCGCGACATAATTACTGGGGAGGTATTGACCTCCGTGCCCTTGACCGCGCTCGTCGCTCGGTGAACAGGGCTGTTGCCCGGTTCTTGGCAGACAAGGGCTTGGGGACAGCCATCTGGCACCCCAGGATAGGTTTGCAAGATTACGATCTCTATGCAGGGGATAGGGTCCACCTGTCGGCCAGAGGTATGAACCTCTTTCTGGAAGATTTGCAAGCAGGCCTGGTGACCGAGCTGACGGTCTGGGGGTGGTGGTGGTGAGTCATCATGGACGCCTCCCCGTGTGGCGGGTAACACTGGTAAGGTAAAGATTTATGACCCATAGGTATCCGGCAGGTTCGCAATTGACTGGCCAACACTTAGACAGGTACAGGGGTAATAGCTTTGGCCGGTCAAGGACGAACCAGGCAAGGAGCTTAACAGCCTGCATCACCTTGATATTTAACAGATACACGTCATAGGGTGGGGTCAGTAGATAGTTTATTGACTCCGGTCAACAATTTGTTTGTGTCAACAAACAAATTGATACAAATAGTTACATGTAGCCAATTGCCATTGGCATTTTGGGAGGAACCTTACCAGTGTTACTTTGGCCTGCTTGCCTTAAAGAATTACAATTGGATGATTACACCAATTGAAAGTTATAATTCGGACTAGGGCATTATTCAATAAAAGTGGCCCGATGCCTTTATCCATATACCAGTGTCAGTCTTTCTTTGGGGGGTGCGCCTGCAAAGCTCATTACTTACAAGTTCTATATGTAGCAGAAGTACAGCACAACTTTCATTAATAGGCTGATGGGTCCTCTTTGAAAAGCAGCTAGAGTAGTACTTTCTCAATAATATCATCAGAAAGTTTCTTTCCCAGAGTTGTGTGTACAGAGAATTTGACTTTACAATATAAGATCATAAATGTGTTTCTTCAAATAGATGTGTAAGACATGCAGAGACCTGGAGATCTTACCCTTTCCCTTATTAAATGACTTCCCTTTTCATAAAATAAATGAAATTTTTGAAAAGGTAGCCATGTTAGTTTGTGTTTCAAACATATCATTATACCAGGTGTTTGTATTCTATCTCCTACTAACCATTTGCAATTCAACAGCGTGAAACTTCACAACTAATCTGAATAACAGTCAGAGATCTTCTGCTATTACCAGTTGTAAAAAAGCCATATTGATTTGCATACTTATCTGTTATGCTAACCAACCACTTTGTACCTCTGCAACCAATGTGTATAAATTGATGCCATGAAGTATCACTCCTATGTCTGACAAAGTGGACTTGATCCATGAAAGCTAACATTAAAATACAGCAGTTAGTCTTTAAAGTGCCACAATGTTGGTTGTCTTTCTGTTTTGTTTTATTTACTCTCTGATACGCTTAAAATAAATAGTTGCTCTGAATTCTCTGGCAAGTGAACAGTGACTTCGACAACAAGGAGGAATAAGCCATCATTTCTTTCTTTCCTGCCAATAGATGAACTTTAAGTAAACACTTTACTGCTCTTGGCAATTAACAAAATAGTGTTTCTTTTAAATTGCTGGGGTGAATGTGAATGTTCAAAGCCACTATCTGTAGAAAACAAATGGAAAACAACTTTTGAGGTTTCCCTTGCTAATTATGTTCAGCATGATGGGCAACAATGTTCTTGAGAGTAGCCACTGACTACTAGAAAGGTTTAGTGAAAACTGAGGTTAAAAGTGCAAACACAAGGGTCCTCTGTGTTACTAACAGCATTTTTATTTGTTGTGGGCAGCTACAAAATAGCAAATATTTGAACTGTCCATATGTTCAACATACAAATTGCCACCCATATCCATGGGTTCAGTATATTCAATTAAAAATCTCAGAAATACATAATATATGTGTATTTCTATGGAGCATTACCAGACCTGGCCACTAGAGGCCACAGTCTGCAAATGCAATGTTTACAATGAATGAAAGCAGACATTTCAGTAGTTCTAACATAGAAGGACAGAGGTACTTGAAACCCCTCCCTGCTGTTATGACTAAGGTATATGCACAACTTCTATAGTGATTGACACCATCTAAGGCGTAGGTGTGTGTGTGTGTGTGTGTGTGTGTGTGTGTGTGTGTGTGTGAGAGAGAGAGAGAGAGAGAGAGAAAGAGTTCTATTCTGAATGAGTTATCAAAGCCAAAATCAGCATGCTTAAATTACACAACACAAATGCATGAGCAAGACAATACCTTTATTGGGTCACTGAAAAATCAAATATTACACAGGTTTTTGTGATTTCTTCAGGAATGCACACATTTCTTGTGGATAGTGTGGAAAAATTATAAATGAGAGTTCCAAAAGTTCATGGCAGATCTTATTGCCAGCCACATTTCTTAGAGGCAAGATAGAATTTTAAAAATAATTTTCCTGTACTATCCAAAAGAATTTGGGGGATGCCTAAAGAAGTGGTCTTGAATCATGAAAACACATGCATTGTTTGATATTTCAGTGATCCAATGAAGGCATCGCCTTGCTCTTGCATTCATATTTCATAAGAATCACACAGCTGTCTTTGTTTTTAAATTACACAGGGATTCACATTATTGGATTTGCTAATAATTCATAGAACTTAGAAAAGAACCCACCACCAACCAAAAACAACTAAGCACTTGCTTCAGCATACCATAAAGAAAATTTAAGCTTCTGATACTGATTGTTTTCACAGGTGTTTGCAACATAAGAATTAAACGAAGGAAGCACATATGACTTGGTAGACTGATGTGATTCTTCTGTCCTGCTGTAACAACTGCAAAGAAGGTATAATTTATGTTGGCTGTCAGATGCTAGTAAATAATGTTATATTTCATTGACATGAAAAGAAGACTATTCCAGATGAGGCTTGCAGACAACTTTTTTAGAACTTGCTTCAGAGATTCTTTCTGATGGTTTTTTTGGGGGTGGGGGTGAGTGAGGTTTAATTGTGAATTGTGAGGGCTACAGTTATTTAAACAGTTAAAAAGCCAAAATGAACAGTGGATTTGCAGAACATATGAAATCTGTGAAGTGGTAGTTGTGTTAGTCTGTGCAAGCATGGCAAAGCAAAGCAATCACACTTATATACCACCCCATAGCACTTAGTGCACTCTCTGGGCAGTTCACAAGTTAATTAGCATTTTGTTCCCAACATATTGGAAAGTAAATAAATAAATAAAAATTGTAGCACTTTAAAGACTAACTCCTGTATTTTAATGTAATACACAAAAGCTAACATTAAACAAGACTTTTTTTGGTCTTTTTTACTCTCTGGTATGAGAGCTGTACAGTTTTGGATTCATAGCAGCCCAATCCCTTTAAAAACACGAACATCTCTGTATTTCTTTTCTTTTTCTCAAAGGAACTGTTGAATATTTCTAATCTGTAGTTGACAATGCTCAAATATTTATGTTTAAAAAGGCATTCTATTAGGAGAGTAGTAGCAAGCATCTGAAATGTCTCTAATATTATGTGCTTCTTGCTCTTCTAGCAGATGTTTTCCTTTTGTACAGTAAAAGCCTACCTTGACAATATAACTTGTGCATCATTATTCCTGTAGAAATACTGGCTCTCTGGAAGCAGCTAGTTACTTGTAATTAAGTCATTTCTCTAATAACATAGATATAAGTCTGTTGTATTAATTACAGCTTAATTAGAAACAGCTTCACTTCTTCTGCAGATGATCAAAGGTGGATTGTGGACTCAGATTGTGTATCTAACCCCAAAATTATGAGTGGGGGACACAGTCTGCTGTACATCATGAGCCACCTAAGAATGTAACTGAACTTTTTAGTTATTTGTATTGTTGTGAGGATAACCTCAGTGAATAGAGGAGGAATAATGCATGTTTCAAGTGCTGACTTTTTCTGCATCTCATGTTTTTCTGTTTGTGGTGCATAGACACCAAAGGCAATGGCAGAGAGTGTTTTATGCTATACACAAGAAGTTTGAAACTTTCTGATTCTTTAAAAGTAACGGACAAAATTGTTATTTTTAGTTTTTGAGAAATAGTAAACAGTTATACAGTATTTTAAAATGAGAACTATGCTTGTAACTAATGTTGTGGATCCTTTGGACTATAATTATAATTTATTTTTTTTAAAAGCAACTTCCCAAGCACTGGATGTATATAGTGTATATAGGTTACTTATATGTGTATATAGGTTACTTACAAGAGATGATGCAGTGACCAAAATCCTATTTCTTAGTATAGTAAATTGCACAACTGGTATTTAGTGAGTCAACTCCTCCATGAATTCTATTGATTCAAATGGGCTTACTATGATTGCAATTTACTGTGTTAAGGTGGCTCAGTGGTTAAGAACCTTGCCTTGCTAGCTGGAAGGCTTGCAAGTCAACAGTTCGAGACTCGGGTACTGAATGATGGATTGAACACCTGTCTCTGTCCCTGCTCTTGGGGACATGAAAGAAGCCTCATTTGGGAATTCCCTGAGCGGAGTTTCTTCTGCAAAAATCCTTTGCCCTGCCAACCCCCGGAATAAGGAGACAGACACAATTGTTTGGTTCAAAATTCTGGGCTGCTTTATTTAATCATTGAACGAGGGGGCGTACATATGCATGGAAACACCCAGAACTCCATCGCCCCATACTTTGTATGTCTTGTTCACTATAACCAAAAGCAGCCGCTGTAGAAGCCACGCCTATCCTGAATGAGTGTGTCCCATACATGGCACCGGGCAAGCCAACCTCTGCCAGGGCAGCAGCTGTTACTTTCCAATGTGTAAGTGGCGATCCATTTTGATGGCAAAACGGGGACCAGGGCATGGACCACATGCAGATAGAAAGCATAAAATTTCCCTAATCGGGCAAATCTCGGGCCAGGAACAGCGCAGGAGGATGACCGTAATGCCCTTGCCACGCTGTTCAGTTTTGGAACCCCACACTGTCAGGCACACAGAGCCTGGAGTGAACGTGAGGTCCGACACCTCTAAGGCCCTACTCGAACGGTCAGACCCCAAAGTGGCCACCAGTTCACTGAGCCTCAGCACCCCAAAGAAGGCTGCAGAGGTAGCTGTGTGAAAAAGTGCAGCTTTGAAGGTGTCGGAGCAGATCTGGAGCCATACGGCCACCAAGCGCCGCATGACAGCTGGTGACACCAGTTACCTAGAGTCACAAGAAGCACCCCTCTCTCTAGACCACCCCTCAAGTACACCCCGTATCCTGAAATCACCAAGGTTGTCAGGCAAGCCCTTTGCTTTGGCCGCAAAAGACCAGGCAGAAAGGCAACCCCGAATAGTACATGGGGCCAGCCCCTCCTCATGCAGATGCACCATGTACCATAGGACATGGTCCACCAGCAGAGGCCAGGTATCTGGCTGCGTGTCCAGCTTGCCAATGAAAGGTTTAAGGCCTGTTCGACTTCACCTTGCCAAGTGTCCAGATTTCCTCTGGCAAAATGGGAGGGAGATCGCTGGCCTCCGGCACCAGAGCCCTGAACCGCGAAATATGCAGACCAGATAAAGCATCGGCAATACTGTTGTCAATACCCGGAATGTGCCGTGCCTTAAACAAAATATTGTGACGAAGGGAATGGAGAACAAAGGGGCAAACCAAACCCATCACCCTAGGGAACCTTGAGGTCAAGGTGTTCACAATGTGTACCTCTGCCACATTGTCGGACCAAAAGTCAACCACCGAGTTCGCCCATCGTTCACCCCACATGAACAATGCACCCAGTATTGGAAAAAACTCGAGGAACGTTAGGTCCCTTAAACAATCCTGAGCCCTTCCAAGCTGCTGGCCAAGGGCCGCAGCACCATAGGCCCTCGAAGTAAATCCCATAACCCAAGGACCCAGAGGCATCAGACTGGACTTCAAAGCGGGGTGTGAGTGAGGACTCCAAGTGCCAAAATGATACACCATTGAAGTCCCATCGAAAGGAGAGACAAACCCGCTGGTCTGCCCTGGTAGCACTATTAAGCCGTACACAGTAATACTTTTTTTGTCAACCCCTTCATTACATCGCAGAGATGCCATGCGAAAGCACACCCTGGTGCAATGACCCTGCAAGCAAAGTTGAGGTGTCCGTGCAGTTCCTGGAGATCCCTCAGAGTGACTTTGCATTTCCCCAACATTACTAATATCTTGATAGAGATACAATCGACCTTTTCATGAGGCAAATGTGAAGCCTGTGCGATCATATCAATCTCAATACCCAAAAAGGTGAGAGCAGTGACCGGACCTTCAGTTTTCTCTGGGGCAAAAGGCACAGATAATTCACCCATTAGTTCCATTAGTTCCTGAAAGGAAGCCAGGAGGCATGCACAAGCCTGTGAATCCTCTGGGCCCCTGAACAAGAAATCATCCAGGCAATGTGCTACCTTTTGAACACCTGTCCGAGATATGATAGAACACTGTAAAAATGAGCTGAATCGTTCAAACGCTGAGCAGGATATGGAGCATCCAAAAGGCATGGCCCGATCCACAAAGTACTGGTCCTCAAAACGAAAACCCAGCAACTCAAAGTCATCCGGATGCACTGGAAACAGTTGAATTGCCAACTTAATGTCGCATTTTGCGAGAAGTGCACCCAGACCACAGGAACGGACCATAGCCAAGGCCTCGTCAAATGACATATATCGGACCGAACACAGCTTGTCCGGTATAGCATCGTTCACCGAGTTGCCAGGAGGGTAAGACAGATGATGAATAAGGCGAAATTCGCCCAATGTCTTTTTGGGCCCGAGCCCGAGGGGTGAAACCTTCAAGTTTGGGTAAGGCAGGTGCTCAAAAGGACCAGCTACCTTGCCCTCAGCCACCTCCTTGAAAATTGCAGCCCTTGCCAAGTGCTTCCTATCCTGCAGGGACCTAAGATTCTGAGCCTCCTGTGGAGCCCGAACCCCCTCAAATGGTATGCGAAAACCAACTGAAAAGCCCACTTCAAGGTACTCGGCATCCACACGTCGCGGGTAGATGCGCAACCACCATTGCAGTACCTCTAGCTTAATTGGCAACGGGCCCTTTGGGAGGGACAGAGGGGGGGGTTTGGTGTATGCAAACCAAGACACAGGACACAGCCTCGGGCTGGGTTAACTCAGGTTTATTGCATCGTGGACAGAGGGAACATGAGGTAATGGCGGATCGATAGCTCTTTATATACAGTGGTAATACATTCGAACGTGGTGCCATGGTAGCCCATTGGCTACTGTCTGCGTGACGTCATTGCGGGTCACGCCCTTCTTGTCCAGGTGTAGATGGTGGCGGGAAAACTTCCCGCGCTGTTGCCTTTGATGAGTTCGGACCAAGAGAGCTTGGACGCTCGCTGCTGCCAGCTGGTGGTCATTAGCTCGCGTCCTATTACAGGGTTTATATGATACAGCTGAAGGTTACATTGTTGCTATGATACATTGTAATCCATGAGTAAGATAAAACCATCAGAACACAACACCCCTCCCCCCTAGGACGAGACAAAGTCTCGAGCCCCACACTTGACACACTTCCCCCCCCTTAGGAGACAAAGTCTCTCAGCCAAGATGGCTTATTTCGAACACGCTGGGGTCTCGATGCGGGCTGCCTCTCCCCGGGTTTGCTACCTTCTCTTTGTCCCCTGGTTTCCTGTCCTGTAATTGGAGAGGGAGACTCGTTAGTGACTTGCCGCGGCTCCGCGGCGTTGTTGGGAGGTGTGCTCTTTCTTAGGGAGGAACCGGGGGCACTGGGGGCTAACGAAAAACCCCTCTTCTCGCTTGGATGGGTGGGGGAACACTCCTGAAAACCCCCCCGGTTCGCAAAGTCAAAATCAAAATTACAATCGGGGGCAGTGGTCGCGGACTCCTCTCCCCCTTCCCCGGCCCCTGATAGGACTGGCGTATCAAAAGGATATGAGTCGGGGCCGCTGCTTCTGCCTTCCCCCCTTGCTTGGGACTGTTGTCCACTGCTGTCTCCCCCTTGGGTTAAGCGGGTGGGGGAGAACCCTAGCGCTGAATCCTGTTGCTGAGCTCCACTGACTGGCCCACTCACTCGGTGCCTCAGTTGGTCTGCGTGCCTCCTCCAGAGGAGGCCGGTGCTAGTCTCGACCCGGTACGACACTGGCCCCGTCTGTTCTACAACTGTCCCTGGTACCCAGGCTGGCCCTGCGCTGGAATAGTTCCTGCAGTGAACAGGGTCACCGGCGGCGAAACCTTTCGAGACTGCCAACCCTATGTTTTTCCCTTTATCTTCGACTCTCGTCGGGTCTAGCCTGGACAGGATCGTGGTCAGTTTTCGCCGCATCAAGAGCTCTGCCGGCGAGTAGCCTGACGCTAAGGGGGTTACCCTATACGCTAAGAGGAACTGGCAAACTTGGTGATTCAGGTCCCCCGGGCCCATGCGCCGCAGCGCCTCCTTTGTTGTACGCACCAGCCGTTCCACTTGGCCATTCGTGGCCGGGTGAAACGGTGCGGATGTGACATGCCGAATGGCATTTGCCTCCATGAATGCTCCGAACTCAGCGGAGGTGAAACAACTAGCGTTATCGCTGACTAAAGTGTCGGGTAAACCGAACGTGGAAAAGACTCTCCTTAGCTGGCTAATTGTCGTGGCGGAGGACGTGCTCTTTACTGGGATAACCTCCAGCCACTTGGAGAACGCATCTACCACCAGGAGAAACATGGTTCCTCGGAATGGGCCAGCGAAATCCACGTGCACTCTGGACCACGGCCCCCTTGCTGTGTCCCACTCCCTATGCGGGAGACGGGCCGCCTCAGGTCGGGATCCCTGGCAAGCCTCGCAAGTGCCGACCATGTGCTCAATGTCCGCGTCCAGCTGTGGCCACCAGAAGTAACTCCGGGCCAGCGCCTTTGAACGAACTATGCCCGGGTGGCTGACGTGCAGCAGTTCGAGCACCCTCGTCCGCAGGGGCGTAGGGACCACCACCCGTTGGCCCCACAGAAGGCACCCCCTCTCTAGGGACAACTCTAGCTTTTTCCTAAAGAATGGGTCGAACTCTGTACTCGGGGACGAAGCCGGCCACCCCTTCTGCACCCATGAACTAACTTTCTCCAGCGTCCTGTCCTTGCCTGTCGCCCTAGCAATGTCGGCTGGTACTATTGGGGGTGCGTCTAAAACCTCAATTAGCAACACCTGGCGGTCTCTTTCTGCTCTCGCCTTTTGGTCGTCCGACAAGGGCAAAGGGGATCTCGAAAGCGCATCAGCATGGCTGATCTCCTTTCCGGGCCGGTACTCCAACTCATGTTGGTACGCGTTGAGGAAGATAGCCCATCGCAGCATTCTCGGGGACAGGATCTGCGGCGTGGGCTTGCTTGCCGTGAAAATCCCTAACAGTGGCTTGTGATCGGTCACGATTTTGAACGGGCGGCCATACAAAAAATCGTGAAATTTTTTGGTCCCCGCTACTATTGCTAACGCCTCCCTGTCGGTTTGTGCGTAATTTCGCTCTGCTTGGGACAGGGACCTTGAGTAAAACGCTACCGGGGCCTCCTTCCCGTCCTCCAACACGTGGCAGAGCACCGCCCCCACCCCCACCGGGGATGCATCACAAACTAGGACCACTGGCCGTTTGGGGTCGAAGTGCGTCAGGATTGCCTCAGATGTTAGGAGTTGCTTTAGCTCTTTGAACGCCCTCTCGTGCTCGTCACCCCACATCCATGTCTCCTCCTTTTTAAGTAACCGATGGAGCGGTTCGGCCACGGACGCCTTCCGCGGGAGGAATGTATGGTAAAAATTGAGGAGCCCCAGGAAGGACTGTAGCTCGGTTTTGGATGTGGGGCGAGGGGCCTTTTTAATGGCTGCTACCTTGGATTTCGACGGTTTAATCCCCTCGGGTGTGATCCGGAACCCTAAAAACTCGACCTCAGTTTCGAAAAAAACACATTTGTCCTTCCTCAATCTCAGCCCCGCTTTCTCGAACACGGTCAATACTTTGTCCAACCTCTTTGCCAGTTCAGCCTCACTCCCCCCTGTTATCAACACGTCATCAAAATAAGGCAACACCCCCTCCAGTCCCTTCAGGAGGCGTTCCACAAGCGACTGAAAAAGGCCGGGTGCCGAGTTCACGCCAAACTGTAGCCGCGACACCTGGAACGCTCCTTTGTGTGTAACTATCGTTTGTGCCGCGGCCGTGGCGGGGGTCACAGGAAGTTGCTGATAGGCTTGTGCCAAATCGAGTTTGGCGAAACACTTTCCCCCATTTAGCCTGGCCAAAAGGTGGCTGATCACCGGCACCGGGTATGCATTAGGGCGGATCGCCTTGTTAATTGTACACTTATAATCAGCGCAAATGCGCACCTCCCCGTTAGCCTTTAAGGCCGTTACAATTGGAGTTTCCCACTCCGCGGAATCAACAGGAATAAGAATCCCCTGGCCCACCAGTTTGTCCAGTTCCGCCTCTATCTTGTCCTTGAGTGCGAACGGCACCCTGCGCGGTTTGAGTCTTATCGGGCGGACCTCCGGGTCTATGTCGAAAGCAACAGGGGGTCCCTTGAACTTTCCGAGTCCTTTCTTAAAAACGGCGGGATGCGCATCGCAAACCGCTTGTATTGGGTCCCCCCCCACGGTATGCACTCCCCCTATGAACAAACCTAAGGGCTGAAACCACTGTGTCCCTAGGAGGCTACAGCTTCCCCCCTTGAGGACAACTAGGGGCAGTTCCGCAGAATGTCTCTTAAAATTGACCCGAAATTTCCCGACCCCCAACACCGGAATGCTGTTCCCCTGTACGTCTCGTAGCGTGGACCTCAACGCTTTAAGTTTGGGCCGCACTTGGGGGTCGATTTTCAAAAATTCTTTCTGGGGAATTATAGAATAGGAGGACCCCGAGTCAATTTCCATCTTAATAGGGGCCCCTTGTACTAATACCTCAACGAAGTAATGGGACTGTCCCGCGGACACGCTGAACACTGGGGCGTCGTCCTCGCTGTCGTCCGAGACGCGGCCCACGCCATCCTGCTTCCTCATGGTCTGGGCGCCATCTTTGGGCCTCGCTGGACGGTCCGGTCTGGCCGCACGGTCTTGTGACTGCCTCCGGCCCTCCTTCCGTTTTCTGCATGCCTTGGCGATGTGCCCCCGACGGCCGCAGGTGTAACACTCGGCCTTCCTGAACGGGCATCTCGCGCGCTCATGGGCCGCTCCGCAACCCTCGCAGCGTCGACCACCCTTTCGGACCTTCTGGACCTCCTCGCCGTCGCTGCCTTCCGTAGATGACTTTGAGGCCCGTCGAGTTGCGTGCACCGACTGTCCGGGCTTCCCGTGCACCGAATTTTCCGCCTTGCCGGCTCTAGGACGCCACTCACGCCACTAGTGCATCTCGTCCACTCCAGCATTCGTGGACTCTGCGGCTTCCGCGGCCTCTACGACCTCTGCCAGCGTGGGTGGCGGCTCCTTGTTCATCAAGCTGCGCTGTACCTCTTTGTCTTTCAGGCCACACAACACGCCGTCCCTGAGGGCCATCTCCAGGATGTCACCCCATTTACAGGGGGCGGCGGCTACCCTCATGGCGGCCACGAATGCCTCAACCGACTCATCCGGCGCTTGGACTCGCCTCCAAAACGCGCTCCGAGCGGGAAACATTGCCCTCAAGGGGCAGAACCGCTCTCGCAGCAGCTTCATGATGTCGCCCGCCTTAAATTCGCTCACCTTCTTCGGAGCGATTATGCCCACCAGCGTCCGCTTGGTTTCCATCCCGAGCATTCTGGTGAGGATGGCCCTCTTCCTCTCCTCGTCGTCTTCTTTGACTCTGAGTTCCACCAGTGCCGCCTGGAAGTCCATCTCTAGCAGCTCCCAGTCTTGCGGTTTGGTGATGTTGAACCCGCTCTGTGCCCTGGCTGTTCCGTGGGGATCCATAATCCCATCCTCGTCGCCAATTTGGTGTATGCAAACCAAGACACAGGACACAGCCTCGGGCTGGGTTAACTCAGGTTTATTGCATCGTGGACATAGGGAACATGAGGTAATGGCGGATCGATAGCTCTTTATATACAGTGGTAATACATTCGAACGTGGTGCCATGGTAGCCCATTGGCTACTGTCTGCGTGACGTCATTGCGGGTCACGCCCTTCTTGTCCAGGTGTAGATGGTGGCGGGAAAACTTCCCGCGCTGTTGCCTTTGATGAGTTCGGACCAAGAGAGCTTGGACGCTCGCTGCTGCCAGCTGGTGGTCATTAGCTCGCGTCCTATTACAGGGTTTATATGATACAGCTGAAGGTTACATTGTTGCTATGATACATTGTAATCCATGAGTAAGATAAAACCATCAGAACACAACAGGGGGGTTGGGCCCGGCCTGATCGCGGCCTTGCCCACAGTCACCCCCTGCTTTGAAACAGGCACTGGTGGAATGAGGTCCGGCACAGATCGAACACTCGTGTCAGTACCTGCAAGGCTTTTGGTTACAGTGACCCATGGATGAGAAATCCCAGCACAGCAGGCGGGCTGGAACCCCCTGCCCCGCCAGTGGGCAGGTAACCTGTGCTGGGACAGACACCTGCTGCCGCCCAGGACACTGAACCAAATGTCCACAATTGTACCTATCACCCAAAACTGGGCGCGAAGATGTCATATACAAAAGCCACAAGAGCTGTTGGGGCTCGTCCCATGGCATCTCGGGGTGCATGGCTGTGTGCATATGAAATTCCTCATCATACGCCAGCCATGAACCACCAGGAAAATCCACGTAAGCCCTGTATATTATGTCCACGTGCTGGATCATGGGTAAAGCCAGATCCGGACAGGCCCTCAGAGAAACAGAGAGATAAATTAGGTATGCAGGAGGCCAATTCCTTATCCCTATCATCCTCCCTCTCCCTGTCCTCCCTCGTGGTCTCCTGATTAAGCAAACTGAAAATATCAATGTATTATCTTCGCCATATTTTGTCCCGTGTGGCCGGCAGGAGATGATCGGCCAAAGGCAAAGACAGTCCTATAGACGGAAGGGCCGCCCGTAGCGCAGTATTATAAGCCGTATTAACCAGCAGTCCATATGGCCAAACCAGGTATGGCAAAATAGCCGGCACAGGAGGAACACCAGGAGGAACAGGGGGGGTAAGGGGCACACAATGAAGGTGTAGGTGCAGTGACCGGCAGGGCCCCTGACAACACAGGAGTCCCCCACGATTGCTGGGGCCAAGGCCATTGAACAGAGCCGGCCGTAGGCAGGGTGCAGTAAGTGTATTTACTTGACCACCATACTCACCAGTAGCACTAGGGCCAGCCGCCCCCACTGGGGGTTCCGACTGGGCCCAAGCGTCCAGGCCCTGGAACGGATTAGGGCCTTCCATCTCCCCCTGGGCAGTCAATGATGATGGAGCCCCTGGCTCAAGCAATGAAAAAAGTGGCTCAGCCGACTGCGCTTCAGGCGGGGCCCCACCTTGAGCTGACTCCAGCTGAGCAATCCTTTCCCATAAGGAGGCCACCAGCCCAGGCAACTTGGTGTCACGGTGTCAGCCAACTGCCTAGCAGACTGGCGAGCTGACCTCCTTGTAGCTGAGAGAGCATCAATCCCTGCGGCCCTTTCTAGGGCGGACACCCAGGCAACAAGTGCCCTGGGGTTGAGGGGGAGTGCCTCACTGGAGGAGCCACCACCGGGCCACACAGGCCTCCGCAATGAGTGCGGAGCAGATGGCCTGGATGCCCGGAGTAGGCCCCTGCTCTTTTTTGGTGCCATCATCACGCCAAGGAGTCAGACTCCTTCTCTCTCTCCCCTTTTCTCTTTTTTTAAAAAAAGAAAGCCCCCAATCGAGCCGCTGCTTCTCTCAAGAGGCAAGCACAGCAAGGCGGCAAGGCCTGGCCACGCACACTCAAATTGGCAGGTTGGGTCGCTCAAACGCACCCTGGCTGAGTCAATTTAAAACAGGCAAAGGCCGGGAGTGTGCGTGGCCTTTTATCCGGGTGGGCCGGGCTCCGCTCCCGGGCACCCGACACTCCCTGCCTGTCTCACCTTCCAGGGGAGGCAGGCAAAGCGAGGGCTCACTGCATTCGCTGCCGGCCCTCCACCATTCAACTCAGAATAATTTCTGACATGAAATTATTATGGAGGAGTTGAATCACTAAATCCCAGTTGATCTGATGGGCCTACTCTAATATGATTTACTTTGCTAAGGAGCAGGATAGTTGCCATTGTTTGATTTGTGTCTGAAAAATGTTTGGAAGGAATGTTGGTTTAAAATTTAATGGGAAATAAACTTTGTGGCTATATAATTTTTGCAGTTAGTTACTACAGACCACCAGATGAAAGGCTACCTGTTAAATAAATAAAACATTTTAAATGATGTAAATATTCAAGCAGTTTGGTGTTAATTAATTTCAGTAAAGATATAGTCAGTGAATGACTACAAAGGCAGATTTATTACAAGATGTAACATCTGGAAACCCAGCACTTTTTGAACAATGTATAGCTTTTCATCAGAGGTAATAATGGAAATAAATTAAGTTATAAAGTACAAGCACAACTAAAGCATAGGGTGTAAATGACTGAATCACTTCTGACAGTACACTATTGTAAATCAGTAGATTGTCAGGATCGTCATTTCAGAAGGTATTCTGATGTTTTATCTAAACACGATTCAGTTTGCAAGTCTATATTTCCTTATCAGGTAGGAAGCTTCACTGAATTCATCAGGACACGGGACTTACCTTTGAGTGACACATGCAGGGTTGTATTTTACCCCATGCTGGGCTGATATGATAGGGAGGAGTTTTTAAGAGGTTTATTGTTATAACCCAATGAATAGCAATCTATAGATCAAATGTGGTAAGTTACCAAATTCCATTTCTTGTCATGAATCTAACTACATGTCTTTTTTCCATTTTAAGTGCAGCCCTGTCTTCACAGCCAAATTTTAGGGTGGGAAGTGTTTAATTTGCTGCGATTGTACAGCCAAAGCAACAATGTGAATTGTTTACTTTGCAGATATCATTCAATTATTTCCCCATGGGCTGTTTGATGAAAGTGTATTCTGATAGCTTCTTTTCCCAAGGGAGGACACGAGCCCAGTCAATTGTACCCACCCCTGAGAAAGTAATAAAAGATGGATACTTTTTGCTCAGAAGAACAATACCCTCCTTCCTCCCTACTATTCTGTGGCTCAAATCCAGAGCTTTATGTGGCTGCACATAAGTTTTGTTTGTTTTTTCAAATGGGAAATACTCCATATGTCTTCAATGTTATCAGTAAATTTGTAGTCAATGTACTGGACTCAGAAATGAATCTTTTCAGTTCACTTTTTCTGACTGATTAATTTGGTGAGATTTAGCAATTCAGGTATATGATTGTTTCACAATATTCGCCTACCATCATTGTCATCAGCTACCATAGCCATATCTAGGTATAGCAAATATATTCTGTTCCAATTGGAGATATTTAGGACAGCAAGTACTTCCATTATTAAAATGAACTGTGTTAATCGATTTAGCAAAAACAATATGGAGACTTGTCTCTTCTTGATGTAATACATTTTGGTTGACTTTAGAGTACTTAAACTAGTGAGATTTTAAAAGTCATTTATTTCCCAAAGAACATGACCTTTTTAATATAATAGTCATTCTTGTTCTAAACCAGTGTCTGATGTTGGTGATGGACTAGATGAGTGCAAATAGATTGAAACTTAATAAAATAAAAAGACTGAGGTGCCACTGGTCAATTGAAAGGCAGACCAAAAACTAGAGGTTCAACCTGTACAGGCTAGGTTAGGTTCCTCCTAAAAAACAACAACAACAACACAGTTTCACAGTTTGGGAGTACTGCTTGAGTTATCTCTGAGCCTGGACTAGGTCTCGGCAGGTGGCTAGGCATGCATTTCTACAGGTAAAGCTAGTGTACCAGCTGTGTCCATTCCTTTACATGTCCAGTTTGGCTACAGTGATACTTGCCATCCAGATTACTGCAATGAACTTTATGCAGGGCTGCCTTTGAAGAGGATTTGAAAACTTCAACTGGTGTAAAATTTTATTTTTATTTATTTATTTCTACCCCGCACTCCTAGTGCAATGCACCACTCAGGGCGGCAACAATGGGAAAAAATATACAATACAAGAAAGATAAAACCATCACCAATAAAAACATTACAAAAAAACCCAGCTAAAAGCAGAATTAAAACACATAAAAAACTAACATCATCACCATTAAAAACTACCCTAACCCTCCTTCCACCCACAATAAAACAGGCTTATTAAAGAACGGGAGAGTGGGGGGCTCAATCCCACAACAGGCAGGCTAAACAAGCCAATGGGATTGAGATGTGGAGCCTAATGTGCCCCACAACTGTTGGCAAAGTCAGGTTTTCTGCATCTTCCTGAAGGGGAGTAGCTCCAACTGGAGCTAATGCAGCCAGACTATAGACCGGGACTGGTTACAAGAAAAATTTAATTCCCCTGTTACGCAGATTCATTGACTATCTGTATGTTTCTGAGCCCAATTCAAAGCACTCCAATTATGACCTATAAAGCCTCATATAGTTTGGGTCCAGGAGATCTGATGGGCTGTATTTTCCCATATAAACTTCCATGGGTCTTGTGCATCTAATGTGCCCCTTTTCTCAGTCTTGTTACAGGTACCTTTTTATTTTATTTATTTATTTAGTCTTATATATAGCCTGTCTTTCCCCACAGGAAAGGACGTAACGTGATTCACAAGGTTAAAACAAGTAAAATTAAAAATATATTAAATAATACATTAGAAACAATTAAACTATCATAATAATTAAAATAAATCAGTTATTGAACAGATTTACTTTTAAAATGAGGTCAAGGTCTTCCTCGCTCAAAAGCCAGTTATGACTGACTCTAGGAGTCAGTGCTCATCTCTGTTTATAGCTAGAGAGCCAGCACTGTCTGCATCTGCAGACATTTCCGTAGTCACGTGGCAGGCATGACAAAACACCAGAGTACATTGAAAGCTATTACCTTTCCCACTGAAGTGATACCTATTTATCTACTTGCAATTTTTTTTTCCTTTTGAACTGCTAGGTTGGGAAGAGCTAGGACAGACGACAGGTGCTCACTCCGTCATGCAACAGTTGGGTCTCGAACTGCTGACCTGCCAACCTTCTGCTTGTCAAGCTCAACATCTTCACCACCAAGCCACCACAGGCCCATTTCAAAATAAATTCACTAGCTAAAACAGCTAGAACCCAGCATCCAGGAACTCAATTAAAAGTTACATGTTGAAAGTTAAAAACCGGGTCTCCAACTATTGGTGGAAGGATAAGAGGGACCCAAGAGTGGTCCTTCCTGTGTTAATCGATTTAGCAAAAACAATATGGAGACTTGTCTCTTCTTGATGTAATACATTTTGGTTGACTTTAGAGTACTTAAACTAGTGAGATTTTAAAAGTCATTTATTTCCCAAAGAACATGACCTTTTTAATATAATAGTCATTCTTGTTCTAAACCAGTGTCTGATGTTGGTGATGGACTAGATGAGTGCAAATAGATTGAAACTTAATAAAATAAAAAGACTGAGGTGCCACTGGTCAATTGAAAGGCAGACCAAAAACTAGAGGTTCAACCTGTACAGGCTAGGTTAGGTTCCTCCTAAAAAACAACAACAACAACACAGTTTCACAGTTTGGGAGTACTGCTTGAGTTATCTCTGAGCCTGGACTAGGTCTCGGCAGGTGGCTAGGCATGCATTTCTACAGGTAAAGCTAGTGTACCAGCTGTGTCCATTCCTTTACATGTCCAGTTTGGCTACAGTGATACTTGCCATCCAGATTACTGCAATGAACTTTATGCAGGGCTGCCTTTGAAGAGGATTTGAAAACTTCAACTGGTGTAAAATTTTATTTTTATTTATTTATTTCTACCCCGCACTCCTAGTGCAATGCACCACTCAGGGCGGCAACAATGGGAAAAAATATACAATACAAGAAAGATAAAACCATCACCAATAAAAACATTACAAAAAAACCCAGCTAAAAGCAGAATTAAAACACATAAAAAACTAACATCATCACCATTAAAAACTACCCTAACCCTCCTTCCACCCACAATAAAACAGGCTTATTAAAGAACGGGAGAGTGGGGGGCTCAATCCCACAACAGGCAGGCTAAACAAGCCAATGGGATTGAGATGTGGAGCCTAATGTGCCCCACAACTGTTGGCAAAGTCAGGTTTTCTGCATCTTCCTGAAGGGGAGTAGCTCCAACTGGAGCTAATGCAGCCAGACTATAGACCGGGACTGGTTACAAGAAAAATTTAATTCCCCTGTTACGCAGATTCATTGACTATCTGTATGTTTCTGAGCCCAATTCAAAGCACTCCAATTATGACCTATAAAGCCTCATATAGTTTGGGTCCAGGAGATCTGATGGGCTGTATTTTCCCATATAAACTTCCATGGGTCTTGTGCATCTAATGTGCCCCTTTTCTCAGTCTTGTTACAGGTACCTTTTTATTTTATTTATTTATTTAGTCTTATATATAGCCTGTCTTTCCCCACAGGAAAGGACGTAACGTGATTCACAAGGTTAAAACAAGTAAAATTAAAAATATATTAAATAATACATTAGAAACAATTAAACTATCATAATAATTAAAATAAATCAGTTATTGAACAGATTTACTTTTAAAATGAGGTCAAGGTCTTCCTCGCTCAAAAGCCAGTTATGACTGACTCTAGGAGTCAGTGCTCATCTCTGTTTATAGCTAGAGAGCCAGCACTGTCTGCATCTGCAGACATTTCCGTAGTCACGTGGCAGGCATGACAAAACACCAGAGTACATTGAAAGCTATTACCTTTCCCACTGAAGTGATACCTATTTATCTACTTGCAATTTTTTTTTTCCTTTTGAACTGCTAGGTTGGGAAGAGCTAGGACAGACGACAGGTGCTCACTCCGTCATGCAACAGTTGGGTCTCGAACTGCTGACCTGCCAACCTTCTGCTTGTCAAGCTCAACATCTTCACCACCAAGCCACCACAGGCCCATTTCAAAATAAATTCACTAGCTAAAACAGCTAGAACCCAGCATCCAGGAACTCAATTAAAAGTTACATGTTGAAAGTTAAAAACCGGGTCTCCAACTATTGGTGGAAGGATAAGAGGGACCCAAGAGTGGTCCTTCTTGGTGATTGCCCCAGGTTATGAAATGCTCTCCTCCATGACTCTAAGCCAGACCTCTCTTTGCTCTCTTTTTACTGACTGTTGACAACATTGTCATTAAATTTCTTATACAGTAGATCCTCACATAACAATGTTACTTGGTTCCCCAAGTAGCGTTGCTAAGCAATTTTTGTTGTTATGCGGGTTTCCATGGAGTTTCCCGCATAACGATGTTTTTAGCGGATAATGACGATTATTTTAGCATTGTTGTCCAGACAACAACACTAAAAATGTTGTTATGAGGAGAACACGTGGTGCATAATGATGTGTTGTTAAGTGAAAATGATGCTATTTGAACGCGTTGTTATGTGAGGGTTGACTGTATCTAATTCTAATATAGCTAGATGCCATATGCTTGCTGCAAGTATATCCTTTTAATGTAGTTTTTAAATGCTGTTATATTTCTTAATTTGTTTTTAATGATGGTTTTAATAATTCTATGTTTAATGATTATTTAATGTTTCTTGTATGTTGTTCTAATTTGTCTTTTGTTCTGTCTCATTTAATGATCTGTGAGCTACTTTGAGTTCCATTGCTGGGGAAAAGGTAGCATAGAAATGCAACAAGCAAGCAAGCCAACAAAAACTTCTCTTTAAGTTATTTTTAATTTAAAAATTGTACAAACATTTATTTAATCAGTTCTATTATATATCTGATGCCAAAGATTGGAAAAGTTATTTTGTTGAGCTATAGCTTCCAGATAGGATGGCTGCTGGACATACTGGCTGCCATATTCTGGAATCTAGGTGGGAAGTGGGAGTAGCTGTTCTCTGTGGCAGTGGGACTTTAAAATCTCCACCACTGCCACAGATGCCCAAGGCTCCTTCCCCCAGCCCGTGCCAGTTGGCGGGAAGTGGGATCAGCTGTTCTCCATGACAGTGGAAGATGCGGAGCATAGTGTCTCCTCCTCTTCGGCCATGTCAATCGCCCAAAGATGTTGCTGAGGACGTTGAGCCCTGGGCTCCATCACGGACATTGAGCCCCAGGTACCGATTCCTAGGCACCCGTGGATGACCAGTTGCGGTGTCGACAGAGGACAATGTGTTTCATGTTTTATGTATTTTATTGTTTGAATTATATTTTGTGATATTTTCTGATTATTGTTTGATATATTGTGAGCCGCCCAGAGTCACATTTTGCGAGTGGGGTGGCATGTAAGCTGAACTATAAATAAAATAAATAAATAAATCTGTAGTGCAAACTCATCCACCCTCTCTATTTGTTACCTTTTCTGTATGCCAAGGATGCCCAAACTATGGCCCTCAAGCTGGGGCCGGCTCACAGGACATCACCATCTGACCCTTGGGCCAGATTGTCATCGATACTGGAAGTGCTCTGATGTCACCAGAAGTGTGAAAGTTTGCGCATTTTCATGCCGAAATGTGCCAAAAAAATTAAAAAGAGGCACGAAAATGCTCCCTCCTCCAAGGGAATCATTGTAGGAGGGGGAAAGGCCAAAAATCAGGACACGATTTCACATGCCTCCACCTCTGCCAGGAAGAACCATGTGACCAGCCCACACAGCTGACTGAAGGGGCATGGTCAGGCCTTTGGCAGGAAAACTTTGGGCACCTCTGCTGTGTGCCATTCCTGTGTGAAGCACACTTATAATTCTGTTATTCAGGGCTTGTCTGCACTGTTGGAATATTCTTAAAAGAGACTCAAACCTTTATATACCTTTAGACTGTAGTGGGACAGCCCAAGGTCCAATTCTTACAGTCCCTCCCTCTCCCTTAAGCCATTGCCCATTGCCATGACAACAGAAATTTGCCAAACTCAAAAGGCATCATTTATACTGGCAAATGAAGATGGTTTGCATGGCTCCTTTCCTCCAGTCTTCCAAAAGGTTTCTTAGAATCAAACTCTTCAGAGATGCTTATGGAAAGCTACTCCACCACTAAGAATTGCGACCCTTGTTTTTCTGCTTCACTTTTTAATGTTATGATTCTTTTTTCTTACTCTACTGCTGCTAACATTTACTAGGTGGTTTGTTTATTAACTAGGCAATATTATTTTGTATTTTTTCTCCATTGTTTCTATTTCTTTTACTTGTAAACCACCCAGAGTGGTCAATTTTCTGGATGGATGGATGATGCAAAAACAATTCAAAGAAAAGTGTGGCCAGAATCAATTAAAAATAAACAATCCTTGCTGAGATGTTTATTTCTGCCAGCAAGTGGTTTATTTTAATGTATACTTATTTATTTGTTTCATTTCATTACTGCATTAAAATATAACAGAAGAATTAGAATATTTTAAATACATACAAATAATCTGTATTTAACTGTATGTCATGTTGTTTCCAATCTTTAAATTAACTTAGAACAAGGGAACTGGACTCTAGACGAGCACCCAGTCCCGGTAGAATGGAGTCTCTGCTGCAGCTATTAAAACCTCTCTTATAGAAGCCAGTGCATCCTACAGAGTCATTACCATCTCACTTAGCAGCTTTCTCCCTCAGTTCCTTTGATGTTTGCAGATTGATACGCAGTAGGCAGCAGTTATGGGGCCAAACACATCTTTATTGCAAGGTATGCAATCTGAACATGAGGTAATGGTGGAGGCGCAGCTCCTTTTATACAGAGTGGTACATTCGAATCTAGATACATGGTTCCCCATTAGTTCCTGCATTCGTGACGTCATGGTGATGCCCTCATTCTTTTCCTGGTTTACCTGTGGTGGGAATGTTTCCCGCGGTAGGCTGTGATTGGGTGATTGATACCATGTTGATGCGAGTCACTGCCATCTAGTGGCAGGTGAATTGCATTCCATCCAGCTGACTTACATTGAGTTACATTGTATTCATTGAGGTTACATTCTTTCATTCTTCCTGTTACAATTTCTCTTAAAGGCATATACTTTCATACACAACAGTTCCTTCAGAACCTATTGTGATTACCTGGCATCTGCTCTGTAGCTGTGTACAGTGGTGGGCTGGCCCATCGGGCTACCGGGACACATCCTGGGGTGCCCTAGCCCCCCAGTACCAGTGGCACACCCTTCAGATTGACCATGGGCATGCATGTGTACCCAGCAAGAGCAGCAGGAGAAGCTGCCTTGCTTTGCCATGAAAGAGGAGAAGCACCAGGCTGTTTTTTTTCCTTCAAACCAGAATGCGCCCCGTGATTTAGGGGGGAAAACAGCCTGGTGATCCTCCTCTTTCATGGCAACTGCTCCTGCTGAAAGCATGTGGACGATGTGCACTGGGCGGGCCAAGCGAGGGGAGGACATGTGAGGCTACGGGGTGGGAGGCTGGGCTGAGCTGAGCCACACCATGAGTGGGGGAAGAGCCTCCCCACAAACAGGAAGTGTGGGAGGGCTGGCTAGCCTCGGCCAGCCCCAGCCAACAAGCAGGCGGAGGGATCACGGATGGTGGTGGAGGCAGTGAATGCACCATCTGGTGCGGAGCAAACTTTTCCCCATCTGCCCCGCTGCCACATCCAGGGGCTGGAGGAACACCAAGCCTCACAGAGCTTTTGCCACCGCCACTGCCATGGAGGAGAAAAGCCCGCACTGGACCGGCGGCCGCCCTGCCGCCCTGCTCTGTGAGTGGTGCTTCCTGTCCAGTGCCCTCCCAAGGTGACCAGCACACCCCTGGCTGTGTACTTGTTGTATTCAAGGTTGGGGTGACATGTTGCTCTTATAATGAATCTTTCTATTTGCAGAAGTGATCTATGATGTCACGCGGACAGTAGCCAATGAGCTACCACACCGGAATATTCAAATGTACAGTGTACTATAAATAGAGCTGTTTTGTCCGCCATTACCTCATGTTCACCCTGACCATCATGCAATAAAGTTGTGTTTAGCCCTACTGCAGCTCCTTCTATTGTCTTCCGTGCAAGACACCAAAAGAAGACAGCAAGCAATGAAGGCCACTGTTGCCTACTTTTGCCCTACTCTCTCTTGGATAATGATATCTGGCAATTTGTTGTTGTTGTTCTGTCACACAGTCGATTCCGACCCTTTGGACCATTGCCCTCTAGGCACCTCTGTCCTTCACCATCCTCCTCAGCCTGCCCCCCCCCCCAGCTCTGTGCCCATTGTGTCTACAATACCATCTAGCCATCTCATCTTTGGCCGCCCCCTTCTTCTTTTGCCCTCCACTTTTCCTAGCACCAAGGCCTTCTCAAGTGAATCCTCTCTTCTCATTTGATGTCCAAAGTACTTAAGCTTCATCTTTACTATTTACCCTTCCAATGAGCAGTTGGGGTTGATTTCTTCTAAAATTGACCTATTTGTTCTCTTTGCTGTCCAGAGGACTCTCAGGACTCTCCTCCAACATCTCAAAGGCATCTATTCTTCTGCGCTCCGCTTTCCTAATGGTCCAACTCTCACACCCATACATTACCACCAGGAATACTATTGCTTTGACTATGTGAATTTTTGTTTTCAAGGTGATGTCTCTACTTTTCACTATGTTCCCCAGGTTTCTCATAGCTTGTCTCCCCAGAATCAGTCATCTTTTTATTTCATGGCTGCAATCACCATCTGCAGTGATCTTAGATCCTAGGAAAGTAAAGTCTGTCACTGTTTCTACTTCTTCCCCATCTATTTTCCATGTACTGAAAGGGCCTGTTGCCATTATCTTGGTTTTCTTGATATGGAGTCTCAATCTGGCAATGTGGAAGGCAATTGAAAGACGTGCTGTTGTTTCAATGCTTTGAAGTTGGCACCCTCACCATGAACAGGAAGTTCATGGCTGAAGGGATTTTTTTTAAAATACAAACAGAATGACAGTAATATCCTACTTTACTGTAATGTTGGTGAGGTTACTGAGGGGAGACTTTTAAGCTCCCAGTGGTGTCTTTCTCTTGCAGAGAGAAGCCAGGGAGATAACAGGAGTCTAGCTGTGCTTTGTACAAAGGAAGTGGTGTCCTGTCGATGGAATTAGAAACTTAAGCGTACAGTGAATAAGAAGCAGGTATGGAACAGATTTGAGGCCAGTATGTTTCAATAAGTGTCATTTCCCAGACCTATATTCTAGTTGCTTCAGTAGTGAGCTTTCATTCAGCAAGATTTCAGCAGGGCAAAAAGCTGAAACTCATTAAACAACAAGGACATCAAGAATATTTAAAAGACATTATCCAGGAACTCCAAATGCAAGTTTCCCTTCATAATATTTATCTGCAGAGAGTGGGATCCCCCCCCCCTTTTCCTGAATGTGGTGATGGTTAGATTGCATATGTTCTGCTCAGCATTTGTGCTGTCATGATAAAAGGGCAGAGCTATAATAAATAATAGCTGTTGGCACATGAGTAAGATATGACATGAATTGTTCTTGTGCAAGGCCAGCCACTAGTTTATTGTTCAATCTCTCCTCCCAAAATAAACTGTGTAATTTCCATTTGATATTTAAATAAACCCAGCCAGTGTTGTGTATACTGTATTTTCACTAGAGTACAGGGGGAAAAATCAAAGAATTGGGTCTTGGCCACAAAAGTTTGCTTCCTGACATTGTTGACTATGTTTAAGAACAGCAACCAGGTTAGTTCCTACCCCTTATGGCTGTGGAGTTATCATATCAAATTATACCGGCATTGCTACCTGAAGGATCTGAAATTACGTTTATCTTGAAACATGGGTCTCTGGGATTGACAGCCATGTTATGGATTAGTGCCTTCCTCCCAAGTCAGAGTTACACATGATTAAAGTTTTTTCGGACTTCAGATCCCAGAATGCTCCAGCCAGCATAAATGCTAGAGATGATAGCTGGGATATCCTGGGAATAGTGGTTTGGAGGAGTGTGTGTGTGTGTTTGTGTGTGTGTGTGAGAGAGATTCCCCAATCTCTGCCCTTTTTCAAATACACCCTTAACACTGAATACACCAGCTGCTCAGAACATGTTAATGTCATTTCAAACAGAGCTAGGCCAAATATTGTTCTGAATTATTTTTTTGGAACTCTGAGTTAATGAGTTTAGGATGGCAACTCTCCCCAAACCATATGCCTTTTTGTAGCTGCTTGCAGCTGTTGACACTATTTTCCTTCGGCCCCCCCCCCTCCCTTTGGTTGTTGCTCTTGGCTGTTCCTGCCGTCCTCTTCTCTTTTCTCTTGAGTGACACCAATCAATCAGGGGTCAAGTACTAAATATGAAGTTGTCATGAAGCTCTTTTGATAATGAAATGAAGTTACCTGCCAATGTAACAAGCCCATAAGAGAGAAAGCAATAATTCTGGGACCAGTCACAGAAACAGCCTTGGGTAATCAGAGACTAGTGTAAAAACACTTTTCCAGGTATATTGCTGTGTTTTTAAAAATACCAAAGAGAAGTTAGGGTTCCTCTGATTATAATAAACTAGCCTCCTGTTGTGTATGTACAATGCTGTTTCATATGAATGTACAATGTTGCTTTAAGAAATGTATTAATGTAACCCAGCCACAATCACAATGTAACCCAGCTGTTAAAGGAACGCGAGCAAGCTGCCTATAGAGGGCAGCTGCGAGTGTTCAACTCACATGGTCATCATTCCTCAAATCACCTGCAGTCGCGGGAACTTCCCGCAGCAAACAACTACTTCTGTTCCACCACCGAAGATGGGCGTGACCCGGATGACATCACGCCGGTAGCGGCCAATGAGCTACCGTGCAGCAAATTTCAAATGTGTTGTACCACTGTATATAATGTGAGATACCTCCGGGCGTCGACGACGACGCGAAGATGTGCTCCCACTTCCTGGCCCAAGTGGGGCCGGCCACGCTGCGGATCCTGATGACCCTGGTGGCCCCCCGGAAGGTAGACGAGGTCCCCATCGACCGCATCCTGGAGAGACTGGGTGAGCATTTCCAGCCGCCCGTCTCGATCTTCCCAGCATGGGTCGCATTCCACAGGCAAGACCAGCGACCAGGCAAATCCGTGTCCGCCTACGCGGCGGCCCTCAGGCTTGCAGCGGTCCACTGCCAATGGGATGACCTGGACCAGGCCCTCCGTGACCGCATGTTGTGTGGTCTGAGGGACGAGGAGCTGCAGAGGAGGCTGATGACCTGCTACCAACGGCTCACGTTCAACGAGGTGCTGCGGGAGGCCCAAGCAGCCGAGGAGGCCAGGAGCGGGGTGAGGCTGTTCAAGTCCCGAGGGGCTGCATCCGAGCGGGCCAAGTCACCAGTACAGGCGGCCCGGCAGACACCAGCAAAGACGGCCTGGTGGGCCCCCAAGCCGCCCGCCGGCACACCAACGTCGTCCGAGGAGTCGTCCACAACAGCGGACCCCTACTCCAGTGAGGACGACGACGTCCAGAGGATCAAGAAGCGTGGTGAGAGGCGGCAGTCCCGAGAATGGCAGGACCGCCGTTGCGACGGTTGTGGGGCGTCCCACGACCGCACGAGGTGCCCGTTTCGAAAGGCCGAGTGTCACAACTGCGGCCAAAAGGGCCACATCGCCCGAGTATGCAGGCGCGGGCGAGTCGAGGACAAGAGGAGTTCCACCCATCCCCAGACACACCAGCGGAAGGTGACCGGCACCAGGAAGGTCACAGCCAGCTACGGTGAGGAAGGCGTGAACCGTGTGGGTCTGGAGCACCGGCGGTTTTTCGTAGAGGTACTGTTGCAAGGGGTCCCAGTGAGGATGGAGATAGACTCCGGGTCATCTTATTCCATCCTGTCCCAAAAAGAGTTCATGCGTATTCCCCCAGACAAGCGGCCCAAACTGCGGGCCATGAGGTCACACCTCCGGGACGTGCAGGGAAACGGGATCCCAGTGTTGGGGGTGGGGAATTTCAAGGTGAAGTTCAAGGGCTACTATGAGAAACTGCCCTTAGTGGTCCTCAAAGGGGGGAGGTGCTGCCTTTTGGGAACACAGTGGTTTGCTCCCCTGGGAATCGAACTGTCCGGCATTAACGCCATCGAGACTGACCCAATGTGGGACGTGTGCAACGCGCACCCGGACGTTTTCAAGAAGGGGCTCGGGAAATACAAGGGGCCCCCGGTTTCCTTCGAGCTGGACCCAGAAATCCGGCCCATCCGCCTCAAACCAAGGAGGGTGCCAAGGACAAGATCGAGGCGGAACTGGACAAATTGGTGGGGCAGGGGATTTTGGTTCCAGTTGACTCGGCAGAGTGGGGAACGCCGATTGTTACAGCCCTTAAGTCGAACGGGGAAGTCAGGATTTGTGCAGACTATAAATGTACCATTAACAAGGCCATTCGGCCAAACGCATATCCAGTGCCCGTGGTCAGCCACTTGCTGTCCACGTTACATGGGGGGAAGTGTTTTGCCAAGTTAGATCTGGCTCAGGCGTATCAGCAGCTCTCTGTAACCCCGGCTGCTGCCGCCGCGCAAACAATAGTGACGCACAAGGGGGCGTTTAAGGTAACGCACCTTCAGTTTGGCGTGAATTCGGCCCCCGGAATTTTCCAATCCCTCGTGGAACGCCTTTTAAAATGGCTTCCAGGCGTGCTCCCATACTTCGACGACGTGTTGATAATGGCGGGGAGCGAATTGGAGTTGGCAAAGAGGCTAGATGGGGTCCTTTCAGTGTTCGAGAGGGCAGGCCTTCGACTGAGGAGGGACAAATGCATATTCTTTGCGAGGGAGGTTGAGTTTCTAGGCTTTAAGGTAACCCCGGACGGGATCAAACCCTCTGAGTCAAAGGTCGCAGCCGTGAAGAACGCCCCTCGCCCCACCGCAAAGCCGGAGCTACAGTCATTTCTAGGGCTCCTAAATTTTTATCATACCTTCCTGCCTCGGAAGGCATCGGTCGCAGAGCCACTGCACGCCCTGCTAAAAAAGGACACGGCTTGGCGGTGGGGGGACAGGCAGGAGAGAGCATTCAAGGAGCTTAAGTCGCTCCTGTCTTCGGACGCTGTCCTGACCCATTTCGGCCCGAAAAAACCAGTGGTTTTAGTCTGTGATGCGTCCCCAGTGGGGGTGGGGGCGGTCCTGTGCCACGTGTTGGAAAGCGGGAGGGAAGCCCCGGTAGCGTACTACTCTAGGTCCCTCTCAAAGGCCGAGCGCAATTATGCGCAAACTGATAGGGAGGCCCTAGCCATCATCGCCGGAACGAAAAAGTTCCATGACTTTTTATACGGCCACGAGTTTACGGTAGTGACCGATCACAAACCACTTTTGGGAATCTTCACTACCGGTAAACCCACACCGCAAATACTATCCCCCAGAATGCTGCATTGGGCCATTTTCCTTAACGCCTACCAGTATGAGCTGGTCTATCGCCCAGGGAAGGAGATCTCCCATGCGGACGCACTGTCCCGATCTCCCCTCCCAAGTGTAGGGGACCCCACATGCGAGGTAGAGCAGGATCACCAAGTCCTACTGATCGAGTCTCTCGACTCACCCCCCATTGTCCCGGCCGACCTCGCCAAAGCCACGGCGGCCGACAAGATACTGGCCCAAGTTAGTTCCTGGGTTAGGAAGGGCTGGCCCATGACCCCCGATGAAGAGTTCAAACCATTTTTTAGGCGCAGAGTAGAGCTGTCGCTGGAAAGGGGCTGCTTACTCTGGGGCCAGCGAGTAGTTATCCCAGAGAAGCTGAGGGCCAAGGTACTAAGACTATTGCACACCAGTCACCCCGGGATCGTGCGCTCCAAGGCCCTGGCCAGGAGTTTCTTTTGGTGGCCCCAGATAGACGGGGACATAGAGCGTTTAGTGGGCACGTGCGAGAGCTGCCAGGGCTCTCGGCCCGAGGAGTCCCGGTTGCCCCATAGGGAATGGGATACGGCCCGCGAGCCATGGTCCTGGATCCATGTTGACTTTGCTGGCCCCTTTCGCGGGTCCTTGTTTCTATTGGTAGTCGACTCCTATTCCAAGTGGTTGGAGGTAATCCCTATGAACAGCACCTCCTCCGCCGCAACCATCAAGCAGTTGCGCAAGCTGTTTGCCTGTTTTGGCCTGCCAGACGTCCTTGTTAGCGATAACGCTAGTACCTTCACGTCTGCAGAGTTCAAGACATTTATGGAGCGGAACGCCATCAGGCACATCACCGCTGCCCCGTTTCACCCCGCCACAAACGGTCAGGTAGAGTGCCAAGTGCGCACTACGAAAGACGCACTGCGGCTCATGGGTCCCGGTGAGTTGAACCTGCATTTGTGCCAGTTCCTCATCGGCTACAGAACAACCCCCTTAGCTTCAGGATTTTCCCCAGCCGAACTCCTCACGAGGAGGCGTCCGGTAACACTTTTTGACCGGATGGATCCGTCCAGGGTGGAGGATGAAGGGAGGAACATAAATATAGGGGGAGGGAGCTCCAAAGGTTTTTCGGCAGGGGACCCGGTTCACTGCAGGAACTACGCGGCGTCAGGGCCAGCGTGGGTCCCAGGGACAGTCATCGAGCAGACGGGGCCAGTGTCCTACAGGGTCGAGACTAGCTCGGGTCTACTCTGGAGGAGGCATGCCGACCAACTGAGGAGGCGGGTCACTAGTGAAGGGGATTCAGCGTTAGGGTCCTCCCCCACCTGCATTACCCAAGGGGGAGACACGGCGGAAACCGGGGATACAAAGGCATATCCTCGGTTCTCAGCCACAGAGGAGGATACTTTGGAAGAGAGGGATCAGTTTGATGATTATGAGTTACGGTACCAGGGGGGTGTAGCGGAGTGGTCCCCCACCCGTCCTAGTGAGAAGAGGGGTTTCAGTTCAGCCCCTGGTACCTCCAGTCCCCCCAGTCCTTTTGTGTTAGAATACACCATAGCTCCAGCTCCCCGGAGGCCAACACCCCCAAGACAGGCATCGGGGGGGAGTCCAACCACCACAGCCCCCGGCACTCCCAGGCAGGGTACGGGGGGAGGCGAGGCCACGAGGGTCTCTTCGTTGGTCCCGAGATTCGTGCTGGGGGGGACCCCTAGCTCCTCAAGCGGTAGGCAGGAGTTCACTTCCCAACTGTTCATTCCATTCCCTTCCCCTAATGCAAGGTTACCACGGAGCCCACACCGAGCCACTAACGAGTCCCCCCTTTCCATTGCAGGACAGGACTCCACAGAGCCAGGCTCCCCTGTATTAAGTCAAGCGGCCGCTCGCCCCAGGCGCACGTGCGGCAAGCCACAATGGTTGAGGGACTTCGTCCCATCCTAGGGGGGAGGGATGTTGTGTATGTATAATGCTGTTTCATATGAATGTACAATGTTGCTTTAAGAAATGTATTAATGTAACCCAGCCACAATCACAATGTAACCCAGCTGTTAAAGGAACGCGAGCAAGCTGCCTATAGAGGGCAGCTGCGAGTGTTCAACTCACATGGTCATCACTCCTCAAATCACCTGCAGCCGCGGGAACTTCCCGCAGCAAACAACTACTTCTGTTCCACCACCGAAGATGGGCGTGACCCGGATGACGTCACGCCGGTAGCGGCCAATGAGCTACCGTGCAGCCAATTTCAAATGTGTTGTACCACTGTATATAATGTGAGATACCTCCGCCATTACCACATGTTCGTTCTGATCATCAACCAATAAACCTGTGTTAGTCCATACTGCGACTCTTTCTATGTCTCCTGGAACAGACACCAAACCTCCTTTTTGTTGTTCAGTCACACAGTCGATTACAACCCTTTGCGACCCTATGGACCATTGATCTCCAGGCACCCCATCCTCCACCATCCTCCTCAGCCTGCTCAGCTTGGTGCCCACCGCGTCCCCAATGCCATCCAGCCATCTCATCCTTGGCCGTTCCCTTTTCCTTTTGCCCTCCACCTTTCCCAGCATCAAGGCTTTCTCAAGTGAATCCTCTCTTCTCATTTGGTGTCCAAAGTACTTCAGCTTCATCTTTACTATTTGACCTTCTAAGGAGCAGTCAGGACTGATTTCTTTCAAGATTGAATTATTTGTTCTCCTTGCTGTGCAGGGTACTCTCAAAACTCTCCTCCAACACCACATCTCAAAGGCGTCTATTCTTCTGCGCTCAGCCTTCCTAATGATCCAGCTCTCGCATCCATACATTACCACCGGGAATACCATTGCTTTGACTATACGGATTTTTGTTTGCAAGGTGATGTCTCTACTTTTCACTATGTTCCCCAGGTTTCTCATGGCTTGTCTCCCTAGAATCAGTCGCCTCTTTATTTCATAGCTGCAGTCACCATCTGCAGTTATCCTAGATCCCAAGAAAGTAAAATCCATCACTGCTTCTACTTCTTCCCTGTCTACTTTCATTCTCCTCCTTTTTAGATAACCACTAGTTCCCTCCTTCTTCATATGTGTGAATGCGTGCACATGCATGCATGTGTATAATCTAAGCATCTGATGAGTGTAGCAAAGTAATCAACTGTTATAAACAAACCCATTTGCCGGATTAATATATTTTTTCCTGCTGGAGTCAATGGCAGGTGGTTTGTATCACATTATAGTCCTGGTAGTCTTTTAATGCAGCATCATTTCAGCTTCTTTGCTTTCAGGAGAGACACATAGTGTCAGAAAGAATGAAATTGCACAACGGATGGGCACAGGTGATGAGGGAATGGTCCAATTTGGGCCCCTGGTTATATTATGTGGAAAAGGATGCACACCGTGAAATACATGCTGGTGTCTCTACTCATCTTCTCTAACAAGAGACTGAGGAAGGCACTTTGCAGAGTAGATCTACGGTCTCTCCCAGTTCTCCACTTTTTTGGTCTACTGATATCGAAATGGGCAGCAGCTTTGTGACTTGTTATAAACAAATGTTTCATTGCATTACCAACCATTTCTTTGCTAAAACACCCATGAAATCTGCCTCCTGACACAGTTGCTCCAGCAAGCTAATCTGATTGTGATTGGCTGTGAATGAAATGGAAATGGGAAAATTCCACTAAGCAGGCAAACATGCTGAACTGATTTTCAGCCAATTTGAAACCCAGGTTGGCTACAGTTCCTCCTCCAATAAGCTCTGTAAGTGAAAAGCTGAAGAGCATCTGAATGTAAAAGCCAAAATCAATTTGATTTTAAATGATTTTCAACTGATTTTAAAAGGCAACGGTGTGGAACTTATGTGGAAGGTTAAACAGCTTCAATTTGATTCCCTTCAATTGAAGACAAGCTTATTTTTTCCCTTTTATTCAATTTATTCCCCTCACCACCACCCCCAACCCAATCCCTACTTCATTTTCCCATTGTTTCTCATATATCCTACTACCACTTAGCACATTTTCTTCTGGAATGTTTGACCCAGCAGTGCAAATAATTTTTCTTTATTTAATTTTTGCTTCATCATTGTTGGCTGCAACTCGTATCCGAGAATACATTTTTTCCTGAAGCAGGAAAAATCTCACTGGCGTGAATTTGTTTAAGGTGAACCCCAGCTTCCTATGAAGTGAGCCACACACTATGATCTCAGAGCCATCTCCTGTGGCACATATGAAATAAGAAATGCATGATTTAACACTGGGACTACAATGGATTGCTGCGGCCCTGTGGATATGGACAAGATGTCTGGCTGGACATCCCGCTATGGTAATGGAGTAGACCATACAGCCAAGTATGTAATTTCAGATCCTTCAGGCAGCAATGCCTGTATAATTTGATAGGAAGATTTCCCAGTTTCTTTTCTTTATTTGTTGTCCAGGACCTGTCAAATCCTACCCAGCTTAATGTACTTTCCAGATGAATCCTGTGCAGGAAAGATGCCACTCTGCACCGGAATTATATCCTTCTGCCCATTCTAGGTGAATCTTCCACAGGAAAGATGCCATTCTGCATAAGAATGGCAATAATCTTGTGCAACTTTATGCTTCCTCTGCCCATTCCAGGGATACTCTGCACAAAAAAGATGCAATTCTGCCTGAGATTTGTAACAATCCTGCACAGCTGGGCATACCCTGGTGTAACCAGACTGAAAATACTGGGGAAACTACCTTTTTGGACTATATCATTAAGACACCCACACACACACATACACACATAAGTCAGCATGGCCACTGCTGGCTGGAACATTCTAGGAACCAGTATCCAAAAGTAACTTTTCTAAACTCTGAGATGGACCAAAGTTATTTTCCTTCATCAAAGTTTGTGGCTACAATGCTGAAACCACTTTGGAGAAACATCAAAATTATTCTGACAATCAGCACATGGAGAGATGGGGCTGAATGGTATTTTTCCAGCACCTGCACCAATGAGCAAATGTTTAGTCTGTGGGGAAGGAAAGGAAGAAGCTGCTTCTGGACCATCTTAATTAATCACTCTGCTTCACATCCTGTTACCAGACCACCGGAAACACTTTATGAACCTGTGAGAGTACATGGTGTCAGACGTCTGGAACCGCAGCAGGAGATAAAGATGAGAAAGGATAGAAACAACCCGTCTCTTTTTTTAGACAGCTGTAGGTGACACATCACATGCATCAGTGGTTAAGAAGCTCGCCTTGTTAGTTGGAAAGCTGACAAGTTGGCAGTTCGAGACTTGGGTACTTATTTATTTAATAAATTTATGCCCCACCCTCCTGGTGAAAACACCACCCAGGGCAGCAACAACAGGTAAAAAAATATATAAAACAGCCAGAACATGTACAATTAAAATGCATATACAACCTACAATTAAAAAATACAAGATTAAAAACAGCATAAAACTGGCAATATACTTAAAAACTACCCTCACCCTCCCTCCCCACACGTTAAACCGTTTGAAGGCACACCTCCGGAGGTAGGAGGTTCCAAAGGGCTGGGGCGGACACGGGGAAGGCTGCATGATGGATTGAGCGCCTGTCTCATCCCAGCTCTTGGGGACATGAACGGAGCCTCATTTGGGTGTTCCCTGAGCGGAGTTTCTTCTGCAAAAATCCTTTAAACCCAGAATAATTTCTGACATAAAATTATTATTATCACATGCATCATCATTCATGAGGTAGCCACTCCCCACTATCAGCGATTTTAAAGTTGCTGAAAGTTTCTGTAATGCTTGTAAATCTGAAAGATTTGTTTGTCAATGGTTTAAAAAGGGTGGGTGGGGAGCTGAGTACACCAGGAAAATGACACCTGTCTCACATTGCTTTCAGCTCTTTAAAAAGTATAATTTGACTGAAGCCTACCGTAAGTGAATTCATCCTCTACCAAACTGCCTTCTATGAAAATAATGTTCCTCTTTTGCTTCCTCGCCCTATATATGTCCAGGAGTGGCTTAACATCTTCTGCTATCTGAGGTAGGAAGTAAAGAAGCACACCAGTATAGAGTGTCTTGTAGCTATACCACTGTTCTTCAGTTCATGCAGAACTGTGGGTTGCCAAAGTGGTGATGGCCCCCACTTGTTGCCAAAGGAAGGCCTGATGCTTATTCTCTTCTTTTTGCCAATGTGTTATACTTCGCCATCCAGTTTCAACAACACCATCCAGCTTCTTCAATACTGCCAGGCTTAAGGACCCCTTGGAGCCAGGCTTTGTGGTGCAAAATAAATGAGCAGGACTCTCCCGTCTCCTCTCCCTTGGCTACTTTTGTTGACATGAGGACACAGTAGAGGCTGTTTTGTGGTTGGAGGCAGCAATGGCTTCATTCACCACTCCTACTGTTTCACCAACTGAAGCAACTGGCTCAGTTTGCAAATGGTAAGACTGGCTTTAAATGTCACAATACACTGCTGAGCCATCATTCCCTGAAGAAATCTTGATATTAGCAGCTGTACATTACCATGCTACACATGCAAAATTAATGGGAAGGTTTGAGTTTGGCTTTTGCATAGAAAAGTGGCTATTAATTTGATTAGGGCAATTGTTTAGTAACACTGGTGAATATTATGTTGAGAATTAGAACCTTACAGCTCTGTTCTAGAACAGAAGCCTTGAGTGGCAGCAGTAGTTTTCAACAGATACCTTAAACTCAAGTTCAAGACTAGAGTAAAAATTGCCATATAACTCTACATTGACAAGTGCCACAGTTGTGAATAGTACTACTTTTAAACAAAAAAGTGGGCTTAACTTTCAGTTCATGCTCCTCATGGGTTCTACTCTTAGAAATTTAAATGTTTGCTTGGGGACGCTCTTGCCGCCATCCTCTGGCCCGACATCGCCAGAGGGAACAAAGTGGCAGCAGCTGTGGTGGTTGGGCAGTGGAGTTTTGCTCCCACCCTTCCCCCTCCAGGCCCTCCTTTGCCCGGGAAGGATAAAAGACCGACCATGGCCACAAAGACACCAGGATGCTCTCACCACCATCCTCTGGCCCAACATCGCCAGAGGGAACGAAGCAGCAGCAGCTGTGGTCATTGGGCAGTGGAGTTTTGCTACGACTCTACTGCTTTGCCCAGGGAGGGATAAAAGACCAACAGTGGCCCTAAAGATGCCGGGACACTCTCACCACCTTCCTCTGGCCTGACATTGCCAGAGGGAATGAAGCAGCAGCAGCTGCGGTAGTTGGGCGGTGGAGTTTCGCTCCTGCCCTCCCCCTTCTGGGTTTTTGCCTCCCACTCAGAACTTTGGAGGTCGCTAGGACATTAGCACTTCTACTTCTTTTGTGGAGTTTCCTGGGGTTGGGAGAGGAGTGTGTGATATTGCCTTGTTGGTAGTGCTTTGATCTTTCTATTGTATTCTGTAATGTATTTTAGTGTTTTTTGTGTCTTTACCTTTTATTATTCTCATTCTAAATTTTCTGTCTCTGAAGGCTGTACCTTCAACTTTGTATGGGCCGCATTGGGTCGCCCTTTGGGTTGAGGAAAGCGGGGTATAAATAAACATTATTATTATTATTATTATTATTATTATTATTATTATTATTATTATTATTATTATTATTATTATTATTATTATTATTATTATTATTATTATTGTTGTTGTTGTTGTTGTTGTTGTTGTTGTTGTTGTTGTTGTTGTTGTTGTTGTTGTTGTTGTTGTTGTTGTTGTTGTTGTTGTTGTTGTTGTTGTTGTTGTTGTTGTTGTTGTTGTTGTTGTTGTTGTTGTTGTTGTTGTTGTTGTTCAGTCGCACAGTCGACTCCGACCCTTTGCGACCCCATGGACCATTTTCCTCCAGGCGCCTCTGTCCTCCACCATCCCCCTCAGCCCTCCCAGCTCTGTGCCCATTGTGTCTATAATGCCATCTAGCCATCTCATCCTTGGCCTTCCCCTTCTTCTTTTGCCCTCCACCTTTCCCAACATCAATGCCTTCTCAAGAGAATCCTCCCTTCTCATTTGATGTCCAAAGTACTTTAGCTTCATCTTTACTATTTGACCTTCCAATGAGCAGTCAGGGTTAATTTCTTCTAAGATTGACCTATTTGTTCTCCTCGCTGTCCAGGGGACTCTCAAAACCCTCCTCCAACACCACATTTCAAAGGCATCTATTCTTCTGCGTTCAGCCTTCCTAATTGTCCAGCTCTCACATCCATACATTACTACTGGAAAAACCATTGCTTTGACTATTCTAATTTGTAGGAATCGGGGCCACTGGGGTGGCCTTAAGGTCCCGGAGGAGACTGATCAAGTGACGACACGAGGCAAAAGGAGCGAGATCAGATCAGTACTTTATTGGAAAAAGGCAACATCATTTATAGGGAAAAAAGCGCAACGGTGGCAAAACTGTCACCGGACAGGAAAGTTACCTCACCCACATACCCGGGTTAATGGGAAACCTCTCAAAGGGAAGTAAATTAACTTGGATAAACACGGGGCATGGAAGACCATTGTGTAGGGTTTAAGCAAGGGTAAATATGGCTGATATTTACACCGGGGATTACCTTGGCCAGAGGATGAGTGATTACTCTAATAGGTAACTGAGGTCTGCGAGGTGCTTGCTCGGCAGAATCGTCGGTCAGGCTACAAGCGGCCGAATTAATCCCTATCATTAATTCACCCCCCTTATGCCCTGACAAGGGCCAGAGGCCAGGAGTTTGCTCACTGGTTTAACCTCTGCCAGAAGCCACTGATGCCCAACCGGGCACGGGGAATCTTCATCTCCCCTTACTTTTTAATATTAAGAGCCTGACTGGCGACTCTGCGCAGAAGCAGCATCAGCTGTTGAACGGGAATGACGTCACGGGGTTTCTTCTCGGGGCGGCACTTCGAGATCAGTGAGGGAATACATTGCGCAAAGCAGCATAACGCTATGCCTAGTATAGTCACCCCCACTACCACCTTGAGTACCGTCTGAAGCCACCCCCAGGGGATCCATGACCACATCCAGCTCCACAATGAACTCCACCAAGCCCCCCCCATGCGGAACCCTCAGTGATGCCCTGGACTATGGTGTGGAGATCAGTGAGCTGACTTTGGATTTTCCGGGAGTTGTCAGTAAGGTTGAAACAGCACATACCGTGAAGGGATTCGCAACCCAGATGGTGCAACAATAAGAGGTAGTCGATAGCCGCTCGATTATCGAGGATGGCATGGCGAAGTTCCGCCTGCTCCTGATTGAGGAGCGCTATCGCTGTGGAGGTATGGTTGATGGCTTTTGCCAAACCGCAAGCCAAGCGACCAATTCTCTGTGCGTTGCCGACGGCTAAGCCTGGCACGCCAACTATACTGACTGATAGTGAGACGTATTCGGCTGGGCTTAGGACTCTAAAGCTGCTGTCACATGAGCTGTCTAGTTGGGTGGTGCGAGTGCGCCTGATGGGTGCAGAAACATTTGAAACATTTGAAACATGTGGAACATTAGAAACGTTGGTGCTTGGGGCAACCATATCCCTAGTGGGGAGCAACAGTGTCAACCGGCTAAGGCAACATGTGGAGTCTGATACATTTGCGGGAATATAATTGAAGGTATACTGATTGCATGTGAAGAACCACCCTGAGGGTAGGGTGATATGGGCAGGTAACGAACCAATTGTCTCTGGGTTTGCACAAGCCCAGTTGCTGCTGCCGGTATCGAGGCAGCTGCGCTGGGTCCGGCCGCCTGTGGCGCAGCCGATTATTTGCGCACAAGTAGAGTTCGGGCTGGCCGCCACTCGCGGGGTGTGAAGAGTGGCTGCATCAGCCGGCAAAGTCATGGTGAGCCGCAATCCCCCCCAGCGAGCGTAGGCTGCAAAAGTCGCAGGGAGGTGCGGTCCAAAAATCTTCTTCAACAGCCAGTCACCATCCCTGGCGCGTGCGTCGAGAGTGTGGCACACTGGGATGAGACAGGTGCTGAGGATTGAGGCAGAACCAATGTCCTGCTTCAGGCAAAAATGGGACTGGTTGACGAGACCCGCCAACCTTGCCCACAAGTTGTAGTGCATCCGTGCTGAAAGGTCTTCACCGGGCAGCAGGCCGTTGGCCTGAAGTGAAGCGGCCTGAACGCCTCCCCCCAAAAGCAGGGCGAGGGCCAGGATGAGGGTGAAGATCACGGAGTTGGCATTAATCTGGGCAAAGACTGCTGCAACGAAGTGCTCCGGTGTCGGCTCCATCTCCTCGCGTTGGAGGGCATCCTCGGCCTCTCTGCAAAGGGTCTTGACCATCCCCCAGGTGATCCTCTGCGCTTGGGTCCGCAGCCGCCGCTTCTCCTGGTGGGTCTCCTCGGTCAGAGTGAGGTCCTCCATCTCTGGGATCGGACTCGGGTCGGTCTGGGTCCACGCCATGAGGTTCCAAATGGGGCTTGACACACCGGGCCGGAATCCACACGACACCTGTTGGAGACATAATTGCAGCATACCCTCTCCCCCAGGTTATGAGCGGCACCGGGCCCTTCCAAGATGGGTCCGGTGGCGCTCGGTACCGGACCATAGGTCGCGGGAGAGCTTCCGAACGGCGGAAGTGCTTCTCCTGCGGCGTACAGTCTGAAAAAACATTGAGGTGATTGTATGTGAACAACACCTTATTCAGACAAAACTGTGCTTGTCCCTGTGAATTGGGGAGGGCTGGTGGCTCCCCCCTTTCTGTTTGTTTGTCAATATAGGACTTTAGCGTCCGATTGACCCGTTCTACAATCGCCTGCCCTTGCGGATTGTAGGGAATGCCAAATGTATGCTTGATGTCCCAGGTGGCCATGAAGGTGGCCAACTGCCTAGAGCAGTAGGACGGGGCGTTGTCCGTTTTCACGTGCCGCGGTTTGCCCATTGCCGCAATGCAGGACAGGAGATGCTGCTCCACGTGGGAGGCAGTCTCCCCCTTCTGCGCCGTCGCCCAAACGAACTGGGGAAAAGTGTCTATGCAGACGTGCATGTACTGCCATCTGCCAAACTGCGGTACATGTGTGACGTCCATCTGCCACACCTGATTGGCCTCTGTCCCCCGCGGGTTAACCCCCCACGAGGGCCCCCCCAGCGCCCCTGCGCAATGCTGGCAAGAGCGTACTATACCCTGGGCTTGAGAAAGTGGCAAATTGAACTGTCTGGCGAGTGCCTTGGCGTTTTGGTGAAAGAAGGCATGACTTTGAATTGGAGTAGTGAAAACTCCCAAAACTGAACGTTGCTGAATTTCCTTTGCCGCCGCATCCGCTCTGCTATTGCCCGTGGAAATCGGACCCGGTAGGTCTTGGTGACTTCGGATGTGGGCAATATAGAGCGGCTCCGTGCGGTTTCGCAAATGAAATTGAGCAGTGAGAAACAGGCTAAGCAGATTCTTGTCTATCGCGGGAGTGATGTAAGCTCCCGGTAGACTGTGAAGCAAATTCCTAACATACAGACTGTCGGTTATGATATTTAAACGTTCCTTGGCGAAGGTGCGCAAAGCAAGGTTCACGGCTGCCAACTCCGCCCGCTGTGCGGACTTCTGTGGAAGAGTTAGCAGCGTGTGCCAAGCTTCGCCCTCCTGCCAGGTCAGGACACCATAAGTGCGTCCGCCATCAGAAAAGACTGTTCTGGCCCCCTGAAGTGGGACCAGCGAGAGCAATTCGAACAAGCTGACTGTTCCTGTTTGAAGCGAGACGAGTCTGGGGTCTTTAGGCAAGTGGTATGCCAAGCTTCCAGTGAATCCTTCCAAAGCTATCGGAAGCGAGTCACCTAGCTGCATCAACTGCTGAATTTGTTCCTTGGTGAACGGGACTACGATCTTGGCTAAATCGTGCCCAGAAATGTCCCTAGCCCTCAGCCTGCCGCGGTAGATCACCGCGGAGACCAGTTCTTGGGGCGGAACAATGTTCCGAGATGAGGTGTTAGGCAAGTATACCCACTCCACAATTTTCGCTCCCTTCTCTGAGTCTACTCCTAGCGCCCCAGTGAACATGGATCCCGATCGCACAATGTACAGATTCAGGATTGGGGCATATGGCCCCTGGGCGATCCTATCTACCCATCTTTGGCTGAGAGCTTGGTTAACTTTCTCGAGCGCCAAGCGAGCGTCTCGAGAGATTTTTATCCGGTCTGCTGGCTGCTTACCTAGCGTTAGCAGCGAGAAGAGCGGTTTCAGAAGATCCGTATCCAATCAAAAATACGGTCTGGCCCAATTAATGTTTCCTAAAACCTGCTGTAATTCTACCAAGGTGACTGAGTCCTGTAGATTAATCTGAGGCAAAACTGGTGCTGCGAAAGAGCGGAGAAGCCGATGGCCCAAGTATGAGAAGGGCTCGGTTCTCTGCACTTTCTCCGGGGCAATGAGTAACCCTTTGTCCCCCAGGCTGGCCTGGAGGTCTGAAAACACTTCGCTGCCAAGTTTTGGCAACGCGACCAAAATATCATCCATAAAGTGACAAACTAAGGCTTGTGGGTAGAGGTTTCGAAACTTTGCCAGTGCGTCGTGAACGTAAATTTGGCACAAAGTGGGCGAATTGAGCATGCCCTGTGGCAAAAATTTCCACGCGTAACACTGCGTAGGCTCACTGTGGTTCACGACCGGCACGGTAAAGGCAAACCTCTCCCGGTCCCTGGGGTCTAAGGGGATTGTATAAAAGCAATCCTTGAGATCTACGACTAGGATCTCCCACCCCTCGGGAATCATGTTTGGATTCGGGATGCCGCATTGAAGCGGACCCATTGGCTGTATGCATTTATTGATCTCTCTGAGATCGTGGAGGAGTCGCCACTTCCCCGACTTCTTCTTAATAACAAAAATTGGCGAATTCCAAGGACTTGTGGACTGTTCTATATGTCCTGCGTCTAGCTGTTCCTTAACTAGCTGCTTGAGAGCAACCAACTTCTCCCCTACTACCGGCCATTGTTCTACCCAGACCGGAGTATCGGTGAGCCATTTAAGTGGCAACGCCATTACCCAAAGGTAAGGTTGGCACCGTACTGCTGCAGAATGTCTCGCCCCCAAAGGTTGATGTGCACGTCAAGAATGTGCGGTCGGATCACTGCCGTGCCCTCAGCCCTTGGGATTGTGACTTCTACCCACTCTCGGCTCCTAAACGCTTCCTGGACGCCGCCTACCCCCCACACATCGGAGACCGGCTCAATGGCCCACTCCCTTGGCCACTGGCTTCTGCTTATCACACTGACATCTGCTCCGGTATCTAATAGGCCTGAGAATGATCGATTATTCAGAAATACCTCAATAACCGGGCGCTGTTTCCACTCAATGTTGGTCTCCACTGTCGCTAAGACCTGGTATCCTTGCGCTGCCTCACTGGCGCACGAGCGGTCCTCTGACCGGGACTCGAAGCTGCCACTGAGCCCTCCCTGGCTCTCTGCTGGCGAGCGACAAGGAACCATGATCAGTTGCGCTAAGGTGACTCCTTTAGGAATGGTTTGGGGCAGGTGTGTCCAAAGCTGAACTTGGAGAACGCCCGAAAAATTGGAGTCAATGACTCCTGGAATTATAAAAATTCCGCTTGCACCAGCTGCACTACGGGGCAAAACTAAACCTATAAAGCCTCTGGGCAGGGGTCCCATGTACTGGGAATCGACCAGATAGACTGTGCCTGGCAGGTCGCATGTGACGTCCGCCTGGCAAGTCAATTCTAGTCCCGCGCTGCCCCTGGGGCTGGCCTGTGCCCTCGCAATGTCTGGGATGGGGTTGGACTCTACTCTGGCTCTGGGGAGTTCTGGGTGAAGGACGCCTCTGTTTGGACTGGGGCCAGAGACATGCCCGTGTTCCGGTTTCCCGAATTCTGGCAATACCTGGCCCAATGATAGCCTTTCTTGCACTTCGGACAGAGGGTGTTCGGAGCCTTGGGACGGCCGGACTTTTGCCCGCCTCCCTTGGATCGGCACTCCCTAGCAAAGTGACCGATCTTGCCACAATTGTGGCATGCTCCTTTGTTCTTACCATTAGGTCTTTTCCCTCCTTGCACCGCTGCCGCTAGCAGACCCATCTTATAGGATTCTGTGCCAACGTCGGCGCAAGCTCTAATCATGTCCGATAGGGTCAAGTCAGGATGATTGCCTAGGGACTGCAAGATTCTACGGCAGTCCAGGTTGGCATTGTCCTTGGCTAACTTAATCATGAGCTCTTCCTGGGCTTGCTCATTATCAATCTGCCTGCTAATGGCTTCTTCCAGGCGATTGATGAAGTCCATGTAGGGTTCCTGGGCTCCCTGCTTGATGGAGGTGTAATTTTTAGCCGCTTTGCCAGTGGCTGGGATCTTAAAGTAAGCCCTAAAGGCTGCCTCGGCTGACATCTCGAGAGTGGCGAGAGGCAGGTTGATCTGAGCATTGATTGACTCGAAATTACCCGAGCCATACAGCTGCTCAGGAAGCACCGCGCCTCCCATCCTGGCAGCCCGAGTTTGCGCCTCTAGGCGGAACTCGCTGTCCCAGATCATGTACTGGCTAGGGGTCAGCATCATCCTCATGACGGCTTTCCAATCATGGGGGATCCACATGGTGGTCTCGCACACCTGCTGAAGCGTGCCCCTAGTAAAACGACTTTGGAGCCCTGTTTCTGCAATTGCCTTCCGCATAGCCATGAGCAGCTTATACGGGACTGGGGAATGAACAATCTGCTGTGCGCCCGTGAGCGCGTCCATTTCCATGCGGATTGGACATATCTGTCTGAGCTCAGCTAGTTCTTCTGCCGGCAATTCCCCCTTCCTAATCTCCTCTTCAATTGTGCGCTGAAGGGGACTCTTGGTAACTCGGGAACCCGAAGCTGTCAGAGGAGCGCCTGCGCTTCTCATGCCCTGCATTCCCTCGGTGACGTCTGCAGCTGTCACCGCGGGAAGGCTCCCTGCGCTACTCTGCTGGTACTTGAATGTCGGATAGAGTGCGGTGGGCGCAGTCGGCTCGACTGGCTGGACTGATGACTTCTCTAACGGGGGTTCTTCCGCTTCTATCCGGACTGGTTCGATCTCAGCTAAGAGTTTCCTACACTTCCTCCATGTGCTAACTATCCCTCCTGGGGCCTTCGGGGGTTGCTGAATGCAGTCTCCTATCCGATCCCAGAGCTGTAGGGTTAACGTACCTGCTTCTGGGTAAAGCAGGCAGTGTTCCCTAAGGTACGCCAAAAGTCTCGCTAGCTCCCTGCTGTGAAAGCGTAACTTAAATACCCTGGCCAGGATTCTAAACTCTTCCTCACGAGTTTTTTGGCTAACGGACGGACTCTGTCCCTGAGAACAAGTCCCCATATTACCTGCGAGTTGTCCTCTGAAGTTTCCTCCTCGGGACGGGTTGACGCGTCTGGGGGCAAGGTAACTGGTTCTGGCGACGATCGTCTGGGTGGAGCTCGGAGCGTGGCCTCCTGCCACGGGCCCTCGGTGGCCTCTGCGCTGTCAGGGGTTCACAGCTGCCCTGAGCGGAACGCGTTTTTCCCTTTGGCGCAAGTCTCCCCGAAAGCCGGGAGCGAGGTGCAGGAATGCCTCTCTTGGAATGCCTCGCCGCTGGCCGTCCTTCTGACCGACTGGCTGCCGGCCAGAGCGCCGCGCTGTCCTCCGGGCTGACGGGTCGCGGCTCAAGCGTAGAACCGGACCGCGTGGTTCGCTACTCGTGAGTAGACCTCTCCTGGGCCGCTTTACTCACGAGTAAATCACGTCGGGGTCACCAGATGTAGGAATCGGGGCCACTGGGGTGGCCTTAAGGTCCCGGAGGAGACTGATCAAGTGACGACACGAGGCAAAAGGAGCGAGATCAGATCAGTACTTTATTGGAAAAAGGCAACATCATTTATAGGGGGAAAAGTGCAACGGTGGCGAAACTGTCACCGGACAGGAAAGTTACCTCACCCACGTACCCGGGTTAATGGGAAACCTCTCAAAGGGAAGTTAATTAACTTGGATAAACACGGGGCAAGGAAGACCATTGTGTAGGGTTTAAGCAAGGGTAAATATGGCTGATATTTACACCGGGGATTACCTTGGCCAGAGGATGAGTGATTACTCTAATAGGTAACTGAGGTCTGCGAGGTGCTTGCTCGGCAGAATCGTCGGTCAGGCTACAAGCGGCCGAATTAATCCTTATCATTAATTCACCCCCTTTACGCCCTGACAAGGGCCAGAGGCCAGGAGTTTGCTCACTGGTTTAACCTCTGCCAGAAGCCACTGATGCCCAACCGGGCACTAATTTTTCACTAATTTTTGTTTGCAATATGATGTCTCTGCTTTTCACTATGTTCCCCAGGTTTCTCATTGCTTGTCTCCCAAGAATCAGTCGCCTTTTTATTTCAAGGCTACAATCCCCATCTGCAGTGATCTTTGATCCTAAGAAAGTAAAATCTGTCACTGCTTCTACTTCTTCCCCGTCTATTTTCCAGGAGCTGATTGGGCCTGTTGCCATTATCTTGGTTTTCTTGATATTGAGTCTCAAGCCAGCTTTTGCACTCTCCTCCTTCAGCCCAATCAAGAGATTCTTTAGGTCTTCCTCACTTTCTGCCATTAGGGTGGTATCGTCTGCATATCTCATATTATTATTATTATTATTATTATTATTATTATTATTATTATTATTATTATTATTATTATTATTATTATTATTATTATTATTATTATTATTATTATTATTATTATTATTATTATTATTATTATTATTATTATTATTATTATTATTATTATTATTATCTGGTGTAGACCAACCTCTGCTCTTTTGTTCAGCATACAGATTCAGAAAAATCCACATTGAGCGTCTTTTTTCAAGTTGAATGGTGGATGATTCAAGGCAGACAAAAACTGATACCTTAAATGTGAACATTTCTTTATCTAGCAAGAAACCGTGGATGTGACATTTTATAGAGCAAAATAAGCAAAAGAGCAGCTTTGTCCTGACCATGAAGAAAGCAGCACAAGGAAAGAAGGAAAGACATAAACCCTAGTCAGTCATTTTTACTCTTGGAAAAAAGCTCACTTAAAGATCAGAGAGCTCAATGCCCCACCTTCCATTTCCAATTTCATTGCCCTCCTGTATGTGGACAGCAGTGAGTCTGCAGCAGCAATACTGTGTTACTTCTGAACACTTTCCACCTCAGTTGGAACGCTGTGGAGAGTCATTGTAGAAGTTTGTCCTCTTCTGACATCTAACACTCCAAAAACAAGATGCTGATGGAACTGAAGAAAGGGGCCATGGGGCTAGAACGCCATGTATTTTTACATAAGCAGGTAATAATGACTGGCTATGACTACTGAGCCATGAATAAAAAGAAATAAACTGAAGCAAAGATAGTGCATATTTTTTAAATTTTTTTGTTAAGATTTGATTCAATTGGAGATAAGCCAAAGACAAAGGTGGTTAGTTTGAACTGTGGTTTTGAAAGAAGAAAGCACTTGAAGGCTTCAGAGAAGAAAGAGGAAAGTGAGGAGCCATTAAAGGGAGCAGGATGAGGATGAGAAGTCATCCAGGCAAGTGCTTTTGCTCTCTTTTTTTACAGTGTTCAAACATGCTGAATGCTGGAGTGGCCTAACTCTCCCACAATGCATGTCTTTTGGGGCTATGTCAGGGGATTCTGCTTTGGAGTCCTTTCTTTGGCATGTTCCCAATGTATGTGGACACTGGGAATAGGTTAAATGTGAGCCTTGTAGCTGTCAAAGCTGGTTCCGTTGTAAACTTCAGTTAAACAGCTTATGAACTGCTTCAGGATACCAGCAATTGAATGCTTCCCCTGATCATCTATGAACAGTCAGGGGAAGTGAAATAATGTTTTTATGTTTGCTAGATTGTCACTGATGTGATTCATCATTTTGTTTAAATTATATATATAAATTTGTTTATTTGTGGGCAGTTTCTCAACCAGCAATACACAATAAACAAATAAACAAATATTTTTTTAAAAAATTAAATGAAATGAGACAATCCATCAGCAATGATCTGGTAGTTATAAAAAAAATCATTTCCCCTGATTGCTCATAGATGAAGGGGGAAAGGTTGGTTACCGTTCAGATAGGAGGAGCATGCTGGAGGGCATATCATTCCTTCCCCACAACTGTACCCAAAGCTTTTCAGGCCAATGTAGCTGCAACACAATGGGCAGTTTGGACAGGTCCTGTGTCATTTACACTGGATGAATAGTATTTAAAATAAAAGGGGATCCACTGGAGTTTGGGGAAAGGTTCATTGGGGATAAAGTGACCCCAAAATTTCATTCAGACTCTGACTGGGTGATTCGGGGGGGGCTACTTCTGCTGTGACTAATTTGGACACCATCCATTTTAACTTGGGATCCAGCTCCCAGGCCTGGATATCTGAAGATTTGTGCATCCATTTCACTATTGTGGACTTTTAGAATTGGTTATAACATTCATTTTCTGTTGAGTCCAGACAAAAGAAGTATTCTAATCAGCGGGATCGGGTTAAACTCAGTGATCTTTATTTCAGCTCAAGTTCCAGACTGGGGAATATGTACAGGGGTGGTCTCTATATATATAGTGATTTGACCATTAGAAAACAAGATACATTTAGACAGCCTTCCGGAGGTACAAACAAAGTTCATCTTTGACATTTTACCCGCGCTGACATTCCTTTGAATTTTGCACCCTTTTGAATGGCACACTTCTGGGTTCCTGGTTTCTGCACAGTTTGACTTTTAAAATGGAATAAACCTTTATACACAACATTCTCTCCCCCCCCCCTTAGTGAGGAACATAATCTCCCAAACGTTTGGGTGGACCACAAGTCTGTTTGAGGCGCCTGAGACTTTCAGGTCTTGGTGCCGGCTCTGTGTGAACTCTTACCGGTTCGGGAGTGGGCAGTTCCCTGGAGGTAGCCTCGGTAGCTACGTTAGCTTCAGGCAACTCCAGCAGGGACCCAGGAGAAGGGGGAACTGGTGTTGTGGGTAGTGGCTTGCTAAGGAGCTGTAACTCGAAATCATGCTCATTGGTGGCAATGGCCTCCCCCTGTGACTTCCTCTGTGGGTCAACATTCTGACCAGGCACTCGAGGCCAAATATGGTCGGCGTACATCCTCCAAATGGTGCCGTTGTCTATTTGTACCCTGTATAACACTGAACCTGTTTGCTCCACAATCTGACCTCCCAACCAAGGAGAGCCAGGCGCGTAATTCCAGCAATGGACCGGTTGCCCAACTACAAAGCCCTTGGCATTAGCAATGTCAATATTGAGACCCCTGTCCTCTAGATGGTGGAGATCCAAGCAGTCCAGGACTGTGGACAGTTTCCTCTTCATTAAGAGGTTGGCTGGTGAAAAACCTGATGCCAGGGGGGTGATTCTGTGGGACAGTAAGAACTGGCATACTGTAGTTGCAATTCTAAGTCTCCAGACCCCATGTGCTTAAGAGCATCCTTGACAGTTCGGACCTGTCTTTTGATCTGTCCGTTTGTTGCGGGGTGGAAAGATACGGCAATAATATGCATAATCGGACACAACAATGTTGGGTAAAACAAAAGTACAAAACACTCTCCTTAACTTGCATATTGTGACCGCAGAGGAAGTCCCGGATATGGGGATGACTTCCAACCATTTGGAATATGAATTTATGATGAGTAGAACTGTGGCTCCCCTGAAGGGACCAGTGAAGTCAATATGGACTCGTGACCAGGGAGCTCTGGCAATGTCACACTCTCTACTGGGAAGATGTGTCTCCTCTGGCCGGGAGGCCTGACATTCCCTACAATGCCCAACCCATGCCTCAATGTCGAGGTCTAATTTGGGCCACCAGAAATAACTACGTGCTAGCGCCTTCGATCGGACAATTCCCGGGTGGCTAACATGTAGTGTGCAACGAACCTTGTTCTTTAGACTTGATGGAACAACCACTCTGTGCCCCTATACCAAGCACCCTCGCTCAATTGATAGCTCGTTATGTTTGCTGCAAAATAAATTGAACTCTTCAGAAACCGGTGGCAGCGGCCACCCTTTCTGAACCCACATGGAAACCTTTGACAGGAGAGGATCCTTTCTCGTTTCAGCCGCTATTTCTGCAGTGGACACTGGTGGTGGGTCTAAAACCTCTAACATGAGGACCTGATGGTCCATTTTGATCTTGCCCACAATCACAACTGGGGACCTGGAAGATGCATCTGAATTATTGATGCTGGCACCTGGGCGATGCTGCAGGTCAAACTAGTAATCCTGTAGGAACATTGCCCAGCACAGCATGTGTGGCAACTGGATTTGAGGCATAGGTTTGTGTGGCATGAAAATGCCTAGCAATGGCTTGTGATCTGTGATGATCATGAAAGCCCTTCCGTAGATGAAATCATGACATTTCTTGGTACCAGCAATTATAGTAAGTGCCTCTCTGTCGATCTGAGCATAATTTTTCTCAGACGCCAACAAGGACCTGGAATAATAAGTGACAGGCACTTCTTTCCCTCCCCCAGATAGTGGCAAAGCACAGCCCACACCCCCACAGGTGAGGCATCACATACCAGGATAAGGGGCTTTTGGTGATCATAATGCATGAGGACAGCATCAGAAGTTAGGAGTTTCTTGGCCTTGCGAAATGCTTTGTCCTGAGAAGGACTGCACTGCCACACAGTTTGTTTCTTTAATAACTGGTGCAGTGGCTTAGCTACCATGGCCTTTCCAGGAAGAAATGAATGATAGAAATTCAGGAGCCCTAAAAAGGCTTGAAGTTCAGTTTTGGAGGTTGGACAGGAAGCGTCCCACACAGCTTTGACCTTGGCGTCAGAGTGCTTGATGTCTTCAGGGGTGATTTTGAAACCCAAGAAATCTACCTCCCATGCAAAAAAACAACATTTGTCTTTTTTCACAGGTAACCCTGCATTTTGAAATTGCCCCAACACTTTACTAAGTTTGGATGCAAGGTCCTCCCTGTCCTCCCTGGCAATCAATAAATCGTCAAAATATGGTAGCACCCCAGAGAGGCCTTTTAACAACCTTTCACGGCCCCTGCCGTGATGGAAAACAGCTGGGCTTTGCCCAGGGCCTGGAATATGCCAGGCGCAGCAATGACCCCAAACTGTAAACGCTTAACCCGAAATGCACCCCTATGGGTGGTTATGGTTTGACACAGTGCTGACTCGGGGGGGGGGGATAGGCAATTGTTGATTTTCCTGGGCCAAGTCCAGTTCGGCAAAACACTTCCCTCCATGGAGGGTGGCAAGGAGGTGGCTGACCACCGGAACAGGATAAGAGTTAGTGTGCATACAGTGAACCCTCATCATTATTCGAATAGCGATGCTACTTGGGGAACCAAGTAATGTCGTTATTCGAATAACGACAAAAACATCATTATTCAAATAATGACAGTAAAAATACCATCGTTATTCAAATAACATTGTTGTTATTCGGACAATCACATTGAGAGCATCGTAGCATCGTTAATCGAATGCTATTCGAACACAACGTTAATCGAGGGTCCACTGTAGCTTTATTGATTGTGCATTTATAGTCTGCACAGATGCAGATGTCCCCATTTGCCTTGAGTGCAGTGATGATGGGGGTCTCCCATAGAGCGGAGTCCACCAGCTCAAGAATGCCTTGAGCAACTAGTTTGTCAAGTTCCGCGTCAATGCAGCCTTTGAGTGCAGAAGGCACCTGTCGAGGCTTCATATGAATGGGCTGGACAGTCGGATCCAGCTCGAAGTTAACAGGGGACCATTTGAATGTACCCAGTCCCGCACAAAAAACATCAGGGTAGCATTCACAAGCAGCTTGAATGGGGTCAGCCTGAACCCCATTAATCCCCAAAAATGCAATACCCAGGGGTCCAAACCAACGTGTACCCAAAAGGTTGTTCTTACCCGCCTTGAGCACGACAAGCGGGAGTTTAGTTGCAATGGTTTGAAGTGCACGTCAAATGTGCCGATCCCAAGCACAGGGATGCGACAAACCTGCACGTCACTCAAGTTGACCTGAAGCACCTGCAGCTGGTCCTGCTGGTCACGGGAGGTGGGAGTGAAGCCCAGCTGTTTTCCATCACGGCAGGGGCCGTGAAAAGCCTCCGCCGCCACCCCGGACGCCAACGCCTTCGGCTCCCTCCCATGGCCCTGCTGGTCCCTCCCGTGGCCCTGCTGGTCACGGGAGGTGGGAGCAAAGCCCAGCTGTTTTCCATCACGGCAGGGGCCGTGAAAAGCCACCACCGCCACCCTGGATGCCGGCGCCTTCGGCTCCCTCCTGTGGCCCTGCTGGACACGGGAGGTGGGAGCGAAGCCCAGCTGTTTTCCATCATGGCAGGGGCCGTGAAAAGCCGCCGCCACCACCCCGGACGCCAGCGCCTTCGGCTCCCTCCCGTGGCCCTGCTGGACACGGGAGGTGGGAGCGAAGCCCAGCTGTTTTCCATCACGGCAGGGGCCGTGAAAAGCCGCCGCCGCCACCCCGGACGCCAGCGCCTTCGGCTCCCTCCCGTGGCCCTGCTGGACACGGGAGGTGGGAGTGAAGCCCAGCTGTTTTCCATCATGGCAGGGGCCGTGAAAAGCCGCTGCCGCCACCCCGGACGCCGGCGCCTTTGGCTCCCTCCCGTGGCCCTGTTGGTCACGGGAGGTGGGAGCGAAGCCCAGCTGTTTGTAATCACAGCAGGGGCCGTGACAAAGCTGCCACCGCCACTCCAAACATCGGCCTCATGGGAGGTGGGAGCGCGGCTGAGGACTGTTTCATCAAGCCTGGAGTTGTTGGACTTACTGGACACCCGCCCTGGTGGGAGCAGGGCGGGGAGGAGAGACTGGCTTAGCCGCCTCCAGAGCTCCTGGTCTCCTCATTCTTCCCTTAGTGTGAGTAGGAGTGGGTGGAGAGTTCGAGAACAGGGAGATGGACTGGCCTAGCAGCTGTTGATGTTTCCTCCACTGATGAGCTGGGCTCCATTTGGGACATGAGCTGTGCTCTGTCACCTGGGGATTTTTTGAGTATTGAATTGTTAAATGATTTACTATATTTTGTTGTTGTTTTCCATAAGGTTTTACCTATATTAACATGTCCATTGTGTATACAAGCTGATTCTTATTACTATTGATGTTGCTCTGTATTGCTATATTGTATTTTGTGGTTACTGTAATGTAATTTGTGGTTGATTTTTTGTATTGAACCTGCTTGTACATTTATTGTATTTACATGTTGTAAGCCGCTTTGAGTGGCACTTGTGTCAGGAAAGCGGGATAGAAATTAAACGTAATAAATAATAATAATAATAATAATAATAATAATAATAATAATAATAATAATAATAATAATAATAATAATAATAATAATAATAATAATAATAATAATAATAATAATAATAATAATAATAATAATAATAATAAGCTTTGGGCGGGCCGCAGGAGGAAGTCGAAGAAACTCTTTTTGGGAGATGACTTAGTAGGATGTACCCAAGTTGATCTCCATCCGAAATGGGCAACCTTGCAAGTGGACGTCAATGAAGAACCTTTCAGACACCGCGTGAATACAGGATGAAGTACTCTACCTTGCATAGAACTTTGAAATTGGATGCTCTGTCTGGTGATGACCTCTGTCCCCTGGATGACCCTCAGAGTGCTGATGGCACACCTTTGCAATGTGCCCCTTTTTTCCAAAATTGTGACACTCTGCAGACTTGAACGGACACTGGCCATGGAGGTGTCTGCTCCCGCAGCCCTGGCATGGAACAATGAAACTCTTTGAGGTTTCAGAGTGTTTATGATGGACCTTACGAACGTCATCCCCCTCTTCTGCATTGTCCAAGGATTACGAGGGGCTGGAGCAATGCTGCTTGTGGACAGTTGATTCCTTCTGGACTGGTGAAGCAGGCTTGGCTTGGAAGAACTTTACCCCATCGTTGGCAACCTCAGCTGCCTGGACCTCCTTGAAAATCTGATTGAAAGACAATGCATCCCTCTTCATCAGACGATGCTGAGTTGCCTCATCTCTAAGCCCAACAAGAAGCCAGTCATGAAGGGCCTCATCGAGATTCTGCCACTGACATGGGCGAAGAGCAGCAACATAGTCAGTGACCGATTCTCCGATCTTTTGATCTCGCCGGTATAAGGCCACTCTTGCAGGAAAGATCGAGACCTTTGGTTTGCAGTGATTGAGGAGAATGGCCAGTATGTCCTTCAGAGGAGTGTCCTTAAGAGCCCGTGGCAGCAGAAGATGCATGATCAGCTCGAGCGTAGGCAACCTGCAATGGGCCAGGAATGCTGCCTTCTGCTTCTCCTCTTCAATCTCTTTTGTGATAACGAAGTTCTCAAACTGGATCTCATACATAGGCCATGTCTCTGGCTTGGAGATGTCGAAAGGCCTGAAGGAAGAAGCGGCGGCAGCCATCCCACCTTCGTTGCCAATGTTGAGTCCAGACAAAGAAGTATTCTAACCAGCAGGATCAGGTTAAACTCAGTGATCTCTATTTCAGATCAAGTTCCGGACTAGGGAATATGTACAGGGATGGCCTCTATATATAGAGTGATGTGACCGTTAGAAAACAAGATACATTTAGACGAGCTTCCAGAGGTACAAACAAAGTTCATCTTTAACATTTTACCCGCACTGACATTCCTTTGAATTTTGCACCCTTTTGAATGGCGCGTTTCTGGGTTCCTGGTTTTGGTGCGGTTTGACTTTTAAAACAGAATAAACCTTTATACACAACATTTTATTTGCTAGATTTAGATGAAATTAGCCGGCTCATTGGCCAGCTAAGGAGGACATTATATTGGTCCAATTGTACAAAAAAGGATGCTGATATTTTTGTGCTGTACATCTTAGAAGCTCGTTTTTTAAATAAAGGGAACTGCCAATAGCATTATTATTTATTAGCAGAATTAGAAGTATCTAGTACAGAATTAATTGGTTCATGCACTGCAAATAAACATGCACATAATAAATGAAGAAAGAGTAAACAAGTATAAAACAAACATCCATTTACCAAGTTATAATAACTGTGAAATAATTTAATTCGAAACAGCACATGTTGCAATAAAGAAAGCGGCGAGGCTTGAAAAGCAGGCACAAAGCCAAAACAGATTAAAGTGGTCTCAATCACTAATTCTGGGAAGCAACAAAGGTTGGGGCTGAGTAAATAATCAGGGGTTCTAAAGCTTCTTGGAGGAGTGGGAGAGAAAGAAAGAAATATGGAGAAGTGGTTCAGCATCTGAGAGAGACGGTATTTTAAAATGTTAGTAAGACCAGAGGAGAGCAGTATCTAGTCCTTGTGCTATGTTACCGTGACCGAAAGGAGAGAGGCATGTTTAGAAGACTGCCATCAAATCATATATTGAGACAAATGAATCCTTTCTACTCTGGCTATTTCTCCCTTCTAGGCACATATACAAACAATGCCCATTTTACTTCCTAATGACCAATCACAAACAAACCAAAACCACCCAGAAACAAAAAGCACCAAGCTAAACTGTAACACGTTATTGTAAGCCAAGCTTGGGAAAATGTAGACCAGGGGTCCCCAAACTATGACAGGCAGGCTGCGTCTGGCCCATGTCACCAAATCATCCAGCCCAAATCATCCGGCAGAAGAAGCAGCGGTCACACACAGCCACCTGGGTCTTTCCCAGTGGCTGCTCTGGCTGAGCGCATCTTTCCCAGCAGCCATGGGCAACCACGTACATCTTTCCCGGGGCTGCTCTGGCTAAGCACGGGTGAGAAGGACAGTCTGGACCCCTCATTCACCCAGTCCATGCAGCTCCTCCAGGCTGGTAAGCAAGGAAGCAGTGGGAGGGAGGCTCAGGGTGCTCCTGCCGGTGATGGGGGGGGGAGTGGTAGGGGCTCAGGGTGATCCCACCAGTGGTGGCGGTAGCAGTGGTGTCACCGGCAGTGTGGGTGGTGGCAGATGTGGGGCGGGGAAGTGGTGGGTGGCTCAGGGTGGTCCCACCACTGGCGGTGTTTGTGGGGGGAATGGTGGGTGGCTTGGGGTGGTCCCGCCACTGGTGGCAGTGTGGTGGTGAGGGAGTTGTGTGGGCTCAGGGTGGTCTCACCACCGCCAGTGGTGGCAGCAGCAGGACCACTTCAGCTAGTCTGAATAGATCTAGTTCAGCTTCAACTCCATGTTAATTTGATGCACATATTTAGAGGTTATGTGAACCAAGCAAAGTGGTTTGTGATGATGAATCTATGAATATAGTAACATGGACTCATGAGTCTAAAACTACTAAGCCATAATTTGTGATAATCTAAGAAATGTTTTGTCAAAGTGCATTATTCTTGAAAAGAAACAATCCACTCTTAATGGCAAAGAAATACCAATATCCTTTGGCTTCATCACTAATACATTATTTTTAGTTAGGATGTTGTATTATGGTGTCTTGAGGTTTACTGAAAAATAGCATTTCCAAGAATAAAATATATATCTGTTCTTAGAGAGTGTGGAAAAAACTCAGGTTTAGGATGTTCTTGAATTATTGCCCACTTCTAAATTAATTGGATAGAGATTAAATTGATGAGGTCCCAACAGGACAAATCTCACATAATCTGCTCAAACGTACACACCCTAAGAATAAATCAGCTCTCGACACAAGAAGAAGGGAAGTAGAGAGGAAAAGTGTTCCTCTCTTCTATGAAGGCATGAGTAAACCAAGTCGAAGATCTGAAATCACATTTTCCAACAAGTGTTGTATGTGGGAAAATCTTGATGTTTCTCAAAAGCTTCTCAGAAACATTTCACTGTAAGTAAAGATATAAAGATGTCATGGTGTACAAGCATCTCTAAAAGCTTTTCTAACACTACTGGTTTTCTCCACAATATCCAGCTACAGAATAGTGCTGATTGTGTTATAAGATAGAGTCCTAGTCTATGCAAGACAACCTTCAGTGTTAAAAAATGTAACCAATATGTTTGTGTAAACCCAATGTACTTCCTAACATATCTTTCAGCACCTGCACTCTAGGGCGAGGATTCTGTAGGATATAACTCAAAATGGACAGATATCTCAAGATATAGAATGTTTGAAAAGAATTGCTCTACCAGATAGCTGTAAAGTAAAACCCCTACTTACATAAAAAGTCTGTTCCATAGGATTTTATGTAAATCGGTTTTTACTTAACTCGAAGCAAACCCATAAAGTCCTTTCCAGATGCCTGGAAGCTGTGGGGGTCTGGATGGGGGCTAACGGGCTACAACTGAATCCCAGCAAGACTGAGTGGCTATGGATAGGGGGTTCTGCATTAACCCGGGAGCTACCATCGTTGGTTCTGGATGGGGCTATTTTGCCCCAGACAGACCCAGTGCGCAACTTGGGGGTCCTCCTGGATTCACGGCTACTGCTAGAGGAACAGGTGGCGGCTGTGACCAGGAGGGCTTTCGCCCAACTTCGGGTGATCCGCCAGTTGCGCCCACTCCTGGACCGGGACTCCTTGCTCATGGTCACTCACGCTCTGGTTACCTCCAGACTAGATTATTGCAATGCGCTCTACATGGGGCTGCCCTTGACTACCATTCGGAGGCTACAGCTGGTCCAAAATGCGGCAGCCCGGGTGGTGATGGGGTGTGGGCGTTATGCCCGTGCTTTGCCACTGCTCCGGGAGCTGCACTGGTTGCCAGTTTGTCTCCGGGTGCAATTCAAGGTGCTGGTTTTGACCTTTAAAGCCCTATATGGTAGTGGGCCGGGTTACCTAAGAGACCGCATCGCCCTGAGGATGTCTGTCCGTCCAACCAGAGCGGACCGGAGGGGCTCTCTAATTGTTCCATCAGCCAGAGGGGCTCGCCTCTCTGGCACAAGGAGGAGAGCCTTCTCCGTGTCTGCACCGGCCCTCTGGAACCTCCTGCCAACAGAGCTACGTCTCCGGACGGAATTGCTGCCTTTCAGAAAAGATCTTAAAACCTGGCTGGCGGGTCAAGTGTGGGGTGCAGGTGGAAGGGTAACCGCCATTGGGTGGTTGGTGTAGAAGAACTCTTCCCCATGGTGCCTTTGGATCCTGCAGCCCTTGTTTTTAGGGGGTGGGTAGTTTTAACTGTTTTAACTGTTTTAACTTGTGTTTTTAATTTTTATTGTGAACCGCCCTGAGTTGGCTTTGGCCGAGTGAGCGGTATATAAATGTGATAATTAAATTAAATTAAATTAAAATAAGAAAAATGAATTTTTTACCTAACTCGAAGCAAACCCATAGGAAAATGATTTTTACGTAAATCGAAGCAAACCCATAGGAAAATGATTTTTTTATGTAACTCGAAGCAAAGCCATGGAAAATTGCATTATGTAAATCGGGACATTTATGTAAACCTGGACATGGTTTTAGTGCAAAAATCATTATGTAAGTTGAATTTTATGTAACTTGAGGCATATGTAAGTCAGGGTTTTACTGTATATGAATTACATCGGAAGCATTTCTTTTCCAAGACCACTGGCTGCATTTATCTCTCAGGAGAACTAGGATGACAGAGTGCCAATTTAGCTCATTTGTGGGAGATAATACAGTTTAATCAGCAGTAATATATTAAAAAGGACAAACCATACACTGCAAAAGTCATTAGTTTTGCACCTCAGTGAAGCCCTTCCCCTTGGAAGCAATTGAAGAACATTTCTCCCTCTGAAAGGGCAAACTATATCACCTTTGTATGAAACAGCATATTAAGAAATAAATAAGTTTTGTAGGGCTTTCTGTTTGGTAGTCACCCTTTCTGCATTGTCTGGGTTTAATTTTCTAAGTGGAGTGGTGTCAGGGGCTCTGGAAAGATGGGAGTGGGAGGGAGCACTAAGTTTGAAGTTCTAATGTAGTCAGGCTGGAATCTGTCACTCAGCTTATTATATGTTGATGACTCAGTGCGTCTCAGCCGTAAGCAGCCCATGATTTATGAACACCAAGTGAACTCCTGCGGCAAAACTGCAGCCATGAGATCAGAGCGGCAATAGGAACTTTTTTCTCCTTTTTTTTTTTTTGGCAGGAGACAGTGCCTGCATTTTTCTCATTCATGCCAAACTGCTTTGCACGGCAATTAGCTGTGTCCTCATTTAGTCTCCAGTCCCAAAGGGTAATGAAAGTCATATATCATCTTCAAGGCTGCTAATTATCCAGCTCAGTTACAGGTAGGCTTTGTAACTTTGAGACGGGCTTGTCGGCTTGATATTTATTGCTCTTCCAATAAGCAAGCAAAGGAAAAGTGCAGGAGGGGGAAAGGGTGTCAGCAAAGAAACTTCTTTCTCTTGAAAGGCTGCCTGCACCCCTTTGCTTCTGAACGTTGACATATCTTCTGCAAATGTGTTGGTCAAAGGGGAAATATCTTCATTCCTCAACTCCATTTTTCATGCTGTAACTGAAAACGTCCAGCAGCAGCAGAGACCAAGTGCTTGAAACATGAGAGGGTAGCATGCATGTTGGGAGGGAGATGAGGTCAGTTTGTCTTTGGTGATCCGAACAAGGAGAGACAATGCTTTGAATGCATTGAGGAACTGTAGAGACAAAGCAAGGAACAGCACAAATGTGCTTCCCTTCTGCCCAGAAATATCCATTAGATGCTCTGTTTCTGAAATTCTATCAACTTGCATTCTAATTTACCTATTCCTCCATCCCACCCCATGGCACAAGACATCTATAGTCTTGTCTCTGGTATCATGCAGACGGACTTGATAATGAGAGCAAGGTTTCACTTTCCTGCAGATCTGTTTGGGATCAAGGGGCAGTGGCGGTATAATTACTCATGCAAATCTAAGGCAGATCAATGGCCATTCTCTGGTGGAAGTCAACTTCAAGATCCTGTCTTGGCCAGGAAATTCATGCATCCCTGGCCCCCCACCAGATGTCTTAAGCTTTCAATAGAAATTAAGGGAAATGCAAATCCCTATGATTAGCACTGCCTTTGGCTGACACTACAGATTCCCAAAGAGATAAGTGCCAAGGTGATCAGACAGGTAAAGGAAGTCTGGGTTTATTGCTTGATATGTGATTTACATTTCTGCCCACAGCTCCCCTTCCTTCCTTTCTTCCTCTGGTCCTGCTGTTGCTGGTCTGTTAATGGTTCATGCCAAGCCACTTGGTTATGAAAGGGGTTCCAGAAAATGTGGCAGCATCCCAAAGTTCCTCTCAATATGTACAGAAATATACCGTGGTTTTTTTGTTATTTTTGGATGTTTATTATATATATATATATATATATATATATATATATATATATATATATATATATATATATATATATATATATATATATATATATATATATATATATATATATATATATATATATATATATATATATATATATATATATATATATATATATATATATATATATATATATATATATATATATATATATATATATCCTTGAAAGATAGTCATGATCAATCAGAATAATATATACAGTGATACCTTGAGTTATTAATTTAATGCGTTCTCTGGGACATTTTGTATTGCAAAAAATGTGTAACCCGAAACACAATGCAGAACACAATGCATTACCAGAAGTGGCCACTAGAGGCCACTGTATACCATGTAATTTATAGGGAAACTTGCTTTGTATTGATATATATATATTATATCTCCTCTGGATTAGATTGCATCAAAAGGGCAGGGAATATATGTAACAAACAAACAAACATCTTTTATTTCATTTGGGTTGTTTCTGTTTCGTGGACAATGTTTTTTCTAATCCAGGGGAGATTTAGTGCTAAACTAGTATATCAATATTAGTGATAAAGTGGTTTAGTGCTAATCTAATACATGTTTTAAATTATAGATTCAGAGGACAATTGAAGGGAAATAACTTCCTGTGATGCTGCAACTGCCTACACCACCAAGGCAACACCTACAGACATGCTCCCCTGTCTTTACAAGAATGAATCAATCTGACCACATGGGGAAAACTGTTCTGGCTTGAAAAAAATAGAATCCCAAAGTAGCAGGTGATAAAAAAAACACATTGAGTAAAAAAAGGGAACGGGATTGATTTCAATCAGCCTTTGTATCATTTGATCAGAAGAAATACTTCAAATCAACCCATACTATAACCACAGAAAATCTTCAGTATTTACCTGTGTAGTTCCAGCCTCAGCTTTTAGGGACTTCCCAGAGATGAGCAAGATAGCTTCCTGTGAAAACAAGGTCTTCACCTTGTTTTCTCCCAACACCTTCTTTTCAAATTTATCATCTGTTCCTTGGTGCAAAAACTGCCAAATTCTGCCCAACTTAGTAACTTATTCTAGACAACCTTCTGCGTGAAATTCTGCACAGTGTTGTTTTCCCCTCAAAAAATGAACCAGGAATCATGTGTAAAATCCCATAATATTTCTTATTGGGGAGGATTCAGGGAAAGAACTCTCACTGTGAGTAGAGGAGGGTTCACCACCACAACTACCACCACTTTCTTGCTAAGAATAAGAGGCTGGGATATTCTCAACCGTAGTGAAGAATTTCTAAGCCCAGTTACTGAGAGTGTCCTTCTGTTCATCCTTCTTCTGGGATGGGGAGGAGAGGGCCAACCTGTACTACCCTAGCAAAGCAAAGTAAAAGCAAACCACCATAATAATAATAATAATAATAATAATAATAATAATAATAATAATAATAATAATAATAATAATAATAATAATAATAATAATAATAATAATAATAATAATAATAATAATAATAATAATAATAATAATAATAATAATAATAATAATAATAATAATAATAATAATTTAATTTATATCCCGCCTTCTCAACCGAGGCCGACTCTAGGTGGCAAACAACATAATTGATACAATACAATAATCCCAAAATACAATATAGCAATACAAAAAATAAATCAGAACAATAATAAACAGTACAAATCACATGGTAACAAATTCAAAAATATATATCAGTATCAAATATCTTTTAACATCACACACAATCCTCCTCCCTCCCATCGAAAACCAGCCAAAGGTGGGCAAACAAGGGACCAAGGTCCACATAGCGAGGAGGAAAAAGTCTGTGGCCAACTATACCCAAGAAAGGCACTGAACAAACTCAGTCCACTCCCCCAGTTGCCCCCACTTCCCCCAGCCAGTGGGACCAGGGGAAGGAGCATGTGACAGCACCTGCCTCCCATCCTCGGGGCCGGTGGAGTGACTGTTTATATTATGAAAATGTTAAGAGTGCAAGAGATAGCTTCGGAAATATTAAGCCAAGCACATGCGCGGGGGGGGGGGTGTCAATCCAGCAAAATGTATATATTTAGAAGTTTGTTTTGGAAATGTGAGAAACTGGAAGAACAAGGAAAGAACAAGCACACATACAAAATTCCAAATATTGTAAAATGATTATACCATTCAGAGGACATTCTTGGGATAGTACCTAAGTGAATTTAAGAGCTGGGCCATGAACATGTAGATACTATTTGTGGTACATAATACACATAACTGATCTGTACAATCTCCCTTAAAAACAATAAGGTCAAAGTGTGTGTGTGTGTGTGTGGAAACCTTATTTCTGCACCATATAGGGGTTGTATACGTGGCACCTTAAAAAATTAGATCCTATAATTCTTATTCTTGTTTGCTTTCCTCATGTTTTGGAGTTCTCCTCTAGGATAAAAAGCACATGTACTAGGCTTGAGCTAAAATACAAACATATCAAGTTTGATTGATATGTCAGCGTATGATGCAGTCACTTCAAATAAAGACCATCAGCAGTAGCAAGATGTCAATCAGCTGGATGAACAAACTGGGCTTTATGAGCAAGAAAGCTTCACCATTAGAGGTTACAGATCATCAGAAAGATTCATAAACTTGGCAGCATATTCAGTATAGTCTCTCTCTCTCTCTCTCTCTCTCACTCACTCACTCTCACTGTATCTACATTTAATGAATAGATGGTGTCTATTAAATGTTTTTCAACCAATAGACCCTAAAACTCAAGGATATAAAAAGGGTAACTAAGGATTATTTCCTAATATGATACAACTCGACAAAAGAAATTGCAAAAAAAAAAGGGAAGAAAGAAAGAAAAAGAAAAGAAACTCATGGCATAAATATTCAGATTTCACTAGCAATTAACAGACAGTATCAAGTTGCATTATATGATTGCTCAAAAGATGTCCCTTCTCCAGTTGTCTCCTTTTTGCAAGTTTAGTCATACAACTGGTTGTGTGATAGATTGCATGATGGGGTTCTGTTGAAGCAGAAAAGCATGCAGTTACCCTTATGCTCCGAATAGGAGACTGTGGTTGTGTTTATAAAGCAAGCAGTGCTATAGTTCAGTGAGTAGAAGGCAAAGGTCAAGAGTTCAAATCCCCATTATGCTTCCAGGGGTAGCAAACAAGATCATATGGAAAATATTTGGCTAGTGGGTTGATGAGCCTTGTTGTGTGTGCAGCCTTGGGCAAGTGACACAGTCCCAGAGTGCAAACAGAAAGAAGGAGTAGTAAACCACTTTGGAGTACAGTAAAACTCCTACTTATGTGTTGGATTGGGGCCGCAAGGCAGCCGTTGGGTCCCGGAGGAGACTGGTCAAGCAATGAGACACGAGACAAGATGGAGCGAAGACCAGTGATTTAATGAGGGAAAATCATCAGTATATATCGAGTAAGTGGGCTTCGTGTGATGAAACTGTCATCTGACAAGATCCACGTACCATGTTTACACGAGTTAATTGGGAACCTCTCCCGGGGAAGTTAATTAACCAAATTAAACACTGACAGGGGAACTCCATTATTCCATACTATCTTGGGGTAAACACTGGCTGATGTTGGTTTAAGGCTTGAGGTAATCCACGGGTGCGATATTCCCTATTACATGACTAGTGAGTTAGTCATCCAATTTCTGCCTGACCGAACTGTTTGTCAGGTCAGCTGTGGGTGAATTAAACTATGGCTATTAATCTGCTCCCCAATTTCTGTCCCCTCGGAACCAAAGCTCGAAGGAGCAATCTCCCAAATGATGGTTCTGTCAGGGACAGTATGCCAATTGTGTGCGCGGATACCACACTCCCCCTTTATTTGTTTGATTGGACCTGACAGATGGCTCAGCGTAGGAGCGGCATCAGCTGACGTGGAGTGAGGACATTCCAGGGTTCTCTCCATGGGGACATCTCGACATCAGTGAAGGAATACATTGCACGAAACAACACACAGCTGTTCCCAGTATTATCACCCCCACAATCACCTTGAGTGTCATTTGTAGCCATTCCCATGGGAACCAGGACCATAACAAATTCCACCACCCCCATGTAGTGTCTTCCTTGATATTTTTAACCAAGGTATGGAGATCTGTGAGCTGATTCTGTACCTTACGCGAGTTGTCCGTGAGGTTAAAACAACAAATGCCATGGATGGACTCGCAACCCAAATGATGTAACAACAGGAGGTAATCGATGGCTGCTCGATTATCCAGTATGGCATGGCGAAGCTCTGTCTGCTCTTGATTAAGCAGGGCTATCGTCGATGAGGTGTGGTTAATGGCTTTTGCCAAAGCGCAAGCCAATTGGCCAATTCTCCGAGCATTGCCTACGGCTAAGCCTGGCATGCCAAACAAGCTGACTGCTAATGAAACATACTCAGCTTTACTCAGAATCCTGATATTGCTATCACATGAGCTGTCTAACTGGGTGGCACGAGCGTGCTGTATGTGTGAAGGTACATTCATGCTTGGTGCAACCATGTCTCTAGTGGGAAGCAACAATGTCAAATGACTGATACAACAAAGGGAATCAGATACATTTGCGGGAATGTAGTCCCAAGTATACTGGTTACATGTAAAAAACCATCCTGAAGGCAAAGTAACATGAACATACATTGAATCAATAGTCTCTGGGTTATCACAAATCCAGTTGCTTCTGCCGGGGTTGAGGAAGCAGCGCTGTGGCCCTTCGACCGCGGTCATTCAAGCACAAGTAGAGTTTGGGCTGACCGCCACTCGGGGAGTGTAGAGAGTGGCTGCATCAGCCGGCAAGACTTTGGTGACTTGGGTTCCCCAGTGCGCATACGTTGAAAAGCCAGTCTTGTAAAACGGACCGAATATCCGCTTCACCAACCAGTCACCGTTTCTGATGCGCGCATCTGGGGAGTGACACACCGGGATGAGACATGTGCTCAGAACTGAGGCACAAGTGGTGGTCTGCCTCAGGCAAAAATCGGACTGATTGACAAGGTTCGCCAATCTTTCCCAAATGTTGTACTGCAGCCGGGCAGAGAGATCTCCACCTGGCATCAGGTTGTTGGCTTCCAGTGAAGCTGCTTGAACGCCTCCCCCCGCAAGCAGGGAAAGGATCAAGATAATGGTGGCCAACACGGAATTAGCTGTGATCAGGGAAAAAGCTGCAATCAAGATGTTCTCCAGTGTCAGCTCCTTGTCCTCCCGCCGAACGACCTCCGCCGCCTCCTGGCCATCCCCCAGGTGATCTTTGGCGCTGTCATCTGCTGTCTCCGCCTCCTCCGCTTGGCTCTCCCCATCAGGGTGAGGTCCTCCATCTCCATGATCGCGTCCGGAACAGCCTGGGTCCACGCCATTGGACTCGAAGTGAGGCTTGACACACCAAGCTGGAATCCAGACAACGCCTGTAGGAGACATAATTGCAGCATACCCTCTTCCCCATGTTATGAGTGGCGCCGGGCCCTTCCAGGAAGGATCCGGTGGCACTCGGTAATGCACCATCGGCCGCGGGAGAGCTTTCGAGTGACGGAAGTGCTTCTCCTGCAGAGTGCAATCCAAAAAAACATTAAGGTGATTGTACGTAAACAATACCTTGTTCAGACAATGCTGTGCCTGATCCTGAGTTCTGGGGAGGGCAGGTGATTTCCCCCTTTCTGTTTGTTTGTCAATGTAGGACTTAAGTGTCCGATTGACCCGTTCCACAATCGCTTGCCCTTGCGGATTGTATGGAATGCCAAAGGTGTGCTTAATGTCCCAGGTGGCCATGAAGTTGGCCAACTGCCTGGAGCTGTAAGCCGGACCGTTATCGGTCTTCACGTGCCGTGGTTTGCCCATGGCCATGAAGCAGGAAAGGAGATGCTGCTCCACATGGGAAGCTGTCTCTCCCTTCTGTGCTGTTGCCCAAATGAACTGTGAAAAAGTATCAATGCAAATGTGCATGTACTGCCATCTGCCAAACTGCGGAACATGTGTGACGTCCATCTGCCACACCTGGTTGGCCTCTGTCACTCATGAGTTGACCCCCCATGAGGGCCCTCCTACCGCCCCTGCACAATGCAGACAGGAACGGACTATGCCTTGGGCTTGAGAAAGTGGCAGGTTGAACTGCCTTGCGAGCGCTTTGGCGTTCTGATGAAAGAATGCGTGACTTGAATTGGAGTTGTGAAGACTCCCAAAACTGACCGTTGCTGAATTTCCTTTGCGACCGCATCTGCTCTGCTATTGCCCGCGGAAATCGGACCAGGCAAGTCCTGGTGGCTTCGGATGTGGGCTATATAGAGCGCTTCGGCGCGGTTCTGCAAGTGAAATTGAGTTGTGAGAAACAGACTTAACAAATTTTTGTCTATTGCGGGAGTGATGTATGCTCCTGGTAGACTGTGAAGCAAATTCCTAACATACTGGCTTCAGTTATTATGTTTAAGCGTTCTTTGGCAAAGGTGCACAAGGCGAGGTTCACCGCTGCCAACTCCGTCCGCTGCGCAGACTTCTGTGGAAGAGTTAGAAGCATGCGCCAAGCCTGGTTCTCTTGCCAAGCAAGAACACCATATGTACGACTCCCATCCGTGAAAACTGTCCTAGCCCCCTGAAGTGGAACCAGTGACATCAATTCACACAAACTGACTGTCTGTGTTTGAAGCGAGACGAGTCTGGTGTCTTTCGGCAAATGGTATGCCAAGCATCCAGTGAATCCCTCCAAGGCAATTGGAAGCGAGTCACCGAGCTGCATCAGTTGCTGAACTTGCTCTTTTGTGAATGGGACCACGATTTTTGCTAAATCGTGCCCTGAGATGTCCCTTGCTCTTAGCCTTCCTCAGTAAATCACCGCAGAGACCAGTTCCTGCAGAGGACTGATGTTTCGGGAAGAGGTGTGTGGTAAATACACCCATTCCACAATATTCGCCCCCCATTCAGAGTCCACCCCTAGGGCTCTGGTAAACATGGATCTGGTCCGAATGATGTACAGGTTCAGGATCGGAGCAAATGCCCCCTGACTAATCCTGTCCACCCATCTCTGGCTGAGAACTTGGTTGACTTTTTCGAGAGTCAAAAGCGCGCCTCTTGAGGAATGTGTATCCGGTCTGCCGGCTGCTTACCTAACGTTAGCAGCGAGAAGAGCGGTTTCAAAAGATCCGTATCTAGTCTGAAATACAGTCTGGCCCAATTAATATTTCCCAAAACCTGTTGCAATTCTACTAGGGTGACTGAATCCTTTAAGTTGATCTGTGGCAAAACTGGTGCTGCGAAAGAATGAAGAAGCCGATGGCCCAAGTATGAAAATGGCTCGGTTCTCTGAACTTTCTCTGGGGCAATGAGTAACCCTTTTTCCCCCAGGGTGGCCTGGAGGTTTTTAAACATTTCGCTGCCGAGTTGCGGCGCTGCAACCAAGATGTCATCCATGAAATGACACACTAAAGCTGTAGGGTGAAGGTTTTGGAACTTTTCCAGTGCGTTGTGAACGTAAATTTGGCATAGGGTTGGCAAATATTTCCACGCGTAACGCTGCATAGGCTCTCTGTGGTTCATGACTGGCACTGTAAAGGTGAACCTTTCCCGGTCCCTAGCATCTAGGGGAATTGTATAAAAACAATCTTTAAGGTCTACGACCAAGATCTCCCAACCCTCGGGGATCATATTCAGATTCGGGATGCCGCATTGAAGTGGACCCATTGGCTGGATACATTTATTGATCTCTCTGAGATCGTGAAGGAGTCGCCACTTCCCCGACTTTTTCTTGATGACAAATATGGGCAAATTCCAAGGACTGGTGGACTGCTCTATATGTCCTGTGTCTAGCTGTTCTTTTACCAGCTGTTTCAGGGCGACTAATTTCTCCCCTACTACCGACCATTGCTCTACCCGGACTGGCATGTTGGTCAGCCATTTAAGTGGCAGAGCCATTACCCGAAGGTAAGAGTGGCACGGTACTGCTGCAGAATGTCTCACCCCCAAAGGTTGATGTGCACATCCAGAATGTGCGGCTGAATGACCGCTGTGCCGTCAGCCTCAGGGATCGTGACCTCTACCCACTCCTGGCTTCTAAACGCTTCCTGAATACCGCCTACCCCCCACACATTGGAGACCGGCTCGATAGCCCACTCTCGTGGCCACTGACTCTGGCTGACCACGCTGACATCAGCTCCGGTGTCCAGCAACCCAGTGAAAGGTTTTTTATTTAAAAATACCTTTATGACTGGCCGCCACTTCCACTCTATGTTGGTCTCCACTGCCACTAAGACCTGGTATCCTTGCACTGCCTCCTCTGCACTTGAGCGGTCTTCCGACCCGGACTCTGAGCTGTCCCTGAGCCTTTCCTGGCTGCCTGCTGGCGAGTTACAAGGAACCATGATCAGTTGCGCTAACGTGTCTCCCTTGTGAATGGTTTGGGGTAGGTGTGTCCAGAGTTGAACTTGGAGAACACCCCCAAAAATTGGAGTCAATGACTCCTGGAAATACAAGAATTCCTCGTGCTCCTGCAACTCTACGAGGCAAAACTAAACCTATGTTGCCTTTAGGCAGGGGTCCCATGTACTGGGAATCGACCAGATAGACTGTGCCTGGCAAGTCGCATGTGACTTCTGACTGGCAAGTCAAATCTAGCCCCGTGCTGCCTTTAGGGTTGGGCTGCGCCTCCGGAATGCCAGGAATGTGATCGGAATTTAATCCAGCTCTGGCTCTCCCAGAGAGATTGAGATCTCTGTTTGGACCGGGGCCAGAGACAAGCCCGCGTTCCGGTTTCCCGAATTCGGGCAGTACCTGGCCCAGTGGAAGCCTTTATTGCACCTCGGACATGGGGTGGTAGGAGCCTTGGGACGGCCGGCGTGTTGGCCGCTGCCCTTGCTGGATCAGCATTCTCTAGCGAAATGACCGATCTTGCCACAATTGTGACATGCTCCTTGGTTCTTGTTCTTGGGTTTCCTACCGCCTTGTACCACTGCTGCCAACAGACCCATTTTGTAGGAATCTGTACCAATGTCGGCACAAGCCCTAATCATGTCCGTGAGAGTCAGATCAGGACGATTGCCCAGTGACTGCAGGATCTTACGGCAGTCAAGATTGGCGTTGTCCTTAGCCAATTTCATCATGAGCTCTTGTTGGGCCTGCTCATTATCGATCTGTCTACTGACTGCTTCCTCCAGTCTATTGATAAAGTCCATGTAGGACTCCTGGGCACCCTGTTTGACTGCTGTGTAATTTTTCGCTGCTTTGCCAGCTGCTGGGACTTTGAGATAAGCCCTGAAGGCTGTCTCAGCTGATAACTAAAGGGTGGTGATTGGCAAGGTGGTCTGCGCATTGATGGATTCAAACGCACCTGAGCCATATAGCTGGTCAGGGATTACTGCTCCGCCCATCCTGGCAGCCCTTGCCTGTGCCTCGAGACGATACTCGCTGTCCCATAGCAGATACTGGCTGGGGTTGAGCATCATTCCCATGACGGCTTTCCAGTCGTGCGGAATGAACATCGTGGTTTTGCACACTTGCTGAAGCGTGCCCCTAGTAAAGTGACTCTGAAGTCCTGTCTCTGAGATGGCCTTCCGTATAGCCATGAGCAGCTTGTATGGAACTGGCGAATGGACTACTTGCTGCTGGCCCGTGAGGGCATCTATCTCTAAGTGAATCGGGCAAATCTGCCTAAGCTCAGCTAGTTCTTCTGCTGGCAACTCCCCTTTTCTGATCTCTTCCTCAACCATGCGGTGAAGGGAACTCTTGGTAGCTTGGGAACCCGTAGCTGTCAGAGAAGCACCAGCGCTTCTCATTCCATGCATTCCGTCAGTGACGTCTGCAGCTGTCACCGAGGGAAAGCTCCCTACACTACCCTGCTTGAGTTGAAATGACGGATAGAGAGCTGTTGGTGCTGATGGCTCTGATTGCACTGGGGGTTCCTGGGTCTCTATCCAGACTGGGTCTACCTCTGCTAAGAGCTTCCTACACTTGCTCTATGTGCGAATTATGCCATCTGGAGCTCTCGGGGCTTGATGAATGCAGGCTCCTATCCTGTCCCAAAGTTGAAGGTTTAGCATGCCTACTTCTGGGTAAAGCAGACAATGGTCCCCCAAGTACACCAAAAGTCCCGCTAACTCCCCGCCGTGAATGCGTATCTGGTATACCCTGGCCAGGGCCTTGAATTCCATTAAGTGAATTCTTTGGTTAGCGGTCGGACGTTGCCGCTGAGGACAAGTCCCCATATTACCTGCTGGCCCTTCGAAGTTTCCTTCTCGGGATGAGTCGACGTGTCTGAGTCCAGGTAATAGGTTTTGCATGACGAATCTTTGGGAAGGAGTTCGGAGCATGGGCTGCTGCCATGGGCCCTCGGCGGCCTCTGTGCTGAAATCAGGGGTTCACAGCCTGACCCTGAGCGGAACATGTTTCTGCGAAGCAAGCTGCCTCGGAGCTTTGGAGAGCGCTGTAAAATGCCTCTCTAGAGTGCCTCGCCACGTAGCTGTCACTCAGATCGGATGGCTTTCCAACCAGAGCTGCCGCGCTGTCCTCCGGGACGATTCAGACATGGTTCTAGCGTAGAACCGGACCGTGAAGATCGCTTACTCACGAGTAGAATCATGTCGGGGTCACCAGATGTTGGATTGGGGCCGCGAGGCGGCCGTTGGGTCCCGGAGGAGACTGGTCAAACAATGAGACACAAGACAAGATGGAGCGAAGACCAGTGATTTAATGAGGGAAAATCATCAGTATATATCGAGTAAGCGGGCTGCGTGTGATGAAACTGTCATCTGACAAGATCCACGTACCATGTTTACACCAGTTAATTGGGAACCTCTCCCAGGGAAGTTAATTAACCAAATTAAACACTGACAGGGGAACTCCATTGTTCCATACTATCTTGGGGTAAACACTGGCTGATGTTGGTTTAAGGCTTGAGGTAATCCGCGGGTGCGATATTACCTATTACATGACTAGTGAGTTAGTCATCTAATTTCCTCCTGACCGAACTGTTTGTCAGGTCAGCTGTGGGTGAATTAAACTATGGCTATTAATCTGCTCCCCAATTTCTGTCCCCTCGGAACTAAAGCTCGAAGGAGCAATCTCCCAAACGATGGTTCTGTCAGGGACAGTATGCCAATTGCGTGCGCGGATACCACACTTACGCAAAAAGTCTGTTTTGTAGGCTTTTATGTAAATCAGGTTTATACTTGACTCGAAGCAAACCCATAGGAAAAATGAATTTTTACATAACTCAAAGAAAACTCATAGGAAAATGATATTTATGTAAATAGAAGCAACCTCATAGGAAAAATCAATTTTTTTACATAACTCGAAGCAAACCCATAGGAAATTACTGCTACTACTTACTTTATTGCGGAAATTGTGTTATGAAAAGGGACATTTATGTAAATCGGGACATGGTTTTAGTGAAAAATCATTATGTAAGTTGAATTTTATGTAACTCATGGCATATGTAAGTCGGGGTTTTACTGTATTTTGTATCTCAAATACCCAACACGGGTAACCAATCACTGGAATAAATTTGAATGCACACAAATACTATATTAATAAAGTTACTAAACTGCAACAAAGTAATGTTTTTGAGATCCATTTATAAAGTTAAAATGGCATTTACAAAGCCCTTTCAAATGCTGAACATGTTTCATGCAAATCATATTATTACATTCCTTAAAACCAACTTGAAAAGTAGCTGAGTATTATTGTCTGAAAATGTCTTGCCTTGAATTTCCACACTAAAACAACTGATGTGTAACTTCAAGAAGGTGGGGACTTATGGTGGAGAAAAGAGCTAATATCACTGTGTAAATGCCACATGGAATGATGGTGGCATATAGAGAAGCTGCAAAAAAGTGATGTTGCTGGAGCATCTGTGAAAGTATGGTCACTATACCATGGCACAATTTAACTGGGTTTCTTCCTTTTCTTGTGCCATATCTGATTCTGAATATTGTCGATCATCATGGCAATCAGCCATGAAGACTGTCCTGCAAATATAATGCCATGGCCTTTCATCTGCCTTTTGCATCGCAATGCTTTGGAAATGGTATCTGCTACAATGCCTATCTATTTTACATAAATAGTATGAATGTTGATTAAAATAAATTTTCCTACCTTAAAACTGCCTTGCCCTTGCAAGTACAGTCTCCGATGTAGGCAGCCCCTCCACAGCTTGAAAAACTGCTGCCGCCGCCACCAGCAAGGCTCCATGCTCCTTCCCGTGGCCCGGGAAGTGGGAGCACCTCCCCCCCCCATGCAGCTTGGAAAACCACCACCACCACCACCACCACCAGCGAGGCTCTGTGCTCGGGACTTTCCCGGCCCCAGATGGCCACGGGGAACGGGAGCAGCTGTGGCTGGCTCCACAGCTACCTGGACCCCTGCTGCTGTTTCCCGCTGCCTACACCATCGATGTGGGGATGGAGGCAGGCGTAGTTGTGAATGCCATTGCCTCCCTCCTGGCCCGGCCCGACTGGAGGGTACAGAAGGACACTGGGGGCCACCAGGGTGCTCTGCTCTGTATTTGGGACTGGGGAAGGGATGGACAGCCAGTCTATTATATAAAGTTGTGGATAAGCTGGAGGTTCTGTTATGTATTTTATTGTGTTTTCTCCCGGTATTCTACTCTATTGGCTTTTTCTGTGTAATATTTTGTATATTGTGTTGACATGGAGATGGTATTGTGTTACTAAGATGTAATTGTGAGATGTTATTGTATTATTGATATTTTGTACCCATTGCTTCATTGTATTGTATTTTTGTTTGGTTATTTTGTATCTTTATTTGATATGCTGTAAGCCTCCCTGAGTCGGCCTGTGCTAAATAGGGCGGGATATAAATCAAATAAACATAAACTTTTTTTTCAGGAGTGTTTGAGGAGAGGAAGAAATCTATACTAAATTATTTGTTACTTAATTGTCTACTTTCATTTCAATTCCTTGTATCTTAAACAAAAGGAACAAGCGATGACAAGGTGTGGGTTTTGTTACAAGAGGCAAACTGGTGTCATTTCTTACAGATATTTACAGTCACTGACTGAAAAGATTTGTTTAATTCAAGCACAACGGTGTGTCGGTTAATTGTGAGATTTAAAAAGTATTCTTCAGCATAAGTTCATTAAACTGCCATGGGAAACTTGCCGCATTCATTCATTCCCTGTGGCAAAACACTGTTGCAATGAGCTTTCACTTCAACGTGTTGGATGCTAAGAGCAGCCCAAATGGTTCCTGGGAAGTTTTCCATTTGGCTGTGTGAAAACTCTCCCTAGAGCCCTCAGGTCTTAAAAACAGGAGATTAAACACTAGCTTGGTTTTTAAATTGACAGAACTGGCATTTGGTGGTTATGCATATGTTACACTAATGTGTATAGGGTGGGTGGATGTTGCTCCCTTCAGGAGCTTTGATTTCTGTAGAGATTTGAGATAATTTTTCACATCACACAGAAGAAAAAATTGGATGCACCAATAATTTTTTATTCCACACAGCATTGCAGCCAATCAAGTATTCAGATAAGAGAGGGGTAAGAACTATGGTGAGGGACTTAATGGAATACTAATTTTCAACCAATGATTCTCCCTGTGTTTAGCAACATTTTCCCACCAATAGTCCCATTTGTTGTTGTGGGCCTCCTGAGTCTAGTTTGTCAAATTTATCCACCACACCCTATTAATTTTCAGCAGCCCCATTGCCTACCAGAAACAGAACATAGGAGAGCAGGGACCTATCATAATTCAAGTCCTCAGTTCCCAAATGGGAATCCACAAAATGCTCTTTGGAATGGTGAGCTTGCTTCCTCCTTGTAGTCTGTCTCACCAGTCATAAGCTTGTATTCCAACCACCATCTTTTGGCCTTGTCCTTTTGGTTGTTGAAGAAAGAATGAGCTTACCATAGCCATTTCACCCTAGGCTCATGGAAGGCTTTGTTGAACCCAACAGGGCCTGCAGCTCATCTCAAAACCCAGAATTACAATATGTAGTTGTTACATATATTTTCATCATCACAGCAATGGAGCTGCAACTCCAGGAGGCTTGAGACTGACAGTTCATGTTTCCATGGCTTGGGGATGTGTTTTGTGGTCAATAAGTGTGCCATTACCTTCACCTTCTAGCCTCAGCAATTATAGCGGCCATTATCCCCCAATTTAGGCTGCTTTGTTCCATATTCTTCACAGTAGTTGTATATTATTTTTCTTTCCTGATCTCAAAAGAGAACTCTGCACCCAAAATTTATCTCATCTGGATTTTTCTCTGGATGATGAAGCTCTTGTTTCTGAAGAGGAACCAGTATATTTACCATTGTTCCATTTCAAAAATAAATAAATCCAAATTTGCTACAGAACACCATGCATGAACAACATGATTTGGCTTTCAGTTCATTCACTGTATCCTTCTCCCTACCTTCCCTGTCTTTCAAATGTGTATGTCTGCATGAATACAGTAAAAATGCAAACAAGTAATCAGTGCAATCATACACAAGTTTCTAAGATTATTTTAGGAGTACACATGAAAAATTTGTGCCCTGATAAAACACCACAAAAAAACCTTACCTGACTGTTTCTTGCAGTGCTTTATTAATGTTACAACAATAATATAGAAGACTGAGTAGGGAGAAAGAAATGAAAGACCTGGAAAAAACAGATTTTGTATGTGCAAATCCCCCAATATTTTTAGGAAGTCTCTTTTTTAAACAGTTATTCAAAAAGAGTGAAAATAGGTTAGAGCTAACCTGAAGGACAGCAAAGACATTGATGAAGGGAAGATCCTCTCTTCCCTAAACAATTGAGCAGGTATTCGCAACCTATGGCCTGTGGGCCAGACCCGGCCTCCGAAGTCATTTTATCCAGCCCCCAATGCCCTCACCACTCCCAGAAGCAGAAGTAAAACATGCACTGCACATGCACAGAATGCTGCTAAATGTATTCTGTTCATGCATGGCACATGTTTTACTTCTGCTTCTAGGTGGGAGGAACTATGTGACCCGCCCAATCAGCTGCCCAGGAGGTGTGGTCAAGCCCATGGCCTAAAAATGTTGAGAATCTCTGCAATAGAGTAATGGAAGCCACACTCTGTGTTCATTATGAGGACTGGCATCTCTGCAGTTTCTTCAGTATTGGCTTTGAAAGCTCTCATTCTGAACCAAACTATAAATTCTGCATTAAATGCTGAACAACAGGTAAAAGCTGTTCCCCTCCCCCTTAATTAGTACTGCCAAGAGATTGTCAGTACTGGATGTCATGGAACCAAGGTTCTCTTAGGGGGCAAGGTACATGGTTTATGTTTTGTTATCTAGTACTTCCAACAACTTGGAGAAAATAGTCTATGCAATGCCTGAATAGACCAGAGGATTGCCAAATACTGAAGGATATAAAGAAAACTTGATAGATTTTGCTGGTGTGTTGGCATCTCCAACTGTTATCCATCTTGTCCACTGTTCCCAAACTCTCTAATCCAGTGGTTCCCATTATTGGCTCTCCAGATGTTCTTTGACCTTTTGGCCAGCACAGCAAATGTTGAAGGCTTCTGGGACTTTTTGTCTAGGAACCTCTGAAATCAAAGGTTGGGAACCATAGGTGTAATCAAACTCTTAAAGCATTACCATTTCCTTGAATATAGTTTGCTGAGGATGTTTCCTTAGCGTAAAATATTTGTGTGTGAGAGAGGGTGACAGGAAACATCTAATAGAAGATGTCCATCATACTCAATCACATCTCTCTCTCTCAGAGAGAGAGAGAAAGCAAGAGAGAGAAGCCATTAAAGCAGAAAAATCAGTTTAGATGACAATGACCTAAAGACACTTCTTCTCTTATTTGAAAGAAAAAATGCTTGTCATTTACATCAGAAGAAGGAAGCATCAGGAGGGGCTTCTGGTATGGTGCTTTGGTGTTAAAATAAAGCAAAGACATTACAATTGAAATGAACCGTACAGTCACTATCTACCTTTCATTTAATAAAAGATCTTCTCATTTCTCTACTAGAAATGGACAAGTTCATATGCTATCAATCCTTTAGGTATCTTGGCCAGAAATGAGAAAAGTTATTTTTTGGAATATCTCCCAGAACTGACCACTGGCCAGACTGACTGGGGAATTTTGTGCGTTATAGTCCTTATCTGGATGAGTTTTGCTGGTGTGTGGACCTCTCCATCTGTTGTCCATCTTGCCCACTGCTTCCAAACCACACCACAAGCAAGATCCAGAAACCAGCTGGAATCCATTAAAATGATATAAGCAGAGATATAATGGGCTCTGTGTGGCAATTGCCTGTTAGTAAACTACTGTTACATTTTGGACCAAATCTATTTGGGGTTTGCAGAAGTAATATATTCTGAATGCAGTGAAATATTATAGTTGTAAAGAGAAGTTCAAAACAGTAAACAGTAAAGACAGAAACTCATACTGGTTTCAAGACAACATTCAGTTGCCCCTGGGAATCACTCCTTCACGTCATCCATAAATTTGCATGCTCTCAAGAGCCTTTATATAGATTAGGGCCTTAATGAGCTTGCTTCATACAGACAACATAGTCTGTTGCAAGATTTCACAATACACCTGTGCTTCTAGCTTCTGTGTGTTCAGCCATTGCCAGATTGTCTCTGAGTAAGAGCTTAGGCACAATACCTCTGACTGTGTTCTTTGAACACCTGAAAATGAGACAAGGCACATCCAACAGGAACTTGTGGAGTACAAACACCAGTTCAATAAAAGCAGGTGTCATAAGAGAACTTACTGTAGCTTAGCCTGTGCTTCTTCACTATGTTATCTGAGGTTCTGCGCCACCTAAATATTTGTTTCTTGAAGCCAGCAAACCCCCCACCACCACCACTTGAAAAGGCTGCTTACCAACTTGAATTTATCATGTACAGTATTTCTGCAGCTTGTATACCTTTCCAAGGGTTAGAGTTGAATGCAACTGTAGTGTGTGGTCCTTGGGGCCACAGCACCCCACAGCTACTCTAAATGAAAATCCTCCCTTCAGTTAGTTCTATGGAGTGGGAGGAGGCAGTTGTAAATTGTGTGCTTCTTTTCATGGGGGAATGGTCCTCAATTATACCCCCTTTTTCTTATTTGGTTCAGGTAAATGCAATGAAAAGAAGAGATTTTCTCTTCTCTCAGAAATGAAATCTACAAAAAGTAATTGTAGGAGGCAAATGACAGCAGCAGAACAGTTGTTCTTGCAGATGAGGTGTAACTATCTCAGAGCTCTGGGAAGACATACGTACTGACCCTAAGGAATATTTGCAGTTTGTCCAACAATACCTATAGGTCAAACCAGGCATCAAAGGAAGTGCATACTCCCCATGATTAATCTGTTTTCTTTCTCACAATATGACTTACTTCCAAATGCGTGCTAAGCTCATTTTACTTTTTAAAGACTCATCATAAATCAAAGTGCACTAAACACAAGATACTTTTCTGCAGAAAAATCTTGTGTTACAACATACAAATGTCTTTTGCCATTTGAGGGAGCGCTTGGCCTACAAACATCTAAATGCCTTGCTTGCCTTAACACTGGGATTCTGCTGCTTCAGGTGCCTGCTTGCACTGCTGGCACAAAGAATGAGGGAGCAAATTGTGCAGTGCTGAATTTAGAAAATCTGTTAAATGTCTCAAAAAGTTAACTCTCTTGGAAGATTGTTTGGCAATATATGTGTCACTTAAATAGTATTGATTAACGGACTGAACATGAAAAAGCAAAGGATTCTGCTGAACGTCTGAGAATTTCCAGCCTGTGTGGTGGAAATGTCTAGCCATAATTATATAGTGGGATAAAATTAGGAGAGGTGATTGTGATGATAAGTTATGACTGGCCATTCTATCCACTATCTGTTTAAAAGATTAAATGATACAAGTGTGTGTTCCTTATTAAACTCTGATTTCTTGATAGCTAACTAGATTGCACCTGTGTACCAAATATGCAATGGCATAATTAACATACTATAATGGATAAATGGATTATTGAGCTGTGACGCAAGGCACAGATAATGGAATGTGAAACACAAACTATTTTCAGAAGCTGAAACAAATTGATGTTTCTGCTTTTGTAATATAATTTGTATTTCTTCCATTGTTGTTACTGCTAGTAAAGGTAAAGGTTTCCCTTGCTCGAAAGCCAGTCATATCCGACTCTAGGGTTCAGTGCTCATCTCTGTTTCTTTTGTTTCTTTTTTTAAAATTTTATTTATTTCAGAAAAGCAAAAAAGTACAACTAACAGACATACAGAAAAGAAAAACAATAACAATACAATACAATATTACATCAAATTCATAAAAGATAGCACATGATAATATTTGAACTAATTATTTGCAATATAGCCCACAATATTGAATGCCCACATTATGAGTTATTACTATAACCATAACAATCATAAAAACTTTCAGTACTACAACTATTTTTTATTTCTTTACTAATTACACATCACCCTGTGAATATTTACAATGCCCGGAGAGTTTAGTATCTATATCATCTCCAAAAACCACTTTGAGATGGTACAGGTCCAAAACTGTCCCTTGCCATAAGAGAGTGATCCACAAACGGCTTCCAAATACTCCAAAATTTATTCCTTTTTACTTTAATCTCCCATGTCAGTTTGTCATTCAATGCTAAGCTCCACATTTCCTTATACCACTCTCCGATCTGTATAACTACATCATTTTCCAAATTTCTGGCTATGCATTGTCTACCTGGAGTTAACATAATTTCTAATAATTCTTTTTCCTCCTTATTCAAACCCATGCCTTCCACGTTTGTTAATAGGATGGTACCTGACACCAGCTTTATTCTTTTACCCATTATTTCCCCAATCTCTCCTTCTATTCTTCTCCAAAATTCATTCATTTTTTTACAACTCCACCACATATGTTCATATGTTCCAACCGTTTTTTTGCATCTCCAGCATAAATTATCCCTTTTATTATCCATCTGATGAAGCCTCAGTGGTGTCAAGTACCATTGCCACAACATTTTAAAATTATGTTCCTTAATTCTTACTGACATTGTTCTCATTATCCTCTTTTTCCATTTGTTCCTCCATTCAACCTCTCCTATTTTTATATTCAAATTTTGTTCCCACTTCCATTTCAAATCATCTTGTGGATCTATACCCTTATTCTATATGATATAAAGTTTCCTTACTAGACCCTTAATATTCTTTTCCCCTTTTCTAATCTTTAATACCAGTTCTTCAAATTCGGTCTTTGCTCTATCTATCCCTACTTCCCTTCTATATTTTTTATTCCAGTTATCAACCTTCAATTTCTGAAACCAGTCCAGTTTTAACTTTTCAAATATTTTTTTCCTCTTGTTTTCATCATCACAAACTTTTAACCAGTCCTTCAATAAAGACAATTCATTTTTATCCAATATTTCCTTTTTTTCCTTATCTATTTTTATCGGAAAACACACCATATCAGTCAATTCCAAGATTGGAGAGAGATTTGGGACCATATCTTTCTTTACTCTTTTCCACACTTCCATGAGGCTTCTCATCATAGTATTGCTTGTCTTTGTCGGTTTATCCTTTATTCCCAAAAAGATCATTTTACCATTGCAGACGCACCCCCCAATAAAGGACTCAGACACTGGTAAAAGTGGATAACGGCATTGGGCCACATTTATTGATTCATGCCCTAGTCCGAATTATAAATTTCTATTGGTATTCCACCAATTATAATTCTTAAGGCAAGCAGGCCGAAGTAACACTGGTAAGGTTCCACCCAAAATTGCCAACGGGAATTGGTTACAATGTATCCATTTGTATCGATTTGTTTGTTGACAACAAACAAATTGTTGACCGTAGTCAATAATCTAACTACTGACCCCACCCTCTGACGCGTATCCGTAAAATAACGGGGTGATGCATGCTGCCTAGCTCGTGCCATCACCCCATTGCCTGGTTCATCGTTGACCGGACAACGTTAACCAACTTGTGCCTGTCTAGTGTTGTCCAGTCAATTGTGAACCTGCCGGATACCTGTGGGTCATAAATGTTTACCTTACCAGTGCTACCCGCCACACGGGGAGGCTTCAAGAAAGGCTCACCGCCCCCCCCCAGACCGTCAGCTCGGTCAACAGGCCTGCTCGCCAATCTCCCAACAAGAGGTCCATACCTCCCGGCGACAGATGGACCCCATCCCCTGTGTAAAGCTCATAATTTTGTAGACTGATGGTGGGGTGTCGTACGACGCGCCCCCAACCCTTGTCCAGAAAGAACCGGGCAATAGCCCTGTTCACTGAGCGCCGAGCCCGATCAAGGGCCTGGAGGTTAAACCCTCCCCTGTAAGCGTGCCACGGTATCATGTCCGACCAAATTAGGGTTGTGGCAGGCCACACATAATGCAAGTAGGCCAGGTCACCGCAAATCGCATGCTTCAGCGATAGGCCCGTGACCTGTCCCAAATCATTACCCCCGAGGTGTATAATAAGGACATCAGGCGGGTCAGCATCCCTGATGAAGAAAAGGAATGGCAACAGTTCCCGCCATAACATTCCGCGCTTACCGTACCACCTGAGACTTGCGGATGCACCCAGTCCCAGTCGGGGTCCCCACTCTGTCGCCGCAGCAAACTGCACTGCCCTGTGCACATAGCTGTGGCCCACCAGCCATACTGTCACCGGTGTAAGACGACACCCAGGGTCTGTCAAGGAAAAAAGGAAACAGGGTAGTGACTTAACTGGTACTCACTGTTGAAGAGGGCGAACATACAACTGAAAACATCGTGATCCCCACCTCCCCATGTTGCATATTTCAGCCCCAGAGTACCCAAACGCCGCTGCAGTGGAAGCCGCCCCTATCCGGAATGAATGGGTGCCGTAACGAGCCCCAGGGAGGCCAACACTGGCTAGTGCCTTACCGGTCACCTTCCAAAATTGAAATTTAGTAAGGGGAGACCTATCTTGGTGACAGAAAAACGGGCCAGGGTGCGTACCACGTAGTGCAAGGAACTCCTGTAGGGCACCAACCGGACAGATGTCTGCCAAGGAACATCGTAGCAGTCTTACACCACTGCCTACACCGTGCTGATCAACCTTAGAGGAGCGTATCCTCAGCTGAGCCCAATCAGAAGAAACATAGACATCTTCGAGTTCCAGTGCCCTACGACTCGCATCCGCCTTAGACAGTAGCACCAGCTCACTGATGCGGAGCGCCCCAAAAAAGGCCACCGTAGTAGCCGCGTGAAACAGGGTTGCCTCATACCTGTCGAAACACAGGTCATGCCAGCCTCGTGCAAGGTGGGTAAGAACCCCTGGAGAAATAGGGTGGCGATTGTCCGGGCGACGTCCATGTTCCCGTGTCCACCCCTCCAAAACATGTCGTATGTGAAAATCACTTGTGCTGTCAGCAAAACCACCCACCTTGGCCATGAATGCCAGCGCTGACAGCCTGGATGCTATGGTGCGGGGGGCTAAGCCCTGGGCATGTAAGTAAACCATAAATTGGAGGATGTGAGCTACTGGGATGGGCCAACTTTCAGGCAGCCGTGATTGGGCACAAAAGGCCCTGAATGAACTAAATGCATGGTTATACGCCTTACACGTGCGGGGGGCGAGCGACATGCCGATCGCCCGGTTCACCTCTCCTTGCCAAGCGTCCATATCTCGTCCGGGAGCGGCGAGGGAAATTCCTCTGTGTCCGGGGCCAAGGCACGGAACCGGGGGATCTGCAGGCGGGACAAAGCGTCAGCAATATCATTATTAATACCTGGAACATGCCTGGCCCTAAAAAGCACATTGAGGCGTAGGCTGCGCAACACAAACTGGCGAACCAGTTCCATGACCCTGGGAGATTTAGACGTCAGTGAGTTGACAATGTGGACAACTGCCGCATTGTCACACCAGAAATGGACGACCGAATTGGCCCACTCCTCGCCCCATAGCATCAAAGCTCCCAGAATGGGGAAAAATTCCAGGTACGTGAGATCGCGCAAACGATCCGAACCCCACCAGGCTGGCGGCCATCTGCCATAGGCCCACTTCCCTTCGAAGTAAATCCCATAACCCAGGGACCCTGATGCATCCGACTGAACCTGAAAACGAGGGGAAACCAAAAGGTCGGACCTCCAAAAGGACACCCCGTTGAATTCCCTCAGGAACTGAAGCCAGATGAGCATATCAGCCCTCATGCCCTTGTTCAGTTGGACCCTGTGGTGGGGCCTGGCCAAGCCAGTCATGGCGTCGCACAAGCATCGAGCAAACGCTCTGCCAGGTGCGACGACCCTGCAAGCGAAATTGAGGTGACCATGTAACACCTGGAGCTCCCGAAGGGACACCTTGCGTTTTGCCAGCAAGTCCAAAATGAGTGCAACGATCCGGGAAACCTTATCAACAGGTAACCTGGATGCTTGCACAACCGTGTCAATCTCAACCCCCAGGAATGTGAGCTTAGTTGAAGGGCCCTCGGTCTTTTTGGGCGCTAAAGGGACACCGAGTTCCTTCATTAGCGTCTGAAATGTATGTAGGAGACGCGTGCACGTGTCCCAGCCCCGTTCACCCCCGAATAAGAAATCGTCGAGGTAGTGGGCTACCGTTGACCGAACGGCCAGCCGGGTAAGACAAGTGGTGTATCAAACGGAACTCCCCCGGTGACTTCTTGGGCACTAACCCCAACGGGGAAACCTTGAGATTGGGAAATGGTGGGACAGGGAAAGGGCCAGCGACCCTGCCAGCAGCAACCTCCTTAGCAATGCTCATGGCAGCCACCTCCTCCCTTCCCCTGAGTGATAACAGGTTGGGTGCATCTTGAGGGGACCTGTCCCCTGTGAAAGGAATGCGAAACCCCTGCTGGAAACCCTCAAGCAGGTAAGCTGCGTCTGCCCTCCTCGGGTACATCGCGAGCCAACGCTCCAGCATGTCCACATTAATTGGGGAGGGGGCCTTTTACTTGACCAGCTCCCTCCGCGGCAGTTCTGCCCGCTCCCTGTCCACCTCTACCTCTGCCCCGCAGTCCGCCTGCCCTAGGACACGCGGAGGCGGCATGGGGGCCAGCACAAGAGGGACACTCATGCCTGTAACAGCACTGCTTCCTATTACACGCACCATTGGCCGAGAAACTCCAACACAGCAGGCGGGCTGGAACCCCCCGCCCCGCCACCTGGCGGGGTGCCTGGGCTGGAGTAGCTCGCTGGACCGCATGTCCACAATGGTACCTCTCCCCTGGCGCCGGGCGCGTTGGGGTCATATACAGAAGCCACAGCTTCTGGCAGGGCTCATCCCACCTCATCTCTGGATGTAGGGGCACTCTCATGCGGAATTCCTCGTCGTAAGCCAACCACGACGGGCCAGGGAAATCAACCATCACCCGGTATATGTTGTCTAAATAATAAACCATCGGAATTGCCAGGTCGGGCCGGGCCCTGAGGTACACCGCCATGTATATAAGGTATGTGGGTAACCAGTTGGCCCACGTACGTGGTGGCTTACGTCGACGAGACTGCTCCTTGTCCTTCTTGTCCTGCCCCTCCCTCTCCTCTTTGGTGGGTTCTCTATTCAAGAGGGAGAAAATGTCCACATACTCCCCCCGCCAGATCTTTTCCTTGGTAGCCTGGGCCAAATGATCCCCAAGGGGTAAAGAATAACCTGCTGTCAGCAAGGCCGACACCGGAACATTGACCGTGCTGGGCACCATGAAAGGAGCCTGGACCAGCCCCGCCACCCCCAATAAGTTCCCTGCAGGACAGGGTGCCCCGCCCCAAGAGGGGCCTTGGAGTGTTGGAGCTGTTCCTGGATGGGCCGGAGGCGGCTGACCAGCCGCCCCAGCCAGGCGAGGCCACGGCCACTGCAAACCTCCCCCCCCCGTAGTGAGTTGTGGTGTGGGTGCACTAGCTTGGACCGTATACTCACAAGTTGCACCCCCATGGGCCGCCCCCACCGGGGGTTCCGGCCCACTGCGGGCGTCGGAGCTCGCGACCGCAACCGAGCTCGTAGACGGGGCCTGACCACTACCTGCTGGCGGCATCTGCTGAGTGGGGAGCTGCGAGGCTGCGAGGCTGCGGCAGTTGCCGACCTACTTGCCTCAGGCAGCTCAACCCTTTCGGCCGCCTGCCGAGGACCGGCAGACGCTGAGTCGACCTGTAAACCAAAGGGTGCCCCTGATGGATTAACTATCCCCAAAGATGCTTCCAGGGCCGCTACGCGGGCCAGTAGGGCATCAACGTTTACATAGCCCCCAACGCTGATGGGGGGCAAAGGGCCGGCCGGCCCACCGGTCGCTGGCGCCGGGCCAGGTCTCTGGACCCTGGGGCCCGAATACGGCCATGCCCCGGCCACCGGCCCCGGAGGGCCGGGGGCCGCAGCCCCTGCAGGGCCGGTCTGAGGCTGCCCGGCCTTGGGCCAGGGAGCAATCGACCCCATCCCGCCGGTCCCGGTGGGCGCCCCCGGAAAGGGGGCCTGCTGAGGGGGTGCAGTCGTGGTCCTCCGACCCGGCTGGCGCCTCCTTGAAGTGCGAACCGCGTTCGCCATCGCCTTCTTTTTGGAAGGCATTGCTGCAATTCGCTGAGAAGCCGAAGAAAAGAAGCGCAGAAGAAACCGCTGCTCGAAAGAGGCTTCCCGGCTAAAGGGAAGAGCGACGGAGCGATTGGGGAAAAACTTCTCCTCTCCGTCGCTTCGCAAAATGGCAGCGCGGCTGCCTCGTGGCCACCCCTTTTAAAGGGTGCTGGCCATGCCCCCTAACTACCCGGATGTCCAAGTCCGTGGGGGGGGGGCGCAAAGAGCACGGCGGCCATTTTGGCACCGCGCTTGCAATATTCCTATATTCTTTCATCTCCAATTCCTCCCAAATTGCCTTTTCTCTTGCCAAGATCTTCACAACATTCTTAATTTGGAATGCTCGATAGTATGCTAACAAATTCGGCATACCCAAACCCCCTTCTTTCTGAGATAAGTACCAAAACTTCTTTGGAAGTCTAGATTTTTTACCTCCATTACAAATATTATTAAACATCTTTTGAAATTCATTGATTTCCTTCTCCTTCAAGTGGATCGCAAGTGCATCAAATAGAAAAATAATCTTTGGCAGCAATATCATTTTGCAAATTGCAATCCTCCTGAACCATGACAAATTCAGCTTTTGAAACTCTTGTAATTTGCTCTTAAATTCTACTTTCAAACTGTCATAATTCAATCGTTTAAGTTCTTCCAATTTGTTTGAAATAGTTATCCCCAGATATTTCAACTTTTCTTTAATTTGTATATTGAGTGTCCCCACTATCTTTCCCATCTCGTCTACACCCATATTGCACAGCATCAATTCTGATTTATCCGAATTTATCATCAGTCCGGTTATAGCTTCAAATATCTGTAGCTGATCTTTAATCCTATCCATTACCATCTCTGGATGTTTCACCATTAACAGCGTATCATCTGCATACATGCTCACTTTATTACCCATTATCCCTTCTATGTTTGAATCATCCCTTATATTTTTAGCTAATATTTCCATTGCCATGATTTATTTATTTATTTGTTTGTTTGTTTATTTTTCACGCTTATATACCGCCTACTCAGGTACAACCCAACCCAGGGCGGTTTACATAGCGGACAGTAAATACATAAAAGACACATAATAAAAAAGTTAAAAGTTTTTTAAAAAACCACCCCTAAAAGGTGCGCAAGAACCGAAGGGACCTTGGGGGAAGGCACACTTATCTATACTAACCACCCAATGGTACCCCCATCCCCACCCGCACCCCAAACTTGGCCCGCCAGCCAGGTCTGATAAACAAGATAGGAGATAGTGGACATCCCTGCCTGGTACCTGCCTCAAGTTTTACCACATCTGTAACCTCTTCATTTACTCTAATCCTAGCATTCCCTTTTTGGTATAATAGATCAATTACCCTTCTAAATCTATCTCCAAATCCATAATTTCTAACTATTTCCTTAATTGAAGACTATTGTAATGAATCAAATGCCTTAAAAATGTCTAATGATAATAAACCCACCTTTTCCTTCGTTTGATTAACATTATCAATTAGATCTAATACCCTTCTAGTCAAGTCAGCCATGTGCCTGCCTTTTAAAAAACCAACTTGGTCAACATTTATATATTCCCCCATAAAACTATTTAAACGATTAGCCAATATTGCTGTGAAGATCTTGGCATCCTGGTTTATAAGAGAAATTGGTCTGTACGATTCCACCTTTTCCAGATTCTTTCCCGGTTTTGGCAGCAGAACGATTATGGTATTATACCATGAAGTCGGGATTTGTCCTCCATCTAAAATATAATTATATAACTTCACTAACTTCGGAACCACGACGTCTTTAAATTCTTTATAAAATTCTGTCAATAATCCATCGTCTCCTGGAGCTTTCCCCATCTTCAACCCATTAATTACCTCCTTTACCTCTTTATCGGTGACCCTTTCCTCCATTTTTTCCTCGATGTTCTTGTTTTATTCCATTCCCTAACTGTCTCTCCAAAATCGTTTTGAGCCTCTCCACATCTACCTCCTTTTTTACATATAATGCTTGATAAAATTCCTTCACAATTTTACATTTATCCCTATTCTTGTTACCCCTTAAACCTTGTTTATTAACCAACACCCCAATTTCTCTTTTTTCCCTTTTAGCCTTAGCTGCTCTTGCTAATAATTTTGAACTTCTATTACTAAATTCAAAATACTCTCTATTTAAATAAATCAAATCTCTTTTAACTTTATCAATATCCTTGCCCATTAACTCTGCCTTGAGTCTTTGCAATTTAGTGAAAGTTTTTTTATCTTTACTTTTTGAATGGTCCTCCTGTAACTGCTTTATTTCTTTTTCTTTTTCTATCTGTTCTACCTTATGTCTTTTATATTTAATACTCGCCAGCTTTATACTTTCCCCTCTGAAAACCGACTTCATGGTATCCCAAACAACGTTAAAGTTAACTTCATTATTGTCGTTCAACTGCCAACTTTCTTTCCACCTTTCCATGATTTGCTCTTTACATTTTTGATCTTTAAATAAGTTAGGATCGTACCTCCAACTTCTTCCTCTTTGAATATCTTTTTGTAATTTCAATTCCAAAAGTACTTTGGCATGATCTGATTCCTTGATGATCCCGATTTCCATTCCCTCAATATCTTTAATCAGGTTTTCCATAAGAAAGACGTAATCTATTCTCAAGTAGGTCCCATGGACGTGTGAGAAAAAAGAATATGCCCTTTCAGAGCCCTTAATCTCTCTCCAAGAGTCCTTCAAACCCATCGCAACCATCCATTTGTCTAAAACCTTCCCTTTCAAGCCAATTCCACATCTTGCTATGTTCGTGCAGTCTAAGCCCGACCTTATCACATTAAAATCTCCAGCCACAATAGTTTTTGCAACATTTTCTGGCTCGACTACTTTCCGAACTTTTTCTAAGAAATCCGTTTGATGGTCATTTGGAGCATATATATTTACCAACATAATTTCCTCATCTTCTATTTTTCCCTTTACAATCAAGTATCTACCCTCTTGATCAGCAACACTTTTTGTAATCTCAAATCCTAATTTTTTAGAAATCATAATCGCCACGCCTCTCGCTTTTGAAGTTCCAAACGCCATCTCATAATGTTGAATCCATCCCCAAAAAAGTTTGTTCGTGTCTTTTGACTTCTGGTGCGTTTCCTGTAAGAACACTATATCGGGTCTATCTTTCTTCAACGCCAATTGCAGCCTCCGCCTCTTAAGAACAGAACCTGTACCCTTCACATTCCAAGTTAATATTTTAATATTTCCCATAATCTATTTCCTTTCTAACTTCTAAACTCTCCATTGGGCGTGCCATCACCAACCCCTTCCCTCAAAAACACACAATTCTACATAGAACACCCACTATCTCTCTCCCCACTTTCTTCAAAAAAAAAGACGCCTTCGACAACCAAAGAGGGGAGAGGGGGGACATACAAGATGTGCCTACCTACCAGTGCTACGCGCTACTCACCCTTCTGTAACATTTTAATGCTTTAATTTTTAATAATCTATTTCTCATTGCTCCTTACTTGTCTCCTCCTCCACCATGATCAGTGACAGCTCCTCCTCCTCATCTTTTCCCTGCGGTGTTTCACCTGTGGCACCACCAGCCTCTGCCCTCTCATACTCCCTCCCCAGAGCACCCGATTCCAACAATTCTTTCTTAACATTTATCCACTCTTCTGAATCTGTTTTTACCAACTCCAACAAACTCAGATACTCCAATGGATTGGTCCCTTCATCAATTACTTGCATTCTTTTCTCATAGAAAAAGCGCAGTTGCTGTGGAAATCTCCAATTATACCTTATGTTTTTACTCATCAACAATTTGGTTACAGGTCTCATCTTATATCTCCACGTTCTTTATTTCAATGAAATATCATTGTAAACTTCTACATCAGAACCATCAAATTTCGGGGCATCAGGTCCAGCATGTTTCAAAAAAGCCATTACTCTAAGCTTATCACCCCAATTTGCAAATTTTACCAAAACATTTCTTTGAATCACTTTCCCTCTTCTTGGGCCCATCCTGAATACACTTACAATATCTTCCTGAACAAATTCCTTTCCCATATTCAAACCATTTAACCACTGAACCACTCTTTCTCTTAGCTGGTCCGGTGTCCGTTCAACCACCTGACGGATCACAATGTTCTGCTTTCTCATCATATCTTCCACAGCATCAATCCTTTTCTCTTGCTCTTCCAATTTCAGCTTATTCTCCCGCACCGCCTCCTGAGTCCCTTTTATTTCCTTTTTTATGACAGTTACCTCATTTTGAACCAATTTCACATTTCCCTCTATTTTTTGCAAACTTAAGTCCACTTTTTTTGAAAAATCTGCAACAGATGATACCACCTTATCTTGTTTTTTCATCATTTCATTTCTATCTTTCACCCTTGATTCCTCATTCTTCTCCAATTTCTGGAACAATGTTCCAATTTCCACCATAATTTGAGTATGATCATAAGGCTCAGGTGGCGGTGATGAAGACTGAGGGGCTTCTTCCATTGGTGCTTTTTCTTTCCTCTTAGACTTCACTACTGGTTCTTCCTCTTTTGCTTTCCCTCTTGTGCCTTTATCCATGATGACATGCAATAGGAGAGTCCAGTGTTGCAGAACGTTGCAAAGTCTTAGTCAGTCCAGACAACCCTGTGCCACTGCAACCGCTAGTACCACGTATCCAAACAGGGCAAACAAAGCTTCTAAGGAGGAAGAAATCCAGCAAAGAGTTAGTTGCTATAATCCACAAAAAGAAAACAGGAACCGGAATATGCTCCAAACAAAAAGAAAAAAGGAATAGTCCACATCCGACCCATTTCCCCAAAGCAAGCAGTCCAACTATTCGCCTTCCAAACCACGAAAATGGAGGCTCCAAGGAAACGGTCACCCAGATTTTTTCGTTTAAGTCAAAGCCACCAGGAGGGGGGGTGAGAGGAGAAAAAAAGCCCAAAATCCAAGCAAGGAGGGAAGAAAAACAGGAGGAGCAATATGTCCAAAAAGAAGATGTTATTTGTAATCCACACGGTGAAGGAATAAAAAAACAAGTTAATCCTTCTCTTGAAGCGAACAAATCAAAGTGCCCTTTTCCAGCGGGTACATTAACTTCAGGGGGAAACCCCCCTTCTTCCTCTGTGAATTGGCAGACTTTCCCCACACACTTTAGACTTGAAACACACTGCAGCCTTCAAAAGCTGGAGCCCAGACGAGAACTTCTTAAACCACTTTACTATCGCCAAAACACGCCGCGGTTCTCCTGGAATGCAGGGAAGCCATAGACCAGAACACAATCACTTTCGTTTTCCAGGACTGCCGCCATTAACGGGACGACCCCCCGATTTCATCCACTTCCACCCGCTTCCAAATCCAGGCTCTTCTAAGCAAGATCCCTGGTTAGCTTTAACTTTTCCATATAGACTTTCGTGCACTTACATGGAATTGTTTTCTTGCCGATTCTACTGCCGCCTCAGATCTCCGCCGTCTCACTGGTCCCGTTCTCGGCTCCTCGGCAGGAAAAGCCACGGCTTCCGTCGCGAGCCTCGCCTGCCCAGGAAACCTCCCAAACTTCGACCGCCCGACTTCAAAACTTTACAGATAGGCAAGCAGGAGTCTTATCGACAAAAAATACCACTTTAAAATTTCCCCATTTTGCTCAATCACATTAATTACCACTTTGATAAGCGCGAGCGTCCGGATCAAGATGTTACTTGTCAGCCATCTTAGCCACACCATCTCTGTTTCAAAGCCGAAGAGCTAGTGCTGTCTGCTTCTGCAGATGTTTTCGTGGTAATGTGGCAGGTATGGCTAGACACCGGAGTGCACCAAATGCTGTTACCTTCTCACCAAAGTGGACCCTATTTATCTACTTGCAATTTCTTGCTTTCAAACTGCTAGGTTGGCAGGAGCTGGGACAAAGACGGGAGTTCATTCTGTCCTGCAGTACTCGGGAATCGAACTGCTGACCTCCCGGCTCCCAGTCAGCTTCTTAGCCACTTGAGCCACTGCAGTTCCCCCATATTTAAAAACATATGTAATGCTACTCCACTCATATTTTAAAACATATGTAATTTATAAATGCATTTACAAATTAAACTTTGAAAGATTAATCACTTTCAAAAGAAAAGTGTCAGAGACTTTGAGATTGAAACTATCTCATTCTTTTAAGTATGCATACAGAACATCCTATCTTCCCAAAGCGATGTCTGTTTGCTTCAGTAGTCACCTCCCACTTCACAACCATGTTCACAACTGGGTAATTTGTACCCCTCCAGAGGTTATTGGACAAGTCCCAACATTCCTCAACATTCACTATACCAACTGTGCGTTCAAAGTTCCACTCCATAACATCCAGGGGTTTGCACATTGCCCACCCCTGCTCTGTGCTGTAGATCACCATCGGGTGGCATAGTTTGTTTCCTTTAACCAACTTATACCCTATGACAGGTGATCCAACTACTATGCTTATTTATTTAATGCTTTATATATGTTTCCCAGGTGTATAGTGTGCTGGCTTTTGCATATTTTTCAGGATTAATTTTATTTGATTATTTCCTGCCTGCATTTCTAAGCAATCTCTAAATCCCTTTATGTATTTCCTCCCTCTTACACTCTTTACTCATTGGTATTTCCAGTTTAGTGTCATCTGCAAAGTTAGTTAAGGTGTTAGTTACTCAGACCTGCAGCTGCTATTTGAGAATATTAGGCCTGATAACTGCATGACTGAGAAGAACATCCTTCACCAATAAAAGTACAATGTACCGTTTTCCTAGAGAAGTATATGATTTGAGGATGAATGTGGTGTTAAAGAATCCATGCAGATATGCAAATATCTGGCCAAAATGTCATTTTCTACTGCTCTGCCTTTCATACTCCTTGAATCACAGTGGCGAGAAACTTTTGAGTTTTCCAGAGGTCACCAGGTCTTGCAACACATGACAAGGTTGGCTATTTCCACATTACCTAAAGATAGGGCAAAAGAGGACATATTTGCATAGAAGTTGGATATCTTCATTTATAAGTATACATACAAATTTTGAAATGACTAAACTAGAAATATATTACAGAGTGATGTGACTAGCTGACCTATGTGCCTGCTGGGTTATTATTCAATTATTCGATGCAATAATTCTTGATAGGCAACTTTAAAGTCCCTACTCTTTCTTCCTATCACGCATCATCATTTAACAAGATCTCAACTTTACAGTCCTTCAAATAAAATTCACTTTCACAGAGAAGATCCTATGATGTCATTCCATGTGAAGAGCAGACCCTGAGAATGTTAATTTCTTAGGCTATAACATTTTGGCCATGCTGTCCAGGGCCTTTGAGAGTTGTTGTCCAAAAAAGTAACCTTGAGTATCTATGAATTAAGTCATAACCAGGTACAGTTTCAAACTGGATTAGCTCCATCAAATTTCTCAGTGTGGGCAGAGAGTGAGGCAGCACCAGCATGTCTATGGGGGTTGTGTAATCAAATTGATCTCTGCGGAATCTCTTACAGAAGCTTCAGAACCAAGCTCCGGCTCCAGAGTTTAGACCAGTGGTTCCCAATGCAGGTCACAGGCCCCACAGCAGGACTTCAATCTCCAGAAGCTTAAGTCAGTACATTGGCTGATCAGTGCTTTGTGGAATTGACTTAGGCTTCTGGGAATTGAAGTCCAAAATCCAAAGGTTTGGAAACACTGGTTTAGGCTGAACAAAAGCCTCTTAGTGGCAGCTGCTTGTCCGCTCAAAACCTTTCCTAACTCCTGTCTTCTCTCCAAAGGGAGAGATCCTGTGTCCCTGTATCTTTTCTTTTGATAAGGGGAAAGGAGACAATAGGGAGGTGGAGAAAACAGCCCTTGATGCCCATAGCAGTTCTCCACTCAACATTGAGTTCATCCTTATTTACTCTACACTAGGAAAAATGGATGGAAGATGGGATTATGTGCCTAAATATAATTTGAAATTTGACTTGCATATCAGCTTTTGAAAACAGGGGATTTTATTTATTTTATATTTATTTATTCTTTAAACTTCTATGCCACCAACTCAGGCAAACCCGACTCGGGGTGGCTAACAACATAATTAAAAAACAATTAAAACAATCAAAAGTATATACAAGTATAAAACAGAATAAAACCAGATTAAAAACTACCCACAGTAAAAACTACCTGCATTAAAAGGGAAGCTTTATTTTATAAGCCAACAGGCAGGGGCCACCTTTACATCTGGACCCCACACCTGCCCTGCCAGCCAGGTTTTTAGACCTTTTCTGAAAGGCAGCAGCTCCATCTGCACCCGCAGAACTACTGGCAGGAGGTTCCATAGGGCTGGTGTGGACACAGAAAAGGCCCTCCTTCGTGTGCCAGAGAGGCGAGCCCCTCTGGCTGATGGAACAATTAGAGAGCCCCTCTGGTCCGCTCTGGTTGGATGGGCCGACATTCTTGGGACAATGTGGACTCTTAGGTATCCTGGCCCACTACCATGTAGGGCTTTAAAGGTCAAAACCAGTACCTTGAATTGCACCCAGAGGCAAACTGGTAACCAGTGCAGCTCCCGGAGCAATGGTGAGGTGCAAGCATAGTGCCCGCACCCCATCACCACCCAGGATGCTGCATTCTAAACCATCTGTAACTTCTGAATGGTCGTCAATGGTCGTAGAGTGCATTACAATAGTCTAGCTTGGAGGTGACCAGAACATGTGTGACCATGAGCAGGGAGTCCTGGTCCAGGAGCGAACACAACTGATGGATGACACAAAGCTGTGCGAAAGCCCTTCTGGCCATGAACCACCACCTACTCTGCAAGCAGCAGTTGTGAATCCAGGAGGACTCCTACATTGCGTACCGGGTCTGTCTGGGGCAAAGCAGCCCCATCAAGACCACAGTTGGCAGCTCTCTGGTTAATGCAGGACCCCCTATCCAAAGCCACTCAGTCTTGGAGGGATTCAATTGCAGCCTGTTGTCCCCCATCCAGACCCCAAAATCTTCCAGACATCTGGATAGGACATTGACCGCATCACTGGAGTCCCCACGGGCTGAGATGTACAGCTGGGTATCATCAGCATACTGATGATACCTTACCCGTGGGAATGGATAATATCGCCCAATGGCTTCATGTAGATGTTGAATACACATGTAGGTTACTGTGAGTTTATAAACAACCTCCATGACTATCTCACAGGATATCATGGAACAGAGTAAGAAATCTCTCAAATGTTCAACAGGGTCTGCAGTTATATCTCCACTGCATCATTGTGCTCAATGATTTCAAAAACCTCTGAAATATCTAATGGGATCAGGATACAGTTTTCCTCATGTTTTCCTCATGTCTCCAGGCCAGGGCCGCCATCAGAAATTTCTGGGCCCCGTACTGAGTAATCCTATTTCCTCCCCCCACACACACACACGCTTTTCTCTCTCCTCACATTAGAGTGACGGTGGCGGCTGGAATACACAATTTCCCAAAAGAAATCAATGGGCAGTTGTATCCAACTTTAGAGTTCAGTGCTCATCTCTGACTACAGCCAAAGAGCCAGTGGCTTTGATCCACAAAAGCTCACATTAAAATACAGAGGTTAGTCTTTAAGCCTTGCTTGAAAGCCAGTTGTATCCAACTTTAGAGTTCAGTGCTCATCTCTGATTACATCCAAGAGCCAGTGGGCCTGATCCACAAAAGTTCACATTAAAATACAGAAGTTAGTCTTTAAGTCTTGCTTGAAAGCCAGTTGTATCCAACTTTAGAGTTCAGTGTTCATCTCTGATTACAGCCAAGAGCCAGTGGCCTTGATCCACAAAAGCTCACATTAAAATGCAGAAGTTAGTCTTTAAGCCTTGCTTGAAAGCCAGTTGTATCCAACTTTAGAGTTCAGTGCTCATCTCTGATTACAGCCAAAGAGCCAGTGGCCTTGATCCACAAAAGCTCACATTAAAATACAGAAGTTAGTCTTTATGGTGCCACACATTATGCCCAAAAAACAGACTTTTATATTAACACGAACATAATTAAAAGGTAAAGGTTTCCCTTGCTCGAAAGCCAGTCATATCCGACTCTAGGGTGCAGTGCTCATCTCTGTTTCAAAGCCAAAGAGCCAGCACTGTCTGCTTCTGCAGACGTTTCTGTGGTCATGTGGCAGGCATGACTAGACACCGGAGCACATGGAATGCTGTTACCTTCCCACCAAAGTGGTCCCTATTTATCTACTTGCAATTTCTTGCTTTCAAACTGCTAGGTTGGCAGGAGCTGGGACAAAGATGGGAGCTCATTCTGTCCTGCAGTACTCGGGAATCGAACTACCAATCTTCCGCCTCCCAGTCAGTGTCTTAGCCACTTGAGCCACTGCAGTCCTTATGACCACAGTTTTGCACCACCAGGGCTCCGAAAGAAAGAAAGGAAGGATGGAAGGATGGATGGAAGGATGGATGGAAAGATAGAAGGATGGAAGAAAGGAAGGAAGGAAGGAAGGATGGAAAGATGGAAGAAAGGAAGGAAGGATGGAAGGATGGAAGGAAGATAGAAAGAAAGAAAGAAAAAGAAAGGGAGGATGGAAGAATGGAAGAAGGAAAGGAAGGATGGAAGGAAGAGAGGAAGGATGGAAGGATGGAAGAAAGAAAGAAAGGAAGTTTGTCATTTAAAGCCAACCGCCATATTTGTTTAAACCATCTTTCTCTGCATATATTTATTTTATTCTTCCATTCCAAAACAATTATCTGCCTTGTAGTAGTGAGCAGAATGGCTAACATCTCCTTCTTATTATTACCTATATTTATATATTCTAACTGTCCCAGCAAAGCAATTTTATGATTCAATACTATGTTTTTATTGAAGATGTTATTTATCTCCGGTTCTACCATCTTCCAACATTTCTGTGTGTATTCACAGTCCCACCACATGTGAACATAGGTACCTAAAACTCTGTTGCATCTCCAACACTTATTTTATCTTGCTTTATCCATATGATGTAAAGTAATCGGAGTCAAATACCACTTCCAGATTAGTTTAAAGTTATGCTCCCTTTCCCTAATTGATAGTTGATTCATTATTCTTTGGTTCCATCTTCCTTTCCATGCTTGTTCACTTATTGTTATATTTAATTCTTCTTCCCATCCATTCTTTATTAATCTTTGAGGGTCTTCCTTTTTGTTTATTATTTTATATAATTTACTTACCAATCCTCTTTTGACCACAATCCCCTTTCTTATGTTGTATATCAGTTCTTCAAACTTTGATACCTCTCTATTTATCTGTCCCTTCTTTCTTATTTTGCTATCCCATTTTTCAAGCCGAATTTTTTGAAACCAATTTAAATCTAACTTTTGATGAATTTCTTCTCTCATTTGGTATGTAGACCCCTTTGAAATCCACTCATTAATTTGTATTAAATTGTTCAACCTTGGCTTTAAATGATAAACTAACATCAGAAATGAAAGTAGAAAGAGGAGAGGTTAAGAGTAACTTTTTCTGGCAAATTTGGAGACCATGCGTAGTGTATGGTATGTCAAGTAAAGACGGAATAAAACCTGTACAAGAAGAATGTGAATTTTGGGCAGATTTATAAATAATAACTGAGTGACAAGGGTAGTTAATTTTTTAATTGTATAGTATTGGGCGTGGGACGTTGGGTGGTGGGGGTGTTACGTTGTATGTATTATATGTTATGTTACTTTGTTTGATGTATGTATTGTAATGTAACTAATAAAATTAATTTTAAAAATTAAAAAAAGAAAGGAAGGAAGGAAGAATGGAAGGAAGGAAGAAAGACAGATAGAAAGAAAGAAAGGAAGGATGGAAGGATGGAAGAAAGGAAGGAAGGATGGAAGGAAGAAAGGTAGAAAGAAAGGATGGGAGGATGGAAGAAAGAAAGGATGGAAGGAAGGAAGGAAGTATGGAAGGAAGGAAGATAGAAAGAAAGAAAGGATGGAAGGATGGAAGGAAGGGAGGGAGGATGGAAGAAAGAAAGAAAGGAAAAAAGGAAGGAAGGAAGGAAGAGTGGATTAGTGAAGATAGATAGATAGATAGATAGATAGACAGACAGACAGACAGACGGACCCACCTGGGAGGGGAGGGGGCAGGCCAAAGAATAGCAGTGGCCCACCTGAACTGGCAGGAGGGGTGGGGTGGGGGCCCGACCACCCACCCTGGCTCTGTATCCCGCCCCCACCCCCCGTAGGCAAGCAGTCAGGCTTGCCTGGCAGTCGTGGGGTGCGTGTTTTGCCCAGCAGGTCCATAGCTGGCAGTGGGGTGGGAAGCAGACGTCCAGTGTTGGCGCTGGCCTGAGAAGTCGTGCTCCCCACCCCATGGCTTGCTGCTGCTTGGCAGCGTTGGCTGGAGGCCCCGGTGCCTTTGAAGGCATGCACCCCGCAGCTTCCCGCTGCTGCGTTCGGCCCCGGGGCCCGCCCTCACTGTGGGCTGGCAAGCCTTGACCCCAGATATCCAGGGTGAGGCACAGGCGAGGGAGCCCTCTGGCAGGGCATGCGTAGTGGCGCTGTGACTGCGCGCTGTGATTTTTAAAAAGTTAGAATTTTTTTAAAAAAAGTTTTTAAAAATGTGCTGGCCACCCTCGCGGGGGTCCTGCAACTCCGGGCCAGGGATGGGAGTCCTGGCTGTACCCCCCTGATGGTGGCCATGCTCCAGGCATGACTACCTGACCACAGACACAAGCACCATCTGAGTGATGTATTCAATTCTACGATGTATTCAAGGCTATGGTGCACATTTACATTTACAGCCAAAGAGCCAGTGCTGTCTGCGTCTGCAGGCATTTCCATGGTCATGTGGCAGGCTTGCCTCAACACTGGAGTGCACAGAACATTGTTTACCTTCCCACCAAAGAGGTACCTATTTATCTTCTTGCAATTTCTTGCTTTCAAACTTCTAGGTTGGCAGGAACTGTGCCAGAGACAGGACCTCACTCTGTCATGCAGCACTCGGGTCTCAAACTGCTGACCTGCCAATGTTCCAGTCATCAAGTTCAGCATCTTAACCACTAAGCCACCGCAGTCCCCTAGAGACACACATACCTTCCAAAATTTTGAATTAAAAATATATTTGTGGCCACTGGAGGACAAAAGGATGCATTTCAGTTTAAAAACTCTTTTTAAAGTTAAACTAATTTTTTAGTTATCAACCACCCATTGCAGCAACCTTTATAGTACACCAAAAATTGTAAACAAAATTTAAAAATGCAAAATAGCCCTTTTAGTACTGTTCCCTTGGGAATGTGGCCGTTGGCCTGCCAACAGATCTGAAAAAAGGCCCTTAGCCCTACTGAAGTCGCCCACCTCAATATATGTCCTATTTCCATACATTACCCTCCTACATTCTTCTCTATTCTCCAATTCCTTGCATAAGCAGCTTGAAAATCTGAATCTTGCGAATCAAATAAATTATACAAAATGAGCAAATCAAAGCAAGCAGTCCTTATTTTTATGTGATTCATTCACTCTTGGTGTGAGATTTCCCATTGGTGCAGCATGCCCTACAACATTACAGTCATGGTTCTTTCTATAATGCTTTTTGGTATGCTAGAGCCTCAAAATAGTTCATTAGATTCTTCATGCATAGGAATTTTGCCTATTTCTTATAGGTCTGTAAGGACTGAAAGAGAGAAGGAGCTCTACTCAAATATATATATATAATGCTATCATGGAAAGGATGGACTGAGAATTTAATTTGACCCACATTTTAAAGGCAACCAGTCCACTTCCTGGACTAATGAGCTGATTGGAATGAGATTATTTTTGGATTACACACTTCTCTGATCTAAGCAATGCAGTTCTTGGGATACACAAAAAAGTATATGTTATGAAAAGTTGCATGAAATACATTGATTGGTAGGGGACTGCAATAACCAAATATAAAAATAAGTGTGAATCTGTTGTGTATGTACAATGCTGCTTCATATGAATGTACAATGTTGCTTTAAGAATTGTATTAATGTAACCCAGCCACAATCACAATGTAACCCAGCTGTTAAAGGAACGCGAGCAAGCTGCCTATAGAGGGCAGCTGCGAGTGCTCAACTCACATGGTCATCATTCCTCAAATCGCCTGCAGCCGTGGGAACTTCCTGCAGCAAACAACTACTGCTGATCCACCACCAATTGATGGGCGTGACCCGGATGACGTCACGCCGGTAGCGACCAATGAGCTACCATGCAGCCAAGTTCAAATGTGTTGTACCACTGTATATAATGTGAGATACCTCCGCCATTACCACATGTTCGTTCTGATCATCAACCAATAAACCTGTGTTAGTCCATACTGCGACTCGTTCTATGTCTCCTGGAACAGACACTAAACTGGCGACGAAGGTGGGATTGATGGCGAATCCCAAGGTCAAGGCGTACCAGTTCGATGTGAGCGAGCCCGAACAATGGGAGCTCTACGAATGCCAGTTTCGGCACGCGATGGAAGCCGCGGGCGTCGACGACGACGCAAAGATGCGCTCCCACTTCCTGGCCCAAGTAGGGCCGGCCACGCTGCGGATCCTGATGACCCTGGTGGCCCCCCGGAAGGTAGACGAGGTCCCCATCGACCGTATCCTGGAGAGACTGGGTGAGCACTTCCAGCCGCCCGTCTCGATCTTCCTAGCACGGGTCGCATTCCACAGGCGAGACCAGCGACCGGGCGAATCCGTGTCCGCCTACGCGGCGGCCCTCAGGCTTGCAGCGGTCCACTGCCAGTGGGATGACCTGGACCAGGCCCTCCGTGACCGCATGTTGTGTGGTCTGAGGGATGAGGAGCTGCAGAGGAGGCTGATGACCCGCGACCAACGCCTCACGTTCAACGAGGTGCTGTGGGAGGCCCAAGCAGCCGAGGAGGCCAGGAGCGGGGTGAGGCTGTTCAAGTCCCGAGGGGGCGCGTCCGAGCGGGCCAAGTCACCAGTACAGGCGGCCCGGCGGACACCAGCGAAGACGGCCTGGCGGGCCCCCAAGCCGCCCGCCGGCACACCAACGTCGTCCGAGGAGTCGTCCACAACAGCGGACCCCTACTCCAGCGAGGACGACGACGTCCAGAGGATCAAGAAGCGTGGTGAGAAGCGGCAGTCCCGAGAACGGCAGGACCACCGTTGCGACGGTTGTGGGGCGTCCCACGACCGCACGAGGTGCCCGTTTCGAAAGGCCGAGTGTCACAACTGCGGCCGAAAGGGGCACATCGCCCAAGTATGCAGGCGCGGGCGAGTCGAGGACAAGAGGAGTTCCAGCCATCCCCAGACGCACCAGCGGAAGGTGACCAGCACCAGGAAGGTCGCAGCCAGCTACGATGAGGAAGGCATGAACCGCGTGGGCCTGGAGCACCGGCGGTTTTTCGTAGAGGTACTGTTGTAAGGGGTCCCAGTGAGGATGGAGATAGACTCGGGGTCATCTTATTCCATCCTGTCCCAAAAAGAGTTCATGAGTATTCCCCCAGACAAGCGGCCCAAACTGCGGGCCATGAGGTCACACCTCCGGGACGTGCAGGGAAAGGGGATCCCAGTGTTGGGGGTGGGGAATTTCAAGGTGAAGTTCAAGGGCTACTCTGAGAAACTGCCCTTAGTGGTCCTCAAAGGGGGGAGGTGCTGCCTTTTGGGAACGCAGTGGTTTGCTCCCCTGGGAATCGAACTGTCCGGCATTAACGCCATCGAGACTGACCCAATGCGGGACGTGTGCAACGCGCACCCGGACGTTTTCAAGAAGGGACTCGGGAAATACAAGGGGCCCCCGGTTTCCTTCGAGCTGGACCCAGAAATCCGGCCCATCCGCCTCAAGCCAAGGAGGGTGCCTTTCGCCTTAAAGGACAAGATCGAGGCGGAACTGGACAAATTGGTGGGGCAGGGGATTTTGGTTCCAGTTGACTCGGCGGAGTGGGAAACGCCGATTGTTACAGCCCTTAAGTCGAACGGGGGAGTCCAACCACCACAGTCCCCGGCACCCCCAGGCAGGGTACGGGGGGAGGCGAGACCACGAGGGTCTCTTCGTCGGTCCCGAGATTCGTGCTGGGGGGGACCCCTAGCTCCTCAAGCGGTAGGCAGGAGTTCACTTCCCAACTGTTCATTCCATTCCCTTCCCCTAATGCAAGGTTACCACAGAGCCCACACCGAGCCACTAACGAGTCCCCCCTTTCCATTGCAGGACAGGACTCCACAGAGCCAGGCTCCCCTGTATTAAGTCAAGCGGCCGCTCGCCCCAGGTGCACGTGCGGCAAGCCACAATGGTTGAGGGACTTCGTCCCATCCTAGGGGGGAGGGATGTTGTGTATGTACAATGCTGCTTCATATGAATGTACAATGTTGCTTTAAGAATTGTATTAATGTAACCCAGCCACAATCACAATGTAACCCAGCTGTTAAAGGAACGCGAGCAAGCTGCCTATAGAGGGCAGCTGCGAGTGTTCAACTCACATGGTCATCATTCCTCAAATCGCCTGCAGCCGCGGGAACTTCCTGCAGCAAACAACTACTGCTGATCCACCACCAAGTGATGGGCGTGACCCGGATGACGTCACGCCGGTAGCGACCAATGAGCTACCATGCAGCCAAGTTCAAATGTGTTGTACCACTGTATATAATGTGAGATACCTCCGCCATTACCACATGTTCGTTCTGATCATCAACCAATAAACCTGTGTTAGTCCATACTGCGACTCGTTCTATGTCTCCTGGAACAGACACTAAAGAATCCCTACTCATTGTGTGTATACTTTAGAATTGCTGATTGATGCAGGTGTGAGACAACAGTCAAGGACCAGAAATAGTTTGATTCATCCTGGTGGCAAGTCAGGAGTTTATCCCAGGGTGTCAAATTTAGCGAGCTTTCATCTTCTACCTCGTCTACCACACCAGGAAAAGATGAATAATAGACCAGCTGTCAGACACTACTACTGATCTCCCATTGAAGAAGGAGATGCTGGCAAGGGTTTTAGTGCTGTAATTTATTCTTGTATCATTTTCACATCATGAGCCAAAAAAGTGGTTTGGGGGCACATTTTACACTGCTTGCCTTGGGTGAATTGCAAGTTACAGCCCTGAACTCACCCATCCCTGCATCACAATGGCACAAGTGAAGGAATATGACCTGCCAAAATCTTCAACAGTTTCCATTTGTTTGGCAGGATAAGAGGATGATGCTGGAAGCTTTAGGCCAGGGGTTTGCAACCTACGGCCTGTGGGCCAGTCCTGGTCCCCAATGCCATTCCATCCAGCCCACAGCAATGACCCCAGAAGTGGAAGCTGATGCACCAATGCATGTGCATGCACACGTGCAAACACACACACTGGCAGGAGAAACCACATGTCTGGCCCGTTCAGCTGTCTGAGGGGAAGTTGGCCCATGGTGCAAAAACCTTGAGAATCCCTGCTTTAGTGATAAGCAGAACCATATGGAGAGGAGGACAAATTGTTTATCCAAGTCACACAAGATGACATCTCAGCTACCCCAAGCACTAAAATGAAACAGGTCTTACAAGGCTTTTCTCTATAAACACAGATTCAGATTAGAGGGAAATGCCAAGGTATGCTTCTTCTTCGCCATGGGACCTTCTCAGTGGGGAAGAAGGGGGAGGAGGAAGCCTCCATTTGCTTCAGTGTCATCACATCCTTATGTTAAGACATGCAGAGCAACATGTTCACACAGCATGGTCCCCTCTTTTTACTCACAATAATTTGGTGAGGCAGGTTTTCTACAGTGCTTAAGTACCAGAAAGCAGCACAGTGTTTTTCTTGGGGATAAGAGGTGGTCCCAGATCCCTAAATAGCCTTTTTGGTGCCTGGCCTGAGCAGCACTGTATACCATCCACTCTGTCTTGAGACATGGGTATGAAGACCAAGAAGGAGGAGGAGGAGAAAGAAAATTGTGTATCCCTTAAAAGAAAGAAAAAGTCTATGCTTCAAAAACAAGGAAAGTGAATAGAGCTGGGAGGTGTTGCTATTTATTGTTCTAACCCAGAAACAGTTTGTTGAATCTAGATATCAGTGCCCTCTAAGTTTTTTTGTTGTGGAGGAAAGCCCCAGGTGTTCTGTCCCAATTAGAGTCCTGTTTAGGAGCAGATGTGGAGTTACACAGACCTCAATATAAGGCAGCCCATAGATTTCTACTATTTTGGATTTTTCTTCAAAACACATGTCCTGTAATAGTCAGAGCATCCTGGCTACCTGTTTACTAGTCTGATATTGTCAGTAGGTTAGAGCAATGTACCACTGGCAGCCAGTGCAGAAATTTCGCCTTTGACTATAACATCACAGGACCATCACACACACACACACACACACACACACACACACACACACACACACACACACACACACACACACACACACTTTTTAAAAGGAAAGCTAACAATAAAATAAACAATGGTTTAGGTAACTGGTTGTGGAGCCAGAAATTGGGAGTTTGATTCCTCACTGTGCTTCCAGGGAGAAAAACCACCCTGCTAGGTGAAGAAAACTTGGATACATGTTTTTGAAGAAGTAAATAATATATTATCACTTAGAATACGGCTCGGTGTGTGGATGGCGAGACAAGCTACAGCTGGTGGCCCGGGACACCTTCAAAAGCCGCCCCGCTTTGTCCACCGCCAGAGCAAGCTCCACCGGCTTGGCGTGCGGGTGGCAAAACAAGCTACAGCTGGCAGCCTGGGACACCTTCAAAAGCTGCCCCGCTTTGTCTGCCACCAGAGCGAGTTCCACCGGCCCGGCGGGCGGTTGGAGAGACTCGCTACAGCTGGCGGCCTGGGACAGTCTCATTTTCAGGGACTGTTGGAGTCTTGGGGTGCCTCCCTTCCCTCCCAGCTGGGCTGGTGTGAGGAGGTTCAGTGTGATTGGTGGGAGTTTCGGCACCAGGAGCCGACGATGACGCACCTTCAACTTTCACCGTTTCGCCTCTCCGTGTGGACTGGTCGTCCATGGGAGATAGTGGCATGGCAAGCTTTGGATGATTAATTGTTATTGCTATTGATTAATAGTTATTACCATTGTATCTTTAATTTATACTTTATATTGTGATTAATTTATGTTTATTACTAAGTATTGATTATTGTATTGAATTTACATTTCATGTTTCTTTATTATTGTATTATTATATTGTATGGTATTTACATGTTGTAATGGCCACCTTGAGTCAGCTTCTGCCGAGAAAGTGCAGGATCTAAATTAAATAATAATAATAATAATAATAATAATAATAATAATAATAATAATAATAATAATAATAATAATAATAATAATAATAATAATAATAATAATTATTATTATTATTATTATTATTATTATTATTATTATTATTATTATTATTATTATTATTATTATTATTATTATTATTATTATTATTGCCTTGTTAAATGAACTGGGAGGGTTAAAACTTCAAAAACAAAAAAGATACAACGACGACAGCTGCAGGAATTTTAATTGCTATAAATTGGAAAATGTATAGACAGGTTTGGAGAAATGGTATAAGGAGATCTGGAACATGGTGATTAAATACATTAAAGTGTGAATTGAAATTGAAAACAGGTATTACTACTAAGAAAAATAAGTTTGTGGATGTCTGGGGAGAATTTATTGAATATATATTGGGAAAATTCAAAGGTGTTAAACCTAGAAATAAACCTAGAAATAATATTTTGGAAATAGGGGGAAAGACATATGAAGTATGTACAGTTGGTTTAAGTAACTGCTTTAGATAAGAAATAATGTCCCTTGGGTGGTGGGTTTACATGGTATTGTATGTAAATGTTATATGTATATGATTTTTTGTGTTATTTGTATGTCTCTTTTTATGTTTAAATTTTTTAAAATAAAAATATTTTTAAAAGGGTAAACATTTTATCCATTATACCATACTACTAGTACTGTACCCCTGATTCAGGGCTCATCTAGATGTTGATATAAACCTGTATTTCAGTCAAGTTCCCCATGTTTTAAATTGATTTAAAAATTGGGAACCACATAATGTACAGCTAAGCATGCATTATTTCTGCCAGCAAGCAGTTTATTTTAAACAGCCAGGGGAGAGTTTTGTTCCAGTCATAGTTTATTTTGAATTGTTTTTGCATGTGCAACTGCTTGTGTTGAGATAGATTGAGTCTGTGGAAATTGACAAGTATCTGGTACCAAATAATGGATTTCAGCCGGTAGATACCATGCAGTTTGAATTTGTATTTTTAAAAAATAAATCTTTTTTTTAAGTGTGCTGCTGTTGCGGTATGCCATCCTCAAAAAAGGGAAATTATGTAACATATTCCCAAAGGAATGAAGCCACTCCCTAGATTAGTAGGGTCTGGCTTATAACAGTTGTGTATCACAGGGCTCCATAGTAAACATAATGCAGTAAGCAAACAGGTTGCTAACTAATAATATAGAGTGACAACAAATCCCTCACTATGATAATTTCATCTCTGCTGTAGTTCATTGTCAGGCCTCAGGGTGTGAACATCTCATACAACTGCTGTCAAATACTGCCTGCTCTTTTATGTATTAAAAGAATCTTCTCACACTTCAATTTCCTGTTGCTATTTGTACTCATTGGAGAACTGAGTGGCTCTCCATCACCAACTGCAGCCCCGTACCAGCTTGATGTCCAGGTGAGTACATCTTCTTCCATAATGGTACACCTCCGTTTGCTCTAACCAGTGTCTCAGTTGCCTCTTGACGTTGCACCCACTCTAAAATTCCACCCCGGGCACCAGCTCTTTGCTGCATTTCTTGTTCTGGTTAGTAACAATAGCCTCCTTTCTCAACAACAGATTCTGTGTTTTCTTACTAAGAGCAAGATCATCCTTCCCTCTATTGTTAACCCTTGTGCATGACAGCAAGCCTTCTAGAGAGTGGCTTCAAATACTGTATATGGAACCTTATTCCAATTTAGGCTTGTTTTGCCCAATTATTATAAGTTTTCAAATAGTTATTTTAAAATACTGATTTCTCATGGTTATTTTCAGTGTATTAATACCATTACCCTTAAAATTGGTGCTGTATTATTTTATGGTTGGACTCTGGCAGTAAGTTAAAACTAGAGTAGGCCCATTAAATTTAGTGAGATATTGACTCACTAAACCCTTACTGCTTCGATTTGTTGTTCAGCCGCACAGTTGAGTCCAACCCTTTGCAACCCCATGTTTCAATGGGCCTACTCTAATTGTGACTTATTGCTGGTTTTCAGTCTATTTGTCTTTAATGATACAATGCTGATTGACTTTTGCTTTTGACTAGGATTACAGTTACTTTGCTCCTCCTGAGTCCCTTCACATGAAATAAATCTATAACCCTCATATGTATAATTTTACCTAATCACAAACATGAGACTCATTTGTCACTGTTGGCCATTGTACTAGTATCTTCTGTTCTTCAAGGTCAAACAAAGAAAGGAAGAAGAACCTTCCAGTTGGTAGTTTAAAGATGTATAACTGAGCCTGATTGGCTAATATCTGTGATTAATCAGCAGTATCATCACTGATATCACAGGCTACCTTTCTCCTGATATTAATTTACCCTACCCTTTCCTGGCACATTGCAAACCTATGATATGGAGGGAAAGTACTTTTTGTTTATACCGTCAATAAAAGTTGCATACAAACCTATTGCCACAATATGTTAGAAAGAGATTGAAAACTATACATGTTGCTTAATAGTCAAGGGAGCGCTACTTGCTTTCATTTTTTCTTTCTGTTTATTTTTTGTTTTCTATTTAGTTTTGTTTTTTACTCCTTTTACCTCCACTTCTCCTAGCAGATAATTTGTCCGCTAGTATCTTACCTACCTTGGGACCATGGTGGCTCAGTGGTTAAGATGCTGAGCTTGTTGACCTGAACTTTTGAGACCTGAGTGCTGTGCAATGGAGTGAGCTCCCATCATCTGTCCCAGCTCCTGCCAACCTAGCAGTTCGAAAGCAAGAAATTGCAAGTAGATAAGTAGGTACTGCTTTGGCAGGAAAGGTAACACCATTCCATGCACTCTGGCATCTAGTCATGCCTGCTACATTACCATAGAAACATCTGCAGATGCAGACAGTGCTGAATCTTTAGCTGTAAACTAAGATGAGCACCGCACCCTAGAATCCAGCATGATTGGCTTTCAAGAAAGGGAAACCTTATTTACCTTAGCAACCTATCAGGGTTGCTGTAAGTCTGTTCTGACTTGATGGCATATAACAATAACAACAAGTAGCTTTACAACAGGTGGCCTGTAACATGAGCAGGGTAAAGTTATAAACTCCAAAACATTTGGGACATGACTTTTATGCATGAGATATACATTGCCAAGGTACAGATGCCAGGTACTGAAATGTATCACCTGTTTTGCAAAGCCATCCTAATTTCTGGTTATTTTCCTTACTGTTTCAGATGAAGTATTGAAGCTATTTCAAGGTTGTTGTGGTTTTCGTTGATCCTGGAATAGCCCTATAGCAGTGGTGGCAAACCTATGGCACACATGCCAGAGGGGGCACTCAGAGCCCTCTCTGTGGGCATGTGCACTGTCAACCCAGCACAGAGTTTGCCCCGCCCCTCTGCCCAGCAGCCCAATGGGAGTACTTCTTCCCTTCCCCCAGCACAGAGTCCGCCATCCCACCCCTCTGTGGCGTGGACAGCAACCTGTTGAGTTTGAGCACTCAGTCTCTAAAAGGTTCACCATCACTACCCTATAGTCTTATAAGTTGGGTGCAACAATTATTCTCTTAACTTATTGGAAGGAGGTAATTGCTCTCTACGTGTGTAATAATTATAGGTTGAACATTATTTGACAATGAGGTTTCCCTCCTAATCCTTCTATTTTAATTACTGTAATGATAAATGGGATCTTACCTTTTGTTGGTATTAGAAGCAATCCAGTGGAACCTGAGGAATGGAAGAAGCAGCTGACAGGGTGCTATCATTTCCGAGAGGATCCCTGGGTGTGCTCAAAATCCCCACATTAAGAAATGGGATGTATTTGCATTTTATTTAATTTGATATTTCCTTTGCATGGGAAATGTGAAGAGTAGGCAATGTACATCCAATACATTTATGGACAGTATCCTGTTACATCGCTGGCGTGATGAAGTGGTATCATGAACAGTGATAGATTACTGACAATCAAAGAGTTTTTGCTTCAGTTGTGGGTCGTATGTGAGTTCATCTCATTGTGCATGAGTCCTGTGAAACATGACATCAAAGAAGGGTCTCTTTAATCAAGGGCAGTCTGCCACTTTCAATGACATTACTCTTGTGCAACAGTGGAGCTACAGGATACTGGTTAATATTTAACCAATTTGTGAAATTGCAAGTTTAAACTGGCAAACTGCCTAGTATGGGAATTTTTGGCAGTTAGTAAAATATACATAGAAGAGGGCACAAATGAGGCACAGAGGGGAGTATTTTAAAATGTTACTTAAACGTTTTACATGAACAGAATAGTTTTTTTGTTGTAAGCAGCAATGAGCTTAAAGTAACTCTCACATTTTAACAGGACTGGTTTTTTTAAAAAAAAATTAAAATAGGAATATGACTGCATGTGATATCAGTTTGTGGGAAATGAAGTGGATGGTGGAGATTCAATAGATTCTTTATGATGAATGTTTAATAATCTATAAACCTTCAAATTCCTGCAGAATCCAGCCTTTTAAACACATAGCCTTTGTAACAGTAAAAGACCAGGAACAGTGCTTGCAAAAAATTATTTCTGGACTGTTCCTAGAGCTCCCTGTCCCCGCCACATGGCTATAATTGATGAGTATAGTGGGTTTTTAAAAGCTCCTGCATGCTTCCCTTTGCTCAGAGTTCAGGCTTTTATCATCTTGCCTTCAATTGTCCTCAAAGAAAGTGGTCATGACCACATTGCAATACCCTCACTCACTTGAGAGGGTATATTCTTCTTTCTTTGTTTCTCATATTTTTTCCTCTCACCTTGAATAATGGTAGGAATGATTTGGGAGCCTAACAACCACTAGTGATTCTTTTGGATGATGCACTGGAAGCAACCAGATGTTGAGTGGCAGGGAGATGCATGGGATGGGATAGGGAGGGGAGAGGAGAGTAAAAGGGCCAAGGCAAAGGTACCATAAAGTAGTGTTGTATATTAAAGCAGTTATGTGTGTTTTTTTAAAAAAAACTGGTTCAGGTCACCCCAATCAATAATTCCCAGGTTGGGACCCCATAGGTCTCGGCCTAGAGTTCCTAGAAATCTTGGCCAGCATAGCCAATGATGAAGGCTTCTGGAAGTTTTATCCAAAAACATCTTGGTCCAAAAGGTTAGGGACCAATGACCCCAATGAACAAAACCTGCAAAAAGGAGCTTTGTAAACAGGAGTTATATCCTTACAGGACTGGGAGTTTGGAATTATGTGAATTGCTGCAATGTGCCCAGTGTACAGCATGGAAAAAATAACATTGCCTGAGCAGACCAATGGACCTGTTGTCTAGACCAGGAATCAGCAAACTTGGCTCTCCAGATGTTCTTGGACTTCAATTCCCTGGTGTACTGACTTGGGCTTTTGGGATTTCATGTACACCACCCAGAGTCGCATGTCGATTGGAGTGGCTATACAAATCGAATAAATAAATAAATAACACCTGAAGAGCCAAGTTTGCTGGCCCCTGAACTAGACGATGCTGGAATTTATAGTCATGGTCAAGTTCTACCTGAGATAGCCAAAGTTATTTGGCTACATGACTGCATGACTCTGTCTACTGCATCGATCTATACCCTGTAGGTCCAGTGTGATGGGGTAGCTCTATAAGTTCTTCAATTTTGCAGCCCCTGGTTTGGGCCCACGTTCTTTGAGTCTTCAATGCAATATTTATTGCCAAGTATTTGATAAAATATAAATATATACTAAAAGTTTGGGCTTCTTCCAGTCCTGTAGTAATTACAGCTGTTTGAAGCCAAATTGCCCAGCAAAGTCTTTGAGCTGTACACCAGTCAGAGCTGGGTTCCAAGAGAGAAAAAAGCAGGAAAGCAATTCAGATGTTATACAAATAAAATGGATGTATTTTAAGTTGTTGTAGATTTCTCACAACGTTCCGGCCCTATGGAATCTCCTGCCAATTGAGCTGCTTCTTCAGATGGAGCTGCTGTCCTTCAGGAAAGGGTTAAAAACCTGGCTGGCAAAGCAGGTGTGGGGCACCAGCAATGTGGTGACCCCTGCCTGCTGGCTAATTTAGTAAGAACACTCTCTCCCTCTTTTAATCTCTTTTAATCTGTAGGAGTTGAAGTTATTTTTGGTGGCAGTTTTAATGGGGTTTTTGTTGGTTTTTAAAATGTGATTGGTTTTATTTTCTGTGAGCTGCCCAGAGTCTTTGGAGTTGGGCGGCAATATAAATCAGATAAATAAATAAATAAATAAGCTGGGAAGACAGCATTGCTAAATTTCAGAAGGAGCTGAGGCTAACAGAGTGACTTGTCCACTTAATAAAATGATAGATGCCATCAGGGGAAGGCAGATTAGAGACATTACAATTCAGAGATCACCCTTAATAATAATAATTTTGTGTCAGAAATTATTCTGGGTTGAAATGATTTTTGCGGAATAAACTCCGCTTAGGGAATGCCCAAATGAGGCTCCTTTTATGTCCCCAAGAGCTGGGACAGAGACGGGTACTCAATCCATCATGCAGTACCTGGGACTCAAACTGCCAACTTGCCAGCTTTCCAGCTAACAAGGCAAGCTTCTTAACCACTGAACCACTACAGCCCCTCATCCACTATATCTCCTCCAGTGTGCTGTACCCTAAACCTCTACATATTATTTGCAGTGGTGGGCTCCCAAAAAAATTACTACCACACTATGGGTGTGGTATGGTGGCCGTGGCCAGGGGAAAAACCATGCATTGCACCCGAATTAGGACTAGAGTACTTTATTTCAAAACTTGGATGGGTAGGGCCAACCAGAATTTCTGCTACCGGTTCTGGTGAACTGGTGCGAACCTGTTGATGCCTACCACTGATTATTTGGGTATTGCAAAGCATGGAAACATTCTTTACTTTTCTATATTTCCCTCTCTCTTTTTTGCTGCTTTACTACTCCTACCACACACTATGATCTCGGAGCCATCACCCACAGCACACATAAAGCATGATATGCAGGATTTAACACTGGGACTGCAATAGACCACCACAGCCTTGAGGATATGGACAAGGTGCGCCTTCACAGCCAGTGCATCTGGCATGGCCTCTTCCGCCTCCATGACTGTTGGGAATCAGAGTTCCTCCTCTGCTCATTTTGCCGTTGGGCCCAATAGGAGGGTTTCCAGTGGCATTTCCTCCACTGAGGGTGACCATCACCCCACCTAAAGGGGCACATCCACCCATAGCCGTTGGCCCCTTTAGGGAGTCAAGTTATTTACCACCGCCCAACACTTGGCGATAAGTCGCTGGCTGTATGGTCTACTCCATTACCATAGTGGGATGTCCAGCCAGACATGACAAGATGGGATCCAGCTTAAACAAATTCATCCCAGTGACATTTTTCCTGCTTCAGGGGGGGAAATGCATTCTTGGATACGAGTTTCAGTCAATGACGACTCCTACCAAATGTAACTTTTTTTAGCTCTGACCATTGGTAGTGGTGGAGGACCCACCCAAAACCTCTTTTTGCTTTTTTGAATTTAAGAAACTTAGACAATGTGTCTCAATTTACCCCCTATCCATGTTACAAGGTGCGCTGTGCAGGTCATAACATATTCCCACAAATGCCTTGATTAGTTGTGTCCTTACACTTGTGCAGCTGATAGAAGATGAGAGAGACTCACACACACACACACACACACACACACACACACACACACACACACACACACACACACACACACACACACACACACAATTAATGACAATAAAGATTTATCTATCTATTAAGGAACAAACTACAGTATGTAGGAAACGCACACAGACTTGTATTCTACGCATTGTAGTGACAGATGTTTTTAGCCCACATGACAGAAAATGTGTATTTTGTTTCCTTAAAGTGAGATAAGTGGAAGTTCACCAAATAAACTTCCTCTTGGCATGTTTTATTTTTCAAATTGAAAGTAAAAAAGAAAGATCTTTCTCAATGCTTTCTCTGTGGGCTCTTTTTCCTGTTCCAACATACCAGAAATATGATCATGGCAGATAAAAGAAGAAGCTTGGCTGGAAAAAATAAAAACGCTAATAGAAACAAAAAGGGGGAGGAGGAAAGGAAGCAAATAAATAAATAAATACAAGGAGGGGGTTCAAGAGAGAGAGACAGAGAGAGAAAGCCAGAGCAGGGGTGGAGAAGGAAAGGTTATTTCAAGTATCACAGAGGGGCCTAATTGTCAAGGTTATATCTCCACGGATGATTGATGTGAGGCTGGGTTTTTCTGTCAGCCTGTCACAAGGCAGGAATGTTTAATGTTCTCATTATTGGTTACGCTGTTGTGTATATTTCTCTGTCAGCACTGTGGACCCATCTGAACTGCCAAGGCACTTCAAAGCCCTGCAGGTCATTTATCATCCTCCTGACGCTGCAAATGTTCAGCCTCAGCTGAGTGCCAGAGATTTGTTATGACTTGAGAGCCGGCTGACAGGCAGGCCAGCCACACTAAAAGGATTCCTCTTTGTCACACTGAGAAAACATCAATGTTCCTATAATGGCCTACAACTGTCAAAGGGGAGTGCCACCTGACAAGTGTGTGGTCTCGCTAATTTGCAGCCCAGCTACTTGTTTCTGTGGATTTTTCAGCTCGGTTTTGGTGTCACATACAAACGGTTCGCCATCTGTTGTCCTCTGCTGGGGGAACTGGCCAGGGAGAGGGAGAAATTGTCACAGTGTAGGAGAATAGGGCAGGGAGCGTGACATGCCCGCAAGTGGTTGTACAGGGACAAGAAGCCACTAAGAGGACTGGAAATGGTTGCACACACACAAAAAGCCACATCTTTAAACTCCTACTGCTTTGTGTGTGTGAGGGGGGGAGGTGCACCTCTTAAAAGTTGCAGTGAAAATGGAGCCAAGGAAGGAAAGAAAATAGCTTGCAAAGAGTCAGAGAAAGAGAGAGAGGGAGAGTAGGAGAAAATATCAGGGCTTTTGTTTCCTTTCCCAGGCCATGACATGATTAATCGTTCTCTTCTGATCTAATTTTGGAACATGAAAAACAGCACATTTGTCTTGAAGAAAAATGATGTGCCGTACTGTGCAGATGGAAATTTCGAGCAATGAAAAAGATTAAAGTGAAATTCCACTCCTTAGACCTAATCATGAGTTGTAGATTATTCTGTCGTTCTAACCAGATGGTAGGCTTGATTCTGCAGCCCCCTTCTTATATTAATGAATTCTAGACTGTTATATTTGACTTAGGTAAGTGAAATGTCTATCAACCCTAATGGACTGCCAGCCAGCATAACACATGTTGTACCACTGAGGGTCCTTGCTTCATTTTTCATGTTTTATACTAATGTAGAACATTTTTGCTTCCTACTGTTTTCCATCATTGTCACTGTTTGCTAAATATTTTCACATTGTGGGGGAGAAGAGAGTTGTGGCGTGTTTTTTTTAAAGTTGTGTCCAGAACTTAATTTCCTCACATTGGTTGTGGCTATAATTCTACAAGTAAAACAGTCACCCGAAGCAATGCATACAAGAACTCAATAGTAACTTGATTAAGTTCCCAGTCAACAAGACTGCAGTGGGCTGTACGTTAACAAATCTAATTATAGGCAACATGGTGATAAATTGTGCAAGACGTATAGAGCACATCTCCGAGGTCATGTCTTGAAAAACAGGTTTTGCTCCCTGTGGGGACAAAATATAGGGCGCTATTGCCAAACCAAGGTCTGTGGGTGGGGAGACTTCCTTCCAGGTTGTCTTCAGGCAATGTAAAATCCTCCCCTTCTGAATGTGTCTAAAAAGATCAATGGAAGAATTAAAATTATAAAAGAGCAGAAATGTGAATGATGACAGAGAAAACTCTGTATGTGTTTTTAACCTTATGAATCTCACACTGTTATGGACATGCTGATTCTGTTTCTATATTTTCCAAAGCGTAACCAGCAGAAAGAACCCTCAAAGCAGATGTTTAAAACTACAGATAAATTACACAACTAAAGCAAAATTATTAATTTTAGATTACATGCAGTCCAGACAGCTGGATGGGGTGGCATATTTTGACCTTGTTTTTGTTACAAGACATCAAGTTATTTCCAACTTATGGCAACCCATTTGACATTAATCTTTACCTATAAATCCAAGCGTTAACCATTGGAACTTGACAATGGATCCTGCACCAGGACATACTAGCCCGTACCGAGCCTTCGTGCACTTGCCTGAACTGGGTCTGCAGGTCAACAAATATTTTAGAAACGCGCCAGTGGGGTAAGAGCCCAACACACGCGAACAAGGGGAAACAAATTCAATTCCCAACGTTCTTTGTGCCACGCTGCACCACAGCGAATCAGGCTGAGAGGCGCGAGCAAAAAGAACATTGGGAAACATGCCGTGGCCAATCAAAATCAAGCCACAGAAAAAAATTGCTGAACAAACGGAAACCACAAACCCAAAACTACAAGCCCCAGAGTCCTGCACGCCATGAGCACGCAGAACACTGAGAAAGCACTGTGAGCCGCCCTGATTGGGCAGCCTAGAAATTTGAACCATAAATAAATAAATAAAATAAAGCCGGCGCGCTAAAAATAAAAATACAAAACGCAGCGCCTCACAGCCATGCAAAACAAACAAGCCACAAAAAAACCAAAAGCAAGGGGGCCCAAGGGGGGGAAGGTGCCTTCGCCCCCCTTGAAAGCGAACCAATTGCCCAGGAAGCAAAGGCAGCGAACAGGCCTCCAGTCACTGCCTTTACTTCCTGAGGAAGTGTTTCGCTTTCAAGGGGGGAAGGTACTGGTGCCTTCGCCCTCCCTTGAAAGCGAACCAATTCCCCAGGAAGCAAAGGCAGCGAACAGCCCTCTAGTCACTGCCTTTACTTTCTGAGGAAGTGTTTCGCTTTCAAGGGGGGAAGGTACTGGTGCCTTCACCCCCCCTGAAAGCGAACCAATTCCCCGGGAAGCAAAGGCAGTGAACGGCTCTCCAGTCGCTGCCTTCTCCTCCCGGAGGTACTCACCCGGGCACAGCCTCCAACCTGAACTACAGCCAAAACTACCCCTAACCAACAACAAAACAGCCAACAAAATTAACCAACAAAAAACCCAAAAATATTTAAAAAATTATAAAACAAAAATAAATCAATAATTAACAAAACAATGAATAAACAAAAAAATAAACCACAAAATAAACACCTAAAACTAAACAAACCTAAACCACAAAGTACACACCTAAAACTAAACAAACCGAAAAATAAACCAAAACAAAAATAACAAAACGAAACACCTCCCAGCCCACCACCACAAAAGCAAAACAAAGAAAAACATAAAATAAAAACCCCTATAGTACAACTATTAAAAAACAGTCACATACTAAAACATTATTTGGTTAAATAATTTTTTTGAAAAACATTATATCATCCTTTGTTCTTTTTTTAATCCACAAAAGAACCACCAAAAATAATAATCACAATTTATAACAGCCCGGCATCGTCACAAAAAATAACATATATGTTAAAACAAATATTCAAAAATACATTAGAAAAATTACAAAGATAAATGTTATTACTTTACAGTATCAAAACAATACAATCTATTTAACAAATGATCACAAAAAAGTGTGTATACATAAACATTTTAAAAATGACAATTACAGACTAACCTCTTCTTTACAAACATTAAGAAAAAAAACCTTCCAACACAATTTAAAACAGCCCAGCAACGCCGGGCAAACTATGCTAGTCAGTTTATAATACTAAAACAATGTAATGAAGCATACCCTCCTCTCTCTCCAGCGTAGCCCAAGACAATTAAACTTTAATGTCTGAAACTTGGTTGGATAATAAGAAAGCTTTGTAGTTGTGGATCATGATCATTTAGTTTTTAAACTGTATTAATTCATTCTTAGTTAATTTAAATCATTTTGTAGCTTCCAGTACCATTTTAAGCCACTAATTATCAGAACATCTCTAAATGGAAGACACACCTGCAGGCAAGTCTAACAGATTATTTCTCCACAGGGCCACTCGGAAGTTCATGTAACGCCTTCTCTGTGAGGGTCTCTAAACTCTTGAAGTAATGGAGAGAGTAGCGAACAGTGCCTAGGTGGGCAAGAGAGTTAGCAGAGTGAAAGGTTAAACAAGCAGTAGATTATTAGGAAGAAAAGACCAGTGTGTGAGAAAAAGATGAATCAAGAAAGAAAAGAAGTGAAAAGAGAGAATATAGTGGAAATATATTTGGAAACCAAAAAAGAACTCAACACAATAGTTGCTCAGATTACTGCTGGTATGGTGGATAAAAGCAGTATCTCTGGCCATGTTTTTCAGTAAGAAAGTGATCTGATCTATGGCAGATGAGTCAATGCTGGATTGCATACCAGATTTCCTTAGTGGGGGAAGGAATCAAAAGAAGGACAAATTACAGACAGTCCCAGACATTGTATCCATAGAACACTCTATGGTTTGCAATGACCACAGTGTACTCTCTGGTTATATCTTTAGAGTAATTACTAAACTTGGAGCTAGATATTAATACTCACAGCAACTCCATATGTGGTGTTTCAAAATGTGCCAGAAAGAACAGTGCATTAAAATTCACAAAAGATAGATAATTATATTTCATCAAAACACTGTACTCTTTTTGTTTCATTTTTAAAATTGTAATCATACCTGCTTATTTCTCTTTTGTGCCTCCAGAACTCTGGAACCACAACCAACACTTGCCAATTATATACTGTTGAGAAATGTATTTGGAATGAATGGGTCAGACATGGCGAAGGATGGGTGATAGGAAATGCTTCAAATCCATCTCAGACTCAAATTGAGAACTCCACAACCAGAAGATTCTCTCTACACTCACAGTCTATATTAGTGTGATGCATCCCTGTCTATGTTCTTGATCAGACAGAATACCAAGATGGCAGGACAGAAGTACCACAACTACCTTTGTGGTGTAACTAATTAAAACACCCTCCAAGCTTGTGGCTGCCAAACATACCTGGAAAACCATGATTTATTGCCTAGAGACTGAAGTTTCCTCAGGAAACCTGTTGTATCTCTCGTCTAGCTGGGTGTATTGATTGGGTATGATCTAAATATTAAATCCATATACCCAGTAACTCCCACTGTGATGTTACCAATTCCTGAGACAATAGGGCAGCCTGGATTGCCTCATTTGTAGATTTTAGGTAAGAGATAGAAGGTGCCTGGTAGTGGTTCCAGAGGTGTAACCATTTGGATGAAGTGCTGCACATCTGCAGGATATTCTTTCAACAGGATCAGCAGTTCCTTCTGGGACCCCAAAAACAAATACAAGAAGGAACTATGTAATCTGCTGAAAGAATATTGTGCAAATATGCAACAGTTCATCAACACAAATACACCTATGGAACCCTGACCAGGAACCTTCTGTCTCTTATCTGGAAACCATGGTAAGTATTCCCACATCCTACCTTCTGACATAGCTCTCTATTGGATGCTATACAGTTCCCAACCAACTGCAAAATAGCCACACCAATGGAAAGTCAGTCAGTTGCATAGCTCCCTTCCACATAAAATGCCTTTCCCAAAAGTACCAGTATCAGAATGTGGAGCCATGTATGAGGCAATGTTTTGTTGCCTCCCAAGAGCAAGACTTTGCTGTTATAAGCCCATGGAAACAGGGATACATAACTTAATAATTGGATATCATGACAGCACACCAACAGTCACATAGGCAGACAAGTATTTAGCACATGTAGGGAGAGACATAACATCACGCCACTCAGCAATCACAGAATCATAGAAAGAGTTGGAATGTGCCTATAAGGGGTTCGAGTCCAATCTCTGGCTCTGTTCAGGATTCCAAGTTAAAGTATATCTCATAGATGGCTATCTAGCTTCTTCTTGAATGCCTCCCAGTGTTGGAGTGCTTACCACTTCCTAAGGTAATTGGTTCCATCATCATATACTGCTTTAACAGTTAGTTTTTCCTGATAGTCAACAGAAATATGATTTCCTATAACTTGAGCCCATTATTACATGTCCTGCATGCTGGGATAATTGAGAACAAATCTCAGCCCTCTTTTTTATGACAACCTCAAGATCTTTTTGAATTCTGTTAATGCCTTCCAAGGTATTGGCTATTCCTCTCAATTTCATGCCATCCGTCAATTTGATAAACAGTCCTTGTACAGTAATCTCCTCATTCAAGTCATTAATAAAAATAAATAAATAAAATGTTAAAGAACACTGGGCTGAAAATCATGTTATCTCACTTGTTACCTTCCATTGGGTAACCACTGATAAGTATTATCTGAGTACAATACTGTAACCAACTATGTATTCATGTGATATTTGTTTTTGCCAACCCACAGCTAGTTCACTACTGGGCCATTCCTCATCAGTAGCAGTAAGAACCACTGGATGCAATACTTCTTGCTGCCAGGATGTGTCTGGGTTAAACACATGCAGATATGGCACTCTCTAGATAACTGTAGGATGGAATGGAAAGGGGGGGCTGCAAATAAATATAAGGGGTCCTTCCTCCCATTGGTAACAGAAGCTGCCCCCAAGAGCTCATACATCATACCCAGGGGGGAAAGTTCCCTATCATATCTATAAATCCAGACAGTTTCATTTTCCTCTGAGCATTACCAGTTACCACCTATGGTAGGAGTTGTCAACCTTTTAAAGCCCTCAGACAGTTTTGGGGACTGGATGGCCATTTTGCCCTTCCTCCTCCACATGCCACTTACTGGTGTGGTGGAGGCAGGGGTGGGTGGGTGGCACATGAAATCATGCTCTTCGTAAGATCAGATATTCCAAGCCACAATGTCGTATACACAGGTAGGGTAGGGCTCTGCCATTCTGCCTGTGAGTCTCTGTTCACCTCCAGAACTGGCAACAAAGGAAAGTGTGTTAATACTGACTTCTTTTTTTGTACTGAAAAAGCTTTTTATCCTTCTCCCCATTTTCTATAGAAGCTTATTTTCCCTATACAGTTCAAAGGACAGCTTTGTTGAAAAGGAGCATTAGATTTGCAGGCGCACCCCCCAATAAAGGACTCAGACACTGGTAAAAGTGGATAATGGCATTGGGCCACATTTATTGATTCATGCCCTAGTCCGAATTATAAATTTCTATTGGTAATTGACCAATCATAATTCTTTAAGGCAAGCAGGCCGAAGTAACACTGGTAAGGTACCACCCAAAATTGCCAACGGCAATTGTTACAATGTATCTATTTGTATCAATTTGTTTGTTGACAACAAACAAATTGTTGACCGTAGTCAATATCTAACTAATGACCCCACCCTCTGACGCGTATCCATGAAATCACGGGGTGATGCATGCTGTCTAGCTGTAGCCATCACCCCGTCGCCTGGTTCGTTGTTGACCGGACAACGTTTAACCAACTTATGCCTGTCTAGTGTTGTCCAGTCAATTGCGAACCTGCCGGATACCTGTGGGTCATAAATGTTTACCTTACCAGTGATACCCGCCACACGGGGAGGCTTCCCAAAAGGCTCACCGCCCCCCCAAGACCGTCAGCTCGGTCGACAGGCCTGCTCGCCATTCCACTAACCAGAGGTCCATACCTCCCTGCGACAGATGGGCCCCATCCCCTGAGTAAAGCTCGTAATTTAGCAGACTGACGCCGGGGAGGCTAATGATGCGTCCCCCGCCCTTGTCGAAAAGGAACCGGGCAATAGCCCCGTTCACGGAGCGTCGGCTCAGTCAAGAGCCTCGAGGCCGAACGCCCCCCTGTAAGCGTACCGCGGTATCGTGTCCGACCAATTGAGGGATGTGGCAGGCCACACATGATGTGAGTAGGGCAGGTCACTGCAAACCGCAAGCTTCTGCGATAGGCCAGTGACCCGCCCCAAGCCATCGCCCCCAAGGTACATAACCAGGACATCGGGCGAGTCAGCATCCCTGATGTAGAAAAGGAATGGCAACAGTTCCCGCCATAACATGCCGCGCTTACCATACTACCTGAGACGTGCGGCTGCACCCAGTCCCAGTCGGGGTCCCCACTCTGTCGCCGCAGCGTAACGCACTGCCCTGTGCATGTGCCTACGGCCCACCAGCCATACTGTCACCGGTGTAAAACGACAACCAGGGTCTGTCAAGGAAAAAAGGGGGGAGAAACAGTGCAGTGACTAAACCGGTACTCACGGTTGAAGAGGGCGAACACAAAACTGAAAACATTGTGATCCCCACCCTCCCGTGCGGCGTATTTCAGCCCCGGAGTACCCAAAAACAACTGCAGTAGGAGCCGCCCCCATCCTGAACGAATGGGTGCCGCAACGAGCCCCAGAGGGGCCAACACTGTCTAGTGCCTTCCCGGCACCCTCCAAATTGAAATTTAGTAAGAGAAGACCCACCTTGGTGACAGAAAAACGGGCCATGGTGCGTGCCACACAGTGCAAGGAAATCCTGTAGGGCACCAACCGGACAGATGTCTGCCGAGGAACATCGTAGCAGTCTACTCCACTGCCTACGCCGTGCTGATACGTTTTAGAGGAGCGTATCCCCAACTGAGCCCAATATTGTTCACACAGACATCTTCGAGTTCCAGTGCCCTACGACTTGCATCCGCCTTATACAGCATCTCAAGCTCGCCGATACGGAGCACTCCAAAAAAAAGGCCACCGTTGTAGCCGCATGAAATGGGCTGCCTCATCTTATCAAAACAGAGGCCAGGCCAGCCCCGGGCCAATTGGGTAAAAACCCCTGGGGAAATCGGGTGGCGGTCATCCGGGCAACGCCCACGCGCGCGCACCCACCCCTCCAAAACATGTCTCACACGGAAGTGAGTGGTGCTGTCCACGACTTGCATCCGCCTTACACAGCATCTCAAGCTCGCCGATGCGGAGCGCTCCAAAAAAGGCCACCGTTGTAGCCGCATGAAATGGGCTGCCTCATCTTATCAAAACAGAGGCCAGGCCAGCCCCGGGCCAATTGGGTAAAAACCCCTGGGGAAATCGGGTGGCGGTCGTCCGGGCAACGCCCACGCGCGCGCACCCACCCCTCCAAAACATGTCTCACACGGAAGTCAGTGGTGCTGTCCACATGACCTCCCACTTTGGCCATAAAAGCCAGCGCTGACAGCTTAGATGCTATGGTGCGAGGTGCAAGGCCCTGGGCATGCAGGTAAACCATGAACCGCAGAACATGGGTTACCGGGATCGGCCAGGTTCCTGGCATTTGAAATTGGGTACCGAATGCTCTGAAAGAATTAAATGCGTGGTGATACGCCTTACGCGTGCGTGGCGCTAGTGACAGGCCAATCGCCCGGTTCACCTCTCCTTGCCAATGTTCCATATCCCGTCCGGGAGTGGCGAGGGAAATTCCTCCGCATCCGGGGCCAAGGCACGGAACCGGGAGATCTGCAGGCGGGACAAAGCGTCAGCAATATCATTAGTAACCCCTGGGACATGCCTGGCCCTGAAAAGAACGTTGAGGCGCAGGCTGCGCAACGCAAACTGGCGCACTGGGTCCATAACCCTGGGCGATTTAGAGGTCTGTGCATTGACAATGTGGACAACAGCCGCATTGTCACACCAAATTGGACAACCGAGTTGGCCCCCTCCTCGCCCCATAGCATCAAAGCACCCCGGATAGGGAAAATTCCAGATACATGAGACCACGCAGGCGACCCGTGCCTGCCCAGGATGGTGGCCACCCACCATAGGCCCACTTTCAATTGAAGTACATCCCATAACTCAGGGATCCTGAGGCATCGGACTGTATCTTAAAGCGAGGGGAAGCCAGGAGCTCAGACCTCCAAAATGACACCCCATTGAAATCCCTCAGGATCTGTAGCCAGACAAGCACGTCTGCCCTGATACCCCGGGTAAGTCTAACCCTATGGTGGGGCCTGGATAATCCTGCCATGATGTCGCGCAAGCGCCGAGCAAATGCCCTGCCCGGTGCGACGACTCTGCCAGAGAAATTGAGGTGACCATGTAGCACCAGCAGGTCCCTCGGTGATGCCATGCGCTTGGCCAGCAAGTCCGAGATAAGGGCCACTAGCTTTGACACCTTATCCCGCTGCGACCTAGAAGCCTGTGCTACCGTGTCAATCTCCACCCCCAGGAATACTAGCTGTGTAGGTGGGCCCTCAGTCTTTTCGGGCGCTAAAGGGACACCAAGTTCCTCCATTAGCGTCTGAAATGTGTTGAGGAGACGTGTGGACGTGTCCCAGCCCCGTTCAGCCCCGAATAAAATCATCCAGGGAATGGGCTACAGACCGGGACCCTGATCTGCGAACAAAAGCCCACTCTAGGAAGATGGAGGAACGCTCGAATGCTGAGCCCGAATTGGAACAGCCAAAAGGCATGGCATCATTGCAATAATATGCTCCCCGGAACGGGGGCGCAGGGACAGGGCCAACGACCCTGCCCGCATAGACCTCCTTATCATTGCTGGCAGGAGCCACCTCCTCCCTCCCCCTAAGGGATAAAGATTGGGGGCATCCTGAGGGGACCTATCACCCATGAAAGGGATACGTAACCCATGCCTAAAACCCTGAAGGAGATATCCGCATCCTCTCCCTTCGGGTACAATGTGAGCCAGCGCTCCCACATGTCCACATTAATTGGGGAGGGAGCCCTTTGGTGAACTAGATCCATCTGCGGCAGTCTTGCCAGCCCCCTGTCCATCCCTCCCTCTGCCCCGCATCCCTCCAGGCCTGGGACAGGCAGAGGCCGCATGGGGGCCAGCACAGGGGGGACACTAATGTCTGTATTTGCCATTCTTCCTATTGCAGGAACCATTGGACGAGAAAGTCCAGCACAGCAGGCAGGCTGGAAACCCCCTGCCCCGCCCCCTGGCAGTGGACCTGTGCTGGGGCCGCCCGCTGGACCGCATGTCCACAATGGTATCTCTCCCCGGGCGCGGGGCGCGTGGGCGTCATGTACAAAAGCCACAGCCTCTGGCATGGCTCAACCCACCTAATGTCGGGGTGCCGGGGAATCCGCATATGGAATTACACATCATAAGCCAACCACGATGGGCCCGGAAAGTCAACCTTCGCCCGGTAGATGTTGTCCAAATACTGGACCATCGGAATTACAAAATCCGGCCGGGCCCTAAGGTACACCGCCATGTATATGAGGTAGGCCGGCAACCAGTCGGCCCACGTACGTGGTGGCTTGCTACGACGTGCCTGCTCCTTATCCTTCTCATCCTGCCACCCCCTACTCCTTGGTGGGCCCTCTGTTGAGGAGTGAGAAGATATCCACGTAATCCCCCCGCCAGATCTTCTCTTTGGTGGTCTGTGCCAAATGGACACCCAGCGGTAAGGAATACCCCGCCGTCAGCAAGGCCGACACGGGCACAACAGGAACTGCTGGCATCTGAAAGGGGGCCTGTACTAACCCAGCCACCCCCAAAACATTCCCCACAGGGTAGAAAACACCCCCCACCACGGGGCCCTGAGTGGTAGTTGTCGTCGCCAGTTGGGGCGTCAGCGGCTGGACCGCCGCCCCACCCGCGCGAGGCCAGGCCATTGGAAACCTCCCCAACGTGGCCACGTGTGTAGGTGCACTAGCTTGGACCGCATACTCACGTGCTGCACCCCCGTAGGCCGCCCCCACCGGGGGTTCCGGCCCACTGGGGGCGTCGGAGCTCACAACCGCCGTCGAGCTCGTCGATGGGGCCTGACCCGCACCGGTCTATTGAATGGGGAGCTGCTAGGCAGTGGCCCAGGTCGTGCCACGCGCCTCAAGCAGCTCGACCCATCCCGTCGCCTGCCGCTGCCCAGCAGACGACGCGTCGAAACGAACCCCAAAGGGAGACCAAGAATGGCTAGCCCGGGCCAGGGATGTCTCGAGGGCCGCAACGCGGGCCAATAAGGCTTCCACGCTGACATGGGGCAAAGGACCAGCCGGCCCGCCTACTGCAGGCATGGGTACAGGTCCCTGCACCCCGGGGCCCGAATAGGGCAACAACCCCACACCCGGGCCCGTTAGGGCCGATGTAGCAACCTGCCAGGGAAGGGGACCGGACCACCCCCCAAGGCTGGAAGGCCTCGGAGCGAGCTACGCTCCTATAAAGGGAGGCCCAGCGGAATGGGCGACACCAGGAGAGGTGTCCACCGCTTGCGGGCCGAGGGCCGCAGCCCCTACTGGCCCCGTGCGTGGGCCACCATCCTCTAGCCAGGGGGAATAGACCCCATTCCACCGGTCCCGGTGGGTGCAAGCAAATGCGGCTGCTGGGGAGGCGCAGCCGCGGTCTTCCGACCCAGATTGCGCCTCCGAACCGCACGAGCCGCGCTCGCAGCCGCCTTCTTCTTCACGGGCCTCTCAGCCAATCGATGGGAAGCCGGAACGAGAGAATTCAGCAGCCAAAAGGCTTCCCGGTAAAAGCCAAAAGCGACGGAGGTAAGAGGGAAAAACTTCTCCGCTCCGTCGCTTCGCAAAATGGCAGCTCGGCTGCCTCATGGCCACCCCTTTTATAAGGGAGCTGGCCACGCCCCCTAACTACCCGGATGCCTTCGTCCGATGGGGGGGCCCGCAAAGAGCGCGGCTGCCATTTTGGCGCCGCGCTTGCATTCTTGGCTCTGTTGTTATTTATTTTTATCTTCCAACAAACTGAATTACAGACAAACCCTTTCCTCTCAATAAATCTGTGAGAGTGGATTAGGCTAAAGGTGATTTGCCAAAGTTTTGGCACAGAGTACAGCCCAGGTAGCCTCCCCCCAATGACCCAAATACTGTCACTTGCCCCATCCCAATTCTAAATGAAGTATATTTTAAGCCCTCAGAAATGTCTTGTGTTCCCTTCAGGTGGCATAGAAAGCAATTTTGGCAACAACACTCTGGCCAGCACCTCTTTTCCCAAATATGTTTTTGCCACTAAAAGGTGTGAGGTGTTCAGGTGTTTTTTTAAAAGCTTCTAAAATAAAAATATTTTGGGATTGGTTGGGGTGAAGGAGTGGGTGCAGCCCTCCAAGGCTCAGGGCCACTCGACATTCTTGTTTGGTATTTTGAGTTTTCGGTAAAAGCACTTTGATGAGCAAAGTCTAAAGCACACAACACAAGGAGTTCATCCTTGCTTGAAAGCCAGTCGTATCCTACTCTAGGGTTCAGTGTTCATATCTGTTTATAGCCAAAGAGCCAGTGCTGTCTTCATCTGCAGACATTTCTGTGGACATGTGGCAGGCTTGCCTTAACACTGGAGTGCACAGAACGTTGTTTACCTTCCCACCGAAGTGGTACCTATTTATCTACTTGCAATTTCTTGCTTTTGAACTGCTAGGCTGGCAGGAGCTGGGACAGAGATTGGAACTCACTCCATCATGCAGTACCCAGGAATCGTACTCCGACCTTCCAGTCAACAAGTTCAGTGTCTTAACCACTTGGCCCACTGCAGTCCCTACAACACAAATACAGAGAGCATAAGCAGACAAAATGCCACGAGTTCCTCCAGAAATCCATGCCTCACCCCCAAAAAATCACTCTGCATAGACATATTGATGAAAAAGAAAAACATCTTACTTACAGTCTGCTTGAAGACTCCATTAGAGAAAAGAAATAAAGAAGAAAGTCTCAACCCACATGTTTTGTGGGAGACAGTGTGGATGGTGTCTCATTCTAGTAATCAAAAACAAGAAGACTGAAGCAATGAAAGACAACATAGAGCAGAGAGAGGGAGAGGAAGAGGAGCCGTTGAGACCATAGGGGAAAAGGACCTTTGTGATTGGTTAGGGGAAAGACAAACATGCAATGACTTTAGCCCAGAAAAATAAACCTTCCACCTAAACTCTGTGTTAGTAAAGGGCATGCATGGTTGTTAAAACCCATAGCTTCCCCATCACCATCTTAGGATTTTAAAATATATTATTTGAGTTTGGTAGTGTTCTCTGACTTTGATGAGAATTCCATTGTCTTGTGGGATATAGTCATGATCCGTGTTCAAAGGAGTACTTGTGCATGCAGAACCAGTTATGTTTCACCAGAGCAGCCACCACCAGAAAATGCAAAGTGGACTGAAAACCAAATAAAGTGAAATAGGTAAAGGTCACCCTTGCTTGAAAGCCAGTCGTATCTGACTCTAGGGTTCAGAGCTCACCGTTGTTTGTAGCCAAAGAGCCAGCGCTGTCTGCTTCTGCAGACGTTTCTGTGGACATATGGCAGGCATGCCTCAAGGTGGTTGTCATGTATGTATGTGTGCATGTTCATTGTACTGTAAAGGCAAGAATGTAACCACTCCAAATACAAACGATCTCAGCTGTAAAGGAACGCGAGCAGACAGCCCATAGAGGGCAGCTGCGAGCGTTCAGTCTCACATGGTTCACATTGCTCAATCACGGACAGCCGCGGGAAAACCTTCCCCGCATTCAGCAGCAGAAGAAAGACCTGCATTCAGCAGCAGGAAAAGAGGCGTGCCTGGGCGAGGCCACGCCGGTAGCAGCCAATGAGCTACCGTGCTACAAGATTCAAATGTAGAGGGCTACTGTATATATTGAGATGTATCACCGCCATTACCTCATGCTTCACCGGAACACCATGCAATAAACCTGTGTTAAACCAACCCTTCGGTTGTTCTGTTGTCTTTGGTCCCATACACTAAATTGGCGACGAAGGTGGGATATGGCTGCCCACGGGACCAAGACATGCGCCGGCTACGAGATCAGGAAGCCGGGAGACTTGGAGCTGTTTGAGATAGACTTCAACGCAGCGCTGGTGGAGCTCGAAGTCTCAGATGAGGCCAAGAAGAGGGCCATTTTCGTCCGCATGCTCGGACACGAGACCAAGAGGACCTTGGTGGACCTGATCGCGCCAAGGAAGGTGGGCGACCTCAAAGCCACAGAGCTCCTGGCGGCGCTGCGCGCCCATCTCCGGCCAGCGATAGCGATGTTCCCCGCTCGGAGCGCGTTCTGGAGGCGAGTCCAGGCGCCCGGGGAATCGGTCGCCGAGTTCGCCGCGGCCCTGCGGCTGGCCGCCGGCCCATGCAAGTGGGAGACCCCAGAAGTCACCCTCCGGGACTGCCTGCTCTGCGGTCTGAGGGATACCGAGACTCAGCGCGCGCTGATGAAAAAGGAGCCGCCTCCCACGTGGCAACAAGTCCTCGACACGGCGCAGGCCGCGGAGGCCACAACTGCCGGGGTGCAAGAGCTTCAGGACTGGCGCCCGAAGCCCACCAAGGCAGAGAGCTCGGTGCGCGCGGCCCGGCGAGCTTCGAACTCGTCTGCGGAGAGCAGCGACGACGAGGACGTCCGGAGGGTCCAGAGAGAGGGCCGGCGCTGCGACGGCTGCGGCGCCGCCCACACCCGCGCCAAATGCCCCTTCCGCAAGGCCGAGTGCCACAACTGCGGCCGGCGCGGGCACATCGCCAAGGTCTGCCGGAAACGGCGCGAGGCCACAAGGAGTTCTCCAGACCGCTCGGCGCGGCAGGACCGCACCACGAGGCCAAAGGACGGCACCCGGACCATGAGGACGCGGGACGGCGTAGGGCGCATCTCCGACGACAGCGAGGACGACGCTCCGGTTTGCAGCGTTTCCACGGAGCACCCCCGTTACTTCGTTGAGGTAGTAATACAAGGGGCCCCTGTTAGAATGGAGGTGGACTCGGGTTCGTCATACTCTATTATTTCCCAGGGAGAGTTCATGAAAATCGCCCCCCGCGTGCGGCCCAAGCTCAAAGCGTTGAGGGCCACACTGAAGGACGTGCAAGGGAACCGCATCCCAGTGTTGGGGGTTGGGAAGTTCCAGGTCCAGTTTAAAAAGCACACCGCAACGCTTCCCCTAGTCGTCCTCAAGGGAGGGAAATGCAGCCTCCTCGGGACTCAATGGTTCCAGCCCCTGGGGTTGTTCATTGGGGGGGTACACGCCGTGGGAGCACACGCCACCGGGACTGATCCAATACAGAGCGTGTGCGACGCACACCCCGAGGTTTTCAAAAAGGGGCTCGAAAAATTCAAGGGCCCCCCAGTGACTTTCGACCTGGACCCTGGAGTACGTCCAATCAGACTTAAACCGCGCAGAGTTCCTTTCGCACTAAAGGACAAAATAGAGGCGGAGTTGGACAAATTGGTGGGCCAGGGGATTCTTGTTCCTGTTGATTCTGCGGAGTGGGAAACTCCAATTGTAACAGCGCTCAAGGCCAACGGGGAGGTCCGCATATGCGCTGATTACAAGTGCACCATCAATAAGGCGATCCGCCCTAATGCTTATCCGGTGCCGGTAGTCAGCCACTTGTTGGCCAGGTTACACGGGGGGAGGTGTTTCGCTAAACTCGACCTGGCCCAAGACTACCAGCAACTCCCGGTGACCCCCGCCGCAGCTGCTGCACAGACCATAGTCACCCACAAAGGGGCGTTCCAGGTATCGCGCCTCCAATTCGGCGTGAATTCGGCGCCCGGAATTTTCCAGTCACTCGTGGAACGCCTCCTGAAGGGGTTAGAGGGGGTGTTACCCTACTTTGATGACGTATTGATTACAGGGGGGAGCCGGGCCGAATTAGCAAGCAGGTTGGGAAGGGTCCTGACAATATTCGAGAAAGCGGGGTTGCGGTTGCGGAAGGACAAATGCGTTTTCTTCGCAACTAAGGTTGAGTTCCTAGGGTTCCGTGTTACTCCCGAGGGAATCAGGCCATCCCAATCCAAGGTGGCCGCCATCAAGAAGGCCCCTCGCCCCACCTCCAAGCCCGAGTTGCAGTCGTTCCTTGGACTGCTCAACTTTTACCACTCCTTCCTTCTGCGGAAGGCAGCAGTAGCGGAACCGCTACACAAATTGTTAAAAAAGGACGAGGCATGGAAGTGGGGCGACGACCAGGAGAGGGCTTTCAATGACCTGAAGCGACTCCTGGCATCAGATGCGGTACTGACCCATTTCAATCCCAAACGCCCAGTGGTCCTGATATGCGATGCATCCCCGGTGGGGGTGGGGGCGGTGTTATGCCACGTACTGGAGAACGGGAGGGAGGCCCCGATAGCATTCTACTCTAGGTCCTTGTCCCAAGCGGAGACAGACAGGGAAGCACTAGCGATAATTGCGGGGACTAAGAAATTTCATGATTTTGTGTACGGCCGCCCCTTCACCATAGTGACTGACCATAAGCCCTTGCTAGGCATTTTCACCGCAGATAAGCCCACACCCCAAATCCTGTCCCCGAGAATGCTCAGGTGGGCCATTTTTCTCAACGCGTATCAGCACGCGTTGGTATACCGGCCCGGGAAGGAGATCAGCCATGCGGATGCCCTGTCGAGGTCCCCCATTCCCCGGGATTGCTGCCACGTGGGCGAGGTAGAGAGGGACCACCAGGTCTTAATGATAGAGGTCCTAGACTCCCCTCCAGTAGTACCGGCCGACATCGCTAAAGCAACCGGCAAGGACAAAACGCTGGCCACAGTTTGCTCCTGGGTACAGAAAGGGTGGCCCGTGTCTTCCCCAGCAGCGGAATTCGACACATTTTTCAAAAAGAAACTAGAGTTGTCCCTAGAGAGGGGTTGCCTTTTGTGGGGACAGCGGGTAGTGATCCCCACGTCTCTCCGGCCGAGAGTGCTTAAACTGCTGCACGTCAGCCACCCGGGGATCGTCCGCTCTAAGGCACTGGCCCACAGTTACTTTTGGTGGCCCCAGCTAGACGCCGACATCGAACACATGGTCGGCACTTGCGAAGCGTGCCAAAGCTCCAGGCCAGAAGAGGCCCGCTCGCCACATAGGGAGTGGGACGCAGCAAGGGGGCCCTGGTCCCGGGTACACGTAGACTTTGCTGGCCCGTTCAGGGGAACACTTTTCCTCCTTGTGGTGGACGCGTTCTCCAAGTGGTTGGAGGTCATCCCAGTCTCGAGCACCTCCTCGGCCACAACAATTAAACAGTTACGGAGGGTCTTTTCCACGTTCGGTTTACCCGACACCCTCGTCAGCGATAACGCTAGCTGTTTCACGTCCGCCGAGTTCGGGGCGTTCATGGAGCGCAACGCCATTCGGCACATCACCTCCGCCCTCTTTCACCTGGCCACCAACGGCCAAGTAGAGCGCCTCGTGTGCACCACGAAAGACGCGCTGCTGCGCATGGGCCCCGGAGACCTCGACCTGAAATTGTGCCAATTCCTGCTAAGGTACAGGGTCACCCCATTGGCGTCAGGGTACTCCCCCGCAGAGCTGTTGATGCGCAGGAAGCTGGCCACGGGAATCTCCAAGCTAGATCCCACGAGAGTAGAGGACAAAGGGTGGAACATAGGGGTGGAACCCTCAAAGAGTTTCAGCGTAGGCTCCCCGGTGTACTGCAGGAACTACGCCAACGCGGGGCCAGCCTGGGTGCCGGGCACCGTAATTGCACAAACCGGCCCCGTCTCATACCGCGTGGAGACCAGTACAGGTTTCCTGTGGAGGCGACACGTGGACCAACTCAGGCGCAGGGTTCCCGGAGAGCAGGACGGAGACGACAATAGCGTCGAATGAGCGTTAGGGTACTCCCCCACCCGTTTAGCCCAAGGGGGAGGAAAAGGGGAACATGGGTCCCCACCAAGGGGGGAGGAAAGGGAATCGATCCACAGAGATCTTTTGCGGGAGTCCGCGGCGGAAAGGAAGAGCCCCGACCACACACATAGCCCTTGGAATTTTCCCCGAGACACAGACGCCCATAGAAGTTTAGACGTTGATTTACAGTACCAGGGGGAGTTAGCGGAGTGGTCCCCCACCCGTCCTAGCGAAAAGAGGGGTTTCAGTTCAGCCCCTGGTACTTCCAGTCCCAGTAGCCCCTGTGAGTTAGAATGCAATATAGCGCCAATTTCCCGGAGACCGACACCCCCAAGACGGGAGGCAGCAGCGAGTCCGCCCACCACAGTCTCAAGGTCCCCCGAGCGGGGATCAGAAGGTAGCAGAACCTCAAGGGCGACCTCATCGGTTCCGCGGTTCACAATAGGAGGGTCCCCGGGGTCCGAGAGCAACAGGCAGGGGTTCACCTCCCAACTATTCATCCCATTCCCCTCCCCGGGCGCAAGGCAGGCACGGACGCCCCCCAGAGCCACTAACGAATCCCCGTTTCCCGTTGCAGGACAAGCACCCGCGGAATCAGGGATCACAGGCTCTCCAGTACTAGGTCAGACGCAGGCACGCCCCAAGCGCACGTGCGGCAAGCCACAATGGTTGCGGGACTTCGTCCCATCCTAGGGGGGAGGGATGTCATGTATGTATGTGTGCATGTTCATTGTACTGTAAAGGCAAGCGTTCAGTCTCACATGGTTCACATTGCTCAATCACGGACAGCCGCGGGAAAACCTTCCCCGCATTCAGCAGCAGAAGAAAGACCTGCATTCAGCAGCAGGAAAAGAGGCGTGCCTGGGCGAGGCCACGCCGGTAGCAGCCAATGAGCTACCGTGCTACAAGATTCAAATGTAGAGGGCTACTGTATATATTGAGATGTATCACCGCCATTACCTCATGCTTCACCGGAACACCATGCAATAAACCTGTGTTAAACCAACCCTTCGGTTGTTCTGTTGTCTTTGGTCCCATACACTAAAGTGGTACACCTTGACCAGGGCCATAGCCAGGATTCTAGATTGGGGGGGGGGGTTTCAAGAGGGGCAACAATGCCGCACACACATATATAACACTGGCATCCCAGGGTGAGCTGGGAGGTGGGCTGTTAGCTCAGGAGGGTTTTTGCCCCACCCCCTCTGGCTATGGCTATGGCCCTGACCTTGACTGTATTGAAGTTCACTAGTGCATGGGACACTGTTTACCTTCCCAACAAAGTGGTCCCTATTAATCTACTTCAAATTTCTTGCTTTCAAACTGCTAGGTTGGCAGGAGCTGGGACAAAGATGGGAGCTCATTCCGTCCTGCAGTACTCAGGAATCAAACTCCGACCTTCCAGCCAGTGAGTTCAGCATCTTAACCACTTAAGAAGAAACATTTCTTGTAATGTTGGGTAAAGACACACAGCTCTGCCTAGGGAACTCTGGGAGTTGTAATCCAAATGTAGCCCTGCAATATGTGGTACAACTTGACCAGGGCCACAGCAATGATTCTAGATTATTATTATTATTATTATTATTATTATTATTATTATTATTATTATTATTATTATTATTATTATTATTATTATTATTATTATTATTATTATTATTATTATTATTATTATTGGGGGGGTTCAAGAGAGGCAACAATGTTGCACACACATAAATAACATTGCCATCAGTGTTGAGCTGCTCCCGGTGCCCACCGGTGCCCAGGCACCGGTAGCGGAATTTCCCCCAGGCCACACTCACTGGGCCAGTCACACCCACCCCCTACCCCAGGCCATGACGTAGGGAGGCCAAGTGGGCATGGCCCACAGAGTTAGCCATGCCCATGGTGGGGGTAGTAAATGTTTTTGCAGTGCATCACTGATTGGCATCCCAGGGTGGGTTGGGGGGAGGGCTGTTAGCTCAGGAGAATTCCCCCCCATCCACCCACCCCTGGCTAAGGCCCTGACCTTGACTATAATGAATTCCACTAGGCTTCTTTTGAATACAGCAAAATGTGTTGACAACTGGAATAGGTGTCTTCTGCTTCACTCCATCATGGATACCTTTTTCTTTTCCTGGTGTATTTTTCTTTTGTTGCACCTTTGCTTTTTATCTAATTCCCTTTTACATAGTTTTATAGTTTTATATAGTTTTTTTTAAATGAAGTCTGTTTAAGCAAGCTTATTTTTATTTCTTCTACTATGTTTTTTGGGTCCATGAAGTTATTACTAGGAAGTCTCTTCAGCAACTCCCAAGACTCTAGCTTTTTATCAAAAAATTGTTTTTCTAACTTAAATAAGGGAAAGAGACACCAGCTCAATTGTTTAGCTGCTGCTCTGGAAAGAACTGTTTACTCCCTGCTAGAATTGAAATATAAGATGTTATTTGCACATTGGAGTCTTCTACTTCTCAAGTTATTAACTCCCTCCTTCAAGTTAGTATGTCAGAATTTTTGTTGCTGTTGTTACGGCTGCTGTGTTCTGTCACAAAGTCTGCTAATTTATCTTTTCAACCCAGAACATTGGTTCAACAGTCGTAAACTCAATATTCCTAACTTTCCTTTATATTAAAAGACTTTTCTGAGTTTTACTTGCATGTCTCCCAAGTGTACTGTATTAGCAGCTGTGGCTGGCTGTGCAAACGTCTTGAGTCTAGAGGGAAAATTTATGTTCTGTTTTGCCATGGAAAAACTTCCATTGAGTCTTAGAATGGTATGGAGCCTTGTTGCTTTAGCAGAGTTCCTTCTGCACCAGAATTGTGAAAAACAGAAGCAAAAGATCTGCCCTGACACTCCAGGAAACAGTTCCATTCCCATTGCCTAATCGTTTGTGTGATCTAGCCAGCTGGTAACTGTGTGAACTGAGGGTACACTCAAACTATAGAGTGCTATAGACACTGCTGCTGTGAAATAACAGTGTAAGAGGCAAGACAATCCGTGTGAGCTTATGGCCTTGATGTACCATTGCAGCATCTTCATATTATTGGATCTGGCTTCTTTTGTTGTTGTTTTTATTCTAGATCATTGCCCCTCTTTTTAAGTTGGGTTTTTAATATATTACTATTATTATCGAACAGGATACAATTCATCAGATAGGTACAAATTTAATGTGTGATTTATTTAGACAAGTTTTTACTGCTGCTTTTGATAATTTTAAGTGCTCTTCTTTATTGCTGAAATGCTTACTCTGTTAGGCTTTACAATTCTAAATTGTTAAACAAAAGAAAAAATAGTGCACACAATGAGTGATGATAAAGATCTAGGTCTTTCTCCCAAATGTTTGCAACACCCAGTAAAACCTTAAGATTCAGCACCGACCAAAATAACAAAACAAAAAAACCAATTCAAAATTTGCAACATCAGAGCAGGATTTTTTCTATTTTCTATAGTTTCATTTGCACTCTGGGATGAACGTAAACAGATCATACCTGTCAAGTATCCCGTATTGGCCTGGATTTCCCGTAATTCAGCGCCACTTTTCCTACTTTCCTGCCCGGAGCCACCGCCATTCCATAATTTGATGGCGGGGAAAAAGTAGTTACTGCACATCCCCTTCTGTGCAGAACCCTTCTATGCATGCACAGAACCCTTCTACGCATGCATAGAACCCTTCAATGCATGCACAGAACAGAAGGGGATGCGCAGAAGGCTTCTACACATGCGTAGAAGGGTTCTGCACAGAAGGGTTCTGAGCAGGTCCCTTCTGCGCATGCGTAGAAGCCTTCTACGCATGTGCAGAAGGGACCTGCACAGAAGGGTTCTGCACAGGTTTCGTATTGTCTGGAGCTGTGCTTGACAGGTATGGAACAGATCCTGCCCCCTCTCTTTATTACTATCTTTCAAATGTTTGAAAAATCCTGGCATATTCCCCCTTCTGTCTTCTTTTCTCAAGGCTAAACTTACCCAGTTCCTTCAGCCTTTCCTCATATTGTCTGGTTTCCAGACCCCTGATTATCCTTGTGGCCCACCTCTCAACTTGTTCCAGTTTGTGGACATCCTTCTTAAAGTGCCGTGTCCAGAATTGGACACAGTACTCTAGATGTGGTCTGACTGGTGGCAAATAGAGAGGGACTAGTACCTCATGGGGTACTAGTCTGTTAAAGCAGACTAAAATAGCATTGGGCTTTTTTGCAGCCACATTGCGCTGTTGATTAATATTCAGCTTGTGGCCTACAACAATTCCAAAAACCTTCTCACTTGTAGTATTGCTGAGCCAAGTATCCCCCATCTTGTAATTTGTTCCCCACAAGGTTTAGAACTTTGCATTTAACTCAGTTGAGCTTTACTCTGTTATTTTCAGCCTAGTGTTGAAACATACCAAGATATTTTTGAATTCTGCTCCTGTTTCCCAAGGTATCAGCTATGCCACCCAGTTTTGTGTCATCCACAAATCTGATAAGTATTCCTTGCACTCCCTCATCCAAGTGATTAATGAAAATGTTGAGGAGCACCGGGCCCAGGACTGAGCCTTGTGGTACTCCACTTGTTACCCCCTCCAAGTTTTAAAAGTTTTAAAAGGGTATGGCCAAAAATTAGATGGCTAGATGGTATTGTAGATGCAATGGGCACAGAGCTGGGCAGGTCGAGGAGGATGGTGGAGGACAGGGATGCTTGGAGGTCAATGGTCCATAAGGACGCAAAGGATCGGAATCGACTGTGCGACTGAACAGCAAAATTCATTAGCACTTTCTGAGTACAGTTCTCTAACCAACTGTGTATCCATCTGACACTTGTGCTATCCAGGTCACAACTGCTTAGTTTGCTAATCAGAATATCATGGGGCATTTTGTCAATGGCTTTGCTGAAGTAAAGATATATTATCTACAGCATTCTGACCAACTACCAAGAAAGTTACCCAATTGAAACATGAGATAAGATTAATCTGGCAGCATTTGTTTTTGACAAATCTATGTTAGCATCTATTTATTACTGTGTTGTTTTTAAGGTGCTTAAACTGTTCCAGAATTTTCTCTGGGATTGATGTCAGGCTGACTGGTCTGTAATTCCATGGTTCCTTCTTTTTGCCCTTTTTTGAAAACAGGGACAATGTTAGTCCTCGTCCAATTCTCTTCACCCGTCCTCCATTATTTAAAGAAAATGATAGACAAAGGTTCTGACACCTCTTCAGCCATTCCTTCATCGATGTCCTTGGATGCAGTTCATCCAGCCCTAGGAATATGAACTCATTCAAATTAATAAGGTGTTCCTTAACTATTTGTTTATCAATCTCAAGCTGCAATCTTGTTTCCTTCATTTATACTTCACACTTGCCTGGAGGGTCATATACAGTGGAACTCCTGCTAATGTCTGATCCTGATAACGTCATATCCGGACAATGTCCATCAATTTTCAGAAAATTGATGGACTGGATAGAGTCCTTGGGATGTTGTCCGGAGCTGTCTGCACGCACCCTCTGGGGAGAGAACCGGCCAGGTGGGTGGCTGCTTCTCCCCTGGAGGCCCAGAGGGTGGGTCTGCATGCACCCACTGCCATGGATTGGTACTCACCCGGCCGCTGCTGTAACACGTGCCCTTCCGCTTCCCAGAGTGTTGTGTATGTACAATGCTGTTTCATATGAATGTACAATGTTGCTTTAAGAAATGTATGAATGTAACCCAGCCACAATCACAATGTAACCCAGCTGTTAAAGGAACGCGAGCAAGCTGCCTATAGAGGGCAGCTGCGAGTGTTCAACTCACATGGTCATCATCCCTCAAATCACCTGCAGCCGCGGGAACTTCCCGCAGCAAACAACTACTACTGATCCACCACCGAAGATGGGCGTGACCCGGATGACGTCACGCCGGTAGCGGCCAATGAGCTACCATGCAGCCAAATTCAAATGTGTTGTACCCCTGTATATAATGTGAGATACCTCCGCCATTACCACATGTTCGTTCTGATCATCAACCAATAAACCTGTGTTAGTCCATACTGCGACTCCTTCTATGTCTCCTGGAACAGACACTAAATTGGCGACGAGGATGGGATCGATGGCGAATCCCAAGGTCAAGGCGTACCAGTTCGATGTGAGCGAGCCCGAACAATGGGAGCTCTACGAGTGCCAGTTTCGGCACGCGATGGAAGCCGCGGGCGTCGACGACGACGCAAAGATGCGGTCCCACTTCCTGGCCCAAGTGGGGCCGGCCACGCTGCGGATCCTGATGACCCTGGTGGCCCCCCGGAAGGTAGATGAGGTCCCCATCGACCGTATCCTGGAGAGACTGGGTGAGCATTTCCAGCCGCCCGTCTCGATCTTCCCAGCACGGGTCGCGTTCCACAGGCGAGACCAGCAACCGGGCGAATCCGTGTCCGCCTACGCGGCGGCCCTCAGGCTTGCAGCGGTCCACTGCCAGTGGGATGACCTGGACCAGGCCCTCCGTGACCGCATGTTGTGTGGTCTGAGGGACGAGGAGCTGCAGAGGAGGCTGATGACCCGCGACCAACGCCTCACGTTCAACGAGGTGCTGCGGGAGGCCCAAGCAGCCGAGGAGGCCAGGAGCGGGGTGAGGCTGTTCAAGTCCCGAGGGGCCGCGTCCGAGCGGGCCAAGTCACCAGTACAGGCGGCCCGGCGGACACCAGCGAAGACGGCCTGGCGGGCCCCCAAGCTGCCTGCCGGCACACCAACGTCATCCGAGGAGTCGTCCACAACATCGGACCCCTACTCCAGCGAGGACGACGATGTCCAGAGGATCAAGAAGCGTGGTGAGAAGCGGCAGTCCCGAGAATGGCAGGACCGCTGTTGCGACGGTTGTGGGGCACCCCACGACCGCACGAGGTGCCCGTTTCGAAAGGCCGAGTGTCACAACTGCGGCCGAAAGGGGCACATCACCCGAGTATGCAGGCGCGGGCGAGTCGAGGACAAGAGGAGTTCCAGCCATCCCCAGACGCACCAGCGGAAGGCGACCGGCAGCAGGAAGGTAGCAGCCAGCTACGATGAGGAAGGTGTGAACCGCGTGGGCCTGGAGCACCGGCGGTTTTTCGTAGAGGTACTGTTGCAAGGGGTCCCAGTGAGGATGGAGATAGACTCGGGGTCATCTTATTCCATCCTGTCCCAAAAAGAGTTCATGCGTATTCCCCCAGACAAGCGGCCCAAACTGCGGGCCATGAGGTCACACCTTCGGGACGTGCAGGGAAACGGGATCCCAGTGTTGGGGGTGGGAATTTCAAGGTGAAGTTCAAGGGCTACTCTGAGAAACTGCCCTTAGTGGTCCTCAAAGGGGGGAGGTGCTGCCTTTTGGGAACGCAGTGGTTTGCTCCCCTGGGAATCGAACTGTCCGGCATTAATGCCATCGAGACGGACCCAATGCGGGACGTGTGCAACGCGCACCCGGACGTTTTCAAGAAGGGGCTCGGGAAATACAAGGGGCCCCCGGTTTCCTTCGAGCTGGACCCAGAAATCCGGCCCATCCGCCTCAAACCAAGGAGGGTGCCTTTCGCCCTAAAGGACAAGATCGAGGCGGAACTGGACAAATTGGTGGGGCAGGGGATTTTGGTTCCAGTTGACTCGGCGCAGTGGGAAACGCCGATTGTTACAGCCCTTAAGTTGAACGGGGAAGTCAGGATTTGTGCAGACTATAAATGTACCATTAACAAGGCCATTCGGCCAAACGCATATCCAGTGCCCGTGGTCAGCCACCTGCTGGCCACGTTACATGGGGGGAAGTGTTTCACCAAGTTAGATCTGGCTCAGGCGTATCAGCTGCTCTCTGTAACTCCGGCTGCTGCCGCCGCGCAAACAATAGTGACGCACAAGGGGGCGTTGAAGTTAACGCGCCTTCCGTTTGGCGTGAATTCGGCCCCCGGAATTTTCCAATCTCTCGTGGCACGCCTTTTATAGGGGCTTCCAGGTGTGCTCCCATACTTCGACGACGTGTTGATAACGGTGGGGAGCGAATTAGAGTTGGCAAAGAGGCTAGATGGGGTCCTTTCAGTGTTCGAGAGGGCAGGCCTTCGACTGAGGAGGGACAAATGCATATTCTTTGCGAGGGAGGTTGAGTTTCTAGGCTTTAAGGTAACCCTGGACGGAATCAAACCCTCTGAGTCAAAGGTTGCAGCCGTGAAGAACGCCCCTCGCCCCACCGCAAAACCGGAGCTACAGTCATTTCTAGGGCTCCTAAATTTTTATCATACCTTCCTGCCTCGGAAGGCATCGGTTGCAGAGCCACTGCACGCGCTGCTCAAAAAGGACGCGGCTTGGCAGTGGGGGGACAGGCAGGAGAGAGCATTCAAGGAGCTTAAGTCACTCCTGTCTTCGGACGCTGTCTTGACCCATTTCGACCCGAAAAAACCAGTGGTTTTAGTCTGTGATGCGTCCCCAGTGGGGGTGGGGGCGGTCCTGTGCCACATGTTGGAAAGCGGGAGGGAAGCCCCGGTAGCGTACTACTCTAGGTCCCTCTCAAAGGCCGAGCGCAATTACGCGCAAACTGATAGGGAGGCCCTAGCCATCATCGCCGGAACGAAAAAGTTCCATGACTTTTTATACGGCCGCGAGTTTACGGTAGTGACTGATCACAAACCACTTTTGGGGATCTTCACTACCGGCAAACCCACACCGCAAATACTATCCCCCAGAATGCTGTGTTGGGCCATTTTCCTCAACGCCTACCAGTATGAGCTGGTCTATCGCCCAGGGAAGGAGATCTCCCATGCGGACGCACTGTCCCGATCTCCCCTCCCAAGTGTAGGGGACCCCACATGCGAGGTAGAGCAGGATCACCAAGTCCTACTGATCGAGTCTCTCGACTCACCCCCCATTGTCCCGGCCGACCTCGCCAAAGCCACGGCGGCCGACATGATGCTGGCCCAAGTTAGTTCCTGGGTTAGGAAGGGCTGGCCCACGACTCCCCCCGATGAAGAGTTCAGACCATTTTTTAGGCGCAGAGTAGAGCTGTCGCTGGAAAGGGGCTGCTTACTCTGGGGCCAGCGAGTGGTTATCCCAGAGAAGCTGAGGGCCAAGGTACTGAGACTATTGCACACCAGTCACCCCGGGATCGTGAGCTCCAAGGCTCTGGCCAGGAGTTTCTTTTGGTGGCCCCAGATAGACGGGGACATAGAGCGTTTAGTGGGCACGTGCGAGAGCTGCCAGGGCTCTCGGCCCGAGGAGTCCCGGTTGCCCCACAGGGAATGGGATACAGCCCGCGGGCCATGGTCCTGGATCCATGTCGACTTCGCTGGCCCTTTTCGCGGGTCCATGTTTCTATTGGTAGTCGACTCCTATTCCAAGTAGTTGGAGGTAATCCCTATGAACAGCACCTCCTCCGCCGCAACCATCAAGCAGTTGCGCAAGCTTTTTGCCTGTTTCGGCCTGCCAGACATCCTTGTTAGTGATAACGCTAGTACCTTCACGGCTGCAGAGTTCAAGACGTTTATTGAGCGGAACGCCATCAGGCACATCACAGCTGCCCCGTTTCACCCCGCCACAAACGGTCAGGTAGAGCGCCAAGTGCGCACTACGAAAGACGCACTGCGGCGCATGGGTCCCGGTGAGTTGAACCTGCACTTGTGCCAGTTCCTCATCTGCTACAGGACAACCCCCTTAGCTTCAGGATTTTCCCCAGCCGAACTCCTCATGAGGAGGCGTCCGGTAACACTTTTTGACCGGATGGATCCGTCCAGGGTGGAGGATGAAGGGAGAAACATAAATATAGGGGGAGGGAGCTCCAAAAGTTTTTCGGCAGGGGACCCGGTTCACTGCAGGAACTACGTGGCGTCAGGGCCGGCGTGGGTCCCAGGGACAGTCATCGAGCAGACGGGACCAGTGTCCTACAGGGTTGAGGCTAGCTCGGGTCTACTCTGGAGGAGGCACGCCGACCAACTCAGAAAGCGGGTCACTAGTGAAGGGGATTCAGCGTTAGGGTCCTCCCCCACCCGCATTACCCAAGGGGGAGACACGGAGGAAACCGGGGATACAAATGCATATCCTCGGTTCTCAGCCACAGAGGAGGATACTTTGAAAGAGAAGGATCAGTTTGATGATTATGAGTTACGGTACCAGGGGGGTGTAGCGGAGTGGTCCCCCACCCGTCCTAGCGAGAAGAGGGGTTTCAGTTCAGCCCCTGGTACCTCCAGTCCCCCCAGTCCTTTTGTGTTAGAATATACCATAGCTCCAGCTCCCCGGAGACCAACACCCCCAAGACAGGCATCGGGGGGGGGAGCCCACCCACTGCAATCCCCGAAACTCCCAGGCAGGGAACGGGGGGTGGCGAGGCCACGAGGGTCTCTTCGTCGGTCCCGAGATTCTTGCTGGGGGGGACCCCTAGCTCCTCAAGCGGTAGGCAGGAGTTCACTTCCCAACTGTTCATTCCATTCCCTTCCCCCAATGCAAGGTTACCACAGAGCCCACACCGAGCCACTAACGAGACCCCCCTTTCCATTGCAGGACAGGACTCCACAGAGCCAGGCTCCCCTGTATTAAGCCAAGCGGCCGCTCGCCCCAGGCGCACGTGCGGCAAGCCACAATGGTTGAGGGACTTCGTCCCATCCTAGGGAGGAGGGATGTTGTGTATGTACAATGCTGTTTCATATGAATGTACAATGTTGCTTTAAGAAATGTATGAATGTAACCCAGCCACAATCACAATGTAACCCAGCTGTTAACGGAACGCGAGCAAGCTGCCTATAGAGGGCAGCTGCGAGTGTTCAACTCACATGGTCATCATCCCTCAAATCACCTGCAGCCGCGGGAACTTCCCGCAGCAAACAACTACTACTGATCCACCACCGAAGATGGGCATGACCCGGATGACGTCACGCCGGTAGTGGCCAATGAGCTACCATGCAGCCAAGTTCAAATGTGTTGTACCCCTGTATATAATGTGAGATACCTCCGCCATTACCACATGTTCGTTCTGATCATCAACCAATAAACCTGTGTTAGTCCATACTGCGACTCCTTCTATGTCTCCTGGAACAGACACTAAACAGAGTGACCGGCTCCCAGCCGGCAGCGGGGGTGGGGTGAATTGGCGCTCACACATGAGTGCTGTAAAACACACCCTTCCGCTTTCAGGAAGGAGATCCACCTGCCACCGCTGCTCCAAGTAAGCCGGGGGTAGGCTGCTCAGATCGCCAGTAGCTTTGGGGTGAGGAGGTGCCGCGTTGCCATGCGTCCTCCCCTCAAACAAACTGGTGCTCTACCACAGCCTCTCCAGGTGACGAGCGTGGCTGGCTCCCAGCCCGGAGAGGTTGCGGTGGAGTGCAGATCCACCCACTGCCACTGCCCCAAGCAAGCCGGCGGTCTGCCGCTCGGACCGCTGGTTTGTTTGGGGTGAGGAGGCACCACCCGCCTCTTCCTCCCCCCCAAGCAAGCTGGTGGTCCAAGCAGTGGACTGCCAGTTTGTTTTGGGTTAGGATGCACAGCACCACGCATTCTCCCCCCAAACAAACCGGCACTCTCCCACGGCCCCTCCGGGCGAAGCATGTGACCGGCTCCCTGATCGGAGGTGCAGTGGGGGAGTGCAGACCCACCCAGGGCTCCTCTGGGCAGGGATCCAGCCATGCACTTTGTCAGCTTCCTGCCCGGAGGGGCCACGGGGGAGCAGCCACTTTTTTAAAAGCGATATCCGGTGCTGGTCCTCATAAAAAGTTTGATGGTGGGGTCTTTCTGGTCTCCAGCCTAGTGCCTTAACCTTAACCACTACACCACCGGGGGACCTGGTGAATTCACTTTAGTGACTATACAAGAGTCAGCACTGAGAGGAAAAAATTCACACTCAAAGGTCTTGCTTGTTTGCTGCTTGTTAAGGTAACACTACTCTGACCATCCAAAACTGCAGGAGACACAGTTACAGCAAGTCAATTCCCTAGTGTCAGGCAACCCAGAGAAAGATCAAAGCAGATCTCACTCTGTTCCTTCTTTGAAGATGAACAAACGTGAATTCAAAGGGAAATTCTGGGGTACACCGGTTACAGACCTCAGAAGGGTTGTGTTTTGTGAGGGTAGGCATAATGTTTTGCCTGCACTCTCCTCTATCCAGTTCTTTAACTGAGAAGCAAAGGGTTAAAGATCCACAGATTCTGGGCGGAGAAGTCTGTGATCTTTGGGAAACCTAGCTGTGTATTAAAATGTTTTACTGTTGTTTGTGTTGTTTAACGCTGAGAGGGAGCAAACACACTATTGGTGTCTGCTAAAATAATGTCCTCTCTCTCCCAGCTCACATATCAGCCTGGCCAGTTGGTTGTGAGAAGGGAATGAAGAGGTGGAGTTGAGATAAATTACTGGCTTTCTAGCAAGCCAAAGTGTGGGGAAGAGAATTGTTTTCTGTCTGTCATCCCCCAGAGTGTCATTTCAAGAATAACATCTAGGAGAGATGAAGTTAATTCTTTTGGAATGTAAAACAAAAGAAAGGAAAACCTCAGATGGGAAGAGGGGATTATTAGAATCGCGAACTAATAATTGCCTCTGCTCTTCAGTCCAAGAGCCTTTTGACCCAGTCTGAATGCTGAATTCCAGGGAAAGAGAATCATGTCTGTTTTAAAATGTTCTGAATGTGATTCAGTTGATTATAAAATTGTAATGCGCATAAATTTTGATGTACAATGCCTGTAAAAACGGCAAAAAGAGAAAAATGTCTTGATTTTAAATTGTGTAATATTATGCAGTTATATGTATTCCTAAATATTTCAAGCCTTTTTTATATCTATTTTATATTGTTTGTTGATTTCTTCCTTCTCCTTTTGATTGTAATTACAGGCAATTGCTTCTGTCTTTTCCCAGTTGATTTTCAAACCGGATATTTTTTCAAACCTATACAAATGATCTTGAACTCTACCAATTGAGTTCTTCGCATCCTTTAATACTAGTAGTGTATCATCAGCAAACATACTAATTTTCTGACCTCTTAAGCCCCCGATGTCCTGATCACTTCTGATAGCTAGAAGCTCCATAGTCAACACAAACAGTAACGGAGACAAGGGACAACCTTGTCTTGTCCCTGCCGTAATTTCAATATTCCCAGTGTACCCATCATTTACTTTTATTTTTGTTTGTGATTTACTATATAACTGTTTAATTACATGTTGAAACCTACCTCCGAAGCCCATTCTCTGAACTATTGTTTGTATCATTTGCCACTGTACAGAGTCAAATGCTTTAAATAAATCTAGTGAGAGGATACATAATTTCATTTTTTCATTTTTCGCTATTTCTAGGATATTGATAATTCTTGCTATATGCTCTCCTAACTGTCTTCCCTTGAGAAAGCCCACCTGGTCCCTTTGTATATATTTTCCTATAAATCTGCTCAGTCTATTGGCCATCATTGCCGCAAACAATTTGGCATCCTGATTTAGCAGAGAAATCAGCCTATATGAATCTATTCTTTCTGGATCTTTGTTTAGTTTCGGGATTAATACTATTATTGATTTATTCCAAGATTCAGGAACCTTTTCTCAGTCTAGTATATAATTGTATAAAATACATAACTTTGGGGGTAATTATTTCTCTAAATGCCTTATAAAAATCAGACGTATACCCATCCTCACCCAGAGAATTGCCTGGTTTAAGTTTTTTTTATTGCTTCCTCCACTTCAGTCTCAGTAACTCTTTCCTCCATTATTTGTTTATGTATCTCCTGAAGCCTAAACGTTGTTTCTAGATCTAACTGCCTTTCCAATTCTTTCAGATCTATAGGTCTTGCTGTATGTAGATCGCTAAAAATCTTTTCTACTATTACTAATTTCTCCTCAGTTTTGAATTTACGATTCCCTTTATCATCTATTAATACTTTTAATTCCCTCCTCATTTTTCCCTCTCGCAGATTTAGCAAGTCTTTTTGTACTTTTATTGCTAAACTCAAAATTATCTCTATCTAAATAAATCAAATCCCTTTTTACTTTTTATGAATTGTGACCTATAAGTTCGCTTCTTAGCTTCAATAATTTCTGATATACTTCTTCCTTCTGTCCTTTAGCATGTACTATTCCTAAACATTTTATCTCTTTTTCTAAACTCTCCAATTTCAACTTCCTTTGCTTATTTATCATTATCGCTTCTTTAATACAATCCCCTCGAAATACTGCCTTTATAGCATCCCACAATATATGCATCTCGACCTCCCCTGTATCGTTTAGGTTCCAGTTTTCTTGCCATTTTATTTTAAGATTGTTCAATATCTTCTTGTTCTTTATTAAATACATATCAATTCTCCACTGCCTTTGTTTATTATTATCCTGTTTAATCTGTAATTCTACTTTAATCTTCGCATTATCTGATTCTCTAATTATTCCAATTTCCATATCCTTCAAATTTCCAACTAAATTGTTTGAGACCATCACATAGTCACTTCTTGAATATGTTTTGTGAGTTTGGGGGGGAAGTATAAACTCGGTCAGTTCCTTTTAAAACCCTCCATGAATCTTTAATCCCTAGACTCTCAATCCAATCTTCTAACACTGAAATCTTTTTTGTCCTTCTTACATTAACTTTTGTAGATGTATCTAAAGCAGATACCGTCAAATTAAAATCACCTCCAATTGTCATATTCCGGGTGGCATCTTTTTGTAAAATTAACCTTATTTTTTTAGATACTCTTCTTGTGCTTGATTTGGAACATAAATGTTAACCAGAGTTATTGTTTCATCCCCTATCTTTCCCTCCACTAACAAAAATCTGCCCTCTTCATCCTTCACAATTTTAACTATAGAAAAGTTTATTTTTTTGAAATAAGAATAGCAACACCCTCCAAATGATTTTTCATATATATCCATCCACCCCAGGTAAATATTATTAGCACTATCAATTTTTGATGTGTTTCTTGCAAGAATAGGATGTCAGGTTTCTCCTTTTTTAACGCATTTTCAATTCTTTTTCTCTTTATCACTGTTCCCAATCCTTTAACATTCCAGGATATTATCTTCAATACATTTGACATAAGTAATTTTGAACAAATTATTTATTTTGAAATCAGACAATATTACAACTATACACTTAATTGTGATTGTGATTTAGCACACTTTCCTTCCCACTACCCACCTCTTCTATCTATAACTTGCCTCTCAGCTGCCCCATGGCCAGCCACTTTCCAGTGAAGAAGCTTCACACACACACACACACACACACACACACACACACACACACACACACACACACACACACACACACACACACACACACTTTTTTTTTAAATTTTTATTGATTTTTTAAAGCATAAGACATGAAACAAACATTTTATACATGACAGAAAAAAATAACAAAAAATTAATAAAAATAAAATCATAATATAAAAGATAAGACAGACTGTATATTACATACACTTACAGACTTCATCACCCTAGTGCTATATACATTGTCCTAGGAGGTTGTGGGATCTCCCATTCATTTCTATTGTTCCCAAAATTTCGTTTGGTCTGGTGTCAATTTTTTTATTTCATCTCTTGTCATTGAGTATTCCACAAATTTTCGCCATATTTTCCAAAATCTACTTTCTTTTATTATACCTTTCTTAAGATTTAATTCCCATGTTAGTTTTTCATTCAATGCGAGATCCCACATCTGCCCGTACCAATCCTGCACTTTTAACATTGTATCACTTTTCCAATTTTTTGCAATACACATTCTTGCCATTACTAACATCATAGACAACAACTCTTTCTTATCATTATCTATTTTAATATTCTCAACATCTGTCAGTAAGATGGTATCTGGTCCCAATCTGAGACGTACTCCCATAATTTTCCCTATCTCGATCTCTATTTTTGTCCAAAAGTTTTCTACCTCTTTACATTCATACCACATATGAACATATGTGCCCAAACTGTTTTTACATCTCCAACACATTTTATTGTTCTTCTTATCCATCTGGTGCAGTCTCACGGGTGTCAGATACCACCTCCATAACATTTTAAAATTGTGTTCCTTTATTCTGACCGATAGGGATCTCATAATTCTTTTTTTCCATTTATTTTGCCATTCCTTTTCCGTTATTTTCAAGTTCAAGTCCTGTTCCCATGTATTTCTTAATGTTTCTTGTGGGTTACCTTCTGTGTTTATTATTTTATAAATTTTACTAACCAGCCCTTTAATACCAGTTTCCTCCCTCCTAATTTTCCAAACTAATTCCTCAAATTCCGTCCTGTCTCTTTCTAGGCTTCGTTCTCTCCAGTATTTATTATTCCACTTATTCACCATAATTATCTGAAACCAATTCAGCTTCATCTGGGTATATAGCTCTCTTTTCCTCGCATCATCTTTGCAGACTCGTATCCAATCTTTCAATAGGAGAACCCTATTTGTCGACAAAATTTCCTTAATCTCGTTATCCAATCTTATTGGGAAGTTATTCAAGTCTTCTATTTCAATTATCGGTGAGATATTCGGGGCCAATTTCATTTTAACTTTCTTCCATACTCCCAACATAGATCTCATCATTCTGTTTTTAATCGATATTTTTCCTATTTCCTTGTCTAAAAAAAAACTCTTACCAACTTCCTTTACTTCGTTCATCTCGATTCCCTCCCAGATAACCGACTCCTTCATCAGTATCTTAACTACATTCTTTATCTGGAAGGCTTTATAATAACTCTTTAAATTAGGCATTCCTAAACCGCCTTCTTTTTGAGGTAAGTACCACATTTTCTTTAAAATTCTAGGTCTGCGCCCCCCATTACAATAACTATCAAATAGTTTTTGAAATTCCTCAATATCCTTATCTGTCAGCTGAATTGGTAAGGCATCAAATAAAAAATTTAGTTTTGGTAGTAACATCATTTTAATCAGTGCTATTCTGCCGAACCAAGACAACTTCAGTTTTTGATATTGTGAAATTTTAATCTTAAGTTCCTTCTTTTGTTTATCATAATTTAGTCTTTTCAGGTCCTCTAAATTATTGGATATATTTATCCCCAGGTATTTCAAGCTCCCTTTAATCTGTAATTTAAATTCATCCCTGATTTTCCTTTGCTCTTCTTTTTCAATATTATTTAAAATTAATTCTGATTTTTCCCAGTTTACCTTTAAACCTGTAATTTGTTCAAAATCCTTTAAATGCTTTTGAATCCTTTCCATGGTTCTTCTGGGGTGTTTCATAATTAACAAAGTATCGTCTGCATATAAACTAATTTTATTTTCCAGTATTCCTTCTATATTTTTGTCTTCTCTTATTATATTAGCTAGTATTTCCATCGCCATAATAAATAGAATTGGAGATAGGGGACATCCTTGCCTTGTTCCTGCCTCTAATCTTAATTCTTCTGTTAAACCGTCGTTAACCCTGATTTTAGCGTATCCTTGTTGGTACAGTTGTTCTATTGTCTTTATAAACCTGTTACCGAATCCATAACTCTTAATTATCTCGATAATTGTTACCCATTGTACAGAATCAAATGCTTTAAAAATATCTAATGATAATATACCTACTTTCTCTTTATTTTGTCTTGCCACGTCTATTAAATTTAGAACTCGCCTTACTAAATCTGTCATATATCTCCCTTTCACAAAGCCGGCCTGGTCTTTATTTATATATTTATCCATAAAACTATTCAATCTGTTTGCCAGTATAGCTGTAAAAATCTTAGCATCTTGATTAATCAGGGATATAGGTCTGTATGATTCTACTTTTTCTAAATCTTTTCCCGGTTTTGGTAATAGGACAATTATTGTTCTATACCACGATGCAGGTACCTGTTCCCCTTTAAGAATACCATTATAAAGTTTTAACAATTTCGGGATTACTATCTCCTTAAATTCTTTATAAAACTCAGCAGGTAATCCATCCTCGCCAGGTGCTTTATCTACTTTCAGTTTGTTTATTACTTTTTTTATCTCTTTTTCAGTTATTAATTCTTCCATTCTTTGTTTATGCTCTTGGCTTATTTTATTTTTAATTTGCATTTCCAATCTATCTTTTAATTTATCTAGGTTTATTCTCTTTTTAGAGTATAGGGATTGGTAAAATTCTCTGACCACCTTGCATTTATCTTTAATCTTATTATGCCTTATACCCTCCTTATCCACTAATATCCCTATTTCTCTTCTGCCTCTCTTTTCTTTAGCCGCTCTTGCCAACATTTTTGAATTTTTATTACTGTATTCAAAATATTCTCTTTTTAAATATGTTAGGTCTCTTTTCACCTTTTCTATGTCATTTCCAATTAATTCCTTCCTTAGTCCCTGCATCTTTTCATATACTTTTCTATCCTTGGTTATTGCATGTATCTCCTGTAACCTTTTAATCTCTTTTTCTGTTTCTTCTTGCTTACTTTTTAACTGTTTATTTCTAATACTTGCCAACCTAATACTTTCACCCCTAAATATTGCTTTCATAGTATCCCATACGGTACCAATTCGTACTTCCCCTGTATCATTCCACTTCCAATTTTCTTCCCATTTTTCTACCATTTGATCTTTACTTTTTTTATCTCTAAACAATCTGGCGTTATATCTCCAATTTTTCGGGCTCTTTATAGCATCTATTTTCAATTCCACCAATACTTTTGCATGATCCGATTCTTTGAATATTCCAATTTCTATACCATCTAAATTACTTATCAAATTATCCGTAACAAATATGTAGTCTATTCTGGAATATGTATTGTACACTTGTGAAAAATACGTATAGGCCCTTTCCTGTCCTTTAAGTACTCTCCATGTATCTTTCAACCCCAAGGATTTCAACCAGTTATTTAACACAAACGTCTTATTTCCACCTACACTTCTCTTCATATTCGTGCTATCTATATTTGATCCTACTAGATTGAAATCTCCCCCTACAATCATTTTTGTTGTTTTTTCTTTCTCTAGTATTCGATATATCTTATTTAAAAACCTGTTTTGATGTTCATTTGGCACATACAAATTCACCAACGTTATTTCCTCTTCTTCTATCTTCCCCTTTATTATCAAGTATCTACCTTCTGGGTCTGATATACTTTTTATTATCTCGAATCCCGCTCTATTTGATATCAAAGTTGCGACCCCCCTAGCCTTTGAGGAGCCATATGATTTTTCGTAAACTTGGGTCCATCCTAAGAATAATTTATTGGTTTTTTCCGAGTTCTGATGGGTCTCCTGAAGAAAAATTATATCCGGTCTATCTTTTCTAAGTGCCGCTTCCAACCTCCTTCTCTTCACTTGACAACCAGTACCTTTCACGTTCCATGTTAATACTTTTATATCCTTCATCTATTATGTATCTCCCTCCCTTTTTTGCAGTTCCCACTTCCTCCTACGGACATGTGATCAACATATAACATTTCCTTCACCTTATACAAAAAAGTAATAATAATAATAAAAAAGGAAAAAACATCTAAAAGAAAAAATACACTAAACAATCTACTACTCTCCCTCCCCATTTCTTTTTTACAAATGGCCTCCAAAATTCAGAGGGGGGAGGGGGGGTGCAGTCATACATAGGAGTCTGGATTGGGCCTGAACCTACTCCCCGTCCGGAGCTATTCCTCCTTCTGCCCCTTTTGGCATATTCTCGTTTCCATTGCTATCCCTTCTTCTATAACCACCAGATATAATCAATTCTTCCTTCAAATCAAACCACTCTTTAGTTCCTGCTTCCAATAATTTGGCATCTATCATTACGTCCAAGACATTAATATCTTCATTGATTAAATATCTTCTTCCCAGATAAAAAAAACTTAATTGTCTTGGGAATTTCCAATTGTATCTTATTCCCCTTTCCTGGAATCTTTTTGTGATTGGCTTCATCGACTGTCTCCAGAAACGATCCTCCATTGGAATGTCGTTGTACACTTCAATGTCATGGCCTTCTACTTTTAAAACCTCTGGTCCTTTTTCACGTATAAGCGCCATTAACCTCAGTTTATCTGATACATTAGCAAATTTTAACATGACATTCCTTGACCCAGTTTTGCCCCTTCTTGAACCAAGCCTGAATACATTTACCACTTCATGCGGCGTGAAGCCATCTTCCATAATTTCGTCAAGCCATTTCACTATTCTTTCTTTTAATTTGTCTGGTGAATTCTCTGGGAATTTTCGAATTATAACATTTGCTTTTCTTAATTGTTCTTCTACATTTTCCAATCTCTTTTCATGGTCCCCAACTTTATTTTCTCTTTCCTTTTCTTTCTTTTTTAAGTCCATGACCTCTACTTTTATCATTGCTTGATCTTTTTTTATCTCTTCTTGCTCTTTTTTAATGGTCCTTGTTTCCTCTTTCATGTCTTCAATTCCCTTCATAATGTTTACTAATACATCTTGCAAATCCTTCTTCCATTCTGTTCTAGATCGAGCAAACATATTTCCAATATTATTCCCCAGGGTATCAAATCTCTCGTTAAGAATTTCAAATTCAGATTTAATTCCTTCTCCTCCCCCTGTCGCCGATGTCGTTGGTGTTGTGGCCGTGGACGTGGTTACGATCGTTGTTGGTGTTGTTCCTGCTATCGCCGCTGTCGTTGACACTGTTGACATAGCTGTTGTTGTCGTTGTTACTTTTGCTGTTGTTATCACGATTGATTTTACCACAGATGGAGTAGGCGCCGTTGGTGATATTATTGTCTTCTGTTGCTGCTGCTGCTGTAGTTGTTGTGCCATCTTTTTCACTGTCTCTTGTTCCTCCAAATCCTTTATCTCTTGTTGCATTGCTTTTTTCATTTCTTCTTTCTCCTCATCCAATCTTGTAAGCCTCCTGAAACTTCTATCGGAGGACGTTGGTCTTTGCTCTCTTGTCCAAGCCAATTTCTTCTCTTTCTCTTTCCCTCTCCCCTGCCGTTTCATTCAAATATATTTCTAACTGCTTATTATCGATTTACATATAAAGTTTAATCATTCAAAATTCACCATATATTTTATCTCTAACCAATTTTATTAAACTTTCCAAATACAGTACTTAACCCTTATCCCCTCCCCCCTCCCTCTCTCTGTCCTATATATGCGCGTGTATTTACAGACACATATACACACACATGTATACCCAGAGAGTCGTTCAAATTTCCGTTGTCCCAATTTAAATTTAATTAATTTCCCTCTTATATTTTTATCTACTTTAATGTTTCCCCTCCCCACCAAATTCAAAATAAAATAAAAATAAAAACAAAAAAGAACAAGAAAAAAAAAGGGGAAGAAGATTTTTTTTAAAAAAAAAGAAACGATTAGAAAAATCTTATTTGAAAAAGTATTTAAAAATTAAAAAGCTTCAAACCAGCCAAGAGAAGAAAAAAAAACCAAACAAAAATAACAGCAATTAAAAAAAAATTTTTTATCTCCACAATTTAACTGTAGGGGGAGCCAACTCTCTATTGTAAATTGCAAACGATTTCCAAATCTCTTTTAAGGAGGGAAAAAGGGAGAGTCAGCAGAGACAAAGATAACACTGATGAGTTCACTTTCCTGTTCTCCAAAGTTCCGATCTACAAGCAATTTATTTCTCAGAAAACTACGCCACAACAGCTTCTTGCTTCTCTTTGTATCTCCAAAAAAATGTATACAGGGACAGGCTTATCGTCTCTCTTCTTCTTTAAAAACCAGTTCTCTTAGACCACAGCACAATAGCGGGAGGGGGAGGCAAGGAAAGGGGAAGAAAAAAAATTAACAAAAGAAGGAAAGCAGGGAATACTATCTTGCCCCTTTTACTTAGCCGTTAATTTATCCACTCCCACCGGCATAAAACATTTCAAAAGGGAAGAAAAAAAAAAAGAAAAAATCAGTCTCTTTACTTCTGCTTTCTATTTCCCCCTTTCTCTTTATAAGTCTTTACAACTTTACTCACCGTCAAACTTCTTCGCTTTCCCCTTTGCTCCTTTCCAGCGCCTTGAAGCTCCATACGTCTCCGATGGGGGGGGGGCGACGAGACCAAACGAGCCCGCTACAAAATCTCTTTCGGCCCCCCAACAGATTTACTTTTAATTCCGACGTCCACTTATGCTTTGCCCATACTTTTAAGCTCTTTTACTAGAACACCGCTTTCCTCCCGTTTCCAGAATTTCCGTTCTTCGATCCAGAGCTCTGGGGACTCGTCGCCATTACAGGTCGCCCATCCCCCCGCTCTCAAGATCGAAACTCTGTCCTACCTCTTTTTCTCGGCGCTGCTTTGGAGCATCCAATATATTTTCCACTGCTAATTTTCCTTCTCTTTTTCCTAGTCCATTTTTCAGCCGGTTTCAGGGTCTATTTTCACTTTAAAAAAGTCACTTTCTTTTCTCTCCTTTCCGAGCGGAGAAAAGCTCGTCCCTCTCAGCCCTCCATCATGACACGCACACACACACACACTTTAAACCTCTGGGCAAAATTCATTAATTTGAGAAATAATAAATATAACAATAATCCTACAGACTTAATCCCTACTATTCAATTATAGGGCTAAATAGAGACTCTTATCTAACAATATGTGTTACTTGGGACTTCAACCTCCTGATCTAATTTATCCCAATCAACTGTTCCCTCTTTTATTAAACCACATGATTCAAGAATGTCCAGGCTGTCAATTTGTTTGTTTTACTACTGAAGTTTTCCCCGCATAGAAAAATGTTAGCTTTTGGGGTGGTTGCCAATTATATTTCACCCCTTTAGAAAATAAAAAAAACTAATAATTGATTTTATTTTGGCTCTCCATTGCCTTTCTTCTTTGGGAATATCCTGATAAACCTCAACATTTCCTAACTCATATTTCAAAGCCTCATTACCATGCATCCTTATGTGTCTCATAATTCTTAACTTCACTTCAAGACTAGAAAACTTAACCACCTCCTTCTGTCCTATCTGAAAAACAGTCATTATATCTTGATAGCATATTTCTTTATCTAGCTTTATTTCCTTTAACCATTTAGTTATTCTTAACCTTAAATGATCTGGGTTTTTTTCCCGGAAGTTTTTAACAATAATATTTTTTCTCAACGAATTCTCCAAATTATATAATCTTTCTTCCTGTATTTCCATTTTTATCCCTTGTTCTTTATTTTTATCTTTTATCTCCTTGACTTTCTCCTTTATTTTTTCAACAATCTTAACCTCTTCCTCTACCAATTTAATCTTTGTCTCCATCTTTTCAAACTTTAATTCTATGTTTTTGGTAAAACTGGACATCAAGGACATCAAGTCTTTCATTCCTTGTAAACCCTGTAATACTTCTTTTGAATCTGGTCTTCTTGCTTCCTCATTTTTTTGAAAACTTTTCTCCAAACTATCCATTCTTTGATTAATCTTTCCCAGGGTTTCCATAGTTTCGGAAAACATGTCAGATTCCTTCTCGAGTTTACCTTTAGTTTTTCCTCCATGCCCTTTCCTCTTATCTATGTCCATCTCCTTATCTAACTCTTCCTCCATTCGAGTTAACCTTTTATATAATCTATCTGATGATGTCTCTCTTGGCTCTCTCTTCCAGAACACTTTTTGATCCTTAGGACAATGATGACGACTCATTCACTGGATTCAACCTAATCTTATCACTCTATATATAACTTTAGCCACCTCTCCTTTCCTTGTAAATTTAATAATTTAAATTATACCCACACTGAATCGGTTAACAGAACACCTATCTATAACCTTAATTTATATCCAGAAAGAACAGAGTCTTCTCATAATATTATCCTAATACAAATTAATTCTTCCACCTTAATGCAACCATACCACTATCTGGGGGTGGGGGACTTCACTGTACGGTTTAAGAACTTCACCAGGAAGTTGCCCTTAGTAGTCCTTAAGGGGGGATCCAGTTGCCTTTTGGGGACCTAGTGGTTTGAACCACTGGGAATTGCATTGACTGGAATCAACGCCGTCTGAGGCGACCCCATCCAAGACGTGTGCAACGCACACCCAGCAGTTTTCAGGAAAGGACTTGGGGAATACAAGGGGCCTCCTGTGTACTTTGATATGGACCCTTCCGTCTGGCCCATGTGCCTCAAGCTGACAGAGTGCCTTTTGCACTAAAGGACAAAATAGAGGTGTAGTTGAACAAACTGGTGGGTCAGGGGATTTTGGTACCAGTGGACTCTGTGGAGTGGGAAACTCCAATTGTAACTGCCATGAAATCTAATGGGGAGGTTAGGATTTGTGCTGATTACAAGTGTACTATAAATAAGTCAATCTGCCCCAATGCCTACCCGGTGCCGGTAGTTAGCCACTTACTGGCCAAATTACATGGGGGGAGGTGTTTTGCGAAGCTGGACCTAGCACAGGCTTACCAGCAGTTAACAGTCACACCTGCAGTCACAGCGGCCCAGACGATAGTGATGCACAAGGGTGCTTTTAAAGTGATACGCCTCCAGTTTGGCATAAACTCGGCTCCCGGTATTTTTCGGGCGCTTGTGGAACGCCTACTTAGGGGACTACCCGGGGTTTTGCCATACTTTGATGATGTGTTGATTACTGCTGTAGGAGAATCAGAGCTAGCACAAAGGTTAGCCCGGGTTCTGTCCGTATTTGAGAGGGCTGGGTTATGCCTGAGAAGGGACAAGTGCATTTTTTATGCAACTGAGGTAGAGTTCCTGGGGTTTTGGATCACCCCCAATGGGGTAAAGCCATCATTGTCAAAGGTTGCAGCTGTTCAGGACGCCCCCACACCAGCTACTAAGGCAGAGCTGCAGTCATTCTTGGGTCTCCTGAATTTCTACCACTCCTTCCTCCCATGAAAGGCATCTGTGGCAGAGCCACTGCACTGCCTACTGAAAAAGGACACAGTCTGGCGGTGGGGGGAGGCTCAGGAACGAGCGTTCAGTGAGTTGAAGAGGCTCCTCTCTTCTGAGGTGGTTCTAACTCACTTCGACCCCAAGAAACCATTAGTGTTAGTGTGTGATGCCTCACAGGTGGGGGTTGGGGCTGTTTTATGCCATGTGTTTGAGAACGGGAGGGAGGCACCAATTGCATTCTATTTGAGATCCCTCTCGAAAGCATAGCGCGATTATACCCAGACAGACAGGGAGGCCCTCGCGATCATCGCAGGGACAAAGAAATTCCATGACTTCCTCTACAGGAGGGAGTTCACCGTTGTCACGGATTACAAGCCCCTCCTAGGTATCTTTGTCACGACCAAGCCCACCCCACAGATCTTGTCCCCTAGAATGTTAAGGTGGGCAATCTTCCTAAACGCATACCAGCTCATGTTGGTGCATCGCCCAGGGAAAGACGGATGCACACGGATGCACTTTCCAGGTCTCCCCTACCAGAGCTGGGAAAGCCCGAGTGCGAGGTTGAGCAAGAGCACCAGGTGCTGCTCATCAAGTCACTCAAATCACCCCCGATTGTGCCTGCGGATATCACCAAGGCAACTGCCAAAGACAGGGTCTTGTCCCAAGCGTTGGCGTGGGCTAAGAAGGGCTGGCCCTTAATGTCTCCTTCTAAAGAACTTGATCCATTCTTCAGGAAGCATTTCGAGCTGTCGCTCGAGAGAGGATGCCTCCTCTGGGGCAGAGAGTAGTAATTCCTGAGGTCCTGCGAGCCAAGGTGTTCCACTTGCTCCATACGAGCCACCCGGGAATCGTGAAGTCAAAAGCTCTAGCAAGGAGCTACTTCTGATGGCCCAAGATAGATGAGGACATAGAGAAACTGGTGGGCCGGTGCGAGAGTTGGAAGCAATCATGGCCCGAGGAGCATAGGCTACCCCCCAGAGAGTGGGACACAGCACACGGTCCATGGTCCAGACTCCATGTGGACTTTGCGGGGCCCTTCAGGAGCACAATGTTCCTACTCGTGGTCGACGCATTCTCGAAATGGCTCGAGGTCATTCTAATGCGTAACACATCCTCTGCGGCCACAATCAAACATCTACGAAGGATGTTCATTTGTTTTGGCATCCCCAACATGCTAATTTCAGAGAACACATCCATTTTCACATCTGCGGAATTCCAAGCATTCCTCGAGCGGAACGCAGTCAGGCACATCACCTCTGCCCCTTTTCAGCCATCCACGAACGGCCAAGTGGAGCGCATGGTCCACACCACAAAGGAGGTGTTAAGGAGGAAGGGTTCGGGGGTCCTGGAGCTACAGCTCTACCAATTCCTCATACGTTATAGGGTCACCCGACTAGCCTCGGGGCAATCCCCCTCAGAGCTCCTAATGCAGAGAAGAATCCCAACGTTACTCGACTGCCTGGATCCTTCTAGGGTGGAGGATAGGGGTACGGATGTGTCAATACAGCAGGAAAAGGTTTTTGGAATAGGTGACCCGGTTTATTGCAGGAATTACGTGAGCTCAGGGCCAGCGTGGGTACCTGGGGAGGTAGTAGAGCAAACCGGACCTGTATCATACAAAGTCATGACAGAGTTGGGGTTACTGTGGTGCAGACATGCTGACCAACTTAGGAGAAGGGTCACGGAAGCCACAAGGGGAATTGATCCAGAGGAATCCCCTGAGAGGAGAGAGAGGGGAGAGTCAGCATTAGGGTCACCCCCCACCCGTTTAAGCCAAGGGGGGAATACAGGATTGAGTATGACTGGCTGCATGGAGCCACGTGAGTCCATCTTTCAGCCCTAGGAAGCAGACCCCCAGTTTGATTTTGTGTTTCAGGATGAGGGGAGTTTTTGCGAGTGTTCCCCCACTCGTCCCAGTGAGCAGCAGGGCTTTGAGTTCTCCCAATGGTCCCCTCATCCTCCCCGAACTAGGGATACCCCATCCTTTCCCCTGCCAGGATTCGATGGGACCCTTTAGTTTTCTAGGGGGAGAAACTCAGGCACCCCAGGCACCCTGGGGAGCGCCTCAGAGCCAGCGGGCTGGCCACAGAAAAACCGCCGGCCCCCACAATGGGTTAAGGGACTTCATCCTATCCTAGGGGGTAGGGATATTGTGTATGCAGGCAACTCCCCCTATCCCGCACGCAACTCAGCTGCCAAAGTAGCGCAGCTGAGGAAGCTCAGTCCATGCGACTCCAATCACCCAATTAATAGCTAGCGCGGGAAACTCCCTGCCTCCAGGTGTTCATGGTCAGGAATACTACACAATAGGTAATCATGGTGTTCATGGTCGGGAATACAACACAATAGGTATTCATGGTCAGGAATACAGTGACGTCAACCAATGGGTATTGTGGTGGGGGATTCAAATGCATTATAAAAGGAGCTGTGTCTCCTAAATGTGCCCATGTACAGATTGACCATGCTGAAATAAAGAACTGTTTGGCCCACCTGCCGGCTCCATGTGCAATCAATCTGCCTACATTAAAGGATGAGACACCTCAAAGTTATTCTCCTTGTCTGAAAGATGGTGAGCTGTTTTCTGTCTCTCTCAGCAGATGGATAATTTGGTTCTTTAGCAACCTGTCACTCATTTTGTGCTTGCAAAAAGAGAGAGAGAGACGTTTTCTTGGTGTTGCTGTAAGATCACTGTCATTGTTTCCCCATAGAAATAGTTCATTCAAAGTCTAACAGGTAAATCTGTAGCTTGACCGTACCCTTTTTAGGCTGGAAGAGCAAAATTGAAGATGTTAGTTAACATGTCAGCACTAGTATGTACCCAGCGTTGGCACTGCAACCTGAGCTGGAAATCATATTCTTTTTATTATCAATATATAGGAGAATGCCCCATGTCTCTAGCTGTCCCTGAACCCAAGTTATACAATTTTATATATTATTTCTATCACAATCATAGTACCTCAGTTGTCCTTTCCCCTAGGTCACTTTGGATAATTGCAGGTTCCATTGTAGTTTTTGCTAGAATGTATTCTAGTCAGCTAGTAAAGGGGCAGAAAGGGATACATTGTAGCTCTTTAATCAGACCAAAGAGTGACATTACATCTTCCATGTGAAATTGACAGTGGGACCAATTCACTCCTTTCCCCTGAGCTAGAGTTCCACACAGTTGGTCACCTTCTAACAGAAGCACCGCTGGTTGATTCTTATGCGAGCAATCCAGCCGTCACTTACAGGAGCCACCAGCGGGGGCTCACTGGAGGTGAATCCAGCACATTAATTCAAGAAATGAATGAATGGTTCCAGAGAGCCAGTCGCCTCTCTGCAAAGGTGCCACTCCCTTTGGCGGTAGAGTGGGCACCAACCTAGGGTTGGGCGGCCATTTAACGGCCAGAACACAGTCCAATTTTTGTCAGACTGCCCTGATGACCAGGTACATGGGGAAGGGTCTGTGTTGATGACATGTGGTGCTTGTGCAACAGATGTGTGCATGTGTGGTGCTTGTGCAACTCATGAATGGGCAGGGGCAAGCAGTGGCCAGGACAGGAGAACCCTGGGGCTGTCAGCAAAAAGACAACATCTTTTGTTTCAGGTATCATTATTATTAGCCAGGTTAAGTAAAAGGAAGGTGGTAATGGATAAAAGAGAATCTTGTTTGTAATTGAATCAGATTTGAGAGCAGCCACTAGAAAAATTCTGTGATGCAACACCAGCAAAACTCTTTAAATAAACTGATAAAGAGCATTTGAAGGGAGAAATGCCACCCAAGACTATAGTTGCAAAAGCTATTTGGTATGAACTACAAACAGTTTTCTATTCATATTCCTTTGGGTTGTGAAGGAAGCCTGAAGGCTACATTATTACAAAGTAACTCTGAAGTTGCCCCCTAAATTTAGAGCTAAGATTATTCAATACTGGATGGATATCCAGGCCTGTGGCTCTGAGTCTCTAACCCTTAAAAGTATATTCTATCATGTTAGTGCTGAATTAGGGTTCCCATTCTTCTTCTTCTTCTTCTTCTTCTACTTCATCATCATCTTCTTCTTCTTCTTCGTCTTCTTCGTCTTCTTTGTCCGACGTTTCTGTGGCAGGCCTTCATAGGATCAACACAGCTACAAACTTTTCCTAACAACGGATAGGTCAGGTTGACTAATTTGTCTATGAGGACATCCAAAAGCAGAAATTAGTGTGAAGTGAAATAATGTATCAGCTAAAAACAGATGAATAACATGCACATTGATGGCCTTTATATTTAATTAGTGAAAGCCACCTTCAATCCTTCAGTTCATTAACAGAATTTCTAGAAAGATCCACCATGCACAAATAAGTTGCTACCTCTGCAGAAAACAGAAGGACAGAAGACTAGAAGTTTTTAAACCAATATGAGAGTTTTTACTACTTGAGCCGAAAAAAAGTAGGTTAGATATTCACATAATGAGAAACCCATGAGCTTGAATGCTATGTATTTTAGATTTCTTTGGTTCCTTAGGTTAATGTTTCTTCAACATGTTAACTACTGGTGGGTATGTGTATGTTTAAAAGCTTGAATCGGTAGTCTTGCTAGAAAGGTGATGATTTGCAAATGATGACTTCCAGCCCCAAATGCTCAGCATGTACAGCTGCATATCCATCAAGAGGCTTTCCAGGTGACATTAGCAATGCAGGTTATTGCTCAAATTGCAGTTTGTCAATCAAGTAAGCTGTCAGCACCAGAGGTAAAATAAATAAGTATATCCAGGACCATTGTAGAACTTCATTTACGGTAGTACTAAAGGTTTCACAAATGACTTTTTGGTAAACAATATGGACTCCACTTTAAGATAAGCTGTCCCATTCAGGTGACCTCAAAGTAGATTTTACTACATTACCCAGCACCCAAAGCCAGCATGATGTGTTGCAGATAACAGGAGTTGTAGCTCAACGCATCTGTGGAGCACAAAGTGGGAGAAGGCTATTCAAAGATAAGTACAAATTGAGGTTCTTATAAGATTCAAAACATTTTTAAAAATATAAATTTTAGTTGCTTAAATTCAATATGCATAAGCTTGCACACAAAATAAACCAATAGTTCAGAAAGGGAGGCAACCTACACTTCCTTTATTTTTATGTTATGTGCACATGCTGCAGCAAGCATCATTTCAGAAACTAAGAAAAGCACCGAAGGAACCCTTGTAACATAGTGGTTAAACTGCTGTACTACAGCCAAAACTCTGCTCATAATCTGAGTTCAATCCCGACAGGATCCAGGTTGACTCAGCCTTCCATCCTTCTGAGGTTGGCAAAATGAGTACCCAGCATGTTGGGGGCAAAATGCTTATTACTTTGTGAACCGCCAAGAGAGTCCTCTAAGCATTAAGGGGCAGTATATAAGTGTAATTGCTATTGCTAAAGAAAGAAAGAATCTTCTGAAATGATGCTTCATGGCTGTATTTTATTAAAATTAATTCCATATATTAAAAATAACTTTTGTGCACATGTATGCTGTTCCCATTGCCACACTATTCAGAACATGCTTTAAAATATGCATGTTGATGGAAAGCATGTACTGGGTGTCCTGTAAGTCCCTACAAATAGCACACAGATAAACTGGATACATAAAATATATGGATGGGTAGGGACTTACAGACCATCCTGTATGTAGAACGGCATCAGAAAATTCAGAAACATGCAGAATTTGAGGGATAATTAACTTCTGATCTGCCTATTAGTCTGGGAAGTAGACATTAGGTCACGTTTTGTTTAATGCATCCACTTTGGGTTGTGGTGCACCAGCCTATGGGAGGGAGAGGTTTCAAAGACATCCTCAATGTGTTGTAATAAACGTAGAATTCATGCTGCACAATCCTTACCTAGTCTAAAGTCAGCCATTTGTGGAATCAGAGTTGATTTTACTACTTCCAGTAGACAGTTCAGCAATATTCTTTCCAGGACTTTATAAAACCTACAAAGTAATGATATTAGCTTTCTTCCCCCCCCCCCCACCCCAATGTGGGATCTTTACCAGATGTCAAACAGCAATCACTCACTCCTTTCTCCTTTTTGGACTCATAAGTGAGTGAAGACAATTATCAAAGAAATTAAGGAGCCAAGTTTTGTGTTTGTTTTTGTGTGTCAAAATGTTTTATCTTTTCTATACAGATATCATCCAAGCCTGCTGCATTGCCATTATTACAGCTTCAAAGAGCTTTCTCTAGTCCACTTAAAATGAATGATTTTATAAGTTCATTAATCTCCAGATGTTTGTTTTTTTCAGATTTAAGTTCTGATTTCCAGACCGATATGTTCAGATAAGCCATTAATGAGGAGTTGATGAGCTGTTTGATTTGCTAAAATGTTTTCATGAGTACAGTTTGTAGTTGAGTTGCTGTTAAAGCCACTATAATCTCCAGGCCTTTGGACTGTTTCTTGACATATTTATTTTTTCCATGATTTTTATCCAATTAATTCTTTAAGTTTGTGAGACTACAGAAGCAAATCACTATCCTGCCAAAATGGTGCCTTCACTTAAGATATATTGTTCAAATAGTTAAAAATAATTATTAATTTGGCCGACAATTCCCGGTGTTATGTCTTGGAGGTAATGCGTCCTCTGAATATGAACAATTGGAATTATTTTTGCTTTGACAAACTTTTCATAGGCCTCTGGGACTGGAAAAAGTTTGATATACAGTGATACCTCATGCAACGTCCAAACTTGGTTCCACAAGTTTGGACTTTATACAGATTTGGACTTTGTATGAGGCATGCAAAATCCTAGCCGCGATGCCTCATACAACGTCCAAATCCTTGCTGCGATGCCTCGTACAACGTTGTTTCCATAGAGATACATTGTACAGTAACAGCACAGACTTCAGGACAAAGTCAAGGAAACAGACAGGAAACTGACAGAACATTAAGAAAACATTGTCTAAAGGCTAAATACATTACAAAAACATGGCAAACAACCCTGATTTCCAAGAACCTGAAGAATGCTGCAAAAATCCCAGGAATGCTTCTAAAAATTCTGATGAAAAAATTCAAAAAAAATCCAAAATCACGCTCAAAACCACTTCTAAACACTCTTTGCCTTGTGCAAAACCCACAAGAGCAATGCACGCATGTGTCCTGTCTTTTATACTGCCCAGGCACAATGCAACCTGGGAAAAATCCAATGCCTCATACAAAGTCGAGCGACTTTGTATGAGGTAACTTTTTTCAAGAAATTAGGCGATGTTGTATGAATTTGATGTTGTACGAAGAGGACTTTGTATGAGGTATTACTGTAATTCTCTCCTCTCTTGTACTAATCTGCCAATTGGCTTTTTAAAAATTATATCTCCTGTGGAACAGAACTGTTGATAGTCAAACTGCTACCAGTAGTTTGCTGCGAATTTGGAAATGGGCTAAGGACAGGTTCAATGCATTTTTGGGCTATTGGCTCACTAGCAAATATCAAGTCCAGGTTATAGCCAAATTGCTATATTTTGGTATAAAAAGATGGGAGAGGTTTACCATCATGAACAAGAATGCAATGTTTCTGCCCATTTTAGTACCAGTGATTCATTGTTGTCAGATACATACACTACTGTGGCAATTAAAATTTCAGATTAAATTTTGCTCTTGAAAGTTTTCTTGGATTTTAAAGGGAAATATTGTAATAGGTGTTTTATACATGGAGGATACCATGCAAATACTTAGCTCCACTGTTATCAGCACCATATTACCATGTTCTGTTACAGCTGTAGACAATATTTGGTGGTCAAGTGTGACTAAAGTAGTGTTTCCGTACTGCCTATGAGGTCTCTCACCTACAAATCTCATGCTGGATATTTGGGGTGCTGGCCACTGGTGGCTGTCTCTATTTCTTGATTGCAAAGTGTCTTCAATCAGGTATCTGGCAATGCTGGTCCAGTAGCTCTTCTTCAGGTGTTAACAAGCCCTCTGTGCTTACAAAAATTATGGTGGGACATGGAAGGAGCCTCCCCACAAAAATGTGAACACATTCAGGCAACCTCTGGGCAATTTTAGCATCTGTTGGCTGATCTTTCCATTCTGGAAGGACTAATGTGAGTTTGCATGAACACAGATGATGATCGAGTATTAAAATACAGTACTAGGTTACACAGGTGAAATATATCAAACCAATAAACATTTCATTATAGTACTGTATACTGAACTGGGCAACGTAAGCATCAACTTTAATTATAAATGCAGGAAGAAGGTGATACCTTTAGGATCACTTAAAAAAACTTAAACATTGCACAAGCTTTCGTGAATGTTTTCCTACAGGCTAACTTTACAAAATGGAAAGGAAGAAAATAGCTATAGCATTTCAGGAGTCTGTTGAACTTGCCATAGAGCTCACTAGTCTCGAAATGTGAAGTATTTAAAGAACTAGGCTGGACCAGACATCACTTTGTTTTACTGATGCTGAGAAAATGATTTTTCATTTTTTAAAAAAATGATTGCAAATTTAAAGACTCCCTTGTTCTGTGTCTTAACTTTTCACAACATGTTTCCAAATAGAGGGGGACATTATGACAGCAAAAACATACTCAAAAGATGAATGACTGTATATGCACTAACTAAGGCATGAATAGATCCTCCTGTTTCCATTCACATGTCAGTTTCAATTGCATATGTCAGTTTCACGTGCCTTCCTTTGTCCACTCCATTTTATTTTTGAGTCAATTTGCAATTTTTGAAAGGAACCCATTAAAATTATATTGGAAAATGCATTCATGAGCATATTTTCTCTAAAGCCTGCATTTTTAACTACATGTTATTCTAAAAATATGAATATTTTCAGATACCTTTTTGTTCATTTTTGAGCTACAGTTGCACTGGAGAAATCAGAGGAGTAAGGCTATGATGAGGAGAATTAACAAAGAAGAAACCTCACACCCAGTTTTATTTTTAAATGGGAAGCAATCTCCCATTTGGTACTTTTAAAAGGATAAAAATGAATGCTAATTGTATGTGATCAAGTCAATTCTGACTTATGGCAACCGTTTCCAGGGTTTTTGCCCCCGCCCAGCCTAGGATGAACAGGGGGCTTTAGTTGAAACTGTTCATACCATACCTGTCAAGTATCCCATATTGGCCAGGATTTCCCATAATTTTGCACCACTTTTCTTCATTTCCCGCCCAGAGCCACCACCATCCCGTAATTTGGCGGCGGGGGAAAAGAAGTTACTGTGCATCCCTTCTGCGCAGGTCCCTTCTACGTACAATGGACCTGCGCAGAACCATTCTGAGCAGGTCCCGTATTGTCCAGAGCCGCACTTGACAGGTATAATTCATACTCAGGCAAATCTCAGCAGATGGGTCTCATCCTGGGGGCGGGGGGAGGCACTGTCATTTTAGAGATGGCTAAGTTCCGCTGGGGACTGGACATAGGTGGTATATCCCTAACAGCTGCAAAGATCAGGCAGCAGCGCCTGCATGGAGATGCTAAGAAGGCCGCCCTTTCACTGTGCTAGGGTGCTGAGGGCTAATCACCCGCATACCCAAATTTTAATGATTTTAAAAAGTACACAATGAAGTACCGGACAGATTTCACTGATGACGGCCAGGCGAACAACAAGGTTCACGACTTATGGAACATGGAACATAAGAGGACTAGCAAGCAAGGAGGTGGAGTTGGTCAGAGAGATCAAGAAGACCCGAGTCCAGTTCTTGGGTATTATGGAAACCAAGAAGGAGGGATGTGGATGTATGACCCTTGAGGATAACTTTATGCTTCTCTATAGCAGCGTGGCTGAGACCACCTGGGTCCAGACAGGAGTGGCATGTCTAGTCTGAGAAGATCAACTGGAGAATATCAAAGGTTTAGTGTCAATTTAGTGTCTTGCATGGAAGACAAAGAAGGAGCCGCAGTGGGGGCTAAAACACAGGTTTATTTCATGATGGTCAGGATGAACATGTGGTAATGGCGGAGGTACAGCTCATTTTATACTGCAGTAATACATTTGAATACTGTTGCACGGTAGCTCATTGGCTGCTACCGGCGTGACGTCATTCTGAGTCACGCCCATCTTCTCCAGGTGATCCTAGCGCGGGAAAGGTTCCCGCGGCTGCCGGTGATTGGGGGAATGTGAACCATGTGAGCTGAGCGCTCGCAGCTGCCCTCTATGGGCAGCTTACTTGCGTTCCTTAAACAGCTGGGTTACATTGTAATCATTGTCAGGTTACATTCATACATTCTTAAAGTAATACTGTTACATACACAACACTCCTCCCCCCTAGGATGGGACGAAGTCCCTCAACCATTGTGGCTTCCCGCACGTGCGCTTGGGGCGTGCGGCTGCTTGGTTTAGCTCAGGGGAACTAGGGGCTCCGAATTCCGCAGAGTCTCATCCTGCAATGGAAAGGGGGGACTCATTAGTCGTTTGGCGGGGACTCTGCGACGACCTTGCATTGGGAGAAGGGAACGGAACATGCAGCTGAGATGTGAACCCCTGTCTGTTGCTCGTGGTGCCTGGGGACCCCCCCAGCACGAACCTCGGAACCGACGAGGAGACCCTTGTTGTCTCGCCCCTTGCGCCTGCAACCGGCGTACTTGCGCCATCCCCTGCTGCCTGGCTCGGGGGGCTTGGTGATATGGTATACTCTAAAACAAAAGGGCTGGGGGGACTGGAGGTACCAGAGGCTGAACTGAAACCCCTCTTCTCACTCGGACGGGTGGGGGACCACTCTGCGACACCCCCCTGGTACGGTAACATAAAATCAAACTCATTACACTCTTTGAAAGTATCCTCCTCCTCGGCTGAGAATCCAGGGTATGCATTTGTACCCGAGGACGCCCCCGTGTCTCCCCCTTGGGTTACACGGGTGGGGGAGGACCCTAACGCTGATTCCCTTTCACTAATGACTCGCCTTCTGAGTTGGTCAGCGTGCCTTCTCCTGAGTAGACCTGTGCTAGTCTCGACCCTATAGGATACTGGCCCCGTTTGTTCAATGATCGTCCCTGGGACCCACGTTGGTCCCGAGGCCGCATAGTTTCTGCAGTGAACCGGGTCCCCTACCGAAAAGCTTTTGGAACCCTCTATTACTATATTTCTCCCTTCATCCTCCACCCTGGTCGGATCCAACCGATCAAAAAGGGTTACCGGCCTCCTCCTCATGAGGAGTTCGGCTGGCAAAAGTCCTGAAGCTAGGGAAGTTGCTCTATAACAGATGAGGAACTGACACAGTTGGAGGTTCAACTCACTGGGACCCATGCGCCACAGTGCGTCTTTCGTAGTGCACACTTGGTGCTCTACCTGACCGTTTGTGGCGGGGTGAAACGGGGCAGCAGTAATGTGCCGGATGGCATTTCTCTCGATGAACGCCTTGAATTCCACAGAAGTGAAGGTACTGGCATTATCGCTAACAAGGACGTCCGGCAGGCCGAAGCAGCTGAACACCTTACGCAATTGTTTTACGGTTGTGGCAGATGAGGTGTTCGACATGGGAATGACCTCCAACCATTTGGAGTATGAGTCGACTAACGATAGTTTGCACAGCGGTGGCAGCTGTGAGCTGCTGATACGCCTGCACCAGGTCTAGCTTGGCAAAACGCCTCCCCCAGGCAACGTGGCCAGTAAGTGGCTGACCATTGGCACTGGATATGCATTTGGCCGAATGGCCTTGTTAATTGTACATTTGTAGTCAGCGCAAATCCTGACCTCCCCATTGGATTTTAAGGCTGTAACAATTGGAGTTTCCCACTCTGCTGAATCAACTGGAACCAAAATCCCCTGCCCCACCAATTTGTCCAGTTCCGCCTCAATCTTGTCCTTGTGGGCGAAAGGAACTCTTCTTGGCTTGAGACGTATGGGCCGGATTTCTGGGTCCAACTCAAAGGAAACTGGGGGCCCCTTGTAAGTCCCGAGCCCCTTCTTGAAAACGTCCGGGTGCGCATCGCACACATCCCGAATTGGGTCAGTCTCTATGGCGTTAATGCCGGACAGTTCAATTCCCAGGGGAGCAAACCACTGGGTTCCCAAAAGGCAACATCTTCCCCCCTTGAGAACCACTAAGGGCAATTTTTCTGTGTAATGTTTAAACTTCACTGTGAAGTTCCCCACCCCCAACACCGGGATCCCGTAGCCCTGCACGTCCCGTAAGTGTGACTTCATAGCCCGCAACTTGGGCCGCGCATTTGGGGGAATGCGCATGAACTCCTTCTGGGACGGAGTAGGACAACCCCAAGTCTATTTCCATCCTCACTGGAACCCCTTGTAACAGTACCTCTAAGTAGAAGCGCCGGTGCTCCAGGCCCATGCGGTTCACGCCTTCTGCGCCATCGTTGGCTGAGACCTTCCCGATGCCGGCTGCCTTGCGTTGGTGTGCTTGAGGGTGTCCCGATGCGCCCTTGTCCTCGGTTCGCCCGCGCCGGCAGACTCTGGCAATGTGGCCCTTTCGGCTGCAGTTGTGGCACTCGGCCTTCCGGAATGGGCACCTCGTCCGGTCGTGAGATGCCCCACAGCCATCGCAGCGATGGCTGGTCTGGCGCCTCTCTCCACGCTTCTTTACCCTCTGTACGTCGTCATCCTCGCTGGAACAGGAGTCCGCCATCGTGGAAGACTCCTCGGAGGTTGCTGGGGTGCCTGCGGGCGACCGGTGTGCCTGCCAGGCCGTTTTCACCAAGGTCCGCCGGGCCGCTTGCATGGGTGACTTGGCCCTCTCAGGCACCGCCCCTCGGGACTTGAACACTACCGAGGTCCGCCGGGCCGCTTGCACGGGTGACTTGGCCCTCTCAGGCACGGCCCCTCGGGACTTGAACACTCTGACCCCACTCCTTGCCACCTCGGCCGCTTGGGTGTCCCGATGCACCCTTGTCCTCGGTTCGCCCGCGCCGGCAGACTCTGGCAATGTGGCCCTTTCGGCTGCAGTTGTGGCACTCGGCCTTCCGGAATGGGCACCTCGTCCTGTCGTGAGATGCCCCACAGCCATCGCAGCGATGGCTGGTCTGGCGCCTCTCTCCACGCTTCTTTACCCTCTGTACGTCGTCATCCTCGCTGGAACAGGAGTCCGCCATCGTGGAAGACTCCTCGGAGGTTGCTGGGGTGCCTGCGGGCGACCGGTGTGCCTGCCAGGCTGTTTTCACCGAGGTCCGCCGGGCCGCTTGCACGGGTGACTTGGCCCTCTCAGGCACGGCCCCTCGGGACTTGAACACTACCGAGGTCCGCCGGGCCGCTTGCACGGGTGACTTGGCCCTCTCAGGCACGGCCCCTCGGGACTTGAACACTCTGACCCCACTCCTTGCCACCTCGGCTGCTTGGGCCTCCCGCAGTACCTCATTGAACGTGAGGCGATGGTCGCGGGTCATCAACTTCCTCTGGACCTCCTCGTCCCTCAGGCCACACAGCATGTGGTCTCGGAGGGCCATATCCAGGTCCTCCCACTGGCAATTGATGGCCGCCAGCCTGAGGGCCGCCGCGTAGGCGGATAGGACTCTCCCGGGCGCTGGTCCCGCCTGTAGAACGCGACCCGGGCCGGAAAAATGGAAACGGGAGGCTGGAAATGCTCCCTCAAGTAGCGTCAGGATGTGGTCGATGGGCACCACGTCGACCTTCCGGGGAGCCACCAGGTTCATCAGGATGCGCAGTGTGGCCGGCCCCACCTGGGCTAGGAAGTGCGAGCGCATCTTCCCCTCGTCATCGATGCCTGCAGCATCCATTGCGTGCCAAAACTGGCACTCGTACAGCTCCCATTGTTCTGGATCCCTGATATCAGACTGGTGAGGTTTGATCTTGGGACACGCCATGGATCCCACCTTCATCGCCAATTTAGTGTCTTGCACGGAAGACAAAGAAGGAGCCGCAGTGGGGGCTAAAACACAGGTTTATTTCATGATGGTCAGGATGAACATGTGGTAATGGTGGAGGTACAGCTCATTTTATACTGCAGTAATACATTTGAATACTGTTGCACGGTAGCTCATTGGCTGCTACCGGCGTGACGTCATTCTGAGTCACGCCCATCTTCTCTAGGTGATTGGGGGAATGTGAACCATGTGAGCTGAGCGCTCGCAGCTGCCCTCTATGGGCAGCTTACTCGCATTCCTTAAACAGCTGGGTTACATTGTAATCATTGTCAGGTTACATTCATACATTCTTAAAGTAATACTGTTACATACACAACAAAAGGCTAGCAGTTCATCTCAGAGAGGCTTGTGAAACATGACCATCAGACAGAACCTGAACATTCAACCACTGAGGAGTACAATTGAGAAGGGTCAATTATGCTGGTTTGGCCACATTAACCAAATGGCTGATACCAGGATTCCACTGCAGGCATGGGAGGCCCAAGTGCAGGGTGCAAGATCCCGAGTCAGGCCCCATGTCAAGTGGATTGACAACGTCAAGGAGGCCCTCCATGTTCGCAGTAGTGAGCTGTGGTGTGGTGATTAAGTAAATAAGTTCTGGGGTTTTCTAGGTAGAAACATCCAGAAGTGATTTAGCATTCCTTTCTTCTGGGAGCATTGTGGGACTGTGCAGCTTGTTCAAGAATTCAAAGGCTGGCTCTTCTAGAATTTAGGAGAAGGGAACTGAACTCCCAAACTATGGCTCTGCTGTCAGATGCCAATCTCACTGAGCTATTGAGCCAATTGAAAAAAGAATAGGAGAGAGAATATGGATTTCAGAAGCTTTGAACGCATCATATGTGATACAGTCTGAGCAGATTGTTGAACTAGTGCATATTAATAAAATAGAAGTAAAGTTTCCATCTTAAATCCATTTACTAGGAAGTAAGCACCATGGGACATAATAGGATTGAACCATAAATAAAGTTTATATGTGGCAGTAATTTACTGTTAATAATAATACGTGATAATAATTCTTAATATTAAGAAATAGTCTGATTACCAGTCTCCCGACCTTCATTGTAGAGGATTTCAGCAGGTAGGCATCTATCTATTTATGCCTTTTAAGTCTTCTATTGCCATTGGATTTAGTCAGAGTTTTCTATTCATTTATAGATGAAACTCAGAAAATTAGAATATTGTGCAAATGTTCGTTCAGTTCTGGGGGAACGCCGACAGGAGCTGGGCAGCATCCGTTCAGGAAAGTGTGTACTTGAGTAGTGAGGAGGATGCAAAAATTACTGAGCAGAGCAAGGAGCTAGTCACCAGCACTCTAGCAGAAGGATGCAAGAGGCAGTCTAACAATGCAACTGGACTCAAAAGACTGTATCAGGAAAGCATATATAAATGCTTGTATACAAATATCAGAAGCCTCCGGAACAAAATAGGGGAGCTGGAATACTTAGCAATAGATAAGAATATTGATATTATTGGTATCACTGAAACCTGGTGGATGGAAGATAACCAATGGGATACAGTTATCCCAGGCTACAAACTGTACAGGAAGGATAGTAAAGGGGCAAACGGGAGGTGGTGTAACCTTGTATGTCAAAGAAGTGATAAAATCGTATGAATTGGAATATCTAGGTGATTTGGAGTCACCATTAGAAGCTCTGTGGGTAAGAGTACCAGGCCACAAGAATGGTCTAACAGTAGGCATATACTATCGGCCTCCGACCCAAACTCGTGAGGGAGACTGGCAGTTGGAGAATGTTGTAAAGGAGGCATCCAAGAAGGGAAGCCTGGTTATAATGGGGGACTTCAATTACCCTCACATAGACTGGGTGAACTGTTGTTCAGCAAATGATAAAGAGATAAAGTTCCTAGATATGCTAAATGATTGTTCCCTGGGACAGATGGTTGAAGACCAAACTAGAGGTACAAGAATCCTTGACTTGATCCTGAGTAATACTCAGGATCTGGTGCAAGATGTTAATGTGACTGATCCAATAGGGAACAGTGACCACAACTCAATTATGTTTAACTTGATCATAGACTGCAAGTCACTGATAAAATCTAACACAGAGACCTTAAATTTTCAAAAAGGAAATTTCCCAAAGATGAGGAAACTAGTAAAAAAGAAGCTGAAAGGGAAAATTGAGAGACTCCAAACACTCCAAGAGGCATGGAGGCTGTTTACAAAAACAATAACAGAGGCCCAATTGGAATGCATACCCAAACGGAAAAAGGGCACTGCCAGGTCCAAGAGGACTCCGATGTGGCTTACAGGAGCTGTTCGGGAAGTGATCAAGAGCAAGAAAAGCTCATTTAGAAGATGGAAGGCTTGTCCGAATGAGGAGAGCAGGCAGAAACATAAATTCTGGCAGAACAAATGCAAGGCAACAATCAGGAACGCTAAGCAAGACTTTGAGGAGCGTATAGCTAAAAATACTCAGAGAAATAACAAAGACTTCTTTAAGTACATTAGAAGTAAGAACCCAACTAGGAAGGCCATTGGACCATTACATGACAATGGAAGGCAAGGGGTTATTAAAGAAGAAACAGAGATTGCAGAGAGACTCAATGAATTCTTTGCTTCAGTATTCACTGAAGAAGACTTTAGTGTATGAGAACCAAGACAATAGAAACAGCCGAAGGGTTGGCTTAGCACATCTTTATTGCATGATGGTCCGGTGGAACATGTGGTAATGGTGGATGAACAGCTCAATATATACTATGACTATACATTTGAAAGTGGCTCCTCGATAGCCCATTGGCTACTGTCTGCGTGACGTCATTCCCCGTCACGCCCTTCTTGTCCAGGTGAGGTGGAGGCGGGAATCTTCCTGCGCTGTAGTTGTTTGGGGAATTGGAACCATGTGAGCTGGGTGCTCGCTATTGCCCCCTAGAGGTCACTAGCTCGCGTCCTGATACAGAAGGTTACAGTGTTGCAGCTGGTGGTTATTATATCTACTCATTCGAGTGTTACATTGCTTAACGGTATACTATTACAGACACAACATCCCTCCCCCCTAGGATGAGACGAAGTCTTTCATCCAATATGGTTTATTGCAAGCGCGTTTTGGGCGCAACGCTGGCTGGCTTGTCCCGGGGGCGCTATCGCTTCTGTGTTCCCTGGTCTCTTGTCCTGCAATGGGAGAGGGAGACTTGTTAACGACTTGCCGCGGCTCCGCGGCTTTTGGGGTAGGGGTAAACTCCATTGTGGGAAAACCGGGGGCACTAGGGGCTAACGAAAAACCCTGCTTCTCGCTTGGATGGGTGGGGGACCACTCCAAACCCCCCCCCCGGTTTTGTAACTCAAACTCAAATTCATCTACTGGGGTATCTGTGGGGGTATCCCTCAGGATATCTATGAGGACAAACTTATTCCCTTTTCCCCCCCTGGTGGGGGCCCTTCCCCCCTTGGTGGGGACCACTGGCCCCCCTCTCCTCCTCCTTGGGCTGAACGGGTGGGGGAGAACCCTAACGTTGAATCCTGTTCTGCGCTGTCCGCGCTCTGGTTTCCGGCGACCCGGCGCTGGAGTTGGTCTGCGTGCCGCCTCCAAAGTAGACCTGTGCTGGTCTCTACGCAATACGACACGGGACCTGTCTGCCCAATGACTACGCCCGGAACCCAGGCTGGCCCTGCGCTAGCGTACTTTCTGCAATGAACCGGGGCGCCTATTTCGAAACTCTTCGTGCCCGCTAACCCGATGTTCCTCCCAGAGTCCTCCACCCTCGTAGGATCTAGCCTTGTCAGTATCGTAGTCAGCTTCCTGCGCATGAGGAGCTCCGCGGGCGAATATCCTGATGCTAGGGGGGTCACCCTGTATCCCAGCAAAAACTGACACAACTGCAGGTTTAAATCTCCGGGGCACATGCACCTCAGCGCGTCTTTGGTGGTATGCACGAGGCGTTCTACCTGGCCATTCGTCGCCGGGTGGAAAGGCGCGGAGGTGATGTGCCTGATTGCGTTAATGTCGGTGAATGCCCTGAACTCGGCGGACGTGAAGCAACTAGCGTTATCGCTAATAAGGGTGTCGGGTATACCGAACGTGCTGAACACCCTGCACAATTGTTTAATTGTTGCGGCTGAGGAGGTGTTCGCAACTGGGATAACCTCCAACCACTTGGAGTAAGCATCCACTATGAGGAGAAAAAGCGATCCTCTGAAAGGGCCCGCAAAGTCAATGTGCACGCGGGACCACGGCCCCTTTGCCGCATCCCATTCCCTGTGCGGAAGTCGAGCCTCTTCGGGCCAGGAGCTTTGGCAACTCTCGCAAGTGCCCACCATGTGCTCGATATCGGCGTCCAACTGGGGTCACCAGAAATAGCTCCTGGCCAATGCCTTGGAGCGGACAATTCCAGGGTGGCTGACGTGCAGCAGTTTAAGCACCCTAGCTCTCAGGGATTCAGGGACGATTACCCACTGGCCCCACAGGAGGCACCCCCTCTCCAAAGACAGTTCTAGCTTTTTCCTAAAAAATGGGGTGAACTCCGCCGCCGGGGAGGACGTTGGCCACCCTTTCTGCACCCAAGAACTGACCAGGGCCAACGTCTTGTCCTTGCCTGTCGCCTTGGCAATCTCTGCGGGCACTAGGGGGGGTCAATCTAAGACCTCTATCATGAGCACTTGGTGGTCTTGTTCCACCTCACACACGTGGCTGCTTGTGTGGGGGAGGGGTGACCTCGACAGGGCGTCTGCGTGGCTTATGTCCTTTCCAGGGCGATACACCAGCGCGTTCTGGTACACGTTTAAAAAAATGGCCCACCTGAGCATCCTAGGGGACAGGATCTGTGGTGTGGGCTTGTCTGCAGTAAAAATGCCTAGCAGGGGCTTGTGGTCAGTCACAATGGTAAAGGGGCAGCCATAAAGGAAGTCGTGGAACTTTTTTGTCCCAGCAATTATCGCTAACGCCTCCCTGTCTGTCTGCGCGTAGTTTCGCTCTGCCTTAGACAGGGACCTGGAGTAGAATGCCACCGGTGCCTCTCGCCCGTTTTCCAACACGTGGCACAGAACCGCCCCCACCCCCACTGGGGATGCATCGCATATCAGAACCACCGGTCTCTTGGGGTCAAAATGGGTTAATATGGTGTCTGAGGACAAGAGTTGCTTTAGCTCATGAATGCCCTCTCCTGGCTCTCGCCCCATTTCCACGCCTCGTCCTTTTTTAGGAGCTTATGAAGCGGCTCTGCTACCGATGCCTTCCGAGGCAGGAAGGAATGGTAGAAGTTTACAAGCCCCAGGAATGACTGCAATTCGGGCTTGGAGGTGGGGCGGGGGGCATTTTGAACAGCGGCCACCTTTGATTTGGAGGGTTTGATGCCTGCAGGGGTTACCCGGAAACCCAAGAACTCAACCTCTTTTGCGAAGAAGACGCATTTGTCTTTCCGCAGCCTCAACCCCGCCTTTTCGAATACCGTCAGTACTTTGTCTAGCCTCTCAGCCAGTTCTGACTTAATCCCCCCCCGTTATCAACACGTCATCAAAGTATGGTAAGACCCCCTCTAGACCCTTTAAGAGGCGTTCCACGAGCGATTGGAAGATGCCTGGTGCCGAGTTCATGCCAAACTGTAGGCGCGTCACCTGGAACGCCCCTTTGTGAGTGACTATTGTTTGCGCAGCAGCTGCAGCTGGGGTTACCGAGAGCTGCTGGTATGCCTGCACCAGGTCAAGCTTTGCAAAACACTTTCCCCCATGTAACCTGGCCAACAGGTGGCTGACCACCGGCACCGGATGCGCATTTGGGCGTATCGCCTTATTAATGGTGCATTTGTAATCAGCGCATATTCGAACCTCCCCGTTGGCCTTCAGCGCTGTTACAATCGGAGTTTCCCACTCCGTGGAATCAACAGGAACAAGGATCCCCTGGCCCACCAATTTGTCCAGTTCCGCCTCTATTTTGTCCTTGAGTGCAAAAGGCACTCTGCACGGTTTGAGTCTTATTGGGCGGACCTCCGGGTCCAGGTCGAACGCAACTGGGGGTCCCTTGAATTTTCCAAGTCCCTTCTTGAACACTTCGGGGTGCGTGTCACACACCTCCTGTATTGGGTCAGTCCCAACGGCATGCACCCCCCCAATGAACAAACCCAGGGGCTTAAACCATTGAGTCCCGAGGAGGCAACAACTCCCCCCCTTGAGAACAACCAGGGGAAGTTCCACGGCGCGTTGCTTGTATTGGACCTTGAATTTTCCAACCCCCAACACCGGAATGCTATTTCCCTGCATGTCCCGCAGCGTAGACCTCAGTGCTCTGAGCTTGGGCCGCACGTTGGGGGAAATTCCCAAAAACTCCCTCTGGGAAATGATTGAATAAGAGGAACCCGAGTCTATCTCCATCTTAACAGGGACCCCTTGCACCAGTACCTCAACAAAATAACGGGGGTGTCCTAAGGACACGCTGTGGACTGCGGTGTCGTCGTCGCTGTCGTCGGAGATGTGGCCCACGCCGTCCTGCTTCCTCGAGGGCCGGACGCCTTCCTGGGTCCTCGGCGAGCGGTCTGTCGAGCCTCTCTGGTCTCTGCGCCGCCGTCTGCAAACCTTGGCTATGTGCCCTCGGCGCCCACAGTTGTGGCACTCGGCCTTCCAGAACGGGCACTTGATGCGGTCATGGGCCACCCCGCAGCCGTCGCAACATCGGCCCTCCTTCCGCACCTTCCGGATGTCCTCGTCCTCGCTGCTCTCTGTGGAGGAGTGTGGCGCCCACCTGGCCGCTTGCACTGAGCCCGCTGCCTTGTCGGGTTGTGGGGGCCTTGCTCTGAACCCCTTAACCCCGGCCCTCGTGGCTTCCACCGCCTGCGCCTCCTTCACGACCTCTTGCAGCGTCGGGGGCGGCTCCTGGTTCATCAGCTTTCGCTGAACCTCCTCGTCCCACAGGCCGCACAGCATGCGGTCCCTGAGGGCGATTTCCAGGTTCTCCCATTTGCATGGGCCGGTGGCCAACCGGAGGGCCACTGCAAAGGCAGCCACGGACTCACCAGGCCCCTGGACTCTCTTCCAGAACGCGTCCCGAGCCGAAAACATCGAAACCGAGGGCTGGAAATGGTCACGCATCGCTTTCAGGAGCTGCTTGACCGGCACTTCGTTCACCTTCTTCGGGGACACCAGGTCCACCAATACCTTCATGGCAGGGAACCCGAGCATTCTGATGAGCATGGCCCTCTTCTTCTCGTCTGAGATGTCGGACACCATCAGTGCGCTTTGGAAGTCCATCTCGAACAGCTCCCATTCTTCCGGTTTGTTGATGTTGAAACCGGCCTGCGTTGTCTTGATTCCGTGGGGCTCCATTATCCCACCTTCGTCGCCAGTTTAGTGTATGAGAACCAAGACAATAGAAACAGCCGAAGGGTTGGCTTAGCACATCTTTATTGCATGATGGTCCGGTGGAACATGTGGTAATGGTGGATGAACAGCTCAATATATACTATGACTATACATTTGAAAGTGGCTCCTCGATAGCCCATTGGCTACTGTCTGCGTGACATCATTCCCCGTCACGCCCTTCTTGTCCAGGTGAGGTGGAGGCGGGAATCTTCCCGCGCTGTAGTTGTTTGGGGAATTGGAACCATGTGAGCTGGGCGCTCGCTATTGCCCCCTAGAGGTCACTAGCTCGCGTCCTGATACAGAAGGTTACAGTGTTGCAGCTGGTGGTTATTATATCTACTCATTCGAGTGTTACATTGCTTAAAGGTATACTATTACAGACACAACAAAGACAGAGACCACATGCCCAAAACAGAGCCTATCTTCGTAGGGAGGGAAACCGAAGAATTAAGCCAGATAGAAATAACCAGGGAGGAGGTCCTTGCATGTCTTCTTAAACTAAACACTAACAAATCACCAGGACCAGATGGCATCCATCCACGAGTTCCCAGGGAACTTAAAGATGAAATTGCTGATCTCCTAGCCAAAATATATAATATTTCTCTCAAATCAGGCTTTGTGCCTGATGACTGGAAGGTAGCAAATGTAACACCAATTTTCAAAAAAGGATCCAGGGGTGATCCAGGAAATTACCGACCTGTCAGTTTAACATGTGTCCCAGGTAAAGTGATGGAAACCATCCTAAAAGATAGAATTAATAGGCACATAGAAGAGAAGGCACTGCTAAAGGAGAGCCAACATGGCTTTTACAAGGGCAAATCATGCCTCACTAATCTGTTGGAATTTTTTGAGAGTGTCAACAAGCATGTGGATAAAAGGGATCCAGTTGACATTGTTTATCTGGACTTTCAGAAGGCTTTTGACAAGGTACCACACCAAAGGCTCTTGAATAAACTTACCAGTCATGGAATAAAGGGACAGGTCTTGTCCTGGATCAGAAACTGGCTAAGGGACAGGAAACAGAGGGTAGCACTAAATGGACACTTCTCCAAGTGGAGGGAAGTAAAGAGTGGGGTCCCTCAAGGTTCAGTACTGGGACCCCTGCTTTTCAACCTCTTCATAAATGATCTAGAGGTAGCCAAGGTAGCCAAATTTGCTGACGACACTAAATTATACAGGATAGTGAAAACTGTGAGAGATTGTGAGGAGCTCCAGAGGGATCTCTTGACACTGGGGGAGTGGGCAAAACAGTGGCAAATGAGCTTCAACATTAGTAAGTGCAGAGTGATGCATGTTGGGGCAAAAAACCCCAATTACATTTATAAACTGATGGGGTCTGAACTCTCTGCGACAAACCAGGAAAGGGACCTTGGTGTCCTGGTGGACAACTCAATGAAGGTGTCAACCCAGTGTGCCTCAGCAGTGAAAAAAGCAAACTCAATGCTAGGGATCATTAGGAAGGGTATAGAAAATAAGTCAGCAAGTGTCATTTTGCCTCTTTATAAATCTATGGTGAGGCCCCATCTGGAATACTGTGTACAGTTCTGGTCGCCATACCTCAGAAGGATATTATGGAGTTGGAGAAAGTGCAGAGGAGGGCAACGAGAATGATTAGGGGACTGGAACACCTTCCTTACTATCTGAGGCTGCAACGGTTGGGCCTTTTCACTCTTGAACGACGGTGTCTAAGAGGTGACCTGATTGAAGTTTATAAAATCATGCACGGTGTGGACAAAGTAGATAAAGAAAAACTGTTTTCCCTATCGCACAACACTAGAACTAGGGGACACTCCATGAAACATTTGGGTACTAGTTCTCAAACAAATAAGAGAAAGTACTTTTTCACGTAGAGGATTACTGGTCTATGGAACTCCCTGCCAGAAGAAGTGGTGACAGCTGTCAGTCTTGACAGCTTTAAGAAAGGATTAGACAAGTTCATGGAGGACAAGGGTATCAATGGCTATAATTATGGATTCTTAAGGACAACCTCGGGGTTGGAGAGATAGGCAGGATATCTCTCAATGCCATTTCCAGGGAATCCTAAGCAGGTGAAGGCATCTCCTTGGGAATACCCTGAAGGAAATGGTGAGCCACTGTGTGAGACAGAATGCTGGACTGGATGGGCTGTGGCCTGTTCCAGCAAGGGTGTTCTTATGTTCTTATGTTCTGTAACGCAACTTAAATGGTGAAACAAATATATGAGATAGATTCATTGCATGCAAAGCGAGATAGTTCAAGCGTTACTTTATTATAATATTGATGCTTATGGCTTACAGTTTATGAAAACCCCAACCCCCCAATCTCATGTACCCCATAATCATCACATAATCTCATGTATGCTGTACGCCATGATCATCACAATTATAACGAATTAAGGCATGACATCTCTCGCTTTGCATGTAGTGAGTCTATCTCATATATTTGTTTCACCTTTTAAGTAAAATGAATGGACATTTGAATGATATTCTGATTTTTTGAGTTTTACCTGTATGTAATCATTTGCATATGAGCAAAGCAATGATCACCTTTATCCCATTATCACCCAGCTAAAAACTTTAATTGCAGATAAAAAGTTAAACAGTTAGATGTTTACTAAAAATATTTTACTTGAAATAATGTTTTGGGAAATCATTTGATATGCTAAAAATATTCATGCAAGATTAATATAAGTATTTCTAAATAAAGAGAATAGCCATAAAGTATATTACCCAGTAAATGCATTCATTAGTATTTAATTACGAGAAACTGCTATCAATTATTTAACATAGCTACAGACTGTTTAGAGAATGGGTATTTTTTTCTCTCCACTATTAATATTTTCAATTACTAACTTTATAAGATTGTAGCTTTCCTCCCTCCTGGATGTTAATTTTCATGTACTAGCTGTAGTCTATTATTATATTTGGTGTTAAATCTTAAATAGCTTTGTCTTAGAGATCACTGGAGTACAGATAATCTTTTTTTTTTGTCTGTTTTTCAGTTGTGCTAGTGAAATATAGGATCTGGTTATCTCTTAAACAGTAACAATCAGGACTGGAAAAGCATTCTTTTGTTTGAGTAGACTACTCTTCTTGAGAATTTTCCAAATTGCAACTGAGGAATTGAACTTCTGTCAAAACCTTCTATTCCATGGGTCTGGTCTTACTCTTTTTTTTAGTATTTCAGTCCATTTGCGGTTCTGTTATTTCAATGTCACTCAGGACTAAGAAGGATATGTCACAGCATACTCCTTCTTGCTGAATTAATAAATGACATAGGGCAGTGATGGCGAACCTTGGCACTCCAGCTGTTCTTGAACTTCAATTCCCAGAAGCCCTGATCAGCAGAGTACTGACTTCAGCTTCTGGTAATTGAAGTCCAAGAACACTTGGTGTGCCAAGGTTCACCATCATGGGCATAAACTATGCAGATTAAATATTATATAATAATGTGTATGACAATCCTTTTGTCATGGGAAAGTTGTGATAAAAACGTCTTAATTACCATGTGCACATGGGCATAAGGATTCCAACTTGGAAGAATATTTTTCTACGACTTCCAAAATGGGCGATATGATAACCCTTGAAATCTATATTTCTATTGGTTCATTGTGTCCTAGCTTCCTGTTGGTTTTATCTCATGGGAATTTGGGGCATAACACAAAGCTGAAATAAATGACAACATGTCACCCCCTGGTTGTTTGGCCCTTTTCCTCTTCATGTTATATGTTTGTTTACTGAAGTAAAAAACACGAGGGAATAAAAATGCAATATTTGATCAAAGGTATAATGATCAAAGGTATAATGAAATGAATAAATAAATATTACAAGCATAGTTCTGTCTAGTTTTTCCCCACCTGTGGACAGAATGAATATGTTGTTATGCAGATGAACATTTTTTAAAAAGGGCAAGGAATGTAAATTTGTGATTTCCACATTGGGTGACTGCCCAGGTGCCCACCTTAGAGGCACTTGTAGAAGTGCCATTTTAGCAACTGGTTTCCCGAACTCAACAAAAAATTGGGTATCAGTTCTACCAAACTGGTGCGAAGCACCTGAATCCTACCACTGCTTCTTATCTTGACTCAGGCACTAGTTTGTTTTTTAATCTAATAATGTTTGACAGAAAGAAGAGGTGGTGATCAGTTCCCAGAACTGGGCCTAAATTTGATCTTTCTTTCCAGAGATCCGTGGAGATAAGTGCAAGTATATTCTGTCTTTTTTTCAAGTGATAGATAAGGAATTGAACAAATGATCTAATTTAAGGGTTGGCACGTGTAGTTTGAAAGCTCTCTACAAACTGCTAGGTGCCCACCGGCTCTTCTCCTTGCTGGTCCCACTTTCAGGACATTTTGTCAGTTCTAGGGGGGCAGGTTGTCCATGGGTTCTCCTGAGATTGCAGCTAGAGATGGGAAATATATATTGTGAGAATCTAGGAGTTGTCAAGGAGTTGTCTTTTCCTCAAAATTCCCACCTCTGGTACATTAACTGCCCACAGTTATGCTGGCAAAAGCTTGGTGCGTTCTTTTCATGGCACTGTTGAAAGCAGATGATGCTTCTTTGGCATTGTAGTCTTTTAACAAGGGTTGGCAAGACACAAAGAAAGCAGGAGCTTAATCCCTTAATACAGGAAATATTACCCAATTTCATGGATCTGTTATTTCAAACTACCCATTTATTTAGTTGTGATACCTGTCAAGTTCTCCCCACTGCAGTAAGTTTTGAATGAGGTGGGATTTATTGCCACCCTCTGCAGTAATTAAGTGAAATAGTAAAATTAATGCATGGTTTTCAATTAAACATTAATTGCACTGTTTGTACTAAGTAAGAGTTTTATATACCCCTTGGAAGATATAAAAAGAATCATCTTCTTTTTTCAAAAATCAGGTAAAACATTACTTCAAGCATATTTTCCCTGCATAGTCTATTGTTTTACATTTTGATCTTTTCTTTCATCTACCAGTTAAAATAATATGTACATTTAATCATGGAAAACAGGCAATATAATTTTAAAGAAATTTACTATTTTCAGTAGGACCTAAATCTTACCTGTGGAAACACATAATGTTAGTATATTCAATTACTTTAGCATATAACAACACGACATGAGTCCTACATTTCATCATTCTATTGTTGGAACACCTGGTGTTAGATACTATTGTGAAGGGAACAAACAAGTCTCCAAATCAATATTTAGTCCATTTGAGCCATGACTCTCAATCTGACTGTACACCAGAATCACCATAGCTTTCAGTAGGGTTGACCAAAAAGTTATCAAGAGGAGATTCCCCTCCTTCCTTTGCCAGAGATGATTTCCTCTCACAGTTCCTATGTCTAATCAATCAATCAATCAATGAATCAATCACATATAAGGATTATGATCTCTCTTGCCAGAGTTTATAGCTTCCTTGTAAACTCATAGGATCTTAGAATCAGGCAAAAGAGCAGAGATTTAGACCCTCCTGAGTGAGAAAGTAGACTAAGGGTTGGAATAGACATTGCAATGACTAAATCATTAGCTGTCAAACTCCTTTAAGAGATCTAATGCAGTTGTTTATCATGGAAAACATGTCTAGTCAGGGCTTATAGCCTGCTGATTGAAGCTCTGGATGTTGCTCCTAATTATGGCATCCGTATGTTGTAGGAGATTGGAGCTCCCCAACTTCCCCCTGAAAGCTACTTTTTTGAACCACAATCAGGGGAATCTACTTTTGGAAGGACTCACTTTTAGCACATCCACAGCAAGTGTGTTTGCTAAGAATGGGCTAAAAGTGAGTGCTGCAGCTGTCAAAAGCTGCTTCTTATCTAATATTCTAATATGCTGAAACTGCCAATGAGCAGCTTCAGCATATGAGAAAGTGAACACTTCCTCTGATAGTCTCTGGACAATCAGGGAAAGTGATTTTTTCTTTCTTTTTAGAAATCATTGATAAAGCAATGCAACAGTTCATTGAAGTTCATCTAGATGTCAAAGTCTTTGTCATTTACTTGCTCTTGCCAAGTTCACCATGGAATGCCAGGGTGTATTAATCAATTTGTCTTGTTTCCTAACTGGTTTACCAGAATTGTAACTTCCAATACAGAGTCATCTCTCTTCAGAATATGAGATTCAACAACTGTTTTCACTCCCAGTGAAGTAAATCAAGAAAAATTAGTCAAGGCAACATTAGCTTTTCTACAAGCTTTATCCATCCACATTTCTTTGGTGCATAAAAATCCAGATGTTATTGCAAACATGTAACTTGTTGAGAAGTTAAATTCGAACACATGAATGGAAAAACACTAAGGTGTTTTTTATGCTCACCCTGCAATCTGTCAGTTCAAATCTATGGAGGAAAATCCATGATTTCTGAATGTTGCTTCTATGCTGCTGCCTCTGCAACTAATGTTATCTTTCTCCTCCCTGGCTTCTTGGCTCAGCTTGGCATTGGTCTGCTGTAGATCAGCTAACTCTGTCCTGGCTAGAAGTTTGCTTACTTTACACCATAGGCAGTGATATTTATATATTCATATCTATTATTTACTCATTCTTTCTTATCAAACAGATTCTAATAATAGAAGGCTAATGCAAAATCTCATAGACTCTGCTTCAGTGGTGGACAACTTACCAATTAGGGATATAAAGACATTCCTCTGTACCTTCATTTTGTCCTATCAGTTCATTTTTCATTGAGTCTGCTTCAATAGCAAGGACCATCCATTCTTGGTAGGAGTTGCTAGGTTCGGACCTAACAGATTTTTCCACAGGCTCTGCTATTCATGCAGACAACATGGGATTTAATACAATTCCATTTTTTGCTTTGCAATGGTCTTTAAGGGCATTCAGTATATTGCTACTTAACTAATTTTTCCATTTTCAAAGTTGCATCTACTTCCTGCAGTAACCTCTGCCCTTGTTGTTCAAATTTCCATTTTATATTCACATTTCACATCTTTATGGTTGCAATTCTCTTACTTTCAACCATTTAACATTTTATTTAGGCAAAGGGAAGGGATACCCTTGCTCAAAATCCAGTTGTATCCGACTCTAGGGTTTGGTACTCATTTTCATTTATAGCCAGTGCTGCCTGCATCTGCAGGAGTTTCTGTGGACATGTGGCAGGCATGACTAGACACTGGAGTGCACGGCATGCTGTTTACCTTCCCACTGAAGTGGTGCCTACAGTAAAACCCTGTTTTACAGAGGTTTTTTTTTTACTGAAAATATGTCCCATTTTACAGAAAAACCTGTTTTACAGAATGTGGTTTCCCAGAGCACATTACACCTGGTGGGCTATGAAAGACCACCCACCCGTAGCCATTCTGGGTCCTGTGGGTAGCAGTAGAGTGGTCTGGAGAGGAGTTAGAGTGTTTTTTATTTTTATTATTGGGGGGTCGGGAACTCTTCCCCAATGTGTTCTTATGGGAATGCCTCGTTTTACAGAAAAAAATCAAGTTAAGGAAAAAGCTACGGAATGGACTTTTTCTGTAAAATGGGGTTTTACTGTATATACCTACTTGCAATTTCTTGCTTTCGAACTCTAGGTTGGCAGGAGCAAGGACAGAGATGGGAGCTCAGGCCATCATGCAGAACTTGTGTCTCGAACTGCCGACTTGCCAATCTTCCAGTTGTCAAGTTCAGTGGCTTAACCACTAAGCCACCACAGTCTTTATTTACCTTACAGTGGTACCTCGCTTAAAGAGCATAATGTGTTCCATGGGATTGCTCTTTAAGCAAGTTTGCTCTTTAATAGAAACACCATTGTAAGTGACCAATTGTGACTTCCGGCGGGGGGATTGCAAACTCCGATTTAGTTGTTAAGCGAGTTTTTTGTTGGTTTTAGTTATTAAACAAGGTGACCATTCAGAGAAAATTCTGCTCTTTAAGCGAGTTAGTCTGTAAGCGAGGTGCTCTTTATGCGAGGTTTTACTATATTTAAAGTATAATAGATTCAAACTGTGACAATCACCTCCATCTTATTTGTAGATCTTCTCTATTGCCCCATAGTCCAGTTGCACAATATTGGCAAAAACACATGACATCTCCATTTCTGAAAGATTTACTGGCTGTCTCTAAACGCCAGCTGGATAGTCCCTGCATGGACTGGCAAAGACTGAGCAAATTGGAGGAGTGACACCACTTCTGAAAGCATTTTGTCAGTACCCATGGGCTGCAGCAACTGAAATTAATCTGAAGCAAAAGTGACTGCAGTTCTGTTCACATATTCAGAAGAATGCACACCTGGAGGTACAGAGAGGGTTATGCATGGCAATCTTTACACACACACACACACACACACACACACACACACACACACACACACACACACACACACACACACACACACACACACCATCTCAGATTGTGATTAGGAGCCATGATGTCAATTGCTCATATCTTCATATTGCAGAGATCAGCCAGTGTTTTAATAAGTATATTGGCAGCCATTTCAGCTGGAAGCCCTCCCCCAGAGCTATCAGAAGATCATAAAGATCCATAAATTCCCAAAGGTCAGACCAGTATTACTACTTCCTTGTCCTTGTAAAAGATAGGAGCTTGTATGAATCTAATACAGTGGAACCTCATACAACAATTGCCCAGTATAGCAACGAAATCGCATAACAATTAGGTGTGTGGTTTTTTTGGGGGGGGGAGGGGGGAATGGCATCCCACATAACAATTTTCCCCTATGGAAAAAAATTGTACAACAATTTTTCAATGGGAAAAACACTTAGCAAAAAAATTGTTGTACGATGTATCCCATAGGGAAAATCGCTATATGATGCATGCATCGTATAGCAATTGTTTCGTACAACAACAAGCCCCATGGAACAGATTAAAATCATTGTATGAGGTACCACTGTACTCTCCAAACAATGAATTGATAATTGCCAAGGAACAACAGAAACTTCTCCTTGTCTCCAGATCTCAGAAATGCAGTGGTCCATAGAGATCATTAACTTAGAGGGAAGGTGGGAGCAACTAAAACTATAGGACAAACAATTCTGGGAAGCCTGGGATCCTCATGGTGTATGCTCAATATGTTCCACCATGGAGTATGAATACACATGAATATCCAGCCACATACAAAAATTTAAGGTATCCTGCACTCTTAATAAGTATCCCTAATTTTACTGCATATGAGGTTGTGAAGTAGAAAAATGTGTATGCCATGTATATAGTCATCACAAAATCATAGAGATGGAAGGATCATCATATCAAACTCCTTGCCAAAGCAGGAAATGCAGGCAGCCATATGGCAGTAAACTCTTGCATATGGTAAGTTGGTCATCAACATTCTCCTAAGTTATGTCAACACGGTTTCAGAGATAATTTTTAGGCATTGGATCAAAAGACAACTCCTGCTGGCCAAGTGAAAAGACTTTGACTCATAAACAGTTGTGCCTAGGGAATAGCTGTAAATCTTTGGAAAGGACTAAGGTGAAATCGTGGAGGAAAATGTAATTTTAAACTTTCTAAAAAATTAACCACAAGCATATTGCTCAAAGTCACAATGTTTCATCTGGATTGGAGGAAAAATAAACCCATCATTTCACTCTGTTAGGGGAAGAGTACAAAATGTGATAGATGTTTAAACAGAGGGCCATTGTCAGGTCCCTCAAAGCATGGCTTATGCTTTACAAGCTGTTGACTATGAAAAGGGGATCCACATGACTTTTGAAGGTTCATTTCACAGGAAAAAGAAGGGAGAGAGAAAATCTTTTCTTAATGCATTGCACTTGAGGGTGTTGACTGACTGCTCCCATCCTCAGTGACTAATAGCTTGTGGCTTTATTGTGTAGATGCTGCTAATTAGCTTCAGACTGATTAAAGATGAAGAGGGCAAGCTTCAGCTATGGCCCCCATGTCACCAACCTTTTCCCACCAGGACAAACAAGACAAACACGCAGCTACCCGAGGAGCGATGGGTTGTGGGCATTATGCTCATGCCTCACTGCTGCTCTGGGAGCTGTACTGGTTACCACTGTGCCTTCAGCTGCAATTCAAGGTGCTGGTTTTCACCTTTAAAGCCCTACATGGCAGTGGAACAGGATACCTAAGGGGCCGCCTCGCCCTGAGGCATTCCGCCCGTCCTACAAGGGCAGAGCAGAGAGCCTCTTTGGTGGTCCCACCCACTAAAGAGGCCCATATGGTGGGGACCAGAAGAAGAGCCTTTTCTGTGTTTGCCCTGGCCCTGTAGAACCTCTTACCATCTAAACTGCACCTCCAAATAGAGCTGCTCCCCTTCAGGAAGGCCCTTTAGACCTGGCTGTGCCAGCTGGTATGGGGTCCGTCAGCTGCTATGGCCCAGTCCTGCTGGCTGGTATGATGGCCTGTGGTAACACACCTGTCTGCTTTTTATCTCATTTGTCTGTTTTTATTTCTCCCTTCCCCTCCCTTTTTTAGCTTTTTAGCTTTTTAACATTTCGTTTGGCATTGTTTAATTCTTTTAAAACAGTTTTTAAATTTGTTTGTGTACCTTTTTTCTTAAGGGGTTAGGTGGGTAGGGGTGGATGTTGTTGTTTTGAACCTGTATGTTTTTTTAACTGCCATGTAAGCCGCCTTGGGTCATCCACGAATGAGGAAGGCAGGGTAGAATTTTTAAAAATAAAATAAATAAAATAAAATGAGAATTCTGGCATTTTGATTTATTCAAGAACAAAGTCTCATCGAGAAAAATAAAACAAGCGAGGATGTACAATGGTCCTAGATACTCACTGGGTAAGAATTTGATTCCCCAATTCATAAATACCTTCATAAATTTGACATTAAAAGTGAATGCGAGAGAAAGCAAAACTAATGCCATGCTTACCACCTCCTCAGTTCCCATAATAGCTGTTAGGCCACCACTCATAAACATAACCATTCAGCCACTGTTTGGTTATCTGTTTGCTTTACTTCTGAATTCCACACAGGCTTCAGGATGTGGGTAGACATCACACATGAATATGTGCAGTGTGTTTACTGTACATGTCCTGCATATTAACCAGTAGTGTAAAAACATGGCTGTAATACAAGGCCTGAAATAATTAAGAGTGAGATTTTTTCCAAATCATTAGCAAATGAGAGACAGTTAATTATGCTTTGAAATAAATGCATGCAGTCTTTTATAAATATTTATCAGAGACACGTTTATGAAGAAAAATGATAAATTGTTACCGCTCAAATGCTATGACCATATAACCCCCTTCCTGCTTCCCAGTAGTCTGTATGAAGACTCACTATCTTTCCTGCGTGTTCCTTCTGTTCTTTCTCCCTAAGTATTCAAGGCATGCCAGTGAAGTAATTTCTCTCTCCAGAAACTGTTCATTCCATAAATTCAGGATAAATGAAAGCACCAATAGATGCCAAACTTGTACTGTTCATCAAACTGATGTAACATATCATATAGCTGATTAGCTTAATAACCAATTGTTTTTCCCTTGGGCATAAGAAAATGAAGTTAACACACACACACACAGGGAACACTTTCACAGCACATATGCCAAAGTAATCAAGCATGGATTTTCCTCCATAGGTTTAAAAGTGTGGATGGCCGAGTGAGCATGAAGAATAGGTAATGTTTTTCCACAGGTGTGTTCAAATATGCTAAAATGCAAATAAATGTCTTTATAATAAAATTGACTTTAACTTTTTAAAGAAATGTACCTTTTAATGGTATACGCTCATGTATTTTTAGATTAAGTTATGAATTAAATTCTTGCCTGTAACTTTTTAACCTAAAGCTTGCAATTGAAATATATTTGTCTGACCTTATATTTGCCCTTAAATTCTGTCTTCATATATTTTAAAGTATTTGTACCTATATATTTAGCTGATGACTGTAAGAATGATATTTAGAGGTCACATTTATAGGGGTGGCCAAAAATGAGATGGTTAGATGGTATTGTAAACACAATGGGCACAGAGCTGGGCAGGTTGAGGATGATGGTCGAGAACAAGGGTGCCTGGAGGGCAATGATCCATGGGGTCGCAAAGGGTCGGAATTGACTGTGCGACTAAACAACAACAAAAAAAAACAATAGGTTACATGTTTTCAATAACTTTTGGATTTTTATGCATAGAAGAAATGTGGATAAATAAAGCTTGTAGAATTTGACACGCTCATGTTGTCTTGACTCATTTTTCTCTGTTTACTTCACTCTGAAAGAAAACAGTGTTTAATCTCATCCTCTGAAGAGAACTGGACCAGTATTAGAAGCTATAACCCTGGTAAACCAGTTAGGAAACCAGACTGACTAATTACTACACCCTGGTATTCCTGGTGATCCAGGCAGTAGCAAATAAATCACATATATCTTGTTACCCAGATGAACCTTGATATGATTGTCTTGATTATTTGATTTCTGATTCACACTGGTACTTAACCCTTTCAGGGATAAATGTTAGCTACAGTAGACCACCACAGACTCAAAACATCAAAGGATCTTATACATTTCTATAGTGCTCAGATGGTTTTGTTTGAGTGTTATACTTTTGACCTTTTGTTGTATCCAAGTATTATTTATGAACAATATGTTTTGCTTAGCGTTTAAGCCTAAGCTGCGCCAAGTGGGGAAAAAAGGAGTGCGCCTTTTTCAGGAGGCACCAAATTCAAATAGCTGTCTTTAACAATGCTGATTCGTCACTTCATATTTTGCCGCCTTTCCAGAGGCCCACCAAATTGTATCCATTTGTGTAACTGCCATTCTCACTGTATATAAGTATGGCCTCCAGCATCGCCCAGGTGCCAGCATAAGTAATGTGGATGGACTCTCCAGGTCTCCTATCGAGACAGTTGGTAAAATTGAGTCAGACCACCAGGTCCTCATGTTAGAGGTTTTGGATTCCCCACCAGTGCGTGTTGGGGACAGCGCTACTGCTACTAAAAAAAGATCCCCTCCTGTCAAAGGTTGTTATGTGGGTTCAGAAAGGGTGGCCATCGCCACCGGTCTCTGAAGAATTCAAGGTTTATTATGTTAAGCGTAATGAATTGTTGTTGGAAAGGGGAAGCTTGGTGCTTCGCACATTACCAGTTAGTCACCTGGGCATCATCTACTCTAAGGGTCTAGCCAGGAGCTATTTCTGGTGGCCCAGACTCGACTTGGATATCGAGGCCTGGATAGGGCCCTGTAGGGACTGCCAATTCTCCCAGCCGGAGGAGACATGCCAACCCAGTAGAGAGTGGGACACTGCCAGAGGCCCCTGGTCACGTGTTCATATTGACTTTGCTGGCCCTTTTATAGGAGCCACATTTCTGCTCAGCATAGACGCTTATTCAAAATGGTTAGAGGTAATCCCCGTGTCCAGGACTTCATCCGCCACCACAATTCACAAACTCAGGCGGATTTTTTTGTACTTTTGGGTTACCCGATGTTGTCATGTCTGATAACGCATCGACCTTCATGTCGGCTGAATTTCAGGATTTCCTTAGCTGTAATGGTATTTGGCATGTTACTGCAGCCCCTTTTCACCCTGCTACAAATGGTCAAGTCGAGCGGCAAGTCCACATGGTAAAGGAGGCACTCAAGCATATGGGAGGGAGAATTTAGACCTTCAGCTATGTTAATTCCTGTTGTCCTACAGGAATATCCCCTTAGCGTCGGGGTTTTTGCCTGCTGACCTCCTAATGAAGAGAAGATTGGTTACGGTTTTAGACCATTTAGACCCACATCAGGTAGAGGACAGAGGTCTTAACATTGATGTCTCCAAAACTAAGGCATTTTCAGTTGGGCAAACAGTTAACTGCCACAACTACGCCCCAGGGTCTCCTTGGTTGGGGGGGGGGGTTTAGAACAGACAGGACCTGAGTCCTACAAAGTCCTAATGGACAATGGTACCATTTGGAGAAGGCACACAGATCAAATACTTCCCTGGGTTCTGAGGCAAAATGCCACACCAGAGGTAGATCAGGTAGCAAATGAGTTTCAAGGGTCTGAGGCTCAAGACTTCAATCTGGAGGAAGATCTGTTCACTCAGCCATTGTTTAGTGACCCTGTGTAGGTACCACCCTCACTGGAAAGTTCCCCAGAACTGACCACCGCCGAGTTCTGCGGTAGAGGTTTGCCCTTGCTCTACAGGTACAGCTCTGGAACCAATGCTAGTTCCTTGAGAACCCCCTCAAAGACATAGCATGCCTAGGCAGTCTAGCAAGTCAGCCCACAGACCCAGAGCTCCTGGGCGACCAGTGACCCCTTCCCTAAGTCCCAAAAGTAATAGGCACCCTATACAGACCTGTGGTCCACCCAAACATTTTGGAGAATGGGTTCCTCGCTAAGGGGGAAGGAATGTTGTGTCCAAGTATTATTTATGAACAATATGTTTTGCTTAGCGTTTAAGCCCAAGCTGTGTCAAGTGGAGTACACCTTTTTCAGGAGGCGCCAAATTCAAATAGCTATCTTTAACAATGCTGATTCATCACTTCATATTTTGCCGCCTTTCCAGAGGCCCACCAAATTATATCCATTTGTGTAACTGCCATTCTCACTGTATATAAGCAAGCCACCTTGTACATGTTCCCCAGTCTGATTTCCTGAGCTGATAATAAATCACTTGTGTTTGACCCAATCCTGCTGGTCAGAGTACTTCTTAGCACCGGACTCAACATCTTCATACTTTGCAAGAGCAAAAAGCCATTAAATCAGTACTTTAATAATCCTCCTTGGACCTGAATGGTTAATTTCTGTTCACAACACATTTTATTCTGGGCAACACAGTGGACATTCAACTCCAGAAATTATTAAACAAAATCAATTGTCTAGAGTACTCTTGGGGACTGCAAGTAGATGAATAGGGACCACTTTGGTGGGGAGGTAAACAGCATTCTGTGTGTTATGGTGTCTAATCATGCCTGCCACATGACCATGGAAATGTCTGCAAATGCAGACAGTGCTGGTTCTTCGGCTATGAAACAGAAATGAGCACTGAACCCTAGAGTCAGATACGACTGGTTTTCGAGCAAGGGAGACCTTTACCTTTACCTTTAGAGTACTCTTGAGACAGTTGAAGTGAATATTTCACCAGTTTGTTCAACTACTTTTGATGTCCTAATGGGTGGCCTACTGCATCAGTATCATTGACCATCATATACATCTAGATCATCTGCTGTGTTCACATTTGAAAAGGCTTTGCAGCTATGGATGGTATTTTTTTCCTTCTGCCTGGCAGGTCAATTCCATGAGGTGGTCATTATGTGCTTCTGTTCTAATCCATGGCATCTGTGCTACCTAATGTTGCTCATTTACATGGAATAAAGTTTCTTCAGTATAATGCTAAAATTTCTCTCTCTCGTTTTCACCTAGTACTGAACCATCTGCAAAGGCTCTCTTCTCTACATGGCCCCACTTCAAAAATGTATTGGGTAGCAACTGAAAATAAGGCCATTCCCAACATGGCACTCAGACTTTGAAATTTCCCCCCAGCTATAGCCAACAAGTACTTTCACTATCTGATTCTAATGCAAAAAGATTTAGTTTTCCCAAGGACTCTTAAGTGCATTTATTATGATCTGAAAATCTTTCCTTTTTTTTTAAGCATTGATAATATTTCTTGTTTTATGTAAGTTAGAATTGTTCATTTATGGAATGAGTTTTATTTTTCTTCCTATGTATCATGTTTTCTCTTGAATGAACAAGAGAACAGCTTGGTGGTGCTTTTTGATCCAGCTTTGCCACAAGAAGCCCAGATGGCCACAATGATGTGGGCTGACTTTTACCACTGTATCTGATTCACCAGCCACAAATATTCTTCTTGGTGGGCCATAATCATTGATTCATTTCATAATCATTTTGTTGTTGAACAACTATTATGGGTTGCATATGACACGCTCCTGAACTTGTGGCAGCCAGGAATATAATGGATATAGCCAGCAGAGGGGACATACAAATGTACTAAATAAATAAATAAAAATACATTCAGAAGGAGTTGTACTACTATCTTTTCATTTCTCAGCTCATTTTTTAAATGTTTATTGATTTCCAAAGACAATGACAATAAAAGAAAAAATAATACAACATTATACAATAATAATAAAAAAGTCAATTCACACTAAGCCAACTACCAATAAAAAACATCCAAAAATTCTAACAATGCAGAAAAAAGAATACATTTTAAAAATTAGAGTCATACACTTTCATTTTAGTATAAGCTTATATATATAACATAAATCTTCTAAATTACCAAACAGTTCAGTATATTCTTATTCCAGCCTAACATTCTTTTACTCTATATTCATATACATATTCAATCATTATAATACTATTATATTATTCAATATAACATTACTATTTGCTTCCACATCTCATTACTCTTCCTCTACATAGCTATACAATCCTAAACTTTAAATTCATTTTAATAATAATCACCCAGTGTATTTACAGCCACCTGAAGTCTGCAGAATTCTTATTTTCATTGATTCCAAAAACTTATTTAATCCAGTACTAAGCTGCTCCTCTTCTCTCTTTTCAAATGGTAATCCACAAATGGTTGCCAAATTTTCCAGAATCTATTTTCTTTAACTTTACTCTTTCTCAGCTCATTTTAAGATGCTAATACTTGCCTTTAATGCCAGAAAGAGTTTGTAATTTGAACATTTAAAGAAGTATCTGCCATAAGATTGTGAAGAAAGTCTCTTCTCCAAGTATGTAACAAGTGAGAAATTCTAGAATACCCTCTCCATGGACATGTGACTAATGTTGAAATCAGAATCTTTTCAGTACCAGATCACAATCTTCTTATCAACCCAGGCATTTTCAGTGGCATGCAATCTGCAAATCTTCTTATGTTCAATTATGATGTCTAACATCTCATCCTCTGCCGCCCCCTTCGCCTTTTGCCTTCAATCTTTCCTAACTTCAGAACCTTCTCCAGTGAATCCTCACTTCTCATTTGGTGGCCAAAGTATTTGAGCTTCAGCTTCAGTATTCACTGAAGCTCCAAATTACTCTTTTTAAAAGGCATTAAGTTCTATAGGTTCAAGCCTCAAGAAGATGTATTTAGACTAACTATAAACCTTGCTTTTTACAGGTTCATTTCAAAATAATGCCTTCACTGATGTTAATGTAACACATAAAATTTACAAAGTAATGTATGTTGTATTAATGACACAATTTCAGGAAATTTCAGGAAGCTGTGTCTCCTGAACTTGTTTCTTGGATAAGAAATAAATGCTTCATTAATCTTAAATCATCAGCGCAGTAATACTGATCATGTTAAATAGAATAATAAATGACTTTAGATTAAATACACAATAGCAGATGCTGAAATGTACCATACCTATTCATTAGTCAAACTGCATAAATATGACCTTATCTCCAACCTGAGATGTTCTAGTATTGATGGCATTGCTGTCATGCTAACAATCTTATGGGGGAAAACTGGTCAGTCAGATCGTTACAACACTCTTGCCTCTAATCCTAGTTGGGCCCTGAAGCTGGGGTAAATAGGCACACATTTGCCTCTATTAATCTCACTGCAGAACTTTAGACATAAGAACACAGCCTGTGGAATGAAAGACTATTAGAACTATATGTCCCTGTTAGAATTATATGTCACTTTTATTGTTGAGTGGGAAGGGAGGCCCTTTTAAATTCGTGATGGTGTTAAATAGTTTTTATTGAATTTTTTAGGGGATTTTAAAATTGCTTATGTGTAAGTGCACTGCCCTGAGTTGCCCTACAGCAATGTCGGGGGGGGGGGAGGGAGAACTGGGAGGACCTCTCCCATGCAAACCCTGTCTTCCTACGACCTTCCTGAGCCATGCTAGAAGCAAAAACAGTTGTGCCCGCCATTTTGTTTTTGGATTTTTTCCAAGAAGGTGGACATTTTTGCTTCTAGCCCATAATCAGCTGGAAAGGTAGGGGATCAGTCTTCTTTTTGTGGGGGGTGGGCAGCCTTTTTGTGGGGGTGGACAGGGGTGGTGGAGACCTCAAAATGTGCAGGAAAACCTCCATCACAATGGGTTTCCCCCCCTTTTTGGGGGGTCCCCGCCACCCCTGCCACCTCTGGGGAGGGGTCGGGGGAGGCGATCTGTACCTCTGCCCAACCCTATGACAAGATCTCCTACCTTATGAATCTGGAAAATCGTCGTCAGTGGAGTCCTCGTCAGCTCTCTACCTCTCCAGCAGTGTGTGGGAGGCTTGATGCAAATATAATCAGCTGTTGGGCAGCACAGGGAGCACCTAGGAAGGCAGGGATAGTGCTGAATAGGTCCTCCAAGCCTCCCACACACTGCAGGAGAGGCAGAGAGCCTGAAACAGGGACCTCACCGATGGCGAATTTCCAACTTCATAAGGTAGAAGATGAAATATGGTGCCCTCAGTTAACGATGCCACATCGTTAACCAAAAGATGACTTTTCACAAAAAGTCACATTGTAAACCAAAAATGATGTTGCCCGAATGCAACATAAACTGGGGGTTTACTGTACATTAAAAAGAATACAAATATGAAAGGGGCAACCCTCTTCAAAAGAACTCAAAATAAAACAAATGTGCAAATTTTTGGTGTACAAATCTCTAGTCAGGTTGGAGGACAACCAATCTAAATCAATGAGAAAACATCATTTATTTCAAATGGTGTGGAAAACTTATTGTCAAAGCTAAAAAGCCCAGTGCTTCTATGTATCTATCTTCATGGCAGAACATGGTGAGCATTGGTTTGTCCACTGTGAGAACCGAATGTTAGGCTAAAACCGTGTTTCCCAGCCTTTGGTTTTTGGACTTCAATTCCCAGAAGCCTAAGTCAGTTCCCCAAAGCACTGATCAGCCAATGTACTGGCTTAGGCTTCTGGAAATTGAAGTCCCCCTGTGGGGTGTGGCAGTGGTGGGTTCAAAAAAAAAATTACTGCCACACTGTGGGTGTGGTATGGTGGACGTGGCCAGGGAGAAAACCCTGTGTTGCACCCGAATTAGGACTACTTTATTTCAAAACTTGGATGAGCGTGGCCAGCCAGAATTTCTGCTACTGGTTCTGGTGAACTGGGGCGAACCTACTGATGCCCACTACTGAAGTGTGGACCCCGCATTGGGAAACACTGGACTAGATAATACTTTAGCCCAGGGATTCTCAAACTGCAGCCCGCAGGACGTGTGGCCCACAGCACCACTTCATGTGGCCCCCACTACCTCTACCACACCAGGAAGTGTCATGTGGTAGAGGAAGGGCAAAATGGCCATCCGGCCCCCAAAGCTGTCTGAGAGAGCATGACCCGGGCCCCAGCTTTAAAAGGTTGAGAACTCCTGCTTTAGCCTGACACACCATATCTCTCCTCATGTTCTAAATTTGCAGAACTGGATTTTCATATAGTTACCATAACTTCGTTCTCAAGCAAAAGGAAGCTGGCACACAATCTATTTGTGAAGTGAAATAATACCAACTAATCTTTTGTATTAATAAGTATGAAGGAAGGTTGCTCTTTTTTATTTATTTTTAATAATCAATACCATGGCTAGGATTTTTTTCTGCATAGGACTCTTCTGCTGATATGCACAACTTATCTTTACATATTGTATAAACTGCTTTGAGGATTATTTTTAATGGCACAAAATAAACTGACGTAATAAGAGTAATCTTCTGTGCCTCTATAGAGATGAAAGCAGAGGCAGGTGGGAAGTGAAGACATCTCCCTGCTATTTAGCCTGTTCAGTTGTGGAAAGGGTGGGGAACCTGCAACTCCAGTATTGCGGCTGATGGCTGATTCAGCATGGTCCCCATCTCAGTGTCTCTGCCACCCAACAACAGACACATCAACCACCACTCTAAGTTGTAGCTAACATTGGTGTGTTAACAAAAGCTACTCTAAATGGTGAAACCAACCTGGAATCCATGGAGCTATATTGCCAGAAGACTGCACTGGAGGCAGGATCAATGGGACTCTCCAAAACACAATTAATTTCCACAAATAATGTTGAAAATTAATTTTTTCCACCAAATGTACTGTTTCTTCTCATTTTTTTCACAGACAAACAACAATGTCCCCCCATTCAGCCATCGCACAAGAACACCTTCTTCATCATTTGCCCTTGCCAATTTACACTGCTCTCTCAAGATCATTTTTAAAAAATCTCACCCACTCATTATTTCCCCACTTTCCCCACAACTCTCTTCAGTCTTCCCAGGAAACCCGCAAAACTAGGAGGTTATTGTCTTGATTGCTAAATACATAAATGGTTTTCTATTGTTGGCTAAGACACAACCTGTGCTCAATTTGAGTTTCAGAATATTACACTGTAGGTAACAATGCTGGCCGAATAGCTTGGTGGTTTAGGTAGAAGCTGGGAGTTCAATTCCCCACTATGCCTCCTGAGAGAATCATGGGCAAGCTGCACAATCTCAAAAGGTGATCACTTAACATCCCAGCCCATCAATGCTCCAGAAGTGAAATACATCAGAGGCAAAATTCCTTGACAAAATCCTTTGGGAGCCAGAAACATTTCACTCCCATCACCTGCATACTTTATTTTGTGCTAAAAGTGGGACGCCATCTTGCTCTCAGATTATACATGAACAAGACAGGGATGTGATTGCATATATACAGCTACTACCAGAGCATATGCTGAAACTCGGAATTTTGAACATATATAAAAAAGGTCTTATCAAAGTATTTGTTGGTCAAAATCCTCTTTCTTTGCATAAGCCAAATCATAATTTTCAGTCTCCAGGTAAATAAGGTATTTTACCATTATTGTTGAAATGTGCAAAGACACAAACCAAGCTGGCATGCATGTGACTACACAAGATTCATAGCAGGGATAATCTGTTTACTAGGGAGGAACAGACTGAAAGTTACAATTAGGCTCATACTATGCAAGCATGGTGCCAAAATGGCCGCTGTGCACTTTGCGCCCCCCCCCCCCACCCAGACTCAGACATCCAGGTGAGTTAGGGGGCATGGCCACCTGTTGTGTTCTGTAAAGCTGTGCCTTTAACAATGTACCTTTGCCATGTGTTAACAATGTAACCTTTCTGTGTGCAACATTATAACCATCAGCTGTATCAATGTAAACCTGATAAGGGGACGCGAGCTAGTGACCACCAGAGGGCAGTAGCGAGCGTCCAGCTATCATGGCTCAGATTCACCTGGTTCAGCAGCGCGGGAAGATTCCCCGCGACCTCCGCACCTGGTCAAGAAGGGTGTGACCTTCTACGACGTCACGCAGGCAGCAACCAATAGTCTGTCGACGAGCCACATTCAAATGTATAGCCAGCTGTATATATTGAGCTACTCATCCGCCATTACCACATGTTCCTCCGGATCATCATGCAATAAACCTGTGTTAAGCCAACCCTTCGGCTGTTTCATTGTCTTTGGTCCCTTACACTAAATTGGCGACGAGGATGGGATATGGCAGCCCACGGGACCAAGACATGCGCCGGTTTCGAAATCAGGAAACCGGGCGACTGGGAGATCTTCGAGATGGACTCCAGGCCGCACTGATCGAGTCCGAAGTCACGGAAGAGGCTGCAAAGAGTTTCAGTGTAGGCGCCCCCGTGCATTGCAGGAATTACGCCAGCACGGGCCCAGCCTGGGTACCGGGCGTAGTTGTGGAGCAAACCGGCCCCGTGTCGTACCGCGAGGAAACCAGCACAGGGCTCCTGTGGAGGCGGCACGCGGACCAGCTCCGACGCAGGGTCTCCGATGAGCAGGGCACAGACCAAGCAGGGCGTAAGTCAGCGTTAGGGTTCTCCCCCACCCGTTCAGCCCAAGGGGGAGGGAAGGGGGACCGCGGGCCCCCACCAAGGGGGGAGGAGGATATCCTCGTAGATACCCTGGGGGATCTTTCCGAGGAGGAGGGACCCGACCCCATACATATCTCGCGGAAGGTCCCCACAAATGCGGACACCCCTACTAAGTTAGATTTTGATTTTCAGAACCGGGGAGGGTTTCGGAGTGGTCCCCCACCCGTCCAAGCGAGAAGAGGGGTTTTTCGTTAGCCCCGACTGCCCCCGGTCTGCCCACAATGGAGTTTTTCCCTTCCCCTAAGGCCGCCAGACAGCGGCAAGCCACTAACAAGTCTCCCTCTCCTATTTCAGGACAAGGGACCAGGGAACAAAGAAGCAATAACGCCCCCGGGGGGCAGCCCTCTTCACGGCCCAAACGCACATGCAACAAGCCATCTTGGCTGAGAGACTTCGTCTCATCCTAGGGGGGAGGGATGTTGTGTTCTGTAAAGCTGTGCCTTTAACAATGTACCTTTGCCATGTGTTAACAATGTAACCTTTCTGTGTGCAACATTATAACCATCAGCTGTATCAATGTAAACCTGATAAGGGGACGCGAGCTAGTGACCACCAGAGGGCAGTAGCGAGCGTCCAGCTCTCATGGCTCAGATTCACCTGGTTCAGCAGCGCGGGAAGATTCCCCGCGACCTCCTCACCTGGTCAAGAAGGGCGTGACCTTCTACGACGTCACGCAGGCAGCAACCAATAGTCTGTCGACGAGCCACATTCAAATGTATAGCCAGCTGTATATATTGAGCTACTCATCCGCCATTACCACATGTTCCTCCGGATCATCATGCAATAAACCTGTGTTAAGCCAACCCTTCAGCTGTTTCATTGTCTTTGGTCCCTTACACTAAACCACCCCTCTTTAAAAGGGGTGGCCACGAGGCAGCCAAGCTGCCATTTTAGAAGGCTCCGCCGCATTTTTGATCTTTGCTTCTCTTCCCTTCGTACCTTTAGCTTTTCAAACGGAGTTCCTTTGCTCATTGATACTGCGGTACTCAGGGCACAGGATTGTGAGTTGGATCCCTGGCCAGGGATCATTTGCGAGCAGCTTATCGGCTTGGGAGACATGGCTCCCAAGCGCAAGGCGCCGGCTGCCAAGCTGTGGCTGCGGGGGAGGGTTCTACCTGCCCCCTCTTCCTCCAGGGAGCCACCTATGGGCCAGAGGGCTTGGGCGGCACCCCCGCAAATGGGTAGTGGGGTTTCTTTACCCACTGCCACTAATACGGGTGAACAGGCTTCTGCCTGCCAGCCCGACTCTGGATTTCAATCAGGGCCAGCACAGGCCGGCCCCTCTGGGGTCCCTGCCCCTGTAGGGCCTTTGCCCGGATTGGGGCAGGGCGGCCCATTTGGTCCTGGTGCGGGTTTCTGCCCCACCATTCCCCCGGCCCCACATGGGCTGGATTATTGGACATGGCCCTATTCGGGCCCGGGATCCCCATTTGGGTTTCCCCTGCAACAATTACCCGGTGGGCCATCCAGCCCATCTGGCCCACCTTACATGTTGATGCCCTCCTCGCACGCATTTCGGTGCTGGAGGCATCAATGGGCATTGCCCCACCACCTGCCAATGGTGGGCTTCCAGGTTCTTCAATTCCGGCCCACACGTCGGCCACCACTCTCCAGCGGGCCGTCAATAGGGTGGAGCTGCTTGAGGCCGTCAGGCCAGCCCAAGCTGGTGCCTCGCAGCTCCCCGCATCACCAGCACAGCGGGGCTTGCCGCTGGGGACCAGTTCGGTGTGGCAGGGGTGCAGTGGTACGCAGGGCTCAATATCTGTCGCGAGCTCCGACACCCGCCGTGGGCCGGAAACCCCAGTGGGGATGGCCCGCGGGGGTGTACCGGGTGAGTATCCTGGTCAATTGAGTACACCAGCGACACTATCCAGTCACACTGGGGGGTGCAGTGGCCATGGCCACAACAGGTTCCTGTGGGAGGGCAGTTGTATTCACACTGCCCTGTTAACTCTTGGTGGCCTAATTGCTCCCCAGTTATGTCAGTGGTCACCGCCCCTGTGGGTATGCCAAGCATTGCAGGGGCTGTTCAGGGCCCGCTGCGCATACCCTCAATCCAATCTGTGCCGAAAGCGGCCCTGCCAACGGCTGGTTATTCCTTGCCCCTGGGCGATCATCTGTCCCAGGCTACGAGGGAGAAGATTTGGCGGGGGGAATATGTGATATCTTCTCCCTCCTAAACCATGAGCCCACCAAGGAAGAGAGGGAGGGACAGGATGATAGGGACAAGGAGTTGTCCCATCGTCGTAAGCCACTGCGTACCTGGGCTAATTGGTTGCCAGCCTATCTCTTCTATATGACGGTATATTTGAGGGCCCGGCCTGACTTGGCCATTTTGATGGTACAATACCTTGATAATATTTATCGGGCGGTGGTTGATTTTCCTGGCCCGTCGTGGTTGGCTTATGACGAGGAGTTTAGGATGAGAGTGGCCCTCCATCCTGAGATGAGATGGGATGAGCCCTGCCAGCAATTGTGGCTCTTATACATGACTCCCACGTGGCCAGCACCTGGTGACAGGTATCATTGCGGCCATGCCGTGCAGTGGGCTGCGACTACACAGGTTCCCCGCCAGCCGGCAGGGCAAGGGGTTCCAGCCCGCCTGCTGTGTTGGAGCTTCTCCGCCACCGGAGTGTGCAGCAAGCGTCAGTGTCAATTCCGGCACAAGTGTCCCTCTTGTTCTGGCCCTCACGCCACCTCCACGTGCCCACGGGCTGGTGGGTCACGAGGCAGAGGTAGGGGTGGGCAGGGGGCGGTCAGAGTGCCCTCTGACGGCGCAGGTCATACAAAAGGCCCCCTCCCCAATTAATGTTCCAGTGCTGGAACGATGGCTTTCCGCTTATCCTAGACGGGATGATGCGAGGTACTTACTCGAAGGTTTCCAGTTTGGTTTTCGTACACCCTTTAGGGGTGTTCATGGGCCTCAGGATGCCCCGAACTTACTTTCCATTAGGGGTAAGGAGGATATTGCTGCACAAAACATAGCCAAGGAGGTAGCTGCATTGAGAGTTGCTGGGCCATTTCCTGACCAATCTAAATTCACCAATCTAAAAGTATCTCCTTTGGGTCTAGTCCCAAAAAAGGCCCCAGGTGAATTCCGCCTAATTCACCACCTTTCTTATCCCGCGGGTTCCTCGGTCAACGATGCGATACCTGATGACCTTTGCTCGGTCAGGTATACGGCCTTTGACCAGGCGTTACGGATGTTACGCTCGTGTGGTCGCGGGGCGCTCCTGGCAAAGTGCGATATCGAATCGGCATTCCGATTACTGCCGGTGCACAATGATGACTTTGAGCTGTTGGTTTTTTGTTTTCGGGGCAAATTCTACGTAGATATGGCCATGCCTTTTGGCTGTTCTATTTCATGTTCGGCCTTCGAACGATTTAGCACCTTCCTCCACTGGGCCTTTGTTCGTAGGTCGGAGTCTTGGTCTGTAGCCCACCACCTCGATGACTTTTTGTTCGGGGGTGAGCAGGGCTCGGACACGTGTACCCGTCTCCTTGACACATTTCAGAGGCTTATGCGGGAACTGGGTGTCCCCTTAGCACCTGAAAAGACTGAGGGCCCAGCCACCACGCTCACCTTTTTAAGTATTGAAATTGACACTGTCGCCCAGATATCCAGGTTACCTGTGGAAAAGGTGACTTGGATCTCGGCGGCGATTATGGCTATGCTTGCCAAACGTAAGGTGTCTCTTAGGGAGCTACAGGTGCTTCACGGCCACCTTAATTTTGCCTGCAGGGTGGTAACCCCGGGCAGAGCATTTGCCAGGTGTCTGTGTGACGCCATGGCTGGCCTATCAGAACCCCATCACAGGGTGCGGCTGACCAGAGGTTTACGGGCAGACCTTTCGGTTTGGCTCACATTCCTCTTGGATTTTAATGGTGTCGCTTTCTGGAGATCAGACCTTCTGGTCAGCCCTCAGTTCCAAGTACAGTCGGATGCCTCCGGCTCTCTGGATTATGGGATTTATTTCGAGGGGCAGTGGGCCTATGGCCAATGGCCTCACGCATGGCAGAGCACGAATCGCTTACACGATCTTACTTTCCTAGAATTTTTTCCCATCTTGGGAGCACTAATGCTATGGGGCGACAAGTGGGCCAATTCGGTGGTCCACTTTTGGTGTGACAATGCTGCAGTGGTGCACATTGTCAACGCCCAGACATCCAAATCCCCCAGGGTCATGGCATTGGTTCGTCAATTTGTTTTGCTATCCCTACGCCTCAATGTGCTGTTCAGGGCCAGACATGTGCCAGGCATTAATAATGATATTGCTGATGCTTTATCCCACCTGCAGATCTCCCGGTTCCATGCCTTGGCTCCAGAAGCACTTCCGGCCGAGATTTGGACGTTTGGCGAGGAGAGGTGAACCGGGCGATCGGCATGTCTTTGGCACCTCGCATGCATAAGGTGTATCTACATGCTTTCCTACAATTTAGAATCTTTTGTGGGCAAAGGCAGTTGCCCGAGGTGTGGCCGATTCCAGTCGACCAGATTTTACAATATATGGTTTACCTTCATGGTCAAGGGTTGGCCCCTCGCACCATCGCCTCTAGGTTTTCAGCATTGGCATTTATGGCCAAGGCACGGGGCTTCACTGACTGCGTGAATGACTTCCGCATACGACACGTATTGGAAGGGTGGACACGTGAACGTGGCCGCCGCCCGGACACATGTCACACCGTTTTGCCAGGTGTTCTGACCCACCTTGCACAAGGTTGGCATAGCTTATGTTACAATAGGCCCGATGTCCTAATCCTGCACCTCGGTGGCAATGACCTCGCACAGGTCACTGGCCTTTCTTTAAAATTGTCGGTGTGCAGCTACCACCGTAGCCTTCTTTGGAGCGCTCCGTATCAGTGAGCTGGTCCCATTGTCAAAAGGGGACGTGTCTCGTAGGGCACTGGAACTCGATGATGTCTATATTACCCAAGAGTGGGCTCAGTTGAGGATACGGTCCTCAAAGGTTGATCAGCACAGCATAGGCAGTGGTGTCAGACTGCTACGATGTTCAATTGATGACATCTGTCCGGTTGGTGCCCTACATGAGTTTTTGGCAGTGCGTGGTACGCACCCTGGCCCGTTTTTCTGCCACCAGGATGGGTCTCGCTTATTAAATTCCAATTTTGGAAAGTGACCGGTATGGCACTTCACAGTGTTGGCCTCTCTGGGGCTCGTTATGGCACACATTCCTTTAGGATAGGCGCCACGTCCACTGCGGCTGCGTATGGGTACTCTGAGGCTGATATACGCCGGATGGGCAGATGGGGGTCTACGTGCTTTGCTTTATATGTACGCCCCCTCACTGCGTGAGTACTATTTATGTCATTAATTCTTTTTCTTCTTTTACAGACCTGTGTGTCCACGCACACTGGTGGCAGTATGGCTGGTGGGCCACAGTTACGTGCACTGGGCAGCGCAGTATGCTGCAGCAACAGAGTGGGGACCCCATCTCGGGCTGCGTGCAGCCACACGTATGTGATGGTATGGTAAGCGCGGCATGAGATGGCGGGAACTGTTGCCATTCCTGTTCTCCATCAGGGATGCTGGACCGCCCGATGTCCTAATCCTGCACCTCGGTGGCAATGACCTCGCACAGGTCACTGGCCTTTCTTTAAAATTGTCGGTGTGCAGCGACCTAACCTATTTACATCACTTATGGCCGTCTACGCGGCTGCTGTGGTCGGACATCGTGCCGAGACAGTATTACAGGGGAGGCAGTGACCTCCGTGCTCTCGACTGCACTCAGCGGTCGATGAACAGGGCTGTTGCCCGGTTCCTTGTGGACAATGGCTCTGGGACGGCCATTCGGCATCCTAGGATAGGTTTGCAGGATTTTGATCTCTATGCAGGAGATGGGGTCCACCTGTCGGCCAGAGGTAAGGACCTCTTTCTGGAGGATGTGCAAGCAGGCCTGGTGACCGAGCTGACAGTCTTGTGGGGGGGGGGGGGGTTGAGTCATCACGGACGCCTCCCCGTGTGGCGGGTAGCACTGGTAAGGTAAACATTTATGACCCATAGGTATCCGGCAGGTTCACAATTGACTGGCCAACACATAGACAGGTACAGGGGAAATAGGTTTGGCCGGTAAAGGGCGAACCAGGCAAGGGGTGATGTCAGGAGCTTCACAGCCTGCATCACCTTGATATTTCAATGGAGACACGTCATAGGGTGGGGTCAGTAGATAGTTTATTGACTCCGGTCAACAATTTGTTTGTGTCAACAAACAAATTGATACAAATAGATACATGTAGCCAATTGCCATTGCATTTTGGGAGGAACCTTACCAGTGTTACTGCGGCCTGCTTGCCTTAAAGAATTACAATTGGATGATACACCAATTGAAAGTGATAATTCGGACTAGGGCATTATTCAATAAAAGTGGCCCGATGCCTTTAATCCAATACCGGTGTCTGAGTCTTTCTTTGGGGGGTGCGCCTGCAAAGCAACAAGATCTTGCCCATTGTTTTCAGCCAGCCAGAAACCTGCTATTGTTGCCATTGCCCTGGTTCTGGCTGGAAAACCCAGCTCACAATGTTGTGGTCATTTACCTCATCATGATGATGCACCAGAAAAATGTGGGTACATTCCCTTCACTTTCCTCTAATGGCCAGTTCTGATCATGTATTTGATAAGAGTGGTTTGGAATAGGAGAAGGAGTAAGACAAGGCTGCATTTTATCACCCTGCTTATTCAACTTATACATAGAGCACATAATGCACAATGCAGGGATGGAGGAAACACAATTTGGGATCAAAATTGCCAGGAGAAACATCAACAATTTGAGATATGCAGATGATACTAACTAGGAGATATGCTCCTGATTAAGTTGAAAGAAGAGAGTGCAAAAGCTGGCTTGAGACTCAACATCAAGAAAACTAAGATAATGACAACAGGCCCTAACAGTCCCTGGAAAATAGATGGTGAAGAAGTAGAAGCAGTGACAGACTTTACATTCTTAGGATCTAAAATCACTGCAGATGGTGATTGCAGCCATGAAATAAAAAGGCGACTGATTCTTGGGAGACAAGCTATGAAAAACCTGGGGAACATAGTAAAAAGTAGAGACATCACCTTGCAAACAAAAATTTGCATAGTCAAGGCAATGGTATTCCTGGTGGTAACATATGGTTGTGAGAGCTGGACCATAAGGAAAGCTGAGTGCAGAAGAATAGATGCCTTTGAAATGTGGTGTCCCCTGGATAGCGAGGAGAACAAATAGGTAGATTTTAGAAGAAATCAACCCTGACTGCTCCTTAGAAGGCCAAATAGTAAAAATGAAGCTAAAGTACTTTGGACATCAAATGAGAAGAGAGGATTCACTTGAGAAAGCCTTGAGGTTGGGAAAGGTGGAGGGCAAGAGAAGAAGGGGTTGACCAAAAATGAGATGGTTAGATGGTATTGTTGATGCAATGGGCACAGAGCAGGGTGGGTTGAGGAGGATGGTGGAGAACAGAGGTGCCTGGCTTGCAATGGTCCATAGGATTGCAAAGGGTTGGAACTGACTGTGCGACTGAACAACAACAACAACATTTGATAAGAGAATGGCATAAGGCTGGAAAATTTCTGTCAACCTGCTTTAAAATGCATTTAAAAGGGTAAATACTGAAAGTAACTAGGAAACGTTAGTTATGATACCAATAAAGTAGCCTTGTTCCTGCTTGCTACTTTGGTAATGTGATTTCTTACATCCTCAGTACCTAAAAATAACTAGTTATAGCTAACTATTCTACTTGAAATCTCCATGTTGCACTCTGCGTGCACTGCTCCTTGTCCTGACAGTAGAGCCGTTACATTCATTTCACTTGGGATATAGTTCTGTTTTGTTGCTGTTCTCCTCCAGTGGAATGTGTAGTGTATGTGTGTGGAGGGAGGTGTTCTGGTACATTGACAACCAAAAGAACGGATATCAATAACAGTAAATTGCATCAAATGTTGGACGTGCTAAATGGGAACAATACTTAAAACACTGCTGAATTTCCAAAGAGCAGCTGTTAGGCATTTAAACCTATCATTCTCTGTGGAACATGCATCAAATTTATTTTGTGGTGCTGTCATAAAAATGTATGAGAATGTAAATGCTTGAGTGACCCATTAATCTTTCAAGTAGTAAACATAAAATCTTTTTAACCCTAGTGATGATATAACTGTACTTTATTTTGAATGAAAGCTTTATCATGGATCTGAAGATGTTCTACATCTTTCTGGGGTGTATAAATAAGAGCAAATTAATATTAAAGTCTGATCAATATGAAAAGTGTACCATTATATAGATTGCAGTACGAAGATGTATTCAGCAAGCCAGAGCTATGCTTGGTTTCTGATGAGCACTGAAAATCTAATAACAACATACACAGTATGTAAGCTCATCATTTATTGAACTCAGCAACCAGAATACAGCTATTATCACTATTATCACTTGCTAACTGACTCAATAACAAATTTAGGCCTTCCAAAATTCTCAATAAAACATTCCCCTTTTTATATGCCAATTTACTAACTCAGCTCCAAGCTGTGTTCAGAGGGGGAGGTGGGGAAGCTGCTTTATCCACTTCTTTCAGCTCTCACCTACATATATCTTATTGGACATTTGCCTCAGTAAGGATTTTAGAAATAATCTTGATCATATTTTACTGAGTATGTTCAAGGACAAGACACACGAGAAATGCTCAAAAGGTGAGGCACCTCTCCCTCTCTTCTTCTTCTTCTTCTTCTTTCACTTCTTCTTCCATATCCAAATCTGAATATCGGCAATCATCATGGCAATCAGCCATGAAGACTCTCTTGAGAATATAACGCAGTGGCCTTTCATCTGCCTTCCACAATACAGCATGATGCCATACCATTGATCCAGTTCCACAAGTCACTTTCTGGTCTTGAGCCCTTTTGGCACACAAAGTCCTAATTGCCCCAGGCCAGTATTGATGAAGCTACTACCTCCATCAAGATGGATTCAAGTGGGGTTTAATCCACTTGGGGACCATCACCCTTCTCTGTGGACTTCAGCATCCAAGACCGTTAGTCCTCAGGGTTGTCAGGTTAGTTAACCACTGCCTGACACGGCGTTAGATCGCTGGCAGTATGGTCTACTCTATTACCATAGCTAGGATAACCTGGTGCAGGGAAACTGCTGGAAGGCTATGGCTTTAAACAAACAAACTTCCTCAATCACCTTTGTGTTGCCTTGACAGGGCTTGAACAGGCCTAGATTAGGTCTGACATAGATTAGGCAGACATAGATTAGGTCAGGAAACTCCCCAAACCACATAGCTAGCCACACCAGATGTGGAATTCTGGAAGTGGCCATCTAGATAGATAGATTGATTGATTGATTGGTTGAAGCTCAGTGGCAAAGCAGAGACTTTGCAACCACAGAGGCCCAAATTTAGTCCCTCAGTTTCTCATGTGAAATTCTGGAAAGATCTTCTCCCCAATCACTGTGGAATATACTGAGATAGGTGGTCCAATGACCTGATTTTTTGGCCTGAATCCAATTAGTAATCCCATCTAGAGTCAATTCATTTGATTTACCTAACTGTTGATTGAATGTGTCTACTCTAGCTGGAATTAAGCAGTTGGGTTTGGTCATTATGTGAGCGAGCGGTCTCCAAACTACAGTCCATTGAATTCCCTCCCAGAAAAGCACTACTGAATTCGCTCCCAGAAAAGCTAGATTGCCAATGTTGTCATGTCTGGCCAACCCAGGTGCCTCCCAATGACAGGGACAAATCTTGCATAATCCTCCTCTGTAATGGAGGAAAGCTACGGGCTGCAGGTTTACTATGCCCAGAATATCAGTAGAGCTAGATTACAAACACAAATTCTAACCTTCCTTCACTCCAATCTGTCCTTTAGGGGCTTTCTCTGGAGACCAATCCCAGTCAATCAGCAACACTAACACACAAACATGCTACATTAGCTGAATGATAGCTACCACTGCAGTTTGAAGTAATTAAGGGAAGTTGTCATATGACAATTGTCATGGGTCAAGAAGGCATACTGGAGTATTCTGGAAGTTGTAGTCCCAAAAATGCCTGTTCTCTATAACTGCAACATTGCCCAAATTCAATTTTCAGGTAGAAGAACATGTTGACTGCACTCTTTACTGCCTGGCAAAATTACATAGTTAGTAATGTTTTGCTAATTTGAGAGAGTTTATCTTGAAGCAGCATGGACATCTGTTTGAGTTTTCTGTCTCCAGTTCTGAAAAGATGAAAGCTAAACCCAAAAGTGAAATGAAAAACTACAAGTTTTATTGGAGTGAAGGAGCAAAAGATCTAGCTGTACATTTTGGAACAAAAAGACTGCAGTGCCTTGGAATGCCTCCACATTACATACTAAATGAACAGGCATTTTAAAAATGCTGAATCACTCACTCTCCTGTCATAAAATAGTGTATAAAAGGTCTGGTACCTGGACATATGATTTTTACAAGCAAGCAATTAGCAGAAAGGTGAACTTTAAAGCGTGTCTTTTCCATTTCACATTTGCCTGTGACAATATTTTCAAGATAATATAAAGAGCCTGATTTAAGAATAAATCTTTAAAATTTCAAGGATTTTATAACAGATACTTAATGCTAGCTATTGGGTATAACTGAGGACATTCCGTACAATGTTTTGTAGCAAAAATCTTCTGAAGCAGAATCTGGCTGTCCCATTACAATTGCCAGGTCTTAGACCACTCTATCATGATCCCCAGAGAAAGAAGTAAAATCTCAAGGTGAGAAGTCAGAATTAAGATTTACTGTTAACTCTGTTTCTATATCCAGCAAGCATCACCTGGATCCACCAAGATAAACAGTTTTTGTCCCACCTTCCAACAGACTCCACCCCTTCCATCCAGATCTCCTTCTAGGCTGAAATAGCTGTAGAGTCATCATGGCATTCTGCCAGTCAAATGGTTCCACCCATCACTTAACACTTTCATTCATCACACACCTACCCTTAAAGTTGAGCCAACAAAAGGTATCTTTATCACCAGTGGTGGGATTCAGGTGGTATGCCCCGGTACGCACGTACCAGTAGTAGAAAGTCTGTGCACGCTGCCGCCAAAAAAGCCCCAGCCCAAGCACGATGCCATGGTGAGGGAGGCACAAAGCCACGCACTGCTAAAGCCCCAGCTGGCAGATGGCCAAGGAAGGAGAGCAAGTTTGGCTGGCTTGTGACCCCCAGGTTTGGAAAAATCATGAGCACCATCATCATCCCCACACTTGCACCCACACAAAGGGCTCCATGGTTGTGGCAGCCTCTCCCCCACCCCCAACATGAGAAGGTAGAGCGAGCCGAAGAGGGAGCAAAGAGTGAATGATGGTGACGCCTGCCCTTCCTCTTGACAGAAAGCAGACCTGCTCCTGCACACGCAGGTCTGAGGCTTTGTCTCCCTCCTGTCCCCTCCCAGAACAAAACAAAAAGGGGGGAAGGAGGAGGAATTATCCTCCCTCACCATGACATCATGCTCTCATGACAGGTGGCTCAGGCTTGGGCTTTTTTGGAAGTGGCAGCAGTGCTCGCAAAGCAATTTGGGCCCAGAGGCCAAACCCACAGAGTAGGTAGCAAAAAAAATGAATCCAATCACTGTTTTATGTTAGGGGATGTAAGTCTTCGCCTCACACCCTCACTGGTTCCAAGGCATATTGTGTCTGTGATGCCTTTAAGACCCTACTGCAGGGGCACACAGGTGCTGGGACTTTTCCCTGATGTGCTCCATGGGCAAGTGTGTTTAGGTCAGAGCAGAATTGCAGACTTCCAGCTACAATGCTCAACTTGCCTGAGCTTTAATGCTCACCTTCCTCTGCTGACAGTCTGGATGAAGATTCCAGCATCTTCCAGAACCTGCTACGAGGACTGAATCTTTGCCCTGATCCTGATGATGGCTTTCACCTGATATGCCATATGTGCTTGCTGGACAAAGGAGGACTACTTGGTATAAGCCTCCACCAGGAGGACAGAAGCTGTAGAACTCTTTGGCTTTGTCTGTACTGTAATTACAGCTTGCATTTACTCTGCTAGACTGGACTGCTACTGAACTGTATGGACTTGTGTATAGCACAACTGAACAGTCTCAGTGAGGTCAACTGAGCAGTCCAAGAAAATATATATGTTTTGTGTTACAGTTGTTACACTACTTGTACCTTTTTACTTCCTGAGTAAACCTACTTTGAGTTTTCTTTTGCACCAAGTTCTGTCTGCCTGTTTTTCTCACAAGGGCCGACCTTGCCAGGTGCGAACCTCTTGCTGGCCACTGCATACCACTCTGATAACCATTTACATCAAAGTTTATCACCTATTCAAAGCTTGTTATCTCTGACCAGAGAAAGTGCATCTCCTCGCTCTTGTCACAAGCCACCTGTGCTCTTGCCAGGTTTACTGTTCATTTCCCTAGGATGAGTGTGCAAATGTCTATTACAGCACCTTATTGCTGAAGACCTTAAAAAATCTCTGAGTTTAGCAAGTGTGCAGTAAAAATACTGCAGCATTATCATTCTTGGTAATGTGTGTCTTAACAAGTGTGCTTTCTTATCTGGTCAATATTACTACGGAGGGAATTGAGGCTGCTCACATTACCTCTCACTTTCAATTATTTCATTAAAGTTACCAAAGCACAACTTAATGGAATTCTGTTTTGTGATAGCAAGCATTTCTGACATACTCAAAGATCCAGGTCCCACACAGGGTAAGTAAGCAACTGAGCAGTCATGTCTCCTTCCCTTACTAGTCAACCATCAGGCTCCCTTTTGAACCTTGATCAGGGAAGCAGTCATGTATGCACTTGGACAGGCAGTAAGTGATGGAGGGAGTGGAAATGCAGTGTAATCACCAATGATGCACTGCAGCAGGTTCTGTCAGGTTCTGCAGAACCAATAGCGGAAATTCCCCAGGCCACGCCCACTTGGTTGGCCACACCCACCTCTATAGCCCATAATGCAGGATGTTTGGCCATGCCCACAGATTTGGCCCCACCCACAGATTTGGCCAGCCCACAGAGTAGGTAGTCAAAAAATTTGCAGTGTATCACTGTAATCACCCTAATATGCATGATTTTTCCCAACAGAATTTGGGCACATATATAATACTAAGGGCATTCTTATGGGGTTTTTCATGTTGCTGTTTTTTGCAAAGGAAGGCAGGAAAGTCCCCCTTGTTAATTCTGAACCATAAATGAAATGGCTGCCTCTATAGCAATACCTGCTACCCAAAGCTGAAGTTTACCATTACAAAGCACAACATGAGAAAAGTGGGGAAATAATGTGTCCTGTGAGCATCCAAAACAGCTACAAGTCTTCTCTTCTGGACTGGCTGGAACCTTGAGGCACATTACACCATTTTGTTGCCATACCTCACATCTCTGGATTAATTACTGTTTCTCAGTGTTTTTAAAACTGTTCTTCAAGGTGCTGTAGTCTTTTCTGCTCCAAACACACAGTGAAGAAAATATTCTTTTTCATTTGCAACAAAACTGAAGCTCTTCCTCCTTCGGGGGGGAAAAAAACCTGTCTCAATTTTCAGAGTGAAGTAGACTCTGTCATGAATTAATGTATATGAAGGGCAGGTTTATAACTGCTAAGTTAGCATCATGTCTTACAACAATTATTTTTTAAAAATCTTTTAAAAGTGGTCAGTAAATTTAAGTGCTTTTTAACAGCTGCCTTCAAAGGCCACCACCCCATATCAGATATTCAGTAAATCCTCTGCTGAGACAGTGAGTGGTTACATCATGCCAAAGACTGTTTTAATTGTTCGATTTCGAAATAAAACACCAGGTGTTAATTGATTTTTTTCTAATGTTAGCTTTTAGCACTGCAGTTAATAAAGTTTTCATCCTTCTAGTCAAAATCTAAAGTATTAATATTCAGAAACTAAGTAGAACTCAGGAGGGGAGATTAGGCCTTGATCTTTAAATGTCATATAAGTGGCCAGCTGTGTACCAGCTTGTAAACAGAAATCACATAACTTTCAGCAATTGTCTGAGGTAAAAGGTAACACTTGTTTTTAATTTTGCTGTCTTTTTACCACTAGGTTGAGAATAAGCTATCTCCACCGGATCTGAAGGTTAGGATATCCCACAAAAGAATTTTCAAGTCTTTAATTAAAATATGTCAATCCTGTTTTTAAAGTAAACCCTTTAAACTGATTGTAAGCTACAGTATAATCTGGAGGTGGATATTTTATGTTTTTGGACTACAACACCCAAAATCCACCAGCCATTGTGGCCAGTAGCTGAGAAATTCTGAGAGTTGGGATTTTGAAAGCTGAAATTCAAAACAGCAATGTTTTCAAATTTCGATACAATGCTGTGTTGTTGTTGTTGTTGTTGTTGTTGTTGTTGTTGGTGGTGGTGGTGGTGGTGGTGGTGGTGGTGGTGGTGGTGGTGGTGGTGTTATACCACCCATCTGGGATATTTCCCACTCTGGGCGGTGTACAGACATATCAACAAACAACAAAATAAATACCTAATGGAGTCTGAAGGCAAGAAAGCTCAAAACTGAACAGCTAATTTATTACCAATGACATGTATTGGAGATTGATTGGCTAAGAGACTTTAGGTTTTGGCAGAAACTCCACTACTCCAGTGGAATGTAATTGTGACAAACATATATGTGGTGATCAGATAAGAACCAACCAGCCTGAAGCCTTTAGGAGACATTCCAACCTGTGCCTTGTCTGTGTCCATGATGTAATTTGATCAGTTGAGAAAGTCAAGCTACAATTTAAAAAAACAACAACAACCCCATATTCAAGAGCCTATCTGAGCATACCTGTCAAGTTTTGGATTTGAAAATAAGGGAAATTTCCTGGCCAAAACGGGATACTTGACAGCTATGCTTATCCTGTGCAGCCCTCCAGTGGTGGCATCAGGGCATTGCAGTTTAACTAATATGGGGAGATGGTGGGAAAGAGGGTAACATACAAGTGTTTCCCGGCCAATACAGGATACTTGACAGCTATGTATCTGAAGTGGACAAGTATTTAATTGGATGGGTGAAATGAGGTTTTTGGGGTAGGTGTGATGGCTTGTAAAGCATTATTCCCCAGTAAACAGAAGTGTAAGAGAAATGTTATATGTGGATTCATGGCACAATTCAACACTACAGGGTCAAATGTCAGGTCAGTGCTTTTTCCTCCATTAGAAAGGAGAGGGTGGGAAGTTGCTAAATATTGAATAACCAATAAGGCCTGCAATGCATTTAGGCACTACGGAGTGTTCCAGTCAGCAAGTTGTACCTTTCCTGAAAACATTCTATCCCATGCCCACGTCTCTGTGAAACATGAAGACAACAACCAATCGGCAGAGCTATTTACACCATTACAGGAACAGGTGAAGAATAAGAAATTATAACAGGCATGAGAAGGAAAGTCAGCGTTTAACACCTTATTGTTGTGACATAGTCACTCAAAGCCCACATAAGATGCATCTTTCCACATTCATATGCTGAATCCAAACAGCGTAAATATTTTGAATAAAATTTAGAAAGCCAAGTTGCAAATTTTAAAAAAACATATTCGAGAACATAAAGGCTAATTTATGGATATATACTGTATTCTGTGAGCTGACCTAAATCTAAGCCCTCTCTAGTGCCTCAGTGGCTGGAATGTCTGGGAGAGGTCTTGGGCTTCACTGCAGATTCCACCGCCCTTCACCTTCATCTTTGGCTCTAGCAATCTACTACTCTTATGGATACTTTTGATTTTCACTTTCCTAAATTCAAATTACTGAGCAGCCAGATTGAAAAAGGATCCATAAATGTATTACTTTGCCCCACAGATGACCAAGGCTTCCTTGGTCTTTCCTTGTTTTCATCCCAAAATCTAGCGAATAGCTTGAGTTGGTCTATTTTTGCATATTTGTCCAAAGACTGAGCACCTTCCTAGTGACAGATGTGCCAGAATGATCCCTTGGCCAAAGCATTTAGCCAGTAGATAAATTGATGGAGAGAGTTGAACTAACCATACCGTAGAGGGAAACACACACTTATAGCAGATGCCATGCTCTTTTGATTTACAGCCATAATACTCCTGAGGGCACAACAGCCCTAACTCTGATGCAAGACGTTCTCCTGACAGTAACTTTAATAAAAGGGGAATTTTTTCTGAGAAGGTGAAGGAGCCACCCTTGCTTTGAAGACTGAACCACCAACATCACTCCAACAGAGCAGACAACATGGTGTAATTCAGCTTGATGTCACTCAGCAGGGCACAGGATGTAGTGCAATTCAGCACTCAATAACATTGTCCCATTGCAAGCAAATTAGCACAACAGAAGGAGGCCAGACTTCCAGAAGTCTGCAACAGATTTACCATCTTATACTAAAAGAGGCAAGTAAAAATACAGTTCTTGAGTATCTGCCTGGTCTCTTGTAATTGTTGCTTACTGGAATTCAAACAAGGGGGAGATTCATAAACCAGAGTAGCAGAGAAACTTTGCCCATCCATTCCCCTTTATTAACTTGAACTGTCTCTGAAGCTTTAGAACTCACTTATCACTCCCAAGGATCAACTTGGATGCTGCACTATAACACAATTTGTACTCTTGGTGAATTCATTTCTCTCTGAGAAGCACAGGAATGAATGAACATGGAATTCTATTAGGCTGCATCAAAAACACTGAGCATCAGAAGGAAACAAGGTAAGAGCAAAATGGAACTATTTCTTAGGGACCAATAGAAGGACTTATTCAAGTTCCAAAGATTAATCCAGACAACCTACAAGCAAATGACCTAGCAGCCCAACAGCTTTTGCTGGCATATTAGCAACAGCTGGGGATTGCAAGAGAGTTTGTTTCATGCCCACACATCTAGTTGTGTTATCTGAGGTGAACAAGTATTTAACTGGATGAGTTAAATGAGCTTTTGTGGATAGGTGTGATTGTTTGTAAAGCATTATTCCCCAGTAAACTGAAAGATAAGCAAAATTTTGTTTGTGGATCCATGGCACAATTCAACACTACAGGGTCAAATGCCAGGTCAGTACTTTCCCCTCCATTTGAAGGGAGGGAGGAGTTGCTAAATACAAGGTCACCAGGAGGACATGCAACATATTTTTGCACTACAGAGTGTTCCAGTCAGCAAGTTGTGTCTTTCCCCAAAACATTCAATTCCATTCCATCCCTTCAACCTGTTTCCTCTGTATGCTTCTTCACCCTGACATTTGGTACTCTGTGGCAGCTGAACATTCTTAGTTTTCAATGAGCTGTTGTGGGAATGATTGTTTTAAAGCAGGGGTTCCCAATCTATGGCCCGTTGGCTGGCCCCAGACCATGACACCATCCCATCCAATCCATCGGTGCCTATGCCACACCCGGAAGAGGAAGCGGGTATGTTTACATTAGCCATAAAATGTGCCCATGCATGTGCAAACATGCCCACAGCTGTCATAAATGCCGTAAATGTGCCGCTTGGCATGGTCTGGCCCACTCAGCTATCTGAGGGTCAGGCCCACAACATAAAAGGGTTGGCCACCCCTGTTTTAAAGGATGCTTATTCTAATACCTTCACTTATCCATGTACTACATAGTTCTATTCTGGCTACATGCATAAACCTGACAATGAGTCTGTTATTAGGAGACAGGATTAGAATGATGACATGATTTAAAGGTGAAAATACTGGGATTAATGTTGGCAAGTATATTCAGGACACAGTTCTACATACAAGCACAAGTTCCAACTTCCACACCCATTTTAAAGCAGTACAGAAAAGATGCAAACATAATCTAAATTATGTCTTCCTTATAGGCATTAAGATGCCACAGTTAAATATGGTTTGTAAGTCTGTGACAAAATTGTCAGAGTACTCAAACTCTAGTTCATTCAGGAAATCCATTTTCAGGTAAAAGTTCAAAATATATTTTTTAATGACATAACTAAAATTAGGCATCTCTAATATTGCATTTTGCTAATGTGAAAGCAAATTCTGATGCAGAAATTCTTTGTTTGGCCTGTATTAAAACTGTACATACCACTAATGATTGTCATACATTATCCAGCAAACAAGAAGGGGAAATGTAATTACAAATAAAAATGTAAGATTCCTGTATTCACAGACACATACTGTATATCTAGGATGTTTACATTATAGGTTAAGACAGAAAGAGATGCACTTAAAAGCACAGATTATTTCCAAAAATGTAAATTAGTAGGCAGCCTGCACAGAGCTGAGCTACTTTAATCCTAGTGAGGCCAAAGAGATTGAAGTGATCTGATGATGCTCATGCTAGCATCCTTCCTTTTCCTCTCATCTGTGGGTTTTCTTCATCAGGGACAAACACAATTAAAGTCCTCTTCCAAATTTCCCAACTAGTCCTGTCACTTGAACCTTCTTCTTGGAGAGAATACATCATATTTTACCCTATTAGAAAATAAATGAAAGGCTATATTGTGGAATTTGCATTCCATTACCTTGGTTTGCATGTCATAAAACATTTATTACACCCTTGGGGTACAAGCTTAATAATGACTGGGTGAATTGCAGTAATGTGGTATTGGCCTTGCTATAGAACAAAAGATTAATGTTCTTTGATGTCATCAAGCTAATACTTGTGCTCACCAATTTGTCCCTTCAAAAGATATTACCGTTATTGAGACAATCTCTTTAAGAAAAAGGGGGAAATAAAGATATCGTTAAACTGTGTGAAAGTTTACATAAGAACTCTCAGACCCCCAGATAGAGGCCCAGTTCAGATGATATTCTTGCCCAAGCATAGGGAGGAGGTGGGGACATGCCTTGTCACCCAACTCTCTTCTCCTGGTTTCTGAAACCACCCATCTGCACTGGGTAAAATATTTTAGTAGGGCATAACACATGGAAAATCCAATGTGCACTGGCTAGAATAGCAAAGTCCCAGATAAAGTTCAATGTTCTTCTCCTCAAGAACAAAATACAATTTTCTTCTTCTCCTTGCCTATAAGACAACAGATCTTTTCTGATGAAAGTCCTTGCATTTGGGAGAATGATTTTTGCATTTTGTTATCTTGACATGACATGTTGAGAACAAGTGACTTTATGAGCATTCCTTGCATCCCCAAAATCAGCCACACGATCATAGCCTGTTTGTAGCTTAGGGCATCCCCCCCAGAGAAAAACTATACAGATGAGTGAGCATTTATTTGCATCTTCCACACACAGGTGAGGAGGACCAAAGGTATGTATTTCCCACAAGAAGAAAGGCATTTCTATTAATTTCTATTAATGTTGTCCAACAAAACTGGATTACTTCTTTGTGTTTGCCTTCAGTGCAAAAGAAAGAAATTCCAAGGTGGTTTAATGGAAGAGAAGAACAGAGTTGGAATTCACTCACTAACAGCTGTGATGTATAATCTGAGGCAAGAATTTCACCTCCACTCATCAATCACTCCTGCCTACCTAGCAGTTCGAAAACAAGAAATTGCAAGTAGATAAATAGGGACCACTTCGGTGGGAAGGTAACAGCGTTCCGTGCGCTCCGGTGTCTAGTCATGCCTGCCACATGACCACGGAAATGTCTGCAGAAGCAGACAGCGCTGGCTCTTTGGCTTAGAAACAGAGATGAGCACTGCACCCTAGAGTCGGATACTGTTATGTATGTATGCATGTTCATTATACTGTAAAGGCAAGATTGTAATCACTCCAGATACAAACGATATCAGCTGTAAAGGAACGCGAGCAGACAGCCTATAGAGGGCAGCTGCGAGCGTTCACTCTCACATGGTTCACATTGCTCAATCACGGACAGCCGCGGGAAAACCTTCCCCGCATTCAGCAGCTGAAGAAAGACCTGCATTCAGCAGCTGAAGAAAGACCTGCATTCAGCAGCAGGAATGGAGGCGTGCCCGGGCGAGGCCACGCCGGTAGCAACCAATCAGCTACCGTGCTACAAGATTCAAATGTAGAGAGCTACTGTATATATTGAGATGTATCACCGCCATTACCTCATGCTTAACTGGAACCTCATGCAATAAACCAGTGTTAAACCAACCCTTCGGTTGTCCGGTCGTCTTTGGTCCCATACACTAAATTGGCGACGAAGGTGGGATATGGCTGCCCACGGGACCAAGACATGCGCCGGCTACGAGATCAGGAAGCCGGGAGACTTGGAGCTGTTTGAGATAGACTTCAACGCTGCGCTGGTGGAGCTCGAAGTCTCAGACGAGGCCAAAAAGAGGGCCATCTTCGTCCGCATGCTCGGACAAGAAACCAAGAGGACCTTGGTGGACCTGATCGCGCCGAGGAAGGTGGGCGACCTCAAGGCCACAGAGCTCCTGGCGGCGCTGCGCGCCCATCTCCGGCCGGCAATAGCGATGTTCCCCGCTCGGAGCGCGTTCTGGAGGCGAGTCCAGGCACCCGGAGAATCGGTCGATGAGTTCGCCGCGGCCCTGCGGTTGGCCGCCGGCCCATGCAAGTGGGAACTCCCCGACGTCACCCTCCGGGACTGCCTGCTCTGCGGTCTGAGGGACACAGAGACTCAGCGCGCGCTGATGAAAAGGGAGCCGCCTCCCACGTGGCAACAAGTCCTCGACGCGGCACAGGCCGCAGAGGCCACGTCGGCCGGGGTGCACGAACTTCAGGACTGGCGCCCGAAGACCGCCAAGGCAGAGAGTTCGGTGCGCGCGGCCCAGCGGACTTCGAACTCGTCTGCAGAGAGCAGCGACGACGAGGACGTCCGGAGGGTCCAGAGAGAGGGCCGGCGCTGCGATGGCTGCGGCGCCGCCCACGCCCGCACCAAATGCCCATTCCGCAAGGCCGAGTGCCACAACTGCGGCCGGCGCGGGCACATCGCCAAGGTCTGCCGGAAACGACGCGAGGCCACCCGGAGTTCTCCAGACCGCTCGGCGAGGCAGGACCGCACCACGAGGCAGGACCGCACCACGAGGCCGAAGGACGGCACCCGGACCACGAGGACGCGGGACGGAGTAGGGCGAGTCTCCGACGACAGCGAGGACGACGCGCCGGTTTGCAGCGTTTCCACGGAGCACCCCCGTTACTTCGTTGAGGTAGTAATACAAGGGGCCCCTGTTAGAATGGAGGTGGACTCGGGTTCTTCATACTCCATTATTTCCCAGGGGGAGTTCATGAAAATCGCCCCCCGCGTGCGGCCCAAGCTCAAGGCGTTGAGGGCCACGCTGAAGGACGTGCAAGGGAACCGCATCCCAGTGTTGGGGGTTGGGAAGTTTCAGGTCCAGTTCAAAAAGTACACCGCAACGCTTCCCTTAGTCGTCCTCAAGGGGGGAAAATGCAGCCTCCTCGGGACTCAATGGTTCCAGCCCCTGGGGTTGTTCATTGGGGGGGTGCACGCCGTGGGAGCACACGCCGCCGGGACTGATCAAATACAGAGCGTGTGCGACGCGCACCCCGAGGTTTTTAAAAAGGGGCTAGGAAAATTCAAGGGCCCCCCAGTGACTTTCGACCTGGACCCTGGAGTGCGTCCAATCAGACTTAAACCGCGCAGAGTGCCTTTCGCACTAAAGGACAAAATAGAGGCGGAATTGGACAAATTAGTGGGCCAGGGGATTCTTGTTCCTGTTGATTCTGCGGAGTGGGAAACTCCAATTGTAACAGCGCTCAAGGCCAACGGGGAAGTCCGAATATGCGCTGATTACAAGTGCACCATCAATAAGGCGATCCGCCCTAATGCGTATCCGGTGCCGGTAGTCAGCCACTTGTTGGCCAGGTTACACGGGGGGAGGTGTTTCGCCAAACTCGACCTGGCCCAAGCCTACAAGCAACTCCCGGTGACCCCCGCCGCAGCTGCTGCACAAACCATAGTCACCCACAAAGGGGCGTTCCAGGTTTCGCGCCTCCAATTCGGCGTGAATTCGGCGCCCGGGATTTTCCAGTCATTGGTGGAACGCCTCCTGAAGGGGTTGGAGGGGGTGTTACCCTACTTTGATGACGTATTAATTACAGGGGGGGGGCCGGGCCGAATTAGCAACAAGGTTGGGAAAGGTCCTGACAATATTCGAAAAGGCGGGGTTGAGGTTGCGGAAAGACAAATGCGTCTTCTTCGCTACAGAGGTTGAGTTCCTAGGGTTCCGTGTTACTCCCGAGGGAATTAGGCCAGCCCAATCCAAGGTAGCCGCCATCAAAAAGGCCCCTCGCCCCACCTCCAAGCCCGAGTTGCAGTCGTTCCTCGGACTGCTCAACTTCTACCACTCCTTCCTCCCGCGGAAGGCAGCCGTGGCAGAACCGCTACACAAATTGTTAAAAAAGGACGAGGCATGGAAGTGGGGCGACGACCAGGAAAAGGCTTTCAATGACCTGAAGCGACTCCTGGCATCAGATGCTGTACTGACCCACTTCAATCCCAAACGCCCGGTGGTCCTGATATGCGATGCATCCCCGGTGGGGGTGGGGGCGGTGCTATGCCACGTGCTGGAGAACGGTAGGGAGGCCCCAATAGCTTTCTACTCTAGATCCCTGTCCCAAGCGGAGAGGAATTATGCTCAGACAGACAGGGAGGCGCTAGCAATAATTGCGGGGACCAAGAAATTTCATGATTTCGTGTACGGCCGCCCCTTCACCATAGTGACTGACCACAAGCCTTTGCTGGGCATCTTCACCGCAGACAAGCCCACACCCCAGATCCTGTCCCCGAGAATGCTCAGATGGGCCATTTTTCTCAACGCGTATCAGCACGCGTTGGTATACCGGCCCGGGAGGGAAATAAGCCATGCCGACGCTCTGTCGAGGTCCCCCATTCCCCGGGATTGCTGCCACGTGGGCGGAGTAGAGAGGGACCACCAGGTCTTAATGATAGAGGTCCTAGACTCCCCTCCAGTAGTACCGGCCGAAATCGCCAAAGCGACAGGCAAGGACAAAGCGCTGGCCACAGTTTGCTCCTGGGTGCAGAAAGGGTGGCCCGTGTCTTCCCCAGCAGCGGAATTCGACACATTTTTGAAAAAGAGATTAGAGTTGTCCCTGGAGAGGGGTTGCCTCTTGTGGGGACAGCGGGTGGTGATCCCCACGTCTCTCAGGCCGAGGGTGCTTAAACTGCTGCACGTCAGCCACCCGGGGATCGTACGCTCTAAGGCACTAGCCCGCAGTTATTTTTGGTGGCCCCAGTTAGACGCCGACATCGAACACATGGTCGGCACTTGCGAGGCGTGCCAAAGCTCTAGGCCAGAAGAGGCTCGCTCGCCACCTAGGGAATGGGACGCTGCGAGGGGACCCTGGTCCCGAGTTCATGTAGACTTTGCTGGCCCATTCAGGGGAACGCTTTTCCTCCTCGTGGTGGACGCGTTCTCTAAGTGGTTGGAGGTCATTCCAGTCTCGAGCACCTCCTCGACCACAACCATTAAACAGTTAAGGAGGGTCTTTTCCACGTTCGGTTTACCCGACACCCTCGTCAGCGATAACGCTAGCTGTTTCACGTCCGCCGAGTTCAGGGCATTCATGGAACGCAACGCCATTCGGCACGTCACCTCCGCCCCCTTTCACCCGGCCACCAATGGCCAAGTAGAGCGCCTCGTGCGCACCACGAAAGACGCGCTACTGCGCATGGGTCCCGGAGACCTCGACCTGAAATTGTGCCAATTCCTGCTGAGATACAGGGTCACCCCTTTAGCGTCAGGGTACTCCCCCGCAGAGCTGTTGATGCGCAGGAAGCTGGCCACGGGGATATCCAAGCTAGACCCCACGAGAGTAGAGGACAAGGGGCGGAACATAGGGGTGGAACCCACAAAGAGTTTCAGCATAGGCGCCCCAGTACACTGCAGGAATTACGCCAGCGCGGGGCCAGCCTGGGTGCCGGGCACCGTAGTAGATCAAACCGGCCCCGTCTCATACCGCGTAGAGACCAGTACAGGTTTCCTGTGGAGGCGACACGTGGACCAACTCAGGCGTAGGGTCCCCGGAGAGCAAGACGCGGATGAGATCAGCATTGAATCAGCGTTAGGGTACTCCCCCACCCGTTTAGCCCAAGGGGGAGGAAAAGGGGAGCATGGGTCCCCACCAAGGGGGGAGGAAAGGGAATCGATCCACGGAAATCTTTTGCGGGAGTCCCCGCCAGAGAGGAGGAGCCCCGGGTTGCGGGAGTCCCCGTCAGAAAGGAGGAGCCCCAACCACACTCATACCCCGCGGAAGCCGCGGAAGTCCCCCCGAGGCTCAGAGGCCCATAGAGGTTTAGACGTTGATTTACAGTACCAGGGGGAGTTAGCGGAGTGGTCCCCCACCCGTCCCAGCGAAAAGAGGGGTTTCAGTTCAGCCCCTGGTACCTCCAGTCCCAGTAGCCCCTGTGAGTTAGAATGCAACATAGCGCCCATGTTCCGGAGACCGACACCTCCAAGACCGGAGGCATCAGCGAGTCCGCCCACCACCACAGTCTTAAGGTCCCCCGAGCAGGGATCAGAAGGTAGCCATTCCCCAAGGGCGACCTCATCGGTTCCGCGGTTCACACTAGGAGGGTCCCCGGGGTCCGAGGGCAATAGGCAGGGATTTACCTCCCAACTGTTCATCCCATTCCCTTCCCCAAGCGCAAGGCAGGCACGGACGCCCCACAGAGCCACTAACGAATCCCCGTTTCCCGTTGCAGGACAAGCACCCGCGGAGTCAGGGATCACAGGCTCTCCAGAATTAGGGCAGGCGCAAGCACGCCCCAAGCGAACGTGCGGCAAGCCACAATGGTTGCGGGACTTCGTCCCATCCTAGGGGGGAGGGATGTTATGTATGTATGCATGTTCATTATACTGTAAAGGCAAGATTGTAACCACTCCAGATACAAACGATATCAGCTGTAAAGGAACGCGAGCAGACAGCCTATAGAGGGCAGCTGCGAGCGTTCACTCTCACATGGTTCACATTGCTCAATCACGGACAGCCGCGGGAAAACCTTCCCCGCATTCAGCAGCTGAAGAAAGACCTGCATTCAGCAGCTGAAGAAAGACCTGCATTCAGCAGCAGGAATGGAGGCGTGCCCGGGCGAGGCCACGCCGGTAGCAACCAATCAGCTACCGTGCTACAAGATTCAAATGTAGAGAGCTACTGTATATATTGAGATGTATCACCGCCATTACCTCATGCTTAACTGGAACCTCATGCAATAAACCAGTGTTAAACCAACCCTTCGGTTGTCCGGTCGTCTTTGGTCCCATACACTAAAGATACAACTGGCTTTCGAGCAAGGGAAACCTTTACCTTTACCTTTACATCAATCACTTTGTTTGTGGAGAAGAAATGCAAGAAGTCACTGAAATTATACAATAGCCAAAATCCTGTTGTTTTGCATAGTAAATTGCACTAGAATAGGCCCACTGAACCAATTGTGATTTGGCGAGTCAACTCCTCCATAGGTTCCATTGATTTAAATAGGCTTACTCTAACTGAGACTAACTTTAGCCTATGAAGACACATTTAAATTAGGCTCATTTAAATTAATGGAATTTATGGCAAAGTTGACTCATCAAATCCCCACTGATTCAATGAGCCTACCATAATGCAACTTTCTCCACCAAACAACAAATATTGGCCAACTGATTATATTACACAGCTCTTTCTTCATTTAGTGGTTAATGCAGTATTTAGCAGATTATAGAGCAGATGCTAACTCTAGTCATTTCTGATTGCTTTATTTTATGGATTATAGTAGTTTAACAAAATCACTAATTTGTTGATTGGCCAAGATCATTTTTCTTTAGTGTAGTAATCCATAACTTCCATAGTCCCATTGAATCAGAATATGGTGATTCATCTCCATAATTTCCATTGACTCAATAGATCTACCCTAGTTCAAACTAGATTTCAGGATTTCAACCATTGTGTGTGAATCTGTGTGATTTCGGTAGTGAATTTTTCTCCCCGCTCCCCTTCTTCCTGATCCAATTTGTCCTAGTTGTTAGGAGTTTGATCAGTTTACTCTGTATGCTTTTTCTATATTTTAAAGAATTTAATTGTTTTCAAAGAAGCAAATTACAGAGCTGTCTAGAATGTAAATCACTGGAGGTGGTTGTGTTAAGTTTAATAAGAGTCAAGGCCTCCAATTATGCCTCCAAATTCTAAGTAAATCAGGACCAAATAAATAAAATTATAGCTTTTTTGCTATTCCAGTGCTAGTCAATCAGAGGGTTGGTGTTCTGGGTTTCTAAATCATTACACAGATTCTGGATCTGAATGGAATCAGATGGGATCTGAACTATTCATACCCAATCATACAGTGATCTAAGGTACCTAATTGACCTCTGAACTGAATTAGTGGACCCATGTATCAGCCTAGGATACAGCCAAGATTTTTTAAATAACTCAAAAGTTAAATTGCTGATTTTGTTTTAAAAACAAACACATATGTAGCATGTGAGTCTCTGTCTAGAGGATGGGACAACAGTCAGCATAATACCATTTTCAGTAGGGGGTGGAGAGAAATCTGGGGATATCCAACACCTTTTTTTTAAAGGTTTCCCTTGCTCGAAAGCAAGTCATATCCAACTCCAGGGTGCAGTGTTCATCTCTGTTTCTAAGCCAAAGAGCCAGCGCTGTCTGCTTCTGCAGACGTTTCCGTGGTCATGTGGCAGGCATGACTAGACACCGGAGTGCACGGAATGCTGTTACCTTCCACCGAAGTGGTCCCTATTTATCTACTTGCAATTTCTTGCTTTCGAACTGCTAGGTTGGCAGGAGCTGGGATGAAGACGGGAGTTCATTTCCATCCTGCAGTACTCGGGAATCGAACTGCTGACCTTCCACTTCCCAGTCAGCATCTTAGCGACTTGAGCCACTGCAGTACATCCAACACCTTGAGCCACTGCAATACATCCAACACCTTACAAGCAACTTAATTTGGCATCTGTTCCAAGTGACTTAATGGAATCCATGATTAAATACAAAAGTTGCAAGAATTTTGGAGCACAAGTGTTGGTGAAAAAGCCATCCCCCCCCCAACCACCCAATTTTACAGAGTTCATTGAGAGTGTCAGTAAACACATGGACAAGGTGATCTGGTAGACACTGGCTAAAATCCTGTTCATTCAACTATGCCACAAAAAATCAGTGACATCATTGGCCATGCCAATTTTTCAGAAATAAGACATTTCTAATTTCTTCCCCAGAGGTCCCAGCACTCCCATGTAATCCCTGTCATTGTTGGAAAGCTTTTGGGGAATACCAAGAATTTCTGCTGGCAGGATGATTTTATTGGCAACAGTTTTCAAAATTAATTACTTCTCCCAGTCTCAATTGGTCTGGCACTAGTGGTGAACAATACAATGGCCAAGTTTGCCCAAACAGACAATTTATCTCAGGTGTTGAAAAGATAAGAGCTCTGAAATACTCTCTCCAAACCAGAGAAGCCTATTAAATTTGCAAAAATAGGTAAAATATATGTAAAAGAAAAGCCCTCCCTTGCTCAAAAGCCAGTCGTATCTGACTTTAGGAGGTGGAACTCATCTAATATAGGAATGTGTAAAGTTATGCACATTGTAGCAAAAATTCCTGTAATCACGTATACTGTACTTTGAAACTGGCATCGAAAGACCAAAGAAGGAGATTGTGGTGAAAGAGGTGCTTTACACAGAACAGCTCCATTGCAAAACACACCTAAATTTAGCTGCTGTGGAAACAGATTTCCAGTTCAGGCTCTTTAGAAAAGGAGTTTAAGATGAAATTGCCAGCCTCATCATGGCCTTATCCATGGAACACAGTGGATTCTAGTCACTATATTTGAAAAAGGATATTGTAAACCTGGGAAGGGGGCTGAAAAAGACAACCATATGATCAAACGTCTAGAGGGATGGCCATGTTAGTTCGTTGCAACTAAAAACAAAGAACTTTGTACTACCTCAAAGGTAACAACATTTATTAAATATAAAGTCTGTGGCTGCAGGGCACATCCTTCAGATGCAGGGAGTGTCTCTCAAAGGGATGTAGCATCTCTCTGTAAGGAAAGGTTACCAACAGTTCAGCCTGTTCAGTTTTGAAAATGAGACTTTGAGCCATGCTGCTGCAGTGGTTTCAGTTCTGCTTGGAGGGTTAGGTCCAGGAGATGGTGCTGTGGGACTTCCATTCCACATCTTGGCCACTGGCCCATGGCATGCCTCACAGCTCCATGTTCTTTAACATGCACAAGAGATTGCTTGGCAAAATCATCAGAAGTAATGGGGTGTCATCAATACATGGATGGCATACAATTCTACTTTCATTTCTGTCTTCTTAGCCCAATGGAGATGTGGAAACCCTGAACGGGATCTAGGGGCAATTGTAGTATGGATGAAGTTGAATAGGCTGGACTTTAATTCAGGCAAGATGGCAATATTACGAGCTGGGCAATGCAGTATAAGGATGGTTGCATCCAGTTTTGGATTCCTGTAGTGGTAGCTTATCCATTGCCAGCTTGCTGGGCCTATCGCATCTTCACCAGAGCTCCTTTGGTAAGATCATTTCAGGGTGACCCAGGATGGCCTTCATGTGGGTGGGGACAAATCTGTAGGCAGGGCCAAATCTGTGGGAATGGCCAATGCAATGGGGTATGGAGGTGGGCATGGCCAGCCAGGTGGACGTGGCCAGCCAGGTGGGCATGGCCTGGGGAATTTCTGCTACCGGTTCTCCCAAACAGGACAGAACCTGCTTCAGTGCATCACTGCCTTCATGGCTGCTGTAGTGGTCCTGTGGCACAAGGCCACACCATACTTCTCCCAGTCCTGGCAATCCCTTACTAGAAGGTCTTCGGATTCCATACTATACAAGGTACAGTATATGTGAAAAGAGAAGAAGGACAAAGAGCACAAGGCAGACCCAGAGGAAGGTGGAGAGATAACATCAAAGAAATATTACAGGAACACCAAATAATGCTGATGGAGACCACTAGAAGAACAACAACCTTGTATCTCCCTTGACACCCAAAGGGGTAAAAGAAGAAGCAAAGAGGAAGAGAAGAATAAGTGTACAGCTGGTCTCAAGAGACTTACACATTTCCCCAAGGGACATGCTATTAGTTCAGGAATGCTCCTGGACTCAACGCTGCCGACCAAAGTGCAAATGTCATTAGTGGTTAGGATATCTTTTCTTCATCTTTGATTGGTTCATCAACTTTATCTACAGCAGACTGATCACACATGCAGTGACACACACTTCTGTTATATTTGGATTAAATTATGCACTCTGGATCTGCACTTGAATTCAATCTGCAAAATCTGTTTGAAATGAGAAAATGGAGGCAAGAATACTGAAGACAGACATTGGGGCTAGTATCCCGTGGCCTAAATTCTGAACAGAATAGAAATCACAGAAACTATTGACTCCACTTCAACAAGTTGCTTGTCACATGTCCATCCTCCTATTGGTTGTACATGCAACTAATCAAGCAGTAGGGGTGCCTGCTATAGCAAGGAGGACACTTATGCAACTTCCTTTCCACTCCATGTTTCAGCAACAAACAAGATACTAGCATCAAATTATGTTAGACCCATTTTGCACACTTACATTGTCTGCCTTTTCAATTCTGGCTCCAGTTTATGGTACTAGTACTAATCTCTAAAGATTAAAAAAAAGGTCACAATCAGATTATCTCAAGAAACAGCAGGAAAGCAAAACTCTGTGAATCAGCACAGATTTTGTGTGTGTGTGTTCACATGTTTATGTTTATTCGATTTATACCCGGCCCTATTCAGCACATGGCCGACTCAAGGTGGCTAACAACATGTAAATGACCCCAAAATAACCCAAGGGGTTTACATACAGGATACAAAATTCAAAATACAATAATAAATACAATATTCAAAAATACAACATAGCCAAAGGCCCAGATACAATATTACAAGCTACAATACAAAGTTTAAAAAACAACAACAGCATATCATAGAAAAACCATAATAATACCAGCTATACAATAATAAAAATACAGTTACAGATCATAAAACATAATATGGGTTCAAACAGTAAAACACATTTACAAATGGCAGCATCTTACAATATTAAAAAATTCAGACTAACAAAGCAACATAGCACAGAGTAGCACAGAATAAATATTCAATAGTACAATATACAATCTATTAAAAAAGCAGCACAATATCACAGTCCCATGACAAAATTGCATCCCTGCAATCCTTACAGATGCCAGGATTCAACATTCTCAGCGGACTGGAAAAAAGAAGCTCCAGGCTTTGGCTTTGGCGGTGGCAGTGGGAGGCTGCGGCCACAACAGGTCTTTTTATGCCCTCCAGGGGCCGGCACAGATGCTCCACTCCTCCCATTTTGCCAGACCAGGGAGATGAGCTCCAGGCTTCAGTGTTGGCATTTTTTTCAAGCCCCACCAGTCGCCTCAGGTGTTCCTCCTTCTCTCCAGCCCCGAATGGGCGAAGGAAGAGACCAACGGGGCTTGGAGGCAATCCGGCGGGGGGGGGGCGCGGCTCTGGTGTCAGCATTTTTCAAGCCCCGCCAGTCACCTCAGGTGTTCCTCCTTCCCTCCAGCCCCAATTGGATGAGGGAATTGACGGATGGGGCTCAGAGGAATGTAACCCATTTTGGCCAAAATGTTGGGTTTTTTTAACACTGTGACAATAATAAATGGTAGTCCACTTCAAACTAGAAAATTCAAATCCCAGTCCAGAATTTGGGAATTGAGTGAACTAATTTTCAAAGTACACAGAAATATTCATTTCAAGGAAAGGGTCAAAACAGTGTGTTTGAAGGATTATTTGTGTGGCTCTGGTCACTTTTTTTACATGAATAGTGATACTCATATGGGCTTCAGATACTTGTATCCTATACTTGTATGGAAGATCTCAGAAACAAATTGTCTTGAGCTTCTTATCGGCTCTAATCAGCTATTCTCTTGAAGAAAATTTCTATTACTTGTAATAAAATAATTTAATTTAATTGTTAAATTTTTATGCCACCCACTCAGGCGAACCCGACTCAGGGCATCTTACAACAGATTAAAAACATATAAAAACAGATTAAAACCCCACCTACCCACCCTCCTACCCCCACCCTATTAATAAAAGAATAAAAGGGATACAACAACACAGAGGGAGGGACACTAACTTGAAATGAGCCAACAGGCTGGGGCCATATTCCCATTAAGGCCCCACACCTGCCCCACCAGGGCTGGTGCGGACACAGAGAAGGCCCTTCTTTGTGTGCTAGAGAGGCAGGCCCCTCTAGCTGAAGGCACAACTAGAGAGCCCCTCCGGTCCACTCTGGTTGGACAGGCAGACACTCTTGGGGGCATTCCGGTCTCTCAGGTATCCTAGCCCACTGCCATATAGGGCTTTAAAGGTAATTAATAATTCTATTATTTCTTTCATATTGCTTCTTCTTTTACAAAAAGAAGAATCTCTGTGACAAGCAAATGAATTCACTGCAAGTTATGTAGAAGTAAGTCCCACCTAGTTCAGTAGCTGTTTCAACCAAGTCAATATGATAGAATTGCAGCCTTAATGTTACTACTTGGGTAATGGTGCATTTGGTAATTTTCTGGCAGCATACACAGGGCATTGTCAATGCAAAGATAATATATACTTTAAGTTCCATTAACTTTACATTAGAGAGTAAAGTTATATTTTTGCTTAAATCTATTCAGCTGAAAGGAATTGAATTTCAAAGTACTTATCTTTAGTGGATCATCCTCTTCATATGGAAATAGAGTGTACAGGGATTATTTATTCCAATAATTTATTCACCGAATTAGGTTGTAAGATTTCAGAAAGTAAGACATCTAGAGGGTGGGATTTCAGGTTCTAGCTAAGTATATATTGTTTTGGAACTTGGAGAACCCTTTCTCTAAGATGTGTATTGATAGCTAGTTTATGTTCTTGGAGAAACAAAAATAGAAGGGATAAGCAGAACTACTTGGCTCTCTTCTCAGAAGTTTTGGCAGGAAACCAATTTATTAAATTCTAACTTGCCCAAATTCTGCAGTGTATTGCTGAAGCCATGAAACATTCTGTATGGTACTCTGAACACAGGTACACCAATACTCCCTTGTCATTCTAGAAGTCTTGGAATGTATAATAAGAAGCCTTGGATGGTTTAAGAAGAAATATCTAGAAGACAGAGAGCTGCATGGGGTAAATTCAGAGAAGTGTCAGCCATCCTGAAGTCAAAAGCTAAACAGGAAACAAAGGCAAATTTGTTCAATTCTACAGTGTTGAAAGCAATGACATATGGTAGTGAAACATGGTTTTTAACAGCTGCAGAAAAAAAACAGCTGCAAGTAGCATAACGAGCAATGGAGAGATCAATGCTCGAAATCTCACTTCACAATAAAGTGAAAAATGAGGATATCAGGCAAAGATCACTGCTAAAAGACATAGTAACAGAATACCTGTTGAACAAATTAAGGTGGGCTGGCCATGTTTCATGCACAAGTGACAATAGATGGAGCACCAGAATAACAAATTGGTATCCAAGAGATCACAAAAGACCTAGGGGAAGACCACCTTGCAGATAGGAAGATTTTCTTAAGAAAAATGTTGGACCAACATGGAGAAGAACTGCCAGGGGCATATAATTATGGACAGAAGTTGTGCAGGATGTAATCGCAGAGACGTCTATTCATACAAGGACTCCTCGCTGAATAACGATTCCAAGGTATCCAAGGTAAGGTACTGTTTCATATCAATTTTGAGTATATGTTCATCAGGTTTCACAGAGTTTTTGTCATAGCATATGATGTTCCTTACCTACTTATCTTGCATTTGGCATGCCTTGTATTTTGTCATTGTTTGTGGGAAGGTAAGGGAGGCTTAATTTGCAAGTCAGAGTGCTGAGGGATACAGTTCTGAAATGACCTTGTAATGTCAGAGAAAATGGGATTGTGCATTGTCTACTCTACAGTATCTAGTCTGACCCTAAGACTGGCTGATAAGCTCAACTGCATTCAGGGTACTGTCTGAATAGTGACACTGACATATTTACTACAGCACTTTAGTGTATGGGACCAAAGACAACCGGACAACCGAAAGGTTGGTTTAACACAGGTTTATTGCATTGCATGAGGTTCCAGTGAAGCATGAGGAATGGCGGTGATACATCTCAATATATACAGTAGCTCTCTACATTTGAATCTTGTAGCACGGTAGCTGATTGGTTGCTACCGGCGTGGCCTCGCCCAGGCACGCCTCTTTCTTCAGCTGCTGAATGCAGGTCTTGCTTCAGCTGCTGAATGCAGGTCTTTCTTCAGCTGCTGAATGCAGGTCTTGCTTCAGCTGCTGAATGCAGGTCTTTCTTCAGCTGCTGAATGCGGGGAAGGTTTTCCCGCGGCTGTCCGTGATTGAGCAATGTGAACCATGTGAGAGTGAACGCTCGCAGCTGCCCTCTATAGGCTGTCTGCTCGCGTTCCTTCATAGCTGATATCGTTTGTATCTGGAGTGGTTACAATCTTGCCTTACAGTATAATGAACATGCATACATACATAACATCCCTCCCCCCTAGGATGGGACGAAGTCCCGCAACCATTGTGGCTTGCCGCACGTTCGCTTGGGGCGTGCTTGCGCCTGCCCTAATTCTGGAGAGCCTGTGATCCCTGACTCCGCGGGCGCTTGTCCTGCAACGGGAAACGGGGATTCGTTAGTGGCTCTGTGGGGCGTCCGTGCCTGCCTTGCGCTTGGGGAAGGGAATGGGATGAACAGTTGGGAGGTAAATCCCTGCCTATTGCCCTCGGACCCCGGGGACCCTCCTAGTGTGAACCGCGGCACCGATGAGGTCGCCCTTGGGGAATGGCTACCTTCTGATCCCTGCTCGGGGGACCTTAAGACTGTGGTGGTGGGCGGACTCGCTGATGCCTCTGGTCTTGGAGGTGTCGGTCTCCGGAACATGGGCGCTATATTGCATTCTAACTCACAGGGGCTACTGGGACTGGAGGTACCAGGGGCTGAACTGAAACCCCTCTTTTCGCTAGGACGGGTGGGGGACCACTCCGCTAACTCCCCCTGGTACTGTAAATCAACGTCTAAACCTCTATGGGCCTCTGAGCCTCGGGGGGACTTCCGCGGCTTCCGCGGGGTATGAGTGTGGTTGGGGCTCCTCCTTTCTGACGGGGACTCCCGCAACCCGGGGCTCCTCCTCTCTGGCAGGGACTCCCGCAAAAGATTTCCGTGGATCGATTCCCTTTCCTCCCCCCTTGGTGGGGACCCATGCTCCCCTTTTCCTCCCCCTTGGGCTAAACGGGTGGGGGAGTACCCTAACGCTGAATCAATGCTGGCCTCATCCTCGTCTTGCTCTCCGGGGACCCTACGCCTGAGTTGGTCCACGTGTCGCCACCACAGGAAACCTGTACTGGTCTCTACGCGGTATGAGACGGGGCCGGTTTGGTCTACTACGGTGCCCGGCACCCAGGCTGGCCCCGCGCTGGCGTAATTCCTGCAGTATACTGGGGCGCCTATGCCGAAACTCTTGGTGGGTTCCACCCCTATGTTCCGCCCCTTGTCCTCTACTCTCGTGGGGTCTAGCTTGGATATCCCCGTGGCCAGCTTCCTGCGCATCAACAGCTCTGCGGGGGAGTACCCTGACGCTAAGGGGGTGACCCTGTATCTCAGCAGGAATTGGCACAATTTCAGGTCGAGGTCTCCGGGACCCATGCGCAGTAGCGCGTCTTTCGTGGTGCGCACGAGGCGCTCTACTTGGCCATTGGTGGCCGGGTGAAAGGGGGCGGAGGTGACGTGCCGAATGGCGTTGCGTTCCATGAATGCCCTGAACTCGGCGGACGTGAAACAGCTAGCGTTATCGCTGACGAGGGTGTCGGGTAAACCGAACGTGGAAAAGACCCTCCTTAACTGTTTAATGGTTGTGGTCGAGGAGGTGCTCGAGACTGGAATGACCTCCAACCACTTAGAGAACGCGTCCACCACGAGGAGGAAAAGCGTTCCCCTGAATGGGCCAGCAAAGTCTACGTGAACTCGGGACCAGGGTCCCCTCGCAGCGTCCCATTCCCTAGGTGGCGAGTGAGCCTCTTCTGGCCTTGAGCTTTGGCACGCCTCACAAGTGCCGACCATGTGTTCGATGTCGGCGTCTAACTGGGGCCACCAAAAGTAACTGCGGGCTAGTGCCTTAGAGCGTACGATCCCCGGGTGGCTGACGTGCAGCAGTTTAAGCACCCTCGGCCGGAGAGACGTGGGGATCACTACCCGCTGTCCCCACAAGAGGCAACCCCTCTCCAGGGACAACTCTAATCTCTTTTTGAAGAATGTGTCGAATTCCGCTGCTGGGGAAGACACGGGCCACCCTTTCTGCACCCAGGAGCAAACTGTGGCCAGCGCTTTGTCCTTGCCTGTCGCTTTGGCGATTTCGGCCGGTACTACTGGAGGGGAGTCTAGGACCTCTATCATTAAGACCTGGTGGTCCCTCTCTACTCCGCCCACGTGGCAGCAATCCCGGGGAATGGGGGACCTCGACAGAGCGTCGGCATGGCTTATCTCCCTCCCGGGCCGGTATACCAACGCGTGCTGATACGCGTTGAGAAAAATGGCCCATCTGAGCATTCTCGGGGACAGGATCTGGGGTGTGGGCTTGTCTGCGGTGAAGATGCCCAGCAAAGGCTTGTGGTCAGTCACTATGGTGAAGGGGCGGCCGTACACGAAATCATGAAATTTCTTGGTCCCCGCAATTATTGCTAGCGCCTCTCTGTCTGTCTGAGCATAATTCCTCTCCGCTTGGGACAGGGATCTAGAGTAGAAAGCTATCGGGGCCTCCCTACCGTTCTCCAGCACGTGGCAAAGCACCGCCCCCACCCCCACCGGGGATGCATCGCATATCAGGACCACCGGGCGTTTGGGATTGAAGTGGGTCAGTACAGCATCTGATGCCAGGAGTCGCTTCAGGTCATTGAAAGCCTTTTCCTGGACGTCGCCCCACTTCCATGCCTCGTCCTTTTTTAACAATTTGTGTAGCGGTTCTGCCACGGCTGCCTTCCGCGGGAGGAAGGAGTGGTAGAAGTTGAGCAGTCCGAGGAACGACTGCAACTCGGGCTTGGAGGTGGGGCGAGGGGCCTTTTTGATGGCGGCTACCTTGGATTGGGCTGGCCTAATTCCCTCGGGAGTAACACGGAACCCTAGGAACTCAACCTCTGTAGCGAAGAAGACGCATTTGTCTTTCCGCAACCTCAACCCCGCCTTTTCGAATATTGTCAGGACCTTTCCCAACCTTGTTGCTAATTCGGCCCGGCTCCCCCCTGTAATTAATACGTCATCAAAATAGGGTAACACCCCCTCCAACCCCTTCAGGAGGCGTTCCACCAATGACTGGGAAATCCCGGGCGCCGAATTCACGCCGAATTGGAGGCGCGAAACCTGGAACGCCCCTTTGTGGGTGACTATGGTTTGTGCAGCAGCTGCGGCGGGGGTCACCGGGAGTTGCTGGTAGGCTTGGGCCAGGTCGAGTTTGGCGAAACACCTCCCCCCGTGTAACCTGGCCAATAAGTGGCTGACTACCGGCACCGGATACGCATTAGGGCGGATCGCCTTATTGATGGTGCACTTGTAATCAGCGCATATTCGGACTTCCCCGTTGGCCTTGAGCGCTGTTACAATTGGAGTTTCCCACTCCGCAGAATCAACAGGAACAAGAATCCCCTGGCCCACTAATTTGTCCAATTCCGCCTCAATTTTGTCCTTTAGTGCGAAAGGCACTCTGCGCGGTTTAAGTCTGATTGGACGCACTCCAGGGTCCAGGTCGAAAGTCACTGGGGGGCCCTTGAATTTTCCTAGCCCCTTTTTAAAAACCTCGGGGTGCGCGTCGCACACGCTCTGTATTGGATCAGTCCCGGCGGCGTGTGCTCCCACGGCGTGCACCCCCCCAATGAACAACCCCAGGGGCTGGAACCATTGAGTCCCGAGGAGGCTGCATTTACCCCCCTTGAGGACGACTAAGGGAAGCGTTGCGGTGTACTTTTTGAACTGGACCTGGAACTTCCCAACCCCCAACACTGGGATGCGGTTCCCCTGCACGTCCTTCAGCGTGGCCCTCAACGCCTTGAGCTTGGGCCGCACGCGGGGGGCGATTTTCATGAACTCCCCCTGGGAAATAATGGAGTATGAGGAACCCGAATCCACCTCCATCCTAACAGGGGCCCCTTGTATTACTACCTCAACGAAGTAACGGGGGTGCTCCGTGGAAACGCTGCAAACCGGCGCGTCGTCCTCGCTGTCGTCGGAGACTCGTCCTACTCCGTCCCGCGTCCTCGTGGTCCGTGTGCCGTCCTTCGGCCTCGTGGTGCGGTCCTGCCTCGTGGTGCGGTCCTGCCTCGCCGAGCGGTCTGGAGAACTCCGGGTGGCCTCGCGTCGTTTCCGGCAGACCTTGGCGATGTGCCCGCGCCGGCCGCAGTTGTGGCACTCGGCCTTGCGGAATGGGCATTTGGTGCGGGCGTGGGCGGCGCCGCAGCCATCGCAGCGCCGGCCCTCTCTCTGGACCCTCCGGACGTCCTCGTCGTCGCTGCTCTCTGCAGAAGACGAGTTCGAAGTCCGCCGGGCCGCGCGCACCGAACTCTCTGCCTTGGCGGTCTTCGGGCGCCAGTCCTGAAGTTCGTGCACCCCGGCCGACGTGGCCTCTGCGGCCTGTGCCGCGTCGAGGACTTGTTGCCACGTGGGAGGCGGCTCCCTTTTCATCAGCGCGCGCTGAGTCTCTGTGTCCCTCAGACCGCAGAGCAGGCAGTCCCGGAGGGTGACGTCGGGGAGTTCCCACTTGCAAGGGCCGGCGGCCAACCGCAGGGCCGCGGCGAACTCATCGACCGATTCTCCGGGTGCCTGGACTCGCCTCCAGAACGCGCTCCGAGCGGGGAACATCGCTATTGCCGGCCGGAGATGGGCGCGCAACGCCGCCAGGAGCTCTGAAGCTTTGAAGTCGCCCACCTTCCTCGGGGCGATCAGGTCCACCAAGGTCCTCTTGGTCTCGTGTCCGAGCATGCGGACGAAAATGGCCCTCTTTTTGGCCTCATCGGAGACTTCGAGCTCCACCAGCGCTGCGTTGAAGTCTATCTCAAACAGCTCCAAGTCTCCCTGCTTCTTGATCTCGTAGCCGGCGCATGTCTTGGTCCCGTGGGCAGCCATATCCCACCTTCGTCGCCAATTTAGTGTATGGGACCAAAGACAACCGGACAACCGAAAGGTTGGTTTAACACAGGTTTATTGCATTGCATGAGGTTCCAGTGAAGCATGAGGAATGGCGGTGATACATCTCAATATATACAGTAGCTCTCTACATTTGAATCTTGTAGCACGGTAGCTGATTGGTTGCTACCGGCGTGGCCTCGCCCAGGCACGCCTCTTTCTTCAGCTGCTGAATGCAGGTCTTGCTTCAGCTGCTGAATGCAGGTCTTTCTTCAGCTGCTGAATGCAGGTCTTGCTTCAGCTGCTGAATGCAGGTCTTTCTTCAGCTGCTGAATGCGGGGAAGGTTTTCCCGCGGCTGTCCGTGATTGAGCAATGTGAACCATGTGAGAGTGAACGCTCGCAGCTGCCCTCTATAGGCTGTCTGCTCGCGTTCCTTCATAGCTGATATCGTTTGTATCTGGAGTGGTTACAATCTTGCCTTACAGTATAATGAACATGCATACATACATAACAAGCACGCTGCATACATGAAGAAAAGCCAAGAGTACCTCACATTCCATATTCTTTCCAGATCAATTATAGCACCCACCAGAAATCTTTCATTCCTGCCAGAATTTGTGTTTCCGGACATTGTAGAAAAGCTTTGATGTCCTTCTTCCTGCAGCCTGCCACTATTTCTCCAAACAGCTTTGTTAATATTCCTGAACCTACTGCAATTTTTTATAGTAGCCATTTTAGATTTATGAGCTGTAACAGGTCTTGATGACATAACTGTTTTGCCATTTGTTTCCCACACAGATCCACCCCCTCTGTTTCTTTAGCCTCCAGATCTTTCTGAGAAATCCTCTCTGCTGCCCCCACCTGTGCTGTGGCTGCCTCAACCCCCCTACCCCACCCCTCATTGTTGGCTGGCTCTCATTCAGAGAAAACCAGACAGGAACAGAAGGCTGGGGAGCCACAGCATGAGAATCCCACACACACACTTTTCATATTGCTGACCACAAATGCCAGCTCAGCACATCTTGATAACTCATAACCCCTTGCCATAGGTTTTTATAGTGTGCCTGCTCTATTGTAAATCACTAACTCTCTGTCATCAGACCAGCTCCAGTCCTGATTCACTGCACCAAGAATTCAACTACAGTACTGTCATGCTGTGTAGAAAGAAGATAACCATTTATGGCACCCATATTTTTAAAAAACTCAAAACAAATACAGCATTTTTGGAAACAATGAAATATATACAGTATGATCAAATAGTTGTCTTGATCTTCTTTGTTTAAACAACACAACTACTGTATTTTCTGGCGTATAAGACTACTTTTTAACCCCGAAAAACCTGTGCCAAAGTCGGGGGTCGTCTTATAGGACAGGTACTTAACTGCAGCTTGTTTTCCCTTGCTTCATATGTCCGGCGCATATGGTGGGGGGGGGGGTGCCGCGGCCGAGTCCCTGCTCTGTGCGGGGAGTATGAAGCAAGGGGAAGCAAGCTGCACACATCTTCCTGTACCTCGAGGAGGAGAACGTGAGCGTGGATTGGCTCTCCACCAGAACCTGCCCATTCGACTCGGAGGGCTACGCGTCTTCGGGTTGAGTGTGAGTTAATTTTTATTTGGTGTGCATTGGAAGAGAGGTAGTCTTATACGGCAAGTATATTCCAAACTCTATATTTTAACTGGAAAAGTTGGGGGTCGTCTTAGATGCCCAGTCGTCTTATACGCCGGAAAATACGGTAGATATTTCTTCCCCCTAAAAAATCCATGGTTTAAAAGTGAATGGCAGCTCATACAGTCTTGCCTCTTACCACGAGTGTTTATTTCAGATGACCCGTTTATAAAGGTTGCTTTAGTTTCAAGATGTTCTCACATTTTCATCTAAACTCCACTTTGGAGAAACAAACAAAGCCTTGGGTTTATTTAACTGAGGGTGTCAGGTTGTTTGCAAATTGGTTTTCTTGTAACAAAATATCTCCCTTGGATACTGAGATTTTGGAATGGAAGGTAAATAGGCATGTTTAAGACTAAGGGTCATCAGATCCCAGAACTCTGGCTGAAGGCTCAAGGAGTTGTTCTGTATCCTTGGATCTGCAGGTGGGGAGACATTTCTCAGCCAGGCCATGCTGGAGGAGGGGTGGGTGTCTTTTATTGTTGTGCATAAAGGGGTTTTGAAGCCTGATCCCCCAATTCCACCCATTCCCAGCTGGTACTGGTGCTCAGTGACCAAGCAAAAGGTGTTTATGTTGTGTGTTCTGCTTATCCAGCCCCAAGGCATTGAAGAGCCAGGAATGTGGGAAGAGTAATAATAAAAGAGTCAATGAGTCCAAACACTTGGGACCATCATGCCATTCGGAGAAAACCAATCAGTCAAGTGCCAGTGTCATGATTCTTGAGCCTTCTTGGTGCACAGGCTTTGGAAACACCAGTGCAGGGCCCAGAAAAAAAATCCCCCATGTCCTGGTGGTGATCTCTCCATAAATGAGTCCAAACACTTGGGATCATCATGCCATTCAGAGAAAACCAAGCAGTCACATGCCAGTGTCATGATTCTTGAGCCTTCTTGGTGCACAGGCTTTGGAAACACCAGTGCAGGGCCCAGAAAAAAAAATCCCCCATGTCCTGGTGGTGATCTCTCCATAAGCCTCAACAAAAGAGACCCCCATGTGACATGTGTGCAGTAGGTAAAACTAGGTGAGATGCCAGCACTATCAGGAGAAGTGCAATCGCTGCATCTGCTCAACATGTTCCACCTGCCTAACCCTCAACTTCCCCTCCCCAGGAGTTTGTTGCCATACTTTCTGCTTTAGCTGTTTTTTTTTAAATCTAGATTCTGACCCATTTACTTGGATTCCCCTTATGCCCATTTCCACAGTCAACTGTTCTAGATGGCACTCTGGCCAACCTCTCCACCATTCTCTGCCCTGCCTCTATGATATCACAAAGCCTCATCACAAGGCTTTAACCTTCAAATTTCCAGGAATGGGATGCTATTATGCTTTCTTTAGATATCGCTTTATACTTCAGGTGTGAATCCCAACTTCTCTGCATTTTCTTGGAGAGAGGCATGAACACACAGTATAAATTGCAATAAAACATTCACTTCTCTAACACACACAAGCCCCCTCACCATGTTACAGTGTTTGCATCCAAGAGGAAGTCATTTCAAAACTGAGATATTGGAGTAAAAATTGATGTGTATATTGCATAAGAATCAAGGACTTTCCCTGTGACAGGAAAGTTGGATAACTTATTAAATGAATACCAAGTAAAATGTCTCGTTTTAATTTAGTAGTATACAAAGCAATATCTATCCTAGAGATTCAGTATCTTGCCAGATTGATTTTTGGACTTCTCTATTGCTCCTTTTCTCCATAACCCTCAGAGTCTGTAATGCCCAGCCTGCTAAGGAATCCTGCAACAGCTGAAACCTCCCCATTTACACATGGTCTGAAAAGATACACTTGAACTCTGATTTGTAGTATTTCATGATTTTTAAAAAATATAATGGGGGGCAGGAGAAGAGGACTTTCAAAGTAGATGACAATGATTTTCATTATATCAGTGTTTCCCAACCTTTGGTTTTTAGACTTCAATTCCCAGAAGCCTAAGTTAATTTCCCAATGCACTGATCAGCCAATGTACTGACTTCGGCTTCTGGGAATTGAATTCCCCCTATGGGGCATGGGCCTCACGTTGGGAAATACTGCATTATATGAGTGTTTCTTGATGAACTTTTGGCTCTCTTATTTTCTGTGTGCAAAAGGTGATTGGAAGCATCTGCTTCCATTTTTGACTTTAACTGAAAAATAATTGTGTGCCATCAAGTCAGTGCTGACTTATGGCAACCCTTTCCAGAATTTCCTAAGAAGAGAACACACACAAGTAGTTTACCGTTCCCCAGGGATCTCTGATGACCCTTTTTGGGTTTTCTAGGTAAATAATATGTAGAAGTGGTTTACCATTCTCTTCTTCTGGGGCATTCTGGCACTGTGCAGCTTGCCCATGACTCCACAGATTGGCTCCACTCCCTAGATGCCCAATGTGGAATTGAACTCCCAACCTTGGGCTCCAGAGTCAGATACCCAAACCACTGAGCTATTCAGACAAGAAGGGAAAACTGGAAGTGTTCATTTCTAATTTTAAACTAACCACTGTTACCTATGACACCCGAACTCGGGAAACTATAGTTGCTTGTAAAGTCTGCATAGGGCACTGTGGTCTGCTTAAGCAAACAAAATAAATTGGGACATGCAACCACAATTTCATCCGCATGGGTTCTTTGGACTAAAATATAGTTTAAACAAATTAATGGTGTTCCATGATCCAAGTGGGAGAGAAGACACTTTCAGCTGTGGGATGCTACCCATCCACCCCCCTCTTCTTGAACCCCAGGATACCCAGGGGAGAGAAAAACACACAGTCCCCTGAGTTCAGACATCATATGAAACCATGAGTGGGCTTGTTCTCCTGCAGTAGAGCAACTATATCTTGACCAATTTTGTATATAGTTTTTGTTTGTTACTCCTCAATAGTCATTCTCTTTATGATCATTTTGGATTAAATTGATGGTTCTTGTCATGTTTTAATTCTCTATACCACCCAGAGTGGGATGATCTCCCAGATAGGCAGTAAGTAAGTAAAATTCTTGGCTGTAGCAAGATAAGGGTGGTGTGGGGGACAATACTGTGAAGGCTCCACCAACTAGAAGATATGGATGGCCTATTAAAGCTCCCTTTGGTGGATCAAGAGGTTGTTGACACTTTTGTCACTCTCATTCATCCTTGGAACGCTTAGGGATCTCTCCAGCACCTCTAGCGATGGAGGGGCCAGCCATGAGCAAGCTGCTCATTCCCAGGGTGCCCTCAGAAGAAAGGAATGGCCATGTACTTCTGAGCTCTCTCTACCAAAAACAAAAAGACCTGAAAAGGGTTGCCAGAAGCCAGAATTGACTTGATGACTCATGGCTATTACTTATTACAAAAATTACTCAGACATGCACATCACTTCTTCTTCATCATCTTTGTCGTCTAGGGCAGAGGTGAAACTGCCAAAATTAAGGCACCTTTTGGTGAGTTCATTCTGCAGTTCCCTTCACCTGACCTAGAGAAAGATTAGCCAGCAACAAAAGGTTATCATTGCCAGGATACGCCTGATTGTGGTTTAAGAATACCACAATTTTCGAGGCGGCTCTTTCTGGATGCTCCATTGTATTAACTGCTGCTAATGCAACTTTCCAACCCACCCACATAAAGACTGCTGTAGGTGCTCTTCAATATGCATTCCCCTTAATGTCTAGTTTGACCTTAAGACAGCTTGTTTTTGGACTACCTTGCCACATGAGATTCTGAAAACCCTACATTTCCTGCCTCAAAACCCTTTGTATTCTGAGTGGAATCATGCCAAGGCTGAAGGGGACCAAGACACACAGGGGTCTGTATCAATGGTTCAAACTCAGTTTGCACATCCTCTCATGCACCTGGGAGCTGGTTCATCCAAAACAATGGACTTATTTCTGAATAAACAAGTATAGAATTTACTGTAAAATTAGGTTTATTTAGTTACACTGTATTTAGGGTACTTATAAATAACTAGCTGACTACCCGGCCTTGCCTGGTTTTTTTTTTACCAAAGGCCAGCCTTTCCCATGGAAACCTTATAGGGTGTGTGTGGGTCACTCCTGCCTCCCTCCGTCTCTCTTTTCCCTCACCCACCCCCTCTCTGCTTCCCTCACCTGTCCCTACCTGGGACTGGGACATCCCTTCCTTTGTCTCTCTCTTTCCTCACCCATCCCGCTTCTCCGCCGACGGTCCGCCCTTATCCTTCCCATACATGTGTTCCCTTTGCATCCCTACCTGGGACTGTGACATTATCCAGCTCAATTACATCTCAATGATGTCACAATCGGATGACCTACCTGGGGCTATGACATTAGCATCACTATGACATCTCTTGGACACACACACACACACACTCCTGTCAAGTAAACTTCCCTTTGCAGTTCAATTTAGGGGCATACACCCTGACATGGGCTGCTGGACTCCAGCAGTGGCACTCTCGCAGGCGCAAGGTAGGTGTGTGCCAAGTTACAGTGCGATTGGTGCAGGGGTGTGGATTTGTATAGAGAACAAACAAGACCTCACCTCTGTTTTATATAAAAGTTCACGCCTAGGTTAGATGAGCCAAAGGAACTGCAACCTTCTAACTTCTGTCCTCTAAAAGAGACACCCCAGTCCCCATACTTCTGAATACCTAGCACTCCCTTCAATGTGTCCTGATGTGAAGTTCCAGGAGGCTGCTGCTTGAAATTAATTGCAACTAATTAAACAAGGTACTGTTAGAAGGACAATTGGACAATAGTGCCCCAGAGATTACTTCATTCCCAAATGCATTAGCATCTGGCTCTTGCACTGGTTCAAGCCCATGGGAAGGTGGCTATATATCATAATGTCATTTTACATTGTTTTTTCTCTGAAAGCAGCAATTTAAAAGTCTCCAGTGAACCTTGAGCAACTTCATGCTAAAAAGAAAAATGTTACTGTTCAAGTGGGGGGTGGGAGGGTGGGGGGGATAGAATACAGATCCAAAGGAATTGCTTGGTGTGAATAGTAGCATTTAAATTTGTGCCATTATTTGCACGTAATATATAATGTTATAGTAAAGGGCCAACAAAGCATTTAGGCTGCTATGGGGCTCATTGATTTTTTGCTATCTTCTTTCAAAGTAGGTCAGAGTTTTAACAAAGTAGCTCTTCACTCTCTTATTTGGGAACTTATATCATAAAGCAGGGATTCTCAACCTGCGGCCCATGGGCCGGATGCAGCCTACGGCACCATTTCATGTGCCCCCCATGGCCTCCATTGCACCAGGAAGTGCCATGTGGTGGGGGAAGGTCAAAGTGGCTGTGAGAAAGGAGATACAAGTCTTTATCACACTGCTTCTTGCTCTAGAGGTCTTCCTTGCTCGAAAGCCAGTTGTGTTCAACTCTAGGGGGTGATGCTCATCTCCATTTTCAGCCAAAGAACCAGCGCTACCTGCATCTGCAGAAGTTTCTGTGGTCATATGGCAGGCATGACTAGATGAGGGAGCAGACAGAACACTGTTATCTTTCCTATGGAAATGGTTCCTATTTATCTACTTGCAATTTCTAGCTTTCAAACTGCTAGGTTGGCATAAGCTGGGACAGACAAGGGGTGCTCTGTCTGTCACACAGCACTTGGGCCTTGAACTGTTGACCTTCTAGTTGTAAAGCTCAGCATCTTAACCACTAAGTCAGGGGTGCCCAAATGTTTTGGGCCACGGGCCAGTCACATGATTTAGGGAGATGGTCACTATGGCCCGGGGGCTTGATCTGGCCCCCAATTCCAGTTCATCTGGCCCGCGAAGCCCTGGTAGCAGAAGTAAAATGTGCTTGTACGAGCATGTTTTACCTCTGCTTACAGGAGCGACGAGGGCTTTGTGGGCCAGATGAATTGGCATCAGAGGCTGGATCCAGCCCCCGGGTCATAGTTTGGGCACCCCTGCACTAAGCCATCCTGGCCCCACTTCCTGCTATGCATTAATGTTTTCCTTTTTCTTTTTTAATTATATTCTTTATTGAATTTACAAATATAAACATATATATAGATCACATTTATTCCCCAAAATGTGTCTTCCCCCCCCCATTCCCCCCTCCACCAAATCCCCCTACCAGTTCCACCCGTTTATCCATCCTAAATATCTTCTTAGACCCCCAAGATTCGAGAAAGTTTTGGGAATTATAAATTTAAAGGAGATAAATTGCAAGCTGCAAACCTGTACATTAATGTTTTTCTATTGAGGCTTCTACAACAACTTACCTTATACTCTTTCCACATGAGTTATCTTTCCACCCTTCATTCTCCATTCCTTTTATTGGTTTACAAAATACTGAGCATTGTTGCATGGCAACCATCTATACATATACTTATGGCTGGATGGAGATTTCACATGTGTTAAGGGGTTCAATAACTGAAGCTATACCCATGCTGCCAGAGCCTTCCTGTACTCTGCATGTCTCATGTACCACATGACACACATCCTTCTGTAGAGCTAAAACCCTTTTGGAAGCAGCTAGGCTACAATGAAAACCTTTCTGTCTTGGCTTTATACTTATCATCCACCTTTCCAATCTTCCACCAATTAGATCATTATATGCCCTGAATTTTCCAGATGGGAGTAACTTTTCTCAGATTAACTCTTCTCTTCCTCTTTCCTTCTTTCCAGCTGAAACCAGTTCTTTTTTTAATTAGTAATAAGTGGGATTCTCAATTCAGATTGGCTGTCTGACCTTGAAAACACATTTTCCCCCACTAGATAATATCCCAGCAGTGAGTCTCCTCAATTCCATGTCTAAAGACACCCCTTTTTCTTCATTTCCCCACCCTGTGCCTGTCCACCCCAGATACCAGCCAACTAAATCCAATCTTTCTACACAGCTCTCAGAACCACTGCCCCTCCATTTACCCAATTCCTTGACAAGAGCACGCACAGTGAATGCCACAAAGGGAGAATAAGAATACATTCATACTGGAAACATACTTAGATTAAGCATTAAAGGACAAGATTGCAGTGGAATGATGACAAGGCTTCAGTAGTGGAGTGGGAAAAACAGCTGGCCAGAACTACAAATAATTCCCCCATTTAGAAGAGGGTGTACTCTTCCACAGATGGTGAAACCCTGAGAACATGTGTGGAGCATGTCATTGCAGCCTAAAACAACACACCTCCCAGAATGCTGAGAAGGGTGCAACCAGAAACCTAATGCCAAATGGGGGGGAACAGATGTGGTACATGCCAAAGTAAATCATCGTGTTTCATCTTGTCAGTTTAAAAGCTGCACAAAAAGGTAGTTGTTCACTGTGGATCACTGTGAAGCATAGGTGTGTGTCATGTGCTTGCCAAAAAGCAAAGCAAAACTCTTTGCAAAGCAAAACATGAACCCCCTACCACCACTGCCACCACCATCTGCTTCCCCTCACTAACACCCTCTGGAATAACACTCTATGTGTTACTTTTGTCTATGGCACCTATTTAGAGTATCACAGTGGCATCATTTTGGTTCCCATTTTCTTGGCCATTCCAATGACTAAGCAAAACAACAATCATGGAGGAAGGGGATCATTTCAAGTAACACACCAGAGATGTGGCATAAGGCTCAATTTCATGCTGGGATGATGGCCAGGCATTTCAGGAATTATGAAAATGAACCTTGTAACCAATGCAAGCATGAAACTAAACAGTTTGTTTGATATACTGCCTGCAACTATAAGGGGAAACATTGAGGCTACTAAAATTAACTTTTGACCTAAGTCCCAAAGCAACAAATCACCTCAGTCACACACACAACTCTTACTTAGAAAACTTCACTTTGCAAATCTGTCAGACAGACTATCTTATGACTAGGACAGTTTTGAAGGATGGCCTGGAAATGTTCCCTACAGGCTACTTTTAGATTGTAAAAGGACTTTGAAAGAGGAACTCAAGCTTGGCTTCATTATAAACATCTTGCCTTGAGAGCAGAATATTGAGAGTTCCTGCAGAAAATTGTCTTATTGTCAGGTTTGCTGAGGACTTGCATCCTATGTTAAGAATAGAACAGAGGCTGCAAATTCAAGAGGGATCGAACTGTTAGAGGCAATTGGCAGAGGCAACTTAAAGGTGGGTTCCTCAAAACACAGTTATCTGGGAAAGAAAACACTCTGCTTTCCAAAGTGGCAAGTACAAGTTCAGCCTACCAGGGTTGCCTTCCCAGATCCAAACAGAAACCTGGACTGTGTTACTTATATTTAGTCTCAGAAGTCTAACCGAACCGGCCTAGATGAAGGAATGGGTCTACCAGAAACTTAAGGCTTGTCTACATGGGCTGATTTGGAGTGGGCAGCTGTGGGCAAAATAGGGTCGCTTTGGGTCAGGTAGAGATGTGATATGCCATTCTGTATGATCGTCCCATCCAAATGGCTTAGCCAAGCTCTATCAACTTTATTTGGTCTGGCTTCTTCCTGTGCAAATTTCCAGTAACACAAAGTGACTTAAGAAAAAACACCAGTTCGGGATATTGGCAAATTAAACATTACCTCTTCTCCTTAATAGAGGGGCAGATAAGAGAGATATATAGAGATTTTACAATTAAGCCATGTGGTTGCTGAGAATAGGAGTTAACCAACTTGTCCCTGAAGAAAACCAAAGAGAGGGCTAAATGCCCATCTGATCACACTCTTATACCTAGGCAAACACACTGACACTTAATGTGCTGTTACATTTCATTGTTTTATTTTTCAGAAGTCTACAATAAGTCTGCTAGCTGTTTGACTTAATCATGTTAGTCAGCCAAGTGGTTTTTCAGAGATTTGAACAGTGCTGTGCTGAAAATTTCTCCCAAGAGAATTCTGGCCATTCTCAGTCAATTTGATAGAAAAGAAATTTTCTTTGAAAAGGATGCCAAAGGAGGATAAATTTCAGAGAAATTCTCATGGGTGAGGTTCAGGATTCTTGTGCTTACCTTACATTTGAAGTGAAGAAAATGTGTGCCTGCATGTCTTTTGCTGTACAATGATCTCAACGGCAACTGGCAGCTTCCTCCTCCATTGCACATACTTCTATTAAAGCTCCTGTTATGTATGTACAATGTTGCTTTAAGAAATGTATGAATGTAACCTGACCACAATCACAATGTAGCCCAGCTGTTAAAGGAATGCGAGTAAGCTGCCCATAGAGGGCAGCTGCGAGCGTTCAACTCACATGGTTCTCATTCCTCAAATCACCGGCAGCCGCGGGAACTTTCCCGCACCAGCAAACTATCACGGAGCAGGGGGCGTGACTTTGGAGCGACGTCACGCCGGTAGCAGCCAATGAGCTACCGTGCAACAAGATTCAAATGCATTGTACTACTGTATATAATGTGATGTATCTCCGCCATTACCACATGTTCATGCTGATCATCAACCAATAAACCTGTGTTAGTCCTTACTGCGACTCCTTCTTTGTCTTCCGTGCAAGACACCAAATTGGCGACGAAGGTGGGATAATGGCGAATCCCAAGGTCAAGCCTTACCAGTTCGATGTCAGCGAGCCTGAACAATGGGAGCTCTATGAGTGCCAGTTCCGGAACGCAATGGAAGCTGCGGGCGTCGACGACGACGCGAGGATGCGCTCCTATTTCCTGGCCCAGGTGGGGCCGGCCACGCTGCGCATCCTGATGAACCTGGTGGCCCCCAAGAAGGTGGAAGAAGTGTCCATCGACCGCATGCTGGGGCTGCTGGGCGAGCATTTCCAGCTCCCTGTGTCGATCTTCCCAGCCCGGGTCGCGTTCCACAGGCGAGAGCAGCGACCGGGCGAATCCGTGTCTGCCTACGCGGCGGCCCTCAGGCTGGCAGCGGTGCACTGCCAGTGGGATGACCTGGACCAGGCCCTCTGAGACCGCATGCTGTGTGGCCTGAGGGATGAGAAGCTTCATCGGAAGCTCATGACCCGCGACCACTGCCTCACGTTCAACGAGGTACTGCGGGAGGCCCAAGCGGCTGAAGCGGCCAGAAGCGGGGTCAGAGTGTTCAAGTCCCGAGGGGCCGCGTCTGAAAGGGCCAAGTCACCAGTACAGGCGGCCCGGCGGACACCAGCGAAAACGGTCTGGCGGGCCCCCAAGCCGCCCGCCGGCACACCAACGGCGTCCGAGGAGTCGTCCACCACGGCAGACCCCTGTTCCAGCGAGGAGGACGACGTCCAGCGGGTCAAGAAGCGAGGAGAGAAGCGACAGACCCACGAGCGGCAGGACCGCCGCTGCGACGGTTGTGGGGCGTCCCACGACCGCACGAGGTGTCCGTTCCGAAAGGCCGAGTGTCACAACTGCGGCCGAAAGGGGCACATCGCCCGAGTGTGCAGGCGTGGGTGAGTCGGGGACAAGGGCAACTCGAACCATTCCCAGACGCACCAACAGAAGGCGGCCAGCACCAGGAAGGTCTCAGATGACCACAGCATGGCAGGCGTGAACCGCGTGGGCCTGGAGCACCGGCGTTTTTTCGTTGAGGTACAGTTACAGGGGGTCCCAGTGAGGATGGAGATAGACTCGGGGTCGTCCTACTCCATCCTGTCCCAAAAAGAGTTTATGCGCATTCCCCCAGATGCGCGGCCCAAGTTGCGGGCCATGAGGTCACACCTACGGGACGTGCAAGGGAACGGGATCCCAGTGTTGGGGGTCGGGAACTTCAAGGTGAAGTTCAAGAATCACTCCGAGAAACTGCCCCTAGTGGTCCTCAAGGGGGGGAGGTGCTGCCTTTTGGGAACGCAGTGGTTCGCTCCCCTAGGAATCGAACTGTCCGGCATTAATGCCATAGAGACTGACCCAATGCGGGACGTGTGCAACGCACACCCAGACGTTTTCAAGAAGGGGCTCGGGACTTACAAAGGGCCCCCAGTTTCCTTTGACCTGGATCCAGAAATCCGACCCATACGCCTCAAGCCAAGAAGAGTGCCTTTCGCCCTCAAGGACAAGATCGAGGCGGAACTGGACAAATTGGTGGGGCAGGGGATTTTGGTTCCAGTTGATTCGGCGGAGTGGGAAATGCCGATTGTGACTGCCCTTAAATCAAACGGGGAGGTTAGGATTTGTGCGGACTATAAATGTACGATTAATAAGGCCATTCGGCCAAATGCATATCCGGTGCCCGTGGTCAGCCATTTACTGGCCACGCTTCATGGGGGGAGGTGTTTTGCCAAGCTAGATCTGGCGCAGGCATATCAGCAGCTCTCTGTAACCCCGGCTGCTGCCGCTGCGCAAACGATTGTAATGCACAAGGGGGCATTTAAGGTGACGCGCCTTCAGTTTGGCGTGAATTCGGCCCCCGGAATTTTCCAGTCCCTCGTGGAACGCCTTTTAAAAGGGCTTCCAGGCATCCTCCCATACTTCGACGGCGTGTTGATAACAGCGGGGGGCGAGTCTGAATTAGCGCAAAGGCTAGACAGGGTCCTTTCAATATTCGAGAAGGCGGGCCTCCAACTGAGAAGGGACAAATGTGTTTTCTTTGCAAGGGAGGTCGAGTTCCTTGGGTTCAAGGTAACCCCGGAAGGCATCAAGCCCTCCGAGTCCAAGGTTGCGGCTGTGCAAAACGCCCCTCGCCCCACCGCGAAACCAGAGCTGCAGTCGTTCCTAGGGCTCTTAAATTTTTACTATTCCTTCCTGCCAAGGAAGGCATCCGTTGCTGAGCCACTGCACGCATTATTGAAGAAAGAGGCGGTTTGGCGGTGGGGAGATAGGCAAGAGAAAGCGTTTAGGGAACTGAAGGCACTCCTATCCTCAAGTGCTGTCCTGACCCACTTTGATCCTAGGAAGCCAGTAGTCCTAGTCTGTGATGCGTCCCCGGTGGGAGTGGGGGCGGTCCTATGCCACGTGTTGGAGAGCGGGAGGGAAGCCCCGGTAGCGTACTACTCAAGGTCCCTCTCGAAGGCCGAGCGCAATTACGCGCAAACTGATAGGGAGGCCCTAGCCATCATCGCGGGAACGAAAAAGTTCCATGACTTTTTATACGGCCGTGAGTTTACGGTAGTGACCGATCACAAGCCACTTCTAAGGATCTTCACTACCGGCAAACCCACACCGCAAATTCTCTCCCCCAGGATGCTGCGTTGGGCCATCTTCCTCAACGCCTACCAGTACGAGTTGGTCTATCGCCCAGGGAAGGAGATCTCCCATGCGGACGCACTGTCCCGATCTCCCCTTCCTAGTGTAGGGGACCCCACATGCGAGGTAGAGCAGGACCACCAAGTCCTACTGATCGAGTCTCTTGACTCACCCCCCATTCTCCCGGCCGACCTCGCCAAAGCCACGGCGGCCGACAAGACGCTGGCCCAAGTTAGTTCCTGGGTGAGGAAAGGGTGGCCCACTACTCCCCCCGAGGAAAAGTTCAAGCCATTTGTCAGGCGGAGAGTAGAGCTTTCCCTGGAAAGGGGCTGCTTACTCTGGGGCCAGCGGGTAGTGATCCCAGAGAAACTGAGGGCCAAGGTACTAAAGCTACTACATACCAGTCACCCGGGGATCGTGCGCTCCAAGGCTCTGGCCAGGAGTTTCTTCTGGTGGCCCCAGATAGACGCGGATATAGAACGTTTAGTGGGCACGTGTGAGAGCTGCCAGAGCTTGCGGCCCGAAGAGTCCCGGTTACCCCATAGGGAATGGGACACGGCCCGCGGGCCATGGTCCCGGATTCATGTTTTCGCTGGCCCTTTCCGCGGGGCCATGTTTTTGCTGGTAGTCGACTCCTACTCTAAATGGTTGGAGGTAATCCCCATGAGCAGCACCTCCTCTGCGGCAACCATTAAACAGTTGCGAAAGCTTTTTGCCTGTTTCAGCCTGCCAGACGTTCTTGTTAGCGATAACGCTAGTACCTTCACGTCTGCAGAGTTCAAGACATTTATTGAGCGGAACGCCATCAGGCACATTACCGCTGCCCCGTTTCACCCCGCCACAAACGGTCAGGTAGAGCGTCAAGTGCGCACTACGAAAGACGCACTGCGGCGCATGGGTCCCGGTGAGTTGAACCTTCATCTGTGTCAGTTCCTCATCTGTTACAGGACAACCCCCCTAGCCTCAGGATTTTCCCCAGCCGAACTCCTCATGAGGAGGCGTCCGGTAACACTTTTTGACCGGATGGATCCGTCCAGGGTGGAGGATGAGGGAAGGAATATAAACATAGGGGGAGAGAGCTCCAAAAGTTTTTCAGTAGGGGACCCGGTTCACTGCAGGAACTACGCGGCCTCGGGGCCAGCGTGGGTTCCAGGGACAATCATTGAGCAGACGGGGCCAGTATCCTACAGGGTCGAGACTAGCTCGGGTCTACTTTGGAGAAGGCACACCGACCAACTCAGAAGGCGAGTCACCAGTGAAGGGGAATCAGCATTAGGGTCCTCCCCCACCCGCATTACCCAAGGGGGAGACACGGCGGAACCCGCGGATACAAATGCATATCCTGGGTTCTCGACCACAGAGGAGGATACTTTGAAAGAGAGGGATCAGTTTGATTATGATTATGAGTTGCAGTACCAGGGGGGTGTAGCGGAGTGGTCCCCCACCCGTCCTAGCGAGAAGAGGGGTTGTAGTTCAGCCCCTGGTACCTCCAGTCCCCCCAGTCCTTTTATTTTGGAATATCCCATAGCGCCAGCTCCCCGGAGGCAAACACCCCCAAGACAGGCAACCGGGGGGAGTCCGCCCACCACAGTCTCTAGAACACCCGGGCAGGCAACCGGGGGTGGCGTGGCCACGAGGGCCTCTTTGTCAGTCCCGAGATTCGTACTGGGGGGAACCCCAAGCTCCTCAAACGGTAGGCAGGGTTTCACTTCCCAACTGTTCATTCCATTCCGTCCCCCAATGCAAGGTTACCACAGACCCCACACCGAGCCATTAATGAGTCCCCCCTTTCCGTTGCAGGACAGGACTCCGCAGAACCAGGCTCCCCGGTTTTAAGTCAAGCGGCCGCTCGCCCCCGGCACACGTGCGGCAAGCCACAATGGTTGAGGGACTTCATCCCATCCTAGGGGGGAGGGATGTTATGTATGTACAATGTTGCTTTAAGAAATGTATGAATGTAACCTGACCACAATCACAATGTAGCCCAGCTGTTAAAGGAACGCGAGTAAGCTGCCCATAGAGGGCAGCTGCGAGCGTTCAACTCACATGGTTCTCATTCCTCAAATCACCGGCAGCCGCGGGAACTTTCCCGCACCAGCAAACTATCACGGAGCAGGGGGCGTGACTTTGGAGCGACGTCACGCCGGTAGCAGCCAATGAGCTACCGTGCAACAAGATTCAAATGCATTGTACTACTGTATATAATGTGATGTATCTCCGCCATTACCACATGTTCATCCTGATCATCAACCAATAAACCTGTGTTAGTCCTTACTGCGACTCCTTCTTTGTCTTCCATGCAAGACACCAAATGCAAGACACCTTTGATGACCCTTTTCAGAGTTTTCTTGGTAGGCAATACATAGAAGTCTTTTATCATTTTCTTCTGGGACATTCTGGTGTTGTGCATCTTGCGCAAGGTCACACAGGCTGGCTCTACTTGCGGGAAGCACAGTAGGGAATCGAACTCACAACCTCTGCCTCTGAAGTCAGGTACCTAAGTCAGTGAGCTAACCAGCCAGCTACATGGGTGAGGTTCAGGATTCTTGGTTGTTGTTATTTTTCAGTCAGTTAGAAGTAAGGGGTAAAACCATTCCTAGGTTGTAGCAATTTAGGCTACACGAGAAGAAGTGATAGATTAGAATGATCACAAACACACACACACACCAAAAGAAACACTCCTTTTTCACAGAAAGCTACCATATCAAGAAGAAAAGTTTGCCCTGCCAATTTTCCTGTGTACAGTGGTTGTTTATTTGTGGAAGAAGTTAAAACATGCAGTCTCAATTCCCACTGGGAAGTGGCAATGTCCATGAATAATTTAACCATGATAGGGCTGATTGTGCAAACAAGCTCTAATTTAAACAGACCGACCCTGAAACCCATTTCTCTCTTTCTCTTTTTCCCTCCTCTCTGCTCTATCTTATCCAATACATTCACATGAATATTATACCAATTTTCATTCCATTTGTTTCCTATCCCTGGGGTTCTGTTTTTTGCCTCTGCTATCGAACAACTTACAGGGAGAATGGCGGGGACACACAACATTACATCTTAATATTCACATACTAATCAAAATAAAATGTGCCAAGACACCAGGTACAGTACTTTGTCCACTTTAATGGCATACTTCATGTTATGTGTGTGAAACAAATTTACTTTAAATGAAAAAGCTTTTATGTAGCACCAATTAAGAGTACCCCATTAGAGCTTTAGCATTTATTATAAGGGAAAGATCCCTTGCACACAAAAATCTAGCCAGAAGCTCTTTTTCCTTTCCTTTCCTTTCCTTTCTTTCTTTTTTTTTTTTTTTGGACAACTAACTGCTTGGGATGACACCATCACAACTGAATAGTAAAACCTTCCCCCCCCCCCATGAGTTCATAGAGCAAATCCATGATCTATGACTTCCCAATGTGTTTTAATTGATGACTTTTGGGGATACTTCCAGCTCTACAAAGTTAACCATCTACAAGTTTATGATTCCTTGATATATACCTTAAATCAGAGGTGCCCAAACTTTTCAGGTCACAGGCCAGTCATGTGGTTCCTCCTACCAGAAGATGAAGTAAAACGCACCCGCACATGTGCAAAACGCTGCCATAAATGCACCCACAACTGTCATAAGCATGTTTATGACAGCCATGGGTGTTTTATGGCAGCATTTTGCACATGTGTGAGTGCATTTAACTTCCATTTCCAGGAGTGATGAGGGTGGTACAGGCCAGATTATTAGGTGCCATGGGTCAGATCTGGCCCGTGGGCCATAGTTTGGGCACCTCTGTCTTAAATAGTGTCCCAGTCAGAAAGCTCCAGAGAAGACTTCAAATGGAAATATTCATATATTAAAAGCACTTATGTACTGGGGGGGAGGGGGGAGGGTGTCTGCTCAGTGAGTGGGGGATCGCTAACATAGTTGCCTTCTGATTCACATTCAGGCAATATAATACTGGCCTCTATCTCTGCTAGCATCCAGAGATGATAGGGATTTCCTTTCTGGCTTCGCTCCCCCCCCCCTTTTCCCCCCACAAGTGGCCAAAATTACACTATCCAGGAAAAAACAGAAATTACTGTCCAATGACTTGCATTGTACCACCCAACATAATGAGCAAACAACATCTTTGCTAGAGCAAACCAGTTGGCTCCCAGAATGTCCCTACCCCCACCTCTTGTTAAGGAGCTTCTACTTTTCTGGTGAAGGTAGGGGCATCCCAGTTTGGGTTGGTTCCAGCATATGTGATCACTGGAATAAATTCAAAGCAAGTAAACCACTTCACAGTCAAATCCATGGCGGTGACTTCAGACAGTTTCTTGACGGGTAGGGCAATTTTTTATAATAATAATAATAATAATAATAATAATAATAATAATAATAATAATAATAATAATAATAATAATAATAATAATAATAATAATAATAATAATAATAATAATAATAATAATAATAATAATAATAATAATATATAATGTAGTGTATTAGCAATAATCTTAAACAATTTAAAAAATTACCCCTAACTTCTGTTGAGCAGGGGAAGTGATTAATTTGGCACTATCCTGAGGTGTCTCATAATGCCAAGGATGAGGATAGGGAATCAGAACTAACACCAGATAATACAATGCATGACTATTAAAATACACAAAAATATGACTTTCTATCTATCCATAGTTTAGCTGGGCAGTTCTGGGACCATTACCCAAAAAAGAGGGGGGACTTTCCAAAGCTCTTCCCCATCACTAACAGAATGTAGGGCCTTATTCATGTGAGCCTGTATCTGTGCAAGAGTCTACCTGTAAACATGGTTGCATTAATACATTTACTGTTGCTGCCATAAAAGGATTATGTCTTGGGATGGGGGGGAGGCAGAGAAAGACTAAGTCTCAGGAGAGGAGAATAAGCTGTTAAAGAATTAGTTCATTTGGGAGGCAATTTGGATAATGTTTGCAAGAAGATGATAGATGTTGTCTCTATAAATGAGCTGGATCTGTCTTTTCTTGTCTCATCATAGACCGCTCCAGATCTGGAAAAACTGTAGACAATTTCAGCACCCACTTAGTCAATGACTGGCAACACAATGTGGTGCTGAAATCATTTATGTGGTTGTCATTCAGAAGCCCTTGCTAATGTGCTTGCCAATATAATTCAGTGCCTGCTAAGAAACTGCAGTGCTCCAAATAGTGGAACCTGCAGGTATCCCTGCTTTCCTTCTATTGCTACTACTACAACTACTGGGGGACAGAGAAGGAGTTTCTATGAAGAGTAGAAAGCATTGCATGTACACTCCTGCATCCCTTGGACAATGGTGTACAGCTGGCTAATCCTTCCTGTCCAAAAGTATTGCACTGTAAACTTGCTAATAAGCAAAATGACCCAACAGTCCTTTTATTTGACCACAAATGGCAATAATTTCCATTATTATAGAGGACATTTCTTCATCTAAAGAGGAACTCTTAGCTTCACTTTGCCATGAATATCATGTCTTTTGTGTCCAAGAAACTCACAGAGGAACTGATCATCAACAACCAACATTTCTCTTCCAACTACCATTTCCAAACTTCCTCTTCCAACTTGCATTTCCTTCCTAGATAATTGATTGCAAAGGTGCAGGATTCCTCAATTGATTGACTTTTGATTTCTTGTTCTGTTGTTTGATGTTTGATTTATTTTTGGCTGTAATTAGGAAAAATATATTATCAATTATTAATTATGGTAAGACTTAAAATTTATTAATGCCATCTAGGTAGGTACTTTATTAATAATATTTTATTAATGTTTAATACTGCTTATCATTTATTTTTATTCTGTCTGGATTGTTCTGTTTTCCATGTTACTGTATTGTTATTGGGGGTTTTTATCATTGTAAACAGAAGAAGAAGAACTGGGTTCTACTGAAGTTTGTGGGTAATATATTATGGCAAAGATACTTGTGGATTAAAAACAATTAATGAAGAAAGAAAGGCTCTCAGGGATGTAGCAGTTGATTTTACCTGGCCAGAGGAATGGAAATCATGAAACAGTTTACACAGGCACTATCATCCAGGCAGGTAGACGATTCCTCCACCAGCCTCCTTAGCACAAGAGCAGGTAATGTCAGGTTGTTTCACAGTGAATCCCTTTATTGCATCACACCAACATCACAGGCAAAATGTTGCTATTGGAGGAGACAGAGAAAGCATTGGGAGTATAAAAGTCTGCCAGGCAAAGATGTTAGTCATTCATGCCATACTGTGGTGTTGTCAATCTAGATATAGTTATAGATATCTATATGATTTAGTCATTCATGCCACCCTGAGTGGTGTTCTCACCAGGAGTGCGGGGTGCACATTTATAAAATAAATAAAAAGATATAGACCTCTTTCTTTGAAATAGCATATCACTATATTGGAAACAGATTCTTTTTTTAAAGTCAGAAGCTTCTCACAAGAGGAGCTCCAGGGGCTCCAGGTGAAGCTGCTGTTGCTGCCACTTGGAGTGGCAACACATGTGTTCACACATACCAAACCAGTTCAAAAAACACCAATTCAGGAATTGTCACAAAATAAATAACTCCCAGAGGCTGGTTTCAAATAACCCATTGCACGCTTAGCTTTGTGTGGTATAGTGATCAATCTTTCAATTGATTTTGAACTTGGAAAACTTGACACAGATGTAGGCGTTTTTACAAACGTAGTAGCACACTCAGGCGAGGGGCATTAGGTGCTTAACTCTTTAAAGTTTGAGTTTAACAACTATGTATTCAATGCAGGGTTTTGATGCTACTTCTTTTTTCACTGCCAAGTTCTGCATCAGTTTTGCTTTTTTTCACATTCAACGTTACGACAATCACAGGTCATTTATGGCAGCATTCGGCACATGCATGGGTGTGTTTGATGCCCACACATGTGTGTTTTACTTCTGCTTCCAGGTGGGAGGAACCATGTGACAAGTACGCTCAGCCATGAGTCCGGCCCACAGCCTAAAAGGTTTGGGCACCCCTGAGTTAGAGTTCTACTGGTGATCCAGTGATTGAGGGTTCCATTCCCACTATGTCTCCAGGACAAGCCTGTATGGCCTTTGGCAAGCTGCCAAAATGCTAGCATTTATTTATTTTTTGCCTGGCCCTGCTGGGCAGTTATTATGTGCAAGTGGGTGGTTGGGGTGGTTTTGGGGTGTGTGCAAACCCCCCCCCCTAAAAAAAAACCCAACCCCCAACACACAGATAATAATTGCCTGGCAAGGAAGGGGTGTTTTGTGTGTGTGTGTGTGTGTGAGAGAGAGAGAGAGAGAGAGAGAAACAAAGAGACAGAGAAGCAGTCCACCAGAGGGTGTGTGTGAGTCAGATAGAGTGAGGGAGAGAGAGAGAGAGGAGGTTGCCGTGAAGGAGGCTGCATGTGGGTGAGTTTGGAGGGAAGGTGTAGGTTGTTTTACCCCTTTCCCTGCCTTGGGTGTTTGGGGGGGGGGTGAGCAGGGAAGGTGGGATTCGGGTTTTTTCCCAGTATCTCACTTTCCCTGCCTGGGGTGTTGGGGGGGGAGCAGGGAAGGTGGGTTTTGGATTTTTTCCGTATCCCACTTTCCCTGCCTGGGGTGTTTGGGTGTGTGTGGTGGTTTCTCCGGCAGCTGGGGAGGACGTATGGCCAAAGGACCCAGCCACGGCCTCCTCCCCGGGTGAACGGGCAGTGCGCTGCAGGCGCCTTTGGCGCCCTTGCGTACCCTGCCGCCCATGGAGTAGGCAGTGGTTGGGTCCTTCGGCCCTGTGCCCACGGGTGAACGGGGAGTGCGCTGCAGGTGCCTTCGGTGCCCTTGCATTTTCCGCCACCCTGGGAGGATGCAGGGCCAAAGAAACTGGCCACAGCCTCCTCTCCAGGCAAACAGGCAGTGTGCAGTGGGCCAGCAAAAGGTAAGGGGGTAGGGACTGGGGGGGCAAGGTGGTGTGTTGGGTAGGCGGCTTGATTCCCTGCCCCCCTTACCTTTTGCCGGCTGGCCTGTTCCCCCCTGCAAGGCTTTCTGCGTTTGGACATGCACCGGCCTGTCCTCTGTCCCTGCGGGCATTGAGGCCTTGATGCTGGCAGGATCAGAGGACATACCAGTGCACGACCCAGCAGAGAAGGCTGTGCCGGGGTGAATGGGCCAGCCGGCAAATGGTAAGGGGGTAGGGACTGGGGGGGCAAGGTGGTGGGGCAGGTGGGTGGCGTGGTTTCTGTGCCTGTTCCTCCTCCCTCTCTCCTGCCCTACTAACCTTTTGCGGCTTAGGCCTTTTCCTGGCGTGGTGCTTTTTTAAACCGCTGCGACGGCTGCCCTGCCTCCTACGCACTTGCACCCTTCAGCCTCATTGGCTGAGGGGTGGCACGCACAGAGGACACTGGGGCTTGTAGTTTTTTTGGTCGTGTTCATGGGGCGGTTGCCCCACTCGTGGCTGGCGGACCCTTATGGTGATGCTCGGATGGTGTTAAGGTAAGTGCGGGCGGCTCAGTATGGGATAGTAGGGATGGGTGCGGGCGTGCATGCCAGACACCAACAGCCCATGCCCCTTCTTATAGGTAAAGATTTAGCCCAAGAGTTCTCAACCTTTTTAAGCCAGGAGCCAGGTCAGACAGCTTCAGTGGCCAGATGGCTATTTTGCCCTTCCACCACCACATGGCATTTCCTGGTGTGGTGGAGGCAGTGGGCGCATACATGAAATGATACCACAGGCTGTATTTAGCCCATGGGCTGCAGGTTGAGAATCTCTGATTTTGCCGGTCAGGTGGATGGAAAAAAATTCATTTCAGTTTTGATTTTGATTTTGGAAAATGTATTAAAATTCAAAAAATGCATATTTAAAGTGGTTTTAAAACATTGAGTGTGAGAGAAAATAAAATGGAGAGAGAGAGAGATTATCCTTCCAGGAAGACCTCTGCCTACCTTTTGGGAGCTATTGTTAAGTCAAATTAAACAATCTTTTTTTTAAAAAAATATTGACAATCCTTAGAAAAAAACAAAAAGAAAGGAGTTAGAATGCAAAATCTATACCTCAATTACTCATACAAACACAAACATAAGAAATTCACCTCCTTGAATAACACAATCCATTCAAAGTAGACAAAGTCAAAGTAAACAATCTTGGACTAGGTGGGCCTACAAACTAAGTCGGTAGAAGGTCAAGTAGAAGGTAGGTCCCTGCCTATGGCTAGTCCAGGCTGCTTTTAGCCAAGAAGGAGAGCCTACCTTCCTATTCAAGGATTCATCTGGACTCAAGATGCCTGCCAAAAGCAGCTTCTGTCTTCCTGTGGACTTTCACAGTTCTGCAAAGGCTGTCTTTGTGTTCCATGACCAGGTCCTCTCCCATCCTACTGGCTCACACTTGGCTAGGAGAGGGCAGCAGGGGGCATTGGGGTCCCACATAACTCCAGCTGATTTCCAGCTTCCAGAAAACATGTGTTGAGTCACTTCTCCTCCATCCCCATACAACACAAAAAATGTGTGAACCTGACCTAATCAGGATTAAGGTCTGTTTAGGTCGATTTGACCAACCACCACCTCTATCCCACAGGTAAGATGTATGGAAGGCTAGAGTTGGAGTCAGCAAAAGACAAGGCATCTATTCCTGGTAGCAATAGAAAACTGTGTGCTCAACATCGCCCCTTTAATCATTCCCAGATCCATGGTATAGCAGGGCACCACTAAAAGCCTGTGCAATAGAATCAAAAGAGAAGTTATTTGACAGAAGCCCAGGTAGTATAGTGGTTATGTTACCCCAAAATGAAAAGGTACCATTTTATTCTGACACTAACTGGTTACCCGGCTTCGCTTGGGTCCTCTGTCTCTCTCTTCCCTCACCCGTCCTGCTTCTCCATCAACGGTCACAATGCCTCCCCTTTGCATCTTGTGACCCCCACAGTGCTGAACCCGCATGCCCATTTGTCTTCCACCTACTGTCAAAACTTCAGCTGAGCTCAGAGGGAAAGGCAAATGATGTCACAATCCCAGTGACTTCACCCGCACAGTGCTGAACTTGCATGTCCATTTGCCTCCACTTACTGTGAATACAGCTGTGCTTAGAGGGAAAGGCAAATGATGTCACAATCCCAAATGATGTCACCTGCCTGGAGACATCAGCCAACTCATTGGGCAACAGATCATTGGGAAACAGATCAATTTGGGGGGCATACACCCAGCCATGGGGCTTGTGACCCCCCCTTAACCATCTCACCAGGCCAAGGTAGGTGTGTGGCAAGTTTCGGCGGGATCGGTCCAAACAAGACCACACCTTGGTTTTATATGTTTACAGAGCCACTACACCAAGGGGATTCATTTGGATAAGTTCTAGAAAGAAATATGTGTAAAATAATATATCTTGGGGTTTTCTTATGTAATTGGAAATGAAGAAAGGGACTTTTCCAGTCTGTGTATGAATATTAACTTGTATCCTCCTGTCTCACAAAGAGTAAACAATGCTGAGCCACCTAGCTTGCAGAAGGGACCCCAGGAGAGAAATAGATCTTTGTGTTAATCCAATCAGTTTAGAAGAATACTTCTTTGATAAGGAAATTTGCTGCAGCATCCTTAAACCTCAGAGAGTATCTACTTCCTCAGGGATCACATCAAATAAAGTAAGTACCTTCCGGAAGATGATGTCACACATCCTACTAGGAAGACCATATATTGACTAGCTTTGACCAACTCCCCCTCCATCATGGCAGCCTCCATGATCACCCACATGGCATGTTGATGATGTTGATCACATAGCAAGGGTTGCTCCACCCACCCCTCCATGTGACACTCTGGACCAACCAAATGTGAGGGGCAGGCTTCTCCCCTTCTATATGACTCCTTGGACCAATGATGTTTGTGCAAGCCCCCCCCCCTCCGCCTTTTCCTTCTAATTTTCTCTCCTGGTTCTGCCTTGTAATTGTGGATGTCCATGGCATAAAGGCCATATGTTATGGAATATTTTACTTTGCTTCACAGTTCTTCTTTTTCTTATCCTATGTTTTATTTTACTCTTTGCAATCTTCCTTTTCTCTCTTTTTCTCTTATCTTCACTGGTCTCATTCTATCTTCTGCCAGAAAGATCCTATTTTACAATAAATGTAATAGTTACTGAAATCAGTGGTGGGCATCAGCTGGTTCGCACCAGTTCGCCAGTACCGGTAGTAGAAATTCTGGCTGGCCCTGCCCATCCAAGTTTTGAAACAAAGTAGTCTTAATTCTGGAGCAATGCATGGCTTTCCCTTGGCCATGCCCACCATACCACGACCACAGTGTGGTAGTAATTTTTTTTGGAGCCCACCACTGACTGAAATGCTCTTTGCCCATGTGTTCTACTTATATGCTCCAGGGTACAGGGAACACCCTCCATCATGAATGTTTCCTTGCTTTGGTTTCCAGACAATGCACCCACTCACTGCGGGTGCTGCAATATTTGAGTTTTCAGGTAATGGGGTGCTCCCCCATCCAAAGGGGCACCCCAGAATTTCAGGTAACAGTTAGAGCACTGGACTACATCATTGAGGAAAATAAATTTAAATCCATGACACTGAATAAATTATTTCCTACCTTTCATCCTAACTTCCTCTTCATTCTTATGAGACCAAAAATGAAAATGAGGGGGAGAAGTTGTAGGCTGCCCAGAGCTGTTGTGAGTGTGGACTATATTTATTTATTTATTTTTCATTCATTTGTTCTTCCGATGTACTCAAGATACCACTCTGGGTTGTCTACCTTCCCCTCCCATGCTTTATGAGGTAGGCCAGCCTGAGAGAAAGTTACTAACCCAGTGATGGATAACCTTGGCACTCCAGCTGCTCTTGGACTTCAATTCCCAGAAGCCCTGATCATCCGGTATGCTGACTTGGGCCTTCTGGGAATTGAAGTCCAGGAACAGCTGGAGTGCCAAGGTTAGCCACCACTGCGCTAGCCCAAGGTCAGCCTGTTGGTTTCCTGGTTCACTAGGGAAGACGAAGAGGAGAAGGAGGCTCTCACAACACCCTGCGCCTCCCTTTAACCACTGCAAAAACTGAGCACTGGGCAGAAACATCTCCCATAAGCCAGGCCATGTTTTAAAACTCCCATTGAAATGAACTGGGTGCACAAGGCCTTTATTCATTTCAATGGGGCTTGCAGAGGATACCTTTGCCACTATGAAAACATGCTCATGCTTTCTGTTCCTGTGACTGAGGCGGGAGACAGGGAAGGAGAAATATGCAATAGTGACAGGATTTTTAATGGGGCCTCACCTTAAATGCATTTTAAAATATGTAAATCAATAAAAAAATTATTTGTAATAGCTGTGCTAAGAGTACTGGTTAGCCTTGCCGTGGAATGAATTGCAGGCTCCAGGCTCGATTACCATACATCGTGGGAGCTGTAGTTAGGATTAATCTGTCAAAAGGGATGGTTTAGTGTTGATGAATATGACATGTGACCATTAATGATGTTGATTTTATCTCCTGAGATTAGCAAGATTTACTTCAGATGGATAATAATGTCATTTGCTTGATGCGGTAGATCTGTTTACGAGCTGATTAAATTGGGAGGCCTTGCTTCATTTCATGCTATTTGCTTTACAGCTTCATCACGGCAATCACAAAAAGCTGTGGAAATGTCCCACACCCCGTGTCACAATAAATCATTGTTTAAGATTGCAGCTACGTATTTTAGCAGTTCAGTTTTCCATGGGCTGCACATTCCTTAATGAATATGTAATTGGGAAGACATTTTAAAAAGATTTTTGGAGAGTACATGGCTTTTGAAAGGTAGCAGAGTTGCATGGGTAGGGGGTGGGGTGAAAGTCAGTTCTCTGTCTTTTAATTGAGATTAAGGAAGCATTTGAGTAATTAGCTGTAACAAATTGCCTTATTATTTAGACAGCAAAATAAACAGGGGTTTTTTTGTTTTGTTTTTTAATTCCATGTGTGGCAAGAATTATCAGCATAAATCTGTGCAAAACTGACAGCCAAACTACCATCAAGGACTTGTAAACAAACTACTCCCCTCCCCCATTTTACTTTCAGAAAAATGGTATGGGAGGTGGACATTAGGGGACACATTCATTACCTCCTCACTGAAATATTAAGGTTCTGAGCACTGTCATTGGTGGCCAGTCAGTTACACACAAAGAGCATCAAAGTGGAAACACAGTCTTTTCTTGATCAGATCAAAGGTCCCCAGCCTCCACCTGCTGCCTCATGGACTGACACTTCTGGAAACTCATGGAAGCTGAAGACCATCTGTTGTGTATGAATGCAGTTCAGCTGCTCGCCATTAGCGCAGCTGATGGAGCTCACGTGGCTCCAATTCACCCAATGAGTAACTAACACAGGAAACCTTCCTGCCACAGGTGAACTATGTCAGGTATGCAGTACATCAGAAAGACGTCACCGATACTGTAACCAATAGGCGCCTTCGGGCGAGATTCAAATGTATCAGGTACCATATATAAAGGGGCAAGGCTCCGCCATTGCCTCATGTACAGATTGACCATGTTACAATAAAGTAATGTTTAGCCCATCTGCCGGCTCATGTGCAATCAATCTGCCTACATCAATTTGGCGACAAAGGTGGGATTATGGCATCCCACAGGGTCACCCTCTCTCCGTTCAATACCTCCCAGCCGGAGTCATGGGACCTCTATGAGGAACAGTTTCTGTATGCGATGGATGCGGAGAAGATCGAGGGCGAAGCGCAAAGGTGAGCCTGCCTACTGGCTCAGTGTGGGTTGCCAACCCTGGATCAGGCAAGGAACCTCCTGATGCCGAGAGTACTCAAGACGGTACCATTGGCCAAAATCCTCGCTGCCCTGCGGGCACATTTCCACCCAAAGGTGTCCGTGTTCCCAGCAAGATTGGCATTTAGCCGGTGAGACCAATGGCCTGGAGAAACTGTGGCGGAGTACGTAGCCATGCTGAGGATGGCGGCTGTTCCATGCCGGTGGGGAGCCTTTCTGGCCGAGGCGTTACGAGACCGTCTCCTACTCAGCCTGCAGGATGAAGAGGCTCAGTGGAAACTGTTAGCCCGAGACAAGGACATCACGTTCAATCAGGTCTTGCGGGCCGCACAAGCTGCTGATGTGGTAAAGGACGGAGTACGGGCATGCAGGACGAGGTCCACAGCCCCGGGAAGCTCAGCGTCCACGGTGCAAACCCACAGCTGCTCGTCACACTGTGCACAAGAGTCGAGAGCCATGGCGGCCTCCGCCACATCATCTTCAGGATCCAGCGAGAGCGAACCAGAGGTCCAGAAAGTGAGAAAAAGGCCATCCAAAAAGAGACACCACCGAAGCAAGCCAGCGCTGTTAGGGGTGCGGGGACTCACACGACCGGAAGAAATGCCCCTTCAAGAAGGCAGAGTGCCACAACTGCGGACGTTTGGGACACATAGCGAAGGTGTGCAGACAACGCAGAAGCCGAGTCCCTGACCGGACCAGCCGCTATGGCCAGAAGGATGAGGCCATCCGGAAAGTGCATGCAGGGGACACCGTGGTGAGACGTGTGTCGGACTGACGCACCCGTTTTTTTGTGAAGGTACTGTTGCATGGGGTCCAGGTAAAGATGGAGGTGGATTCAGGGACCACCTATTCCATAGTCTCGCAGACTGAGTTTCTGCAAATCCCCCCTAGGGACCATCCCAAACTGAGAGCCCTCAGGACAACCTTGCAGGACATTCAGGGTAACTACATTCTGATCCTGGGGATGGGAGATTTCACCATCCATTTCAAAAACTTCACGAGGAAGCTGCCCTTGGTGGTTCTTAAGGGGGGTTCCAGTTGTCTTCTAGGGACCCAGTGGTTCGAACCGCTGAGCATTGCACTGACTGGCATCAATGCCATCCGAGGTGACCCCATTCAGGATGTGTGCAATGCACATCCCGCGGTCTTCGAGAAAGAACTTGGGGAGTACAGGGGGCCTTCAGTGGACTTTGATATTGACCCTTCTGTTTGCCCCGTACGGCTCAAGCCGTGAAGAGTGCCTTTTGCACTAAAGGACAAAATTGAAACAGAACTGGACAAACTGGTGGGTCAGGGGATTTTGGTTCCGGTGGACTCCGCAGATTGGGAGACACTGATTGTAACTGTCATGAAATCTAATGGGGAGGTTAGAATTTGTGCTGATTACAAGTGTACTATCAATAAGGCAATTCGCCCCAATGCCTACCTGGTGCCGGTAGTTAGCCACTTGCTGGCCAAGTTACACGGGGGTAAATGCTTTGCGAAGTTGGACCTAGCACAGGCTTACAAACAGTTAACGGTTACACCTGCGGCCATAGCTGCCCAGATGATAGTTATGCACAAGGGTGCATTTAAGGTGATGCGCCTCCAGTTCGGCATGAACTCAGCCCCCGGGATATTTCAGACGCTTGTGGAACGCCTCCTTAATGGTCTCCCTGGGATCTTGCCATATTTTGACGACGTATTGATAATAGCTGGGGATGAGTCAGAGCTAACCCAGAGGTTAGACCAGGTACTATCTGTGTTCAAGAGGGCTGGGTTATGCCTGAGAAGAGACAAATGTGTGTTCTATGCAAACGAGGTTGAGTTTCTGGGGTTTCAAATCACCTCTGACAAAGTAAAGCCATCGAAATCCAAAGTTGCAGCAGTACAAGAGACCCCCGGACCAGCCGCCAAACCAGAGCTACAGTCGTTCTTAGGGCTCCTGAACTTCTACCGCTCCTTCCTCCCACGGAAGGCATCCATGGCGGAGCTGCTGCACCACTTGCTGAAGAAGGATGCAGTCTGGTGGGGGGGAGGGTCAAGAGCAGGCGTTCAATGAGTTAAAGCGGCTCCTCTCTTCCGAGGCGATATTAACTCATTTCAACCCCAGAAAGCCCATAGTATTTGTGTGTGATGCCTCACCGGTGAGAGTCGAGGCTGTCCTTTGCCACGTGCTCGAGAATGGGATGGAGGCACCGATTGCATTCTACTCAAGATCCCTCTCGAAAGCAGAGCACAACTATGCACAGACGGATAGGGAAGCCCTCGCGATCATCGCAGGGATGAAGAAATTCCATGATTTCTTGTATGGGAGGGAGTTCACCATTGTCACAGACCACAAGCCCTTCCTGGGAATCTTTGTCATGGCCAAGCCCACTCCCCAGATTCTATCCCCACGAATGTTGTGATGGGTGACTTTCTTAAATGCGTACCAGTTCATACTGGTACACCGCCCAGGGAAAAACATCGCTCACGCAGATGCGCTTTCCAGGTCTCCCCTGCTGGAGCTGGGGAAACCTGAATACGAGGTTGAGCAAGATCACCAGGTGCTGCTCATCGAGTCTCTCGACTCGCCCCCCATCGTGCCCTCAGATATCGCCAAGGCAACCGCCAAAGACAAGGTTCTGTCCCAGGCATTACCATGGGTAAAGATGGGCTGGCCCACAACGTCACCATCCAAGGAACTTGCATCATTCTTCAGGAAATATTTCAAGCTTTCGCTCGAGAGAGGATGCCTCCTCTGGGGCCAGAGGGTAGTAATTCCCGAGGTTTTTCGAGCCAAGGTGCTCCGTTTGCTACACACGAGTCACCTGGGGATCATGAAGTTGAAAGCCGTGGCTAGGAGCTATTTCTGGTGGCCAAACATAGACAAGGACATAGAGCAGTTGGTGGGTGCATGTGAGAGTTGCCAACACTCACGGCCCAAGGAACATAGATTACCCCCCAGGGAGTGGGACCATGGTCAAGGGTCCATGTGGACTTTGCGGGGCCCTTCCAGGGTACAATGTTCTTGTTAGCGGTCAATGTGTTCTCGAAATGGCTGGAGGTCATTCCAGCACGAAACATGTCCTCCTCAGCCACAGTCAAACACCTGAGAAAGGTGTTCACGTGTTTTGGCCTGCACGATGTGCTAATTTCGGATAACGTGACCCCGTTCACGTCCGCCGAATTTCAGGCATTCCTCGAACGGAATGCGATCAGGCATGTTACCATTGCACCCGGCCACAAACGGTCAAGTAGAGCGCCTGGTCCGCACTACAAAGGAGGCACTAAAGAGGATGGGTCCGGGGGATCTGGAGTTACAGCTCTGCAAATTCCTCCTGTGCTATAGGGTTACTCCGCTTGCGTCGAGGCAATCCCCTGCAGAGATTCTGATGCGAAGAAGACTCACAACATTGTTTGATCGCTTGGATCCTTCCAGGGGGGAGGATAGAGGCACAAATGTGGTGGTAGATCAGAGGAAAGTGTTCGGGGCAGGCGATCCAGTGTACTGCAGAAATTACGTGAGCTCAGGGCCAGTGTGGGTACACGGGGAAGTGGTGGAACAAACTGGGCCTATATCGTACCAAGTAAAGATGGGGTCAGGGTTGCTGTGGCGGAGACACGCCGATCAGCTTAGGAGAAGAGTCACGGACGCCACGGGGGAAAGTGGGTATTTTGACGAGTCAGCGTTAGGGTTGCCCCCCACCCATGTAACCCAAGGGGGGAATACAGGACTCAACAGGCCACATAGACCCACAGGAGACTGTCTCCCAACCTGGAGATGAACAACCCCAGTTTGATTTTTTGTTACAGGATGGGGGGAGTTTTTGTGAGTGTTCCCCCACTCGTCCTGGTGAGCAGCAGGGTTTTGAGTTGTCCCAGACATCCCCCCATCCTCCCCAACACAGAGATACCCCATCCCTGCCCTTGCCGGGGTTTGATGGGACACTGCAGTTTTCCCAGGGAGAAGGTTCAGCGCAACAGCTGATTCCGGCAGCACCACTGAATTGACCGGCCGACCGCAGCGTGCCCGCCGGCCCCCACAATGGTTGAGGGACTTCATCCCATCCTAGGGGGAGGGATGTTGTGTATGCATGCAGTGCAGCTGCTTGCCATTAGCACAGCTGATGGAGCTCACGTGTCTCCAATTCACCCAATGAGTAACTAGCATGGGAAACCTTCCCGCCACAGGTAAACTATGTCAGGTATGCAGTACGTCAGAAAGACATCACCGATACTGTAACCAATAGGCGCCTTCGGGCGAGATTCAAATGTATCAGGTACCATATATAAAGGGGCAAGGCTCCACCATTGCCTCATGTACAGATTGACCATGTTACAATAAAGTAGTGTTTAGTCCATCTGCCGGCTCGTGTGCAATCAATCTGCCTACATCAAACCATCTCCTGTGGGGTTTTTCTGGCCAGGCTCAAAGCAGAACCGGGAAATGTTACTTTTTTTTACTTCAATTCACAAAACCCCTTAGCATCCATGGGAGTTGTTTAGAAAAAGGAACATCCCTGTTTCTAAGACATATTGCATCTCTACATGGGGGCTCCATTTTGCTGTAATGGCTAAAAGACCTATTATACATAACTTTCTGTAACCTCTTTCAAAGCTACCAAAAGGTCCTTCGTTATTCCAGTAAAACAACAAAATGGTGAACATGTGTATGCAGGGCCACCATCGGGGGGGACCATCAGGACTCCCGTCCCGGGCCCGGAGATGATGGGGGCCCGGTGGTGCCGGGAAACCACTGATCTGCACATGTGCAAACAAACAATACATGCGCAGGAAACCCCAGGGGCATGGCAAAATGTTGGTGGGGGGGCACATACCGGACCTGGAAATTTCTGATGCCGACCCAGTGTGTGTGCATATCACACCATGCCCATTCCACATGCAGAAGCTGACTGGGCTGGCTGTTGAATCTCTCTTCTATCTCTGCTCCAGGACTAATTAGCCTCCCAGTAAGGCAGGAACAATGGCAATTCCATAGGTCTTTCCCAAACTCACCCAGCCCCACTGCCATTTCTGCTGGCTGATCCAGTGTGTGAAAGATCATGCTGGAATGATGTCGACATGGAGCCTTTTAAAGACATCCTGTTTCAGATATTCTCTATCAATTAACCCAGAGCCAATTTCCTTGGTTTTTTACTCATCACTGCACTTTGCAAAGTGAGTGAGGAGTACACCGAAGAGGGGTATGGCCCTTCTTTTTTGCTTTTCCCCTCCCTTCTTGCTCTCTGGCAAGAATAGTACCTAACAGGGAAGGATCATTTCAGGTTCTCACTACTAGGTAAAGGTTTCCCTTGCTTGAACGCCAGTCATATCTGACTCTAGGGTTCAGTGCTCATCTCTGTTTCAAAGCCGAAGAGCCAGCGGTGTCTGCGTCTGCAGACATTTCCATGGTCATGTGGCAGGCATGACTAGACACTGGAGCACACAGAATGCTGTTACCTTCCCACCGAAATGCTTCCTATTTATCTACAGTACTTGCAATTTCTTAGCCACTTGAGCCACTGCAGTGTCACTACTAGCCATGCCACAAAACAAGCCTTGTTGCTTCCCCAAGGTTGTCCTGAGCTTTCCGTGCAACTAAACTCACAGGAATTAAAAGCATCATTAGAAGCAACACTGTCTTTGTTTGGCTAGAGCTGCTCGGTAGGGATGCCCATACCAAGAGTGAAAAAAATAAGTGCTGAGGAATTGTGGGAGAGCCAGAAAGGGACAATATTTGATAATAAAGAAAAACAGTCATGTTAGATGGCATGTCTCATGGTTGAAATGCCATCTGTAAACATTCAGAGTATAAATGAATCCCAAGAACTAAGTCTCAAAGGTGAGTCTTCCTGGATGACTGGGGATTTATAAGGCTACTTCTGTTTCCAATGCATTTTGGCATGCACAGATGCCATGAAGCACATGCACAATAAACAAGTCTTGGAGGCACCCAGCTGACTCATTGTACTAGAGACCCAGACTGAAGGATACGAACAGCTGCAAGACAGTCATGAACAGGGTGAATTTTAGCCAAGATGGAATGCTAACATAGTCCTATCTTCTTCTTACTTGTGTGATTCGGACTTCCTTCTACTCCTTATCAGAGGGTTGTTCCTGGATATGCTTTACATTACACCAAGCTACAATGGGCCAGTAGCATAATATATAATTGTCCATTTCTGATGTTGAAGACGTGCTTCTGATGCCTGGCCCATACAAGTGCTTTCTTGTTCATTCTGGACAAAATGTCCAGAGTAAAGAATCTGTTGTTCTACAGTATGGTCTTCAGGACCCCTTCTGTTGGAAGGGAGAAGAAAAGGAGGTCCACCATCCATGATCTCTGTGGAATATCCAAAGCCATGATTGTGGCATTCTTTGTTATTTAGTTGAGGTATTGTGGAAGGAATGGATGTACATGAGAACTGAAGGCATCATTCCAACATGACCTTTCCCATGATGCCTGAGTGGGGAGAAAGAGGGTGATGCCACACAACCTATCATCTGATGTAGGGTTGTCTCTGTCTTTATGATTGGCTGGGGGTAAGATCACATGCAAAGCTCTGCTGTTGCTGAGGTGTCAGGTATGGGACAGGTGATGGGAAACCACTCAAATTTCCCCCTCCTATTGAATTCAATCTTGGTGACTTTAATTACATGCACCTGCAACCAATGTTCTTCATAGACCAATTCTTAGAATAGAGAGGCTCTAAAGCAGTGGTTCTCAATCTTTTTTTTGGGGGGGGGACATGTCCCACCTAAGCATCTCTAAAACCCTGACACACACACACACACCCATGATATATAATTCTTATTAGTCAAAAAAGTAAACTATTCATGTGGAGGAAGCCTAAAAGGCCATTAACATAGTCTTAAAAAGCTTCCAAAAATTCACTGTTAAAAACTCATTCTCGAATTGCTCCACCTTAAAAATCAAATTGCCCCCCTGTTGGGAGCCACAGCTATAAAGCAGGGATTCTCAGTCTGTGACCCGTGAGCAGGGTGTGGCCCATGGCACCATTTCATGTGACACCCCCAACTCCTCCACCACACCAGGAAATGCCATGTGGTGGAGGAAGGGCAAAATTGTCATTCGGTCCCCAAAGTTGTCTGAAGGAGCGTTTCCCAATCCCTGGCTTTAAAAGGTTGAGAACTCCTGCTCTAAAGCATAGTGAGTGCTCTCTGATTCTGCCCCACTTCTTTTCCAGTTCTCCTGCTAGTTTGGCCACTCCATCAGATTGGATTTCCAGTCAGATCAGACACATGAGATGATAGGCAGAGGGTGATCAGACAACAGGACCCAGCACAAGGTATTTTCCACAAGAAAAGGAGCATCACCTTATCCTAATCATCTCTAGCAAATTTCCAAGTTAGAAGTGCAGATGATTTGTTTTCAGACAAAGAGTCTAAATAATAGGTGGTTTCTCCCTTTCATAGCTAGAAATTCATAGATCCTTCTCCTAGGTATATTTCCTTGAAAGGTGTAGATGTGTATTTAAGCCATCAGCTTGATTTTGTTTCTACAAATTCAAAAGTTTGCAACTCTTATGTTAGTTAACTCAAGAGCTTCTCAAAGGCATGTTCTACTGGATGGTTAGTTCCTAAGCCATTTCTTTTCCTCCTTCTGTCTTTTCAGTTTCCACATCAGAGGTTTAAGACTGAAGAACTAAAATCTGTGAAGAGCCTTTGCTCTGTCTTTTATCTTGTGAATCATTGGTCCAGCTCACAAAGGTGTTTTGAAGTCTTTTAAACAGCTAATTGACTTATAGATGGTTTTATTGAAACACGGAACTTGTCAAGTTTTGGTTCTTGGAAAAATCACAAGGATAGATTTGAGCTGACTTCCCATGTGCCAGAGTTTCTGCACCCTAAGAGAATGCTTTCCAACTGCTCTCAAAGAAGGTATAATTTAAAAACCTAATTGCCTAAAGAGCTTCATTTTGTATTTTAAGTCCCTCCTTGAATACAAGCATTCCTTGGGGACACTGCCAGAAGCCTGGACTGCATTCATCCTTTGATTTCCTTAAACCTTTGTGTATTTACGCTTAATAACCAACATTAGTGACATTAAAATTCTACTCACTGCAAGCAGCAAATAATCCATTCTTGCCTCCTTTTTTCTTTGATAACTGACCTTTAATATAGATCCAAGCTTAAACTCTCCAAACAGTCATTTGCACACTCTCGCAGTAACATTCATCACTATTTTCAGATAATTGCCTGGACACATCAGTCAGGAGCTGGATCCCATATGAAAGAAATGCTGAGATCCATAGTGAAAGATTAGAGCTTGAGTAATATTTAAGTGAATTTCAACTAAGGACAAACATTCACTTGATATTTCTTAGAGGTTAGTCTTAAGAATAAATGGATATAATTAAAGGTATATAACTATCAGGCCTTCGCTGATAACTCACAAGTTTTTATTTTAGCAACCACAATAGTATTTTCTTTCCAAATCATCTCAATCATGTGAATATTCACCTTCATTTTTAATCCTGTCAATATGGTTCTTTTCTGAGGCAGATGATGCTGCTTCTGCTTTCTCTAATATTTTATTTATTACATTTTTTTTACCGCCCATCAAAGTTTGTGGCATTTTTAAACTACAATCAGGCAACTGCCACCTTGTGCCCGCTAATCTTTCTCACACTAGGTCAGGAAAAAGGAACTGCAGAATGAACTGGCCTAGACACTGAAGAAGCCAACATTTTATACAGAGTACATTTGGATGTTGGTAGGGTTGCTTTCTCTCTGAAAGACTAGGTCTACAGCTTGGGGGTGTGGGTAGGGGTACTCTTAAATCCAGCATTGTTTCCATAAGCAGTAGTGGCCAGGAAGTGCTGTTGCTTTGTGTTAGCTTTGTGTTAGACTTCTGGCCAGAGTGATCCATTCTTTCTCTACTTATCAACTTCTACACTGTCCTAATGCGCCTTTACTTATCAACTATGTGCTGCACCTTTCTCTTGAAAAGACTCAGCTGAGGCTGCTGGCTAGAATATTGTCACTCTTATGCTTTAGAAACCAAATGTTGGCAGTCTTCAATTAATTAGATCAGCTACTCATTTATTTACAAGCCCAATTCAAGTCACTGGTTCTTGCTCTCTAAAGCCTTAAATGGCTTAGGGCCAGTAATATATAAAACTTGCAGAGGTGCCCGTCCTTTGTCCAGGACAGACCCAACCCAGGCCGGGGAGACAGCCTCTCCCCCATGCTGACCTTACCCTCCAAGGTGGGTGGGCCCTGGTAGTTTGTGCACTGTGTCGTTGTCCCGGCGAGCTGTCCGCCCCTGGCTGAGGCTGGGTGGTGCTGCAGGGCTGAGGCGGCATCTATGGGGCCATCTCAGCCAGGCCATGGCTCACGGAGGCTGTCCGCGTCAGCGCCTTGGCAGGCAGTGGCTTCAGGAGGTGGCCTTTGATCCATTGTGGGCTGCAGAAGCCCAGTGATAATGCATGCACGCCAAAGAAGCCCCCTCACCAGCTGTGGTTGCCCAGTGATGACGCATGCTGACATCACACCGGCGACGTGAAACCAGCATTCCTTAATGGTGGTGCTTACGCCCCACCCATGGCATCTGGAACCCCCACTTTGGCCGGTGGGACGTGCAAGGTAGGCCCCGTCCAGTTGACAGGGGTTGGTTTGCTGGGGGTGGGGCTGCATCCAGGACATACGAACATACATCCTTACTTTATATTTATAGATACCATCTCCTCCAATGAGTTCCCTATCAGGCTGTGAATTTCATTAGAGGCTGTGCTGTGAATCCCACCATGCAAGTAAGCTAGTCTGTTGGGTTCATAAGGCAGGGTCTTTTTTGTAACTGCACTCCAAATAGCAACTTTCTCCTAAAGAAGGTTTGGTTGACTCCAGCCCACCAAGCATTAGATGGACTGTACCAAATTACCATATATACTTGACTATAAGTCATCCCAAATATAAGTCGAGGTACCTAATTTGGACCTCTAAAACTAGAAAAATAGACTGACTCAAGTATAAGTCGGTAGTGGAAAATGCAGGAGCTACTAGTGAGTTTCAATAATTAAAATACATGAAAATATGGTAAAATTAATTATTTTAGACATTTGTGTGAGTATGTTTTTGAGTGTTTACATTGACCATAGTATAAGTCGAGTCCCATTTTTGGACCTCATTTTGTGGGCTCAAACCCTGACTTATACTCGAGTATATATGGTACATTGTTTCATGAGCTTTGATTAATTTAAATGTCCTGATTTATGCTTAACAATGCTTTGCTGCTGCTTCAATGTTGTTGTCACTATACTGGATCACTGTACTGTTGTATTAAATGTGCATCTCTTTGAGACCCAGACACAGAAACCTAGGCATTCATATACAGGGCTGAGTTCAAGAATACATTCATACATTCATTCATGAATCTTCAGAGAAAGTATAGACAGCACAGATCCAATCTCTATTCCCTGATTTGCTTTTCAACTGATTAGGAACATTTCTGTCTTGTTTCAAACAAGTTTCAATTTGTGTATAATCATTCAATCCATTACTTATAACATATACTGGTTTGAAACTGAAATATAGATTCATGTGGAAAGAAAAAATAGAGTTGGATGATGTCAATGTACACCCAAGCTGCAGACCTAGTTTTGGATGCCCTGGACTCCAAGACCCTGGATAACTCTCAAAAATCCCTACCGATGTTTCATGTGTATGTTAAACAGTACGAGAGACAAAAGATACCCCTAAAGGATCCTAAAAGGCTTTCAACAGTCACAAGGATGTATAAAGGAAATGTAGATTGGACAATTCTGAGCTAAAATCCCTGTTCAGCTATGAAAATTGCTGGTTTCCTTGGACAAGTCATTGATGTGGCCTAACTTACCTTAGAAGAATGTTGTAAGAATGAAAAAGGGAAATACTGTACCACATAGGCTACTCAAGCTCTTTAAAAAGAAGGATGCAATTTACAAAAATATAAATAAATTTATTTTATGTTGCTGAAGAGCTTCTTTGTAGCACATCAGCAAGTAAATGAACTCTCTGGACATGGCAGCATTTCAAGAAAACATTTTTGTGCTATTATTTTGAAATTTGAATGCAGTTGGTTAGATGTATATTTGTTACTGCCAGACATTATGGCAATATGCAGAAAGGGATAAATTTTTGCCCTACTTTATGATGTTAAAAGTCTATTTACAGTAATCAATATGAACTAATGATTAAAAGAAATACCAGTAAGCAATCAATTGTTGGCATTCCAAGATGCTCAATAAGTTACTTATGCCCAATCTGCTAATTGCAATGTATTAGTCAAGCAGCACACTTATAATATGCAGCAATAACGTGGAGTTGTTTAAACAAACACATTTCGCATTATGGATCCTCTGTTAAGCTGAGTGTTTCTGGGGAACTGAGGCAGTTTTTCAAATATATATTTAAAACAAAAATCCTAGATTGAAATTCTTGTACACATTGCAAGGCACCAGCTGAGGCAAAAGCAGTTCCACGTCTAGCAGAATGGAGTTCATCAAGAGATTTCTCATTTCCTCATAGGAAACTCTTACTAAAATGAGTGGCCACTGTGTAAGATCACAAAGGTTAAATCCTACTTTCTGAGACATCCTCTGGGCATCCATTTTGTTTTCTAAAACACAGCACTACCTTGTGAGTGCACTGCTAATAATTTCATGTGAGAGATTACTCTGGGTTGAAAGGATTTTTGCTGCAGAAAGTCCGCTCAAGGGACACCTGAATGAGACTCCTTTCATGTCCCCAAGTGCAGTCCTCGGGGATCAAAACCCGACCTTCCGGTCTCCAAGCTTAGCATTTTAACCACTAAGCCACCAGGGGAACTGCTGGTACTCCCTGTATCTGTTAGATCTCCAACTACAATTAATTTCTTCCCCCATCCTGCTTTACTTTATTGCCACTAGAGCCGACACTTATTCTATGGCAGCTGTTAGCACAGCTTCGAGAAGTTACTTTTTTAACCAGAGTTCTCAATATCCCCCTCCCCCACAACAAGACCTGAACATACTGCTTTTTAAACCTTTGTTCCAGAACTGTGCAAGTTCCTTGGATACAACACCCATCCTGCTATGGACCAGCGTTAGGGACATGCCAAGCCAGGTGGAGGGGAAAAAGACGGTGGCAATGGCAATGGGACAGTGGCAAAAGCAACAGGAACAAGAGCATGGGCTGGATGGAATTTGCCATGGGCTGGATCCAGCCCACGGGCCGTAGGTTGGAAAGGGCTATATTTGAATGTTGGACATAAGGCGAAATTTCATGTTGAGGGAAATTGTGTTTCCTGCTATTCCAACATTTTCCCTCCAGTTGCCCACTTCTTTCAAAGCTCCATGGCGGAGCACGTAAATTTGCAAATGAAGCCTGTGTTAGGTTCTCAATCAGTGGTTGGCATTAGCAGGTTTGCACCAGTTCACCAGAACCAGTAGCAGAAATTCTGGCTGGCCGCGCTCATCCAAGTTTTGAAATAAAGTAGTCCTAATTCGGGTGCAATGCAGGGCTTTCCACCTGGCCACACCCACCATATCATGTCCACAGTGTGGTAGTAATTTTTTTTGGAGCCCACCTCTGTTCTCAGTGACAAATTATAAGGCAAATAGCAAGATAGTTTGCGACACAAAGAGCTGAGGAAATAATTTTTTGCAGGCATATACAGTGCTGTTTCATCTTGTTTAACATGGAAATGCATGGGTCCAGCTATGAAATCAGTAGGTGATTCTGAGCCACCCACTGCAAATTAGCCTAACATACTTTACAGGGCTAATGCAAGGATCAAACGCAGTGTGCCACCCTAAGCTCACAGGAGAAAGGATGGGGTAAAAATTAAAAACATTACTAAGTTTCCCACCCACACTATTTGACTTCTTTTCAGATTTGTAGCTCATGCAAGTGATGTGTTGTCTTTTCGGGAGGGTCATTGCTTGAAAATCTAGAATTGTGTCAAGATGCTAAACTCTCAAGGACAAAAGTCCATCCATGTATCTTCCAGCAGACAGGCCATGGCCAAGACTGCCAAAACGCTAAGGAAAAAAACATGTGAAACATAGATGGCCCACAGTAGAAGCAGGGAGGCATCTTAGCCCAAAAAGTTTGAGGAAGAGCGTTGCCATCTTGGTTTGCATTGATATCATGCCCCCACCCAAAAAAGAAAATATTATTGAAAGTTTCCCTCACCCCAGTTAACCCATTAAAATGCTTTGCTGCCCATATAAGTTATTTGTGCCACCAGGGTGGGGAGGGGAGGCTATAGCTCTCTTCCAGTTTGACTAAATTTTTTGATCCAGGGTAGGATTTTTCTGACTGTGGTTATGTAGATACTTGTTCATGAAGTCAAATGTCCAGGCATACCTTTCTCCTATATGTTCTGTTCTTTGAAGGAAACTGACCCCAGACAGATTTCACAGAGCTCTCTAACACTTGATGAAGATCAAAGCACAAAAATGTTGTATGTTCAATATTTCATTTAGGAAAAGCCCTGAACAGACAAGATGGATGGTTTTCTTCTTTCGTGCTCAGGTGAAACTTTAAACAGCCAAAATGAAACAACCTTCTTGGCTTTGTTGTTTGCCAAAATTAAAGCCCCATTGATACACATTTCCGGTAGTAATCGGAAGACAAGCAAATGAGCCAGATTCTGTATCTCTCCACATTCACACAGTGTGTTGTTGTCCACCAGCAGTCCCCACTTGAGCATGTTGGTCTTACATTCAGACTATTCAAGGTCCTCCAAGTTTCATAGGGAAGATCGAGTTCCTTAGCCATATCCTCCTTTAATGTTATTCCTTGTACAGTTTGCTCCTTCCTCCATCTTCTAATTTTATTTTGCTCTTTCATACCTTCAAGAATATTTGTTCTTGTCATAAAGCTCTTCCTTGATCTGAGCCAGTGGATTTGAGGCACATATCCATTCAGAGGATGTCAAGGATCATTCTCTTGTCTAGTTTTCTCCTTGTCTGCTGCTACTTCTCTCTTTATCTTAGGCGGAATGATACCAACAAGAGGATATATTTTCTCAACTGGTGTAGGTTTGAGGCCTCCTGTCACTATACGTATTGCTTCATTAACTTGGAGCAGTATACTCTGCCACAGAGACATTCATGGCCAAAGCTGATTAATGTCGTGTGGATGTTTGAGTTCCCCATTTATAGTTTTTGAGTCTCCTGATGATGATGTTCCTCGTACTAACTATAGCTTTGGTATTCAGGCAGTGCTGCTTAAAAGAGTGTGTCCTGTCAAGTGTCACACCATATTTTGGTGCTGAACAATGCTATAATTGATTCCCTTGCCATGTAACATCCAGCTCAACCCCTGCCTCTCAGTTTAAAAGGTGGAAAGTGCACACTTGAGTCTTGCTCGGGTTAGGCTTCAAGGGGTTGATGGTGTAATAATATCCTAATTCTTCAAATGCTCCAGTAGGTTTTCCAGCTATCTTGTCAAAACATGACCCTTGTACAGCCATTGCTGTGTCATCTTCATAGATTAAAAAATTTGTATTGTCAGGAACTGGTTGATCATTCATGTACATATTATACAATGTCAGAGTCAGTACACTTCTTTGTGGCAGTCCATTCTTCTGCAACCAGTCAGGCCCTGGATGAACTGAGTACAGCATCCTCTTGGAATATTTTTCCTTGATATTACTTTCACAAGATGGACAAATTCATCATATTTATCTGGGTGTGGAGTGATCTTCTCCATACTTTTATCCAATTGCTCTAGAAAATTCACCCATTTAGCCTTTTTTTTTAAATTAAAATGTCTGTGAAAGGACACCTCCTGGGGTTTCACTTACGCATTTATTATATACACACAATGGCTCTATGTTGAGTGTGCAGAATTGTGGATCATAGACAAATTGAAGATAATTGGTGTCTGTCCAAGATACAAATTGTGCACCATCTTCATTGGCCATAGATATAATAAGATGGAGGGTTGTTTGGTTTGACAGTTTTCCATCAAGTGAATAGCATAAAAGAAACAGAATGGAAAAAAGACTAACTCACTGAAGACATATCCATCAATCAATGGCTCTAATCTGTATCAATGGTTCCCTATTGGTCATATGACTAGATGAAGTACAGGCCCAGTGTTTTGCAGCACTAAAAGCAGATGCTAGATTTTGCAGCTACTGAGAGCTTGGTAGGGTTTTCCAAAGTGAAGACACTCACTCACAACCATATGAATGATATCCTAGGTTTCTACAATAACATAAAACTCAAGTCTTGGTTGTTGCGTAGGATGTGTCACTACCATCAATTTAAACCCCTGGACAAGGGTAAAAATAACCATGCCCAGCATGATGTAGTCAGATGTAGTAATAATGTTACTAGATGTTACTGGGGGAGATACGTGGGGCATGTAGTTTTGCAAGAGGCATTTATCATGGGCAAGTCCTGAGGCTCTGGTGGGCACTGTTTTTAAACTTAACTGACAGTAAATGCATAAACTGGGAGATATCGCAATTCCATGCTCCATTAGTATTGCCTTCAGTAACCTGGGTGGAAATGGCAGAAATTTGGGTGTCTTTCCTTGTAGACCAGTGTTTCCCAACCTTTGGTTTTTGGATTTCAATTCCCAGAAGCCTAAGTCAATTCCCCAAAGCACTGATCAGCCAATGTACTGATTTAGGCTTCTTGGAATTGAGGTCCCCCTTTGGGGCATGATGGGCCGCATGTTGGGAACTGTAGAGGCTTCAATTTTTTATGACTTCTGGTCGATGAACAGATCAGTTACAACATTAACATTCCCTATTCTTATCCATTGTTGAGATTCCAAATCTAACATTACTCTCCTTAAGGCTACATAAAACTTAACATTTTGATCATTTGATGCATATAACCCTACTATCCCTATATATATTTTGGTCCATCCATTGTATTTCCACTATAACAAACTTTCCTTGATCAACTGATTTAATCTCTTTTGGATGTAGATTTGGATTAAAATGCATTATTAATTATATTTTTATATATAACTGATGCTCACAATTTAATAGATGTATGGAGACAAAAAAAACCAATTGCTAAAGATTTTACATTCTACTCTGATAGGTATCCATCCTTCTGAAGGATAGATATCATGTGGCTAACTAAACAACTGTTGACAGCAATATTGATGAGTACTAATTCAATCCAAGCCTCCCTTTTACTCCGGATGCTCTCATTAGTCAGAAAGAGCAAGGGGCCAAGTTTGTTCACAGCAAGTCTCGGATCTTCAGGAATCTTGCCCAGAACCACAAATCCAGAGAGTAAAAAAATGTTTACATAAGCAAAACAGACCGGCAGATACATGGGAAGATCCAGAGATTAATTTCCACTGTAGTTAATGTACAGACCAAGATGGTACATATTTCAGGAGTCTTGCAAACTGGTCATATGTGGCCACCAAAAGATATGGGGTGGCCCATAGATACTAAAAGGAACCAAAACATGGGGATAGTGCCTGTTGCACTCCCCAGAGTGAAAAAGAGGACTTCTGAGAAATGTTCTCAAGAGTAAGTAGAGATGCTGGAGACCATAGCTGCCCACTCATTTACTCTCTTGCTCACTCATTCAATCACTGCTTGGTTGAACTCTTTAATTGGTGGGCTTGGGTTGTGTGTGTGGTTTTTTATAAGAACAGGCCGCCTGCTTTGTCACAGGATCTTCCCTGGAAGACTTTCTTGTTCTTTCTCTTCTTACAAATGTAGCAGTTGGTCTTTAAAGTGCCACATTGTTTTTGCCATCTTTACTTTTTGTTTGCTTTGTTTCTTGTCTTATATGCTTGCACAGACTAACATAACTTCCACTTCGAAAACTGCTCATTAATAGTTGCTGTGCATCCATCCCACCAAGAAGAATGAGCTGCTGCAGAATTCCTATATTTCTGCATGGACCTAAGAACATGGCTCACAGAACATATAATTGTCCAGTATAGTCTCCTATATCCATAAAACCAAAAACCTACTGGAATTAGCAGGGCAATCTTGTGTAGCAACCAAACATGTCAGCATGGCTTGTATTCAAACGCACCCTGGATACATCACCCAGTCATTTCAAAGTAAAAATGTCAAGGGGCTGTGGTTAAGAAACTCCCCTTGTTAGCTGGAAGGCTGGCAAGTCAGCAGTTTGAGACTTGGGTACTGCATGACAAAGTGAGTGCCTGTCTCTGTCCCAGCTCTTGGGGACATGATAGGAGGTTCATTCAGGTGCCCCCTGAGTGGAGTTTCTCCAGCAAAAATCCTTTCAACCCAGAATAATTTCTGACATATTGTTGTTGTTGTTGTTGTTGTTGTTGTTGTTTCAATGCAGCCACATTCAGGATATAAGAAAGTATGTTCTCCTCTCTTCTCCCTTCCCCTATACTTTTTTTTAAAAAACACTAGCCCTTTACTGCAGTTTTCCCCTTCCCTCTGGCTTGTAAATATAACAGACAGCAACAAGAAAAAATACCTGTGAAATCTGCATTTGAAAAGGAAAGGAAAGCCCATCAGCTTTGATGTGTGCTATTATAAAGCTTGATAAATGGCTACAACATTTGAAAGACAATGAAACAATAGACTTTTGTTACCATGCAGTAATTGTTTTTCATCCTGTGAGTGGCACAGTGTCCTCTTTTCGTACATTGCTTTTATTGCAGGGACTTCTGGGAGGAGGAAGTGTAGCATATCTGGTGCAATGCCCTCCAGTGTGGTAACTAGTGGGTGAGTTTTGAGTTATGATGGTGCTTAAGGGCCACCAGACTCACTAGGCTGGGGGATTTGGGGGATTCTAGTACAAAAAAGTAACTCTTTGGGTAGGAAAAAAAGGTCTTTGGAATAACACTGGGTTGTGAACTGAACATGTCCACCGCCCACCATGGTTTCCTCCAAGGAAAAGGATTTTCCCTCTATTAGACAGGATCCGGATTGCAAGCTATGTGCTTTGTCTCATGGCCCTCAAGGGAAAATTGAGACACATCTCCTCTGTTTGGCACTTCACTTCTTTCTGCATTTCACCACTGTCATTTGAAATTCTGCTTCAGTGTAGCTCCCAGGCCCTTCAATACAATCATTTCCAGGCATTTTCCCTTCTTCCCCAATCCCGGTGACCTTTGTCTCTCAGTTTCCAACTGGTTCCTTTCTGTGTCTTGGAGCCAAATTAAATAATACAGAGAATATACAGAAATGTGATATAAAACATGCAAAAATCTCCCAGTGTCTTTTTAAAAATAAACAGTGGCTTTAAGAGAAGAGGTCCTTTCCCATCTTTCCATTTTCCTGCTTAAAAGCACCCAAGCTGCTTTTTTTGTTCACAATGGAAAAGGGAGATAAGAACTGCCTGCTTTTCCCAGGCAGAGGGAAAGAATCACGAGTGGGTATTTTGGGGTTGGAAGGAAAGCCTTTTCCTCTTCTGCACATGAACACTCAGCACCCAGTGCTACATATCCATTAAAAGGCAAAAGCCAAACATTCTGAAATTCTTTTCACGTACCTCCTACATTTTGTCGGGTTTGCTCCTTCCTCCGCATAGCTCCATCCTGGGGTTGGTTTTTTTTTTTTTGTACAGCCTGACTAAATTAAGGTAAGAGCCCTGCAAACTGGTTTTTTAATAAGTTGCCAAGATGACATTTTACTTCAAAAGATTGGAATATATATGAATGTAACTTTCCCTGATAATCTTAGAGGATGTGCCTGACTAAGACTATACCCTTCGTTCACTCTTTGTTTTGCTTGCATATTTTCAAGTTAGATGGTTTTGTATCTTTCCCCAATCCATCTTTATGGTGACTTTCTAAATGTCAGTTTTTACTGATGATAAATCACTCAGCAGTGCTCTAAGTGCCTGCATACTTACTCACACACACAAAACTATGCATGAATCACTTCACTCACTACAAAAAAGCACCTACTGTAAGAGGGAAAGGTAAGAAGTGATGCACAGAACTGTATCTCTGTTGTGTATGTAACCAAGTGTAATGTGAATGAATCGGATCTAGCGATCCTCCATGTTCCCCCTTCCTTCCCCCCCCCTTGTGAATACTCCTATTGTATAGATACTGTGTATGCATGTAAGTCTTCTGCCACTCACATAGAATTCAGCTGCCAGCGATAGCGCAGCTGAAAGAGCTCAGCTCATGTGGCTCCAATCACCCAATCAGTGATTAGCATGGGAAACCTTCCCGCCACAGGTGAGCCACGCCAGGTATGCAGTACCTGGGCGCCTTCAGGTGAAATTCAAATGTACTGTACCATATATAAGGAGCTGCGTCTCCACCATTACCTCATGTTCAGATTGACTACATTGCAATAAAGATGTGTTTGGCCCCCTGACTGTTGCCTACGGCGACGTATCAATCTGCAAACATCAAAATCTCTGAATGTTACTTGCAAGACCTCCAAAAGGGCCATGATCCAAGATCTCATAATCTTTATCATTGACTGGAGAACAGAGATTGGCCTTTTGAAATGTGGCAACCAGTTTCTACCAGAGTGAAACAGAGTGTATACTTCTTCTGGAATCATACCTTTCATACTTTCTGTGTATGAAACAAGTCCAAAACCCAAGCTCCACTAAGGGGCAATACCTTTAAAAAGAGGAGGGGGGAGACACAAAATGGTGTGCATGATTTCAGTGTCACTAGAACGGGGGTGCCCAAACTATGGCCCATGGGCCGGATCTGACCCATGGTGCCAAATCATCCAGCCCACTCCACCTTTGCTGCTCCCAGAGCAGAAGTAAAATGTGTTTACGACAGCCATGGGTCATTTACTGCAGCATTATGCACATGTGCAGGCATGTTATGAATATGCCCATGTGCATTTTACATCTGCTTCTGGTGGGAGGAACCACAGTATCTGGGATTACAACATATATCTATGTGTTTTTGTCACAGGTGATGATCTATCAGGTACACAAGATATCCTTTGGAAAAACTCATACACGAAGAGCCACTTCACCTCTAATAAAAGTTGATGATTGGGGTGAAATCCTAAGTATGTTTTCTAGGCCAAGTCCCTTTGAACTGAGTGTGTCTTATTTCTCAGTGACTATGCAGATGGTAACCTGGTAAGAAAGACCATTTGAAAGCCACTGGTTAAGAGCAAGAGAGTTTTCTGGAGCTCAGCTTTCCTTGAAGTCTCTTTTCTTGGTCCTGGAAGACTCATCCTTTGCAATGCAGATCATAGATTCACTGTGACGATGGGTTCAGCACTGCCTTTGGGCTACTTTTTTAAAAATAAATCTCATTCCAGTTTACGCTTGCTATAGAAAGCCAGTCAAATGTTGAAAAACGTGGACATGCACTCCCTGGTCACGCCTTGCAAATAGTCACGATGGTTAATTCCATGGAAAACTCCTCGCTTAAGAAATTGCATGGGTGTGGTGACATCATCAGATCAGAATGGGGGTGGTGGAACAATGCAGTCTTCTCGGTAGATGGATTTAGTGGGAAGTGTTCCTGGTTTTCATCAAAATCTGGGGCTCTGGGGAAAGAACAACTGAAAGGCTAGGAGCCTGAGTGGGTGGATTTTCAAGCTGAGGTAGGCTTTCCAGCTGCATAGTCCTAAATATATGAATAACTATAACTTAAAAGATACAATCTGAGGCCTTTAAGCCATAGAAGTAGATGCACAAAGACCCTGTCATCTGACACATGCATCTGATCTCTCCTCCCAAAGCAGAAAATAGATGGGCAAAGTAAGTAAGTGAGTGAGTGAGAGAGAGTAGGGCAGTGATGGTGAACCTTTTAGAGACCAGGTGCCCAAACTCAACAGGCTACCATCCATGCTGGAGAGGGGTGGGATGAACTCCTTGCTGGGGGGAGGGAGGAAGCACTCCCATTCAGCTGCTGGGCAGAGGGGTGGGGCTATCTCTGTGCTGGAGAGATGGCACACATGCCCACAGAAAGGGCTCGGAGTGCCCCCTCTGGCATGCATGCTATAGGTTCACCACCACTAGAATTGGGTGAAATGAATAGACAAACTAGAATCTCATTGTGAGAGATGGGTGGCTTGTGTGTTTTTTTAAAAACCAACATTTTCCTAAGCAGAATTACTCTCTTACTTTTCAATTTCTATTTCAAAGAGAGTGGGCTGAATATTTAGCTTCTGGGGTAGTTTTTCCACCCACCCTTATCCTCTATTACCACCTTCATCCCAGCTCTTGCTGGAAACCATGTCATAACATTTCAGCTTTTTGTCACAACTGTAGCGAATCTGGGAGATGGACTGTATTTTCTGAGCAGAGCACAGACCCTGTGAGGGCCACATAAGACCTTTTGGGTCTTAATTAGAAAGCCCAACTGCTTTAGTCCTGAAAGCACTACCCAATGAATGAAGAAAAGCAAAAGCCTAAATCTGATTACTAGTACCAATTAGAGTAGATCCACTGAATCAAAGGGATTTCCATAAGTGTTGACATTTGATGGTACAGAATAATTTTCTTTATTCACTTGATGATGATTATGATGTACAGTGGTACCTCGCTTAAAGAACATAATGCGTTCCACGGGATTGCTCTTTAAGCGAGTTTGCTCTTTAAGCGAAACACTATTGTAAGTGACCAATTGTGACTTCTGGTGGGGGGGATTGCAAACCCCAATTTAGTTGTTAAGCGAGCATTTGGTTGGTTTTAGTTGTTAAGCAAGGCGACCATTCAGAGAAAATTCTGCTCTTTAAGCAAGTTAGTCTCTAAGCGAGGCACTCTTTATGCGAGGTTTTACTGTACAGTCAAATCAATTCTGACTTATGGTGACCCTTTCCAGGGTTTTCTAGGCAGATAATACACAGAAGTGCTTTGCCAGTCTCTTCCTTGGTGGCACTCCTGGACTATGCAGCTTGTTCAAGGTCACAAAGATTGAATCTTCAACAATAGTCCTCAGTGGTCAAATGGGTCTGGTCTAGTTACAACTAATCAATGGGTTTAGGTCAGAATGCCTAGTTCTTTGTATTTAATTATAGCCTAACCAAATATTCACTAAGACACCCCTACACCCCCAAATTTCAACCTATTAGCCTCTTGCAACCCTGTTGCTACTTTGTTATAGAACAGTGGTGGTGAACCTATGGCAGGCATGCTAGAGGTGGCACGCAGAGGCTTTTCTGTCGGCATGCAAATTGTCCTGTACAAGCATCACCCCACCCAGCCCAGATGATGCCAATAGTAGCACCAGTTCCCCACCCAGCCTTTCTCTCTGCCAATCGGGAGGCAAGAGGAGAGGCTGAAGTCCCACCTGGAAGGTGGCAGAGGAGAAGAGGTGAGGCAACCAGACACCTGCACCCACCCCTCCTTGGAGTGGGTAGCACACATGCATGAGGGCATGTGCACCTGCAAGGAAAGAACCTGTGGGGGTGGAGAACCCACAGGGGGCATTCGTACCCACAGGGGGCAGGGGAACATGCAGAAGGGATATGCGCACCCTCAAAGGTGAGAGAATCTGCAGGGGCACCCATGGAGGGCATGCACACACACACACACGTACCTTCATCAGAGGCTCACTGGCAACATCACATGGGTGCATGGGCACACGTGGTAACTGCCTGCATGCATCCTCCTCCTTGGGCACTCGGTCTCTAAAAAGTTCGCCATCACTGTTATAGAGTGTGATCCACATGCCATTCTACAGAGAACATCTTAGACATCACCATTCCTTTCTAGGCTTCCCCTAAAGCAGTGGTTCCCAAAATGGGCCCCACGCCCCACTGAGGGACTTCAATTTCCAGAAACCTAAGTCAGTACGTTGGCTGATCAGTGCTTTGTGGAATTGACTTAGGCTTCTGGGAATTAAAGTCCCAAAACCAAAGGTTAGGAAACACTGCCCTAAAGCAAGAATGGGGAACCAATTTCAGCCCAAATTTCATCGCAGAGGAGTTGTGAGATGGGCAAGATCCTCAGTGAAAGGGCAGAACCAAAGACACGAGTTCTTATTTATGGCAACAAAGCCTGAGACAAGGCATTTGAGAAACGAGGGCAAGAGGAAGAGAAAAGTTAAGAAGACATCAACCAGAAGTGTTATGGAAAAGGTGACATGGCCATCTGAGAAACCTTAGTGGCCTAGGATGGCCACATTTCAGTGCCTACAGTTCGGCCTAGCCTCCAACACAGTCGTTGTCATCGTCGTCAACTGCAACTCATATCTGAGAATGCATTTTCCCCTGAAAATGGAAGGTGTTTAAGGTGGATCCCAGCTTGCCATGAAGTGACCCACACATTATCATCCCCTGCGCCACACATGAAATGGACATGCAGGATTCATCACCGGGACTGCAATGGACTGCTGCAGCCTTGAGGATATTGACAACAACACCCAATACCACCAGCCAGAGCCACCATTAAAGGGGGACTGTCAGGGGCACCGTCCCAGGCCTGGAGACCACGGGGGGCCTGGCGCCGGCCGGGGAGAACAGATCTGCATGTGCGCTGAAAACAATGCATATGCAGGAAATGGGAAAACAGATCTGTGCATACATTGAAAACAACGCATGTGCAGGAAACAGGGAAAAACAGATCTGCGTGTGCGTTGAAAACCATGCATGCGCAGCAAACCACAGGGGTGTGGCCAAAATGGGGGGGGGGCACATACCAGGCCTGAAAATTTCTGGTGCCAGCCCTGTCACCAGCCCTAAAGTAAGGCCTGACCACAAAAGTTCTCCACAGGAGGTGACCTGTTTCAGCTCCAAGTGTGGAATTCCTGCCTCTAAAACAACTCTTCCTTTGCCCATGCAGACTATGGGATACAAATTAAGAGCAACTGTCATACAGAAAGCCCATCAGAGTATTTCGGGGTGATGTCCACACAGAGTCTGTCCTTCTGAAAGCAGGGTTGCTGTGGTGAGAAAATGGCACCTCCCCAACCATTAAGCTACAACCTGTCCCATGTGGAAGAGTTGCATGATAAACAAGTTAATATTTGGGGCTTTTTGTATAGCCTCCCAAGGCAGTCACTACAAAGGGAAACATTGCCTACCCCGGTGCAAAATGTTCTTGGTCCCACCACAAAAATGGGACACATGGAAATGGAAATAAGCCCTGGTGGCACAGTGGTTAAACTGCTGTACTGCAGCCAGAACATTGTGAGTTAGATCCTGATGGGGCTCAAGGTTGACTCAGCTTTCCAACCTTCCAAGGTCAGCAAAATGAGTACCCAGCATGTTGGGGACAAGATACTAATTACCTTGTGAACTGCCCAGAAAGTGCACTAAGCATTGGTAAAAGTAAAGGTCTCCCTTGCTTGACAGCTAATCACATCCAACTCTGCAGTTCGGTGCTCATCTCTGTTTTCAGCTAAAAAGCCAGCGCTGTATGCGTCTGCAGACCTTTCCATAGTCATGTGGCAGGCATGACTAGACACCGAACGCATGGAATGCCGTTACATTTCCCGCTGAAGTGGTCCCTATTGATCTACTTGCAATGTCTTGCTTTCTAACTACTAGGCTGGTAGGAACTGGGACAGAGATGGGCACTCACTCTGTAGAGCAGCACTCGGGTCTTGAACTGGTGACCTACCAACCGTCCAGTCATCAAGTTCAGTATCTCAACCACTAAGCCACTAAGTCCTATGGGGTGGTATATAATTGCTTTTTCCAAGGCAGCTTAGAGTAGGGATTCTCAACCTGTGGCCCGTGGGCCGAATGTGGCCCACAACACTGTTTCATGTGCCCACTACCACCACACCAGGAAGTGCCATGTGGTGGAGGAAGGGCAAAATAGCCGTCTGGCCCCCCAAGCTGTCTGAGGGAGCATGACCCAGCCCCTGGCTTGAAATGTTTGAGAATTCCTGGCTTAGAGCTTCCCGGGGCAACCTTATCTCATACCTGTCAAGTTTTGTATTTGGAAATAAGGGAAATTTCCCAGCAAATATGGGATACTTGACAGCTATGCTTATCCTGTGCTGCCCTCCAATGGTGGCAATAGGGCACTGCAGTCTAATTAAAAAGGGATGATGGCGGGAAAGAGGGTAAAATAAGGGGTTTTCCCAGCCAATAAGGGATACTTGACAGCTATGTATTTTGCCTTTCAGGGGTTCTGCATCCCCCCCTCCTCCTGGGACAAGAAATCTGCAAAGGAGGAGGGGTTAACCCCATTGCGCTGCTGAAAGAGCAAAGAGCCGAGCTCGTGAAGATAGCCTTCCCGGACTACAACTCTCAGCGTCCCCTGGGCAAGAAAAGTGACATCCCGCTCAGAGTGGAGTAGACTGTAAATCCCCTCGCTTGAGCTGCAGTGGCTCAAGTGGATAAGATGCTGACTGGGAGGCGGAAGGTCAGCAGTTTGATTCCCGAGTACTGCAGGACAGATTGAGCTACCGTCTTTGTCCCAGGCTCCTGCCAACCTAGCAGTTCGAAAGCAAGAAATTGCAAGTGGATAAATAGGGACCACTTTGGTGGGAAGGTAACAGCGTTCCATGAGCTCCGGTGTCTAGTCATGCCTGCCACATGACCATGGAAACGTCTGCAGAAGCAGACAACGCTGGCTCTTCAGTTTTGAAACAGAGATGAGCACTGCATCCTAGAGTTGGATACGACTGGCTTTCGAGCAAGAGAAACCTTTACCTTTACAGTGCTACCTCATACAATGTCCAAACTTGGTTCCACAAGTTTGGACTTTATACGGATTTGGACTTTATATGAGGCATGCAAAATCCTAGCCGCGATGCCTCATACAACGTCCAAATCCTTGCCATGATGCCTCATACAACATCATTTCCATAGAGATACATTGTACTGCAACAGCACAGACTTCAGGGCAAAGTCAAGGAAACAGACAGGAAACTGAGAGAACTTTAAGAAATCATTGTCTAAAAGCTAAAAACATTACAAAAACTTGTCAAACAACCCTGATTGTCCAAGAATCTGAAGAATGCTGCAAAAATTCCAGGAATGCTTCTAAAAATTCTGACGAAAAAATTCAAAAAAATCCTAAATCCGCTCAAAACCACTCCTAAACACTCTTTGCCTCATGCAAAATGCACAATAGCAATGCACACATGTGTCCTGCCTTTTATACTGCCCAGGCACAATGCAACCTGGGAAAACCCCAATGCCTCATACAAAGTCATACGACTTTGTATGAGGCAACTTTTTTTTCAAGGAATTAGGCGATGTTGTATGAATCCGATGTTGTATGAAGCGGACTTTGTATGAGGTATTACTGTACCTTATTATGCAACTGACAGAAGAGCCCTGGTGGCGCTGTGGTTAAACTGCTGTACTGCAGCCAGGATGTTGTGGGTTCGATCCTGACCGGAGATCAAAGTTGACTCAGCTTTCCATCCTTGCTAGGTTGGCAAAATGAGTACCCACTACCAGCATGTTGGGGGCAAAAATGCTAAATAACTTGTGAACCGCCCAGAGAGTGCACTAAGCGCTATGGGGAAGGATCATGGTCTCCCGTGGCCCCCTTTGGAAGCCTGCCTTTCCTCCAACGAGTTCAAGGCGATGTCCATGGCTCCCCCTCTCTGCCGCCCCCCAAATCCTTACGACCACCCTGAGAGGTAGGCCAGGCCATCTGCTCTTGTTGCTGTAATCTGCTGGCAGGCAGGTCTATTTTGTATCAGAGAGGCTGGATCCTCCTATGATCGGAGCCTTCTCGCAGCAGGAGAAGAGGAAGGCCTGGCCTGAAGTGGATTGACTCGGTAAGGGAGCGAGGGGTCATGTGTTTACAAGACCTGAGCTGGCTTGTTAAGAATAGCGCCTTTGGAAGGCTTTTCATGGCTTGGGAGACAAGCCATGAAAAACCTGGGGAACATGGTGAAAAGCAGAGACATCACCTTGGAAACAAAAATTAGAATAGTCAAAGCAATGGTATTCCCAGTGGTAATGTACGGATGTGAGAGCTGGACAATTAGGAAAGCTGAACGCAGAAGAATAGATGCCTTTGAAATGTGGTGCTGGAGGAGAGTTTTGAGGGTACCCTGGACAGCGAGGAGAACAAATAGGTCAATCGTAGAAGAAATCAACACTGACTGCTCATTGGAAGGTCAAATAGTAAAGATGAGGCTAAAGTACTTTGGGCATCAAATGAGAAGGGAGGATTCACTTGAGAAGGCCGTGATGTTGGGAAAGGTGGAGGGCAAAAGAAGAAGGGGGAGGCCAAGGATGAGATGGATAGATGGTATTGTAGACACAATGGGCACAGAACTGGGAGGACTGAGTGGGATGGTGGAGGACAGAGGTGCCTGGAGAACGATGGTCCATAGGGTCGCAAAGGGTCGGAATCGACTGTGCGACTGAACAACAAGGCTTCTTCCTCTACCTCTGTGTCTAGGCCAGACGTGAAATGACCAAAATGAAGGCTAATTCATAGGGACTGCGGTAGCAGCATAGCAGTTCGAGACCCGAGTGCAGCACGACATTGTAAGTTCCTGTCTCTGACCCAGCTCCTGCCAACCTAGCAGTTCGAAAGCAAGAAATTGCAAAGTTAAGGCAAAGGTCACCCTTGCTCTAAAGCCAGTCGTATCCAACTCTAGGGTTCAGTGCTCATCTCTGTTTCATAGCTGACGACCCAGCAGACGTTGGGCAGACGTTTCCGTGGTCATGTGGCAGGCATTAGACATCGGAGCGCAAGGAACGCTGTTTACCTTTCCACCGAAGTGGTCCCTGTTTCTCTACTTGCAGTTTCTTGCTTTCGAACTGCAAGTTTGGCAAGGGAGGGGTATACATGTGAATGAATGAATAAATGAATAAATAAATAGGTACTGCTTCAGTGGGAAGGCAGCAGCGTTCCGTGCGCGCTGGCGTCTAGTCATGCCTGCCACATGACCACGGAAACGTCTGCAGATGCAAACGAACTATAAACGGAGATGAGCACAGAACCCTAGAGTCGAATACGACCGACTTTCGAGCAAGGGCGACCTTGCTTTTCATCCTAGGAAAAGAAGCGCTTTAACCGCACATAAACAGAACAACATGAGTGGCCTATAGCCAATAGAGTGGCACATAGAAATGCAATAAATAAACAAACTACCAAACTTCAGTGAAGTGCAACACTGTCGTATGAGAGAATGAATCAGGCACTTACCTCCCTTCATGGGATGTAAAAGTAGCTTTGTCTGGACACTTTGTCGTGGCACCACCACTGCAACAAAACATCCATTCAGTTGAACCTCCCTATCTTAATAAAGCAGTAGGTTTTGTTCCTGTTTCCACCTTCTCCACGGAAAATCAACAGCTGATTTTTTTAAATGGAAATAACTAGGATCTCTTTTTTATTATTATTATGCGGGTGACAGGATACAGATTTGGGGATGGTTTTCTACCACGTTTTTGCACGGGGCTTAACTTCTGCCTAAGAAAGATCAGGTGACTTGTGAGCTATTCCATGAAGGGCAGCGCCCTAGGAAAGCCTCTGCCCAGCGAAACGCATCGGCTTTTGAACGGACCATAGGTAAAGGCAAAGGTTTCCCTTGCTCGAAAGCCAGTCGTATCCGACTCTATGGTTCAGTGCTCATCTCTGTTTCAAAGCCGAAGAGCCAGTGCTGTCTGCTTCTGCAGACGTTTCCGTGGTCATGTGGCAGGCATGACTAGACACCGGAGCGCACGGAGCGCACGGAACGCCATTACCTTCCCATCGAAGTGGTCCCTATTTATCTACTTGCAATTTCTTGCTTTCGAACTGCTAGGTTGGCAGGAGCTGGGACAAAGACGGGAGTTCATTCCGTCCTGCAGTACTCGGGAATCTAACTGCTGACCTTCCGCCTCTCAGTCAGCATCTTAGCCACTTGAGCCACTGCAGTCCCTATTTTTCTACTTGCAAAAACGGAACCATGGCATGTTTTTATTGGGGTGCCCTATTAGAAATGTCATCGGGCTAGCCCGCGCAAGTTCGAAACGCAGGAAACCCTGTAGCGAAATTTTGACAAGGAAAAGGTAGGCGCCCGCTCAACTTAGGCTTCTTCAGCTTCGTGTCGCCTTGACAGTTTAGCACAGGGGTGGCCAAACTTTTCGGGCCACAGGCCGGTCACGTGGTTCAGAGAGTCTGTCACTATGGCCCGGGGGCCGGATCCGACCCCCGACGCTGATTCATCCGGCCCACGAACCCCTTGTCGCCATGGGCCGGATGTATTGGCGTCGGGGGCCGGATCCGGACCCCCAGGCTGTAGTTTAGGCACCCCTGGTTTAGCAGATTTCTTTTCCACCGCCTCCCTTCAACGGGCTTGACGTCCAGACAGGCGATCGGATTCAAGTAAGGTTCCCTTAAAAGCCATGAATGGTGACGCTAGGTGAGCGATAACTCCGCAGTCACTTCTCTTGTGCATCGGATGGAACGGTTTCGGGCGACTTAGCTCAAATATGAAATAAACCAGGTCCTCAACGTCTGGACCATTTATTGCTACAGTTTTAATATTTTTTTCTGATAAACGTTATCGTTTTAATTAATGACTTTGAAGCACAGCAGCGTTACTTTGACTTCGGACGTCGCAATAGGCTGGCTAAATTTTTCACTCTTAGGGCAAAAATGAAATGACCAGTTGCCCCCTCTCCTCCTCCTTTTGGAAATTTTACTCAAGTTTGCTCAAATATATGTAAGTGGTTGTTAATAATACTTCAAGTGTTTGAGAGCGGAGAGAGGATTAAACCCCTTTCATATCACACACACACAGAGAAAGACACACGTCACAGTGCTTTGGCTTTTGGAAACCACTTTAACTTTAGCCTTTGGTGTCCGCCTCAATCTCTTAGCTTTGCAGAAGTTTTCTGCTTTACCAAAACTTTTTTCAACTTCTTTTGGAAAAGGGAGATAAAAATCTGCTATCGGCGTTGTGGGAAAGGAAATCTATTACAGGGAATCTCTGATAAGATGCCATCTGCTTTGAGGACTTGTCACCCCAAATTGTTTCAGATAGGAAATACCTGATCTTATCTGCCATCCCCCTCCCTCCCCCCAAATCCTAGGGATGAGATTACAAAGGTGATCTCTGGGAGGAAAATAAAAACCAAGAAAGCAGAGAATTTCCGCCTGCCTCCCTCCTGCACCGAGCCTTATCTTGCTTCCATCCATTTATACAGCAGTTGTTCTCTCCTGATTACATCAAAGATGTTTTTGTTCTTCCCACCCTCCTTTTAAATAATTTCGAAATTATCCCTTCTCTCTGCCAGAGAGGTCCTGGACTTCTCTTGTTTCCCGTCCTCTTTTTTCCCCCTTCGCTTTAAATAACTGGAGCAAGGTAAGTGCTTGTGAAAACAGGTCCAGGTGGCAAAAGATGCGCATTGGGCAGGCACGGGACAAGGATCCAACCTTGGGACCACATCCACGATTCTGAAGAAGGTATAGTACTTGTCCCAGGTTTTTGATCCCATTGCCTGGCCTGAAGGCTCTGGGCGGCTTCGCCTGGCGGGGCTCAGCCACAGGAGACCTATAGGGCAGGAAGGCAGGAAGTTACACTACAGGTGAAACTTGGAAAATTAGAATATCATGCAAATGTCCATTCATTTCACTTAAAAGGTGAAACAAATATACGAGATAGACTCACTACATGCAAAGCGAAATATGTCATGGCTTCATTTGTTATAATTGTGATGATCATGGCGTACAGTGTACATGAGATTATGTGATGATTATGAGGTACATGAGATTGGGGGGGTTGTGGTTTTCATAAGATGTAAGCCATAAGCATCAATATTACAACAAAGTAAGGCTCGAACAATCTCGCTTTGCATGCAATGAGTCTATCTCATATATTTGTTTCACCTTTTAAGTTGCATTACTGAATGAACATTTGCACGATATTCTAATTTTTCGAGTTTCACCTGTATACGCACACAGGGAGAGAATGAATGAATGAATGAATGAATGAATGAATGAATGAATGAATGTGTCCCTCTTGGTTTTCCTATGCCAGATCACCCCTCTCGTGTCACTACATTGTGATCGTAGGAGAGACTGAATGGATCCGTACGTGCGGGATGTGAACTAACGGGACACACGTTGGTAGTAAAACAATGTTGGGTTTACATTATCATCATCATTATCACCATCATCTTCTAAACAATTGGCTTCTTTCTGACCCTAGAAGAGGACTTTTTGGTTAAGGGAGGAGAAAACCCAACTGAGGTGCAATCCAGGCAGAAGTTCGGAAATGGAAAAGAAAGAGTTGGGGACCCACACCTCCCTCCCAATTTCACTGTGATGTGTTGCCTCTCCCCCACTTCCCCGCCAGGCTGCCGGCCATTCATTTATGGCCCTCTTCGTGTTGAGGGGGGCTGATTACTGAATATACATGCAAAGGATCGGGCTGTTGCTGGATGCCCATTAGCGGCCTAAAGCAAGGTCAAGCACCTCACCCCACAATTTTTAGGGCAGCCTTTCCTGCTCACGGGCTGCCTCTATAATTCAAGCCATTTCAATGGGTTTCTGTATCTCCTAACCCCCCCCCCCCCTCTCTCTCTCTCCGCATCCTTTGCCATCTTCTATGTTTCAGTGGGCGGCTTTCTGCTGCTCTGTCATCATTATTTCTTTCCTCGATGTGACGTTGAAGGGAGATGACAGCATTGTCTGGTTGTCTTTAATTCATTTGAAGATGAAGGCGGAGAGGGGGGGGTTGAATACACACCAGGTTTTCAGGGTGCTCCCCCATCCCCGAACCAAAATGGATTTATTCTCTTCCCCCCCCCACCCCCTTTTTAAAAATGATTTTGCACAAGAAAGACAAATAGCTGCTGATCTATTCCAAGACACGAAGAAAGAACCAATTTTAAGTATCCTGCCAAAGCCACACATACAAAATCCGCGAAGATTAACTCCTTGAACGTAATGCTTTTCTCTACAGTATGTCTTCTTGAAAAGTTGTATCTGAGTCTGGAAATTCTCCAGGCCATTTTAGGTTCTGTAATAATATTCCAAACTACAGGGGCATCACTAAACGCACACTTTTCTTTTGAACTGATGGGCTATAAACCAGGGGGAGGCAGATATCACGCATGATTTTGCCCCCTTTCCTTGATTCGACATCTCCTAAGGAATGCATCTCTGGCTCATCTAAGCCTAACTTTCTGGGACATAAACTGCAAATACCTGATTTCACAGGAATTAGATAACTCTCCCATCATAACCAGTTGTCTCTTTATCCATCAAAAATGCGCTGAGAAAGGGAAACCGAACCGTCGCCTCGGGAGATGACATAATAAAATGGGCAATCCGAATCTGATAGTTAAATACCGTTTAAAGGGATTCCGGTTGGGGGAAAACGCCAGCACGTAGTTGTTGCAAAGTTAAGTGTGTGTGTGTGTGTGTGTGTGTGTGTGTGTGTGTGTGTGTGTGTGTGTGTGTGTGTGTGTGTGTGTGTGTGTGTGTGTGTGTGTGTGTGTGTGTGTGTGTTTTGTAAGATAGTTCTGCTTCCCAGTCACTTTCTTTATTGCCTCTTGCAAAAGAGTTAAGAATATCTTTCTTTCCTCCTTGGCAGAAAGACGGATTCCAGGTGTTGACACGTTAGCTGCGGAGAGCAACGCTGTACTTCAGCACACACAAAACACAAGTCTGCTCCTTTAAGGTAAAGATTTCCCTTGCTCGAAAGCCAGTCCTATCCGACTCTAGGGTTCAGTGCTCATCTCTGTTTCAAAGCCGAAGAGCCAGCGCTGTCTGCTTCTGCAGACGTTTCCGTGGTCATGTGGCAGGCATGACTAGACACCGGAGCGCACGGAGCGCTGTTTACCTTTCCCACCGGAGTGGTCCCTATTTATCTACTTGCAATCTCTTGCTTTCAAATTGCTAGGTTGGCAGGAGCGGGGACAAAGACGAGGAGCTCATTTCGTCCTGCAGTACTCGGAAATCAAACTGCTGACCTTCCGCCTTCCAGTCAGCGTCTTAGCCACTTGAGCCACTGCAGTGAAGGAATTTGAGAGAAACATATAAAGGCCGCTTTTTAAAAGAACTGACGCACCCAAGTCGAGGCGAGTCTGCCAGCCCTAAACATCCTCTTTGTCAAGCCCTCTTCTTCTGCCACCCCACCCCACAAAAAGCAGACATTTCCCCGAGCCGAGCCTCCCCCCAGCAGCAGAGCTAGAGGGCCAGGCAGCCCAGCCTCCCTGTGTCTTCACTCAGATTTCAGTTCCAGTTAATTCAAGCCAAGTTCCCTTTTCATTCGGCCAAGCTTAAGTTAAAACAAAACGAACCAAAAACAACAACAACCCAGAATGGTTTTCACGAGGCAGCGAGGAGATCGGTCTCCCTTGGCACTCAGCGCTCTGCTTTCCACCCAGTTTGGGCCAGTCTTCCAAAATAAGGCCAGCCATCCCAGCCTTGCCCAAAAGCCCCAGAGCAGCGGGTAGATGGGTGGAAGGTGGAGCGAGATAAGGGGAGCTTCCATGTCTTGTTGACTTGCTGGCATCCTCCTCCTGTCCCCAAGCTTTCCGGGAAAGCGCAAACTACCTCCACTCAGGCCGTCTCCTTCCTTTCATGGGGAAGCTTCCACCTCGCCCGATGGACGGTGAGGGCCTTCCTTCCCCACCCTCCTCCCCACCTCAAAATCTTTCCAAGAACAGACTAGCTGGAAAGTGGGCGCTTCGTATTCCTTGAACAGAGGGACTGGTTTAAAGAGCGATGCTTGCCAATTGCTCCGGGTGTTTAGCTTAGATGACATTCCCTGGTTGATAAGATAAACAGGAAACTTCCCACATGGAGGGTTTCCTCCCCCATCACTCCATCGCTTAAAAGATTCACCTTATTAATTATACCTTACCACTAGGGAGCATAGTAGATAGTTTATTAGAGGGTTTTTTTAATTTTTTAAAAAATCAACATTAAGCGAATTTCCCTCCTCTGCCTTCAATTAATCTCCTGAAGAGTTGAAGAGCCCTGTGCAACTGGAAAGCTTGCTCACGATTTCGGTCACAATGGAGTGATCTGGAGGAAACACTCCATGTGGGAAGTTTCTGATCCTAAATAAAGGAATGGCTCCCTTGTACATTTCGAGAATCTAACTCTCCAGCTTGCGTTCTTTGTGCGGGTCTTCTTTAGCCACATGTAATTATCCTGAATAAATACAAAAGGGTAGGTCTTTCCATACATTGATGGTTGCCCGGTACTAGCTGAGAATTAATTGGATCAAAGGCAATTCCAGGTGTCGGGACACCGGTGACTGGATCTCGTGGACGTCTGATGCGGATCAGGAGGGTGGGAGGTTGGGAGGTTGGATTCTCAGTTTGGGGAGCAGGAAGTGGGGGGTGTCTCTGTTGCTCGTCCTCTTGATACTAACTTTTGTCACTGAGTATATTCGACGTGCCAAACAAGGACCAGCGGCTTGCTGTCAACTTCGACACACATCCAGTATAACAAGACAAAAAGGCGAGGGGGGGGGGATCAAATCCGTCTTGCCTTAAAATAATAATTATATATATATATATATAAACTCAGCTCTCCCACTCCAGTCGCAATCTTCTCCGCCCATCTCTTCCTTTTTAGCATTAAAAAGCTAGGCGAAAGTTTCGCACGATCAAACAGTTGAACAAGTCAAGGGTTAGTCAGAGAACCCATATAAATAACTAACAGAAAGTTTTTAATGGTGCATCAAGACCCTTGTTCCAAACTGGTGCCCGATCTACAAGTTAGCTAAGCTGCTATGCTTGGATTTAGAGGAAGATTAAAGAGCTAGCTGTTAGTGGCTTCAAAGGGCTGCATCGGGGGTGGGGAAGTGAAAGTCCGGTTTACTTGGTTTAAAGATAAGTATTGGGGCTTAGCGACGCGACACGGATCACTGAACTCCGGCATCCCCGGTCGTTCTCAAGCATTCTCACTGGGATTTCACTGAGACTTACTTCTGAATAAACATGCTTAGCATATTACTACAAAACAATAAGAAAGCGCTACTGAGTTTTTAGGGAATTACTCCCAGGTAAGAGTGTATACCAATGACCTCAACTGATCCAAATACAGCCATAGCAAAGTCAACGGACATGGTCCGGTAGGATCTCATCATAATCACGTTTGGGGTAGACCTATGGAAACCAAGTAAACCGCTACTGGTCGTGACTAACTTTACCCTTTGATTTCCTTAAGCCTACACAGTTCATGGCTACGAGTTTCGATCCAGCTCAGTGAGAGACAGTTATGCAAAAGAGTCTCTCGTATTCATTTCGATTTCATTTCTGCTTCAGAATTGCAGTGATGGACTCTTATCGGGAAATCCCACACACACACACACTTCATGTGCTTTTAGAAAGAGGCACTCCTGAATTACAAACTCCAGTACAGGTCTTAGCCCTCAGTTTATCGTTTCTCTGAAGGATGGATTTTACTCCTGAAAAGAGGATTTTGCTGCCCCAAGGAGAATGGGCTGGTTCGCTTTTAAAAAGCGAGGGCTAGCGCAAGGAGTTTAAAGTCATGCACCATCGCAAACGGACCTGGAGAAGTGCATCTGATCTGAGGAAGTGGACTGCAGCTTAGCAAAGCTTCTGCCGGATAAAAAAACAATGTCGTCTTACAGGAGCCACAAGGCTCTTTGTTGTCTCCCAATTTAAGCATGGGCTCTTTGCCTCCAAACGGATTATTTGCCTCTGTTTCGCTTCTCCCCTTCTTCACTGCAACTTGATTTGCTAATTCCTCCTGGCTTGAAAAAGGCGATCCAAGTTAAAATTCCTTGACGATCATAACGATAACAACAAACAACACCGTCACATGGAGCCGCAGGGAGACACCGTTCTAGTCCTCCTGGCCATCCTAATCACGGGTTAAAGCGATCTTGGGCTTCCAGTCGAGGGTCGGAATTTCTGCCATCCTGGGGGGGTGGGGTGTCACCTCCTTTTAATGCAGCTCATTATTTGGCACAAATACCCGGGGCAGGACATTTTGGCCGTTATTTATTTACACAGCCCTTCTGCTTTTCCTCCCTCCCTCCCTCCCCTGTCTACCCTGTAGTGCCAGCTCTTGCTTCTCCTATAGGTTGCAACCTACAGACTGAGATTATGGAAGATTATTGCGAGGAAGAGAGCCGCGCCCTGGAGCCGACACGCCTGGCTGGAGGGGGAAAAAAAATCCACGCACACCAAACCAAGCCAACCTCCTTGGTGTACACAGAAAGAGCCTCCTCGAAGATCGTAGCATTTTTGAACCACAATCGGGCGTGCCCTGGTAAAGGGCCACCTTGTGCTATCAGCTAACCCCTCTCACACTAGGTCAGGCGAAAGGCACTGCAGAATGAACTCACCAAAAGGCGCCTTCATTTTGGCAGTTTCACGTCTGGCTTAGGCATGGAAGAAGAAGCCGACCTCCTTCAGAGGATATACGTTCACACGTGCACAAAGGCACTGTTCAGGGATGTTATTTAAAAGAGGTGGAAGCAATCCGAAGAGTTGCCATTCCTTCGCCTATGGATAGGGTTTCCCATTCGGATGCGTCGCCTTCCTCTCCGGTGCTTCCCGACTTTCCTTTCCCATACTAAAATGCCTGGGAGACCAAGGCGCCTAAATGGGACAAAGGAGACAAGCTGTCGTGTTCGATCCCCCCTTCCCCCGATTAAAAAAAATACACTCAAACGTTCCCCGATGTCTCACACAGCCCAGTTCCATCGAGTTTTGACTCTCCGCACAAGCCTCCTTATAATGGATTTCTTTCTCCTCCTCCTCCTCCTTCTTTCGTGGTTCCGATCAAACCATGGGCTGCCAAAATGAAGCCACTTTCTTGCTTTTCCTGTAACTTTTAGGAAACCTAAAGGGCTGCCGTTGTTCTGCTTCTTTGCCTGGGTAGTCCATGGAAGAGATTTGCCCAGCCTTAGACGTAACTCTGGGCCACGCCAAAGACCCAAACCCGGAGTGCCCGGGGCTCCCACGGAAACCGACAGGGCAGACTTCCAAGCCAAAAATCTCTTGTGAATCCAGAATTCTGGGGTGGCAGATCCCTCGCCTTCAGAGGCTTTCGACTGAAGCCCCCCTTTTTCTCAACCTCTCCAGCCAGCCCCATTTGTCACTTCCTCAAACTCTGTGAGAAGCGGTGCAAGAGTCAGACCTACAATTCGGATCAAAAGAACGCACCTCGGAGAAACAGGAACCCCGGGATTTTACCCTACCCACTCTTCCTCCCCCCTCCCTTTCCCGGTTTTATAAGATTTGCATGTGGGGAATGATCTTCTTGAGACCAACTAAGTCTTTACATTCTCAACTCTCTCCTGACTGGCCTAAAGACAGAGGCCCCGTTCGTTTCAAAAGCGAGATAAACCCCCTTTAGCATAAATACAGCCCCTGCCCTTTCTTTTAGCACGATTAAAGATGCGTGCCTATGTCTCATTTGAAACAAGGGAGCCTTCCATTCAGAATTGCGCAAATTTGGGTCACCAGGGGTTGAATAAGGAACAACAAAGGAAAGCAATTCAGTTCAGCTTCCGCAGGAAAACTTCTCGCCAAATTACGCCCAAAGTTGTCTTCGATTTTTGTTTATTTATTTAGACTTTTTGTAAAAGGTAGTTGAGGACAATGAGCCCTCTTGGTATATCTACCCTCCCTCCAGGGCCGTCTCAATCACTAATTTTCTGCGCCACTATGGCTATCTGCCATTACCAAAGCTGGCTACCAACTACCAACAATTAAGCAAAAGCTTTGTTTTCTTAGGAAAGAAGGGGGAGAAACTTAAACTACCTCCTGGACTTTGGCATTCAAATAGTCAGTTTGTTAACAATTATAATAATAAAACAGGAACTTTTCAGGTATAGTACAAAAAAGTTGGGTATTAATAAAACTTCATAGTATTGCTACTACAGTATTACTGAATTTAAGGAACACCTAGACCTCTCCCTTCATTCGTTACTTTCCATCCATTTCCACATTTAAGTGTATCTGTAACAGACGCCAAAGGTAATTTCAAAAGAAAAGTAAAAGTAAACCTTTTTTTAATCCATCAAATATACGGAATTTTAATCTTTTAAAGCGATACATTGTCTATTATTTTAAATACATGACGCCATCCTTGTTTCTGCCCCTTCTACAGGGTGGACTTAGAAATTAAAAAATAGTCAAGTGTTCCTCTTAAAGAACAAAAATAAGGCAAATGGAGGTTTTTGGAATAGAGTTGTTGTCGGGTTCCTTTTCTTCCAGCATACATACAAAAAAATAATACCAATTTTTCTTCTGCCAAGGCATACATCTTGAAAAATAGTTGAAATTTGAAATTCGAGGTGACAAATTTCAAATCGTGCTGCCGGACTGATTTTTTTATAATAAAAAGCATGCATTTAGGGGTTTTCCCCACCCACCCCAAATGAGACATTAAATAAGAACGTACAATACAATCATATCAATTTTAAAGTAACATTAAAGAGAAGACCTCTATTTTTCTTTTCTTTTTTATTTATTTATATTCTACAACGGGTGCTTCCACTTTTAAATTTCTCTCTCTCTCCTTTTGAGCCTATTGAGCCGAAGTTAGGTAATGCACTTTCCTCGAGTCACTGTCCCGCTTGAAGCTAACATAAATAAATACAGTGCCAAGGGATCCAGTCCTCAAGATGAACACTATCTTTATATATATTTATTTTTTTTAAAAAAGAAGAACTCGAATTTCAATTATTATTTTTTCTGTCTGTTTTTTTTAAAAGAAAGTTTTGAAGGGCTGCTTTAGGTTCTCTCACCCCCACCCCACCCCCCAGAAGTGTTGCTTTAAATTTCGCTCTGCCTCCCCAACCCCGACCAAAAAACCCCCCAAAAAACAAAAGCAAAACAAAAGGCCAATCCAAAATCAAAAGGAACCCTTTCTCTCTCGCCCCCCCCCCTCTCAAACACAAAAAACACTCACTGGTATCCCAGAGCGGACGCTGTGGTCAGTCTCTGCCCATAGAGCGCGTAAGGAGAGTAATAGGGTCCCGTGGCCGCGGGCACCGGCATGGGGGCGCCCGGGGCGGGCAGGGGGCTCTTGGAGTAGGGGTGGTAGCGGCTGCTCAGTCCCAAGGTGTGGTGGGGGCTGCGCAGGGTCAGCGTGCCCGGGCTGCCGGGGGCCCCAGTGGTGGGAATGTGCATGTGGCAAGCCATGGCCGCGGCCAGCGAGCTGGAACCCGGGTAGCCCCCGGAGAGCAGCTTGTCCGTCCCGGGGAAGGCCGTGTGAGTCCGCAGGTGGCTGAGCAGCTCCTCCGAGGTGGCGAAGCGCTTGTCACAGGGTCCGTTGGCCGACACCCAGTTGCAGATGTGGGGCTGCGGGTCGTTGGGCAGCATGAAGCCGTACGGATACAAGGGGTGGCCGGCCAGGGAGGGCGGCGAGGAGTGGACCGTGTGCAGCGGGTGCGTCGGGTAGACCAGCGGGTAGCCGGACTTGAGCGCCTGGTCGTGGGCGCACGAGGCGGCGGCGGCGGCCAAGTGGCTGGCGCAGTGGTAGCTCAGGCAGTAGGGGTCGCGGCACAGGCTTGCCGTCACCACCGACGGCGGCGACGCGCCGGCCAGCGGGCTCGAGCCGGCCTTGCTGCAGGCCAGGCTGCCGGCCAGCTGCAGGCTGCCGGACTTGGTGTGGTCCAGGGCCACGCCGTGCGGCAGGAACTGCGGCGGGTAGCCCGCGTAGGCGCCGGCCAGCGTCCCCGGGTAGCTCATGCTGGCCGGCGGCAGCGGGAAGACTGTCTGCCCGGGCTTGTAAGGCGACACAGGCGCCACCAGGCCCGAGCTCAGCACCGCGGCGGCGGCGGCGGCAGCGGCCGAGGACGACGAGGTGACCGTCCCGCCGCAGTTGGAGTCCGAGGAGGCCGAGGAGGAAGAAGAGGAAGAGGAGGACGACGAGTTGGACGAGGACGACGCGCAGCCGCCCAGGAGGCCCTTGGCGCCGTCGTGGGCCTGGCTCAGCTCGGCCGACAGCCCGCCGCAGCCCGCGCTCAGCCGGCCGTGCGACTCGGAGCCTCCTTTGCCGCCGTCGGAGGCGTCCTTCTTGTCCCCATCGCCGCCTCCCTTGCCGTCACCGCCGGACAGCAAGCCGGGCGAGCAGGCCGAGGCGTTCGAGGTGGGGCTGCCTGTCCTTGGCGTGAACGGCTGGCAGGTGGCGCTCGGCACCCGGAAGCCCGACTTCTCGCCGCCGCCCGAGCCGCCCGAGCCTGACGACGCGCCGCCGCCGCCGCCCGTCGAGGATTCCTTCTTGTCCCCGCCGGGTTTGGAGTAAGGCTTGAAGCTCGACTTGTCCTCCACGCCGATGTCGCTGAGCTTCAGCGGGCCCGATTTGGAGGAGTCCTTGTCGCTGGACGTGACCGACGAGAGTTTGGAAGAAGGCGACGGGTCGGGCTTGCCGATCTGCGAGCACGTCTGAGCCAAGAGGGCCAACGGGCTCTTCTTGGCGTCTAGCTGCAGAAATCCAGGCGGGGAAGGAGGAGAGGTTGGAAGGGGGGGGGAGAGAAGAGAGGGAGAAACGCATACCTTTAGTACAAAGGCCTCGCTAGAGGGGGGGGGAGCAGGGGAGAGGCGGCACAATAAAATAAAATAAAAGTGCAGAAAGAAAGGTGGGCCTGTGATCCGCACCCAGGACTCCCCTTCCCCTCCCTGGGAATCCTCTAGTGATTGTGCATTTCGAAAAGTGAAGCATTGCTTTCTTTGAAGCTGGCCACCAGATCTTCTTCTTATTCCGTGTCTAGGCCGGATGTGAAACTGCCAAAATGAAGGCACCTTTTGGTGATGAGTTCAATTTTGCAGTTCCTTGCGCCTGGCCTGGTGTGAGAAAGATTATAACTTTGTTTCAAACCCACGCACACACACCCCACCCCTGTCGCTCTTAAGGCGAAGTTCAGTCGAAGGGACATGCTCGGCCATCCCGGCTGGCTGCCGCCTCCCTTTCGCAGTCTACCGAAAGATCCGCTTACGACACTATCGGCGCCCACGTCGGAGCCGCCTTTCACAGGCGGCTCCCCACCCAGCCCATAATAGTCGCGCGAGTGATGGGTCTTTAACACAGAATAAAAGATCAAAGGACTCCTTTGAAAAGGAGCCGGCTTAAGTCTTGACTAGACTGTATCCATATTACGAACAAGGATTATTCTTTTTATATATATATATATATAAATCAATTTAATACTCCACACGAAATAAACGCAAAAGACTTTGGGGGTGGGGGTGGGTGGGCAAAGGAATACGCTTGTGGATTCAATTGCGAGAGAAAAGTGGAGCCCGGGACTAAGTCCCCTTAAAAGCCCCAAAAACACGACGACTACAACGTGAAAGTCAGTCCCATTTAAACCCATGGGACTGAACGATCAAGCCGAGACGTTCCGAATCAACGTGTAACTCTATCGGGAAGTGAGAGGCCGGCAACTCGGGGCTCGTATGGAGCAGTAAACTACCAAGCAGACACAGCAGAGCAGACTCCCGAGGAAGCTCTGCCTAGGCGATCGCACTGCCTGGGATCAGGGCCGTAGCCAGGGTGGTGGGCTGGGGGGGGGATCAGGGCCCCCCTGAGCTAACAGCGCCCTCCCCCCCTACACACACACATCCAGGGCAAAGTTCTAATGTTACATATGTGTGTGTAACATTGTTGCCCCTCTTGAAAAAAATACTCTCCCTTCCTCATCTACGGCCCTGGCTACGGTCCTGCCTGGGATCATGGTTGGGGTGGATTTTTGGGGTGGGGGGTAGAGAGAAGACGACCAGAAATCGGGACCTGCCATACAAAAGATCTCGGTGCGTCAAGGGCTGGGGTGGTTTTTTTTGGGGGGGGAGGGGGGAATCGCCCGAGCCAGCGGGGGCTTCCGATCGCCCCCTCCCCGCCCCCATTCCCCACCAGATACCCCCCCACACACACACACACACACACTGCGGTGCTCTTACCTCGATGGGGCTGATGGGAGTGGAAGGCAAAGGCTGAAGGTATTCGGGGTGCAAAATGTGTCCAGTCCGAGCCGTGAGCATCTTCAGGACTTTGATGGGGAGGCGGTTTGCCTGCCGCAAAGGGTCCGAAGGTGGGACGGAGTGGAAGAACGGCTTGCCGCCGCCGCTGCTACTCCGAGGATTCCCAGAGACTCCGCTTTGCCAATGAAGATCAGAAGAGCTGCTGTTGCTGCTGCTGCTGCTGCTGCTGTTTCCGAGGTCTCTCGCGCCTCCTCCTCCTCCTCCTCCTCCTCCTGCTGCTCCACCAACACCTCCTCCTCCTCCTCCGTGCTGACTACTACTTACGGCAGAAAGCAAGGGGGATGTAATCATGACCCAAAGCCTCGCATGAAAACTGGTGGGGTGGGCGAGCGCCGGGCGCGCGGATCAGGAGCCGAAATGGGGAGGGGGGGCGGCTCTGCTTTCAATCTTTGCACTTCAGGAAGGGGGAGGGAGAAAAAGATTTAGGGGGGGGGGGGAGAGAGAGAGAAAGAATCACACACACATCGCTACACGTGTCGGTTCGCTGGCCGTGGATGAAAAAAAAGGCTTCTTCCAAAAAAATATATATATAATAATAATATATTTTTTAAAAATTGTCCTTCTTGGGAGTGGATGGCGGCGGTGGTCCAAGATGAAAGGTTCAGAGAGGTGGAAGGATCCTCTAGACTAGAGGAAGGTGACTCTAAAGGAAGAAATAATCCCGTGGCTTGTTTTGAGATGGGAGGGGAGAGGGGTGGGTGCAGGGGAGGGGGCAAGCGCTGGATTCCTGCTTTTCCCCTTGCCCCAGTTCCAGTTCCAGTTCCTGTCCCAGTCCCTTCTCCTCCGCTCGGGCTGGCTGGTTGGCTGGCTTGCTCCGGGCTCTCTCTCCCGGCAGCCTCTTTTTTCTGTCCTCCCCTTCCCCCTCCGCCGCCTCCCTGCTCAGCTGTGCTGCGAGCCGCTGCCCGTCCAGCCTCGGATCTGGCAAAGAATTGAAACTCACTTCAAAAGCAGCAGAATTAGTCGGAGATTAAAGCCTTTGCCGCCTTCCAATCAAATGGGACCCCGAGGTGATTGGAGGGTCAAGGGGATGTGACGTCACCTTCCCCTCTTCAGGGGCTTTTCCACCACCGCCAACCAACCTCCTGATGTGTGCCTGTGCGCGCGCGCCTGTTTTAATAGTCTCTTTCTTTCTTTCTATCCTTCCTTCCTTCTTTTCTTCTTTCCTTCTTTCTTTTTTCTTTCTTTCTTTCTATCCTTCCTTCCTTCTTTTCTTCCTTCTTTTTTCTTTCTTTCTTTCCTTCTTTCTTACTTTCCTTCCTTTCTTTTTTCTTTCCTTCTTTCTTCCTTTCTTTCCTTCTTCCTTTCCTTCCTTCCTTCTTTCTTTCTTTCCTTCCTTTTTATTTATTTCTTTCCTTTCCTTCCTTCCTTCCTTCCTTCTTTCTTTCCTTTCCTTCTTTCTTTCTTTCCTTCTTCCTTCCTTCCTTTCCTTCTTTCTTTATTTTCTTTCTTCCTTCCCTTCTTTCTTTCTTCCTTTCCTTCCTTCCTCCTTTCTTTCTTGTTGGGGCTACGTCGATCACTCCGCGCTATTTTTTATTTTTTTGGGCCCCTCGCTTTAAATAATAGGATCTCTACCCTGGCATGGATGATTTTTAAAATATATATATATATTATTACTGTTATTATTTTTTACGGGAGCGCTTTCAGTCTGTCTCGGAAGAGGAAAGGGGGGCCGGCGCATGAATTAGATTTATGCTCTTTATGCTCTTATACACCGCCTTACGCTGCTCTGCAGTGCGCTCCCTCCTTCCATCCGACCCATAAAAACTCCGCCAGATGCGGAAGATACGAGAAATAGGCAGAAGGTTTCGTTTCGTTTGTCTGGCGAGGGGGTGGGGATGGGGCATTTTCGGCTGGATCTTCCACCAAATTACTAAATTTAAAAAAAAATAATAAAACATAGAGGTGATTTTTTTTTGGGGGGGGGTGAGTTTAAATCTGGCCCATTGCGTAACATTCCCCCCCCCCGCCAATTTATTTTCCTGCAGGGCGAAACGAACGCTTAAAATAAGGGCCCTCCTCCTTTCCTCTCCAAGTACGAGTCCAAAAGCCTTCCAATGGTGACGGTGGTGACGCTCGGCGGCCCTGGGCTGTGACTGGGAGAGACGTGGGTCACATGTTGCCAAGACTCCTCCCTTGCTTCGCGTCCTTCCTCCCTTCTCCCTTCCTCCTCCTCCTCCTCCGCTAGTTGGGGCGGGGCGGGGAGCCGTTTCTCCCCTCTCTTCTCCTTCATCAGTTGTCAATGCTTCCCAAACGCAATCAATCAGTGATTTGTCAGCCCCTGTCAATCTCCCCTTGATTTATGTCAGGTTGTGTTGCTGATTACAAGCCGAGTAGTGCGGCTTGAAGGGAGAAGCTCTGTGTGTGTGCGTGTGCGTGTGCGTGTGTGTGTGTGAGAGAGAAGACAAGGGGAGAAGGAAACTCAGAGAGAGAGGCAGGCTGGCAGGCAGGCAGGCAGGCGATTTCCCTTGAAAAAGAGCCATTCAATTTAAAGAGTAAATCGCTCTCTCCGGGCAAATGCAATTTGTTTGCCAGCAAAACAGTGTGTGTGTGTGTGTGTGTGTGTGTGTGTGTGTGTGTGTGTGTGTGTGTGTGTGTGTGTGTGTGTGTGTGTGTGTGTGTGTGTGTGTGTGTGTGTGTGTGTGACCCTGGTTCCTTTTCGCCAGGCGAGGCGCGGCCATTGCCTTGGGCAGCGCGTTGCGTGACGGGGGGGGGCGTTTCTCCACCGCGATCGCATGACTAGTAGGGAGAGAAGGGGAGGGCAAAGGGTGCCTCTTCTAGCTCTAAACCTTGCGTAATTAAGAATATAATCCGCCACTCATTGCCCGGGAGAGGCCTACTTTTTTTTTTTACCCAAGGGAAGCGACTGCCGAGTAAACCGATGTAGGGCTGGACGTTCCCGCTTGCTAGAAAGGACGCCAAGGGGCTGTGTGTGTATCGCTCCGAGTTTCGCCTACTCGGAGGGGAGCCACACTGAACCCACAGGGGAGCGACTAAATCCCATTCCCATAAGAAGGCGTGGGTCGCCATCCTGCGCCCCCCCTCCCTCCGGGTTGGGAGGGAAGCTCCGGCGAGCGCCGCTAGATTTGCTCCTCTCGAGGAAACGGAGTGGGTTCTGGGATTTGGGTTGGGGGGACGGGGAGGGGGAGAGGGGAGATGAGCTGATGTCCCGGGGGTGGGGGGGTGGGGTGGGGACGATCGAGAGGGGTGGGGGTTGGGGATGCCGTGGAAGAGCGACAAGGAGGCAGGGACACGATCGGGATCTCATCGTCAATCCGCCTCTCAATCGGTTGCTGGCACCGCGGAAGGTTTGAAAAGAGATTAAGATTGACGTCTCGGACAGCCCGCGAAATGCCAACCCTGACAGCAGCTACCAGGGCGAAGATGACCAAGACGGAGAAATGCGGAGGGAGGGGGGGGCGGGTGTGTGTGTGAATCAAGAAGGGCCTGGGATCAAAGCCACGTCTAAGGCGATTCATTGCAGCCTCTCAACTAAGTATACTGTATTTGATCACAATTTACTGCCTCTCTCTCACTTTCTCTGCCCTCCCCATATTCCTCCTCCCCCCTCCTCCCCGCACGGTTTCCCTCCACATTGTCCTATCGATCTGCTTTCCGTCGCTCTTTCTATCCCTCTTAATGTCTCGCCCGCAAAGAGGAGCTTAAGGTCTAAATACATGGCGCGATCCCGGAGGAAGTTCTCCGGCAGGCAGGACTGTAGCCACGGCGAGGAGAACTTCTCAAGGGATCCAGCTGGAACGGGGCCGTCCCCTACGGGCGCTTGCTCGCGAGTAAGCCCCGAGGACCAGAAGGAGCACTTCGTGCCCCGAGGGGACACGATTGGGACGGGGATGCGAGACGTCCCATTTGGGGGAGAGATGGGTTTTTCCAACGATCCTACTTCTCTAGACGGCATTTTGCTCGTTCCAAATCAAATTCGTGGAAGGAGAGAAGAGCAACCAAAAGATCCTGTCCATTTTGGGTCCAAGATTTCGGTACCGACATGCAGGCTGTGCTGCTGGTCTTGTCCAAGAGTCCAATCGTCTCAGTTTTCCAGAATAATGTAAATGCCTTCTATGTACATATAGGTTTTCTTCACAGTCCCCTATATGGAATATATATTTTCTCCCAAAGTGTCTCCTTTTTGCTTCTAGACCAGATAGGGCGACCCTTTCTCCTATATACACGCTACAGTATTGTGAAAAGGTGGTGGTGGTATAAAACACACTTGAGAAGGAAGAACAAGGCCGGAGCCAGTTCTTCCAGAGCCAGTGGCCGGACACATAGACACAGACACAGACACAGACACAGACACAGACACAGACACAGACACAGACACACACACACACACACACACACACACACACACACACACACACACACACACACACACACACACACACACACACACACACACACGATTTCACTCTGAAGTGAATTGGCAAAAATAGGGGCGCTTCACCCTCTGCGCCTTCCAATCTTGTGCCTTGACCTCTTCGACCTGGGAACCAAACTCCTGTTAATTTCAGCTCTAATCCAAAAGCCCATCAGCCCATTTGGCCTTTGAAAAACTGGGGTTGAGCCACACCAGGAACAACAATAGATGGCTTGCTATTACCCCATCTGGTCACCACATATCTTACAGCAACCATTACTGCCACCTCCCTCTTCTAGAAGCTGGTTCAAGGATGAGGAAAAAGGCCACACTGTTGGGATGGTTAATTGAGGACTTTGGGGGTGTTTACTTGGTAGTAGGGCCACTTTGTTCCATTAAGTATGTTTCCAAATACTGTAAACAAGATGATAGATTTAGTATTTCAAATACCTCAGGGCACAGAGAGCCTTAACTGGCCATGTATTCTCTATGAGGCCTGCACAAGAAAATGTCTGGCTCATGACCCTCAACTCCCCTCAATTATTAAAATGCATACAGTATTCCTCTTCCCTCTCTATTTGAAGATGTAAAATGTTGCAAAGTGACCTCCTTCCCTTTAATACTGATTTACCCGTCCACTCCAGCTCTAAAGTACAAAATCACCATTTTGATATCCTGTTAGATTTACCTAAAGGGGAAAGGTGGATGCCTTGGAAACAGATATGCAACTGAGAACATTATTCAAACAACAACAACAACAAAACAAATACAGAGAGTCAGGCAGGACTCTGGGAATTCCCTGTGGCTATTCCTCTTTTTTGATTCCTGTAGGAAAAATTCAGAGGAATAATTCGAAGATACGTTCTGCTAGGTTGTGGTCAAGCCCCATGACAAACAGAGAACAGGAAAGCCAACTAAGAAAGAAAGCCCAGCCCGACCTATTCTTCATTCGTGTTCATTTGCATTAAAGAGCTTGGAACAGCTGTTTTCCTTACAAAACCGGAGATCCCGTTGTATTTGTCCTGCCTCCCAGGGTGAAAGGACTCAAAGATTAATTGTCTTAAGGTAGAGTTAGATGTGGGAAAGGCTCCCCCCCCCTTGAGAGCAACGAGGGGGGTGAGGAGAGGCCTCGTTACAGTTCTAAACCAGGGGAATCAAAGGTGATCCACGGGACATGTGTAAAACAAGCGACATTGAAAAGTGTGTGTGTGTGTGAGAGAGAGAGAGAGAGAGAGAGAGAAAGAGAGAGAGAGAGAGAGAGAGAGAGGAGGCAGTATGGGGTGTGTGAAGAGAGGAGGATTTTCAGCTCTACAAGCATCTGCAGCAGGTAGGACAACTGGCAACTTCAGAAGGATAACACTTTTCTCCTGCCGAGGAGCCCTTGATGTGTGATTTCAATCCCACACCGATCTGTATAAATAAGCTTTTTTTAATAAAAGGAATAAATACATAAATGGCTGCCTAATAAAAGGTCAGTTTCCGATTGTGCCTATAAAAAAAGAGTTCTCTTGTCATATTCACAGCGGTTTATTGGAATGTGGTTGAAAGTCCTGATTTCCCAGCCGCACCACGAAAGAACGGGCCAAACGCGAGCAAGATGTAGATCGCCTCTTTGCTCCTTGGAAAGAAAGGAGTTAGGCAGTTTTATCCCAACTTCGAGTTTCTCTCGGCTTCTCTTAGTTGTGGGGTTGTTCGGCTGAGACCTGGGCTTGTGTTTATTTTCGAGGGTGTGTGTGTGTGTGTGTGCGCGCGTGTGGCTTCATTTCCCCGCCCAACTCAAAATTAAAAGAGGGCTTGTGTGTGATGTGTGTGTGTGTGTGTGTGTGCGCATCTCGTTGCCTAGCTCACCCTCTGACAAAAGAAGAGGGAGCGGCAGTTCTGTTCTGGGGGGGGTGTTTAAGGGGGGGGGGAGAGAAGAGTGAAGGGATTAATTAGCAAGTGCCAGTCCATACCTTCGTTTATCTACCAGCTATTGGCAAAGATGTCAAGTCGATTTTATTTGCACACAATGGAAATGATTTATTTTCACTGAAGAAGAAGCAGAAGAGAAGAAAAAGGAGTGGGCTGGCAGATTTTTGTGGAGAGGAGAGAGAGGAGGTGGTGGTGTTGGTGGTGGTGGAAAAGTTTGAAAATGCCTTGAACTATTCACTGTCGAGATGGCTAATCAGTATTGAGGCTGGAGGGCAATCGGGCAGCTTTTCAATGCGGTTCTCCTTTCATCTCAAGCTGGATGGAGGCGCTCAATTAAAACCCTATCAGTTTGTAAGTAAATCAACGCCTATCAAAGTTGTCACATCAAACAAAACGATTATTATTGCGGCCCGCCTCCCCTATTAATCTCCTTCTAAAATAATCCGCTTGACAGGTCAGACGGGTGAGCTGCAAAACCTGGCCAGGATCACCGCCGCCACCCCCAAAACAAACCCAACCCAAGGCGGACTCCTCTCCGCCCTCCTCCGGGAAAAGAAGATCCTTCGGGTCCGGCGTCTTTTCTCTCCCCCCCCACCTCCCCACCACTTACCCAAAATCTCTTTTCTTCCTATCGTGGCATTTATCAGCGTTTGTTGGTGTTCTTTTGCTTTGGACAAAAAGCAAAACAACACCGGGTATATTTTAAAACAGAAAGAAAGCGCAACAAGGCATTGAATCGCTTGGGTTTTTCTTTGTTTTTAGTCGTTTCCAACCCAGAGGAAGAGAAATCTGCCTTTGCTGGGATCTCCCGAAATAACAAACAAGCTTGGGTTTGACGGCATTTATTATATTTACGTCTCGTTTCTCTCTTTCCACCCGTCCCTGTCTTTCTCCAGAGAGTAAAATATATTCACATTGACATGACTTTCAGAAACCTTCTCTATTCGGCACACGTCGGAATGTATCTTTTAAACTTCAGAAACTCAGAAATCCCTGACAGATGGGAAAAATCATCTCTCTCTCTCTCTCTCTCTCTCTCTCTCTCTCTCTCTCTCTCACACACACACACACACACACACACACACACACACACACATCTCACACACACACTTATGACTTCCACGCATATTTCACTTTCTTTTGCTTCTCTCTCTCACACACACACACACTTATGACTTCCACGCATATTTCACTTTCTTTTGCTTCTCTCTCTCTCTCACACACACACACACACACTTATGACTTCCACTCATATTTCGCTTTCTTTTGCTTTTCAGGTTTAAAAACGACCGCGATAATCGCGAAGGCATGTGGAAGGCAGTTGAAAACTACAGGCGCAACCTCGTTCCAGTCTTGGACAAAATAATAATAATAATAATAATAATAATCACAATTAAAGATAACTCTACGTTTCTTGGGGCGTGCAAAAGACACAGAGACCTACCGACCTGCCGGGGAAACGCGGCCTTTCTTTTACACGAAAGTGCAGGGTTTGGGTTGGCTTTTGTTGGCTTGTAACAGAGCGAGGGGATGGTTCAAACTCTCTGGAAGGATGATCCTCCCGGAGGAAGAAGGCAAATGCTCTCGGCTTTGGTCTTTTTTGAACCCAACAACGGGAAATTACATCTTCGGTTCCCCCCTCTAAAAGGGCGCCCCCCTTCTTTCAAAATCTCCCCCCCCCCCCAGATGGTTTGCTTAATCTCCTTCGGCTTTGTTTCTCTAGAGGTGGGTGGGTGGGAATAAGAAAGACCCTTAACAGCGCCGAACAAAATGAAACTTTTCTTTTTAAAACCCTCTCCACCAACGGCCTATTCAGCTCATATCCTTCTCTTTTATTCTGAGCGCGGTGTTTATGTACAATGTTATGCACAATGTTTTGGAAACCTTTGGCTAAGCGGACGTGTGTGTGTTCTACCCAGCTCCTTGGCTGGTGAATGTTGGGGTGGTGGGAACCCGAGGCGATCCAGTTTTAATATCTGGAACATAATAATAATAATAATAATAATAATAATAATAATAATAATAATAATAATAATAATAATAATAATAATAATAATAATAATAATAATAATAATAATAATAATAATAATAATAATAAGCTACATTGTTGACAGGAGGAGAAATCTGAATTTGGAGGCGGACATGGCGCTCCTTGTCTGCAAGACTGGCGACCCAAATAAAAATGTTTCAACCCTGCTCTGAAAAATGTACACTGCAAAAAATAAAAATGGAAAAATTAGTTTCTGATTTAACAATACCCGCGGCCGCCAGCAGCATTGGCAGCGGTAGTTTGTGGCCACACAAATTAACATATACTGCAAAGGTAGCTCAAGAGATAGATTGGAAGTTTTTTCTCAATTTCAGTAAAAGTGTGAGTTATAAAAGGACGTTCCCTGCTCAATGTTCTGCTCTAGCCTTAAGGGAAGAGTGAAGGCGGGGAGAAAGGGATAGTTAACCTTCAATTAGGTGACAGACAGGATTTATTTGCAGGATTTGGGATCCGGATCCGCACAACAGTCACAGCCTAGCGGGATTTGGGAAGATCTCCGGAGCGAGTCCTATTTTTATGGAGAGGCACAGTAGATGGACAGGAACGTCTGCTTCGACACAGCTCCCTCCGTGGCAATGGGATCGGAGGGTGGTGGTGGTGGTGGTGGTGGTGGGGGGGGGGTTCAAGGAAACTTCCCACTGATTCATAAGTCTCGGAGTTTTATGGGTAACCTTCCTCTGGACACTTCTCAGAATCTACTCGAACCTTAAAAGGTGCAAAAGGGGCCAGATCCCTCACCTCGTTGACAACCCCGAAGAAAAGCTGTTTCAAAAGAGAGAGGTGATCTTTGCAAGAATGAAATGTTAAAAGAGGCACACGGTCCAACCAAGGATTAGAAAACAACAACCAAAACCCCATGAACATTAGCGCGGGAGTGTGAGGTTCCTAGATACATTTTTTATCTGAACTGGCTAAAATAATTTCCATTTAGAAGTGTAGTCGGTGTGCCACCTGTCCTTCAGATGATACATCTACCTGGACCTTCCTACCTCTCCCCTATACCCCCAGTCCTATTCACCCTAAAATTTAATTCCGCCTAAGCTATATTTTTCACTTGGGACTGTACTCTAGTGACGAGCAAAATAATTTACATCCGTGCTCATCAAGACTGTCCCAGGAATGATGGATCATTTTGTTGAATTGCAGTAAGGAGGGAGGGGGAAAAGAAGAGTGCAGAATGATCTATAATGATGTAATATATACATTAAAAGGGTGTCTGGATGATCAGAGTTTTGCTAAAAATGTAAAAGGGCTTTTTGATTGATAACAGGGGTTGCTGTTTTTCTGCAAGGGCTGTCACGGGCTGACACAATGCTTGAATTATTAGGGCAGAGAAGGGCGACCATAAATTTCCAGCGTCAGGCAAAAACTCTCTTTATTGTCTGTATGATGGATGGGCCTCCGTACTAGACACCAAATACTTCGTATCACCCTTAAATGGGAACACATTTTTCGCGGCCATAATTCATGTTTTTTAAATAGAAAGTTTGAAATGCCGGCCTATATTTCACTGGCCTGACATATTTATGAATCACTCCCTGCATGCAAATATAATTATTTAAAGCACCGAGGTTGACATATGGGTTAGCAATGGACCAAATGCTGTTAGTGGAGTGACTTTCTTTTAATCCTCTAAATTGAATAGCAAGGCGAGGAAAAGGAAGAAGGGGGAGGCATCCCTTTACCTGTCTTTCCAAGATCAATAAAGTCAAAGGTAAAGTTTTTGCTAATCTTGTCAGACTCAGCACCCTCCGAGAGAGGATGAAATTCCCTTCGACTAGGCGGAAATCCAACAAGAGAGACGCTTTCTTAACAAGATATTATGCAAGGGAAACATTCTTTTTTTGCCCCATATTTATTATTTCCTTGCAGTCCTCTTTTAAAATGAGCCACGGTAGACTTAGTTGCTGATGAAATCGCACATGGATCGTGACAAGGTCTCTGGCTTTTCTACTTTCACAACAATACTTTGACCCTTATCAAGACAGAAGACAAAGGGCAGGCGAACAAATTCTATTCAAGCACACCCTTTATTTATTTAGGTGGTTATAAACCGAAAGGGGAAAAAAAGAGAGAGATTCTAAGTTATTTAGCGGCTTTCAAAGCTCAAAGAAATATGATGTTCCAGGGACACAACCCACCAAGACTTCTACACGGGGTTTGCTTTCATCCGCTGGACACCCAGTTTAGGGTCCCCCCCCCACCTGGATACTGTATTTTGGAATCTTTCACACTCTTATGCAGTTGCATCTCTCTCTTTTAGGAATGCAGCGATTCCAAAAGGAGTTTAGCTGGGCAAGTTAGCTCGGATAGGGTTTTTTAAACAAATAATCAAAAATTTACTTTATTTTTTTTTTATAAAAAAATATCCCAGAATATGTCTTATTCATGAAAAGTTAACGATCCCTCCCTTTTTTGGAATGAAGATCCTCCCCCCCCCCCATCCACACCGTATACATTGCTGGAGCTCCGCAACCCCCCCTCCCTTTCCGGCTGGCAGAACAGCAGAAGACAAGCGAGGGCCCCCAACCACTAACAAATCAGGCGCTTAAGATCCAGCTGCGGCTCCTCCTGGCTAACCCCCCCCCCCCCAATTCCCGAGACATCCATGTGACGCGCCCGCCTCCTTTTCTATTTTATTTTTATTTTTAAAATAAATAAATCCCAAACCCTTCCCTCCCACCAACCACGAGAGGGAAACTATCCCTCCTTTCCCCAGCGCTCGGTTCTGGTTCAGGGGATTTGGGCTTTAGAAAAAAGATCAGTGCGGGAGGGCACAGAGTTTGCCACCAAAAACAAAAAGTGTGCGGGAGGTGACGAGAAGCAGCGAAGCCTGGGCGCTCGGAGCGCCTTAAAAGCCAGAGAGGCGGCAGAACTGGCGGAGGAGGAGCAGGCGCTGCTGCACAGCCTGGGCAGCCAGCCAGCGACACTTCTTCCGCCCAGGGTGGGGCTTCCCAGGACGCCTCCCCTGGGCCCTAAAGTCCTCCGGGTTTGCTTGGGCAAGAGGGTGCCAAAAGGAGACGAAGGGTTTGGAGCAGTGCGTGCATGCGTGCTTGCTTGCTATTGAAACCACAGGAGGGTCGCGGTGGTTTAGTGGTTAAGACGCTGAGCGTGGTAACCCGAAGGTTGGCAGGTCAACTGTTCGAGACCCTAGTGCTGCGTGACAGAATGAGGTCTCATCATCTGTCCTGCCAACCTAGCAGTTCGAAAGCAAACATTTGCAGGTAGATTAATAGGTACCACTTTGGTAGGAAAGGTAACAGCATTCAGTGCACTACGGTGTCTAGTCATGCCTGCTACATGACCACAGAAACTTTTGCAGATGTAGACAGTGTTGGCTCTTTTGCTGTAAATGGAGAGGAGCACCGTACCCTAGAGTGAGATACAACTGGCTTTTGAGCAAGGAAGACGCAGAGCTGTAGCCAGGGGGTGGCCAGGGCGGGCTTTGCCTACCCTGAGTTAGCACTTTGCCTACCCTCAAACTCCACACACACACACACACACACACACACACACACACACACACGCAAGCACGCACGCACGCACGCACGCACGCACGCACGCACGCACGCACGCACGCACACCCCCACGCATGCACGCACGCACGCACGCACAGAGACTGCATGGTGATGCAATGAAGTCAAAGAAGCAATAAAATTGAAAAAAATAATTCTATAAATGTTGGATAAAATCAAGGAGGGAAGAACACTGTATAAACTATATATTGCAACATAGAGATACCAACAGGATGATCAAAAAAGTAAAACAAGAATCCTGGGAATGCTTCAGAAAATCGTTAGCAGATAACAGGAGAAAAGCCCCAGGAACATTTTTCAAGCTAGTTAAAATATGTGGAAAAGAGCGGAGAATTATAGCCCCTCTGAAATTGTTAATGACAAGAATGGAAGACCACTAATAGATCGCCCTGAGTCGCATTGTCGAGTGGGCAGCATACAAGTTCAAATATAATAATAATAATAATAATAATAATAATAATAATAATAATAATAATAATAATAATAATAATAATAATAATAATAATAATAATAATAATAATAATAATAATAATAATAATAATAATAATAATAATCACCATCACCATCATCACCATCATCACCATCATCCCCAGAAGCAGTGGTGGGCATCAGCAGGTTCACACCAGTTCACCAGAACCGGTAGAAGAAATTCTGGCTGTCCCCGCCCATCCAAGTTTTGAAATAAAGTAGTCCTAATTCGAGTGCAACACAAGGCTTTTCTCCTGGCCACATCCACCATACCATACCCACAGAGTAGGTAGTAAATTTTTTTGGAGCCCACCACTGCTCAGAAGTTATAGAAAGGTTGAGATAACACTTTAAAGAACTCCTCAACCCCATAGGTGAATGCCACAGCAAAACAACACAAGACTACAAAACAACAGCACTAGAACTGGAAATATGAATTGAAGAAGTAGCAAGAGTGTGACTCAAGTGGTTAAGACCCTGAACTTGATGACTGGAAGGTTGACAGGTCAGCAGTTCGAGATTCAAGTACTGTACGATGGAATGACCTCCCATCTCTGTTCCAGCTCCTGCCAACCTAGCAGTTCAAAAGCAAGAAATTGCAAGTAGATAAATAGGTACCAGTATCGAGGCATGCCTCCCACATGTCCACGGAAACATCTGCAGTCACAGATAACATTGGCTCCTTGGCTGTCAGCAAAGATGAGCACTGAACCCTAGAGTCAGATACAACTGACTTTTGAGCAAGGGCAAACTTTACCTTTACCTAGCAAGATTAGTTAAGCAGTCACCTAAACACAAAGCACTAGAAATAGATGGACTACCAACAGAAGTAATCCAAGCAGCAGAGGGAAGCAGCATCAGATGGCTACACAGAATCTTCAATGCAGCATGGACACAAATAACTGAACCCATTGATTGGCAAGAACCAATAATAATACCATTGTGGGAGCAGGGGAAGGGAGCAAACAAAAATGCATGCAACACCAAGGCAAATATAATAATACAAATATAACAATAATAACAATAATAACAAATACAACAACAACAACAACAACAACAACAACAACAACAACAACAACAACAACAACAACAACAACAACAACAACAATAATAATAATAATAATAATAATAATAATAATAATAATAATAATAATAATAATAATAATAATAATAATAATAATAATAATAATAATAATAATAATAATAATAATAAATCTCACTCTTGACCCATGCAAGAAAAATATATGCCAAAATAACAGAAACAAAACTGAGGCCAGTTATAGAACTGTAACTAGCAGAAGAACAGATGGGCTTCAGAAAAAAAAACACAGAAGTTGTACAGATGCACTTTTTATGCTTAAACAACTAATAGAGAAAAAAAATATAAAATACAACAAGAATTTCTATGTTCCATTTATAGATCAAGAGAAGGCATTTGATAGAGTTGACAGGAAACTGCTATGGCAAGCATTGGCCCAATACAGAGTAAGTGAATATTTTATCAGATTATGTAAAAGCTTATATAGTGACTGCAGAAGTGTAGTTAGAACAAGTCAAGGAATATCAGAACCCTTTGCAGTAATATCTACAGCAGGGCTGCCATAAGAGATTTCTGGGCCCTGTACTGAGCAATCCTATCCCCCCCCCACACTTTTCTCTTTCCTCGCATTGGGGTGGTGGCGGCGGGTGGAGTACACAATTTCCCAAAAATAAATCGATGGGCAGTTGTATCCAACTTTAGAGTTCAGTGCTCATCTCCGATTACAGCCAAAGAGCCAGTGGCCTTGATGCACAAAAGCTCACATTAAAATACAGCAGTTACCGGTAGTCTTTAAGCCTTGCTTGAAAGCCAGTTGTATCCAACTTTAGAGTTCAATGCTCATCTCTGATTACAGCTAAAGAGCCAGCGCTGTCTGCATTCACAGAAGTTTCCATTGACATGTGGCAGGCATGACTAGACACCGGAGAGCACAGAATGCTACTTACATTCCTATTGATGAGCTCCCATCATCCCTCCCAGCTCTTGCCAACCTAGCAATTCAAAAGCAAGAAATTGCAAGTAGATAAATAAGGATATCTACTAGCAATTTCTTGCTTTCGAACTGATAGGTTGCCAAGAGCTGGGACAGAGATGGGAGCTCATCATTACACACACACACACACACACACACACACACACACACACACACACACACACACACACACACACACACACACACACACACACACACACACACACACACACACACACACACACACACACACACACACGAACAAAAGTAAACAAAACAAAAAGACAGACTTAGAGGAGGCAGGTGGTGGAGCGCCCAGGCGCGTCCCTCTTCCTCTGGGGACCAGGGGGGTGGAGAAGCAGGAGGAGGGGCTCCTGCCTCCACTTGCCCAGAGTGGCATGACTGAAAGGACCTCTCACCATACCGCTCTGGGATGCCACACCAGGCTCAGAAAGAGCCTCGGTTATCCTCCGGACAAGGAGGAGGTCCCTAGCAGCGAGGCCCACCATCATGACACGCTCTCTTGCCTCCAAACTTTCCACGTGCCTTTGGGGGGTGGGCAAGGTGCATGGGAAGCATTGCCCCAACTTGCCCGCACTGCTGGGAGGGGGAGGCCGTCAGCCCACCACCCTGCCCACCCCCGGACCGAAGGTGCGTGGGAAGTGCAGAGGTGAAAGTGTGCCAGGATGGTGAGCCCCCTGGCTGCTCTGGGACTCCTCCTCCTTGTCCGGAGGACAACCGAATCAAGGCTCTTCCTGAGCTGGGCAGTTGCCTCCTCCTCCGCCGCCACAGCAGCAGCAGCAGCAGCCTAGTCTCTGTTTTGCCAGAGTTCAGACCAATGTGCGCCTCCTGGGCTGAAGCCTTGACCTGGATATCCGGGTCGAGGTGGAGCCGGGAGCCCTCTGGCGGGGCATGTGCAGTGGTGCCGCCTGCTGGGCCCGCACGCCATGTTTTAAAAAATAAGGTAAAAAGAAGTTTAAATTTTTTTTAAAATTCACAAATCTGAGCTTTGTGGGGTGCCCACCGCCGAGCCGCCTGCCAGCTCCGGGCCCGGGGCGGGAGTCCTGGTTGTCCCCCCTGACGGCGGCCCTGATCTACAGTGAGGCAGAGATGCGTACTATCACCACTATTATTCATCACTTACATAGACAGCATAAGCAAAAAAGCTTATGAATGGAAACAATATCAATGAATTGCTTTTTTCAGATGATCAGGCATTGGTAGCAAGTACAGCAAAGGAAATACAAAAACACCTTCATCCATGAACCAAGAATGTAAAATAAATACTATGTGGATCAATAAAGAGAAGAATGAGCTAATGGCAATTGGAAGGAAACAGCATACTCTAGATATTGAGACAGAGGGAACAAGTGTAAAACAAGTGGCAGAGTTCAAATACCTAGAAACAACAATTACTGAAAATGACAAAATGGATGAAGAGATTAACATATGGTGAAGTAAGACAAACCAAATATTGGGACAGTTAGCTCCACTCTTACAACACAAAGCAATACCAATTAGCACAAAGAAATACCTCGTGCAAAGCACATTCATTCCCACCTTATGTTACCAGTCCCAAACATGGATACTTACAACAAAACATAAACAAAAGTTGGTCACCACAGAAATGAGATATCTGGGAAAGGGTGATGGAGTGACTAGAAGGGATAAAATCAGAATGAGGTTATAAGGGTAAGACTTGGAACAGAACCAATCTTGAACTACATACAGATACAACAAATAAAGGGGTTTGCCCATGTGGAAAGAATGTCTTGGAATTCCATATCTTACAAGGCATATGTGGAAAGAGGAGAAGGACAAAGACCATGAGGCAGTCCCAGAGGAAGTTGGAGAGATAATATCAAAGAAGTATTACAAGAACACCAAGTAACACCGGTGGAGGCTGCTAGAAGTGCCAAAACAAGAACCTTGTATCTCCTTCGACACCTGATGGGGTAAAAGAAGAAGCAAAGAAAAAGTAGACTTAACATGCATTTCTGCTTTACATTGCACTATGGCTGAAGCCCTTGAGATGAACTGGTGGGGGCAGTGGAGAAGTAGCTTCCAGCAGAATAAGACAAAGAGGATGGGTTGGTTCACTTCATAGGCCAGGTGTGAAATTACATTTTGGAATGGCCCCTGGGGCAGAACCATACCCCCCCCCCCCACAAATAAATATTAGGAAGGTAGGATACAGTAGCACCTTTCTCTCTCATGTGTTAGTTCAGTTAAGTGTTAACGAGCAGGTGGTTTGGATTTTTTCTTTCAATACTTGGGTGGCTGTGATGGCTTAGTGGTTAAAACACTGAACTTGATGAGTAGAAGTTCAGCAAGTCAGCAGTTCAAGACCTGAGTGCTGAGTGAGCTACCGTCTCTGTCCCAGTTCCTGCCAACCTAGCAGTTCACAGGCAAGAAATTTCAAGTAGATAAATAGGCAACCCTTCAGTGGGCAGGTAAACTTCATCCCATGTCTAGTCATGCCTGCCACATGTCCACGGAAACATCTGCAGACGCAGACAGCACTGGTTCTTTGGCTGTAAACAGAGATGTACACCTAATTCTAGAGTTGGCTACGACTGGCTTTCAAGCAAGGGCAACCCCTTCACCCATACTTGGGTGAAATATACTACTACTACTACTACTACTACTACTACTACTACTACTACTACTACTACTACCAACAACAACAACAATAATAGCGGCAGCAGCAATGACAACAACAACAATGACAACAACATCAACAACAACAATGTTGTGTCAGAAATTATTCTGGGTTGAAAGGATTTTTGCTGGAGAAACTCCATTCAGGGAACGTCCAAATGAGGGTCCTTTCATGTCCTCAAGAACTGGGACAGAGACAGGTGCTCAATCCATCATGCAGTACCCAGGTCTCGAACTGCCAACTTGCCAGCCTTCCAGCTAACAAGGTGAGCTTCTTAACCACTGATCCACCGCAGCCCTATTTTTCAAATGAACTCCACCAGTCTAAAACGTGTCTTCCAAATTCTGTCAAGATATTCCTGTGTTAAGTAAGCCTAGTTGCAACATGGCCTCCTTGCTTTGCCAAACACTAGTACAAGAGAATCATAATCTCACCATCTCTGAGAACGACACATGCTGCTTTTATTTAGGGGTGGTGGTGTAATTTCTTGGGCAGTTGGCAGCTGCTGTAACTCTGACACCACAGATCTGACCTGTAATCATGGCTTTGCCTTAGCTATAGGGCCAGAATGGTGGTCAGCAGTTAATATGAAAACAATGATACTGACTTGTGTTCTGGATTCTTGCCACACCCATTTTTAACAGCCAGCATAATTCTTCATTTTCACATGAGCTTTAATTAGAACCCTATATCAGTGGTGGAGAACCTTTGGCACACGTGCCAGAGGTGACACCCGGAGCCCTCTCTGTTGGCACCCGTGCGGTCACCCCAGCACAGAGTTTGTTCTGCCCCTCTGCCCAGCAGCTCAATGGGAGTGCTTCCTCCCTCCCTCAGCACAAAGTTCATCCCACCTCTCTGCCTAGCATCCCAATGGGAGCATTTCCTCCTTCTCCTGTTGCTGTGTCAGCACTTTGCAATAAATAAGTGGGTTTTGGGCTGCTGTTTGGGCACAAGGTCTCTAAAAGGTTCGCCATCACTGCCCTATAATGTTGTAAACTCTTTGGATAGCTCAGTGAGTTAGGTTTCTGGCTGTGCAGCTAGAGGTTGGGTGTTTGATTCCTATGATGCCTCCCAGAAGAGCCAGCCTGTGTGGCTGTGAGAAAACTGCATACTCTCAGGGTGCCCACAAAGGAAGGAATGGTAAACTAGTACTAAGTAGTCTTTACATAGAAGAACCTGGAAAGGATTGTCACAAGTCAAAATTGACTTAACGGCACATACTGTATTTATCATTTTACCTCTGCCTGTCATTGGTTCTAGGCATCTTATGATTACTGTTATATAAATAAATTAAGATGTGTGTGCACAGTGCATGCCAAAACCATATGAACCATTGTGTCTCAAAAGTAGTTATTTTAGAAAGAAAGGGGGTGTCTTTGTTTGACGACAGCACAATTATGTATATATGTTTAAAAAGAAATAGAGCAAATGCTCTTAAAATACACTCCCTATTGTACTACTGAACCTATATTTGGAGCTTCTAGTGTAACTTCTTTTCCAATTTTAAAGACTTCTATGCGATCTCAAGCCTCCAGTTTGTTCTGTTCAGACATGTTTGCCTTCTTTTCACATACATCTGATTTGTATTAAACTGGTTCTTTCCATAGTGTTTGGCCAATACCCTGAGAGTTCATAGTGTACTGGAAGAAGTCAACCATCAAAAAGGAACAGAAAACTGAACCTAAGTAGAAAGAAATATTGTTGAAATTAACTATTATAATTCAACATACGGTAGTAGCTCACTTAAATAGCATAATGAGTTTGACAGGATTGCTCTTTAAGTGAGTTTGCTCTTTAAGTGAAACACCATTGTATGTAACTAATTGTGACTCCTGGTGGGTGGGTAGGTGGAATTGCAAACCATGATTTAGCTGTTAAGCGAGTTTTTTGGTTGGTTTTAGTTGTTAAGCAGGGTGACCATTCAGAGAAAATTCTGCTCTTTAAGCGAGTTAGTCTCTAAGTGAGGCACTCTTTATGCAAGGTTTTACTTTACAGTTCAGTAGAACTCCGGATAATGACAAAACTTGTTTCCATAAGTCGTGTTGTTATCCAGATTTTGACACTATGTGGTCCCTATGGGAGATGCTCCGCATAAGGACACCCCCCCCCGGCAAAAAAACGTCATTATCCAGAGCATCGATACCAAATGACCCGCATAAGGACGATTTTTCATTCTTATGCAGAGCATCACGTGGTGCATAACGAACGCGTCATTATGCGGAGTTGTCCTTATCCGGTGCTGTCATTATCCGGAGTTCCACTGTATCTCTAAAAATGTTGAGGGAAATCTGGTATATCAGAGTCTACAATCAGATCAAGGCCTTTGCAATAATGTTCACTGCCTTTCCCCCTCATGCCTTACCTTAGGCTACACAGCACAATTGTGCATAAAACAAGACTTGTTGTGATGATAAAACAAATAATTTTGTAAAGCTACCTTAAGAGTTGAAAGAGCAAAAAAGAGAAAGCAAAAACCTACCACCATGTAATAATGTCAAAAATGTTTTTAAAGGTAAGAAATAAATACAAAGGAATGTGACAAATAAATAACAGAAAAATCTGTCTCCTGAAATTGAGAGGATATAATTACCCAACAACAAGCTGCCTGGAAGACATTTGCCAGAATCTAAGAGAGCTGTCCTTGGAATTTTGGCAACCACCTCTGCTTAGCTTGTCTTTGTAGCTGGCTGTTGATTTCTGTTTGTTTTGCTTATGATGTCATCTTAGCCAAACAACATGTCAGTCTTGCTCCTTCCAGGACAGGAGAGGAAGGAGCCTCTTTGCAGGAGCACCCCCCAATACAGGACTCAGACACCAATGAAAGTGGATAACGGCATTGGGCTACATTTATTGATTCATGCCCTAGTCCGAATTATAAATTTCTATTGGTAATAACCAATCATAATTCTTAAGGCAAGCAGGCCGAAGTAACACTGGTAAGGTACCACCCAAAATTGCCAACGGCAATTGCTACAATGTATCCATTTGTATCAATTTGTTTGTTGACAACAAACAAATTGTTGACCGTAGTCAATATCTAACTAATGACCCCACCCTCTGACGCGTATCCGTAAAATCACGGGGTGATGCATGCTGTCTAGCTATAGCCATCACCCCGTCGCCTAGTTCGTCGTTGACCGGACAACGTTTAACCAACTTATGCCTGTCTAGTGTTGTCCAGTCAATTGCGAACTTGCCGGATACCTGTGGGTCATAATGTTTACCTTACCAGTGCTACCCGCCCATGTGACCAAAGTCAACAGCAGCAACAGAAAAACCCCTATGTCAAACCATAGCAACAGTGTGGGATGGGCGAAAAAACCAGGACCCGGAAGCCAATATGGGTCCCAGCCAAAAATTCCCACCCGGCCCCGAAGCGACCAAAATATCACACTGTTAACTAGGGAGGGGGTGGAGGGAAAAACTTCTCCGCTCCGTCGCTTCGCAAAATGGCACCTCGGCTGCCTCGTGGCCACCCCTTTTATAAGGGAGCTGGCCATGCCCCTAACTACCCGGATGCCTTCGTCCTGTGGGGGGGCTCCCACAAAGAGCGCGGCGGCCATTTTGGCGCCGTGCTTGCATTGCAGGCGCACCCCCCAATAAAGGACTCAGACACCAATGAAAGTGGATAACGGCATTGGGCCACATTTATTGATTCATGCCCTAGTCCGAATTATAAATTTCTATTGGTAATAACCAATCATAATTCTTAAGGCAAGCAGGCCGAAGTAACACTGGTAAGGTACCACCCAAAATTGCCAACGGCAATTGCTACAATGTATCCATTTGTATCAATTTGTTTGTTGACAACAAACAAATTGTTGACCGTAGTCAATATCTAACTAATGACCCCACCCTCTGACGCGTATCCATAAAATCACGGGGTGATGCATGCTGTCTAGCTATAGCCATCACCCCATCTCCTAGTTCGTCGTTGACGGGACAACGTTTAACCAACTTATGCCTGTCTAGTGTTGTCCGGTCAATTGCGAACTTGCCGGATACCTGTGGGTCATAATGTTTACCTTACCAGTGCTACCCGCCACACGGAGGGGCTTCAAAGAAGGCTCGACACCCCCCCCCCAGACCGTCAGCTCGGTCAACAGGCCTGCTCGCCAATCACCCAACAGGAGGTCCATACCTCCTCGCGACAGATGGACCCCATCCCCTGCATACAAGTCATAACTTTGGAGGCTAATAGCGGGGTGACGACTGACCCTCCCCCAAGCCCTGTCGACAAGGAAACGCGCCACTGCCCTATTCACCATGCGTCTAGCGCGGTCAAGGGCCAGGAGGTCAACGCCCCCTCTGTAGGAATGGCGCGAGACCATGTCCGACCAAACAAGGGTTGTGGCGGGCCAGACGTAATGCAGGTAGGCGAGGTCCTCGCAAATCGCATGCTTCAGCGACAAGCCGGTGACCTGGCCCAAATCATTGCCCCCCAGGTGTATGATCAGAATGTCAGGCGGGTCAGCATTCAGGCCTGAAAAAAGGAAAGGCAGCAGCTCCCGCCATAACATCCCAGGCTTACCATGCCATGTGAGACTTGCGTATGCACCCAGTCCCAGTTGGGGTCCCCACTCTGTCGCCGCAGCATAACGCGCTGCCCTGTGCACGTAGCTATGGCCCACCAGCCATACTGTCACCGGTGTAATACGACACCCCGGGTCTGTAAAGGAAAAAATGAGGGAAAATAGGTAAGGTGACCGGGTCGGTACTCACGGGGGGAGTGGGCGCACATAAAATTGAAAACATTGCGATCCCCACCGTCCCATGCTACGTATGTCAGCCCCTGAGTACCCAAAAGCCGCAGCGGTCGAGGCCGCCCCTATACGGAATGAATGAGTGCCATAGCGGGCGCCTGGGAGGCCCACACTGGCCAGCGCTTTGCCCGTCACCCTCCAAAATTGAAATTTAGTAAGGGGAGACCCATCTTGGTGACAGAAAAATGGGCCATGGTGCGTGCCACGCAGTGCCAGGAATTCCTGTAGGGCATCAACCGGACAGATGTCTGCCAAAGAACACCATAGCAGTCGCACACCACTGCCGACGCCATGCTGATCGGTCTTAGAGGAACGTATCCTCAACTGAGCCCAGTCTTTGGCTACACAGACATCCTCGAGTTCCAGTGCCCTACGACTTGCATCCGCCTTAGACAGCATCACAAGCTCGCTGATGCGGAGCGCTCCAAAAAATGCCACCGTTGTGGCTGCATGGAACAGGGCTGCCTCATATGCATCAAAACAGAGGCAAGGCCAGCCCCGAGCCAACTGGGTAAGGACCCCTGGGGAAATCGGGTGGCAGTCGTCCGGGCAACGCCCGCGCTCGCGCACCCACCCCTCCAAAACATGTCTCACACGGAAGTCAGAGGTGCTGTCCACATGACCCCCCACCTTGGCCATAAAAGCCAACGCTGAAAGCCTGGATGCTATGGTGCGAGGTGCAAGGCCCTGAGAATGCAGGTAAACCATGAACCGCAGAACATGGGTTACCGGGATTGGCCAGGTTACTGGCAATTGAAATTGAGTACAAAATGCCCTGAAAGAATTAATTGCGTGGTGATACGCCTTACGGGTGCGTGGAGCTAGTGACAGGCCAATCGCCCGGTTCACCTCTCCTTGCCAATGGTCCATATCTCCTCCGGGAGTGGCGAGGGAAATTCCTCCGCATCCGGGGCCAAGGCACGGAACCGGGAGATCTGTAGGCGGGACAAAGCGTCAGCAATATCATTATTAACCCCTGGGACGTGCCTGGCCCTGAACAGTACGTTGAGGCGCAGGCTGCGCAACACAAATTGGCGCACTAGATCCATAACCCTGGGCGATTTAGAAGTCTGTGCATTTACAATGTGGACCACGGCCGCATTGTCACACCAGAAATGCACGACCGAGTTGGACCACTCCTGGCCCCATAGCATCAAAGCACCCAGGATAGGGAAAAATTCCAGATACGTGAGATCACGCAGGCGACCCGTGCCTGCCCAGGCCGGTGGCCACCCACCATAGGCCCACTTCCCATTGAAGTACATCCCATAACCCAGGGATCCCTAGGCATCAGACTGAATCTGAAATTGAGGGGAAGCCAGGAGGTCATGCCTCCAAAATGAGACCCCATTGAAGTCCCTCAGGAACTGTAACCAGACAAGCATGTCTGCCCTGATACCCCGGGTAAGCCTAACCCTATGGTGAGGCCTGGATAATCCTGCCATAGCGTCGCACAAGCGCCGGGCAAAAGCCCTGCCCGGTGCAACCACTCTGCAGGCAAAATTAAGGTGACCATGCAGCACCTGCAGTTCCCTCAGTGATGCCTTGCACTTGGCCAACAAGTCCGAGATAAGGGCCACTATCCTCGACACCTTATCCCGCGTTAACCTAGATGCCTGCGCTATCGTGTCAATCTCCACCCCCAGGAAGACTAGCTGTGTAGATGGGCCCTCGGTCTTTTCAGGCGCTAAAGGGACACCGAGTTCCTCCATTAGCGTCTGAAATGTGTTGAGGAGACGTGTACACGTGTCCCAGCCCCGTTCACCCCCGAATAAAAAGTCATCCAGGTAATGGGCTACAGACCGGGACCCTGACCTGCGGACGAAAGCCCACTCTAGGAAGGTACTGAAACGCTCGAAAGTCGAGCATGATATGGAACAGCCAATTTGAAACCCAGCAATTCAAAGTCGCCCGGGTGCACTGGCAAGAGGCGAAAAGCCGACTTAATGTCGCACTTAGCCAGCAGCGCACCCGGGCCACATGAGCGCACCATGCGCAGCGCGTGGTCAAAAGATGTATACCTGACTGAGCAAAGGTCATCAGGGATAGCATCATTGACCGATCGGCCGGCTGGGTAGGACAAGTGATGGATTAGGCGAAACTCGCCTGGTGACTTCTTGGGAACCAAGCCCAGGGGCGATACCTTGAGGTTAGTGAACGGGGGTGCAGGGAAAGGGCCAGCGACCCTGCCCGCATTGACCTCCTTATTAATGCTGGCGGCAGCCACTTCCTCCCTCCCCCTAAGGGACAAAAGGTTGGGGGCATCCTGAGGGGACCTATCACCCATGAAAGGAATACGGAACCCCTGTCTAAAGCCCTGAAGTAGATAATCTGCATCCTCCCCCTTCAGGTACAATGCGAGCCAACGCTCCAGCATGTCCACATTAATTGGGGAGGGAGCCTTTCGGTGAACCAGCTCCATCTGCGGCAGTCTTGCCAGCCCACTGTCCGCCCCTCCCTCTGCCCCGCGTCCCTCCAGGCCTGAGACAGGCAGAGGCTGCATGGGGGCCCGCACAGGTGGGACACTCATGTCTGTACTTGCAATTCTTCTTACTGCATGAACCATTAGACGAGAAAGCCCAGCACAGCAGTTGGGCTGGAACCCCCTGCCCCGCCACTTGGCGGGGAACCTGTGCTGAAGCCACTCGCTGGACCGCATGTCCACAATGGTATCTTTCCCCTGGTGCGGGGCGCGTGGGCGTCATGTACAGCAGCCAAAGTCTCTGACATGGCTCATCCCACCTCATCTCAGGGTGCAGGGGAATTCTCATACGGAATTCCTCGTCATAAGCCAACCACGACGGGCCCGGAAAATCAACCATTGCCGGGTAGATATTGTCCAAATACTGGACCATCGGAATTGCCAGATCCGGCCGGGCCCTCAGGTACACCGCCATGTAGATGAGGTAAGCCGGCAGCCAGTTGGCCCACGTCCGTGGCGGCTTGCGACGACGTGCCTGTTCCTTATCCTTCTCATCCTGCCCCTCCCTCTCTTCCTTGGTGGGCTCCCTGTTTAGGAGTGAGAAGATATCAACATACTCCCCTCGCCATATTTTCTCTCTGGTGGCCTGTGCCAAATGGTCACCCAGTGGCAAGGAATAGCCCGCTGTTGGCAAGGCCGAGACAGGCACAGCAGAAACTGCGGGCATCTGGAAAGGGGCTTGAACTAACCCAGCCACCCCCAAAACTTTCCCCACAGGGTAGGAAATGCTACCCACCCCGGGGCCCTGGGTGGTGGTTGACGTCGCCTGCTGGTGCGTCGGCGGCTGTACCGCCGGACCACCCATGCGAGGCCAAGGCCATTGGAAAGCCCCCCCCAACGTAGCCACATGTGTAGGTGCACTAGTTTGTACCACATACTCACATGCTGCACCCCCGCGGGCCGCCCCCACCGGGGGTTCCGGCCCACTGGGGGCGTCGGAGCTCACGACCGCTGTAGAGCTCGCCGCCGGAGCTTGACCCGCGCCGGCCTGTTGGTCGGGGAGCTGCGAGGCAGTGGCCGAAGTCGCGCCACGCGCCTCAAGCTGCTCGACCCGTCCCGTCGCCTGCCGCTGCCCAGCAGACGACGCGTCCAAGCGCACCCAAAAGGAGCGCCAGCGTGGCTGGCCCGAGCTAGGGAAGCCTCAAGTGCCGCCACGCGGGCCAGCAAGGCCTCGACACTGGCCTGGGGCCACGGGCCAGCTGGCCCGCCCGTTACGGGCGTGGGTACAGGCCCTTGCACCCCGGGGCCCGAATAAGGCCATGACCCCACACCCAGGCCCGGCAGGGCTGGCGTGGGCATCTGTCAAGGGAGGGGACCGCACCACCCCCCAAGGCTGGAAGGCCCCGGAGTGAGCTGGGCCCCGATGGAGGAAGGCCCAGAATGAGCACCAGGAGCGGCGTCCGCCGCTTGCGGGCCGCGGGCCGCAGCCCATACTGGACCCCTGCTCGGGTCCCCGGCCTCCAGCCAGGGGGTAATAGACCCCATCCCACCGGTCCCGGTGGGAGCCGGCAAAGGCGGCTGGTGGGAAGGCGCAGCCGCGGTCCTCCGACCCGGATTGCGCCGCCGCACCGCCCGAGTCGCGCTCGCGGCCGCCTTCTTCTTCGAAGGCATCTCAGTCGGACCTAAGGGAAGCCGAAAAGAGGAAAATAAGCAGCCAAAAGGCTTCCCGCTTGAGGTAAAAAGCGACGGAGTAAGAGGAAAAACTTCTCCGCTCCGTCGCTTCACAAAATGGCAGCTCGGCTGCCTCGTGGCCACCCCTTTTATAAGGGAGCTGGCCACGCCCCTAACTACCCGGATGCCTTCGTCCTGTGGGGGGGCTCCCGCAAAGAGCGCGGCGGCCATTTTGGCGCCGCGCTTGCAATCTATTAAAAGTCTGAGTGTGCTTTTGGAACCTTAAAAATTGATGTCAAGATGATTTATACAACTTTCTTTGTGGATTCCGTGTACACAATTGGCACAGCTGTCCCTGACAGAACTGCAGTTATGGGAGAACACTCCTTCGAGACGTTGGTTTTGAGGGGACAGAAATTGGGGAGTGGAATATTAGATATAGTTTGATTCACCGATTGCTGACCTGACAGGCAGCTAGGACAATAGAGGGCCAAAGATCGCCAGATGGTTAACTCGATAGGCATGTAATGAGTAATCTTGCATCCGCAGAAGCTCTAAGCCTTAGAGTCAACTTCAGCCACTTGTTTGCTCCCGATAACGATGAACAATGCATGTCCCCAGTAGTTAATTAGCTAGATAAGAAACTTCCCCCGGTGAAGTCATCCCCAATTAGTAACTTGTGTGATCATGATGTGCAAACTCAGGGCTTTCCTGTAAATGGCTATGCGCAACGTATGCACGCAGCCAAGCCAGACAGGGTATAAAGTCTTCTGCTTTCTTGCTTGACCAGTCTCCTCCGGGACCCCCTGGCCAACATTGGGCCCCGATCCAACATATGGTGACCCTGACGTGATTCTACCCGTGAGTAGCGATACCCTTGGTCCGGTTCTACACCAGAGCCGTGTCCAAGTTCTCCCAGAGGCAGCGCAGCGGTTCAGGTCGGAAAGCCATCCAGTCTGAGTGACAGCTACACTAAGAGGCATTCCAGAGGCAGAGCGCGCTCCAAAGCTCTGAGGCATCTTGCACATCGGAAATGCATTCCGAACACTCAGGGTCGGCTGTGAACCCTGATGCCATTGCAGAGGCCACTGAGGGCCTGCAGCAGCTGCCCACATCCCGACTCCTTCTCAGAGGTTCGTTGCACCGAATCCAGTTACCTAACCCAGACGCGTTGACTCGTCCCACAGAGGCAACTTCAAAGGACCGGCAGGTAATACGGGGACTTGTCCACAGCGGCAACGTTCGACCGCTAAACAGAGAGTTCACTTAATGGAACTGAAGGCCCTGGCCAGGGTAAATCGTACACGCATTCACAGCGCCCAGTTAGTGGATCTTTTGGTGTACTTGGGTGAGCACTGTCTGTTTTATCTAGAAACGGGCATGCTTAGTCTCCAACTTTGGGATAGGATAGGGACCTATATTAAGCAAGAGCCAAGAGCCCAAGCTAAGGTGATTAGCACATGGAGCAGGTATAGGAAGCTCATAGCAGAGGTAGACCTGGTCCAGATAGAGACCGAGAACCCCCCAGTGCAGTCAGAGCCATCAGCCCCAATGGGTCTCTATCCGTCACTTCAGTTTAAGCAGGGAGGTTTAGGGAGCTTTCCCTCAGTGACAGCTGCAGACGTCACTGAAGGAATGCAAGGTATGGGAAACGCTGGCGGTCCCCAGACAGTTAAAAGTTCCCAGATAGCCAAAAGTTCCCTTCAGCGCATGGTAGAGGAAGAAACCATTAAGGGGGAGTTGTCAGTGGAAGAACTAGCTGAACTTAGGCAGTTGTGCCAAGTCCGCATAGAGGTGGACGCCCTTACGGGTCAACAGCAAACAATCCATTCGCCTGTTCCGTACAAATTGCTCATGGCAATACGGAAGGCAATCACAGAAACAGGACTCCAGAGTCGTTTCACTAGGGGCACACTTCAGCAGGTGTGTGAGACAATGATGCTCATTCCATATGCCTGGAAGGCCGTCATGAGAATGATGCTCAACCCCAGCCAGTATTTGCTATGGGACAGCGAGTATCGACTCGAAGCACAGGCAAGGGCTGCCAGGATGGGAGGAGCAGTCCTTCCTGACCAGCTGTATGGGTCAGGTCAGTTCGAACACATCGATGCACAGATTACCTTGCCACTCGCCACGCTTCACCTGGCGGCTGAGACAGCCTTTAGGGCATATCTCAAGGTCCCGGCAGCTGGTAAAGCAGCCAAAAATTACACAGCAGTCAAACAGGGTGCCCAGCAGTTCTACATGGACTTTATAAACAGATTGGAGGAAGCAGTCAGTAGGCAGTTAGACAACGAACAAGCCCAACAGGAGCTTATGATAAAGCTGGTGAAAGACAATGCCAACCTTGACTGCTGTAAAATCTTGCTGTCACTGGGCAATCGTCCCGATCTGATGCTTACTGACATGATTAGGGCTTGTGCTGACGTTGGTACAGATTCCTACAAAATGGGTCTGTTAGCAGCGGCGGTGCAAGGCGGTAGGGGACCCAAAGGCAAGACCAAGGGAGCATGTCACAATTGTGGCAAGATCGGTCATTTCGCTAGAGAATGCTGATCCAAAAAGGGCAATGGCCAAAACACGGGTCATCCCAAGGCTCCGACCACCCAATGCCCCAGATGTCACAATGGCTTCCACTGGGCCAGGAACTGTCCGAATTCGGGAAACCGGCGCACGGGCATGTCTCTGGCCCTGGTCCAAACAGAGACCATAGCCACTCTGGAAGAGCCAGAGCTGGATTAGATTCTCAGCACATTCCACCCTGCATCCCGGAGGCACAGGCCAGACCTAAGGGCAGTGCAGGACTAGATTTGACTTGCCAGTCAGAAGTCACATGTGACTTGCCAGGCACAGTCTATCTGGTCAATTCCCAATACATGGGACCCCTGCCTAAAGGCTACATAGGTTTAGCTTTGCCCCACAGCATTGCAGGAATGCAAGGAATCCTAGTGATTCCAGGAGTCATTGACTCCAATTTTTCAGGTGTACTCCAGGTTCAACTCTGGACACACCTACCACAAACCATTCACAGAGGAGACACGTTAGCGCAACTGATCATGGTTCCTTGTCACCCGCAAGCAGGCAGCCAGGAAAGGCTCAGGGACAGCTTAGAGTCCAGGTTGGCAGACCGCTCAAGCTCAGAAGGGACAGTACAAGGATACTAGGTCTTAGCGACAGTGGAAACCAACATAGAGTGGAAGCGGCAGCCAGTCATAAAGGTATTTTTGAATAAAAAACCTCTTGATGGGCTATTAGATACCGGAGCTGATGTCAGCGTGGTCAGCCAGAATCAGTGGCCACACGAGTGGGCTCTCGAGCCGGTCTCTGATGTGTGTGGGGTAGGCGGTGTCCAAGGAAGCGTTTAGAAGCCAAGATTGGGTAGAAGTCATGATCCCCGAAGCTGACGGCACAGCGGTCAACGTTACGCGTGGAAATTTTTGCCACAGGGGATGCTCAACTCGCCCACCCTGTGCCAAATTTACGTTCACGACGCACTGGAAAAAGTTTCGAAACCTTCACCCCACAGTCTTAGTATGTCATTTTATGGGTGATATTTTGATCGCAGTGCCGCAACTCAGCAGCGAAATGTTTAAAGACCTCCAGACCACTCTGGGGGGCTACTCATTGCCCCAGAGAAAGTTCAGAGGACCGAACCCTTTTCATACTTGGGCCATCTCCGTTAAGGTTATATAAATACCAGCCCAAATCCTGTTGCTTAGTAGAGTAAATCACATCATATCTGTCAAGTTTCGGGAAATGTCTGTCAAATAAGGGATATTTCCTGGCCAAAACATAAAACTGGACAGCTATGCTTATCCTGTGCTGGCCTCCAGTCTAACTCCAGTCTAATTGCAGTCTAACTAATATGGGATGATGGTGGGAAAGAGTATAAAATACAGGGTTTTTTTACAGAAATTTCTTCAAACTTGATAGGTATGAATCACATTAGAATAGGGCCATTAAATCAGTGGGGATTAGATGAGATGATATCTGTGTAAGTGAAATGTATTATAATATGCAATAGGATTTCAGCCACCAGCATAAATACACAACAGGTTTCTGGGCAACATTTTGTTGATACAATCAAATGTAACCATCTTGGTCCATGAGTGGGGAAAAACCATTTATGGTTAGGCAATACCTTTATTTCAACCAACAAAAATGTGTAAAAGCTTAATATTTAGGCTGGTCTTTGGATAGCTTTGTTTTGCTTCCAAAGCAACTGACACTCTTATTAAAAGAATCATGGGCAATAAATAGGTAGGTGGATTAATTAATATATAGACAAACAAAAGATGAGGTCAGAACATAACTTTCTCTGCATCTTGCTGCAGGATCATATTCAGCCCACATGTCATGGCACATTCCATTCTCCATTACTTTCACAACTTTTCAAATGGAGAGACAGTCTTGTGTACAGTCGCTATAGTTTTATCAGAATCCAGCCATTGATGCAGAAAAGGGCAGCAATCTTCTGTGATCCTGGATGTATTTACCCATTAAGGCATAGGTCACCCTTGCTCGAAAGCCAGTCATATCTGACTCTAGGGTTCAGAGCTCATCTCTGTTTGTAAACAAAGAGCCCGCGCTGTCTGCATCTGCAGATGTTTCCATGGACACGTGGAAGGCATGCTTCAATGCCGGAGTGCACGGAACACTGTTTACCTTCCCACTGAAGTGGTCCCTATTTATCTACTTGCAATTTCTTTCTTTTGAACTGCTAGGTTGGCAGAAGCTGGGACAGAATTGGGAACTCACTCTGTTGAACTCCAACCTTCCAGTTTTCGAGTTCAGTGTCTTAACCACTTGAACCACCACAGTCCCCCATTAGGCAATGGCTTAACTGCATATTTCATATAGTTGGCCATCTGTGATCCTTTTAATAATTAGCCATTTTTCATTAATTTGAAAAGTTAAAACCTTCAAGTTTTGTTTTGAGTGGTAAAAAATATATACTGTAATCATCAACTTGTCTTCCTCTCCTTTTGTGTGCATAATATGGTACTGATGTCTCTGAAAATGTACAGTTGTGCTTGCAAACATGTCTCAGCTCACCCCTGAGCAAAAATTAACATGATTAGTTAATTGTTAGTTTAGGGTTTTTCAGATTTCTGATAGCTGGGAAACCTCCTCCCCAATTAAAACAAAGATGTGGTTTCATGTGGTTCATGATAGAGAGAGCATCTGCCCTGTCTATATCTATATTTGAGTCAGTGACCTGAAAGGAAATTTCTCAAAGATGAGGAAACTAGTAAAAAAGAAGCTGAAAGGGAAAATTGAGAGAGTCCAAACACTCCAAGAGGCATGGAGGCTGTTTACAAAAACAATAACAGAGGCCCAATTGGAATGCATACCCAAAAGGAAAAAGGGCACTGCTAGGTCCAAGAGGACTCCGATGTGGCTTACAGGAGCTGTTCGGGAAGTGATCAAGAGCAAGAAAAGCTCATTTAGAAGATGGAAGGCTTGTCCGAATGAGGACAGCAGGCAGAAACATAAATTCTGGCAGAACAAATGCAAGGCAACAATCAGGAAAGCAAAGCAAGACTTTGAGGAGCGTATAGCTAAAAATACTCAGAGAAATAACAAAGACTTCTTTAAGTACATTAGAAGTAAGAACTCAACTAGGAAGGCCATTGGACCATTAGATGACAATGGAAGGCAAGGGGTTATTAAAGAGGAAAAAGAGATTGCAGAGAGACTCAATGAATTCTTTGCTTCAGTATTCACTGAAGAAGACAGAGACCACATGCCCAAAACAGAGCCTATCTTCGTAGGGAGGGAAACCGAAGAATTAAGCCACATTGAAATAACCAGGGAGGAGGTCCTTGCATGTCTTGTTAAGTTAAACACTAACAAATCACCAGGACCAGATGGCATCCATCCACGAGTTCTCAGGGAACTTAAAGATGAAATTGCTGATTTCCTAGCCAAAATATATAATATTTCCCTCAAATCAGGCTTTGTGCCTGATGATTGGAAGGTAGCGAATGTAACACCAATTTTCAAAAAAGGATCCAGGGGTGATCCAGGAAATTACCGACCTGTCAGTTTGACATGTGTCCCAGGTAAAGTGATGGAAACCATTCTAAAAGATAGAATTAATAGGCACATAGAAGAGAAGGCGCTGCTAAAGGAGAGCCAACATGGCTTTTACAAGGGCAAATCATGCCTCACTAATCTGTTGGAATTTTTTGAGAGTGTCAACAAGCATGTGGATAAGGGGGATCCAGTTGACATTGTTTATCTGGACTTTCAGAAGGCTTTTGACAAGGTCCCACACCAAAGGCTCTTGAATAAACTTACCAGTCATGGAATAAAGGGACAGGTCTTGTCCTGGATCAGCAACTGGCAAAGGGACAGGAAACAGAGGGTAGCACTAAATGGACACTTCTCCAAGTGGAGGGAAGTAAAGAGTGGGGTCCCCCAACGTTCAGTACTGGGACCCCTGCTTTTCAACCTCTTCATAAATGATCTAGAGGTAGGAGTAAAAAGCAAGGTAGCCAAATTTGCTGACGACACTAAATTATACAGGGTAGTGAAAACTGTGAGAGATTGTGAGGAACTCCAGAGGGATCTTTTGACACTGGGGGAGTGGGCAAAACAGTGGCAAATGAGCTTCAACATTAGTAAGTGCAGAGTGATGCATGTTGGGGCAAAAAAACCCAATTACATTTACAAACTGATGGGGTCTTAACTCTCTGTGACAAACCAGGAAAGGGACCTTGGTGTCCTGGTGGACAACTCAATGAAGGTGTCAACCTAGTGTGCTTCAGCAGTGAAAAAAGCAAACTCAATGTTAGGGATCATTAGGAAGGGTATAGAAAATAAGTCAGCAAGTGTCATTTTGCCTCTTTATAAATCTATGATGAGGCTCCATCTGGAATAGTGTGTACAGTTCTGGTCGCCATACCTCCAGAAGGATATTATGGAGTTGGAGAAAGTGCAGAGGAGGGCAACCAGAATGATTAGGGGACTGGAACACCTTTCTTACCATCTGAGGCTGCAACGGTTGGGCCTTTTCACTCTTGAACGACGGCATCTAAGAGGTGACCTGATTGAAGTTTATAAAATCATGCACGGTGTGGACAAAGTAGATAAGGAAAAACTGTTTTCCCTATCGCACAACACTAGAACTAGGGGACACTCGATGAAACTTTTGGGTACTAGTTCTCAAACAAATAAGAGAAAGTACTTTTTCACCCATAGGATTACTGGTCTATGGAACTCCCTGCCAGAAGAAGTGGTGACAGCTGTCAGTCTTGACAGCTTTAAGAAAGGATTAGACAAGTTCATGGAGGACAAGGGTATCAATGGCTATAATTATGGATACTTAAGGACAACCTCGGGGTTGGAGAGATAGCCAGGATATCTCTCAATGCCATGTCCAGGGAATCCTAAGCAGGTGAAGGCATCTGCTTGGGAATACCCAGAAGCAAATGGTGAGCCACTGTGTGAGACAGAATGCTGGACTGGATGGGCTGTGGCCTGTTCCAGCAAGGCTGTTCTTATGATGCACTTCCTGACAGACAGAATGCAAGTCCAGTCCAGCAATTCATATTCATACAGAGGTACAATGGGGAGCTTCATCTGAGAATGAGCAATTTTACTTTGTATCTATGTTAGGAGTAGTTCAGTGGTGGGCATCAGCAGGTTTGCACCAGTTCATCAGAATCGGTAGCAGAAATTCTGGCTGGCCCCTCCCATCCAAGTTTTGAAATAAAGTAGTCCTAATTCAGGTGCAATGCAGGTCTTTTCCCCTGGCCACGCTCACCATACCATGCTCACAGTGTGGTAGTAAATTATTTTTGGAGCCCACCACTGTAGTAGTTGCATATCTAATTATAGTCAATGAAGAAATCTCACAGAATTACTTGCCACATTTGGAATGAGCAAATTAGAGAAGCAATTCACACAGAATATCAGATTGTATAACAAAAATAAAGCCATCATCCATTTCTGAGATAGGTGTCTTGGGCTCACAGAAAACTTTATTTAATTCATTCACTTCTCATAGCACACTAGCAACATTCTTGTTAGTTTGAGGACTTCAAAGTTCTGAAATCTTATACTCTCCCATTTGTTAAAATAAAAATTCTTGGAGATCTATCACTACAAACACTTTCTGTATTAAAAATGACTAAAGGTTTCTAAGTGTAAATCCAAGATTGATTACTATTGCTATTATCTATAAATGGGTTTGAATGGTTAGAAAATAATGTAAAGGTACTTAAAGGAGACAGTGGCTTTTTTAAAATGTAAAGAACGTGTGTGTACTTTTTACACAGCAAACAAATCAGAGTTATTTTTTCTCTCCCACTCCCCCCCCCAGTTTCTCTCTGCATGTGATTAATATTTCTTCTAGCCAAAAGGGATAGTTTGTAACACTGATAAAACCATTTATAGACTTTTTCATCTTAATTCGTATCATTTTATGTATACTAATTTGAAGTCTACATTCAAAGCTTTTAGTTATGATGTGCAAACTTGAAACTATCTCAGCTTTTAAAGAATATAAGGCTCTTGATTTTTTATTTCTTATTTTTTTAGAACAGTAGACACATGTTGAAGAATCTCTTACTGTCAAGCTTTTACAGAGTTTTAAATATGAGTTTTACATTATTTACTAAAAATGTCAAGAATCACTCAATATTTCTTTGTATAGTATTTAGCACAGTTTGAAGCACAGTATTAAACTTTACTCTTATTAACTAAAACCGAGTAGATCAGCTGATTGGTCATGCGTCTAATTTCTCCTCATTCATTTTAAGGCAGGAAACAGATAATGCAGTCAGAAACCTCCTAAACTTGGGAGTCAGATGACCACAGACAACAAATCTCACATGGTTTCTTGTCTGGTCTTTTCCTGGGATAAATAGTACTGTAAACTAGAAATACCTTTGGCACCTCCAATAGTCATAGTGTTAACCAGGGGACCAATGGAGCATGGCCAAAATATGATTTTAGGGGCTCTGCAGCTCGCCCTTTACAAGAACACCGTTCATGTACTGTATATACTATTTTTATCTAATGTTTTTAATGTAGCACAAAGGACATCAAACTGAAGAAGTGACATGCTATAAAGTCTGTTGCTTTTCTGCTGACTGGTCCGCCTGTGGAAAGAAGACAACAGTTAGCCACATAAGATTCATACCAGAGCACACGTAGTGTAAAACCAAAATTTCCCATCTACTTTCTAATATAATTTTAGTGTATGGGACCAAAGACAACAGAACAACCGAAGGGTTGGTTTAACACAGGTTTATTGCATGGTGTTCCGGTGAAGCATGGGGGTAATGGTGGTGGTACATCTCATTATATACTGAGGACTATACATTTGAATCTTGCAGCACGGTAGCTCATTGGCTACTGTCGGCGTGGCCTCGCCCAGGCACGCCTTACTCTCGCAGTTGTATCTTCTTCCTGCTGAATGCGAGTATCTTCATTCTGCTGAATGCGAGTATCTTCATTCTGCTGAATGCGGAGGCATTTCCCGTGGCTGTCCGTGATTGAGCAATGTGAACCATGTGAGGCTGAACGCTCGCAGCTGCCCCAAGGGGTTGCTTGCTCGCGTTCCTTTCAGCTGAGATACATTGTAATTGTGATGGAACATTTATATCTTGATAGCTTTACAGTACATTGATATGCATACATAACACCCCTCCCCCCTAGGATGGGACGAAGTCCCGCAACCATTGTGGCTTGCCGCACGTGCGCTTGGGGCGTGCTTGCGCCTGAACTAGTACCGGAGAGCCTGTGATCCCTGACTCCGTGGGAGCTTGTCCTGCTACGGGAAACGGGGATTCGTTAGTGGCTCTGTGGGGCGTCCGTGCCTGCCTTGCGCCCGGGGATGGGAATGGAATGAATAGTTGGGAGGTGAACCCCTGCCTGTTGCTCTCGGACCCCGGGGACCCTCCTATTGTGAACCGCGGAACCGATGAGGTCGCCCTTGAGGTTCTGCTACCTTCTGATCCCCGCTCGGGGGACCTTGAGACTGTGGTGGGCGGACTCGCTGCTGCCTCCTGTCTTGGGGGTGTCGGTCTCCGGGAAATTGGCGCTATATTGCATTCTAACTCACAGGGGCTACTGGGACTGGAAGTACCAGGGGCTGAACTGAAACCCCTCTTTTCGCTAGGACGGGTGGGGGACCACTCCGCTAACTCCCCCTGGTACTGTAAATCAACGTCTAAACTTCTATGGGCGTCTGTGTCTCGGGGAAACTTCCAAGGGGTATGTGTGTGGTCGGGGCTCTTCCTTTCCGCCGCGGACTCCCGCAAAAGATCTCTGTGGATCGATTCCCTTTCCTCCCCCCTTGGTGGGGACCCATGTTCCCCTTTTCCTCCCCCTTGGGCTAAGCGGGTGGGGGAGTACCCTAACGCTGATTCGACGCTATTTTCGTCTCCGTCCTGCTCTCCGGGAACCCTGTGCCTGAGTTGGTCCACGTGTCGCCTCCACAGGAAACCTGTACTGGTCTCCACGCGGTATGAGACGGGGCCGGTTTGTGCTATTACGGTGCCCGGCACCCAGGCTGGCCCCGCGTTGGCGTAGTTCCTGCAGTGCACCGGGGCGCCTACGCTGAAACTCTTTGAGGGTTCCACCCCTATGTTCCACCCTTTGTCCTCTACTCTCGTGGGGTCTAGCTTGGAGATTCCCGTGGCCAGCTTCCTGCGCATCAACAGCTCTGCGGGGGAGTACCCTGACGCCAATGTGGTGACCCTGTACCTTAGCAGGAATTGGCACAATTTCAGGTCGAGGTCTCCGGGGCCCATGCGCAGCAGCGCGTCTTTCGTGGTGCGCACGAGGCGCTCTACTTGGCCGTTGGTGGCCGGGTGAAAGGGGGCGGAGGTGACGTGCCGAATGGCGTTGCGCTCCATGAACGCCCCGAACTCGGCGGACGTGAAACAGCTAGCGTTATCGCTGACAAGGGTGTCGGGTAAACCGAACGTGGAAAAGACCCTCCGTAACTGTTTAATTGTTGTGGCCGAGGAGGTGCTCGAGACTGGGATGACCTCCAACCACTTGGAGAACGCGTCCACCACAAGGAGGAAAAGCGTTCCCCTGAACGGGCCAGCAAAGTCTACGTGTACCCGGGACCAGGGCCCCCTTGCTGCGTCCCACTCCCTATGTGGCGAGCGGGCCTCTTCTGGCCTGGAGCTTTGGCACGCTTCGCAAGTGCCGACCATGTGTTCGATGTCGGCGTCTAGCTGGGGCCACCAAAAGTAACTGCGGGCCAGCGCCTTAGAGCGGACGATGCCCGGGTGGCTGACGTGCAGCAGTTTAAGCACCCTCGGCCGGAGAGACGTGGGGATCACTACCCGCTGTCCCCACAAAAGGCAACCCCTCTCTAGGGACAACTCTAGTTTCTTTTTGAAAAATGTGTCGAATTCCGCTGCTGGGGAAGACACGGGCCACCCTTTCTGTACCCAGGAGCAAACTGTGGCCAGCGTTTTGTCCTTGCCGGTCGCTTTAGCGATGTCGGCCGGTACTACTGGAGGGGAGTCTAGGACCTCTATCATTAAAACCTGGTGGTCCCTCTCTACCTCGCCCACGTGGCAGCAATCCCGGGGAATGGGGGACCTTGACAGGGCATCCGCATGGCTGATCTCCTTCCCGGGCCGGTATGCCAACGCGTGCTGATACGCGTTGAGAAAAATGGCCCACCTGAGCATTCTCGGGGACAGGATTTGGGGTGTGGGCTTATCTGCGGTGAAAATGCCTAGCAAGGGCTTATGGTCAGTCACTATGGTGAAGGGGCGGCCGTACACAAAATCATGAAATTTCTTAGTCCCCGCAATTATCGCTAGTGCTTCCCTGTCTGTCTGGGCATAGTTCCTCTCCGCTTGGGACAAGGACCTAGAGTAGAACGCTATCGGGGCCTCCCTCCCGTTCTCCAGTACGTGGCATAACACCGCCCCCACCCCCACCGGGGATGCATCGCATATCAGGACCACTGGGCGTTTGGGATTGAAATGGGTCAGTACCGCATCTGATGCCAGGAGTTGCTTCAGGTCATTGAAAGCCCTCTCCTGGTCGTCGCCCCACTTCCATGCCTCGTCCTTTTTTAACAATTTGTGTAGCGGTTCCGCTACTGCTGCCTTCCGCGGAAGGAAGGAGTGGTAAAAGTTGAGCAGTCCAAGGAACGACTGCAACTCGGGCTTGGAGGTGGGGCGAGGGGCCTTCTTGATGGCGGCCACCTTGGATTGGGATGGCCTGATTCCCTCGGGAGTAACACGGAACCCTAGGAACTCAACCTCAGTTGCGAAGAAAACGCATTTGTCCTTCCGCAACCGCAACCCCGCTTTCTCGAATATTGTCAGGACCCTTCCCAACCTGCTTGCTAATTCGGCCCGGCTCCCCCCTGTAATCAATACGTCATCAAAGTAGGGTAACACCCCCTCTAACCCCTTCAGGAGGCGTTCCACGAGTGACTGGAAAATCCCAGGCTCCGAATTCACGCCGAATTGGAGGCGCGATACCTGGAACGCCCCTTTGTGGGTGACTATGGTCTGTGCAGCAGCTGCGGCGGGGGTCACCGGGAGTTGCTGGTAGGCTTGGGCCAGGTCGAGTTTAGCGAAACACCTCCCCCCGTGTAACCTGGCCAACAAGTGGCTGACTACCGGCACCAGATAAGCATTAGGGCGGATCGCCTTATTGATGGTGCACTTGTAATCAGCGCATATGCGGACCTCCCCGTTGGCCTTGAGCGCTGTTACAATTGGAGTTTCCCACTCCGCAGAATCAACAGGAACAAGAATCCCCTGGCCCACCAATTTGTCCAACTCCGCCTCTATTTTGTCCTTTAGTGCGAAAGGCACTCTGCGCGGTTTAAGTCTGATTGGACGTACTCCAGGGTCCAGGTCGAAAGTCACTGGAGGGCCCTTGAATTTTCCGAGCCCCTTTTTGAAAACCTCGGGGTGCGCGTCGCACACGCTCTGTATTGGATCAGTCCCGGTGGCGTGTGCTCCCACGGCGTGCACCCCCCCAATGAACAACCCCAGGGGCTGGAACCATTGAGTCCCGAGGAGGCTGCATTTTCCTCCCTTGAGGACGACTAGGGGAAGCGTTGCGGTGTGCTTTTTAAACTGGACCTGGAACTTCCCAACCCCCAACACTGGGATGCGGTTCCCTTGCACGTCCTTCAGTGTGGCCCTCAACGCTTTGAGCTTGGGCCGCACGCGGGGGGCGATTTTCATGAACTCTCCCTGGGAAATAATAGAGTATGACGAACCCGAGTCCACCTCCATTCTAACAGGGGCCCCTTGTATTACTACCTCAACGAAGTAACGGGGGTGCTCCATGGAAACGCTGCAAACCGGAGCGTCGTCCTCGCTGTCGTCGGAGATGCGCCCTACGCCGTCCCGCGTCCTCGTGGTCCGGGTGCCGTCCTTTGGCCTCGTGGTGCGGTCCTGCCTCGCCGAGCGGTCTGGAGAACTCCTTGTGGCCTCGCGCCGTTTCCGGCAGACCTTGGCGATGTGCCCGCGCCGGCCGCAGTTGTGGCACTCGGCCTTGCGGAATGGGCATTTGGCGCGGGCGTGGGCGGCGCCGCAGCCGTCGCAGCGCCGGCCCTCTCTCTGGACCCTCCGGACGTCCTCGTCGTCGCTGCTCTCCGCAGACGAGTTCGAAACTCGCCGGGCCGCGCGCACCGAGCTCTCTGCCTTGGCGGGCTTCGGGCACCAGTCCTGAAGCTCTTGCACCCCGGCAGTCGTGGCCTCCGCGGCCTGCGCCATGTCGAGGACTTGTTGCCACGTGGGAGGTGGCTCCTTTTTCATCAGCGCGCGCTGAGTCTCGGTATCCCTCAGACCGCAGAGCAGGCAGTCCCGGAGGGTGACTTCTGGGGTCTCCCACTTGCATGGGCCGGCGGCCAGCCGCAGGGCCGCGGCGAACTCGGCGACCGATTCCCCGGGCACCTGGACTCGCCTCCAGAACGCGCTCCGAGCGGGGAACATCGCTATCGCTGGCCGGAGATGGGCGCGCAGCGCCGCCAGGAGCTCTGTGGCTTTGAGGTCGCCCACCTTCCTCGGCGCGATCAGGTCCACCAAGGTCCTCTTGGTCTCGTGTCCGAGCATGCGGACGAAAATAGCCCTCTTCTTGGCCTCATCTGAGACTTCGAGCTCCACCAGCGCTGCGTTGAAGTCTATCTCAAACAGCTCCAAGTCTCCCGGCTTCCTGATCTCGTAGCCGGCGCATGTCTTGGTCCCGTGGGCAGCCATATCCCACCTTCGTCGCCAATTTAGTGTATGGGACCAAAGACAACAGAACAACCGAAGGGTTGGTTTAACACAGGTTTATTGCATGGTGTTCCGGTGAAGCATGGGGGTAATGGTGGTGGTACATCTCATTATATACTGAGGACTATACATTTGAATCTTGCAGCACGGTAGCTCATTGGCTACTGTCGGCGTGGCCTCGCCCAGGCATGCCTTACTCTCGCAGTTGTATCTTCTTCCTGCTGAATGCGAGTATCTTCATTCTGCTGAATGCGAGTATCTTCATTCTGCTGAATGCGGAGGCATTTCCCGCGGCTGTCCGTGATTGAGCAATGTGAACCATGTGAGGCTGAACGCTCGCAGCTGCCCCAAGGGGTTGCTTGCTCGCGTTCCTTTCAGCTGAGATACATTGTAATTGTGATGGAACATTTATATCTTGATAGCTTTACAGTACATTGATATGCATACATAACAATAATGTATATAGGATTTTCAAGATATAGTTTCCCAAAGATAGAGTGAGACCACTTTGCCTGTACCCATAGAGATTTGTGGTGGTTCTGAAGTTTTGCAACAAGGTCAGTTCAGTTTATTGGGAAACTTTTTGTTTCATTTTGAATGCTATTATTGTAAAAATGAGTCTCTGCCGGCCTGCCTGCCTCCTTCCTTTCCATTTGCATCCCACCCCATCTTCCTCATCTGTTTCTTAGGTGGACCTGCCTTGCTGTGTTCTCACTTGGAGGAAATGAAATTTTGGGCCTGCTTCTGAACAGTCATTCCTCTATGGTTGCTTTTTTCATTTATAGTCCACTTGCAAGGCTAAGCATTTATACGCAGTGCCTCCAGGTGCAATTCAAGGTTCTGGTTTTGACTTTTAAAGCCCTTCATGGCAGTGGACCAGGTTACTTATGTGACTGCATCTCCCCAAGGCATTCTGCCTGTCCTACGAGGGCAGACCAAAGAGGCTCTGTGGTGGTCCCCTTGACAAGTGTAGCACATCTGGCTGGGACCAGGGCAAGAGCCTTTTCTGTGTCTGCCCCAGCCCTGTGGAACCTCTTACCATTGGAACCTCTTACTGGGGCCGAAAATGCCGGGAGGGGCGGCGCAGAGAAGAAGAGCTTGGCCGGTTCCAGCCTCAGCTGTGAGTGAGCCACCACACCCCCGGGCCTCCGCCCCCACGCCACCGGGGCTACAAAAGCCGGGGAGGGCAGCGTGGCTGGAAGGAACTTTGCCGGCTCCAGCGTGGGTTGAGCCACCACACCCCCGGACTTCTGTCCCCACGCCACCAGGGCCGAAAATGCCGGGAGGGGCGGTGCGGAGAAGAAGAGCTTGGCCAGTTCCAGCCTCAGCTGTGAGTGAGCCGCTACACCCCCAGGCCTCCGCCCCCACGCCACCGGGGCTACAAAAGCCGGGGAGGGCGGCGCAGCTGGAAGGAACTTTGCCGGCTCCAGCGTGGGTTGAGCCACCACACCCCCGGACTTCTGTCCCCATGCCACCGGGGCCGAAAATGCCGGGAGGGGCGGGGCGGTGGCAGAAGGGCTTCTCTTATCCCACTTTCTTTAGTTGGGTGTGAGTGGGGGCCCTCTCTTTGAGTTCTTGTTTTTTTCTTGTTATTATTGAGCTGTTTTGTTTGCTATGTTGTTTAGGGTAATTTTGATATTGTACTGCTTATGCTCTTGACATTTTGAATCTTATTTGTATATTGCTTTGTATTATTTGTATCGTATTCTGTATTGTTTAGTATTATTATTGTAAACCGCTTCGAGTTCCCTTTACGGGGAGTAAAGCGGTATAGGAATCTAAACAACAAACAAACAAACAAACAAGCAAGCAAGCAAGCAAGCAAGCAAGCAAGCAAGCAAGCAAGCAAGCAAGCAAACAAACAAACAAACAAACAAACAAACAAACAAACAAACAAACAAACAAAACTGCGCCTCCAGGCGGAGCTGCTCCCCTTCCAGAAGGCTTTCAAGACCTGGCTGTGCCAGTGGGTCTGGGACCCATTCTGTGGTATGGCCTATGTCCGCTGGCTAGTCTAGCTGCCCAAGATTATAGATCATTGCTGGGGTTGTTGGATGTTTTTTACCTAGCTGTTTTTATGCATTTTTGTATGGTTTTAGCTGTTAGTTTTTCTACTGTTTTTATTTTGCCTTAAGGGGTTGGGGTGTGTCTGGGCTGGGTTTTTAGATGTTTTTATGATTGTATGTACTTTCTTATGTATATGCTGTTGGCCGCTCTGGGTGGCACACGCACCATAAAAACAGGATACAAATACGAACAAATGAATAAATAAATACCATGCACTTTCTTGCTTCTACAGTCTTAGGTCCTTGGAGTACCAAAGAATAGTAACTGGCATGAGATAGGCCAGTGATGACCAACCTTGGCACTCCAGGTGTTCTTGGACCAATTCCAAGGAGCCCAAGTCAACACAGCTGCTTATATGGGCTTTTGGGAATTGAAGTTCAAGAACATCTGGAGTGCCAAGGTTGGCCATCATTGAGATAGGCTCTCACCAGTACAATACTACACATATCTACTGAGATATAGAGCTCAATAATTTCAGTGGACCTTAGTGCTTTACTATATGGTCAATACAATACAATACCCATCCAAAAACCTGGGTCCAGGGAAGGAAAAGGCAGGGAAAGACACAGGCCCCAACTGCCCAGTTACCATCCAGAGGCCCAGGGGAGTCCTCCAAGAGTAGCAACGCCCCAGAGGGCAAAGAAGAAGGGCCACGCTACCACTGCAGCCAACTGCAGACACAGGAGACCCTTGACCACCTCCAGAAGACACCATCCGCAGCCACCATCATAGCGAGGCCCGAGTCGGTGCCTTTGACCAACTCCACATAACCAAAGGGAGGCGAGAGCTGCTGCATGCATGCAAGGGATCAGTAATTGAACTGAAATATTATAGTTGACTTAACATAGATGACTTATAGCAACTGACACAGTGACTGTGTCACTGTGTCAGTTTAGAACTGACTGACATCAGTTCTAAACTGATATTGTGTTCTAAACTGTGATAATATGCATGATGTTACCTTGTTTTAAACTGTGATAATATGTATGATGGGGGGGGGAATGGCATAGAAACTGGCAAAGCACGTCAGGGAGTTTGCCAAGAGAACCCTATTCACCAAAGCAAAGGCAAAACAAAGGGACAAATCAGAGGAAACAGGAAGGATGCTCAGCACACTAGATGGACAGAAAAGGATGGGCAGGAAAGGGGAGGAGAAATACAATGTTGTAAGGAACAATATTGCATAGGGACATGGAATGTAAGATCTATGAACCAAGGAAAGCTGGAAGTGGTAAAAAAGGAAATGGAAAGAATAAGTATTGACATCTTGGGAATCAGTGAGCTAAAATGGACAGGTATGGGCGAATTCAGTTCTGGAGACCATCATATCTACTACTGTGGACAAGAAAACCTCAGAAGAAACAGAGTGGCCATAATTGTAAATAAAAGAGTGAGAAAAGCAGTAATGGGATACAATCTCAAAAATGATAGAATGATGTCAGTCAGACTATAAGGCAAACCATTTAATATCACTGTAATCCAAATATATGCACCAACTACTAGTGCAGATGAAGCCACAGTAGACCAGTTCTATGAGGACCTACATCATCTTATAGAAAAGACACCAAGAAACAACGTCCACGTTATCTTAGGAGACTGGAATGCAAAAGTAGGAAATCAAAAAGTGGACGGAATAACAGGCAAGTTTGGTCTGGGAACACAAAACGAAGCAGGGCAAAGACTGATAGAGTTCTGCCAAGATAACACACTAGTCATAGCAAACACCCTTTCCCAGCAACACACGAGGAGACTGTACACATGGACATCACCAGATGGCCAACATTGAAACCAAATTGACTACATACTCTGCAGCCAAAGATGAAGAACCTCCATACAGTCTGCAAAAACAAGACCTGGAGCGGACTGTGGCTCAGATCAGAATCTACTGATTGCAAAATTCAGGCTCAGACTGAAGAAAATAGGGAAAACTAATAGGCCGGATAGATATGATCTAGACAACATACCCAAGGAAGGTGAGGAACAGATTCAATAGTCTGGACCAGATAGACAGAGTACCAGAAGAATTATGGACAGAGATGATAGACATTATGCAGGAGGCAGCAAGGAAAACTATACCAAAAGAAAAGAAGCACAAAAATGCAAAGTGGTAGTCAGATGAGGCTCTTAAAGTAGCAGAGGAAAGAAGGAATGCAAAAGGCAAAGGAGAAAGGAAAAAATACAATCACTTAAATAATTTCAAAGAAAAGCAAGGAGAGATAAGGAAAGCTACCTAAATGGACAGTGCAAAGAAATAGAGGAAAACAACTCAAGAGGCAGGACTAAAGATCTCTTTTAAAAAATTGGGGAAGTCAAGGGAACGTTCAAAGCAAAAATGACCACGATAAAAGTCAAAGATGGCAAAGAGTTAGCAGATGAAGAAGAGATAAAGAAAAGATGGAAAGAGTACACAGAGGAACTTTACAAAAAAGACCTAAACACCCCGGATAGTAACAATGAGGGGGAAAATGAACTTGAACCAGACATCCTAGAGAGTGAAGTCAGAAAGGCCCTAAAAAGCACGGCAAATAACAAAACCAGTGGAGATGATGGTATCCCAGTTGAATTCTTCAAAGCCCTAAAAGATGATGGAATCAAGCTACTACATGCTATATGCCAGTAGATTTGGAAAACGAAACAGTGGCCACAGGATTGGAAAAGATCAGTATACGTCCCAATCCCAAAAAAGGGCAATGCCAAAGAATGTTCAAATTATCGAACAATTGCGCTCATCCCACACACTATCAAAGTGATGCTCAAGATAATACAGGATAGACTGCAGCAGCATGTAGAAAGAGAACTACCAGAGGTGCAGGCTGGATTCAGAAGAGGCAGGGGGACCAGAGATCACATTGCCAACATATGTTGGATCATGGAGAAAACAAAGGAATACCAGAAACAAGCTTACTTCTGTTTCATTGACTACACCAAGGACCACAGCAAAATGTGGCAAGTAATTAAAGAGATTGGAATACCAGAACATGTCATATGTCTCATGAGAAATCTGTACATGAGTCAAGAAGCAACAGTTAGGACAGAGTATGGAATGACGGAGTGGTTTGGAATAAGAAAAGGAGTAAGACAAGGCTGCATTCTGTCACCCTGCTTATTCAACTTATACACAATGCACATAATACGCAATGCAGGGATGGAGGAATCACAATATGGGATCAAAATTGCTGGGAGAAACATCAACAATTTGAGATATGCAGATGATACCACCCTAATGGCAGAAAGTGAGGAAGACCTAAAGAAGCTCCTGATTAGGTTGAAAGAAGAGAGTGCAAAAGCTGGCCTGAGACTCAATATCAAGAAAACCAAGATAATGGCAACAGGCCATATCAGTCCCTGGAAAATAGATGGGGAAGAAGTAGAAGCAGTAACAGATTTTACTTTCTTAGGATCCAAGATCTCTGCAGATGGAGATTGCAGCCATGAAATAAAAAGGCGACTGATTCTTGGGAGACAAGCTATGAAAAACCTGGGGAACATAGTGAAAAGTAGAGACATCTCACTGCAAACAAAGGTCCGCATAGTCAAAGCAATGGTATTTCCGGTGGTAATGTATGGCTGTAAGAGCTGGACCATTAGAAAGGCAGAGCGAAGAAAAATAGATGCCTTTGAGATGTGGTGCTGGAGGAGAGTTTTGAGAGTCCCCTGGACAGCGAGGAGAACAAATAGGTCAATATTAGAAGAGATTAGCCCTGAGTGCTCCTTAGAAGGACAAATAACAAAGATGAAGTTGAAGTATTTTGAACATCAAATGAGAAGAGAGGATTCACTTGAGAAGGCCTTGATGCTGGGGAAGGTGGAGGGCAAAAGAAGAAGGGGACAGCTAAAGATGAGATGGCTAGATGGTATTGTAGACACAATGGGCACGGGGCTGTGTGGACTAAGGAGGATGGTGGAGGACAGGGGTGCCTAGAGAGCGATGGTCCATGGGGTCGCAAAGAGTCGGAATCGACTGTGTGACTGAACAACAATACAATACTAGATATTTTTGCTGTCCTGCATGACGCAAAGGTTAATTTGAATCTGTCTGGATCTTTCCCTTCCCAAAGCTCTTTCCCCCAAGTTGAAACAATCCAAACCTTTCCTTATGTAAGCAGTTGATTTGTTACATTAAAAGGAGTGGTGATGTGGTAATGTAAGCACTTGAGTCTGATGTTTACGGACTGCAGGAACACTCTCCTCTGTGATCTGCTCCAGAGTGTCCCTGTTTTTTTAAAAATTGAAACCTAGTACTGATTCATTGCTTTAATATACCAGATTAGCGCTAGGCCTGTTCTGCATTTAAAAGGCAGGAGAGCAGAAGCTATTTGGTTTTTCAGCTGAGAGTGCCTTAATAAGAAGCAAGGCAAAGGAAGGGAAGGGACCAAAGAGCAGACAGATCTTGTTTCATCAAGCTTTTAATTAATTAGGCTGTTTTTTTAATTCTGTGTCCCTTCACTACTTTTATTTCTATTTTTAATTTATTTTATGCAAGAAGAAGAGTTGAGAAAATATGGGATTTGTGAAAGCAGACATGCCTGTGAGTGCTAAATTCCAAGCTTAGCCAGTCCTGTCACTGCCCTCACAATCTCTGTTTTTTCCACTGAAAGGCACTGAAAGCTGACAAGGATGTTGAGTTGGTAGAAAAATAGAAAGAAAGAAAGAAAGAAAGAAAAAGCAGGCTGTTAGTTGAAACGGATTGGAATGCCAATTGTATGTTGACGCTGAACTTCTGATTCAGTCCACAAATCCAATGAAATCACTCATTATGATTTCAAATGTAATTGAGGTTTGAATCAAATTGCCACAGAGCCAAATTGCTCTGATTTGGCTTCCGAATGTAGTTGTACACTTAATCTCAGGTATATAGAAATAGGATTGTTGCAGCATAAGAGCTACTCTGGTAAAATGAACCTTGGTAGAATCCTAATACAGTATTACTTTTAATTTACCATCATCCCACTGCAGCTAAAGCTGACTCAACAACAAGCCATTACAGAAGAAAGGGTGGTAAATTTAGAGGGAAGGCACTTTATAGGCAGTGTCATAAACCTATGTATTTAAAAGGAACCAGTATTAGAAGCATGATGGCAAAAATCACTACATTATCTTTAAGAGTCCATTTGTTTGTGATCTATCTCGTTTGTAAATAAATTATAGACAAAGCAATATAGATATAATTTGGGAAGAGGCAGTGAAGTAGAAGAGAAATTAATATGCATTTTCTATGCATTAAGAAATAAAATAGGAACATGATTAACCATTTCTTTGCATATGTGGCTTCGAACATTTATTTCATTTCAGGGAAAGGATTCACATGATACAAATGTTGCATTTAATATTACTGTACAGGCAAAATAGAACTGCAAAATTCTTCCGGTGGTTCCTTACTTGTTTCCCCCCTCTCTTGGCCACTTTTCTAGAGATTATTCTTGCAATTTAGGAATCCATGTGTAATTCTATTCTGTGTGGGTGGCTTCTGTTAACAGGGATGAAATTCAAACATCCTATGAAGAGTTTGATCTCTTTGATCTAGATAGTTGCAAATACAGGCAAATTACTGTTCAGTGATTGTTTTGTGCAACAATTTGCTCCTGATTATTTTAAGCACTTGTAAAGAGGGTCTCTCTCTGCTGAACAGGTTTTCTCTTCCTATAGATCATTGTGTGGCACATTCACCCTTATGGATCTTTGAATCATAATTTCACATCCTCATAAATCTTATTTTATTATTCATAGTATCCAGAGGTTGGATAATAATAATTCTGTGTCAGAAATTATTCTGGGTTAAAAGGATTTTTGCAGGAGAAACTCTGCTTAGGGAACACCGAAATGAGGCACCTTTCATGTCCTCAAGAGCTGGGACAGAAATGGGCGCTCAATCCATCATGCAGTATCCGGGTTTCGAACTGCCGATTTGCCAGCCTTCTCAGATGACAAGGTGAGCTTCTTATGAAATTAGTCAAAAGTAAATAGGTAATTGAATTATGTCATTTCTCCAATAACTATGGAGAAACTATATCACAACATCAAATTACTTCATCTGTGGTGTAACAGTTTATTAACTGTTATAGCAACAGGGTGTGTTTTGGCTTCCTATTTTGTTGTGATTTTTTTAAAAAAATATAAAACAGTGTCACAAGACAGTGCTGTTCAGATAATTTAAAGAAGTAAATGAAAGTAGCTGTTCTGGTTTTCACCATGGTTTTTCATTATTCATCTCAGACTGCTACCCTTGGCCCAATTCTGACAGACATAGATCTGTCAGACATTTCCCATAAAAATGAAGGTATTTATTCAGCTAACGGATGGATATTTTGTGCTTGGTGCTCAGGTGCTAAACACATAATGAGGAGAAGAAGCCAGACTTCAGCACTGAAGAGCAAGTCAAAAGACAAACCAGGAGAAGGACAAAGAAGTATCAGAGAACTCAAGTAGAAGAGGAATTCACGTTATTTTTGTCTTGCCCCGGAAGATCCAATAATGAGCCTTGATGAACAAAATTAATTTAGGGCCTAAAAGCTTCTACTGTTACTTCCATGGCTTAGCACAATTTTTAACTTTGCATACTTCTGACAATATGCTACTCCTGACACTGTCTGATGATAACCCCCTACCCCAAAGTAGATAATTAGTACATTGGTTTTCTGTAAAATAAAATTTAAGGCCTATTTCAACTTTGCTGATGAATTTTCTTCCTTGCAGAAACTTGAAAACCGTACCTCACGCTCTCATTTAATGAAATACCAGGACAGAAGAATACCAAGTACTGTATTACAAACAACAGAAGTATAAGAAAGTTTGCTTTTAATTCCTTGTTTTCTAATCAATTATTGTTGTTTATTATTGTCATTTTATTATCCCTCCAGTAAAGATTTGTTGTTGTGTGCTGCCGTTTCCAGTTTATGGCAATCCTACAAATTAAGGTCTTCTTGTTACTGAGTCCTGCTCAGTACTTGCAAACTAAATGCTGTAATTTCATTTATTGAGGTAATCTAGTTCATATTAGTCTTCCTGTACTATTTCCTTTGGTTTTTCCTACCATTATTGTCTTCTTAAGTGAGTCTTTTTATAATATGTCCACAGTTCGATAGCATAGGTTTAGTGATTTTTAGCATCTTTCTGAGAATCTAAAGTATCTGTAAACCCTTTCTTCAACAAGATGTTTCATACTAATCCTTTCCCCCATCATCTTAACTGAACAGACTCAGGTTTCCCATAGAAACCTAATAATTGGGAACAACATTGTCTAGAGATGATCTTCACTTTGATCTCTTGAGTTTTGAGAGAATTCCTGGTGAATTCTGGATGCTGTAGTGAAAACAAGCAAGCAAGCAAACAATGCCTAATACTACCATTATACCCACTAAAAATAAAAATGTACTCAGTGACTGATTAAGGTAAGACTTGGAGTCAAATATTCAGGCAGTTGCTTGAAAGGGATTTTTTTTATTTTATTAGAAGAAGAATGGAAAGGATAAGGATGCAAAATGCAGAAGATTTCCAAGTATAATAGAGCAACTTACAGAGGCAGAATATTATGAATATTCAAGAAGAGCATGACAGAAAGTAGCAAAACCAACTAGCCTATTTAATGTTCACAACTTGGTGAAGAGATAGATTTGCTCTGGGACACACATGGAGTACAGTACTACTTTTCCTGGCACAGCATTTAAAAAAATGACAATGTGCAGCAGGTGAACCAACATTCCTCCTAAGAGATAGGTTTGTGAACAAAGTCCTCACTCCTTCTGAGTGGGACAAAGCCAATTTATTATCTTGCTAGCCCCATTATATATCCTAAATGGACCATTTATTCAACAGGTAGAATACACATTAGTTGTTTATACAGATAACATTTTGCTTCTTCTATCACAGAACAATATATTTCCCCCATTTGTATGTATACCTTCTTTGAAGTTTTTCTTGCAGGATATCAATTGAAGGCATGAATTGTCCTTTTGTTCAGGGCATACATTGGCTTTTTGCTCACGCCTAGTCCAGCCAACTCTGCCAGTCTTGAACACAGAATCTTCTGCAGTTTCTAAAAGAAAATTTCTATGTTTTGTGCCCATCTCAGTTTCTTCACACACACTTCCTTGTCCACCAAAGAAGCTAAGGAAGTGAAAATTTAATTAATAATAATAATAATAATAATAATAATAATAATAATAATAATAATAATAATAATAATAATAATAATAATAATAATAATAATAATAATAATAATAATAATAATAATAATAATAATAATAATAATAATAATAATAATAATAATAATAATAATAATAATAATAATAATAATAATAATAATAATAATAAATTTGGCAACATCTTAAGCCACTTCACATTATTGGCAAATTAAATAGGCTGCTGCAGATCAAATAGGATCAGTTGAGGTCTATATGCCATTTGGATGCAATGATCACACCAAATGGCATTCCAAATCTCCTAGCAACCCTATTTAGCCCACTCCTAATGCCACATTTAGATAAGCTTTAGACTGGTGTCCGAGCTGTGACTATTCCACCTTGGGTGACCTCGCTAAAAAATCTAAACTCATAGCACACTCTAGCTTCCTGACAATACTGATCTCAGCTTTCATAACATACTCAAATCCCTCACCATGTTGACATGTGCATCTAAGAGGTGAGAGGAAGATTAGATACTTAGGAAGTTTGGATTTTTTTGGAAGGGAGTCAAAACTATTCTCTGTCAATGCTATCAATTTTATAACTATACTGTGGATCACAATTAATCAGAATAGTGGAGGCAATTGTTAGCCAGTGATTTTTTCTTTATATACCTTAATTACTTCAATTATGTTTGTTTGTTTTTACAGAAGAAGTTTAGAAATTCACTTCTCAAAGCTTGGTGTCTTTTAAGTATGTTCTAAGGTTACACAGCAAAAATGTTGATGACAGTTTTTTTTTTTTTTGGTGATTACAAGTGAATTAGCTCTTTCTCTTGTATAGCTTGTGCCAGGCACTGGCTGGTGAGATATTTCAGTTGAATAAGATAAATAACACCGAAAGGGTCTTAACAAGAGATAACACCTTCCTGTTCTGACAACAAGGACATATTTCGAAAAACCCTTGGTTCTTGAGTCACTTCCTTTGCTACTTGATATTTGCCTGTGGCTCAGTCTTTGACATAAACCATTTTGCTCTGCTTCTGATAGTAGTACAGAAGGTCCTACTATCAACAGGCAGGGATGAAACTGAGCAATCACATGGGTGAAACATTTTTCTATGAAGAGAGCCATTGTCCTTGCTGGTTAGATTAGAGAAATATAGGAAGTGAGGCATGGTAGAAATTGATTAAACTATGCATGGTGTGGAGAAAATAGACAGAGATATGTTATTCTTCCTCTCCTATAGCATGTGAGTCAGAGATCATCTAGCTATAATTGATTAACAAGACCATCAGGCCTGGCAAAGAAAGCAATTCTTTATACAGTATGAAATTTGATTATTGATTGATATTGGCAGAAGGGGGAAGAACAGCTGAGGCCCCAACATGAAAGACTTGATTTATCCATAAAGACTTTGCAGTTGATCCTGAGTTATTGAAAGGGTCCTAAGGCTTTTCCAAGTAAGAATTGAGAACTGATAATGTTTAACCTCCCATGTGATGTAAATAGGGGTATGTAGTTGAATTCTACATGAGCTATGAAATACAGTAATACCTCATACAACATCGGATTCATACAACATCACCTAATTCCTTGAAAAAAGTTGCCTCATACAAAGTCGTGTGACGTTGTATGAGGCATTGGGGTTTTCCCAGGTTGCATTGTGCCTGGGCAGTATAAAAGGCAGGACACATGCATGCATTGCTCTTGTGGGTTTTGCACGAGGTGAAGAGTGTTTAGGAGTGGTTTTGAGCGCAATTTTGGATTTTTTTGAATTTTTCATCAGAATTTTTAGAAGCATTCCTGAGATTTTTGCAGCATTCTTCAGGTTCTTGGACAATCAGGGTTGTTTGACATGTTTTTGTAATGTTTTTAGCCTTTAGACAATGATTTCTTAAAGTTCTGTCAGTTTCCTGTCTGTTTCCTTGACTTTGCCCTGAAGTCTGTACTGTTACAGTACAGTGTATCTCTATGGAAACGTTGGACGTTGTATGAGGCATCGCGGCTAGGATTTCGCATGCCTCATACAAAGTCCAAATCCATATAAAGCCCAAACTTGTGGAACCAAGTTTGGACGTTGTATGAGGTATCACTGTAACTCACTTCCAGCAATGCTTTCATTGCTGCCCTTTTTGAGTTTCAGTTTTCTTCTGATTTCTTGGCTGCAGTCCCCATTAGGATTGATGGGTGAACCAAAGTACTGTATACAAAATATTTCACTATCTCAACTTCTTCAAAGTTGTATAGTTTTTTTCTGCAGTGATAGTGCTTGTTTTCTTCATGCTCAGCTGCAGTCCTGCCTTGGCACTTTCTCCTTTCACTTTCATAAACAGTCTTTTCAAGTCACTGCTGTTTTCTGCCAGTAAGATGAGGTCATCTGCATATCTTAAATTATTAATATTTTCTTCCACCAAATTTTACTCCTCCTTCACGTGAATCTAGTCTGGCTTTGCGCATGATATGTTCTATGTACAGATCGGAAAGATAAAGGGATAAAATGCATCCTTGTTTGTCACCTTTGCCTATAGGGTTACAGTTGGGAAAATGTCAGGTGGACAAAACATGCAAGCACATTAGTCTCCTAGCTCCCTCTTCCAAAGGATTTTGTGTTAACACTCTGCATGCTGAATTGCCCTATCCTAACAAGATTAAAATGGTGATTATCACATTATATTCATATAGGTTATTAAGTAAGGATTTTAAATCTGCTTTTATTTTGTTTCTATGATATTCTCTGCTTAGCCTAACCAGAGCCATTTTTAGTTGGCACCTGCCATTGAATGGCATCATCCCTTTTCTCTGGGAAAGTACATTTTGGAAAGAAATTTTGATTCTTCTTCCCAAGGTCAGTGTCTGGGAAGATGTTCTATCTCACGGTCTGAAATGGAACATAGATAAGATGGCCACCTGCTATCCTTTGATCTACGTACAGAACTTGTCACTTTGAAAAGACAATTAGGACTTTTCAAGGACACTTTCCCAGACAAAATGGTATAAAACCCTTAGCATTTGCTCTGTTAAAAAGTCGAATTTTGATTCCAGCGGGAGCTCTATCTCTCCAGCCATCTGAGATAAACTCCTCATCGAACCATCTCATTTATTATTTATTTATGTGTTCGAATTTCTAAAGCTGCCCCAATCACAAAGACTCTGAGCGGCTTACACTACGCCCCCCTTAATAAAAAGACCTCATTTAAAACAGTTACTCCCTTAAAACCCCGTTAAAAGACCCACCCGCACATGTTAAGAAAGGAAGGGTGGCTCTTATTTAACCAGCCAGCAGGCAGGGGTTATTTCTCCACCAACCCCTCACACCTGCCCTGCCAGCCAGGTTTTCAGTTCTTTCCTGAAGGGCAGCAGTTCCGTCTGTTGCCTCAGTTCCACTGGCAGGAGATTCCAACGAGCCGGGGCAGACACAGAGAAGGCCCTCCTCCTTGTGCTAGAGAGGCGGGCCCCTCTAGCTGATGGCACAATTAGAGAGGTCCGCCCTGGTTGGTCGGGCAGACAATCTCGGGATGATGCGGTCTCTCAGGTATTCTGGCCCACTACCATGTAGGGCTTCAAAGGTAATGACCAGCACCTTGAATTGCACCCGGAGGCAAATTGGCAACCAGTGCAGCTCCCGAAGCAGTGGTGAGGTCCGAGCATAATGCCCACACCACAACACCACCCAGGCAGCCACATTCTGGACCAATTGCAGCCTCTGAATGGTCATCAAGGGCAGCCCCATGTAGAGCGCATTATAGTAATCTAGTCTAGAGGTGACCAGCGCATGAGTCCAGGAATGGGTCCAGGAATGGATGCAACTGGCAAATCAGCCGAAGTTGGGCAAAGGCCCTCCTGGCCACAGCCGCCACCTGGTCTTCAAGCAGCAGTCGAGAGTCCAGGAGGACCCCCAAGTTGCATACTGGGTCTGTCTGGGGCAAAGACGTTCAGATCCAAGGATGGTAACTCCCGAGATAACACCGGGCCCCTGACCCAAAGCCACTCAGTCTTGTCAGGGTTCAGTTGTAATCCATTGTCCCCCATCCAGACCCCAACAGCTTTCAGACACTCAGACAGGACTTTGACAGCATCACTGGGATCACCACGAGACGAGATGTACACTTCACCCAGTGGTTTCATGTAGATATTAAATAGGAGAGGAGACAGTACTGAGCCCTGAGGCACCCCATATTGGAGTGGCCTAGGGCTGGAGTCTCACTCTCCAACCACACCGACTGGGTATAGCCCGTCAGAAATGAGGAAAACCATGACCACACAGTGCCCTGGATCCCCAATCTTCAGAGCCGTTCCAGAAGGATGCCATGGTCGACGGTATCAAATGCCGATGAGAAGTCAAGTAGAGCGAGAATGGTCGCCTGACCTCCATCTTGCTAACGCCAGAGATCATCCAACAGTGCGACAAATGCTGTCTCAGTACCATGCCTGGGTCTGAACCCTGATTGAAAGGGGTCCAGATAATCCGCTTCATCCAGGACACCCTTAAGCTGACACACCACTGCCTTCTCCAGAACCTTCCCTAAAAAAGGGGAGGTTGGAGACCGGTCTGTAGTTAACTGGAATTGCTGGGTCGACAGGCAGTGATGCAGTGCAGCAGGTTCTGTAAGGTTCTGCAGAACCGGTAGCGGAAATTTCCGCAGGCCACACCCACTTAGTTGACCATGCCCACCTTCGTAGCCCATAATGCAGGATGTTTGGTCATGCCCACAGATTTGGCCCAGCGTGCAGGGTGTCGCTGGTGCGGAAAAATTCCCCCCCCCCCTTATCTAAGGGCTAGCCTGGGTTTTAGTGGTTGTAGGAGAGGTTATGTAAGAGTATTTTTAAGGGCTTTAATGTTTGATGGTTTTTAGACACGTTTCTTGATTTTATTGTTATGTACTGTTTTTATATTTTACACCTGTGAGCCGCCCGGAGTCGCCTCAGTGAGAGGGCGGCAGTACAAATATCAACCACCACCACCACCACCACCTCCTGCTTGGAAGCTGCCATTCTCCATAGTGGCTTTCCTGAGCTCTGCTCCCAGGGGGAACGCCAACGAGGCTTCCTTTCCCCCCACACAGGCGAGGGGAAAAGAGGCGGGAATCGCCTGTGGGCTGAACACACGGAGTTGTCCACAGGGCACAGAGCAAGCAAGCAGGCAAGCAAGCACGCGCCCCACAGACGGCGAGGGCGAGGGCGAGCCAGCCCGGGCCCTTCCGCCTGGGGGAATCATCAGCTGACTGCTTGCGAGGAAGTGAGCGAGCTCTCCCTCGGGGCTTAGTTGAATTGCAAACACCAGAAGCGCAGAGGGTGTGTGTGTGTGAGAGAGAGAGAGACAGACAGAGCGCGCGCCAAAAAATAAAGCTCCACACCTTCTCGCCTCCTCGTTCCCCTCCCCTCCCCAAAAAGCTCCCACTCATCCACACCCCCACCCCCCTTTCACAGTTTCTCTCCCCGGGGAGGAGATTGTTGCAGAGAGATGGCAGGGCTCGTGCTAAATGGAACGCAAGTAAGTGCCTTCTCTCGCTCTCCCCCCCCCCAACTTACTCACTCCAGTCACGTGGGCTTTGCGCGCCACCCTGCTAACCAGAAGCACCTCAGGGGTGCGCGGGGGGACGTTTCTCTTTCCTTTTGCCCTGGGGGGTGCGGGTGGGGGTTCCATGCGAAGTTTCAGTCCTCCCTCAGCGGTGCCCCCCTCATTCTCTCGGCTCTCCGCAAAGCAAACTAAAACACCCCCCCAAAACAAAAACACCCCCAAAAAACAACAACACCCCTCTCTCGTCTCCCTTAACTCGAGCCGCCTTTTGCCAGGAATGAGGGGGGGGGGGCGAAAAAACAAAACAAAACAAGTTACAAGTTATTACATTTGTACCGTCGTCCTGCCCCAGCTGGGGTATATTTCCCCACTCTTGGGGGAGAAGGAGACGCCCGCCTTGCCTCCCCTCCCCTCCCCTCCCTCTGCTATGGAGTTGGGCACATTCTCTCACCCTGTTGACACTGACCTGGGAAGGATGGAAGGCTGAGTCAACCTTGGATCCCAGCAGGGTTGAACTCACAATGTTTTAGCTGCAGTAGGAAAAGGTAAAGGTTTCCCTTGCCCGAAAGCCAGTCGTATCCGACTCTAGGGTTCCGTGCTCATCTCTGTCTCAAAGCCGAAGAGCCAGCAGCGGTCTGCTGCTTCTGCAGACGTTTCCGTGGTCATGTGGCAGGCATGAGTAGACACCGGAGCGCACGGGACGCTGTTGCTTTCCCACCGAAGTGGTCCCTATTTCTCTACTTGCAATGTCTTGCTTTCGAACTGCTAGGTGGGCAGAGGCATAATGTAGAATCAAAGTCCCAGCCTTCTCAACCATTGAGTTATCTAGCCATCCTTTTCTCTTAGTACTGTTAATATGGGGACAATTCTTTGCTATACTGATACTTGTTAGTATTTTTGCAACAGTTGCAAGTGTATGAATAACTTTGTTTATACTATGTTGTATCCACTACAGCTGCTGCTTCTTTACTTCCTTGGCCCTGTAATATCTCTGGGGATTTTTTTTTTTGGGTGCTTCAGCTTTTTCAAGGAGTTTCTGTGCTGTGCTGCTTTCATACAGGTTGGGACTGTGTCCTCTCACTGGGGGAAAGCAAGAAATTGCAAGTAGATAAATAGGGACCACTTGGGTGGGAATGGTAAACAGTGTTCCGTGCGCTCCGGTGTCTATAGTCATGCCTGCCACATGACCGCGGAAATGTCTGCAGAAGCAGAACGCGCTGGCTCTTTGGCTTTGAAACAGAGATGAGCACTGAACCGTAGAGTCGGATACGACTGGCTTTCGAGCAAAGGTGACATTTACCTTTAGGGGTATTTCTGGGGACTGCAGTGGCTCACATGGCTGAGATACTGACTGGAAAGCGGCAGGTCAGCAGTTCGAGACCCGAGTACTGCTGGACGGAATGAGCTCCCGTCTTTGTCCCAGCTCCTGACAACCTAGCAGTTCGAAAGCAAGAAATTGCAAGTAGATAAATAGGGACCACTTCGGCGGGAAGGTAAACAGTGTTCCGTGCACTCCAGTGTCTAGTCCTGCCTGCCACATGACCATGGAAATGTCTCTCTGGCTCTTCGGCTATGAAATAGAGATGAGCACTGAACCCTCGAGTTGGATACGACTGGCTTTCAAGCAAGGGTGGTCTTTACCTTTACTAGGGGTATTTTTTATACCAGGGATTCTCAACCTGTGGCCCACAGGCCAGATGCGGCCCACAGCACCATTTCATGTGCTCCCCCACCCCCTCCACCACACCAGGAAGTGCCATGTGGTGTAGGAAGGGCAAAATTGCCTCTGGCCCCTGAAGCTGTTTGAGGGAGCGTGACCCAGCTCCTGGATTAAAAAGGTTGAGAACCCCTGTCTTATACTTTTGTGGGCTGTGAGGTGGCAATCTAGGAATAGGCATTTATTTTCCCACTCTGGGTGGCTCAACACATTTTAATTTTTTTTGCAAGAAATTAAACTTAAGTGTATATAAATTCATGCCTTGATGTCTGATGAAGTGGACATGATCCATGAAAGCGCACATTAAAAATATAGCAGTTAGTCTTTAAAGTGCTGCAACATTTTTGTTTTCTCTTATGCCTGAAACAAAGACTAACATGGCTACTATTCCAAAAAATTTAACGTAGAGAATGAACAAACCATGTAACTTTATAAATACCAACAAAACAAAAACTTCTGGAAGAGTTAAGTATCTTTAACCCCTCAAATGACCCATCAAAACAGCAGGTTTTAAGTTGTCCCCCTCATAAATGATGATGTGTGATCAATTCTGACTTATGGTGACCTCTTTCAAAGTTTTCCCAGTAGAGAATGTACCTTCTTTTAGAAGTGTCCTGGGACTGCCCATAATTACACAGGATAGCAATAGCAATTACACTTATATATTGCCCCATATCTCTTAGGGCAGTCTCAGGGGAGTTTACAAGTTAATTAGCATTTTGCCCCCAACATGCTGGGTACTCATTTTACTGACCTAGGAAGGATGGAAGGCTGAGTCAACCTTGAAACCCATCAGGGTTGAACTCACAATGTTTTAGCTGCAGTACAGTAGGTTAAACACTGCACCACCCAGATGACTTTTCAGAGGCATAATGCAGAATCAAAGTCCCTGCCTTCTAAAACATTGAGTTATCTAGCCATCCTTTTCTCTTAGTACTGTTAATATGGGGGATCTTTCTTTGTCATACTGATAGTTGTTAGCATTATGCAACAGTTGCAAGTGTATGAATAGTTTTGTTTATACTATGTTGTATCCACTACAGCTTCTTCTTCTTCACTTCCTTGGCCCTGTAATGTAGTAGAGCTGTCCTGAGTCAAAATGTGCAGGCTGTAGGAGTTTTTGATTGTGCCAGTTGATCTCAAAGATTTGTTATCAGTAGGATGTGCTAGCTAAGATTAGTTAGCAGAAGAACCGAGAAAGGTATGGAGAAAGATGGGGCGAGAAAGAAGCTGAGCTACACCTGATCCAAGTCTCCAATCTTTGGACACAGTACAAAATTAGGCCAAACTAACAACATTACCAAGTAGTTTTGAATATTATGAGGCTGTGAGGAACTTAGATTCAGCATAGCTTCAGCTGGCCACAGTCCAACTGGCTATTTAAAATTTTATCTACTAGTTCTAAGTTACATCCTAAATTCAGCATCACTCTAGTGTTGCATACAGTTCCCCCGGTGGCTTAATGGTTAAGATGCTAAGCTGGAAACTGGAAGGTCGGGCTTCAATACCCGAGAGCTGCACTTGGGGACATGAAAGGAGCCTCATTCAGGTGACCCTTGAGTGGAGTTTTTCCCCAGCAAAAATCCTTTCAACCCAGAGTAATCTCTGACACAAAATTATTATTATATTGTTACATGTTAGTTATGTGCCATGAAGTTGGAACTGACTTACAATGGCCCTTTTAGGACTTTCAAAGTAAGTGAGACATTTAAGGAGTGATTTTACCAGTTCCATTCCTTGAGTGAATTGCCATTAGTGAGTGGGGATTCAAACCTTGGTCTCCAGAGTCCTCATCCATCTATCAATTACATGATTCTGTGTACCCATATTACAAGTGGGAACCCTAAAACTGAGGAAAAGTGGTTTGCTTAAGAGCCATCTAATGATTTTGTGGTGGAGGTGAGATTTGGCCTAGGGGTTTCTTGGAAGATTGTTTGGAAACTTTGTATTTATATATCCCTTCCGTAATTCCTAGTCCTAGATATTTTTGCGGTATTATTTCTGGTTCCAGTCTGGTCAGTTTATCTTGCTATGGTAATAAAGTAGACCATACTGCTGGTGACATCAGACGGTGGTTAACTAACCAGACCATCTGAGGACTAACAGCCTTGGGTGGCGAAGTCCACAGGGAAGGGTGATGGTCCCCAAGTGGATTAAATTCCACTTGAATCCATCTTGATGGAGGGCAGCAGCTTCATCAATACTGGACTGGGGCCGATGAGGACTTTGTGTGCCAAAAGGGCTCAGGACCAGAAACTGACTTGCAGAACTGGATCAGTAGTATGCATGTCATGTTGTGAAGCAGAAGGCAAATGGAAGGCCACTGCATTATATCCTCAGGATAATCTTCATGGCTGATCACCATGAGGATCACCAATATCCAGAATTTGATATGGCACAAGAAGAAGAAATATTACTGGTATTTTCCCTGAGTGATAGCTTTCTCACTGTGCTTCATGTTCTGCTCTACCAGAGACTGGATGTCATTGTAGCTATTTGACTTCAGATGCAACAGTTTATTTATCAGTTCCACCGATGTCACAAAAGAATTCCCATGGTTGAGTGGGGATTTGAACCCTAGCCTCCAGAATTCTAGTCCATCACTTTATCCACTATGCCACACTTGACTAGCTTATGCCTTCCTTATAATAATTACATACCGTCAAGTTGATTCCAACTTATGGTGGTCCTTTCCAGGGTTTTCTATGTAGAGAATCCTTGGAAGTGGCTTACCATTTCATTTTTCGGGAGTCATATGGAGCCTCTACAGCTTGCCTGTGACTACATAGGCTGGTATGTTTCCCAGGAGACACAGTGTGGAATCATACCTGTCAAGTTTCAGGAAATTTCTGTCAAATAAGGGAAATTTCCTGTCCAAAATGGAAAACTGGACAGCTATGCTTATCCTGTGCTGGCCTCCAGTCTAACTCCAGTCTAACTGCAGTCTAACTAATACGGGATGATGGTGGGAAAGAGTGTAAAATACGGGGGTTTGACAGAAATTTCCTGAAACTTGACAGGTATGTGTGGAATCCCAAATTCTGCTTCCACAGCCAGGTACCTAAACCACTGAGGTAATTTCCAATATTAAAAAAGAGTTCCTAGAGCAGTATTTCCCAACCTTTGGTTTTTGAACTTCAATTCCCAGAAGCCTAAGTCAATTCCCCAAAAGCAGTGATCAACCAATTTACTGGCTTCTTGTTGTTCAGTCGGACAGTCGATTCCGACTCTTTGCGACCCTATGGACCATCGCTCTCCAGGCACCTCTGTCCTCCACCATCCTTCTTAGTCCACACAGCCCCGTTCCCATTGTGTCTACAATACCATCTAGCCATCTCATCTTTGGCCGTCCCCTTCTTCTTTTGCCCTCCACCTTCCCCAGCATCAAGGCCTTCTCAAGTGAATCCTCTCTTCTCATTTGATGTTCAAAATACTTCAACTTCCTCTTTGTTATTTGTCCTTCTAAGGAGCACTCAGGGCTAATCTCTTCTAATATTGACCTATTTGTTCTCCTCGCTGTCCAGGGGACTCTCAAAACTCTCCTCCAGCACCACATCTCAAAGGCATCTATTTTTCTTCGCTCTGCCTTTCTAATGGTCCAGCTCTCACAACCATACATTACCGCTGGAAATACCATTGCTTTGACTATGCAGACCTTTGTTTGCAGTGAGATGTCTCTGCTTTTCACTATGTTCCCCAGGTTTTTCATAGCTTGTCTCCCAAGAATCAGTCGCCTTTTTATTTCATGGCTGCAATCTCCATCTGCAGAGATCTTGGATCCTAAGAAAGTAAAATCTGTTACTGCTTCTACTTCTTCCCCATCTATTTTCCAGGGACTGATATGGCCTGTTGTCATTATCTTGGTTTTCTTGATATTGAGTCTCGGGCCAGCTTTTGCACTCTCTTCTTTCAACCTAATCAGGAGCTTCTTTAGGTCTTCTTCACTTTCTGCCATTAGGGTGGTATCATCTGCATATCTCAAATTGTTGATGTTTCTCCCAGCAATTTTGATCCCATATTGTGATTCCTCCATCCCTGCATTGCGCATTATGTGCTCTGTATATAAGTTGAATAAGCAGGGTGACAGAATGCAGCCTTGTCTTACTCCTTTTCCTATTCCAAACCACTTTGTCATTCCATACTCTGTCCTAACTGTTGCTTCTTGACTCATGTACAGATTTCTCATGAGACATATGAGGTGTTCTGGTATTCCCATCTCTTTAATTACTTGCCACATTTTGTTGTGGTCCACACAATCAAAGGCCTTGGTGTAGTCAATGAAACAGAAGTAAGCTTGTTTCTGGTATTCCTTTGTTTTCTCCATGATCCAACGTATGTTGGCAATGTGATCTCTGGTCCCCCTGCCTCTTCTGAATCCAGCCTGCACCTCTGGTAGTTCTCTTTCTACATGCTGCTGCAGTCTATCCTGTATTATCTTGAGCATCACTTTGCTAGCGTGTGGGATGAGCGCAATTGTTCGATAATTTGAACATTCTTTGGCATTGCCCTTTTTTGGGATTGGGATGTATACTGACTTAGGCTTCTGGAAATTGAATTCCCCTGTGGGCATATGCCCCACATTGGGAACCACTGCCCTAGAGTCTTTGAAGGCAATATGCCATAATTTTGATCACTGACTGGTTTGCATGGGTTTCTTTTGAAGAAGGCAACACCAATAAAGATTGAGAATCCTTTAATACTAAGTTGTGCTAATTCTTTCCAGAAAACCAGAGGAACCTCTTTCCACCAAGGCTTATGGTCCAAAAGTATTGTCAAAGTGGCTTTCTATTGTTTTTTGTTGGCTTTATGGGGGCTACCATTCATTGCAACAACTTGACTGTTTCAGGACAACTCACAAGTCCTCTGTATTACACCAAGTGATGTAAGACACTTATGTAGCCCAGTTATGTTAGGTAGCGTATGAAATGGTATGAAGGTTTTGTCCAAAGGTAGGTGAAATATTTCAGTAAGTCTGGCTGATCCCTTCTGTCCAAAGTCTACACCCAGGTAGTAGGATTCAACTTGTGTTAGACAAGATAATCGGCAGAGGTGTAACCCGAGAGAGTTCTGCTCCCTCAGTGAGTATTATCTATGGACTCTTACCTTGCCACCCATCCTTAACAAACCTTTAAAGCTCTGATGCACAGCAGCCTTGGCTGCTGTTAGCTTAGTAAACATAAACAGTTTATTTGCAGAGTAATGAAATGCGAGGGATAAAATTGCAGCTAAGACTACTGGAAAAAAAGTTCTATATTCATAGATGGTGCTTTGTGAGTAGAAAAGGAGTGGAAGAGAACTTACCTGAATTTTTTGTAGGATCATTTTTTTTATCATTCCACAAGGGGATTTTGGATGAAGTGTCCAACTCCAAACTTGCATTCTATCCTCCAAGAATCCCAAAAGCCCCATTTTCTATTGATAGTATTAAAAAAACTGCTTGCTGCTCTGGTGGATTTTTTTTTAAACCACAGAGTATGGTTACATACTCACATGGAAGATGAACTGATATTCTTCAAGATCACAGTTCAAGATAATTATCCATTTATGTTGCTTGAAAAGTTGATTTTCAACTCTTGCTGTATATCTGTGTGGTGAAGAATATTGTATCTCATCTACTGAGTGCCACCCTCTGAACCCAGTAAATTGCATGGACACTCACACTAGTCATTCAAGTGACAAATTCATGCAATTTCTGAGACTACTTCATACGAGAGATTTGCCTATTTTAACGTCCACATGTCTACAACAGAAATCATATGGACTTTATAGGAGTGAATCTTTGAGTAAATCTGCAATACAAGTGTGCTGTACAAGTGAAGGCAATTTTGAAGAGAAAAATAGCAAAAATTGTGAAAGTGTTACTAGAACTAATCTGAGTTAGTATTTAAAAATTGTCAGTTAAATGTCATGGTAGAATTTTAGGGCAAGACTTTTGTAATTCTCCTTTCAAAGCTTCCCTTTGCTCTTCTTTTCTTACATTGACTTGGGAGAGGCAAAAAATACTGTAGGCCACAAACTTAAACAGATTTCCATATAAACAACTTCCACTTAAATCTATAGGAGTTGCATACTGCACAAGACTGCAACATTGAACTTACTTGTTTCTAAGCCAAAATGCTCAATTTTGAACTACAAGTTTAAATCCCATTGATATTATGGGAATATAATTACTTTGCTGTCAGGTGGATTTCAGTCACTGTCAAAATATGAAAAATCACTTAAATACTTCTAGCGCTGGCTTGGGAGCCATGCTGGTAGACAACAGTTTCCTTTCTATTGCTTCTATTGTTTCATGGGAAACTCCACCAATTTGTTGCTCCTGTGTTTAGAATTGGATTATAAGTAGATCATAAAACATGTTCACTACTTAATATCAGTTCTTCAGATAAGAATAATTTGAAAAGCCCTTGCAAAGCAGTAACTTATGTTTGGTTGTAGGGCTCTTTTTAAATAAGGCAGGAAGCTGCTAAGTTTGTCATTCATTCATTCATTCATTCATTTATTTATTATTCAAATTTATATACTACTGCCCCATTTGAACGAAAAACTCTGGGCGGCATTACAACAATCTTAACCTATAAAACCAAGCGTTAACCGTTGGAACTTCGCATAGGTTCCTAAGCCTGGCCCTACTAGCCCACACCCACCCTTCGTGCACACAGCCGAACTGGGTCCGCAGGTCAACGAAGGATTGAGAAATGCGCCAGTGGTGCAACAGCCCCACAAACTCGAAAAAGGGAAACAACTTCATTTTCCAACAGTTTCCTTGTGCCGTGCTGCACCATAGCCAATCAGGCTGAGAGGCGCGACCACAAAGAACATTGAGAAACATGCCACGGCCAATCAAAGTCAAGCCGCAGGGAAAAAATGCACCACAACCACAAATCACAAACCCATAACTACAAGCCCCAGAGTCCTGCGTGACATGAGCACGCAGAACGCTGAGGAAGCCGGTGCCCAAATATTTTTTAAAAAACTCACCGCCTCACAGCCATGCAAACACCAACCCAAAAAAAACCTCCGTCTTTAAAGAGAAGAAACCAAGCGGTATCTTCTCTTTAAAAACAGGTTTTTTTGGAGGGGGGAATCGATCCCCTTTCCCTGGTCTACTGGGTCCAGAAGGGTTGGGGGGACATACCCCTTCTGTCCCCCCCAACCCTCACAGACCCAATGGGACCAGAGAGAGGAGATCGATTCCAACCCAACCCCCTGATATTAAAAGGGAAAATCCGATCGGAGCTTCCCCTTTAATATCAGTAAGTGGGGGGTGGCGATCCCCCTCTCTGCTGGCTCACCTGGGATTGGGAGGTTTGTGAGGATAAAAGGGATCTGTCCCCCCAACCCTTCTGGACCCAGTAGACCAGGGAGAGGGGATCGAATCCACCCCCCAAAAAAACCTCTGTCTTTAAAGAGAAGAAATCAAGCAGTTTCTTCTCTTTAAAAACAGAGGTTTTTTTAGGAGGGGGGAATCGATCCCCTCTCCCTGGTCTCCTGGGTCCAGAAGGGTTGGGGGGACATACCCCTTTTGTCCCCACAAACCTCCCAACCCCCGGGGAACCAGCGGAGAGGGGGATCACAACCCCCACCCACTGATATTAAAGGGGAAACCCCGATCTACTTTCATGACTCCACACAATCAAAGCACCATAAGACAATAAAGCCTCCCTCCCCAATGCCCGTGGTCTGGCCAGCGAAGATGGCCCGCACAAATAACCCCCCAATGCCACATAAAGCGGCATTGGAATTCCCATGGTCCGGCCAGCCAGGCCGGCCTGCAGAAATAAACCAACCCCCCCCAAGCCACAACAACAACAAAATTTATAAAAATAATTTTTTTCAAAAAATACCTTAAAACACAATCAAAAACATCCAAAAATACACAAAAACAAACAAACAAAAACAACACCAAAAACAATACAAAGTAAGCAAAATCACAATCAAAAACAAAACAAACAGTCAAAAAAATACAAAAAACCAAAAAAAAAAACAAAATAAAGAAAACAAGCCAACTCACCAGCACATGTCCTACCTGCATGACGACCGGAAACGAAATGTATAAAGAAAGAGACCACTTACTGGAAGAAGCTCCACCCAGAGGCCAGGAGAGAAAAAACAGTCAAAATACAAGAAAACCCCTACTAGCACCACCTGCTGGCCAAAATAGTAAAAACAATTCAAAAACACACAACAGCCCCAAACAAAAGGCCACAACAGTAAAAACAAATCAAAACAATAACACAAAATCACAATTTTACACAAAAGGTCACAATAATAACAAGTCAAAAAATTACACGAAAACACAATTTAACACAAATCACAAACATATGTCAATAAAATAAAATACAAAATTTATTAAAATCCTGTGCTGAGTTCTAACTCAAATAAAAACCCAAAACAACTAAACACATTTTACAAACACTGAATGTAAAAAACATTTACTTTCACATTATTAAAATTATTACCTACGGTACAACTATTTTTAAAAAAACCAAAAACTAAAACATTATTCAGTTACATAAAACAGCCAGCCAAGCCAAAAAAATTTGTATAAATAAACATTTTCAAAATTACAGACTAAGCAATTTTTAACAAACATTAACACAATTTAACCTTCCAACACAATTTAAAACAGCCCGGCAATGCCGGGCAACCTCTGCTAGTAATATATAAAACATCCAATCTTAAAACATTAAAAAACCCTTTAAAAATACCTTAATAAGCAACAAAATTACCCCCCCTCAGTTATTTAAAAATTACAGTTTAAAAACAGTTAAAAGAGCTTTCTTTGAGATCCGTCTACTTACCCTAAAGTTACCTGTATTTCCTTCTGACTTGTTCTCAGTGTTGTTCCTAATGTATTGCTTTCTCCAATGAGACTTAGGCCAGTTATTTATTTATCAATGAAATGGATTATGTCTGGTCGGACATCCCACTATGGTAATGGAGTAGACTGTACAGCTAGCAACTCAATGCCGAGTGTTGGGAGGTGGTAAATAACTTGACTCCCTAAAGAGGCCAATGGCTATGGGCAGGTGAGCCCCTTTAGGCAGGGTGATGGTTCCCTCGGTGGAGGAAATACCACTGGAAACCCTCCTATTGGGCCCAATGGCAAAATGAGCGGAGGAGGAACTCTGATTCCCAACGGTCATGAAGGCAGAAGAGGCCATGCCAGATGGACTGGCGGTGCTGGCTCACCTTGTCCATATCCTCAAGGCTGCAGCAGTCCATTGCAGTCCTGGTGTTAAATCCTGCATGTCTCATTTCATATGTGTCGCAGGAGATGGCTCCGTGATAATAATGTGTGGGTCTCTTCATGGCAATCTGGGATCCACCTTAAAAAAATTCATGCCAATAGCATTTTTCCTGTTTCAGGAGAAAATGCATTCTTGGATATGAGTTGCAGCTGCCGCCGCCACCACCCCGGCAAATGAAATGGAAAATGAAACATTAGAAAATATCAAGAATAAGGTCATCATCATATAGACATAGATATCTTTCATAGGCCTTCAGGAGAAGAGTACCTAAATCCTGTTTCTGAAGTCCCATTGGAATGAATTAAAAAAAAAGCAATTTGAGAGAAAAGAAGCTGTGAACTAGTGACATCCCGAGAAATCATGTTGGACCTTTCAAGGTTAATTTGGGCTGTGAAAACTTAAGGCGAGAATTGAGTGACACCAAATATTGACTGGATTTTAAGAATAGTTAAACATTTATCAGTGCATGATCACAGAAGCACACAAAAAAGTGACTACTTGTAGTAGGAAGTGGAAGGTCAGTAGTTCGATTCCTGAGTACTGCAGGATGGAATGAGCTCCCGTCTTTGTCCCAGCTCCTGCCAACCTAGCAGTTTGAAAGCAAGAAATTGCAAGTAGATAAATAGGGACCACTTTGGTGGGAAGGTAATGGCGTTCTGTGCGCTCCAGTGACCACTGTCTAGTCATGCCTGCCACATGACCACGGAAACGTCTGCAGAAGCAGACAGCGCTGGCTCTTTGGATTTGAAACACAGATGAGCACTGAACCCTAGAGTCGGATATGACTGGCTTTCGAGCAAGGGAAACCTTTACCTTTACCTATGTCTGCTCAGAGTGGACTTAGTTCCAGGTAAATGTAGACAACTGCAATCTCAACTTTGCTTCAGAAAGGCAAGAAAACACTTAAGTAAGCATAAATGTTAAGTTTGATTTGAGTTTTGGTGTCTGATTCCACCTTCTATCAGTCTTCTCGATGTTTAGGTTTACAGAAGCCAGGCGCCTGCTGTTGCCCAAATGTAAGGAGAGGTCACACTAAGTATCTCATGGAAACTGTTTTTTTCTGATTTCCTCCCCTGTTTTTGAATATTACATACAAATTTTCTAATTTTCTGGTTGATTCTAATAAAGAGACTGAGAAATAATTACAGTATATATGATCACTATACCACTGCGAAAGTTAAAAGTAGAGACATCACCTTGCAAACTAAAATTCACAGTCAAAGCAATGGTATTCCCGGTGGCAATGTATGGTTGTGACGAGAGCTAGACCAGAAGTAAAGCTGAGTGTAGAAGAATAGATGCCTTTGAATTGTGGTGTTGGAGGAGAGTTTTGAGAGTCCCCTGGACAGCAAGGAGAACAAATAGGTCGATCTTAGAAGAAATCAACCTTTACTGCTCCTTAGAAGGTCAAATAGTAAAGATGAAGCTAAAGTACTTTGGGGATGGCAGGAAATGAGTTGGCTAGATGGTATTGTAGATGTAATGGGCACAGAACTGGGTGGGTTAAGGAAGATGGTGGAGGACAGAGGTGCCCAGCGGGCAATGGTCCATAGGGTCGCAAAGGGTCAGAATCTACTGTGCGACTGAACAACAACAAATACCACTGCTAAAGCAAGAAATCTAATGGTGGCCTAAGACTTTTGCACAGTACTGTTTACATATTCTATGCATTACACAGATGTTACCACTCCTTCCTTAGGTTACCTTTCAGCTCATCACATTGGAAGATTAGACTGATTTGCACTAATGGATGGTGGTATTTGAAATATTTGGAACATTTACTATTTGAATTAATCCTTGGAATGCATTTTAAAGTTTCTCCTTTTCTGATGTATTGCCTAGGTAACAAGAAGAAATTAGCATCCTAACCTCAACAATAATGCCTCTTGCCATACTGTGGCAAAAACTATGGTGTTTGAATACAGTGGCAGAAAAATAATACAAACTTGGCTACCATGTCTTTTGAACTTTTCCTTCAGAGCCATAACTAGCAGTGCTGGCACTTAGGACAAGCAGAGCAAAATGCACCCCCAAGCCAACATTGTAACTCATGGTGTGAAAATAGTACAGGAAGGACCTTGCCAGGTCTCATTTACTGCTGTCTTTTCCCATGGTGGGAGACCAGGCTGCTGGGCCAATCTTGGAAGTGTGGGGGAAGGAATATGCCCTATAAATCTGGCACCCTGGGAAAAGCCCTAAGTTGCCTCACTGGAATTCTGCCCTATTTTCCCCAGCATGAACTGTTCTTCCTAGGTAGCAAACATTGAGCATCTATTTCTTTCAACAGCCTACCTCTACTTGGCCTACCTCTACCTCCAAAGATCTTGCGGGTGGTTATGAAACCTACAGTCCATCTCCCTACCTTTAAGGCAGATGTCTTGTAAATCATATTTCCCAAGTCTCGGACTAGATTCTTTGCAGGCGCACCCCCCAAAGAAAGACTCAGACACCGGTATATGGATAAAGGCATTGGGCCACTTTTATTGAAGAATGCCCTAGTCCGAATTATAACTTTCAATTGGTATTCATCCAATTATAATTCTTAAGGCAAGCAGGCCGCAGTAACACTGGTAAGGTTCCTTCCAAAATTGCCAATGGCAATTGGCTACAATGTATCCATTTGTATCAATTTGTTTGTTGACACAAACAAATTGTTGACCGTAGTCAATAAACTATCTACTGACCCCACCCTCTGACGTGTATCCGTCAAATCACAGGGTGATGCATGCTGAAAAGCTCCTGCCATCACCCCTTGCCTGGTTCGTCGTTGACCGGTCAACGTTATTACACCTGTACCTGTCTAAGTGTTGGCCAGTCAATTGCGAACCTGCCGGATACCTATGGGTCATAAATATTTACCTTACCAGTGCTACCCGCCACACGGGGAGGCTTCAATGAAGAATCACCGCCCCCCCAGACCGTCAGCTCGGTCAACAGGCCTGCTTGCAAATCTTCCAAAAAGAGGTTCATACCTCTAGCCGACAGGTGGACCACATCCCCTGCATAAAGATCATAATTTTGTAAACTAATGGTGGGGTGTCGGATGACCATCCCCAAACCCTTGTCTGCCAAGAACCGGGCAACCGCCCTGTTCACCAAGCGACGAGCGCAGTCAAGGGCACGGAGGTGAATACCTCCCTTGTAAGCATGACGTGGTATGATGTCCGACCATAGCAGCCTTGTGGACGGCCACACATAATGCAAATAAGCTAGGTCACTGCAGATCGTGAATTTTAAAGAAAGGCCAGTGACCTGGGCGAGGTCATTGCCCCCCAGGTGCAGTACAAGGACATCAGGCGGTTCAGCATCCCTGATGGAAAAAAGGAATGGCAACAGTTCCTGCCATCTCATTCCGCGCTTACCATACCAACGTATGCGTGCGGAAGCACGCAGTCCAAGCTGGGGTCCCCACTCTGTCACCGCAGCATACTGCGCTGCCCAGTGCACGTAACTGTGGCCCACCAGCCATACTGCCACCGGTGTGCGGGGACACACAGGGTCTGTAAGAGAAAAAAGAGAACAGTGACTTAACTGGTACTCATACCTGAAGAGGGCGAACATATAATGCAAAACGCATAGATCCCCATCTTCCCATACGGCGTATATCAGCCTCAGCGTACCCAAATGCAGCCATACCGGTCACCTTCCAAAATTGAAATTTAGTAAGGGGAGACCCATCCTGGTGGCAGAAAAACGGGCCAGGGTGCGTGCCACGCACTGCCAAGAACTCCTGTAGGGCACCAACCGGACAGATGTCTGCAATGGAACATCGTAGCAGTCTAACTCCACTGCCTACGCCGTGCTGATCAACTTTTGAGGACCGTATCCTCAACTGAGCCCACTCATTAGAAACATAGACATCGTCGAGTTCCAGTGCCCTACGAGTCGCATCCGCCTTAGACAGTCGTACCAACTCACTGATGCGGAGTGCTCCAAAGAAGGCCACCATGGTAGCCGCATGAAAAAGAGCCGCCTCATACCTATCAAAACACAGGTTATGCCAGCCTCGTGCAAGGTGGGTAAGCACCCCTGGAGAAATTGGGTGGCGAGTGTCCGGGCGGCGGCCACGTTCCCATGTCCACCCCTCCAAAACATGTCGTATGCGGAAATCGTTCATGCAGTCAGCAAAACCCCTCACCTTGGCCATAAATGCCAGTGCTGACAGCCGGGTGCTATAGTGCGGGGAGCTAGGCCCTGACTGTGTAGATAAACCATAAATTGTAAAACTTTTTCCACTGGAATGGGCCACACTTCTGGCAACTGACGTTGCACGCAAAAAATTCTAAATTGAACGAAAGCATGGTGATATGCCTTATGCGTGCGGGGCGCCAAAGACATGCCGATCGCCCGGTTCACCTCTCCTTGCCAAATGTCCAAATCTCGGCCGGGAGTGGCGAGGGGAATTCCTCTGCGTCCGGAGCCAAGGCGCGGAACCGGGGGATCTGCAGGCGGGATAAAGCATCAGCAATATCATTATTAATTCCTGGTACATGTCTGGCCCTAAAAAGCACATTCAGGTGTAGGCTACGTAACACAAACTGGCGAACCAACGCCATCACCCTGGGTGATTTAGACGTCTGAGCATTAACAATGTGCACTACCGCAGCATTGTCGCACCAAAAATGGACCACTGAGTCGGCCCACTCCTCGCCCCATAGCATCAAAGCTCCCAGGATTGGAAAGAACTCAAGGAATGTAAGATCGTGGAGGCGATCCGTGCCCCGCCATGCTGGAGGCCATTGGCCATAAGCCCACCTCCCCTCAAAGTAAATCCCATATCCCAGGGAGCTGGAGGCATCCGACTATACTTGGAACCTAGGGGAAACTAAAAGGTCGGATCTCCAAAAGGAGACCCCATTGAATTCACGCAGGAATGTGAGCCAAACCAAAAGGTCAGCCCTCATGCCCCTGGTCAGTCGGACCCTATGATGGTGCCTTGACAGGCCAGACATGGCGTCACATAGGCACCGCGCAAATGCTCTGCCAGGCGTGACCACCCTGCAGGCAAAGTTAAGATGTCCATGTAGTACCTGAAGCTCACGAAGTGACACTTTACGTTTGGCCAGCAAGGCCAAAACCATCACGGAGATCCGGGTGACCTTGTCAATGGGTAACCGGGATGCCTGTGCGACCGTGTCAATTTCAATACCCAGAAATGTGAGCGTAGTTGATGGGCCCTCGGTCTTTTCGGGCGCTAAAGGGACACCCAGTTCCTGCATTAGCGTCTGAAATGTGGTGAGGAGACGCGTGCACGTGTCCGAGCCCCGTTCACCCCCGAACAAAAAGTCATCGAGGTAATGGGCTACAGACCGAGACCCAGACCTGCGAACAAAGGCCCACTGAAGGAAAGTGCTAAAACGTTCGAATGCTGAACATGAAATAGAGCAGCCAAAAGGCATGGCCTTATCTACGTAAAATTTCCCTTGGAATCTAAAACCCAATAGCTCAAAGTCCCCCGGGTGCACTGGCAACAATCGGAATGCCGATTTAATGTCACATTTTGCCAGGAGGGCACCAGGACCACAAGAGCGCACCATCCGCAGGGCTTGGTCAAAAGACGTATACCTGACCGAACAAAGGTCATCAGGAATAGCATCATTGACAGAATAACCCGCCGGGTACGATAGATGGTGGATTAAGCGAAATTCCCCCGGGGCCTTTTTGGATACCAACCCCAGAGGGGAGACTTTCAGGTTGGGGAAGGGTGGTACAGAAAAGGGGCCTGCTACCCTCTTGGCCTCTACCTCTTTGGCAATACTCAGGGCAGCCACCTCCTCCCTACCCTTCAGGGACAGTAAATTGGGGCATCTTGGGGTCCCCGCACTCCTCTGAATGGGATACGAAAGCCCCACTGGAAACCCTCTAGGAGGTACCTCGCGTCTTCTCTCCTTGGATAAGTTGAGAGCCATCGCTCCAACATATACACATTAACTGGGGAGGGGGCCTTTTGTCTGGCTAGCTCCATCAGCAGAAGCTGTGCCCGCTCCCTGTCCACCTCTACCTCTGCCCCGTGACCCACCAGCCCGCGGGCACGTGGCGGCGGCATGGGGGCCAGCGCAAGAGGGACACTCATGTTTGTATCGGCACTGCCGCTTATTGCACACGCCATTAGCCGAGAAGCTCCAACACAGCAAGCGGGCTGGAACCCCCTGCCCCGCCAGCTGACGGGGAGCCTGTGTTGGAGCAGCTCGCTGCACGGCATGGCCACAATGGTACCTATCCCCAGGTGCCGGACGCGTGGGGTCATGTACAAAAGCCACAATTTCTGACAGGGCTCATCCCATCTCATCTCCGGGTGCAAGGGCACCCTCATTCTAAATTCCTCATCATAAGCCAACCACGATGGGCCAGGAAAATCCACCATCGCCCTGTAAATATTGTCCAAATATTGGACCATAGGAATGGCCAGGTCAGGCCGGGCCCTAAGGTACACCGCCATATAAATAAGATATGCGGGCAACAAGTTGGCCCAGGTGCGTGGTGGCTTACGACGGCGGGAGAGCTCTTTGTCTCTGTCGTCCTGTCCCTCTCTCTCCTCCTTAGTGGGCTCACGGTTCAATAGGGAGAATATATCCACGTACTCCCCCGCCAAATCTTTTCCCTCATGGCCTGGGACAAATGATCACCAAGTGGCAAGGAATAACCAGCCGTCGGCAAAGCCGTTACCAGCACATTAAGTACACGGGGCATATGCAGCGGGACCTGGACAGCCCCTGCGATGCCCGGCACTGCCCCGGGGGCGGAAACCTCCACCCCCACTGAGGTGCCATTATGAAAGCAAGGGACACTGGAATAGGCTGGCAACTGATGCCCACTCGCCTCGTCTTGACGAGGCCAGGGCCACTGAACCCCACCACTGGAAGTGGACTGTGATGTGGGTGCATTAATTTGAACCTGATACTCACTAGGTGCACCCCTGTGAGCCGCCCCCACTGGGGGTTCCGGCCCACGGCGGGCGTCGGAGTTCGCAACCGGAATCGAGCTCTGGGGCCACACCTGACTGCTCCCCGGCTGCAGCTCTGGACGAACAGGGAGCTGCGAGACACCGGCAGGCGCAGGCCGGAGCGTCCCAATCAGCTCAACCCGGCTGGCCGCCTGTTGCAGTGTGGCAGCCGTCGAGGTAGCTGGTGGACACGAAGGGCCCCCAGCAGAGAGAGAAGGGCCCCCTCCCATAGGATTGTGTGCAATCCCCGAGGATGCCTCTAGCACAGCTAAACGTGTTAGTAACGCATCCACTGCCACAGATCCCCCAGCATAAGGCGGGCCGGGTGGGCCGGAAGGCCCACTAGGCATTTGACAAGGAACACCAAAGTGAGAGCCTGGGCCAGAATAGGGCCATGCCCAAAACTCCGGCCCATGAGGGGCCGGAGGAGGAACGGGTTGCGCACCTGCACCAGGCCCTCCTCCCCCGCTGTCCTAACCCATGGCCGGCAACTGCGGTCCGAGGGCCGAAGCCCGTGAGGGGCCGGCCAGAGGCTGGCCAGCCGAGGCCGGCTGCAAACCACCAGCCTGCATCACCCCACCGGTATCGGTGGGTAGAGTTGGGGCAGTGCCCTGCCGCGGGAGCGCAGCCCTGGTCCTCCAACCTGAAGGCTGCCCCCCGTCCTGCGCAGGGCCCGAAAAAGTCCTCCCTTTTAGCCGCGGTTTCATAGCTGGGGCCTTCCATTTGGGAGGCATCTTGAAGAAGGAGCAGGATCCCTATCCAGGGATCGAAGAGAGCAAAAAACGCACAGAGCAGCCAGCAAGCCAAAGGCTCTGTGCGAATCCTTCCTTCCCAGCCGGGAAGGGAATTGAACAAACAGCGACGGAGACAACTTCTCCTCTCCGTTGCTATTTCTAAAATGGCAGCTCGGCTGCCTCGTGGCCACCCCTTTTATAGAGGGGTGGCCACGCCCCCTAACTCACCCGGATGTCTGGGCCCTGCAAAGAGCGCGGTGGCCATTTTGGCATCGCACTTTCATTCTACTGGAGATGTTCAGTTTGTGGATTTGCAGCAAAACTCTGGCAGCTCCCCGGCATCCCCTGCAAAAATCCTTTCAACCCAGAGTAATCTCTGACACAAAAACACACACACACACAGCAAAACTCTGGAAGGCAACCAGACAAGTGTATGTGGCGGTCTCTTTATTCACCTACAGTTGAAAAACCAGTTGGGTTTTTAACTGAACAGCAATCAGAGAGGAAAAGATCTTAGCAGTTACTGTATCCTCAAATCCCAAGATTCTCATAGTTATTTCTATATTGATAACTAGCAGAGGTTGCCCGGCGTTGCCGGGCTGTTTTAAATTGTGTTGGAAGGTTAAATTGTGTTAATGTTTGTTAAAAATTGCTTAGTCTGTAATTTTTAAAATGTTTATTTATACAAATTTTTTTTGGCTTGGCTGGCTGTTTTATGTAACTGAATAATGTTTTAGTTTTTGGTTTTTCTAAAAAATAGTTGTATCATAGGTAATAATTTTAATAATGTGAAAGTAAATGTTTTTTACATTCAATGTTTGTAAATGTGTTTAGTTGTTTTGGGTTTTTATTTGAGTTAGAACTCAGCACAGGATTTTAATAATTTTTTATTTTATTTTATTGACATATGTTTGTGATTTGTGTTAAATTGTGTTTTCGTGTAATTTTTTTGACTTATTATTGTGACCTTTTGTGTAAAATTGTGATTTTGTGTTATTGTTTTGATTTGTTTTTACTGTTGTGGCCTTTTTTTTGGGGGGGGGGGGCTGTTGTGTGTTTTTGAATTGTTTTTACTATTGTGGCCAGCAGGTGGTGCTGGTAGGGGTTTTCTTGTATTTTCCTGTTTTTTCTCTCCTGGCCTCTGGGTGGAGCTTCTTCCAGTAAGTAGTCTCTTTCTTTATACATTTCGTTTCCGGTCGTCATGCAGGTAGGACATGTGCTGGTGAGTTGGCTTGTTTTCTTTATTTTGTTTTTTTTGGTGGGATTTGTATTATTGTGACTGTTTGTTTTGGTTTTGATTGGGTTTTTGTTTACTTTGTATTGTTTTTTGGTGTTGTTTTTGTGTATTTTTGGATGTTTTTGATTGTGTTTTAAGGTATTTTTTGAAAATTATTTTTTATTTTTATAATTTTTGTTGTTGTTGTGGCTTTGGGGGGGGGGCGGTTGGTTTATTTCTGTGGGCCGGCCTGGCTGGCCAAACCACGGGAATTCCAATGCCGCTTTATGCGGCATTGGGGGGTTATTTCCGTGGGCCGTCTTCGCTGGCCAGACCACGGGCATTGGGGAGGGGGGCTTTATTGTCTTATGGTGCTTTGATTGTGTGGAGTCATGAAAGTAGATTGGGGTTTCCCCTTTAATATCAGTGGGTGGGGGGTTGCAATCCCCCTCTCCGCTGGTTCCCCGGGGGTTGGGAGGTTTGTGGGGACAAAAGGGGTATGTCCCCCCAACCCTTCTGGACCCAGGAGACCAGGGAGAGGGGATCGATTCCCGCCTCCTAAAAAAACGTCTGTTTTTAAAGAGAAGAAACTGCTTGGTTTCTTCTCTTTAAAGACGGAGTTTTTTTGGGGGGGGGGTGGATTTGATCCCATCTCCCTGGTCTACTGGGTTCAGAAGGGTTGGGGGGACAGATCCCTTTTGTCCCCACAAACCTCCCAACCCAAGGTGAGCCAGCGGAGAGGGGGATCGCCACCCCCCACTTACTGATATTAAAGGGGAAACTTCGATCTGATTTTCCCTTTTAATATCAGGGGGTTGGGTTGGAATCGATCTCCTCTCTCGGGTCCCGTGGGTCTGTGAGGGTTGGGGGGGACAAAAGGGGTATGTTCCCCCCAACCCTTCTGGACCCAGTAGATCAGGGAAAGGGGATCGATTCCCCCCTCCTAAAAAACCTGTTTTTTAAGAAAAGACACCGCTTGGTTTCTTCTCTTTAAAGACGGAGGTTTTTTTTGGGGGGGGGGGGAATCAATCCCCTTTCCCTGGACTCCTAGGTCCAGAAGTGTTGTGGGGACATGCCCCTTTCGTCCCCACAAACCTCTCAACCCTAGGGGAGCCAGCAGAGAGGGGGATCGCAACCCCCCACCTACCGATATTAAAGGGGAAACTCCAATCGGGACCTTCAGTTGCCGTTGGTGAGGGAAAGAAGGGCGGTTGGTGTTTGCATGGCTGTGAGGCGGTGAGTTTTTTAAAAAAAATTTGGGCACCGGCTTCCTCAGCGTTCTGCACGCTCATGTCACGCAGGACTCTGAGGCTTGTAGTTATGGGTTTGTGATTTGTGGTTGTGGTGCATTTTTTCCCTGTGGCTTGACTTTGATTGGCCGTGGCGTGTTTCTCAATGTTCTTTGTGGTCGCGCCTTTCAGCCTGATTGGCTGTGGCGCAGCACGGCGCAAAGAACGTTGGAAAATGAAGTTGTTTCCCTTTTTCGAGTTTGTGGGGCTGTTGCATTTCTCAATCCTTCGTTGGCCTGCGGACCCAGTTCGGCTGTGTGCACGAAGGGTGGGTGCGGGCTAGTAGGGCCAGGCTTAGGAACCTATGCGAAGTTCCAACGGTTAACACTTGGTTTTATAGGTTAAGATAAGGCTGCTAGGTCATGCAATATGACCTGTCTTCCACTCTCATAAATTTCCATGTGCTACCCACAAACACCTCTTCCTAACAATACTAAAAACACCATAAATCTTGTACATATATATATTGTGTAATTTTGTCTTTGATCCTAAAAGTTGGAGTGATACCAGTTTACCTTTGCTGTAGAACACTGCTTGTAAAATAAATTGTTCTTGATATTCATTAAAAGAAGTGTAATCGTTTCATGACATCTGTTAAAAATAGCTTATACAGTACATGACTACTTGTACTGCTTGTTACATTTTGGGAAAATTATGCCATTAAAAATACCTCAAATGCAGTTTAAAATTCATCTGAAATAAAGAAAATGAAAAAAATAATAACCTGTAGAAGTAATTTGAAAAAAAAATCATCTGTCTTACTCAGCTAATTGTTATATGTAACCTCATTACACCATTACACCAAGTAACTAGTTATTGGTAACTATTTGCCTTGTAACTCATTACATCTGAGTTCTGCAACTATATGATATTTTTGTGTGGTTCAAAGTACAGTGGAATCCCAACATACAAACGGTTCGACTTACAAAAAAATTCGACATATAAATAGAAATCCTGGCTAAAAAAATTCGACATACAAATTTTTAATAGGAAAAATCCAACATACAAAAATACGGTGACATTTAGTGGCCTCTTCTGGTAATGCAATGTGTTTTCGACATACAAATTTGTTGACATACAAATAACCTCGTGGAACTGAAAAAATTCGTATGTAGAGGTTTTACGGTATAATTCAAAAGTATGTATTTTAGAACAATATGGCAATAATATTAAACATAACTAAATCAGTTATATTAAAACAAAATCTAAATAAGAACAAATCCTGGCCTAGGAAGTTATTTGTGAATCTTAATTATATTCTAGGATTGCCTGCTGAATCTCTTCTTGTTACATAGGTTTTGAGACTCAGGAGCCCTGCCAAAAAAGGATTTCAGTTCTAACTGTAGAGAGCTATTTGAGGTACTATTGTAAACACCGTCACACTAATTTTAAGTTAGTTTACTGGTTTTTGTTTCCTTAAAAAAGAAGTAAACATGACTACTTGCTACTTGAAATGAAAGTGGCAAATAAGATTGGCAGCTTGTTTAAGTGGCTCCTGCATATGTGGTTTAATAGCCACTAGTTTTGCAGACATTACTGTGTGATAATAGCTGCAGTCATGCTGTGTATTGTTTCCCCTGTTGGTTTCTATATACAGTCAACCGTCACATAACAATGTGTTTGGATAGCGTCATTTTTGCCTAACAACGCGTCATTACACGCCACGTGTTCCCCTGCATAACAACATTTTAGCGTCTTATCTGGATAATGCCGCTAAAAATAACCGTCATTATATGGATAATGCCACTAAAAACATCATTATGCAGTAAACTCTATAGATACCCGCATAATGACGAAAATCGCTTAACAACACTACTTGGGGAACCAACTAATGTTGTTATGCGAGGGTCTACTGTATTCAGTGGCAATAACTGTAACCATATAGGGGTTGGGCAAATCAGTGAGCTATTGTCGTTTGGGAATCCTATGGAGTTCTGTTCTCTTGAAATGCATAGCTGACAGAAATCAATTACAGTACTTTGCTTTCTAATATCCACAGTGTCATGTGAGCATGGGGCACTGTTGCTTTAAAAGAAAGATCGAGTATGGCAATTTTGCAATAGGAAGAGGCATAGCATTGCTGTGTGTACTTTCAGCAGTTGTGAAATCTGCAGCACTTAGAAGCTGACGTTTTGGCATGAGGTATACAAATACTGCATGAAAGCCCGGGCAAATTTCAAATGTCTTGCAGAAGAATTTAGGAAAGGACATTCTTATTATATCCTACCTCTTGCACCTAAAACATACATATCTTATATCCCTTTGAGCCATAAAAATGCCTGTAGCTAAAGTACTCGTCAACAAGAATCCTTAATGAACTTCACCTGATAAGTGGGTTGTTGGCATGCACTCTCGGGTCACAACCAACTTACACACACGCTAGCAGTGCTTTTAAGGGAAGTGAGATATTTAATTACCACATCGCCAGTGAGTGTCCATGGCTAAGCAGGGATTCTATCCATCCTCCTTAGTCCTAGTCCATCACTCTGTCCACTACACCACACTAGGTATCATTACAAGAGATTATTATTATATAATAACCGGTTACCTGAGTGTCTTTTCTCTTTCTTGGAAGAAGACTGAGCACCAATTCCTCTAGGTCTCCAGGAGTTTCTAGTGTTGGTCTGTACAGATACATGTCTAATCAGTGTAAATACTCAAAGACTATGTTAATTGTTTTTTTATTTTTAAAATCTTTTATATAACTGTAAAATCATATATAATAAACATATATCACTTCTTGTAACAGTAGCCAGAATGTGGTTCCATTGCATCAAGTTAAGTAATATTCTTAAAGCAAAGTTTAGTGTGGCTAATTTAAATTAAATTAAATTAAATTAAATTAATGTAATTACTTTAATTAAATATTCACGTTTATACGCCACCCACTCAGGCGAACCCAACTCAGGGTGGCATTACAACTTTTAAAAACATATAAAAACACATAAAATCCCTAGTTATCAAAAACACCCACCCCACCCACTGTAAAAAGAGACAGAGAGGGCTCCTGATTGCTATCTTGTTGTGAGCCAACAGGCGGGGACAGTATTCCCATTAGGGCCCCACACCTGCCCTGCCAGCCAGGTCTTCACACCTTTCCTGAAGGGCAGCAATTCTCAGCAATTCCAGTTATAATTGGTTTCATTATATCACTGATGCCTCAGCCAGTTCTCTATATATGTGTCTTTTAACAAATATCTTTCCAGACTTTGTGAATACATTGTGGGACCCCTGTAAACTGCCTGTCTTGCACACAGCAGGGTAGAGGAGTCCCGCCGTAGCCTCAAAACAAGATGGAGGGTCCAGCTGCCCACCCGCCACACTGCCTGACTTGGGGAGCGAGACCTCACACTGCACACAGGCAGGGGACAGAGCCCCACTGCAATTAAGCTATGTGAAGAAGGGGCCTGGCCACTCACCCATCCACTGTTCTGAAGCCTGCACTCCTGCCCCACCTGTGCCCCTGCCATGGGCAGACCTGGCAGAGCATGCAGAGGGCAGGAGGCTGCCACTGGGGCTCCCAGTGCCACCCACCCCATGGCCCAGTTGTAACAGTAGCCAGAGTAATAATAATTTTGTGTGAGAAATTATTCTGGGTTGAAAGGATTTTTGCTGGAGAAACTTCACTCAGGGGATGCCCGAATGAGGCTCCTTTCACGTCCCCAAGATTTCCCACCCAATTAAGTGGTCCCTATTTATCTACTTGCAATTTTTTGCTTTCTATCTGCTAGGTTGGCAGGAGCTGGGACAGAGAGGGGCGCTCAATCTGTCAAGCAGTACCCGGGTCTCGAACTGCTGATTTGCCAGTTTTCCAGCTAACAAGGCGAACTTCTTAACCACTGAGCCACCACAGACCCAAGGCTGGGGTGCTGGTGGCTGAGTACTATTTCTGAGACTCTTTCTATCAGGTCAGACAGGGCATTTGTTGATGAGAGGGGTGGGCAACATCTTAGATTGTTACACAGGCCCAGCGCAGAATGCCAAAAATTGCTGGATTCACATTTTGAGTGAATAAGGAGTCTGAACTCTAAAATGACTTCCTACAGACTACATTGTCCTCCCTTTCCTTGACTTGAATCCAGAGTACAGTATCTGGTTTGGAATGTGAGAACCTAATGCCTCTGTTAATCTACATCGCAAATCTCAGTTATGTGTAACAGACCAGGTGCCTTGTGCATGATCAAGTTGTAGATCGGGCTGCCCAAGCTTTTTGGGCCATGGGCTGGTCACATGGTTCCTCCCACCCAGAAGCAGAAGTAAAATGTGCGTGTACATGCACAGAATGTGCCCACGCATGTGCAGAATGCTGCATTTTGTGCCCATGCATGCACATTTTACTTCTGCTTCTGGGAGTGGCATGGGTGGCATGGGCCAGATTAATTGGTGCAGTAGGCTGGATCTGGCCCATGGGCCATAGTTTGGGCACCCCTGTTGTAGATTAAGGAAAGCTTATTCTTGAACAAGCTGTCATTTGAAAGAGATGTCCAAATACTCTAGGCCTGATAATTAGGGCAAATGTAAATATCTGAGTGAAAAGAAAGTAGAATATAATATAGCTGATCACTGTCTGAACCATGGTCACCTTTTCACCTAATTTCACAGAATAATACTGCCCCTAAACTGTAATCACCTTGACTCCAAATTAGGACCATCATTTTCTCTCTACGAGAACATAATTAGACTCCTGAAATGACACCCTCCAGGTGGGACACAGGTGGGGATCCTAAGCTCTCCTGAAAGGTTACTTGATGTAATTACAATATCAAGATAAGGAAACATTAATTATTCAGCTTTTAAAATGCTGCTGGGGAAGGTGTATGAGTAAACAATTAGTTGTCCATGACCTCTTGGGTGTTTACACTGGATCATTTCAGATTACACAGACCATTAATGCATAGTTGTACCTTGTATTCAAAGTCTGTTTCATGTATTTGATGTTTAATTGCTGAACTCAGAAGTAACTTTCAATTAAAGTTGGCTCATATAATCAGTAGGGATTTTAGAAGCCAAGTCCTTTATAAAATCAATTGTTTCAGTGGGCCTCCCTTAGTTATGAATTACTACTGGATTTCAGGCACAATTTTAAAAAATGTTGTCTTCTTTGAAATGATAACTAGAGGTTTTTTTTTTTACTTTGGCATCAGATTAGGAAAATCAAATGGACTTAAAATATGTTTTGGGGAGATTTTTATGAATCTAGCTACAAGAAATCTGAAAGGAAAGGAGGTAATTTAGGTGTTTTTGCTGTTTTTAATGCTCTAAAATGACTTCATTTCTTTTCTTATATATTCTTGTAATTACACTTGTATGTATATATAACTTGTAAACAGTTGTTTGATCCTTTATGGTGAGTGGCACCAGAAGGTGTCATTTATCCTGAAACAGACCTCCAAATAATTTGCTTAATATCTCTTCCAAAGAAATCACTATTGTTTCAACTTTCTAGAGACTGTGAAAGGTGGATTTTTGTCCCCAAGTAGAATTTATTGTAAAGGAAAGGATGACAGCTTTTCATTTTTTCAGCTCATGTATTCACAGTAAACACTATTTCTCTTTAGCCAACTATCTCTTTCTCAGATGAAGTTGCTGAACAAGGATGAATTAAAGGGGATGAAATACTGCATTATCAGATTGCAATCATTTTAAGAGCAGCTGAACCACAAGGGTGATTTGTAAAGTAAGAGGCGCCACTGGCAAGTTGTCATGTAGAGTAGGTTGTATTTTGGAGAACATGAAATACCGTCCAAACACAACTTGCATGACTTTTATTTTCTTGTTCTTATCTGGAACTTGAAGAAATAGGGACTTCAAAGACAAATGGGAATTTCACAAGACCAATTTTTTAAAAAGTTGAACTCAGAATTGAGCAAAGATATTGCTTTGCTGTTCAACTAATCCCAACTAAATAGGAAGTTATAAAAAAAGAAGGTTGCCATGTATAATCTTGCAAATGCACAAGTTTTCAAAAGCGTTCAATCAGCTTTCCCCAATCTTTATGTAAGTTGCATACTAGAGGGATGAGCTGTTATAGATGACAGAATTCACTGGAGATTTTTATTAGATGCTAAAACTTCAAGCAGTGTTCATGTGTTGTAAGATAAGCACTCATAATACACTATTCTTGTACAATACCATCTATTGTCTGACAGGCACAGTATGCAACAGAACCTCTTCGTCCTTTTTTTTTTTAAAAGGGCTGATTTATGTCAGAGTATAACATATTTATTTAGAGACTGGCATTCTGTTCTAGTAAGCATGCTTGGCCTCTAAGGAGATCAAGTTCTCTGTATTTTTTATATCGCAAAGAGCAATATAGTTTTCCTCAGTAGGTAATAGCATACTTACTGTAGCACATAGAATTCCCAAGCATTGATGGTGGGTTGCCACTGGACATGCTCTACTTCCTGAAGTTGGCTGTAGGGAAAACATTTTGATCATTGGTATTTGAAAGCAAAAGTGGCAGAGAAATGAGTTTTGCAGTTGACTGGTAGGAAAGGGTGGGGAGCTACAAATACTTACAGGTTGGGTTTTTGAAAGATGGCTCATTTTAATGTCTTGTACTACCTCTTTGGCTGGCTATCTACCCATCTTTCCATGGTCAAATTGGCTATTTGAAACTAAATACAGCAGAAAGAAGACAACATATTATATTTATTTATTTATTTTTATTTATTTATTGTCAAATTTCTATACCGCCCACTCAGCCAAAGCCGACTCCGGGCAGTTCACAACAATGGGTAAAAACATATAAAACAGATAAAACAGATAAAAACCAGCAATGAGAACCCACCCCTAAAAAGAGAGGGGTGCAGGAACTGAAGAAACCGTGGGGCAGGCATCCTCCCCTATATTAACCACCCAACGGAAGCCACCCCTCCACCTGCACCCCAAACTTGGCCCGCCAGCCAGGTTTTTAGTTCTTTTCTAAAGGGCAACAACTCCGTCTGGAGACGCAGTTCCACAGGCAGGAGGTTCCAAAGGGCCGGTGCGGACACAGAGAAGGCTCTCCTCCTTGTGCCAGAGAGGCGAGCCCCCCTGGCCGATGGCACAATTAGAGAGCCCCTCCGGTCCGCTCTGGTTGGACGGACAGACGTCCTTAGGGCGATGCGGTCTCTAAGGTAACCTGGCCCACTACCATATAGGGCTTTAAAGGTCAAAACCAGCACCTTGAATTGCACCCGGAGACAAACTGGTAACCAGTGCAGCTCCCGCAGCAGTGGTGAGGCATGGGCATAACGTCCACACCCCATCACCACCCGGGCCGCCGCATTCTGGACCAGCTGCAGCCTCTGAATGGTCATCAAGGGCAGCCCCATGTAGAGCGCATTACAGCGCATGTCCAGTATTAGTTATTTGCAAAAACAGCAACCTTAAAGGTGGCTTTTGGAACTTCCTACCACTATTAATAATAATAATACAGTAATACCTCATACAAAGTCCACTTCATACAACATCGGATTCATGCAACATCGCCTAATTCCTTGAAAAAAGTTGCCTCATACAAAGTCGTGTGACTTTGTATGAGGCATTGGGGTTTTCCCAGGTTGCATTGTGCCTGGGCAGTATAAAAGGCAGGACACATGCATGCATTGCTCTTGTGGGTTTTGCATGAGGCAAAGAGTGTTTAGGAGTGGTTTTGAGCACGATTTTGGATTTTTTTGAATTTTTTCGTCAGAATTTTTAGAAGCATTCCTTGGATTTTTGCAGCATTCTTTAGGTTCTTGGACAATCAAGGTTGTTTCCCATGTTTTTGTAATGTTTTTAGCCTTTAGACAATGATTTCTTAAAGTTCTCTCAGTTTCCTGTCTGTTTCCTTGACTTTGCCCTGAAGTCTGTACTGTTACAGTACAGTGTATCTCTATGGAAACAACATTGTATGAGGCATCGTGGCAAGGATTTGGACGTTGTATGAGGCATCGCGGCTAGCATTTTGCACGCCTCATACAAAGTCCAAATCCGTATAAAGTCCAAACTTGTGGAACCAAGTTTGGACGTTGTATGAGGTATCACTGTACTAGTTTCTGTTCAGCATTTATGTCTTGTATCTTTGTCCTGATCTGAACACATCTACTTAGAAATAAGTTCCATTGATTTATGTTTATTGTTTTGCAAAATAACCCAGTTGCCTTGCATATTTTATTCCTGTTTACCTTTATCAGATGGTGAATGCCAAGAGTTCTTTGACGTGTGCTGTCTAAGTTACTCCTTCTTTCGGGTTCTTTATGTGTATGTGGTTTTAAAAAACCTTATTCATAGTGAAAACGCTGGGTGGAAACTTGTAAGCAGGAGCTAACTGCAGACCCATTAATTTGGTAATGCATAGATGTTGTCTGTAGTGTAGTGTGTGTAACATAGGCTTAATCTGAGCAGATTGATGCTTGATTTACATCTTATCTTTTGGTGAGTATGTGAAGATGCAAACAGCTGCAAGGCTCGAATGACATAGGCCAGATGAGATAGTGCAGTGGCCCAAGCTAGCTGTTATCTCTGTTTCCATCTTGTGTCATCTGTAATATTCTGATAACACTGACTGTCCTCATACAGCTATTATTGTGGTGAATTAAGTATTATTGTAACAGCCAACACTGGGCCACAAACGAGATCAGACCACAGACGTAGGTGAACTCATTATAAGTACAGTACTTTGTAAAAATGTTGTAGCAATACTATCTGAAAATACTGTACTTTCATGTGAATAGAATACATTTCTTAGGGTCATCTTTCCCTTTTGCTGCCCCTTTCCCCAAATTTTAGGGTACTTATCAACCAAACAGAATAAGACTCAGAGCCTGCTGTGCTGACGTTACAAATAAGGATGCCTAAACATATGATACCTGTTAGATACTCTTTAGATGATACTAGAAATGTTCATTACAGTTAATTAAACTTCTCACTCTTCACAATGCAAAATTTCAAATCAAGCTAACAATGGAAAATGTTATGTTGTTGTCATCAACTGCAATTCATATCTGAGAGGACTGCTAAGTTATCCACCTTAAACAAATTCATGCCAATGACACTTTTCCTTAAGGTGGATCCCAGGTTGCCATGAAGTGACCCACACACTATGATCACGGAGCCATCTCCTGTGGCACACATGAAATGAGACATGCAGGATTCGACACTGGGACTGCAATGGATTGCCGCAGCCTTGAGGATATGGACAAGGTGTGCCTTCACCACCAGTCAATCTGGCATGGCCTCTTCTGCCTCCATAATCATTGGGAATCAGAGTTCCTCCTCTGCTCACTGCCGTTGGGCCCAATATAAGGGTTTCCAATGACATTTCCTCCACTGAGGGGACCATTACCCCACCTAAAGGGGCTCATCCACCCGTAGCCATTGGCCCCTTTAGGGAGTCAGGTTATTTACCACCACCCAACACTTGGCATTGAATCGCTGGCTGTACGGTCTACTCCATTACCATAGTGGGATGTCCGGCCAGACAAAATAATAATAATGTTACAACACTTCAATAATACAACAAGTAAAGCTGAACCAGACATGGTGGGGATAGTAGTGGTTTTGCTAATGTTTTCTTTCTGATAATGAGATTTCTGAATTGCTGGGATGTCAGTTGTCAGAATACCTCAATTTTCTCAACTAATTTTTTTCTGCCCTTAATTCTTCCAGGTGTCTTACATTGGTCAAGACTGTAAGGAAATCCCAGAATTCTTAGGGAAGAAATATGGAAATATTGCAAGAAGGCTGGATCTTAGCTTCAATTTGTTAAGGTAGGGCATGAAAACAATCAAACAATGCCTGAATATGGGTAACATTTTGTATTGTTTCTTAATCCTTGTTTTGCCATTTGTCAACAGTGACAATATTGATGTTCTACAGGCATTTTGTTGATAGATCTAGTCTATTGCAGCAACCATTTTACAGTTATGTAAAAAACTGTGAAATAATATTTAGGATGGAATATTAGTTGTAAGGATTTTTTTTTGCAATGCAATAGATGCTACTTATAGTGTGTAGAAATATGTACCATTCTTCATTTGATTTTGCTGAAAGAAGAGTGGAGTGACAATGTGTGAGGCATAGTGTAGAAATTCTAAAGTTTTTTAAACTGGCTGAAATTTGGTAATTTTCTTGGAGAGTGGGATGGCTTTAAATGGTCAAGATACAAGAATAGTTTGAAATGAACAAACAGTCTTCCTGTTTTTAGATTTGAATTGTGTTTCCTAAACAAGCAACCATACTAGTTGGTACTAGCTGTACCAATAAAACTGAATTGCAACTAAATTGAGCTCCAGTGCAGCTTAACAACTTAAATTGAAATTATTTTGATCCATATGCCTTATGCAGAATAATGTCTGTTCAGATACAATAAATTTTTATGCGTTTCTCTGTCCATGTGGAAAGGCTACAGATAAAATCATCTAACGTATGGATAGTCCTAGAATCATATATACATTTGAAATTAAAAGCAGAACTTACTTTTGAATACATGTGCATAGAATAGGACTGAAAGTGCTAAGAAGCAAGTTCTGGTTGTTACTGCATAATGTATTGTTTCCAAACAGAACAGAAAATAACTGGTTAACTTTGGTAATCATAGATGTTCATAGCTTGATTAAGCATTGTGGAACCAAGAGTTGCAAGGGAAAAGATAGGAATGCATCACTTACTCATATGGGCTTGGTGGATGATTCTGGTAAAATTTAGAGTGTCTCTGATAACTTAGTAGTCTTTGGTTTTTTAACAAATCTGCAGTATTAAGTGCAATATGTAACTACTGGCTATATTCAGATGTAACGACCTTGCTCTCCCCCAGTTATGGTTGGATTCTGATTTGGTGGTCTTGCTCAGACACATTTTTGTGAACAGCAAGCAGGCATGATCACATTAGGAAATATTCAATTAAGCCAAGCATGTCAGAAAAGAAAGAAGCATCAAGCAGAGTATGTCTCCCTTATATTCCAAACCATGAAGAATATTTTATTTTAGGGAGTTCCTTCTTTGAAGCAGGAAAGCAGCTTTGGGTTTAGTCTGTGACTATATACAGATGTTGTGATAGAATTTAGCTTTAAGAGATTACAAGTTTAGTTTTCAATATGTTTCTATTTATTATCATATTGTAGCCAACTGGTTTGGGACAGCTGGTCTTGAATACAGTTGATGTTTGGCTGATGTGAAAAGGCCACCATATTGTAAAAATCTTTTGGTAATAATATGACATACAGTACATAGTCAGTAGGTCCAAAGCAATCTCAGTAAAAAGATGGTTGCTGTTGGGCATTAAAGTCACTTGCCTGTTTATATTTGTAATTTTATATGAGCAATGAAAGATATATTACTGTTATCACAAGTCACTCTCATTTTCACAACTGCCCCCACTGTTGGTAATCCTGGTGTGAATTTAAACTATCTTTTGATGTAATTTTAAAGATGCCACAAAGTATTTAGAGGCTTTTGTTTAATCAGTGATTTATCATAGTTTCTGAGCATTTTAAAGCAGAAAAATGTGGGATGAAATTACTGATAGCACCTATGTGAATTCCTCATCTTAATTGTACTTGGTGAAGTAAACAAATCTTATTTCCAAAGGAAAATAATTGAAATTAAATAGGTTGATAATCTCCTGACACATTTGCCTACATAAAAAAATTAGGGAAAAGGAAAATGCTGAGCATGTTAAATGTTTTGATGAGCATCACAAGAAAATACATCTAAATTACATTTCATTTATATCTAAATCTAGTTAGCATAGATATTTGAAGATTTATAGTGATTGTTTTATATTTTATGCTTTTTTGTCTTTCTGTCTAAACCAGGGGTTCCCACTATGGCCTGTGTGCCAGTCCTGGCCCACAGCACCATTTAATGTGGCTTGCTGCCACTGCACCCAGAAGTGGAAGCAGATGCATTTATGTCAACCATAAAACACACCTGTGCATGCATAAAAATGCCCATGGCTGTTGTAAACGTGGAAGTAGGCACATTTACAACAGCTGTAAATGCACCCGCTTCCGGGGGCATAGTCTGGCCCGCTCAGCTGTCCAGTTAGCGTGGTCAGGCACGTGGCGTAAAAATGTTGGCCACCCCTGTAGAATCTAGACAGACAATAGATGAAACCCAATAAAAATCAGACATGGCTGGGTGGAGGTCAGAATAATATATTCAAGGGATAAAACAGCAACAATGAAACATTTATTCAACTAACTGCATATTTCCAAGATGGACTGTATTTAAGAAACACAATCAATTCAAAAAGTGTTTGCCATGTAAGCTGGCAGTAACTGTGGAAGAGCCACCAATGACACACATGACAAATGCATTTTGGATTGAGAGGGAGTTTTGCATGATGTGGCAGGTGATGGCTCTATCAATAATAAAGACATCACAAATAATTTCCTTGATCCAAAATAGATCTTTGGGTCATGGCGGTAGTGCAACTCTGATAGATCTTGGTTAACACGATCTGGTTTCTAAATGAAACACATTTAGCTTGAGTAGAAAAGAAAACAACAAGCATCTGCCTAAAATATAAACTCTGAAGTGATGGTTTGGAAGCCATAATATTGTCAGGTAATCAGGAGATTTCTTAACAAACACATCGTAGTCATGAATTCAGAAGATTTTGAAGGACCTACTCCAGTATTTGGCATAAAACAGCCTATCTTCTATTGCATGAGAGAATTTTTAGTCTCCTGGTTTAGTGCAAATTTTTCAGGAATATAGGATTGATTTGCATATACCTTTCTATTACTTGATGACTCTCAGCAGAATGTGTGAACTATTTGTCTTGGAAAATTGTAAGTTACACATTAGACTTGTGCAGGAATTCTATTTGAGGTGACTAATCTGTTTTAGTTAATATGGGTGTTTCATTCACATGTGTCGATTCTGTTTGGCATGAAAAGTTTATAATGTTTCTAATTTGTTCTGGATTGTGCCCAACAATTTTAGGGGTCTTACAGGAAAAAGAGCTGGTCATTAGCCTGAAGGCAATGCCTAACCCAACATTAAGAAGGTATAAGATCTCCAAAGTGAGTTTTTTATATGAACGGACTAGTGGATGTTGTTTTTGCCCAAATTTTGGGCAGCTTGTGAATTCAGTTTTTGTAGTTCCCTCCAAGAATATAAGATATTTTTGCTCACAGTAATGACACTTCTACAAGTAGGCATAAGAGAGAGTGAAGAAACATTAGATGAAGCACAACATTCTCATTATATTCCCTCTGATTAATCTTTTAAAAAACTATAATATGTTAAAATGCAATATTGTTAAAAATTTCTTTACAAGTATATTTTTAAGGTACTGGGTGTACATTCTCTATAATTGGGTAAAACGTAATAGTAGCAATTGCATATTTATCAGTGTGAGAGGCTGTTATTAATGTAGCTGTCATGCACAAACACATTTCTGCATGAAATCCATTTAGTATGTGCATTATTCGGTCTGGAATGTCACCAGGACATCAAAGCCCCCCTTAGGCATAAGAGCCCAGTGCCCTGCTGCGGCTGCAGAAAGGGCTTGATCAATAAATGTAACATGTTAATGCGGAGCAAATAGAATAAAAGATTTTCTTTGACAAGACATGAAAAATCACCTTGTGTCAGCTGGCATGGTGATGCCATTTCAGTAGAGACACTTGTAAACTTGATCTGACAGGTAAAAAGGAGAGATGATGGTTATAAGGTGCTTTTGTTTCAAACTTCTTTTTTGACCTGTCAGGCTTTGAAGGAGCCTGAATGGCCCTTTTTTGTCATGTGAAAATTGTAGTCTTAGGCAGTTATGAAGCAGTTATCTCTTCTCAAATTGTGAATGCTGCTGTTTAATTGATTCACTTAGCATTTGAAACTGTCACACATTAATAATTGCTAAATCCTGTAGGTACTCTCTGATGTGTCATGCTTAAATGTGTAGTTATCAGAAAATTAATATCCTTAATGAACCAGCACTCCAGACTAGCATTGCATGAAATTCTCCTTTGCCCTTTCATTTGCTGGATGTATATGAGCCAGTTTCCAGAGCAATCCCCTCCTGGAGGCTGGTTGCATTCTTTTTGATGCCCAACAATTGCCAGATTTGCTTTGGGTACACAGTGTGCTAAATGACAAATACAGTAATTATACTGGAGTTGGTAATTAACATAATTATAGTCAATTATGACAAATACAGTGCAGAGCTAAATAAATGAGAGGGGGAAGAAATTAGCAAGCTAATTGATTTATCTTGTTCTGCAACTGGCAGTTCAGTTTCCCCAGGAAATAAAGGGATGTTTACAAATACTGAATTTTGTTGTGAAGCCATTCTGTCGTGTAACTCTTCTTCACACTTTGACCTACATTACTGATTTATTTTTTAAAGGACTGGGGGTTTGTTAGAAGGGGTAGGGAATTCCCACAAGTTTTCCTAATACCTACTTATTTTTTTAAAAAGAAAGAACAGAAATATCAGGTTTGGTTCATGTGATTTAGATTTTGGAAAACAAGAAGATTTGTCTTGACTTCTCCATCCATTCAGATCTTGTTTTTGTAGTAAAGTATTGCTAACCTAGCGTAATTCTTTAGCTGTAATCTTTTAAAGCCCAAATAATAATAATAATAATAATAATAATAATAATAATAATAATAATAATAATAATAATAATAATAATAATAATAATAATATCAACAACAACTGCCTTGTGTCAGGTCAATTTTCATTTATGGTGAGGCTTTTCTGGGTTTTCTAGGTGAAAAAACACACAGAAGTGGTTTACTATTCCCTTTTTCTGGAGTCACCCTGGAACAGTGCAGCATGTCCTGAAGCCAATGGGAAACTGATCTCCCAACCTTCTAAAACCAGTGATGGGCACTCTTGGTCCTCCAGCTGTTCTTGGACTTCAATTCCCAGAAGCCTAAGTCAACACTCCTGCTGATCAGAGCTTCTGGGAATTGAAGTTCAAGAACAGCTGGAGGGCCAAGACTGCCCATCACTGTCTAAACCGTTGAGCTATTCAGCCAACTCAGTGGTTCAGGGCCAAAAAACCCTCGAAAACACATTTTTGCTTAGAAATCCAGTAGAATTAAATGTGTCTTTGCAGAACAGAATAATTAAGAACCTTTCAGAATCTAGTCAAAATCTGTAAAGATAGCAGATATGAAATGTTCTTCTGCATCAATTGCCTGGATTAAAAATAAATTCTTATAAAGTTAAAAGAAAAAGTTTTCAGGTAGATGTATTTAGGAGAATAGGTACCAGGAATCCAAATACCTTTAAGTATAGTGCTCAGCATGCAAGGTTTTTTTTTAATCACGTCAGAAGCACACAAAGGTGTTTTCTGGGTTGAAAGGATTTTTGCTGGAGGAACTCTGCACAGGAAATGCCTCAATGAGGCTCTTTTCATGTCCCCAAGATCTTTTCCCACCGAAGTGGTCCCTATTTATCTACTTGCAATGTCTTGCTTTCGAACTACTAGGTTGGCAGGAGTTGGGACAGAGATGGGCGCACATTCCATCAAGCAGTACTTGGGTTTTGAACTGTTGACTTGCTGACCTTCCAGTCATCAAGTTCATTATCTTAACCACTGAGCCACTGCAGTCTCTGCAAGTAGCATGAAAGACCTATTGCCTGTATCACACGCTACTCCCAAGTCACGCAGCTTTTGGTGCCAACACTGAAAATGGCAACCAGGAAGAGAGCCTTCTCAGCAGCAGACCCCTCCTTTTGGAACAACTTGCAAGTGGAGGTGTGCTTGCCCCCCCCCGATGTTTTAAACAATTATTTAATAGGGTATTATGCAGGGGGGCTTATAAAGATCTGTCTCCTTCCCAATGATTATATGTTTAGTTTTTCAGGTCCCATAGGATTGAAGGTACAGTAGAACCCTGCATAATGAGAAAGCTCCATTCGGCAGAGCTCTTTGCTATCCGTTTTTTTCGCTATGTGGATCAAATGGACGGTACTCTGCATAACGAAAAGAAAATGTTTGTTATATGGGGTTTTTGTTAACTGGAGTATACCCCGCTTAACAAAAACCTCATAGGACGAAAAAAAATTCCGCTATGCGGGGTATCGCAATTGCCACACAAACGCTTTGTTGTACAAAATTTTCGTTATATGAAGTGGTCGTTATGCGAGGTTCCACTGTACTAATATTTATTAGTGTGTTGTCACTGCAGTCTACAGTAGGTGGGCTTGTTTCATGGTTTATATTTATTATATTTTATTACATTGTCTGTGGAAACTGTCCAGAGTGGTCATCTTTCAGTAAATGGTTGGTATATAAATGCACTAAATAAATAAAATAAACAAATTTTCTTTTCCTGCTTCCCTCAGCTAGAAGTCTGGGGGTGGGGGTGGAATAGTACGGTGGCCTCAATTTCTTTTGCATACTTTCATATGGATGCTGACACCTTGACTGTATTGGCAGAAAGAGGGAGGGAAGAAGTAATACAGAGACTTTCCCACACAACAAGGGAGTCTGTTGAAGGTATGTTGTGTGTGAAGATACCTTTAATGAGGTTGAATCTGAAAAGAGCACAGATGCAGGCATACCCAAATGCTCTTTTTAAAATCACCAGTCATTATACTGACATGATAAGAAAAATATATGGGAGAATGACAGGAAGCAGCTATGTAGTGGAATCTTGTTTTGTTTTATGTAGCATTTGAAGACTTCTTCCTGATGCTGCAGAGGTTTCAGGTGTCGCAAAAAGACAAAAGTCAATGTGACATAGTAAATTCGCTGGCACAATATGGTTAAGTTGCTATATGGGTATGTGTGCATGTATGTGTTAGCCATGCTTGTGTTGCTCTTGCTAACTAGAACCACTCCAATGTCACACTGTCTATTAACATGAACTGGCACAGACTATTGTCAAAGAGCAAAATGGGGGCAAACTTGATTATCATGACAGCATCAAAGACCAGTGCTTTAATTTTTTTTTCAGACTGAGGAGCCCATGTCAGATTAGACATGCATATATAGTAATTATGTTGTCAGCCAGGTCATAGTTAATACAGGTTTGTAGCTCAAGTTACAAGCTCTTTCAGTGAAAAGATTCTGACAGCCTAGATAGGCTTGTGCTTGAGTTTTTGTGGTATATTTCCATTAGGTGGTCAATTGGTGGCAGAGCAGTAATTTTCTATTTTGGCTGCACTTATGGCAGTCTAATTTTGGCTATGTGCGGAGTAGTTTTGGTTGAATTCTCTGCTAATCTTACCCATGGCTTCTTGCATTTCCCCTGTACCTCACTAATTTCTTTCTTAACATGAGCAAAAAGGCAGGATAACTGTTAGAAGCACATGTTTCAAAAGAGTTGTATCTGTTTATACTGAGAAACCAAGAAATATTTTTTTCTTTAGAAATTCTTCTGGAATGCTGACATTTTTGGCCTGAATACAAATATATGCTATGTATTTCAGTATGTTATTGGTGCAATTCAAGCTTCATGAAGCATGGTTTGACCTGGGCAAATTACTATATAATGCGTTCCCCCCGTTACATTTCCATCTTTGATTTTCTTTGTAGGAGGAGACTTTTCCTTGTTCAAGAGGTGACGGAGATATAACCTTGCATATTTTTCTGCATTGAATGGTTTGAAGCTAACTTGTGGTAACCCTTATAAGAAGTGTGTCATATATTGTGGATTTCTAAACTAAAAAAGCACAGACCTTGTTATCAAAATCAACATCTTTGCCAGACTCTTAGAAGGTAGTCAATGTAAGGCTGACTTTTAAAATGTATATAGTATAAGGCAAGAATGGGTTGTTCTAGTACAGGCATTCTCAACCTTTTAAAGCTGGGGGTCAGTTCATTCTCCCTCAGACAGCTTCGGGAGCCGGACGGCCATTTTGCCCTTCCTCCACCACAAGGCGCTTCCTGGTGTGGTGGAGGCAGGGGGGGCACATGAAATGGCGCCGTGGGCCACATTCGGCCCATGGGCCACAGGTTGAGAATCTCTGTTCTAGTAACACATCCGTCAGCCAAACTTTCATGTTGCAGGTAAACTTGTGGAAAAATTACTAAAGGCTAGAATAATGGAAGGCAGAGGATCAGTTTACACTGAGAAGTATCTGCATGGCTTCTGTAAATTGGAATTGTGGCCATTTTCCAAATGTTTTCCAAGTGTCCTGTGAGCCTGTAACTTGGTAAAGTGATCAGGTAAGATAGCATGTGCTTGCATTTTTACAATACTTTTGAGACAGTTGCTAGATGTTTCAAGTAAAACTCGGCAGTCTTGAATAAAATAGGTCCACATGTGAACTTCTAACTGCTGAATTATAAAAAAAAAAAACACAAAGGAAAAAATCTGTCAATAAGTGGACCATTTTTATAATGTAAAGATTTTTATTGAGCTACATCCTAGTTAACATTCATTAAGTGATTAAGTGAAACTGTTGTTTACTATGGTTGCAGATGATACCAATCTTTCTACGACAGTAAAATTCAAAGCAACCTGGGAAGAGTTTTCTGTAGGATCTCTTATTCTTGACAAATTAGTAATGAAATGGAAGATGAATCTCACTCCACTGCTCTAATTCCACATATATGCGGATGGAATCTAAATTAGAAACAGCTCTTGTGGTCTAAGAAGAGAACTCAATGAAACATATGCATGCATACATTTCTGCTTTTATGTTGTTTTGAAAAAAAAAAAAAACATTTTTCTGGGGAAATAGTGTTCTGAAATCTAGTTACAATATCAGAAATCTATGTAGGTTACCTTCTCTGCTTTACTCCTGTCTAGTAAGCAAATAATTTGTTTGTACATCAGTTGGATTAGGGAGACAGAAATTATTTCTGTTTATTGAAATTGCTTTTCAACCAAGTTGCGCACATTAGGGTTGCTATTAGGGATGTGTGGAATCATCTTAATTATTTCCATGGATATTTCTGCATCATCAAATTCATGTTGTGTGTCCAGGACATTTTTTCTCAAATGAAGATGACATATTATTCATAAGAGCTTTATTTTTGATTTCTGTTTATACATTTGAATGATTTTAAGATTAGTGCATAGTTCACTAGCAATTTAATATCACAGTGACCTGGATCCCTTTGGTGTTTGAGTACAGTTTGCCTAACATGTCACAGCTAAATGGGTCTAATTGTCTTGGTTGCATGTTCCCAGTCCCATGTCTGATTTTGCAACTGAGATGTGCCACAGGAACTCATTAATCAAGTGCAATTAGCCATTTCAAGTTACACGGACCTTATGAGAACACCAGTACAATTCCAATAATTGATTCTGTTGCCTTTTGAAAATAGGATTAAGATGTTTAATCCATTTGCTCTTGTTAGAGAAAGTTAAAGTTAAGACCTTTCATAATGCAATAAGAGGTTTCTTAATTGTATAGGGTTCATTTTTGCAAAGGGTCAGGTTACCAGTAGAGCTCTAGTTCTCCATTCACAGCTCTGATGGGTATTCTGTGGTGTTGACTGAAGCTCAACAGACTAGGCTTGCTTGTACTGCTTTTATTTTATTTTATTTTTTAAAAAAGCATGGTGGTTTTTTTTGTACATTTATAACTGTTTACAAATCTGTTGTTGTACTCAAAACAATTACCTACAACTCAGATAGGATATAAGGCTATTTTTAACTTCTGGAGATGAAAATTGCCAATTATTTGTTGCTTACATAGCTACTGTTTGTGTGTTTTTGATGGATGAAGAGAGCCTTAGTGAAGACAGGATGGAAGTATTAATACACTCCTATAAGGTAGTGAACATTGTACAATAAATTAAGGTGTTCATGCACATTATTCTGTAACTTGGATCTATTCCTATCTTTTTCTTGTCAGTGGCTGTGAGATTATGAGTTGTTTAATTATAAATCCTTAGATTTAAAGGCTGCTATTTAGCCTTTTTTGCCCTTATTTTTGACTATATACCAGCCTATATCAAGAGCTAAACTGAAAATACTAGTTTTAACAGATGGTTGGAGAAGCTCTATATGGCCAGTAAAGATGAGACCTGGAGCAGACTGTGACTCAGATCATGACAGAACAACCTCCGGGTTGGAGAGATAGGCAGGATATCTCTCAATGCCATTTCCATGGAATCCTAAGCAGGTGAAGGCATCTCCTTGGGAATACCCTGAAGGAAATGGTGAGCCACTGTGTGAGACAGAATGCTGGACTGGATGGGCTGTGGCCTGTTCCAGCAAGGCTGTTCTTATGAGCTACAGATTGCCAAATTCAGGCTAAGATTGAAGAAAATAGGGAAAACAATCAGACCACACATGTGAGACCTAGATAACATCCCTAAGGAATATATGGTGGAGGTAGGGTTGCCATATGTCCCGGAAAACTGGGATTGCCCCAGATTCAAGGTTGGAAAAATAGCTATCATTATATTTTGTTTGTTTTTAAAAAAGGCTATTTTGTACTTCTGTCCTGGTTTTGTGTGAGAGAATTATGGCAACTCTAGGTGGAGGTGAGGAAGAGATTTAAGGGTTTAGATTTGATAGACAGAGTGCCTGATGAATTATGGACAGAGGTTCATAATATCATACAGGAGCAGCAATTAGAACAATACCAAAGGAGAAGACATGCAAGAAAGCAAAGTCTAATGAGGCCTTTCAAATAGCTGAAGAAAAAAGGAAGCCAAAAGCAAAGGTAAAAGAGTACGGAATTCAACTGAGTACAGAATTCCAAAGAAAAGCAAGGAGAGATAAGGAGGCCTTCTTAAATGAACAGTGCAAAGTAATAGAGGAAAACAACAGAAGGGGAAGGACTAGAGATCTCTTTTTTTAAAAAATTAGGGACATTAAGGGAATGTTGCAAGCAAAAATGGGACAAAAATGGTAGGGGCCTAGCAGCTACAGAAGAGATTAAGAAAAGATGGCAAGAATACACAAAACTCTACAAAATGAACCTCAACATCCCTAACAACCACAGTGATAAGAATATTGAACCTTGAGCTAGACATTCTGGAGTGTGAAGTCAAGAGGGCCCTAGAAAGCATTGGCAACAACAAAGCTAGTGGAGATGATGGTATTCCAGTTGAATTATTCAAAGCCCAAAAGATGACACAATTAAAGTGTTGCACTCTATATGCCAACAGATTTGGAAAACACATCAGTGGCCACAGGATTGGAAAAGGTCAGTATACATTCCAATCCCAAAGAAGGACAATGCTAAAGAATGTTCAAACTGTTGAACAGTTGTGCTCATTTCACATACTAGCAAGGTCATGCTCAAGATAATACAGGCTAGGGTTCAGCAGTATGTGGATCGAGAACTTCCAGAAGTGCAGGCTGGGTTCCAAAGAGGTAGGGGAACTAGAGACCAAATTGCCAACATTGGCTGGATCATGGAGAAAGCAAAGGAATACCACAAAGAAGTCTACTTCTGTTTCATAGACTACACCAAGGCCTTTGATTATGTGGAACATAATAAACTGTGGCAAGTAATTAAAGAGATGGGAATACCAGACCACCTCATCTGTTTTTTTGAGAAATCTGTACATGGGTCAAGAAGCAATAGTTATGACAGGATATGGAACAACTGAGTAGTTTAGAATAGGAAAAGGAGTACGACAAGGTTTAATTTTGTCACCCTGCTTATTTAACTTATATGCAGAGTACATAATGTGCAATGCAGGGCTGGATGAATCACAAGCTGGAATTAAAACTGCTGGGAGAAACCTGAGATATGCAGATGATACTACCCTAATGGCAGAAAGTGAAGAAGACCTAAAAGAACCTCTTGATTAGGTTGAAAGAAGAGAGTGCAAAAGCTGGCCTGAAACTCAACCAAAAAAACCAAGATAATGGCAACTAGCTCCATCACTCCCTGGCAAATAGAAGGGGAAGAAATGGAACAATGACAGACTTTACCTTCTTAGGATCCAAGATCACTGCAGATGGTGTCTGCAGCCATGAAGTAAAAAGATGATTAATTATTGGGAAGCAAGCTAAGAGAAACCTAGGGAACATAATAAAAAGTAGAGACATCAACCTGCCAACAAAAGGTCGCATAGTCAAAGCAATGCTATTCCCAGTAGTAATGTATGGTTGTGAGAGTTGGACCATAAGGAAGGCTGAGCGCAGAAGAATGGACACCTGGAGGTGCTGGAGGAGAGTTTTGAGAGTACCTTGGAATGCAAGGAGAACAAATCAGTCGATCCAGAAGGAAATCAACCCTGACTACTCCTTGGAAGGACAAACATTGAAAATGAAGCTCAAATATTTTGGCCACCAAATGAGAAGAGAGGACTCACTGGAGAAGGCCTTGATGCTGGAAAAGAGTGAAGACAAAAGGAGAAGGGGGCGTCAGAGAATGAGATGGCTAGGTGGCATTGTTGATGCAATGGGCATAGTGCTGAGTGGGCTGTGGAGGATGGTGATTAGGGGTGCCTGGCATGTGGTGGTACATGGTGTCACAAAGGGTCGAACTCGACTATGTGACTGAACAACAACAAAGCTCTGGGGTTAGGCCTCTGGGATTTTTGCAAAAGTTCAACTCCTCACCGTGCCTCCTTATCATGAACTGGACTGATTCATAAGTACCCTTCCTTTCAATTCTATGATGATGATGATATTCAAACATATAAAGCTCAATCTAAACAAACAACATTGTAAAAATGTGTGTATATAACAGATAAATTTTTTAACAAAAAACCTTAAATATCAGTTAAATCATGGTGCAAAATATATATGCTGTTCCCAATATTGCTCACAATCTGATGGTGTTCTTCCAGAATGTTGCAATTAGGTAAAATATTTTATGGAATTCCTTGACTTTGTTCCCAGAGCCCCCAAGAGGGACCACTGAAGAGTGTTTCTTCTATAACTGAATTATTTCTATTGCCAGGTTTCTATATTTTCTTAATTTTTCTAATTCTTTATCTAATTCTTTATCTTCAATTCTGGCATCACCTGGAATGACAATTATCCAGATATTTATTTGTTCTATTACTGTTGTGTCTGTGTATTGTATTCAAGGTGCCTGTCAGTTGAAATTCAGTTCCTTTAATTTTCATATTCATAGTATTAGTCTGGAGTGCTCATCATGCAGCAGAAAATCAACTTTCAGATTCTTTGTTGATGGTCCCCAGCTTTAGCCATGCCCAGGTTAAGTTGTTGTTATCATTTCTATCAATATTTCTCAGTTGTCCATGTAATGTTTTTTTCCTGGTTGTTTAATTTATCTTCAAATATAATTTGTTTTTGTTTCTGTAGGTTTTTTCTGCTTCTAATTTAGGCTTCTTTTTCCTTACTTTTTTGTGGTTTATTTTGTCAGTTAATTCTTTAAAAAGTTTTCTTTAAAATATTTTTCCCTCCCCCCCCCCAATAAAAAGAAAGAAAAACATTATACATCACACAAGAAGAGGTAACTTTACACATTTTATGTTAGCAAAATTAATCTGGAAAAAGAAAATAAAACAAATTGGCAAAATATTTTAGCACATTCTTTTATATGGTAAAAGGAATGTTGTTAATCTTTGCATTGTGGCAAAAGTAGTAGATGTTATATGCAGCACTATGACTTGTCATGCTTTGCATCCAATCTCTGATGTTGCCGAGTAGTCTGTTTTTATTGTCACTGGTTGGATGCTTTTAAGAGTGAGGCAAATAATTCATGAAAGCATCACTCCTTCCATGTTTGCTGCTCCCTAGCAGCTGATGTTCACATGCTGGTTGATGGTCATATTTAGTTTTTTTTTTAAATGTTCTTTGGTAGACTTATAATTCATGACTCTGTCTACTTCATGAAACCATATAGTAAATGTAAACTACAGCAGAACCTGCAACCATGTTGAGTACCTGTGCATACAACATCTGAGAAGGAGTGAAGGAGGCATAGAGTTGCACCTGAAATTCTTTTGTTACTTACCCACATCACTGGTGTTGATATGTAGGGTATTATATCTATGGATAGGAAATCGGGTATGATGGTTCATCCAGCAGAATTTTGTCTAGTGTAGTAGTCCACACACAGCTAGTCTTTAATTATAGAAATATATTCCCATTCACCTTAAAATCTGAGCAGCAAGTGAAAGAGTTAAGCCAAGCATCCAGAAACCACTTTTACCTTTTATACTTTGCAGATACAACCTTTTAAGCTTACCTACATTTTTACCTGCGGATGGCAATCGTTTTGCATTTTAATGACAAATCAAGTACGCTAACTTGCATTTGAAACGAAAGTGCCTTAAATGTCTCTGGCTGTCAGAATGAGATGTTAGGAGCTTGATGAAAAGAGAACAAAGAAGACAAAGTATGAAGCTGAGATACAGTGGAAAATGAAATAAAACCGTGTATGGCCTGTCAGGAGTGTCAGTTGATATTCCTATCTAAAGCACATTATAGTATTACTTTGCAGCTCATAGCTTACTCATCTGTCTTTTTTAATTCATCACTTTCTAGCCCACATCTTTTAAGTCCCATGTGTCAACAATGGGAGAAATCTGTTAATTGACAAATGAGTGTCACAAATGTGAATTGGTGCCTTTACATCAGAGGCAGGTAGTCTCTCTTGTTTTTTTCCCTGTCGGGTCTATTATTGGCATAAGCCAGCGTAAGACATCTGTCTTTGCCAGAATGAGAGATGACAGCCAAAGAAGGCCTGTCATTGTTTTAGAGCATGCTCATTCTGGTGAGATACTGTAGAAAGATAAAATGTCAGTTTAAAAGAATATGAAAAACTATCTGGAGGAAGTCCTTAAATTACTCAGGGAAAAGAGGTCTGGGAATTGGTGCCAGAATTGAAATTTGAATGCTTCAACTTGCATCTATCATATCTCTTTAAAACATTTTTCCCTGAGTAACTGGATCAGTTTAGAAGGTGTTTAAAAAAAATGTAATGTTGCACTGGCATAATTGGGCTTATAAGATGAAATGGGGGGGGACTTTACAGAGTAAGGATCACTATTTGCTACTAGCTCATTTATTATCAGACATATATAAAATCATTCCAATGCAGACCAGCTTTCAAACCTTTTTTTATGTTGATTTGCATCTATTTTTTGAAATTGCCTCTTTCTGAATGTCTCAGCCTATTACATTTCAATGGAAGATTGATGAATAATATAATGAAGTTTAAAACAAACCACAAGAGACTCAAACAGAACCAATTAGTAGGAAAAGAAAGGGTTAAATTTATTCCATTCTGTACAAAGAGGCACAGGAAGCCCTAAACTTTGTTGAAATTACTGCATCTTCTTCACCATGCAGATGTTTTTCTTCCATTTAACAGCTATTTGACTAAAGAAGAAACTAAGCTGAAGAGGCATATATAAAATTTAATGGTAACAGGAGTATATATATTTTCTAATATTTATATGCCATCAAGCCATTTTCACCTTATGGTGACCCTAATAAGGTTTATAAGGTGTGTAAGATGTCCAGGAACCATTTCCTATTGAACCATTTCCCATTGAGAACCATTTCCCATTGAGACACTACCAATGATTTCCATAGCTGAGGGGCAGGGCTTTGAACTCAACTTTTTTGAAATCTTATCCAGCTTTTTAACCACTATACTACAATGGCTTTCATGTGCATATTAATTTAAAGAAGCAATGCCTTTCTGATAAGTTCCAAACACTCAGTTTGTTTTGTATTATTCTTTCTGTAGAAATGTGGAACTTACTATAGGAAGTATTTTATTTATTTATTTATTTATTTATTTATAGTCATATTTGTATATGCCGCCCACTCAGGCAGAACCCGACTCAGGGCGGCATCACAACAATTCTAAAAATACATAAAAACATTATAAAACCCACATCCCACCCCATTTAAAAACCCATATCCCACCCAACCCCATCCATCCACTATACAAAAGGAAAGAAGAGAGAGTTCTTATAAAAGCCAGCAGGCGGGCACCATAGTCCCATTCGGGCCCCACACCTGCCCTGCCAGCCAGGTCTTCACTCCTTTCCTGAAGGGCAGCAATTCACTTTGGAGTCTTAGGTCTATTGGCAGGAGGTTCCAGAGAGTTGGTGCGGACACGGAGAAGGCCCTCCTTCAGGTGCTAGACAGATGTGCACCCCTAGTTGATGGCACTATTAGAGAGCCCCTCCGGTCCGCTCTGGTTGGACGGGCAGACACTCTTGGGACGATGCGGTCTCTAAGGTATCCTGGCCCCCTGCCATATAGGGCTTTAAAGGTCAAAACCAGCACCTTAAATTGCACCCGGAGACAAACTGGTAACCAGTGCAGCTCCCGAAGTAGCGGTGAGGCATGGGCATATCGCCCACACCCCATCACCACCCGGGCCGCCGCATTCTGGACCAGCTGCAGCCTCCGAATGGTCGTCAAGGGCAGCCCCATGTAGAGCGCATTACAATAATCTAGTCGGGAAGTAACCAGAGCATGGGTGACCATAAGCAAGGAGCCCCGGTCAAGGAGCGTGCGCAATTGGCGAATCACCCGAAGTTGGGCAAAAGCCCTCCTGGCCACAGCCGCTACTTGTTCTTCTAGCAGCAGCCGTGAGTCCAGAAGGACCCCCAAGTTGCGCACTGGGTCTGTCTGGGGCAAAACAGCCCCATCCAGTACCAAAGGTGGTAACTCCCTGGATAACACGGGGCCCCCTATCCACAGCCACTCTGTCTTGCCGGGATTCAGCCGAAGCCCATTGACCCCCATCCAGACCCCAATGGCCTCCAGGCATCCGGATAGGATTTCAACAGCATCACTGGGGTCCCCACGGGCCGAGATGTACAGCTGAGTATCATCCGCGTACTGATGGTACCGCACCCCGTGGGAACGAATGATCTCACCCAGTGGCTTCATGTAGATGTTAAATAAGAGAGGAGAGAGCACAGAGCCCTGAGGCACCCCATACTTGAGGGGCCTAGGGCTGGACCTCTCACTCTCTAACCACACCGACTGGGTACGGCCCTCCAGAAAAGAGGAAAACCAGGACAACACAGTGCCCTGGATCCCCAGTCCTTTGAGCCGTTCCAGAAGGATACCGTGGTCGACGGTATCGAAGGCCGCTGAGAGGTCAAGAAGAGCAAGGACGGATGGACAACCCCCGTCCCGCTCCCGCCAGAGATCATCCATCAGTGCGACCAATGCCGTCTCCGTTCCATACCCGGGCCTGAACCCTGATTGAAAGGGGTCTAGATAATCCGCTTCCTCCAGGACACTCTGCAGCTGGCGCGCCACCGCCTTCTCCAAAACCTTACCCAGAAAGGGCAGGTTGGAAACCGGCCTGTAGTTGTTAAGGACAGCTGGGTCGAGGGACATTTTCTTCAGGAGGGGTCGCACCAAAGCATGTTTTAGCTGTGCAGGAAATACCCCCTCCCGTAAAGAAGCATTTATTATCCCCCCAACCCAGCCACCTGTTACCTCCTTGGAGGCTTTCACCAACCAAGTGGGACAGGGGTCCAAAGGACATGTAGTGGCACGAACAGCTGCAAGGAGCCTGTCCACTTCATCAGGGACAACAGGATCAAACTGATCCCAGATCGTACTGCAAGACTGTGCCCCGGCACCTCCCCGACTCTCCCCATCCACGCCAGGGTTCAATCCTGAACGAATCCGATCGATTTTCTCCACCAGATGGTCAGCAAAGTCCTCAGCCGAACCCTGCCAACCGGGCACCGATCTCCCCCTACCGAGGAGGGACCTGGTTACCCGGAACAGGGCGGCTGGGCGATTATCAGCGGAGGCAATAAGGGCGGTGAAGTATTGCCGCCTCACCACCCCCATCGCCACTAGGTAGGCCCTAATAGCAGCTCTAGCTAGTGTCCAATCGGAGTCATCCCGGGTCTTCACCCAGCGGCGCTCTAGGCGTCTCTTTGCCCGTTTGAGTTCGCGCAGTTCATCTGTGAACCACGGAGATGACCTAATCCCCCGGGCGCGGAGAGGCCGCAGTGGCGCGATTTCATCCAAGGCTACTATTGTCGTCCTATTCCACAGGTCGACGAGTGCCTCGGGTGAATCGTGTAGTCGATCCAGAGGAACATCCCCCAGTTCCCTCTGGAATCCGTCTGGATCCATTAGTCGCCGAGGGCGGACCATTTTAATAGGCCCTGCCTCCCTACGATGAAGTGTCGCCCCCAGAAAGTCAAGAGTCACCAGATAGTGATCTGACCATGGCACAGGTGAGATGACTAAATCCTGTAGTCTCAGATCACTCTGCCACTGCTCCGACAAGAAAACTAAGTCTGGCATGTGACCACTGCCCCTGGTCGGACCCCGAACTACCTGAGTCAGGCCCATGGCTGCCATGGAAGCCATGAACTCCCTTGCCACCTCAGAAGCCATCCCCAGCGATGGCAAATTGAAGTCCCCCAGAACCATAAGCCTCGGGAACTCCAACGCCAGCATCGAGGCGGCCTCGAGGAGCTCAGGCAGGGCATCCCTTACCCTGCAAGGGGGCAGGTACAGGAGTAAGATCCCCAACTGACCCTTGGGGCCCAGCCGTAGAAGCAGGGCCTCACAACCAGCCACTTGTGGAGCAGTGGCCCTAGCAACTCCCAAAGACTCCCTGGCAACAATGGCAACACCACCGCCCCTCCCCTCACCTCTAGGCTGGTGCCAGATACCGAACCCAGCTGGACACATGTCCGCAAGAGGTACTCCATCTTCAGGAGTCAGCCAGGTTTCGGTGATGCATGCCAGGTCGGCCAGCCCTTCCTGGATGGCATCCTGAATCAGGGGGGGCTTATTACAAACCGATCTGGCATTCACCAACAGCAGCCTAAGGGCGGGGTCACTCGGATCTGCTGCTCAGGGCCCAGAGATGTACCTGCAGGGCTGGACTGAGGGACCGCATTTAAACATTGGACCCGCATTCCCCGAGTGCGGCCCGCCCCACGGTACCCGCCATACCGCCCCATGCCCGTCACAACACCTATATGATTCTCCGGAACCTCCCTAGATAGAATGCTGCCCCTCCTTCCTGGCTGGCAAGACCAACATTCTCTCTTCCCTCCCCATCCGCCATCCCCCCCCCAATTCCAGCAACAAGCATGGGCTCCCAAAACGCACAGGGAGCGCTAGCGAGTCCTGTCGTCGACATCTCCTTTTTCTTCCCCCCAGGTAGGGAGGACGGAGGCAGGGAGCTGGGGGGGACGTCCGTGCGCTGAAGCAGCCTCCACGGTGGCGTCTTCGGCTCCCCAATGCCACGGGGAGCCCTCCTAAACTCCCGGCCTGATGGCAGGGGGCGGGGAGGGGCGGCCTTGCGCGGCGGCGGCGGCAGTAATATGGAAATTATTGGGAATATATTTTAACATATAACTAGTTAGAAGGTTAGCTGAAAATGAAACTTAGGTTATACATTTGAAAATAAAAATCAAATAACTTTGAAGAATAATTTTAAAAATAAGGCTTGTTAATACTACAAAGTGTACAAACCTCATATGGACTAATAAAGTTTTAATCAGCTTATGAATTTCAGCAAATTTGCTTCTTATCCCTGCTCTTTTATAAATGGTCACTTCATTAACAGTGTTTTAAAACTTACAAAGTATTTGCCACCTGATCCAAAAGAACCGACAGACACCGGTGTGGAATAAAATAGGACCACTTTTATTTAACAATATAACAAAACAGTATCAGCGGGCATTAAAGTATGGAGAATCTTCTACCCTAACCTGGGAAGGAGTCCATCACCTGGGAGGTGTATCACTCCACTAAGCCACACCCTATCTTGAGCATAGAGCGTGACTTACCCAATGCCTCCCATTACCAGATGACAAATTACACATCCTTCCCCCATCTCACCCATCATTCTCCGTACTTTCTGCCACTGCCGACAGGATGCCTACAGCCCGAGGCCCCACACCTCCATACTCCTCATAATGCCCCTGCGGATATCCCTTATGAAGCGATCATAGCCTCTGGAGCTCAGCTCTCTCCCTTCCATGCTAAATAAACTATGATCCTCCCTCTGCATCGCTGGGTGACTGATGACCCTTCCGGCACCATGCAGGATAACCTTGGAAATGCTCGAATTCACATGCACTCTGGAGCTCTCAATATCTCGAAACAAGCAATCTGGAGTTGTTCGGACAACTCTCCAAAGCTCTTGACTCCCCTTTTTCGCCCCTTGCTTGCCCACCTCTTTCATTTCCCCTTGCATCTCCGTAACCTCACTACATGATCCCTTCACAACCCCACTATTTCCTGCTTTTTCGGACCCCTTGCCAATGTCACCAGCATTTTGTCCATCTTCCTCTGCACACTCGCTTCTACACTCTCAGCCACCTCTCCCTCTGAATCAAACACCATTCCTGCCACCAGTGTCTACACCCTCTCGTCCCCCACTGATGTTACCCCCGGAAGGATCGCACTAACTGTAGCCATCGACTCTTGATTGCCAGCTGCCTTGCTTCCTCCTCCCACCATTGCCAAGACTCCTCCCCACCTGATTGGCTCCCTCCCCCCACACTGGGAAACCAGGGAGAGGGCTGCGGGAACACACCCATTGACAAAGGAGGACAAGGCCATGGAAAACTTAAAGGCCAAGGCTGTTGCATAGGCAGCACACTAGCGCTACCCCTGCCCCCCAACATTCATGCCTGTAAACTCACCCACGCTTGACATAGACACTGACATTGGAACTTGTCTTGCCACCACTTTTCCTTCCTCTATGACCCCACTACCCATAGCCTCCTCAGTCACCCCCACCTCAAACGGCTGGTCATCTGCTCCATGTCCCACTTCAACTTCCACTTCCTCACTAACTTCTCTCACTGGGAACACCTGGCATGAGCCAGCCGGTTGCAACAGAGGTATTGCCTCCCTACTCGCCTTCAGCAGTGACAGCCTGCTTTCGAACTCCTCCATGAAAGCCCTGACTGCCGCTGAATGCACTGATCTTGTCCCCCTCCTGTGCCTGGCCAGATTGGTGAAAGACTGAGAGTCCCGAGAGGGGCCCTTCCCCTTCTCCAATGCCTGAAGGGAGCCAAGTCCACCAAATCATCATCGGAAGACTCCGACAATACTTCCGCTTCTTGAACTTTCTTCATGGGGATGGATTCATCCCCCCTCCCACTCTGCCCTCTCTTCCAAGACATGTTCTCCCGCCTTTCAATGAAGCAGCTCACAAAATGCATCCTGCTTCGTTGAAAACAAAACTCCACAAGACCACAAACTCAACTGTCCTGACTCAAACTCCCTGGCCCTGCCTCTCTACTGAAACCCCTCCAATCCTGAGCTTCCATACCAATGGTACCATTATGTAACTTGGAGGCATGGCAACAACCTCTCGCTTTGCACAGGCATGCTCACGAAAGGTACCCCTATCTGAGTAGGATTTTGTGAGCAGTTTTCTTCCAACCATACTGCTTGCATTCTGCTCCCCTCCTCCCATATTTGTATACCTTTTCTCAACCGTGTGAAACATGCTAGTGACCCTATTCCCATTATCCATTCATATGTTCACTGAATATGTGTATGAGTGAGGGTTGAACACCTCTATTTAGAACTAGCATTGGGAATGATAAGGAACTATGGCAGGTGCCTCAAAAAAGAAAAAGAAAACTGGAATTTTCAAGGAGTGGTAAAGGGATGCAGTGTCCTTATTCAGGGTAAGGTTCCTAGTAGATCTGAAAGAAATGGGGGTACCTTACCTCTTGATTATCCTAATGCACAATCTCTGTTGGGTACAAGAACTTACTGTTAAAACAGAATATAAAGTGACAGAATGGTTTCCTATAAGCAAAGGTGTCAGACACAGATGCATTTTACCCCCTTATCTGTTTAATCTCTATGCAGAACACATCATACAGAAAGCTGAATTACATGCAGGTGAAGGAAGAATGAAAATTGATGGAAAGAAGGTTGCTAGTATAGATATTTCATGATTGAAGCACTAAGTGTCACATACCAAATCTGCTCCAAATAATTTGGACTGGTGACAGCAAATATTTGTTCAAGAGAAATCACCCGTATGTAGAAGAGCAAGTAGAACATACAATATGCATCTGAGAGCAGATTGGCATGTACATGTATCCTGCTAATGCTATGATCTGCCAGCTGTCATAAAAATGGAAACAGAAGACAAATTTATTGTGTAGTATTTGAAAACATGGTGGTGGTAATTGCTGAAGCTCTGATTTCAATTATCACCCACTAAAACCAGGCTTAATGTAATATATTTGTAGGCATCGTGAATGGGCTTGACATCATGTTTCAAAAATGTGAGATTGCATTGGGTTTTAATGCTTTGTAAGCTGCTGTCTTTCACTTTTTTATGCTTTCACATCTGGCACATAGGTAGCACTGTTCTATGCAAACAGAAGGGGAGGGGAGAGGGAGACCTCCAGCTTTCTTTAGCTTGTTCACCCCCATCCTCCCTGAATATAACATTTTTATACTGTCAAGGACAAACATTTAAGGAAATATCTCCAACTCTGAGTCTTTATGATTTGATTTTTAGTTACAGTATTAGGTTTTGCAGGCGCACCCCCCCAATAACGGACACAGACAACATTGAAAGTGGATAACAGCAAAGGGCCACATTTATTGATTCAATGCCCTAGTCCGAATTATAAATTTGTATTGGTAAAACGACCAATCATAATTCCTAAGGCAAGCAGGCCGAAGTAACACTGGTAAGGTACCACCCCAAAATTGCCAACGGCAATTGGTTACAATGTATCAAATTGTATCAATTTGTTCGTTAACAACAAACAAATTGTTGACCGTAGTCAATAACTAACTCATGACCCCACCCTCTGACGCGTATCCGTGAAATCACAGGGGTGATGCATGCTGGTTAGCAATCATCATCACCCCATCGCCTGATTCGTCGTTGACCGGACAACGTTTAACTACTTTATTCCTGTCTAGTGTTGTCCAGTCAATTGCGAACCTGCCGGATACTTGTGGGTCATACTGTTTACCTTACCAGTGCTACCCGCCCATGTGACCAAAGTCAACAGCAAGAACGAAGAAAGACCCCTATATCAAACCATAGCAACAGTGTGGGATGGGCAAAAAAGCCAGGACCCGAAGCCAATGTGGGTCCCAACCAAAAATTCCCACCCGGCCCCGAAGCGACCATAATCACACTGTTAACTAGGGAGGGGGTGGAGGGGAAAAACTTCTCCGCTCCGTCGCTGAGGCAAAATGGCAGCGCGGCTGCCTCGTGGCCACCCCTTTTATAAGGGAGCTGGCCACGCCCCTAACTACCCGGATTCTCTGTCCTGTGGGGGGGGGCCCGCAAAGGGCACGGCGGCCATTTTGGCGCCGCGCTTGCATTGCAGGCGCACCCCCCCAATAACGGACACAGACAACATTGAAAGTGGATAACAGCAAAGGGCCACATTTATTGATTCAATGCCCTAGTCCGAATTATAAATTTGTATTGGTAAAACGACCAATCATAATTCCTAAGGCAAGCAGGCCGAAGTAACACTGGTAAGGTACCACCCCAAAATTGCCAACGGCAATTGGTTACAATGTATCAAATTGTATCAATTTGTTCGCTAACAACAAACAAATTGTTGACCGTAGTCAATAACTAACTCATGACCCCACCCTCTGACGCGTATCCGTGAAATCACAGGGGTGATGCATGCTGGTTAGCAATCATCATCACCCCATCGCCTGATTCGTCGTTGACCGGACAACGTTTAACTACTTTATTCCTGTCTAGTGTTGTCCAGTCAATTGCGAACCTGCCGGATACTTGTGGGTCATACTGTTTACCTTACCAGTGCTACCCGCCACACGGAGGGGCTTCACAGAAGACCTGACGCCCCCCCCCAGACCGTCAGCTCGGTCAACAGGCCTGCTCGCCAGTCACCCAACAGGAGGTCCATACCTCCTCGCGACAGATGGACCCCATCCCCTGCATACAAGTCACAATTTTGTAGACTAATATCGGGGTGATGACTAACCCGTCCCCAAGCCCTGGTGGTGAGAAACCGCGCCACTGCCTTATTGACCGCGCGCCTAGCTCGGTCAAGGGCCAGGAGGTTAACGCCCCCTCTGCAAGAGTGGCGCGGAACAATGTCCGACCAAACCAGGGCTGTGGCAGGCCAGACATAATGCAAGTAGGCGAGGTCCTCGCAAATCGCATGCTTGAGCGATAAGCCGGTGACCTGGCCCAAATCATTGCCCCCCAAGTGGATGATTAGAATGTCAGGCGGGTCAGCCCCCAGGCCAGAAAAAAGGAAAGGCCGCAGCTCCCGCCATAACATCCCAGGCTTACCGTGCCATGAGAGACTGGCGTGGTCACCCAGTCCCAGTCGGGGTCCCCACTCTGTCGCCGCAGCGTAACGCGCTGCCCTGAGCACATAGCTGTGGCCCACCAGCCATACTGTCACCGGTGTAATACGACACCCAGGGTCTGTAAGAAAATTGAGAAAAAGGAAGGTAAGGTGACTGGATTGGTACTCATGGCGGGAGTGGGCGCACATAAAACTGAAAACATTGTGAGCCCCACCTCCCCCTGCTACGTATGTCAGCCCCAGAGTACCCAAAAGCAGCCGCTGTAGAGGCTGCGCCAATACGGAACGAATGTGTGCCAGAACGGGCACCCGGTAGTCCCACCCTGGTGAGGGCTCTGGCAGTCACCTTCCAAAACTGAAATTTAGTAAGGGGAGACCCATCTTGGTGACAGAAAAACGGGCCGTGGTGCATGCCACGCAGTGCCAGGTATTCCTGTAGGGCACCAACCGGACAGATGTCTGCCAAAGACACCGTAGCAGTCTTACTCCACTGCCTACGCCATGCTGATCTGTTTTAGAGGAGCGAATCCTCAACTGGGCCCAGTCTTTGGCAACATATACATCTCCGCGTTCCAGTGCCCTACCACTTGCATCCGCCTTAGACAGCATCACGAGTTCGCTGATGCGGAGCGCTCCAAAAAATGCCACCGTTGTGGCTGCATGCGATTGGGCTGCCTCATAATGATCAAAACAGAGGCCTGGCCAGCCCCGGGCCAACTGGGTAAGAACCCCTGGGGAAATAGGGTGCCGGTCGTCCGGGCAACGCCCGCGCTCGCGCACCCACCCCTCCAAAACGTGTCTCACACGGAAGTCAGAGGTGGTATCCACATGACCCCCTACTTTGGCCATAAAAGCCAACGCCTAGAGCTTGGATGCTATGGTGCGAGGTGCAAGGCCCTGTGCATGCAGGTGAACCATGAACCGCAGAACATGGTCCACCGGGATGGGCCAGGTCTCTGGCCATTGAAATCGAGTAGCAAAAGCCCTATACAAATTGAATGCCTGTTGATACGCCTTACGCGTGCGTGGCGCTAGTGACAGGCCAATCGCCCGGTTCACCTCTCCTTGCCAATAGTCCACATCTCGTCCGGGAGTGGCGAGGGAGATTCCTCCGCATCCGGGGCCAAGGCGCGGAACCGGGAGATCTGCAGGCGGGACAAAGCGTCAGCAATATCGTTATTAACCCCTGGGACATGCCTGGCCCTGAACAAGACGTTGAGGCGCAGGCAGCGCAGCACAAAATGGCGCACTAGATCCATGACCCTGGGCGATTTAGAAGTCTGTGCATTGACAATGTGCACCACGGCAGCATTGTCGCACCAGAAATGCACCACCGAATTAGCCCACTGTTCGCCCCATAGCATCAAAGCCCCCAGGATGGGAAAAAATTCCAGGTATGTGAGATCCCGCAGGCGACCTGTGCCTGCCCATGCCGGTGGCCACCCACCATAGGCCCACTTCCCATTGAAGTACATCCCATAACCCAGGGATCCTGAGGCATCAGACTGGATCTGGAAATTGGGGGATGCCATGAGGTCAGACCTCCAAAATGAGACCCCATTAAACTCCCTCAGGAATTTCAACCAGACAAACATGTCTGCCCTGATACCCCGGGTAAGCCTGACTCTGTGGTGGGGCCTGGATAACCCTGCCATGGCGTCGCATAAGCGCCGGGCGAAAGCCCTGCCCGGTGCGACCACCCTGCAGGCAAAATTGAGGTGCCCATGTAGCACCTGCAGTTCCCTCAGGGATGCCTTACGCTTAGCCAGCAATTCCGAGATAAGGGTCACTATCCTGGACACCTTATCACCCGGTAACCTAGAAGCCTGTACTACTGCATCAATCTCAACCCCCAGGAATACTAGTTTGGTCGACGGGCCCTCGGTCTTTTCGGGCGCTAAAGGGACACCCAGTTCCTGCATTAGCGTCTGAAATGTATTGAGGAGACGTGCACACGTGTCCCAGCCCCGTTCACCCCCGAATAAAAAGTCATCCAGGTAATGGGCTACAGACCGGGACCCTGACCTGCGGACGAAAGCCCACTCTAGGAAGGTACTAAAACGCTCGAAAGCCGAGCATGATATGGAGCAGCCAAAAGGCATGGCCTTATCAAAATAATACTCCCCTCTAAACTTAAAACCCAGCAATTCAAAGTCGCCCGGGTGCACCGGCAAGAGGCGAAAAGCTGACTTAATGTCGCACTTGGCCAGCAAGGCACCCGGGCCACACGAGCGCACCATGCGCAGCGCATGGTCGAACGATGTATACCTGACCGAACAAAGGTCATCAGGTATCGCATCGTTGACCGATCGGCCGGCTGGGTAGGACAAATGATGAATAAGGCGAAACTCACCTAGGGACTTTTTAGGAACCAAACCCAATGGTGAAACCTTAAGGTTGGGAAAAGGGGATGCGGGAAAAGGTCCGGCGACCCTGCCCGCGTCTAACTCCTTTTTAATGCTGGCCTCGGCTACCTCCTCCCTTCCTCTGAGGGATAAAAGGTTGGGAGCATCCTGAGGAGATCTATCACCCATAAAAGGGATACGAGATCCCTGCTTAAAACCTTGGATGAGGTACTCCCTGTCCTCTCCCCTTGGGTACGATGCGAGCCAGCGCTCCAGCATGTCCACCTTAATTGGAGAGGGAGCCTTTCGGAGAACTAGCTCCATCCGTGGCATGCTTGCCAGCCCACTGTCCACCCCTCCCTCTGCCTCGCACCCCTCCAGGCTTGGGACAAGCAGAGGCTGCATGGGGACCAGAACATGTGGGACACTCGTGCTTATACCTGCAGTTCTTCCGACTGCAGGAACCATTGGACGAGAAAGTCCAGCACAGCAGGCGGGCTGGAACCCCCTGCCCCGCCATTTGGCGGGTAACCTGCGCTGGAGCTGCTCGCTGGACCGCATGTCCACAATGGTATCTATCCCCCGGGGCAGGACGTGTGGGTGTCATATACAAGAGCCACAGTCTCTGGCACGGCTCATCCCATCTCATCTCGGGGTGGAGGGGAATCCTCATACGGAATTCCTCATCATATGCTAGCCATGAGGGGCCCGGGAAATCTACCATCGCCCTGTATATGTTGTCCAAATATTGGACCATGGGAATAGCTAGATCCGGCCGCACCCTCAAATACACCGCCATGTATATCAAATAAGCGGGGAGCCAGTTAGCCCAGGTACGCGGCGGCTTACGGCGGCGTGCCTGCTCCTTGTCCTTCTCATCCTGACCCTCCCTTTCTTCCTTAGTGGGCTCTCTGTTCAGGAGTGAGAAGATATCCACGTACTCCCCTCGCCATATCTTTTCTCTGGTAGCCTGAGCCAAGTGATCACCCAATGGCAGGGAATACCCTGCCGTCGGCAAAGCCGAAAAGGGGATAGCTGGCCTACCCAAAGGGGCCTGAGTTAACCCTGCCACCCCAAGTACGTTCCCAGCAGTGTAAGAACCAATGCCCACCCCAGCGGGCATGGTGGCAGTAGTTGTCGCCGGGTGGGTCGCCAGCGGCGTAGCCCCTGCACCACCCGCGCTAGGCCAAGGCCACTGAAAGGTCCCCCCTATATTGGGAATGTGTGTGGATGTACTCGTTTGCACCACATACTCACATGCTGCACCCCCGCGGGCCGCCCCCAACGGGGGTTCCGGCCCACTGGGGGCGTCGGAGCTCACGACCGATGTAGAGCTCATCACCGGGACTTGACCCGCGCCAGGTTGCTGGCTGGGGAGCTGCGAGGCAGTGGCCGGAGCCGCGCCACCCGCCTGCAGCAGCTCAACCCTCCCCGCCGGCCGTTGTCCTGCTGCCGATAGCGCCTCCAAAGGTACCCCGGAAGGGGCACCTGCCTGACTGGCCCGGGCCAAAGACTCCTCTAAGGCCGCAATACGGGCCAGTAAGGTGTCTACAGTAACCATGGGTAAAGAGCCGGCCGGCCCACCTGACCCTTGCATGGGGACAGTTCCCTGCACCCCATGGCCCAGATATGGCCATTGGCCAGGGCCGAAGCCCGGTAGGGCTGGTGAGGAAACCTGCCAAGGCGGGGCACCGGGCCACCCCCCAAGGCTAGAGGGCCCCGGGAGAGGCTGCGGCCCAGAAGTGGTCGGCCCAACGGGTTGGGCGGAAGGAGGAGCGGTGTCCACCGCTCGCGGGCCGCGGGCCGGAGCGCCCTCCGCGCCCGCACTCTGAACGGGCCAAGGTGCTATAGACCCCAAGCCACTAGCCCCGGCCGGGGATGGCAAAGGTGGCTGTTGAGGAGGCGGCACCACGGTCCTCCGACCTGGGTTGCGCCTCCTAACAGCCCGAGCTGAAGTCGCAGCAGCCTTCTTTTTGGAAGGCATCTCGAGCAAAAAAGGGAAGCTAGCTAAGCAAAATCGACCCAAAAGGCTTCCCGGCAATACCAACGAGCGACGGAGGCGCAGGGGAAAAACTTCTCCGCTCCGTCGCTGAGGCAAAATGGCAGCGCGGCTGCCTCGTGGCCACCCCTTTTATAAGGGAGCTGGCCACGCCCCTAACTACCCGGATTCTCTGTCCTGTGGGGGGGGGGCCCGCAAAGGGCGCGGCGGCCATTTTGGCGCCGCGCTTGCATTGTGATAGTAACACTGGAGTCACTTCTGTGTTGGTAGTGAGGAAAGGTTACAAATTGGCAGAGCCCAAAATAAAGCATTTGGTGCTGGTGGCTGGTGTTGAAAATTTTGAGTCTCAGGAATGTGCATTTATTCAAAAGTTTTCCAGAACTCAGAACATAGTGTGTTTCTTAGCTTTCTTTGCGTCAAACAACTTTGAATTCTAATGATTTCTATCTAGAGAACTGTAAATTGCTTCTGCATTTATATTGAAACATATCCCTATTATATCTACCATGATTCACAGAACTGCTTGTGAAGACTTGGGGCCTTTCAGGATGTCATACAAAGAGTACAAAACATAATTACAGCAATATATGCAAATGAAAGAATTTTAGATGCACGAACATATGAGGCTTTTTTGCATCTTGGGTGGCGGTCTGCACTTTTTCTTTTGCTCCTGGATTTTTGAAATCTTCAAAACAGCAATGAAAGAGACTTTTTTTTGCATGATATTAAATATCACTTTTTTGTTTTTCTAAGAGAATTCTTTGCTGTTGCACCAAAGAAGAAAGAACAAACTTAAGGGGGTGGGGGTGGGGGTCTCTAAATCAAAGAGAACTTTGATAGATGAGTGGAAAATATCAAGTTACAAAGTTAATAGATATCTTGTCTGTGCAGAGGCATATATACATAAGGGCTGCATATACATGTCATTCCATATTATAACACTCATTGGATCAGATATCAGGGACACTGATGAAGGCCATTGTGAGATGCAACAACTTCATATTATGTTGCAATGCACCAGGGAATGGCATCTGTGGCCATCCAGATGCTCTTAGAATGCATTTCTTATAAGCCCTCATTATTGGCCATGCCTGAAGGCAAAAATTACAAATAGTAGGACTGTAGTTCTGTACCTTGTATCCCAAAAACTGTCAAAGAAGCTCTATTGATCCAGTAGCACTGTGACGAGCAATATGAGAGTAAGATAGGAAAAGGTTGAGGCTTTGCTGGTGTAGGAGCAATTAGTCATGACACTGCATTGCTATTGTCAATTATTATCTTAAATGACAATGTAAATATGCAATTTATCTCCCAAGTTTTCTCACTTTAAGATTAAACATTTCATTGTCTCATTAGTGTTTCTAAAATATTTTTCAGATTAAAGCAAAACTAGTATTCACTTAGTCAACCTCACAGCTAAGATTTGAGAGGGAGGTGTTGGTTGGGTGACCCAAAGATTTGTAGTGAAAAAAAGAAGTTTTACATATTCTGGGCAGCCTCGACCTCCATGCTAGAGATTTTTTTAATTTTTAATTTTAATTTTTAATTTAATAGTCATATTTATATATGCCGCCCACTCAGGCAGAACCCGACTCAGGGCGGCATTACAACAAGTTCTAAAAACACATAAAAACACTTTAAAAGACCCATATCCCACCCTCCCATCCCACCCACTATAAAAAGAAGAAGAGAGAGTTCTTAATGGTTTACATAAGCCAGCAGGCGGGGGCCGTGTTCCCATTAGGGCCCCACACCTGCCCCGCCAGCCAGGTCTTCAATCCTTTCCTGAAGGGCAGCAATTCTCTTTGAAGTCTTAGATCTGTTGGCAGGAAGTTCCAGAGGGTTGGTGCGGACACGGAGAAGGCCCTCCTTTGGGTGCTGGATAGATGTGCACCGCTAGTTGATGGCACTATTAGAGAGCCCCTCCGGTCCGCTCTGGTTGGACGGGCAGACACTCTTGGGACAATGCGATCTCTAAGGTATCCTGGCCCACTGCCATATAGGGCTTTAAAGGTCAAAACCAGCACCTTGAATTGTACCCGGAGACAAACTGGTAACAAACTGGTAAGATTCTGCAATGTGTAGAAGCACATGACTTAAAGAGGCAAATTGTAATATAGAAACAGGTTAGTCACAATGATGAACATCTTCCTAAATGAAAAAGTGTTTACTTTTGTAAGATTTTGTAAATGATACCACCTTTATAACAAAACAAAATGGATAATCTGATCCTTTTGTTTCTAAAGGAGTCCTGTTATATACATATATAATTATTCTGAGTAAATATTGGAATGGATCAGGAAAGGTCCCTGGAAACGAACACAGAAAGGAAATTCCTGCTCACATTGGCTTTGTGTTTTTGTGACGACGTTTCTTCGCGTTGTCTGTATTAGAGATCCAGAGGATGTTTTTTGCCAAAATTTGGTCATGGTTCTGTTTCTCTTTTAAACTAGAAAGCTGCTTGTGTTATTAAAAGAAAAATGTGATTTATGTTGGAAACCATATATTGGCCAAGCAAACCTTGTCTTGTAGCAACATGTGCGCCTTTTAGTGGGGTGATGCAAATAAAAAGTAGTGAATCATCCTTAAGGTTTAATTGAAATACATGTGTTAAAATATGTAACAGAACTGTTGCAATTACCTGCCAGGATTTGCAGCTGCTGCTCCTCTAAGTCCTACAGGACTGGACCCTCACCCTTGCTGCAGCTGCTAAGCCCTCACCTGAGAGCCCTGGGGAAAGTTACTTGATCTGCAGTTGCTTGGCTCTTGGATCTCCTGCCTTGTCCTGGGTTTCTGGAAGATCGTTTTCCTTTTTCCTGGTTTCCAGAAGATCTCTTGCCTTGTTCCTGCTTCTTATGGTCTGTTGTGCCTTTTCATTCTCCTGGAAATCCATCCCTGCCTTAATCCAGGCCCTGAAGATACACTGCCTTGTCTGTTCTCCTGGTCATCTGCCTTCTGTCTTATTTGAACTACACTTTCATTGTCTGGGCTAATCCTGCTTCCCTGGCTTGATTTGATTTTGGACTGTGGACTGAGATATAGTTACTGTTCAGCCAGTAACCTGGTTGTCCCGTGTCCTGATATTCTTGTTATCTGCTAGCTGCCTATGCCCTGACATTACCACTTCCAAGAATTGTGGCCTGGTAGTTGATTTTCCATTTCAATCAATAAATCAATCAAAGTTTTATTTATACCCCGCTTTTTTTTTTGCTAAAAGCAACTCAAAGCAGCTTACAAGCACAAGAAAACAAATACAAAACCTAGGAAATGCACCAAACAAAATAATACAATAGATAATAATATAATGCAAAAATCAGTAATTGTTACAATAATTACAATAAATGAAACATATTACAATACAAATACAATATATAATATCAAGAAAATGAGCAATACAACATCAATTACCATAAACAATATAGCAATAAAACATCTCAATAATAAAAAAGAAGGCATAAACTCAGAAAGAGAACCTGGAACTCACACCAAGCTGAAAAAAAATGGGACAGGAGAAGCCCTTCTGCCACCACGCCACACCTCCCAGCTTTTGTGGCCCCGGTAGCATGGGGGCGGAGGCCTGGGGGTGTGGTGGCTCACCCTCAGCTGGAGCCGGCAGAGTCCTTTGCCGCCGCGCAGCACCTCTCAGATTTTGTGGCCTTGGTTGCATGGGGGTGGAGGCCCAGAGGTGTGGTGGCTCACCCTCAGCTGGAGCCAGCAGAGTCCTTTGCTGCCGCGCCGCACCTCTCGGCTTTTGAGACCTTCATATTTAAAACTCATGACTCTCCCCCCATTCAAGAATAATGTTAATTATTTTGTGCTATCAACTTGATTCTGACCCATTGGAGTTATTTTTTTAAGGTATAAGAGTACTTGGAAGTGCTCTACCATTTCTTTGGTCTGGAGGTGCCCTGGGACTGTGCAGCTTGTTCAAAGCTAGGAGGGCTGGCTCTTCTCCTAGGCTGTACAGTGTTGAATTGAATTCCCAACCTCTGACTCTGCAACCAGCTACTCAACTCACTGAGTTATCCAGCCAACTGTTTTTCATTACAACTGAGCTGAATATCCCATTGCAACAAGGTTAATAGCAGTAGGATGTTTCCAAGGCCTCCATGAACTATAGCTACATAGGCAGCTATAGACATCAATGGTAAAATTCTTTTAATGGACAAGGCTAAAGAACATATAAGATAAAAGGTAGAAGTGCTCCCCCAAAAAAAGAAAAGAAAAGAGAGAGAAGGCATGCCTTCTGTGCTGGTGACTCAAAGTGCTGGAACAATCCTGAGCAAATACCTCTTTCATTTAATTCCTTTAGTGGTTTTTCTTGCAATAATTAAGGCTTGAATCTCACTCACTTTGAAAGAAAACTTCAGATTATTATAGTTTCATTAAATACTCTTTTCCTCAGGTGTTATTTTTTGCTTAAAGGGATAATTATAATTATATAAAACTTACTGACTATGACTGTGACTATGGCAGATGTCATTTCCTTGGCTCAAGTTCACTTTTTGGATTTATATGCTGACATCCACTCTTATTTGCTTATGTAGGTATCTTTTTTTAAGGATGAATTATGTTGTTAATATTTTCTTTTGCTTGTGCCTTCGGGAAGCTATTTATGATTGAGGATGGGGCTAGTTTTTGAAATTCACTATGCACAACGTGAGCTTTGCTCTTCTCCAACATTTTTTGAGTAATATACATCTCCCAGGAAAAGTAGAACTCTTATATGGCTTGTTAATCCAACCTTTTTACTAGAAGATCATTGTTTCACAATAATGCTGAAATATGAGATTTACTCTGAAGACCTTAAGATGAGTAATTGTTATACAACAAGACAATAAAACTGCAAAGCAAGAACAAAATGGAGAAAAAGATATAAAGGTTTTCTCTTTGTGGCCGGACAAAAAAGTAGAAATGTGTGTTGAGGAGAAGCAATATTCTTTCAAAACAAGTTTTTACTCAAACTGACTGAATTGTAAATGCAGATCATAATGTTTCTCTGTTAGCTCTTAATTTCCAAGAGGTTGTCTAAAGAATTACATCAAACCAAGATAATCTACCTAAGATCAATTTCTTGATGATGATTAAACTTGTGGACTGTAACACTCTAGAGTGGGAAAAAGGCTCCAAATAGGTCTTTGTAAGAAATAATATCAGACTAGTTTTGAGTCAGAGAAGAAGCATTGTGATTGCATGTGCTTGAGTCCTGCCTCAAGCCGACTCCTTTTTCAAAGTGGGGAAGAAAAGAGAACTATAGGAGTTGGATTTGGGCAAGGGCGAGAAAAATAGGTCCTTCTAGAGTATGTGGGACTACAACTGTCATCAGCCTGATGATGATGGTGGTGGGATACTATGAGATGCAACCCATAAGCATTTGGAGGGTACCACATAGCCCATTCCAGGTTTCGGAACAATAGTCTGTCAAAGGGTTGAACTGCAAACTATATTAAGTATGCAGCATTTATTAAAATTATGTGTGCCCCCCCCCTTTGTTCTACTTAGAATCAAGTGTGTGGGAATCAATTGGTTTCAAGCCAATTATGTAAGGTTAGTAATTTTAGATCATCATGTTCAAAAGTAAAGGTTCTCCTGGGTCCTGTGCTTTAAAAAACTAACCCAAAAATTTCTGGCACTAATGGAGTTTCTTTCCTTTCTGCATGGGAGAGAGACCCATGTTGCTACCATTTAGGAAAGAATTGAAGACGTGGTTGGCAAAATGGGTTTAGGGGCCGGGATTGTCAACAAGCTCCCCTTTTTGGCTCGTCTGAGGCTCCCCCTTTAATTAATTTTTTAACGTTGAGGTTTTGTAGATCTTATATTTGTTTTTAGATAGTAAATGGCACAGCAAGGGGTAACACTGCTATGTTTTTAAGGGTTTTTAATTGTTTTATATTGGTTTTAACTTGTGTACACCGCCCAGAGTCCATTGGATAGAGCAGTATATAAATCTATTAAATAAAATTAATTAACTTAAATTTTCTTCTGCTGTATCCGAATCTGAATATTGGTGATCATCCTGGTGATCAGCCATGAAGACTGTCCTGAGAATATAATGCTGTGGCATTTCATCTTACTCCCACATCGCAGCATGACACCCATACCACTGATCCAGTTCTGTAGAGTCACTTTCTGGTCCTGAGCCCTTTTGGCATGAAAAGTCCCAGGCCAATATTGATGAAGCTGCTTCCCTCCATCAAGATGGATTCAAGTGGGATTTAATTCATTTGGGGACCATCACCCTTCCCTGTGGACTTTGGCACCCAAGACTATTAGTTCAGGGTTGTCAGGTTAGTTAACTGCTGCCTGACACTTTGCGTTGAGTCACTGGCATTATGGTTTACTCTATTACCATAGCATGATAGCCTGGCCAGACTGGTACAAATTTACAGGGGTGGGTGGGAATAAAGACTGGGAAGATAGATCTGCTCCTTCTCTACTGGGATGCATTGCTTTGAATGAAAACCATCACTTTCAAGTAAGAAAGATTTGTCAAGTTTCTCCCCCCTCCCATAACATTATTGCTATAAGAATTAGTGGACATGGTGATTCACAAATTTTTGACTGGAAAGAGACTGGTCCATTTATCAGTAAACTGAGCACAAATGGAGAGCATGGTTAATATAAAAATGGCATATCTTATGAAAACATATCTTTTCTATTGGTTTAGCATGACTCCCACTTGCTTGTGCAATCAATGCCTATAATCGCTATGCTGCCCAAAGTGATGTGTCTAAAATTGTATAGCTTACAATTGGATTCCCTCTCAGTCTCTTCTTCTCTTGCTACCCTGGAGCTCAAGTATGGTATAAAGGGACAGGCTACTTGTTAATGGGTGAGCTCTCAAAACAACACCAACACCTGCGCTCAAGGCTGTCATCGGCCTTGGCTTTACACTCCCCTACCTGGAGTAATTAATTGATGCCTTATCCTCTGCAGATGGACTCATTACATCAGTCCATTGTCTTATCATTCTTTAACCATTTCAAAAGCTTTGGAGGGGAAAATGGGAAATATCACCTAAAACTCCTCGCCATAACAAATTTCTTGCACAATGTCAATACAGGATGTACATAAGTATGTATTCACTGTTCAACTGTTAATTCAATGAGTGTGCACTGGCTGGGAAGGTGTGCCTTGTTGCAGCTAAATGTAGTTAATTGTCTAGCTGCTGGGTGTATTGCCTCATTGCTCATCAACCAGATGTGTCTGCCAGTTGTGTGGAATCAAGATGCATCCTGACACCTCATTGATTAGCTGCAGCAAGTTACACAAACCTTCTATAAACAAAAATAAGATTCCAAATTATGCTTAATGTAATGTTTAATTTTATCTGCCTCAAAATAGATCTGACTAATCTTCTAAATTTAGGTGCACTTAGTGATATTAGTGAACCCATGTGCAATCCTCTGCATGGTGGAAGAGTTTTATAGTGTACTAGCTGATTGCCCGGCCTTGCAGGGGGTATTGATTTTGTGTTGTTGGTGGGGTGGTTTTGGGGGATGGCTTAATTGGGAAGAGAGGATTCACTTGAGTAAGCCTTGATCCTGGGGAAGGTTGAGGGCAAAGGAAGAAGTGGATGGCCAAAGACACGGCAAGGGTGAGAGGCAGGTATCTATCAGGGGAGGTGCCGTCCCTGGCGTGTCCCTGCTTGGTGCCTTTGCATTTTCCCCTCCGCTGTTTTGAGGGGTTTCTTGAAACAGCGGAGGGCGAATGGCAAAGGCGAGAGGCAGGTATCCATCAGAGGAGGTGCCTTCCCTGGCGGATCCCTGCCTGGTGCCTGTGCATTTCCCCCTCCACTGTTTCGAGGGTTGTCTTTGAAACAGCGGAGGGGAAATGGTAAGGGCAAGAGGCAGGTATCCGTCAGGGGAAGTGCCTTCCCTGGTGGATCCCTGCCTGGCACCTATGCATTTTCCCCTCCACTGTTTCGAGGGCTGTCTTCAAAACAGCAGAGGGGAAATGGCAGGGTGAGAGGCACGTATCCGTCAGGAGAGGCGTCTTCCCTGGCAGATCCCTGCCTGGCACCTGTGCATTTTCCCCTCTGCTGTTTCATGGGCTGATATTCTGTCTCCCCCTCCCTCTTCTGGGGCACCGGCAGGCCGAGCTGAACACTTGGGGAGAGAGTCTCTTAATTCCACGCCAGGGTTACACTCACGGCATGGCAGATCCAAAAGCAGAAGTCCTAGTTCAGTCCAAAGTCCAGCCCAGAGTTTTCTATAAGCCTTGTAAACCGAGGCGATGAGCAGGAGTGATGAGCAGAGACAGGAACGGGGAAACTCAAACTTTGTCCGTCACGGAAACACACCCGGCATTCTGGCTCTTTATATCCCCCATGTGGTGTGGCCCAATGCTTCCTAATTACCTCCTGACCCTCACCCTCTGCTTCTGTTGGAGTCGTTTCGCCTTGCTCTGATGTCTGGCATCTAGCCACGCCTCGTCACCAGAGCAGTCTGTGAGTTGCAGCTGTTGCTGAGGAACATTCTCTCCGTCATACTGCTCCTGGTCCTCTAATGGAGGCTGAGGCAACGTCGGGGGGGGGCACACTCCTGGGGAGAGGGATCCTGCCAGCTCATCCTCAGAGTCCTTATCCCCCAGGTGGGCCGGCCCAGGGGCCGGGCTGGGGGCTAGGATCACAACAGCTGTCAATGAAACAGTGGAGGGGAAAATGCACAGGCGGCAGCCAGCGATCCGCCAGGGAGAGCGCCTTCCCTTATTGATACCTGCCTCTCACCCTGCCATTCCCCTTCCGCTGTTTCATTGACAGCCCTCAAAACAGCAGAGGGGGAAAATGCAAAGGTGCCAGGCAGGGATCCGTCAGGGTAGGCACCTCCCCTGATGGATACCTGCCTCTCGCCCATGCAAATCTCCCTCCGCTGTTTCAGGTGGTGTGGCTGAGGGTGGAAGGGGTGGCAGGGCAGAGGCAGTTCTTAGCTATAGTGCGCGTGTGAATGCAAAGCGGCTATTGGCTTCAGCGTTCGCTCACTGGCTGTCCCACCTCCTCTGCACTTAGGCCATCCTGCCAGATTGGCTGTGGCATGCTATGGAGGACGCTGGGACTCGTAGATTTTTTTTGTCCGCATTCATGGGGTGTTGGCACCACTCTCGGCTCCCGGACTCTTGCGGCGCTGATCACTGGGACATAAGGTAAGTTTGAACAGCACATTACGGGATAGGATGGACAGGTGCGGACACTCATTCCGCACACGCACGGCCACATCCCTTCCTTATAGGTTAAGACTAGAAGGATCATAATGGAATGGGTTACTCCAAGGTAGGTATGTTTTTGGAAAGTCTTTGCTCTATTATTGTGCACTAGAAATAATGAAGGTGAAATAAGTCATACAGTTTCAGAATAGCAAAAGTTTCAGGATATGGAAGTTAGAAGCAAGTACAATAACACTATGAGACAAAGTTCCTTGTGATCTTTTTGACTCAGGTATTACTATACTTTTTGGCTAGCAACAGCATTAACCGAAGGTTGGATTTTTAGAAAAGAGAGGAATTATCCTCATGGCGCGAAAGTTCATCCAAACCCTGTGGAGGCTTATTAAATTTTATTTTGGTATGTACATAAAGTTCAAAGTTTTAGGCTCTGAAGATTAAAAATTATGTAAAACTAATTTAAGTACATAAAAAGTAATTAAATGGAATAGTCATGCTGTGCTGAAAATGTAATGTTGGGGAGTCAGTCCTTTAAGTCTTGTAGAAAGTGTTGAAATTTTGAAGTGGTAGCCGTGTTAGTCTGTGCAAGCATATCAGAGAGTAAACAAAACAAAAAAAGACAAAAATGTTATGGCACCTTAAAGACTAACTCCTGTATTTTAATGTTAGCTTTTATGGATCAAGTCCATTTCATCTGACATAAGAATGAGATTTCATGGTGTCAATTTATACATATCAGGTTCAGAGATAAATATGGTTGGTTGGCATAACAGATAAGTTTGCAAATCAGTGTGCTAATTACAACCAGTAATAACATAAGATCAGTGTGGCTATTTGCAACAGTAATAACAGAAGATCCCTTATTGGGGTTAGTTGGATTACCATGAAGCTTGGTTCTGTTGAGTTGTAAATGTTTAGTGGGTGCAAAATAAACATTCTGACACTACACATCTGCTAATGAGTTAATTGAGGATGCTGTGTGTGAGACCCAGGCTAGAGGTCAATCACTCACCCTGCTCAGAATAATTTCTGACATAAAATTATTATTACCCACCCTGCTCTGTCAACTGTCCTGAGAAACACCCCCCCCTTTTTTTTTGAAGTCTGCTCTGTAAGGTAAAATACAACCTCTCAGTTGTGGCATTTTAAATTTGATAATGTCCCCAAAACCCTTGACTAAAATTCAAACCTTTCAGATGGGCGTCCAACATATGTATATATTTTATCTCCGCTGTCTCTGGATCCTTGTTTTGTAATTTCTCTGTTCCGTAATGGTAACTTTCAAGTCCTGTGTAGGATGTTCAAGTAGATTAAAATGTTTTGAATCTGATTTCTGTGTATTCCCATTCCTAATGTCTGATGTATGTCCATTAACTCTTTTGCAAAGAGATTGTCCTGTTTGACCTATGTAGAGTGCAAAAGGGCATTTTTGACAAAAGATGGCATAAATCACATTAGCAGAGGAACAAGTAAAACTGCTCTTAATGCTGTGTGTGGTGGTTGGGTCTAGTAATTGTTTCGCTGGAGTAAATGTGGGGACATAGCTGACATCTGCATTTGTAGCAAGGTGTAGTTCCCATCTCTGTTTTACTGTTGTGTAGTTTCTTGTGTGTCAATAGTTGCTTGAAGTTGGGGGATTGTCTGAAAACAAGTAAGGGTCTGCCAGCCAGAGCTTTGGAATGTGAATTCTTATCAAGAATGTGTTGAAGATTTTCCATTATGTGTGTAGAGGCCTAAGTTGTGGGTTGAAAGTGACAACCAGCTGTGTTTGATTGCTTTCTCTTCTGGGCCTGTCTTGCAGTATGTTGCTTCTAGGCATACCTGTCAACCTTTCCGGATTGGCCGGGATTTCCTGATTTCCGGTGCCGATTTGCACCATTTCCCGCCCGCAGCTGCCAAAACTCCGTAATTGGCAGCGGGGGGAAAGAGGTACTGTGCATCCCTTCTGCGCAAGTTGCGTTCTACGCATGTGTAGAAAGCTTTTATGCTTGTGTAGAACCCTTCTACGCTTGCGTAGAAGGCTATGCAAGTGTAAAAGGGTTCTACGCAAGCGTAAAAGCCTTCTACGCATGTGTAGAACGCGATTTGCGCAGAACTGTTGTGCGCAGGTCCCGGATTGTACGGAGCCACAGTTGACAGGTATGCTTCTAGGTATTCATCTTGCCTGGTTGATCTGTTCTTTAACCATATTGGATGGGTATTTTACTCTGAGAAATGCATTTTGTAAATCCTTATAGAAAGTGGTCTTCCTTGAGATTTGTAATGTGTTCCTTTCAGCTGTTTGAATGTGTGTCAAGCAGTTTAAAAAATAATAGGGAACAATGTAGTGCTGCAACACTGACACTCCTGTTGAGCCTGAACAACATGTAGATGAAGCACTTCCTTGTGTGCCGTCATTAATGAACAGTATAATTCATGAGGATTGCATTGGAATAATTGCCTGGCCCCTAATTTTAAAAGAATAATTGATTTTGACAGAGCTCCCTTCTACTGTGGTCAGCCCTGTCATGTTAGAAGTAATTATTATTCCTTTTCTCTAATTATGTTTCCTGCCTTTGATGTGTTGTTTCATTATGGTAACAAACTAGATGAGCCATCCTGCAGGGAGACTTAACACACTTGTCCAAGTGAAAATTATGCTGCATTGTTTCTATTATGGCAGAGAGAAAGGAGAAATATGTCCTGCTTGTAGTTCCTCTAGTTGGAATCAAGGAATTTCCACTTCTTTCTTCTCTGGTTGTTTGTTTATAATGCTTCAAATCTCATCTTTCTCCTCAGGAGGGGATGAAGCATTAAGCCAAAGGCAAACATTAGCTTCACGTATATCGTACATCTATGTGTAGGTGTAATTAGTGGTCATTAGTAGCATTGCATTGTTCCCTATGATTTGACACACATTCAAACAGATGAACGGAACACATCTCAAGGAAGGCCACTTTATTATTTTGCACTTTTTCATAAAATACTTAGAATCCTCTAGTGGTATGATATTTTGTGTGGCTTTGTGGATCTGTAAGCCTTGCATCTGATGATGATGATGATGATAGTTGATCATTATTAATTATTGGGGGTTTGGTGTTCAGAAACACAAACTTTTATACATACACAGAAAGATACATTTCCAACAGGGAACAATGCTGATTGGTCAATTAACCTATGTACACTTCTTAATCCCTTCATTTGCATGAAAAAGATACATAGCATGCCTGTCAAACCTCAAACTGCGCGCTCTCCGAAATCTCGTGATACTTTGCGATTTGCCGAGATCTCGCGGCTGTCAAACAGTAAGCGCGGGAACTCGGCGGTTTGAATCTTTGACAGTTTAATGAACACAGTTATCATACATAACAGGGAGAGAGAATCCTGTTTGTTCCTTCTGATCACGTAAGTATTTGTTGGAAAAAGCAGTTGAAAAACTTCTGAGCTCATCAGAGGAAGTATCCAGCACAGCCTTCTTGTGCAACTTCAGAGATGGTGCAACAGTTTGCACAGTGGGCCATGGGTTTTGCACAGGAGGTCTAACATAGACATTCTTCTAGGACTGTTACCGTGGAAGGATTGTAAATTAAAAGCACTGCAGGGCCCACCCATCTCTATGCCTTTTAGTTCAATAACTGGTCCCTGGTTGCATAGGAGGTGATCGATATTATCTAAATGCTAAATATGGTTGTTCCTTACTTTTGTTACTAGAGAAAGTTTACTTTCCACATGATTATAGCTGTTTGTGTTCTATTTTTGTAAATTTCACACCAAGCTTAGCTGTCACCAGGATGACTAACTGCATCATGCTTTTGTCCAAAAAAGGGCCAGCAAGTCTTTTCAAGTAGATGCTAATTCTTTTGTGTGCCACAGCCCAAGAAACAAAATTGCTATTTCCCACCCCCACCCCCCATAATATTTGTGAGGGAACTATCAGTTTTGAAGGCTTGAATTCAGCATGTGTGGTACTGCTTTAGCCCACATGTGACTGCGCAATGAGCAGTTTGAACAAGATACTCCCTTCCTTCCAATAAGCAATGTCAGGCCTTAACTACACATTATTATTTATCTCTTGTTGTTGCTGTGTGGAGAAGTAATTGCAGTTTACACCTTAAGATACGGTGCAAACTCTCTCTCAACAAAACGACAACTAGCAATTTACTAGTAGTAAGTGATGGAGTCCTGAGGGTTAACTGTAGCCTGCCACTAATATAAAACAGCAGTGACTCTGAGTGAAACTAACTTTCCCTGGGGTAAAGAATGCAAAGATTTTAACATTTATGAGCACATGAAACAAAGTTGTATTTCTTACTCAGCTGTGGAAAGAAGCCTCCAGCTGAGCACCAAACTGGGGAAATTATGCAAGTCATGTGTGTAGCCAGCCAAGTGCTGTCAGTGACTGCCTCTGTAATGCCAGAGCTATGCAGGCAGCACTACATGATTTTGAACTTATGGTTCTGGTTCCCAACTGCCTTTGTGGCCCTTTGAAATGTGCAGATAACAGAGAGTGATGTGGTGATGCGATGGCTCTTGCTCTCTGAGACAGCAACTACTGGAACACCCCTCTTTATTTGCCAAGTCAAATCAAGATAGAGGTCTCAAATTATTCTCTTTCTCTCTCTGTGTGTGGTAGGGATGCAAGAAGGTCAACACAGAATCTGTAACAAAAAGTATGGGGGTAGCAAGAGCCCAGCTCCCTCCATTTTGCTTTGCACCACATGACTTTAGTTTAGGGACCTGTGAGAGGGACATGGAAACATAGAAAACTGCCTCATTACTGAGCAATTTATGGGTCCATGTGGATCGCCCACTTACACAATTGGCATAAACTCTTCCCGCTGGGTCTGCTCGGCTGAGAAAACCGCCTTGAGAACCACCCAGACCCTTAAGGAACAGAAATCGGGGCCGGGCGATTAATTGATAGTGTTATTAGTTCACCCACAAACCATGGGTGAATAACCTGGTCAGACGCAGGTTGCTCCCACAAGGTGGCAAACTCTGATAAGCCCACACAATAGTATGACTCATGCCCACAGGTTGTGGTCAGATGGTGGTAAATAAGATGACCCCAAGGTAGACCCGGGAAAATCCTGAGATAGAAGCGAGAACAATAGTCTTGCAAACCCTTAGCTTATCAGTAGAAACAGAACTTCCCTATGATGTCAAAGCCCTCTCCGCATTGTCTTGAGTAACTTCTGTAACCCTGAGAATGTAACTTATCAATAAAGTGCCACGTCGATAAAAGCCTTCTGTAAAGGATTCCCACACAAGAGGTCAATAAATACCAGTCTCCCGACCCAGTTCGGGGCTGGACTTTGCTGCAGCCTTGCCTCGTGTACCTTCCTTGAGTCCAACCACTCTGACCTCTGTGGGCCATTTCCGTGACCCAGCAGGCCATATCTGGCCCACTCCAACAGGTCCATTTAGCCCAGCATGCTTAGCTCTGACCTGCAGGAGCATTCTAGGTTTTTGGGCAGAATTGTATCCTGGCCATATCTGGAGATTCTTACTGTTCCATGGTGGTCTTCCATCCAAGTACTAACCAGGCCTGTTTCTGCTCAGCTCCTGAGAGCTTTGGCAGACCCTGCAGTTTTCCTTGTTTTTGCAAAAGCTACCCTGAGAAGAAAATCATATAGCATGGCTGAAGTGGGGCCGGGAATACAGTGTGTCAGGAGAAATGAATGGAATTCAGTGAAGGGAAAAAGGGACTGTTGGCAGTGCAAATAATGTATGCAAACACCCTAATGCAATATTGCATTTACACCATGCTCTCCCTGGACAAGTTATTGACTTGAAAATTACTGTCCTCAGTTAGAGAAATGTCAAAGAGAGAATTCCTTGTGAACTAGCTTTCGAACTTAGAATAAAGTTTGATTCTATTTGTTTGGGTCCGAACAGAGGCAACTCTGAGGGTGTTAATTTACTGAGCCACACTATGACCATTATGTCACAAATGGTCACTGTTGCTGATTGTGCATACAGTATGTATAAATTCAAACATAAGTGCCACTGATGACTACTATGCAATTTGTTGACAACTAACCTCACATTACCGTACAGAACCTTGAGAAACATAATAAGAAGATTTGAACATACAAAACACAGTAAAACATTGATTGTTTTTATATAACCTATACATTTTAACCATCATCCTAAGTATCTTTTGAATAGCGGTGTAGTGTATATGATGTTCCTAATATTGCCATCTTCTGAATCTCAGATGGTATTATTTCAAAGATTTGCAGTTATATTTTATGAAATTCCTTGGGGTACACAGAAAGATCCTCCTTGAAGATTGTGGTACTTTTGAACCACAATTGGGTGTACCCTGGTAATGGCAAACTTATGTTGCCAGCTAATCTTTTTCACACTAGAACAGGCAAAAGGAAGTGCAGAATGAACTCACCAAAAGGTGCCTTCATTTTGGCAGTTTCACGTCTGGCCTAGACATGGGAAAATAATAAGAAATTCCTTGGCCTTAGGACTGCACAGATCACCAAAGAGAGTTTCATTCATAGTTGAGTTATTTCTATTGCCGAGTCTATACCATATTTGCTGGCTTATAAGACCCACTTTTTCTCCCTTAAAATACACTGGGGAAATGGAGTGCATCTTGTACTGTATATAGTGGCCTTTAGTGGGCTATTTTGGTAATAACTGGGTTCGTCTCATGCATCTTATATGTCAGCAAATACGGTATTTTGTTAAATTTTCTAGTTCCTTATTTTCAACTCTGCCTTCTCCTGGAATGGTAATATCAATTATCCAGATATTTCTTTGTTCTATTACTGTTATACCTTGTCTGCCAGTTTGAATCTGAAAATCCCACAAGATCTTAACTTTAATCAGTTTCTAACACTTTCTCTACTTCATGTTTCTATGTATTCTTAGATGCTGGCAGATTATATTTTTAAAATAGTGATCAATGAATTGATTTTGCTATTATATTTCACTTATTTCTCTTATATTTCACTTATTTATATATGGTTGTTTTGTTGTTGTTTTTTGGGTGTTAAGTCATGTAATGTCTATGAGTTAAGTCATGCAATGTCTATGAGCTGCCCAGAGTGGTGCTTGCACCAGTTGGGTGGGATGCAAGCAGTGGTGGGCATCAGCAGGTTCGCACCAGTTCGCCAGAACCGGCAGCAGAAATTCTGGCTGGCCCTGCCCATCCAAGTTTTGAAATAAAGTAGTCCTAATTCAGGTGCAATGCAGGGCTTTCCCCATGGCCATGCCCACCATACTATGCCTACAGAGTAGGTAGTAAAAAAATTTGGAGCCCACCACTGGATGCAAGTCAAACAAACAAATTCTGTCATATCTTTCTTTGTAGTCTGTCTGTGCAGTCTCTGAACATTTGCAGGTGAGGTGTGACACAGTTTCATCTTTTTCTTGTCATTTTCTGTTTGTAGTAAATAATAATAAATTATTTTTAGTGTGCCTCTCAGAATTCTCCAGTCAATCTAGCTACTGCTAATGCTTTTAAGCTCTTCTTCTATAACCACATATACTTCATGTATTTGATGAAGTGGACATTAATTGACAAAAATGTATGACATCATATATTTGTTAGTTACTATAATGCTATGCAAGAATATGTATCATTTTAAATATGATATCCATCATTTCATATTATATTTGTTTTAACCTCTGTTTGTGAAGGAACTTAAACAAATTGCCATTGCTTTTTAGATGGATGTTAAACTGGACTGTGGAAGCAATGCATATTATTATCTGGAGGAAGACTCATTTTCATGTAATTCTTGCTTTATGGTTAATGTTAAAAGTCTCTTTCTGCTACCCTTGCCTGTGTTTTTGCTCCATTAGGAGACTGATGCTAGCAGAATGATTTTTAAATAGCCACATTTTCAGCCTGCCTTGCTGAATGCCAGTCTCCACATGCTTTACTTCATGTCCTGTTGATGAAAAGAGTAATTTCCTCTTTTCTTACTTCTGAGTGATAATATTCTGTACTACTCTATTCCTGATTACTCTGTATAGATTTGAAAACTGGACACTGGAGAAAGCTGACAGTCAAAATGTGTGGAGTAGAAGGAGAGCTTTGCATATACAGTACCTTGAACTTCTATCTGTAAAGACAAATAAGTGAGTCCTACATCAGATCAAGCCTGGATTATCACAAGAAACAAAAGTGACTAAGCCAGTGATTCCTAACATGGGGAACACGCCCCACAGGGAGACTTCAATTTCCAGAAGCCTAAGTCAGTACATTGGCTGATCAGTGCTTTGGGGAATTGACTTAAGCATCTGGGAATTGAAGTCCAAAAACCAAAGGTTGGGAAACACTGGACTAAACTGATGCTCTCATGCTTTGGACACAACATGAGAAGACAAGACTCACGGTAAAAGGCACTCATGCTAGGAAAAGTGGGAGGGAGCCAGAACAGATCAGATAGGGAATTGATTGATTTAATAAAGGAAGCCACAGCCTTAAATTTGCAAGAGTTGGGCAGGACTGTTAATGTTGTGATCCAGCCCTTGTCAGCCTCTGAAGATGACCTGGATCAGGAGGCACTTCCTATGCCCAGCCCAGTTTTGCCTGCACCTGAACCTGGGAATGTGCTGAACTAGGACTCTCAGCCTGCTTCTGGCCCAATGCTGTTTCTCGAGGCAGATTACCTGTCAGACCAGAGGTCTGACTCTGACAGTGATCACTGCCCTTAGCCAGGGAAAGGTGTAGAAAGGAGCTGCAGCTGAGATGCAAGCAAGATAGAACTCGTTACTAGAGAAGGCTCCCAGCTGATACCCATTAGCTGGGAGGCTCTTAATCAAGCCTGTTCCAGCATTCAAGCATCAGTACAATTCTTCTGTGCAAAGACTGACACCCTGCTTAACTTTGGATACCTCTTGAGATTGCCTGCCATGACCCTGACAATGCTCCTGGACATCCTCTGGACTAGAAGCTCACTTGAAATACCAGTAACCAAAACTTGGGTTGCTCTTTGCTATTTGGATTCTCCTTGAATAGACTCTCTGTGTAGGTACCATGCCTTCTGGGGTGGGTCAGCTCAGTTAATGATCAGACCTTTCAGAGATCATTCATTCATCCTGCTGCAATAAGTTGAAAGCAATTTGACAATACATAATAATGGTAATATTCTAAACTATGATAGCACATTTGAAATTTATTTATTTATTTCTTTACCTTTATACCACACCCTTTTGATGCAAGTCCAAAACAACAACACAGGAAACAAAGCCACATGGCATTAAAAAATCTTAAAACCATAACAGTATTCTAATTAAAAAACTACAGCAGTAAAAGGAGGTAATATCAATTTTTTTAAAAAAAAAACGGTGTATTTATATAACTGTGTTTACATATATTGTTTCTACATTGGTAGTTGCCACCTTCTTCCTTTAAAAAGTTCAGATTAATGTATGTGAAGTTATACAGTTTTCTAGTTATCTACTGCAGCAGTCCTGTAAAGTAGGTTCAACTGAGCAGTCCTGTAAAGTAGGTTCAACTGAGGGACACTGAGTTGCTCAAGGCCATTTTTGAGTTTCATAGCTAAACTGAGATTTAAACTCAAGTCATCTCTGTCCATATTTTTTCCCTGGCCATTCTATCACTTTGGCTATGGGGAAGCAATATGTGTTTGCATCTTAATCAGAGGCTGGAAGACAAACAGACAATACTATTCAAACGGTAGGCAGATTAGATAGGACATAAGTAGCACTTAAATAATTAAGCAGCTGTCTCTCTTTACAGTGACTTTCTTTGCTTAAAAACCAGTGCATCTGCTCCTGCCCACTGACAATATATAGTTGTTTCAGATCAGTCTTGCTGAGCTTTTTTCAGTAATGGAGCTCCATCAGCAAATAGCACATGCATTGTCTAACGATGAACGATGGATTTCTGTCAAATTGAATCTTGAAAGGTGCATTCCATCGTTAGACAGATTAGCCTGAATTAGGATTTTAGAGCTACTCAAGTGTAATTGTGTCAGTGAAAATGTATGCCTTGGTTGTATGAGGTGGAGAGAGTAGAACTACTTTGCAGAAAAAAAAATCTATAATATTTTTCTTAATCTAAAAAGCAAAGATTTATGCAGTTGTGTAATTGTAAGGGTTTTATTTATTTATTCATTTTTATTTATTTATATTCATATTTATATAGCCGCCCAACTCACAAAGACTCTGGGCGGCATACAATCTTAAAACCCTTAAAACAAGAACAACCCCATTAAAACAAATTACCCCGCTAAAACCCCCACACATTAAAAAGTGTACTTTAATTTTGATCCATCTTTTTCTTAAAAAAAAAATTCAAATTCAAATATATTAGCACTTTTGATTCATTCTTGAAAGTGAAATATATTTAGACAGTGGTACAAAATTTAAGGAGACCTCAATACACCTGTAACTCTATACACTCATACTCTGAAGCAGTGGTGGGCATCAGCAGGTTCGCACCAGTTTGCCAGAACCGGTAGCAGAAATTCTGGTTGGCCCCACCCATCCAAGTTTTGAAATAAAGTAGTCCTAATCCGGGTGCAACATAGGGCTTTCCCCCTGGCCAAGCCCACCATACTACACCCACAGTGTGGTAGTAATTTTTTTTGGAGCCCACCACTGCTCTGAAATGTGTAGAACCCACATGTATTGGAGGAGCATACTCGTCGTCTTCCCTCTCTGTTGTCTTTTTATTACATATAGTAATAGTTTAAGGTTTACATGAAGATGTATTTTTCCTTTTTTATACAGTTATGTTTCCACAAGTCTTCTAATTAGTGAACAAATGGGTATCTTAACCTTGAATTCCTTTAAACACCCCCCCTCCCAAGGTGGGGGGAGACTTTTAAGTGCAAAATACACTGCCTACTGAATTTCCTACAACTGTTGTGCAAGTCTGCTGTAGATGGTGAGCGGAATTAATCCCAGGGTTGAAATCAAACTTTTTAAAAAATACATACGTCTGCATATGCAGACGCCTATATGATCATTAAGAAATGAATGGTTTTTAGCTGAAGACTTTCTCCATCTTATGAGTTCAGTTACAATGCCACAGTTGGAGGCCTATGTTAAGAGTGAATTGGAGGAACTCTCTTCCATCATTATAACAAAAATATAGAGTGGGGAGAAGGGCATAGATTCTATGGCCTGTCTTTGGGAAATGTTTCAGGAAGCTGATCTAACACCTGGCAGGGAGATGTGGTAGCTGTCTAATTACAGTGTACGTCAGGGCCTCTTGTTCTGCTTTAACCATTTTGTATATTTACCACATTGGAGTTTGGAAAGTTGCATTTTTCAATACCTTTACCATTGGCTGTGCTTGCCAAGATTTCTAGGAGTTGTAGTCCAAGAACAATCTTGGAGCCCAAGGCTAGGAACCAATGTTTTGGGGAACAGAGTGGCCTTACAAGGGTGTAGAAGGAACAGCAGCATAACTAAATTAACAAACTGCATAATTTGCTTTTCCTGCATGAACTTCCGTTCTTTTGGTTTGATCTGGTGTGAGAAAGATTAGCCGGCAACACATGGTTACCGTTACCAAGGTATGCCTGATTGTATCCACAATCTTTGAGGAGGCTCTTTCTGTATACTCGTAAACCTCTATGAAAACTATGTAAGAACTCAGTTAGCCTCTTCATTTCAATGTAGCTTTGACCAGGGATTTTCCCACTGGATCATAGCCTATGTGGTGGGCTGTTACCTGGCTTGGTTATTCTGTTTTAATGGGGGTAGGGTGGGGGTGGGTTGTTTGTTAATAATGATATGTTTGTGTTTTTAATGTTGGTTTTAATTGGGGTTGTTAGACCTGTTTTAATTATTGTTGCTTTATTGTTTTTATTGTAATTTTTATTATGTTGTTAGCTGCCCTGAGTGGTGTACCCTCCAGGAGGGCAGGATATAAATGTGCAGAAACAAATAAATAAATAAGCTGGCTATCTCAGGCCTTTTAGGACAACATTTTAATATACAGTTTTGCCCATTTTGTCTAATGTATACTCTTACTAAGTTCTCGGTTTACTATTATTACATTGCAGCCTAAGTAACCCAATTAAACAGACCATCCATCTAAGAGACTGTTCAGTGCGCTAGTTCATGTTTGATATGATTTCTTTTATTACTCTTCGCCTTTTTTAAATTGTTAGCCTTTCCCCTGAACTGAAAGCTGCTTCAAAAAGTTGGATAAAAACATTTACTGTGGATATTTATTTCATAGAAAGGCTAGATAAAGAAAACAAGGAATCTTCTCACACCCCTCATCTAACAAATGTTTGTGTGTCAGCCCTGAATGTTTCTGATGACAGTCTGCTTTTTTCCATGCACTCTTCTTCCTAAATTGAATAACTGGAGCAAACAGAAAAACAGAATTGGCTGATCAGAAGGTAAAGGTAAAGGTTCCCCTTGCTCGAAAGCCAGTCATATCCAACTCTAGGGTTCAGTGCTCATCTCTGTTTCAAAGCCGAAGAGCCAGCACTGTCTGCCTCTGCAGAAGTTTCTGTGGTCATGTGGCAGGCATGACTAGACACCGGAGCACATGGAATGCTGTTACCTTACCGATGTGGTCCCTATTTATCTACTAGCAATTTCTTGCTTTCGAATTTCTAGGTTGGCAGGAGCTGGGACAAAGACGGGAGCTCATTCCGTCCTGCAGTACTTGTGAATTGAATTGCTGACCTTACACCTCCCAGTCAGCGTCTTAGCCACTTGAGCCACTGCATATTTATTGGAGCTGATAGTGGTATGTGCATGTTTTCATAATGAGCTTTACATTTGTTTGGTGACACTGCGAACTGGCGGGGCACCTCTTACATCAGGGTGCAAGGGCTATTTTGAAATGGAGATTGTGGTGCAGTTGTGAAGGCATTGCCACTTCCTAGAGGGAAGTCTTCTGGAAGGTGAACATAGCCAAATTTGTGGTGGTGGTGGTGGGGAAGTGCAAGAGTTAGAAAGAAGAAGGAAGCTTTCTGTTTCTGTGGGAGACAGAGCTTGGATGCAGAGTGGCCACTTACACATCCTTCAAAAGGAGGGCATGAATATACTGTACTTTAAACTGTATCTCTGGATGTATATATTCAGATGCAAAGTTAGAAATTATCTGGTGTATCTCCATGAGCAGGAAAAAGAGTGAGCAAATATTTGTGTGCCTGCTGAGTCTGCTGCCAAGGTTCTCCCTGCATATGGACAACTTCACGTTCCCTGTCTTCCCATATCTTTCAATCAGACTGAGACAGACAGTCCTGCGAATGGAAGGTACCTTTAAAGGAAAGATTATTTCCAGAATTGGAAAAGGTCAGTCTGTGTTCCAATTCCAAAGAATGGCAATGCCAAAGAATGCTCAAATTATTGTACAATTGCACTCATCTCACACACTAGCAATCTTACAAGCTAGGCTTCAGCAGTATGTGAATTGAGAACTTCCAGAAGTACAGGCAGGGGTCTGAAGAGGCAGGGGAACTAGAGACCAAATTGGCAGCATTTGTTGGATCGTGGGGAAAGCAAGGAAGTACCAGAAAAACGTCTACTATACTTCGGTTTCATTGACTACATCAAAGCCTTTGATTGTGTGGATCACAATAAAGTGTGGCAAGTCGTTAAAGAGATGAGAGTACCAGACCACGTCATCTGTCTTCTGAGAAATCTGTATGTGAGTCAAGAAGCAACAGTTAGAACAGGATACAGAACTACTGATTGATTGGTTTAGAATAAGAAAAGGAGTACAGCAATGCTGCATATTGTCACCCTGCTTATTTAATTGATATGCAGAGTACATCATGCGTAATGCAGGGACAAACTGGAATTACGATTGCTGGCAGAAACATCAACAACCTGAGATATGCAGATGATACTACCCTAATGGCAGAAACTGAAAAAGACCTAAAGAGCCTTTTGATGAGGGTGAAAGAGGAGAGTGCAAAAGCTGGCCTGAAACTCAATATCAAAACCAAGATCATGGCATCCAGACCTCCAAGATTATGGTTTTACTGCTTGGACAGCTCACTGGGAATCTTCAATCTGAATTGGGGGATGAACACAGGGGAGCAATTCCCGAAGCCATTGTGAAAGGAAACAATTGTATATCAGAAACTGTTGTACAAATAATGGAGACCTAGTAGTCATCAATAAGGGAAGGACTTGGTCACATTTCATATTTCAGACAGTGCTTTTTAACTTGGTGTGTTTGTGTGTTTTCTTGTGTATGTCATTCTGAGTTGTTGTTGTTGTTCAGTCGCACAGTCGGTTCCGACCCTTTGCGACCCCATGGACCATTGTTCTCCAGGCATCTCTGTCCTCCACCATCCCCCTCAGCACTCCCAGTTCTGTGCCCATTGTGTCCACAATACCATCTAGCCATCTCATCTTTGGCCTCCCCCTTCTTCTTTTGCCCTCCACCCTTCCCAACATCAGGGCCTTCTCAAGTGAATCCTCCCTTCTCATTTGATGTCCAAAATACTTTAGCTTCGTCTTTACTATTAGCCCTTCCAATGAGCAGTCAATGTTGATTTCTTCTAAGATTGACCTATTTGTTCTCCTCGCTGTCCAGGGTACTCTCAAAACTCTCCTCCAACACCACATTTCAAAGGCATCTATTCTTCTGCGTTCAGCCTTCCTAATTGTCCAGCTCTCACATCCGTACATTACTACTGGGAATACCATTGCTTTGACTATTCTAATTTTTGTTTGCAATGTGATGTCTCTGCTTTTCACTATGTTCCCCAGGTTTCTCATGGCTTGTCTCCCAAGAATCAGTCGCCTTTTTATTTCATGGCTGCAATCCCCATCTGCCGTGATCTTTGATCCCAGGAAAGTAAAATCTGTCACTGCTTCTACTTCTTCCCCATCTATTTTCCAGGAACTGATTGGGCCTGTTGCCATTACCTTGGTTTTCTTGATATTGAGTCTCAAACCAGCTTTTGCACTCTCCTCCTTCAGCCCAATCAAGAGGTTCTTTAGGTCTTCCTCACTTTCTGCCATTAGGGTGGTATCGTCTGCATATCTCAGATTGTTTATGTTTCTCCCAGCAATTTTAATCCCATATTGTGATTCCTCCATCCCTGCATTTCGCATTATGTGCTCTGTGTATAGATTGAATAAGCAGGGTGATAAAATGCAGCCTTGTCTTACTCCTTTTCCTATTCCAAACCACTCTGTCATTCCATGTTCTGTCCTAACTGTTGCTTCTTGGTTCATGTACAGATTTCTCAGGAGGCATATGATGTGCTCTGGTATTCCCATCTCTTTAATTACTTGCCACATCTTGTTGTGGTCCACACAGTCAAATGCCTTAGTGTAATCAATGAAACAAAAGTAAACTTGTTTCTGGTATTCCTTTGTTTTCTCCATGATCCAACGTATGTTGGCAATGTGGTCTCTAGTCCCCCTGCCTCTTCTGAAACCGGCCTGCACCTCTGGTAGTTCTCTCTCCACATGTTGCTGAAGTCTGTCCTGTATTATCTTGAGCATCACCTTGCTGGCGTGTGGGATGAGTGCAATTGTTCGGTAGTTTGAGCATTCTTTGGCGTTGCCCTTTTTTGGGATTGGGACGTATACTGATCTTTTCCAATCCTGTGGCCACTGTTTTGTTATCCAGATTTGCTGGCATATTGAGTGCAGTAATTTGACGCCATCATCTTTTAGCGCTTTGAAAAATTCGACTGGGATACCATCATATCCACTAGCTTTGTTGTTTGCAGTGCTCTTTAGGGCCTTTCTAACCTCGCTCTCCAGGATGTCTGGCTCGATTTCAGTTTTTTCATCATTGTGGTTAGCAGGAGTGTTGAGGTCCTTTTTGTAGAGTTCCTCTGTGTACTCTTTCCATCTTTTCTTTATCTCTTCTGCATCAGCTAGCTCTTTTCCGTCTTTGTCCCTTATCATGTTCATTTTTGCTTTAAATGTTCCCTTTATTTCCCCGATTTTTCTGAAGAGATCTCTAGTCCTGCCTCTTTTGTTGTTTTCCTCCATTTCTTTGCACTGTTCTTTTAGGTAGTTTTCCTTATCTCTCCTTGCTTTTCTTTGAAATTCTGTGTTCAGAAGGTTGTATTTTTTCCTTTCTCTTTTGACTTTTGCCTTCCTTCTTTCCTCTGCTATTTTAAGAGCCTCATCAGACAACCATTTTGCTTTCTTACGCTTCTTTTCTTTTGGTATGGTTTTCTTTGCTGCTTCCTGCATGATGTCCTTTATCTCTGTCCATAATTCTTCTGGCACTCTGTCTATTGCGTCCAGGCCATTATATCTGTTCATCACCTCCACCGTGTATTCTTTAGGGATGCTGTCTAGGTGATATCTGTCTGGTCTTCTTGTTTTCCCTATTTTCTTTAGTCTTAACCTGAATTTTGCGATCAGTAGGTTGTGATCTGAGCCACAGTCTGCTCCAGGTCTTGTTTTTGCTGATTGTATGGAGGTTCTCCATCTTTGGCTGCAGAGTATGTAGTCAATTTGGTTTCAGTGTTGGCCATCTGGTGATGTCCATGTGTAAAGTCGCCTCTTGTGTTGCTGGAAGAGAGTGTTTGCTATGACCAGTGCGTTCTCTTGGCAGAACTCTATCAATCTTTGCCCTGCTTCGTTCTGTACTCCAAGACCAAACTTGCCTGTTATTCCCTCCACTTTTTGATTTCCTACTTTGGCATTCCAGTCTCCTAATATAATTTGGACATCATTTCTTGGTGTCTGTTCTATGAGGTGTTCTAGGTCCTCATAGAACTGGTCCACTGTGGCTTCATCTGCGCTAGTGGTTGGTGCATAGACTTGGATTACAGTGATATTGAAAGGTTTGCCTTGAAATCTGACTGACATCATTCTGTCATTTTTGAGGTTATATCCCATTACTGCTTTTCTTACTCTCTTATTGACAATTATTCTGAGATATAGGTGCAATTCTAGAACCTTGATATTCTTTCCATGGAAGAATGGTAATTATAATTCTTGGCTAGAATATGCTCTCTTGAGGTCAAAAGTCTGAAGTGTTGCATAATTATATTCATTTTGTTGTTGTTGCAAACAGCAATAAATAGCAGTGTGGATCACTGTGCTTCTTCTCCCACTAGCCTTATATTGGTGTTTACAGTAACTTATAAAAAGTGGCTAGTTCATTAAAAGTTTGTCTTTTTAATTTTATTTTATTAACCATGCTAACTTAGCTTGAGTGTTTTTCCTTATCTTTTCTGCCTCACAAGGAATACTAGTGCCTTGCCAGAAGTACGACAGAATAGCAAGAAAGAGTACATTTTGGGGATATAAAATCCTCAAACTGAATTTAAGGATAAAGTTGTTTGGTTATAATGCTATTCCGAGAGAACAAATCCTGATCCAGAATAGAGCCATCCAGGATTTAGGTAAAAATTGGAACAACTTTCCAAAGGAGAAATGTAATTAGATCAGCAGGTGATACCGACACCAGAATCAGTTGAACCGTATGTAATACAGAAAGAATTGGATAGCTTGAGAAGCAAGAAGAGTTTGGGACCACCCATGCGAGATGCTGTCAAGAACAGAGGAATATTATATGATTCTGGTTAGAGAATTTAGAGCAGGGGTGCCCAAAGTTTTTGTGTCATGGGCCAATTACGTGGTTCAGAGGGCTGGTCACTATGGCCCAAGGGCCAAATCTGGCCCCAATGCCAATTCATCCGGCCCACGAAAACCTCATTGCTTCTGAAACTTCCACTTCCAAGAGCGATGAGGGTTTTGTGGGCAGGATGAATTGGCATCGGGGCTGGATCAGGACCCCAGACAATAGTCTGGGCAGCCCTGATTTAGCGACTCCTGCATTTTAGAACATAGGAGCTAAATTATTTCCTACATAGAAAAATCAGAGCAGAGAAGAGGTAGCAAAATTAGACCAAAACAAGAACAAGTGATTAGTTAAAATATACAACTGCACGTGTTAAAATGTTTTTCAAACCTTAAAGTATTTTGTGCGTGATTGTGGTGGCTCAAGTGGTTAAGACACTGAACTTGCTGACTGGAAGGTCAGAGTTCGATTCCCCGGTACTGCATGATGGAGTGAGCTCCCGTCTCTGTCCCAGCTCCTGCCAACCTAGTTCGAAAGCAAGAAATTGCAAGTAGATAAATAGGGAACATTTCGGTGGGAAGGTAAACAGTGTCCTGTGTTGAGGCATGCCTGCCACCTGTCCATGGAAACGTCTGCCTGACCAGAAACAGGAAGAACTGCACATAAACTTGAAATCACCAACTGATCATTTAAATCCAAACTCCATTTAACTCCAAACTCTATGTTATAACAATTTGGGTTAAATATTGCATTATGGAGCTTGTTAAATTGGTAGCTTGTTAAATTGGCTCACAAACTTTTGGAAGAGGAAACACTTTGGGCTTTTGTATGATATTTTCTTTGTCCCTTAATGAATGTAAAGTAAAAAGTCTATACAGTAGACCCTCGCGTAACGATGTTACTTGGTTCCAAGTGTTTCCAAACAATTTTTGTTGTTATGTGGGTTTCTATGGAGTTTCCCGCATAACAACGTTTCCCCCCAGATAATGACGGTTATTTTAGCATTGTTGTCTGGACAACAACACTAAAAATGTTGTTATGCGGGGGAACACGTGGTGCATAATGACACGTTAAGCAAAAATGATGCTATCCAAACGTGTTGTTATGTGAGGGTTGACTGTAGTTGAAAATAAGCTGCTGAAAAAGATGTGGCCTTAATATGTTATGTAGTCAAGAATGCATACTGAGGAATTTCCTGCTCATGGACAGCAGCTTCTAAAATATAGTGGGAAAATAGGTGAAAATAGAGTGTGTCCAATTGTCTGTTTTTCAAAGTTTAAGAAATGAGCTGCAAACATGTGACTGAGTGTGTGAGAGCTTTATCATTCCTGCTAACTGACCCTTTTGCTAAAAGTTTAATAGGGGATAAATTCACATGTGGATTCATAATCCCCTCTTGTTGTGCCAGAGAGATTCTTTAACAAGCAGGCAACAAAGAGTATCTTATATAGAGCTACATTCTCTTTTTGTTCTGCTCCTCCCTTCTTTTCTTCATCTGTTTCCAGATTTAGTGGGGTTAACTAGTTTCTGGATGTATCTGTCATCACAATTTTATTTGCTCCTTAACCTAAGCAAATACATACAAGAAGTCAGTGACTCTGAAATCATGTGCTTTTCAGGAGAATCAGTATACCAAGATTTAAATGTATAAAATATATTTCATTAGTATTTGTACAAATATTTACCATTGTCTGTTCATGTAGCGTGCAGTTTCTTTTGCTTTTACCATTCATTCCTCAATATTTAAATAAAATACTTTTTTTGAAGAAAACAAGGGGCTATGCCTGCAAGTAGATTTTGGGGAAGTTTTCTTAAAAACGTCAAAATATATAAAAGTTTTGTGACTTTCGGTCAATTGGTTTTTAAAAAAACTATGTTTATGCAATCTGTCAATGAACTGCAATTTTTAACAGATTCAAGTGGCTATTATATATTGAGTTGTTTTTGAGCCTCATATCTTAGTTATGAACTCTGGTTCTATAATATATGCAATTCCACAGAACTCCTCTGTGGTTATATATGCAGGAGTTGATATTTTATTTATTTATTTATTTATAATTTTTATTTATTTATAATTCAAATTTTAATGCTCCCCAATCAGGTGAACCTGACTCAGGGCGGCTTACAGCAGGTTAAAACATATCTATATCTATATCTATATCTATATCTATATCTATATCTATATCTATATCTATATCTATATCTATATCTATATCTATATCTATATCTATATCTATATCTATATCTATCTATCTAAACAATTAAAACCCCTAAAATACCCCCACACACACACCTACCCCCATTCATATTAAAAAAACGCATCAAAACTACCCGCATTATGTTGGAAATAGCTATCCTAGGAATTCATAAATATGAAAATGCATCCTAGTTCTTGCTCAGAGTGGTTTATTTCTTTTCCTATAGACCTCCAGAAAGGGGTGAGGTTCAGTGGAAAAGCAGAGGCTTTGTGGAATCCTTTAAGCCCACAACACCAAAAAAAATTTAAAAACAGGGAAATGCTGTATTTGGATGCTTCCTGTTACCATTTTTAAAATGGTTCAAACTAGCCATTTGGGTCCCTTTTTCAGCCTAAAATGAGTACTGCAGGCAGAAATTTGGCTCTGAATCCCCTAGGAATTGGTAGCCCCTAACCACAGTCCTCATGGATTGGAAACAGTAATGAAGGACCTTTGTCATGTTTTTGGAAGCTCTTGCCCTTTACAGAATTTTTTTGCTTAAGTAGAGATCAAAAACAAACAAAAGAAACATAACTAGAGAGTAATGGTTGCATAACAATAGAGAAGAAATGAATTTCCAGATCAAGATAATATCCATACTGGAGTTCCAAAATGTGAAAATTCTGATTTTCAAAGAAAAGGTATGCTGTGTCCCTAAGATCATCCTCTATAGTTGAATAATGCCAAGTGGTCAGTGTAAAAAATTTATTTAGCTTAGGGTGAAAACCATCACTTTGAGATGTGCTTGGAAATGGATTGGCAGCCAGTGGAGCTGCTATAGCAGGGGGGGGGGCATGTGAACTCTGTAACCAGTTAATCACATAATTGCAGCATTTTGGATCCACTGGAGATTTCAAAGGCAGCTCCACATAGAAAATGTTATAGTATTTCAGCCGGGTTGTAACTGAGTTACAGTAATACCCTGGTTAACTTGTGCACCACACAACATTAAAACCGGATAATGTCAGAGAATTTGAGGACGACTTTTGCACCGCACAATGCTAAGTTAACATTGTGCGATGCAAATGTCTTCCTCACATTTCCTTCAGAGATCTCTGCCCCAAAGACCACAGGCATGTGGGCTTTGGAGTAGAGATCTCCGGAGGCCCCATTGCTGTCCCAAGGCTTGCCTCGGAAAAGCAAGGGGGCCTCCGCAGACCCAAGTGTCCAATCCCCAGTTAAGGGAACTGGGCATCGGGTGCCTGCCTTGACTTGTCCGAAAGGAAGCCTGCATTGGGCTTCCTTTCAGGGAAGGGAAGGCGGGATGCCTGACTCACTTTCCCCAAAAGGAAGCTGGCGATCGGAGAGCCCCAACACCAGCTTCCTTTCAAGGAAGGCAAGGCAGGCCGCTTGACTTGCCTTCCCCAAAAGGTAGTGTTATGTATGTATGTGTGCATGTTCATTATACTGTAAAGGCAAGAATGTAACCACTCCAAATACCAACGATCTCAGCTGTAAAGGAATGCGAGCAGACAGCCCATAGAGGGCAGCTGCGAGCGTTCAGTCTCACATGGTTCACATTGCTCAATCACGGACAGCCGCGGGAAAACCTTCCCCGCATTCAGCAGCAGAAGAAAGAGGCGTGTCTGGGTGAGGCCACGCCGGTAGCAGCCAATGAGCTACCGTGCTACAAGATTCAAATGTAGAGGGCTACTGTATATATTGAGATGTATCACCGCCATTACCTCATGCTTCACCGGAACACTATGCAATAAACCTGCGTTAAACCAACCCTTCGGTTGTCCTGTTGTCTTTGGTCCCATACACTAAATTGGCGACGAAGGTGGGATATGGCTGCCCACGGGACCAAGACATGCGCCGGCTACGAAATCAGGAAGCCGGGAGACTTGGAGCTGTTTGAGATAGACTTCAACGCAGCGCTGGTGGAGCTCGAAGTCTCAGATGAGGCCAAGAAGAGGGCCATTTTCGTCCGCATGCTCGGACACGAGACCAAGAGGACCTTGGTGGACCTGATCGCGCCGAGGAAGGTGGGCGACCTCAAAGCCACAGAGCTCCTGGCGGCGCTGCGTGCCCATCTCCGGCCAGCGATAGCGATGTTCCCCGCTCGGAGCGCGTTCTGGAGGCGAGTCCAGGCGCCCGGGGAATCGGTCGCCGAGTTTGCCGCGGCCCTGCGGCTGGCCGCCGGCCCATGCAAGTGGGAGACCCCAGAAGTCACCCTCCGGGACTGCCTGCTCTGCGGTCTGAGGGACACAGAGACTCAGCGCGCGCTGATGAAAAGGGAGCCGCCTCCCACGTGGCAACAAGTCCTCGACACGGCGCAGGCCGCGGAGGCCACGACTGCCGGGGTGCAAGAGCTCCAGGACTGGTGCCCGAAGCCCGCCAAGGCAGAGAGCTCGGTGCGCGCGGCCTGGCGAGCTTCGGACTCGTCTGCAGAGAGCGGCGACGACGAGGACGTCCGGAGGGTCCAGAGAGAGGGCCGGCGCTGCGACGGCTGCGGCGCCGCCCACGCCCGCGCCAAATGCCCATTCCGCAAGGCCGAGTGCCACAACTGCGGCCGGCGTGGGCACATCGCCAAGGTCTGCCGGAAGCGGCGCGAGGCCACAAGGAGTTCTCCAGACCGCTCGGCGAGGCAGGACCGCACCACGAGGCCAAAGGACGGCACCCGGACCACGAGGACGCGGGACGGCGTAGGGCGCATCTCCGACGACAGCGAGGACGACGCTCCGGTTTGCAGCGTTTCCACGGAGCACCCCGATACTTCGTTGAGGTAGTAATACAAGGGGCCCCTGTTAGAATGGAGGTGGACTCGGGTTCGTCATACTCTATTATTTCCCAGGGGGAGTTCATGAAAATCGCCCCCCGCGTGCGGCCCAAGCTCAAAGCGTTGAGGGCCACACTGAAGGACGTGCAAGGGAACCGCATCCCAGTGTTGGGGATTGGGAAGTTCCGGGTCCAGTTTAAAAAGCACACCGCAACGCTTCCCCTAGTCGTCCTCAAGGGAGGAAAATGCAGCCTCCTCGGGACTCAATGGTTCCAGCCCCTGGGGTTGTTCATTGGGGGGGTGCACGCCGTGGGAGCACACACCACCGGGACTGATCCAATACAGAGCGTGTGCGACGCGCACCCCGAGGTTTTCAAAAGGGGGCTCGGAAAATTCAAGGGCCCCCCAGTGACTTTCGACCTGGACCCTGGAGTACGTCCAATCAGACTTAAACCGCGCAGAGTGCCTTTCGCACTAAAGGACAAAATAGAGGCGGAGTTGGACAAATTGGTGGGCCAGGGGATTCTTGTTCCTGTTGATTCTGCGGAGTGGGAAACTCCAATTGTAACAGCGCTCAAGGCCAACGGGGAGGTCCGCATATGCGCTGATTACAAGTGCACCATCAATAAGGCGATCCGCCCTAATGCGTATCCGGTGCCGGTAGTCAGCCACTTGTTGGCCAGGTTACACGGGGGGAGGTGTTTCGCTAAACTCGACCTGGCCCAAGCCTACCAGCAACTCCCGGTGACCCCCGCCGCAGCTGCTGCACAGACCATAGTCACCCACAAAGGGGCGTTCCAGGTATCGCGCCTCCAATTCGGCGTGAATTCGGCGCCCGGGATTTTCCAGTCACTCGTGGAACGCCTCCTGAAGGGGTTAGAGGGGGTGTTACCCTACTTTGATGACGTATTGATTACAGGGGGGAGCCGGGCCGAATTAGCAACAAGGTTGGGAAAGGTCCTGGCAATATTCGAAAAGGCGGGGTTGCGGTTGCGAAAAGACAAATGCGTTTTCTTCGCAACTGAGGTTGAGTTCCTAGGGTTCCGTGTTACTCCCGAGGGAATCAGGCCATCCCAATCCAAGGTGGCCGCCATCAAGAAGGCCCCTCGCCCCACCTCCAAGCCCGAGTTGCAGTCGTTCCTGGGACTGCTCAATTTTTACCACTCCTTCCTTCCGCGGAAGGCAGCAGTGGCGGAACCGCTACACAAATTGTTAAAAAAGGACGAGGCATGGAAGTGGGGTGACGTCCAGGAGAAGGCTTTCAATGACCTGAAGCGACTCCTGGCATCAGATGCTGTACTGACCCACTTCAATCCCAAACGCCCAGTGGTCCTAATATGTGATGCATCCCCGGTGGGGGTGGGGGCGGTGTTATGCCACGTACTGGAGAACGGAAGGGAGGCCCCGATAGCGTTCTACTCTAGGTCCTTGTCCCAAGCGGAGAGAAACTATGCCCAGACAGACAGGGAAGCACTAGCGATAATTGCGGGGACCAAGAAATTTCATGATTTTGTGTACGGCCGCCCCTTCACCATAGTGACTGACCACAAGCCCCTGCTAGGCATTTTCACCGCAGATAAGCCCACACCCCAAATCCTGTCCCCGAGAATGCTCAGGTGGGCCATTTTTCTCAACGCGTATCAGCACGCGTTGGTATACCGGCCCGGGAAGGAGATCAGCCATGCGGATGCCCTGTCAAGGTCCCCCATTCCCCGGGATTGCTGCCATGTGGGCGAGGTAGAGAGGGACCACCAGGTCTTAATGATAGAGGTCCTAGACTCCCCTCCAGTAGTACCGGCCGACATCGCTAAAGCGACCGGCAAGGACAAAACGCTGGCCACAGTTTGCTCCTGGGTACAGAAAGGGTGGCCCGTGTCTTCCCCAGCAGCGGAATTCGACACATTTTTCAAAAAGAAACTAGAGTTGTCCCTAGAGAGGGGTTGCCTTTTGTGGGGACAGCGGGTAGTGATCCCCACGTCGCTCCGGCCGAGGGTGCTTAAACTGCTGCACGTCAGCCACCCGGGGATCGTCCGCTCTAAGGCACTAGCCCGTAGTTATTTTTGGTGGCCCCAGCTAGACGCCGACATCGAACACATGGTCGGCACTTGCGAAGCGTGCCAAAGCTCCAGGCCAGAAGAGGCCCGCTCGCCAATAGGGAGTGGGACGCAGCAAGGGGGGCCCTGGTCCCGGGTACACGTAGATTTTGCTGGCCCGTTCAGGGGAACGCTCTTCCTCCTTGTAGTGGACGCGTTCTCCAAGTGGTTGGAGGTCATTCCAGTCTCGAGCACCTCCTCGGCCACAACAATTAAACAGTTACGGAGGGTCTTTTCCACGTTCGGTTTACCCGACACCCTCGTCAGCGATAACGCTAGCTGTTTCACGTCCGCCGAGTTCGGGGCATTCATGGAGCGCAACGCCATTCGGCACATCACCTCCGCCCCCTTTCACCCGGCCACCAACGGTCAAGTAGAGCGCCTCATGCGCACCACGAAAGACGCGCTGCTGCGCATGGGCCCCGGAGACCTCGACCTGAAATTGTGCCAATTCCTGCTAAGGTACAGGGTCACCCCATTGGCGTCAGGGTACTCCCCCGCAGAGCTGTTGATGCGCAGGAAGCTGGCCACGGGAATCTCCAAGCTAGACCCCACGAGAGTAGAGGACAAAGGGTGGAACATAGGGGTGGAACCCACAAAGAGTTTCAGCGTAGGCGCCCCGGTGCACTGCAGGAACTACGCCAACGCGGGGCCAGCCTGGGTGCCGGGCACCGTAATAGCACAAACCGGCCCCGTCTCATACCGCGTGGAGACCAGTACAGGCTTCCTGTGGAGGCGACACGTGGACCAGCTCAGGCGCAGGGTCCCCGGAGAGCAGGACGGAGAAAAAAATAGCGTCGAATCAGCGTTAGGGTACTCCCCCACCCGTTTAGCCCAAGGGGGAGGAGAAGGGGAGCATGGGTCCCCACCAAGGGGGGAGGAAAGGGAATCGATCCACAGAGATCTTTTGCGGGAGTCCGCGGCAGAAAGGAAGAGCCCCGACCACACACATACCCCTCGGAAGTTCCCCCGAAACACAGATGCCCATAGAAGTTTAGACGTTGATTTACAGTACCAGGGGGAGTTAGCGGAGTGGTCCCCCATCCGTCCTAGCGAAAAGAGGGGTTTCAGTTCAGCCCCTGGTACTTCCAGTCCCAGTAGCCCCTGTGAGTTAGAATGCAATATAGCGCCAATTTCCCGGAGACCGACACCCCCAAGACAGGAGGCAATGGCGAGTCCGCCCACCACAGTCTCAAGATCCCCCGAGCGGGGATCAGAAGGTAGCAGAACCACAAGGGCGACCTCATCGGTTCTGCGGTTCACAATGGGAGGGTCCCCGGGGTCCGAGAGCAACAGGCAGGGATTCACCTCCCAACTGTTCATTCCATTCCCATCCCCGGGCGCAGGGCAGGCACGGACGCCCCACAGAGCCACTAACGAATCCCCGTTTCCCGTTGCAGGACAAGCACCCGCGGAGTCAGGGATCACAGGCTCTCCAGTACTAGGGCAGACGCAGGCACGCCCCAAGCGCACGTGCGGCAAGCCACAATGGTTGCGGGACTTCGTCCCATCCTAGGGGGGAGGGATGTTATGTATGTATGTGTGCATGTTCATTATACTGTAAAGGCAAGAATGTAACCACTCCAAATACCAACGATCTCAGCTGTAAAGGAACGCGAGCAGACAGCCCATAGAGGGCAGCTGCGAGCGTTCAGTCTCACATGGTTCACATTGCTCAATCACGGACAGCCGCGGGAAAACCTTCCCCGCATTCAGCAGCAGAAGAAAGAGGCGTGTCTGGGCGAGGCCACGCCGGTAGCAGCCAATGAGCTACCGTGCTACAAGATTCAAATGTAGAGGGCTACTGTATATATTGAGATGTATCACCGCCATTACCTCATGCTTCACCGGAACACTATGCAATAAACCTGCGTTAAACCAACCCTTCGGTTGTCCTGTTGTCTTTGGTCCCATACACTAAAGGTAGCCAGTGATCGGAACACCTAAACACCGGCTTCCTTTCGTGGAAGGCAAGGCGGGCTGCCTGACTTGCCTTCCCCAAAAGGTAGGCAGTGATTGGAGCACCCAAATGCCAACACTCAGACCACCAGTTTCCTTTGGGTGAGAGTGGGCACGTGTCCACTCACCCTAAAGGAAACCGGCGATCTGACATTCAGATTGCCGCTTTCCTTTGGCAGAGAGCAGGCGCGTGCCCTCTCAACCAAAGGAAACAGGCGATCTGACAGAGGCAACACTCACCGGAGATCCACCTACCTCTTTGGAAAGGGCAGCGGGGATTCCATGCAAAAAATCCCCATTGCCCTTTCCTAAGAGGCAGGTGGATCAATTCCCGGTTCCATTTTCTTTTCGGAAAGGGAACCGGGCTGTTTTTTTTTTTAACATTGTGCAATCAATGTATCACACATTATTCAAAACTGGACAATGCTAAGACTTGTGGAACCAAGTTTTAGCATTATCTGGGGTATTACTGTTTTTGTCCCTGTGGCCAGATTACACCTCTCCAGGAATGGGCATAGGTGGTGCACTAGTTTTAGCTGTGCAAATGCACTCCTGGCCATTGCTGAGACCTGAGCTTCCAGGCTCAAAGACGAATCCAGAAGGACCCCCCCAAGCTGCATACTTGTGTATTCACAGGAAGTGTAACCCTGTCCAATACAGCCTGGATCTGATTCCTTGTTCTGCCTTTCAATTGACTTGGGGCACCTTTATTTTGTCTAGATTAAGTTCCAGTTTGCTCAGTTTCTTCCAATCCATTACTGACAACAGACACCGATCTAGAGCCAAAACAGCTTTCTCAGAGTTAGATGGAAAGGTGAGATAGAGATATATATTATATAGCATAGTGGACAAAATAGAACCACTAAGGATCCCATAGGTCAGTAATGGTGAACCTTGGCACTCCAGGTGTTCTTGGACTTCAATTACCAGAAGCCCAAGTCAGTACCCCTGCTGATCAGGGCTTTCTGGGAATTGAAGTTCCAGAACACTAAAAGAATAAACAAGTGAGGTCTAGGGCGCGATAAAACTGATAAATAATACTATAAATTGGACTTTAACATCATAGATCCCTGAGGAAATTACTGAAAAATCCTGTATCGAAAGGATTTCGGATCTTTTGTGTTTTATATTTTGAGAAGACTGCAGTAATTAAATCTGTGCCTAGACAAACAGTTCCAGTGATTTCTCTAGTACTACGTTTGTCTCCTACTTATTTGCTAGTTCCAAACATAGTTCATCCACCAAGATGACCAAAGCAGTCTCCATCCCATAATCAAATCTGAAACAAGATTAAAATTGGTCTAGATCAGTATTTTCCAACCTTTGGTTTTTGGACTTCAATTCCCAGTAGCCCAGTGTACTGACTTAGGCTTCTGGGAATGGAAGTTCCCCCGTGGGGGCCATACCCCATGTTGGGAACCACTGATCTAGATAATCTATTTCACCCTGGAACCCCTGAATCTGAAAAGCCATGAGCTGTTCTAGCACCTTGCCCAAGAATGGAACATTAAAGATTGACTGGTATTTATCTAACAACATGGAATCCAAGGAGCACCTTTTCAATAATGGCTTTACTACTGCCTCTTTTGCCTTCCATTTGCCTTCCACATCACAGTGTGACACCCATACCACTGATCCAGTTCTGCGAGTCACTTTCTGGTCTTGAGCCCTTTTGGCACAAAATGTCCTCATCATTCCCATGCCAATATTGATGAAGCTGCTGCCCTCCATCAAGATGGATTCAAGTGGGATTTAATCAATTTGGGGACCATCACCCTTTCCTGTGGATTTTGCCACCCAAGGCCGTTATTCCTCAGGGTTGTCAAGTTAGTTAACTTCCTTGAGTCACTGGCGGTATGATCTACTCTATTAACATAGCTGGATAACTATATATAACTATAACTATAACTATAACTATAACTATAACTATAACTATAACTATAACTATAACTATAACTATAACTATAACTATAACTAAACTATAACTAAACTATAACTCTCTCTCTCTCTCTCTCTCTCTCTCTCTCTCTCTCTCTCTCTCTCTATCTATCTATCTATCTATCTATCTATCTATCTATCTATCTATCTATATATATATATATATATATAATTTTCAAAGACTCAGGGAATGAGGAAATCAATGCTCATGGTTCTTTTTTTCAGGGGTGAGGCAGGGTCGTAGCCAAGGGGGGGGCAGGGGGGAGAAAACCCTCCTGAGCTAACAGCCCCCCCACCCCGTAATGCCAATGTTATATATGTGAGTGTGACATTGTTGCCCCTCCTGAATTTTTTTTGCCCCTCCTGAAAAATCTTCGCCCTCCCTAATCTAGAATCCTGGCTACAGCCCTGGGAGGGTCAGAGGATGAATTGGCAGTGACTAAAATGTTTGCTGGGTATTGAGTCAAACCCAAATTTGTGGTTTCCTGATAAGCATTTGGATGAACATTGGCTTGAAATACTCAGCCAAATCAGCTTGAGAAAATTTCTATAGGACAGATTAATTTCCATGCATATGACTGATACTTGGTTCTCTCTTCTAGAGTATTAATCACCAATGCTGCTGTCATTGCTGGATCCAGTTTGGGGCCTTGGCTCATGCAATTATTTCATTCTTTTTTTAAAAAAAAAAACATCCCTATGTCTTTCTTTCTTTTTAAAAATCTTCCAGTGTCTGAATCTATTGAATTATGTATATTTTTGCTCCCTGATTAAATTCTCCTGAGTCTGTAAATTTACTTTAATGCCAAGTGTAATGTTAAAGTTTGCTCAGTAATAGGAAATTATTACCATTCCTACCTGACTTAAAGGAGTTTGCTTGGCCCTTTTGATGCAAGCCCTTGGTTCTCAGAAGAGGCAAATTATCTGTTTCTCCCTCCCTCTATTAGCAATCATTCTGTTCTATGCAGCATGCGATAAATCAACCAGAGGAGCTTTAGAGTTGCTGCAACATGACATTACCTATCAGCTTGTCAAGCCTGTGTAGGCTCTGAGCCTTTTAGGCTGTATATTTCTTCAAAGTCTAGCATGAGTTACTTAGTCAGCTCTAACTAATTTCAGAGTGGAAGGGAAACTTTACTGGAGAGCTGTTGGGATCTGCTTTTTAATCCTGGTCTGTTTAATGTTTGCCTCCTGACATTCTAGGCCAGACATCATTTTAATGGTATGTGTGGTGATAAAGCCAATAAGCTGTCAAGATGATTGATAATCTAAGCATTATAGCAATATGACTTTCCTGTTCTCCTCTGTGCTTTAGATGATGGTTTCCAAATTGAATTCTTATAGTGTGCTGCTCTATGTATCTGCTTGTAGGATATTCTCTAAACACAGGATTGGAAGAGGGAGGGGATTGATTTTATAGTGAAATGTGTGCTTTTTAGATCTATTCCCTTCCATTGGATAAAGTAAAGCTTTTAATTCTGTAAGCTTCCAAAAGGGAGAATGACCATCCTTTATTCTTTATGCACACATATAAATTTATGTTAGCAGTGGAGTCACTTCTTTTCTTTCATGCCAATGTCAAATTTAATATGGACTTTAGAATCTCATATCGGAGACATGCAACATGGGTAGAGTTACAGTAAGGCTGCAAGTCAGATGATTACAATTTTAAAATAAGAAGCTGATTAAAAACTGTTAATTGGTTTCTGGAAGGAAGTCTTAAGAGACTGAAAGAGTAGGAAGATGGCTGTCTTGCACAGGCATCAATCAGTATGCTGCTTTAGCTTGTAAAATGACCATACTGGAGTTAAGTCCATACCTGTCAACCTTCCCAGATTGGCCAGGATTTCTCGGTTTTTGGCGTCGATTTTTGCCCTTTCCCGCTCCGCGCTGCCGAAACCCCGGATTTCGGCAGCGGGGGAAAGGAGGCACTGCGCAGCCCATCTGTGCAGGTCGTGTTGCACGCATGTGTGGAAGGGCTCTCCACTTCCGTAGCTCCCTTCCACGCATGCACAGAAGGCTACGCCACGTGCGTAGAAGGCTACGCAAGTGCTGTAGCCCTCCACGCGCATGCGTAGAACACAACCTGCGCAAACCGGTTTGCGCAGGTCCCGGATTTGCCGGAGCCGCGGTTGACCGGTATGGTTAAGTCAGAGTTGTACACCATGCATCTTTATTTGCTTATATTTGCATTGTTGAGTTTCTGGCATGGAAAATTCCAGTGTGAATATTAGTTGCATAATAAAAAGTGACACGTTACTACTAGTTAAAAAATTGGTGCCCGCATAGAATCATAGAATAACTGAGTTGGAAGGGGCCTTTTAAACCATTGAGTCCAATCCCTTGCTTAATGCAGGAATCCAAATCAAAGCAGATCTGACAGATGGTTGCCCAATTCTCTCTTGAATGCTTCCAGTGTAGGAACGCTCACCACACCTTGAGTCAGTTGGTTCCACTGTCGTACTGTTCTAACCATGAAGATATTTTCCCTGTATCTGTCTTCCTGTAGTTCCAGTCTGTTGTCACACATACTGCACCCTGGAATGATTGAGAACAGATCCAGCCCTTCCTCTTTATGCGTATATTTCAGGTATTTGAAGAGTGCTATCATATCCCCCTCTCAGTCTCCTTTTCTCAAGGCTAAACATGCCCAGTTCCTTCAGTCTTTTCTCCTATGGCTTGGTTTCCAGTCCTCTGATCATTCTTACTGTTTTTCTCTGTACACGTTTTAGTTTGCTTGCATCTTTCTTAAAGTGTAGTGCTCAGAATTGGACATAGTACTCTAGATGTGGTCTAACTAGTGCTGAATAGCGGGAAACTACTACCTCACGGATTTTGGAGACTATACTTCTGTTAATGCAGCCTAAAATAGCATTGGCCTTTTTTGCACCCATGTTGCACTGTTGACTCATATTTAGCTTGTGATCTATAATTCCAAGATCCTTCTCACTCATAGCATTACTGAGCCAAGTACCTCCTATCTTGTAATACTGCATCTTTTTCTCCCTAGGTGTAAAACTTTGCACTTATCCATGTCTCATTCTGTTCTTTTCAGCCCATTGTTCAAGCCTAGAATATTTTTTTGAATTCTGTTCTTTGAATTTGTGTCATTTGCAGAGAATACAAAATGGGATGGAAGGGGAACCGGGCTTTTTAAAAATGTTGTGCAATCAATGTATCGCACAACGTTAAAAATCGGATAACGCTAAGTCTCCTGGAACCAAGTTTTAGCGTGATCCAAGGTATTACTGTATTATCTGTTGCACATTGAGGTAGATGATTCAGCACAAAATGGCTAAAGTCTGCAGTGATTTCTCAACTCGTTGAAATTTGCCCTGAGAACATAAATCCTTAGTCTGCACAGTCTGCGAGTCTGCGCAGGTCGCGTTGTACGCATGCGTGTGGAGGGCTATGCCACTTGCGTAGCCTTCTACGCAGGTGGTGTAGCCTTCTGTGCATGCATGGAAGGGAGCTACGGAAGTGTAGAGCCCTTCCACGCATGCATGCAATGTGACCTGTGCAGGTCGCGTTGTACGCATGCGCGTGGAGGGCTATGCCACTTGTGTAGCCTTCTACGCAGGCGGTGTAGCCTTCTGCGCATGCATGGAAGGGAGCTACGGAAGTGTAGAGCCCTTCCACGCATGTGTGCAACGCGACCTGTGCAGATGGGCTGCGCAGTGCCTACTTTCCCCTGCTGCCAGATTACAGGGTTTTGGCAGTGCGGGTCAGGAAATGGCGCAAATCAGCGCCGAAATACGGGTTAATCCCGACCAAATCGGGATGGTTGACAGGTATGATTAAAAGATTGAACAGATTTTGTCTTGATTCATAAGCTATCAGCTACACCTTAATGCTGGTAAGGTAAAGGTAACGGTCACCCTTGCTCGGAAGCCAGTTGTATCTGACTCTAGGGTTTAGTGTTCATCTCTGTTTACAACCAAAGAGCCAGCGCTGTTTATGTCTGCTGACATTTCTGTGGACATGTGGCCGGCATGACTAGACACCGGAACGCACGTAAAGCTGTTCAACTTCCCACTAAAGTGATACCTATTTATCTACTTGCAATTTCTTGCTTTCAAACTGCTAGGTTGGCAGGAGCTGGGACAGAGACGGCAGCTCACTCCATCATGCAGTACTCGGGTATAGAACTCCAACCTTCCAGTCTTCAAGTTCAGCATCTTAACTACTTGAGCCACAGTCCCCTTGCCAAATTAGAGGGTGCAGCACTCTTCCAATCCAGCCCATAAGCCAATGAAGAGCTAAGGTCACAATGCTATTCAAGATCTATAGTGTGAGCTAACTTGGCCCAACAATGCACAGAAACATGCTTACAGTGATTTTGAAATAAATTGGCAAAAATAAAGAAGAGTAGATAGTGGGTCTTCTTACGGAGACAGACCCAATGAATAACTAGGGTTTATGTCTCTTCCATTCTCCACTGTGCCTTTCTGACACAGCATCTCCTCCAGTTCTGCAGTTCTAAGATTAATAATTATTATTATTTTATTTTCCAAAGAAGCTTTCAAAACCCAGAGCCAAATCTCTTCAGAGTGTAGCCACTGTTGACCATGTGAAGGAATGAATGGTAGGTTTAATTTAATTGTTCAATTTCTCCACCACCCACTCGACCTAGGCTGACTCAGGGCAGTTCACAATCACAGATAAAAACATAATAAAATTAATTAAAACTGCCCACCTCCTAAAAAGGGTGCAGGGACTGAAGGGACCATGGGAGAAGGAATTATCCTCTATACCAACCACTCAATGGAGGTTACCCTTCCACCTGCACCCCATACTTGGCCCACCAGCCAGGTTTTGAGTTCTTTTCTAAAAGGCAGCAATTCTGTCCAGAGACATAACTCTGTTGGCAGGAGGTTCCAGAGGGCCAGTGCAGACAAGGAGACCCTCCTCCTTGTGCCATAGGGAAACCATTATAAGCATACCTGTCAACCGCGGCTCCAGAAAATACGGGACCTGTGCAAATGGTTCTGCGCAGGTCACCTTCTACGCATGCGTAGAACAGGGGTACGCAAGCGTAAAACCCTTCTACACATGCGTAGAAGGCTATGCCACTTGCGTAGAAGGCGACCTGCGCAGAAGGGCTGTGCAGTACCTCCTTTCCCCCACTGCCAAATTCTGGGGTTTCTGCAGCATGGGGCGGGAAATGGCACAAATCGGTGCCGAAAACCATGAAATCCCAGCCAATCCGGGAAGGTTGTCAGGTATGATTATAAGTGCTTCATATTTTCCCCATCATGTTTCACCACACAAATGGCATAAGGTGTGATATCACATATACTCTGTCCACATGTAGTAAGTCAGTGGTTAACCTGCTGATACCATTAATTATGAATGTACTAATATTTAGGTGAATTGACCAACTAATGAGACAAGGTCACTGTAACATGATGGGTAGTATGTACAAGGCTGGCTGACAAACATACTTCAAAGAATGTAGTGATAATTACTAGAAGTACCAAACTCTCTCTCTCTCTCTCTCTCTCTGTATCTAGGTGTACTTGTGCCACACAGTGTGTTTTAATTAGTCCAGACTAATACTGGATTTTGTTTTGTGTGTGAGTTTTTTTTGGAGGTAGAATGGTAAGTGCTCAGCTGTGTAAGTAGTGATGAGTGTGCAGAATTGGGTATGCCTATTTGCAGCTAATAGCTTCCCTTCATTGAGTCAATTTGTTCTCCCCCCACCCCAGTTGACAGAGATATAGCTTAGTGTGGACTATTACTTCAACCATTTTGCCCCAGGAAAAGCATTAGTAATTTATAAATAAAATAGGAGAAGTCAAATATAGGTTTATTGACAACAAAGGCACTATTAATGTTAGGCAAGCAGTTTGAAGTAGAATTAGGTTTACCTACTGATTTATGAACTGTTTATCCCACCTCCCACCCCACCCAAATTGAGTGGCTTGAGCATTTAGTAACTTGTCTGGCTGAGTACAGCTTTTGTGAATTTAAGGTCTATGAAATTATTTGTATCTTGGCTTCATAACTAGGAGGCAAAGAGAGTACTTCTTTTGTTCCCAGTTCACTTTAATAAAGAAGCTATCTACATGGGCTTTTATCCTACTCATCAGGGCATTTTTGGGGCAGTTTAGGCCACACTTTCTTCTGATGTCTGACAGCATTGGGCACTGGAGTGGAGCAACTAACACTAACATGCTGCTTTTTGAGCTCCCAGTAGAAAGTACTGTATTTTGTTTTGTTCTCTTTCATCCCATTATATGTGAATTCTGAGAATGGAGGTAGAATGGTATCTGTTTTTATTTGTTTTTATCTATTTTTACCCACTGTGGGAACTGCCTGGAGTTGGCTTTGGCTGAGTGGGCAGTATAGAAATTTAACAATAAATAATAAATTAAAAAAATGGAAGAAAAAAGAGCAAAGCAGCTGACAAGCTGCTGCATGATAGCAAGTAATTAAACACTTCCCCTGATCATCAGGGGATGGTCAAGGGAAGTGTAGTTCCCCCCTTAAGTTTGGTAGGTGATCAATGCAGTGCAACAATGATCATCTAACAAACTTCAGGAGAAAAAAATTCTACTTCCCCTGATCTTCCCCAGATGATCAGGGGAAGTGTTTAGTTTCCTGTTGCACAGTAATGAGAACAAAGCTCTCTGTGGGAGAAAAATGCTGGTTGGACACAGGGATCACAACCAACATTTTGTTCTCCCCTGCAGACTCAAGTAACCCCTTCGTCATGTAACACACCAGCCCAAAACTGGCCAGTGTACTGAAGCACATACTCATCTGTGTTGATAGGATGAACACTTCCTTCACAGTAGTGCAGTTGTAGTTGTGTCCTATTTAATCATTTTATTTTCAAGCAAAGCCATGCTTCTAGAAAATTTTGGATTTTTTGCCATCAGGAGTAATTTGTGTAGAATTTACTTCTCTCCGTTTATCCTTGTTTCTGAACAAAGTTCACAAGCTTGGCAGCAAATACATATCTGTCAGCAGATTTATTTTATTGAATTCATGACTTTGAATGTATTTCCCTATTAAGAAAGTTGTGGTCTTCATCCTAAGTTTTGATTTATTTTATTAAACGCTTAAAAATCTGTTGATGTTGATGTTTCACTCCATCTATTCCCTTTTTGAGTAGTGCCTCAGTTTTGTTTGGCTTCTCCAGTGAAATCTCATCTTGAGTGATTATGAGCTGGGCTTCTTGGTATTGGCTGAGTCCCCAGGTCTTCTACTGGCTGGCTAGCAGGCAGACAGAGCTTCGCTTTATAAGGAAAGATTATGGTGTTTATTGAAAAGCGATTCCACCCTGCAGCCATGCAGTATTTTAATTCAAATAAATATTAGTTGAAGAAGAGTGGCAACAAACCTAACCAACAAAATGCTACAGATATTGAACTTTTCAACATGCAACTGGTCTGCATGAAGCCTGAGGTTTCTGCATACAATTAATTATTGGTTATGGTTTGGTCAAACAAAGTTGGTTGTTGCAACTTGAGAGATATTGTGGGATCTTTGGCTAAGAATGTGACCAATCCTCTCTGCCTAAGTATTATTTGCAGTATTAAGACTGGACTACATTGCAAGGCTACCGTGAATTACTCTAGAATTAGAGTCCCTTATGTTAATGTTGATAATTCAGTCACAAAGTTTTCAAAGCATTTCTTTGAAACACCTATTTTTATCCAGACAGCAACTTAAAATGATTTCGTATTCCATAGTTAACTGAAATACTGTTCGTCAGACTGTCTTAGGGGCAATCTTATCATCCATTAGGATTTATTTTGTTGAAATAAATATTATTTTTTATTATTTCAAAATATATTATTGTACCTTTGCAAAGTTTGTGATTTTTCTCAAATCTACTGATACCTCTCTCTTGTGTGTGTGTGTGTGTGAGGAGTGCTGCTTTGGCTATGGAAGGATCTGCAATCACCCCTCAATGTCACTAAGATTAAGCAGTTAAATTAAACAAACACATTGCTCCGTTTTTACTTTCTCTTTGTATTAAGCAGAGGATTGATTATATAGTAACTTCCCACCACCACCATGGGGGGAAATCCATTATAAATATTGCATTTTGGAATATCTACATTTCAAACTATATTGGAAATGTATTAGTAAGTTCTTTGTAGCAGTTCACTTTAATGAAATAGGATGGGAAGAACTGAACCTGCCAGGAATTTTTTTTTGCCTTTTTCTGACATACTTTCCATTTGCCTGGATTTATTTCATTATGCCCCACCCCAGCTCCCAAAAAATATTATACATTGCTGTCATTTTGACAACTCTGCTTATTTACAGATGTTCTAACCCATGATCTGTCTCAGCAGAATTTGTCCCTTAAGTTGCATTGACTAACAAAATCTGTATTTCTTTCTGAAACTATCTATGCAATAGGGCATATGTCAATTTTATATTAAAAGAAAATCCCATTCCTATCATAAATTCAAAGAGTGGGTGTTTTTTTTGGTACTAGTCAAAATAATATTTCAGTAGAGCATGCAACTGTGTGACAGAGCCTTGGAATGGTTCTACTTTATAGACCTATGTGGAAAGCATCTCCCCTCCACCCTTTTTGGTGTGCATTTTATGTAAATAGAGATTGATGGAACATTTTACACAGAGTGCCGGCTTTTGACAAAAAGTATTGATGGCTGCTTTCAGCAAGTGTTACTTGAGATGACAGAATATTGCATTGAAGATGAATTACATAAGAAACTCCCTGCTTGGGAATGTCATGCATTTTATTTGATGCATTTTTGTTTCATTTTGCTGGAATGACTAAAATCCACGAATAGCTGCAGAATTATGTCAGTGCTGAGCAACAAATAGCTCGGGGATGACCAATGTTTCTGACTCCAAAGATTCATTCCCCATTCCAGTTTTCTTACTGCCAGACTTGCAAGACAGAGATCTACTGCTGCTGCTTGTCAATGCAAAATCATGTTTCACACATAATACTTGTATGTTCTTAAAGAATCTGCATCCACCATAGGATTCTTTTTGCCATCCTTCCTCCTTGCAGCATTGGAGGTTGCTGCCTCTAATTTCATGGGAGTGAAAAATCTGCTCCATATTTTACTTTAATTTACAGGAGCTGTTCAAAGTGCTGGATTCTGTCAACCCAAATACATACCGCATCATAAATAGCCCCTTTTCTAAAACTTTAAATAGATTTACCACTGTCATAAAATTGGAACCAGCAGACTCCACAGTCTTGGGATCATCTTTAAACAACAACAATAACAACAACAATAGCAGCAGCAGCAGCAGCAGCAACAACAACAACAACGAAATGTATTCCGATTGTATGCAGTGTAGCATAGAATGCCTGTTCTATCTTTGCAGGCGCACCCCCCCAATAACGGACACAGACAACATTGAAAGTGGATAACAGCAAAGGGCCACATTTATTGATTCAATGCCCTAGTCCGAATTATAAATTTGTATTGGTAAAACGACCAATCATAATTCCTAAGGCAAGCAGGCCGAAGTAACACTGGTAAGGTACCACCCCAAAATTGCCAACGGCAATTGGTTACAATGTATCAAATTGTATCAATTTGTTTGTTAACAACAAACAAATTGTTGACCGTAGTCAATAACTAACTCATGACCCCACCCTCTGACGCGTATCCGTGAAATAACAGGGGTGATGCATGCTGGTTAGCAATCATCATCACCCCATCGCCTGATTCGTCGTTGACCGGACAACGTTTAACTACTTTATTCCTGTCTAGTGTTGTCCAGTCAATTGCGAACCTGCCGGATACTTGTGGGTCATACTGTTTACCTTACCAGTGCTACCCGCCACACGGAGGGGCTTCACAGAAGACCTGACGCCCCCCCCCAGACCGTCAGCTCGGTCAACAGGCCTGCTCGCCAGTCACCCAACAGGAGGTCCATACCTCCTCGCGACAGATGGACCCCATCCCCTGCATACAAGTCACAATTTTGCAGACTAATATCGGGGTGATGACTAACCCGTCCCCAAGCCCTGGTGGTGAGAAACCGCGCCACTGCCTTATTGACCGCGCGCCTAGCTCGGTCAAGGGCCAGGAGGTTAACGCCCCCTCTATAAGAGTGGCGCGGAACAATGTCCGACCAAACCAGGGCCGTGGCAGGCCAGACATAATGCAAGTAGGCGAGGTCCTCGCAAATCGCATGCTTGAGCGATAAGCCGGTGACCTGGCCCAAATCATTGCCCCCCAAGTGGATGATTAGAATGTCAGGCGGGTCAGCCCCCAGGCCAGAAAAAAGGAAAGGCCGCAGCTCCCGCCATAACATCCCAGGCTTACCGTGCCATGAGAGACTGGCGTGGTCACCCAGTCCCAGTCGGGGTCCCCACTCTGTCGCCGCAGCGTAACGCGCTGCCCTGAGCACATAGCTGTGGCCCACCAGCCATACTGTCACCGGTGTAATACGACACCCAGGGTCTGTAAGAAAATTGAGAAAAAGGAAGGTAAGGTGAATGGATTGGTACTCATGGCGGGAGTGGGCGCACATAAAACTGAAAACATTGTGAGCCCCACCTCCCCATGCTGCGTATGTCAGCCCCAGAGTACCCAAAAGCAGCTGCAGTAGAGGCTGCGCCAATACGGAACGAATGTGTGCCATAACGGGCACCTGGTAGTCCCACCCTGGTGAGGGCTCTAGCTGTCACCTTCCAAAACTGAAATTTAGTAAGGGGAGACCCATCTTGGTGACAGAAAAACGGGCCATGGTGCCAGCCACGCAGTGCCAGGTATTCCTGTAGGGCACCAACCGGACAGATGTCTGCCAAAGAACACCGTAGCAGTCTTACTCCACTGCCTACGCCATGCTGATCTGTTTTGGAGGAGCGAATCCTCAACTGGGCCCAGTCTTTGGCAACATATACATCTCCGAGTTCCAGTGCCCTACCACTTGCATCCGCCTTAGACAGCATCACGAGTTCGCTGATGCGGAGCGCTCCAAAAAATGCCACCGTTGTGGCTGCATGAAAAAGGGCTGCCTCATAATGATCAAAACAGAGGCCTGGCCAGCCCCGGGCCAACTGGGTAAGAACCCCTGGGGAAATAGGGTGCCGGTCATCCGGGCAACGCCCGCGCTCGCGCACCCACCCCTCCAAAACGTGTCTCACACGGAAGTCAGAGGTGGTATCCACATGACCCCCTACTTCGGCCATAAAAGCCAACGCCGAGAGCTTGGATGCTATGGTGCGAGGTGCAAGGCCCTGTGCATGCAGGTGAACCATGAACCGCAGAACATGGTCCACCGGGATGGGCCAGGTCTCTGGCCATTGAAATCGAGTAGCAAAAGCCTTATACAAATTGAAAGCTTGTTGATACGCCTTACGCGTGCGTGGCGCTAGTGACAGGCCAATCGCCCGGTTCACCTCTCCTTGCCAATAGTCCACATCTCGTCCGGGAGTGGCGAGGGAAATTCCTCCGCATCCGGGGCCAAGGCGCGGAACCGGGAGATCTGCAGGCGGGACAAAGCGTCAGCAATATCGTTATTAACCCCTGGGACATGCCTGGCCCTGAACATGACGTTGAGGCGCAGGCAGCGCAGCACAAAATGGCGCACTAGGTCCATGACCCTGGGCGATTTAGAAGTCTGTGCATTGACAATGTGCACCACGGCAGCATTGTCGCACCAGAAATGCACCACCGAATTAGCCCACTGTTCGCCCCATAGCATCAAAGCACCCAGAATGGGAAAAAATTCCAGGTATGTGAGATCCCGCAGGCGACCTGTGCCTGCCCATGCCGGTGGCCACCCACCATAGGCCCACTTCCCATGGAAGTACATCCCATAACCCAGGGATCCTGAGGCATCAGACTGGATCTGGAAATTGGGGGATGCCAGGAGGTCAGACCTCCAAAATGAGACCCCATTAAACTCCCTCAGGAATTGCAACCAGACAAACATGTCTGCCCTGATACCCCGGGTAAGCCTGACTCTGTGGTGGGGCCTGGATAACCCTGCCATGGCGTCGCATAAGCGCCGGGCAAAAGCCCTGCCCGGTGCGACCACCCTGCAGGCAAAATTGAGGTGCCCGTGGAGCACCTGCAGTTCCCTCAGGGATGCCTTACGCTTGGCCAGCAATTCCGAGATAAGGGTCACTATCCTAGACACCTTATCACCCGGTAACCTAGAAGCCTGTACTACTGTATCAATCTCAACCCCCAGGAATACTAGTTTGGTCGACGGGCCCTCGGTCTTTTCGGGCGCTAAAGGGACACCCAGTTCCTGCATTAGCGTCTGAAATGTATTGAGGAGACGTGCACACGTGTCCCAGCCCCGTTCACCCCCGAATAAAAAGTCATCCAGGTAATGGGCTACAGACCGGGACCCTGACCTGCGGACGAAAGCCCACTCTAGGAAGGTACTAAAACGCTCGAAAGCCGAGCATGATATGGAGCAGCCAAAAGGCATGGCCTTATCAAAATAATACTCCCCTTTAAATTTAAAACCCAGCAATTCAAAGTCGCCCGGGTGCACCGGCAAGAGGCGAAAAGCTGACTTAATGTCGCACTTGGCCAGCAAGGCACCCGGGCCACACGCGCGCACCATGCGCAGCGCATGGTCGAACGATGTGTACCTGACCGAACAAAGGTCATCAGGTATCGCATCATTGACCGATCGGCCGGCTGGGTAGGACAAATGATGAATAAGGCGAAACTCACCTAGGGACTTTTTAGGAACCAAACCCAATGGTGAAACCTTCAGGTTGGGAAAGGGGGGTACGGGAAAAGGTCCGGCGACCCTGCCCGCGTCTAACTCCTTTCTAATGCTGGCCTCGGCTACCTCCTCCCTTCCTCTGAGGGATAAAAGGTTGGGAGCATCCTGAGGAGATCTATCACCCATAAAAGGGATACGAAATCCCTGCTTAAAACCTTGGATAAGGTACTCCCTGTCCTCCCCCCTTGGGTACGATGCGAGCCAGCGCTCCAGCACGTCCACCTTAATTGGGGAGGGGGCCTTTCGGAGAACTAGTTCCATCCGTGGCAGGCTTGCCAGCCCACTGTCCACCCCTCCCTCTGCCTCGCACCCCCCCAGGCTTGGGACAAGCAGAGGCTGCATGGGGACCAGAACATGTGGGACACTCGTGCTTATATCTGCAGTTCTTCCGACTGCAGGAACCATTGGACGAGAAAGTCCAGCACAGCAGGCGGGCTGGAACCCCCTGCCCCGCCATTTGGCGGGTAACCTGCGCTGGAGCTGCTCGCTGGACCGCATGTCCACAATGATACCTATCCCCCGGGGCAGGACGTGTGGGTGTCATATACAAGAGCCACAGTCTCTGACACGGCTCATCCCATCTCATCTCGGGGTGCAGGGGAGTCCTCATACGGAATTCCTCATCATACGCTAGCCATGAGGGGCCCGGGAAATCTACCATTGCCCTGTATATGTTGTCCAAATATTGGACCATGGGGATAGCTAGGTCCGGCCGCGCCCTCAAATACACCGCCATGTATATCAAATAAGCGGGGAGCCAGTTAGCCCAGGTACGCGGCGGCTTACGGCGGCGTGCCTGCTCCTTGTCCTTCTCATCCTGACCCTCCCTCTCTTCCTTAGTGGGCTCTCTGTTCAGGAGTGAGAAGATATCCACGTACTCCCCTCGCCATATCTTTTCCCTGGTAGCCTGCGCCAAATGATCACCCAATGGCAGGGAATACCCTGCCTTCGGCAAGGCCGAAAAGGGGATAGCTGGCCTACCCAAAGGGGCATGAGTTAACCCTGCCACCCCAAGTACGTTCCCAGCAGTGTAAGAACCAATGCCCACCCCAGCGGGCATGGTGGCAGTAGTTGTCGCCGGGTGGGTCGCCAGCGGCGTAGCCCCTGTACCACCCGCGCGAGGCCAAGGCCACTGAAAGGTCCCCCCCATATTGGGAATGTGTGTGGATGTACTCGTTTGCACCATATACTCACACGCTGCACCCCCGCGGGCCGCCCCCAACGGGGGTTCCGGCCCACTGGGGGCGTCGGAGCTCACGACCGATGTAGAGCTCATCACCGGGGCTTGACCCGCGCCAGGTTGCTGGCTGGGGAGCTGCGAGGCAGTGGCCGGAGGCGCGCCACCCGCCTGCAGCAGCTCGACCCTCCCCGCCGGCCGTTGTCCTGCTGCCGATAGCGCCTCGAAAGGTACCCCGAAAGGGGCACCTGCCTGACTGGCACGAGCCAAAGACTCCTCCAAGGCCGAAATACGGGCCAGCAAGGTGTCTACAGTAACCATGGGCAAAGAGCCGGCCGGCCCACTTGACCCTTGCATGGGTACAGGTCCCTGCACCCCATGGCCCAGATATGGCCATTGGCCAGGGCCGAAGCCCGGTAGGGCTGGTGAGGAGACCTGCCAAGGCGGGGCACCAGGCCACCCCCCGAGGCTAGAGGGCCCCGGGAGAGGCTGGGGTCCAGAAGTAGTCGGCCCAACAGGTTGGGCGGAAGGAGGAGCGGTGTCCACCGCTCGCGGGCCGCGGGCCGGAGCGCCCTCCGCGCCCGCACTCTGAACGGGCCAAGGAGCAATAGACCCCAAGCCACTAGCCCCGGCCGGGGATGGCAAAGGAGGCTGTTGAGGAGGCGGCACCACGGTCCTCCGACCTGGGTTGCGTCTCCTAACAGCCCGAGCTGAATTCGCAGCAGCCTTCTTTTTGGAAGGCATCTCGAGCAAAAAAGGGAAGCTAGCTAGGCAAAATCGACCCAAAAGGCTTCCCGGCAATACCAACGAGCGACGGAGGCGCAGGGGAAAAAACTTCTCCGCTCCGTCGCTGAGGCAAAATGGCAGCGCGGCTGCCTCGTGGCCACCCCTTTTATAAGGGAGCTGGCCACGCCCCTAACTACCCGGATTCTCTGTCCTGTGGGGGGGGGGCCCGCAAAGTGCGCGGCGGCCATTTTGGCGCCGCGCTTGCATTTTTGTAGGGCAATGTACATTATGTGTATTCCAATTTATATAATCATTCCTCATCAGATCCCCCCCCCCAAAGAGCATGAAATTGAATGTGGCACATTAATTTGTGATTGAGTTACCATTTGGACAACTACTACTCTAATTCACTACACAAACACTCCTCTTATTTCTGCTTCTCCCACTGCTTTTTCTGCCGTTCTAGTGTCCCTTTCCTCAGCCCAGTTCAAATCCTCCCACTACTCCCCATTCAACATGACTCTGCAGTAGGTTGTTTTCTGAAAATGTTTTGTTCCTTTGAAGTCCTTGTCCCAGTGATGGGGAAAGTGAGAATCATTGTTCCACAGAGTTGGCAAACTTGGTTTGTGAAGTGGACCTTGATGAAACTAGAGCAAGATCCACAGGGGCCATTAAGCCTTAGATTCTCTACCCTGCTGTAGCAACTGCAGAATCAAGGGGCTTTTAATTCTCTTTTTAACATTTTCAGTCTCTAATCTTGGAGTCACCAACTGTATTTTGCCATCACTTGTACAAGGACACCAACAAGGCATTTTGAGTTTGCCTTAGGGAGGCTAAATTATTTGCTAAGAAGTTTTTTATGATCTTATTCTATAAAATTCTTACAAAATAAATCAGACTGAAACAGCTGTGATTGCTAGAATAGCAGGTTTGAGGAGCTGCTTATTGCAGCTCCTCTGGTGGCTTAGTGGTTAAGACATTTAGCTTGAAGTCTGTAAGGTCAGGTTTCGATACCTGAGAGCTGCACTTGGGGACATGAAAGGAGCCTCATTCAGGTGTCCCCTGAGTGGAGTTTCTCCAGCAAAAATCCTTTCAACCCAGAGTAATCTCTGACATGAAATTATTATTATTATTGCTTATTCTTCTTTACTTCCTCTTTCACCCCTTCAGGTATCAAGGGAGATACAAGGTTCTTTCTCTGGCACTTCTAGCAGCCACCACCAGCATTATTTGGTGTTGTTTTAATATTTCTTTGATGTTATCTCTCCACCTTCCTTGTGCTCTTTGTCCTTCTCATTTGATTATACTGCTTCATAATGTGTGGTTTTAGGATTTCTAAACCTGATGAATCACAGGTAATGTAAAAGGTGAGTGTTTTGACTCATAGTTACTCTTTAGAGCAGTGTTTCCTAACCTTTGGTTTTTGGACTTCAATTCCCAGAAGCCTAAGTCAGTACATTGGCTTATCAGTGTTTTGGGGAATTGACTTAGGCTTCTGGGAATTGATGTCCAAAAACCAAATGTTGGGAAACACTGCTTTAGGGTTTTAAAAGGGAGATCTTACTTTTCATGTCCAGCTTGATCATTAAACTGTAGATGCTGAGAATTGAATTTAGGATTCTCAAAGTACAGAGTATGTGATTGAGTGCTAGACTATGGCCAGTCCCTAATGGAGAAAGACCAAGTGCTAATGTTGTATTGTACAGATACTGTACTCCTAAAGCTGTTCATAGAACACATTAATTACCTTTTAAATGTTTCTTCCATTTCTGATTAATAGATTAAAGTGAAAGTGAGGAGGTAGACTCTTCAGACATGGTGAACATTGACTTGTTGTGGACAGTGATTGGCACAGATGATCACACTGTTAAGAGTTTATGTTGTTCCAAAGCCTCTTCTTACAGAATTGAGGAAGTACTGTGGCTATGGGCATAGCTGAATTTTACATAAATTGAAATTAGTGGATTTGCAAAGTATTTACAATTACATTTATGTCAATTTCCAGGATTGGTTGATTTTGTCACATAGATGGTGGTAATTAAAGAGGTTTAATGTTATTTGTGACCATTCAGCTTTTTGTGGGAATGTCCTTGCAAAGGCCCAACTTTTGTTCCAGGATCCATTGTTCTGAGGCTTAAAGTCATGTTTCAAGGGTATCTTAACCCATGAAATCATTCTATCTGAAAGCCAAAACCGCACCCTCCAACTGCTGAATAAATAGATTCTCATGACAGAATAATTCATCTCCAGTCATGAAAACATCAACTTTAAACGACAGCTTGTAGAGACCCTGTGCTTGTTAGGGGCAGATCAGAAGCCCAGATGCTGCTGGGATGTAAACTCATGAAGGGAAGATTAATTTATCTGTCATCCTCAGCTTTGACAGTTGTTGTAAATCTGATTTTAGCTTTGAGCTGGAATTGGTAGTAGAGGTTGGTGGGGATCTTTTTGGAGCTGTGAAGAATTATGCTTTGAGAATATACTTAAGACTTTGGAATTTCAGATGTATGTAGAGGCAAATATTTAGCAATATAAGGCTTTTAAAATTACAGATAAATAGAAATGTTAATTGAAATGCAGATTTGTCCTTGCTAGCTAGCACCCTTTTAAGGTCAAAAGGATTAAACATAACAGCCCTTATCAGATGACTTGCTTGCTTTGGTAGCAAAGAATCGGTTACCAAAGGTGAATAAATTCAAAGGCACCCCTTTCATTCTTTATCTTCATGTATTACATCAGGACAGGAATTATGGTCTTTATCATGTCCCCCCCCCCCGCCCTACATGCGTTCTATTCTGCTTTGTGTGACAAACTTATATAAAAAACTCAGATTTAATAGGTTTTGTTCTCTAGGTCAGACATTCGCATCCTACAGTCTGCAGGCCCGACCCAGCCCTCGATGCCAATTCATCCGGTCCTCACCACTCCCAGAAGCAGAAGTAAAACATGCCCACACAGTGGTGGGATTTAATTTTTTTAATACCTACTCAGTGGGTGTGGTATGGTGGGCATGGCCAGGGGGAAAGCGTTTTACTTCTGCTTCTGGTGGAAGGAACCACGTGACTGGCCCGATCAGCTGTCTGGGGTGTATGGTCAGGACCGTGACCTGAAAACATCGAGAACCCCTGCTCTAGGTCCTAGTTAAATGGAATTCTTCTATGCAGATTTAAAGAGTAGTTAAACCAGTTTTAAACTTAGGTATTGCTACAGGTAGATTTAATTGACTGGGACAGGTTGAGAGTGCCAATCTGCAGAAAGGTTTTGGTTATCAGGTATACTTACTGTCTTGAATTCCTGCAGAGCTGGGAAGACAAGTCAGCATGTATCAGTATCATCATGCTTTGCCTAACTAAATTTGTTATATATGCTATATTGTCCAAATTTTATTTTGTTGATGGCTTAGGGCTTAATATTAGATGGTTTTTAAAAGAAGACTCAAGGCTTCTCACTTAACAAAGGTTGAAACAAAAGCAATAATATACAAACAATGTACTTGAAGTATAAAATTCTTCATTTCCCAAGAATAACAAGTCGTCATAGAATCAATCAATGTTATGCCAATATTAAAGGATTGACCAACCACATCCCATTAAATTCTTCAGTACAGACAATTGATTTTAATATGGCAAAAGGGAGGAGGAAGAGGAAAGATAACACTAACTTTAGACTTGCTTCACTGGGGAGCACATCCTCTCCTTTGCTACCATCATTCAAGCCACGTTTCAAGGAAGACCTCACACATGAGTGATAGTGTACAGATTCTTTATTATGTTCAGAGTATGAGTGTAGTTGCCTGCCTATCTGTCTGCCTGAAGGGTAAGGGCTTGGAAGGGAGTGAATGTTTGTACAAGTTTGAAGGGAACAAGATCCAACCCAGGAATTGATTGAGTTTGGATAGGTCTCCTTTGGGAGCCTTCATGTCCATATTGGGATTGAATGTGCAGATATCACGTTCTTCTTTCCTATATTTTATTCTGCTGCAAGGTTTCACAGAATCAAACTTCACTGCTTTATTTCTTTCTAGAGGGTAATTCTATGATATTGTCTCTAGGCCTATGCCTCTAAATGAGTATGTGCCTATTGCTTTATTTTTTATTAGTTCCATATGTATTCTACCTTTCTTTTCCAGTGAGTTCAAGAGGGGATGTGAGATAAGTAATGCTGAGATCGAGGGATTGGCTCATGGGTGTCCAATGCATTTCATGGATCGACTGAACTCCCAAATTTCCATCCAATACTAAATCACAACACTACATAGCTGTAATATTGGGGGGAGGGAGAGGAGGCGGCATAATAAGCATTATTGTCTATTAAAAGTAACTGTACATTGTTTTCATGAATATATTTTCCATTTCTATTAGCATGTGATGACTGATACATGCCCTAGTTACATTTTTCTGTTGCAGTGCATGCAAATGTGCTTAGCAAAATGTTGCATATGTAGCTATTCTGAACCTGAAAAGAAGGTTGCCTAGACAGACTGTTAATGTATGGACAGTTTGGTTTCCCCATAAAGATATCCATTTGTGCTATCATACAGTACTTCCATATACATAAAATTCTACCATAATTCCTTTACCATCCAGATATTTATTTTCCACCTTCTAAACTCCTTCTAAAAGGAGATAGGATGTAAAGAACTGGTCCTATTATGTTGCACAGCTTTTACCAGAAATTATGTACACTCTACCTATTACAAAAAGAATCACATCAGTTTCTCTGACCAACTATTTCATCACCTCAGGATACAGTTTTATAAATGGTATATATTTAGTTGGGTGGGACAACTGAAGAAAAGGGACAGGTAAATGTGTAAAATAACATCAAACAATGAAAATATTACACAACAAAATAGATGCCTCAACCTGCAGCAGGTGAGGGAACAGTGTCAGGATTGTGTAAGATCAATATAAGCACAAGATCTTGAAGGATGAGAAGTATTTCAAATATCCATGGGCAGAAGAGACAGTGGAGACATAGGTATTACTATAAACGTAATCAATTAATTAGTTAATTAGAAGCCTTTTGACCCCTCTTCACTCAGAAAATCCTTCAGAATGTTCCAAATAAGACCCTATTGGTTGCATTAGATAGTTTATAATCTAAAAGACAACAAGAAAGGGAAATTAACTATGGAAAGAAGTCTTTTGATGATCAATTGTTATTACAGTGCTTAAATTTGCTAAACAATGTACCCCATGTTTTTACTGCTGGGAAGTAAAAGATGCTCCACTACCACATACTGATAATGAAAGGCAAAAATCATTTCATGTGAAGAAGAGATATTTTTTGTACAAACGCACAGTAGTAATGTACAGCTGTGAAAGCTCGACCATAAGGAAGGCTGAGTGCAGAAGAATAGATGCCTTTGAACTGTGGTGCAAGGGCTATTTTGAAATGGAGATTGTGGTGCAGTTGTGAAGGCATTGCCACATCTTAGAGGGACATCTTCTGGAACATAGCCAAGGTGGTGGTGATGGTGGTGCAAGAGTTAGAGAGAAGAAGGAAACTTTCTGTTTCTGTGGGAGACAGAGCTTGGATGCATAGTGGCCACTTACACATCCTTCAAAAGGAGGGCATGAATATACTGTACTTTAAACTGTATCTCTGGATGTATATATTCAGATGCAAAGTTAGAAATTATCTGGTGATTTGAACAAAATTTGCGGTGTATCTCCATGAGCAGGAAAAAGAGTGAACAAATATTTGTGTGCCTGCTGAGTCTGCTGCCAAGGTTCTCCCTGCACATGGACAACTTCACGTTCCCTGTCTTCCTATATCTTTCAATCAGGCTTAGACAGACAGTCCTGCAAATCGAAGGTCCCTTTAAAGGAAAGATTATTTCCAGAATTGGAAAAGGTCAGTCTATGTTCCAATTCCAAAGAAGGGCAATGCCAAAGAATGCTCAAATCATCATACAATTGCACTCATCTCACACACTAGCAAGGTCATGCTCAAGATCTTACAAGCTAGGCTTCAGCAGTATGTGAATCGAGAATTTCCAGAAGTACAGGCAGAGTTCTGAAGAGGCAAGGGAACTAGAGACTAAATTGCCAACATTCGCTGGATCATGGAGAAAGCAAGGAAGTACCAGAAAAAAATATTTTCATTTACAACATCAAAGCCTTTGATTGTGTGGATCACAATAAAGTGTGGCAAGTCGTTAAAGAGATGGGAGTACCAGACCACCTCATCTGTCTTCTGAAAAATCTGTACATGAGTCAAGAAGCATCAGTTAGAACAGGATACAGAACTACTCATTGGTTTAGAATAAGAAAAGGAGTACAGCAAAGCTGCATATTGTCACCCTGCTTATTTAACTTACATGCAGAGTACATCATGCATAATGCAGGGCTGGATCAAGCACAAGCTGGAATTAAGGTTTGTGGCAGAAACATCAACAACCTGAGATATGCAGATGATACTACCCTAATGGCAGAAGGTGAAAAAGACCTAAAGAGCCTCTTGATGAGGGTGAAAGAGGAGAGTGCAAAAGCTGGCCTGAAACTCAACATAAAAAAGACCAAGATCATGGCATCCAGACACATCACTCCCTGGCAAATAGAAGGGGAAGAAATGGAAGCAGTGGCAGACTTTACCTTCTTGGGATCTAAGATCACTGCAGATGATGACTGCAGCCATGAAATAAAAAGACCCTTACTTCTTGCGAGGCAAGCTGTGAGATATCTAGGCAGCACAATAAAAAGTAGAGACATCACCCTGTGAACAAAAGTCCACAAAGTTAAAACAATGGTCTTTCCAGTAGTAATGTATGGCTGTGAGAGCTGGACCATAAGGAAGGCTGAGTGCAGAAGAATAGATGCCTTTGAATTGTGGTGTTGCAGGAGGCTTTTGAGAGTCCCCTGAACTGCAAGGAGATGAAACCAGTCAATCCTAAATGAAATCAACCCTGACTGCTCATCGAAAGGACAAATACTGAAGATGAAACTCAAGTACTTTAGCCACCAAATGAGAAGAGAGGACTCACTTGAGTAGGCCTTGATTCTGGGAAATGAAAGATCAAAGGCAAAAGGAGAAGGGGGTGGCAGAGGATGAGGTGCATGGATGGAATCATTGATGCGATGGGCGTAGATCTAGCTGGGCTGTGGAGGATGGCAGAAGACAGAGGAGCCTGGCATGCAGTGGTCCATGGGGTCACAAAGGACTGTGTGACTGAACAACAACAATAAAAACTATTATTATTAATGCCAGGAGAATAAGCACCAAAGACAATCTGGTGCCTATGGTGAGATTTCTAGCACTACTATGTTAGAAAGAGGACCTATAGATTCCTCTTCCCATATTCTAGTATAGTGTTTCCCAAACTTTGTTTTTTGGACTTCAATTCCCAGAAGCCTAAGTCAATTCCCCAAAGCACGGATGAGCCAATGTACTGACTTAGGCTTCTGGGAATTTAAGTCCACCAGTGTTCTGTGGAACATAGTTTCTGAAACGCTGTCCTAGAACTTGAGAAAATTACTGAGTGGGTTGAGGAAGATGTTGGAAGACAGAGGAACCTGGCATATGATGGTCCATGGGGTCGTAAAGGGCTGGACTCGACTGTGCGACTGAAGGTACACGTTCCAGTTTATCTTGATTTATACTTCGTATGTTCTAAGTTCCAATTGTATGTGTTGTGTAATATCAGACATTCGTTTCCTTTTGTGCATATCAGCCACTAGACATCCTTTTGGCTTCATTGTAGTTGTATCTCTAGCAGCAGAGCTATTCATACTTGTTATTTAATCTTTCCTGTTATTTGGTTGAGTACTTTCTGACCTGGGAAACTTTTCTTTCAGCACTATCTCTTACTTCATTTTGGACTAGGGTTTACCATTGGCATCTACTGTGCAGTACTAACACACGATAATGTGGGTATCACTGTCATAATCATTGCAGAAGTACATTTAAAAACTGCTGGATCTACAAAAGGTCTATCAAATCCAGCATCCTATTTTCTATGCTTGCCAAAGAACCAATCCCGTGTTGAACATTTTGATGCCTGTGACTTCTCAACTGATCCTTGTTAAAAAAAGAACAACAACACAATCTCTCACTGTGCATTCTTGAATTTTGCTTCTTTCTGTGACAAGTCATTGTTAAGGTTTGGGGATTCCCAGATAGCTCAAGAATTATGGTGCATTGTACAAACAGTTAGTGAAAATTACAATTGAGAATTCAATAGGTGTAAAAGATGTATAGGATGTAGACTATGATTTCTCATAGAGGAAGCTAGCTGGAATTGGATATCATTATGGTAACCATTTAAATCTACTTTGTGATGTTTTGGGAAATTGCCATCAAAGTAGCTTATGAATATATCCAAATAAACCTATGTTGTGTTAAAATCTCTCCCCACCCCAGCAATGCTGGACAAGATACAACTGAGAGAGCATATGGATGCATATGTATGGGTATAATCCCAAAGTTCAGAAGTTCTGGTCTAACATGTTTAGCAGTATATCAGAATCACTTTCTCAAGCTGCCCTTTCCAAGCCAGTGCCAGCAATGAAGTTTACTGTAATAAGGAACAAGGAAAAGCATTTTACAGAGATCTGTTAAATTGATGGTATCCCATCTGGAGATTCTGTAGTATTGGCAATCTATGATTGGTTTCACAGTGTGTATTCTGGTATATTTTTGAGAATAGCAGTAGCAGAAAATCTCAACTCATCACATCAGGTTTCTTTAAAAAATCTCAAAGCACAACTTTTTAAATCATGTGACCTCTTTTTTCTAGTATAAGGAGGGGAAATTTCAATTGTGATAAATTAATCAGCAAAGAAATTTGTGGTATAATTACCAAGTTTCCTCTATGTTGGCATAATACTACAGTGAGGTATCAAGGGAGGACATTCCAGATAGACTTTTAAATTTTGAGATCCATGGTAGACAAAAAGAAGCATACTTTGTGGTTTGCATGTATTTTCCCCTACTGATCCTACTTTTGAAATAGGGATAGAAAAAGTTGATTGTTTGGATTACAAGTTGTGGAATCTTATGACCATTGTGGTTGTGAGAATCTGAGAATTGCAGTCCAAAAATGTACTGTTTTCTATCTCTGATATGAGATACAGAATTATATGGCAGAATTAACTCAAAAGTCTGGTAGTCAGTGAACAATCATCAGGTAGCCACCAAAGTAATCCTATCTGCGCTCTGATAAAACTGTGAAAGGCATGATAAAAACATTGTTCAGATTTCTATTAATAAGAAACTGTTGTCAAACTTGTATTTGATTATTTTTGATCTTCCTTTCTTACTATGCCTGTGGGTATGTATTCCTAACATTAAAGCCTTTACTGCCAGATAACAATAACTTTATAACAGACCCCGACCCACACATCAAGTGATGGTTTCTAGGCCAAAGTATAATTACAACGTGAAATCACTACCTGGAGAATAAATAGTTTTAGCATGTAGAGAAATTGGCTGTTCACAATCTAGTCAAACTCTGTATTTTGCACAAGGTAGACTCCAACACAGACATCACTGGACCAGACAAAAAGTTCTGTGGAAAAGATGCCCAAAACAAAATTATAGTTTAGTTTCAACCAGATTGATCAAAGTTTAGGTTGAGGGGGGAAGGCTTTCCCAAGTGAGTTTTTAACTGTTAATATATGGATTTTTATTTAAAATAAAAAGAAGAGATTGTATAGGAAAAAGTTAGCTGAACTTAGCTCTAACTTAAATAAAATGGGATTTAAGTCATAACTAACTTCTCCCATTGATTTCAAAAAATTGCCTTCACAATCTGACAATTTTGCCTTGCTGTAGACTTTTATCTGCAGAGGGGAAAAGAGCTGACAATTAATACATTTGTCATTTGCCCATCTTGAATGAAATCTAATTCCCATTTTGCTTTCCTGGCAGTCTAGGTTCATGAGCTATGGGCATTACATACAGTGCAATTTTTGAACCATTTGTGTTAGTTCCAAGTTTTATACCATCTTTGTCTAAGGAAAACCTTTGGAGCTCTTGGAAGCTTTTCTTATTTGTTACTTTTTAGTGGTCCACTAAAAGTATTATTCAACCTCAGAATATGATGCTACAAATGGATCTCACAGCCATTTTTTGTATTTGCTTCCAAAAAAAGTTTAGTGTGTGAGGTGTGTTTGTGCATACCTCCTAAAGAGTTGTGCTATCTTCCTGATGCAACTTGGCATAGTCTAATTAAGGTACAGAAATACCTCATACAAAGTCCGCTTCATACAACATCGGATTCATACAACATCGCCTAATTTCTTGGAAAAAGTTGCCTCATACAAAGTCGTGTGACTTTGTATGAGGCATTGGGGTTTTCCCAGGTTGCATTGTGCCTGGGCAGTATAAAAGGCAGGACACATGCTCTTGTGGGTTTTGCATGAGGCGAAGAGTGTTTAGGAGTGGTTTTGAGCACGATTTTGGATTTTTTTGAATTTTTTTGTCAGAATTTTTAGAAGCATTCCTGGGATTTTTGCAGCATTCTTCAGGTTCTTGGACAATCCTGGTTGTTTGACATGTTTTTGTAATGTTTTTAGCCTTTAGACAATGATTTCTTAAAGTTCTGTCAGTTTCCTGTCTGTTTCCTTGACTTTGCCCAGAAGTCTGTGCTGTTACAGTACAATGTATCTATGGAAATGACGTTGTATGAGGCATCGCAGCAAGTATTTGGATGTTGTATTGAGGCATTGCGGCTAGGATTTTGCATGCCTCATACAAAGTCCAAATCCGTATAAAGTCCAAACTTGTGGAACCAGGTTTGGACGTTGTATGAGGTATCACTGTATGACATTGCTGTTTTCACAAGGAATTGTATTTTCGTACATACAGATTTGGAAGTCAGTACACAAAGTGTGGGGTGAAATTATTTTAAAAGCTAATTTGAATAGAGCACTAATCCTTGTAGCCTAATGGAGTTTAAGGAAGGGTCCATTGACTTGGGAATGTTTCTCAGAGACTTGATTCTGCTTGATTTGACCACCATCTTCTTCCCATCTTCTAGCCAGCTTTGGCTAAGACTTCTGTAGCTGCCAAACAGCCCCAGGGTCTTATCTGAGATGTGTAGTCTCTGACATGCTATGTCAGATGTCAAAGTATTTCCATCAATGACTAATCATGCACATGTACTCTTCTGTATTGTACGTGGAATATTTTTGACAGTAATATGCATACAGATAATGAGCAAAATGTATAGAATGATTGGTGCCAGTTCTAGATTTTGGGGCAGTGTATTCTTCTGTTCTATCCTCTTTGGGGGACCCACTTCCTCTTTCTTCTCATCACTGTTTCTCTTGGGATTTACTTGCTTGCTTCTTCCTCCAGCTCAGGAATGGGAAGGTCCAGATTTTGCTGCATCTCTGAATAGCCAACTAATAAACAATGAAGGATGATGGGAGTTGCAGCATTGTTAATGATGATGAAAGATGGGTATTGCCATCCACCAGTATCTAGGAAGACACATATTCCTACTCATGGTTTAAGACCCAGTTGATGCCACCTCTCAGGAAAAAAGAGGCCAAAGTATACACAAGTTGTTATACATTAGATAAAATATGATGACATAAAACAGGATAAAACAGATTAAAGGTAGGATGATACAACCACAATAAAATGAGATGTAAAATTTACTCAAAATGAATAAATGAATAAAATTTGCTCACCTTTAGATGCAACCCCTATCTGATTAATAAAACATCTTCTCTTTTGAATGGCCCCAACTATAAACTTGACAGTTACAATATTTACACTTTTATTTGTGGCCCGAAGGCAGTACTGCACAGCATGCACAAGTCACTGCTTCTCCCGCTTACTTGCTAACCCAAAGAAGGCAGGTGAAATGGTAGCAACAGTGTTGAGAAGGAGCAGTAGACTGCAAAACTCTAGATCGGGGTACCCAAACGTTTTGGGTCATGGGCCGCTCATGTGGTTCAGCAGGAGGGTCACATGGTTCAGTGGGCTGGTCACATGGTTCTGCCCACCGAAAGTGGAAGTAAAACACACCTTGCAATCGGTTTTGCAACAGGATGAGATAGATTTTCAGCTGCCACTTTCTCTGCTTAAACCAGGGGTGTCCAAACTACGGCTTGGGGGTCAAATCCGGCCCCTGACACCAATTCGTCTGGCCCATGCTGAGAGTTTTTATGATTGAGTGAGGTTTCAAACCAAGATCTCGTGAGTCTTAGTCCATCATTTTACTACACTGCTCTGACATTTCAACCAATCAAGGTTTTACATGAAAAAATCCACCTGTGAATGCTATTTTATTGCAACAATTGTTAGTGTACCTAGAAAGAAAAACAATTGCACGTAAGATTAAAAGACAGTAACTGCAATGTGTAAAATAGACCATGTAGCTGTTTTTCTAGGAATTGGCTGCTTGCAAGTACATAAGCATTCATAAATCATATCTCTAAGTGCTGTGTTACAATTTCTTTTAAAACAGTGAATGGTGTGACACTTAAGAGGTATGCTTTCAGTATTGTAAGAAACATCTGTTTACAGTGTGGGGACACTGACAAACAGCAAAGTGAGAGATTTGACCAGAACTGCCAAATCTCATCTTCACGTGAGCAATTGGCTTGCTGGGTTTTTTTTTTTTAATGATTGATTTTTAAATCAAATTTTGCTGTAGTCCATTTAAGTGTCAGTAAAGCCTGACAGCTCAGGGTGCAGAATTTCTTTTGATCAGGATTTACATACAAATCATTCTTGCCTTGGAATGTGTGACACTTCAGCAGCCCTGTGTGAGGCATTCTTTGGACATGTCTGCTCAGTTGCTCACCCACCCTGACCTTTGGGGATGCTTAGATTGAATTAGTGCGAGGAAAATGGCTAACCCAACAGATATTGCTAAAGGTGGGAAGGGAAAAATCGTGCATTTTCCCCTTTCACTGGTTACATGTTGTTTTTACCTTGAAGGAAAGCAACCACTAATCCCAATTTTTATTTTAGAAAGAAACCAGATGGTTAGAACGTAGAGGGTCACAGATGTATCAGGGGACTGAGTTTTAAGCTGCGCAATCCCCACAAAAGATTCTGGCAGTTCACATTTTCTTGGGCTTTCAACAAAGTCTTTGGTAACTTTAAAGGATCTTCTTCCTGCATGACTAAACCTATTGAAACTTTAAAGGGAGAGCTGCCTTAATAAGCCTTCCGAGGAAAACTTTTTAATTTTCTTCGAAATCTGCTCTCAAACCTTTCACATGACTTGAAAATTAAAATCTAGTGTTGCAGCTGTCAGGAAAGAGCTGAATGTGTGGCATTGAAGTAATCATATAATATATGATGTGATGGTAATATGTGGCTTATACTTTTCATTGATTGTCTGGTCCTAATCTCTCCCTCCCCCAACCGTGGATAGTTCATAGTTAAGCATGGGGAAGGAACATCTAGTCATTTAGTTTTTAAAACAAAATAGTGTCTGTTTTTTTTAATGGACTGGGCCAGAAGTGGTCAAAACAAGCAGTATAGACCAGGAGCATTTCTGTTTTAATTTATCTGCAGTTTTTCCTTTTTTTCACGGTTAATTTCTTTTTATATACATGCCATTGCCTAATTTTATGTTATTTTTTTGTTAATTGCCTTTGTGGTGCTGCTGACTGTTTAATTCAAGGGTTCTCAACCTAAGGGCCACGCGCCAGATCTGACCCATTGTGCCAAATAATTCAGCCCCTGACCTCACTGCAGCAGCTGTCACCACCGGAATTGGCCATGAACTCATTTACAGCCATCGTAAATGCATTTACTACAGCCGTAAATGAATCCACGGCCATTGCAAATGCATTTACTACAGCCATAAATGAGCCTGCAGCCATTGTAAACGTGTTTACAACAGCTATGGATGCATTTTATGGCAGCATTTATGGTGGGGAGAACCACTCAGCTGTCTGAGGGGGCGTGGTCTGGCCCGCAGCTAAAAAAGGTTGAGAATCCCTGGTTTAATTGGTACTTGATCAAGAATATCAAGCATGCAATTGCATTCAGAGTCTAGGTAGTACCTTATTTAGGTCAATTCAAGTTTCCAGTCTAAATTAGCGGTTCCCAATGTGGGTCACATGCCCCACAGGGAGACTTCAATTCTCAGAAGCCTAAATCATTAACACTGTAAGAGATTGCGAGAGAGGTTGTCTATGAGCGCTCTCAATATAGTTCTTTTTCAGATTCTCGATAAAGATCCCGAAATATCCTTAATTTACCAGAGGGATATCGACTCTGATGTTCTGCTTGTCCTTTGAGATTTATAGAGACTTTATCCGCATGGATTCTTCTGCTACAGAGCTTGATATTTACTCACTTCATGGACCTTTATTAGACTAGTAATTTCTATTTATGATGATGGACATTTTGAGCCATTATAATCAACCTTGAATATGTTTAGTATAGTACATTACCATGTATATGATGTTGTATATAGGTGTGCTTGACATGCTTTGATGGATTTGTTCTTTGTATATGGTTCTACACTAGAGAATTGTATATGACCTCTTGCTACTTTATGAATTACCAGTCCTGAATGTTACTTCCATTGATATTGCAGTTGCTCTTTGCTCTTTTCTCTATCTGAATCCTACATGGATATACATTAAAGAGCATACACTTTTTATTGCTCTTCTGTTTCAGGTGGTTTCTCCTCCCATTTCTTCTTGTCTATACCCAGCCGTATTCCTCCATCATAAATCAGCATATTGGCTGATCAGTGCTTTGGGGAATTGACTTAGGCTTCTGGGAATTGAAGTCCAAAAAACTAAGGTTGTGGAGATGCTGGTCTAAATGAACCCAAAACCAGAAGAGAAATTGGATCTTCATATTTTCAGTGACCCATGTAAAGACATCCAGATAATAATTATAATCAACAATTACATGCCATCATGTCAAATCTGAATTATGACAACCTTTTCCAAGGTTCTCTACCTAGAGAGTACTCAGAAAATGTTTTCCCATTCACTTCTTCTGAGGACATTTTGGGACTGTGCAGCTTGCCTAGTTTTAGGAAGCCTGACTATAGAAGGCATTCATTAAAGTGAGGGCAAAAGTTACATCTAATTTAGCAAAGAAAGAAAAATAAATGGAACAATTGGGAATCTGCTGACAATTTTTTCAATAATATCTGATCATCTTTAAGAAGGCCAGTCTGGATGTTTTCCTGTATTGTTCTGACTTTAATGAATGACTTCTGCGGTCAATCTTCCCAAGGCAGAATCTGTCACACTGTGTTGCAAAAGGCTTGGAAATAAAACAACATGCTAGGATGTACTGCAGATTTTTAATGGAATTGTTAATGACTCTAAGAAGTAAAACAACACAGAGAAATATTTCCAAAATCTAGTCATAGGAAGACCTTCCTCTTACTGTTACAAAACAGAAGACACTAGGATTTTGACAAGTCCAAGTGTCTGAGGCCAGTGGACTAATTGATAACAGGCAGGATGTATCCAAGGTCCTTCAGCGGTAATTGCAAGCAGAATATGACTCTGATCTCACCATGCCAAAGGCAGCCAAAGCTTGACAGATTGCCTTCCTGCAATAATAACTTAGACATGTTGTATACAAGACTGCATGTTCGTTCCACTGGGGAGAATGAGTTGCTACTTTTGCAAGAGGCTGCTGTTGAATATAACAGCTCCCTCATAAACCACATTGTCTTGTGATGGGGAGGAATGATCTAGGTTAGTTGCCTCCCAGCTGTGTACCACATTCTCTAACAAACCTAAGATGTAAAACTGTGGATGGCACTATACTTATAACAAGAGGCATTTCTCTTCAACAGTAAGTCATAAGGAATAGGAGCTTGGCTGCCCACTTTTACCTAAGTTGCATTCAACTACTGAATGAGGCTCTTTATTTTTCCTCATGTAAGTGAAAGGTTTCTATTCAGTTTTACGAGAGTGAACTAAGGGATAAATTCAAGTCCATATTTGACTGTGGATGTGGAAAGCAAGCCTGATTTCCACGTAGGTAATGGAAGAGTGGATCTCACTGATAGGGATGCTGGCCATGGATGCAATGTGTGCAGAGAACCCTTACAAGTTATCCTTCTGTCTGCATTGCGAGTTGGTGTCTCCATAATCTATAGACATTACTGTGCTTTGGATGTTTTATTCTATCATGTATCATCATATGTTAAAATCACTTGAAATATTGCAGGATAGTATGTAATTATTTTATTCTGCACAAACTCTTCCAGAAACATTTAAGAATACTGGATATTACTGGATAGGACAGAATATCAGAATCTACCATTTAAGTCTGAAGACAGAATACCAAAGGTCATATGTGGATGCTTGGTTGGCTTACATTATTTAGACTCGTGGTTCCCAGGGGATCAATTTGATTTTTAAGGGGGGCATTTGGAAGCTTGTTTAGACCAAGTTAATGGCCTTTTAATCTTCCTCCATGTGAATTGGAGTTCACTTTTTGAATAATAAGAATTATATGTCGGGTGGGGGGCATCAGGATTTTAGAGATGCTTAGGTGGGGCATGGCCAAAAAAAGGTTGGGAACCACTGCCTTTGACCATACCAAAGCAAATCAATATACACAGTTTGCCATTACCTTAAGTAAACAGATCCTCTGTAGGAAAGAGAGTGGCATCAAAAGAAAATATGGTAACCTAGTATTGCTACTCTAGGCAGCATAATACAAAGTAGGGACATCACCCTGCCAACAAAGATCTGCATAGTTAAAGTGATGGTCTTCCCAGTAGTAATGTATGGATGTGAGAGCTGGAACATAAGAAAGGCTGAGCACAGAAGAATGGATGTCTTCGAAATGTGGTGCTGGAGAAGACTTTTGAAAGTCCCCTGAACTGCAAGGAAATCATATCAATCAATGATAAAGGAAACAAACCCTGACCACTCCTTGAAAGGATGGATATTGAAACTTAGGCTCATGTACTTTGGCCACAAAATGAGAAGAGAGGACTCACTAGAGAAGGCCCTCATGCTAGGAAAGCTCAAAAACAAATAAAGAAGGGGGTGGTAGAGGATGAGATGGTTAGACAGAATTGTTTACACAGTGGGCATAGATCTGGGCAGACTCCAGAGGATGGTGAATGACAGAGGAGCCTGGCGTTCTGTGGTCCATAGGGTTGCAAAGGGTCAGACTTGCCTGTGGAACTGAGCAACAAATGTTCCTTTATTCTTTGTACATAAAAAATTAGAAATTTATTTTCAGTACAGTACAGTACAAGTTATAGAGTCACCAGAAACCAAATAGGACAGTTTTATGTTGTAACTGGTAAAAAATTACTATGTTTCATTGATTTTTTTCAAAGATGGTATACATTTGTTTCTACCTCTTGTTACGCTTTACTTCCCAACACTAAGATTTGAAAGCTTTTATTCTCAACTTGGAAACATTGTTTGTTTTATCTGGACTTTGTTATCTACATTGTCTCTCTCTGCATGTTATCTAAGTAGTGTGTGCATATGTGTATGTGTGTGTGTGTGTCTCTACTATTTTTCTTTTTGAATAGTTTCATTGTTTGCATAGCAATAAAATTATTTCCGCATTACAATGATTTTATAAACTATAATTTGGTAAATCATTACCCCCAGGAACCTTAAAAAACATGAAGTGGATTGGGATTGGGAAGGAGCAGGTTAGGTTATGAACAGTTTAACTCAGCAAAAAAGTTGAAGATAGGCTTTTCTCTTTGCACTCATACTGTAAAGAGTGCCGCAAGTAGAGAATTACAGGTTATGGAGCTGCTTCCTAGGTCTGGTCCATGTACATTACTAGACTGCATAAACTATTAGAAGATGCCAGCACTCTTTTGGAGCCTGTTGGAGGGAGATAGCAGCTACCACATGACATAGTCTTTCCATTTCTTTGTTCAGGTATAATCCTTCCTGCAGAGCAGTGTTTCCCAAACTTTGGTTCTTGGACTCCATTTTCCAGAAGCCTACGTCAATTCCTCAAAGCACTATTCAGCCAATATACTGACTTAGGCTTCTGGGAATTGAAGTCCCATGTGGGGCGTAGAGCCCACTTTGGGAACCACTGCTGCAGAGGATGTATTGAAGCACTCAGAGGGAAGGTTAATTTTGGAGTGTATCCTCTTAAACTTTTAGCACCTTTCCATAATTGTAGCTCTTTATGACAATAATGGATGGTACAGTATTTGTAAAAGAAAACATAGAGCGTGTGACCTCTTGCCTTCCAAACTGTATTTCACGGCCAAGTTGGCATTGTGGCATCGAAGAGTTGTGTATTGTTGAAATTCTCAGATCAGATTCCAGTCTTTACTAAGCAAATTGAGGGGTTGGCAGTGGGCAAGAATGGACAGACTTTAGAGGTTTTCTTTCTCTGAGATTGGTGGATGCTAATCTAAAATTTGAAATATTTTCTTAAGCATTTATCTTTCTAATGTGCCAAGAAGCCACATAAATCAAGAATGAAAGTGTGTGTGTGTGTGTGTGTGTGTGTGTGTGTGTGTATTTAATACAAAGACTACTTTCTGGGAAGTGAAAGCAGAATAGTATATCCTTTCCCACTCAGGCACAGTTTGATTGTTCATTTTCTTTTGCATTAATTTATTGGAGGACACTTGCCTAAATTACTTTCTGTCTCATGTGAAAGCCTTTGATCTCAATGACAGTTTGACTGCATTAGGGAGAGCCTATTGGTTAATCCTTTGCTTAACTTGTCCTTTTTGGCACAGCCAGGGGTCTTTCCAAAGATAATCTGTCAGCACAGTCTAAATCCTAATCAAACAAGGAAAGAAAAATGCAAGAGCTGTTTTATAAGATGAAGAAAAAGAAATGCATTGTGGGATAGTTTAAAAAATTGGGGGACCCTTTGGTATCCATACTAGGTTGGATTCCATATTTTTTCTTGTAAATTTTTTTTAAGGATAAGGAATATGCCATGAATCAGGGCAGTGAAAAAGATTGTCCGAAAGATTCTACTCAACCCTTTCTTCTTCCATTGATTTTCATTTGGGACACATTGCTTTTTGCAGGCGCACCCCCCAATAAAGGACTCAGACACTGGTAAAAGTGGATAACGGCATTGGGCCACATTTATTGATTCATGCCCTAGTCCGAATTATAAATTTCTATTGGTAATTGACCAATCATAATTCTTTAAGGCAAGCAGGCCGAAGTAACACTGGTAAGGTACCACCCAAAATTGCCAACGGCAATTGTTACAATGTATCTATTTGTATCAATTTGTTTGTTGACAACAAACAAATTGTTGACCGTAGTCAATATCTAACTAATGACCCCACCCTCTGACGCATATCCGTGAAATCACGGGGTGATGCATGCTGTCTAGCTGTAGCCATCACCCCGTCGCCTGGTTCGTTGTTGACCGGACAACGTTTAACCAACTTATGCCTGTCTAGTGTTGTCCAGTCAATTGCGAACCTGCCGGATACCTGTGGGTCATAAATGTTTACCTTACCAGTGATACCCGCCACACGGGGAGGCTTCCCAAAAGGCTCACCGCCCCCCCCCAAGACCGTCAGCTCGGTCGACAGGCCTGCTCGCCATTCCACTAACCAGAGGTCCATACCTCCCTGCGACAGATGGGCCCCATCCCCTGAGTAAAGCTCGTAATTTGCAGACTGACGGCGGGGAGGCTAATGACGCGTCCCCCGCCCTTGTCGAAAAGGAACCGGGCAATAGCCCCGTTCACGGAGCGTCGGCTCAGTCAAGAGCCTCGAGGCCGAACGCCCCCCTGTAAGCGTACCGCGGTATCGTGTCCGACCAATTGAGGGATGTGGCAGGCCACACATGATGTGAGTAGGGCAGGTCACTGCAAACCGCAAGCTTCTGCAATAGGCCAGTGACCCGCCCCAAGCCATCGCCCCCAAGGTACATAACCAGGACATCGGGCGAGTCAGCATCCCTGATGTAGAAAAGGAATGGCAACAGTTCCCGCCATAACATGCCGCGCTTACCATACTACCTGAGACGTGCGGCTGCACCCAGTCCCAGTCGGGGTTCCCACTCTGTCGCCGCAGCGTAACGCACTGCCCCATGCAGCGTAATGCGCTGCCCTGTGCACGTGGCTACGGCCCACCAGCCATACTGTCACCAGTGTAAAACGACACCCAGGGTCTGTCAAGGAAAAAAGGGGGGGAGAAACAGTGCAGTGACTAAACTGGTACTCACGGTTGAAGAGGGCGAACACAAAACTGAAAACATTGTGATCCCCACCCTTCTGTGCGGCATATTTCAGCCCCGGAGTACCCAAAAACAACTACAGTAGAAGCCGCCCCTATCCTGAACGAATGGGTGCCGCAACGAGCCCCAGAGGGGCCAACACTGTCTAGTGCCTTCCCGGCACCCTCCAAATTGAAATTTAGTAAGAGAAGACCCCCCTTGGTGACAGAAAAACTGGCCATGGTGCGTGCCACTCAGTGCAAGGAAATCCTGTAGGGCACCAACCGGACAGATGTCTGCCAAGGAACATCGTAGCAGTCTACTCCACTGCCTACACCGTGCTGATTCGTTTTAGAGGAGCGCATCCCCAACTGAGCCCAATATTGTTCACACAGACATCTTCGAGTTCCAGTGCCCTACGACTTGCATCCGCCTTATACAGCATCTCAAGCTCGCCGATGCAGAGCACTCCAAAAAAGGCCACCGTTGTAGCCGCATGAAATGGGCTGCCTCATCTTATCAAAACAGAGGCCAGGCCAGCCCCGGGCCAATTGGGTAAAAAACCCCTGGGGAAATCGGGTGGCGGTCGTCCGGGCAACGCCCACGCGCGCGCACCCACCCCTCCAAAAAATGTCTCACACGGAAGTCAGCGGTGCTGTCCACGTGACCTCCCACTTTGGCCATAAAAACCAACGCTGACAGCTTAGATGCTATGGTGCGAGGTGCAAGGCCCTGGGCATGCAGGTAAACCATGAACCGCAGAACATGGGTTACCGGGATCGGCCAGGTTCCTGGCATTTGAAATTGGGTACAGAATGCTCTGAAAGAATTAAATGCGTGGTGATACGCCTTACGCGTGCGTGGCGCTAGTGACAGGCCAATCGCCCGGTTCACCTCTCCTTGCCAATGTTCCATATCTCGTCCGGGAGCGGCGAGGGAAATTCCTCCGCATCCGGGGCCAAGGCACGGAACCGGGAGATCTGCAGGCGGGACAAAGCGTCAGCAATATCATTAGTAACCCCTGGGACATGCCTGGCCCTGAAAAGAACGTTGAGGCGCAGGCTGCGCAACGCCAACTGGCGCACTAGGTCAATAACCCTGGGCGATTTAGAGGTCTGTGCATTGACAATGTGGACAACAGCCGCATTGTCACACCAAAATTGACAACCGAGTTGGCCCACTCCTCGCCCCATAGCATCAAAGCACCCAGGATAGGGAAAATTCCAGATACAGACCAGCACGTCTGCCCTGATACCCCGGGTAAGTCTAACCCTATGGTGGGGCCTGGATAATCCTGCCATGGTGTCGCGCAAGCGCCGAGCAAATGCCCTGCCCGGTGCGACGACCCTGCCAGCGAAATTGAGGTGACCATGTAGCACCAGCAGTTCCCTCAGTGATGCCATGCGCTTGGCCAGCAAGTCCGAGATAAGGGCCACTAGCTTTGACACCTTATCCCGCTGCAATCTAGAAGCCTGCGCTACCGTGTCAATCTCCACCCCCAGGAATACTAGCTGTGTAGGTGGGCCCTCGGTCTTTTCGGGCGCTAAAGGGACACCAAGTTCCTCCATTAGCGTCTGAAACGTGTTGAGGAGACGTGTGGACGTGTCCCAGCCCCGTTCAGCCCCGAATAAATCATCCAGGGAATGGGCTACAGACCGGGACCCTGATCTGCGAACAAAAGCCCACTCTAGGAAGGTGGAGAAACGCTCGAATGTCGAGCCCGAATTGGAACAGCCAAAAGGCATGGCATCATTGAAATAATATGCTCCCCGGAACGGGGGCGCAGGGACAGGGCCAACGACCCTGCCCGCATAGACCTCCTTATCAGTGCTGGCGGCAGCCACCTCCTCCCTCCCCCTGAGGGATAAAGATTGGGGGCATCCTGAGGGGACCTATCACCCGTGCAAGGGATACGTAACCCCTGCCTAAAACCCTGAAGGAGATATCCGCATCCTCTCCCTTCGGGTACAATGTGAGCCAGCGCTCCAACATGTCCACATTGATTGGGGAGGGAGCCCTTCGGTGAACTAGATCCATCTGCGGCAGTCTTGCCTGCCCCCTGTCCACCCCTCCCTCTGCCCCGCATCCCTCCAGGCCTGGGACAGCCAGAGGCCGCATGGGGGCCAGCACAGGGGGGACACTAATGTCTGTATTTGCCATTCTTCCTATTGCAGGAACCATTGGACGAGAAAGTCCAGCACAGCAGGCGGGCTGGAAAACCCCTGCCCCGCCCCCTGGCAGTGGACCTGTGCTGGGGCCGCCCGCTGGACCGCATGTCCACAATGGTATCTCGCCCCGGGCGCGGGGCGCGTGGGCGTCATGTACAAAAGCCACAGCCTCTGGCATGGCTCAACCCACCTAATCACGGGGTGCCCGGGAGTCCGCGTATGGAATTACACGTCATCAGCCAACCACGATGGGCCCGGAACGTCAACCATCGCCCGGTAGATGTTGTCCAAATACTGGACCATCGGAATTGCCAAATCCGGCCGGGCCCTAAGGTACACCGCCATGTATGTGAGGTAGGCCGGCAACCAGTCAGCCCACGTACGTGGTGGCTTGCGACGACGTGCCTGCTACTTATCCTTCTCATCCTGCCCCCCCCTACTCCTTGGTGGGCCCTCTGTTGAGGAGTGAGAAGATATCCACGTACTCCCCCCGCCAGATCTTCTCTTTGGTGGTCTGTGCCAAATGGTCACCCAACGGTAAGGAACACCCCGCCGTCAGCAAGGCCGACACAGGTACAACAGGAACTGCTGGCATCTGAAAGGGGGCCCGTACTAACCCAGCCACCCCCAAAACATTCCCCACAGGGTAGAAAACACCCCCCACCACGGGGCCCTGGGTGGTAGTTGTCATCGCCAGGTGGGGCGTCAGCGGCTGGACCGCCGCCCCACCCGCGCGAGGCCAAGGCCATTGGAAACCCCCCCAACGTGGCCACGTGTGTAGGTGCACTAGCTTGGACCGCATACTCACATGCTGCACCCCCGTAGGCCACCCCCACCGGGGGTTCCGGCCCACTGGGGGCGTCGGAGCTCACAACCGCCGTCGAGCTCGTCGATGGGGCCTGACCCGCACCGGTCTGTTGAATGGGGAGCTGCGAGGCAGTGGCCTAGGTCGTGCCACGCGCCTCAAGCAGCTCGACCCGTCCCGTCGCCTGCCGCTGCCCGGCAGACGACGCGTCGAAACGAGCCCCAAAGGGAGCCCAAGAGTGGCTAGCCCGGGCCAGGGATGCCTCGAGGGCCGCAACGCAGGCCAATAAGGCTTCCACGCTGACATGGGGCAAAGGGCCAGCCGGCCTGCCTACTACAGGCATGGGTACAGGTCCCTGCACCCCAGGGCCCGAATAGGGCCACAACCCCACACCCGGGCCCGTTAGGGCCGATGTAGCAACCTGCCAGGGAAGGGGACCGGACCACCCCCCAAGGGGAAGGCCTCGGAGCGAGCTGCGCTCCTATAAAGGAAGGCCCAGCGGAATGGGCAACACCAGGAGAGGTGCCCACCGCTTGCGGGCCGAGGGCCGCAGCCCCTACTGGCCCCGTGCGTGGGCCACCATTCTCTGGCCAGGGGGAATAGACCCCATTCCACCGGTCCCGGTGGGTGCAGGCAAAGGCGGCTGCTGGGGAGGCGCAGCCGCGGTCCTCCGACCCAGATTGCGCCTCCGAACCGCATGAGCCGCGCTCGCAGCCGCCTTCTTCTTCGCGGGCCTCTCAGCCAATCGATGGGAAGCCAAAAACGAGAGAATTCAGCAGCCAAAAGGCTTCCCGGTAAAAGCAAAAGCGACGGAGGTAAGAGGGAAAAACTTCTCCGCTCCGTCGCTTCGCAAAATGGCAGCTCGGCTGCCTCATGGCCACCCCTTTTATAAGGGAGCTGGCCACGCCCCCTAACTACCCGGATGCCTTCGTCCGATGGGGGGGCCCGCAAAGAGCGCGGCTGCCATTTTGGCGCCGCGCTTGCATTCTTCCAGGAGTAAAGTGGGAGAGAGATAATCAACTCTATATCTTGAGAATAAAAAAAGCATCTTGAAGACACTGATTTAAATAGAAAATTTCTCCACCCATTTTCTTCCTTTCCTGACTCACAACCTGTATGGTCTGATTAAGTCTTGAATAAAAAAAAAACAGTTGGGGGGAGGAATCTCACAAAATTCCACGTCATGCATAGTTTAAAATTTCATTACATTGTGATGTACATAGCACAGAACTACTGCTTACCGGATAACAATTATAAAAGTTCTAAAAGTTGTTACTTTTTGATATGGTGCTCATTTTAAGTAGAACTTCAGATCAAAGTTGTGGGGTATTTTACAAAATATATTTATCCCTGACATGCTAACACAAATTTCCGATTAAAATGGGAACAGTGTAAAAATACACAGAAGCTAACCTAAAATGGTGAGGTTGGGTGTTTGCATATTTCTGCCTTTTAATAAAGAAGCATTAAATCATTGCATTGAGGAAATAATGCCAGAATTTCAGGGCTCGGGGTGGAAAGGCATGTGATTTCCTTCTTTTAATCAACTTTGGTTTCACAGGTATTTCAGCTGTCTTGTACTTTCCACACTGGCATAATATGAAAACTGAAATTTGTTTGTTTATTATTTCTTTTAGTCAAAGGCTAATGTTACTTGCTATGCCATTAGAAAATAGTTCTGAGGCATTCCACAACAGTGTAAATGTAATGTTTCTATTTTGAGACTGATGCTTTCTACAAGAATTTCTTTACATAGTTAATGTTAAAATGGAGATAAACCTGAAAATGCATTATCTTTCCTTCTCTTTTCCCCATGAAGTTCATCTATGGCTAGGATTCAAATTGATATAATTTTCCCCCATATATTTGGAGTAATATGAAGATATTGAAATGCTCTGAAACATTTTCCGATTTTTGTTTCACTTAAAGATATAATAGTAATATTTATATAGCTAAATGTGCTGAAGTGTGATACAGATTGTTAAAGTGCTTGCAGGAAAATTATGTGTCTGAAAACAACAACTATATTTTGTCTAGGTGATTAAGTTTAGTACTGAATGGATACATTTGTAATAATTGATAATCTCTACATTGGATTTTAAGATGGTAATCAGTACAGCCAACTGAACTGTTACATGCTTATATGTGTCTGAGCTGAATCAGATTGTTGCCTTGGCTGACTAATATCAGTTGTTTAGGTTTTTTTGAGCAGCCATTGTAACGAAACACTGAAAATGGGCTGTGGATGTTCTTTTGGGTGCAGTTTGGAAATTCATTGCAACTGTTGAAGGTGGCTAGTTGTGTTCATTCTCATACATCAGATTCTTCCTTGTATCTACTCAGCTGAAAATTATCTACAAGCCAATGGAAATTAAAGGTAAAGGAAAGGTTACTCTTGCTCCAAAACCAGTTGTATTTGACTCTAGGGTTCAGTGTTTATCTCTGTTTATAGCCAAAGAGCCAGTGCTGTCTGCATCTGCAGATGCTTCCGTGGACATGCCTCAACACTGGAGAGCATAGAAGGCTGTTTACCTTCCCACCAAAGTGGTCCCTATTTGTCTACTTGCAATTTCTTGCTTTTGAACTGCTAGGTTGGCAGGAGCTGGGACAGAGACGGTAACTCACCCTGTCATGCAGTACTCGGGAATCGACCTCCGACCTTCCAGTTGTTGAGTTCGGCATCTTAACCACTTGAGCCACCACAGTCCCTGGAAATTAAAGACAGACAGACAAAGATTTTTCATGGCACTAAGAAAGTGATTTGCCTTAAATCATAGAGTCACTTCTGTGTAAACGTCTTACAATTGCAAGTATACAATTTTTCTGAAATAAAATTGACACTTACTGTGTTCTTTGAAGAGAAGATTGGTATTGAATTTGGGCAGGAATGAAAACTACTTGCACTTAGAGGAGCAGTGGATCCCTTGGATTTCTATACGAGTTACCACTCCAGGCAACCACTATTGAGAGCGAGTAGTTCTGTGCCATTTTGGAATTAATTGTGAAGATTGAGTTATCTAGATGTGATGCTACAATGCTGCAGAATAACTAGTTCCACTGCAGGCTGATTGCAAGCAGGAAAAACTATTATTAGTCAGTCATGCAGATACCACATTAGAAGAAGTCCTTTCTGTTGGACAGATTGTTGAACACAGGATTGTTGTCAATGGTCCTTTATTCCCATTACATCAGGGATGAGCATAATGGGTTACGTTCTTGACCTAGCTTTCTCACTAAAACCCAAAATGCCACATCATCAGTGGTATCAGAGAGTAAACAAAACAAAACAAAGACAAAAAAATGTTGTGGCAATTTAAAGATTAACTACTGTATTTTAATGTTAGTTTTTGTGGATCAAGTCTATTTCATCAGACAGGAGAGAGGAGAGTGAGGCTTCATGGCATCAATTTATACATGTCAGGTACAGGGGTGCAGAAAGATTAGCATAAATAATAAGCATACAAAACAATTTTGTTTTACAACTGGTAACACCTGCTATTCGGATTAGTTGTGGATCTTCTCCCTTTTGAATTGCAAATGGTTAGTAAATGTGTGCAAGACAAACATTGTGACATTACACATTTGTTAACAAGTTTACCCTTTAGGATAGCATCTTGAAATACAGACTAGCATGGCTATAAACTCAGAGCATTCACTGAGGAAAATTTATTAGAGACCAAGTTATAAGGAAAAGTTTTGAGTTAAGAATAACAGTGGAAGATAAGGAAATTCAGCTCCTCAAGGAAATCCCTCCTTCCCTGTTACAAAGATGGAAAAATTATAGATTCCTAACAATTGAGAAGTAAAGGTATTCCTTACAGGTGTGAGAAGCCAGAAGGACATTTATTTACATACAACCAAAAGAGACGGAGAATCGACAAAATAGAAAAGGCAAGAGAAATGTCTGGAAAGTTAAGAAGAGGGAAGGATAAAGGAGGGCAAAGGGAAAATTCAACAGAAGAAATAGATACAAAGATAGACAGAGAAGAACAGGAAATCCAAGGAGACCAAGAGAAAGAAGACCTAGTAGAATGGGTGACTGGAGAAAAAGAAATCTCAGCTGAAGAAATGAACAAAGAAGAAGGAGAAATTTAGGTGGACTTTCCATAAAGAAGGAAATACAAGGGGGAGGGGGGGATAAAGTTAAGTTGTAATTATGAAGTTAAAATGTTACATGGAATGTAAAAGGGATCAATGAAAGTTTAAAAAAAAGAAGTAAAATTTTTACATATCTAAAGAATTTGAAACCAGATATTCTATGTCTATAGGAATGCATGTAATGAAAAAAAAGATGAGAATTACCTGAAAAATAAAATTTTTGGGGGACATTTTGCATCCTTATTAGGAAAAAAAGAAAGAAAACAGGAGTGGTATTATACGTTAAAAAATTTATTACCAAAAATAGTTCTAAATGATAAAGAAGGGAGATATATTGGCATCGAAATAGAAATCTCTGGCTTGAAACATATGTTGGTAGGAATATATGCTCCCTCAGAGAATAAAGGTGTGTTCTAGAAATTGAATGAAATTTTGCTAAATCTTCCTTATGAAAATTGAATTTTCATGGGGGACTTTTATGAAGTCTGGAACCCAATAGTGGATAGACAATAAAATAAAATGATCAAAGAATCACAGGGGAAACTCCGCAGGAGTTTCTTTGAGAGTATAGAAAATCTGGGTTTAGCTGATACTTAGAGAGTATACAGAATATACCATCTACTCGGAGAGCCATGATTCCCACTCTAGAATAGATTTAATTTTGACTTCAAAAATACATTGGATAGAGTGGATGAGTTGGAAATCTTACCAAGAGTGCTATCAGACCATAATCCAGTTTCAGTGTTAAGATACTAAGGAGAAACCCTAGTTGGAGACTAAAATGAGTCACTTCTTACAGATGAGAAAGATATGTTAGAAATAAAGAATTTAATTAAGGAACATTTTAAGAATAATTTAGATAGATGAACAGATGTAGATGCCATCTGGGATGCAGGAAAAACATTTATTAGAGGTTGTTTTGTAAGACTAAATGCAAGGAAAATGGAGAAGGAGAAAATAAAGAGATGATGGAAACAGTAGACCTATACAGAAGAGATAAAGGGGTGACAGACTACTTTGGAGAGGAATCTGCTGATGAGGAACCAGCAGTTTTAGACAGTTAAGTGAAAGTTCTCAAAGAACTTTGAAGAAATGAATCACTAGGAGTGGACGGAATACAGATAGAAATATTCCAAGTTGCAGAGACTAAATAACACATAACCCTAAAAAGTATATGTCAATAAGTGTGGAAAACAAAGATCCATGAGCCAGAAACTTTCAATATACGTTCCAGTCCTCCCCCTCCCAAAAAAATGGAAATGGCAAGAGGTACAGTAACTGTAGGAACATTATGTTAATTTCCCATACAAGCAAAGTGTTCAAGGTGTTGCAACAAAGAATGCATGTGGACTGATAAATTACTGATGTTCCAAAAGAAAGATGCACTAGAAATCATACTGAAAATATACACTGACTATAGAGGTGTGCCCAAGAATTTTTGAAGATGATCACACTGTGTTTTAGAGGTTATACCAAAGCATTTGACTGTGCAAATAAGAAGAAGACATGGTTTGGTCTGAAAGAAATGGGCTTAATTGTACTTAATTGTAACCTTTATTGTTGTCAGAATTCTTCCAGTTTATAGTAGCTGAGCAAGCAGGACTGTTGAGAACACCACATTTTGGGAAGTTCAGTCATTCATAGGGTTGTTATAATTTGTAGACAATTTGGCAGCCTATGACAATAACATTCATAAAGAATTTGACAAAACCTTCCTCTTTTCTCCTCAGTCTCTTACTTAAAGGACAGGATTAAATTCAGTACATTATTACTCAATTGTAAAACATATGATTTTAGTGATTTTTTTTATGTAGTCAGTAAGACTTGAGGAGTCACACTGTGCCATTAGTTGATAGAAGTGGCATAACCAGCAAGATTTTTTAAAATTTAAATAGAAAAAGAAAATGTCATAGGCCTTGATATGTCACAGTTTGGTCAATGCTTTGTGTTATTGTTGCTGACTGCTCTTTGACTATGTAGACTGGAGGTGAAACGTGCCAAGATTGTGTTTGTGTATGTACTGAACTGCGTTGCACCCAAATGTTTGCAATGATGCATGATGCTAACCAGAGTAAAATTAGAGATGCTGAGATTGTTACACAGAAACAGCATTTCTAAATATTTTAAATGACTGGATGTTACAACAGTTGGTCATGCATCTGGCCAGAAACAATTTAATCTTAAATAGCATCTTAAGCAAAATGCAAGTGGTGTTGAAGTAATTGATTTTAAACAAGAGTACTGTCACCATGATAGTAAAAGCAATTTTCTTGGCTGTGGAAGTCCACAAGCAGCAGCATGTGCTGAATCTTACACCTTCCCAATACTAAAGTGGAGGCTATGAATTGTGGGGAAGCATTTTCACACAGCAATATAATCTCTCCAAAATACTACTAACTGCTCAGCGGAAGGCATATCATGATAAAGAAATTAGTCATTAAATGAAAGGAGATGTGAGCTTGGCTAATAGGCAGAATCCTCCAGTGAGAAGAGTTACTTCTGAGAATCTTTAGATAGTTGACTTAGCTTTAAAATCAGGTGGCCTTGGTGTGCCTGTCCAACTTTCCATCCTTCCTGCCTTCCTTTAATGAAAAAGGACATAACATTGTTTGAAGGAGAAGCTTTTGAATCAGGAGCATGGCTTCTTTATTTACTTAATTGTTTGGTGATAGAAATCAAAATGGCATGTCATATTTAAAGGTGAGACCACCGCCAGAAAACTCTTAGGCCTAAAGAAATTTGTTTATTCCATGTAGAGAAAACCCACTTAATCAATACAAATATGGTAAGTGAATACTTAATAGAAGTTCCATTGATTCAGTGTGTCAACTTGGACGTTAGACTTTGCTTTCTACCCATAAACACCAATCTAATCTAAACACCAATTGTTTGTTCTTCTCATACCATTTATATCTAATGGAATTGCAAATAGCTGAAATTATGCATAACTCCAAACATTGTTTGATTGGTCTATATATAAAATATTCAATGAACTTCACTTTCCTTTATTTTGATGTCAGACACATTTGAAAAATTGCCTGCATTAAAGCTGTTTTAATAAGACACCAGTCTTTCTCATTCAATTTTTGCTTAAGATAATAAAGCTGGTCCTCCTTCATTAGACTAAATTCCATGTGTATTTAAAGTTATTACAATTTAATCACTTGGTGGCACAGGACCTAAGCTTTTAAAGGTGAGCTGGAAGCGTCCTTTGGTTGCTGTATTTCTGTTAAAAAGTTTATAAATTATTTTCCTATTTGGTGTACCATAAGATTGTAATGCAGGGACAGAAAACAAATATTTCTGCACTCCCATCAAAGACAATGCTTCCTTAAATTTAATATATTTTTCTGTAAAATGATTTTGTTTGGAGTGTCCCTGTGGGGCATGTATAAAATTTTGCCATATCCCCCCGCCCCCATGCCTGTGTGACACCACACTCCCAAGACATTTGAAATATTTTACAGAGGATATAGGACTCTTTAATACAACAAAACACCATAGGTTTAAGCCAATTTTTTAAACGTACAAAATGCCCATTGTATTGGCCTTTGTTGTACATACTGTAACAATTTAAAAAGGTAAAAGTAGATGGGGGACACACTTCCAAATTAGCCTCTTGAGGAATATGATTCATCAGCCACCAGTAAATTTTGGAAATATCTCTTTGCCATCTAGTGTAATATTCTGGTTAGGACTGGAAACTTAGTGATGTCCTGTTAATAGCTGTGGTGTCATAACATTTGGAGCAGTGGTGGAATTCAAATGTTTTTACTACCTACTCTGTGGGCATGGTATGGTAGGTGTGGCCAGGGGAAAGCCATGCATTATTTCAAAATGTGGATGGGCAGGGCCAGCCAGAATTTCTGCTAACAGTTCTGGTGAACTGGGGCAAACCTGCTGAATCCCACCACTGATGGAGGCTCATGCAGCCCAAGACATTCTACTGCCTATGTAAAGTACAAGATACCATCAGTAAACGGAAGACTGTCTAATAGACAGTTGACTACTATTTAAATATGAACAGAATAGTATCCATTATACATGAGGATAAGAAATTGGCAACATGGATACAAGGGACACAGTGTGACACACATAACTCTGACCTTCCGCGTGATGCTCTTATTTGGTTGCACACCCTTTTTCTTGGCAGACGACTCAAAATATGGTGTTGTCAGACATTGTATGAGCAGGGCACTCATCTGTATATCTGTTTTCTGTGTAAGTGAGTTGTCTAGGCTGGGCACTTGTCACCTACTCACTTAGGTTGCTTTCAGCGACATTGTCCATTATAGTTTAGAGTACAGTGTTCCCCAACCTTTGGTTTTTGGACTTCAATTCTCAGAAGCCTAAGTCAGTATATTGGCTCATCAGTGCTTTGGGGAATAGACTTAGGCTTCTGGGAACTGAAGTCCAAAAACCAAAGGTTGGGAACCAGTGCTTTAGAAGAAAACAACTGGGCAAGACATCCAGATGGCACAGACTAGAGATGGGCAAACAAAATGGAAATAGCTGTTGGGCTGTGTTGTATGTGCAGCTCCTGTCTCTACCTATAAGATCTGCCACTGTCCGCCTAATAGTAGGATACATTACAGTAGCCCTCAAGAAGGAAGCTGTTGAAAATGAGCTATATATAGTGGTGGAAAAAAAACCACCCTGGATTTTGAGTCATCTTGTTTTCTATATCCTTTGTGTAGATTGCTTTAGAATCCATTCTCCTTCTCTTTCTTCTGTGTTATCATTGACATGTGCTGATGGCTAGTTACATTTTAAAAGAACAGAACTCCATTTAGAGTAATGTCTCAGTATGTGAAATCCATGTGCCGAACATTGTGCAGGACATAATATATGGATTTAAAATATAATGATATATGTTACTTTGAAGTCTACCTGCTCATGAATGTATAGTATTAAATGAGGTGAGGGTGTATCGTAATAGGCAAAAGCTTCACAATTGTAGCTTTTACAAGAAATGTAGAAAGATTATTTTTCTTTGTGAAATATAATTGGAGAAAATAAGTTTGGGTGAATTAAAAAAATAACGCATTGCCTTTGCAGGCGCACCCCCCAATAAAGGACTCAGACACCAATGAAAGTGGATAACGGCATTGGGCCACATTTATTGATTCATGCCCTAGTCCGAATTATAAATTTCTATTGGTAATTGACCAATCATAATTCTTAAGGCAAGCAGGCCGAAGTAACACTGGTAAGGTACCACCCAAAATTGCCAACGGCAATTGCTACAATGTATCCATTTGTATCAATTTGTTTGTTGACCACAAACAAATTGTTGACCGTAGTCAATATCTAACTAATGACCCCACCCTCTGACGCGTATCCGTAAAATCACGGGGTGATGCATGCTGTCTAGCTATAGCCATCACCCCATCGCCTAGTTCGTCGTTGACCGGACAACGTTTAACCAACTTATGCCTGTCTAGTGTTGTCCAGTCAATTGCGAACTTGCCGGATACCTGTGGGTCATAATGTTTACCTTACCAGTGCTACCCGCCCGTGTGACCAAAGTCAACAGCAGCAACAGAAAAACCCCTATGTCAAACCATAGCAACAGTGTGGGATGGGCGAAAAAACCAGGACCCGGAAGCCAATATGGGTCCCAGCCAAAAATTCCCACCCGGCCCCGAAGCGACCAAAATATCACACTGTTAACTAGGGAGGGGGTGGAGGGGAAAAACTTCTCCGCTCCGTCGCTTCGCAAAATGGCAGCTCGGCTGCCTCGTGGCCACCCCTTTTATAAGGGAGCTGGCCACGCCCCTAACTACCCGGATGCCTTCGTCCTGTGGGGGGGGGCCCGAAAAGAGCGCGGCGGCCATTTTGGCGCCGTGCTTGCATTGCAGGCGCACCCCCCAATAAAGGACTCAGACACCAATGAAAGTGGATAACGGCATTGGGCCACATTTATTGATTCATGCCCTAGTCCGAATTATAAATTTCTATTGGTAATTGACCAATCATAATTCTTAAGGCAAGCAGGCCGAAGTAACACTGGTAAGGTACCACTCAAAATTGCCAACGGCAATTGCTACAATGTATCCATTTGTATCAATTTGTTTGTTGACCACAAACAAATTGTTGACCGTAGTCAATATCTAACTAATGACCCCACCCTCTGACGCGTATCCGTAAAATCACGGGGTGATGCATGCTGTCTAGCTATAGCCATCACCCCGTCGCCTAGTTCGTCGTTGACCGGACAACGTTTAACCAACTTATGCCTGTCTAGTGTTGTCCAGTCAATTGCGAACTTGCCGGATACCTGTGGGTCATAATGTTTACCTTACCAGTGCTACCCGCCACACGGAGGGGCTTCAAAGAAGGCTCGACGCCCCCCACCAGACCGTCAGCTCGGTCAACAGGCCTGCTCGCCAATCACCCAACAGGAGGTCCATACCTCCTCGCGACAGATGGACCCCATCCCCTGCATACAAGTCATAACTTTGGAGGCTAATAGCGGGGTGATGACTGACCCTCCCCCAAGCCCTGTCGACAAGGAAACGCGCCACTGCCCTATTCACCATGCGTCTAGCGCGGTCAAGGGCCAGGAGGTCAACACCCTCTCTGTAGGAATGGCGCGGGACCATGTCCGACCAAACAAGGGTTGTGGCGGGCCAGACGTAATGCAGGTAGGCGAGGTCCTCGCAAATCGCATGCTTCAGCGACAAGCCGGTGACCTGGCCCAAATCATTGCCCCCCAGGTGTATGATCAGAATGCCAGGCAGGTCAGCATTCTGGCCTGAAAAAAGGAAAGGCAGCAGCTCCCGCCATAACATCCCGGGCTTACCATGCCATGTGAGACTTGCGTATGCACCCAGTCCCAGTCGGGGTCCCCACTCTGTCGCTGCAGCATAACGCGCTGCCTTGTGCACGTAGCTATGGCCCACCAGCCATACTGTCACCGGTGTAATACGACACCCCGGGTCTGTAAAGGAAAAATGAGGGAAAGTAGGTAAGGTGACTGGGTCGGTACTCACGGCGGGAGTGGGCGCACATAAAAATTGAAAACATTGCGAACACCACCGTCCCATGCTACGTATGTCAGCCCCTGAGTACCCAAAAGCCGCTGCGGTCGAGGCCGCCCCTATACGGAATGAATGAGTGCCATAGCGGGCGCCTGGGAGGCACACACTGGCCAGCGCTTTGCCCGTCACCTTCCAAAATTGAAATTTAGTAAGGGGAGACCCATCTTGGTGACAGAAAAACGGGCCATGGTGCGTGCCACGCAGTGCCAGGAATTCCTGTAGGGCACCAACCGGACAGATGTCTGCCAAAGAACACCGTAGCAGTCGCACACCACTGCCGACGCCATGCTGATCGGTCTTAGAGGAACGTATCCTCAACTGAGCCCAGTCTTTGGCAACACAGACATCCTCGAGTTCCAGTGCCCTACGACTTGCATCCGCCTTAGACAGCATCACAAGCTCGCTGATGCGGAGCGCTCCAAAAAATGCCACCGTTGTGGCTGCATGGAACTGGGCTGCCTCATATGCATCAAAACAGAGGCAAGGCCAGCCACGGGCCAACTGGGTAAGGACCCCTGGGGAAATCGGGTGGCGGTCGTCCGGGCAACGCCCGCGCTCGCGCACCCATCCCTCCAAAACATGTCTCACACGGAAGTCAGAGGTGCTGTCCACATGACCCCCCCACCTTGGCACATAAAAGGCAACGCTGAAAGCTTAGATGCTACGGTGCGAGGTGCAAGGCCTTTAGAATGCAGGTAAACCATGAACCGCAGAACATGGGTTGCCGGGATCGGCCAGGTTCCTGGCAATTGAAATTGAGTACAGAATGCCCTGAAAGAATTAATTGCGTGGTGATACGCCTTACGGGTGCGTGGCGGTAGCGACAGGCCAATCGCCCGGTTCTCCTTTCCTTGCCAATGGTCCATATCTCCTCCGGGAGTGGCGAGGGAAATTCCTCCGCATCCGGGGCCAAGGCACGGAACCGGGAGATCTGTAGGCGGGACAAAGCATCAGCAATATCATTATTAACCCCTGGGACATGCCTGGCCCTGAACAGTACGTTGAGGCGCAGGCTGCGCAACACAAATTGGCGCACTAGATCCATGACCCTGGGCGATTTGGAAGTCTGTGCATTTACAATGTGGACCACAGCCGCATTGTCACACCAGAAATGCACGACCGAGTTGGACCACTCCTTGCCCCATAACATCAAAGCACCCAGGATAGGGAAAAATTCCAGATATGTGAGATCACGCAGGCGACCCGTGCCAGCCCAGGCCGGTGGCCACCCACCATAGGCCCACTTCCCATTGAAGTACATCCCATAACCGAGGGATCCCGAGGCATCAGACCGAATCTGAAATTGAGGGGAAGCCAGGAGGTCATGCCTCCAAAATGAGACCCCATTGAACTCCCTCAGGAACTGTAACCAGACAAGCATGTCTGCCCTGATACCCTGGGTAAGCCTAACCCTATGGTGAGGCCTGGATAATCCTGCCATAGCGTCGCACAAACGCCGGGCAAAAGCCCTGCCCGGTGCGACCACTCTGCAGGCGAAATTAAGGTGACCATGCAGCACCTGCAGTTCCCTCAGTGATGCCTTGCGCTTGGCCAACAAGTCCGAGATAAGGGCCACTATCCTTGACACCTTATCCCGCGGTAACCTAGACGCCTGCGCTATCGTGTGAATCTCCAACCCTAGGAAAACTAGCTGTGTAGATGGGCCCTAAAGGGACACTGAGTTCCTCCATTAGCGTCTGAAATGTGTTGAGGAGACGTGTGCACGTGTCCCAGCCCCGTTCACCCCCGAATAAAAAGTCATCCAGGTAATGGGCTACAGACCGGGACCCTGACCTGAGGACGAAAGCCCACTCTAGGAAGGTACTGAAACGCTCGAAAGCCGAGCATGATATGCAACAGCCAAAAGGCATGGCCTTATCAAAATAATATTCGCCCCGAAATTTGAAACCCAGCAATTCAAAGTCGCCCGGGTGCACCGGCAAGAGGCGAAAAGCCGACTTAATGTCGCACTTAGCCAGCAGCGCACCCGGGCCACATGAGCGCGCCATGCGCAGCGCGTGGTCAAAAGATGTATACCTGACTGAGCAAAGGTCGTCAGGGATAGCATCGTTGACCGATCTGCCGGCTGGGTAGGACAAGTGATGGATAAGGCGAAACTCGCCTGGTGACTTTTTGGGAACCAAGCCCAGGGGCGATACCTTGAGGTTAGTGAACGGGGGTGCAGGGAAAGGGCCAGCGACCCTGCCTGCATTGACCTCCTTATTGATGCTGACGGCAGCCACCTCCTCCCTCCCCCTAAGGGACAAAAGGTTGGTGGCATCCTGAGGGGACCTATCACCCATGAAAGGGATACGGAACCCCTGTCTAAAGCCCTGAAGGAGATAATCTGCATCCTCCCCCTTCGGGTACAATGCGAGCCAACGCTCCAACATGTCCACATTAATTGGGGAGGGAGCCTTTCGGTGAACCAGCTCCATCTGCGGCAGTCTTGCCAACCCACTGTCCGCCCCTCCCTCTGCCCCGCGTCCCTCCAGGCCTGGGACAGGCAGAGGCTGCATGGGGGCCCGCACAGGTGGGACACTCATGTCTGTACTTGCAATTCTTCTTATTGCATGAACCATTAGATGAGAAAGTCCAGCACAGCAGGCGGGCTGGAACCCCCTGCCCCGCCACTTGGCGGGGAACCTGTGCTGGAGCCACTCGCTGGACCGCATGTCCACAATGGTATCTTTCCCCTGGGGCGGGGCGCGTGGGCGTCATGTACAGAAGCCAAAGCCTCTGGCATGGCTCATCCCACCTCATCTCAGGGTGCAGGGGAATTCGCATACGGAATTCCTCGTCATAAGCCAACCACGACGGGCCCGGAAAATCAACCATCGCCCGATAGATATTGTCCAAATACTGGACCATCGGAATTGCCAGATCCGGCCGGGCCCTCAGGTACACCGCCATGTAGATGAGGTAAGCCGGCAGCCAGTTGGCCCACGTTCGTGGTGGCTTGCGACGACGTGCCTGTTCCTTATCCTTCTCATCCTGCCCCTCCCTCTCTTCCTTGGTGGGCTCCCTGTTTAGGAGTGAGAAGATATCAACATACTCCCCTCGCCATATTTTCTCTGTGGTGGCCTGTGCCAAGTGGTCACCCAGTGGCAAGGAATAGCCCGCTGTCGGCAAGGCCGAGACAGGCACAGCAGAAACTGCGGGCATCTGGAAAGGGGCTTGGACTAGCCCAGCCACCCCCAAAACATTCCCCACAGGGTATGAAACGCTCCCCACCCCGGGGCCCTGGGTGGTGGTTGACGTCGCCCGGTGGTGCGTCAGCGGCTGTACCGCCGCACCACCCATGCGAGGCCAAGGCCATTGGAAAGCCCCCCCAACATAGCCACATGTGTAGGTGCACTAGTTTGTACCGCATACTCACATGCTGCACCCCCGCGGGCCGCCCCCACCAGGGGTTCCGGCCCACTGGGGGCGTCGGAGCTCACGACCGCCGTAGAGCTCACCGCCGGGGCCTGACCCGCGCTGGCCTGTTGGTTGGGGAGCTGCGAGGCAGTGGCCGAAGTCGCGCCACGCGCCTCAAGCTGCTCGACCCGTCCGGTCGCCTGCCGCTGCCCAGCAGACAACGCGTCAAAGTGCACCCCAAAAGGAGCCCCAGCGTGGCTGGCCCGAGCAAGGGAAGCCTCGAGTGCCGCCACGCGGGCCAATAAGGCCTCCACACTGGCGTGGGGCCACGGGCCAGCCGGCCCGCCCGTTATGGGCATGGGTACAGGTCCTTGCACCCCGGGGCCCGAATATGGCCATGACCCCGCACCCAGGCCCGGCAGGGCCGGCGTAGGCACCTGCCAAGGGAGGGGACCACACCACCCCCCAAGGCTGGAAGGCCCTGGAGTGAGCTGCGCCCTGATAGAGGGAGGCCCAGTAGAGTGAGCACCAGGAGCAGCGTCCGCCGCTTGCGGGCCGCGGGCCGCAGCCCAAGCTGGACCCCTGCTCGGGTCCCCAGCCTCCGGCCAGGGGGTAATAGACCCCATCCCACCAGTCCCGGTGGGAGCCGGCAAAGGCGGCTGGTGGGAAGGCGCAGCCGCGGTCCTCCGACCCGGATTGCGCCTCCGAACCGCCCAAGCCGCGCTCGCGGCCGCCTTCTTCTTCGAAGGCATCTCAGTCGGACCTAAGGGAAGCCGAAAAGAGGAAGGTCAGCAGCCAAAAGGCTTCCCAATCAAGGTAAAACGACGGAGTAAGAGGAAAAACTTCTCCGCTCCATCGCTTCGCAAAATGGCAGCTCGGCTGCCTCGTGGCCACCCCTTTTATAAGGGAGCTGGCCATGCCCCTAACTACCCGGATGCCTTCGTCCTGTGGGGGGGCCCCCGCAAAGAGCGCGGCGGCCATTTTGGCGCCGCGGTTGCATTATCTGTTCAGGAAGCCCAACATCAGACTGCATCTGGATAGTAGTCCTAAAATGAAGAAGAGCCAGGTGCAGAAATCAAAAGGAGAAAGAGCTATTACTACTACTAATCATCATCTTCATCATCTTAGAAACTACAGAGCTGGAAGGGACTCTCTGGACCATCGAGTCCAGCTGCTGCCAAGAAGGGGCAATAGGGAATGAAACTCCCAACCTTTAGCTTCACAACCAGATACTTAAACCATTGAGCTACTGAGTAGTTCTTGGAAGAACCTTGGAAGAAAATCATTCGACAATAAGGGCTAACTATAGCTTATGCTTTGCTTTGTTTTTTTGCGGGAGAACAGCAGCAGGAAATAGCATTAGTACACACAGGATTTTAAAAGTACTGTACTGTACGATTTAAAGACTGAAAATGACTGAGGTTTTGGGAAAACAAGAGGTTCTTCCACTGGTTCTGAAAAATCAGTGTGCATACTCTCTCTACAGTATGACAGTCTTTAAAGGCCCACTCTTTCATAGCTGCCCACCTCAATTCATTTGGTATAACTGATCAGAGATAGCTCCGGGAGATCTTTAGGCCCGGTTAGTTGTATATGAGAGTGGACAAACCTTTAGGTAAACTGGCCTCAAGTCATTTAAGGCTTTAAAAGTTAATGCTAGCACTTTACATTGGGTCTGGAAATCATTATACTCATTGATCTTTGATAATTATGGGGGAAAGTGCTACAGGAGCTCTTCTAAAGTCAAGAATAATGGTTTTACTTAATGAGGGTGCTTTCTTGACACAGAAAAGGCTTATTCATTTGGGTTGTAGTCTTTCTTATTGTTCAGCAAGGTGAAATGACTGTCAGTTCTCTTTCAACTTAGGAAACTTGAACTTGGTTTTATATTTGGTGTCTCAGCAGTGCTATGCTAATGCTATTCTTTTGACAGTAATGTAAACCAGCCTGCACTTTATTTAAGTAACAGTGTGAGACTCCATGCCAGGAGTGGAAGGGCTAAACCTAATTCATCAGGCCAGAGCCACACATATCTTATTCATATGAACATATCTACCTACATACATAAATTTGTAGTTGCACAGATTTTTATTTATTTATTGTATTTCTATACTACTCTGGGCAATGAACAAACAGATAATAAATAACAACACACAGCAAATCAAACAAACAACTGACAAATGCATCAAAAAATTGAACTAAAATAAAATAAAATAATTTGAGTCTGAGGGCATAGGAGCTCAGCAGGATAAAAATAAAGCTATGATGATGATGAATTACCAAAAGCCCTGATCAGCAATAGTGCTGACTTGGGCTTCTGGTAACTGAAGTCCAAGAACACCTAGAGTGCTAAAGTTCACCATCATGGGCCTAGGTCAGAGATGGGCAGTCTTGGCCCTCCAGCTGTTCTTGGACTTCAATTCACAGAAGCCCAAGTCAACACACCAGCTGGTTAGGATTTCTGAGAATTGAAGTTCAAGAACAGCTGGAGGGCCAAGACTGCCCATCACTGGCCTAGGTAGTGTCTTGTAGGCTGAGAAGAACACCCAGGCTGCTTCTAGCTTTCAAGCTAAAAGTCTCCCAAACCAGCTTTATGACTGGGTGTGTTTTTTTTACAGTTTTAGCTTACTCTCTGTTCTTAAAAGAATACTTCAGAATGAAAGAAATGTTTCACTATTGTTTTCATAATTTATTTAATCAATAGGATATAATGTCCAGTCATATTTAGTTAAATACATTATCCGTGTATAATTTGTAGATGATACTTGTAGCACATTTTTTGTAACCCTACTGCCACAGGTTGTAAGAGATGGTTCTGTGCCATAGCATACAGTTTCCCTTACCTATATGGCTGTATCTTGCATTTATAATGCTTTGGTTTGTAATTGGTCATTAGATGGTAAACAAAGATTTAATTTGTATGTTTGATTGCTGATGCAAGTATCTCTGAGGAAATCTTGTTGATGGAAGGAAAATATGTGAATTGTTAATTTTACATTCCCTCTACCATCCTGTTTTATCTCAAATTCCACTTGTGATTGGGTGTAAACTAGTGTGTTGTTTCCTTAGATGAGGGGTTCTCATCTTTTTCAAGCTGCAGGCTGGACCACACCCCATCAGACAGCTGAGCAGGCCAGACTGGTGTTACCCCTGCCATAAACGCTGCTGTAAAATGTATCCACAGCTGTCGTAAATACGTTTACGACAGTCATGTGCACATTTACGGCTGTCGCAAATGAGTCTGCTTCCACTTCTGGCAGTGGCAACATGGGCCGAATGAAATTGTGCCACGGGCCTGGTCCAGCCCGAGCGCTGTAGGTTGAGAACCCCTGTCTTAGACGTATGTTACTTGTGGTGATAACTGCCAGGCAGACCTGCTGTGAAACCTGATGAGTTCTCAAGAGCCTTTAGCCATTTTGGTTAGCCTGGTCTCAGCTCAGATTATGAAATTACTAAATGTATCACTTAATCTAATGAAACATGTTGCAACGTAATTGTCACAGAATTTTGTAGTGTTATTGCTGAAAATGGGGTTGGATGACCTGTGTGAGTAAGATGGGTGTTAGTGGTTCCTAACAACAGAATTTAGTTTTCAGAGATACTTTCCTGTGATTACCAAATGCTTTGGATGAATGGGAGGATGGATATTGCCATTGTGCCCTGCTTGTGAACTTCCCTGGGGCATGGGGCAGGCCACTGCTAGTAGATGGATTGCTGAGCAGGATGGATCACTATCTTGACCCGTTATGGCAACTCTTTGAAATCTTACCCTATTGTCTTGCATGACAAGGAAATCGATCAACTTGTGACATTGTTTCCAGTTGGTCCTTTTAGGCTGATTTATTATTTCTTCTTTCTCCCCAACCAGCTTTTACTTACCAAATGTTAACTTATGCTTGATTGCTAACTCTGGGGCATCAACCCATGCCTTATTTTTCCTTGAGTGCAGTATGTGATTATCCAACTCACACTGCTCAGGGAAAAAGGAGGTTTTGTTTTAATAAGCAGTTTGCAGTTTGGCACACAATGCTGAGGAAAGCAACATTATCTCCAGCAGTAAACTCTGCACTCATTGCAAAGCTTGACAAGAAAATGATTGAGTCTGTTTGTTATACCTTTGTGGGGCTGCCATGGCTGCTGATGGAAATGTTGCTGTTTATTCAGCAATGCAATAACACTTTCTGTAATTTATGGATGCACATTCCCCAGATTACTAAAGGTAATATTGTTGACTAAAGGAAAGTATACGAATGGATAGTTTCAGTTGTTCCTGTCCTTATAAAAGTGATTGACTGTTCACTTTGCACAGGGAGGAATTTGCACAGGCTTCTTTTCTCTTAACAATTACAGATTTTCCTTCCTTTGACAGTTACAAATAACAACAGTGGTTGCAAGCGGCAAACATTTATTGACTTGTGCAAGTCCACAGAACAGGAACCTAGAATTTGGGCCTTTTTGTGATTTTTTTTGGCACATAACCAGTCAGTCTCTTATCAAACACTCCTGTGGGTGTACATGACAGTATGATCTTTTCTTCTATGCACATCTGTACATGGACTTTGCTCTTAAGCAAGGTGAGTGTTGACATGAGGCAGACTGAAAAAGGGTCTGCAGGATGTTATAACAGTATTGATATTTTGAAGAATGGAGCTGTGGGTGTGCTGGGAATTCGTCCGCATCTGCTGGGAACGTGCCCACTTCCACCAGAAATGTGCCCACCAGGAACAGGCCAGCAAATAAGGCAATGTTAATAATGTGTTTCTGTCCAGGAATGGGTGAAATTGGGTGATGTGTCATAGTTGAAAAAATGCAGACATGACCACTGAAGCCACCTGCTGTTACATAGACAGCCTTGGTCAATTTGCACCCCAAAATTATGCACCACTCCTATTGTGTCCTCCTTAAAAAAGATTGGTATCCTCAGATACAGTGAATAATGCCATCCTATTTCTAGTACTGATCAACTAGACAAGAGAAATGTGTATACATGGTAATTATCATGCCCTACATCCCACCATGTGATCATGTCAAAAATAGGTGTTTCTGTTACCTCTTACAAATGAAGCCTGTGTTTGCCTTTCACTACAAATCACAAAGCAGAGCATTATGAAATGAAAGATGCAGAGTTGAGACATGCTCATGCTAGGACAAGCTGATGTCACTGCTTCTAAATATGTTCCAAAAGTGTTATTCACTTTGACTCTAAGATTCATCAAGCACTTGAGGACTTTTGTATGCAGAATGATGGAAGGATGCAATTTTATCCTTCACTTTTGGCAGTAAAGTGTCTTGGATCAGCCCTGCTGTTAAGGAATTTAAAACTGAAAGATTCATTTTGTCTTCTTGAGTGTAATTTTTGCCTTCAAGGAACCTTTTCCATTTTTGTTCATCTGCCAAACAACCCATTAAATGTTTGCCATTGAGCATCAATGGGTTGTAGAGCAGTTGTTTTCAAACTTGACTCTCTAAGTATAGTTGGCTTCCAACTTCCATCAGCCCTGGTCATAGGCCATGCTCACTAGGAATTATGAGAGCTGTAGCCCAACCATATTCAAGGACCCATGATTGAGAACTACTGTACTGCTTAAAGTGATTAGAGTATTAAGATGCACAGGGTCAGTATAAAGAAGAATACTAGGTAAAGCTGATGTCATTTTCAGCTGCAGTGATTCTTGATAAATTACACATTTCTGACCTTGCGAAAGGCCCTGAGGCTGCCTTGTTATTCTTTTCATTTTGATGAAGCCATTGGGGATTTGTTACATCCTGAATAGAATGTGACAAGTACTCTTTAACTGATTCTATCGGGCAATTGTATCCATTGTAAATAATCAGAGACACATTGTAGCAAACTGTTAAGGATGCTACTGCCGGTGGCAGTAGCAGTATCCAGCTCACATGATACAGATTCCCCTGAATACCTGAAGGGCAGGAAATCTTCCCGCCACACCGCACCTGGAGAAGATGGGCGTGATGATCCATGACGTCACGCAGACAGTAACCAATGAACTATCACCCGGGTTATTCAAAATGCACAGTGTGGTATAAATAGAGCTGTTTGGCCCACCATTACCTCATGTTCACTCTGACTACCATGCAATAAAGTTGTGTTTTAGCCCTTACTGCAGCTCCTTCTTTGTCTTCCGTGCAAGACACCAAAGGATTGCAGTACGGGGTAGGGGGAGTGTTTAATTTCCAAAAATCTCCATTGGTGGGATGATTTTACCAATGGCATCAGTTTTCCGAAATTAAAGACTCCTGCCTCTTCAGTAGCAGTTAGAGACCTGGGTACTGCATGATGGATTGAATGCCTGTCTCTGTCCCAGCTCTTAGGAACATGCATCTTGCCTTTCTCATCTCTATGATTTGTGGCCTATTTGAAAGGTTGATATCACATGGAACTACTGTTACAGTGATAATCTTTAATTTAATCGCTCACAGGAAGACGTAACAGATGACCAAGAAAACTTGGGTTGCTTTTCTATACAAATTCCTTTTTTGGGGGGGGGGGGAGGTGCTTGATATAATCACACACACACACACACACACACACACACACACACAAACACACACACACACGGGGGTGGGGGGTGGGCTGATATCATAAATTTGCATAATAGGATTTTAGCCCTTATATTTACAGTGCAAGTGAGCATATAAACTGTCAAAAACTGGTTGGTTAATTTTAATGAGTTGCTATGGAGCTTTTATTCTGTTTTGCCACTGCTTCTAGAACTGGTACAGTTAACTACTATCCAAACCCGTGTTTGTTTCATCTTTGTTGTGTATTCTTTGTGTTTGGTTCTGCTTATATCTTACTACTTCTGTATTGTATCTAGCAAGCCTGATGAACTGCAAGACATAGATGTAACAGAAGAATAAATGAAATAATATTATAAATTATTTTTTTTAGGTGGTAGCCATGTTAGTCTGTGCAAGCATATAGGAGAGAAAATAAAACAAATCAAAAAAGATAAAAAAAACATTGTGGCACCTTAAAGAGTAACTACTGTATTTTAATATTAGCTTTCATGGATCAAGTCCACTTAGTCAGACATAAGAGTGAGACTTCATGGCATTAATTTATACACTTCAGGTTGGGGTCCAGGGTGTTAGTTTTGTGAGTTACCTGTAGTAATTCAGGGGTAGCCTATTGATTTTCTTGAAGAACCTCTGTGGTGCTTAGTTTATCCAAGTCCCACTGTGTTGGTCTTCTTGAGTAATAGTAAAAATAAAGCTTTCAGCAGGATTTAAAATCCTAATAAAGATTGAAGCCCAGGCAAAAGTTGGCTAGATTCTTTCTCACCACCTTGTTGAGAAATTAGTACTTTTTAGGATCTATATCTCCTAGCATGTCATATAATTGTGAATCCCAACACTTTCAATTGTTTCTGCAGTGTTTGGATTTTAGTCGCTTTGGATTCTATGAAACATGTGTTCACATTTGTATTTTACAGCTCTTTTAAGGAGACCATTATACTACAGAGAAATACTGCATAGCAATAAGGAATCTATCTAGTTTACTGTATCAATATGTAGCAACACACTGTAAAGCAGTTATCACCAAACAAATGCTCAGTCAAGTTAACAAATTCAAGCCAAGGAGAAAAATCTCACTTATAATGCATAATTAAAACTCTGTTTCCCCTCTCCTGAGAAGTCCCACCCCCACCCCACCCCAATTATTTGCTGAAATCCAGTATTGGAACTTAGACTAGGTAAAGCTGATGTCATTTTCAGCTGCAGGGATTCTTGATAAATTACACATTTCTGACCTTGCGAAAGGCCCTGAGGCTGCCTTGTTATTCTTTTCATTTTGACGAAGCCATTTGGGATTGCAGTACGTGGTAGTGGGAGTGTTTGATTTCCAAAAATCTCCATTGGTGGGATGATTTTACCAAATGGCATCAGTTTTCCGAAGTTAAAGACTCCTGCCTCTTCAGTAGCAGTTAGAGACTTGGGTACTGCATGATGGATTGAACGCTTGTCTCTGTCCCAGCTCTTAGGGACATGAAAGGAGGCTCATTTGGGTCTTCCCTGAATGGAGTTTCTTCCAAACAAAAAACCTTTCAACCCAGAATAATTTCTGACACAATATTATTATTATTATTATTATTATTATTATTATTATTATTATTATTATTATTATTATTATTATTATTATTATTATTATTATTATTATTATTATTATTATTATTATTATTATTATTATTATTATTATTATTATTATTATTATTATTATTATTATTATTATTATTATTATTATTATTATTATTATTATTATTATTATAGTAGCTCCAGTGTCTTCTTTAGGATGCGGCAAACCTTTGGATGCGGCACACCTTAGGAACTGGGAGGAAGGGAAGGTTTGCAAAACTTTACAAAAATTGGTGGCACTAAGGAGTGGTGTATAGATTCAAAGTGTTATACAGTATAATAAAAGTTGTCAGGAAAGTGCCTGTGACTTGCATAGTCCATTCTCATTTTTTTTGTTCCTAAAAGCATGTTTTAAACCTTTAACCAGTCAGTTGATCAAGACTCTTTGTTTTTTTTCTTCTTCTGTTTTTTTGCATGTCTCTCTCACCCACATGGACTACTTGAGTGGTGGTCCATTGGGTCGCAAAGGTTTGGACCTCGACTGTGTGACTGAACAGCAACAACAACAACTCACCCACACATATGCATGCCTACTATGAATGGGACTTTAAGAATGAAATAAACTCCCATAATTTGACAAGAATGTCCCAGGCCAAATTATGGGAGTAAATGCTTTCAAACCAGCAGGAGGCAGAGCAGCTCTTTTACCTCCCTGACAATGATGTGCTGTTTTTGTTAAGTAAGGAGAAGAGTACCCTTCTGTGGTGTTCCCCAACTTTTGCTTCTTGGACTTCAATTCCCAGAAACCTAGGTCATTATATTGGCTGATCAGTGCTTTGGGGGATTGACTTAGGCTTCTGGGAATTGAAGTCCAAAAACACTGCTCTACTGCATTGTATGAGTTATGAGTTTCCCCTTGACTCACAAAGATTCATGAGAGAATGAGTGCTGCCCTGGAGAAGTCCATTTTCTACCCAATATCCCTTAATTGGAGTTGCTAAGGCAGGGGTTCTCAACCTATGTTGACACCATTCTATCTGGCCCACAGTCTCGGAGGGCACCCTGCCATGTCCTGGACACTGCCACATCTCCCTGCTGCCCTCACCACTGGCGCGGGGATGGTAGCGGTTGCTAGATAGGACTAAAAAAGGCCGTAGAGGCGGCTGGACTTTGTCGCTGCCTCCAGTCTTTTTTGTAAGGTGGAGAGGTTTTGATATTTTGATATTATTGTATTAATTGAAATGTTATGTGGTGAAATGTGTTTATTGTATTTTCTGTATTTATTACTGTTTCTTTATTAATACGTCATCCTGAGTTGAATTTGTACTTTGTATTTTTGGAAATTCTACTGTTCTGTTGTATTTTGTATTATTTTGTTGTTTTTATTTTGTATTAATTATGCTGTATTTATATTCTTGTACTATTTTGTTGTTCTTGTAAACCGCTTTGAGGCACCCGTTTGAGTTGAAAAAAGCGGTATATAAATTAAACTTGAAATCAAATCAAATAAAAAATCGCTCCTGCTGCCGCCACCGGTGTCCTTGTCTCCTCCACTTGGCTTAGTGTGTCCCTAACACTGCTCCATAGCAGAGTGGATGTTGTAAGAAGGCTTACAACATCTGCCTTGCTACGGAGCGGCATTAGGGACATGCCAGGCCAAGCAGCGGCAGACGCACATGGCTGCCTATGTCTTTTCTGGGGGCTGCACTGACTGAGCATGGGAAAGCACAGTCAGAACCCCTCCTCCGCCCAAGGCAGGCCAGTAAGCAGGGAAGCAGTGGTGGCAGTGAGTGGGGTAGGAGTGTTGGCAGCAGCGGCAGTGATGTGTGTGTGGGGTATTGGTGGGCCAGACTGGTGGCATGGTGAGGAGTGTTGGCAGCGTCGTCATCATCATCATGGAGGAGAGTGTTGGCAGTAATTTTCATTATATGAGGAGTGTTGGTGGGCCGGACCTGTGGGCCCCTACTGCCACCGCTACTGCTGCTGCTGCCAAAGGCAGCGGCAGTGGCAGCAGAGGGAATGGTGGGGGCTCAGGGTGGTCCTCGCGACAGTGGTGGTGGCAGGAACACATGTCTGACCCACAAACAGTTTGAGGAGGCATGATCCGGCCAACGGCTTAATAAGGTTGAGAACCCCTGTGCTAAGTATTACTTTGGGAATCTTAGATATGTCCTGTACCACTGAGATAACATTTTTTCTGTGATGGCACATTTATTAAATACAATGTCTATACTTTTACATCCTAGTACCCTTTGATGTCCAGTTGTCAGAGGTTGGCCTTGCCCTTGCTTGAAAACTTTAAACACACATGCATTGGAAAATAGTCTTGCATATTTTTTTTGTCACTGTACAAATAGTTCTCCACACGCAAGAGTAGCTTAAAAAGATAGGCATATTTTTATTGTGAAATTATTTACAAGTTATGTCTTTGGTCTTGGGATTACCTTTAATAAGGACATAACTGGAAATGGGTATTTTGAAGAAGACAATTGAGTCTCTCTAAAACAGATTAAAGATTTAGACTGAGGGGTTCATGTTAAAATATTGTGCTTGCTCTCTCATCAGTTGACTGATTTATTGAGTAGAGTAGCCATTCAGTCAACGTCTTTCTGCACTAGTAAATTAAAAAGTTCCCTTAAAATGCCCTTTTAGAAATGTGCATTTGGTTCAAAAAATGGCAAGAACACTAAGCAAAACGAAGCCCCTTGCATTCTTAACAGCCAGTGGCATTGTCGAAGAAGCCCCTATGTAATGGATGCAGAAACCATTGCAATCTGGAATATTGTTTAAATACCGTAAAAATCTCTGCTCATTTTCTCTGCCTGAGCTCTGTAGAGGAAAATGGGGTGGTAAAGCCTGTAATAGCAGGTGGTACCACTTTCATATCGGTATAAAGTAAAACTCTGTGTGTGTGTGTGTGTGGATGGATGTATGTGTTTCTCTTCTGTTCATTCTTTTTAATCTTTAAATAAGACGATTGGTAGCCTGTTGGCAAGAAAATAGGACCTGAATTTTTATTCAAAGTTATACAAGGATGATAGTTGGATTTTGTGGCAGGAGGCAAGCTGCTGCTTTTCAGCAAGTGCCATCAAGGGAAGATTTTTTTCCAAGTTACCTGCTGGGTCCAAGCTCTTTTATGTTGTTGTTGTGACAGGTAGATTTATAAGGCTTGAAATTTGTACAAATCAGTTGTCATTCAATGCGAGCTGTCAATGTGTCAAACTGCCGTGCCTGCTGTGAGGGGCTGCCTGAGGGGGTGTACAAGAGGGCAACCATGGAGAAAGGAAATGAGTTCAAACAGACCTGAAATGGAGCTCACTTCTCTGGTTTTTTCCTGCCCCTGTAGAGCTGGCATTGATTTTCCTTGATGTTGAGCAACAGAAAACCTTAAATGACATGTTGTTAGCAATCTAAAGTTGCTGTTTATTGTCTGTTAAATGGCAGCAAATCATGCAGAAGAGAATCCTCTCTGTGTATGTACGTGTTTTGAAATGGGCTGCATGTTTTAGCAGCATCCTGTTCATGTCACTTATCTGTGGCCTGGCTGGTTCCCCACTGAAGACCTGCTGCCTGTGTGTTGATAAGTACCACTTTCCTTTAGGATTTTACACATGCAGAATGAAAGGGGAAACTATTGCTGACTCTTTTTCTCAGGTTGCTTTGTGGCTAATAAACACAATATTGGAAAGGTATAAACGAGCGACATCTCGTTGACTATATGTAGGCTATTGTCTTGGGTTGCCGCGTCAGAATTTGCAGACATAATGAATGTATTGAATTTGAAATGAAAGATAGTATCTTCTGTGATCTGCTGCTTTGCGATAGATTGGTCTACAGAACCATAACCTGTGTTATTATGCACATAGTCTTGGGATGTATCATAAATTTGACCAGTCAGGATTTTTACCGTCAATCAATAAACACGTCCGTGCATCTTCTGAAGGAGGCTTTTGTGTACGTATGGTGGATCCTACCACGGTGAAATAATTATTATTTTTAATGTGGAAAAATACTCTTTTTTTCTGCAACAGACTAAAATGGCTACCGCTTAAAACATTCTTGACTTCAACATCAAGTTTATGAATGGTAATCTAAAATAATTTACTTAGACATCTACTAAAATAAATTCTACATTTAATATTTTTATCTCAGTGTCTAAAATGCAGCTGACAGACTAGTTTTTTTTTTAGCATTTTCTACAGAGATGTAAAAATGTAAAGAAGGGACGCGTGGCGAAGCAAGATGCCCTCCACCCCCTCCCTAAGTGACAGTGTGACTACTTTGGGTCGCTTTGGGGCCGGATGGGAATTTTTGCTTGAACCTGCATTGGCCCCTTGGTTCTTGGCATTTTCGCCCATCCCACACTGTTACTGATGGTTGAGTATGGGTGATATATTTTGTTGTTATTTATTGGTCACTTTGGTGGCTAGCACTGGTAAGGAAAAAGTGGATGACCCCTAGGATCTGACAAGTACGCAGTTGGTTGGCCACCTGAAGGACAAGGTTGGGCTGGCCAATCAAAGGCGGACCATGAACAAGGTGATGCTATGCTCAAGACAGCCTGCAAAACCTTGAGAGTTCACCGGATGCTTGTCAGAAGCTGGAGTCAACAAGTGGCATTCTGACTGGGGTCAACAATCTGTTTAATTAAGTAAACAAGTTGATACAATATTGCTAATTAAGAGCTGTAGTAGCAGCTAGTCCTTACCAGTGCTATTTCGGCCCGTTTGCCTTAACAAAGTTAAGAAAAGTTATAGTTTAATAAAGTGGCCCAATTTAAATCCATCACAAGTGTCCATCTCATTATTGGGGAGAGGGTCCGGCAATGAGATATGGATTGTAAAGTTTCCAGATAGTTAATGTCATAACTTGTCCAGCAAAAAGAAAGAAAGAAAGAAAAATAAGTCATATGGTCCAAGTATCCAGTCATAATGTATCATATATGCACATATTGCATTTTTCTAATCCATATATGATGTATCCAAGTTTACATTATTTGGTGTTTTCCAAATACTGAGTAAAATTATTGTCCGTTTAAGCTACAGGCTTAGTCTCTCAAGCAATATCACATTTTAAAAAAAGAATGACCTGGCTGCTGTTCTGACTTTGTATTCTCTTCACACCTGGACCAGTTGTCCTGCATATAATTAGTCATATAATTCCATCCCCTTGCATGCTTAGCTTGATCCTTCACTAATAGAGTGATCTTGGGAAAGAACCAGAAAAAGCAAAACTGGGTAGAGACAGAAAATGGGAAGGTGACATTTGAACACCAATCACCAGCTAGAAGTTTAAAAAAATTAATCAAAGATTTCCATGCAGCCATTACCAGCTGGCATTCACGGCCTCTGAGCTGCTGAGCTGAAAAGTCTACAGAGAGGTACACGGCACAGCTGAGTTTGTCTTGTAAAAACACAGCTGTCCAAAACATGACAGCTACAGCATTAGCAGGGCCATTAAGAGGTGTAGAACATTTCCAGGGAAATGATTTGAAAAATGACAATGCTGGCTCCTTGTGTGATATTAATTATACCCTGTGCTCATGGCAAATAAGCTAAAATAGTTGGCAAGAAAGACAAAATGAGGTGTCTTGTTTCTGGTAGTCAGTCGGATCAGTCATTGAACACGCTTCTGTCTCTTTTAAAGCAGCTAACTCTAATGGACAAGAGGGTGTTTCTTCATTACATATTCTTGATTTGTGCTTCTGCATGCAACATTCATTAAAAAAACATGATTCTCAATGTGAAAGACGAGTCTCCTTGTAGCAATGAGAATGGTTGATGTGAAAAATATAAGCTACTCCAGAGGTTTCCCCTTCTATTGCTTGACCAAGCTGTTACCAGTCTAGTCTCCACACCACAAATGAGGTTCTATGTGCCAACCTCTACCTCTCCTTTACTTGAATTTGACAATCCTATGATTTAGTTATGTCACTTTCTCTTTCTGCTGTGTTTTTGGTCTTCCTGGTAGGTTTTGTGGGCAATTTTGCCTTTTAGTTTTAATTTCTTACAACTGAAAGCTGAAGCTTTTCAAACAAGTCATTGTTTTGCTTTTGGTTGTACCGCAGTAAGATATGTAACTTCAGCAGACTTCTTTATTGGTGAAAGTGGACAACTCTGCCCCTTCAGATGTTTTTTAGACCCTCTCTGTCCTTCTTACAAGGGTAATGGATGATGGAGTTGCAGACCAATAACATCTGGAGGCCCTTGGTTGTCCACCCCAGTGTGGGTTCTCATGCTGACCTAATCTGAGACTGTTTTTCAAACCTAAAAACAGAATGCACCATCATGCTCTTATAGTGCTATCAGGGCAAAATCAGCATCTCAGCTGTTAAATAACAACATTAATAGCAATTACATGTATATATAGAAATAGCAATTACACTTATATACTGCCCCACAGCACTTAGTGCTCTCTCTCAGCTATTCACAAGCTCATTAGAATTTTGCCCCCACCATGTGGTGTACTAATTTTACCAACCTTGGAAGGATGGAAGGCTGAGTCAACCTTGATCCCCATCAAGATTGATTTTGCAATGTTCTGGCTGCAGTACAGCAGTTTAACTGCTTGCCACCAGAGCTCTTTATATGACAACATATTTCATATTAATCTAAGGCATAACATGGCTGGCTCAAAATGTTAGGCCTCTTTATATCTTCTTGATCCCTTGAAATACTGTATATGAAATATTAGTTTTCAGAGCACTTTTGCACAGCCAGTGACTCCCCCCACCTGTTATGTAAAATTGTCCACAATCCCTGGTTCTTTACTCGAAGGGAAGATGTGTAGAATACAGACATCACTGTAGTTAACTATGCTTTGTAGAAGGTTACAATAAATTTGTTTGTTTACACCAGGGGGCTGGGTCATGCTTCCTCAGACAGCTTGGGGGGGGGGGGAATGGTCATTTTGCCCTTCCTCCACCACATGGCACTTCCTGGTGTGGTGGAGGCAGTTGGGGGAAATGTCACTGTGGGCTGCAGGTTGAGAATCCCTGGTTTACACGTTAAATCCTAATATGATGGGATTATACTTACTTAAATAAGGTTGTATAAAAAGATGAATTAAAGAGACACAAATGTCATGGCTTAAATCTAGTTGTTAGACCCAGCTAGAATTAAACCTATTGAATCAGTGAAACTAACATTAAATGTTAAATTACTGGATTCACATTCTTTTAAAGGGTGAGCTTTAGTTGGGACTAAAACCTGAATTGAACCAAAAATCATTTCAGTGAAACACACAAGAGGTTTCACATTTTAGTGCATACTTTTGACACAAAGGCAAAGGAAGGCAGTATTTGTAGTTGTTGAGAGAGGAAAAAACCTTCTCTTTTTTGTACCAGCAATATTTTCTATAGAGGATAAGTTACAGATATTGTTTTTGTAAATAGAAGAGCACAGCAAATAAAGAAGAGAGTATTCTACTGTCTACCACATCTGCAGCCATTCAACAAAACAAAGGACTTTAATTAAAAATAGAGAAGTATAATGCTAAGAGTGTCTTAGGAGAAAGTTAATACTTCTTGCTATATAGGAAGAGATATACTGGATTTGGCCTAAGTCCCATTTTTCCAGAATGTTGTTCCCACACTCATAAAGTAAGAGGAAATCCACTAATGAGAGGAGTGAAACAGCCCTATTCTGCCTGTATTCCCTAGCAACTATCAATGAGAGATATACCATATATACTTGAGTATAAGCTGATCAAAATATAAGCCAAGGTACCTAATTTTGACCTGAAAACCCAGGAAAATAGATTGACCTGAGTATAAGCTGAGGGTGGGAAATGCAGCAGCTGCTAGTGAGTTTCAATAAACAAAACACATGAAAATATGGTATCATTAATTAAATTGCTATCTTGGGACCCTCATGGTCATTGACCTGAGTATAAGCCATGTCTCCTTTTTTGGGCTAAAAACTCGGCTTATACTTGAGTATATACCATATGTGTCACTTTTGGTGTAGGAAATAATATATAGAAACAAGTGATGCACTGTGGAAATTTTTACTACCCACTCGGTGGGCAGGGCTATCTATGGGCATGGCTATCTGTGGGCATGGCCTCAAACCCACTTCCTCCCAAAGAAAAAGAAAAGAAAAAAACCTACCTTGGTCTCTTTCTTCGCTCGCGGAGATGAGTAGGAGGACAGAAGAGTCCCATACCAGTGGCGCTGCTGGGAGGTGAGTGGGGCAAGTTGGTGGGCTGGTGCTGACTGGGTTCCCCTTCCCAGCACCACCCAAAATGCATCCCTGCCGGCGGCACTGCTGGGAGGTAGATAGATAGATAAATCTTTATTGTCATTTTCCTGCACAGAACAACGAGATTGGGGAGCGGGGTGGGTTGGTGGCCTGGTGCTGGCTGGTCACCCTCTCCCAGTGCTGCCGGAAATGCATCCCATTTGCCTCACCCAGGGCTGAAGGCACAAGAGTAATGCGGAGATGAAAATGTGCCTTCAGCCCTGGGCGAGGCAAATGGGATGCGTTTCTGGAGGTGCTGGGAGGGGGGCGGGGCTGAGAGGTGGGCATTGCCGGCCAAGTGTGCATGGCCTGGAATTTTTACTACCAGTTTGGTAGAACCAGTCAGAAGTGGCCACAGTGCAACACTGATAGAAACCATGGCTGGTCACTACTGATAGTCTTGTCCTTCATCAACCTCCCTAAAGCTGTCTATGTTGTTAACCATTGTGAAAATTTGCAGTCAGTTCCACAGTTTAACCTCTGAGTAATAATGCATTTAGTTCAGTGCAGAAGTCCCATTTCCATTCCATATAACAAAAAGAGGTTGTAAGAAGATTCTGGGAAGATATTGTTAGAGTGTTGATATGGTAAGAAAAAACATTTCAAGGAAGATTCAGGAAAACTGGAAGAGATACATAGGAGAACTACAAAAATTATAATAGCAACCTAGAGAATTTGGAAAATATAGAAAAACTAAGACCATGCTTTTATTTAACATGAGGAGGAGTTGCATGATTACTTTGCAATTGTGCTTTTCATACTTCTTGAAGATGATTGAAGATCCTTTTGATTTCTGTTTATAGTATTTATGTGTATCCATGAACTTTGTATCTGAGTGAGTTAGTCCAAGTTGTGAGTTAAAGATACTTGGGGGATACAGCAGACTATAGGATAAAAATGCAGCAAGATTTATAGTGAAGTTCTAAGTTCTTACATATTGTATTCAACATTACACTGAAAAATTAGTTGTGTTTGTTTTCATCTTTTCAAATATCTTTTGTGACAAGCAAACCTACATGTTACTCTTAAGAAATAATGATGCATTATTCCCTGTAATTACAGGGGTGGCAATCCTACAACTCATGGGCCTAATCCGGCCTGAGGCACCAATTAATCCATCCCGTGATGAGGATCCCGGTGCCGCCACCAGAAGTGGCAGAAGGAGCAAAATGGGCCAAAAATATGGTGCCCTCACTCCCCCTGCTGCCACTACCAGAAGTGGCAGAAGTAATGGGAGGAACCACACCTCTCACCCCACACATCTGTCTGAGGGGGCAGGGTCTGGCCCACTGCACAAGAAGGTTGGCTATCCCTGGTTTAAGAGATGATATTCCTCCAAATATTATAAGTGGAGAAGAGGGGTTTCCATCTTTTCCTCCACATGTTTTGTTGTCCCAGTCTGAAAAGAGAGTCCTTGATCTTGTTTTTGATTGTTTAAAATACTTATTTTCCTGCAAATAAGACATTTAATCTCACACAGCTACACTTTTAATTCTATGTAGAGGAAGATCACTTCTGTTATACACTGTAGGAAGTGTATTCTTTTAAAATTATTGTATGATGGTGTTCATATAGTGATTACATGGTGAAATTATTAATTGGTTTCATATGACAAACACCATTCTTAAATGAATATGCATCCTTGTGAACAAAATGTATTTATGAGGATCAGAGTTTACTTGCCAACGCTTGAATCTTGGTTAAAAATATCTGAATTCAATCCTCATTGCAATGGCCTATCTCTTCTCTCTTGCCCCCTAAATGTTTCATTTTGTACTGATCTCTTTCAGTTTGTACTTGTTTAAATGAAGAGTCTAACAAATGCTATGATCCAATAATACTAAAAAAACTAATTGTCAGTGTGGCCCATTGAGGCCTCCATAGAACAAATTTCATATATAATCAATTCAATTACCGTACTGTACTTAAGAACCCATCCAGATGCAGCATTTGTTCCTCTATATCAGTGTTTCCCAATCTTTGGTTTTGGGACTTCAATTCCAAGAAGCCTAAGTCAATTCCCCAAAGCACTGATCAACCAATGTACTGACTAAGGCTTCTGGGAATTGAAGTCCACAATTGTTTTGTGGAACATAGTGTGGGAAACACTGCTCTATATAATGGGTTTCTAACCTGTGGGGGTCACAAAATATTTTCTGGCAGATTACCACAGTTATGCCTCATTGCACTGATGAATAGAGTCTTGGGAAGAGGAAGCATGGTGGGTGGGTAGAGATGCTGCCATTTTGTGAGGCAGGTCATGTGGCAAAACAGTGGTGTTGGGATAAAAAATAATTTTTTAATTGTTTTCTTTATCCAGTTAAAACCATAGCTGTCAAGTATCCTGTTTTGGTTGAGAAAACCCCATATATTTGCCCCTCTTCACACCTCTCTCCTGTTTTATTAATTTCCCCATAATCTCACGTATTTTTTAAAAAAATCCTGATCGGAGGTGAAGCTGCAGTTTTCCCTCCTGCCACCAGAGGCCGCTGGCGCTGTGGCTTTTTGCTTGCTGAAAGGGAGAGAGAAGGTGGGGGGGGCTTCTTTCATCTCTCTGCTCTGCTTCTGCTGTGTTGACTCAAATCCTCCTCGGCCCGGGGCGAGGGGGAAATGGAAGACAGAGCTGCCCATGCTTGTCCCTTTTGGGTAAGTCTGTCTTTTGGTTTTGTTTACTTTCCTGTGTGTGGTGTTTGTGCATGTAAGTCTCTCTGTCTTTGTTTACTTTGCGCTCTCCCTCCCTCCCTCTCTCTCTCTCTCTCTGTGACTCGCCTTTGTGTGGGTGAGTGTGGGTGGAGAGTGATGGTGTGTGTGTTTGTGTGTGTGTTGTGAGTGAGGGGCCAGGCCGGGTCTGGATCAGGTTAAACAGACATGACCACTGAACCCTAGAGTCGGATACGACTGGCTTTCAAGCAAGGGATACCTTTATCTTTACCTTGCTTGAAAGCCAGTCGTATCTGACTCTAGGGTTCAGTACTCATCTCTGTTTCAAAGCCGAAGTGCCAGCGCTGTCTGCTTCTACAGTAACAGAAGTTTCCATGGTCATGTGGCAGGCATGACGAGACACCGGAGTGCATGGAACCCTGTTTACCTTCCCACCAAAGTGGTTCCTATGTATCTACTTGAAATTTCTTGCTTTCAAACTGCTAGGTTGGCAGGAGCTGAAACAAAGATGGGAGCTCATTACGTCCTGCAGTACTCGGGATTCGAACTGCTGACCTCCTGCCTCCCAGTCAGTGTCTAAGCAATAATGGCCTTTCTGCTGCAGATTGAATTACAAAAAAACAAAAACAAAAAACCCACCAAAAAATTAAAACTAGCCATTGCTGTATTTTAATGGGCTTTCATGGATCAAGTCCTCTTCGGTTTTATTTAGAAATTAGTCTTTGTTTCTGCAAGATTGTGTGAAGGGCCAGTTTGTAAGCTCTCCCCACAATCTTCCACCAACCAAGTGTAATTGTTAAATATTGGTGTTTCTGTTGCAATTCAACTGTGCTTTAATGTATACTAGCATATTTTACCCAGCGTTGGCAGGCTGTTCTAAACTGTGTTTTGCTGTTTTGGTTTTTTTTAAAGTAAAAAATATACAGAGGATGCTACAAATGTTTTTATTTTTTTATTTAACATTTTTTTAATTATGTACATTTTTGATTTATTCTTATTTGTTTGAGTTGTTTTTACTCTTGTGGCCTCTAGGTGGAGCTGTTAGCAAGAGGGCTGCTTTGCATTTTTTGACTTGTTTTTAATCTTCCGGCCTGCAGGTGAGGCTGTTAGTAATAGTGTTGGATTCTTTTTTGTTTCACTTTTTTTTCTCTCTTGGCCTCTAGGTGGGGCTTCTTCCGGTAAGTAGTCTTTGTTTCTTCAGTTCTGTTCCGGTCTCGTGGAGGGAGGACGTGCAGGTGAGTTCTCTGGATTTCTTTTTTCTGTTTTTTTTCTTTGTTTTGTTTTTGTGGTAGTGGGCTGGGAGGTGTTTCTGTTTGTTCTTTTGTGGTTTCATTGGGTTTTAGATGTGTTTAATTGGTTTGTTTATTTCTGGTTGTTTTTTATTTTTGTGTTTTCGTTCGTGTTTATTTCTGTAATTTATAGTAGTTTTGTTGTTAGAGTTAGGTATTTTGTGTTGTAGTTACGTGTTTTTTCTGTGCTTTTATGGTATTGTGGGTGTTTTTGTTTGTGGATTTTGTTGTTTATTGTTTTGTTGGTTAATGTGTTATTTATTTATTTATTTGCATTTTATTAATTTTGGTGGTTGGCATTTTAGATAAATGTTTGGTTTTGTTGTTGTGTGGGTTTTTTGCATGAAGAACGGCCTGTCTCTCAGTTCCTCTTTTCCCCATTGCTGCTTCGAAATTTGATTTCGATGCAGCAATGGGGAAAAGGAGGAGCTGGCAGTCAGCCCGCTCTTCGTCCGGTAAGGTTAGTTAGGTAGGTCATGTGAAAAGGAGGCAGAGAAGATCTATCTGCTTGACGATGGTTCTCTCCTCTCTGTCTCCTTTTTCTCCTTTTACCTAACGGGAGATTGGCAGGCTGCAATCAGTAAGGGGTGGTGCTCTTCCTGTGGATTGCTGGCTGCTGCTTTTGTATTACCTCCACCACTGTTTCGTGCTAGTTCTCGAAACAGTGGTGTCAGAAGTACAAAGGCAGCAGCCAGTCATTTGCCAGGGAGTGTGCTTCCCCTGACGAACTGCTTCCTCCTGCTGGTTTTTTCCCACCCTGGCTCAACTTACCTTGAGGCCAGCGGTGGTCTCGCTATGTCTTCGGCGGAGTAGCGGGGAGGAAAGGGCATCCCTCTTCTCCCCATTGCTCTGGGAAAGAAGGTCAGCAGGTGTCTCGCCATGGTTTTTTGTTGGTTTTTGTTCTGCGAGGCTGTGAGGTGCTGTGTCCGCCTGCGGCAGACTCGCACTCCCGTTGTGGGAGGCCGGCATTTTTTCATTTTATTTTTTGCTCGCTTGTGCCCTTCAGCCTGATTGGCGGAAGTGCTCACGGTGTGTAGGACGCTGGGACTTGGAGTTTTGTTTGTTTTGTTTGTGTTCGTGCAGCGTTTTTTTTCCTGTGACTCGATTTCAATTGGGCGCACCGCGTTTCCCAACATTCTCGTTGTTCGCGCCTGTCAGCCTGATTGGCTGAGAGGCAGCGTGGCACAGAGGACATTGGGAATTGAAATTGAATTGTTTTGTTTGCATTTGTGGGGCAACTGCCCCACTGGCAACTGCCGGACACTTGGGCGATGGGTAAAGGCGAGTGCAGGCGGCTCAGTACAGGATAGTAGGTACAGGTGTGGGAGCTTTTGTTACATTCCAACGTTTAATGTCTGGATTTATAGGTTAAGATGGGCTTTCGTGGATCAAGTCCACTTTGGTTTTATTTAGCAATTAGTCGTTGTTTCTGCAAGATTGTGTGGAGGGCCAGTTTGTAACCTCTGCAGACATTTCTATGGCCATGTGGCAGGCATGACTAGACACCGGTGTGCATGGAACACTGTTTACCTTCCCACTAAAGTGGTCCCTATGTATCTACTTGCAATGTCTTGCTTTAGAACTGCTAGGTTGGCAGGAGCTGGGACAAAGACAGAAGCTCACTCCATCCTGCAGAACTCAGGTATTGAGCTGCTGACCTGCCACCTTCCAGTCGGCACCTTAGCCACTTGAGCCATTGCAGCACAGTGGTTAAGAAGCTCGCCTTTTTAGCTGGAAGGCTGACATGATGGTTTGAGCGCCCATCTCTCTTCCAGCTCCTGGCTACCTAGCAGTTCAAAAGCAAGAAATTGCAAGTAGATAAATAGGGACCACTTTGGTGGGAAAGGTAACAACATTCTAGTGTCAAGTCATGCCTGCCACATGTCCACAGAAACATCTACAAACAGATAGTGCTGGCTCTTTGGCTATAAACAGAGATGAGCACTGAGCTCTAGAGTCAGATATGACTGGCAGCATTTGATCTAACAATAGGTAAAGGTTGCCCTTGCTCGAAAGCCAGTCATATCCAACTCTAGGGTGCAGTGCTCATCTCCATTTACAGCCAAAGAGCCAGTGCTGTCTATGTTTGCAGACATTTTCATGGACATGTGGCAGGCATGACTAGAGCCCAGCAAGTCACATGGCCAGATTTGGCCGCACCCACAGATTTGGCCGCACCCACAAATTTGGCCACACCCACAGCGGGGCAGGAGCCAAAATTTCCCTTATTTTCAAATCCCAAACTTGACAGGTATGGTTAAAACATATTTTTATGCATGTGGAAAGAAACCTTAGTAATAAACCGCATGTTAATAGCAACAACTGGCAAAAAAGAGAGAGGATTTTGAGGGAACTGATTTTGAGATGCAATCAGTCCAGTTAACCCAGTTTTGCAGTTAAGTGCAAAATTTGTAGGTTTTGTTTTTCAGAGGCTTTTTGGAATGGACAAGCAAACAAATTTGCAGCTCCGAGGCAACTGATCTCAAAATATAGCCTACCCATATTGGGAACCCTGTGGCATGCCATTTTCTAACAATTCTTATCATTTCTAAGATCTTTGGGGGCAAACACACAAAATTTGGGAAGTACTTATAAGAAGATCTAAAAATCTCCACCATATCCCACATAATAGAACTGAAAGTCATCAAATAAATGTAGAAATATTAGCATGGTTTCTGTCTAGGTAAGTCCTAATAGTCTGTTAGAATGTTTTAAGAGTGTTGGTAAGTATTTTGATGGAGTAATTTGGTTGGCACTGAGGTGAGATATTGTTATGAATCAGTGGCCAAAATCCTGTTGCTTAGAACAGTAAACCACACTAGATGAAGACCACTGAATCAATTGGGATTTGATGAATCAACTCCTCCATAATTTCCAGAGAGTCACATGGTGACTTGCTTTAGCATATTCAACTGCAGTTAATGTAGGCCCATTTGAATTAGTAGATGAGTTGACTCACTAAATATGTATTGATTCATTAGGCCTAATCTAGAATAATTTACTATGCTAAGATTTCAGACATTATTTTGTTTTAAAAACAACAACAAAGCAGAGAGTTGGAATACATGGACAATTTCCAAATCCTTTCCGCGATGCCTCATACAACGTCAATGGACCCTCCTTAAACTCCATTAGGCTACAAGGCTTAGTGCTCTATTCAAATTAGCTTTTAAAATAATTTCACCCCACACTTTGTGTACTGACTTCCAAATCTGTATGTACCAAAATACAATTGCTTGTGAAAACAGCAATGTCATACCGTGATACCTCATACAACGTCCAAACCTGGTTCCACAAGTTTGGATTTTATACGGATTTGGACTTTGTATGAGGCATGCAAAACCCTAGCCACGAAGCCTCATACAACGTCCAAATACTTGCTGTGATGCCTCATACAATATCATTTCCATAGAGATACATTGTACTGTCACAGCACAGACTTCAGGACAAAGTCAAGGAAACAGATAAGAAACTGAGAGAACTTTAAGAAATCATTGTCTAAAGGCTAAAAACATTAAAAAACATGTCAAACAACCCTGATTGTCCAAGAACCTGAAGACTGCTGCAAAAAATCCCAGGAATGCTTCTAAAAATTCTGATGAAAAAATTCAAAAAAATCCAAAATCACGCTCAAAACCACTCCTCAACACTCTTCGCCTCATGCAAAACCCACAAGAGCAATGCACCCATGTGTCCTGCCTTTTATACTGCCCAGGCACAATGCAACCTGGGAAAACCCCAATGCCTCATACAAAGTTGCACGACTTTGTATGAGGCAACATTTTTCAAGGAATTAGGCGATGTTGTATGAATCCGATGTTGTATGAAGCGGACTTTGTATGAGGTATTACTGTATGTATATCGATAGATTGATAGTACATCAGACCTCTGATGTAAAGGGTCCTTGTGTTTTGACAGAAATTATTATTTTTTGTCAGGAAATCAACAGTTTCACTCTTTTAATTTGTGATTTGTTGGTTTATTAGTCATTCCACATGACTCAGTTCTTCAGACTTCCTTCTGAAAGTAGGAGCTCATACTTTGGTATCTGTTCTATATTTTAATTGGTTGAAGACAAAGAACACATTCTCTGTTGTTGCCTTATCTTCTTTTCATACTCTTTTGTCTTCTTGGTTTTCTGAGAGTTCTGCTTCCTCCCTAGCTGGCTTCCTATTTCTTTTGGCCATAGTTCTATTGCAACATAATATGCAACTACAAATGCCTATGCTGACTATTTAATTTCCAGCAATTCTTTGCTAAGATTACCATCAATTGTGTTATGCTGGTGAGCATAACTAATAGGATTTTGGCTGGTGTATTTAAGGATATATGCTCTTAGTGAATGATGTAATTACACAGCCACGAAGAGAGAAGTAAGTTTGGTGTTATACCGATGAATGGTTTTTGTGTGAGAGACTAAGTTAAAAGAAGAAATGGTAGTATTCTAACAAACAGCATTTGTTTGTGTTGGAACACCTGTGTCTGGCTTAATGGCTTTATTTCATGGAAAAGTCTAACACTAATAAGATAGTAAGATAAATTATAGTTGAAATCCCTCTTTCCTATAACGGAGGGAAGAAAGCACATTACTATGCTTATTGACATGTGTTAATTATTTTGATGGATGCAACAGTAAAATCAGTTATATTGTAGAAGTAAAACTGTTCAGCTGAGAAAATTAGAAAAACTTAAAATTTTCAGCTGAAGATTTTAAAGAAATACTACTGCTTAGGATTCTCCTTTGCAGGCGCACCCCCCAATAAAGGACTCAGACACTGATGAAAGTGGATAACGGCATTGGGCCACATTTATTGATTCATGCCCTAGTCCGAATTATAAATTTCTATTGGTATTCAACCAATTATAATTCTTAAGGCAAGCAGGCCGAAGTAACACTGGTAAGGTACCACCCAAAATTGCAAACGGCAATTGGTTACAATGTATCCATTTGTATCAATTTGTTTGTTGACAACAAACAAATTGTTGACCGTAGTCAATACCTAACTATTGACCCCACCCTCTGACGCGTATCCGTAAAATAACGGGGTGATGCATGCTGCATAGCTCTTGCCATCACCCCATCGCCTGGTTCGTCGTTGACCGGACAACGTTTAATCAACTTGTGCCTGTCTAGTGTTGTCCAGTCAATTGCGAACCTGCCGGATACCTGTGGGTCATAAATGTTTACCTTACCAGTGCTACCCGCCACACGGAGAGGCTCAATAAAGGCTTGATGCCCCCCCAGACCGTCAGCTCGGTCAACAGGCCTGTTCGCCAATCTCCTAACAGGAGGTCCATACCTCCCCACGACAAATGGACCACATCCCCTGAATAAAGCTCATAATTTTGTAGGCTGATTGCGGGGTGCCTAATGACGCGCCCCCAACCCTTGTCGAGAAGGAACCCGGCAATAGCCCTGTTCAACGAGCGACGAGCTCGATCAAGGGCCTGGAGGTCGAACCCTCCCCTGTAAGCATGCCGCGGTACCATGTCTGACCAAATGAGGGGTGTGGCAGGCCACACATAATGTAAGTAAGCCAGGTCACCGCAAATCGCATGCTTCAGCGATAGTCCAGTGACCTGCCCCAAATCATTGCCCCCAAGGTGTATGATCAGAATATCTGGCGGGTCAGCATTCCTGCTGGATAAAAGGAATGGCAACAGTTCCCGCCATAACATGCCGCGCTTACCATACCACCTGAGACTTGCGGATGCACCCAGTCCCAGTCGGGGTCCCCACTCTGTCGCCGCAGTGTACGACGCTGCCCTATGCACGTAGCTGTGGCCCACCAGCCATACTGCCACCGGTGTAATACGACACCCAGGGTCTGTCAAGGAAAAAGAGGGGGGAGAACAATACAGTGACCAAACTGGTACTCACGGTTGAAGAGGGCGAACATAAAACTGAAAACATCGTGACCCCCACCTTCCCATGCGGCGTATTTCCGCCCCAGAGTACCCAAAAGCAGCTGCAGTAGAAGCCGCCCCTATCCTAAATGAATGGGTGCCGTAACGAGCCCCAGGGAGGCCAACACAGGCCAGTGCCTTACCGGTCACCTTCCAAAATTGAAATTTAGTGAGGGGAGACCCATCTTGGTGACAGAAAAACGGGCCATGGTGCATGCCACGCAGTGCAAGAAACTCCTGTAGGGCACCAACCGGACAGATGTCTGCCAATGAACATTGTAGCAGTCGTACTCGACTGCCTACGCCGTGCTGATCAACTTTAGAGGAGTGTATCCTCAACTGAGCCCAATCATTGCAAACATAGACACCGTCGAGTTCCAGTGCCCTACGACTAGCATCCGCCTTAGACAGCATCACCAGTTCGCTGATGCGGAGCGCTCCAAAAAAGGCCACCATAGTAGCCGCATGAAACAGGGCGGCCTCATACCTGTCAAAACAGAGGTCATGCCAGCCCCGCGCTAGGTGGGTAAGAACCCCTGGGGAAATTGGGTGGTGGTCATCCGGGCTACATCCACGCTTCCGCACCCACCCCTCCAAAACATGCCGTATGCGGAAATCAGTAGTACTGTCAGCGTAACCCCCTACTTTGGCCATGAATGCCAACGCTGCCAGCCTGGCTGCTATGGTGCGGGGAGCTAGGCCCTGGGCATGTAAGTAAACCATGAATTGTAGAATGTGGGAGACTGGGATAGGCCAAGCCTCAGGTAGACGACACTGGGCACAAAAGGCCTGAAAAGTGATAAACGCGTGGTGATACGCCTTATGCGTGCGGGGCGCCAGCGACATGCCGATCGCCCGGTTCACCTCTCCTTGCCAAGTGTCCATATCTCGTCCGGGAGCGGCGAGGGAAATTCCTCTGCGTCCGAGGCCAAGGCACGGAACCGGGAGATCTGCAGGCGGGACAAAGCGTCAGCAATATCATTATTAACACCAGGCACATGCCTAGCCCTGAACAGCACATTGAGGTGCAGGCTACGCAACACAAACTGGTGCACCAACTCCATGACCCTGGGAGATTTAGACGTCTGTGAGTTGACAATATGGACAACTGCCGCATTGTCACACCAGAAGTGTACTACCGAATTGGCCCACTCCTCACCCCATAGCATCAAGGCTCCCAGAATGGGAAAAAATTCCAGATATGTGAGGTCGCGCAAGCGACCCGTGCCCGACCAGGCCGGCGGCCATCTGCCGTAGGCCCACTTCCCATTGAAGTACATCCCATAACCCAGGGACCCCGATGCATCGGACTGGACCTGGAAACGAGGGGAAGCCAGAAGGTCGGACCTCCAGAAGGATACCCCGTTGAACTCCCTCAGGAACTGGAGCCAGATGAGCATATCCGCCCTAAGGCCCCTGCTAAGACGCACCCTGTGGTGGGGCTTGGTTAAGCCTATCATGGCGTCGCACAAGCGTCAAGCAAAGGCTCTGCCAGGTGCGATCACCCTGCAAGCAAAATTGAGGTGACCATGCAGCACCTGTAGCTCACGAAGGGACGCCTTGCGTTTAGCCAGCAAGCCGGATATGAGTGCAACGATCCGTGTCACCTTATCAGCCGGTAACCTGGATGCTTGCACTACTGTGTCAATCTCCACCCCCAGGAATGTGAGCTCGGTAGATGGGCCCTTGGTCTTTTCGGGCGCCAAAGGGACACCAAGTTCCGTCATTAGCGTCTGAAATGTATTGAGGAGACGCGCACACGTGTCCCAGCCCCGTTCACCCCCGAATAAGAAATCATCCAGGTAATGGGCTACAGACCGAGATCCCGACCTGCGGACGAACGCCCACTGCAGGAAGGTGCTGAAATGCTCGAAAGCCGAGCAGGAGATGGAACAACCCAGCAACTCAAAGTCGCCCGGGTGCACCGGCAGAAGACGGAAGGCCGACTTGATGTCGCACTTAGCCAACAGTGCACCCGGGCCACATGAGCGCACCATGCGCAGAGCCTGGTCAAAAGATGTATGCCGGACCGAACAAAGGTCATCCGGGATAGCATCATTGACCGATCGGCCGGCTGGGTAGGACAAGTGATGTATGAAGCGGAACTCGCCCGGTGACTTCTTGGGCACTAGCCCCAAGGGGGAAACTTTTAAATTAGGAGACGGGGGGGCGGGAAAGGGCCGGCAACCCTGCCAGCATTCACCTCCTTACTAATGCTCAAGGCAGCCACCTCCTCCCTTCCCCTAAGTGACAAAAGATTGGGTGCATCTTGGGGAGCCCTGATCCCCGTGAAAGGAATGCGAAACCCCTGCTGGAAACCCTCAAGCAGGTAAGCTGCGTCTACCCTCCTCGGGTACATCGTGAGCCAACGCTCTAACATGTCCACATCAATTGGTGAGGGGGCCTTTTGCCTGACCAGCTCCCTCTGCGGCAGTCTTGCCCACCCCCTGTCCACCTCTACCCCTGCCCGCGCTCCTCCCGGCCTAGGACAGGCGGAGGCAGCGTGGGGGCCAGCACAAGAGGGACACTCATGCCTATATTGGCAATTTCTCCTGCTGCAGGTACCATTGGCCGAGAAGGTCCAACACAGCAGGCGGGCTGGAACCCCCTGCCCCGCCACCTGGCGGGGTGTCTGCGCCGGAGCAGCTTGCTGGACCGCATGTCCACAATGGTACCTCTCCCCAGGCGCCGGGCGCGTGGGGGTCATATACAGAAGCCACAGCTTCTGGCAGGGCTCATCCCACCTCATCTCTGGGTGTAGGGGCACTCTCATGCGAAATTCTTCGTCGTAAGCCAACCACGACGGGCCCGGGAAGTCAACCATCGCCCGGTATATGTTGTCCAAGTACTGGACCATCGGAATGGCCAGATCCGGCCGGGCCCTGAGGTACACAGCCATGTATATGAGGTACGCTGGCAGCCAGTTGGCCCACGTGCGAGGCGGCTTACGGCGACGTGCCTGTTCCTTATCCTTCTCATCCTGCCCCTCCCTCTCCTCCTTGGTGGGTTCTCTATTCAGAAGGGAGAAAATGTCCACATACTCCCCCCGCCAGATTTTCTCTTTGGTGGCCTGGGCAAGATGATCCCCAAGGGGCAGAGAATACCCCGCCGTAGGCAATGCCAACAGCGGCACAGAGGCCGCATTGGGCACAGTGAAAGGAGCCTGGACCAAGCCCGCCACCCCAAATAGGTTCCCAATGGGACAGAGGGCACCGCCCCCAGAGGGGCCCTGGATCGATGGTGCCGCACCCGTATGGCCCGGCGGCGGCTGAACCACCGCGCCAGCCATACGGGGCCACGGCCACTGTACGCCCCCCCAGTGTAGGTAGTGGTGTGGGTGCACTAGTTTGAACCACATACTCACCCGCTGCACCCCCATGGGCCGCCCCTACCAGGGGTTCCGGCCCACTGTGGGCGTCGGAGCTCGCGACCGCAACCGAGCTCGTGGACGAGGCCTGGTCAGTACCTGACTGCGGCGACTGATGCACGAGGAGCTGCGAGGCCGCGGCTGACGCCGACCCACGGGCCTCGAGCGGCTCTACCCGTCCAGCCACCTGCCGATGGGTCTACCTGTAGTCCCAAATGTGCCCCGGGTGGGTTAACCACCCCCAAAGAAGCCTCAAGGGCCGCTACGCGGGCCAGAAGGGCGTCAACATTAACATAGCCCCCAACACTGATGGGGGGCATAGGGCCGGCTGGCCCACTGAGCAGAGGCGCCGGGTCAGGTCTCTGGAACCCGGGTCCCGAATATGGCCATGAACCCAGTACCGGCCCCTGAGGGGCCGGAGGTATGCCCTGCCAGGGAAGGGAACCCAACCACCCCCCGTGGTTAAGGCCTACCGCAGGTAGCTGCGGTGCCAGGGCAGAAGGCCCCGAGGTATAAACCGGGCCAGAGCCGGGAGCCACCGATTGAGAGCCGGAGGCTGCGGCCCCCGCCGGGCCGGCCTGAGGGCGCCCAGTCCCGGGCCATGGGGCAACTGACCCTATCCCACCGGTCCCAGTGGGCGTCGGCAAAGGGGGCTGTTGGGAGGGCGCAGTCGCGGTCCTCCAACCCGGCTGGCGCCTCCTCGAAGTGCGAACCGCGTTCGCCAACGCCTTCTTTTTGGAAGGCATTCTTGAAAGTGCGGGGAAGCCGAAGAAAAGGAATGAAAAGGACCGCTGCCCGAAGTAGCTTCCCTGCTAAGGCAAGAGCGACGGAGCAATGGGGAAAAACTTCTCCTCTCCGTCGCTTCGCAAAATGGCAGCTCGGCTGCCTTGTGGCCGCCCCTTTTATAAGGGTGCTGGCCACGCCCCCTAACTACCCGGATGCTCTTCGTCCGGTGGGGGGGCCCCGCAAAGAGCGCGGCGGCCATTTTGGCGCCACGCTTGCATTTGTGTTTTTAGAAGCAATGCTCCATTTTGATTGGTTGCTGCTAGAAAATCATTCAGTAAATTTGTCTGCACCACGGTTGAGCATGCTTTCCTCTTCCGTATCCTGAAGATGTGATACATAACATTTCCCCTTGTGTTGATCTTGTAGTTAAATCATCCTAAATAAACAGTTCTTTAAAACCCTCCTGTGAAAATTGCTTTGTGCACTTGATAAGAAGAAAGGAGGGGGAAAAAGTAAATGGGAGAACAGGACCTTAGAAACAGGACAAAATATGTAGCAGAAAAATCTTGCAAAGTTTTTGGCAAAGACCATGAAGTTCTGCAATTGTAGATGATTTTTAAATGACCATTTTATATATATTTTATGCCATTAGTTATTGTGTGATACTCCTGTCTTAAATATGTTGAACATGAGAAATAATACTTTGCCTTCACTGCAAAGTGTAGGTAAAAAGTCTTAAAATTATAATGTGCTGCAAATTAGATACTACTTTGTTTTGTCCCCCTCTCCAGTGCCGAAGCAAAAGTTACTCCCACCTCTGTTATTACCTTGTTTATCTTGAAAACCCACTTTAATGCCTATGGTGTTTCTATTAACCTCTCTGAACTCTTGTGATTTAATTCATGTGATTTGTTGTTGAATGACTTTTCAAGGATTTCACAAAACATGACCTTTTTCTTGTCAAGCATTCAAGAGTTTGTCAAGTGAAGCTGTCACAGGGACAATGCTTGTTTTGCTCATTAGAACTAATGTGCTTTCAGCATCCTTGAAAATGTAAATCATATTTTTTTCCATGTGGAATTGTGTGCTCCTTGTTTTGGAAGAGAAATAACTTCAAAATGCTGCATCATATAACAATCAGCTGATAGTTTCTATTTAGTTTGCTGCAGCTATTAAATTAAGTCCTGTCTGATGATTTCTAACAAGACTGGACACTGGACAAACAGCTGGTCTGACACCATATAGAAGTTTATTTCAATAGAAGTCTACTCTTTACTGCAGTAGTGAAAGCGCGGCGCCAAAATGGCCGCCGTGCTCTTTGCGCCCCCCCCCACCCGGACTCAGACATCCGGGTGAGTTAGGGGGGCGTGGCCACCCCTCTATAAAAGGGGTGGCCATGAGGCAGCCGAGCTGCCATTTTAGAAACAGCGACGGAGAGGAGAAGCTTTTCTCTGTCGCTCCTTTTTTCTTCTCGGCTCTCCAGCCCAGTCTTCGGCTGTCGAGCCATTTCGGCGCTTCTGATCCCCGAAAGGGATCGTCTTCTTCAGCTATGCCTCCCTAAAGGAAGGCCCCGGCGACCGAGCCGTGACCAAGAGGGAGGCACTTGCCTGGCCCTGCGCTTGCTAGGGGGCAGCAATCGGGTCGGAGGACCGCGACCGTGCCCCCGCAACAGGGCCCCACATCGATCGCACCCACCATTACCAGTGGGATGGGGCAGATTAGGGCATTGCCCCCGGCTCTCCAGCCTCAGGATGGCCCTGCAGGGGCTTCGGCCCCCGGCCCGCAATTGCCGGCCATGGGTCCAGACAACGGGGGAGGGCCTGGTGCGGTCACCCAGCAGGGCTTGCCCCCGGCCCCTCATGGGCCGGAGTTTTGGGCATGGCCCTATTCAGGACCTGGCTCCCAAATGGGGCCCCCCAGTGTATCAACCAGTGGGCCGTGTGGCCCACCTTGCCATGGCTGCACCCCTGCAATAGAGCAGGACAACACCTTTGCCCACCATTACCGGTGGGATGGGGCAGATTGGGATATGGCCCTCGACTCTCAGCCTCAGGCCGGCCCTTCAGGGGATTCAGCCCTCGGCCCGCAGTTGCCGGCCATGGGCCTGAATGATTGGGGGGAGGGCCTGGTGCTGGCACACAGCACGTTTTACCCCCTCAGGGGCCGGAGTTTTGGGCATGGCCCTATTCTGGCCCAAGATCTCAAATTGGGGCCTATGGCCCAATCCCTAGCTGGCCGTCCGGCCCACCTGGCCCACCTTATACCAGGGGTTTCCGTGGCATGGGATGCCTGGTTAGCATGTTTGGCTGTGCTGGAGGCATCCTGGGCAATCCAGTGGGAGGGGGCCCTTCCCTATCTACCGGGGCCCTTCGTGTCTGCCGGCTACTTCGACTGCTGCCACTCTGCAACAGGCGGCCAGCCGGGTCGAGCTGCTTGAGATACTCCGGCCTGTGCCTGCCGCCGTCTCGCAGCTCCCTGTTTGTCCAGAACTGCAACCGGGGTGTGGTCAGATGGGGCCCCAGAGCTCGATTTCGGTCGCGAGCTCCGTCGCCCGCCATGGGCCGGAACCCCCAGTGGGGGCGGCTCATGGGGGTGCAACTAGTGAGTATTAGGTTCAAGTTGAATGCACCCACCTCACAGTCCACTTCCAGCGGTGGGGTTCAGTGGTCATGGCTTCGCCAATTTAAGGCTAGTGGGCATCACTTGCCAGCCTATCCCAGTGCCCCTTGGTTGCATTCTGGCACGACGTTCGGGGTGGGGGTTTCCGCGATGTCTGGTTATTTATGGCACCCTGGTGATCATTTGTTCCAGGTCACGAAGGAAAAGATTTGGTGGGGGGAGTACGTGGATATATTCTCCCTATGAACCGTGATCCCAATAAGGATAGGTGGTGCGGACAGGAGGACAGAGACATGGGCGGTCCCGCCGTAGTAAGCCACCACGCACTGGGGTGTCTGCCCCCGGGACAGTGCTGAACATCGCAGGGGCTGTCCGGGTCCTGCTGCGCATGCCCTTTATGCAGACTGTCCCGTCAAGGGCTTTGCCGATGGCCGGCTATTACTTGCCCCTGGTGTTATTGGCCGCAGGCCATGAGGGGTAAGGGCTGGAGGGGGACATGTGGACATTCTCCCATTTAACTGCGAGCCCACTAGGAGGAGAGAGAGGGACAGGGCGACTGAGACAAAGAGATGTCCCATCGTCGTGAGCCACCGCGCACCTTGGGCCAACTGGTTGGCGGCATACCTTGTACGTATGGTGGTATGCCGCAGGGCTTGACCTGCTTGGGCCATCCTGGTGCTTCCATCCACCGCTAATATTTGCAGGGCGATGGTTGGTTAGATGGGCCCATGGCAGTTGGCTTACGGTGAGGCATGTGGATGAGGGTGGCTCTATACCCGGTGGGGAGGTGGGATGAGCCCTGTCAGCAAGTGTGCTCGTGTACATCACTCCCTCGTGACTGGTGCCTGGTGATAGGTACCATGGTGGTCATGCTGAGCAGCGGGCTGCTCAGACACAGGCTCCACGCTAACTGGTTGGGCAGGGGGTTCCAGCCCGCCTGCTGTGTTCGGCCTGCTCAGCTGACGATGCGTGTACTAAGCACCACGGTCGTTACCGACTTCGTGCCCCCTTTTGCGCTGGCCCTCACGCCGCCTCCGCGTGCCCGCGGGTTGGTGGGTTACGGGGCAGAGGTAGGGGTGCACAGGGGCGATCAGAGCCCTGTCTGAAGCAACTAACCTTGTCATAAGCCCCCCCCCCCGCCCCAATTAGTATAGTCAGCCTGGAGAGATGGCACTCAGTTCATCCAAGAAGGGATTGGGCGGGATACCTGCCGGAGGGTCTTCTATGGGGGCTTTTGTATCCATTCGGAGGAGTTGGGTGTCCCAGGATGCTACTAATCTGGTTCCCTTACAGGGTAATGAAGAGGGGGCTCCACTGTCCACAGCTAAGGGAGTTGGGGCTACGAGAGTAGTGGGGGCCCTTCTTGGAACCACCTTTCCTGAGTCGAATGTCTCCCCCATGAAGCTCATACTGAGCTAGAACTAGGTTGAAGGTCATTTAATCCTCCATTCAGCTTACCACGTGGGTTTCCCATTCAGGGATGCCATTCCTAATGACCTTGTTCAGTCAGGTACTCGTAGTTGGTTCGGCTACTATGGGTGGCACGCTCATGCAGTTCTGGTGCTGTTTTGGCACAGTGTGATATGCACTCGGCTTTCAGATTATTGCCAGTGCACCCAATGATTTAGACCTATTGGGTTTTTTAGGTGCCGGGGGGGAATTTTACTTAGTTAAGGCCAACCCCCTTCTACCTGAGTTAATTCATGTTCAGCACTCGACCGATTGGGGATTTCACTCAGTGGCCATTTGCTCACAGGTCGGGGTCTCGGTCTCTAGCCCATTATCTCGACGACTTGTGGTTCGGGGATGAACGGGGCTTGGACACGTGCACGCGTCTCCTCATTACCATTCAGACACTCAGGTGGGAACTGGGTGTCCCCTTGGCGCCTGAATAGACCGAGGTCCCATCTACTAAGCTCACATTTCTGAATCGACTCTGTCGCGTGGGCATCCGGGTTAACCATGAATACGGTGGCTTGGATCTCCGCGGCGAGTTTGGCATTGATTGCCAAACATAAAGTGTGCCCTCGTGAGCTGCAGTTAATTCATGGCCACCTTAATTTTGTCCGGTCTGGCTCAAATTACTCCTGGGTTTGGCGGGGTCTCTTCCCGGAGATCAGACCTGATGGTCTGCCCTAGATTTCAAGTACGGTCGGATACCTCCGGCTCCCGGACTTATGGGGGTTTACTCTGAGGGTGGGTGCACGGATCGCCTCTGCGACCTTGCCTTCCTTGCGTTTTCCCCCAATTTGGAGAGCACTGATGCTATGGTGCAATGAGTGGGCCTACTCAGTGGGCCAATTTCGGTGTGACAATGCGGCAGTGGTGCACATTGTCAACACCCAGACATGCAAATCCCCCAGGGTCATGACATTAGTTTGTCTATTCTTTTGAGAAGCCTACGCCTAAATGTGCCGTTCTAGGCCAGACATGTTCTAGGTATTTATAATGACATTACTGCTGCTTTCCACCACCTGCAGATCACCCGTTTCCGTGCCGTAATCCGGAAGCAGAGGGATTCCACTCACCACTTTTGGCCGATGGCTGGACGTTTGGCGAGGAGAAGGGAACCGGACATGTCATTGGCACCTCGCACGCGTAAGGCGTATCACTATGCATTCATGCGTCGTGTTTGGGAGGGGTGGACACGGGAACGTGTCCGCCGCCCTTACACGCGTCACCCCTGTTCCCAGAGTTTCTGACCCACCTTGCACGAGGCTGGCATTACTTATGTACAGATAGGTGGGAGGTGGCTCTTGGCCACGCAGCTACCACGGTAGCCTTTTTGGAGCGCTCCGCATCAGTGAGTGGGTGCCAGAGTTGGTGCCACCGGTGTAAGGCGGATGTGTCTCGTAGGGCACTGGAACTCGAAGATGTCTCTGTCACACATGAGTGGGCTCGAGTGGGGATACGGTCCTCACGGGTTATTCAGCACGGTGTAGGCAGTGGTGCATACTGCTACGAAGTTTTTGAGACATCTGTCCGGTTGGTGCCCTACATGAATTTTCGACAGTGCCTGCTGCGCGCCCCAGCCTGTTTTCTGCCACTGGGATGGGTCTACCCTTGCCATAGTAAAGTCCCTGAGGGTGACCGGTGCCGCGTTTCGCGGTGTGGGGCCCGTTTTGGCACCATTTACTTAAGATAGGCGTCGCGTTGATCGCGGCTACGTTTGGGGTACTCAGAGGTGGATATGCGTCTACGCGCAATTTCAGATATGTACGTCCCCTCACTGTACGAGTACCTAGTTATGTCCTTCACCTTTTTTCTCCTCTTTTACAGATCCTAGGGGTCTTAACACACCGGTGGCAGGGGGCTGGTGGGCCACAGCTATGTACACTGGGCAGCAGTATATGCTGCAGCGACAGAGAGTGGACCCCGGCTGGGCTGTGTGCATCCGCACGTATGCTATGGTATGGTATGCGCGGCACATGGGGGCGGGAACTGTGGCCATTCCTGCTGTCTGACAGGGATGCTGGACCACCCAATGTTTTACAGGCACCTCGGCGGCAGCGATCTTGTACGGATCACTGCTGTTACTAAACCGTCGATGGGCTGTGACCTGGCATTTTGTATCACGTATGGCTTACATACGGTCGCTATGGTCTAACATCGTGCCGAGACACCAATTTAGGGGAGATGCGGATCTCCCTAGTTCGGACTGTCCCGGCAGTCAGTGGACGGGGCTCTGGCTCCGTCCCATTCTGAGCATGGCTGTGAGACGGCCATTGGAGACCGGGTGATAGGCTTACACAAAAATTTGCTGGTAGGCAGGAGAAGGGGTCCACCTGTCGGTTAGAGGTATGTACCTCGTTCTGGGTGTGATGCAAGCAGGCCTGGCGACCGAGCTGACGGTCTTGGGGGGGGGGCGGTGAGTCATCATGGATGCCTCCCCGTGTGGCGGGTAGCACTGGTAAGGTAAATATTTATGACCCACAGGTATCCGGCAGGTTCACAATTGACTGGCCAACACTTAGACAGGTTCAGGTGTAATAACGTTGACCGGTCAACGACGAACCAGGCAAAGGGGTGATGGCAGGAGCTCTTCAGCATGCATCACCCCATGATTTGACGGATACACGTCAGAGGGTGGGGTCAGTAGATAGTTTATTGACTACGGTCAACAATTTGTTTGTTGTAAACAAACAAATTGATACAAACGGATACATTGTAGCCAATTGCCATTGGCAATTTTGGGAGGAACCTTACCAGTGTTACTGCGGCCTGCTTGCCTTAAGAATTATAATTGGCTGAGTACCAATTGAAATTTATAATTCGGACTAGGGCATGAATCAATAAATGTGGCCCAATGCCGTTATCCACATATACCGGTGTCTGAGTCCTTTTTTGGGGGGTGCGCCTGCAATAAACTTGTGTTTGATTTTGCTACTTAGATTCTAACCCATGATGGATTGTTGTACAATAAGTGTTCATATTCATAGAAATGGAACGCTTAGCTGAAACTCTTCTCTTAGTTTCAACTTGTGTGTGTGTGTAGGAAAGTGGTTTTTATGGAGTAACATTTAGGTATGTGAATTCCTGCCTGCCATTTCAGGTAAAAAATTGGAAATACATGATTTCCATTCTAGTAAGAAATAAGTTTATTTTTCCCCTATGTGTTAGAAAAATCAATAAGGTATCCCTTAACATGGGCAAAAAATACAGTTCTAAGTATCAGCTGAACATCAGAAAATGTGTCTGTGCTTCAGTGGCAAAAATCTTGTTTGTGGCAGAAGTTTTGGTAATTAATTTCTGTAAATTAAGAAATTATCATAGACATTGTCCTGTGTTATGCCAGGTGTCACAACTCAGTATGCAACATACAATGTCTAGTGAGATTCCCTAATGACAATTTGCTTTCAGGATTTCAGCCAAAGCAATTCAGTTACTGCTACAATGGCAAAATATTGTGTTGTTTGCTGATTAATGTTTTGCAGTGACATTTGACTACACTTTGGTAAACATATAAATGGGAGCAGTATCAGGCAATCAGGATGGTAAATGGAATATCAACCCAAGGTCTTTGAGGAACAGTTGAGGAAGCTAGGTATCTTTAGTTTGGAGCAGAAAAGAGAGTTTATATCAGGGGTGCCCAAACGTTTTGGGCTGTGAGCCGGTCACATGATTGAACAGGCCAGTCATGTGGTTACTCCCATTACATGAGCAAAACAGTACCATAAATGCACTCATTGCTGTCATAAACACGTTTATGACAACTGCGGGTGCATTTATGGCACATGTGTGGATGCATTTTACTTCCACTTCTAGGAGCGGCGTGGGCAGCATGGGCTGGATTATTAGGTGCCATGGGCTGTAGTTTGGGCACCCCTAGTTTATATATTAGCAAAATTCAAATATATGAAGAGCTGTCACATGGAAGTTGGAGTAAAGGCCTGTCCAAATCATCCTTTCTCAGGTGGGCTTGGATCACAGATTAGGAGGTTGCTTAGGTAAAGGTAAAGGTCACCGTTGCTCAAAAGCCAGTGTATTGGAATCTAGGGTTCAGTGCTCATCTCTGTTTACAGCCAAAGAGCCAACTCTGTGTCTGCAGACGTTTCTGTGGACATGTGGCAGTCATGCCTTGATACAGGAGTGCACTGAACACTGTTTACTTCCCTACCGAAGTGGTACCTATTTATCTACTTGCAATTTTTTGCTTTTGAACTGCTTGGTTGTTAGGAGCTAGGACAGAGATGGGACGTCTTTCCATTGTGCAGTACTTGGGTCTAGAACTGCTGACTGCCGACCTTCCACTCATCAAGTTCAGCATCTTAATCACTTGAGCAACTGCAGTCCCCTTAGGAGCTAAATCACTGATTTAGCCTGCTTTCCCCCCCCCCCATCCAAACAGTACAACATGACCTTTGCCTATATTGTGAAATGGCTAATGAGATACTTCATGACACATACAAGTTAAACACTTCTCTGACTCCTCTGTTTAATTTCAGTATCTGATATGCTAGCCTCCCCTTCATCAACTTAGCTTCTTGTGCAGATCTATTCCACTCCCAACAATCTTTTTCTAATTCTATTTTATTATTTTAAAAGCTTAACACTTAAGAGATAAGAGACTTATTCTATGTCCTTAGATTTGTAAAGGAAAAATAGGATTACGTTTTTCCCCTCAACTCTATAATTTTTATAAAACGTTCGCTGTGAAGAAGAGGCATGTGAGCTCTGCAGACATAAACTCAGTTTTGAGAAAACTAAGCATCTGTGATAATATTTTCTAGGTGGAAGAATTGGCTAATAATCTTACAGAAACCTCTGGAAGAGCATGACATTGTGAATAGATGAATGGAATTTGCTTACCAAAATAATAATAAATAAATGATGTGTGAATGTATGGTTTCATGCTACATAACTAAAAACTAATCCTTATTTCATGATAAATAATCTTTGGAATATGATATATTTTGCACAAAAACTATGTTAAAATGGATTTTTCTTCTCCTTCAAAAAGCATTTTATCAAATAAAATCCAATTTAAAATTAAAAAATCTGATCTAAATAGAAACCTATTTTACTGATTTTTTTAAAAAAATCATTGATTTCTATCTACTTTAGGTCCTGCATAATTATGCCTTATGTCAGTGAAGGCAAACCTTGGCACTTCAGGTATTCTTGGAATTCAATTGCCAGAAGCCCAAGTCAGCATTCCTGCTGATCAGGGCTTCTGGGAATTGAAGTTCAAGAACAGCTGGAGTGCCAAGGTTCACCATCACTGCCCTAGGTCAACAAACTTGGCTCTTCAGGTGTTCTTGGACTTCAATTCCCAGATGTCCACATCAGTACATCTGCTGATCATGGCTTCTGAGAATTGAAGTCCAAGAACATCTGGAGGGCCTAGTTTGCTGACCCCTGCCCTAGTGGCATCCAGTGAAAGCCTGTTTATGACAGATAAACATTCATGTGTCAGGTACAGTAATATATTACCATTACTGAATTCATGGAAAACAGTTCTCAAAACATAATGGTTGTTGTTGAGTAAAAGACACTGAGTCATTTGAACAGGTATAAGAACAAAATTGGTGAAGCTAAGAACTGGCCTGTGCTTATAATAAATGGATCAATTTAAGCATTCAAGTAGCAAGAAAGCAATGACAGGATGTAAGACGGCATGCAGAATTTGGAGAAAACCTCTTGCATTTATTCCTTTTATATATCAGCTAGCTGATTACACGGCTTCGCTCGGGTTTTTCTTTTCTTTAACGTAGGCCACGGTCACTTACAGTGCTGATCTCGCATGCCCATTTGCCTTCCACCTACTGTGAAAACTACCGCTGAGCTCAGAAGGCTACAGCTGAGCTAGTCAGATGATGTCACAATTTCAACCTACCTGGGACTATGACATCAGCTCAATTACATCACTGGGAAGCACACACATTGTATAGATCAATTACATCCCAATTTGGGGGGCATACATGCCCCAATGGGTTTTCAGACTCCTTCAGTGCTGATCTGCCTAGCCAAGTACATATGTGCCAAATTTCAGCGAGATCGGTCCAGGGATGTGGGAACCTATAGACCACATACAAACAAATGCTTCTGTTTTATTTATATATAGATGTGCATATGTTTAACCCACTTGATCCTACTCTGAAAACATTCCTATGGATTTCATCACTTAATTATACCCATCACTGAGATGTATTCCCTTTACAGTAAACCCCCTACTTACAAAAAAAGTCAGTTCCATAGGCTTTTGCTTAAATCATTTTTTAATAACTCAAAACAAATCCATAGGAAAAATATTTTTTATGTAACTCAAAACAAACCCATAGAAAAAATGTAAAACGAAGCAAATCCATAAGGAAATGAATTTTTACATAACTTGAAGCAAACCCATAGAAAAAAGAATCTTTATGTAACTCAAAGCAAACCCATAGGAAATTGTGTAAATCGGAACATGTTTTAGCACAAAATCATTATGTAAGTCAAATTTTATGTAACTCGAGGCATTTGTAAGTTGGGGTTTTACTGTATTTCCTGTACTAAAATAAGTCACTTGAGATAAAGATAGGCCTCTATTGTCTTCAAAACTATTTAATGTACAGAGTTTTTATGTGACAGTGACGTAGAACAAACAAATTCCATCACATTCTGTTTAGCAAAATATTATCTTCTTTATTGCTATACCTAGCTTCATCTTCAAATAGAATAGATGATATGTATTAAGTAATGGCAATCAAATGTTTTAAATTCTATAAATCTAATCTTTCTTACTGAATCAAAGAATAAGAAAATGAAGTGTATGTGCAACCATATCATTAGGCAAGTTGAAGTAGAGGTCCAGACTCTAGTTTCAGGGGAACAATAGCAAGTCAGTGAAAATCAGTGCTGTTAAATGCCATGTGTGACCCCTAATCCAGTGTGCTTTCTTCAGATGCTCTGGTCATACATATGATATTTTTTCTATCTCATCTCTAGGATACTTTTCTGTTTCATCCTCCTTGCTGCCCTGAAATTCAGGGAGCCAGGTCAGGTAGTATAAAGAGTTCATAGTATATTTTGTCCCCACTCATAGAATCCACTGCTCTGTGACCCCTTACTGTTCATTTGAATTGTTGCCAGATGATTATAAATCATTCCTTAACTGAATTCTACTGATGATGCAGTCTTCTTTTATGGCTGTCATATAAAGCAACACAGATTCCTAATGCAGTATCAGAATACATAAGATTTTTATGAGTTTATTATCTGCCACCCTCAGCCACCACTCTTTCAAAAGGAAAATTATCCTACAAGGTCTGGTCTCTTATGGAGGTCCATACCTGTTATGTATGTTAACTGTGTTTTCTGACAGGAGCGGAATGTATCTTATCTCATGTATCTATTCTTATGCAAATAAGTGGATCGAAAATGTGCACACCCTTTAGCCAATGGGCTTGTTGTATTATTGTTACTGTTACTGTTTATAGTGTATATAAGTCAGAGTTTTGCCCCGTCCAAAGTGTATTCAAACCCCACTAAGAAAGAGCTGAATTTCACTACTTCACTCGTCTGCTTCTTCATTCCCTGAACACGAAAATACCTCCGTGAATAAGAGCATGTGCTCTGCATTGGTGTGTGTGTGTGTGGGGAAAGCCATGTTTAATTCTAGACATCTCTAGGTAAAGACAGAAAATTGTTATACTGTGCTATCAGTACTATAGACAAAGGGTAGGCAATGTCTTGTTTTCCAAAAGTAATTTCCTCATTCTTAGACCCTCAAGGGGTTGCATATACAGCCAGGACTCCAGCATACTCTAGCACAAAACATCACAAACCTTCATAACACCAAGATCCTCACAAGCCCCCTGACCACGCCTACCATACCACAACCACAGCGTGGTAGTAAAATTTTTTTTGAGCCCACCACTGTTCAAAACTTATTTTGTTTGCTTAACCTACCTCCTGTCTTCCTCCCAGGAATTAGGAATTATAACAAAGTTTAAACACTTTCAGATAAAAGCCAGTGCAAGTAAAATTATAAAAGGTTATTGTGTTACAATGCAGTTAACTCACTATAATAATAAATCATGGCTGAATTACACAATTTAAAAATACAGTTATTTCAAGTCAATTGCTGAAAGCCTGCTGGAATAATAAGGTATTTGCCTGCTGGTAGAAGAGCAATGAGGAAGATACAGTCGAGCCTGCCTTGGAAGGGAGTTCCATAGCATTGTGAAGCCACTATGAAGCCCCCATCTATAAATTAAAGTTAGTGCAAACATACTAGTCTGGGCGGCTTATAACATTACATACAGTAAACCAATAGTATTGTACCAAATACTGATTACTCATTAAATAAATCATACCAAATAAATAACCAAAACAATACAACAATTACAAAAAATATAACAATATAATGTGGGGGCTACACTCTTCCTTTAGTCACAGCTTTCTTTACTTTCTTAGGAGTGACTGTTCATAACATACGCATTTCTTAGGGAGAAACACAAATAGCATGGTCCTAAACCCTTGGTTCCCAGGCAACAATTTGTTTTTAAGGGGGCAATTCAGGAATAAGTTAGACTAAGTTAAGGGCCTTTTAGGCTTCCTCCACATTAATATGAGTTCACATAACAACAACAATGCCGCCGCCGCCGCCGCCGCCGCCGCTGATTGACGATTGACGATTGACGATTGACGATTGACGATGATGTCAGGGGATGATGGATCAGAACTTTAGAGATGCTTGGGTGGGGCATGGCCAAAAAGAAAAGAAAAGCTTTAGAGCTTTATAGGCCATAATCAACACCTTGAATCTGGCATGGTAGACAATGGGTAACCAATGTAGACTAGGCAGAACTGGGGTAATATGGTCATTCTGTACCTGCTGAAGTCTCTGTACTTGCATCAAGGGTAGCCCACTGTAGGGAGCATTGCAGTAGTCAATCTTGGAGGTTAGCTAACAAAGTGGGGTTTAAGTACTATGTTGGACTGCCACTTTTTTTATATGTGTGTGTATAAACATGCCCTTGGTGGGGAGAGATTTTACCAGGACGGACGGGCATGCACCCCTGCTCAAAGCCCATACCTTAAAGGGAAACACCACTTTGGCATTTTCTGCTTTGGTTCCTCTCACCAGTCTCCAGTCTGCTCTGCGGGAGAAAGTCAAAAGCACTTAGGACAGCTTTGGCAGATTCTTCCGAAGCTGCCCAAAGATCTTTGGACTTTCTCCCACAGAGCAGAGCGGAGCTGGGCAAGAGGAAGTGAAGTAGAAAACACATTAGAAACTACATGTATTTATACACAGCCCCATGGTGGAGAGACATACTTTAAAGGTATGGGCTTTGAGCAGCAGCATGCACCCGTTCGTCCCGGTAAAATCTCTCTCCACCATGGGGCTGTGTATAAATACATATACAGTGGACTCTCGATTAATGACGCGCTCGTGTAACGATGAATTCAATTAGCGATGCATCATCAGTGGCCAAATGACCATTCGATTAACAATGTAACGTCGTTAATCGAACAAACTTTTTTTTGCCTTGTGCTTTTCTTCCTCCCATGTTGCATTGCGCCTGGGGGTTTTATATTTTTTATAATTTTTATTAATTTTTTTAACAATAATACATCTTTAAAAAAAGACAACACTTAGGAATAAAAATACAAACATCAAACTTACAAATACAATATACATAACAAAAGAAAAAAAGAAAGCATAAGAATACAATTAGATTACGATTTAGTCATATACTACCTTCCCCTTTCTTCCACATATCTTTAATTATATTTCCAAAAAATTTAATACATTACAATACTCTTACAACTATCCTAATATACATATTCGGACTCCATTCTTAAACACATCAATTTAATACAACTACTAAGTCAAAGTAAAGATACAATAATTAAAATACAATAAACAATTTTCACATAATACACCCAGTGTTATTCATAATGCCCTGGAGAAAACGGAGTGTCACAGTTGTTTTCTAATCCCAAAAACTCATTTGAGCAGGTACTGGTCTATTCCCTTTACCCCCCTTCAATGAGTAATCCACAAATAATTGCCATATTTTCCAAAATCTATTTTCTTTAACTATATCCTTTTTCTTATTCATTTCCCATGTTAGCTTATAATTCAACGCAAGATCCCACATCTCCTTGTACCATTCTTCTATTTTCAGAATTACTTCATTTTTCCAATTCCCAGCAATGCATTGTCTACCCGTTGTCAACATTATCGACAATTGCTCTTTTTCATCCTTGTTTAAATCCATATTTTCCACATCTGTCAACAAAACAATAATTGGCCCCAATTTAAGTCTCATAACCATAATAGCACAGATCACTTTCTCAATTTCCCCCCCAAAATCCTTTACCACCTTACATCCCCACCACATGTGTTCATACGTTCCCAGTGTATCCTTACATCTCCAACACATTTTATCTTTATTGTTATCTATCTGGTGTAACCTCACTGGGGTCAAGTACCATTTCCACAACATTTTATAATGATGTTCTTTCACTCTAATAGACATTGTTCTCATAATCCTTTTCATCCATTTATTTTTCCAAACCTCATCTACTATCTTTATTTTCAATTCTTGTTCCCAATTTGTTTTCAACACTTCTTGTGGATTACCATCTTTATTTAACATTATGTATATTTTGCTTACCAAGCCCTTAATACCCCTTTCTCCCTTTCTTATCTTTGATATCACTTCTTCAAACTCAGTCTTACCTCTTTCCAAACTGACTTCCGGTAAATATTTGATATTCCACTTATTTGCCAATGCTATCTGGAGCCAGTTCAACCTTAACTGTGCATACATATCTGCTTTTCTCTCTCTATCTTTACAAGCTCGTATCCAGTCTCTCCACAGGAAAACATCATTTCTAAAGAGAACTTGTTTCACCCTTTTGTCCATTTTTATTGGAAATTTTTTAATATCCTCTATTTCTATTATAGGAGATGTATCTGAAGCCAATTCCTTCTTCAACTTTTTCCATATTTCCAATATTGTCTTCATCATTTTTTTTGTAACTATTTCCCTCATATTAATATCTAAAAAGACCATTTTCCTCATTTGATTTAAATCCCTCATCTCAATTTCTTCCCAAATTGCATTTTCACAATATATTTAATTTGGAAAGCTCTATAATAATTCCTCAAATTTGGCAATCCTAGTCCTCCTTCTTTCTGAGATAAGTACCACAATATTTTTTTTTTGTAATTCTAGGATTCCTTCCACCATTATAAAAATTACTTACCATGTTTTGAAATTTCTTAATTTCCTTGTCATTTAATTGGATCGGCAGGGCATCAAACAAAAAATTAATTCTCAGTAGCAACATCATTTTACATAGCGCAATCCTGCCAAACCAAGACAACTTCAACTTTTGATATTGCTGTATTTTATCTTTAATTTCCATTATCTGTTTTCCATAATTCAATTTCTTAAGATCCTCAAATTTATTTGAAATATTTATTCCCAGATACTTCAAATTATCTTTAATCTGTAATTTAAATTTACCCTTTCTTTTCTGTTGCTCTTCTTTATCAATATTACACATATTGATCATTTCCGACTTATCCCATTTTTTTCTCAGACCTGTCATCTCTTCAAAATCCTTTAACTGCTCTTGTATTCTTTCTAATACCTTCCTAGGATGCTTCACAATTATCAAAGTATCATCAGCATACAAACATCTTATTTCCTAATATTCCTTCAATATCCTTATCTTCCCTTATAGCCTTTGCCAACAACTCCATTGCCATAATAAATAAAATTAGTGATAATGGACAACCCTGCCTTGTTCCAGCTTCAAGTTTTACTTCTTCTGTGACATCATCATTTACCCTAACAATGGCAGTACCATATTGATATAATTGTTCAATCGTCCTTCTAAATTTAACTCCAAATCCATAACATTTAATTATCTCGTTGATTACTACCCACTGTAATGAATCAAATGCCTTAAAAATATCTAGTGATAATAATCCAACTTTCTCTTTTGTTTGTCCTACAATATCTATTAAATCTAAAACTTTCCTTGCCAGATCTGCATATGTCTTCCTTTCAAAAAACCCATTTGATCTTTGTTTATGTAACTACTCATAAAACTATTCAGTCTGTTTGCCAATATCGCTGTAAAAATCTTAGCATCTTGATTTATCAGAGAAATGGGCCTATATGATTCCACTTTTTCTAGATCTTTTCCAGGTTTTGGTAATAAAACAATTATAGTTCTATACCATGAGGACGGAATTTGCCCTTCTTCCAATATATAATTATATAGTTTCATCAATTTTGGAACAACAAAGTCTTTAAATTCCTTATAAAATTCAGCTGATAACCCATCTTCCCCCGGAGCTTTATCTGTCTTCAAGTTGGCTATTACTTTTTTTATTTCTTTCTCTGTTATTCGCTCTTCCATTCTATTTCTATGTTCCTGTTTTATCTTATTTTCTATTTGTTTCCCCAATTGATCCTTTAATTTTTCCAAATCTATATTCTTTTTAGCATATAAGTCCGGATAAAAATATTTGACAATCTTACATTTATCTCTGATCCTATTACATCTTATTCCATCTTTATTAATCAAAATTCCAATTTCCCTTTTATTTCTCTTTTCTTTATCAGCTCTTGCTAATAATTTTGAATTCTTATTACTATATTCAAAATATTCCCTTTTTAAATATACCAAATCTCTTTTTACCTTTTCAATGTCCTTTCCTACCAATTCCATTGTTAATCTTTGCATCCTGTCAAAAACCTTCTTATCATTTGTCTTTACATACTCTTCTTGTAACCGCTTTCTCTTTTTCAACTTTGTCTTGTGTTTCCTTAAATTGTTTTTTTCTAATACTAGCCAACTTAATACTCTCCCCTTAAAAACCGACTTCATGGCATCCCATACCATATTATAACTCACTTCATCCGTATCATTCCAATACCAACTTTCTTTCAATTTTTCAATTATTTGTTCTTTGCATTTATGGTCTTTAAAATTTTTGGCATCATATCTCCAATTCCTAATTTTCTTTACTCCCTCTATCCTTAATTCCATCAACACTTTTGCATGATCTGATTCTTTGAAAATTCCCACTTCCACCTTATCTATATTCTTGATCATACTCTCTGTTACAAATATATAATCTATTCTGGAATATGTATTGTGCACCTGTGAAAAAATGTATAAGTCCTTTCCTACCCTTTTAATTCCCTCCATGTATCTTTCAAGCCTAGAGATTTCATCCATTTATCAAGAATCTGCTTTTTAAATCCTCTTCCACTCCTTGCTATATTTGTACAATCTAAGTTCTACCTTATTAAATTAAAATCTCCAGCCATAATCATTTTTGTTGCTTTTTCTTTCTCCAGTATACCATACATTTTATCTAAGAACTCACCTTGATGATAATTTGGTGCATATATATTCACTAAAATTATTTCCTCATCATCAATCTTCCCTTTTATTATTAAGAATCTACCTTCCAGGTCGGAAATATTATTTATCATCTCGAAACCTAGTCTACTTGAGATCAGAAGCGCAACCCCTCTTGCTTTTGAAGTTCCATAGGACTTTTCATAAATTTGCATCCATCTAAAAAGATCTTGTTTGTATCCCCCGATTTTTGATGAGTTTCCTGTAAAAAGACTATATCCGGCTTATCTTTCCTCAGGGCTGATTCTATTCTTCTTCTCTTCACTTGAGAGCCAGTACCTTTCACATTCCATGATAACACTTTAATATTTCTCATATCTTAATCTTAAAAACCATCTTCTATGACCTCCGCTTCCTCCTACAGGCATGTTTCCCTCTACCACACATAAACAATAACAACAATAACAACAACTGAAACAATGAACATTCATACCTACCCTCCCCAGAGGAGGAACAGACGTGGACTCTAAAGTACTTATGGTGGTTGATAAAGGGTGAATCAGGATTTAGTGGGTGGAGAAGAAGATAGAGTGGTGAAGGGGAGAGAAATATTTTTTATAAATGTTTGCTTGTTTTTTAAAATGAGATTGAGTGCTAGAGTGTTAGATAGTAGGCACATCTTGCACGTTCCCCCCTCTTCTCTTTGATAGTCAAGGGCTACATTTTGCGCCTGGGGGGTTTAAAAAGTGGCACGCAGGCGCTACTTCCCCTTGTGGGTTGCTGTTTGTTTTAATTTTGACAGAGCACTTTTCAAATGTTCCTGAAGTTTATACTGTACTGTACATATGTTTGTAATTTTATGTTCTGAAATATTTATGCACTGATGTGCTGAACATTGTTGTGTTTTTGATGTTACAGTACTGCACTGTATGTTCTTCAATGGTTTAGCACTTCCTAGTTGACTTACTCTGTACAGTACTGTACTGTACTGTATAATATTGAAATGCACTGTTTTTTAAAAATGTTCCATGTGTTAAAATGTTCCATGTTCCCCGTTTAAAAATGCACTTTATACAGTACAGTACAGTAAAAAGTTTTCTAAAATAAAAAAAGTTATTTTGTATTTTTTTGGCATGTTTATTTAATGTATTTACCCTTTAGACTATTGTTTCCTAAGGTACAGTACAGTAATGTAAGGTTCCAGCATGTTTCCATTGACTTGCCTTGCAGTCTGTGAAGATTGCAATGGATTTCAATGGAAATGTCGTTAATCGAGGTTTTTCCACAGGGAGCCGCTTTTTTAGCATTGTTGTACAAGTAGTCCCAATTAACGATGCTACTGAAGGAACCAAGCATTGTCGTTATGCAGGGGTCTAGTGTAGTTTCTGATGTGGTAGCCATGTTAATCTATGCAATCATATCAGACAAGAAACAAATAAAAAAATCAAAGACAAAACAACATCACATGTCATCAAAGGCACTTGTTTCTCTGACAATGTGATCTATGACATCCTTTGCCAGCAGTGCTTTTCTGTGCTCCACATATAACAAAAGGGTAATCTCAGTGGAAAAGAATTAATGGACATAAATTACACATCATGAAAGTTCTATCCAAATATGGAGAACATATTTAGGAGGGTTCAGTGCCCTGAGTAGCTCTTCTAAAGTACAGACTAAAGCCTGGAGCTGATTCCATGCTCCAGCAAAATTAAGAGTCACACCATCCTCTGTTGCATTACCCTGGTGTAGATCTAATTGCATGTTGGAAGCATAGATATATTCTCAGTCTATGGCACTTTTATAGTGAGGTCTACTACAACAAGTTTGGACCTTACTTGGCGCTCAAACTATTAATTATTGGTAGAATGTCCTTGCAGAGAGTGTTCAACCTTCTCATCAATGTGTGATTTAATGTATTTGTTCTGGGTCAACTTGGGGTAAATTATGATGGATACATATATGTAAAGCTTGAAAAAACAAAAGGCTTAAATTTCTTTTCCAGTCCCTCAGCAAGGGGGAGAGAATAAAAGTCGAACAAAATAAATAAAGAAATAGATAGATTTAATGATTTATAGATTTAATCCAAGACCATTCATGACTGCTTAGAAAAGAAGTTTAAATTTATAGAAGAGAAGTTCATAGAAGAAAAGTACAGTGGTACCTCATAAAACAATTTGAATCCATTCCATGGGGCTCATTGTTGTACGAAACAATTGCTATATGATACATGCATCGTATAGCGATTTTCCCTGTGGGATACATCGTACAACTTTTTTTTTGCTAAGTGGTTTGTTCCATTGAAAAATTGTTGTATGATTTTTTCCATAGGGAAAATTGTTATGCGGGATGCCATTTCCCCCCAAAACCTAATTGTTATGTGATTTCGTTGCTATATGGGGCAATTGTTGTATGAGGTTCCACCGTATTGGTTGGATTGTGTGTGTGTGTACACATCTGAGTTATGTATTCAAAATGTAAAATGGCACAACATGTATGTTTAAATCTAGTGGCTATAAATTAAACACTGTGGGGAAATCTGTATGATTGCTGAAGTTAAAGCTCTCACCAACATGTGTATGATAATAATGCTGTTGGAAGAGTTACAGTTTGCATCAGATCCCTTTGCTAAATTGTCATTTGTTCTGCAACATAAATTTCCTATCCTAAGCATATTCTTATCCTTAATTTGCTAAAATGCATAACAACAGGAGGGTAGAAGTAAAACAAATTGTTGCTTATTTTGTTGAAATCTATAATTCTGTAACAGAATGGATAGCAGGTTGGTTGTATTCTTCATTGTAAAAAAAGCACAAGGAAAAAGTTCTTCAAAGTTCTTTACAAATATTCTTAGAACCCAATTCCTATTTAATAGAAAGAAAATATAGGTGCCCCATTTCCCCTCCCTGCATCCCTCCCTCCAGTATTACCAGAGATGTCAGCATATGGTTACGATCTCTGTATTCTCTGACCAGATTTGGTTTCTGCACAGTTCATGAGAAGATAAATTTTGTCCTAGTAATACTATAGTGACTCATAAATAAATGGTTACCCTTTGGTGCTTACAGTTTTCATTAAAGCGGCCTGAGCTTTGTTATTGACACCGTAGGTTGCCTATTCAGGGAAATGCAGTAAAATTTATCAGTGTGCTTTCTACACCTAATAAATCATCTAAGCAGGGAACCATATGGCAGATAAGACCTTGAAAATGTGGCTTCAGCATGTGAACAGTCAAGTTGCTGAAATCTTGAATGATTACAGCCGGTGCATTTTCCTCTGGAATATCTTACAGTTATTATACATGCCATCCTCTTGTTCACCCAACACCCCTCCTTTTTTCCCCTCCTTCCTTTCCCCTTTTATTCTTTTGTTTCTTCTTCTTTTGGAAGAACTGCTGTTCCTGAAGGGGGAAAGACCCTTCGAAAGCCGATAAGACATTTTTATAATACCTTGCTGGTAGTAGGAAAGAGGGGCAGGGAGGAGCAGAGACTGATGGGAAAGGATGATATATGTGGCGGCTGTGTCCCAACTCTCCTCTAGCCCATTGTCATTAATCATAGCTATTAGGGATTTTTCTCCCCCCAGAGCTTCCCTGTCTGCACACTGCCTGAGAAAAGCCATTGTGTCCTTTTCATGCCACAACCCAGAGGAAGGGGGAGGTGGTCTCCGCAAGTAATTCTCTACCACTACTATCACTGCCACTACCCCTCTTGAAACCCACCCCCCCTTTTGGGAAAATACAGATCTGTCAGCCATTTGTAGCTGCATGTGAACACTTACACAATGACTGTGATGCATATTTGCTCCTGAATGGCTTTCTTATTCACACCCTGCAGTGTTGAGAATTTGATTATTATTTTTTCTAAGGTTTAAAAAGTTTTGTTTGGACAGGTTATTCTCACAGAGACATCGAGAAGAGGATGATGATTCGTAAAGATAGGTTTTTTTAATGTATTTACATGTATATCATATTTATAAAGCAGCACCCAGTAACATAAAGTTATGATGTGTTAGCCTGATAATATCAGTTGTGCGTCATGAGTGTTAATAAAAAGTTAATAAAAACCTAGGCTCCCTTAGGATTCCTTTGGTCCTGAAGAAGTCTTTTGGGAGCCAGAGGAAGGAGGTTAGAGTCTCAAAAAATCATCACCAGCACTTGGGAGTCCAAGTTCCCAAAAATACATGTTCTGATCAGGAGTGAATGGCTAAGGAAATTTCTAGAGTGAAGGTTACAAAGGTGTAGTTGAAAATGAATAAACAACACCTGGTATAGCAGGGGTTCCCAAACTTTTCATGCTGTGGGCCAGTCATGTGGTTTAGCGGGCTGGCCATGTGGTTCCTCCCACTGGAAGTGGTAATCAAACACACCTGCACATGCACAAATCACTGCCATAAATGCACCCGCGACTGTTGTAAATGCATTTATGACAGCCACGGGTGCATTTACAGCAGCATTTTGTGCATGGGTGAGAGTATTTTACTTCCACTTCCAAGAGCAGCCCAGTCCAGATGATTTGGTGTTGCAGGCCAGATCAGGCCTGCAGGCCATAGTTTGGCCACCCCTGTGGTATAGAGACAAATGTGAGATGAAATTTCAGGGCGAAATTTCTTGTGATTACACACACACACCTCACTCCTTTTTTCCAAATGTGAATAAGGCCTAGTTTATCTCACTCTGAAACCAAGTCCCCTTGGCGAGGAAGGTATTTCATTCAAAGGGGTTCTGTGATAGACTTGGACTAGACCTGCTTTCTTCTGTAGTACCTCCTCCTTTGAATGTTTTCCTCCCCAGTCCCTAATCTCAGCATTCTACTGAAAGGACACGGGGTACAACTGAGTCTTCTTTCTTCCATGTCTTACCACCATAATCAAACACTAGGGTACATCGCTCTGATTTTTTCCATGCTTCAGGTATAAATTGCACCCCCAATTGGCCCAAGTATTTTCATGAACTAAACAGCTGAATTGCCTCACAGATCACCTCATGCTACAGAATACATTACCTCATAATAGTAGTCCAAGGAATCAGATGCTTGAGATTAGCTAATACAAGTAGATTCAAATGGGAAGGATTAGCAGTTAGCAGCTGAAGTGATCTAGTTTTGAAAATCTTCCAGCGACTTTGAGAATACTTTATGCAATTTAGAGAGTGACTTTGGTGTGATTTCAGAAAGGCCTTATATACACACAATAATTATTTCCTTGGAACATATCACAAATCTCCATGGCAGCTCTATAAATGTGACGTAGGAACAGGAGATGGGAACAGATATTGGGCATGCTAACATGTTAACTGCTAAATTAGAGACAATTTCTGTTTCTGTGATATAATTACATGCCGTAGATACAATTATATACAAGAGGGCAGGCTGTGAGGGCAGAAGTGTCAGTTGTAAACTTGTGTCACCTGCAGGCGAAGCCTAGAAGAATAGTATAAGAAGAGATCTGATGTTTGGCCTAATTCTTTTTAAAACATCCCATAAAATCTCCTTGGGCTTTGGAGTTGTCATTTGGATTCCCTTTATTTATAAAGTGTGTGTAAAATTGCCTCACATGTTTCTGAGGCCAGTGAGAATCCTCTCTCTTATACCTCAAAGCTTACTCATATGATCTGAGAAGATGTTCTTTGTGTGGATGGCTCTAGGCACTAGCAACAGTTTGCAATGCAAAATGGTGATGATGATGAATTGATGGAGTTCAACTGTACTATTGGGAAGAAACTCTGCTTCAACTTGGTTCGGATCTGTAGGTCTGCCTGTATTCCTGATACCTGATGGTTCTTAGGGTACATTTCTGTTCTTTTCCATACAGAAGCTGGTCTTTCCTCTTCTTCCTGCCCTGCTTGAAGTCTTGCAACTACAGTGATACCTCATACAACGTCCAAACTTGGTTCCACAAGTTTGGACTCTATACTGATTTGGACTTTGTAGGAGGCATGCAAAATCCTAGGCGCGATGCCTCATACAACGTCTAAATCCTAGCCGCGATGCCTCATACAACGTCCAAATCCATGCCGCGATGCCTCGTACAGTGTCGTTTCCATAGAGATACATTGTACTGCAACAGCACAGACTTCAGTGCAAAGTCAAGGAAACAGACAGGAAACTGAGAGAACTTTAAGAAATCATTGTCTAAAGGCTAAATACATTACAAAAACATGTCAAACAACCCTGATTTTAGGGGACAAACCATACAACAAGTTTTTAACTTTTGAAACTTTATGAAGTGCAGGTTTAAAAGTTGGCATGTCCAATCATGCAGCACAGTGTTAATCTGCAGCCATGCAGCCGATCATCCATTTTGTACAAGCTACTGTAAACAATTACTGGATGGAAGTAAGGACAAAATGGATGCCAACATGTCTCATCATGCAGCACAGTGTTAATCATCCAAACAGCAGCAAACACCAAAAAATTGCCCACTCCACCAAATGGTGCTCCCCCAAAAAAGACCAACATAAGAAAAATTATGGAACATGCAATCTGTTTTTAAAAACCACAGCAGCAAACACCAAACAATTGCCCACCTGTTGTGTATGTACAATGTTGCTTGATATGTATGTACATTGTCTCTTTAAGAAATGTATGAATGTAACCTGGCCACAATCACAATGTAACCCAGCTGTAAAGGAACGCGAGCAAGCTGCCTATAGAGGGCAGCTGCGAGTGTTCAACTCACATGGTTATCATTCCTCAAATCACCTGCAGCGCGGGAACTCCCCGCAACAGCAAACTACTACCGATCCACCACCGAAGATGGGCATGACCCGGATGACGTCACGCCGGTAGCAGCCAATGAGCTACCATGCAGCCAGATTCAAATGTATTGTACTGCTGTATATAATGTGAGGTATCTCCGCCATTACCACATATTCGTTCTGACCATCAACCAATAAACTTGTGTTAGTCCTTATTGCGACTCCTTCTATGTCTCCTGGAAAAGACACTAAACTGGTGACGAAGGTGGGATCGATGGCGAATCCCAAGGTCAAGGTGTACCAGTTCGATGTGAGCGAGCCTGAACAATGGGAGCTCTACGAGTGCCAGTTTCGGCACGCGATGGCCCAAGTGGGGCCGGCCCAAGTGGGGCCGGCCACGCTGCGGATCCTGATGACCCTGGTGGCCCCCCGGAAGGTAGACGAGGTCCCCATCGACCGTATCCTGGAGAGACTGGGTGAGCATTTCCAGCCGCCCGTCTCGATCTTCCCAGCACGGGTCGCGTTCCACAGGCGAGACCAGCGACCGGGCGAATCCGTGTCTGCCTATGCGGCGGCCCTCAGGCTTGCAGCGGTCCACTGCCAGTGGGATGACCTGGACCAGGCCCTCCGTGACCGCATGTTGTGTGGTCTGAGGGACAAGGAGCTGCAGAGGAGGCTGATGACCCGCGACCAACGCCTCACGTTCAACGAGGTGCTGCGGGAGGCCCAAGCAGCTGAGGAGGCCAGGAGCAGGGTGAGGCTGTTCAAGTCCCGAGGGGCCGCGTCCGAGAGGGCTAAGTCACCAGTACAGGCGGCCCGGTGGACACCAGCGAAGGCGGCCTGGCGGGCCCCCAAGCCGCCCGCCGGCACACCAACGTCATCCGAGGAGTCGTCCACCACAGCGGACCCCTACTCCAGCGAGGACGACGACGTCCAGAGGATCAAGAAGCGTGGTGAAAAGCGGCAGACCCGAGAACGGCAGGACCGCCATTGCGACGGTTGTGGAGCATCCCACGACCGCACGAGGTGCCCGTTTTGAAAGGCCGAGTGTCACAACTGCGGCCAAAAGGGGCACATCGCCCGAGTATGCAGGCGCGGGCGAGTCGAGGACAAGGGGAGTTCCAGCCATCCCCAGACGCACCAACGGAAGGCGGCCGGCACCAGGAAGGTCACAGCCAGTTACAGCGAGGAAGGCGTAAACCGCATGGGCCTGGAGCACCGGCGGTTTTTCGTAGAGGTACTGTTGCAAGGGGTCCCGGTGAGGATGGAGATAGACTCGGGGTCATCTTATTCCATCCTGTCCCAAAAGGAGTTTATGCATATTCCCCCAGATAAGCGGCCCAAGCTCCGGGCCATGAGGTCACACCTACGGGACGTGCAGGGAAATGGGATCCCGGTGTTGGGGGTGGGAAACTTCAAGGTGAAGTTTAAGAACTATTCCGAGAAACTGCCCTTAGTGGTCCTCAAAGGGGGAGGTGCTGCCTTTTGGGAACGCAGTGGTTTGCTCCCCTGGGAATCGAACTGTCCGGCATTAACGCCATCGAGACTGACCCAATGCGGGACGTGTGCAACGCGCACCCGGACGTTTTCAAGAAGGGGCTCGGGAAATACAAGGGGCCCCCGGTTTCCTTCGAGCTGGACCCAGAAATCCGGCCCATCCGCCTCAAACCAAGGAGGGTGCCTTTCGCCCTAAAGGACAAGATCGAGGCGGAACTGGACAAATTGGTGGGGCAGGGGATTTTGGTTCCAGTTGACTCGTCGGAGTGGGAAACGCCGATTGTTACAGCCCTTAAGTCGAACGGGGAAGTCAGGATTTGTGCAGACTATAAATGTACCATTAACAAGGCCATTCGGCCAAATGCATATCCAGTGCCCGTGGTCAGCCACTTGCTGGCCACGTTACATGGGGGGAAGTGTTTTGCCAAGTTAGATCTGGCTCAGGCGTACCAGCAGCTCTCTGTAACCCCGGTTGCTGCCGCCGCACAAACGATAGTGACGCACAAGGGGGCGTTTAAGGTAACGCGCCTTCAGTTTGGTGTGAATTCGGCCCCCGGAATTTTCCAGTCCCTCGTGGAACGCCTTTTAAAGGGGCTTCCAGGCGTCCTCCCATACTTCGACGATGTGTTGATAACGGCGGGGAACGAATTAGAGTTGGCAAAGAGGCTAGATGGGGTCCTTTCAGTGTTCGAGAGGGCAGGTCTTCAACTGAGGAGGGACAAATGCGTATTCTTTGTGAGGGAGGTTGAGTTTCTAGGCTTTAAGGTAACCCCGGATGGGATCAAACCCTCTGAGTCAAAGGTTGCAGCTGTGAAGAACGCCCCTCGCCCCACCGCAAAACCGGAGCTACAGTCATTTCTAGGGCTCCTAAATTTTTATCATACCTTCCTGTCTCGGAAGGCATCGGTCGCGGAGCCACTGCGCGCGCTGCTCAAAAAGGACGCGGCTTGGCGGTGGGGGGACAGGCAGGAGAGAGCATTCAAGGAGCTTAAGTCACTCCTGTCTTCGGACGCTGTCCTGACCCATTTTGACCCGAAAAAACCAGTGGTTTTAGTCTGTGATGCGTCCCCAGTGGGGGTGGGGGCGGTCCTGTGCCACGTGTTGGAGAGCGGGAGGGAAGCCCCGGTAGCGTACTACTCTAGGTCCCTCTCAAAGGCCGAGCGCAATTACGCGCAAACTGATAGGGAGGCCCTAGCCATCATCGCCGGAACGAAAAAGTTCCATGACTTTTTATACGGCCGCGAGTTTACGGTAGTGACGGATCACAAGCCACTTCTGGGGATCTTCACTACCGGCAAACCCACACCGCACATTCTATCCCCCAGAATGCTGCGTTGGGCCATTTTCCTCAACGCCTACCAGCATGAGCTGGTCTATCGCCCAGGGAAGGAGATCTCCCATGCGGACGCACTGTCCCGATCTCCTCTCCCAAGTGTAGGGGACCCCACATGCGAGGTAGAGCAGGATCACCAAGTCCTACTGATCGAGTCTCTCAACTCACCCCCCATTGTCCCGGCCGACCTCGCCAAAGCCACGGCGGCCGACAAGATGCTGGCCCAAGTTAGTTCCTGGGTTAGGAAGGGCTGGCCCACGACTCCCCCCGATGAAGAGTTCAGGCCATTTTTTAGGCGCAGAGTAGAGCTGTTGCTGGAAAGGGGCTGCTTACTCTGGGGCCAGCGGGTAGTTATCCCAGAGAAGCTGAGGGCCAAGGTACTGAGACTACTGCACACCAGTCACCCCGGGATCGTGCGCTCCAAGGCTCTGGCCAGGAGTTTCTTTTGGTGGCCCCAGATAGACGGGGACATAGAGCGTTTAGTGGGCACGTGTGAGAGCTGCCAGAGCTCTCGCCCCGAGGAGTCCCGGTTACCCCATAGGGAATGGGATATGGCCCGCGGGCCATGGTCCCGGATCCATGTTGACTTCGCTGGCCCTTTCCGCGGGTCCATGTTTCTACTGGTAGTCGACTCCTACTCCAAGTGATTGGAGGTAATCCCTATGAACAGCACCTCCTCCGCCGCAACCATCAAGCAGTTGCGCAAGCTTTTTGCCTGTTTCGGCCTGCCAGACGTCCTTGTTAGCGATAACGCTAGTACCTTCACATCTGCAGAGTTCAAGACGTTTATTGAGCGGAACGCCATCAGGCACATCACCGCTGCCCCGTTTCACCCCGCCACAAACGGTCAGGTGGAGCGCCAAGTGCGCACTACGAAAGACGCACTGCGGCGCATGGGTCCCGGTGAGTTGAACCTTCATTTGTGCCAGTTCCTCATCTGTTACAGGACAACCCCCTTAGCATCAGGATTTTCCCCAGCAGAACTCCTCATGAGGAGGCGTCCGGTAACACTTTTTGACCGGATGGATCCGTCCAGGGTGGAGGATGAAGGGAGAAACATAAACATAGGGGGAGGGAGCTCCAAAAGTTTTTCGGCAGGGGACCCGGTTCACTGCAGGAATTACGCGGCGTCAGGGCCAGCGTGGGTTCCAGGGACAGTCATCGAGCAGACGGGGCCAGTGTCCTACAGGGTCGAGACTAGCTCGGGCCTACTCTGGAGGAGGCACGCCGACCAACTCAGAAGGCGGGTCACTAGTGAAGGGGATTCAGCGTTAGGGTCCTCCCCCACCCGCATTACCCAAGGGGGAGACACGTCGGAACCCGGGGATACAAATGCATATCCTCGGTTCTCAACCACAGAGGAGGATACTTTGGAAGAGGGATCAGTTTGATGATGATTATGAGTTGCGGTACCAGGGGGTGTAGCGGAGTGGTCCCCCACCCGTCCTAGTGAAAAGAGGGGTTTCAGTTCAGCCCCTGGTACCTCCAGTCCCCCCAGTCCTTTTGTGTTAGAATATACCATAGCTCCAGCACCCTGGAGACCAACACCCCCAAGGCAGGCATCGGGGGGGAGCCCACCCACCAAAGTCCCCAGAACTCCCAGGCAGGGAACGGGGGGTGGCGAGACCACGAGGGTCTCTTCGTCGGTCCCTAGATTCGTGCTGGGGGGGACTCCCAGCTCCTCAAACGGTAGACAGGAATTCACTTCCCAACTGTTCATTCCATTCCCGTCCCCCAATGCAAGGTTACCACAGAGCCCACACCGAGCCACTAACGAGTCCCCCCTTTCTGTTGCAGGACAGGACTCTGCAGAGCCAGGCTCCCCTGTGTTAGGCCAAGCGGCCGCTCGCCCCAGGCGCACGTGTGGCAAGCCACAATGGTTGAGGGACTTCGTCCCATCCTAGGGGGGAGGGATGTTGTGTATGTACAATGTTGCTTGATATGTATGTACATTGTCACTTTAAGAAATGTATGAATGTAACCTGGCCACAATCACAATGTAACCCAGCTGTTAAAGGAACGCGAGCAAGCTGCCTATAGAGGGCAACTGCGAGTGTTCAACTCACATGGTTATTATTCCTCAAATCACCTGCAGCGCGGGAACTCCCCGCAACAGCAAACTACTACCGATCCACCACCGAAGATGGGCGTGACCCGGATGACGTCACGCCGGTAGCAGCCAATGAGCTACCATGCAGCCAGATTCAAATGTATTGTACTGCTGTATATAATGTGAGGTATCTCCGCCATTACCACATGTTCGTTCTGACCATCAACCAATAAACCTGTGTTAGTCCTTATTGCGACTCCTTCTATGTCTCCTGGAAAAGACACTAAACCACCCCACCAAAAAAATTGCCCTCCCCCATCCACCTCCCCACCCCAAGCCAATAGGAAACAGAAAACCTCATTTACCTACCTTTCCATTGTGCCAAAGAATGGTCCAAGAACCTGAAGAATGCTGCAAAAATCCCAGGAATGCTTCCAAAAATTCTGATGAATTTTTTTTTATATAATCCAAAATTGCACTCAAAACCACTCCTAAACACTCTTTGCCTCGTGCAAAACCCACAAGAGCAATGCATGCATGCGTCCTGCCTTTTATACTGCCCAGGCACAATGCAACCAGGGAAAAACCCCAATGCCTCATACAAAGTTGCAGTGACTTTCTTTGAGGCAACTTTTTTCAAGGAATTAGGCAATGTTGTATGAATTCGATGTTGTACGAAGCGGACTTTGTATGAGGTATTACTGTATATACAGTAGCCTTAAGAACAGGGTTCCCCCTTTGTAACATTGTAACTAGAGAAGACTTATGCAGTTTCAAAATCAGCATACTGTACTTTGTTTTTTTACTCTTTGTTGATCTCATAAATATCACACACACACACACACACACTGTGTTTATTCTAAAATGCACTCATGCATGTATTTAGAAACAAGGTCTCCTCTTTTTGAGAACAGATTATGTACATACAAAAAGGAAGTACTGTAGTCTTCTTTCTGCTGACAGTGTGCCAAAGAAAATTATGCCTGTCCTATTCCAGGGCCTGGACAATGCATCTGAAGTGACAGAACTGAGATGTGGAAATAATATGACTGGCCGTGTCATCTCTCAGATTCTATTGCTATGAATGAAAACTTGTGTTTAAAGTGCAAGCACACACATGAAAGATTGAGACTTGGCCCCATAAACATTCAACAGTATGCTCAGAAAACTATTCCTTCCACCTTTGGAAGCTTGTAGTGATTTATTAAAGAGATTTAATAGTTCACCATCATGATGGAGGATTGGATTCTGCCTTACTCTATACCTATAAGAAGGTGGATGGGTGGTGAGTGTCTGGCATTAGCGCCCACACCCGGCCCAACCATCCTGTACCGAGCCGCCCACACTTACCTTAAAACTGAACTCACAATGCCGCAAGGGTTCTGAAATAGAGAGTGAGGCAAACACCACACAAACAAAAAAACCCTACACATCCCAGCGTCCTCTGCAATGTGCCACCCCTCAGCCAATCAGGGTGATGAACATGAGCACACACACACAAAAAAAGCCTCACACAGCGGGAGCGCAAGGACGCCGAAGGTGAATGCAGCACTTTGCTACCCTAGGGTAAGTTGAGGCAGGCAGCAATTCGTGAGGGGAGGCCCTGACGGGTCGCTGCCTGCTGCCTTTGTTTTTTCCCAGTTAACTGTTTCGAAGGCTGACACGAAGCAACCTTTGAAACAGTTAATGGAGAAATGCAAAGGTGCCAGCCAGCGATCTGTAAGGGGAGGCACTCTCCCTGATGGATCACTGGCTGCTGCCTTTCTATTACCCCCACCACTGTTTTGTGTCAGCCAGCGATCCAGCAGGGAGAGCAACTCCCCTCACGAATTGCTGCCTGCTACCGTTGTATTTTCCCCTCAACTGTTTCAAAGGTTTACACAAAAAAACCACCGAAACAGTTGAGGGGGAACAAAGGCCTCCCACGCCCCATGGCAGGGAAAGGGGGAAATGGAAAACTTCCACCTCCCACCATTCCCTGCTTCTCCCCCCCCCCTCCACCCCAGGCAGGGAAAGGGAGAAATGGAAAACTTCCACCTCCCACTATTCCCTGCTTCTCCCCCCCCCACCTCAGGCAGGGAAAGGGAGAAAGGGAAAACTTCCACCTCCCACCCTTCCCTGCTTCCCCCACCCCACCCCAGGCAGGGAAAGGGGGAAATGCAAAACTTCCACCTCCCACCCTTCCCTGCTTCCCCCACACCCAGGCAGGGAAAGGGGAAAATGGAAAACTTCCATCTCCCAACCTTCCATGTTCCCCCCACCCCCGTCAGGGAAAGGGGGAAATAAATGCTTCCACCTCCCCCCTTCCCTGCCTACTCACCCAGGCGCAGCCTCCACACCTGCAGACTCCCCTCTCTCTCCCCCCTCTCTCTTTCACCCTCTCTCTTCCCCCTCTCTCTGTGTGGTTGTGTGTGTGTGTGTATTGTGTGTATGTGTGTGTGTGTGGTTGTGTTGTGTGTGCTGTGTGTGTGGTTGTGTTGTGTGTGTAGTTGTGTTGTGTGTGTGTGTACCCCCCAAAACCACCCCAACCACCAACACACAGGTTATACCTGCCCGGCAGGGCAGGGCAAAAAATGCTAGTTGTGATATAACACCAGAACTATAAGAGAGGTTCTGTTGACACACATCTTGGATATAAGCATGTGCAACAGAAGGCTCTATTGTTCCTGTAACATGAAACTGCTGCTAAACCTGGCAGTGGTGCACCTAGTAGAAAGGTAGCACTTAACATGAAAGAATCTCAAGTGCAGAAACAAAGGAAAGTAAAAGCTGGATTAATTAAAGGAAGATTAAAACTTTGCAAGTAGTTTGCCTCAAGGCTCCAAACAGGGAGTACTCATTAGGAATGTCATCTCTGCTATGACTGCAAGGAGAAGGCACCTTCATGGAGTTAAGGAAAGAAAGGTGGTCACCAGAGATAAGAAGACCAAAACATGAGTCCTGGACAACTATCCTTCCTCCCCTGCATGTAACCAAAGATATCCTGTGAGGATGCTGGCTGCATAACTGTCCTCAGACATTTCCTTTGCACAGTATTTGTTCTTGCAACAGAGATGCCAATTATAAACATATTCTGTTTTCATTGTGCCTCTCATAGTAGATCATCAAGACTCAAACTACCATATGATGATGACAATGTAGACCTCTGAATGTATTCAGTATGAACAGAGAAGGCAAGCTGTGTAATTGTACCATATTTATCTGATCCCAGATTTTGGAATCTCTGGTCAGAGGGGATCTTAATGGTGGAATTGGCTGGCCACTGCAATTGAAATGACAGCTCTCTGTTGTTGTTGTTGTTGTTGTCGTCGTCCTGTTTTATTCTCTCCCTTGCATTGCAAGTTGATTCCCTTCTGAAGAGATCATTGGAGGTTGTGATCTCAGTTGCTAGTCTCATAAAAGTGGGAGAGAAAATATTGATGATTTTTTAGAGATCTGGTGGGTTTATCAGAAAGAAGGGATTTTGTAAACTACAGTATTCCTCTGTCCAGAATTACCTGTCTCAACAAGGAGAGTGAAATCTGATACGTGATTGAGACACAGTGTAATTATTCCTATCCCTCCTCATGTCTTTGAAAAGTGGAGCATGAGCAGTATGAGTAAGAAACAAAGGTCTATGAAAATGTGTAGTTTGATATATAGTGGAACAAATGTGGACAGCTACTAAAAATTGTTCTGGTGGTATGTAGGATATGACTCCCATTTCTCTCTTTGGTAGTGTTGCTATGATTTTTACTTTCTGCAAAGTCATACATTTTTAGCTGCGAATGCAGTCTGTGCCAAATGGTTCACCTTGTCTTGAGTAATGAGTATAAACAACTGGTCACTGCACTGACCAGTGAAACTAATAAAGATATATGGCATTGGGCTTGCTTGGGGAGTCACACACACACTGTTAAACTATATGTGACATTTATACCAAAGTAACATGATTCCAAACTCATTCGCTCACTGCTTAAGAATTCTGAAGAACAACAACTCTTTTGACTGATGGTTTGCTAAATTTAATATGCTTAGCAAGTGAAATTATTGCCTACTCTAATGCTATGTAATTATTAAGATACACTGCTTTTAAAAATACCAAGTGAATAATATTGATTTAGGGAAGTGCTATTTAGAAAAATGCCAGCAAAGGAGGAATATATTTTATATTAGCTGCCTTAGAGCTGTAATAGGCCTGCACTGAGATATGCGTGTGGAAATAAATTATGCACAAGGTAAGCTGTTTTGCTATACAGTGCCTGTAATATTAATTAAACTGTAATTTTTTTCAACAAAGCTTTAATTTAACAAATAAACAGGAATCATCTGTACTGTTCTTTCAAATATACAACTTTGTGTCTATAATAAAGCACTCAGGAGCACCTGCAATTAATTTTAAAGCAAATAGTGTGACTAGCGACTTTAAAGGGTAATTGTAATTTATTTATTTGGCTTACATTGAGTGTAATTACAGTTATAATGCATTATTATTTTCATACCACTGTTAGATGTAGATGTATCTTGTATACAATTAAGTATGTAGATGGAATAACAACTATTTGCCATTTGTGTACTAGTAAGAAACCTGAGCTCCTTGAAGGAAAAGATGGGTTACAGAGGTAATAATGGGATACAAAGTTAAAAATGGGGTACAAGAATAATTAAGCTTGCAAAAGAAAACTAGTTTATCTAGTTGTATGAGCCACAACCTTGTCATAATGTATATTAATCCATTTAGATATTTGTTCATTTTGAAGCAATTGTGAAAAGGCACTAGATGCTATCTCTAATAGGTCACCAAATTGTGGGTGTAGCTGGCTTCTGTGGTAACCAGGCCCTGTGTATCACAGCATTGCAAATGTTAAAAATAAGTGCCTGTGGCAGATCTGTATGGCATTATTTTTAAAAGCTTCTGCTCATCTTGTTTTTTAAAAGAGTCTAGAGAAATGGTATTATATGGAAGAAATAGTATTGCAGAAAAAGGAAGCAATTATACGGGGCTGTTTGTTTGTGGCTAACAGAATGCTGAAAAAGCAGATTTGCAAATTTGTAAGCGAGAAAAGCTTAGTGTTCATCTTTATCAGCCAAAGTGGTTTCTTGTTAGCTGAGCAGCAAGCTAGAAAGCGACCAATTTTGACAACATAATTTACATCTTTGTATAAAACTATTGCTGGCAGCCGAACTAATTTGCGCTGGATTAGGTTGTTTGTCTCTGCTGCTGACTAACCATGCAGTCTATCAGGGGCCATTTTCAAACATCACTTTTCAACTGTGCCCTTGAGAGGAGGAATTGATCGGGAATATATGGAGCAGAATTACCCCAATAACTTGAGGGAAAAAAACCAATTACTGAATAATATCAATATAAATAATTGTAGGAGGAAGAAAATAAATGTAATGTTTTTCACAAAAAAAACCCTGTCATTTTCAGAAGTTTAAGATTCATAAAAAGATTCTTACTGTGAAGTTGCAGAAGGATGTTTGGTATATCTTGATTATACTGGATAAATATAAGAAAATATATCCTGACGTGAACTATGCAGGTCTAGTGATGGACTGAGTAAACATTTGCAATGAATATAGGCCTGTTAAATTTCTGAAATGCTAGCTTCCATGTAAAAATCCAGATTGGAAGACAGAAGCAAAAACAGGTTTTTGTAGCCATTGGTAGCACATTGGGAAAACCAGTCTTGGGAATATGAGCTCCCTCTCATACAGCAGGTACTATGGATCTTCTAGTATCTGTGGGCTTACTATGTGCATGATATCTGTTTTTTTAGAGTCAATTAGCCAAACCACCAAAAGGTGATTCTCCTAGTCTCATTTATTTTCACTGGCCATTTAGAAAACTGTGGGAACACAGAAGGGATGCGCGGCGGCAAAATGGCCACTGCGCGCTTTGCTGGCCCCGACCCTGAGGTGCGGGCACACTAGCAAGGGAGAGGGGGCATGGCTGGCTTCCCCTCTCTTCGAATTCGGCTAGGCCCCGGGCGCGTTTGCCCACCACCCCCTCCCTTAGGTCACAGTGTGAGTCTTGGTCGCTTCGGGGCCAAGTGGGAATTTTTGCTTGAACCTGATTGGCACCTCGGTTCTTGGCTTTTTCGCCCACTCCACACTGTCGCTGATGGGCGACTTACGGGGTGTCTCATGTTGCCAGATTTGGCCACTTCTGGCGGATAGCACTGGTTAGGGGCAACTGCATTACTACTTAATAGGGCAAATCCATTTGGTTGGCCATAGTGAGGACAAGGTTAGCCAAACTTGTATGGCCAGCCAAATGACTTATATAGTTTAACACCCATAGTGGGTCAACAACATGTTTCCATTGAAGCCGGTTGTTGATGGAGCCTCTCAACTGTTACCGCAGTAACAAGTGGTGAGAGGCAGTTAATTAGGGTTCTAATTGGATTTGCCCCTTACCAGTGCTATTTCGGCCCGTTTGATCCTTAACCATTGTTAAGGTAAGACCATTTTGAATTAAATAAATGTGGCCTAATTTCAATCCAAAAATTGTGTCTGTGTCGTTATTGGGGTGTGGGTACAGCAAAGAGCCTCCTCAATGATTGTGGTAGTTTTGAACCACAATCGGGTGTACACCCCCCCCCCGCAATTGCCACCTTGTGCTTGCTAATCTTTCTCACACTAGATCAGGCAAAAGCAACTGTGGTAATTAATTTACCAAAAGGTAGATTCATTTTGGCAGTTTCACGTCTAACCTAGACAAGGAAGAAAAAGAAATTATGTATAAAACAAAGGATAACTCAGAAAATAATTAGTGGTGTAACCACCAAATGAGATAATTTGTTGCCCATATGGATGGCTGATTGCAAAAAGAGAAAAATACAACTGATAGTACTGTTTGTACATGTGGACAGATAATATACATGATTTATTGCCTAACCAGAAACTAAATATCTCTTTGTATCCACACAAAATGGTCAACCAGAATCTTGTAGAATCTTGGTATCTTGATATTTGTCACAAACAGGAGTGGATTGAACAATCTGGAACTAACAGCAGGAGGAAACATAGTTGTTTGTCCAGGCTGGAAATCCTGAATAGCTTCTATATTAACAGACTAGGGTTTAGACCAGGGGTTCTCAATGTTTTCCTGCAGTGGGCCAGACATATGGTTCTCCCACTGTAAACGCTGTCATAAACACGTTTACAACAGCCACGGGTAAATTTACAGTGCATTTTCGGCTGTTTTCGCCACTTCTGCTACTTCCAGCAGTGGTGGGAGTGAGGATGGTACATTTTTTTGCTGTTTTTGCCACTTCCAGCAGTGGTGGTGGAAGCGAGGGTGGAAAGCTACATGAAATGGTGCCATGGGCTGAGTCCGGCCCATGGGCCGTAGGTTGCAAACCCCTGGTTTAGAACATACTGTACACCATTATGCTTGCTGATGAACAATAACATCCATGAGGAAGCAAAGTGACGTATGATCCAAGCAATGTTCTGATTTGTCATTTTAGGCAGGTGTAACCAAAAAGTTGAAATAAATTTGCAAAGTAATTGAAGCATATGTAATATGAAACCATTATTAATGCTAGGAAGAGAAGCCAAACAGGAGTGCAATTTGCATTCCAAAAGCCAATGTACAGTTTGGTAAACCATAGCTTTCTGGGATCTAATGTCATATCTGCACTGGGCTGTGAGTGTGGAGACATTCATTTGTATTGATGTTGGGAGTAAACAAATTATAGTAAAATACAACAAATTACTTTTTAATCTTCCAAGCATTATCATTCTGCCTTTTAAAAAAAGAATATGCAATCAAGTGCACTGATGTATAGTTTGCAGGTTTCAAGGCTCTTCTTAAGGATCTTGCTAATTCCAAGTTTCAGATGGTAAGATTGCAAAAGCTAGTCCTGTTTTTGCGAACTTAATTTAAGTTGATTTATATTTTAAACATTCCTGTGTAATATACATTTCTGGCAAAAAATAAAATGTTAGAAACAAGGTGGAAAACATCTCTTTAAAAAAAGCAAAAAAAACCACCCCAAAACAAAACAGTCCACGGTATGTTGACTGAAATCCTAGTAAGCTACACTAGGGTAGGTCCATTGAATCAGGAGAGGGGTTGGTTGGTGAGTAGGCACCTTCACAACTAGAAGAAGCCTACAGTAATACCTCAATAAATGTCCAAACTTGGTTCCACAAGTTTGGACTTTATACGGATTTGGACTTTGTATGAGGCATGCAAAATCCTTGCCGCGATGCCTCGTACAACATCATTTCCATAGAGATACATTGTACTGTAACAGCACAGACTTCAGGGCAAAGTCAAGGAAACTGAAAGAACTTTAAGAAATCATTGTCTAAATGCTAAATACATTTAGACAATGCCTGGAAGCTGTGGGGGTCTGGATGGGGGCTAACGGGCTACAACTGAATCCCAGCAAGACTGAGTGGCTATGGATAGGGGGTCCTGCGTTAACCCGGGAGCTACCATCGTTGTTTCTGGATGGGGCTATTTTGCCCCAGACAGACCCGGTGCGCAACTTGGGGGTCCTCCTGGATTCACGGCTACTGCTAGAGGAACAGGTGGCGGCTGTGACCAGGAGGGCTTTCACCCAACTTCGGGTGATCAGCCAGTTGCGCCCACTCCTGGACCGGGACTCCTTGCTCATGGTCACTCACGCTCTGGTTACCTCCAGACTAGATTATTGTAATGCGCGCTACATGGGGCTGACCTTGACGACCATTCGGAGGCTACAGCTGGTCCAAAATGTGGCAGCCCGGGTGGTGATGGGGTGTGGGCGTTATGCCCGTGCTTTGCCACTGCTCCAGGAGCTGCACTGGTTGCCAGTTTGTCTCCGGGTGCAATTCAAGGTGCTGGTTTTGACCTTTAAAGCCCTATATGGTAGTGGGCTGGGTTACCTAAGAGACCGCATCGCACTGAGGACGTCTGTCCGTCCAACCAGAGCGGACCGGAGGGGCTCTCTAGTTGTTCCATCAGCCAGAGGGGCCCGCCTCTCTGGCACAAGGAGGAGAGCCTTCTCCGTATCTGCACCGGCCCTCTGGAACCTCCTGCCAACAGAGCTACGTCTTCGGACGGAATTGCTGCCTTTCAGAAAAGATCTTAAAACCTGGCTGGCGGGTCAAGTGTGGGGTGCAGGTGGAAGGGTAACCGCCATTGGGTGGTTGGTGTAGAGGAACTCTTCCCCATGGTGCCTTTGGATCCTGCAGCCCTTGTTTTTAGGGGGTGGGTAGTTTTAACTGTTTTAACTGTTTTAACTTGTGTTTTTAACTTTTGTTGTGAACCGCCCTGAGTTGGCTTGGCCGAGTGAGTGGTATATAAATGTGATAGTTAAATTAAATTAAATTAAATTACAAAAACATGTCAATCAACCCTGATTGTCCAAGAACCTGAAGAATGCTGCAAAAATCCCAGGAATTCTTCTAAAAATTCTGATGAAAAAATTCAAAAAAATCCAAAATCACGCTCAAAACCACTCCTAAACACTCTTCGCCTCGTGCAAAACCCACAAGAGCAATGCATGCATGTGTCCTGCCTTTTATACTGCCCAGGCACAATGCAACCTGGGAAAAACCCAATGCCTCATACAAAGTCAAGCAATTTTGTATGAGGTAACTTTTTTCAAGAAATTAGGTGATGTTGTATGAATTTGATGTTGTATGAAGCGGACTTTGTATGAGGTATTACTGAATTTGAATCAGTGGAACTTATGGAGGAGTTCACTTACCAAAACTCTATTTAAGTGTGACTTACTATGCTAAGCAACAGGATTTCAGCCATTTAAGGGTTTTTGAAAATGCACTATAAGAATGGGTACTTTATTTTTATCTTAGGCTGTGTCTTGACTGTTGAATGAATCATGCCTCCAGGCCAACTGGTTCTAGTCCCAGTCTCTTTGAAGAAACCTTGCCCAATCAGATTTTTTATTTCAACTCTACAGCTGCTGCCACAAAGTAGCTCCCCAGTTTCCCCCTTGCCTTCTAGTTTCTGGTGGGGTTCCCCCCCTTCCAGTCTGGAGTGTGTGTGTCGGGGAGGGGGGGGAGGAATGTGCTGCCACTGCAGTCACTGCCTCTGCCTCCATCTCTGCTGCAGAGCTATTTGCATGCAGTCTTCATTGCTACTACTCTACATTAGACACATGGTATCAGTTATTTTCCCCATCATTTTTTTTTACTGTTGTGGTGTTACAACAGTTCTATGTCATGACAGCTAACTGCTGAACTGTTATAGTGCTGTTACAGTAAGGATTGTGTGTGTGTGTGTGTGTGAACGTTTTTAGGTTTTGAGGTATTCTGCAAACTTTACAGGGCAAGAGGCACAGCACACGATATGTGCCAACACACATTGTGACATAGAGGATTATAGCGGTTTAGGAATTGGTACAAAATAATTGACCCCCAGCTGGGTTGTTTAAAGTAAACCATGTTTTGGCAAGACAATGAGCGCCCCCAGTTGTGCATTTTGTATTCTTCGGTATTTGAATAAATTCCAAACCTAGAAAACCAACTTAAATGTAGGACCTTGTTGCAAATCAAGAGGTACCTTCAGTGTATCATCTTCAGAATCGTTAAGCTTATGGACTTGCAACATATTTAGAAGCTGTGGAAAGTGAACCAGGGAAAAGGATACATCAGATGTTGAAATTTTAAATGCCTTAATTAATAATACTTTTTTTAAACTATGTGAAAAAAGCCTGTTTAAAAAGTTGCGTTGCTTGACATTTGGTACTTCTTGCTAGGGCATCAAATATGCCATTCCTTAGAAGCCTTTTTTAAACAAATTAAAAATTGATTTTTGCCTGTTTTTCCCTGTTGCTGACATGCACTCGTTTTTATTCATTGGTATCTTTGTATTATTCACTTCCTTTTTCTGATAGATCATGGAATACCATTTAACTTAGAACACAGTAATCCAGAATCTTCTTAAGGAAATACAGGAGGTAATCAGATGGGCATTTAGTTTGGTCCATGTTGATGACATTTCCTTTCCCCAGCAACCAAACAACGTATGAACCATTTCTGTACCAGCCCATCAATGCTTACTTGCACTTTTTTGAGTCCTTGTCAAGGGCTATTGGGTTTTTCTGTGTATGTAGGAAGGGGCAAGTACACAAGCAATTTTCCACTGCTGTCAGTCTGCCCTCCATACAAATGGCTTCACACAAATTGCAAAATAGTGTATGTGGCTAGTTGTGTGTTCAGTTGTGCGAGACTCAATGATTTTAATATATATTTTAACCTTTGTTGCTTATAATGATTTACTTAAAATTAGGAAGCTTATGCACTATGCAATATTTTAAAAATAAGTAAATACCTAAAGCGACAAGGCACAGCATTGATGCTTACTTATGGTATTAAAATGATTTTAATATATATATATATTTGAAATAGTAAATGTTTGTTTTGAATATGAGCTGAAATATACACACACACAAGTGTGTTAACTTAATTGTGCCAAAATAAGGAATAATTCATACTGACTTCCTTTTTTGTGGTTGAAGTTTAAAGATTTTTCTTTTCACCCTAAACATATATATATAGATGATAGAACAATATGAGGAGGGAAAAAAATCTGGCATTGCAGCAGATAACCAATCCTGAAGCATTTATAAGTTCTAGATTAGCCAGCAAACAAAAGAAGCTATTAAGCACCTATTATTTTAAAGTGGTGGGCACATTTTTCATCACTTTCCACTGATGAATTTTCACTTGTGCATCCTGCTGGAAGTAATTAATTGCTTTCAGTTCAGAGGAGTAATAATGCAATAAATTATGCTGGTATTTCTTGTCAGAGAAGAATCATATTGCTAGTTCTGTACTATACTACTGCTAATAACAATCTAGCCATACTCGGATACCAAAATGCAGTACATAGTGTTAGAAACTGGTTATGTGAATGATTCCACGTTGAATACTTATTATTAAGAAGTAGTTAAGCTTAATTTTAGGATCAATTTGTTTTTCTCACTTTATCTGTTTCTTTAAGAAGTACAAGGCTTTTTGTTTCCTTCAGAACATGTATGTGACCTCAATACAGGGCTGTAACCAGGATTCTAGATGGGGAAAAATATTTTGTCAGGAGGGGCAACAATGGTGCATACACGCATGCACATGTGCGCACATGCATGCGCGCACACACACTCCCTGGGCTTCCTCTGTATCCCCCTCCCCTGGGGCCACAGGTTTGAACCTCGGCTTCTTCCATGCCCTGGAGGCTTCATCCTCACCTGGCTGCCCTCCTCTCCTCCCCCCACTGCAGGCAATTGGAGAAAGGTAGAGGAAAAGGAAGCCATGAGAGGCTGAAATGGAGAGTTTGCAGTCTTTCCCCCCTCGGACGGAAAGGGGCTGGAGCTGGGCGATCGCATGCTCCACCTTGGTTGGGGGGGGGGCAGGCTGTTAGCTCAGGAGTTTTAGCCCACCCCCACCCCCTACCTAGGGCCCTGCCTGAATACTATTTTGCCATCTTAAACTTTTTTTGTGACCATTCTGCGTCCAGCTGTGTTTGTTCAGTTCCCAGATCATTGTCATTGAACCAGTTTCTAAGGGCAACAATTGCATTGGATTTGTAAGGGTCAAAATCTGCGGCCACTGCATATCACCACCTCTGATCACCTGTGGTTCATCTTCACCAATCATCTGGAGCTCATCTCTACTGCTGCTATGAACCATTGCATTATGCCACTTTAATAAATATTTTTTTAAAATGACCCATGACAGCAGCAGAGATGGACTCCAGTTGATCTGTGGCAGTGGGTCTCCATCAATCAATTGAAGTCCATCTCTGCTGATTAGGAGTGGTGATTTGCAGCAGCAGCAGAAATGCTGCCAATCAGCTGGAGCCAGTCTCCAAACAGGTATGGCTCACCTCCATTATGGATCAGCAGAGAGGAGGTCCAGCTGACTGAGGTAGGTTGGCAGTGGAGATTGGTGGTGGTGATGATCTATAGCTGCAGCAGAGACAGGTCACACGTGATCATCAGCAACATAGGGACATGCACACTGACTCAAACATCTTTTTCTTCTGTATCTGAATCCTAATATTGGCAGTCATCATGGTGATCAGCCATGTAGACTGTCCTGAGAATATAATGCCGTGGCCTTTCATTTGCCTTCCACTTCGCAGCGTGATACCCATACCATTAATCTGGTTCCATGAATCACTTTCTGGTCCTAAGCCCTTTTGGCATGTGAAGTCCTCATAGGTCCCAGGCCAATATTGATGAAGCTGCTACCCTCCATCCCCACATGGGGACCATCACCCTTCCCTGTGGACTTAGGCAACCAAGCCATTAGTCCTCATGGTTGTCAGGCTAGTTAACCACCCCTAACACTTGGCATTGAGTTGCTGACAGTATGGCCTATTCTATTACAATAGCAAGATGGGGCGGAGCCACACTAGCCTTTAAAAGCTCTGAGCTCTTTCAGGGTCAGCCCTTTTGACTCTGCATGTGCTCTTAAGCAGAGCTGCTGCTGAGGAGAGCCAAACAAAGGAAGTGAGCACTGGTAAGTTTTGCAGTTGGAGTAGAGCTGCTTTAGAGGCCCGTGCGCCTGACGGCGTGCGAGATTGCAAACTAGTAACAAAGGAAGAATATAGTCTTACTAGGTAGAAAGGTAGTAAACGTGTACATTTTTGAGGCCCAGAATACTGCACTTGTTAAAATGGATTCTGAGGGAACAGCTCTAGTTACCTGCAATACTTGTGCCATGTTTGTGTTCTTGCCAAAGCATATGGAGAACTACACTTGCAGCAAGTGCAAGCTGGTTGCACTACTAGAAGAGAAGGTCCAGCAGCTAGAGGCGCGCATATCTAACCACCAACAAATTAAGCAGCTTGAGCTGTTCTTGGACAGAGTGGAGCAGACTATGCTGGACAAAGAAGAGACAGGGCACAGTTCTGAGGGAGAATAAATTTGAGGCTCTTTCCCTCATCACACCTGATGAGGAACACACAGAGGAACAACTGGTTCCACCTGATGATCTCTCCTTCATCACACTTGATGAGATCCAGGAAGATAAACAACAGGAACAAACTGAGGTTCTCTCCCTTAATATGGTTGATGAGGTGCATGTAGATGAACAGATTGCAGGAGAGAGGCTCCTTGTACTAGGCGATTCAATAATTAGAAATACAGAGAAATGGATTTGTGATGCACATGATAACCATATGGTGACTTGCCTGCCAGGTGCAAAAGTTGCAGACATCACAAGAAATCTAGATAGATTGTTAGAGAGAACTGGGAATGAGCCAGTTGTCATGGTACACGTTGGTACCAATGATGTTGGGAAGGCCAAGCGGTCTGTCCTGGAAGCCAAATTTAGGTTGTTAGGAAGAAGATTGAAGTGCCAGACTTCCAAGGTAGCATTTTCAGAAGTGCTGCCTGTCCCTCGTGCAGGACCTACCAGGCAGGCAGAGCTCAGAAGCCTCAATGCATGGATGAGGCGGTGGTGTCGAGAGGAGGGCTTCAGATTTGTCAGGAACTGGAGAACATTTTGGGACAAGCCAAATCTGTTCAGGAGGGATGGGTTGCATTTAAACCATGATGGGACCAGATTGCTGGCACTCAACATCAAAAAGGCTGCAGAGCAGCTTTTAAACTGATAACTGGGGGAAAGCCGACAGGAGCTGGGCCGCATCCGGTTCGGGAAAGTGTGTACTTGAGTAGTGAGGAGGATGCAAAAATTACTGAGCAGAGCAAGGAGCTAGTCACCAGCACTCTAGCAGAAGGATGCAAGAGGCAGTCTAACAATGCAACTGGACTCAAAAGACTGTATCAGGAAAGCATATATAAATGCTTGTATACAAATGTCAGAAGCCTCCGGAACAAAATAGGGGAGCTGGAATACTTAGCAATAGATAAGAATATTGATATTATTGGTATCACTGAAACCTGGTGGACGGATGATAACCAATGGGATACAGTTATCCCAGGTTACAAACTGTACAGGAAGGATAGGAAGGGGCAAACAGGAGGTGGTGTAGCCTTATATGTCAAAGAAGTGATAAAATCGTATGAATTGGAATATCTAGGTGATTTAGAGTCACCATTAGAAGCTCTATGGGTAAGAGTACCAGGCCACAAGGATGGTCTAACAGTAGGCATATACTATCGGCCTCCGACCCAAACTCTTGAGGGAGACTGGCAGTTGGAGAATGTTGTAAAGGAGGCATCCAAGAAGGGAAGCCTGGTTATAATGGGGGACTTCAATTACCCTCACATAGACTGGGTGAACTGTTGTTCAGCACATGATAAAGAGATAAAGTTCCTAGATATGCTAAATGATTGTTCCCTGGGACAGATGGTTGAGGACCAAACTAGAGGTACATGAATCCTTGACTTGATCCTGAGTAATACTCAGTAATACTCAGGATCTGGTGCAAGATGTTAATGTGACTGATCCAATAGGGAACAGTGACCACAACTCAATTATGTTTAACTTGATCATAGACTGCAAGTCACTGATAAAATCTAACACAGAGACCTTACATTTGCAAAAAGGAAATTTCCCAAAGATGAGGAAACTAGTAAAAAAGAAACTGAAAGGGAAAATTGAGAGAGTCCAAACACTCCAAGAGGCATGGAGGTTGTTTACAAAAACAATAACAGAGGCCCAATTGGAATGTATACCCAAAAAGAAAAAGGGCACTGCCAGTTCCAAGAGGACTCCGATGTGGCTTACAGGAGCTGTTCTGGAAGTGATCAAGAGCAAGAAAAGCTCATTTAGAAGATAGAAGGCTTGTCCAAATGAGGACAGCAGGCAGAAACATAAATTCTGTCAGAACAAATGCAAGGCAACAATCAGGAAAACAAAGCAAGACTTTGAGGAGCATATAGCTAAAAATACTCAGAGAAATAACAAAGACTTCTTTAAGTACATTAGAAGTAAGAACCCAACTAGGAAGGCCATTGGACCATTAGATGACAATGGAAGGCAAGGGGTTATTAAAGAGGAAACAGAGATTGCAGAGAGACTCAATGAATTCTTTGCTTCAGTATTCACTGAAGAAGACAGAGACCACATGCCCAAAACAGAGCCTATCTTCGTAGGGAGGAAAACCGAAGAATTAAGCAAGATAGAAATAGCCAGGGAGGAGGTCCTTGCATGTCTTGTTAAGCTAAACACTAACAAATCACCAGGACCAGATGGCATCCATCCACAAGTTCTCAGGGAACTTAAAGATGAAATTGCTGATCTCCTAGCCAAAATATATAATATTTCCCTCAAATCAGGCTTTGTGCCTGATGACTGGAAGGTAGCGAATGTAACACCAATTTTCAAAAAAGGATCCAGGGGTGATCCAGGAAATTACCGACCTGTCAGTTTGACATGTGTCCCAGGTAAAGTAATGGAAACCATCCTAAAAGATAGAATTAATAGGCACATAGAAGAGAAGGCGCTGCTAAAGGAGAGCCAACATGGCTTTTACAAGGGCAAATCATGCCTCACTAATCTGTTGGAATTTTTTGAGAGTGTCAACAAGCATGTGGATAAGGGGGATCCAGTTGACATTGTTTATCTGGACTTTCAGAAGGCTTTTGACAAGGTCCCACACCAAAGGCTCTTGAATAAACTTACCAGTCATGGAATAAAGTGACAGGTCTTGTCCTGGATCAGCAACTGGCTAAGGGACAGGAAACAGAGGGTAGCATTAAATGGACACTTCTCCAAGTGGAGGGAAGTAAAGAGTGGGGTCCCCCAAGGTTCAGTACTGGGACCCCTGCTTTTCAACCTCTTCATAAATGATCTAGAGGTAGGAGTAAAAAGCAAGCTGACGACACTAAATTATACAGGGTAGTTTAAACTGTGAGAGATTGTGAGGAGCTCCAGAGGGATTTCTTGACAATGGGGGAGTGGGCAAAAAAGTGGCAAATGAGCTTCAACATTAGTAAGTGCAGAGTGATGCATGTTGGGGCAAAAAACCCCAATTACATTTATAAACTGATGGGATCTGAACTCTCTGCGACAAACCAGGAAAGGGACCTTGGTGTCCTGGTGGACAGCTCAATGAAGATGTCAACCCAGTGTGCCTCAGCAGTGAAAAAAGCAAACTCAATGTTAGGGATCATTAGGAAGGGTATAGAAAATAAGTCAGCAAGTGTCATTTTGCCTCTTTATAAATCTATGGTGAGGCCCCATCTGGAATACTGTGTTCAGTTCTGGTCGCCATACCTCCAGAAGGATATTATGGAGTTGGAGAAAGTACAGAGGAGGGCAACCAGAATGATTAGGGGACTGGAACACCTTCCTTACCATCTGAGGCTGCAACGGTTGGGCCTTTTCACTCTTGAACGACGGCGTCTAAGAGGTCACCTGATTCAAGTTTATAAAATCATGCACGGTGTGGACAAAGTAGATAAGGAAAAACTGTTTTCCCTATCGCACAACACTAGAACTAGGGGACACTCCATGAAACTTTTGGGTACTAGTTCTCAAACAAATAAGAGAAAGTACTTTTTCACCCAGAGGATTACTGGTCTATGGAACTCCCTGCCAGAAGAAGTGGTGACAGCTGTCAGTCTTGACAGCTTTAAGAAAGGATTAGACAAGGTCATGGAGGACAAGGGTATCAATGGCTATAATTATGGATACTTAAGGACAACCTCAGGGTTGGAGAGATAGGCAGGATATCTCTCAATGCCATTTCCAGGGAATCCTAAGCAGGTGAAGGCACCTCCTTGGGAATACCCTGAAGGAAATGGTGAGCCACTGTGTGAGACAGAATGCTGGACTGGATGGGCTGTGGCCTGTTCCAGCAAGGCCCGACTCAAACACTACTTGACTTGAATTGTGGTCAAACACCACTCCCCCCCACCACCACCATTTTAACTCTTTACCACGCTGCTGTATAGCTGCACCCTAGGTTTCTCAGAAGCTTGCAAATTGCTAGTTTTCCTGTCTTAAACATTATCAAACTGATGTAATATTTATAATTTGTACATGTGGCAGCTTGCAATTTATTTTATATTAATCATTAATAGATTAGAATTAAGGCCATGTGTGTGCCCACCACTCTCAACAGTAGAGTTTGAGCATTTCTTTTGTCTATGGTGCTGTGCAGAAGTGGATAAAGCTGTGAACAAGTCTTACAGTATATATTATGAGAAGGAAATAAACTTTATTCTTTTAAAAGTATTTATTATCTTGTTCAAGTTTGTGGTTTTGGATCAGTCAGAATCTTAGTGAGCTTGGATTTGTGAATTCCAATAAAAATAATAATTGGTGACTTAAAAGGTTTATTGTATAGATCAGGGTCCCAAAACTTTTAAAATCAGGGGCCAGTTCACACTCCCTCAGACTTTTGAGGGGCCAGACTGGTGCCCCCCCACTGCCTTTCTGGGTTGGTGGTGACCACTCAGAGGCCCCCACCCCCCCCCACTCCCCTGCTTACCGGCCAGGAAGAGTTGCATGGCATGGGTGAAGGAAATGTGTTCGTTGCTGCCGGGGAAGCCACACTTGACCAGAACAGCTGGAAACAAGGCTGTGGCATCCGGAAATGTACTCACGGATGACAGGAAAACAGTGGCTGAAGCGAGAACTTGGGCTGGATTATTTTATTCTGCAAGCCATAGGTTGAGGATCCCTGGTATAGATGGTTCACAGGGATCCATCTTGATGCAGTGTAGCAAAAGGAAATGTGGAGATGCCTTGCTATATTGGCTGCTGCCAGAAATATAGTTGGCTGTGGTCCATGAGGAAAAGTGATGCATGCATTACCAGTCCTTCCTCTCACACCAGAGGGGTGACCCCTGGACTTGAACCTTCATATTCTAGTCTCCCTACATTGAAATGGATAGGGATGGCAGTAGCCACCCACTGTCTGTAGGAAGGGAAACTGCTTCATGCTGAGTGGCATCAACCTCTTCTCTGCCCAAACAGCATGTTATCAACTTAGTAAGATAAACTTAGAATAATAAATATAAAATGTAAAGTTTGTATCTTTGATCATGCTTCCCATAAGATGGTGATATGACATTCATGAAACAGTGTATATACGTGTGTTAGAAAGCAAATTTTCCATACAATGTAAATGCCTTGGATCTCTTATGAGTATGGGATGCTTGTATTCCTTCTAGTAAATCACTTATTTCTGATATTGTGTCCATTCAAAGAAAATTGAACTTACAAAATAGCACTCTCAAATCTTCCATCTTAGCCAGCAATCTACATACCTTTATGAGAAGTACAGTATGTGTGGTACCAAAGTGGACAATGAGTTGATCTCCAATCTTTCAGTTCTTTTTTTGTACCACTTGAAATGCGAAAGAGTTTAAAATGGTTTTTAAAATGTTTTAATTTTTTAAATATTGTGTTTGTTTTACATTTTTTTAATGAAATTGTATTGATTGTAGCCCAACTGAATATTTTGATACAGGGTAAGCAATATCTCTGTGTAAATGTGTGTGTGTTTGTTTATCTGACTGACTATATCTATCAGATATTAGATTTTAGGAAAGATGGAATAAAAACATCAACATCATGCTATTAACATCATGCGCTGTCTGCTTCTGAAGATGTTTCTGTGGTCATGTGGCAGTGCACGGAACACTGTTACCTTTCCACCAAAGTGGTCCCTATTTATCTACTCGCAATTTCTTGCTTTCAAACTGCTAAGTACCTCTTGGTACATTGTTTGTATTTGCTGCTTGCCGCCCTGAGTGGTGCATTGCACTAGGAGGGTGGGGTAGAAATCTAGAAATAAAATAAATAAAATAAATAATGGTCAGTGCCAATTTGGAGTAGTTGGGAAAATTCCTTGTATCTGATATCAGGTACTGAATATAGTTTGCTCCAGGTACTTATTTGGAGAACTTTCTTAAAAGAGCCTGCAAGAAGCTCACCTTCATCTACCATAAATGGGAACAATGGATTTAACTTACAGAGACCAAAGGGTAAAAAATTCCAAAGACAGCTGAGGAACAGTCTATGAAATTTCAACTGTTGCTATTTCTTGTAATTGATAGTTTGATACTTTAAGATTGTGATAATCAACAAAACGGTATTTCTTCTTTAACACACTTCTACTATTCTGATCTTTCAAAAAGTTATTAAGGATTCTTCAAGTTTGTTAGTTTCTACATTATTGAATGGTTTTGCTAGAAACTTAATATTTGGCTGCTGCATTGCCAATGACTCGATACTATTAGCTGAGCATTTTCATGACTGATCTCACTATGGGCACAGAGACTGTCAAAATGTCATCTTGAATTCCATCAGGCCAAAACTCTTTCTCATGCCAGTTGCTGCTAATTGTCAGTCTGTCTTGTCAAATTGGGTAGAATGGTATCAAACCGTATTGCAAAATCACACCGTTCAGAAATATCCTTGGGAAATCACTGCAGGATATTAAAGACTGAAAAACACTCGTTGCAGTTTTTAAGTTGTCTTTTACTTTCTTATTCAAAACATAAGTGTGTTTAATCTTCAGTGATAAGTATCATAGTCCATACATATATAATTGTAAATGCAAAAATAACTCCAAGAAAAAACTTCAAAATAATTCCAAGAAACTTCAAGAAAAACAGAACTTCCTTAAATTTCAGATAATATTATAAAGTTGTAAATATTTCCTTTCGAAGAGAATTCGATAAATCTCTTTTCATATTAAGATCATCAGGAAAGAAAGGTTGACAAAGTTCTGCAGAGACATATAAGCATATGAGCAACTTAGTTACATAATCTGATAACTAGAAACATCTTAATGTACATTTAGACCAAATCGATGAAGAGTGTAGAAACAATGTATAAAGTAAGCTTTTCTTTTCAATAGTACCACGGAAATATCAGATCTTTCATAAAGTTTTGTCCTAACTATTTCAAGAACCACAAACCTGAGGTCTTCAGCCTTATGCCCTTTACTCTGAAAATGCTTGACCATAGGTGCTTGGGAAACACCTTGTTTAATCCTACTTTTATGTTCATTCATGCACACTTTAATTTTTCGTTCTGTTACTCCGATATAGCCTAGTTTACATGGACAAACACATAGATAGATGCAAGATGAACTGTTGCAATTACTGAAATGTTGCAGAACAAATGCTTTTTTGAAACTTGGCAATAAAACAGTTTTGGTCTCCCAAGCAAGATTGCAAGCTGAACACCGATGACACTTGTAATGTCTGCAAATAATACTCTTAATTGGTTTCTCCATAGCTAAATCTGACTTTGCAACAATATTATTGATACCACGAGTTTTCCTAAAACCTATTTCTGGTTTTTATCTCACTCGCTGGGACGTCAAGAATATGCCAGTGCTTTTGTATAATTTTTTCTAATATTGAAGGCTAAAGGGGAGAATTATATTGACCAATGAATCTTCCCTCTGGAAGTCAGATGCGATTTTTCCAAGTCTTTTCTCTCAAGGCTGTTTGCTCTATTTAGTGCCTGGTCAATAACTTTTATAGGGTAACCCCTATCCAATAAGTTGTTCTTTATATCCGCGGCTGATTTTCTAGTCTTCTTTTCGTATATTATTGCACCTAGCTCTGGCAAAAACACCAAACGGTATATTTTTCTTAAGAAAGCCCGGGTGGAAGGAATTAAAATGGAGGTATGTATTCCTGTCTATCTTCTTTCTGAATAAACTCATATTCAGCTTGTATTGTTGATCTTTAAACACTCTAATATCTAAGAATGGAATAGAGTCTTGTTCAACTTCATATGTAAAAGAAAGATTGGGATTCTGGCTGTTAACCCAATGTACAAAATCCTCCACATGGTCCCGTCTGTTAAAGATGAAAAAAAGATTGTCAATAAACCGTTTGCAAATCAAAATATCAGAAAAAATGGGTTCACCTGTAGATTAAGTAAAAATTCCCGCTTGAACTTGATCATGTAAAGATTAGCTATTGTTGGCTCCAGATTGCACCCCATGGTCACACCCTTAATTTGGAGAGAAAAATCATTACAGAACCTAAAATAATTGTGCTCTAAACAGATTGTAGCTAAATCTAGAATAAAATGGGTGGGGTGGGGGTGTTTATGAGGGCGGGAAAGTAACGCATCCTCCACCACTAACCTAGCCTCTTCCAATTGGTAAGAATTGTCTCAGGTGTGGTAGATTAGTAATGCTTGGATAACATAAATTCAAGGTTACAGGAACTAGGTTTCTAATGTTTGCCCTGAAAGAATCAACATTGTGAGGCTTAGATGTGAGTAAAATAGTGAATTTAAATTGGTAAGTTTACTAAGGTATGTAATGTGCATCATAACTGTTGGGAAACATTACTGTTTTTACATTAAGATGTTTCTAGTTATCAGATTATGTAACTAAATTGCTCATATGCTTATATGTCTCTACAGAACTGTGTCAACCTTCCTTTCCTGATGATATTAATATGAAAAGAGATTTATTGAATTCTCTTTGAAAGGAAGTATTTTCAACTTTATAATATTACCTGAAGTTTAAGGAAGTTCTGTTTTTCTTGAAGTTTCTTGGAATTATTTAGAAGTTTTTTCTTGGAGTTATTTTTGCATTTACAATGATATATGTATGGACTATGATACTTATCACTGAAGATTAAGCACACTTATGTTTTGAATAAGAAAGTAAAAGACAACTTAAAAACTGCAACGAGTGTTTTTCAGTCTTTAATATCCTGCACTGATTTCCCAAGGATATTTCTGAACGGGAAAAAATTGTCACTCTGTGTCATTCATTCTTGCTATTCAGAAATCGAGTCTTGACAAAATGCGATTTCATTGCTTGTGACAAAGAGTTAACCCAGCATTATCTATCTCCAACATAGGCACCTAGAACAATTATGCAATTAGAACAATATTAAGTTAAATAAAATAACTTTCTCCTATTTATACTAATGGTTTCTTTTTTCTTTACCTTTTTCAGTTTTAAAAGACTCCTTAACTTTTGTAATTTTAACAAAAAAAATTATTCTACACATTGCATTGTTCTTTTTAATAAGATCTGTCAGGAAAATCCCTGAGCAAAAGCTTGAGATGTTCAGTGTTATTATCTCATTGTCTATCCCTTGTGTTAAAACCTTACTGTGACTTCCTAACTAATCAGCTATTTCAACTCTTGTTCCATAAGCTTTATGTCTGAGCATAATTAAATGAGCATTAAGTCTTTTTTTACTAGCAATGCCTGAAAGTTCTGATATTACAGTAATAAGTGTGAAGTGAATTTTGAATGGCATTTATATCCATTCATGGGCTTTAAATGTTTGATTTGCATAACTAGTTAAAATTATATCAGAGCAGCATATTGATTTAATTCCATCTCAGAAAACTGTTAATTAATAATGATAATAAATATGTCAGTCCTTTATTATCTCCTTTGAATTGGTGATGATTTCTATATTAATGCCACTTCAGTAATATACCTCTGCTGGCTATTGTTGGCAAAGCTTTGATGGCTTGAGTAACCAGCAATCAGAATTTATAAAATTTATTATAGTTCAGATTGTATAAGAACATTCACTGTATCATGTGTGTAATTCTATTAACACCTAACATGCAGTTCATATAAATTATTAGGCTCAAACTGGGAGAAGACTGAATGGAGAAGTGATGTAAATTTGTAATGTCCGTCTTCTAAGATGCCTTATTTTTAATTGAAATTTTGAGTAAACTTGACAGTAGAGTGGCTATTAGGTTAGCAATAAAATAGGTCAGTGCCATCAAAATAGCAATTTTACCTGTGTCTAGAATGCTGATGTAATATGTGTGTCATGTGATGTTCACTTGTCAACTTCATCCTGCCCACAATTCTGCCCCCTGAAACTGAGGGTGCCAGAAGATATTATGGAGGGTGTGTGTGTGTAGTTGCTGTTATAAAGAACAGTCCCCACTAGCCTCCTCTTCTCTTCACCAGAAATGTTTGGTAAGAAAGAATGTGTGTTGTGTTATCTTCAAGTTTCTTTTCTTTTTGTCAACTAGTGATTCTGAAAAACTGGGATCTGAGAGGGTTTGGAGACTGCCTTGAAAAACTAAGCCATCATACCGATTGAGTGTTGCTTTCTAATATAGGAGCATTCATTTGAATTCAAGTGGGAGAGCAGAGGGCATGAAGAGTCCCTCATAAAATGTATATTCAAGATAATAGATTTGAGGGAATCTTAAAAGTATGGCAATTTCTCAGAGTGCACAGTGAGAGCTATGCATGGTTGGACAAGAGTAGAGCATGGGGGGCTAGGAGGTGATACCAGCTGGGACTACCTAGTGCTTGAAAGTTTTTTTTTTTTACAAGTAGTTCATTATGTTTGGGAAACCCATGTGTACAGTAGCATATTAAAAAAAAAAAACCAAAACCAAAAAACAGTGATTTAGTATAAGTCATCTTGGGAAGCCGGAATATGAAAACATAAATAAAATTTCTAATGTTGGCAGAGAACACCTCTATTGTGCAAATTAATCATGTTAAATACTGTGTGTGTGTGTGTGTGTGTGTGTGTGTGTGTGTGTGTGTGTGTGTGTGTGTGTGTGTGTGTGTGTGTGTGTGTGTGAGAATCTTTTCCAAATAAGCATATTGAAGGTTAGGCTATAAGTTTCTGTCATTTTGGATTAAAAAGGAATGTATAAGAAAGGTAAGTGTTTTATCTTTAGATTTCGTTGAAATTGGCAGCATACCTTATACATAAACTCAAAAAGCTTGGTTGCAATCCATTTAAATAAGTGTCAATCATCCCAGGTTGACTCTAATTTTATTGTACTCATATGACCTATTCATATCAAAGCAAGAAAACTCTAGCATAACAATGCAGAAGGAATTAGCTAACTGCTTAAGGACATAAGGAATCTTAAATGATAAACAGTGCATTCCCAGTATCACAACGGAAAAATCTAGTAAATTGATCCAGAACAGGATAACTAAAAGGGCCTTTCAGATAATGCAAGCTATTAGCATGATGGTTTTGATTAAAACTGGATACACTTACATCATAGCTGTCAAGTTTTCGATTTGAAATAAGGGAAATTTCCCGGACAAAATGGGAAACTTAACAATTAGGCTTATTCTGTGCAGCCCTCCAGTGGTGGCATTAGGGCATTGCAGCCTGACTGATATGGGACACCACCAGGAAAGAGGGTAAAATACGGGAGTTCCCGGCCAATACGGGACACTTGACAGCTATGACTTACATATCACTCCGTAGCGCTTAGTGCATTCTCTGGACGGTTTACAGGTAATTAGCATTTTGCCCACAACATGCTGGGTACTCATTTTAATGACCTCAGAAGAATGGAAAGCTGAGCCAGCCTTGATTCCCACCAAGATTGAACTCACAATGTTTTGGCTGTGGTACTGTAATGCCTGTTATAACCACGTGAAGAGGAACTTCATTATAATATTTCCAAACTGGGTCTCTTTTACAGCCTGCTGACATACAGTAAGATTTGTACTCCAGGGAAAGAATAATATGATGACCCTCAGGCTATACACAGAAAGATCCCAAACCTATAGAGTTTTCTACTCAAAAGTCTTTGCTTTCATTTTTACTGCTTGCCTCTCCCTTCTCACACTTAGCTTCTTGTGCAGATCTATTCACTTCCTACAGTTTTCTTCTTGATTTTGTGTACATAGATTTGCAAAGGAACAATGGGATTAAGTTTTTCTCTCTGTATGTTTATTTTATCACTTTTTTTGCTGTGAAAAAGAGGTATGTGATCACTGAAGACACAAATCCACAGTTTTAAGAACTGTAAAACCAAACATCTGTGATAATATCTTCTAGATAGAAAAATTGCTCAAAAAACTTACAAAATAATATAGAAGAGCATGACATTGTGAATAGCATTTATTTACCAACAACTGCAGTGGCTCAAGTGGCTAAGACGCTGACTGGGAAGCAGAAGGTCAGCAGTTCGATTCCCGAGTACTGCAGGACGGAAATGAGCTCCCGTCTTCATCCCAGCTCCTGCCAACCTAGCAGTTCGAAAGCAAGAAATTGCAAGTAGATAAATAGGGACCACTTCGGTGGGAAGGTAACAGCGTTCCGTGCGCTCCGGTGTCTAGTCATGCCTGCCACATGACCACGGAAACATCTGCAGAAGCAGACAGCGCTGGCTCTTCGGCTTAGAAACAGAGATGAGCACTGCACCCTATCGTCGGATACGACTGACTTTCGAGCAAGGGAAACCTTTACCTTTACTTACCAACAATGTAAACGTTGTATAATATTGCACATTGCATGAACATTGCACAGCCTCATGCTACATAATTATCTTTATGTATCTTAAATGGAAAACTATCTTTATATAGATAGATTTCCCCTCAAAATCATTTTATTAGAAAAATTCAATTTAAATTAAAATATCTGATTTTTATTATTAAAAAATATTTTTTCACCTTGCTATATGGCAGTACATGAATCTGAATTTCAGGATCTCCTATGTGCTATTAATTTATTAATTTGACAGTTATATGTGTTTTGAATGATTAATCGTTCATTTATATTTGGAAGGACAATGCAGGATAATAATAATTCTTAGCATTTATATAGCACTTGGAAGTATCCAAATACTTCTCATACCCCCCCTCCCCCAATATTTATCACAGTTCTTTAAGTCAGTCAGTTGGTTGATGGTAACATCCTCATGATGTTGGCTGTTGAGATAATATTAACTCCCTGTGTTGTTGTTATGTACTGTCATGGCACCTTAAGGCACCCTAGGAATGAGTGACCACTAAAACATCCTTAACAGTCCTACACAGTTGTTGCCAAGTCTAGGCATTTACTTACTTTATCAGCTAAAATCTAGTCGGTGTAACTTTACACCATGCAATAAGGATAATGTCATCATGTTGCAATTCTACTGTTTAATTTAATTTAAAATTTCTAAATTCCCCCTTTTAGTTTATGAGGCACCTTAAAGATCCCTTTTGCCCCAAGGAAGTCTTTGGGAGCCTTGAGGTGGGTGAAGGGAAAGCCTTTGCATCATAAAATTTCTTCCAGTACACTTAGCAACAGCTCTTCATCAGACAGCTAGTATCGAAGAAAGTGGTCACAAAAATAGCCTACTTCCAAGCTGTTGAGAGTCAAAAGCAACATTTTGAACCTATTCAGTAGCTAATTCACAGATAGCTGGCATAAAAGATGCAATCCCCTCCTTAAAATACAGTGGAAAAATGGAGTGCGTCTTATATGCCGGCAACAGTCCCGCCCCAGCAGTTCCACAGCTAGATCAGCAGCTGGAGACAGGGCTATTTTGAAAGCCGCTCTCATCCCCCCCCCCTCGCTCATGCAGTTCGGTGGCCACTGCAGACCGCTAGGAGCCAGGCGAAGGGTGGCTTCCAAAGGAGCTCTCTTGCCCAGTGGATCTTGGCTAATCCTGGCCTTCCCTTCCTCCTGATGGTCAGGGGTGGTGGGATGGGGTGAAAATGGGCTTAAAGGATCCTTCTTTTCCCCCTCTATCCCACTCTCCCCAGCTGGTGGCAGGATGTGGAGTGGAAATGGGCTTAAAGGATCCTCCCTCCCTCCCTCCCTCTGTCCCACTTGCCCCAGCTGGTGTTGGGATGTGAGGTGGAAATGCGCTCAAAGAATCCTTCTTTCTCCCCTCTATCCCACTCTCCCCAGCTGGTGGTGAAATATGGGGTGGAAATGGGCCCAAAGGATCCTTCTTTCTCCCCTCTATCCCACTCTCCCCAGCTGGTGGTGAAATATGGGGTGGAAATGCGCTCAAAGAATCCTTCTTTCTCCCCTCTATCCCACTCTCCCCAGCTGGTGGTGAAATATGGGGTGGAAATGGGCCCAAAGGATCCTTCTTTCCCCCACTCTTTCCCATGCTCCCTGGCAGGTGGTGGGATAGAGGGGGCTTAAAGGATCCTTCTTTTCCCCCATAAAGTATCCCTATTAGCTGGGGAGAGTGGGATGGGAGGGGGGAGAAGAAGGATCCTTTAAGCCCATTCTCCCCCATCCCACTGGAGTTAATTTTGGAAATTCCTGGAAAAAATGTAGAAAATTATTTTTCCCCTTAAAATGTGTATAAGAACGGGGTGCATCTTATACTCCAATGCACCTTACACACTGGCAAATATGGTATCTTTTGGCACAAGGTTCTTCAGTAAGAAGAGGAAGCTCCACTAACCATCTCAGCATAGATTCTGTATTAGTTGCTAACATACCACATGAATAAATTTTGTGTCAGAAATTACTCTGGGTTGAAAGGATTTTTGCTGGAGAACCTCTGCTCAGGGGACACTCGAATGAGGCTCCTTTCATATCCCCAAGATCCATCATGCAGCAGTTGGTTATTGAAAGCCAACCTTCCACTCTCCAAGCTCAGCATCTTAACCACTAAGCCTCTGCAGTGCTGCCACCATACCAAATGAATGAAACTGCCAGTTGGTATATTTTACACTGAGGCCACTTGGACCTCTAATTATAGTGATGAATCATAAGCTCCTGTTTCCTTAGTGTAAGAAGAGTGCAACTCCACCCCCAGGACAGGTAGATCTGGAACTCCCAGATCTGGGAACTAGCTACTCATCTTTCCAGAATGTATTCTGAACTGACATAGTCATCATACAGCCCATACTAGTATCCAGATAATGAGCAAGCTAACACCTGGCACAGATATGTTTAATAGATTGACCAAGTCCAAACGGTGAAGCAATGTATAAGAAAACCAAAATAACAGTTTGAGGCAAAATACTCTGGTAATATAGCATGAAAGGGAGACAACAGCTCTTCTCAGAATACTATACACATTTTATTCAGTGATAAACCTGCAGTGGCTCAAGTTGCTAAGACGCTGACTGGGAAGCGGAAGGTCAGCAGTTCGATTCCCGAGTACTGCAGGACGGAAATGAGCTCCCGTCTTCATCCTAGCTCCTGCCAACCTAGCAGGTCGAAAGCAAGAATTGCAAGTAGATAAATAGGGACCACTTCGGTGGGAAGGTAACAGCGTTCCGTGCGCTCCGGTGTCTAGTCATGCCTGCCACATGACCACGGAAACGTCTGCAGAAGCAGACAGCGCTGGCTCTTCGGCTTAGAAACAGAGATGAGCACTGCACCCTAGAGTCGGATACGACTGGCTTTCGAGCAAGGGAAACCTTTACCTTTACCTTATTACTCTCTTGGTTTCAAAATAAAGTTCATATTCATGTCATGACAATGTTAGATAGTTGTTTCAATATACAATGTGTTGATACAAATCAAATATCCAGAAAGATCTCTTCAAAAATCCAAAAGAATATATCTTGAATTATTTTAAAGCATGAAAATATCCAAAACCACTCTAGTAACTGGTTTTTCAACATGTGTCTTCATCAGGGTATGTTCAATTTTTCAACTGCGTCTAGATGGCCTCTTACAGAATTCTCTCTCATGCCTAAAGATGAATCAAGAGATTTTTTTGGTCTTCCTCACTTTCTGCCATTAGGGTGGTATTGTCTGCATATCTTAAATTGTTGATGTTTCTCCCAGCAATTTTGATCCCATATTGTGATTCCTCCATCTCTGCATTGCGCATTATGTGCTCTGTGTATAAGTTGAATAAGCAGGGTGATAAAATGCAGCCTTGTCTTACTCCTTTTTCTATTCCAAACCTATCTGTCATTCTGTGTTCTGTCCTAACTGTTGCTTCTTGATTCATGTACCGATTTCTTATGAAGCATATGAGGTGTTCTGGTACTCCCATCTCTTTAATTACTTGCCACATTTTGTTGTGGTCCACAGTCAAATGCCTTGGTGTAGTCAATAAAACAAAAGTAGACTTGTTTCTGGTATTCCTTTGTTTTCTCCATGATCTAACATATGTTGGCAATGTGGGCTCTAGTCCCGCTGCCTCTTCTGAACCCAGCCAGCACCTCTGGTAGTAATCTCTCCACATGCTGCTGATGTCTATCCTGTATTATCTTGAGCATCACCTTGCTGGCATGAACATTCTTTGGCATTGCCCTTTTTTTGGGAATGGAACGTATACTGATCTTTTCCAACCCGGTGGCCACTGTTTTGTTTTCCAGATCTGCTGGCATATAGCATGCAATAGTTTGATTCCATCATCTTTTAGGGCTTTGAAAAATTCAACTGGGATACCATCATCTCCATTAGCTTTGTTGTTTGCAGTGCTTTTTAGGGCCTTTCTGACTTCACTCTCCAGGATGCCAGGCTCAAGTTCATTTTTCTCATTATTGTTATTATCAGGAGTATTGATGTCCTTTTTGTAGAGTTCCTCTGTGTACTCTTGCCATGTTTTCTTAATCTCTTCTCCATCAGCTAACTCCTTTCTGTCTTTGTCCCTTATAATGGTCATTTTTGCTTTAAATGTTCCCTTGATTTCCCCAATTTTTTAAAAAGAGCTCTAGTCCTGCCTCTTTTGTTGTTTTCCTCCATTTCTTTGCACTGTTCATTTAGGTAGTTTTCCTTATCTTTCCTTGCTTTTCTTTGAAATTCTGTATTCAAGTGATTGTATTCTTTCCTTTCTCCTTTGACTTTTGTGTACTATTTTTTTTCAGTGGCCACTTTTTGTGGTTGTATTAAATATGAACAATGATTGAAACTGGTACAACCTTTGGCCAACTTCCTGCTGAATCGTGAACTAATTAGCATGTTTTGTTTTTTCACATTATTCTCTTCTACCCTGATTTTAAAATATATTCCTCATAACGTATAATATTTTGAAGTAAGACAGAAACCTGTATTCTGTTTAAAGCACTGTGGTAGAAAAATGTGTGCTGGTTCCCCCCAGTTTTTCATTTATTGTATGTATACTGTAGAGATGTCCAGCAATATTTTACAGCCGCTTGTTGTTTTGTAATAGTTGAACCATATATTATTGTGATCAATGTTGTGACCTCAGGGAAATTGCTTATATAATTACAGAAAAGTTTAGAGTTGTAAGACAAGGAAAGGGGAAAATACATCACTCTAAAATATAAATATGTTTAAATTACATTTAGGATTTGGAATAGTTCCTTGCTTGTGTTTTACAGAGTAATCTGTGATTTAAATCAGGTTTAGTTGTGTGTATGTATGTTTTTTCTAAATTGGATATTATAAATCAAGAGTAGTTGCTGCATATATAGCACACAAGAGGTTTTCTTATACATTTTAATGTTTGCATAAGTAAGAAATACCAGTAGTTCAGCAGTAAAATTGCAAATGTAAGCAAAACTGAAGATTTTTCCAAATTTAACTAGGATGCATTTGTTTGGTAAACTCAAGCTATAATTTACCATTTTATTGCATTTGCCTTAGAGGCCTTTGTTGACTTATTTGTAACACACACACAAAAGGAAAACATTAAATCAAGAATAGGCAACTTGTTGCTCTCTAGATGTACTTGGATTGCATCATCTTTTTACTATTAGTAATGTTTTGTAGGACTGAGGTGGGAGATGCATTGTGGCAACAATGGAAGGGCCACAAATTGCTATCTGAACATTAAATTATGCTTGATCTGTAGGCCAAGCAGAAGAGAGGATCACTGAGGATCGATGGAAATATTAACACTGTGGAAATTTATTTTCCTGTGCCAAGGATCCAGATATGTCTTCAGTTTGTTCCACCTTGTCTTTGCAGGCGCACCCCCCAATAAAGGACTCAGACACCGATGAAAGTGGATAACGGCATTGGGCCACATTTATTGATTCATGCCCTAGTCCGAATTATAAATTTCTATTGGTAATTGACCAATTATAATTCTTAAGGCAAGCAGGCCGAAGTAACACTGGTAAGGCACCACCCAAAATTGCCAACGGCAATTGTTACAATGTATCTATTTGTATCAATTTGTTTGTTGACAACAAACAAATTGTTGACCGTAGTCAATATCTAACTAATGACCCCACCCTCTGACGCGTATCCATAAAATCACGGGGTGATGCATGCTGTCTAGCTGTAGCCATCACCCCGTCGCCTGGTTCGTCATTGACCGGACAACGTTTAACCAACTTATGCCTGTCTAGTGTTGTCCAGTCAATTGCGAACCTGCCGGATACCTGTGGGTCATAAATGTTTACCTTACCAGTGCTACCCGCCACACGGAGAGGCTTCAAAGAAGGCTCGACGCCCCCCCCCAGACCGTCAGCTCGGTCAACAGGCCTGCTCGCCAATCACCCAACAGGAGGTCCATACCTCCTCGCGACAGATGGACCCCATCCCCTGCATAAAGGTCATAATTTTGCAGACTAATGGCGGGGTGACGACTGACCCGCCCCCAACCCCTGTCGACAATGAACCGGGCAACAGCCCTGTTTACCATGCGTCTAGCACGGTCAAGGGCCTGGAGGTCGAACCCTCCCCTATACGCGTGCCGCGGCACCATGTCTGACCAAACGAGGGTTGTGGCGGGCCACACGTAATGCAGGTAGGCGAGGTCGCCGCAAATCGCATGCTTCAGCGATAGGCCGGTGACCCGACCTAAATCATTGCCCCCAAGGTGTATGATCAGGATGTCAGGCGGGTCAGCATTCCGGCCCGAGAAAAGGAATGGCAACAGCTCCCGCCATAACATCCCGGGCTTACCATACCATGTGAGACTTGCGTATGCACCCAGTCCCAGTCGGGGTCCCCACTCTGTCGCCGCAGCGTAATGCGCTGCCCCGTGCACGTAGCTATGGCCCACCAGCCATACTGTCACTGGCGTAATACGACACCCAGGGTCTGTCAAGGAAAAAACGACGGAAGAGAAAAGGTGCGGTGACTCGACTGGTACTCACGGTGAAAGAGGGCGGACATAAAATTGAAAACATTGCGATCCCCACCTCCCCATACGGCGAATTTCAGCCCCGGAGTACCCAAAAGCAGCCGCCGTGGAAGCCGCCCCTATCCTGAATGAATGGGTGCCGTAACGGGCCCCTGGGAGGCCAACACCGGCCAGCGCTTTGCCGGTCACCTTCCAAAATTGAAATTTAGTAAGGGGAGACCCATCTTGGTGACAGAAAAACGGGCCATGGTGCGTGCCATGCAGTGCAAGGAACTCCTGTAGGGCACCAACCGGACAGATGTCTGCCAAAGAACACCGTAGCAGTCTTACTCCACTGCCTACGCCATGCTGATCCGTCTTAGAGGAGCGTATCCTCAACTGAGCCCAGCCTTTGGCCACATAGACATCTTCGAGTTCCAGTGCCCTACGACTTGCATCCGCCTTAGACAGCATCAGAAGCTCGCTGATGCGGAGCGCTCCAAAAAAGGCCACCGTTGTAGCCGCATGAAACAGGGCTGCCTCATACCTATCAAAACATAGGTCCTGCCAGCCCCGTGCCAGTTGGGTAAGAACCCCTGGGGAAATTGGGTGGCGGTCGTCCGGGCTACGCCCACGCTCCCGCACCCACCCCTCCAAAACGTGTCTCACACGGAAGTCAGCGGTACTGTCCGCATGTCCGCCTACTTTGGCCATAAAAGCCAGCGCTGACAGCCTGGATGCTATGGTGCGAGGTGAAAGGCCCTGGGAATGCAGGTAAACCATGAATTGAAGTATATGGGCCACCGGGATCGGCCAGGTATCTGGCAGCCGGAATTGGGCACAGAATGCTCTGAAAGAATTGAATGCATGTTGATACGCCTTACGCGTGCGTGGCGCTAGCGACATGCCGATCGCCCGGTTCACCTCTCCTTGCCAAGGGTCCATATCTCGTCCGGGAGTGGCGAGGGAAATTCCTCCGCATCCGGGGCCAAGGCGCGGAACCGGGAGATCTGCAGGTGGGACAAAGCGTCAGCGATATCATTATTGACCCCCGGGACATGCCTGGCCCGGAACAGCACATTAAGGTGCAGGCTGCGCAATACAAACTGGCGCACCAGGTCCATGACCCTGGGTGATTTGGAAGTCTGTGAGTTGACAATGTGGACAACGGCCGCATTGTCACACCAGAAATGAACGACCGAGTTGGCCCACTCCTCACCCCATAGCATCAAGGCCCCCAGGATGGGAAAAATTCCAGATACGTAAGATCACGCAGGCGACCCATGCCTGACCAGGCTTGTGGCCACCCACCATAGGCCCACTTCCCATTGAAGTACATCCCATAACCCAGGGACCCAGAGGCATCGGACTGTATCTGGAAACGAGGGGAAGCCAGAAGGTCAGACCTCCAAAATGACACCCCATTGAACTCCCTCAGGAACTGGAGCCAGATAAGCATGTCCGCCTTAATGCCCTGGGTTAGTCTCACCCTATGGTGGGGCCTGGATAAGCCTGTCATGGTGTCGCACAAGCGCCGAGCAAATGCCCTGCCCGGTGCGACCACCCTGCAAGCGAAGTTGAGGTGACCATGCAGCAAGCAAGTCCGAGATAAGGGCCACTATCCTTGACCCTTATCCCCAGGTAACCTAGAAGCCTGCGCTACCGTGTCAATCTCCACCCCCAGGAAGACTAGCTGTGTAGATGGGCCCTTGGTCTTTTCGGGCGCTAAAGGGACACCCAGTTCCTCCATTAGCGTCTGAAATGTGTTGAGGAGACGTGTGCACGTGTCCCAGCCCCGTTCACCCCCGAATAAAAAATCATCCAGGTAATGGGCTACAGACCGGGACCCTGACCTGCGGACAAAAGCCCACTGTAGGAAGGTGCTAAAACGCTCGAAGGCCGAGCACGATATGGAACAGCCAAAAGGCATGGCCTTATCGAAATAATATTCACCCCTGAACTTAAAACCCAGCAACTCAAAGTCACCCGGGTGAACCGGCAGGAGGCGAAAGGCAGACTTAATGTCGCACTTAGCCAACAGCGCACCCGGGCCACATGAGCGCACCATGCGCAGCGCTTGGTCAAAAGATTTATACCCGACCGAGCAAAGGTCATCAGGTATAGCATCATTGACCGATCGGCCAGCTGGGTAGGACAAGTGATGGATCAGGCGGAACTCGCCCGGTGACTTCTTGGGCACCAAGCCCAAGGGTGACACTTTAAGGTTGGGGAACGGGGGTGCAGGGAAAGGGCCAGCGACCCTGCCCACATCAACCTCCTTAGAAATGCTGGCGGCAGCCACCTCCTCCCTCCCCTTAAGGGACAAAAGGTTGGGGGCATCTTGGGGGGACCTATCACCCAGGAAAGGAATACGGAACCCCAGTCGAAAACCTTGAAGCAGGTAAACCGCATCTGCCTCCCTCGGGTACGATGCGAGCCAATGCTCCAAAATGTCCACATTAATTGGGGAGGGGGCCTTTCAGTGGACCAGCTCCCTCTGCGGCAGTCGTGCCAGCCCCTTGTCCGCCCCTACCTTTGCCCCGCATCCCTCCAGGCCTGGGGCAGGCGGAGGCCGCATGGGGGCCAGCGCAAGAGGGACACTCATGCCTGTACCGGCAATTCTTCCTACTGCAGGAACCATTGGACGAGAAAGTCCAGCACAGCAGGCGGGCTGGAACCCCCTGCCCCGCCACCTGGCGGGGTGTCTGTGCTGGGGCCGCTCGCTGGACCGCATGTCCACAATGGTACCTTTCCCCAGGCGCAGGGCGTGTGGGAGTCATGTACAGAAGCCACAGCTTCTGGCAGGGCTCGTCCCACCTCATCTCAGGGTGCAGGGGAATCCGCATACGGAATTCGTCATCGTAAGCCAACCACGACGGGCCCGGGAAGTCGACCATCGCCCGGTAAATGTTGTCCAAATACTGGACCATCGGAATTGCCAAATCCGGCCGGGCCCTGAGGTAGACCGCCACGTATATGAGGTACGCCGGCAACCAGTTGGCCCACGTACATGGCGGCTTACGACGACATGCCTGTTCCTTATCCTTCTCATCCTGCCCCTCCCTCTCCTCTTTGGTGGGCTCTCTGTTAAGAAGGGAGAAGATGTCCACATACTCCCCACACCAGATCTTCTCTTTGGTGGCCTGGGCCAAATGGTCCCCCAGGGGCAATGAATACCCCGCTGTCGGCAATGCCGACACCGGCACGGTGGGAACCACGGGGATCTGGAAAGGAGCCTGGACCAACCCGGTCACCCCTAACACAAAACGGGGCCCTGGGTGAGAGGTGAAGTCACCGGGTGGGACGTCGGCGACTGAACCGTCGCACCACCCGTGCGAGGCCACGGCCACTGGAATGCCCCCCCAACGTGGCTAGGTGTGTGGGTGCACTAGATTGAACCGCATACTCACATGCTGCACCCCCATGGGCCGCCCCCACCGGGGGTTCTGGCCCGCTGGGGGCGTCGGAGCTCACGACCGCAATTGAGCTCGTCGACGGGGCCTGACCAGCATCAGCCTGTTGAGTGGGGAGCTGCGAGGCAGTGGCCGAGGCCGGCCCACGCGCCTCGGGCAGCTCAACCCATTCTGCCGCCTGCCGCTGACCGGCAGACGAAGGATCAACCTGCACCCCAAAAGGCACCCCCGGGTGGTTAACCTTTGCGAGGGATGCCTCGAGGGCCGCAACGCGGGCCAGAAGGGCCTCAACATTAACGTAGCCCCCTAAGCCAAGTGGGGGCAAAGGGCCGGCCGGCCCACTGGCCGCAGGCGCCAGTCCAGGTCCCTGGACCCCGGGGCCCATATACGGCCACGACCCCAGGCCCGGGCCCTGCAGGGCCGGGGGGTACCCTGCCAGGGGAGGGAACCCAGCCATCCCCCATGGCTGAAACCCCCCGCAGGAAGCTGTGCACCAATGGAAGAAGGCCACGCAGAATGGGCCATGCCAGGGGCAGTGGCCACTGCTTGCGGGCCGGGGGCCGCGGCCCCTGCTGGGCCGGTACGCGGACCCACCGCCTCGGGCCACGGGGCAATTAACCCCATCCCACCGGTCCCGGTGGGCTCAGGCAAAGGAGGCTGCTGGGGAGGCGCAGCCACGGTCCTCCGACCCGGCTGGCGCCTCCGTGCAGAACGAGCCGCGTTCGCAGTCGCCTTCTTCTTAGAGGGCATAGCAGCTAACCGATGGGAAGCCGGAAAAAGTCAAGAAAATTAACAGCCAGAGGATTCCCGATGAAAGGCAAGAGCGACGGAGGTAAGAGGGAAAAACTTCTCCGCTCCGTCGCTTCGCAAAATGGCAGCTCGGCTGCCTCGTGGCCACCCCTTATATAAGGGTGCTGGCCACGCCCCTTAACTACCCGGATGCCTTCGTCCGGTGGGGGGGGGGCGCAAAGAGCGCGGTGGCCATTTTGGCGCCGCGCTTGCATTCTGTTTGGTGATTGACATTCCACATCCTGATCCCTTCTCTACCTTCTTTTGCCGTCATCCTTCATTGTCTTGTGCTCTTTCCTTCCTTAAAGTAAAGATACAGTATAGCAAAATAGTGATGCATCCACCGAGCATGTTACACCTTAAACTCTGTTACATTTCCTTTGTATTTAGAATTGTGCTGCATCAGTTTGGGAAATATTTTTTAAAATACAAGATGAAAGTAGAAGAAGAGGTTTCTCTATTCTCCATTTTAATGTCACAACCCACTTCATAAGTCACAGAATTGTCACATCAGATAACACCACCCACAACACCACCCACAGATCCACTTGGGTGCATATTAACAGTCCACATGGACTACATAGCAGGACCATTGGGAGTGCTTTAAAAAAATAAGAGGAGTCCTACCAGTATTCCATAAAAACGTACAGCAGCTTTAAAAAGGAGTACTGGTAGAGAGTGCTCTATGTAAAAACAAATATGGATGCCATAACTTTGATCAAACCCAAATACCTCCAATTACTGATATGCTGGACATTCTCCATGAGAGTGAACTACCAGTCAGAAATACATTAGTCACAAAGATGGCAAAACCAACCCAGTCACTTTAGGCAGGTCTCTATTCTTCCATTTGGGACTTCGATGGCTCACGTGATTAAGATGCTGAACTCGCTGACTGGAAGCTCGGAGTTTGATTCCTGGGTACTGCATGGCACAATGAGCTCCTTTCTTTGTCCCAGCTCCTGCCAACCTAGCAGTTGGAAAGCAAAAAATTGCAAGTAGATAGATAGGTACCACTTTGGTGTGAAGGTAAACAGCGTTCCGTGCACTCTGGTGTTGAGGCATGCCTGCCACATGTCCATGGCTCTTTGGCTATAAACAGAGATGAACACTGAACCCTAGAGTCGGATACGACTGGCTTTCAAGCAAGGGCAACCTATTCTTCCATATTCAGCCCCTTAATTTGCAAGGTTGGGGCAAGATAGTAATGGCAAGATAGTAATTTTGAAGTGCTCTGAACAGTTTTTTTTTTTACTGATACATCTCTCTCTCTCTCAAAAAAAAAAAAGATGCACCAGATTTTCCAACATGCTTTAATGGTATCTGTTCTAGTCGTTAGTCAAATGTTAATCATAATAAAAACTTCGCAGTTTGCATCACAATTATCTCTTTTCAAGTATTCCAAGCCATATGGCCAATAAATACTAGAGATGTGTCTTTGTCACTATTGTCAGATTATGCACAGACAACATTGCTGTTTCATATAAGAGACCAAAATCTTATATAGATAAGCCTCTATATAAGGGGGGGGGAGAGGAGTAATTATTCTGTGGAATAAACCTTTAGTAAGTTCAGTTCATATGCATAGTCCTTGAAAAATGCCTCTCATTGAAAACATGCACCCTTGCTTAGCTTAAGTGTAGTTTCCGAGAAGCAAACTCTGTGATTGGCTTGGATGATGTTGATTAATAGGTGTGTGAGGGTGAAAGACTCCAGGGCCAAGCAGTAGGTCCATCTTGGTGGCATCTGATGTTGATTGGCTTTGTCCTGCGTGGCTGCACTGGAAGAGTGGACATTAAGATTAAGTGATGCTGTCGTGTCGAGGAGAACTGCACTGCATCATTCTGGGAAGAGACAGCTGTGGTGGTTAATCCTTCATCACCAAGGGAGTGCTGCCAGCAGAAAGATATACAGTCAAAGATAACCCTCTATAACTTGTGCTAAAGATCAGAAAACTTGGGATTCACAACCATCTGTTTAGTCTAGGGGTGAAGATGAAAAATAGAATAGTTTTTTTTAAAAAAATTATTATTATTATTATTTAAAACACTCTTCTGGGATTAATCTTGAACACTGTAGGCCGACAAAAGGGAAAAAGAAGAGAGATAAAGCTTTCCCATGTTGTATCTTAAAAAGATCAGGCTTGTTCACATTAGTTTAGCTTAATTGCCTCTAGTGCTCTAGTTATTTAATATGTATGTTGCCATTTTAAAAAAAGCAGGGGTTGACACCTAACACCTTCAACCTTTTAATGCTTTGTTGATAAAGTTGTACCTTGCTGTTTGAAGATAGAGAGCAACTGTACACTAAATCTATACTCTCAAATACAAAAGGCAGCACAGAAATATAATATAAATAAAATGTTGCACAACTTCGTGTCATACGCCAGTTACATCCGCTCCTAGATTGGGACTCCTTGCTCATGGTCACACATGCTCTGGTCACCTCCAGACTGGACTATTGTAATGCACTCTACATGGGGCTGCCCTTGATGACCATTTGGAGGCTGTAACTGGTCCAGATTGTGCCTGCCCGGGTGGTGATGGGGTGCGGGTATTATGCCCATGCCTCTCCACTGCTTCGGGAGCTGCACTGGTTACCGGTGTACCTCCGGGTGCAATTCAAGATGCTGGTAATGACCTTTAAAGCTCTACATGGTAGTGGGGCAAGATACTTAAGAGACCGCATCGCCCAAAGAACATCTGTCTGTCCTACCAGAGCAGACTGGAGAGACTCTCTTGTTGTGCCATCTGCTAGAGAGGCTCTTCTCTCTAGCACCAGAAGGAGAGCCTTCTCTGTGTCTTCTCTGGCCCTATGGAACCTCCTGCCAATCAAGTTATGACTCTAGATGGAGTTGCTGCTCTTCAGGAAAGAGCTAAAAACCTGGCTGGCAAAGAAGGTGTGGGGCACCGCGGATGTGGTGACTCCTGCCTGCTGGCTGATATAGCAATTTCGCTCCCTCACCCTTTTAGCTCTTGGGTAATTTTTGTAGTACTTTTCATTGGGGTTTTATGGGGTTTTAGTCTTAGACTGTGTTGTTGATTTTAACTCTGCGAGCCACCCAGAGTCGTTTCGATTTGGGCCAGAATTGTGTTGGGTTTGTGCATTGTAAACCAGAAATCACATGCTGTTGTCTGTTGCTTGGTCAGATATGCCCTGGTTGAGCATTCAGTTGCCTGCCTACTCATTTATATGCCTAGATATGCAACAGAGGTGTGAAAACTGTATCTCTCATGTTATTTCATTATAGGATTTTCATCATTATGTATTTCTAGTGTGCAGCGCTTAGAGATTTCACGATGTGAAACAGAACTTAGATATTATAAACAAACAAATAAATAAATACTTTTGTTTGTAAGGGCTAGTGTCAGAAAAGGAGAAATTAAGAGGTAGGTGTGATTTTTTTCACAAAAGGTAATCATAGAGGTGAATGAGTAGTTTTATGTTAGTCTCAGCTGTGCTGAAACAATATTTTTTTGTAGATGTCAGCAACCCCTTGCTGTCATGATCATTAATGGATTTTTCAAAACCCACTATCATTATATTTTTGTCAATAACATATGAGGGTATTTTATGGGCACAGTAATGTGTTCACTAGATAATACTTATTTGAAGAAGCAGTGGTCAGAATCCTGTTTTCTACATAGGTTTAACTTGATGTTACACCTGCAATAGCTACAGTAGTGCCAAGGCAGAGGTGCTATCCAGGGAACACTTCTGGAATCACTTGATACAGCAATCAAAATGGGAGCTGTGTGACTAATTGCATACTTGAATTTGCACAATTTTGTGTTTTCTGAATATGCAATTTATGCAGGCATAACTTTACATTCCATTGACACAAACAGGATTTTGGCCTATTTTTAAAATTTTGTTTTTAATTTCAAATATAGGGCAAATGCAGCTGTCTACATTGTACAATGATGAAACAGTTCATCAGCTATGTGGCCAATGACAATAGCTTTGAATTTGGCTTTAAAATATCTCAAAAAATAGAATGAAAATAAAAATGTAACATTTAGGATTTAAATGCAAAGAAGACTAGGGTTCTTTGCATTATTCAAAAATACTATGCTAAATTGTGTTTAAGCTGATATATAACCTTATTTCATGGAATGTAATAACATATTGTTTCAACATAAACAAGACAAACTTTAGAATTGAAGAATGGAATGGAAATGCACTGACTAATGTGGTGGGTTTACAAGCAATGGCCCTTCTTTGTTCTGTTTTATCATACACATTTATCACATTCAACCTGGCAACCCAACCAAATAGCTGTTTAAGTTGTAAAAATGAATCATTGTGCAATTTCATCAACTGTATGATACTGTATAACCAAGCCTAATAACATATAGCAAACTAGGTATTCCTTTACAAACTGCATTGACTTTTGATTTCTATCAATCTTTCAATTTGTTTTACTTTTTAAAATTTGAGCCATTATTGTGTTGCAGAACTAGGAGAAGAGAGTATATAAGTATTGCCAGCCCATTCAAAGTAGAACGAAGTGTGTATGTGTGTTCCCATCGCCCTTTAAAAGTAGCATTCTATTGTTCTAAAAAACAAATATAGAGGTTTTCGGGGGGGGGAAATCAGGTGTGGCTATTCCCCCAAAAATACAGCATGTCTGTTTTCCATTTTTAACAAATAAGTAAAAAGTGTCAGGATTGTCCCTTCTGCTTTGCCCATGCAGAATATACTCGAACGAAAAAAGGATTATGTTTCAGTGAGTTGTGTCAGCATATTTGAGACTGCTAGGCTATGCATGTTTTGCAGCTGGTTCTAGTGCATTTGTCAAGCTTTGATTGATGAGCATCATCGTTCTAAAGTGTAAAAGAAAATGTCTTGGCATAGGAAGACATGATGAACTGCCATTTGGCAGGCATTGCAGACATGGATGGCCCCCATTTTCCTTCTCTCCCTCCCTCCCTCCACTCATTCCCTTTTTCTTGTTTGTTTTGTCCTTGCCGGGATCCCCAGAAGTCAGCAGCAGCAGGTCAAGCCAGCCTTCTGCCTTCCGATATCACTTGATAGTTGTCAGATCGTATGAAATGTCAAAATTCATGGGTCCATCTCTATGAAAAGATACATTCAGTACAGCTGCTGCATACCTACATAGTACCTCTGACATTGACGTATTAGTTATGCTGTCTTTTGCAATCAGATATCTTTAAATTTGCCACCTTGTTAAGTTTTGATTAATGTGATTCCATTTCACTAAAGTAATTGGCTTGGCCTGTTGTAGAAAATAATCAGGCTTTCTACAGAACAAATGCTAGAACATGCTAATGAGGGAGGGAGTTCGTTAAATTGATGGCACGGAGTGACAGTTATTAATGATTGTTATGATAAACAGACGAGTGCGAATTCGGATGAGTTGGACAAAAGTGACAGTTTAAAAATAACGTATATTGGAAAGTACTAACGAAGTAATATACTGTTAGGAAAACAATCATGCAAGTTGTCAAAGGAAGAAGTGTAATTATACAGCTGCACAAGCTGCCTTGGGAGGACAGGGACCTGGCTGATAATGGACACGTTTTTTGTTGGCAAGGAGAAAATATGTTATGGCACGGAAGAGTACAGTTTGATAAATTAATTGGCCTTTTTCAATAGTTCCCAGAGCAAACTTGGCCAGCAACAACCAGGTAGATTAAGTGAATAAATGAAGTGACCAACTCTCTTCTGGATTTACTTACTAACCTTTTTATGGTTATACCAGTGCAAGCACACACACACACACACACACACACACACACACACACACACACACACACACACACACACACACACACACACACACACACACCTCCCCCAAGTGACAAGAGTTCATAAACATAACTGAGTGGTGGAAGGTTTTCAGCAAGTTTTTTAAAAAAGTAATTATTAAACTCTTTTTATCATTAATGTTTATGGTGATTAAGGGAATGATGGGAAGCCATTTCTTTAAGTCAATAGCTGAACAGAAGCTTTTGGAAAGATAAAAAACCCTACTAAATTCTTTATTACAGATAATTAGCCTGGGACAATGACGCTGCCATTGGGCCATTGAGAGGGCTAGTCTAGTACAGTATAAGGGGTGATGGCGTTAATGTTTTCCAGGATTTGTTATTGTTTTTCACTTTTACCATCTAATCATTATATTTGGATATTATGCTGGTGATCCCTTTTGAAATGGGTGAATGTTTGAAATGTTCATTTTTTTATTACATGCTATCAAGTTATTTTCGATTTATGGCAACCCTATGAAGCCAAAGGACTGTGGTGGAATAGTGGTTAAAATGCAGAACTTGACGACTGGAAGATCAGCAGGTCAGCAGTTTGAGACCCGAGTGCTGCACAACAGAGTGAGCTCCCTTCTTTGTCCTAGCTCCTTCCAACCTAACAGTTCAAAAGCAAGAAATTGTAAGTAGATAGATAACATTTTGGTGGGAAAGGTAACATCATTCCATGTGCTACATGACCACAGAAACATCTGCAGACACAGACAGCGCCGCCTCTTTGGCTGTAAATGGAGATAAGCACTGCACCCTAGAGTTGGATACAACTGGCTTTTGAGCAAAGGCAACCTACAAAGCCTATGAAGAATAATGGACAATTTATTACCCTGTGAGGAAATACAAAACTGTTCATCTGTGCTGATGACACAGCAGTGGCCATTCAAGGGTCAAGCTTTGATGAGGTAGCTGGAAAACTTACCGGAGCCCTTGAAGAATTAGGACAGTATCAACCATTTGAAGCCTAATCCAAGCAAGACTCACGTACTGTATGTGCTTTCCACCTTTGAAACAGAGAGGCACGGGTTAAGTTGAATGTTACCTGGCAAGGGAATCCATTACAACACTGTTCAACACTAAACTACCTCAGTGTGATGCTTGACTGAACACTCTCTTTTAAGCAGCACTGCTTGAATTCCAAAGCCAAAGTTAGTACAAGGAACAACATCATCAAGAAACTCACAAACTATAAATTGGGAACTCAACCATCCACACTTCACACATCAGCTTTGGCCCTGAGCATCTCTGCAGCAGAGTATGCTGCTCCAGTATGGAATGCGTACACACATAGAAAAGAAGTTGACATTGCTGTTAATGAAGCCATGTGCATAGTGACAGGATGCCTTAATCCTACACCAGTTGAAAAGATATATCCCCTCGTTGGTATTGCTCCACCTAAGAACAACAGAGAAGTAGCAGCAGCATCCTATGAAGGTATTAGAGAGGATACAAATACATTTGAAGGTTTTTGCGGAAATGACAGGTTTAAAAATAAATTGGGTGCATTGCCGCACCCCTTCCGGCCCTGTTTACTGGACTTAGTGGGTCTCCTAGGATGAGGTTTCCCCTTCCACTCTTTGAAATGTTTTCAAATTATATTGTATTATTGATACCTTGTATTGTTTTATGGAGTTATATTGTATCCTATTGTGATTGAATTTTTACTGTTTATGATTGAGTATATGTGTATTGAACTGTGGAACTTTGTACTATATATGGTATTTTTGCTCTGTCATTCGTATCTTATGTAAACTGCCTTGAGTCGGCCATTGGCCTGAGAAAGGCAGTATATAAATGTTAAAATGAAATGAAAATGAAATATTTTGTAATATAGATAAAGAAGAACAGAAAAAAATAAAGGATAAATATAATATACAGGTCAGAGATAGTTTGAAATATTTGGGGAGAAATATCTTAAATAAATTTGATGAATATATGAGATTGAATTATGAAAAACAAAACAAAAAAGAAATTAAAGATAAAATACAGCAATATAAAAAGCTTAAGTTGTCTTGGTTTGGCAAGGTAGCATTGTGTAAAATGATGTTGCTACCGAGACTTAATGTTCTGCTTGATGCCCTGCCAATCCAATTTAAGGATAAGGAGATTATGGAATATCAAAATTTGTTCAACAATTATTGTAATGGAGGAAACAAACCAAGAATATCGAAAAATTTGTGGTATTTATCTCAGAAAGAAGGAGGATTAGGATTGCCGAATGTTAAGAATTATTATAGAGCTTTTCAAATAAAGAATATTGTGAAAGTTTTAATGAAGAAGGTGGTAATCTGGGAAGAAATTGAGTTGAAAGAATTGGTAAAGTATTATTTTTAGATAAAGACATGGGCAAAATAGTTTTAAGAATAAAATGTTAAAGACAATGATATTGAAGAAAGTGAAGAAGAACCTAGCCCCAGATACATCTCCAATTATAGAAATGGAAGATATGAAGAATTTCCCAATAAAAATAAATAAGAGAATAAAGGAAGTTTTTGTTAGAAATGATGTGTTCCTGTTGAAAGCCTGGATACAGATTTGTCAAGATAGAGAGAAGTTAGCGATATATACACAAATGAGGTTGTACTGGTTTCAGATTGTGTTAGTAAACAAGTGGAATAATAATAAAATGTGTTGGAGATGTAAGAATACACTGGGTACTTATGAACACATGTGGTGGAGTTTTAATGTGGTAAAAGATTTTTGGATAAAAATTGAGGAAGAAACTTCAAGAATAATGGGGGATAGGCATTAAGCTGGGGTTGGGTACCACTTTGTTGACAGACATGGATAACATGAATATAGATCAGAGTAAAAAAAGAGTTATTATCTATAATATTAACAACTGGCAGACAATGTATTGCAAGAAATTGGAAAAGTGATGTGTTATTGAAAATTGAAGATTGGTATAAGGAAATATGGGAGATTGCTTTGAATGATAAGTTAACATGGGAACTGAATAAAAAAAAAGGTATTATTACTGAAAATAATGAGACTACATTTACTGAAACTGTCTATTGGAGAAAGAGGGTTTTAAAACTGGATTTTTACAGCACTTTGATATTTCTAAGTTAGACTTATTAAATTGTCATAAATATTTACAAGTTGGTGAAACCATCATTTCTATTTCTATTTATGTATCAGAAAACATCCTTGAACTACATTGATATTGCAGGATTTGACAGTTGGATTTAAATGAGCATTATGAAACATAAGTCTGAAAGAGTAAAATTCATTTGCTTGATACTATTTTCTTTTTATCCCTTTTTATGAGGTCTCCAGAAATGTAGTGTACTGTGTGTGTGATAATTTCAACCAGCACTTAATTTTCTAGCAATTATTTCAAGGAGCAAAACAGCAATTAAAAGTACAGTAAAATGACTGCCTTGGGTTATGTTTGCTGCAGTTTACGATGGCAAATTCTACGAGAATGAAGTCCCGGCTTACGATCTTTTTACGGCTTACAGCTGGGAATTAGACCACCAGCAGCCCCAAACCATTTTAGACTCTAAAATTGCAAACACACACACACACTGTTGTAAGTCATGATTCATCACTTACTGTTGGAGCGGTGGCGGCAGCGTTTTTTGGCCCCTGCTTCTGCCAGCAGCAGCAGACTGTGGGGACCATATATGCTCCATTCTGGCCTTCGTCCAAGGTCCCCCCACAGCACTACAGCTGGGAATGTGCGCCTCTCTGGAACTTCCTGGTTATGCGCCAGGTGCCCAGGTGCATGTTCCCAGCTGAAGCACCACAGGGGGACTTTGGACAAAGACCGTAATGGAGCGGATAATTTAATTCCTTCCTGTTTAAATAATAATTTTAATAATAATTAATGTCTGAACTTGCTTTCTTTCAACTACAACTTTTGCTCATGTATACTTCTCAGTTTGTAATTTCCTGCTTTCTCCTACTTTGTTAAGGATGGCCTCTCCACTTTTTGTTAAACCTTTCTATTAGACAAGTGCACAGACCTCCTAACTAGGTAAGTGTGTGACTAAAGGGCACAAAAATTAAGGCCAGCCTGTCTTAGACCATTTTGTTGACATTCCAATCTGCTCCGTGCATGGTTTAGTGATGTTATGTGTGTATTTCCATGAGAAACAGAATCTCACCACTGTGGAAAATTCTAATGACAATGGCTTGGGGTATGGATGGGGAAGACACAATGACATCAGTTTGGGAAGTTGCCAGACAGGATAATTTTATTTTTTGCCACAAGCATCCTTCTAGCAATTGTGCAAAGGTGAGTAGGTAGTGAGATTTGCATCACCACAAAGAAAGAAAGGGGGAGATCCTTCAGAAAAAAGATGAAATTTTGAGTGGACCTGATTTTGAGTAGAGCCCTCTGTCCAGGAGTCATTCTTGTATATCTACTCCCAGTCTCTGGGTGGCTTGGATTCTTCTGAGAGTTCTATCTCCATCTAATAACTCTCACTAGAGTTTTCCAAGTACCCCCTTGGACCTTTCATCCATATTATCCTTGAGAATAATGTTGGGGAGTTGCTCTCCTGTCTGAGTACTATCCTCTGCAGTCTCTTTCTCCTCTTCTCTCCCAAATACATCTTCTGTTTCATGGCCTTCCTTAATTGTCTCAGCATCAGGGTCCAGAGCATGGCAGCTAGGACCCAAGACAATCAGGTAAATAAGCCAAAGAGTAACCAAATTTCAGTCCAGAGTCCAAGTGAAACCAGAGATGCAGGATTAATCCAAGGCATGAAAACAGGCCAGAAGTCAGGCATCCAGCAGAATAGACATACCAGAGAATCCTCAAGGGCTAGAACATGGATTCTCAACCTGTGGCCCACGGCACCAATTCATGTACCCCCCCCCCACTGCACCAGGAAGCGCCATGTGGTGGAGGAAGGACAAAATGGCCATCTGGCCCACCAAGCTGTCTGAGGGAGTGTGACCCGGCCCCTGTCTTTAAAAGGTTGAGAACTCCTGGGCTAGAACAAGACAAGGACAGAAGTCCAGGAGCAAAGATCCAGGCAAGGCAAAATAACAGTCCACAGGAACAGGGCAGGAGATCTTCTAAAGCAGGAGTCAGGAACAAGGAAGATATCTTCAACAGCAGGAACAAGACAAGCAACCCAGGAGCCAAACTACTGCAAGTCTAATGGCCTTTATTGCTAAGACAGCTTCTGGGAGGAAGGGCCAGTTCTTGGGTTGGGGCAATAATTAACTCTTCCTTGCAGGAGGGGGTGTTCCCTGAACCATTAAAGCATGCTTTAGTGTTCCCCCTCCTAAAACAGTCATCACTCAACCCAACAGTATTAGCCAACTATAGGCCTGTATCTAACCTTTCCTTTTAAGGGAAGGTACCAGAGAAGGCAGAGGAACGGCAGTTACAGGGGGTCCTGGATGAAGCGGATTATCTGGACCCTTTTCAATCAGGATTCAGGCCCAGATATGGTATGGAGATGGCATAGGTTGTGCTTTTGGATGATCTCTGGCAGGAGCGGGTTGGAGGTCATCTGTCCATCCTCGCTCTTCTTGACCTCACAGCGACTTTTGATACCATCAATCATGGTATCCTTCTGGAATGGCTCCAAAGATTGGGCATCCAGGACACCATGTGGTCCTGGTTTTCCTCATTTCTGCAGAGCTGGACCCAGTCAGTGTGGTTGGAGGATGGAACGTCCAGGCCAAGGCCTCTCCAATATGAGGTGCCTCAGGGTTCGGTGTTCTCACCTCTCCTATTTAATATCTACATGAAGCCCCTGGGTGAGATCATCTGTTCCCATGGGGTGAGGTATCATCAGTACATGGATGATACTCAGCTCTACATCTCAGTGCTGTGGTGATCCAAGTGATGCTGTCCAAGTTCTGCCCAGGTGCCTGGAGGCTGTGACAATGGGCTACAACTGAATCCTGGCAAGACTGAGTGGTTGTGGGTCAGGGGCCCATGTTATCTTTGGTACTGGATGGGGCTATTTTAAGCCAGACATACCCAGTGCATAATTTGGGGTCTTCCTGGACTTGCAACTCCTGCTCGATGAGCAGGTGGCAGTCGTGGCTAGGAGGGCTTTTGCACAACTTTGTGTTATATGTCAATTACCCCCGCTTCTAGACCGGGACTCCTTGCTCATGGTCATGCATGCTCTGGTCACCTCCAGACTGGACTGTTGTAATGTGCTCTACATGGGGCTGCCATTGATGACCATTCAGAGGCTACAACTGGTCCAGAATGCAGCTGCCCAGGTGGTGATGGGGTGCGAGCATTATGCCTGTGCCTCACCACTGCTTCGGGAGCTGTGCTGGTTAATGATATGCCTCTGGGTGCAAATCAAGGTGCTGGTTATCACCTTTAAAGCCCTACATGGTAGTGGGCCAGGATACTTAAGAGACAGCCTCACCCCCAGAACGTCCCACCAGAGCATACTGGAGGGGTTCACTAATTGTGCCATCTGTTGTTGTTATCGTAAAATTCTTTAAAATTTCAATAAAAATATTAAAAAAATAACTGTGCCATTTGCTAGCAAGGCTCTTCTTTTTAGCACAAGAAGGAGGACCTTTTCTGTATCTGCACCGGCCCTATGGAACCTCTTGCCAACCGAGTTGTGGCTACAGACAGAGTTGCTGCCCTTCAGGAAAGAGCTAAAAACCTGGCTGGCAAAGCAGGTGTGGGGCACCAGGGGAGTGGTGTCCCCTGCCTGCTAGCTCATATAACAAGATAGGCTCCCTGTCCCTTTTAATTGATGGGGTGGGATCGGTAACTTCTTGGATATTTTAATAGATTTTTAAAGGGTTTTAGGTATAATGGTAATGTTTGTTCTAATGCTGTTAGCCACCCAGAGTTGGTGTCTCATTGTGCGGCAATAGAAATTTGATAAATAAATAATTAAATAAAATATAGCTAAGCCACCAAGTGGAGCTTATGATGGCTCAGAACTTTCCCCAGGGTTCTCAGTGGGGACGTAGCAGCTGCAGCAGGGTGAATGTCTAGTTCTGCAGGACTTAGAGCAGCTGCTTCTAGGCTGAGGGCTCAGTCCTGCAGGACTTAGAGGAGCAGCTGCAAATCCTGACACCCAGACCTCTTTTCTCCCCTCCAGGGATCCCCCCCCCCCCGAGGATTGGGGCTGTATCCTGCATTTTCCCTTCAAGAGCCTCTGTTTGAGCATCCTCCTCTTGCTATCTGTGTTCTTCATGGTTGGATTCATTCAGGGTGTTTTCGAAGGGTTCTGGCTTTCCCAGGTCTTCTGGGAAACTGACAGCCTGGCCCTGTTGGCCCTGGTAGGAGGCAAGATGGCCCACCAACAGAAGTGCTGACTCCACTATCCACAGCTTCCCATCCGGCCAATCAAAGTTCATATTGAAGGAATGCAGGTATTTCTCCAGAGTCACACATACACATTCCTGGTAGTAAGCTATTTTTGAGTCAAGCTAGATAAGAAAATAAAAAATAAAAATCTGGTATGTGAATCCTAGCTAGCAACACTGGGGCAAGTTCTTTGGTTTGCCCTACACATATGCTTAGTCTACTGCAGTGGGTTAGGGTTAAGACACTGAACTTGACGACTGGAAGGTTGGCAGGTCAACAGTTTGAGACTTGAGTGCTGCATGACAGTGAGCTCTCACTCTCTCCTAGTTTCTGCCAACCTAGCAGCTCAAAAGCAAGAAATTGTAAGCAGATAAATAGGTACCACTTTGGTGGGAAGGTAAACAGTGTTCTAGTCATGCCTACCATGTGTCAATGGAAATGTCTGCAGATGCAGATAGCACTGCCTCCTTGGGTATCAATGGAGATGAGCACTGAACCCTAAGGTTGGATACCACTGGCTATTAAGCAAGGGCAACTTTTACCTTTGCACCTATCCTAAATGGCCAGTAAAGCAGTTGTAAGACAATCTATAGTGTACAGTAGGGATTCCCAACCTTTGGTTTTTGGACTTCAATTCCCAGAAGCCTACATCAATTCCCCAAAACACTGATTATCCAATGTACTTAGGCTTATTGGAACTGAATTCCACCTGTGGGACATGGGGCCCATATTGGGAGCCACTGGTGTACAGTGATCTAAGTCTGGATCCTTCATAGTGACTCAATCAATAAGGGGAGATCCTCGGCTTTATTGGGGTGTGTGTGTGTGTTAAGCTTTACTTACCTTCTCCTTGGCAGCAGTAGTTCAATCTTTTTAAATTCTATTTGATCAGTTTTAATCAGTGTGTTATCTTTGGCATGTGAGATTAGCACACTTGTACGATAATTTGAGCATTCTTTGGCATTACCGTTTTTTGGAACTGGAACAAAAACTTACCATTTCCAATCTTGTGGCCACTGCTTCATTTTCCAAATCTGTTGGCATATTGCGTGCAGCATTTAATTGCATCTTCTTTTAGGCTTTAAATAGCTCAACTGGAATACTACCATCTCCAATGGTTTTGTTGATAGTAGTACTTTTGCTGGCCCACTTGACTTCGCACTCTAGGTTGTCTGGCTCTAGGTCAGTGATTATACTATTTTGGTTGTCAGGGACATTAAGGTCCTTTTTGTAGAGTTCGTCTGTGTATTTTCGCCATCTTTTCCTTATCTCTTCTGCATCTGTTCGTCCCTACCTTATCCTTTATCATGGCCATTTTTGCTTGATACGTTCCCTTAATTTCCCCAATTTTCTTGAAGAGATCTCTAGTCCTTCCCTTCTGTTGTTTTCCTATATTACTTTGCACTGTTCATTTAAGAAGGCCTCCTTGTCTCTCCTTGCTTTTCTTTGGAATTCTGCATTCAGTTGAGTGACTCTATTTTGCCTTTACTATTTTCTTTCCTTCTTTCTTCAGCTATTTGAAGAGCCTCATCAGGCCTTGATGCTAGGAAAGATAAAAGGCAAAAAAAGAAGGGAATGGCAGAGGATGAGGTGGCTGGATGGCATCACTGACACGATGTGCGTAGATTTGGCCAGGCTGCGGAAGATGGCTGAGGACAGAGGAGCTTGGCATGTGGTGGACCAAGGGGGATACCTGTCAACCCCGGCTCCAGAAAATACGGGACCTGCGCAAACGGTTCTGTGCAGGTCGCCTTCGACACATGCATAGAACAGGGCTACGCAAGCATAAAACCCTTCTACGCATGCGTAGAAGGCGACCTCTGCAGAAGGGCTGCGCAGTACCTCCTTTCCCGCGCTGCCAAATCCTGGGGTTTCGGCAGTGTGGGGTGGGAAATGGCGCAAATCGGCACTGAAAACCGTGAAATCCTGGCCAATCCGGGAAGGTTGACAGGTATGCCATGGTGTTGCAAAGGGTCAACTGTGTGCCTGAACAACATTGTCTTTGGCCTAAAAATATTTTCCCCATGAATGCTGGATGGAACATGGAGGTGTTGTTCTGCCAATTGGGTGACTCTTTATTCCTCTTCATCATCCCCTGGAATTGAACAAATATCCCAAATTTTGTCTTTCTTTGTCTGAAGAGTGTGCATGTCTATTTTCTCCAATATGATGAATTCTTAAAACACACACAGATAAAAGTGTATGCACTGTATCTACATTAAGGTTCTGTCAATTACATCAACAAATCAGATTTTGCATAATGTTTTGGAATTTAGGTTTAAACCTGCACCTTAGTTTGGCAGACTTGCAGCAAAATTTGCCTAGGTTTTTCTTGTGCCTTTACAATTAAAAACTTTTCTGAACAGATTTTTCACTGTGCAAAACCTAGATAACTTCAGCAGGAAACACACGTAACTGAAATCTTTTTGTAGTTGTCAAAACAAGCAGCTCTAACTTCGTACATTTTTTGTTAAAACTAAAAGCACTATGACAGTCTGAAGCCTAGTTAAATCAATATAAGAAGCAAACAGACTTTCCTTTTACTTCCAATATTCTTTCAGAGTCTTGACATGTTTGAAGAGGCATTTCAGACATTTCTGTGCCACCGAGGACCTCTTCTCAATGAGGTATTTTGTACTTAGGAGCAGTAGCAGAGGTCAGAATGTAGGCACTCTGCTTTAACTTTGAAGGGCACATGTGTGCTTCAAACAATTGCTTTTCACTTTGAAAAACAAACAAGCACTGAGGGGGAAAGGGATGGGGCCCCACTTTGACATATTTTTAAAAGAAAAGCTGAGATTGCAGCAAAGATACTCCTATATAATTTGTGGCCTACATCTGTTTTGTACTTGTGACTGTGACTGAAATGCCATAATAGTTTGTGTGATTCAGCCCTCATATAAAAGATTTTAATATTTAATGTTTGGTGGCATTTCATTGTGATGCCTCGATAGCTGACCATATGGGAGAAATCTGCAACAATGAGGCAGGAAACAATGATAATGTTAACCTACTGGCTGCTTGGTGACTGTCATTGTTTGTACTCTACCTGTCAGTTCTCAGTTTTGTTGATGTGTGGAACAGCATTGTCCTGATGTCTAAAGTCACTCACAATTAGCCTGAACTAGAGAAACTGCCAGTTTGGGCTTGGCTTAGAAAGATAAAATAGACAGGAGTAACCTAGTGTTTGCTTTTCACTCTTTCAAAATTCCCATGGATTGTGTCAACAGTGAATGCATTTTGTTCAAAAAGAAGTAAAAATAGTATTGCAAGCTAGGAGTCACCATGCTGCTAATATCTATGCTTTATAATGTCGATTTACAGATTTTCAAGAAACTGGAAGTACTCTCTTGGAGTAAATATGTGCTACTACTGGTTGTTCATTTTTAAATACTCTGTTGAACACCTATGCTTTTCTTGGGTATATTTTTCAGGTTAGTGGGTGTATGTTGATGGCAAGTAAAATACTCTTTAAAGGTTATAATAGATTATAGGAATGCTCACAAGAACCAGAGGAATAAACCAGATGGGTGATAATGTAGGAGACAAGGAGTTTTATATGGATAGAAAGAGTATAGAAAACACCCAGCCAAAAAGTCATCTGAGATCATTTATAGCAAGAATTGCACAATGCTAAATAGATAGATAATCTTTAATAATTATCTTTTTTTAGTCAATAGCTTTCTGGATCCCCCCCCCCCTGTGCATCAGACACATAGTATCTTTTAGAAGTGTGCAGATTTGTGTTTTTGGACCAAGCCTCCCAGAATTCCTTAGGCAAAAACAAAATATGCTTACCTCCAATAGATTAATGCATCTGCAGACACAGGCACAGATGATAAAATTCTGGATTTAGGATTATAGATACCAAAAACGGATGCATCTAGAACCACAAGTTGATTAAAATCATATGGCTTCTGGGCCCTCCACATTATTCTGGTTAGTCCCCTCTCCATGCCAGCAGCTTGTAGAATACCAGCTAGCCATTCCTTTGTCTCTCACATTCCACCTAAGCCCTACTTAGGCAATACAAATCATAAAAATGGAGAGTCTGCCAATGGAGCTTTGTTTTTTATCCAACTACATGTATTTACAGAACTGCTGGAGATCAGAAATCCTGTTAAGAAGAGCCTCCAAGTGCATGGAGATTTCCAATCACAGTTAGCTGAGTGGAGTTAATAGCTCTTCCTTGCAGTCCTTCACCAGCTACAGCAGGAGGGAGACAGTGGGATACAGTATACGGGGCTGGAGCACACATCATACTTGGTCAAAATCCACAACTCTTCAGTAGGGATGTAGACAACACATCCCTAGTTGTCTTGGTAAAATTCAGAACCTGAGCCCTGGGAAGATACTTTTCCCCCCAATTCATGTGGCAGCTTTCTTCACTTTATATAGTCTTTAAGTGCAGAATAAACAATGTTTTGTCTTTAAAACCAAGTGTGATCTAAGTGCAATAACCATTGGCACCACCATGATACTCATCATCTTGAAAGGAAGACAGTAACATGATAGAGCCATGTGGTTTTGTTCATGCCAAAAGTACTACAGTGCAATTAATAAGTATGTCAGATAATTTTTATTCCATAGTGGGCATATCAATATAATCTGGAGCAACTAATATCACTTTTCCCATAGTACATGTTGAAATTGATAGAGTATGCTGACATAAGTGTGTAATTTCTTGTTCTTCTCCATAGTCACAGACAAATGTGACAGTAAAAGCTGAATTTTCATAGGCTCGTTTTGGTTCTCTTAATGCAAGTCTGCAGTTTACTAAGCGACCTTCAAGTAGCCAAATTCTCCATATGCCAATGATCTAGATTTTCATGGTGTTCCATCCATTTTCAGACATGGGTAGTTATTCTTTTCTATAGTATAATCACTATGCTGTTTCTCCAGGATTCAGAGATGTTATGAAAAAACTTTTCTTTGAATTTATTCTGGAAGAAGTGAGATTGTCACCAAAGCACCACTGGACGAGTGGCAGAACCATATGGTTAGTTGGGGCGAAGGTTGATATGAGGCCTGCAAAAGCTAGTGAAAGTGCTTTATCACTAGTCACAAAAGTGTGAAAGTTATATATCCAGAGGCAAATCCATATTTTATCCGAAAATATGTCTGAGTTTAAGACGCCTCATAATATTAGAGTACAAAAGCAAATTTTCTAATATAAGTCAGTAACGCTATAACCAGTGAAGATTAGGTGAAGCTTTACCAGCTTATATACTCCCAGCTAAAGAGGATTTATCGATGCGACAAATACGGAGTTTAGAAAAAATATTATTACACAGAAAAATTTGTAAATGAAATAGAATTACTTTAGAACTGTAGCACAAGTTATGAGGTATTTACAACTGGCAAATAGTTACAAGGTAAGGTGTGGTTACTGTATTAGTTCACTGTTTGAACATTCTTCAAAGATTATTTAAACTGTTATTTTTGGCATTGGCTGAAAAATTCTTACTTTTTAAAAAAGTTATCAGTGAGAGATTTTCTTTGTTGTTTTCCAGTTAGTCATTTGAATTTACTAGAGGTTTCGGCTTAGAGACAAATAGCTAATACCTTTCTGGTGTGTAAAGATGCAACTCTGCATTTAAATGTATTGTAATACATTACACAAATCTGTAATTATATTACTTTTAAAATAAAGCCTTCACCTATCCTAAGTTTGTTTGATGTCCCTTCCCTGCTGACTCTATTTTTTCCTTGTTCCCACTTTACATTAATGTGAAGAGACAGTTGAGTAAATGCACAATGAACTTCAAAACCTAGTAATTGTTTTTCAGAAAGAATGAAACTTGCGAATTAGATATGGATTGTAAAAGAACACCAGAGCTGATTAGTGTTCGTTAGGTTTGCCCGCTGGACCGTTCTGACACCTGTCTTCCAGCTTTCTCGATAAATGCCACGGCTGATCCCTCTATACTGCCAGTCACATGACAGCAAGCGAGAGCTTGTGGGTGGGAATTAAAAAGATTCCCAGTGAACCTTGTCAGGCTTAGCAATTCATGGAACTCGACATAAAAGGCAACGTTAAACAAAGATGAGTTGAATCCATTTACATGCAAACTCTAGTTATCTGTATTTAAAATTAAAAGGGAGAGCGGGAGAGAGAGACTGGAATTGATGAATGTTTAAGGAGGTTACTGTTCCTTTCTTTGTAAGCAGCGACGATAATAAGCTTCTAAGGTGTTGAGGGTGAGTGGGGGAATAAACCAACTTCAGGGGGCATTGAGAAATGGCTTTTCCTTTTTTCAAGAAATATCTATTCCATCCTAAACCATCTGTTTGCATCTTGTTTACAGCACAGTATGCCTGTTTGCGCTTATTAATCATGCTTACACAAGTATCTTAATTACTCCCAGTGTAGCTGCTCTGTCTTGAACTCAGAAATTGACCTTTCCCTTTTTATTCCTTGAAATCATTAATCATACATAATCAACAACAATGGGACACAAGAGGAGGCTACTGGTATTAAAAAACCACTCACCAGTCCTGAGAAGAAATGCAGACCAGAGTGATCCCACTGCTTGGAGTTTGACATATCTTAATTAAGACGTGTGTCTCTATGCGGGAGGGTTTTTAGTTGCTATTATTTTCCTCCTTCTACCAAACTAGAAACTGCATTAATTTGCTTCCCTAAAAAGCCATACTAAAAATCAAGAGATAAAGAAGGAGATACTTTAATTAGGGTTTGAATTTCCTCCCTGTGTTTTCCCCCCTGCCCCACCATCATTTGCCTTGTTTTTATTTTAAGCAACAATTCAGTGGGATTGGGAGTAAGGCTGAAAGCATCCGTGGATTAATTTTAATAGGTGAGCTGATTGCTCTCTCACTAATCACATACTTTAAAGTGTGGGTATTTAATTAGATTTTAGCTGCAGTGCATCCTCCCCTCCATGAATTCAATAACTGTATGTCTCTTTTAATCATAATCTATTTGTTAATGATGATTTTTAAAGTGTCTATATTGTACCTGAACCTGCTGAATTTCACATTTAATATATGTGACCTTGTAGTGGCTTTATGATCAATAAGGACGTGGAGTAGTGGCAGCAAGTTCCTCTTTCTCATTGGGATTAAAATGTTAAGTAGATTTAATGATGATCACAATCTTGTCCTTTAAAATTTGTTTTACTAATACAAGGCCAAAACATGTTATAACTTATATGTGTAAGAAAAGAAGCAAAATAATCCACAAAGAAATAAAACAAAATCTGCATAATGAAGATTACTCTCATTCTGATGTTAACAGTTGTCTTCCCAATGTAACAAAAGGGCAGGATTTGTTGATTCTCTCTCCCCTGGGTGTGTAGTAATCAATTCATGTTGCTAAACTAAATACATGTTTGCCTACAACAGTCACACAATCAAAGAGACAAAACTACTGAAAATCCTAATGAAATAAGCAGATATGCTAACAGATATTTTAAAAACTCTTAGACAGTATGTTTGACTGATCAAGAGAGCAATGTTTAACAAGCATGGGCCTACCACAGAAAAAGCCCTGCTCTGCCTAGGTGGCTAATCAAGGACATTAAGATTACAAAAGAAGTTTTCAGAGTTATGTCGAAATATGTAAATTGATCATAAACAGCCTAGTGTAATCTAAATATTTGCATTTTGATGTATTTACTGCATGTCTGTACCATACCTATTTAAACACACAGTGAAATTCTCTTTTCATTCTATATTGGATTCAGATTGTTCCATTACTGCATGGAGAGATTATGCCAGGGGTTTGCAATGTTGTCCCACCATGGGCCAGATTCATCCCAGACCCACAGCTGTGGGGGCCAGAGGCATGGTTTGCCCCCCTGTGCTTATGTTTTCATTGGAAGTGGCAGCAGGAATTGCACTGTTTTTCTGGGTTCTTGCACAGCCTCCGCCACTCCCCACAGCAGTGGTAGGATTTTTGGAGCATATTCCATTTTTGAAATTTTTCGCCACTTCTGCGCTGCATTTTTGGCAGCTAGAAAGCGGCAGTTGGGAACTTCCTGGTTCCTCGCTGATGTAAGCTCCTCCCGGCAATGGAAGTGCCGAATTGCTACTTTCAAGCTGCTGAAATGCAGCAGAAAAGAAGCAAAAAATTCCAGAAACGGAGTGAACATGCTCTTAAAAGCCTCCTGCCACTATGGGGAGCAGCAGAGGCTGTGCAAAAACCTGGGGAAAAGGTGCAATTCTCGTCACTGCCGCAGTAAGTGATGTTGTCAGACTTCCAGTGGTGTTGGTGGCTTCTGACGGTGGCAGGGTAGCCACCATGGCCTGGATAAATGAGATGCATGGGCCGGATTAGGCCTGCAGGATGGGGGTTGCGAATGCCTTGATTATGCTGTCCATTTTTAAAGAGAAATGATCTTTCTGCAAACTAACTTAATGTTCCACATCTGAAACAGGGCAAGATGGTGTAAATGTGTAGTTTATATAATTCTGGAATATTTATGATGAGACGATTAATGCCCAGAATTGATCACATGGAAACTTTATTGCATTATCACTGAATGAGAATGCAGGAATGATATGATCGCTTAGTGTAGCAAAACAACCTTCTACAAAGCAATTCTTAAAAGGGGCTCATCCCAAACAAAAGATGTTAGCTTTTAAACTGGGCTTCAGATCAGCACCAAACATGGCACAAATGTAGCAGTGTTCTTGCATTGTGCCAAATATGGGGATACTTTGGCAAAGTGTTCACATATTATGATTATTTTAAACATAAACCTGTTATATCCCTTTTGAATGCTTTTGCAGTTTTTTTAGTCATTGGATTGTTAGAACATAGAATGAGCTAAAATCAATTTTTCATTAAGATTAAATACTTTTTAATTTTTTAAAAAAATATTCTACAATGTTTTTAATTTTCTGTAATTTTGACCCTTGAAAGAGACTCTAAACAGGTGGAAACAGGATATTAAAATTATAACATCAGGAAAAAATGTTCAGAGCAGAGTGGGGGAGGGAGGAATCAAACAATGCTATTCTAAAAATGGGGACACCCTGAACACAAAAGTGTAATTTTGAAACTGGGCTTTGAATCAACACCAAACTTGTCACAGGTGTAGCAGATAGCCTGCTCTTGCTAAATGCCAAACCTGGGGAAATTTGGTGGCATAATTTAAAAATCATGATTTTTAAAATAAAATGTTTTCTAAAAATTGCTTCCCCCCCCCCCCAAAAAAAAGATATATATGTAATTTTGAAACTGAGCTTTGAACCAGTACTAAATTTGGCACAGTATAAGTAGATAGTCTGATGTTTCTCTATTCCAAATTTGGGGACATGCAGATTTTTAATTTAAGATTTTCTAAAATTATAGACTTGGTTTACCAACATTCATACTGATGAATGTTGACTGATGAAATAGTAGTCCGCTTCTGTGATTTTCAGTTATACCATGTAAAGCAGGAGTGGCCAACCTTTTTATGTTGTGGGCCTGACCATGCCCCCGGACACTGAGTGGGGTGGACCATGCCCCATGGAAGCAGAAGTGGGTGCATTTACAGCTGTTGTAAATGCACCCACTTTCACATTTATGACATCCTCAGATTCATATGAGGGCTAGATCATGACAACAGATGACATAAAAGTGCCTGCTTCCACTTCCAAGTGCAGTGAAGCCAGCTATGGGCCAGATGGGATGGCATCATGGGCCAGGTCCAGCCTGAGGGCCATAGGTTGGGAACCCCTGATGTAAAGGTTAAAAAAATGATTGTGACTAATTTTTGTAGAGAAGAAACCAGTTAGCATTTTTTATGAAGAAGGGTTAAAAACACAAATTATCTATATATCCTGCCTTACCCAATTTATTTATTTACTTACTGCATTTATATACCACCATTCATAACAACTATCTCAAATGTAATTTAAAATAAAAATAGTAAACTACAGGTTGCTCCCAATATCTGCAGGTTTGGTATCCTCTATTTCAGTTATCAGCAGGTCTAAAAATAATATGCCGGGGCTCGGAGGTCCTGAGGAACTCGCCCAGTAACTGGTTGGAGGAGAGGACAGGGAAGAGAGAACTGACTGCACCTGGGGCTCGCCTTTCCATTGCCCCAAAAGTGGCTCCCCGCCCCCAGCCAACATAACCGATGCTGGGGCTCGGAGGTCCCGAGGAGCTCACCCAGCAACCAGCCGGAGGAGGGGGTGGGGAAGAGAGAACTGGCTGCACCTGGGGCTCACCTTTTTGCAGCCCCAAAAGCGGCTCCTGCCCCCAGCCAATACAGGACTTCCAAGCCTCTCCCAGGGCCTATTCCATTGGTCCTGGGATGGGAGGCTGCTGTGCCCAGCGCCCCTCCCTTTGGCCCCACCAGGCAGGGAGCTCAAAAGATGCTGGAGCCACACCGCCTCAACTGCAGCCGGATTTTCTGAGTCTCTTTTTCTGTGACTGGTTAGATTGTCTTTGATATGCCTTGTGGCTACACTGTTTTGCTGATATGCTTATTGATATGTTTTTGGATATGTTCTTTTTATATATTGATTGTTGATATTTTGACTTGTTGTACTGATATATATTGTATTATTGTGGAATTTATTGTAATTGGATATGTTGTTAACTGCTTTGAGTTTGTCATTGACAAAGGAAAGCAGTATATAAGTTTAAATATAATAATAATAATAATGCAATGAAAAATCCCTCTGACACATTAGGGGCCACTTTCTGCCTCCTAAATATAGGTTTCACTGCTATGCATGGTTTCAGGTATGTGCAGTAGGTCTCTGAACATCCCCCCCAGATAAGGGGTGGTGACTTGTATACAAGACATCAATGAAAGAGAATCTGCCTTGCCTCTCTCTTCCCTCACACCTAAGTAACTTATATTGAGTACAGTACTCAAGTTTTCCATACAGGCTGTATCCAGCATATTATAGGAATTATATATCTATATATATCTATATATCTATATCTATATCTAATCTATCTATCTATCTATCTATCTATAACTATAGCTAAATCTATAGCTATATCTATCTATCTATCTATCTATCTATCTATCTATCTAGCTAGCTAGCTAGCTAGCTAGCTAGCTAAAACAAAGGTGTGGTCTTGTATGTGCTCCAAAGGCTCCCACACCCCTGAACCAATCCCACTGAAATTTGGCACATACATACCTTGGGCTGGAGTGATCAGCACTGCAGGGGTCACAAGCCCCATTGGGGGTGTATGCCCCCCAAATTGAGAAGCAATTGATCTATACAATGTGTGTGTTTCCCAGTGATGTAATTGAGCTGATGTCATAGTCCCAGGTAGGTTGAGATTGTGAGATCATCTGATTAGCTCAGCTGTAGCCCTCTGAGCTCAGCTGTAGTTTTCACAGTAGGTGGAAGGCAAATGGGGGGCCTAGTCGGGCCAGCACTGCGGTGGCAATGGATGCCCTTGAGAGAGCTGGGAGGGTGTGGGAGCCACGGAGGAGGCAGCCCCCCCCTCCGGAAATGGCCACCCAGCCTCCGTGGCAGAGACAGTGGCCATGGTGGGCAAAGCCAAGGAGAGAGGGAAGATCCGAGGGCTCTTCAACAGCTGCATGCCGATCAGTCACCAGGTGGCCGGACACATGTATGGGAAGGATAAAGGTGGTAAGTGAATTTAGGGAGAAGCGGGATGGGTGAGGGAAGAGAGATGGACAAAGGGAGGCAGGGTTAACCCACATACACCCCATGATGTTTCCAAGAGGGAAAGGCTGGTCTACGTTAAAGAAATGAAATATCCGAGCGGAGCCGGGTAATCAGCTAGTAGTAGCTAAAGCTAAACAATGCAGGAAATGCAGTTCCTCTGTACCAAACCAAAAGACTCATCTTTCTGTTCTAAATGTAGCAGTTGGCAAGAGCAAAATCCAGTCAAAGAGCTATGCCAAGGAAACTTTTAGTAGATGTGGATGTTTGTCACAAACTCCTGTCTTTAGTTGCTGCAACCAGTGGATTCCAACAGAATTGTTACTGCTTACAAGGACTAATTCCAGCATAAGTCCCTCATGTGGAGTGAGTGACAAGTGTATTAAGAAAGTAATTACCGCACAATATTTCCAGGAACAACTAGGCCTGATTGTCCTTTCTAACATGAATTTTCCCAAATTACACTGGGAAATTTAAATTCCTGTGTTTTAAGGCATTTATAGGATCTCTGTGTCAGATTTACAGCATTATCTGATTCATTTTCAGTGAATCATGACTTCTATGAGAATCAGTGCAGCACTTCCATCAAGAAGCAAGGCACGCTTTTATAGCATGTTTTCAATTATTATCTGAACCTGAACTTTTTGTGTCAGAAGTATAAGATTGGTAAGGTTAATTTAGAAGAGGGGATCAAATTTAAGTGCCCTTGGTGAATTTTTAAATCCCACACATATGCTAGATGTGTATGTAGCTGAATTATTTTCAGGATTATCACAATCATTGATCTGTCTTTCTCATTATGTTTGATGCCTGAGCTAAACTCAAGGAGATGATAGCCTTAGTGTGGTGTCACTTTTGTCACTTGAAAGCCTATTCACTCAACTGAATTTTGGAAAGTCTACAGCACAACAAAGCACTGATAGGTTTTAAACTTGGCTTTAACCTTCAGACACTAATAATGTATTATTCCTTGTTATGCATTAGTATCTTTCCTCTCCACTAACAATGCATCATTTTTAATGTCAGCGACCTGATTTTCATAAGGCATTCAGAAATAGGATAAAAAGAAAATGGCAGGTAAGTACTTTTACGGCTGGCGATATGATTGCTATTCTTTATAAAATTAATCAAACATTTATCTGCAAAAATTATGGTAGCTAATTGAAGAAAATCTGATGCAAAGTATTATTTAGTATGTTTTTATAGCAATAACACCAGATGAGAAATTGCATGGATTATATTTTAGAAAAAGACACACATCAGGTTGTTGCTCATTAATTGGTAAGGCACATTGAAAGAATACTAGTATATCAATACAATGCAAATTTATATCATTTCTCCTGCTTTTCACATGATTGAGCAATTATATTTATAGTATAATTTTAGTGGTTATTGTTTAGTTAAATTGTATAATAAAAAGCTTTCCCTAACTGTGTTTTCTTCAGTTAAGGTGACAGGGGTCCAAATTTCTGAAAAGACTAGTAAAAATAAACTGGTAGATGTATCATTTAGTCATGTCTGTCACCATTATCCCATAAATTAAGATAAACGAGGCACAGAAACCAATATAAGAGTTTAGCTATCCTGTTCATGGGCAGGTGAATCACGGTGGGGTAACCTGCCCAAACAAACTCTTTTCCTTAGTCATCACTTCTTAACAGTCAGATTGTCATTATTGTTATGTTTTGTCTGATTGAACCAGTAATTCATTGCATTGTGCATTTTATTGTATTGCATTGCCAATAGGCCTGGGAGTGGGGGTGGGGGTGGGGCGGAAAATACTCTCTAATTCCATCTAGTGTCCACTTCTGATACTGTACTTTGGAAGTTTTTATAAAACTTCCACACATAAAAAGCACACTGTCTTGGACACACACACACGCACGTGCGTGCATGCACGCACGTGCACGCACACACGTGCGCGCGCGCACACACACACACACACACACACACACACACACACACACACACACACACACGACCTTGGCAGAAATCACTCCCCACAAGTTAGAGTCACTCACAGATTTCCATTTGAACACTGCCAAGAAGGGAAAGTCTTGCATCCTCTCCAAAAGAAAACCATTTCATATTTTTTTCTTCAGAAACATCCCTTCTTAAAATAGGCTTGCTTAGGATTTTTTTTGTTTCTTGCTTTACTCAGCTTTTTCTTTTCTTTGTGGTGCAAAAAGGTTTAAGTTAAATGGAAGTAAAGTTGGAGAATGTAGATTTTTTTTTATTATAACTGAAGACATAAAATAAGGTAGAGGAGGGATTTTAATTGCTCTCTGCCATTTTCTCATCCTGATGGTAAATCTACAGAAAAAGGGTTCCTGTTCTTTGGGAAAACAGCCATAACAGCCAACTCAATCTATAGCTGGAATAATGTAACAGGAGCATGTGGACAAGATAGAAAATATTTAGAAAGAATATATTCTTAAAGAAAGGAATGTTGTCCATGTCCAGAAATGGGAAGGGACTCAGGAAAAGTGATTGTAGAGGAAAGAGGCATGCACAGGGTGTATAGGTAGGTGAGAAGCTAAAGTGTCTGAAAACAATATGAACAGCTCTCCCCACACCCCACTAATCACATATCCAGTATTCTCAAGAAGGCAAAATGAGAAGGAATAAACTATTTCTGATGCCATCCAGAACGAGACAGCATACTGTCTCCTAAGAATGTACTCTGGGTTCTTCTAGCTGTCTCAATTAGCCTTTGAAATATAATTTCGCTGTCTAAGCATTTGTGACTCTCTTTCTCCTAAAGATTGGTGATAACCAATAAAACTCACCTATGGTGGTTTCACTAGTCAACATACAACTAAAGATTCAAGTGTTACCACAAAATCATGTTCTAATTTAAAGAAAGAAGTATAGAACTGAATAGGCTGCATGTTTTAAATGATGCTAATCAATCCGATGGGCAGAGTGAAAATAATACTACTGTATCAAGATAATAGGAAAGGTTCTTATAATTACCAAAGAAATATCCATGAAAGCCTCCTTGACCAGGGAACATTATAAAAGGAATTCTACAATGCAATGATCCTGCATCTCATTGCCAGCCAATGTGTCTAAAGTGGCAGCTGCATTAAAGTCAGAAACTCACTCTCTGAATATTTGGCTCATTTCTGAAATGGTCATAGAGTGGGCCAAACCACACTGACTAGAGAAATATATGTAGAAGGTAGTGACTGTTGACTGGAAAAATAAATTGATATGAATAAGAAGTACTTGATACCATTTTGGACATGGAAGGTTTAAATTTCAAATGTTGTAGCAAATTCATTTCTCTTGTTATCTTTCCTCCAGCCACCATTCCAGTACCACCATCTTCGAGTGGGCTGTCTCTCTCCTATATTACCACCAGGAACTATTGCCTTCTCCTGTTCTGAAACTATTAATTTAAATCCCATTTGCTAGAGCCATACTTTCTTCATTTGATTAGGGTGAGACACGAAAAATTCATCAGAATATTGGCAATTCTATTCTAAGCCACTTTGTGAATCTTGTGCTTCTGCTTTTCTTAAGTCATTTTCAAAATGGAAGCTGAAATATTGCAGATTTTGTTAGAAGAATTGCTCCTAGTTGGGGAGAGGAAGAAAATTGGACATCTAAATCTCTTACAGATGAGTCTGATATAATATCTGAGCATAGATTGTTTTTTCCCCTTTTCTTTCCTCTCAAGTGGCAACATTTTCAGAAAATGTAGCTACACTTTGGGGAAAACACAAGTCTACTCTTGGTTTCAATTGTGCAAACAATCCAGATTATTTCTTTTACTGCTTCTTCAAATATTTATGAAGGCATGTTTAACGAGAGAAATATGCTTTCTTCAAGATGTTTTCATCCAGGTATTTGAATGATGCATAAAGGTGCATCTTTTTCCTGCACTGTCTTTTTCCTTGAAGTTCCACCCCAACCTTTGTACATTGTAGTTCAAAGTTTGAAGAAAGTTTTCTTGTCATGCTTCGTGGGATGCATGTGGATTGCAACATGTGATTGGTAACTTAAACCTTAGTTAATATATCTCCAGAGCCCAGGCCTCTCATTATTGGGTGTGTTTATGCCATTTAATTAGAATATTTTGGAGTGGTTCACTCATTCTTGCTTTTTCTGTATGTTTATAGTCCCCTTCAGATGTTCCTACAATTTTATGGGAACTGTTTTCCCACAGGTTTATCCCACAGTATTATAACAATTGTTAGAGTGCCATCCCAAGTTCCTCTGTATTGGCCTTGACATCTGTTCATTGCCTCGGATGATGGATAGCTGTCAATTCTACAGGGTAACCTGTGAGTCCCTACCCTAGGGCTCTACTGGGGGAGGAAGTACTCCCATTCAGCTGCTGGGCAGAGGGGTGGGAAAAACTCTGTGCTGGGAGGAGGGAGGAAGCACACCCATTGGACTGCTGGGCAGAGGGGCAAGGCATGTGCCCCCGGAGAGGACAGGTAGGGACTTGCAGGCCAGGTAGAGACTTAGAGGTCACCCTGTACATTAAGAACATGTCCTGATGGTCTTTCAATCATAGGGGCAATTCTTCAGGCAATCCCCCAGAATGTATTGATATAATAACATCTCTTACACTACTGCTATGTTATTTGAAGTGTGCTTATTTAATTCCAGTTCTTTGCTTGTTTTTCTAGCAATAGCTATCATTTCCATGCACAAGTTTTGAAAGATGTGAACTGTTTTATAGGCTTACTACTAGTGAACATATCTATAGTTACTGTAGTCCTATCCAAATGTTATATAGTTACCAGTAGATAGGGATGATAAGAATTCTGTTTTGGTAAATTTTCATCATTATTTTCCAAAACTCACTAATAAATTCCTTAGTTTTAGGTAGTAAGCAAAGAAAACCGAAGCTATTCCGGTAAATTAGCCTTTCACAACTGCTTCTTCTGGTTTTTTTTTAATAATATAAAAGAATAATAAAGTTACCTCTCAACCATATATACATACTGTACAACAGGTATTATAATCAATATACATAATATAAATACAGCAAACAGGACCATAGGACCATAGTACCAACATACATATTGACATACATTTTAAACAGTGATCAATAATAGCATGATATCAAGTCTTACCTTATACTCAATTCTTATTATCTAATAAATCTTGTAATATCTTTCTGAGCGTCACAGCTTCTATTGTAGTTCTTTAGTGCCTGCAACGTTACTAAAAAGCACAACTGTGGCTAGACTTATACTTCCTAATACACACAGCTGTAATCCATTAAAACAGTGAAACAATTCTATTCTTAAAGTGACCGCACTTCTGTAACATATTACAAAAAACAACTTAAGTCATGATTGTGATTAAGTCCATATGGAGTAACTGAGTTAAACAAATGAATGAAATACTCCTCCCTGCATTGTAACAGTTTATCTACATTGACCTTCTCATATTTCCTAAAACACAATTTTTCCAGCACTAAAAACCTCAAATCATCATCTGAATGTTTCTTTTCCATAAAATGGGAAACCAGAGGGGCCGTAATATTTTGGCTCTGAATCTGGGAGCGATGCTCCATGATACGCACTTTCAATGGCCGAGAAGTTAATCTGATGTAACACTTCTCACATGGACACATGACTAAATAAATTACATTACGGGAGTCACAATTAGTAAAATTTAGTAGTTTGTATGGGATCTGTTTACCCAGTATTGCGACAGTCTTAGTTTCGACTGCAAAGCAGCACACAGCACACCCAGAACATCTATAACGACCTCATATGATAGGTTGCAATGGGACTGACAAAGAGTGAGAATCCGAACTGGTAAGTAAATTATGTAAGGTTTGCGTTCTCTGAAAGCCAATGAGAGGTTTCTCAGAACAACCTGGAATGTCTTCTAAGATATACCAGAATTTCATTATAGCCTTCTTGATTTTCAATGCTAAAGGTGAATAGTCAAAAGAGCAGTGAATTCTCGTGGTGGATAGTCTAACTTTCTGTGAAAGGAGCTGTGCTCTGGGTATCTTCCTAACCTTATTAAATTGGCATTCTATGATCTTAAGTGGGTAACCCTTTTCCTCCAAAAAGGATCTTATAGTATCAGCCGATCTTAGAAAATCGCTCTCTTTGGTGGAGTTTCTCTTTGCTCTAGCTAAGAGGCTAAAGGGAATATTGGTTTTTAAATGAGCAGGGTGAAATGATCGGAAATCAAAGTAGGAATTACGATCGGTAGGTTTTGTATACAAACTCATCCCTAGTTTCTGATCTGTTATATACACAGACACATCCAAAAAAGATACACTAACAGTGTCTGATGCTCCAGCAAATTTCAAATTGACATCCAAGGAATTAATCCATTCAATAAATTCAGGAACAATGTTACTTGAATCCCATAAGAAAAACAAGTAATCTATAAAATGTTTATAGACTAAGATATGCTTATAATATGGATTAACCTTGTGATCAAAAATAAACGTTCTCTCAAAATTGACCATGTACATATTTGCCACTGCTGGAGCCAGAGAACTACCCATAGCCAAGCCTTTTACTTGTAGGTAAAAATCCTGTTTAAATCTAAAGAAGTTATTTTCAAGGACAATGTCCATGACATCCAGTAAAAAGTGGGTAGGTGGTAGTAAAGATTTCCTAGTATCTAGTGCATTCTCAATGATCGGTCTAACCTTATCCAATGGAATATTAGTATACAAGGACTGCACATCAAGTGTTAATAGCCCTGTACCTTTAGGAACGCTAATACCCTCCAGCTGACTAATAAAATCTGATGAGTCTCTCACAAAAGAGGGAGTGTTTCTAGTGAAAGGATTCACAAAGGAGTTAACATATTTAGCTGTTCTTTCTAAAAGGGAACCTGTCCCGGCCACAATAGGTCATCCCGGAACTAATTTACTCAGTTCTTTGACTTTATGGACCTTGGGCAGGGTGTAAAACACTGGAACTTTAGAATATGGATTATACAAATACTGGAAAGTTTTCTCAGACAAATAATTGGATGATAATCCTTCATACAGTACAGTTCTCAAGATCATGGATACTCTAGGAGTGGGGTCAACTGCCAATTTCTTATAGAATACGACATCTCCTAATTGCCTATAAATTTCTCGTTCATAATTCACAGTATCTTGAACAACAATCCCCCCTCCTTTATCAGCTGGCTTAATAGTAATGGATGGATCCTCCGCCAATTTGTCAAGAGCTCTCTTATCAGAAAGGGATATATTTCTATACAGTCCTTTATGTAACTGCTCCGTTTTAGCAATTTCTTTGAGAACCAGGTTGTGGAACACCTTGATGGCAGGATGATCTACTTGCGTTGTAAACATCGAAACAGGTCTAAACAATTCACGAGACTCTGACTCCATGCCTCTGTAAAACACCTTGAGTTTGAGTAACCTAGTAAATTTGAACATATCTACCCTCGTAGTGAATGCTCGGTAATTGGGAGTAGGAATGTAATTTAATCCAAGAAAAAGTACACGTACCTCCTCTGGTGAAAGTTCTTTAGAGGAGAAATTAAAAATTACATTTTCTTCCTGCCACGGTGTGTGCGCTGCCCTAAAAAAGGAGCCCCACCAGAGGTTGACGGTTCCGACCTCTCTAGTTTGATGGAGATTGTATGTTTTAGGTGCTCTTGAGTCTACCGAGGAAGATCTAATGTCGCTATCTGATGATTCAAAATCTGAACTTGTAACCAGTTTCTTCCAGGTTACTCTCTTCTGCTGCCCTTTTCTATAGGCAAACTGCCAATGGTATATTCTTGAGGTGTTATAATCCATGAAATCCCTATCAAATTTCCTGGTTTTAAAGTCAATAAGTGACTGTCTGAATTCCTCCAGTTTCTTAGCAATATCAGTGAGTTGGGAATTATGGCCCCTCTGGTTTCCCATTTTATGGAAAAGAAACATTCAGATGATAATTGGAGGTTTTTAGCACTGGAAAAATTAGTTTTAGGAAATATGAGAAGGTCAATGAAGATAAACTGTTACAATGCAGGGAGGCGTATTTCATTTCACAAATATATATATTTGTTGGACGGATTTTGCTGTTTCTATCTTGGATTCCACCGTCATTCCATTTTTTTGCCAATATTGCATTAAGCAGGTAGTAAACTAACTGACTATCCATGCATACAATGCAAATTTCTAAGGATGTACATTCTCACTTGTTTTAACTTTGCACAGAATGATGTAAAATTGCAATTTTCCTTGTCTGGAAATTCCTGATTCTTCTACAGAGTATCTGTATTGATAAGAACAATTTTTGTGCCTATTTCCCACAAAATGGTGCAATTCATGCAATTGCATAAATTATGCAAATTGCCAAAAGCTAGGCAGTCTATTTAAGACCTAGAAGCATTAGTTGCATTCTTAGTATCTTTCTTAATGATTATGAAATCATTCTGTGCTTTCTCTCTTTGGAAAGGGGGAGAGTTTTGCTTCTCAAAGGAAAGAACACTGGAGATGATTTCCTGGAATTACAGAAACCTTGAAAAGAAAATAATTCTTTCTTTTGATCTCCTCTGCAGGTGAGGAATATTGCAGGGGTTTCAGATTTTTCGTTGAGGTGTCTTGAAATGTCAAGTCTCTCTAAATCGAAGAGAACAAAGAATTTAATGAGTATTCTTTCCATCCCTACAATTTTTCCCCCCTGAGCTTTTGTGCAAATACCTGTGTTTAGAGTGTTCAATGCAAGCTTGAATCCCAGGTGCAAAAGATTCTGCATTACATAGATGTCTTCATATCTCCAGCAGTACATATGAAGGGTTTATTGAGATGCGTAAGCCATTTGTATGTATGTAAGAGAGTAGGTTACATAACATATGTGTTATTATGGGCAGATTTCTGACACGGGTTGAACCATTCAGCTTGTCCTGACTTGTGTGTTCAGCTTACTGATAACTATCATGCATCAGTAGGTCTTTTTGCTAAAAGTAAAGTTGGATTCGCCTTGCTTTACTTCTCTTATCTATTTTAAATGAATCTTGAGTCAGAGAAAAATTGGTGGGATTTCATCACTTGACTGATTTAGGCAACATGCTGTATTATGGTTAGATAAGTATGGAAATATCAGTGTATTTATCCAATTACCTTTCAGTTTCATCTATCTATCTACCTATCTATCTATCTATCTATCTATCTATTGTCAAGGAATTCCCTTTTCATGTAATGGAGGCATCTCTCATTCCCCGATTTCATTCATTAGTTGAAAGCAATGTTGCACAGATGTTTCTCACCAAAGAAAATAGTTCCTGCATGTTTTGTTCATATTTGCAATGGGTTGTTTTGGTTTTAAATGAAAGCTGTAAATCGGGGGGGGGGGGGTCTAGTTTATGCAGTGAAGGGGCAAGTACAGTGGCGTGCTGGCTCTGCTAAAAGGGCGCTGGACAGGGAATGATGAGGGTGTTTAACCCTAACAAAATATACTTTTGCCCTCCCATTAAAAAGGACCCAGCGCCCTTTTCTTCCTAAGAAGGCAGGGGGAGGGGTGTGCTGGCTCCACTAAAAGGGTGGTAGAAGGCAGGGGCTCCTAATGTTACTTACCAGTGTAGCCTAACAGGGCAACAAACCCTTTTTCACATGCTTACTCTTGGGAGCTGCAATCTACACCCCACCCCAGGAAATACTTTCCCCTGACAAAAGGTGGGGCATCATTGTGAAATTGGTTTTTTTTGGTCCTGTATCTTTTAGATTCCCAAAAAAGTCCCCCCCCTCATTTTAGACTTTCTTTTCTACCTGCTCTCGCCGTTCCTCATCCTTGGGCATCTGGTCCACTGGTTAGAGAACATTTTTTCCTTTTAAGCTCCCCCTGTATCCCTGAGGAAGGGGGAGAGCAGAGATGCTCCTCCTCCACTAGCCATCACTGACACAGCAAGGGGAGGAGGAGAGGGAGGGAGGAACCCAAGCCACATTCAAGGCAAGGAGGCCTGACGTCCCTTGGTTAATAAAATAAGAATAATTTTTAAAAACAATTCTGCCTGTGCCCAGGGGTACAAGAGGGTGGGGCAGGGCCAAGGTGGGGTGAGATGAAGCCCATTAGCTCAATATGCCACCCCACCCCTGGGCAAGTACAGTGGAACCTCAGTTAACAAATGGCTTGGTTAAAATAAAAATCACATAACAAAAGGAAATCCATAGAAAATATTGGCTTGGCTTACAGAATTTTTTTGGAATGGAGTAATTGCTTTTCAATGCATTCCTATGGGAAACTGCATTTCAGTTAATGTATTTTTGTTTTCAATGCATTCCTATGGGAAATTGCATTTCCCTATGGGAAATTCTGTTTAAGTAATTTTTGCTGTAAGAAACATCTTGGAGAATGCATTAATTACTTTATCAGAGGTACCACTGTAACCATATGATCTGCACCCTTCAGGAACCCAGGCTCTTGCTGGGAGTGAATTTCTGAGACTTTTGTGTGTAGTCTCCAAAGCATGAACTCAGGAACCCAATGCTTCTCAAGGCTTCAGATTAATTTCAGGTCACCACTGGTGAATATATTTGGGAATCTCTTGACTTCAGAATCATAAATAATTCAAAGAATGTTGTTATAGGCAGCCATGCAACCTCATGAGAACCACGTTATAGCTAGAACAGTACAGTACATACTTCACTACTCTGTGAACAGTACTGTATCACTTCACTGTAGAAGTCTTTTCTGTTCATCTTCTTTTTATGAGTAATTTGATTTTTTATTCATTTATATAAGTAACTGCAGATTTTGGCAATAGATGTGTAACAGACCTGCTGTCTGTTTTCTGTTCATTTGTTTTGCTCTTGTTAGAGTCATCAAAATGTTGACAGCTGCATAACTCTTTTTAAAGTATTCATATCCTGACAGATATTACAGATATTTGTCATTTTACTTACAGTAAGTGACAGCTAAATTAGCTTTATGCTGTCTTGGAGGATATTTCCAAGCCCAGTCCTATTTGGATTGAATTTCTCCAGTGTGCAACTGATTTCAAGTGGTTATTAAGTAGCAGGTACCAACAGCTTTAATAATGTGTACAGAAGTCTAGAGAGCATACTTCTGCACTTCATAGTGTTATCACGAATTGCCATTATACTAACATCCTTAATCAGAATTAAGGTGGAGGAGAGGGTCTGGAAAAGGAGAAAGGGAGGCAGAAACAGGTCTGATTGTAACTGTTTATTCAGAATTATACCGGTATCAGTTCTGCTGAGTTATGCTGAAATCAGCTCTGCATTTTGTCCTAAAATATAGATGAATATAGATTTTTTTTAAAAAATCTCTTTCTTCAATTGAAGTTCTTAATCAAACTTATATGATCATAATTTATTTTTAGTTCAACATTCACCATGGGTGTTTTAATATTAAATGTCTGTCCTATATATGTATATATATGTATATGTATATGTATATGTATATGTGTGTGTGTGTGTGTGTGTGTGTGTGTGTGTGTGTGTGTGTGTGTGTGTGTATGTATGTATATATATATATATATATATATATATATATATATATATATATATATATATATATATATATATATATATATATATATATATATATATATATATATATATATATACACACACACAATTATTTTTTGCTAAGTGGTTTTTCCAATTGAAAAATTATTGTACAATTTTTTTCTATAGGGAAAATTGTTATGCAGGACACAATCCCCTGCCCCCAACGTAATTGTTGCTGTATTGTCCATGTAAATCAGTCTTTCCTTTGCTCCACCTGAAACTTTTAGTAGCTTCTTCTATTTTCAAACCTAGGTAGCATAATAAAAAGTAGAGAAATCACCCTGCCAACAAAAGTTCGCATAGTTAAAGCAATGGTCTACCCAGTAGTAATGTATGGCTGTGAGAGCTGGACCATAAGGAAGGCTGAGCTCAGAAGAATAGATGCCTTTGAACTGTGGTGCTAGAGGAGACTCTTGAGAGTCCCCTGGACTGCAAAGAGATCAAATCAGTCAATCCTGAAGGAGATTAACCCTGACTTCTCCTTGGAAGGACAAATACAGTAAAACCTCTACATACAATTTTTTTCCCATTCCACGAGGTTATTTGTATTTCAAAAAATTGTATGTCGAAAACACATTACATTACCAGAAGAGGCCACTAGATGTCGTATGCCGATTTTTTTTAGCCAGGATTTCTATTCGTATGTTGAATTTTTTGTAAGTTGAACTGTTTGTATGTTGGGGTTCCACTGTACTGAAGCTGAAGCTCAAGTACTTTGGCCACGAAATGAAGAGAAGACTCACTTGTGAAGGCCTTGGTGCTAGAAAAGATTGAAGGCCAAAGGAGAAGGGGGCAGCAGAGGATGAGGTGGATAGATGGCATCATTGATGCAGTGGACGTAGATCTGGCCTGGCTGTGGAGGATGGCAGATGACAGAGGAGCCTGGCATGTAGTAGCCAATGGGTTTGCAAAGGGTTGGACTCGACTGTATGACTGAACAATAAGTATCTTGCTAGTTGTGTATTGCAGGCGCACCCCCCAATAAAGGACTCAGACACCAATGAAAGTGGATAACGGCATTGGGCCACATTTATTGATTCATGCCCTAGTCCGAATTATAAATTTCTATTGGTAATTGACCAATCATAATTCTTAAGGCAAGCAGGCCGAAGTAACACTGGTAAGGTACCACCCAAAATTGCCAACGGCAATTGCTACAATGTATCCATTTGTATCAATTTGTTTGTTGACCACAAACAAATTGTTGACCGTAGTCAATATCTAACTAATGACCCCACCCTCTGACGCGTATCCGTAAAATCACGGGGTGATGCATGCTGTCTAGCTATAGCCATCACCCCGTCGCCTAGTTCGTCGTTGACCGGACAACGTTTAACCAACTTATGCCTGTCTAGTGTTGTCCAGTCAATTGCGAACTTGCCGGATACCTGTGGGTCATAATGTTTACCTTACCAGTGCTACCCGCCCATGTGACCAAAGTCAACAGCAGCAACAGAAAACCCCTATGTCAAACCATAGCAACAGTGTGGGATGGGCGAAAAAACCAGGACCCTGAAGCCAATATGGGTCCCAGCCAAAAATTCCCACCCGGCCCCGAAGCGACCAAAATATCACACTGTTAACTAGGGAGGGGGTGGAGGGGAAAAACTTCTCCGCTCCGTCGCTTCGCAAAATGGCAGCTCGGCTACCTCGTGGCCACCCCTTTTATAAGGGAGCTGGCCACGCCCCTAACTACCCGGATGCCTTCGTCCTGTGGGGGGCCCCCCGCAAAGAGCGCAGCGGCCATTTTGGCGCCGCGCTTGCATTGCAGGCGCACCCCCCAATAAAGGACTCAGACACCAATGAAAGTGGATAACGGCATTGGGCCACATTTATTGATTCATGCCCTAGTCCGAATTATAAATTTCTATTGGTAATTGACCAATCATAATTCTTAAGGCAAGCAGGCCGAAGTAACACTGGTAAGGTACCACCCAAAATTGCCAACGGCAATTGCTACAATGTATCCATTTGTATCAATTTGTTTGTTGACCACAAACAAATTGTTGACCGTAGTCAATATCTAACTAATGACCCCACCCTCTGACGCGTATCCGTAAAATCACGGGGTGATGCATGCTGTCTAGCTATAGCCATCACCCCATCGCCTAGTTTGTCGTTGACCGGACAACGTTTAACCAACTTATGCCTGTCTAGTGTTGTCCAGTCAATTGCGAACTTGCCGGATACCTGTGGGTCATAATGTTTACCTTACCAGTGCTACCCGCCACACGGAGGGGCTTCAAAGAAGGCTCGACGCCCCCCCCAGACCGTCAGCTCGGTCAACAGGCCTGCTCGCCAATCACCCAACAGGAGGTCCATACCTCCTCGCGACAGATGGACCCCATCCCCTGCATACAAGTCATAACTTTGGAGGCTAATAGCGGGGTGACGACTGACCCTCCCCCAAGCCCTGTCGACAAGGAAACGCGCCACTGCCCTATTCACCATGCGTCTAGCACGGTCAAGGGCCAGGAGATCAACACCCCCTCTGTAGGAATGGCGCGGGACCATGTCCGACCAAACAAGGGTTGTGGCGGGCCAGACGTAATGCAGGTAGGCGAGGTCCTTGCAAATCGCATGCTTCAGCGACAAGCCGGTGACCTGGCCCAGATCATTGCCCCCCAGGTGTATGATCAGAATGTCAGGCGGGTCAGCATTCTGGCCTGAAAAAAGGAAAGGCAGCAGCTCCCGCCATAACATCCCGGGCCTACCATGCCATGTGAGACTTGCGTATGCACCCAGTCCCAGTTGGGGTCCCCAGTCTGTCGCCGCAGCATAACGCGCTGCCCTGTGCATGTAGCTATGGCCCACCAGCCATACTGTCACCGGTGTAATACGACACCCCGGGTCTGTAAAGGAAAAATGAGGGAAAGTAGGTAAGGTGACTGGGTTGGTACTCACGGCGGGAGTGGGCGCACATAAAACTGAAAACATTGCGAACCCCACCGTCCCATGCTACGTATGTCAGCCCCTGAGTACCCAAAAGCAGCTGCGGTTGAGGCCGCCCCTATACGGAATGAATGAGTGCCATAGCGGGCGCCTGGGAGGCCCACACTGGCCAGCGCTTTGCCCGTCACCTTCCAAAATTGAAATTTAGTAAGGGGAGACCCATCTTGGTGACAGAAAAACGGGCCATTGTGCGTGCCACGCAGTGCCAGGAATTCCGGTAGGGCACCAACCGGACAGATGTCTGCCAAAGAACACCGTAGCAGTCGCACACCACTGCCGACGCCATGCTGATCGGTCTTAGAGGAACGTATCCTCAACACAGACATCCTCGAGTTCCAGTGCCCTACGACTTGCATCCGCCTTAGACAGCATCACAAGCTCGCTGATGCGGAGCGCTCCAAAAAATGCCACCGTTGTGGCTGCATGGAACAGGGCTGCCTCATATGCATCAAAACAGAGGCAAGGCCAGCCCCGGGCCAACTGGGTAAGGACCCCTGGGGAAATCGGGTGGCGGTCGTCCGGGCAACGCCCGCGCTCGCGCACCCACCCCTCCAAAACATGTCTCACACGGAAGTCAGAGGTGCTGTCCACATGACCCCCCACCTTGGCCATAAAAGCCAACGCTGAAAGCTTAGATGCTATGGTGCGAGGTGCAAGGCCCTGAGAATGCAGGTAAACCATGAACCGCAGAACATGGGTTACCGGGATCAGCCAGGTTCCTGGCAGTTGAAATTGGGTACAGAATGCCCTGAAAGAATTAATTGCGTGGTGATACGCCTTACGGGTGCGTGGCGCTAGCGACAGGCCAATCGGCCAGTTCACCTCTCCTTGCCAATGGTCCATATCTCCTCTGGGAGTGGCGAGGGAAATTCCTCCGCATCCGGGAGATCTGTAGGCGGGACAAAGCGTCAGCAATATCATTATTAACCCCTGGGACATGCCTGGCCCTGAACAGTACGTTGAGGCGCAGGCTGCGCAACACAAATTGGCGCACTAGGTCCATAACCCTGGGCGATTTGGAAGTCTGTGCATTGACAATGTGGACCACAGCCGCATTGTCACACCAAAAATGCACGACCGAGTTGGACCACTCCTGGCCCCATAGCATCAAAGCACCCAGGATAGGGAAAAACTCCAGATATGTGAGATCACGCAGGCGACCCGTGCCTGCCCAGGCCGGTGGCCACCCACCATAGGCCCACTTCCCATTGAAGTACATCCCATAACCGAGGGATCCCGAGGCATCAGACTGAATCTGAAATTGAGGGGAAGCCAGGAGGTCATGCCTCCAAAATGAGACCCCATTGAACTCCCTCAGGAACTGTAACCAGACAAGCATGTCTGCCCTGATACCCCGGGTAAGCCTAACTCTATGGTGAGGCCTGGATAATCCTGCCATAGCGTCGCACAAGCGCCGGGCAAAAGCCCTGCCCGGTGCGACCACTCTGCAGGCGAAATTAAAGTGACCATGCAGCACCTGCAGTTCTCTCAGTGATGCCTTACGCTTGGCCAACAAGTCCGAGATAAGGGCCACTATCCTAGACACCTTATCCCGCGGTAACCAAGACGCCTGCGCTATCGTGTCGATCTCCACCCCCTGGAAGACTAGCTGTGTAGATGGGCCCTCAGTCTTTTTGGGCGCTAAAGGGACACCGAGTTCCTCCATTAGCGTCTGAAATGTGTTGCGGAGATGTGTGCACGTGTCCCAGCCCCGTTCATCCCCGAATAAAAAGTCATCCAGGTAATGGGCTACAGACCGGGACCCTGACCTGCGGACGAAAGCCCACTCTAGGAAGGTACTGAAACGCTCGAAAGCCGAGCATGATATGGAACAGCCAAAAGGCATGGCCTTATCAAAATAATATTTGCCCCGAAATTTGAAACCCAGCAATTCAAAGTCGCCCGGGTGCACCGGCAAGAGGCGAAAAGCCGACTTAATGTCGCACTTAGCCAGCAGCGCACCCGGGCCACATGAGCGCACCATGCGCAGCGCGTGGTCAAAAGATGTATACCTGACTGAGCAAAGGTCGTCAGGGATAGCATCGTTGACCGATCGGCCGGCTGGGTAGGACAAGTGATGGATAAGGCGAAACTCGCCTGGAGACTTCTTGGGAACCAAGCCCAGGGGCGATACCTTAAGGTTAGTGCACGGGGGTGCCGGGAAAGGGCCAGCGACCCTGCCCGCATTGACCTCCTTATTAATGCTGGCGGCAGCCACCTCCTCCCTCCCCCTAAGGGACAAAAGGTTGGGGGCATCCTGAGGGGACCTATCACCCATGAAAGGAATACGGAACCCCTGCCTAAAGCCCTGAAGGAGATAATCTGCATCCTCCCCCTTCGGGTACAATGCGAGCCAACGCTCCAACATGTCCACATTAATTGGGGAGGGAGCCTTTCGGTGAACCAGCTCCATCTGTGGCAGTCTTGCCAGCCCACTGTCCGCCCCTCCCTCTGCCCTGCGTCCCTCCAGGCCTGGGACAGGCAGAGGCTGCATGGGGGCCCGCACAGGTGGGACACTCATGTCTGTACTTGCAATTCTTCTTATTGCATGAACCATTAGACGAGAAAGTCCAGCACAGCAGGCGGGCTGGAACCCCCTGCCCCGCCACTTGGCGGGGAACCTGTGCTGGAGCCACTCGCTGGACCGCATGTCCACAATGGTATCTTTCCCCTGGCGCGGGGTGCGTGGGCGTCATGTACAGAAGCCAAAGCCTCTGGCATGGCTCATCCCACCTCATCTCAGGGTGCAGGGGAATTCGCATACGGAATTCCTCGTCATAAGCCAACCACGACGGGCCCGGAAAGTCAACCATCGCCCGATAGATGTTGTCCAAATACTGGACCATCGGAATCGCCAAATCCGGCCGGGCCCTCAGGTACACTGCCATGTAGATGAGGTAAGCCGGCAGCCAGTTGGCCCACGTTCGTGGTGGCTTGCGACGACGTGCCTGTTCCTTATCCTTCTCATCCTGCCCCTCCCTCTCTTCCTTGGTGGGCTCCCTGTTTAGGAGTGAGAAGATATCTACATACTCCCCTCGCCATATTTTCTCTCTGGTGGCCTGTGCCAAGTGGTCACCCAGTGGCAAGGAATAGCCCGCTGTCGGCAAGGCCGAGACAGGCACAGCAGAAACTGCGGGCAACTGGAAAGGGGCTTGGACTAGCCCAGCCACCCCCAAAACATTCCCCACAGGGTAGGAAACGCTCCCCACCCCGGGGCCCTGGGTGGTGGTTGACGTCGCCTGGTGGTGCGTCAGCGGCTGTACCGCCGCACCACCCACGCGAGGCCAAGGCCATTGGAAAGCCCCCCCAACGTAGCCACATGTGTAGGTGCACTAGTTTGTACCGCATACTCACATGCTGCACCCCCGTGGGCCGCCCCCACCGGGGGTTCCTGCCCACTGGGGGCGTCGGAGCTCACGACCGCCGTAGAGCTCGTCGCCGGGGCCTGACCCGCACTGGCCTGTTGGTTGGGGAGCTGCGAGGCAGTGGCCGAAGTCGCGCCACGCGCCTCAAGCTGCTCAACCCGTCCCGTCGCCTGCCGCTGCCCAGCAGACGACGCGTCAAAGTGAACGCCAAAGGGAGCCCCAGCGTGGCTGGCCCGAGCAAGGGAAGCCTCGAGGGCCGCCACGCGGGCCAGTAAGGCCTCCACACTGGCGTGGGGCCACGGGCCAGCCGGCCCGCCTGTTACGGGCATGGGTACAGGTCCTTGCACCCCAGGGCCCGAATATGGCCATGACCCCACACCCAGGCCCGGCAGGGCCGACGTAGGCATCTGCCAAGGAAGGGGACTACACCACCCCCCAAGGCTGGAAGGCCCTGGAGTGATCTGCGCCCCAATAGAGGAAGGCCCAGTAGAATGGGCACCAGGAGCGGCGTCCGCCGCTTGCGGGCCGCGGGCCGCAGCCCAGGCTGGACCCCTGCTCGGGTCCCCAGCCTCCGGCCAGGGAGTAATAGACCCCATCCCACCGGTCCCGGTGGGTGCCGGCAAAGGCGGCTGGTGGGGAGGCGCAGCCGCGGTCCTCCGACCCGGATTGCGCCTCCGAACAGCCCGAGCCGCGCTCGCGGCCGCCTTCTTCTTTGAAGGCATCTCAGTCGGACCTAAGGGAAGCCGAAAAGAGGAAGGTCAGCAGCCAAAAGGCTTCTCAATCAAGGTAAAAGCGACGGAGTAAGAGGGAAAAACTTCTCCACTCCGTCGCTTCGCAAAATGGCAGCTCGGCTGCCTCGTGGCCACCCCTTTTATAAGGGAGCTGGCCACACCCCTAACTACCCGGATGCCTTCGTCCTGTGGGGGGGCCCCCGCAAAGAACGCGGTGGCCATTTTGGCGCCGCGCTTGCATTTACTTTGCTTACTGCCTTTCCAAGACAAAATGTCTCAAGAAAACAGTTGCTAGTCATTTTCACCCAAAGAAAACACTTCTCTTTTCATAAACTAACAGGATAAAGTAGCTCATAACATTTCTGAAGAAAGAAAGAAAGAAAATTTACTTAAGTTGATATTATTTGAAGTCTAGTTCTGAATTCATTTGGGTTCTTAAAAAGCTGTATGATATTGTTTTGCACATTTGGGATAATTATGTTAAGAATAGCTGTCCTAAGTTGTTTCCAGCAGTTCAGGAAAAATTGATGGCCACAATAATGCATTAGAAAGATAAGTAAGAGATCAAATGCAGAATTTGTTATTAGATGCCTAAGAATTTTGTAGATGCTTTTCTGACTCAAGTATTTACGTATATTGTACTACTGCAAGAAGAAAAATGAAACAATCAAAAGCAATTGTTACCAATGCATAGAAAACAAAGAAGTCTTAATAGTTCTTAATAATGATGCCATTCATTGGCACCTAGCAGTTACCTTCTCAACTATTCTCCAGTGTTTTCAATGATAATTGAGTCTTACATAATTCTATAAAATCAGTTCGATCTTCACCATATAGACCTAACCAAAAATAAGCCAGCTTGGAAACATGAAGGTTTAATTTCAATAGATAGGAATGGCTTAGTAGTGATGTTTGGAGGTCAAATTTTCAAAACACACAGTCCAAAATCATCTTGTACAGTCTTGTACAGTGATACCTCACACAACATCCAAACTTGGTTCCGCAAGTTTGTACTTTATATGGATTTGGACTTTGTATGAGGCATGCAAAATCCTAGCCGCGTCCAAATCCTTGTTGCGATGCCTCGTACAACGTCATTTCCATAGAGATAGATTGTACTGTAACAGCACAGACTTCAGGGCAAAGTCAAGGAAACAGACAGGAAACTGACAGAACTTTAAGAAATCTAAATACATTACAAAAACATGTCAAACAACCCTGATTGTCCAAGAACCTGAAGAATGCTGCAAAAATCCAAGGAATGTTTCTAATAATTCTGATAATTTTTTTTTAAAAAAATCCAAAATCACGCTCAAAACCACTCCTAAACACTCTTCGTCTCGTGCAAAACCCACAAGAGCAATGCATGCATGTGTTCTGCCTTTTATACTGCCCAGGCACAATGCAACCTGGCACAAACCCCAATGCCTCATACAAAGTCACAGTGACTTTGTATGAGGCAACTTTTTTCAAGGAATTAGGCGATGTTGTATGAATTCGATCTTGTACAAAGCTGACTTTGTATGAGGTATTACTGTATGTCTATTTCACGTTGCTGAAGGTAAAGATTTACTGAGGCATAGGCACAGATAGGATGTAAGATGCTTAGGATCATATTCTCTCTGTGTGTACAAGGCTCAGCTTAGAGGGAAAAATTATATAGCTTATTTAGTTCACTCTAAAAATAATAATGGGACCTATTCAGATTTTATCTCTAATTTTACTTGGTTGTTGAGCAGTATTAATAATGCTGTCATAAACTATACTAAAGAGGGGTTCATAGAATTTGCTAGGCTTTAGTATAGAATAAATATTCCTCTGGAATAAGACACTAGGTTAGCTGAATGGTCTGCAGTACAACACTATTGATATATATCTGGCAGATTTGGCAAGATCATTTAGGGCTTCAGTATTTCAAAATGGTTTTATAGAAAGTTGCTGTGCTTTTGGACAAGAATAATCATAGATTAAAAGATACATCACACTTAGTACAGTATTAATTCTTGCAACGAAATGATGCAGAGTGGTTCATAACTTTATATGAACATTGCATTCTACAGTAATCTTGCAAAAATAATGGCACATCTAAATTAATGATGGTAAAAAATTCCACAGGCTGTTGGCTGTGAGGCAGTAATTCTTTTCCTCTGTCTGTCCCATTCCATGCAAATCTGATGGTTTTAGGTGATTCAATATGACAACCAGGCCATATAAATTTAAACAAGCCAATGAGTGAAAAGATCCTGCTCCTAAACTCTAAATCTTAGAGTCAGAAAATTGTAAATTTGAATGGAATTCCATTGGCCATTATGTCCAACCCTACTGAACCATGAAATACAAAGCAAGAATCTATAAGAGATGCCTGTTCAACCTCTATTGGTGAAGGACAATCCATAATGTTTTGAGTGAATCCATTTCACTGTTGACCAATTCTTACTCTCAATAGGCCAGAAGTTCCTTGTTTGTAATTTGAAACCATTAGTTAAATCCCTCTGCTAGGAAAGATCCCTGGGAAGACAGGCCCCGGATGTAGATGGACTTCATGGCTGAAGAACCTGAGAGACTGGTGTGCATGTCCTCAAAAGAACTGTAAGATCAGGAAGACTATCGCCATGATGATAGCCAGTATCCAGAATGGATACGACACCTGAAAAAGAAGTTGAATCTTGTCTTTTGAAGCCATATGAAACAAACTTGTTCCATTTTCAACTTCTTGAACACCTGTCTTCTCCAGACTAAACATATTCATTCTAAATAGAGTTTGAAACCCATCAACCGTTCCAAATAGGGCTTGGTTTATAGATTTTTTCCCCATTTCACCCTCCTCCTCATACCTGACAAGTATCCCATATTAGCCAGGATTTCCCATATTTCAGTGCTCCTTCCTCCCACCGCCACCACCCCATATTTTGAATGGCAGGGAAAGGGGTTACTGCACATGGGCACCCATCAGAGGGTGTTCTGCGCATGCACAAAGGGGTTCTGTGCATGCGCAAAGGGGTTCTGCAATGAACAAAGGAGTTGTTGCTGCGCATGCGCACCCGGGCCAGAGTAGGTCCCATATTTTCTGGAGCCGCACTTGACGGGTATGCCTCTGAAGTAAATCTAGCATTGATGTATCATGGTGCCCAAAATTAAAAACAGTTCCAGGTGAGCATTGACCAAAGTGGAATAGAGTTACTACTTCTCTTGTTTTAAACTTTTTCCCTAGTAAGTTTTTTTTTGTAATTATGCCTTCAGTATCTCAAGTCTAAGAAACATCCATTCACCATAAACTTACTTCTCATTGAGTATTTATGACCATCAGATTTCATCCACTAGTTACCTAAGCTTGTTGAAATCAACATTTCTAAAGTCCAAAATGCCATCAGTTTTCCATTCCTTCAGTTTTACAAACTCCAAAAGGTCACAGTTGTTCCCAACTAGTTTTCCATACTTCCATCTTGTAGGTCAATTCTTTTTTGTTGGTGAATTTCAGTTCCAAGATATCTGAATACTATATCAGCACTTTCATTTTCTGAAAAATTAAGTTAGCAAGACGAGAAAGAAATTAATTGCAAAGATGGACTTTAAACAGATATTAGGATAGTTGAAATCTCCCTTTCTCATTATATCTCTCCTCTTTCAGTGTTTGATAATCCCATGTAGGAGGGCATTATGCAAACATCTAGTCTGGCCTGGGGATTTGTAGTATACTTCTATAGTAGCATTACTTTTGTCTGCTTCCCTTTTTTTTTAACCAGATGCTATCCACGAGCCTTCCATGTCCCATATCATGGATTACCTTGTAGGTATATTTATTACTTACATTTAATGCCTCTTCTCTGATCCTGTGTAGTCAGTTCCTTTTGAACAAGAAATATTCCATTCATGAGTCTTATTCTATTGTCTGTTAAATCATATATGTTTTCCTGTATTAGAAGTCCAAGCGGGTTTTTTTTTTTTGGTTTCCCATTCTATGCATTGGTATAAAGACATTTTAAACCATGGTTTGTTCCTTCCAGACAAGGCCATGTAAAACCTTAAAGGTCTCTTCTTAATACTGATTTTATAATTTATTTATTAAGTCTCATTTGTAAGCTGCCTTTCTCATGATGAGAAGACTCAAGGTCTCACAATTTTTTTAAAAAGCAATTTTTTAAAAAAAACACACCAATAAAAACATATTTTTAAAATTAACCTATAAATATTAAAATATGTTGTCATTAAAAACATTTAAAATGTTTAAACCATACTTATTTAGCTATGAATCAGCATCCAGGGACTCAGTTATGGTTATTAAAAGTCTGTCAGTAGAGATGGGTCTTCAAGTCTTGCTGAAATAATAAAAGGGAAGTGGGGACTAATCTAAATTCTTGGGGAAGAACATTCCATAATCTGGGAGCAGCCACAGGGGCTTTCTCTTGTGCTCCTTCAAATGTGCCCATTGTGGCAAAAAAGACCATGAGAAGGAAATCCTCTTAAAATCTTAAGGACCAGGAAGACTCATACGGTCCTTCAGATAGCTTAAGGAGCTTGTCTAGGAATTTATAGGTAATAGCCATCACTCTTGATTATGCCCCAGATGAACTGATAACAGTTGTAGCAGATATGTTATTTGCTCCCCTAAGTGGCCCAAGTCAACAGTCTGGGAGCTATATTTTGAACCAGCTCAAGTTTTCAATCTGTCTTCAAAGACAGCTATGTGTAGAACGTGTTGTGGTAATCCAAGTGGGGTGTAACTAAGACATGTGTCACTGCAGCCAAATCAGACATATCAAGGAATGGGCATAGCTGGCACACTATTTTTACCTGTGCAAATGCTGAAACCAGGGCATCTAGGCTTAGGGATGAATCTAGAAGTATAGTCAAGAGGTGAACCTGAGTTTTCACCAAGAGTGTAACCAATCTAGCACAGAATTCCTCCCTATTCCCTCATCTGTCTGTCAGTTGACCAGGAGCATCTCTGTCTAAATAAAGTTTCAATTTGTTTGATTGTTACTATCACCAGTCACCAGTTTAGAACTGAGAGAGATTCCTTGGAATTAGATGGAAAGCAGAGATAGAGTTGGATGTCATCAGCACTCTAGCCAACCTCTACCATCAGTTTCATATACAGTGGTAACTCATACAATGATTTTAATCCGTTCCATGGGGCTCATTGTTGTATGAAACAGTTGCTATATGATGCATGCATCGTATAGCGATTTTCCCTATGAGATGCATTGTACAACAAATTTTCTTTGCTAAGTGGTTTTTCCCATTGAAAAATTATTGTGCAATTTTCCTCATAGAGAAAATTGTTATGTGGGATGCCATCCCTCCCCCCAACCTAATTGTTATGTGATTTTGTTGCTATACAGGGCGATAGTTGTATGAGGTTCTGCTGAACATGTTAATCACCACTCTTTTACCCACACTGCCGTTCCTCCACTTGATACTTTTATAAGCCAGGAAGAGTCTAGTTCAGGGGTCAGCAAACCTGGCTTTCCAGGTGTTCTTGGACTTCAGTGCTGATCAGGTGTAGCTCATATTTGGTGGTTTTCACCTTCTCGAGAATCCTGCTCACAACCTCAGTCTGCACCAATTGAAACAATGAACTTGTCCACAACCTGACCATCATCATCTTGGCCAGCACAGATGACTAGGTACAGAGTGTGTCCTGCAATGAGTATTCAACCAAATATCACTTGAGATAGAGCCAAGGTTATCATAGAGGATGTAATCGCCTGAGCTGCTACTTCGAAGGTGGCCTTAGCATGGATATTGAAGTCCCCCACTAATACAAACCTAGAGGACTCCAACATCCCCTCTGAGATCAACTTAGAGATTTAAGGAAAACTTATGAGAGAAGGCTACTCATTGGTAAACTTACATTCCAGAACAACATAGATCACGATGGTTACCATATCTCCATTGCTGGCCTATACTGTGAGACCTATTATGGCAAGATAGAATTGCATCTATATTTCTCACCCTTGTCAACAATGTACCTTCTTGAAATGTGTCTTTGCTGACATAGTCATTTCCCATGTGAAACTACATGAATAAAAATAGCAATATGAATAACTAACAAAAGGGTATTGTGTTAAAGCAAAACTAAAGAAAATGTACCATTAAAATAAAACCGAATTAAAAGAAAATATGAGTATAAATGAATCATTTTTAAACACACAGAACCAATCTGTTGAAAGCCCTTTCTCAGTAATTATGAAAGCCAGACAAAATGACAAGAATGCAAATAGAAAAATAAAGGGAGGCAGACAATCTAGTCACCTGTGGAAAGGATCCATAGCCAATGAATGGCCACTGGGAAGGCACTTAGGTTGCCAATGGGGAAGTATTAAATATTGTTAAAAGTGAATAATAGTGTTACATGTAGTAAAGCTGGCTGATCCCAGGGTAAAATACAAAACAAACTTTTTTTCTGCAAAAGTTTGTAGAAGATTGTTATAGTATTGTATGTTTATAACATAATACACATTATTCCTTCATAACCCTTGACAAACATTATACATATTAACTAATGTACAAGAAAGGGAAAATGAATGATAAACTTTCCCAGTCAAGCGTTAGGAACAAAAGAAACAAACTTTAATACTAAGCTATTTGCAATTTGGTTGTTAAAACAGTTTAGAATTGTTATCTCCTAGAAATTGGTGAGATTGTATGAAGTGTTTACAGGGTATAATGTTCCCAGACAAGGGGGTGGCTGATCTTTGTATCCCAAGTGGCTTCATCTTCTTTCAAATAATGTGCCTTGTCAGGAATTAAGGGAACATCAACTCCTACCTTCTCTAAATCTTGTTTTTTGTTAGTTACATATAGTTTTGTTTGGGGATTTTAATCTCTTTTTGGATGTGGGAGTATTTTCTAGTGGTAGTTGTTATGTTGGAACAGACCTATAACCACTCTAAAAGGGGTTTCAAGGTAGGTAAAATGTTGGTTTTGCCACTTCCACTTCCTCAGTGAGCTATCATAGCTAAGTTGGGAATTGAACCTAGGCCTCCTGAGTTGTAGTCTATCAATCTATCCACTACACCACACTGGGTATCTATTTCCTAGTTCACTGGGATTGCTTTCATACATTGCACTTTTGTCTCAGAGGCTTTGTATGTAACTACAGTGACAAATAATGTAGGACTGGGACATTCTGATTCACATTATTTTCTGCAGACTACATGACATAAAATAAAATGTGAGATAGCCCACATCTTCCCACACATCTGTAATTTTTCCTTTGGCACTAGAGCTTCTACTTTTTTGGAATCAAATGTATATGCACCAATTTACATAGTGTGATCACTTTAGTTTAGCTGATGTGCTGTTGGATCTGGGCTGCGAAGCGGATTGCGCAAGCTAGATCGGCACCACGAAGCGGCTGTTGGGTCCCGGAGGAGACTGGTCAAGTAATGAGACACGAGGCAAGATGGAGCGAAGACCAGTGATTTAATGAAGGCAAATCAATAGTATTTATGATGTACAGGCTGCATGTAAAAGCACCGCGATCTGGCAGAATTCACACTCCGTGTTTACACAAGTTAATTAGGGAAGTCTACAGGGGAAGTTAATTAACTAACAATTAACGGCAGGGGAAATACATTGTTCCATGTTATCCGGGGTAAACATGTGGCTGGTATTGGTTTTAGGACTTAGAGTAATCCGCAGACGTGAGATTACCTATTACGCGACTAGCACGTTAGTCATTAGCTCTCTGTTGACCAAGCAGTTTGTCAGATCAGCTAGTGATGAATTAAACCCTATCTAATATTCCACTCCCCCAATTTCTGTCCCTTCAGGAACCCCTGGTAACGATGTGATCACCCCTTACCGGGGTTCTGTCAGGGCCAGTATACCAATTCTGTGTGCGGATCCCACAATGTGCAGGGGTTTATACCTGTTATATTTAAAGCCATCCCAGCTGGCACTGAGAGAGGCAGGTCAGTGGAAAAATTCACTACCATTTGAACATTTTCCTCCCTAGTGCCTGGATCTGCTTTCATATTTCCTTCCTTCCTTCCTTCCTTCCTTCCTTCCTTCAGTTTGTTAATCTAGCATAAGGAGACCAAAAGGTAAAAAAAGGAGAAATCTGCAGAAAGAGAAGTTTTAAGTGTCTCTGCTCTAACCATACATCCTGCAGATCTGGACAGCTGGAGCAGAGCTACCTTGAAACTTCCTCCTCTCTCTGTCAATTCCTCACTCCTGCACCCTTTTGGTCACTTAGCTGTCCCAGCACTAGGGCAGCCAGCCTAAAAAGTAAAAAAAAAAGCAGAAGTGGAAGCAGATTAGAAGAAGGAAAGAAGCAAGCCCTAGTCCTAAATGTGTGAGAGGGGAGAGAGTTATCAAATGGCTAACAAGCTGCAAATAAGCCAGATTTCTTCCCCTCTTCTCTGTTGACTCCAGTATAGTTTATTGAATTAACCAAAGGAAACCTGACTTCTGAACTGTGACTTCATGACAGATTAATTCACATTTCCCTCCTGTGTAGTCACACCCTTTGTTTCTGGCCCTTTTTTGCTGACTTCTTGCATTTCTGTTAAATATGAGTATGTCTATTATTTAAAAAACTGTGGTTGTCATTTCTTTTGTGTGTTTTTAAAAATAGAGTTACTTTTAACTTTTGGACAACTTTTTCTCCTTTCAGGAAGTTAAGGTTGGTTTTGATTTGTTATGTTTCTTCGGAAGCCAAAAGTCCAAATCTATATTGCTTCAGCTGCAGAAAGATCTCTACTATGCCTTCATATTATTTATCCGCCAACATCCATAAGCTTTTAATTGGACTAAAAATGCTGAGAAAATGGTGTAGCCCATTAATTCAGTGGTGGGCAAAGTGTAAACTCTGCCCCCAGTTGTTGTCAAATGGTGATTTCCAGCAATCCTCACAATAAGAATCCTGGTTAGGGTTGATGGGAGTTGCAACTATCCCTAGGAAAAGATTATCCAAACAACTTTAGACCTGTCACCAGCATTCCATTCATAGGCATGGTCATAAACAGAGTGATGGCAGACCAGCTGTAGATATTTTTGGAGAATACCAGTAGTATGGATCCATTTTAGTCAGGGTTCAAGCTGCAAATGCAATCAACGTTGGCCAAGCGGTGTCGAAGATACAAGCACAAAAATGGAAAGCTGCTTGAGGCAAAAACACTTAATAAACTATTTATTTGATTGATACTTGTATGTTCTCTTCTGTAGTCTCTTGAAGTAAAAAAGTAAAGTCAGATATTCCTTTTAATTTTGTCAAATCAACAGTCTTATGTTCACATCATTAAGGCAACAAAATATGATCCATCCACAATAACATCAATGCAAATCCGATAGTTAAATGCTTTTCAGAATAGTCCTTCCTCAGGACAAAGGCAACATGTTTAATTAAGATCTTTTAGCAAAGTATCACATTGAAAACATAGCAATTAACTACATCCAATCATATATATGTATTTATAGCACTTGAACATGGGTGGAATAACAAAGTTTTAGAGCTGCTTTACTATGTAAATAAATGCTAGTCCTAATTAAAGAACCTGAAAAACAAAATCAGAATAACCTACCAAGTTTTTCAATGCATCATGAGCCTCCTATGCTTATCTCTTCTAATGCTTTTGACGTTAAAGTTAAGAGGAGAGAGCTCAATATATATACACTAACAAGATTAACTCAGGTGTAAGTGAACCACATTTTGAACAAGTTAGAGCTTAAAGAGGTCATAGAAAGCATGCATAGTCAATCTCACAGTTTAACCCTTCAGGTTCAAGAGTCCCAAATTTGTGAATGTAAAAGGCTTCACGTTGGAGTAAAACTTTATCAATGTTCATTTTTTCATACCTGCGGGAAGTTACAGTTTCTAAGACCAGGAGTTTAAATTGACTGTCTGAATGTCCTTTTTCCTTGTAATGCGCGACAAGGGGTGCCATCAGTATTTGCCTCCTAATCCGAGACCTATGCTCATTAATTCGAATATTCAAAGATCTCAAAGTTTTTCCTATGTAAATTTTGTCACAAGCACACACCCAAGCATACACCACATTTTTTGTTTTACAATTTGTGAAATCTCTCAGTTTCTAAGTGAATGCCTTTCCCGATATTGTAATTGTAGCTGTCTCCCAAGCAAACCTGCAGATCAAACAATCTTCGCATCTAAAATGTCCTGACACAAACCTAACAGGTGTGGGCAGTGGAGTATTTAAATCGGTTCTTGTAAGGATACTATGTAGGGAGCTTGTTCTTCTGTCACCTACCCAAGGTCTTAACTTACAGCCTGGAACTTCATCTAGGATATGCCAGTATCTCATAATATTATGTTTAATCTGGTTGGCTAGGGGAGAAAACTGTAAAGAAAAATGTAATCTCGATGAGTAATCTGTCTGTTGTTTGTGAGCTAATAATTTTGATCTGGGTGTTCTAACTTTCTGAAAAGATTGATCAACATACTTGTGTGGATATCCCCTCTGGGATAAGTATGTTCTAATTGTAGAAGCGGAATGTGTAAGGTCAGTATCCAAGGTTGAATTTCTCTTCACTCTCGCAAACAAATGGACAGGAATATTGTTTTTAAGGTGTGCTGGGTGAAAGGATGAATAGTGCAAATACTTATTTCTATCAGTGGGCTTCCTGAATAACTTCATGTGCAGCCTCTCATTGCTAATGAAAACTGACAGATACAAGAAGGGAACGGTGTACGGGTCAAAATGGTGCGTAAATTTTAAATTAATGTTCTGTTGATTTAATCCACTGAACAAAATTAAGAATGCATTCTTGCGGTAGGATACAGAAGAACAAGTTCCCTCCATAGTATCCTTACAAGAACCGATTTAAATACTCCACTGCCCAGTTTATAATTCAGTTTATTAATATATATATTTTTGCCTCAAGCGGTTTTCCATTTTTGTGCTTGTAGGGTTCAGGCTGCAGCACAGGACTCTGACATTTCCATACAGGAGGGTGTACTGAGACCACAGTCTGGCCATGATAATGGAGTGGATTAGGGTTAACAGGATGAAACTAAATCCAGACAAAACAGAGATCTTGTTCTTAGGTGGCCTTGTTGATAGGTTGGGTGCAAATCATCTAAGTCTTGATGGGTTCGCAATTCCCCCTGAAGGAACAGGCCTGGAATCTGGGCATTTTCTAAGACCTGGCTCTCTTCTTCAGCAGATTGCCCAGCTGTGGCCATTCCTTTATGTTAGGTCTCAGATGTCATTGTTTTGGTAGTCTCAATAGTTTATTAAAAGGTAAAGGTTTCCCTTGCTCGAAAGCCAGTCGTATCTGACTCTAGGGTTCAGTGCTTATCTCTGTTTCAAAGCTGAAGAGCCAGCGCTGTCTGCTTCTGCAGACGTTTCCATGGTCCTGTGGCAGGCATGACTAGACACCGGAGCACACGGAGCACTCTTACCTTCCCACCAAAGTGGTCCCTATTTATCTATTTGCAATTTCTTGCTTTCGAACTGCTAGGTTGGCAGGAGCTGGGACAAAGATGGGAGCTCATTCCATCCTGCAGTACTCGGGAATCGAACTGCTCCCCACCACAAAAGATCATGAAACATCCAAAACTTTGCATAAGAATTTCTGAGGGGACTATCAACCCACAGAAAAATCTCACTGCCAGGTGAAAAAGAAGCCAACTCATTTCTTGCTTGGAATGAAAGGCTAAAATATTCACATTCATATTGGACAGTATTGTACAACTAAATAATGGGTGTGTAAATATCACTTTATTTAAGAAAATTACAGACCATGGATCTCATCCTCTCATCTGAGGAAAAAGAAATGCAGCCTCTTGCTACAAGTGATTTACAAAAGGGTCCTAGTCATGATTATCATCTGATATGTGCCATTATTTACTGCATCCAGCACAGGGCAAATAGGTCTGCCTCTATAGAAAAAAATATATACATGGATATAAATTTTACTCCAGAAATACAATAATAAAAAGTAATATTATTGATGATCCTAACATAGTTAGTGAACTATTAGGTCAATGACCTTAACATGATTGTTCATTTACAAATGGATCTTGTACAAAGGATTTTAGAAAAGTTTCAAAGTGAAGGTATAGTTCTGTCTTCTGCAGCTATTGTGGTAGTTGTTTTTAATCACATTGGATATGTTTATCAGCTCACTAATAGAAGGATGTTAACAAAATCATCATGGCTTGAGATTTCTGCATTTCATTTTCTGATATTTGATGACAGATTTATTTAGGCCATGAGATGCCTAAATAAATCTCCAGGTCGTTACGGCACCAGAAAACTGCTGCAGTGGATTAACATGGCTAGCCTTCTGGCAGTTGACCTAATGACACTGTGCAATATCTTTGGTCCATTCTAATAGTTCAGTGAGGTACCTATCATAGAAAAATATGGAGTCAAAGCAATACTAATTTTGTGTGGATTTTCCAACCTCCATGTTGCATTCCCACATTGTCATTACCACAATTCTACAAGGTTTGACTCATGGTCTGAGCAAGAGGGGGCAACTCAGAAACATAATGATGATGAACCAGTCTGACCTCAGATAGTGGTGGTACAACCATTATGTAATGCTTTTAGCTGTAAATGTTTTTATTGTTTTTGTACTGATTGTATTGTATTTTTCTTGTGTTGTTAGCTGCCCTGAGTTGTGCTCGCACCAGGAGGGTGGGGTACTAATAATAATAATAATAATAATAATAATAATAATAATAATAATAATAATAATAATAATAATAATAATAATAATAATTCAGACCTTCCCAACCTTCTTGTTTTCCTTTCTTTGTGCCTTGGCTCAAGCTGTTGCAGCTATTTGGCTCTGCCTATTGTAAGCTGTCATCTCTTCTGTTCTAGAGAGTCTAGTGGGACCAGCTCTTTCATATAAGAATTTATTATTTCAGAAAACAGGTGCATCCCATGAAATGGCAAGTTTTGCTACAAAATTAGGCCCACAACATTTTTTGCAGAAGTCTGAAACACACTGGCTACGACCTGTTTTTAGCACAAGATTTCCTTGTGGGGTGCAGGTGAAATACAGAGGGTGCCAAAAATTTACTACCACGCTGTGGGTGTGGCCAATTCTGTGGGTGTGGCCAGCTCTGTGGGTGTGGCCAACTATGTGGGCATGGCCAGGTAACTGGGTGGGTGTGGTTAAACTGCTATATTTTAATGTGAGCTTTTGTGGATTGAGTCCATCAGACCATTAGTTAGCAATTACACTTTGATGCTCTAATTTTCCTTTAAAGAGTAACTGCAGCAGAGTAACTGCTGGCTCAGCCTCACCCCACTCTGGGAACCCGGACCCAGCAGCAAGGATGTTGGAGTCGCATCTGGAGTGGAGTGAGAGGAGGAGGAGAAGGTGGGCGGGGCCATCCAGTTTTACTACTGGTTCTCCTGAACCTGTCCGAACCTGCTGGAGCCCTATGTTTACTTTTTGAAGTTGAATTGAATTGTGCTAGCAATGTGTAGTATGACATTCACTCAAAGGAATGAATGCTAGTGTTGCTATGCAACAGGCAGGACATTAAAAGAAAATGGTGTAAGCACAGCTTTCATTTGAAAGAGTGCAAGGCCATTTTGAAGTGGTACAGTTGAGCTTCCCCCAGGTTCTCCTGATATAATGCTGTTGACTTCTACCTATGGGGAATCTTAAAGGATGTGGTATACTATAGGAAACCAGCTACACTGGTGGTACTTCAAGAATGAATGGAAACGGCATGCACAGCAATATAAGTGGGCACATTGGTCAATGTTGCTCAAGAGTACTATGCCATAATCAGAAGTGTCTGGATGCTGATGGTAACCACTTTGAGCACCTCTTTTAATTGCAGAAGTCAAACGTGAATCTATCTATCTATCTATCTATCTATTACAATCACTGATCAAATAAGAAATCATACATTACTTGTACTGTATTCATCTTTTGTTATTGGTATATTTTGAGTATTATAACTTTAATAAAGTTTTTTCCCTGTCTTAAAATCTGTATACATTTTTGGCACCCACTGTATATCTGCACCCTGTGATAGGAACTGATAGGAACTTCTTGTAACAACTGATCCACACAGTGTAGCAGAAGTAGAGACAGATGGAACCCTAACATCGAAAAGGATCTTGTGCATTGGCATAAAGCAGCAGATTAACTACATAACTGCTAGTAGCTAGTTTCATCAAACAATATGTTAAATGTGGCTTTTGTATGATTAGGTCTCACACTGCATGCACATTTATGAAACATCTGTTATATGGTAGGGAACAGTGAGCCAATATCAAAATTACTATTTTATCCAGTTATCTGTGAGCTTTAAAAAAAATCTATGGATCATATCTAAAATGGGTTTGTCATTTCTCATTGCGGATTGAAGAATTGTTGAAATAGGTAGATAAATATATCTTTCTCAGTGAAAGGCTGTGATTGCAGAGGTCATTCTAAAAACCATGTATATGCACCTAAGTTGTTATTTATCTTCCCTGAGTTTTGTAATGGTTGCTCGTCACCTGTTTCCATAAGCTTCCAATGATACCTTTATGGTAAATAGAGTTATGTCCAGAGTGGTCTCAAAATGCTAGTCCTTCCTTGCATTCCTGCAATGCTATGCAGTAGTTTTATTTTTGCCATAATTTTTTCAGAGTACTTGTACGGGAACCCTTTTTACGATCTAATGGTTTTGCTGACAAAGGCCAGAATTCTGTTTTTATGGGTGCGTATGCAGTAGTGTTAATTGCAGAGACAAATTGCCACTAATTAACAAGTTGCTGTTTGTCTCCCTCATTGAATATCATATCACAAAATTGACATGCAATGTGAGACAGAAGTAGCAACTTGTGAACAAATGGAAATCACTGCAGCAAATTATGCCATTGCATTTATGCAACATAACTAACCAACAGGATTCTGGCCATAAATGGGGTAGGTAAAGGTAAAGGTTTCCCTTGCTTGAAAGCCAGTGATATCTGACTCTAGGGTTCAGTGCTCATCTCTGTTTTTATTTATTTTTATTTATTTATTTATTTATTCTTAAATTTATATACCACCCACTCGGCTGAGGCCGACTCAGGGCGGTTAATAATCCCAGATAAAAATGGGTTAAAAATTATTTAAAACTACCCACCCCCTAAAATGGGTGCAGGGACCGAAGGAACCATGGGGAAGGGGTTCTCTTCATCTTCTTCTCTTCTATATCAGCCACCCAATGGAGGTCACCCTTTCACCTGCACCCCACACTTAGCCCGCCAGCCAGGTTTTAAGTTCTTTTTTGAAAGGCAGCAATTCCATCTGGAGAGGTAGTTTTGTTGGCAGGAGGTTCCAGAGGGCCGGAGCAGACACAGAGAAGGCCCTTCTCCTTGTGCCAGAGAGGTGAGCTCCTCTGGCTGATGGGACAATTAGAGAGCCCCTCCGGTCCACTCTGGTTGGACGGACAGATGTCCTCAGGGCGATGCGGTTTCTTAGGTATCCTGGCCCACTACCATATAGGGCTTTAAAGGTCAAAACTAGCACCTTGAATTGCACCTGGAGACAAACTGGTAACCAGTGCAGCTCCTGAAGCAGTGGTGAGGCATGGGCATAACTCCCACACCCCATCACCACCTGGGCTGCCGCATTCTGGACCAGCTGTAGTCTCCGAATGGTCATCAATGGCAGCCCACATTACAATAATTTAGTCTGGAGGTCACCAGAGTGTGAGTGACCATGAGCAAGGAGTCCCGGTCCAGGAGTGGGCGCAACTGGCGAATCACCTGAAGTTGGGCGAAAGCCCTCTTGGCCACAGCCACTACCTGTTCTTCTAGCAGCAGCAGTGAGTCCAGGAGGACCCCCAAATTGCGCACCGGGTCTATCTGGGACAGAATAGCCCCATCCAGAACCAAAGATGGTAGCTCCCGGGATAGCGCAGGGCACCTTATCCATAGCCATTCAGTCTTGCTGGGATTCAGCTGTAGCCCGTTGGCCCCTATCCAGACTCCAACAGCTTTCAGGCACCTGGAAAGGACTTTGAGAGCATCACTGGGGTCCCCACGGGCCAAGATGTACAACTGGGTGTCATCCGCGTACTGATGGTACTGCACCCCGTGGGAATGAATAATCTCACCCAGTGGCTTCATGTAGATGTTAAATAAGAGAGGAGAGAGCACCGAACCCCGAGGCACCCAATAATGAAGTGGCCTAGGGCTGGACCTCTCACTCTCTAACCACACCGACTGGGTCTGACCTCTCATAAATGAGGAAAACCAGGACCACACAGTGCCCTGGATCCCCAAAGCCAAAGAGCCAGTGCTGTCTGCATTTGCAGCCATTTCTGTGGACACGTGGCAGGCATGCCTCCACTTCTGAGTGCACGGAACACTGTTTAATTTCCCACCGAAGTGGTCCCTATTTATCTACTTGCAATTTCTTGCTTTCGAACTGCTAGGTTGGCAGGAGCTGGGACAGAGATGGAAGCTTACTCCGTCGTGCAGGCAACAGCATAATAGGTGGGAAAGGGTATAATTAATTTAGATGAAAACTGTGGGTTTGAGGGGTAGCTTATTCTCAAAGAGCTACTGCAATGAACTATTTCATATTTTTCACTGAGTGGTATGCTTGTCAGTTGTCTATTGCCACAAAGCTACAACCGGGCTAAATGTTTGTGACATCTTGCCCAGTAAAAATAAGGGAGGGGAAAAAAAAGCATGGATCTCACTTTGTGTCAACTCATGCTAGTTTGTATTATCTTGTCCAATCACTATTCCCCCATGTTCTTTGAAATTTGTTAAATTAATTCAGCTGCAATTAGCAGATTTATGGGAAAATACCCTGTTATGCTTTAATTGAAGAGCATGAAAACTACAGAACTGAGTCTGCTGGTTCTATTTGTGTAATAGGCAATCTATCTATGACAAGGTTTGATCGATGGAGTCGTATGATGCCCTTGCCTTGTTTTATATAGGCTGTCAGCTCTTAACTGGGACTGAAGTATCTGGGTAACAAAAATTGATATAATGACTTAATGCGCCTTATTCTCTTTGAGCTACATCAGTTTAGAGCACTTCTGAGAGAAAAATGTCTGGAAAATATCAGGGAGTCATTTATCAACCTGTTTTCATTAGCATACTGCCTAGGCCTGGAAAGGATTTGAATTTTTTTTTTAAAGAAAGGAAGATGGTACAATTTATTTCAGGTCTCATATTTCTTGGATGAAAGGAGATTTCTAATAAAAGGAAATGTGGGAAGATGCTTTTCTTGCTGTTGTTTACTAAATAAAAAATGGAGAAATATCACTTTGAATTTATTATTAATAATGCAACAAGCATGTTAGTATTACGTATAATTTAGTAATATAAATGTACTTTTGGCTTGTTTTGCTTCTCCTTAGCATGTATGTGGTAAGGAAATATGTCTGCATAAGTCAAATGGACCTTGGAAAGGGTTTTGGGAGTACAAATGGGTTATCTAAGTTACAGTCTGATCACTGTAATAATACAGGTGTTTTATTGTAGAAGGTAAAATGGAAAACTATGCAAACATTTTGGTCCAAACTGTGCCCAGTGAACTGGGACAAGATGTTAACTATAAGAAGATGCAATAATAACCAGAAAGTGTGTGAGAGCAAGCCCTTTTCTTTTGCATGAAATTTTTATGCAATAGTCAGACTGCATAAAGCGCACCTAATGTATAAAATAAATTGGTGCATAAATCAGGTTATGAGAAGCATGTAACAAACTTGGCTTTTGCCCATAGGAATCTAATCTGAGCATGAGAAAAGTCTCATTGTAAACAGAACAACAGCAACAAATAATACAAAGCCCTTTTTTTTTTTTGGATGGTTGCTGAAATTTCAATTTACAACTGACAGTGCCCAGATCATTATGAAACACAAGTATGATACAGATTGGGAAAAAAGGTTATGCAGAAATACTATATTTGTGTCACAACTATGTCTATAGCTCCTAATTATGTCAATGAATTTGAATGTTGATCGATGGAGAGATTTATGATTGATAATATGATAAAAGCAATTGCACATGGATACACATTGATCAGCATGCAGATTCTCAGACATAATAAGAAGTTATTACAATGACAGACACCCTGTAGTTGCTAATTTGGTTTCCCAGTCCTCCATCAAAGCTGTAAAACTGCCACAGGACCAACATATTGAACACAGCATTGTTTTTTGTCCACCCCTGGAAACAGAAAAGAAGTTTGATGAACAATGGATAGCAGTGTGTACCAGTTATAGGCTGTGTGATACTAATAATGAATCAGTGTCTAGTCATGCCTGCCACATGACCACAGAAATGTTTGCAGAAGTAGACAGTGCTGGCTCTTTGGCTATGTAACAGAGATGAGCACTGAACCCTAGAGTCGGATACGACTGGCTTTCGAGCAAGGGTGACCTTTACCTTTACCTAATATAGTGGGACTGAAGTGAATTATTTATTTATTTATTTATTTATTTTTCACGCTTATATACCGCCCACTCAGGTACAACCCAACTCAGGGCGGTTTACATAGCGGACAGTAAATACATAAAAGACACATGATAAAAAAGTTAAAAGTTAAAAAAGTTAAAAAAAAAACCACCCCTAAAAGGTGCGCAAGAACCGAAGGGACCTTGGGGGAAGGCACACTTCTCTATACCAACCACCCAACGGTACCCCCATCCCCACCCGTACCCCAAACTTGGCCCGCCAGCCAGGTCTTTAGTTCCTTTCTAAAGGGCAACAACTCCGTCTGGAGACGCAGTTCCACAGGCAGGAGGTTCCAAAGGGCTGGTGCGGACACGGAGAAAGCCCTCCTCCTTGTGCCAGAGAGGCGAGCCCCCCTGGCTGATGGCACAATTAGAGAGCCCCTCCGGTCCGCTCTGGTTGGACGGACAGACGTCCTTAGGGCGATGCGGTCTCTAAGATACCCTGGCCCACTACCATGTAGGGCTTTAAAGGTCAAAACCAGCACCTTGAATTGCACCCGGAGACAAACTGGTAACCAGTGCAGCCCCCGAAGCAGTGATGAGGCATGGGCATAACGTCCACACCCCATCACCACCCGGGCCGCGGCATTCTGGACCAGCTGCAGCCTCCGAATGGTCATCAAGGGCAGCCCCATGTAGAGCGCATTACAGTAGTCTAGTCTGGAGGTCACCAGAGCGTGAGTGACCATGAGCAAAGAGTCCCGGTCCAGGAGTGGGCGCAACTGGCGAATCACCCGAAGTTGGGCGAAGGCCCTCCTGGCCACAGCCGCCACCTGTTCTTCTAGCAGCAGCCGCGAATCCAGGAGGACCCCCAAGTTGCGCACCGGGTTGGTCTGGGGCAAAACAGCCCCATCCAAAACCAAAGATGGTAGCTCCCGGGATAACACAGGACCCCCTATCCATAGCCACTCAGTCTTGCTAGGATTCAGCTGTAGCCCATTTGCCCCCATCCAGACCCCAACAGCCTCCAGACAGCTGGAAAGGACTTTGACTGCATCACTGGGGTTCCCACGGGCCGAGATGTACAACTGTGTGTCATCCGCGTACTGGTGGTACCGCACCCCGTGGGAACGGATGATCTCACCCAGCGGCTTCATGTAGATGTTAAATAGGAGAGGAGAGAGTACCGAGCCCTGAGGCACCCCATATTTTAGGGGCCTAGGACTCGACCTCTCCAACCACACCGACTGGGTCCGGCCCCTCAGAAATGAGGAAAACCAGGACCACACCGTACCCTGGATCCCCAAGCCTCGGAGCCGTTCCAGAAGGATACCGTGGTCAACAGTATCGAAGGCCGCTGAGAGGTCAAGAAGAGCAAGGATGGACGGATGACCGCCATCCCGCTCTCACCAGAGATCATCCATCAGCGCGACCAATGCAGTCTCAGTACCATATCCAGGCCTGAATCCTGACTGGAATGGGTCCAGATATTACGCTTCATCCAGCACCCCCTGCAGATGACGTGCCACTACCTTTCTCCAGAACCTTCCCCAAAAAAGGAAGGTTGGATACAGGTCTGTAGTTGGTTAGGATTGCTGGATCGAGGGATGGCTTCTTCAGGAGGGGGCGCACAAGAGCATGTTTCAGCAGTGCAGGAAATATCCCCTCTCGAAAAGACGCGTTAATTATAGCCCCAACTCAGCCACCTGTCACCGTCTTAGAGGCTTTTACCAGCCAGGCGGGACAGGGATCCAATGGACAATTAGTGGCACGGACCGCTGCAAGGAGCCTGTCCACTTCATCCGGGGCAACAGGATCAAACCGATCCCAGGTAACACCGCAAGACTGCGCACTGGCTCCCCCCGGACCCTCCCCGTCCACGCCAAGTTTGAACCCCGAGCGGATCCGATCGATTTTCTCCAACAGATGGTCAGCAAAGTCCTCAGCCGATCCCTGCCAACCAGGCACAGGCCCCGCCCTACCCAGGAGGGACCTGGTCACCCGAAACAGGGTGGCTGGGCGATTATCAGTGGAGGCAATAAGGGAGGTGAAGTACTGCCTCCTCACCACCCCCATCGCCACTAGGTAGGCCCTAATAGCGGCTCTAGCTAGTGTCCAATCGGAATCGCTCTGGGTCTTCACCCAGCGGCGCTCAAGGCGCCTCTTTGCCCGTTTGAGCTCCCGTAGTTCTTCAGTGAACCACGGGGATGACCTAGCTCCACGGGCTCTGAGAGGCCGTAGTGGAGCGATTACATCCAAGGCAGATTTCGTCGACCCGTACCACAGGTCAACAATTGCCTCAGGTGAATCGTGTCACCGATCCAGAGGAAATTCCCCCAGTTCCCTCTGGAATCCATCCGGATCCATCAGTTGCCGGGGGCGGGCCACTTTAATCGACCCTGCCTCCTTACGATGAAGTGTCGCCCCCAGAAAGTCTAGAGCCACCAGATAGTGATCTGACCATGGCACAGGTGTTATGTCTAGCTTCTGTAAACTCAGATCACTCTGCCACCGCCCCGACAAAAAGACTAAATCTGGCGTGTGGCCACTGCCCCTGGTCGGGCCCTGAATTACCTGAGCCAGGTCCATAGCTGCCATGGAAGCTATGAACTCCTGTGCCACCTCGGAACCAGACCCCAGCGAAGGCAAATTGAAGTCCCCCAAAACCATAAGTCTAGGGAACTCCAAAGCCAATGCCGAGATGGCTTCAAGGAGCCCAGGCAGGGAGTCCCTTACCCTGCAAGGAGGCAGGTACAGGAGTGGACCCCCAACTGACTGTTAGGGCCCAACCGCAGGAGCAGAGCCTCACCACCCAAAATTTGTGGAGCGGTGGCCCTGGTGACTCCCAATTTAATTTAATTTAATTTAATTTTCGCGCTTATATACCGCCCACTCGGGTGCAACCCAACTCAGGGCGGTTTACATGGCGGACAATAAATACAATATAATAATACAATGACACGTAATAATACAATTCAATTACATCAAATAAATTTAGGGGGAAAGCACAATATCAATACAACACATAATACATAAGTACACAGCATCAAAAGTAAACCATATTAACAAAATCCCCAAGGGATGAAGCACAGCTCACATCCCATATTGTGCCCAGCCCAACTTCCCCAGCCGGCAAACATCAGCCTCAGTCCCTCTGTCTCCCTCCCTGCCCCCCCCACTCTCCTCACAGAGAGCGCCAACGCTCCCATCTCCCCTGACCAACTTGGCCCGGGGAGAGAGCCGCAGGTGGCTCGCATCCTGGGCCGATGGCGGGGGCCCAGAAGAGCCTCGGTACGGCCGTAGGGCCTCTTCGCCCCCACCGGGGCTAGGAGCGCGGCAGCAGCGGCTCACTTGGCACCCCCTCGCCCTTGAGTCCGAAGGCGAGGGGGGAGGGCGGGGCCCAGGAACGGCGGCAGGTGGTGTGGCCGAAGGGCCTCTTCGCCCCCACCGGAGCCAGGAGCGCGGCGGCAGCGGCTCGCTCGGCACCCCCTCGCCTTTTGAGTCCGAAGGCGAGGGGGGGAGGGCGGGGCCCGGGAACGGCGGCAGGTGGTGTGGCCGAAGGGCCTCTTCGCCCCCACCGGGGCCAGGAGCGCGGCGGCAGCGGCTCGCTCGGCACCCCCTCGCCTTTTGAGTCCGAAGGCTCAATGACTCCCTGGCTATAATGGCAACACCACCGCCCTTACCCACATCCCTAGGCTGGTGCCAAACACCGAACCCGGCTGGACACATCTCTGATAGAGGCACCCCATCCTCAGGTCTCAGCCAGGTCTCAGTGATGCATGCCAGGTCGGCCCGCTCCCCCAAAATAGAGTCTTGTATTAGGGGAGCCTTATTACAGACTGACCTGGCATTCATCAGCAGCAGCCTAAGGGCGGGGTCACCCTGGATCAGCTGCTCAGGACCTAGAGGTGAAATCGGGGGGGGGGGGGGCAGAATGTGGGACAGATACTAAGCATCGGTCCCGCGTTCCCCGAGTGCGGCCCGCCCCACGGTTCCCGCTATAACGCACCATGCCCGTCACAACCTCTAAATGAGCCCCTGGAACCTCCACCATTAACCCAGACGGAGTGTCGCCCTCTCTTCCTGGCTGGCAAGGCCATCTCCCCCTCCCTCCCTCCCTAACCCACTTAAAACATACCCTCTCACTCCCTCCACCCCCCCAACAGAACTCCAATGACGGGAGTCTCCTCCTCCCGGCCCTGGTCCAAGCGCTGTAAGGCCACGGGGGTGATGGGGAGGGGGGGCGCCGCCCCTAAGGCTGCCAAGAAACCCCAGGTGGGGCCATAGTTCTCCTCCCCACCCTGGTCCACGCGGCATGAGGCGCGATGCTGCAAGGATGGCGAGGGGTGCCACTTTTGAGGCCGCAAGCAACCCCTGGTACGGCCAATGTTCTCCTCCTCACCCCAGTTCTGGCAGCGCAAGGCTCGTGGCTGCCGGGATGGTGGAGGGGGCCGCTTTTGTGGCCGCAAGCGACCCCAGGTACAATCAATGCTCTCCTCCCCACCCCAGTCCTGGCAGCGCAAGGCTCGTGGCTGCATAGATGGCGGGGGCGCCATCTTTGGGGCCACAAGCGACCCCAGGTGCAGCCGATGTTCTCCTCCCTGCCCCCGGTCCTGGTGGCACAAGGTCCTCTCTGTAGTTGCTGCGACGGACCTGCACAGCCGGGAAAAATATCCCCTTTCCGAAACCAGCCATGGGACGGAAGACAAACATCCAATGTTCTCAACGGCCTCCACTCCCGAAGATGAAACCGGCTAAGCGGTGGTGGAGGCGGTGGAGGCAGTGGAGGTGGCCTTGGAGCCCAACCAGGAGTCCAGAAGTCACCCTGCCTCAGGTGTTCTCGCCAGTCTCCCTCCCGAAGGCAGTGTTCTCGGCAAGCCAGAGGCTGGTCGCTTTTATCTTCCCTCAGGCTGAAAGAAGCAGCCCAGAATCAGCTGTGGCCTTGGTGTTCTCGGCAGGCCAGGGGCTGTGGTTAAGATGCTGAAATTGATGACTGGAAGGTCAGGAGGTCAGCAGTTCGAGACCCAAGTGGTGCACAACTGAGTGAGCTCATGTCTCTGCCCCAATTCCTGCCAATCTAGCAGTTTGAAAGTAAGAAATTGCAAGTAGGTAAATAAGTACTGCTTCGGTGGGAAGATAACAGTGTTCTGTGCACTCCAGCATCTAGTCATGCCTTCCACATGACCACAGAAATGTCTGCAGATGCAGACATTGCTGGCTCTTTGGCTGAAAATGGACATGATTGGTTTTCAAGCAAGGGCAACCTTTACCTTTACCTAATATAGTTTGGTCCAAGGTCTATTCTATTAGACATGTTGAGCTCAAAGAACTATTATAAACATAACATATGTAAGTCTAGGTTGGGAAATACCTTTATTGGAAACACATAACTACTTTATGATTTTCGAGTAGATATGTGGCCATGGGTGTTTTCCATTTTGTTACTAGCATATCTGAAATACTTTAAAGACGATTAACTAGTTTTAAAGTTGCAGACTTCCAAAATGTTCAATATTCTTTTGGTATTTGGTCACTTTTTTCTAAAGTTGGGAAGAAGAGGAAAAGGATAATGGATGTGATCAAATTTTCCTTTTGAATAAATGCTGAAGCTATTGGAGCATTTACAATTTGGGGAGTTAATAGGGAAGAGGAGTGCACTTAGCTCATGATAAAGACTGAAATGTTATAAAGTAGGCTGGAATGAGAAACAATAATCCTAGAAGTTGAGAAATCTAGTGAAGGTAATTGGCAGTAGATTGAAATATTTTTTTCATACAGTGCAGAATAATTTGAGGAGCATATGGTGATGCCTTTAAAGAAGGGTGATAGGAATAATCCAAAATAAGTCATTCTGAGGGCATTAATCATATCAGTTATGTTAAACCTCCAAGGTTCAGAAAAATATTTCTTAATACAGTAAAACCCCGTTTTACAGAAGCTTCATTTTACAGAAGGTTTTTTTTGCTGAAAACCTGTCCCATTTTACAGAAAAACCCTGTTTTACAGAACATGATTTCCCAGAATGCATTGCACCTGGTGGGCTATAAAAGATGTTTTCCCCCCAATGCGTTCATATGGGAATGCCTCATTTTACAGGAAAAAAATGAGTTACGGAAAAAGCTATGGAATGGACTTTTCCCATAAAATGGGGTTTTACTGTAACTCTTATTGGGGGCAAACAAAGAGAGGAGGGCTTATGCCTTTTTTCCCTTTTTCCTATTTCTTTCTTTCTTTCTTTTTGCAATTGTAAGCATGAAAAGCACTTAGCAGGCCACTCTTGGAAAATGCTGGAATACTGAACTATGTGAACGTCTGGTCAAATCCAACCTATTTCTTTAGTTGTTACTTTTCAGTAACAGCAGAAGCAGCAATTTTGCTGTTAATTTACAACTCATTGTTATACTCATTGTTTGAATGCATGGAGGAGAAGAGATACTTGATGGGATACTGATTTTGACTAGGTAAATATGAGAAGGCATGTACTAGAATAATTAAATTTTTTGGAAGTCATAGCAAAAATACAATCTGGATTGATTTTTAAAAAATCCCTTTTGTAACCATAGCATTAGGAGTCAGATACCTGTTGGTACCTGTTGGCCATTTTCATGAAAAATCTTTGATACTCTATTTAGACATAGTGGTAGTAATTCTGTTTATTAGTGATTCTTCATAAAGACCTGCATTGAGGATGCCAACATCTCATTTTGGCATGCCATCAAGCTTACAGTAGGACTTCTCCTGCTTTTGAGCATTAGTCCACCGCACCAAACAAAAAAACTACGGTACTTTTGAAGCTCCCCTCAATTTCAAAAGCAGTTTGTCAAGTGGTATTGGGGAGCTGCATGTGCTGATGGAATGCAACTTTGTGCTTAGCCATGACATCTCAAAGGGGCAATAAACATGAGTTGCTGCATCTGTCAAGATTCTGTTCTGTGGAGGGTGCTAGAGATAACCATCCGTCAGAGCTGAGTGGTAGTTTTGGTCATACCAGCAGTGACAGTCAGCAGGGAAAGCAACATGGGCATCTCTATGGAAGGCCATTGTAAAGTACAGCAGAATGATCAGCTAATGGCCAAAACTGTCTATATTGTATTTCTCATTTCAAACACAAATTATTGACTAGCAGTTTACTGACAATTGATGCAGTCTACAGTTTATACTTCCTTGATCTTGGATTAAAATCCTTCTGGCTGTGCTTTGGAACATTTGGCAGACATACAGTGTGAGAATCAGAATTCATTCTGGAAGATGACTAATCTGTTGTACCTCATCAGTGAGAGAAAGTTGGTGAAGTTGGGAAATTACATTATTACTTTTAAAAATCTTTCAACGGAAACATCAAAAGCCAAAAACAAATGTATAAAATAACTGTCTTTTTCTTAATTATCAGCGTATAGGCAACATTTTCTTGAATTCTTGCCTTTTGTTCACACTGCACTTTGGGTTGCTATATATGGTCAGTTGCCAAATAGGAAGCAAGCAAGAAAGTTTCCTTCTCCTTGTGTTGAAACATATAACCGATAGGAAAAGAGTGGGGGAAGGACACAGTTGTTAAATTAGGAAAGGATTTATTAGGAAATGAAATGTACTGGCTGCTTTATTTTACTTCTCTTCATTTTTCTTTAAAATCTTGACTTAAGTGTAATTGCAAATTCCAACCATTTCAATCAATTGCTGAATGGTGAGTTTACAATTCAGTATATTCTACTGATTCAGTAGGTCAGTTATAGTTGGGATTAGTAATTAGATTTCAGCACATGATGTCTTGTTATACACTACGTGTTATTCAAATGGGCTCACTCTCTCTGTGTTTGTGAGGATGTAGAAGTTAGTAGAACTGGTGCTTTTAAAAAGGATGGAAAACCTGACAGTACTTCATTCCTCATAAGTGGGCCTTGGTTGTCATATATTCTCCCCACTTCCCCTAAATTTGGGGATGTTTAATTTAACATAATTTTAATTATATAAAATGTTATTTTTATGCTGCCTTTCTTCCACTGAATGGCAATAGTAGAGCCTACAAATTGTAAATACACAACCCAGTGCAACTGAAAGCACTATGATTAATGTTAAATAAATAAATCACTTTATTACGATCATTGACCAGCATGGAAAAATGGATTTAAGCAGTGGTGGGCATCAGCAGGTTCACACCAGTTTGCCAGAACTGGTAGCAGAAATCCTGGCTGGCCCCACCCATCCAAGTTTTGAAATAAAGTAGTCCTAATTCGGGTGCAACACAAGGCTTTCTCCCTGGCCACGCTCACCATATCACGCCCACAGAGTTGGTAGTAAAAAAATCTGGAGCCCACCACTGGGTTTACGTACATGAGATACAATTAAAATGTACTACCACAAACGTATCTACTTGAGTCGAAATAAAATAGAATAAAATCAGTTCTTAAAATTAGTGCTACATTTGGGCTAGGTAATGGGAACAGCACCTCTTTGAATCTGAATTAAGAAGAATAAAACAACACTGATTTATACAGATAGGACAGCTGACACCTCTAAAATCTGACATAAATTCAAAAGTTTAAAAGTTATAGTTATAAACATGAGGATAAAAGTATCTGTATACACATGCACATAATGGATATAATATACTTTAGCAGGGTATAAATTAGGATTCCAAGTGCAAAGTAAAAATCATTGTAATTGATGTTTAACCTGTCCCAGATGTAGCTGGTTCTCTCTATTACTACATACCCTGGTTGCTTTCCAAACAAACCTAGCAACAGCGGTGGTCAGATCAGTGATTTTATCTGAGAGCATGGTTCTAAACATATGATTAATCTTCAGTTTAGTTCTAATTTTCATTCCCCTAGTGTTTATGGAAACTTTTGACTTTGTGACAATTTTTTAGCCTACGAATGTATTGAAGACTCACAGATTTTCTTGTCCCTGTCAAAAAATTTGGCTTAATGCTTCAACATGCCCCATTCAACAACAGCAACAACAAAAACAACTGATTAAGGTTGTTGTTTTTTTACTGCCATGTGAGTATGAAAAGACTAGCACCTTTTAATTAGCAACAACATTTACAATTTCCCCATGGGAAAAATATTTTGAATTTAGTAAAGGTAAAAGTAAAGTTTTCCCTTGCTCAAAAGCCAGTTGTATCCGACTCTAGGGTTCAGTGCTCATCTCTGTTTCAAAGCCGAAGGGCCAGTGCTGTCTGCATCTGAAGACATTTCCATGGTCATGTGGCAGGCATGACTTGACACCGGAGTGCAAGGAACACTGTTACCTTCCCACCGAAGTGGTCCCTATTTATCTACTTGTAATTTCTTGCTTTTGAACTGCTAGGTTGGCAGGAGCTGGGACAAAGACGGGAGCTCATTCCATCCTGCAGTATTCAGGAATTGAACAGCCGACCTTCCACCTCCCAGTCAGTGTCTTAGCCGCTTGAACCACTGAGCAAAAACTATTGGATTTTGCATAAAATGCAGGATTTTCTGTGCAAAAATAAAAATAAAAAATGCGCAAAACCTCTCATCTCCAGCTACTAGGAGTAAACTTTTGAAATTTTTAATTCTCATGTGGGAATGAAAGTGAAGTACTATATGTGAAGATTTGCATCCATACTTCAGGCATTTATTCTACACAGATGTCCACAATTTCAACTGTCAGAATATTGAATTAACCAATTATTTTCCATATCCCCAGGCAAGTATTTTAAATGTGTTTTCAGATTTTATTTGTTCTTCCTGAGTGATGATTTTGTTCTTTTGAAAAAGAAAGTATATAGATACAGATCAAAGGTCATTTCATTCTAAAGTTGGGCCAATAATTTTTTTTTGTTTTGAAATTTAATTTTATGTAATGCATATTGACACATTGTGAACATTTCGGTATAACGTGTTTGTTTGGACTATAAAATGGAAAAATCAGGCAGACTGAAAGGAAGCCATTCTCTGCTACCAATCATCACTGTTACAAATTGATGAACAGCCATTATCATCTTAAATATTTTTAATGATCTCTCACATGAGATCTATGTCCAATCTTCTACTTCTAATCAGAGTTGCATAAATTAGAAATGACATTGCTGTGATATCCAGAATTTGTGATACGAGTTCTGTTAAGTGCTTTTAGTTCCTATAGACAAAACACAAGCTGGTGCAAGGGCACCATTTTAATTATGTGTGTGGATCATTTTCTGACCAAATGTAGCATTCCCTACAAAGCTTCTTGGATTATAAATGTTGAAGGACTATTGTCTACAATCTGCCTTGCTATATATCTTGGAAAAGTAAACATCTTGAGCAGACTTGTCTTCCATTAGGTCAATAATGTTTGCATCACTTGTCTTCTGCTGTGGAAAGGTATGTTGGTTGGTGAGCTGTGAAGTTACCTTACAGATTTATTTTATTTTTATTTTTATTCATTTTGTAAGTCGAATTTTATGTAAATCGAGGCATTTGTGAGTCGGGGTTTTACTGTATACTTGACAAAAATGGACGGGTTATCTACAAAATAGGTTTAAAAAAACATAATATAATGACAGATATAAAACACTTTCACATTAAACATATCAATACATAAATGAATTTATAACAGTTAATTCTTACTGTAAGAATTGTACTTTTTTTAAATCAAATTTTATTGAATTTTTCAAAAATATATAAACATACAATAACAATACATCATAAAAATACGTATTTTTAACAGAAAATAACTAACATATTTGATAGTTGATCCCATACATTTTTATACTAATATTTGTAATAAAACATCCCATACTGAAAACTGGTTTAGTAGTTAACATCTGTCCTACTTCAGAAATTGTTCCCAAATTTTTTTATTTATTGCTACCACTAAATCCATTCGTAATGTACCGTTCAATAATAGTTTAATATAGGTACAACCATCAAAATCCAAATTACACATAAAATACACCCTGTGATTTATTTACATTGTCCTGGAAAGCTCAGAGTATCTCATTATTTACCTCCAAAAGCTACTTTGTTCTGGTACAGGTCTGTTTCTTTCTGGGCCCACAATGGAGTAATCCACGAAAGGTTTCCAAATATTCCAAAATCTGTTCTCTTTCAGCTTATCTCTTTTTTTCTTTTATCTCCCATGTCAGTTTATTGTTCAATGCTATATTCCACATTTCTTTATACCATTCCTCTGTTTGTATAATTACCTTATTTTTCCAATGTCTAGCAATACATTGTCTACCCGTTGTTAACATTATTTCTAATAACTCTTTTTCCTCCTTGTTTAAATTCATCCCATGCACATCTGTAAGCATAATGGTACCTGACACCAGTTTGATCTTTTTGCCCAATATTTCATTAATCTCTTTTTCTATTCTACCCCAAAAATCCTTTATCATTTTACAACCCCACCACATATGTTCATAAGTGTGGGAATTTATCTGGTTTCTGTCTGCCTGCTTCCTACACATTTTGTAAACAAAGGCCCCTTTGTTTACATGAGAGACAACGCTTGATTTTGGGCATGCGTAGAAAAGGGAGAAAAATGCTTAATGATTCTCCTTATTTGGTTCTGACATTCTAATTGGTTGTGTGTGCCTTAGTTTTGTTTTTGATATACTCTGTTTGAATAAAGACGCCATGATTATTCCTTTGTTCAGCCAAGACTGCAGTCGTGTGTATGTTTTCTCTCTATTTCTCTGTCTCTTCCTTACTCTGCCTAATGAAGCTGGACTCCATTAGAATTCTTAACTCTTCCTTTGTTTATCTGGGGCTATAAACTGCTCTTTATGAGGCTGATTAGATCTTTACATGAATCGGATTTCTACAACTGGTGCCCCATGTGAGGCATTTGAAATTCAAGGAACTCTTTGAAATCTGCTTCAGCAATTAGCGATTAGCACCTCATTATCACCTCATTGCGACCAGAGACAAGGTCTCATTCACCCATGACCAGAGAAAAGGTCCGACCGGAAAGGTCAGTCAAGCGCTTGAAAATCATCCAAGTTTAACTTCGGATTCCAACAGGGTGAGTGAAAGATTTATTATGGGGTGTGTGCTAACTTCGCCAGAGCAGAAGTTTTGTCTGAATAAGAATGGGCAAAGAGCAGAAACTAAAGAGGTGCATGAAGTCAGAAACTGTCTTCAAAGACTTACTACAAAAAATATTCTGTTGTCCCAGAGGCTTACTGCACCATTGCCACAGCTCTTGCCCCCAGCCAAGGGAGGGAGTCTGACTGCCCCTCCATCATATGAGAAACAACAGCATGAGCCCCCTGATGGAAATGGGGGTGGAAAAGGAGATGGGACATTATATCCTGCCTTGCAGCAATCAAGCACTTTTAGCCCTACAAAAGACCTGTTCTCTGCTGCTTTAACTGCAGCTATGCTGGATATGGAAACTGTTGCTGTATATCCAGTGAACAGAGTTGCTCTTGCAAATGGGACTGCTGCAATACTGCCTGCCAAGTCTAAAAAACAACTAGTGCCAGCTGATTAGGAACAAATGGTGGGGACCTCATCACAGATTGAAGTTATTAATGCATGCAAAGTGGCAGGAAGCAAGGAGCAGCACAGGAGACCTCAGCTCACCCCTGAAGCAACCCTCATCACAAGAGCAGGAGAAGCTGAGTAGTAAACTTGATTCCTCACGTGTGGCCAGGAAGTGGAAGAATGGCCCAGAGGAGGAATGCAGAAAACCCAAACCCAGAAAGGGGTCTTCTTGCAAATACAAACTAACAGGTGCAGTTTGTCATAAAGTTGAGATTCAGATGCTGCAAATGAAAGAAGTCCAGAGGAAAAGGGGTGTGGATCCTTCCTCTATGGACAGCAGGCTTTTGCAAAAATACAAGGAGGGAGAAGACATAGTCCAGTTTTTGGCTGATTTTTAATTGCCCAACCCTCAAACAAAGAGATCCAGAGTGGGCTGTTCCAAGTTTCAAGCATCAGAATTGCAGGGAAAGCAACTGGGAATTCCCTGTGCTTTTCATCTGTGTGGAAGTTACTTGCAACTTCTGGAGAAGTTGTTCTTTGTGCTCATACCTGATCTGCCTGCCTTAATACAGATGGGTGTGCCTGGAGCATGAAGGAATGTGTGTTTGCCTGAAAAGCTGAAAAGGGGGGGGTTGTCTGGTTGTCTTGTGAATTCAGTGAGAATTAATTTATGGCCTAATTTCAACCTTGCCATGCCAAGAACTGTGCTGAAGAGAAGATCGTGTTTAAGTTGTAATCTGAGAAGAAGAAAGCTTCAATCAACATTTGGACTTTTAATTTGGACATTTTAATTGGACTAAAAAGTTTGTGTGGACTCTAAAGAAGAATTGGCTTTGTTTGCATTATAAAACCTGAAAGCCTTTGTAAAAATTGTCTACCTGCTCATGCTATGAGTGTGAAATGCTCTAATGATATTTGTACTGTATTTGATTTACCATGCTATGCTGGTTTTAAGATGTGGAATGCCTCTTTCATTTACACCAGTGAGAGAAGAAGAAATGTAAGGCCTTACTCATGTAATTGGGGAGTGAGAAATGCTTGCTAGAATGCTACAGAAACCTCCTTCATGTTAGGAAGAAGAGAAATGTTCATGTTTTGTTCATGCTTAAATGTGTTGCTTATTTTCTTGCAGGGGAAAGACCTGTCTTTGCTTATGTTATGTTTTGCCTTATGTAACTGCATATCTCAAGGTACCTCCAGAAGTACATGGAAGAGTTTTCAGTACCCTACACATGTAAATGGGTTTGTGATATTGCATTCGTGTTAAATGTCAGGCATGTTTCATGTCTAGTTACATGGTTCTAGTAATAACATAGTACTGGTCATCAAACAGGGCATGCTCCTGTTTCTTAGGGGAGTGTCTTCCTAAGCCATTGGTCGTTTATTGGCAACAAGGGGATCCTGAGTGGAAGGGTCCCTGCCCGAGCGATCTGCCCATGGAGAGAAAAGAAGGTTACTCAGCTCCAGGACGGTGGTTCACCAGTAAACTAAATTTGCTGACATTTGTTCTTTTCTTTCTTACTGTGCTTCCAGCTGTAAGAACAATGACTCATGGGGGCAACCCCAACTTTTGGCTTCGTCATGCTAACTATATGTTTGAGGTTCATGGTAAGAATGCAACGTTATACTATGAGCATCCACTGGCAGTGTCTCAAATGGCCTTTCTTCTGGCATTGTTCAACACGCCTGAGTTGGTTATTGGACACTTGCAACATATTGACAGGTCTACACTCTTCTCCAATCCCCCAGAACAATTTAACAACACCCGCTGGCGAAGCATGACATTCAAGAAATACACTAAAGGGCTTTGTTTCTGCTGTCATAGTTCTGGGGTCTGGAATAGTAAATGGAAGCACTGGACTCAAGCAAAAAGGGTTTTGCAGAATGTAGGCAATTATACGGGTTGTGATGATTATTTTTGGTTATGGGGTAGTTATAACAGTTCTTATAAGCTTAATTTTACCTTGTTTAACACTACTATTGAAAGATATATATGATGTGTTTCCTATGTTTACTCCTGATTATTCTGCTATAGATAGTGGTTCAATTTGCAATGGATGGCAAATTAAGGATTCCAACATGTGGTTCTTTTTTAATGGAGTTGCCACGAATTTCCATCCAGGACAATATCAATGTGCAGCATTGGGTTATTTTACCTTACCCGTACAAGTGCAAATGCCGCTTCAGGCAGATGTACAGCGCCGGAGAGCTGTTGCCGGCCCGATGGGTTCTGGTTGCAATGATGAAGTGATAATCGATGTTCAGCTTTCTGATGGTAGCTCCTGGGGGAGAGCTATAGGGAGTGTTATCACTGGAGCACTCACCTTGGGATCATACCCAGGTGTCATTTCCCAGGAGAATAGAAGGTCCATTTTGGGACTCACCTTTAGGCTGGAGAAATCAATCAACGCCACAGGGAGGGTCATACAGGATCTTCAAATGGAAATCACTGAGCTCCATCAAGACCAAATGCAGGACAGACTGGCCATAGATTACCTGTTAGCAAAATCCGGAGGATTTTGTAAACTGGTCGGGAACCAGGGATGTCGGGTAAAATTCCAGGATCTGAATAATACTATTGAGAAAGAACTTCAGAATTTACAGGAGAGCATTACTAACAATGTACGCACTGATGTTAATCTCTTTGATTGGATGACTTCTTGGTTGCCTGATTTGTCTGTCCTTAGACAAGTTTTCTTTTATGGGGTCATTATTATTATTTGCCTTATATCTTTGTGTTTTTGCATTTATTGTATTCCTAATCTTATTTCTATGTGTAACACATAGGGAGACATCGGGTTTTGCACAACGGCAATTGTACTCAATGTACTCATCCTCTGGAACCAGGTACCAGGAGTCAGGAGGGGTACGATGTCCAGGAGGACAGTGATGATGTATATGGAGGAGTAGTTATGGAGTATGATGACATGCAAGGGTATGATTAGCCGTCCCTCTCTCAAATTTAAATGAAAAAGGAGGACATGTGGGAATTTATCTGGTTTCTGTCTGCCTGCTTCCTACACATTTTGTAAACAAAGGCCCCTTTGTTTACATGAGAGACAACGCTTGATTTTGGGCATGCGTAGAAAAGGGAGAAAAATGCTTAATGATTCTCCTTATTTGGTTCTGACATTCTAATTGGTTGTGTGTGCCTTAGTTTTGTTTTTGATATACTCTGTTTGAATAAAGAGACGCCATGATTATTCCTTTGTTCAGCCAAGACTGCAGTCGTGTGTATGTTTTCTCTCTATTTCTCTGTCTCTTCCTTACTCTGCCTAATGAAGCTGGACTCCATTAGAATTCTTAACTCTTCCTTTGTTTGTCTGGGGCTATAAACTGCTCTTTATGAGGCTGATTAGATCTTTACATGAATCAGATTTCTACACATAAGTTCCTATAGTATCTTTACATCTGGTGTAGCCTCACTGGTGTCAGATACCATCTCCACAGCATTTTATAATTGTGCTCTTTGGATTTAAACTAAAATAATAAGAGCCCTGGGAATGTCCCAAGAGTGTCTGTCTGTCCAACCAGAGCGGACCGGAGGGGCTCTCTAATTGTTCCATCTGCCAGAGGGGCTCGCCTCTCTGGCACATGAAGGAGGGCCTTTTCTGTGTCTGCACCGGCTTTGTGGAACCTCCTGCCAGTAGAGTTGCGGGAGCAGACTGAGCTTCTGTCTTTCAGAAAAGAATTAAAAACTTGGTTGGCGGGGCAGGTGTGGGGCCTGGATGGAAGAGTAGCCCCCACCTGTTGGCTTATAAAATGAAGCCTCCCCATCTTTTTTAATGCGGGCAGTTTTAATGTGGTTAGTTTTTAATAGGTGGGTGGGTATGTTGGGGTTTTAATTGTTTTTAATATGTATGTTTTAATCCTGTTGTGAGCTGCCCTGAGTCGGGTTTGCCTGATGGGGCGGCATAGAAATTTGAGCAATAAATGAATGAATGAATGAATGTCAAAATAGTGTAACTTTGGATCAGAAAACATCCCTACACATGAGACTGCTCTGTTCAGGAGGAGGTGGGCAAGTTTATGTGTTTGCTTAATGAATACATTTTAATACTTCCCATCTGAGAGGAAATTCCCAATCTGAGTAATTTACAACATAACCCCCCCCCCCCCGCCTTAAAATAGGTATAATTTACAAGTTTTTCTTATTGACAAACTGTGCTCTTCACATGTGGTCAGGATATGTAACAAAGTTGTCATCATCTAGTAGTACTGTCAGGGATTCAAAATTACATTGGATATACATATAACCATAGTTAGAATAGAAAAATATGAGTAATACTTGGACCAAATATTGATTAAAACCCAAGAAGCAGACTAGGGAACAGATAAAATTACTTCTGGAGCCAAATCCAGTCTCATTTAGGCATCGCTTTTGGAACAGTAAAAAATAAGATAATACTCCTTCCAATTTTAAAAAAGCATCCGAAAATCTAGTAGAATCATACTATTATTTCCTACTTTTGAACTGAGAGTGTGTCAAAAATATCTCACCAAAGTGTACATTCAATGTTCCCACTTCTGCAAGATTCTAGGCATCAGTGGTTCTACATGGTAATAACAATGAAATGGCGAGTGACACAGTCCCATCAATACAGCTCTCTAATACTTCTCCATAAAATCAGATTTAATTCTGATTATGCAATTCTGAATTCTGGGTTCCATCTTTTTGCGGAAGCATGCTCTTGAATATGAGAGTGTAAACACATCATTATGCTTTCATGATAGGTAAGTGTTCTCTGTTCAAGTGTAAACTCATTTTTCTTTAGGTGACCTTTAAGCAGTATTGTGCTATTGTATGGGATTCAAATCAATAATTGTGTCAAAGCAAAATATACTGCAGTTCCCCCCCCCCTTCATCATTCAAACAGTTCTGTGAACTATCAAGGATTTTGTTTTCTGTTTGTAAGAGAGGAGAATCTTTTAAAGGTGAAGGGGGTCCCTGAATTTTGCATGAAGAGAACCAAGAAAACACAGTTTTTATTTCTCACTTACAGATTATTTCCTCACTCTGTCTTGCAGTATGTTTAAGCAGCAGGCAAGCAGACCATGCTACTATAATTAGTAGCTTAATGCCATCTCTGCATTCGCACTGTAAAACAACAGTGTGTCCCAGGTGTGAGAAGGTTAAAATGAGAAGTACCCAGTAGTTATGAAGCTGCAATAATGAGTTTCCTTCTACTTACCATGGATTTGTGTGATATACAACTTGCAATTAAGCATGGCTTGGTGATTCAGTGATTAATGTATATATGACTCCTAAAGGAGCAGCACAGCCCTCCCGTCACATCCTTCTTGATGTTTACAGCTGGGTACCTATTAACAGGAAGATGGAAAGGGCCATTTACAATTCAGTAACCTTTATGACAGTGAACTCTTTAATCAGCATTTTATTTCCTTTGTAACACTTTAGTCATCTACAAATGTCAGGATAAAATAGGGCCATGAAATATTTAGGATCGGCATGTAGAAATTGACTTCCCTGATTTAAGCTGCTGTGTCTTTTCATTTTGTTGTTTTGGGAGCCCTTACGTTTTATTGAAAGACAATTTATAACTAAATGCTCCCAATAGTGACTTAGCATTAGTGTAGGCAGAATTACTGGAATCCAAGTTGTTCCTTTATAATATGTTGATGCTGCTTGTATTTGGTAATAAGTTAGTCAAATAAAATCATTAGCTGAGGGCTTGCATTAAACTCAGAGCAGAATATATATTGCATGTATTGAACAGACTTATGAGTGTTTGATAAAAGACCTAGAGATCCTTCATAAGCCAAATTAAACACTATCTGAACATTGCTAGTGGTGGGTGTTCACAATTTTTATCCATCATGTTCTAAGTAAATAATAAAACATCCCAGTATATAGGATTTTTTAACGTGTGAGGTGAACTTTCAATGTAGTTTAATGATATTTATCAGCCAATGTCATGTAATGAATAGAACATTGAACCCAGATTCCTGTACAGCCATGGAGACTCAGTGTAGGGTGGAATAGGAAATCTCTCTTTGAGTATATCACATTATACTACAAAAAAACCTCATTAGGGTTGCCACAGACACAAAGTGACATTAGCGCACAGAACAATAGCAATGATACTTGCATTAGGGTGTCTTTTTATTGTACTGTTTCTGATAGTTGAATGGACTACCTGGAAGTTGAAGGTAAAGTTTTGGACTCTGTCATTCTAGACCAATGATGGTGAACCTTGGCATTCCAGCTGTTCTGGAACTACAATTTCCAGAAGCCCTGATCAGCAGGAGTGCTGACTTGGGCTTCTGGGAATTGAAGTCCAAGAACACCTGGAGTGCCAAGGTTCACCATCACTGTTCTACACATACCTGTCAAGTTTTGGATTTGGAAATAAGGGAAATTTCCCAGCAAATACGGGATACTTGACAGCTATGCTTATCCTGTGCTGCCCTCCAATGGTGGCAATAGGGCATTGCAGTCTAATTAATAAGGGATGATGGCGGGAAAGAGGGTAAAATAAGGGTTTTTCCCAGCCAATAAGGGATACTTGACAGCTATGGTTCTGCACTGTAGGTTGCCAGATTTGTATCATCATTTTGAATACTTACTAAAGTCAGGAGTGTCCTAGACAAAGTAAGTTAGGATATCAAGGAGGTAACCATTGCCTTAAAAGAACCTTATTTCCATAATAAACAAACATATTCTGCCAGGGAACACTAAAATGGCATCATATGTGTTGCCTGAAATTGAAACTGAATTCTGCAATCTTGGTCTGTGTAGAAGCACAACTGTCCACCTCTAGATATCATGACCCAAGCTACTAACAGCAATTCTTGTGCTGTGAAATGGGCCAGCCAAATGAGTAGACTTATTTATACTAGACAACATTATTTTATGAATAGTGCAGAGAAATTATAAATAAAAGTTTGAGAAATCCATGGCAGATGTCTGTGCCAGATCTGCTTGTGATAGCTGGGTTCAAACTCTGCCTCCAAACTGCCCATGGGGACTGTGATCTCAAGCCTCGCCTTTGATAGCATGGTTGGAACTTTCTTCAAACAAAGGGTTGCCAATTACTCTCTAATTGCACCCATACATACAGCCCACATTGCCTGCTTGTTTGTTACCACATGGATTAAAGAAAGTGTTATAAGAACATGAAGCTTGAGAACATTCCACTATTTTCTTGTTCTGCCATTTCCCTCAACTTCCACTCCGCTTTCTTCTATATAAGCAAAATACCCACCATTTTTTGATTTACATTAGACTTCCATTTGCTGACATACTCAGGCTATGATATGTACAACACATAGAATTTTTTTAAGATACTGGACATGGTAGAGGGTGTCGGTGAAAAACAACTTGAGCCATTTTCCTGTGGCATTTCAAAGTACAGTATCGATCTAATTAATTTACGTATTGATAGAACATATTATAAAGCCACATATATACAATGTAATAGGGCTTGGAAGGGAAGTCTAAGTTCAAGTGAAGGCAGATTATCCAAGACATTACATGATGAGCAGCATTCTGGAAGTGAAATTACGTTTAGAGCAAAGGTTGGACAGTAAAAGACTGCCAGCAAAAGCAAAACATAGGAATTCTTATGGATTGGTAACATTGTCTCCCTTCAGATATAAGTATAAAATTATGGTATACATGTTTGCAGCACAATTTTGCCTTTTAAGAATATCAGATCATTACCACCACCCAATTTCAGTGAGAAAGAAAAAATATGCAAAAATAACACTGTAATGCAGTATCTGCCTATGATGCTAAGCATTCAGAATGAATGTTGGTATCCATATTCAGCACACTATTGTTTCAAGCTGAAATATGAGTTTTATTGCTGTAGAAAGAAAGGTATAAAACTGAATACAATGCAGCATCCCTTTGAGAAATCCTAAGTAATAAAGTTACATACTAGCAATGCGGTCTTCCTCTTTGTTGCTTACAGATGGCGTTTTTAATCATTTTAATTATGAATTGATTTATTGTTTTAATCACTGTTGTATTTATTTTTAAAATTACTTGCACTATCTTTTCTTTTGTTTTCAGTATTGCAATATTGTAAACAGCTTTGGGGTTTTTAAAAAAATGGAAAGTAGTGTTGAACCAGTGAAAAAATAATAATAACTGTGCTACACCGTTTGCAGTGGGATAATTGAAAAGATCATTCTACCAATTTAAGTGTTGTTTATAAAAACAAATGAATCTGTTCATGTGCAAGGATGGAAAGCTATATATTGCAGTTACACACTTTATACCTTGTGGTGTTAGTAGAGAAGTAGTGGCTACTAGGAATTCAGGCAGAAACCATGGCCATGTCTGGAAGCAAAGCTCCTATACTTTTTGAGTGGTTGGCAAAGCATCCCTAGAAAAAGCATAGGAATCAGCTTCCAGTTTGCCGTACTATATAATTAAAGGTAAGTACAAGTTGCAACCTTCCCACTCCTCTGAACCTATTTGTTTCCTCCACACTGAGAGTCATATACCCCAGTTTGCATAAGCATCATGGCTTAGTCGAACTAGCTAACCGTGGTAGAAGATATTGCATATACACGTACAGTGCAACTTTCTCTTTCAGTTTTTGAACAACAGTTCAACCTTAAGGATGCAAAACAAAAAGCATTACAAAAACCCCTTCAAGTACATTGTAATACTACAGATCACATGACTATTAAACTTAATATTTTTCTGTCTGGTTAAAAAAATCCATATAGAACATTTGGTGTTTATTGAAATAAACATGAAGACAATCCTCTGATTGCCCACCCCATTTTGCGTAGCATTTAAAAGGTGCTTTTCTATCTTAACCAGCAGGTTTTGTTGGGTGCAGTAAAAGCTCTAGCCAAATGTTTCCTAACCTTTGGTATTTTGACTTCAATTTTCAGAAGCCTAAATCCATTTCCCAAGGCACTGATCAGCCAATGTACTGACTTAGGCTTCTAGGAATTAAGTCCAAAAAAAAACAAAGCCTGACCTTGGCCTATGGAACTGGTTTTGAAAGATCTCGCCCAGTACATCAGCCTGACATGTCCAGCACTTCTTGTTAGTGTGCCATTAAATTTGAGGGTTGGGTGAATCTAGGATCCTGAACTCTCTCTTCTTATTCAGGCAGTGATTGTAAGAGTTTTTAAAAGCAGGCTGCGTTGAGCAAGATGTAGCTGTGTGGATCTGACATAGTTGCAGAAATTCAATTATTATTTCTAGACTTTTATTTATAAAATATGAAAAAGTATAACATTATATTCTGCAAGGAAATATGAAAGACAGAAAAAATGGGAAAGTTTTGCTCCAAGTTGTCTGGGGGCCCTTTATGGGTTGGGTGAGGCAGTTAGCAGAACCAAACATATCTCTTTTTCCTTTGTTGAAGCATGGACATCTGAGGTCAGCAAAGCTTGCGGTGGCTCCTGGGCAGCAACCCCTTCCTTGGCCGTTTCAGAATACTGTATGGCTTGTTTGAGGAGTAGGGACTTCACAGATGCACTTTGGAAGGGGCATTTCCTCTCTTGACTGCTATGAAACATGATGCTATTAATTGCAATACCTGTGGCATCACTTGGGAGAGAACACCATCTGATCAACCTTGAATGGTTCTATGCACAGTTGCAAATTATGGTACTGTCATTAAACTGGGCTGGCTTAATTTTGCTCATTATCTTGTTCAGATTTTTTCTGTAAGGCACTAGAGCATTGGAGGCAGATAAAAAGTGTTTGGAGCAGGATTGGTGTGCCCATCTTCTCAATTTTGGTGATCTCAAGGGCTCTTGAATTGTAGACCTTCACACACATGCCATGCTCAAGGCCTGATGGACCAGCATTATTCCCATTTGGCAGAAGAATCACTCCAGTAGCTTTTTTCATCTTGGACTCATATACCATCCCATGAGTTTTCTTCAGTGGGCAATCTGGGGATGGTGATTTATCACGTGGCAGATGGGTTGCCCAATGGTTTTATATCTCCTCATTGAAATTATGTTACCCATCTGTAGTGCAGAAATGTGCATATGTATTTCACGACTAACCCCATCTAACCTCCACACATTTGAGGTCTCATTTGCAGAAGGGCTTCTGTATGTTCCCATTTATCCATGTCCTCCATTTTTCCAGAACATGGGGTGCCTTCTAGTGTCAAAACAAGACTTTAGAACATGCAGATTGGATGTCATGAGGAGAAGGACCAGTGGAAAGAGCTGCAACCTGTCCAGATAGATCCCTCTCTTTACATGGACAGGACATCTGAACAAGGCTACTGATTTAGTGGAATAACAGGACAGGAAGCTTCCCTCATGGATTATTAATGTATTTTTGAACCACAGACTGATTTTTCTTCCTTTATGCAGAACCAAGTACACAATATCCCTCTCTAAGCAGTCATCGCAAGGGACAGAAAAACATACGATAAAATCCGCTGCCTACTTTCCAGATAGGAATTTTGAGTGCATATGTCAGAAATGGTTACAACTGGTGTGTGGTTGGCACTGTGTACCTAATCGTCCAAGGCAGGATTCTCCCCAGAGATCAGAGGTGCTCTGGGGCTTCCCCCTCCCCTCTTGTCATTTTTTATTTTTCCACAATTTGTAGCTGCCCTGGTGCTAAATGTTGCCCCCTTTTAAGTTGGGCTATTTAAATGTTTATCCTTTCTTTGCTACTTGACCTTTTTTTCTTGCTCAGCATTAGTTTTCTCTCTGCCCAGCTTGCTTTTGTATTTCATGAGCTCAGTAAAGCGTGGCCTTCAATTCCCTTGTTCTGGTGTTTTCACTTAAGACCAGGAGTGATGAGCAAAAGGTTTCAGGCTCAATCCTTGAGCAAAGGGCTGCTGTGACAGGGATTATTATTTATTTGTCATCTTGGATGTAATAAGCTGTAGGTACAGCATCGAGAGCGCTTGATTTATTGCACTGTCGACTGCCACTAGCAGGACGTGTGCTGTACCGCATAGGATGAATACCACACTGTCAGCTCTGTCGATCTGTCTCTGCCATTGCGCTCTCTCTCTCATAACACATTCCCATTTCATGCCAGAATACATAAACAATCTTTCATTATTTTGATGCCTTTTTCATATTTGTTCTTTACAGAACATAAAGTTTGAATTTATGGGTTTCCTTTACATTATTTCAACACACTCCACCATTTTACGGGTTTGTGGTTTAACTCTCAGAAATTGGCTGCCAGGTGATTTAGTTATTTTGGCTTTCTAGTTTTATAGTTATTTAATATCATAGGGTGCCAAATACTGAGGAAAATGTAGTAGACAGAATGCATGAGGCTTTTTGGTAGGCTTAGCCCTGAGCAAAATGTGGCAGAGACTGGAAATGGATGCAGGGAAAGGGTGAGAAAAGGAATCCTTACATCTCTTTTCTCTTATTCTAACAGTCCTTTTTCTTTAATTGCCCAAGGATTATTTCACTTACAAAAGTAGTTTTAATTAAAAGGACTCCAAGCCAGCATGTCGGGTGTTTGGGGTGGGTGAGGAATTATTCCATTTAAGAGGATTCTTTAATAGGTTGTAAACTTACTTTTGAAAGCTACAGACAGTTGCTACTAGGTCAATTTTGTATGACTGTCATTAGCCATGGTTGAGGCTTGCAATTTCTTCTAATGTCATAAATAATTTCTTAAACAAAGGATAGGGGTGCCTGGCATGCAGTGGTCCATAGGGTTGCAAAGGGTCGGACTCTACTGTACAACTGAACAAAAAATAAAAAATAAAAAAATGTATTGTTTGGTTATATAATATATTACAACAAGTATACAATATTGTCTCCTTTTTAAAAAGGTTAGTTTTATCATTTAACTTGCAGGTATATTTTTACAAGCATAACATCTTAGAGGATGAACAAGATCCAGACAATCTCATTATGCATCCTTACAACTTGGCACACCTAAGATATCATGTTAAGTTGACAGATGGTTAGGGCCAAAGCAAGCCTTTTGCTTCTGTGCAGAAGTTAAGATTCTACTGTGAAGCCATTTTTGACATAGAAAAAATTGGAAAGACTAGCAGCCCCAACATCAGTTTCAGCCATTGGACTTTAATTATAACGTATAAGAGCCTGGTCACTTCTGTTATTAGCTGAGCAGTTTTGTATCTGTATTCGTAGGTTATGAACATGCATGCACAAGCTCTTGTATACATACACATATAAAGCATGCACCCAGGAATGAAAGATGGACTAGAAGGACTCACCAATATTATGTTTCATGTCTAAGAAGTTGTGTTGATTTTACTTGTAAAAACAGGAATCTATTTCCAAGATTTAATGAGTATGGACATAAATCTACAAATCCAAGTTATTATTTGTTAGATGCTATTGTCTAATGCAGCTTTCATTGAGACAGGTGAGAATATGCTGAGTTCACATTACATAGCAGAGATTTGGATTTTTGTTTGAAAGAAAACTTGCGTTAATTAATATGAGAAATTTATTTTGCATTCTTTGGTTTTTTCTTTGTTCTTTTCTTGCCCCACCCATCACATTTTAGGAGAACTGTGCAGTGCCTGAGTGTTGCCAGCAAAAGCTGCTTGTCACTTTGACCTGCTCTGTTAAGTGTCTGATGTGTTTTCTCAGAGTAATCTGTGAATAACATTACATCCAGCTAGCAGGAAACAGGGAGTGATAGCAGAATTAATATCTCGAAGCGTTGATAATTATATATCAGAATCTAATTTTTAGCTCAGAAAATGTGTTAATGACAGAGGAGAAAACAAAAACCACTCGCTTTTCCCAGCAGGATCCAAAGTGTCATTTATTATTTCTCAGCTGGGTATCTATCAAGTTTATGGGTTAATTTTTCTGTAGACTGTTATTTATGGGTTTTTGTTTGTTTTCAGCCATCATTACTAACAATACGGTTAATAGCAATCATTTGTTATCCGGCACCAGCGGTGATGCTTCAGATGCGAGCAGTGAACTGAGAATACTCATTTGGTAGCTGAATAAGGCTTTGACAGGGCCCATTTATAACAAGCTCATTCCATAATGTCCAGCCTATTAATAAAATTTTGTTGCTGTCTAATTAGAGATGTCTGTGTATAGAAGTATGGCAGAGAAGTCTTCCTGGGCTTCTAAAAAAATATTTTAGGTGTTCTCTATCATAGCCATACATGAGCAAATTGGTTTTGGGTCCCCAAACTAATGTGTTCTCCACCTTGCTTATATTTTCCAAAAACCTATTATAGAGGGATGGAAATAGAGACTGACATAGATGGTGGAGCTAGCAGGCCTCTTTCTGATCTTCCCTGTTTGTTGAATATTTTGAATGGCTGGGGTCTAGGTGAAGATAAACATTTTACCCACACACAATGGTTGAAAAAACCTCTGGTTGAAAAAAATCTCTGATTTCATGGCATTATTTCTTTATTTAAACAGTTCTACTTTGCCTTTTTTTTTTTTTGCAAGACAAAAGCAGCTTGCCATCTAGGTTAAACTAACTTAATTATCTTGTCCAATATCCCACTGAACTTCTGCTGATGGGAAAAGGCCCACCAGCATTGTCATGTTGCCCAGTTGTTGCCATTGTGCAAACAGAGAGTATGTTTCTCTCTCATGGAAGCTCAGTAAGATATGGGCCTTTGAAAAGCAGTGTGGGAATAATTAAGATAATAAATCAGCTCTAAGCATTAAATCAGCAGAGAAAATGAAATATAAATATAATCAATCATGAATAATAATTTAACAGCATCATTTCAAACCACTTCAAAAGGGAAGCAGACATCTAAAGGAAAGTATCAGCCTTCCTGCAGAAGTCTGTTAGAGGGGAGGACCCCTTAGAGTTCTGAACAGAAGGCATTTCAGAATCTCATTCTAGCTTATTTTTTGACCGTCTAATTACAATCCTGTTTTTTCCATTCTTCTTATTTATTTATTTTATTTATGTATTGGATTTATACCCTGCTCTACTCAACCAAAGGCCGACTCAGAGCAGCTACAACAGGATTAATCTTTACCTATAAAGAGAGGCATTAACCGTTGGACTCCGGTATACACGCCCGCACCCGACTATCGTATCCTGTACCGAACCGCCTCCACTTGCCCAAACCTGGACCACAGAGTGCCGCATGGTTGCTGAAGCCGGCAGTGGGGCAACAGCCCCATGAATGGGAACAAAGGGAAACAACTTCAATTCCCAACGTCCTCCACGCCATGCCTCAGCCAATCAGGTTAAGAGGCACGAGCAAAAAGAACATTGGGAAACGCGGCATGCCCAATTGAAATCGAGCTGCAGGAAAAAACCCGCCACATGAACACAAACAAAACAAACAAAACTCCAAGTCCCAGCATCCTACATGCCGTGAGCACTTCAGCCAATCAGGCTGAAGGGCGTGAGCGCGCAGAATGCTGGAAAACCTGATGCAGCAAAAATAAAATAAAAACACGCCAGCCTCCCGCAATGGGAGTGCAAGGCCACCACAGGCGGACACAGCGCCTCACAGCCTCTCAAACAAACACACACAAACAACCACGGTGAGACACCCACTGGCCTTCCCTGCCGAAGACATGGCGAGACCACCGCCTGCCTCAAGGTAAGTTGAGCCGGGGTGGAAAAAAAGACCAGCAGCAGGCAGCAGTTTGTCAGGGGAAGCACACTCCCTGGTGAATGACTGTCTGCTGTGTTTGTATTACCGACACCACTGTTTCGAGAACTAGCACAAAACAGCGGTGGAGGTAATACAAAAGCAGCAGACAGCAATCTGCAAGGAAGAGCACCACCCCTTATGGATCGCTGCCTGCTGATCTCCAGTTAGGTAAGCCAGGAGAAAACAGAGACAGAGAGGAGAGAACCATCGTCAGGAAGATAGCTCTTCTCTGCCTCCTTTTCATCTGACCTACCTAATGAACCTTCCTGGGGAAGAGCGAGCTGACTGCCGGCTCCTCCTTTTCCCCATTGCTGCATTGAAACCAAATTTTGAAGCAGCAATGGGGAGAAGAGGAACCAACAGACAGGCTGTTCTTCAAGCAAAAAAACACAACAATAGGAAAACCAAACATTTATCTAAAACGCCAACCACCAAAATTAATAAAACACAAATAAATAAATAATTAAAAAACACATTAACCAACAAAACAATAAACATCAAAATCCACAAACAAAAACACCCCAAATACCACGAAAGTACAGAAAAAAACCTAACTACAACATGAAAATACCTAACTCTAACAACAAAAATACCACAAATTAAAAAAATAAACATAAACGAAATCAGAAACATAAAAAACAACCAGAAATAGACAAAACAATTAAACACAACTAAACCCCAAAAAAAACCCACAAAAGAAGAAACAGAAACACCTACCAGCCCAACACCAAAAAACAAAACAAAACAAAAAACAAAACCCAGATAAAAATAAACCCAGAACTCACCAGCACGTCCTCCCTCCATGACTCCAGAACAGAAATGAAGAAACAAAGACTACTTACCAGAAGAAGCCCCACCTAGAGGCCGGGAGAGAAAAAGCAAGTCAAACAAAAATATAATCCAACACTATTACTAACAGCCCCACCTGCAGGCAGGAAGATTAAAAACAAGTCAAAAAAATAAGAAATAAATCAAAATCACAAATAAATCTAATAAAATAGATCAAAAAAGTCACAAACCACAAATGCAAAACACCTCCACCCAAACCACCCTTAACAAAAAACAAATAAAAAAAACAAATAAAAACTGCCCGGCTGGCCGGGCACAAATATGCTAGTATACATATAAGTTACAATGATATAATAACACATATACTATCAAATATTAAATAAATAATAAAAAATACAGTATTACCACATACAACCCCCATAACAAAATGTCAAAATCAATCGTTACAATATACATTACAAGGGGTAAAAAAACATCATAGTAGACAATATCAGAAAACAGGTTTGCCGGACTGGGAGGCGGGGTTCCGCAGCACAGCATTGGCACTGGCGATGGGGGAGGCAGCCAGGCAGGTCTTCTTTTATCCCCCTTGCAGGGGCCGGCATAGTTGCCCCCAATCCTCCAGGTTTGCCAAGTTTGTTCTTGGCAATAATCCCCAACCCCTGAATCATTTATCCACTCTTCTGCTTAATTCTTTTGGACTGTAGTATCCCACGAGACTTTGCTGCTCCTGTTCCTGTGAAGCCATGTGTATGTAATACCATCTCAGGTATTTGTAATCACAGTCATGGGTTGCCAAAGCCATCTGGATACCATCAATACAGTTAACCATGGTGGCCAAGGAGAGTCAGGGAAAAGGAGAAACAAAGGGATTTAGCATACTTCCAGTAGCTCAGAGGAACAATAGCATAGTATCTACACCAGGGACACCCAAACTACGGCCCGTGGGCCCAATTAGCCCCCTGCATATCATTAATGCAGCCCATGGTGAGTACCTGGGCTCACCGCGGACCACCCCTACCCCCACACCCACCGCCTGACATCAGCAGTGGCGATGGCGGTGGCAGCAATTGCACTTTGTCCTGGCTGCTCCAAGCAGCCTCTTGCTCCATCCCACCCCCCTTGCAGCCTTTGCCAAAACCAATCGCTGTGTTAGGAAAATCTTCAGAGCCTCCTCTGTTTCAAAATCCATGGTGCTAGGAGACCCCCCTGGCGCACCCGGGATGACATCACCGCAGCACACCAGGTTTACCCTTCCAGCGCTGTGGATTTTGAAACAGAGGATGCTCCGAAGATTTTCCTAAGATGGAGATCAGTTTTGGCAAAGGCTGCAGAGGGGATGGGACTGAGCAAGAGGCTGCTCAGATCAGAGCAGCCAGGACAAAGCGTGATCGCCGCCACCACTGCTGACGTCAAAACTGTCAGCAGCGGGAGCTGCCTTCCTCCAGCCCCGGCAGCTGTGTGTCAGGGGTGGGACCGGCCCACACACAAAAAAGTTTGGGCATCACTGATCTACACTGTGTTCAGTTAACAGCATGTTTCTTTGGTAGAGATGTCAGCTGCATTCTTTTAAAGCAAATATTAACACTAAGGAACTGTAACCCATTGAGAGTTTCTCTGATTGTGAGAACAAATGTGATACAAACATTTATCCCATTGCTGTAGATGAAGTCCAGTCATGCAATATTTCTAATTATGGGTTTGAAGCTCGCTGCTCTCTTTCTTCCTGTCCTTCCTGACAGCAGCAATACACTAGGGCTGGATCAGATATATGACCAGGGCGCCAAAGACCTTCTGCCCCATAGGTTTCTTCCACCTCCTTTCATACCTGTCACCCTTCCAGGATTGGCCGGGATTTCCCGATTTTTGGCGCCGATTTGCGCCATTTCCCGCCCGCAGCTGCCAAAACCCCAGAATTGGCAGTGGGGAAAAAAGAGGTACTGTGCATCCCTTCTGCGCAGATTGCCTTCAACGCTTGCGTAGAACCCTTCTATGCATGCGTAGAAGGCGATCTGTGCAGAAGGGGATCGTAGAAGCCTTCTACACATGCGTAGAAGGGTTCTATGCAAGTGTAAAAGCCTTCTACGCATGTGTAGAAGGCAATCTGCGCAGAACCATTCTACGCAGGTCCCGTATTTTCCGGAGCCATGGTTGACAGGTATGCCCCCTTTGTGCCAATTGCTCTCCCATCTTCATTTTACCCTCTTTTGTTTCCCCTTAAAAAGACACAGCAATACCCAAACATTATAACAGGATGAGTTCATTGCTGCATTCATGCTGACAGTCGTCATTCACCAGATGTCCTTTAGGTGGCCATGTGATAGTCACTGCAGAAACATACCCTGTGGAAAAAACTGCAGCTTTGTTCAAGTGCCTGTCTGAGAGCTAGGATACAATGTAAAATATCATAGGATTTGGACTGCTTATGAAATATATTTGGCATACTGTTTACTGAATGCTTGATGTAAAGTCTCATTCAAAATTTTCCTTCCAACCCAGCTTTTATCCCCTGTGCCATTGAAGGGCTGTTACTATTTATGCCCAGGAGGATTCAAACGCAGATTTTCTTATGCAATCAGTTTTAGAATAAGGGGTATGTGTTTGTAGGTTCTGACCCTTCCTTCCTCTAGTTCTGTTTCCGGCTTTCCTTTAATGGTTTGTTGTAAAGCAGCTTGGTTTTGAGATACACCCATTTCATGGAATTGTCTTTCATTTTCTTGCTTGCTGCTTCTTCTTTTTTTTAAAAAAATAGTTTTTCTAAAGAGATCCAATACTAAACTCAACAGAAATTACATATACAATATTTTCTAAGGTAATCCAGGTAATTAAGGTAATTAAGAAGAGGCAAGAACACAGGAGGATGTTCTCCTGCCCCCTCATTCTGTTTGATTATTTTTATTTTTATTTCCCTTGAGGTTTAGCATTGGATTATCTTAGAAAATATTTATTAAAATTAAAACGGAGTAGAAAAAGAAGCAAGCAAGATACAATGAAAGACAATGTCATGGAATGTGGGTGCAGTATTTGAAAACCAAACTGCTTTATAAAGGTAAAGGTCTGCTTTGCTTGAAAGCCAGTCGTGTCCAACTCTAGGGAGTGGTTCTCATCTCTGTTTATAGCCAAAGAATCAGCGCTGTCGGTGGTCATGTGGCAGCCATGACTAGAGTGCATGGAATGCTGTTACTGTTCCTGCTGAGCTGGTAACTATTTATTTACTTGCAATTTCTTGCTTTCAAATTGCTAGATTGTCAGAAGCTGGGACAGAGCTGGGAGTTCACTCTATCATGCAGCACTTTGGTCTCAAACTGCTGACCTTCTGGTTGACAAGTTCAACATCTTAACCACTAAGCCACCACAGTCCCACAAACTGCTTTATTACAAACCACAAAAGGAAAGATAGAGGGCGGACTACTAGAGGAAGGAAGGAACGAAGTGCAGGTGGTGGGCTGGAATGCAACTCACATTGCAACTATTTATGGAAAGTGAACTCATGAATCAATCTGAGGTCCACATGCAAGCACAGATTGAAATTGCAAACATAATACACGCTCCACGAATCATACTGTAGCAAAACTGAAACACTTTGTTTCAGCTTCCCAAGAACAGAAGAGAGCTTAAGACAGGGGTTCTCAAGGTTTTTGCACTACAGGCCGGACTACTCACCCTCAGACAGCTGAGCGGGCCTAACACAATGGTGGCAGGCGCGTTTGCACATGCGCAGGTTTGTCCGCTTCCACTTCCGGGCTCATTGTCACAGGCTGGATGGAACGGCATTGTGGGCCAGGGCTGGCCCATGGGCCGTAGGTTGTTGAGCCAAAGGAATGGAGAGAAGGATCCAAGTGACCAAGAGAACAGCATAGACATTACAGAAACTTGTAAGAGGAGAGCATTAAGGAGTAGGGCATATGGCATCTTTCTCAGACTGTCTTTATCCCTGCCACCACCTTTGGGTGAGATTATAAATTTTGGCCTGATGCTAACTCCTTTTCTGATGAAATTGTTTTGCAAAATTAGCAGGTTGTGAAGAAATGAAGTATATTTGTGTCTGGCCTAGACATGGAAGAAGAAGCAGGAGTGGAAAGGTTGTATTAGGTTTAAACAACGGGTAAGAAAACAATTTGAAACCCAGTTCTGGTGCTTTAGATGTGAATCATAGCACACTTACCCTTGACATCAGTCTCATTATGTCCAGAGACACCAATATCAGAATAGATGTGTTTAGGATCACACCACTAGCCAATTTTTTCCTGTGGTGTTACAATAAATCCTCTACCAATGTATCTTCTCTAATTCAAAGCAACTACTATGTTTTATTCTCCCTTACATATAGATCTCAATGTGTAAGGGCTGCATTTCTTCCCCTTTTAATTTAAAATACAGAAATGCAGCTTATGTATTGTTAAACATTTGTAAATTCTAAAATAGGCTGTTGATTTTTAGCGTTGGAAAACTGATTATTTACCAGCCAATAAAAGAAGTCAGTTGGCAAAAGTGTTGGGTTTTTAAGAAGATTTACATGGATCAAGCAAAATTCAAAGAATTGATTTCTAGCAAGTCTAATAGGATTTCTCAGAAATATGTATACCCTATCTATTTAATTATTCCCATTCCTCCTTCCCAGGGTATGTTGTGATCCAGTCCTCATTGGACTCTGAGTATGACCTGGCTCAGGGGTCACTCCAGTGGTGGGCTCCAAAAAATTTTACTACCATACTGTGGGCATAATATGGTGGGCATGGCCAGGGGGGGGGAAAGCCCTGTTTTGCACCCGAGTTAGGACTACTGTACTTTATTTCAAAACTTGGATGGGCGGTGCCAGCCCGAATTTCTGCTACCGGTTGTGGTGAACTGGTGTGAACCTGCTGATGCCCACCACTGAGTCACTCCCTATGCCTAGCCCAGTTCTGCCTGCACCCAGACCTGAGAATGTCCTGAGCCAGGAATCTCAGCCTGCTTCTGGTCCAAGTCTGTTGCCCCTGGCAGATGACCTGTCAGATTAGACGTCTGACTCTGACAGTGATCAGCTCTCAGTCAGGGCAAAGTGCAGAAGCAGCTACACCTGAGACACAGGCAATTAGCTGGGAGGCTTATAAGCAAGCTTGTAGTAGTCTTCTAGGGTCGGTACAATTCTTCAGTGCAAAGAACAACACCCTGCTTGACTTTGGATAACATGCCTAGACCCTGACCTGCCTGCCATGACCCTGACATCTCTGCCAACCCTGATGATGCCCCTGGACATCCTTTGGACTAGACAATTGCTTAAACTACCAGTAACCAGACCTCGGCTTGCTCTTTGGACTTTGCTATCTGGACTCTCCTTGAATAAACTCTCTGTGTAGCACTGCTTTGTGGCGACCGTGCCCACTGGGGTGGGTCAACACGGGGTACCACCCTCACCCACCTAGCAACAAGTAGGACGAATGTGGTGTTACCAGCCAAGGTCCATAAAGTTCTCTATTTGCCAGCTTATAAAATGGATCAGAGTATAAAATGCACCCGGTTATTACCAAAATAGCCCACTATAGGCCACTATATACAGTACAAGATGCACTCCATTTTCCAGAGTATATTCCAGGGGGGGAGTGGATCTTATATGCCAGCAAATACGGTAATTCAGTTTTACTTGCCTTCACTTGAAATACAGAGGCTTCATCTGAGATTACTACAAAAGTGTTGAGAGCAGTTCCGCAGGTTGAGACCCTGTAAGCACCTGTGCTTTCTTTCCTAAACTGCACTTGACATAGAGCTTATCAACCCTTAATTAGTGATACATTTTCTCTCTGTGATTTCTATTGATGTTTTGTAGAGGCAAGACGAATTGAAGCTCAACCTGACTAGAGTAGGAATTGTTTTAGAAAATTCAACCAACATCTTTCTTTGTGTCTCTTCTTTTGCTTATTCCCCTTTGGTAGAAAAGGTGAAAAGCTGTACGATAGAAATCAGGTTCTGTATTAGTCTTTTTGCTTGTCTGTGCAATAGAAAATGACAAGTGTCAGGGCCTCAGTCAGCAGATCAGGGAGACACAGATGGGAGGCGAAAAGCTCCCTTGTGGCAGCAGGATTGCTTGGATGTGATTGTGAGAGCCAGGATGAAGTCAGAATTGACAAAGTGTGCAGATTGATGGATGGACAAAGCTAGGAACTGGATGCGAGAATGGATGAGTGCTGAGGGGGAATTTAACACAGACAAACAGAATGAAAGACAGAGAGGAATTGCCTGCTAAAGTATTCCAGCAGTTGGAGCCCACAAGCAATTTACTTACTGCTAACAGATTGAGGGAGGATTTTTCTACAGAATTTCCTAAAATACATGAAAGGATTGAGCACCTTCCAAATTCCAGCTAGTGTATTAGTCATTGCCCTAGCTCCCAGGCTCATACACATTTGCTCAATTCAAAATCCGCATTTAATTATTTGCAGTAAGGTTTTATTCTATATTTTCTACAAAACATTTTCCACACAGTTATTATTTGAGTGTATCTGAATTAATTACTGTATTGTGGATTTGCTACTTCTTAAAATTTAAATAAATCCCAGATTGCAAGGATTAAATAACAATAGCAAATTATATAGTGTATCAAGGGTATTAACAATTGACAGAAGTGAAACTGCTGAGAAGTTAAAAATTGGCACAGAGCACAAAAAGTTCTCCTTTTGAAATATAGAACCCGAAGTTATGTTTGACATACTTAGTATCAGTGGTGGGCATCAGCAGTTCGCCAAAACCGGTAGCAGAAATTCTGGCTGGCCCCACCCATCCAAGTTTTGAAATAAAGTAGTCCTAATTTGGGTGCAACACAGGGCTTTCCCCATGGCCACATCCACCATACCACAATGTGGTAGTAATCTTTTTTGGAGCCCACCACTGCTTAGTATGTTTTGTTTGGTAATGTAGGTGTTCCAATTTAAATGAAAGAGATTATTGCTAAAGATTTATCTGGCATTCATGTTAATTCTGTACTTTTCTTAGATTCAGTAAAACTTCATTTTTATTAGTTTAATTATTATTTGCCATCTCGGATATGAAAGAAATAATATTCATATCTAAACATGATACCAGTTGTTGAAATTGAATGATTTTTACTGGTTGATTCTATTCACTTTTTTAACACAGCAAGGAGGTACAATATCCTATGATCTGTCATTTTCTTTTCGGTTCCACGTGTGCTATATTCAAAACATACTATAACTAATTCTAATGGACTAAATGTTATGTTGCATTTTTGAAAAGAGTTGTGCTTCTAGAGCATGGGAAGCATTGTGATCTTATCTTGCCAATTCATTACTTTTATTTTTTTTTGCGAAATTTTGAATTCTGTTAAGTTAGAGAGCTATCTTGCCTAATAAGTTCTCAATCTTATTTATTGGTATTTTTCTTTCTCTGGAAAAAGAGATTGAACTGTATAATGTACTCAATGATTCCGCCCTTCCTGTTATACATATACAGTCATGTACCCATACTCCCTTTATTCTCAGAACAACCTGGTGGGTTGGATCAGCTCCAGGAAAAATGATTGTCCCAAGGTCACTCAGTGAGGTTTCTGACTCTGTGGGATTTGAATCAGGATCTTCATATTTGTACTTCAGCACTCCAAACACTACTGCAGAGTGTGTCCATGTACTCGACTCAAATGCAATTCATATACGAGAATACATTCACACAAACACACACACCCCAAAACAGGAAAAATGTCACTGGTGTGAATTTGTTTAAGGTGGATCCCATCTTGCCATGAAGTGACCCACACACTGTGTTCTGAGAGCCATCACCCACAGCACACATGAAGGATTTAACACCGGAACTGCAATGGATTGTCCATGTATAGTCTCTGGTTTTAAAGAAGAAGGAAGAAGGAAGCAGTTGTAAGGATGACCAGCACAGGAGAAGCTTTGTCTATGGGCATAAGTAAAACTGCTCTGCTGGTGCCTGAGATTGCTGGGACCTTCCAGGGCCAACTGAATGGAAGCAGATGGTGAGGGGACTGTCAGAAAGATGGACGGAAGGAGGGCAGAAAGAGCAATACAGAAGAAGATGTTAATGGAGCCCCTTCTTCCTGGTAATATTTTGAGGTCCCTGGAAGGTTGGGCTGAAAGAGTGCAATCACTGATGGATCCAGTATAGATTACAAGGCTTTGCCTTGTATCTACATACATAGTTGTCAGTAGTTTGGAATCAGGCCACATTCTTCCTCCACCTTTTATTTTAGGATAACACAAATTAATCATGGATGCTCAACTCCACACTTCCCCAGCTGATATGTGTTAATACCTAAAATATGCTAGGCAGTATACTTTATTACAGTATTTGAGTTCTGACAAAATTATCTGACCAAATGATTTCATCATCTGGATGCAAAAGACCTTTCAGTGGGATGGGCTAAGTGCATCATACAGCTTTGAAATAGTGAACAAAACATTTGGATTGCACATCCTATGAGTAAAAGAGCAAGATAAACTTTGATACAGTATATATCTTGAAGAGAGAAGAAATAGATATTTACAGGTGAACCCTTTGTATCATTAGGAGCAAACAGTGAGTGAAGTTTCAGCTTTATGTTCCATGACTATTCTTTTTGCATGAATCCTGGCAACAGTGGTATAGAACCTGGGGAGAAAAACTTATAATATATTGGTTTGCCAGATCAAATTTTAAAAGTCAAAATCTGTGACCAGGTAGCAAATTCTTCTAGGGATTGGTATTTGTGATGTCACTTAGATGAGGAAGGCAAGGATTGCAACTGGGCATGGGAGAGGGATTTGGGTAAAAAGGCCTACTGCCACCCCCACCCCCACCCCTGCTGCTGCTATTATGAGTTGTGTGACAAAAAGTGTTACAAGTCAATACACTGGTGTGCCAATTGACACAATGGAAACACCTGGATGTGTTCACTGGACTTCACTGCAACCCAATCCTTTTGCTCCTGTTTTTTTGGGTCATTGATCTTAAGACATATAAGATCCATTCAAACACCTTCATGCTAATGGGACCACATGTCAGCTGGGAAAGTGTGGAGTTGAGCATCCTTGATTGATTTGTATTATGCACACTATTAAACAACAGTATTCTTCTGAATACCAATTGCTGGAAAATACTGTAGAAGTGGGGAGATATTAGTGCATTCATATCTTGCCATGTAAACTTCCCTGGGGCATCTGTTTTGTCACTGGACAGAAACAATGCTGAATTTAGATTGATCTCCTCCAGCAGGATTATTTTTTTGGCATCTGAGGAGAATATTGTCTTCATTTCTAAATAATTGTACTTCATAGAGTAAGGGAGCACAAAAAATATCATGGGCTTCAGATATGCCTGGATCCAGGTCCTTTTGTTTTTAACAGCTAGGATATTGATATATATTTGTTTGTTGTGATATCTTGCCTACAATTCAGGAGCAGACAATTTTTTTTACAGATACTTTATTGGAGACATCAAGTCTTTATTCTAGGAAAATTATGTATAAAGTAAATCTTGTCCAGTGTTTTTCTGCCCTTCTCTGTATTAAAAACTCTTAAGAAGAAGCTGAAAACTTAACTTTATGCTTTACTTATCACTCTTAAATGAATTTGCCTAAAAAGAAAAAAAATACTAAATTGGTTTGTAATAAATCTTGTAGTATACATACTTCCATTTCTTTCATTTGACCTTGGTAGAGCAGGCTGATGGGGCAGTGAAAAATATGATATGAAAAATGAGTGAGCAGAGCGAGGTGAGCAGTGAATCAGTCTTGTGTGTCATTGGCTTTGAAAATCTCACAAACATTACTGAGTCACTTTGCTTCCTCCCTTCTGCTTCTCCAAGACCCATTGAATTTTTAGTATATATTTATTTCTGTACTTCATGAGTACAACAATATTTTAATGCAAATTTACATTTAATCCTTTTAATTAGAGGTGTTGCTAGATCTAATCTCTTTGCAGGTAAAACAGAGATTAGGAAAATTCCTTTGTATTAGAAAATTGTTGTATTAGTACAAGACCCCAAGAGTTGCGGTAGCTCACTGGTTAAGAAGCTCGCCTTATTAGCTGGAAGGCTGGCAAGTCAGCAGTTCGAGACTCGGGTACTGCATGATGGATTGAGCACCCATCTCTGTCCCAGCTCTTGGGGACATGAAAAGAGCCTCATTTGGGTGTTCCCTGAGCAGAGTTTCTTCGGCAAAAATCCTTTCAACCCAGAATAATTTGTGACTCAAAACCTCAACCACAACCACAACCACAGCAGCAACAGCAACAACACAAAACCCAGCCCACTACTGAGGTCACTGTAATATCCTTGATTTTCTGTCATACAGTATATTGAAACAGTACTGTATATACTTGAGTATAAGCCAAGTTTTTTAGCCCCAAAAATGAGCTCAAAAAAGGGGACATGGTCAATGACCATGAGGCTCCCATGACAGTGCTAGATTGGGATGTGCCACCAATTTAATTAATTTTACCATATTTTCATGTATTTTGATTATTGAAATTCACTAGCAGCTGCTGAATTTCCCACCCTCATCTTATACTCAGGCCAATCAATTTTCCTGGATTTTCAGGTCAAAATTAGGTACCTTAGCTTATATTCAGGTCAGTTTATACTCTAGTATATACGGGTAGGTTCTATTGGTGCTCTTTTTTGCCAGTTATTGTAATGTTGTCTGTGAGAGTGTGACAAAACATTGAGCTAAATCCAATTGTTGATCCCAGTGAATAAGCGGATCTTATTAAACTCAACTTATTAATGGACAACACCTATATATGTTACATTAATTCAGTGCCGTTACTATAGTTGCAAATAAAGGTTGGATTTTGGCCTAGTGGTACTATAATGGAACTAATATATGTGAATTCTTTTTTTTTAATTTAGATTCATAGCCTGTTTTAAATGCCTGTCTACACACCCAGTATTTGTTGCAAGTATGGAGAAGGACAGATAGAAAAGTACAAAATATTAAAGCACAAGATGAAACTTAAATCAATTATAACACCAGCAACAAACTCATAAGCGGTTTTTAAAGTTAGGAATGTTTAAAATCCTGATAAAATTAAAAGTGTTTGATGGTTTAAAAAAGATATAAAGATAATGAATTGTGTTTAAACAGGCCTCTATGGGGAGGGCAGTTTCATGTGAAGAATATAACGTAAAATGTGTAGGGCTGTAGCCAGGATTCTAGATGTAGGTAAGTGAATATTTTTTCAGAATGGGCAACAATGTCATATACAGTAAAACCTTGCATAAAGAGTGCCTCGCTTAAAGTGCAGAATTTTCTCTGAATGATCCCTGGTCTATGGACCTCCCTGCCAGAAGAAGTGGTGATAGCTGTCACTCTTGACAGCTTTAAGAAAGGATTAGACAAGTTCATGGAGGACAGGGGTATCAATGGCTATAATTATGGATACCTAAGGACAACCTCCGGATTGGAGAGATAGGCAGGATATATCTCAATGCCATTTCCAGGGAATCCTAAACAGGTAAAGGCATCTGCTTCGGAATACCCTGAAGCAAATGGTGAGCCACTGTGTGAGACAGAATGCTGGACTGGATGGGCTGTGGCCTGTTCCAGCAAGGCTGTTCTTAGGTTCTTATGTAGCCTTACTTAACAACTATAACAAACCAAAAACTCGCTTAACAACTAAATTGGGGTTTGCAAAACCCCCCCTGTAGTCATAATTGGTAATTTACAATGGTGTTTCACTTAAAGAGCAAACTTGGTTAAAGAACAATCCCGTTGAATGCATTATGCTCTTTAAGTGAGGTACCACTGTATATATGTCATATATATAAGCAGCCAGGACTTTGAGGGTGTACAAACTGCTGACTCAGGGTGGGTGATGCCCACCCTGGCCACCCCCTTGCTACGGCCCTGAAAATGTGTAACATTTCTCCCTCAAATATTTGCAGTATACTATACTAACTAGAGTTGTCATGATTCAGATGTAACTTCAAGGCAATTAAAGTAACATATGAAGGCTGGAAATCAGGGAAGTTGCCTATTCACAGCTGCTACCTGGCCAGCAGACTTAGCAGGCACATAGGTCACCTGGCCACTTGAATGAAATGTTTAATAAATTGAAATGGTTAAACTGTAAAATCATGTTCTGATTTTGCAATTTGCATTTTTCTGTATGTATAAATTAGTACCTAACCTTTTATGTTGTAGCTTCTTCTCCCTTTTTGGCCAAACATATCATGATTTTTGAGATATATATCAATCTCAAAATCTCAGTTTATTCAAATAGTTCAACAAAAATTCATTAATTCATGTTCATGAAAACTCAAAACAAGAAAAAACATTAATTCATGTGTAAATTTTGATTTATTCCATAAAGTAAAAAACTGCTCCAAACAGACAAAAATTAATTCCAAAATGTATCAATGGTTCTATAATCTATAATAGGTTCTATAATCCATAATAATATCCAAAACCCTTCCGGATAATTTTCTCATTTTTCACATTAGTTTCTTCAGGGATCTATTAGAATAAGAATGATACATGAAATAGTATATGTAGAATAATACAATACAATTATATACATTTTTAGAATGTAAAATAATGAGAGTCAAAATTGGTACCTGATAATGAAGTATAATTCCATGCATTTATAAACATAATATCAAATGTAATGGATAATTTTTGTTGAACTATTTGAATAAACTGAGACTTTGAGATTGAGATTTTTCGAATGGTTGTTTGTATTTGCTGGATTTCATTCACCATTCTGCCCTTCTCCCATTTGTGATATTTTGCAATATGTATGTTATACAGGCATACAGCTTAGGTTGGGTTATGTGATCCACTTCTCCAAGTTCTGAATGTTATGTGTTGCAAATTGCCATCTTTTTGGATTTAATCCTCCCTCCCCCCCCCCCCCCAATCAAGCCTAATAAAGAATACTGGAGAATTTGAAAGCTTGTGTTTTCTGTGCATTGCCATTTAAAATAATTCATTGATTATGTGAGAAGTAAATTGTCTGCCTGTCTGTCTGACTGACTGTCTGTCTGACTGACTGACTGACTGACTGACTGATTGATTGGTCATTTTTCTCCAGTGACTCACAATATTAAAAAGAAACCTGGGGAATATAGTGAAAAGCAGAGACATCACCTTGAAGACAAAAATTCGCATAGTCAAAGCAATGGTATTCCCGGTGGTAATGTATGGGTGTGAGAGCTGGGCCATTAGGAAAGCTGAGCGCAGAAGAATAGATGCCTTTGAAATGTGGTGTTGGAGGAGAGTCCTGAGAGTCCCCTGGATAGCAAAGAGAACAAATAGGTCAATATTAGAAGAAATCAACCCTGACTGTTCATTGGAGGGACAAGTAGTGAAGATGAAGCTAAAGTACTTTGGACATCAAATGAGAAGGGAGGACTCACTTGAAAAAGGTCTTGATACTGGGAAAGGTGGAGGGCAAGAGAAGAAAGGGGCATCCAAAGATGAGATGGCTAGATGGTATTGTGGCAAAAACAACCACACTGCAGAATTGAATCCTATAACATATTTACAATTCTATTTACAAAATATGTACAAACTTTCAGTGGGTAACTGGATAGCATTAATGTATTATTTGTATCAAATATGATTGCATTTTAGCCCAATGTTAACACATACCTTTATATTCTTATTTTCTTATTTTTTCGTGCTCTATGCCTCTCTAGCTTTTCTCCTTTGGGCTTGCGAGCATTACTGGAGTACATTTGAATACTATCTGCAGCTGCACGAAAACAGAAGTACTAACTATTTTCATTTAATTATTCCTGAACCATTAAAGGTAACTAGAGAGTTCTAGTTCATTGTTTAGACCATGGGGTTGATGAGTTTTTAATCAGTGAATATAGAACACTTCTCTACGTAATAACATGTTATCAATATTAATTGTATGATGGGGTCTAGATTTTATAACTTCTAATACAGTGACTGTGAAGTCGTCTGCTGAGTGTCCTGATTGTAAGTAATGGGACGATGGGAGTCATCTCTATTTTATTTTTTATCCATGAACGGTGTTCACTTATCCGAATTTTCAATGGGCATGTCGATTTACCAACATATTTGAGGGCACAAGGACATTGCCAAATATATACTATATTTTTAGTATCACAATTACTGAAATCTTTCAGCTCCATTTTAAAATTCACCTCTGGAAAATCTACAATTTTAGGCTCCCACATTGGTCTGCAATTTATACAATTCATACATTTAAAGTGCCCTTTTGTACTAATTGATGGTTCAGGGATTTTTTTTTCAAAATATCAGAGTGTGTTACCATGTTTCTAATTGACGAGGTTTTGTGAAAAGCTACCAAAGGTTTTTCAACACAACCTGGAATGTTGGTACTAGGAACCAATATTTTTGTATGATCTTTTTTATGCGATTAGATAAGGGAGAGAACTCCAAAGACCAAGAAAGTCTCTCATTGTTTGTGCAAGTCTTCCTAGGTAATAGCTGGTGCCTCAGAGTGTTGGCTACTTTTTGAAACGATCTATCAAGAATGTCTGCCTGATATCCCCTCGATGTTAATTTAGATTTGATTGAATCTGCTGCAGTGGTAAAATCACTTTGTCTCGTAGAATTTCTCTTTGCGCGAGTAAAGAGACTAAAAGGGATGTTATCTTTGAGCGAGCGAGGATGGAAGGATTCGTAATTGAGATATACATTTCTATCAGTGGGTTTGTGATAGAGGGTTACCTCAAGGTTTAGAGAGGATGAAATGTAAACCTCCACATCTAAAAATGGAATTTTAGTACAATTTTAATGGATGAAAACTATAAATGAGGATTTAAACTATTAACCCATTCTACAAAACCGTCAATGTAATCAAAATCCTCCAACACCACAAACAGGTCATCTATAAACCTTTTGTACAATATGGTGTGCTTAAAGAAAGGGTTGTTCTCTGGATCGAGTATGGTGGTTTTTTCTGAATTGAATATGTATATATTTGCCAAACTGGGGGCTAAATTTGAGCCCATGGCCACTCCTTTGACTTGAAGAAAGAAAGTTTGTTCAAATCTGAAATAATTTTGTTCCAAAATCATATCCAATAAATCCAAGATAAAGTGCGACGGTGGAGACTGCTGACGGTAACCTAAAAGGGTGTAGACGATGGTCCAGAATTCTTCCAAAGTAATGTTGGTGTAGAGCACAGAAACATCTAATGTTAATAATCCCACTCGTGCTGGTACCTTAGTGCCTTCCACTTTATTTATAATGTCCGTAGTGTCCCTGATATATGTAGGGGTGTCCTTAGCGAACTGATTAATGAACGAATCCACATACCATGACAGCGGTTCCAAAGCAGAATCAATAGCTGCTATTATGGGACGTCTTGGGACCATTTAATGCTGTGGAGTGAGTTTATGAATTTTTGGAATCAGGTGGAAGATTGGCACTTTTGGGTGATCCCTTAGCAAAAAATTGAAAGTTTTTTCAGAAATATAATGTAGAGCCAAGCCTTCCTGCACCGTTACTTTAATGATGGAAATGATTTTAGTCGTGGGATCTCCCTTAAGTTTTTTTAATAAAAATTGGTGTCTGATAACTGTCTATTGGTCTCCGCAATGTAGTATGTTGTGTTCTGAATGACAATTGCCCCCCTCCTTTATCGGCTTGTTGAATGATTATGTTAGGATCATTGCCAAGATCTTTAAGAAGTTGTGTATCTTGTTGTGAAAGATTCCTATGTGACCGTATATTGTTGGATTCCAAGGATTCGATCCCCTTAAGAACTACTTGTTCAAATACCTTAATTGCCGGATTATCCACCTGTGGTCAAAAGGTGGACCTAGTTCTCAATCCTTCTTGTGTGATAGATGGAGAATCCTTGAAAAACGCCCTGAGTTTGAGTTGTCTGGTTAGTTTGAAAATGTCCATTCTAGTGTTAAAAGGATAGTAATTGGGCATGGGGACACAACTTAAGCCTAAATTGAGCAGTTCGGACTCTCTAGGAGTTAGTACTCTTGATGATACATTGAAAACCATGCCAGTGTGTGAATCATAAGGAGAAGTCAGGGTTTGATCCGTACTCATGGTGGTTGATGTCTTGGATGGCTTGTAATGCTCTGAGGGTGCTGTTTCTTTAAACGTTGTTGCTAAGGGTTCCTTCCATGATATGCGTTTGCGGGAGCGTTGCCAAAAGTATATTTTAGATAAAGAATAATCTTGCATGTCCCTGCATATTTTTTTGGATTTGTAAATCCTAAGAGACTCTGTTAAGTGGCTGCATTCAAGCCCAATTATTTTGTATTTTGTGGTGTAAATGGAGGAGTGTTGGAAAGATTGTTCTATAAACTTAATGTCCCTCCAGTAACGCTCGCAAGCCCAAAGGAGAAAAGCTAGAGAGGCATAAAGCACAAAAAAGTAAGAAAATAAGAATATAAAGGTATGTGTTAACATTGGGCTAAAATGTAATCATATTTGGTATGAAATAATACATTAATGCTGTCCAGTTACCCAGTGAAATTTTGTAAATATTTTGTAAATAGAATTGTAAATATGTTATAGGATTCAATTCTGCATTGCCGAGCCCACTCCCCAATAAAGAGACGGACACAGTGCTGGGATTGTAACTGGGCCACTTTATTAAGAATAGTTCATCAAATGCAAGCGAGCCGACATAGCACTGGTAAGGAGTGATGGTAATAACCAATTATAAAGACCCCAGGAGAAGCGCAAATGAACAAACCTCTGATTCTATTGAGTATCCGGTGGACTAGCAGGCTTTGCATGCTGTGTCTAGCATGGCAACGCCTAGTTCCCGAGCACACCCAACTGGCCACGCGAACATCCCTCTATCTAGACCTGCCAGAGGCCAGCGGAGTGTGCTGCTACCGGACTCTTAGGGGTCGCCCAGAGGCTCCTTACCAGTGCTAGCCACCACACGGGGAGGCACCTACCAAGACTCCCCCCCCCCGACTGCCAACTTGGTCGCCAGGCCCGCCTGCAAGGAAGCCAAGAACCGATCCATCCCCCTTGGAGAGAGGTGGACTCCATCCCAATGGTACAGGCCAGCACCATGAACACTGATGGCCGGATGCTCCACTACGGTACCCAAGGCATGGTCACCCAAAAAATGGGCAACGGCCCGGTTAACCGACCACTGAGCCCAGCCAATACGGTGAGGGTCGCCGCCCCCCCAGAAAAAAGACCGTGGGACAATACAAGACCAGACGAAACAGGTACGCAGCCACCGGCACCTCAAGAGGCAGAGGTCCTGCGTATGGCAATAATCAAACCCAGGCCCGTAACCTGGCCCAAGTCACTGCCGCCCAGATGGATCAGGAGAACATCAGGAGGGGAAGAAGCCTGCAGAGAAAAAAGGAAAGGGAGAAATTGGTGCCAACGCATCCCTCAAAGGCCATGCCAACTGAGGCAGGCCAGAACCTACAAACTGAAATGAGGACCCCAACGGGACGCCGCTGCGTGACGAACTGCCCAGAAGACGTAACTGTGCCCCAAAATCCAGACGGTAGCCAACCGACGACAAAGGACAGGAGTTGCAAGAAAAAACAAGAGGAACAAGGGCCAGCGGGTGTTCAACAAGACATGGGGTGAACATAGATACAGAAATGCGAGGAACCCCACCTGCCCATCCTACGGATGTCATAATCTGAGTAACCAAAAAGGGCGGCTGTTGAAGCAGCGCCAATACGGAAGGAGTGCATACCATAACAAGCACCGGAGAGGACAAGGTCAGCCAAGGCAGCCCCCGTGACCCTCCAGAACTGATACTTGGTGAGCGGCCGCCCATCCTGGTGAGAGAAGAGAGGATCGGGGGCGGGGCCATGAATCGCCAAAAAGGCTGACAGGGCTGCGACCAGGCAAATGGCAGGGAAGGCACAATGGAGAAGAGAAACAAAACAACCCCTGCCCCACTGGTCAGATTTGGAGGAGCGAATGCGCAAGTGGATGGAGCACCGGTCCAGAGTGACATAGGCCAACTCAAGACACCAATGGGAATGGTACAAGAGAGGGGGACCAGCTCGCTGATCCGCAAAGCCTCAAAAAATGCCACCGTGGTAGCCGCGTGAAAAAGGGAGGCCTCGTACTGATCGAAACAAAGGGAAAGCCAAGCGGGAGAGAAGAGCCGGAGAAACCGGCTCCCGGGAATCCTGGCAGATGCCCCACTCCCGGGACCAGCCATCCAAGACCCTACGGACCCTAAAGTCAGACGTAGTGTCGCGAAAACCCCGGGCCTTAGCAGCAAACACCAAGGCCGACAGGTGACCAGCTATGGTGCATGGCACCAACCCACCATCATGGAGATGAACCATAAACTCCAAGAGATGATCTACCAGGATGAGCCACACATGGCCCAGCGGAACACCCGGAAGGACTGGAAAGTGCTGGCATTTGCCCTGCGAGTACCAACAGAAATTGACAGGCCTAACGCCTGGGATGCCTCGGGTAGCCAAACGTCCACACCTCGCTGGGCAAGTGGGAGGGGAGGTCGTCGGCCCCTGGCGCAAGCTCCCAGAACCAAGAGATCTGTAAGCGGGACAAAGCATCAGCTATATTATTATCAAGACCGGGCACATGCCGGGCACTGAACACGATGTTGAAACGCAAGGAGTGCAAGATGAACTGGCGGATGAGGGACATCACCCTGGGGGAACGGGAAGTCAGAACATTGATGATGCGGACAACAGCTGCATTGTCGCACCAAAAATGAACCACCAAGTCCCTCCACAGGTGGCCCCAGAGCACAAGTGCGCCCAGGATAGGGAAGAACTCCAAGAAGGTCAAATCCCGAAGGATGTCCGTACCCTGCCAAGCATCCGGCCAGCTGCCGCAGCACCAGTGTCTGTCAAAATAGATGCCATAACCCAGGGTGCCGGAGGCATCAGAATGAACCTGGAAGCCGGGGGAGAGGGCCCGCTCCCGGCACCAGAAGGAGACCCCATTGAAATCGGAGAGAAAGTCGAGCCAGACCCGGAGGTCGGCCCATATGCCAAGCGTCACCCGGGCTCTTTGGTGCCTCCTCGAAAGACCAACCAAGGCATCGCACAGGCGTCGAGCAAAAGCCTGGACAGGCGCAACGATCCTGCAGGCAAAGGTGAGGTAACCATGAAGCACCTGCAGGTCATGGAGGGACACCTTACGTCTAGACAACATGGCCAAAATCACCTTGGATATGCGGGTGACCTTATCCATGGGGAGACTGGAGGTCTGCCGAACCATGTCAAGGGAAATGCCCAGAAAGGTAAGGGTAGTGGCTGGACCCTCCGTCTTCTCCTGAGCCAAGGGAACCCCCAGCTCCGCCATGAGCTCCTGAAAGGTGCAGAGCAAGCGTTTGCACACGTCAGACCGGCCCTCACCCCCAAACAAAAAGTCATCCAGGTAATGGGACAAAGAGCGGGGTCCGGACCTGCGGACGAAGGCCCAATGCAATAAGGTACTGAAGCGCTCGAAGGCCAAACAGGATATCGAGCAGCCAAAGGGCATGGCCTTGTCGACGAAGTACTGACCGTCGAACCGAAAACCCAGGAGCTCAAAATGAGCGGGGTGGGCAGGGAGCAGCCGGAAGGCCGACGTAACATCGCACTTGGCGAGGAATGTCCCGGGAATGCAGGCACGGACCATGGAGACCGCCTCATAGAAGGATGCATACCGGATGGAACAAAGGCCATCCAGTATCGCGTCATTCACTGATGAGCCCGCCGGGTAGGACAAATGATGAATGAGGCGGAACTCACCCGAAGACTTCTTAGAGATGAGACCCAAAGGCGAAACCTTTAAGTTGGGAAAGGGGGGGTCATCAAACGGGCCCGCCACCCAGCCGAGGCGCACCTCCTTAAAGATCACCTCATGAGCCAGATCCTCCCTGCCCTGGAGGGAAAGCAAATTGGGCACATCCTGCGGAGCGTGCGGGCCAACAAAAGGGATGCAGAAGGCCTCGGAGAAAACAGCCAATAAATAATCAGCATCCGCCCGCCTGGGGTAAGCCCGGAGACAGCAAGCAAGGGCCGGGAGACTAATTGGGGAGGGGCCCTTTTGAAGGTGGAGGTTGGTCACTGGAGGCACGGGCTGGGGCCTGGCCATGGCCCCTGCCCCGAGAGCCTGAGGGTCGAGTGCAGGCGGAGGCGGAATGGGGTCTGCTGCAGGTGGAGCACTCATGCCGGTATTTACATGGCCGGCAAGTGCACCCGCCCGGCGCCGAGAAGCTCCAGCACAGCAGGCGGGCTGGAACCCCCTGCTCCACTGGCTGGCGGGGAGACTGAGCTGAGCCAGGGCGCTGGACCATGTGACTGCTATGAAAATGGTCACCAGATACCGGGCAGGAGGGCGTCATGTGAAGGAGCCACAGCAGTTGATCAGGCTGATCCCAGGGCATCTCAGGATGCAAGGCTGCGCGCATACGGAATTCCTTATTGTAGGCCAGCCAAGACTGGCCCGGGAAGTCAACGTACGTCCTATACATGAGATCCAAATACTGCAACATGGGGACGGCAAGATCAGGGCGGGCCCGAATGGAGATGGCAGCATACATCAAATATGCCGGCAGCCAGTTGGCCCACGTATGGGCGGGCTTGCGACGGCGAGCCATCTCCTTGTCCCGCTCATCCTTCTGCTCCTTCTCCTCCTTGGTGGTCTCATGGTTCAGGAGGCTAAATATATCAACGTACTCCCTCCGCCAAATCTTATCGCAGGTGGCAGGCAATCAATGATCACCCAAAGGAAGGGAGCGACCAGCCGTCGGAAAATCAGAGAGTGGAACTGTATGGTAGGCCGGATTGGAGGGCAGGCCATATGGCCAGGCTGGGTAAGGCACAGAAGGAGGATGTAAGGCAGAGGGGGATAAGGTGTGCACCAGGCAACAGGGGGCGCAGCAAGGGACGAAGGAAAAACCGACAAAGGCCACTGCTGGCCAGGAGGGCCAGAGGGCGACTGCCAGGACCAAGGCCAATGACCAGCAGACGCAGCAGAAAATAACCCGGGGGCAGGTGTACTAACTTGACTCGAGTACTCACCAGCTGCACCCATGGTGGCCGCCCCCACTGGGGGATCCGGCTGCCAGCGGGCGTCGGGGCTCCTGTCCAAGTCGGAGCCCTCCTCGTCAGCCATGGATGGGTCGGCCGGGCGATCCCCAGCCTCTGACAAGCCCCCAGCAAGAGACCCTCAAGCTGGGCCAGGTGGGCCGAAAGGGGGGCCAAGCGGCGAGACCCCCTGTAGCCGCACTGGGAAGAGTGGCATGGGGCATGACCCCTGGGTGGGCCCCCAGTGGGCAACATGGGACCCAAGCCCGCAGCCCGCTCCAAGGCCTTGATGTGGGCCAGCAGATCAGGCTCCAGCCTCTCATCATGGGCAACAGGCCGGGCCGAAGAAGAGGACAGTGGCTCCGTAGGCGGAGCAACAGAGGCCCAGGCCCGAAGGCGAGATCTCTGGTGCGGGGGCGGGCCTGGGGAGGGCGGGGAGGAACCCTACCAATGAAGGGCAGCCCCCCCCCACCCAGAAGGGCCAGGAGAAGAAAGGCCAGGTGGTGCGGCCGGCAAAGGAGCCGGCGGCACAGGCCCCCGGCAGGCCCTGCCCTGGCGTGCACCCACAGTCGGTGCCAGCGGAGAACCCTGGGGCGGGCCCGGGGGAGAAGCCGCGGCTGAAGCCCCATGGCAGGCACCGCCCCAACGGGCAGAAGCGCACGGCTGTGGGCCACGCCCGGAGGCCCTCCACCTGGGAGGCATGGCGGAGGGAAAAGGAACGAGGTGGCTGAGGGAGGTAAACTGGGCCGCCAAGGAGGGCTGTGGCCGAGCGCCACGGCCGAGCAAAAACGCCATGCAGCAGAGAAGAAGCCCGGGCCGCGTGGTGATACTGCTGCTGGGAGGGAAGCAAACGCTTCCTGGCCCAGTCAGTGGCGAAGATGGAAGGGTGGTCCGGGCCCCTCCCTTAAGGAAGGCCCAGCCCCTGCCCCTTCCGGCCTGGTCCCGTCTCTGATGGGGCGTGGCCGGCAAAGCACGTGGCAGCGTATCAGCGCTGCCGCACGTCCCTTGTGGTTGTTTTTTGTCATTACAGATTATACTGTTTCTGATGAAGAATTCCGAAAAAGGTTCTAAACTGGTGAACTTTTAAAAAAATAAAACAACACAAAAAATACAAGAGAATTATAGTCTGTTATATATGACCTTCCTTTACTAGCAGCCTCAAACAGCTTCTACGCTTTTTGCTTGGTTTTCCATACCTGTTATGTATGTTAACTGTGTTTTCTGACAGGAGCAGAATGTATCTTTTCTCATGTATCTATTCATATGCAAATAAGTGGATCGAAAATGTGCACACTCTGTTAGCCAATGGGCTTGTTGTATTATTGTTACTGTTACTGTTTATAGTGTATATAAGTCCGAGTTTTGCCATATTCAAACTGTGTTCAAACCCCACTATTAAAAAACTGAATTTCACTACTTCACTTGTCCGCTTCTTCATTCCCTGAACACGAAACTGGCGATGAAGGTGGGATGGCATCCCCACATGGCAGCAAAATCGGCCCATTTGACCCAGTGAGTCCAGAGAAATGGGCAACATACGAACGCCGATTCCATCACCCAATGGCCTCACAGAAGATCACCAATGAAGACCAGAAGCGCTCCTGTTTCCTCGCTCAGTGCGGTTCTGAGATGCTTGAGCTGGCAACCCACCTCCTTCTCCCAAGGGGCGTAGATGTGGTGCCGCTTGCAGAAATCATGTCTGCACTGAGGAAACACCTGCAGCCAGAGGTCTCGATCTTCCCGGCCAGGGTGGCCTTCCATAGAAGGGAGCAGCAACCTGGGGAGTCCATTGCAGTCTACACCGCTGCTCTGCGCATTGCTGCTGCCCCGTGCAAGTGGGACAACATCAAAGAAGCACTCCGACCGTCTGCTGGCTGGCATGAGGGACAAAGATGCTCAATGTCGCCTCATGATCAGGAAGACGCTAACTTTCAATGCTGTCCTAGAAGAGGCGGTAGCATCTGAGGCCGCACAGTCTGGCATCAAGCTTTTCTGGCATTGCCACTCCACCACCAGTGCCACCAACTCAGCTGTGCAAGCTCAGCAAAATTTATCTTCATCTTCCTCCTCAGCTTCGCCTGGTTCCACCTCTTCATCGGAGTCCAGCGACACAGAGGGAGAAGTCCGAGCGGTCCGACAAAAGCACCGAGAGCACCATGACGATTGGGAGAAGAAATTCCTCTGCAAGTATGATGGCTGTGGAGCCAGGCATGGCTGCAGGAAGTGCCCCTTCCGCACCGCAGAATGCCACAACTGCAGGCAACGAGGGCACATTGCTAAAGTATGCTGACAGTGAAAGCAAAGAACTCCAGCACCTGAGTCCAAGAAGAGTCATCACCACAACATATCCACCTCCAAAGTGTCACCAGAGCCTGAGCCATGCCAAGTGGGCATCATCAGCGAGCATTTCTTCGCAGACCTGAGCCTGCAGGACGTCCCCTTCAAGATGGAGGTGGATTCAGGTACTATCTTTTCCATAATCCCTCAGCGGGAGTTTTGAGAATTCCCGCTGCTTCTCGGCCCAAGCTCAAATCTTTTAAAACTTCCCTCTGGGATGTGCAAGGTTGCCAGATTCTGGTCCTGGGGGTGGAAAATTTCTTGGTCAAATTCAAAAACATTCGCACCTCCTTGCCATTGGTTGTAGTTAAGCAGGGCACTAACTGTCTTATTGGGACCCAATGGTTTAGGCCCCTGAGAATCTGGCTTTCTGGCATTCACGCAATAGATGCTTACTCAATCCGGGACGTTTGTGCTGCACATCCTGAGGTGTTCAAAAAGGGGTTAGGGTTATACAAAGGACCCCCTGTTTACTTTGAGATTGACCCAACCATCTGGCCCATCTGGATGAAGCCACGCCCAGTACCCTTTGCTTTAAAGGAGAAGATTAGAAGCCGAGCTGGACAAACTGGTGGGGCAGGGCATCCTCCGCAGAATGGGAGACACCAATAGTGACTGCTTTGAAAAGTAACGAGGAGGTCAGGATATTCGCTGATCACAAGTGTATCATCAATAAAGTTATTCACCCAAACGCATATCCTGTGCGCGTGGTAAGCCACCTTCTTGCCTCCTTGCATGGAGGAAATTGCTTCGCAAAACTTGACCATGCCCAGGCTTACCAAAAATTGACTGTGTCTTCTGCTGCTGCCATAGCCCAGACCATAGTAACTCATAAGGGGGCATTTAAGGTAACTTGACTACAATTCGGGGTGAATGCGGCCCCCAGAATATTTCAATCTCTTGTAGAACGTATTTTAAAAGGTTTGCCCGGTGTCCTGCCATATTTTGACAATGTCCTGATCACCGCTAAGGACACTGTCGAACTAGCGGCCAGGCTCGATTGAGTCCTCTCACGTTTTGAGAGGCCTGGTCTACATCTCAGAAGAGACAAATGTGTATTTTTGGCACAGGAAATGGAGTTCCTGGTTTACCGAATTACACCCCAAGGTATCATCCCCTCTGACTCAAAGGTGGCGGCCATGCGAAATGCACCCAGGCCAAAATGTAAAGCCAAATTGCAATAATTTCTAGGATTGTTAAACTTCTATCACACTTTTCTCCATCGCAAAGCCTCAGTTGCCAAACCATTGGCTTCTTAAGAAAGATACTGTTTGGCACTGGGGCCATTGCCAGGAGAAAGTGTTCCTAAAACTTAAAAGGCTTCTATCTTTGGATGCTGTATTAACTCATTTTGATCCTAACAAGGAACTTGTACTTGTGTGTGATGCATCCCCTGTGGGGGTGGGAGCTGTGTTATGCCATGTACTAAATGACAGGAGGGAAGCCCCCATAGCATTCTATTCCCGTTCACTCTCAAAGCCTGAGAAAAATTACACTCAAACAGACAGGGAAGCATTGGCAATCATGGCTGGCACTAAGAAATTCCATGATTACCTTTACGGAAGACCTTTTACCATCGTAACTGACCACAAGCCCCTCCTTGGAATCTTTGTGAAAGGGAAGTCCACACCTCAAATTCTGTCCCCAAGAATGTTGTGTTGGGCAATTTTCCTAAATGCATACGATTTTACTTTGGTGCACAGGCCCGGCAAGAACATCAGCCACGCTGATGCCCTGTCACGTTCTCCACTGCCAGGGGTCGGGGAAGCCGATTGCGAGATCGAAAGCGACCGCCAGGTACTTATGATTGAGGCTTTCGACTCGCCCCCAGTCGTCCCCTCAGATATAGCCAAGGCTACGGCCAAGGATGTAACATTGACTAAAGTAATGTCTTGGGTACAAAAAGGCTGGCCTGTCACTCCTCTAGCCAAGGAATTCAGAACATTCCACCGCAAGTGTTTGGAGCTGTCAGTGGAACGAGGTTGCCTTCTATGGGGCCAGTGAGTGGTCATTTCTGTCACTCTCAGGAAAAAGGTTTTACATCTACTTCACAGAAGTCACCTGGGAATTGTCCGTTCCAAAGCCCTTGCCCATAGCTACTTTTGGTGGCCTCAACTGGACCACAACATAGAACAAATGGTTGGCATTTGTGCCAGTTGTCAATCCTCTCGCCCAGAGCAATCCCACCTTCCCTCTCAGGAATGGGATTCTGCTCGGGGCCCGTGGTCCAGGTTGCACATAGATTTTGCAGGTCCATTTAGGGGTGCTCTATTTTTGTTGGTTGTGCATTCATTCTCTAAGTGGCTGGAAGTGATTAGGGTGCCTAATACCACTTTAGCCACCACAATAATGCACCTAAGAAGGCTGTTTGCAGCATTTGGACTTCCAGATGTGCTGGTGTCCGACAACACGTCCACGTTCACATCTGCAGAATTCCAATCCTTTATGGAAAGGTATGCAATTAGGCACATCACTGCCACCCCATTCCACCCAGCCATCAATGGCCAGATAGAGTGGCAGGTGCGCACAACTAAAGACACGCTTCGGCGTATGGGTGAAGGGGATTTGGAGCTCCAGTTATGTCAATTTCTTTTCACATATAGGCTCACCCCCCTTGCCTCAGGGCTGTCCCCTGCTAAATTGCTCAAGTGAAGGAAACTGTCACCTTGCTGGACAGATTGGATCCCTCTAGGGTAGAGGACAAAGGCACAAATATAGCAATCCAACACCAGAAGATTTCTCATCCCGAGACCCTGTACATTGCCACAATTATGCAGCTGGTGGTCCTAACTGGGTGCCCAGGTTTGTGATCGATCAGACTGGTCCTGTTTCTTACAGAATTGAAATAGCCACTGGTCTGATCTGGAGGAGGCACACGGATCAATTGAGACCCAGAGTACTGGACCCACAAGATGAATACAGACACTCAACACTAGGGTTGGCCCCCACCCATTTAAGCCCACGGGGCAGAGGTAATAGTCAGCAGCCAGCCAACATTGACCCAGAAGTGTCTTCTAGGAACTGATTTCAAGGGGAATTTGTAGAATACTCCCCTATTCCGGCCATGTGTACCCCTACACTGTCCCAGCCTAGCACTCTGGATTCCTTTATTGATGATGACCAATTTTGTTCAGAGTTGCCCTCCACTCTTAGTACACACAGGAGGGACCCTGGGTTGTCTTATTCATCCACAGAATTAGATTTTGGTTTTGAGTGATCCCCTGCTCCTCCATCTGACAAACGGGGCTTTAATTCGGGTTTACAATCCTCCCCCTCTAGTCAATCCATCACTCCAGTCGGGTCGCCCATCCTACGAGTCGCTGAGCCGGCTCAGCCAAGCGTCCGACCCAGAAGGGAAACTAGACCACCATCCTGGTTAAAGGATTTTGTTTTTACCTGGGGGGGGGGGAGAATGTTATGTATGTTAACTGTGTTTTCTGACAGGAGTGGAATTTATCTTTTCTCATGTATCTATTCTTATGCAAATAAGTGGATTGAAAATGTGCACACTCTGTTAGCCAATGGGCTTGTTGTATTATTGTTACTGTTACTGTTTATAGTGTATATAAGTCGGAGTTTTGCTCCATCCAAACTGTGTTCAAACCCCACTATTAAAGAGCTGAATTTCAGTACTTCACTCATCTGCTTCCTCATTCCCTGAACACGAAAATACTGTTCGGCCATTATTCTTTCTAGATGGTATTGTGGACACAATAGGCACAGAGCTGGGCGGGCTGAGGAGGATGGTGGAGGGCAGAGGTGCCTGGAGGAAAATGGTCCATGGGGTCACAAAGGGTCGGAATCGACTGTGTGACTGAACAACAAAAAGGATCAGATATGGTCACTCAGATATCCTGGACCCAAACAGTACAGTATAAGACTTTATAAGCAATGATCAGCACTTTGAATTGGGCCCATAAATGGACTGGTAGCTAGTGCAGTTGTTATTGCAGGAGGGTTATATGCTCCCTATAACTGGCACTAGTCAGCAGTCTGGCTGCTGCATTTTCAACCAGCTGAAGCTTCTAGACCATCTACAAAGTCAGCCCCACATAGAATGCATTACACTAATCCAAGCAGCATGGAACTAAGGCATGGGTCACTTCAGCCAAATTAGACATCTCAAGTCATGGGTGCAGCTAGCGCACCAGCTTTAACTGTGCAAATGCACTCCTGGTTGCTGCTGAAACCTGGGCATCTATGCTCAGGTTTCAGCCCAGGAGTAAACCCTATGGAGTGGAGTTTTAAGGGTGAGTGTAATTCCATTCTAGCAGGGGGTGCATCCCAACTCCCCAATCTATCTTCCTTTTTACCAGGAGCACTTTTGTCTTGTTTAGATTAAGTTTCAGTTTGTTTGCCGACAGCCAGCCAATTACTGACATCAGGTACTGGTTCAAAACTAAGAGAGCTTCTCTGGAATTTGGTGACAATGAGAGATAGAGTTGGGTGTCATCAGTATGTTGATGACATTGAACCCCAAAACTCCACATAACCTCTCCCAGCAGCTTCATGAATATGTTAAAAAGCATGGCGGACAAAACAGAACCCTCAGGGATGCCAGCATCACCTTCTGTGTCCTCCTTTCCAGGAAGGTGTGGAGCCACTGTAAAACAGTGTCTCCAAATCCTATCCTAGAGAGATGGCCCAGGAGGATACCATGGTCAGTGGTATCAAAAGCGACTGAGAGGTTGAGCAGGTGTAGAGTACTCATATGTGATTTCCTATTTCCTTCTTGAAGGGCAGACTAGGGTTTTGCAGTTTGCCCAAGGGGCTGGCTGAATGTGCAGATGGTACTCAAAGTCCATCTTCTCATTCACTGAGTTGTCCATCCAGCATTGCTATCTATAATTGATCCTAATGACAAATAATCTGTGATTTACAAAGTTATTACTGACATGTGGATTTGGGATTTCCTCCCTTGGACACTAGTGTGAGGATTATGATAGTTTGGCTCGGCAGTGGAATGCAGAGTTTGCCAAATAATATCAGAAGACTTGTATTTGAGATCAAAATCAGTTCAGATTCTAACTTGATCAGTTCTTACTGAGAAAATATGTATATGAGATAAAATCAGTTTAGATTTTAACTTGTTTAATTCTACCTCCGAACATTCTGTGCAGCCCTACTTTAAGCTGAGTTTTAAAATATTTTGGCACATGAACTAATCTTGCCTAGTTTATCTTTCTTGAAGTGAAATACTGGGGTGTTCAAAATGTATTAATCTTGTGGAATGTAATCTAGGTTCTTTATGCTGAAGGATACACTTCAGAGGGAGCTTGGCTTATTTCTTTAGTTTTCTTTCTTAGTTCTGTTAAGTACAAAGGTCCTTTTCTAGGTGACATATCATGTTATATTCCAAAGTACACTTTCTTTTAATTTACAACTTAATTTTCAACCTAATTCAGAAGATTGATACTATAATGCTATTTGCAGAAGTATTGAAATGTCAGTAAGTTTTATTGTAGTAATAAAAAGAATTCCATATATCACAAGCTCTATAGGGATCCTTGCTTTTTGCATAGATCTTCATAGCAACAACCAGTGGCTAAATGCTGGCAATCATTAATTTTTAAAGAAGACAAGGGGATGATGACTTGAGAAATGGAGGCTGCCATAAAGAATGAATGTTAATGTTGACACTTTTTGTAAGGTGACTCAAGAGGAGATGGAGGTGTACTGTTTTTTAAAAAAAATTAAATCCCAGGATTCTAATTCTTAAAATGCTGTCTGCTTGTAAAAGATTTCAGTCCAGGAGAAGCCATCTCCGAGCATCTTCTAACAAATGGTTATCAGTGGTCCATGAAATAATCAATGTCGATAATCCATCCTGAGGTCTGCCAATATGTTAATGGGTCTGCCGCATCGTTATTGCTACAAGACCATAAATCATTTCCATACTGTGGTGTTTAGCAGTCGAAAACTCAGACCCCCACCCCCACCCCTTTCTTAGTGTGGAGGTTTTTTTTAAAAAAGATCCTGTCTAACAATGAATGTCTAAACATTTTGCAGCTCTGCATCTTTGATTGTTTTCTGATGCTAAAATAGTAAGTGGGACAGATTGTAAATCAATTAGACAATAAGACAAAGTGTTTTAATAATAGAAGAACTCAAAGTAAATCATACTTCTGTTTATATTATTGCTTTTGAGGTTATAAATACATGGAACCAACCAACAAGGCCATTGTTAACATGGGTAGATGGACCCAGTATTGGCAGTTTGGACAACAATTGCTTCTATTGGATTCTGCATTTTTTCTTTGAAAAGAATAGACTTCAGTGCTGTTACTTAAGCAGAAAAGGAAACTGAAACAAAAATATGCATGCAAAGAGTGTAAAAGCTGACTGTTTCTAGTAAGCAATCATATGGTCTTATTCAGGAAGGAAGAGTTCTGTCATATTGACTTATTTTTTTAATCACTGTGGGGGAGCTATTGCAGATCATAGACATAGTGATGGGAAATTACTAATTATCCGGCTTAATCCATATGATCCTTCAAATCATGGTTTGAAAATTATGCCATGGGGCTTCATATTCTCCTTGCCCCCCCCCATTTGTGTCTGTGTGTGCATACATTGCCTGCTCTGTTTGCAGGTTGCTAATCACAGTGTGATGTAATATACTATGCTGTATGAATTGAGTGACTCTGTTTACTGTTACACCTAATTAGCATTTTTAAAGACCCATTTCAACTATCAATTAAAAGTTAGTACTAAATATAGTTTGCTTGCTTCACATATGTCAACATATTAGGGGTAGGATGTTCTTTTTTTAACTCCTTTACCTCTCTCCAAAGGTTGGACATTATCTTGCCTATTTTGGTAGTATATTGCTATTATTTTTATTGTTGCTGTCTGTGGTGTGTATGTCTTTGTATCATTGTTAACTGCTCAGAGTAATTATTTAAGTTAGTTGGGCAGTATAAAAGTCAAATCAATGAATTAATTAATGAAATCTTGGCTTTGGGTGTGACAGCTCTAAACTATGAAGTTGTGTTGCATCCAAACAAGTTTCCAAAGTTGTTCAGTCAATAGATTTTTCCTCTTGTGCTATCCCCCCCCCTTATTTCTTATAGCAGACATTCACAACATACAGCCTGTGGGCCAAATCCAGTCCCCGTGCCATTCCATATGGCCATCCATGTGTGACCTGCCACATTTTTGGCAGCTTAAAAGCAGCGTATGACATTTCTGGGGTGGGGGAGAACAGATTCTGTTGGGTCATTACCAGAGATGGCCACTAGAGGGTGCAAAGCATGGTTTCCTATGGGAATGCACTGAAAACTAATTTCATCTATTTTAAAAAGCCGAAAGAACCTTGCAGAGGCAAGCTGAGGCAGGCAAGGTAGGAAGTCTCCTTTTGTTTATCTGTGTTTGTGGGGGGAGTATTTTTTAAATAAGGGTTTCCCCGTTAGCCCCCTCTGTCTTATTCTCCATACTAGCATTTCCCAAACTGTGCCTTCTTTGAACTAACCGTACCAGTGCCAGGAGTGTGGGAATTTTTTTGCTACTAATTCGGTCCTTGTGAAACATAATAGAGTCCACACAGGAGAGAAACCGTACAGGTGCCAGGAGTGTGGGAAATGTTTTTCCCAGAATTCACACCTTGTGAGTCATACGATACTCCACACAGGAGAGAAACCATACTGATGCCAGTAGTGTGGGAAATGTTTTGCTTTGAATCAGCTGCTTGAAGGACATAGGCGAATCCATAGAGGGAAAAAACTGCTTTGAATCAAAGTAATATGGCAGGAAATTGTTTATGCTTCAGATCCCCATATTGTGTATGCTTCAGATCTCCATATTCAGATCCACACACATTAAAGGTAGCTTTATTTGTGCTTCTGCCAATGTGATTTATATTAATTCACATTTTGGGCCATTCAACAATTATGTGATCCATTTTTTGGGAACTGACCCCCTTACCCCCCATGTAATCCAATTGTAATTTTTCCTTCGACACCCACCCACCCCCTTAAAGTTACATAATCCAGAGCTTGTGTGAACTTTGTTCACTGCCCTGGACTCACCTGCGGCGGCAGTGGGTGGTAGGACATTGCTGCCCCCCCCAGACTTATTTGTGGCTGGGGCAGAGAGGCCGCTGCAGTATTGTGACATGGTATTGCTTTCTATTGATATATTGTCTGGACTGAATATTGTACAATCACATTGTATTGCCATTTGTATTACCCTTTTTGTTGTAATGCTATTTTTGGTTGCATTGTATTGCTGTATTTTATTGTATTGCAATGTTTGATTTGTTGTGAGCCACCCTGAGTCGGCGTATGCTGAGTGGGTGGCATACAAATCGAATAAATGAAATGAATGAAATGAAATGAATGAAACTAAAATGCTTGGTAAACACATCTACAGCTGAAATGGCCTTTAAGGGAAGCCATTACAAAATCTGGAATGTGTGCTTCTTGGGCCTCCTGGGAAGTATTGCCTTCTGCATGAATCCTGAGGGAGTTCAGCAGGTCTGGAATTTTGCAAAAGTGCTTTCTTAAAAGTCTCCCTTTTTCTTCTTCCACAAGGCAGCAGCTGGAAGTGCCCTTCACCAGTTATGGCTATTTCACAGATAATGCTTCACATTAAAAGACATTCTGTTTTATTTTATTTGGGATGCATTTGTTTGGTTGTTCTGTTTTTGATTTGTCGTGGTTTTTTTTGTACTATCTGATATTGTGTGTACGCCACCCAGAGTGGGAAATTTATAAATAATAAATAAATGAATAAAAATTATATTAAAAAATCCAGCCCCCCCCCCCCGAGCAGTCTGTGGGAGCTTGATCCAGCCCCTAGCTTAAAAAGGTTGAGAACCCCTATTTTATAGTATCAGCTTAACATTAGGTAGGCTAGCTTTCTGCATGTATGTATTTCATGAATTCTTTGTCATTAGTAATTCACATTATTTTTTATTTATTGCTCACTCTCTCTGTCCAAGGAATTCTTAATGTTCCTGAAACGAAGCGAGGAATCCACAGCACAGACTGAATTTTCACAAAATTTTCAGTTGATGGTTTAATATACCAACAGATTTTATTTTTGATTTTAAGAGTAGGAAGTGTTGACACCATAGAAAGTGAATGGGAATATCAGATACAACCACAGAGAGGAGGACAACATTTTGACCATAGGGAGGAGTTTCAATTGGTTTCTTTTGCATAAATTAACAGTCAGTTCAAACTCAGTGCCATTTCTCAAATTGTCTGGAACACAAACAGTTTAGGGCAAAGCTCCATGTTTCTGGAGATACTACGCTGCCACCAAAAATTTAACCATGTTACATTCTTCTTTTTTTTAAAAAAAAACCTTGTAACAACTTGTCATATTAAGCCACATTATCATGGTTGGGTGTTTTCCTGCTCCATTGTACATGTTTTTCAGTGGTAGGTGACAATGAATTAATAATGTGACAACATAGAATTGCTAGGTGCTATGAACTGAGGGAATCAAGGGCGAAAATATGACGATGCCATTCTTACTAGTAGCCCTGTATTCCATTGTTGTATAGTTTTATCACCAGCCTCTGGAAAGCCAACATGGGTTATAGAATGTATTTCAGTCAGTGATGCACTGCAAAAAAGTTTTTACTACCTACTCTGTGGGTTGCCAAATCTGTGGGCAGGGCCAAATCTGTGGGCGGGGCCAAACATCCTGCATCATGGCTATGGAGGTTGGCATAGCCAACTAAGTGGGCATGGCCTGGGGGAATTTCCGTTACTGGTTCTGCAGAACCTGACAGAACCTGCTACAGTGCATCACTGATTTCAGTCCTAATTTTCATATGCAAAGTTGTGTTGTCTTTGTTCCTAAACTCTTAACTTCATATGGCAAAAAAATCTGTTCTACTATTCTGGATGTATGCAAAAACAGGAAGGATTCCCTCCCACCACCCCAGTGGTATTAAATAAGGAAAAATACAATTCATAACAGGAACAAGTTGAACAGAAATGGTAGCAGCAGCCAAGATGGAAGCAATTTATTCAAAATATTTTGTCTAAATATACAAAATGCACTGATGGTATGGTAGCAGGACATTGGAAAATTTGGTAGTTGTTTCTTTTGTGCAAATTACTGAGGCAGGATGCCTTTGTGAAGTATAGTGGTTTGTTTAATGTTCTGACAACAAATTTAGATCCTGTTATGGTTATTGCAGTGTAATGCAGTAATAAAAATTGAACATGACATACCAGCAATTTATTATTTGTGTATTTTTTAACCTTGAATATCTGATTGTTTGCCCAAGCATATCCTTTGATTTGCTATGAAATTTATTGTTGGTAAAAACAATCAGATTTCCATTAGTTGTGTGTGTGTGTGTGTGTGTATTGGCTATGAGCCACAAATGTAGTATGTGAGTGTGCGCACACACATACGCAGACACACAGAATTGAAACTAGGCTGTAGGACTTATGACAGGTAGGTTTATAACATTATATGGTAATTCAGCATGAAAGAATAATTGTGACACTCCACTTGATGCTAGAATATAATCGTGCTGTGAGGTTCAATTCTCTGAAAGGCCAAATTATCTTCAACTACATTAGTCTGACAACCTATAATGCCTTGCAAAGGCAATTTGTAGATGTTTTATAGAATGCTAGCAAACATGGCTTACCATTATGCTATCCATTAACAGATTCGTGTAAAGTGAAGAGGGAAAAAGTAACTTTTCAATTTTTCCTAACTGTTTTCAAGCTCTGGAAATAAAATAAATATGTACAGGGTAATAATAGTTTATGTTTAGCTATTTACTGCTACTTCAATGCCTACCAGGAATATTGGAAGACAGATTAATTTTATGAATGGTACCTTTCCAGGAATATTTATATTGACATACATTTAAACAGTAGCCCCAAGTCAGTGATGGAAAGCGGTAATTTTATGAAATGCAGTTTAGAAGTAAGGGGGAAAAATACAGGAGCATGAATATGATTTCAGATTTTATGGAAATACTGTATAATGATCTGGTAGCCTGAGGGTACTAGCAAACAGCCCGTCATATGTGTTTCTTTATATATGTTTCAAGTGTGGTTGTGATCTCCACACAATAAAAAGTGTAGCAGTGTTACGGGTACCCATCCACCTCCCATTTTCCTACTAGTTCTCTGTTAAAGACAATTCCTACCAGACTCTTTCAGTTTCTAATGCAGTATAAAATAACCTTGTAACAATCTTATTCTGTTCTTACTTTGAAATGATTCCAACTAGGCTCCTTTTTATTACCATAGTTCAGATACATAGTATGATGCTTCTGTTACTGTCTAGCAGGGGTTCTCAACTTTTGGCCCAGGGGCCAGATGCGGCCCACAACACCATTTCATGTGGCCCACCACCACCTTCGCCACACCCTGAAGTGCCATGTGTGGCAGGCAGAGCAAAACTGCCATCCGGCCTCCAAAGGTATCTGAGGGCGTGTGACCCAGCCCTCGGCTTGAAAAGGTTGAGAACCCCTGTTCTAAAGAAACACACCAAACACCCAGATAGCAATGAGGTTCAAAGATGGACTGTATGTTGCAAGAGCAAGGAGTAAGGACCAGAAAGTAGAGAAACAATCATTGTGAAAGGATAAGATGAAGAACAGCTATTTGTTTGAAATGTATGCTGATAACTAACACTGTGTGCATGCATGCATGCATGCATGCATGCACACACAGAAAAATAATGTACCTGCAATCATGGAATCTAGGAATGAAAGAACAAATCGAATAACTCTTTGCATAAAACCTTTTCTTAAAATATCTAAAGTTTGTTACCTGTTCTTGTAAAATTTGTTCAGATTATGTAATCATAAAAACATTTTCACACTACTTCTCAAGGAGCAACCCAACTCCCTGTGGGGTCCAGTGTGTGCTGGAATGCCCCAGGATACAACTGCCATTTGTTTTTAAAGCAATTCAGATGATTGGCCCCTGTATCTATGGGTGTGCTGGACTGGCTGTTACATTTTCTTTGTGGCTATTGCCTTGGATGAACTGAAATGTACAGTATGAAATTATCTGCAAATTTGGTGCTGTGCAAAATCTTTGAATCAAAATTTGGTGAAAAATTCTGCAGCAGAGCAAACATCTGCGAAGGAGGGGAGTTAATAGTGAGAAAATATTTTCAAGTAGAAAATCATGTTCAAAGAATGTGATTCATATATGCAGTTCAGATTCAATAATGAATAACATCTGCCCATATCTCTATAAAGTTGTTTTTTTTAATCATACCTTTCTTTAATTTTATTTTACATATCATTTTGTAATTTATGGCAATGCTCCACAGTTTTTTATGCCATTCTTCCCATATAAATTTCATGTAGATTTTCCAACTTTTACCCATTAATAACCTAATAATTGATTATGTTTTTGTTAAAATTAAAGGGGTAAAACCAGCACATGAATATTTAAGTTTCTGGAAGCAGGGGATAATAATAAATAAGTGAGATTTTTGTTTATACTACTTGTTAAGACATTAATGTCCTGTTGGTGATGGGTGCACATATTGATAGATGTCCCCCCTCTCAGGTTTTTTTATATATAATTTTACTGTTGCATTGTTAGTGTTGTATTCTTGAATTATGTATTTTTTATTTCTGATTATATTAAAATATTTAATAAAAATAATTTTAAAAACAGATTGAATAATTAAGATCTCATTTTGGTCTTGCTACAATGAACCAATATATGGCCAGACATTCATCTGTGGTAATGGAGTAGACTGTACAAACAGCGACTCAACGCCGAGTGTTGGGTGGCGGTAAATAACCTGATTCCCCAAAGGAGCCAATGGCTACGAGCGGATGACCCCATTTGAGTGGGTTGATGATCAGTGGAGAAAATGCCACTGGAAACCATCATACTAGGCCCAACGACAAAATGAGCAGAGGAGAAACCAATTTACTACTCTGATTCCCAACAGTCATGGAGGCGAAAGAGGCCATGCAGATGGATTGGCTGTGAAGGTGCACCTTGATAATATCCTCAGTGCTGTGGCAGTCCATTACAGTCCAAGTGTTAAATCCTGCACGTCTCATTTCATATGTGCCACAGGAGATGGCTCTGAGATCATAGCGAGTGGGTCACATCATGGCAGGCTATGATCCACCTTAAACAAATTCAAGCCAGTAGCATTTTTCCTGCTTGCTTTGGAGGGCGAAGGTGGCCCAGAACCAGCCAGACTCCAAGACCAGGCCTCCTGGTGCCCTGGGGGAGGAAAAACATATATTCAGATCAATGGCAGGAGGTTCCACAAGGTTGGGGCAGAGGGAAACAGCTTGGATTAAATCCCACTTAAATCCTTCTTGATGAAGGGCATCAGCTGGGGCTGATGATGATTTTGTCTGCCAATAGAGCTCAGGACTAGAGCTCATCTAGAAAGTGAGTCATGGAACTGGATCAGTGGTATGGGTGTCATGCTGCAATGTGGAAGGTTGGGGAATACCACTGCATTATTCTGTTCCCAGGACAATTTTTATGGCTGAAAGTCAAATAAACATGGCCCTCAGTTCCCAGCAGCCCTTCTGTGGGCAGAGGGTGTAAAGCATCTCTGAGTCAGCCATAAAAGTTTGTACCTGGAACATCAGGAGTATTTATGAAAAGGGAAATATTTATAATGTAGTAAAGGAACTGAAGAGACTGAATGTTGATACAGTAAAACCTCACATAAAGATCACCTCACTTAGAGACTAACTCTCTTAAAGAGCAGAATTTTGTCAGAATGGTCACCTCGCTTAACAATGAAAACCAATCAAAAACTCACTTAGCAACTAAATTGGGTTTCGCAAACCCCCCACCAGAAGTCTAAGTCGGTCATTTACAATGGTGTTTTGCTTAAAGAGCAAACTCATTTAAAGAGCAACCCCGTGGAATGCATTATGCTCTTTAAGCGAGGTACCAATGTATAATGGAAATGAGTGATACAAGGTGTCCAGGAGTGGGCCAATGCAGTGTGTCAGCAAACAATGAAAAACATCACTGGAATGGAGTTGGGGTGATCCTAAGCAAAGAAATAAAGAACACAGTACTTAGTGTGATGCCATTTTTAGGGAGAATCATTATGATAAAAATTAAAGGCGAATCTTTCAACATGAATGTCATACAAGTCTATGCACCAACTGCAGACAAATTGGATGAAGAGATCAAGTTTTATGATCAACTCAAGGTTGTACTTAAGTATACAAAAATAAATAAAGTTACCGTGATTATGGGAGACTAATGCTAAAGTTGGCTAGGGTAAAGAGAATGCAAGCGCGGCGCCAAAATGGCAGCCGCGCTCTTTGCGGGCCCCCCCATCGGACGAAGGCATCTGGGTAGTTAGGGGGCGTGGCCAGCTCCCTTATAAAAGGGGTGGCCATGAGGCAGCCGAGCTGCCATTTTGCGAAGCGACGGAGCGGAGAAGTTTTTCCCCTCTTACCTCCGTCGCTTTTACTTTTACCGGGAAGCCTTTTGGCCGCTGAATTCTCTCGTTTTCGGCTTCCCATCGATTGGCTGAGAGGCCCGCGAAGAAGAAGGCGGCTGCGAGTGTGGCTCGTGCGGTTCGGAGGCACAATCAGGGTCGGAGGACCGCAGCTGCGCCTCCCCAGCAGCCGCCTTTGCCTGCACCCACCGGGACCGGTGGAATGGGGTCTATTCCCTGGCCAGAGAATGGGGGCCCACACACGGGGCCAGTAGGGGCTGCGGCCCTCGGCCTGCAAGCGGTGGACACCTCTCCTGGTGTTGCCCATTCTTGCTGGGCCTTCCTTTATAGGAGCGCAGCTCGCTCCGAGGCCTTCCAGCCTTGGGGGGTGGTCCGGTCCCCTTCCCTGACAGGTTGCTACATCGGCCCTAACGGGCCCGGGTGTGGGGTTGTGGCCCTATTCGGGCCCCGGGGTGCAGGGACCTGTACCCATGCCTGTAGTAGGCGGGCCGGCTGGCCCTTTGCCCCATGTCAGCGTGGAAGCCTTATTGGCCCGCGTTGCGGCCCTCGAGGCATCCCTGGCCCGGGCTAGCCACTCTTGGGCTCCCTTTGGGGTTCGTTTTGATGCGTCGTCTGCTGGGCAGCGGCAGGCGACGGGACGGGTCGAGCTGCTTGAGGCGCGTGGCACGACCTAGGCCACTGCCTCGCAGCTCCCCATTCAACAGACCGGTGCGGGTCAGGCCCCATCGACGAGCTCGACGGCGGTTGTGAGCTCCGACGCCCCCAGTGGGCCGGAACCCCCGGTGGGGGCGGCCTACGGGGGTGCAGCATGTGAGTATGCGGTCCAAGCTAGTGCACCTACACACGTGGCCACGTTGGGGGGGGTTTCCAATGTCCTTGGCCTCACGCGGGTGGGGCGGCGGTCCAGCCGCTGGCGCCCCACCTGGTGACGACAACTACCACCCAGGGCCCCGTGGTGGGTGGTGTTTTCTACCCTGTGGGGAATGTTTTGGGGGTGGCTGGGTTAGTACAGGCCCCCTTTCAGATGCCAGCAGTTCCTGCTGTGCCTGTGTCGGCCTTGCTGACGGCGGGGTATTCCTTACCGCTGGGTGACCATTTGGCACAGACCACCAAAGAGAAGATCTGGCGGGGGGAGTACGTGGATATCTTCTCACTCCTCAACAGAGGGCCCACCAAGGAGTAGGGGGGGGCAGGATGTGAAGGATAAGGAGCAGGCACGTCGTCGCGAGCCACCACGTACGTGGGCCGACTGGTTGCCGGCCTACCTCATATACATGGCGGTGTACCTTAGGGCCCGGCCGGTTTTGGCAATTCCGATGGTCCAGTATTTGGACAACATCTACCGGGCGATGGTTGACTTTCCGGGCCCATCGTGGTTGGCTTATGACGTGTAATTCCATATGCGGATTCCCCGGCACCCCGAGATTAGGTGGGATGAGCCATGCCAGAGGCTGTGGCTTTTGTACATGACACCCACGCTCCCCGCGCCTGGGGAGAGATACCATGGTGGACATGCGGTCCAGCGGGCGGCCCCAGCACAGGTCCACTGCCAGGGGGCGGGGCAGGGGGTTCCAGCCCGCCTGCTGCGCTGGACTTTCTCGTCCAATGGTTCCTGCAATAGGAAGAATGGCAAATACAGACATTAGTGTCCCCCCTGTGCTGGCCCCCATGCGGCCTCTGCCTGTCCCAGGCCTGGAGGGATGCGGGGCAGAGGGAGGGGTGGACAGGGGGTGGGCAAGACAGCCGCAGATGGATCTAGTTCACCGAAGGGCTCCCTCCCCAATTAATGTGGACATGTTGGAGCGCTGGCTCACATTGTACCCGAAGGGAGAGGATGCGGATATCTCCTTCAGGGTTTTAGGCAAGGGTTACGTATCCCTTGCATGGGTGATAGGTCCCCTCAGGATGCCCCCAATCTTTATCCCTCAGGGGGAGGGAGGAGGTGGCTGCTGCCAGCAATGATAAGGAGGTCTATGCGGGCAGGGTCGTTGGCCCTGTCCCTGCGCCCCCGTTCCGGGGAGCATATTATTTCAATGATGCCATGCCTTTTGGCTCTTCCAATTCGGGCTCGGCATTCAAGCGTTTCTCCACCTTCCTAGAGTGGGCTTTTGTTCGCAGATCAGGGTCCCGGTCTGTAGCCCATTCCCTGGATGATTTTATTCGGGGCTGAACGGGGCTGGGACACGTCCACACGTCTCATCAACACATTTCAGACGCTAATGGAGGAACTTGGTGTCCCTTTAGCGCCCGAAAAGACTGAGGGCCCTCCTACACAGCTAGTATTCCTGGGGGTGGAGATTGACACGGTAGCGCAGGCTTCTAGGTTGCAGCGGGATAAGGTGTCAAAGCTAGTGGCCCTTATCTCGGACTTGCTGGCCAAGCGCATGGCATCACTGAGGGAACTGCTGGTGCTACATGGTCACCTCAATTTCGCTGGCAGGGTCGTCGCACCGGGCAGGGCATTTGCTCGGCGCTTGCGCGACGCCATGGCAGGATTATCCAGGCCCCACCATAGGGTCAGACTTACCCGGGGTATCAGGGCAGACATGCTGGTCCGTATCTGGAATTTTCCCTATCCTGGGTGCTTTGATGCTATGGGGCGAGGAGTGGGCCAACTCGGTTGTCCATTTTGGTGTTACAATGCGGCTGTTGTCCACATTGTCAATGCACAGACCTCTAAATCGCCCAGGGTTATGGACCTAGTGCGCCAGTTTGCGTTGCGCAGCCTGCGCCTCAACGTTCTTTTCAGGGCCAGGCATGTCCCAGGGGTTACTAATGATATTGCTGACGCTTTGTCCCGCCTGCAGATCTCCTGGTTCCGTGCCTTGGCCCCGGATGCGGAGGAATTTCCCTCGCCACTCCCGGACGAGATATGGAACATTGGCAAGGAGAGGTGAACCGGGCGATTGGCCTGTCACTAGCGCCACGCACGTGTAAGGCGTATCACCACGCATTTAATTCTTTCAGAGCATTCTGTACCCAATTTCAAATGCCAGGAACCTGGCCGATCCCAGTAACCCATGTTCTGCGGTTCATGGTTTACCTGCATGCCCAGGGCCTTGCACCTCGCACCATAGCATCTAAGCTGTCAGCGTTGGTTTTTATGGCCAAAGTGGGAGGTCACGTGGACAGCACCGCTGACTTCCGTGTGAGACATGTTTTGGAGGGGTGGGTGCGCGAGCGTGGGCGTTGCCCGGACGACCGCCACCCGATTTCCCCAGGGGTTTTTTACCCAATTGGCCCGGGGCTGGCCTGGCCTCTGTTTTGATAAGATGAGGCAGCCCATTTCATGCGGCTACAACGGTGGCCTTTTTTGGAGTGCTCCGCATCGGCGAGCTTGAGATGCTGTATAAGGCGGATGCAAGTCGTAGGGCACTGGAACTCGAAGATGTCTGTGTGAACAATATTGGGCTCAGTTGGGGGATACGCTCTTCTAAAACGTATCAGCACGGCGTAGGCAGTGGAGTAGACTGCTACGATGTTCCTCGGCAGACATCTGTCCGGTTGGTGCCCTACAGGATTTCCTTGCACTGTGTGGCACGCACCATGGCCCGTTTTTCTGTCACCAAGGTGGGTCTTCTCTTACTAAATTTCAATTTGGAGGGTGCCGGGAAGGCACTAGACAGTGTTGGCCCCTCTGGGGCTCGTTGCGGCACCCATTCGTTCAGGATAGGGGCGGCTTCTACTGCAGTTGTTTTTGGGTACTCCGGGGCTGAAATACGCCGCACGGGAGGGTGGGGACCACAATGTTTTCAGTTTTGTGTTCGCCCTCTTCAACCGTGAGTACCAGTTTAGTCACTGCACTGTTTCTCACCCCCCTTTTTTTCCTTGACAGACCCTGGGTGTCGTTTTACACCAGTGACAGTATGGCTGGTGGGCCGTAGCCACGTGCACAGGGCAGCGCGTTACGCTGCACAGGGCAGCGCGTTACGCTGCGGCGACAGAGTGGGGACCCCGACTGGGACTGGGTGCAGCCGCACGTCTCAGGTAGTATGGTAAGCGCAGCATGTTATGGCGGAAACTGTTGCCATTCCTTTTCTACATCAGGGATGCTGACTCGCCCGATGTCCTGGTTATGTACCTTGGGGGCGATGGCTTGGGGCAGGTCACTGGCCTATCGCAGAAGCTTGCGGTTTGCAGTGACCTGCCCTACTCACATCATGTGTGGCCTGCCACATCCCTCAATTGGTCGGACACGATACCGCGGTACGCTTACAGGGGGGCGTTCGGCCTCGAGGCTCTTGACTGAGCCGACGCTCCGTGAACGGGGCTATTGCCCGGTTCCTTTTCGACAAGGGCGGGGGACGCGTCATTAGCCTCCCCGGCGTCAGTCTACAAAATTACGAGCTTTACTCAGGGGATGGGGCCCATCTGTCGCAGGGAGGTATGGACCTCTGGTTAGTGGAATGGCGAGCAGGCCTGTCGACCGAGCTGACGGTCTTGGGGGGGGCGGTGAGCCTTTTGGGAAGCCTCCCCGTGTGGCGGGTATCACTGGTAAGGTAAACATTTATGACCCACAGGTATCCGGCAGGTTCGCAATTGACTGGACAACACTAGACAGGCATAAGTTGGTTAAACGTTGTCCGGTCAACGACGAACCAGGCGACGGGGTGATGGCTACAGCTAGACAGCATGCATCACCCCGTGATTTCACGGATACGCGTCAGAGGGTGGGGTCATTAGTTAGATATTGACTACGGTCAACAATTTGTTTGTTGTCAACAAACAAATTGATACAAATAGATACATTGTAACAATTGCCGTTGGCAATTTTGGGTGGTACCTTACCAGTGTTACTTCGGCCTGCTTGCCTTAAAGAATTATGATTGGTCAATTACCAATAGAAATTTATAATTTGGACTAGGGCATGAATCAATAAATGTGGCCCAATGCCGTTATCCACTTTTACCAGTGTCTGAGTCCTTTATTGGGGGGTGCACCTGCAATGCAAGCGTGGCGCCAAAATGGCAGCCGCGCTCTTTGTGGCCCCCCCCCCATCGGACGAAGGCATCTGGGTAGTTAGGGGGTGTGACCAGCTCCCTTATAAAAGGGGTGGCCATGAGGCAGCCGAGCTGCCATTTTGCGAAGCGACGGAGCGGAGAAGTTTTTCCCCTCCACCCCCTCCCTAGTTAACAGTGTGATATTTTGGTCGCTTCGGGGCCGGGTGGGAATTTTTGGCTGGGACCCACAATTGGCTCTCGGGTCCTGGTTTTTTCGCCCATCCCACACTGTTGCTATGGTTTGATATAGGGGTTTCTGTTGCTGCTGTTGACTTTGGTCACATGGGCGGGTATCACTGGTAAGGTAAACATTTATGACCCACAGGTATCCGGCAGGTTCGCAATTGACTGGACAACACTAGACAGGCATAAGTTGGTTAAACGTTGTCTGGTCAACGACGAACCAGGCGACGGGGTGATGGCTACAGCTAGACAGCATGCATCACCCCGTGATTTCACGGATACGCGTCAGAGGGTGGGGTCATTAGTTAGATATTGACTACGGTCAACAATTTGTTTGTTGTCAACAAACAAATTGATACAAATAGATACATTGTAACAATTGCCGTTGGCAATTTTGGGTGGTACCTTACCAGTGTTACTTCGGCCTGCTTGCCTTAAAGAATTATGATTGGTCAATTACCAATAGAAATTTATAATTCGGACTAGGGCATGAATCAATAAATGTGGCCCAATGCCGTTATCCACTTTTACCAGTGTCTGAGTCCTTTATTGGGGGGTGCGCCTGCAATGATATCGTTCGACTATATGGCCTTGGAAAAAGGAATGAAAGAGGAAACCACTTTGTACAGTTCTGCAGACAAGAAGATCTAGTGGTTTAAAATGCCACTTAAACAACTTTACACTTGGAAGTCCCCTGCTGATAGCCCAAATAATATTATCAGAAATCAAATAGACTTTGCTTTTATAAACAGAAGGTTTCGTAACAGCATCTTGTCAGCAAAGACCAATCCTGGAGCAGATATTTCATCAGACCATAATCCACGAATATGTCGTCTCTGCCTAAAATTGTGTAAAATCATAACAAAAACAATGAAAACTAGTTTTGATGTCAATGTCCTTAAGGACAAAGAATGTAGAACATTGGTGAAAGAGATAATAAGAGAGGAGTTAGATAAAATAAGAAAATATCAAGGGGAAAAATGTGTAGAAGAGAAATGGGGAATAAAAGAAATAACCCAGAACATTAGACAGAAACACCTTTGAGACAAAAGCCAAACCATAAGAATAAGAAATGGATGACAGATGATGTCATGAATTTTTTGCGTGCCCGGGGGTTGCGAACTTTGAGGACTATGTGGCTTTTCTTTCGCAACAATAGTCCTGCTCTACCCTCTCTGTGGTTTGATGGCCCAAGCTGAGGCTTTCCATCCTCCATGCATTTTACCACCGGCACCAACCTCCTGCCTGGTTAAGCTACTATTGGGAAGATGTCATTCCTGCTTCCTAGCCAGAATTATGGTAGCAGATATTGTGGCAAAGCAACATGTCCAGTTTATAAAGCCACCTCCCATTCAACCACACAAACTGCAGAGAGGTACCAGCCCTGGGAAAGTTGCATGGTGTAAAAAGTAATTTTTACCTTCAAAGCTGGAATGTCCCGGCTGATAAATTTTCCAAGGCTGTTGAGAATGAAAGTAAACTCCCTCTTAGAATCACAGTGGCAATCCTTTTCTAAGTTAAATGTCCCCTTTGAATCAAGTTCCTCCTCAAGGTTATGTTGTTGTGAATGTTTAGCCTTATTGCCGGCTTCAAACCTTTTTATCTGTTCTCCGCGAAAACTCCCATCTTCTCAGCAAAGATGCAACTCCATGGCTTGTCTTTTGAGATTTTATTGAAGCTTAGTATTCATCCATACTATGCAAGATAAACATGAGAAGAACTAATATATTCTATTCTACCTTACATACATACTATACTAATAAAATAATAAAAGAGAAAATAGCTAACCTTAAAGAGCTTGGTAGATCACAGGCTTTAATAGCCCCCCCCCCCTGCAAGATTTCATTTTTCCATGGTCTCGATAAAGGGTAACATAGACTTCTGCCTACCTGGGGAAAGGTGCCTCTCAAGGTTCAAACCCTCCGTTCTTAAATCTCCTATTTACCTCCTCACACCTTCCTCTAGAATGTTAAAGATGTGAAATGACTTAATTTGTTTTGACTATTGTCTTGTTTATTCAAATTCTCAGGTGTTATTTGTCACCCTGTTCTCATTCCCAGGATTCCCTTTTCTTGATTGGCATCCCTATTCTCAATGACCTGTTAATGTGCGGAGTGTGTATTAGAATGTTAATGATGTAAATGCTTTCTCTGTTTGAGTTAGCCTTTCTCAACCTTAAAGAGAATATAAGAACTATAGTGTAACTTAAATGAATATGAATTAATTCCAAGAATAATAACGTTCCTTAAGGATTTTCATGACAGATGACATACTCAATTTAATGGAAATAAGAAGGACCTATGAGAATTAGGACAAGGCAGAGGATGATTAGGTGCAAAATAAGAGCTGCAAAGGAAGAGTATATGGCTGACAGATGCACTGAGATAGAGGAATACCAAATTAAGTATGATTTTTTCAATGTATGTGGGGGTATCGCCAATATAATTCATATAACGAAGAGCTCCGTGGAATGGAGCTGTTTCGTTATACGGGGCACTATTGTATTGCGCTGGATGGATAAAGAAAAAGAACTGTTTAAGACAATTAAGCAAAGAGAACTCCAATACCTTGCCCATATCATAAGGAACAACATAAGGTATAGAATCGTCCAACTTGCTCTGCAAGGGAAGATCCCTGGGAAGAGAGGCCCTGGACATAGATGAACTTCATGGCTGAAAAGAGAGAATGGTGTGGTATGTCCTTGGAAGAACTGTTCCAAGGAGTTAAGAACAGGAAGACTATCACCATGATGATAGTCAATATCCAGAATGGGTACAGCACCTGAAGAAGAAGCTATTTTCATGTGTGAGTGGAGATTTGAATGTGTATCTCCAAGGCTTCAACCGCTACATATATTAGATTAGATTAGATTATACACAGTTTTTCACTCATTAGGGGACCAAAAGGTGGTTCACTGTAATTACAACTGCACAATGGTAACAGGTTTAAAATACTATTGACCCAGCTTTATCTTGCAATGGAGGCCTGAGAACATTCCAAAATGAAGGTTACAGATTACTCATAGTTCTTTGATTGAGGGGAAGTCTGAAGCACAGTATTGCTAGTATTGTTGTAAACTGTTCCCAGTTTTTTTAAAAATATACCTCCTACAGAATAGTATAGATTAAGGTTGGATGGCTGAGTAGATCTGACATAGAATGGGTCTCTGCTAAGCATTTGAGATAGGATCATCCACATTCTTAATGCAATGTTGTACAACTGTTTTACTAACAAATATTAGACCTTGATTGTAGCCTCTCTGCCACCTGCCACTGTTAAATAAACAGAATAGTTTACAATTATATATAAGGTCCATTGAATAGGATACCCCTATTTTATAATGGTTTCACCATTTTTGTCATTCTGTTTATAGCCCCAATTGTTGCTATAGTTGTTGAAATTTCCAACTAGTGATAGTGATAAATAGGTGGCTTTAACATTTCTTTTGGAAAGTTCACTTACTTCTGTATCTGTAATGTCTTTTCCTATGAGAATTGCAGTGATCCCCTTCCATTAATAGTCAAAGACTATGTGCTTGAAGGTCCTTTGGCTCTTAATTCTTCATCAGTATGTTTCTAGAGATAGTTGAGTCAGGGGACAAGGTTGGTGGCATATTTTAGGTAACTTAAGGGTTGTAAGATGGAATACATTAATCATACTTATGGGCACAGCCAAGAAGGTCTCCTGTATAATTGGTAATGTTCATTTGTAGCTCCCATTTCCTCTCTTTCAAGCTTGTGCATCAGAACTCTCCAGTTGGTTGTATACTGTATTACCATTTGGTTTTTCTCATAAAGCTCTATCATGATTTAGAAAAGGTTTATTTTGTATTTTTGATGCTATTAACATTAGGAAAGGTTTTGCAATTTGCTAAAGAAATTGCTAGATTCTTTTAAATGCCAATGAGAACAACAACTGTAGTAGGGAAAACAGTGAAATCAGGTAACAGATTATATCTGAGGACCACAAAGTCCCTGTGGTATATTTAAGGGCTTGTTGCAGCATTAATGTTTACGCATAATGTTTTCCAAAGTAATTTATGCTGAACTGGCACTGACTTGCTTAACATTTATAGGTCAACCACCTGCAGAAAGGACATGTGGGTAGATTATTGTTGACTTTACAGTTATGGAAACCAGCTAATCAGTGAGCATGCTGCGATATCTGTTGTTATGCTTGAGTAGCTTTAACACCATGTCTCTAAGATTTCTGTGGGTATAGGGTAACATACCCATTTCTCATGACCAAAGCCCCTACTGAGAGATGAACTGTCACTGGGAAGGGAAATTGTATTAGGAAATATAATAGTTATATAGACTCCTTTATATGGGTAAAATCCTTCATCTTAATTATCCCTCGGCAAACATACAGAATATTGAACATAAGATGACCCAGTGGATGAGATTCTGGAAATGGACAAAAAACATAAGAACATAAGAACAGCCTTGCTGGAACAGGCCACAGCCCATCCAGTCCAGCATTCTGTCTCACGCAGTGGCTCACTGGGCTTGTGGTCTCTGTCTTCTTCAGTGAATACTGAAGCAAAGAATTCATTGAGTCTCTCTGCAATCTCTGTTTCCTTTTTAATAACCCCTTGCCTTCCATTGTCATTTAATGGTCCAATGGTCTTCCTAGTTGGGTTCTTACTTCTAATGTATTTAAAGAAGTCTTTGTTATTTCTCTGAGTATTTTTAGCTATACGCTCCTCAAAGTCTTGCTTTGCTTTGATATGAGCAGGTAGAAGCAAGAAGATACATTCTGGCAATCATACCAAGCCACACTGCATCAGAAAAAGATGTTTGCAAGTTAGCTTAGTTCTTTTTCTGGTTAAGAGCCAACAAGTCATGGGTAGCTACTGGGTAGCACAACTGCCACAAAGAGCATAGCCAGTGAAAGAGGATTCATGGATCATTTTGTGATATAAGTTTTTAGAAGTGCTTGAAAACTGTAGATTTTTTAAAAATGAAACTGCAAGGTACAACAGAGCCCTCCAGGTTATTCCATCAAACATCAGGTCAGACCAGAAGAATGAGTATGGGGTGTCACTATTGTCCATAAGGATATGAGCAGGATAACTAAGATCTCTGCCTTTTTGAGTGCAGACTTGTAGTGCTCAGATGTGTCTCTGGACCAATGGGGTAAAGTAGCAAATCTATGCTGTATTATTTTCCCCACAACCAAACTCTCTCTCTCTGCAGATGCAGGTGACTATGTCTTAGCTTCGCTACTGGTCGGCTTCAACATCCATGCCAAGGCACTAGTCGGAGGATCAGTCATGGAGTTCATAGATACTATGGCCTCCATGGGCCTATCCCAACATGTAACACATCCTACATACTGCTGGCCATACTCTTGACCTGGTGTTTTCAACCAGGCAGGGAAACTATGATCTGAATGTGTTGGATTTAGTGTCCTCACCTATGTAATTGTCTTCTGAGGCTTGGACTTACACTAGTGACTCCCATCCATGGGGATGATGGACCAATTAGGATGGTCTGCCCCTGAAGGCTTCTGGATCTGATTGGTTAGCAGCAAAATTAACCCAAAGAAATTAGCAAGAGAAAGGGAATTTCAGTGCTGTAATGAACCAATTTCATACTGATGGGTCAGATCTTACAAATAAGTTTCTGTCTCCCTGATGATCAGTGGTCATACCTTACCTGATGGTGGTTCCTTGTTTGGGGGTTGTTGTTTTTTGGGTGTTGTTTTGTTTATTAAGTAGAAAAAGTAGTGAAAGTAGAAGGTGATAGGGATGTCATGGGGAACACCCTGGTATTGTAAATAATACATGATATGTGGTACTACAGCTTTAAGAGTAACCTACTGAACTGTGGACAGGTGATGGTAATAATGGAATGAATCAGCATTTGTCACTGCATAAAATAGAGCCGAGTAGTTTGCTTCTTTGCTCTGGATTTGATCTTGTAGCCATGCTGCCTGAAGGCTCTTGATTTGTAATCTTGTAGCCATGCTGCCCAAATGCTCAGGAATTAATCTAGCTGCCATGCTGCTGCACATGGACTAATGCTCTTGGACTTATGCCATGAAGCTGTACTGAGGTTCTGCTGAACTGTGTTACCTGAAGCTCTTGTGCAAATAGCTTGTGAATTGGATTACAGCAAGAATGACTGTCTTCCAGGTAATCTTCCTAGGGTACTGTTTTTTGCATACCTTAAAGGGGAGAAGCTGCTGGCTATATGTTGGCTTTCCAGGACAGAGAAAGTGTGCCAGCATAGCCTTACTGATTGCTATATGTTTACTCTCCAGGACAGAGAGAGTGCTTTGTTAAAGACTGTAAATACTTGAGCAAACCGGGACTGAATTTGTTTGCCATACTCTGCAAGCCGAGCCAGGGAAGAGCTAGGCTGCAGCAGGAGATTTTGCTGTGTCCAAGTACTTACTGTGAAACTGAAAGACTAAGTTTGTTTGCATAGTTGTTTACAGATAAGATACTACTGTTTACTTTCTTTTCATCACCACCTCTGCTGAGTAAAAGCTCTTTATGTTTTGCACCATTCAACTGAGTCTCTGCTATTATTGACTGGGTGTAAAGGAGAAAATTAAACGGGAACCTCCTCTGTCGCTCATAGCCAACTACTACACTCTGCTAGATTTGAACTCAGCACCCAGTACATCACCATTTCCCTATCAGAAGGAATAATATGAAAAAGCATGAGCACCTTTACACTAACCATTTAAACTATCCTTCACCCCAGTCTTAGAAATCATGGTTTGATGAGGGTGTTAAGAATTCTCAGGTAGGTAAGAGTTACACACATATACACACAACTTTAGAGTCCACAGATTGTTTTTGCAATGTGATATATCTGTTGAAATACAGAGAAAAGATTGGTGCATTTGTTTGTTTTTTTTAAAAAAAATAGCAGGTGCCAACCTGTGGGTTCTCTTGATTCAAAAATGGAAGAAACCTGTAATGTGGGCTAAAGAAGCACATTGATTGGGTTTGCTTTCTTGTATGTGTGCTAATGGGACTTGTTGTTACTCACATATGTATGAATTGTTATTTATTTATTTCTGAGGTGGGAAAACACACAAAGAAATGTTAATTTCACATCAGAGAAAATTTTAGTGATGCTATTTCCCCAGACTTACTAGTTTGCATAGTGATTACCTGGTCACCACATAAGAGCAATTGATTTTAAACTACAGAAAGAATGTCTCAGGCAAAAAGAAATTTGAATAATGCTTATGAACACACAGGAACTCAGAGAAATAACAAAGACTTCTTTAAGTACATTAGAAGTAAGAACCCAACTAGGAAGGCCATTGGACAATTAGATGACAATGGAAGGCAAGGGGTTATTAAAGAAGAAACAGAGATTGCTGAGAGACTCAATGGATTCTTTGCTTCAGTATTCACTGAAGAAGACAGAGAACACAAGCCCAAAACAGAGCCTATCTTCGTAGGGAGGGAAAGCGAAGAATTAAGCAAGATAGAAATAACCAGGGAGGAGGTCCTTGAATGTCTTGTTAAGCTAAACACTAACAAATCACCAGGACCAGATGGCATCCATCCACGAGTTCTCAGGGAACTTAATGATGAAATTGCTGATCTCCTAGCCAAAATATATAATATTTCCCTCAAATCAGGCTTTGTGCCTGATGACTGGAAGGTAGCGAATGTAACACCAATTTTCAAAAAAGGAACCAGGGGTGTTCCAGAAAATTACCGACCTGTCAGTTTGACATTTGTCCCAGGTAAAGTGATGGAAACCATCCTAAAAGATAGAATTAATAGGCACATAGAAGAGAAGGCGCTGCTAAAGGAGAGCCAACATGGCTTTTGCAAGGGCAAATCATGCCTCACTAATCTGTTGGAATTTTTTGAGAGTGTCAACAAGCATGTGGATAAGGGGGATCCAGTTGACATTGTTCATCTGGACTTTCAGAAGCCGTTTTCTGACGCGGGGCTATGAATAGCCGCCGCCAGCGAGCCCCGAGAGCCACGTAACACCTTCGGCTCCCTTCCCTGGCCGCCCCGTCAGGGGAGGTGGGAGACCAGCTGGAACTGTTTTCCAAGTGGTGGAGGCTTTAGGGCTCCAGTGAGGATGTTTTCGAAACCAGGGGGGGGGGGGTTGTCTCATGGACGGGAGGGAGCTGATGGTTTGGGCAATTGTTCTTGGGATTTCAGTACTGTATTTAATGGTATTTTGTATAATCTATATTTGTATTTGCTTTTGCACTTTGCATTTGGTGTAACTGTTTAATGAATTGTATTGAACATAGTGTAATGTATTGTGATATATTGTATTTTTGTGTGATTGTTGTGATATTGTTATGCTGTACTTCTAACTTGTAAACCGCACTGAGTCGGTCCTCGGGCTGAGAATTGCGGTATATAAATTAAAATTTCAATTCAATTCAATTCAATTCAGAAGGCTTTTGACAAGGTCCCGCACCAAAGGCTCTTCAATAAACTTACCAGTCATGGAATAAAGGAACAGGTCTTGTTCTGGATCAGCAACTGGCTAAGGGACAGGAAACAGAGGGTAGCACTAAATGGACACTTCTCCAAGTGGAGGGAAGTAAAGAGTGGGATCCCCAAAGGTTCAGTACTGGGACCCCTGCTTTTCAACCTCTTCATAAATGATCTAGAGGTAGGAGTAAAAAGCAAGGTAGCCAAATTTGCTGACGACACTAAATTATACAGGGTAGTGAAAACTGTGAGAGATTGTGAGGAGCTCCAGAGGGATCTCTTGACACTGGGGGAGTGGGCAAAACAGTGGCAAATGAGCTTCAACATTAGTAAGTGCAGAGTGATGCATGTTGGGGCAAAAAACCCCAATTACATTGATAAACTGATGGGGTCTGAACTCTCTGCGACAAACCAGGAAAGGGACCTTGGTGTCCTGGTGGACAACTCAATGAAGGTGTCAACCCAGTGTGCCTCAGCAGTGAAAAAAGCAAACTCAATGCTAGGGATCATTAGGAAGAGTATAGAAAATAAGTCAGCAAGTGTCATTTTGCCTCTTTATAAATCTATGGTGAGGCCCCATCTGGAATACTGTGTACAGTTCTGGTTGCCATACCTCCAGAAGGATATTATGGAGTTGGAGAAAGTGCAGAGGAGGGCAACCAGAATGATTAGGGGACTGGAACACCTTCCTTACCATCTGAGGCTGCAACGGTTGGGCCTTTTCACTCTTGAACGACGGCGTCTAAGAGGTGAGCTGATTGAAGTTTATAAAATCATGCACGGTGTGGACAAAGTGCATAAGGAAAAACTGTTTTCCCTATTGCACAACACTAGAACTAGGGGACACTCCATGAAACTTTTGGGTACTAGTTCTCAAACAAATAAGAGAAAGTACTTTTTTACCCAGAGGATTACTAGTCTATGGAACTCCCTGCCAGAAGAAGTGGTCACAGCTGTCAGTCTTGACAGCTTTAAGAAAGGATTAGACAAGTTCATGGAGGACAAGGGTATCAATGGCTATAATTATGGATACTTAAGGACAACCTCCGGATTGGAGAGATAGGCAGGCTATCTCTCAATGCCATTTCCAGGGAATCCTAAGCAGGTGAAGGCATCTCCTTGGGAATGCCCTGAAGAAAATGGTGAGCCACTGTGTGATACAGAATGCTGGACTGGATGGGCTGTGGCCTGTTCCAGCAAGGCTGTTCTTATGTTCTTATGTACCTGAACTGTGGGAAAAGAAAAGGGAAGGGGAAATAGAGGTCTCCTGGGTAACTCAGTGAGTTACGGAGCTGACTGTAGAGCCAGAGGTTAAAACATATACTCCATGTTTTATGTTCTGGGGGAGAGGAGATTTGGGTAGGCTACCCAAGAAGGGGAAAATGGCAAATTACACGTGAGAACTCTCAACCTAGAAAACCTTGGAAAGGGTCACCAGAAATCAGGAATGACTTGATGATGTATAATTATTATTCATCCTGGTTTAAATGACTCTCATTTTATAAGATTTTTAAAATATATCTTCTGAAGTGGTTTATCATTGCCTTCTTCTGCATAGTTGTAACAAGACTGAGCTTGAGCATAGCTGCCATTGACCGTGAAATACCTTCTGGCAATGCAGTCTTCCACTACTTCTTCTGCCTAGTACTCCACTCCAAGGAGGTTCTCCACTCCAAACACCACCGAGACTATTCACGTTCTTCTGCTGATGTGACTGTTACTTCTGAAGAAGGTGGATGCATCTTAGTCTAGTGTCTCTGCTTTGACCTCTCCTTGTTGGGTGACCCTGCTAGTAGTCCATTATTAGCATAGTAAAGTTTCCCCACAGTTCTACTCTTTGCTTCTCTGACATGTTCAAATCACTACACCATGTTAAGATACATGTCTAAGAGGGAGTTAAAATGAATAGATGAATGTAAATAAAACTAAGATATCAGGATGCTGGATTTAGCAGCAAATACTAGTCTCCTTGTATGCGCAATAAAGGTTTTCCTTGTTCGAAAGCCAGTCGTATCCGACTCTAGGGTTCAGTGCTCATCTCTGTTTCAAAGCCGAAGAGCCAGCGCTGTCTGCTTCTGCAGACATTTCTGTGGTCATGTGGCAGGCATGACTAGACACTGGAGTGCACGGGATGCTGTTTCTTTCCCACCAAAGTGGTCCCTATTTATCTACTTGCAATTTATTGCTTTCAAACTGCTAGGTTGGCAGGAGCTGGGACAAAGACTCATTTATGTTTTTTCCAGTCTTTAAATTACTGTGAATGAATGTGGATACCCAGTGCAATATAGTGGATGGAAGGGGTGGGAGAAGAGACTTGTAAAACACTCCTTATTTATCTCACTTACTTTGAAAGCCCTCTTTTGGTTGCTGAAAGATGATTCCAACATGACAGAACATAACACATATGCACATACACATTGTTGTTGTTCAGTCACACAGTCGATTCCAACCCTTTGTGACCCCATGGACCATTGCCTGCCAGGCGCCTCTGTCCTCCACCATCCTCCTCAGCCCACCCAGCTCTGTGTCCACTGCATCTACAATACCATCTAGCCATCTCATTTTTGGCCGCCCCTTCTTCTTTTGCCCTCCACCTTTCCCAGCATCAAGGCTTTCTCAAGTGAATCCTCTCTTTTCATTTGATGTCCAAAGTACTTTAGCTTCATCTTTACTATTTGACCTTCTAAGGAGCAGTCAGCGTTGATTTCTTCTAAGATTGACCTATTTGTTCTCCTTGCTGTCCAGGATACTCTCAAAACGCTCCTCCAACACCACATTTCAAACAGATCTATTCTCCTGCGCTCAGCTTTCCTCATGGTCTAGCTCTCACAACCGTACATTACCACTGGGAATACCATTTCCTTGACTATGCGAATTTTTGTTTGCAAGGTGATGTCTCTACTTTTGACTATGTTCCCCAGGTTACTCATAGCTTGCCTCCCAAGAATCAGTCACCTTTTTATTTCATGGCTGCAATCTCCATCAGCAGTGATCTTGAATCCTAAGAATGTAAAGTCTGTCATTGCTTTTATTCCTTCCCCATCTATTTTCCAGGGAGTGATAGGGCCTGTTGCCATTATCTTGGTTTTCTTGATGTTGAGTCTCAAGCCAGCTTTTGCACTCTCCTCCTTCAACCTAAGCAAGAGCTTCTTTAGGTCTTCTTCACTTTCTGCTACTAGGGTAGTGTCATCTGCATATCTCAAATTGTTGATGTTTCTCCCAGCAAATGTATTTCCAACTTTTGATTCAGCCCATTATGTGCTCTGTGTATAAGTTAAATAGGCAGGGTGACAAAATGCAGCCTTGTCTTACTCCTTTTCCTATTCCAAATCACCCCGTCAGTCCATATCTTGTACTAGCTGTTGCTTCTTGACTCATGTATAGATTTCTCATGAGACATATAAGGTGTTCTGGTATTCCCATCTCTTTAATTACTTGCCACTTTTTATTGTGATTCACACAGTCAAAGGCCTTGGTGTAGTCAATGAAACAGAAGTAGACTTGTTTCTTGTATTCCTTTGTTTTCTTCATGATCCAACTTATGTTGGCAATTTGGTCTCTAGTTTCCCTGCCTCTTCTGAACCCAGCCTGTATTTCTGGTAGTTCTCTCTCCACGTGCTGCTGAAGCATGTCATGTATTATCTTGAGCACGACCATGCTAGTGTGTGGGATGAGCACAATTGTTCGATAATTTGAGCATTCTTTTCCAATCCTGTGGCTATACACATACAACAAACTGATATGAACCCATCAAGATTAGGAGACAAATATATTTCATCAATATCTTTGGATGGTTACCACTTGGTGGGACTTCATTAGTACAGACACTAGGGTGTAACCACCTAGTCCATGGGTGGGAATATGCCTCCAGATTTCTATGTCTGATGTACCCTACAACTTCACCTATGCTACTCTGCTGACTAGTAGGATGTGGAAGAGGAGGAGGGAACATGCTCATTGTCAATGGTTTCACCCTGGTTGCTGATAGTTTGTGGGCCTGAAAGATTGCCAAAGAGGCTTTGTTGGCTGAACAATTTCCCTACTTCTGATGTAATTCATAATATTTTCCAGATTGAACTATGCATTCTTTGAGCCACTAATATTTGGGCCATTATCTTGGAAAATAATAGTGTGATGTGTACTTATCTGCCTATATACCTTTTACAGGTATAATTCAATTTTAAGATGTGTATAGCACTTTTAAAGAAAACAGTATGTGTTGGATTATAAAACACACATACTGTATTCCAAAAACATTAGCAAACAAAAGACAATAAGCATCCATAAATTTAATATACAGAGTCTCTCATTTTGTGTTGTGTCTTAGAGGAAAAAGAGAGAAAAAAGTGTGTTTGTGTCTGTCTATGTGTGAGTGAGTGTTAAAATAGTCCTTGGTTCATACTAATCTATATTTTTAAAACATTATTTGTGAGGGAGTGATTTATTTACAGTGACAGCTTGTTACTTATGGTTGCGGCTGCCAGCTTCTGAAGTAATCTGATAATGTCAAATTGTGAAGGGAAGCTATAGGCTTTGCCTTGACTGACTTGCTATAAATCATGTACATGGCTGGTATATGTGTGTATATGAGGATGCTTGGGTTGATACTGATAGAAATACAAATCAAAAACAACATATGGCAGTCCAGTGCAAAATCAGAATGCAAGATTTCAACCAATTGGATTTATATATCAGAATGAAATGAAATAGCCATCCTTGGTTTTATATCAAAACTTCAGTTCTAGGGACAATATATTAACTTGAAGACCAACACGTAGAAAAAAGACATGTAGACAAAGAGTTGAATGCAGAAATGACAAGTCAGACTTTAAACTTTCAGAAGGAAGAAACCCCATCAGAAAAGTTGCAAAGTTGCCAGAAGCAAGTTCAAAGTCACTAATGTAATATCAGTTTACCCCATTTGGTGGAAGCAAGTGTGATTGTGGAATGAAAATTCTGCATTCATTTTTATCCTAACGTTGCAGCAGCAACTAAAGCAGCTGTTTGCTGATCCAAAATTGCTTAGTGTAATATGTTTGCAAGAACATATATTTTAGTTGTAAATGTGTACAGTTCTTGCATATGAAAGCATGCTGGTTAGTCTCAAACAGGAAATATTTATAATTGTGTTGGTAATAGAAATTTCAGTTATATTGCAGCTTCCAACATGGCTGATATGAGGCACAAGCAATCCGTGTAATCTCAATTCTGAGCTTTCTCAGTTGAGTTCTGTTGGGGAGTAATCAAACAAAACTACCAAGGAAGTAGATAAATGATAGCAATATGTATACTAAAATACAGGTGGTTCGGTTTTTAGCAGAATGCTAAATCAGGAATGAGATTACAAGGGAAAAATTGAGATTTAACCAATCTTAAACTATATACAGAGACAACAAATAAAGTGGTCTGCCCATTTGGAAGGAATGTCTTGGAATTCCATGCCGTACAAGGCATATATGAAAAGTGGAGATGGACAAAGACCACAAGGCACGCCCAGAGGAATGTGGAGAGATAATATTAAAGATACAGTGTATATAATAAGAACATCAAATAACACCAGTGAAGACTGCTAGAAGTGCTCGAACAAGAACCTTGTACAGTATCTCCCTTGACACCCAAAGGGATAAAATAGGAAGTAAAGAAGATGAAGCCCTGCTCATTATATGTAATTGCTCTTTAAAAAACTGACATGAAACCAGTTGTCTTAACCTTGAAATATAGGTTAGCAAAGAGACAAATCAGTGGAAATTACAGCTGAGAAGCCTTCTTACTTTTCTTTTTAACTGATCAGCAAATATGTTGTGCTATGATACTCAGAGAAGGGCATCCCATGCAGAGATGCTTGCCACTGCGAGGGGGAATTTTGCCACCCTATCACCAGATGCGTCATTCTTACCCCTTTTTATGAGGGAACTGCTCCAATACCACTCGCAGAGGCCTGTTTTGTTTGCCCCCCCCCCCAATCTGGCTCTCTTGAGTGCAATTGAGAAACAATATACCGTACTACAAAACATGGTGGAAATGGCCTGAAACATAATAATTTCATGTTAGATATTACTTTTCTGTCGTTTATTTTGTGTCTTGTATTACGTTTCTGCTGCTTATTTTTTTGTACACCACCCAGAGTGGGAAATGAAATGAAATTTCCTCATGGGTATGGGAAAGCGCATTGGTGAGGGTTAGAGTCCAGATGTGTCTGGAAAACACTGGATTTCAATAGGAAGCATCCCATAGTCGAAAAGCCAGAATTGTAGTTATTAATATGTCCTGCCAACCTAGCAGTTCGAAAGCAAGAAATTGCAAGTAGATAAATAGGGACCACTTCGGTGGGAAGGTAAACAGCATTCCATGTGCTCCAGTGTCTAGTCATGCCTTCCACATGACCATGGAAATATCTGCAGAGTCAGACAGTATTGGCTCTTTGGCTTTGAAACAGAGATGAGCACTGAACCCTAGACTCGGAAACCTTTACCTTTACCTTATCACCAGACATCACCCCACTGGGATCATGCCATATCACCGGGGGGAGGAGGGAGCCAACTTTAAAGGTTATCAGAGAGTAAACAAAACAAAACAAAACAACAAAAAGACAAAAAAAACATTGTGACACCTTAAAGACTAATTGCTGTACAGTATTTAAATTTGAACTTTTGTGGATCAAGTCCACTTTGAAAGTTACAAGACCGAATTAGAAGGTGGAGGAAGGAGCTAACTGGACAACCTCCAGCCCCACTGGCAGAGAAGCCAGCCCAGCGCCGGACGCCGGGGGCATTCCATCTCACCCGGAACCCCCCCCCCCCCTGGGAGGACTTAAGGGCCGCGGAGGCGGCAGGACTTCTGACGCTGCCTCCGGCCCCACTGGCGGAGAAGCCAGCCTAGTGCCAGATGCAAGGGGCATTCCATCTCCCCCGGCGTCCCCTGACCCCGCCCACTCCCAGGGAGGTCTTAAGGGCCATGAGGCGGCAGGACTTCCAACGCTGCCTCCGGCCCCACCAGCAGAGAAGCCAGCCCAGCGCCGGGCGCTGGGGGAATTCCATCTCCCCCGGTGTCCCCGGACCCCGCCCACCCCCAGGGAGGTTGTATTCATTGTTGTTCTCTCTCCTTCTCTGAGACTTAATGTTCTGCTATTTTTGCCCTTTGAAATTGTACTGTAGTGCATATTTTATTTTTTGTTGTAACTGAATAGTATATTTTGTGGTTTGAGATTTTGTAACTGTACCTCTAGAGATGTGTTTATTGTATTATTATTATTATGCATTTATTGTCCGCCATGTAAACCGCCCTGAGTCGGGTTGTACCTGAGTGGGCAGTATATAAATGCGAAAATTAAATTAAATTTTTTAAATTAAATTAAAGGAGGATATAGCTGAAGAACTCAGCCTCCCCTATGTCACTTGGAGGACCCTGAATAGGGTGAGGGTTGGAGTCCCTAAGTGCAAGACCAACATGCTCAAGTGGGGGCTGCTAGTGGACCTCAACATGTTATATGAATGTGGAAAGATACAGAATCCAACTCATTTACTAGTCTGCCAATTACTGCCAGAAACATGCACCAATGAGGACTTAAGTTTGGCCGACAACAAAACCAAGAAAGTGGCTTCATTTTGGCAGTCCAGGGTTTGACTGGGACATAAAAGAAGAATTGCAATTAGATCCCTTGGGTCCCTTCATTGGGAGCAGGATGAAATATAATAAAATAAATAAGTAGTAAACAATTTATGTGGCATATACCCACCCTCAACTTTCCACAGGTTGATTAAAATTGAAGGGGAAGGTATAGCTCAACTTGCAATGGCAGGGTAAAGTTGAAAATATCATCAAAAGAAATCCAATAGACCTTTGAAAAGGAGGCCTTTTTCATGTAAAAATAAAACTTTTGGGGAAATGAATACCAAACTCTGGCAGAACATTAGTTTTTCTGGAGGTGAATGGCACTGACTTTCCTCATACCTGCTAGAGGACTTACAATAAAGAGGCTGTGTTATGAGCATTCACAATAGAGACAAAATATATCTATAATGAAAGGTCAAAACTGCCACATTTGGAAGATATTGATCCCTACAGAATGACAATCTTTTCGAGGTGGAATTTCTTAGATGTATTTTCTAAATATTCCAAAATGTTCTTCTTCTTACTTCCCCTATAATTATAAAGGCATTCTACTGCTTTGCTGCACCATCACTTACCACCACATGAAAAATATGCTTTTTTAAAAAAACTTTTTTGCTGGCTGTCCCCTTGTCACTAACAGCACCAACATCACAATGCCTCGGAATAACATTACAATGAAATGCATTTAGATTGCCAACAAAATTCCTCTTTTTGCCTTGGCATTATGAGAAACAAAAATTTGTTGTGTGTTTGTGTAAGCCCCACAGAGTTGCACCATAACCACTGCTAATGGTGAATCTTACTTTTGAGAAACTATTGGATAAATTCAATGAAATTGTAATTGTGATTTCTCTGCTCAAAAAGAAGGTGGAGGATTACAAAAGTCCATATGCACACATCTATAATCTATTAGTATCACTAGCCACTGGCTGATTACAGTATAATATATTATTGCAGATCCCGAATTAGAACTACTTTGTTCCAAAACTTGGATGGGCGGGACCAGCTGGAATTTTTGCTACCAGTTCTAGAGAACTGGGGTGAACCTGCTGAATCCCACCACTGGTTGCAGCCCCAATGAAGAGGCAAAACACTGCTTGGATATAGGGATAACACCAAACAGCAGAATCAGTTCAATAAAAAGGTGCCTTCATTTTGGCAGTTTCACATCTGGCCTAGACATGAAAGAAGAAGAAGAACCAAACAGCATTTTGCTTCTCCCCTCTGTTCTTTAGAAGCTCCTCTACACAGGTCTGGGAGGGCTAGTGAAGACAAACACATATTTATGGGAGCGCTGAGCATTGAGAAATGGGTGCTTGCAAATAAGTGACTTTGTTGAAGTGCTCATCATATTTGTGAACTTAACAGCACTCTACTTAGAGTATATTATTTGCAGCAAAGTGTTGAGGAAATCTCTACTGGGGAACTGGAGTGTTCTCTGCTTCCTTTTGCCATCTTCCCCTTCTCCTGCCACAGGTAAGATTAGTGGCTTGGGAAGGGGCATGGAAAAGAGCAGCACTTTTAAGATTTATTTGTTGACTTTTGCTTAGGGCACTCACTCATGCCTGAGCCCTTTGAGAGCAGGCACAAGGATGCCAATTCATCCCCAGATATGATGTGCCTTTGCACAGCATATACTATAAGAGGGAAGGAGCAAAGCCCAAATCAAAGAACTGACTGCAGCAGCATCCCATAAACGACCAATAAGGTCGAGGATGAGAAGTTCCATTCAACATTGCTAACACTCAACAGAGAGGATGTGTGAAAATGACTTTTCGCCTTCCCTGCCCCACTTGATTGATTGGAGACAAGTATATGTTTGTCTACAACTTTTGGCTTCCTAGTTGGGATGGTGAATGGCATGACATCCCCACTGTTTCATATTAATGAGAGATAATGGGGATTCTCCCTCTCTAACTCTGCATCAGATTGGGAGCATGAATAAAATGGGATCGTCATCGCTATTATTAGCAGAGTTGGATAGAGAATCCCACAGGGAATGTTGTTTTTGATGGTTTACCTAGATCCTTTGCATGCCAAGGGTCCTCTAGAATTAAGAATTCTCTTTGAGATGGTAGGAACTCATTCAAATAATACTTCTGTTGCAGAACTCTTCAACACTATTTGAAGACATTTGGCAGCATGTTTTCCACTGAGCCCTTCAAGCTATTTTCTGTGTGGCTCCTGATGCTTTTACTTCACCACAGACATGGCAATGTAGTGGGAGGGTCTATTTATGAGATTTAATCAGGAGGCATGTGGTTCATTCTGCCCACTGAGAGATCACATCATAAACTGACCAACGCTTCAGTGGTACACACTTAATCAGATTTGGCCATAAAATGATATTATTGCCTGCAAGTGAAAGCATTATAAATAAGTAGAAAAACATTTTTTGCAAGGAGTATGGAAATATAGACTTTTGAAAATAGTTTTGTAAGCTGTCCAGTAAAATATAAATTTATCAGCACAAGCAAGTTTTACTTGAAATACAATTTCAGAGAAAAACAAATCCTAATTAAAATAGAGAACTCCACTGGTCATTGCACAGTTAGAAATGTGTGAAAACTCGAGCCATTTGCAGCTCTAGTAAAATCAGCAGGCAAGACTTTAAGCTTTTAATTTATATTGTCCTTTGGACATTTTTCCGAAACTATTTACCCATTACCTCTTAGGTCAGTGGCCTAATAATGCAACAAAGCACTTTTTGAAATTGCAGATAATTTTCAGTGCTCAAATCTTTATGTAGTATTGATGGGGGAGGGAAGCTGATTAGAATCTTGGGAATTGTGCTTGATGGGAACAATCTGGAAGGAGTGAAAAATTATTAAACACACACAGCAGGAGTTGTTGAATTTACCATTGGCGTGCAGTGCTATTAATTCTCATTGCATCATGCCGAAGCTTGATTGCATACTGTGAATGCTGTTTATTAGAGAAGGGGTAAATTTTTGCTTCAGTTTGTTGTAATGTAATACTAAATGCTAATTAGAACTCCAAAAAAAATTAGAAGCTCTTACTATACTTAGAAGTAGCAACAACCTAGAAATAATACTTTCTAAAGCAAAACAGACACATTTCCATAGCAAGGGTGCTAACAACTTTAAGGTTGAAGTCCTCTTTAAAAAGACTTTCATTCCTAGGTTTATCAGCAGATATATAATGCTACATACTGTTGAAGTGGGCAGTGCAGAGTAACTGTTGATCTGTGGGAGAGAAAGGATTGTAGTGTCTGGCTGGATATTGAAAACAGAGCTCAAAAGTTGTTGTTGTTGTTGTTGTTGTTGTTGTTGTTGTTGTTGTTGTTGTTGTTGTTGTTATTATTATTATTATTTGGGGGATGAGTTATTAATGGGTTTTTAAATATGTTTTAATGGGTTTTATAGTGTTTAAAATGGATGTTTTATGCAGCTGTAAGCCACCTGGAGTTGTTCCGGTGAAAGGGCGGCTATATAAATTCAAACAAGCAAACAAATGAATAAATAAAAATAAAAATAATAAATTATCCATCCCTCAACCAGTAAAGTCAATGCTACCTATCCAGTAGTGCAAAGTATTGTAAAAAAATAGCCTTTTCAAGAATCTATATAAATAAAACCAAGGTGTCCTGGCGTGAGTTGCTTATACAAATCCACACCCCTGTACCGATCACGCTGAAACTCGGCACATACATACCTTGGGCGGGAGAGATAGTCACTGTGGGAGTCACAAGCCCCATGGGGAGGGGTACGCCCCTGAAATTGATCTGCAAAGAGGACACCCCCACCAACAGGAGAGAATGCAAGGGAAAAAAGCCAACCGGGAGGACTGTGATGTCATTGCCAGAGCTCAACAAATCCCCGGCTGACCAGGTCTGGGGCTCCGTGACATCACAGGGCTCCACCCCTTGGCCAAAGAGGATGCCACCACTGACAGGAGAAAAAAGAAGGGGGGAAAGCCAACCAGGGGTGATTGTGATGTCATCGCCAGAGCTCAACCAGGCTCCATGACATCATCATCATCATCATCATCATCATCATCATCATCATCATCATCATCATCATCATCATCATCATCATTGACTGTGTTGCTATGGCAACTGGATGGGGGAATAATGATAATGATAATAATGATAATAATGATGATGATATCATGGAGCCCTAGACCCGGTCAGCCAGGGATTGGTTGAGTTCTGGCGATGACATCACAATTGCCCCTGGTAGGCTTTTTTCCCTTGCTTTTTCTCCCTAAAAACAGGCTTCAAAGGCCCCCACCAGCCACCAGAAACAACCAGGGGAGGTGACTGCACATGCGCAAAAATCCATGCACGTGCCTAACCCTCCCTGATGTTCCTGGCTGTGGCACATGTGTGAAATTCTGTGCATGCGGCAAAGCCACCCGGCATTCCAGGTGGCCATTACGGGTGTCACTGCCCCAGCAACTACTGTTGGTGGCTGGCCAATGCGGCCTGGCTCCTGTGCACTCTTGAAGTGTGCCTGTGTGGAAAGGGAGAACCCACAGCTGGAGTGTGGGACTGGGCCACCACCTTCCGCAGGCCTCATGGTTGTGGAAGGTGGTGGCCCAGCCCTGTCCTCTGCCCAGTCCCCCAAAATGGATCTTCCCTTCCACCTGAGGCAACCCTTGAGATGATGGGGGAGCCGGGCTAAGATGGCTGCCTGCTGACTGTAGTCACTGGGGTGGCTGCTGGAGGCCACTGTCCCTCAGTCTGGCTTGCCCAGTCACCAGGCCGTGATGTCTATACAACCCAGCACCATGTGGAGCAGCCCCCAGAACCACCTCCAGGCCTGTCTGGCATCGGGGCTGGCTGCGGCAACGTGGCACCCGGCAAGGCCTAGGCTGCTGGCACCGGCACCATCATGAGGGTGATGACAGTGGACAAAAAGGTAAGGCAGCAGGGGTGTAGGCCATGGAGGAATGGGCCCGAGTCTCTCCTCGGCCTGGGTTGGGCCCCACCTGGGCAACACCGGGTACCCCTGCTAGTAGGGAATATGAGTTGCACATAGGGGAGTTAAATTGGTTCACCACAATTGTTGATCTTAGTACATGCCACAAGATCTACATCTATAAAACAGAGGTCTGGATTTGTATGTACTCGAAAGGCTCCCACACCCCTGGACCAATCTCACTGAAATTTGGCACATACATAACTTGGTGTTGTGAGATCAGCACTGTGGGGGTCTCGAAACCCATTTGGGGCTTTATGCCCCTAAATTCGGATGCAAAGCCTCAACACATCAGGCTCCACTTTACTAACCGTTCCAGCCAATCTCACTGAAATTTGGCACATACATAACTTGGCATTGTGAGATCAGCACTGTGGGGGTCTCAAAACCCATTTGGGGCTTTATGCTCCTAAATTGGGATGCAAAGCCTCAACACATCAGGCTCCGCTTTACTAACCGTGCCAGCCAATCGAGCCTTGGGGTAGTGTGAGGCACTCTTCGAAACCGCCACCGTGTTTCTTGAGCGCAGTGTCCTCGCTATCAGCACCATCATTTCCTGGACACCCCCTACCCAAATCTCTCCCCTACAGACTCTTATCGAGACTCCCCACCTCAGGGCGCCCCCCCATGCCTGCTTCCTGAGGCACGCTCTCATCCTCCTCTCCCTCCGTGTGGCCCTGAGGAGGAGGGGCTGCGCATTGGGATGAAGCCGCTTTGGACTACGACTCCCAGCATGGCCTGTGTTGCCAAGCAGGTTGTGGGCATGCTGGGAGTCACAGCCCTCCATTTATGAGGTGAACATTTCCCTATCTAAGGGCGGGATAAGCGGCAACTACACAGACCACCCCACACCAAAGGCCTAAAAAACACCGGAGCCAGGCTGCGGCCTGTGTGGTTTCCATGGTGATGGTGAGGCCTGCCACTGAGGCCTCTCCCTTCATTCCCTCTGCCTCCTGTCAGGCAACACACCGCCCTGCTCTGTTACCAAATGTACCGCCTGCCACTTGGGGCTTGGAGCGGGGCAGGAAGAACTGGGCTCAGGGAGGACAGCGGCCAGCTGGGAGGTTGCCTGAGGCAGGGAGGAGAAGGAGGAGAGCAGCGGGGGATGACGGCAGTGAGGGTAGTGGCAGCAGTGGCCTGGCTGGGCATCTCTCCCTGGAGGCGGCAGCGGTAGTTGTATGAGAAGCAATGCTGGAGCCACCATGGAAGGGATCCAGTTTGCCGATCAGGCAGCAGCGAGAAGGGGTGGTGGCAGCCAGGGAGGAGCAGCAGAGATGATGCCGTCGGTGAGCAAAAACCCAAGCAACGCCAGATAATCAGCTAGTTGCTTATAAAGTGGGGTTTGGCTGAAAATAAAATTTTAACTGGGAGTTGCTTGCTTAGCTCTGAACAACAATAACAACAATTACCCAAGTGGTATACAATATAAAGAGATGATCACAATAAAGCAATAAGAAAATATGTAGATCATTATATACATATTTAAAAGAAATCAGCTGACATCATGCTCAGTTAGTCTTAATTTGGTAGAGTCTCAGTATTAATGTTTGAAACATGCCTCAGTTCCAGAGGCCTAATGTTCTAGAAGGTAGGGAAAATTTTACTATTTTTTAAAAATTGAATTGTACACAGATTAATGCAGGAATCTAATGGAACCACCCATAATGATCCAAAGGAATGGGAAGAAGTATGAAAGATGAGATAGTTCTGCATTTTTGTTGTTAGACATGATTGTGTAAGAAAAATAAATATTTATTTGAAAATTTCTATCCCGCACTTCTGATGAAAAACATCACATAGGGCGGCTAACAGCATATAGAAAATACAGTAAAAACACAAGTAAGACATTAACATTAAAAACCCCAGCTCAACACACTAATCTACACAAGTTGTATCTAATAAACACCCACCCCACCCAGCATAAAATGACAAAAACAATCCACAGACAGTGAAAGAACTGGATCCGTTAGAATGCTAAATAAGCCAGCGGGCTTGTGCAAAGGAGTCACACATACCCCAAGCCCGCTGACATAGCCAGGTCATCAACATTTTTCTAAAGGGGAGAAGATCCAACTGGAGACGCAATTCTGGTGGTAAGAGGTTCCAAAAGGGCAGGGGCAGACACGGAGAAGGCTCTCTTCCTGGCCCCACTGAGGTGGACTTGCTTCACAGATGGGACCACCACTGAGCCCCTCCTGTTGCCTTAGTAGGACGGGCTGACCACCTAGGGGTAACACGGTCTCTTAAGTACCCCGACCCAATGCCATGTAGGGCTTTAAAGGTCAAAACCAGCACCTTGAATTGCACCCGGAGGCAAACCGGAAGCCAGTGCAACTCCCGAAGCAGCGGTGAGGCATGCGCATAACACCCACACCCCATCACCACCTGAGCAGCTGCATTCTGGACCAACTGAAGCCTCCGGATGGTTGCCAAGGGCAGCCCCATGTAGAGCGCATTACAATAATCCAATCTGGAGGAGAGCAGAGCGTGAGTGACCGTGATCAAGGAGTCCCGGTCCAAGAGCAGGCATAATTGGTAGATAACATGAAGTTGTGCAAATGCCCTCCTAGCCACGGCTGCCACCTGCTCCTCGAGCAGTAGCCATGAGTCCAGGAGAACCCCCAAATCACGCACTGGATCTGACTGGGGTAAAGAAGCCCCAGCCAGAACCAAAGATGGTAGCTCTCGGGAAATCACGGGGCCCCTGATCCATAGCCACTCAGTCTTGCCAGGATTCAGCTGTAACCTGTTGTCCCCTATCCAGACCTAAACAGCCTCCAGACACCTGGTTAGGACTTTGACAGCATCACTTGGGTCACCATGGGCTGAGATGTACAGCTGGGTATCATCTGCATACTAATGATACCTCACCCCATGGGAACGAATGATCTCACCCAGTGGTTTCATGTAGATGTTAAACAACAGCTGCACCAGCGGTGAAGCCAATGACCAGGGCCCGCAGCAGTTCTTCTTGCCCCTCAGCCATCTGACTGGGGCAGGAGCCGTGGGCGCTGGAGAGGAGGCCGGCAGAAAGGCAGCAGGAGAGGCGGTGGTGATGAAGGCGGTGGAATTTGACTCACCGCCGGAGCCACCCAGCTGAGACGAGTCTCTCCCCGCCCTCCGCCTCCTTCCTGCCGGCAACAGCTGCGCCGGCGGTGAAGTCCACGACTGGGGCCCACGGCAGTTCTTCTTGCCCCTCAGCCATCTGATTGGGGCAGGAGCCGTGGGCGCTGGAGAGGAGGCCGGCGGAAATGCAGCAGGAGAGGTGGCGGTGATGAAGGCGGCAGAATTTGACTCGCTGTCGGAGCTGCCCAGCTGAGACGAGTCTCTCCCCGCCCTCCACCTCCTTCCCGCCGGCAACAGCTGTGCCAGTGGTGAAGTCGATGACTGGGGCCCGCGGCAGTTTTTCTTGCCCCTCAGCCATCTGACTGGGGCAGGAGCCATGGGCGCTGGAGAGGAGGCCGGCAGAAAGGCAGCAGGCCTATCTCAGTTCTATATTATTGTGCTGTTTTTCAGTTGACTTTCCTCACTGAACAGAACCAGATGAAACATCATCCTACTGAATGCAAACATTACACAGGGTGTCATAAAAGTTGACACATATAGGCAAAGTTGCGAAATAACAGATATCTTGGAATGTGTTGGTCATGAGTGGGGGATAACCTTACGGTTCCTGTTTTTCCCCCATATGAGAAATATGGCCTGCCATCTGGAATCTTCTTTGTGCAACAATGTTATCTATTTTGCATGAGCCACTCCTTTGAAGCACCTCCTCATTGGTAATATGGTCACAATATTGAATCTTTAAAATTCAGCAGAGGCACCTCTGTTGTAAGATGACAAGTCTCTTGTTGATGACTTCCAAGTCTTGCAGGCATATATGGCTGTCAAGACCACAATGGAGATTAAATTGAGTTTAGTTTTCAGCGATATAGATGGTGAGGACCAGACCTTATTGATTCTTTGGAAGGCAGATGTTGCTTTACCAAGATGGCATCTGATGTCCACCATTGCATCTCCAGTGCTTACTGGGATGCTGATTTGTTATGGGATTATTATAAAATATAGAGCTCCTACTGGGAAAACCACAAGGATGTTTGTGCATCTTAGTTATGACATATTACAGATTTGGAAGAAATATGATCAAGGGAAAGGGACTCTTTCAGGGCTTCTTCAAAAAGGGCTTCTGAGGACAGATGGGAGATATCAATAGTTTTCCCAAGCTCTTATCATTGGCTAAGAAGAAGTTTTATTTTTTCCATAATAAAGGAGCCAATCTGAGTGAAGCTTTTGAGGGCCATCCATCCTTAATGATCACCAACCCCCTCCCACCTCATTTATAATTTTATTACATTTTTAGATTGTGTATGTGTATTCCTGCAGTTATTTTAGTATAAGAATGTCAATATTTAATAAAGCATAGTAATTGTGTCCTAAATAGCATGGTTTTATGGGGATATTTTCAACATGTAATCAATACATAGCCTTATAGCAAACTGACTGTTGAAACAAGAAATTATAATTCATCCATGCAAGTTTTTTGAGCCTTCATAAAGAGAATTTTCACTGAATTTTTAACAGTTTTATCCAATATAAATAAGCCTGGAAATGTTAGCTATCATAAAATCTAGAAGGCAAATGTATGTCTTAGTTTAGCGGTATATATTTGTTGTTGTTGTTCAGTTGCACAGTCAAGTCTGACCCATTGTAACCTCATTGACTACAGTACACTAGGCTCCTCTGTCATCTGCCATTCTCCGGAATCTGCTCAGATCTACGCTCACTGGGTTAATGGTGCTGTCTAACCATCTCATTCTCTGCCATCACGTTTTCATTTTGCCTTTGATCTTTTTTAGCAATAGGACTTTGTGACTTCTCTCTTCTCATTTGATGGCCAAAGAATTTCAGTTTCAGCTCCAGTATCTGTCCTTCCAAACAGCAGTCAGGGTTGATTTCCTTCAGGATTGGCTGATTTGATCTCCTTGCAGTCTAGGACACTCTCAAAAGTCTTCTCTAGCACGACAGTTCGAAGTATATAACTAGTATATGTACACAGCAGTAAATTTACTAGGGATGTAATTCCTTACTTTTTCTGTCCTTGCATTTGAAGAATGATAGGATTGTGTTGTGCAGCAATGTATATTGTATAAAATGCATGTCACTTTAAGAGCTACCTGAGTACAGCACCTAGTTGCAAGCACTGAGTGGGTGACTAAGCAAATTTGGATTATAAAGATAGCATATCAGAAGCCACACATTTTGTTCTGCTAAACTTCGGAAAACTTGACCATCTTTGAATGGCATGACCACGTTGCCAACTTATTTGGAACCAAAGTGCAAGGACACACTGGATCCTGATTCCAGAAACCCAGCAAGCAGAAACACTGAGCCTGGAGACTCAGATATTTCCTCATCCAAGGACTATGAGACTTTGGACTGGAGCATTGCCAAATGCCAGCCGTGGAGGAGGCTGGAGTCTTTGTTTGCATCCAAGCTAACCAAGGTCTGCCAGTGAGTATGTTTTCACAACTTGTTGAAAACTGACTCTGAGATAACCAAGAGCCCAGCTCTGTATTCATCTGGGAAATTGACCTTGAGAAACTCTATTTGCAAAGACTTGTGACGGCTGTTTATTGCTTTGCTTTATAGAGAAGAATCTACTGTTTTGGTTTCTGCCTTATGAACTGATAAGTAACATGCTAAAGTAAAAAGCTTTCTTACTTGCAAAGTGCTAACTGTGTCTTACTCTCTGGGTGTAAGTGAAAACACTGTTCGGGCACCTCTGCTGCTGCCATAAGCCAACTGCTTAACTCTGCAGAATTCACACCCAGACCTCAAAACCTAACAAAGAAGATTAATTTTCTTTTTCCTCACCTACACTCATTTGAGCTTCCTGTTCATTTCAAAAACCTACATGGCTGGCATGCTATATATATATAATTTCAGAGCATAATAGGTACCTGAGAGGAACTGCTATGACACCATGCTGCTATGTGACCCTTGTAGTTTTGGGTCAGAGTAGAGAAATTGGTGTTGTCCTGAGATGTATGTTAATACATATATTATTTATATAGGCATTAGCGAATGCTGTGGTTGTCTCAGCACAAACCAAGGCCTTGGTTTGTGGCCTTGGGGCTTTCTAGAGCTCAGTTTATCATATGTTGTGGGTTCCCCCACCTCTTCTTTGCCTATGAATAATTAAGAACTTAAATTACTTGCCATGTACAAAATTCATATGCCGGGGAAAATAGCTACATGAAAATTAATTTTCTGTTCTGTGAGAGTGACAGGAAATCAATTAATCTTGATGTATTATTTTATGCAGAACAGGGTGCAGGAACCAGCCGAGAGAATGGCTACAGCTGTTCTTCTTGGTTGGGCCATATATTATAGTTGGCGGGTTTGACAGCTTCTGAAGGAAATGGCTGAAGGGTATCAGGCAGGTGAATCAACTGTAAAAATTTATTGGAGAATACAAACTGTTTCTAGGGGACTGATATAAAACTCACACTCGAGAACTGAAGTATTGAATGTTTGTGTGACTGGAGCAGCTTGTTGTCAATATTTATAGCTTTTCTCTTTGTTACATGTCCTATTTGTTTGATTAACTGGTCGGATGTTCATGTCTGGTTGATTATTTATGTATTGCACCTTCTGTAGCGATTTTTGATGCATAAAGATTTACCACTAGTAAATAAAGCGATTTTCATAGAAGGTAATATGCTAAGCAAAGTGAAAGAGGTGTTTACAGCACATTTTGAGTTTTATAACTCACTGGGTAGATCAGTAACTTTTGTTTACTGTTACTGCTTGCTGTTCAGTTGACACAGATCTTTGTGTACAAAAGGCTGGAAGGTAACTCAGCCTCCTTTAAAAATGAATGTAGGTTCTAATCAGTATATGTAATATATTATGGATTTCTAATCCTGCCTGCATACAGTTCCATACAGAATGCATATATGATTTCCAAATTTACAGTATCCACTGAGATTTTATTATATATATGTTTAAGGGAATTTCTATACTGTTTTGCATTTTTAAAAAACCTGTGGTTTATAATAACAAATGCAATAAATTTAGTAGCTGAAAGAATAATGGAATAAAATAGTGATATCCATTAAAACACAGCATGAAAATGATCTCAGTGACTGATAATGCCAACAGATTTTTCTGTTGCTCATTGTATGCTGGATGGTGCAGCACAATCGTGACAAAAAGAAAGGACTGTGATAGATTCAAACAAGATGTTAGGGCAATCTAGGACTCTCAAAGTGTGCAAGTCTTTGTCATTCCAGAATATGCATACCACAGCTCTAGGGAAGCATTAAACTGGAGGTGGGAGGTTTAAAGAGATATATGATTGTACTAGCTCCCAAACAGACAGCAGATCTCTCTTTCTCCTTATTCTCAGAAGAGTTCAAAAGTGCTGGTGGAGTGAAATCTGTTAGTCTGTTTCTCAGCTTGGCATTGCTGCCAGTGCTTCCATCTCTCCCTCTTATCCCAGTATGAGGTCTTGGGGAGTAGTTTCTGCCTCTGGATCTACCTAGCCTCAGGAGTAGAGACATGGAATTGGACAATTGTCCCAGTTCATGGGTCCCCCTTATAAATGTACTCCCAGGCACTCAGAGGGATTGGCTCTTCAGTTTATTCAGCTTCAATAAAATGTTGTTTCTGTGGGTCTTCATGAGTGTCCACCCTTGCTTCCTCCAAACAGACTTCCAGAAGTGGGTCCTATCTGCATGGCTGTGCTGACCCTCCTCCCATTTGTTCTTCTTCTAGAGCCTTCCTTATATATCCCAACTCTCAAGCTCCTCTGGTCTCCACCCCCTACTTCTCCTTTTGGCATGGGTGCTTTCCTCTGGGACTCCCTAAGGGCTTCCTATTCCACCTTCTCCTAGAATCCATTGGGGAACTGGAGTGGGGGGGGGGATTCTGACACCTCTTGGGTCAGGTTGATTGCCAATCAACCGGGACTCCCTCACTGCTAGTCTCCCTCTCACACTGATGGAAAAAAGTCTGAAGCTGCACAACACATAAATTCGTAATATGAAATGTGAGAAGACTCAAGGTAAACTAGAAAATATAAAGCAAGAAATGGAACATATAAACATTGCAGAGCTTGGCAACAGTGAACTAAAGTGTATAGTAAAGCAATATTTTCAGTCAGACAACTACAAAGTCTTCTACTCTATTAATGTCCCCGAAGACACAGAGAGGCTTTAATACTGAGTCAAGATGTAGCACAGGCAGCTAATTTCTATAATACAAAGTCTTTCCAAATAATATCAATCTTACTTTTTGGAAAGCTATCAACAGAACCATCATTCAAGCCTATGCTTTAACTATCAGTGCTGATGAAGGTGAAATCAAAAGTTTTTATGCAAACATTTGTCATGAAATTAAAGTCTTAGCCTATCAACTGATGTACTTTGTGGAATAGGTAGAGAAAAGTGATCTGAGGAAGAGGACTGTCTAACATCCTGACATTTCCTGACACATCTCTGGTTCTTTGAAGATGACCCAAAGGAAATCATGCATTCCTGTATCACTTTTTGGAACAAGAGAGGATATTGCATATAAAACACTTCTTTTAATAGGGTATATCAAAGGTTAATATCTTGTAAATTAGAACTGTGGCAAACAAGACTGTTTCCTCTAAGTAAGTGTGCATTCTACAGCAAAGACAGCCTTTCCTAGTAATCTTCAAATGGATTAAGGGTCATTAAAGATAATCACTTTGATAGTCCACTGAAAGATTAAAATCCACATCCCAAGCAAGTGCCTTTTGAATCCTGGCATTCTCTTTGAGGAGAAATGCCCCTTCCATGAATTAAACTGAGAGAGGTAGGTTTGTTCATCCTCTGCACATTAAGATTTAAATTTAAATTTAAATTTAATTGTCACATTTATATACCGCTCACTCGGCCAAAGCCAACTCAGGGCGGTTCACAATAAAAATTAAAAAACACATGTTAAAAACAGTTAAAACTACCCACCCCCTAAAAACAAGGACTGCAGGATCCAAAGGCACCATGGGGAAGAGTTCTTCTACACCAACCACCCAATGGAGGTTACCCTTCCACCTGCACCCCACACTTGACCCGCCAGCCAGGTTTTAAGTTCTTTTCTGAAAGGCAGCAATTCCGTCCGGAGACGTAGCTCTGTTGGCAGGAGGTTCCAGAGGGCCAGTGCAGACACGGAGAAGGCTCTCCTCCTTGTGCCAGAGAGGCAAGCCCCTCTGGCTGATGGAACAATTAGAGAGCCCCTCCGGTCCGCTCTGGTTGGACGGACAGACGTCCTCAGGGCCATGCGGTCTCTTAGGTAACCCGGCCCACTACCATATAGGGCTTTAAAGGTCAAAACCAGCACCTTGAATTGCACCCAGAGACAAACTGGCAACCAGTGCAGCTCCCGGAGCAGTGGCAAAGCATGGGCATAACGCCCACACCCCATCACCACCCTGGCTGCCGCATTCTGGACCAACTGTAGCCTCCGAATGGTCGTCAAGGGCAGCCCCATGTAAGATTACCTAACTGCCTCTCTACAAGGTATAAAAAGTAGAATTAGAAAAGAAGTTTATAGTTTTCATGTGTGAACTCTGCATAATCTAATCATGCACTTAATTGTGTGATTCATGGAAAGAGTTTGGAATCGTTCTATCTTCCTGACTTTTTTCTTTTGTGTTATTTCTTTTTAAATAAAATTTATATAATCCAGCACAGTGTTTGGTTGAATTTGTATAAAGGGAATGTCTGATACTTGTTCTGGTGTATTACTTCTATGTATTCTACTGAAATCTGAGGAGAATGGGAATGGTGTCAGCAAAAAAAAGATTGCACACTCACACATGTAAGTGAACTGTGTGATTGTTAAGCACCATTCACTGAAGGCTGTGCTTGAGTAGTCTGCAGAGCTGGGAGAGAATACAATAACCTAACAGACTTTTTCCCCAATTCAATTCAAATTTAATTTATACTCTGCCTTTCTCTGACCGAGGCTGACTCAAGGCGGCAACAACATCTCAAACAATGTACAGTCAACCCTCACATAACAAAGCGTTCGGATAGCATTATTTTTGCTTAACAATGCATCGTTATGCACCACGTGTTCCCCTGCATAACAATGCTTTTAGTGTCGTTGTCCGGGCAACAACACTAAAATAACCATCATTATCTGGACAAAAACGTCGTTATGCTGGAAACTCCATAGAAACGCGCATAACAACAAAAATCACTTAGCATCGCTACTTGGGGAACCAAGTAATGTCATTATGCGAGGGTCTACTGTAATACAGTACAATTAAAAAAGCAGTATTCAAAGTCAAAATACAATACAAAATATCACATCAAAAATTAAGCATGATATCATACATTACAATTCAAAAAAATCACATCAAAAAATAATATACATTATAAAAACCACAAAAATCAACCTCAATAACCCGGCAGTCACAAAGGTACACAGTGATTCAAACTTCCGTGACGGCAGCTGCGCTGGTGGTGATGGCTGAATGGCTCCCACCTGCCTCTTCTCCCACAGGGCCTGCAGAAAGAGGCGGTGCAGCTCCAGCATCCCTTGCATACCTGTCAAGTGCAGCTCTGGAGATTACGGGATCTGCACAGAACATATCTGCGCAAGTCTGTTGTACGCATGTGTAGAAGGCTTTTACGCATGCGTAGAACATTTCGGCGCAGAATGTTTTTGCACAAGTCCATTCTACGCATGTGTAAAAGCCTTCTACGCATGCATAAAAGGCTTTTACTCATCCCCGTCTGCACAGAAGCCTTCTACACATGCATAATAGCCTTCTACACACATTTAGAAGTGAGCTGCGCAGAAGGGATGTGCAGTAACTAATTTCCCCCCACTGCCAAATTACGGGGTAGCGGGAAATAATGAAAATCGGTGCAAAAAACTGGGAAACCCCAGCTAATCCGGGATACTTGACAGGAATGGTCCCTTGAACTCCCCGCCCAGTGGGGCCAAAGGGAGGGGCGCCGGGCACAGCAGCCTCCCATCCTGGGATCGAGGATTAGTCACCTGGAGAGGCCAGGAGGTCTGGTGTTGTTGGGGATGGGGAGCTGCTTTTGGGGCCATGGAAAGGCAAGCCATAGGTGCGGCCAGTTCTCTCCTCCATGCCTCCTCCAGCCGGTCACCGGGCGAGCTCCATGGGGCCTCCAAACCCATTGGTGGTGTCAGATGCCTGCCAGCCCAAGCTGGGAAGGGCAACCCCAGATCAGCTGCGATGGTGGCAGCGGCGATGGTTTTCCATGGGCCAGTGGCCATCTGCTTTTACCCTCTCCTGGGCTGGGAGGGCAGCCCCGGATCAGCTGCTGCGGCAGCGGCGGTGATGGTTCTTGTCAGGCTGGGGGCCATCCAGATCAGCTGTGATGGCGGCAGCAGTGATGGTTCTTGGTGGGCCAGGGGGCATCCGCTTTTATCCTCTCCCGAGCTGGGAGGGGCAGCCCCGGATCAGCTGTGTCGGCAGCAGCGGTGATGGTAGTTTTCTGCGACTAGTGTCTTTTCCATCTCAGAAAATAAAGTAGAGTGATGGAGCAGAAAAGCTATCTAAGAGTAGCCCCATCAGAGTATCCAAGAGAAAATTGATCACACACTAAAACAAGAAATGCTTATAATCATACAGTGGTACACTCTAAAAGAAATTACTACCCACTTGGTGGGCGTTGCCAACTCAGTGGGCGTTGCCAACTTGGTGGGCATTGCCAACTCGGTGGGCATGGCTAGGTGGCCATGTAACTTCTCAAGTGGTGCAGGGTCCAGCTTGGGCAGCAGCGCATGGCAGGAGCTCTTACCTTACCTTCCCCCGCCATCAGCAGCAGCAGTGCCAGACCGGCAGAGTTCACGCCGGACAGGCAGAAGGTCAGTCGAGGGCTGAGGCCAAGGTGGTATGTGTGGCTGGGAGGAGGGGAGAGAGGAGCTTGCACCACCTTGATCTCAGCTCTTGACCAACTTTCTGCCTGACCGGTGCGAACTCTGCCCATCCAGTGCTGCTGCTGCTGATGCCGGGGGAAGGAAAGGGAAGGGAAGAGCTCCCGATTGCAGCCTGGACCAGCCCGCATGGTGCTGCCACCACCCCTTCTAGTAGCAGTGTGACTCTCACATGTCCAGACATCCTGCAGGAAGAGAACTTCCTGCAGTATGTCCAGGCATCTCAAGAGTTGTGCTGCTGCTGATAGAAAAAGCAGCGGCAGCATGTGGGCTGGCCAACTAGGTGAACTCAAAACATCCCCCTCCACACACACACCCTCCCCTCCCTACACACACACACACACACACACACACACACACACACACACACACACACACACACACACATGTGCATGTGTGCATGCACACACACACAGAGCCTCCCCCTCCCCCCACAGGCCCAGGCAAGGGACTCACCCAAAAAGGGCAGGTGCCGGCAATTCCTCCTCTTCCCCACCCCCAGGGCCATGGAGGCTCGGGAGGAAAAAGGGACACCCGGGCAACAGCAGCAGAGGTGTGACTATGCTGGGCCCAGCCATGCTTCCTCCTCCTCCTCCTCTTCGGGGCACCTGGGGGAGCCCGACATGGCTCCTTCTCCTCCCTGGCTCCAGCGGTTCTTCCTCCTCGGCTCCTGGGTGCCAGAGTGCGGGGAGAAGAGGAGGAGGTGGGAGGGGGGGAGGTGGGTGTAGCCAGCTAGGTGGGCATGGCCTGGGGAAAATTTCCGCTAATGGTTCGCAAGAACCATTGAGAACCGGCCTCAGTGCATCACTGTAATCATAGATGAATAGAACACAAAAGTATGAAACAAAATAGAATCAAGTGTTGTTGGAAAATTTGGTTTAGGGGACAGAAATGAGCAGAAGATCTACTCATAGAGTTTTTTTTTCTTTTTGCAAATACCGTACATCCTTCAAATGAAGAGACTGCTGGAGACATGGATATCACCAGATGGTCAATATAGAAATCAAATATAGAAATCAAATTGTTTGCAAAGTAATGTCTCTCCTTTTCACTATGTTCCCCAGGTTTCTCATAGCTTGCCTCCCATAATTAGAGGAAGGAGATGGAGAAGCTGCATTTTCTGTGCTAAAAGAAGACCAGTAGTGGAGGGGCCAAACAAAGTTTGTAAATACAGTTTTTCAACTGCCCAGATGCATTTCCAGTGTTTGTGTAAACTTAAAATCAGTTCTAATTATTGTCGTGGCTAATGTAAGCCTGATCTCTATCATTCTGTAGCTTAAATTTCCTCAACCCAAAAGTCTAACATCCCTAATTTCAATGGACTGCTTTTGATCCCTGTGGATAAGAGTGGTCTATCAAAAAGTGACATCAATTTACTTTTCCACTAAAGCACTACTGGCAGTTGGACTGTAATAGGCAATTTTTCCCACAAAAGAGAAGGTGTTAGACATCAGAAACCAAAAGGATATTAGTGAATACTTAATTTTTTGGCTGCTGAAAATCTAAATTATCTATCAGGGCTTTTCTCCTAACTTCTTCTTTAGCCCTCCACCTTTCCCAGCATCAAGTCCTTCTCAAGTGAATCCTATCTTCTCATTTGATGTCCAAAGTACTTTAGCTTCATCTTTACTATTTGACCTTGTAAGAAGCAGTCAGGGTTGATATCTTCTAAGATTGACCTATTTGTTCTCCTCACTGTCTAGGGGACTCTCAAAACTCTCCTCCAACACCACATTTCAAAGGTGTCTATTCTTCTGCACTCAGCTTTCCTAATGGTCCATCTCTCACAATGATACATTACCATTGGGAATAACATTGCTTTGACTATGGGAATTTTTGTTTGCAAAGTAATGTCTCTCCTTTTCACTATGTTCCCCAGGTTTCTCATAGCTTGCCTCCCAAGAATCTGTTACCTTTTTATTTCATGGCTGCAATCCCCATCTGCAGTGATCTTAGATCCTAAGAAAGTAAAATTTGTCACTGCTTCTACTTCTTCCCCATCTATTTTACAGGTACTGATAGGGCCTGTTGCCATTATCTTGGTTTTCTTGATATTGAGTCTCAAGCCAACTTTTGCACTCTCTTCTTTCAACCTAATCAGGAGCTTATTTAGGTCTTCCTCACTTTCTGCCATTAGGGTGGTATCATACTATACAGTGCTTCTAACACAGGAGGACAGACACACCCACCCACAACACTAATTTAATGTTTAATGCTTATCGTGTTTTTTGCTGGTCACTGTCTGTGTTAATAACATTTGATTTGAAATTTGTTTCAACTTGAATAGGAGGGAATTGTGGTACTGATCATAAACTGCTAATATTCAACAGAGTAAAGCTGAATAAGAATGCTACAAGAATTGTAGTGCCAAAATGTAATTTAAACAACATTCCTGGTGACATTAAAGTCCATATAAAGAACAGATTTGCAATACTAAATTTAACTAACCATAACCAGAAGAACTATGGATATTGTTATGGAAGAATGTAAAAAGACAAGGGCTTTAGAGATTTCTTATTCATAGGGTTGCTATTAGTTGGAGGTGGCTTGACAGCATATAACAAAACACTGACATTATTAAGAATAGATTTAATATACCTTTCTACTCCTTTTTCTTCAAACAAACTTGCTAAGCCTTTAAAGAAATCTAAATTCATGCTCAAGGAACTTGGATAGAATTGTCAGCATTGTCGTGAATCAATACATTACAGTAATACCTCTGATAACGTTTGCATCAGATAACGCTAAAACTGCATAGCGTTAAGCAATCCAGAAAAAATTGCACCACATAATATTAAAATCCTGTGGGATGCATCGGATAACGTTCACTAAAGCCTGTGCCGGGTACAATGTATCTCTATGTAGTTTTAACGTTATCCAATGCACCCCATAGAATTTTAATGTTATCCGATGCATGCATCAGATAACATTAAAAATTGGATAACACTAAGACCTGTGGAACCAAGTTTTAGCATTAACCCTGAGGTTTTTACTGTATTTTGAAAGTACTGTATTGATTTTGTCTGTTTTGGTATGTTTTAATGTTGTAAACTGCCCAGAGTGGGATGATCTCCAAGATGGGTGGTATATAAAACAAATAAATAAAAATAATTAAACAATTTTAATGCAAGTATTTTGAAGTTGAGAGTTTGATTCCCTACTGCGCCTCCTGGGGAAAAGCCAGCCAGTATAAGATAAGATAAGATGAGATGAGATGAGATGAGATGAGATGAAATGAAATGAAATGAGATGAGATGAGATGAGATGAGATGAGATGAGATGAGATGAGATGAGATGAGATGAGATGAGATGAGATGAATCTTTATTGTCATTGTCCTGCACAGAACAACGAAATTGGGGAAACAACGAAACAATGGATGTGGGCAAGTTGCAAAGTCTCAGAGTATCAATACTATCCATTCATTTGAGATGCCATTGGAAGAATGAAAGCACGGCGCCAAAATGGCCACTGCGCTCTTTGCTGGCGCCCCCCCACCCGGACTCAGACATCCGGGTGAGTTAGGGGGCGTAGCCACCCCTCTATAAAAGGGGTGGCCATGAGGCAGTCGAGCTGCCATTTTAGAAATAGCGACGGAGAGGAGAAGTTTTTTCCTCCACCCCCTCCCTAGTGAACAGTGTGATATTTTGGTCGCTTCGGGGCCGGGTGGGAATTTTTGACCTGAACCTACAATTGGCCATCGGGTTCTGTTTTTTTTGCCCATCCCATACTGTTGCTACGGTTTGATATAGGTTTTTTTTGCTCTTGACTTTGGTCACATGGGCGGGTAGCACTGGTAAGGTAAATATTTATGACCCACAGGTATCCGGCAGGTTCGCAATTGACTGGCCAACACTTAGACAGGTACAGGTGTAATAACGTTGACCGGTCAACGACGAACCAGGCAAGGGGGTGATGGCAGGAGCTCTTCAGCATGCATCACCCCGTTATTTGACGGATACACGTCAGAGGGTGGGGTCAGTAGATAGTTTATTGACTACGGTCAACAATTTGTTTGTCTCAACAAACAAATTGATACAAATGGATACATTGTAGCCAATTGCCATTGGCAATTTTGGGAGGAACCTTACCAGTGTTACTGCGGCCTGCTTGCCTTAAGAATTATAATTGGCTGAGTACCAATTGAAAGTTATAATTCGGACTAGGGCATTATTCAATAAATGTGGCCCAATGCCTTTATCCATATACCGGTGTCTGAGTCTTTCTTTGGGGGGTGCGCCTGCAAAGAGGTTGTTTTAACAATATGGAAATATTGTTGGCAGTCAGATTTAATGATTAACTAGGTAAAGGTAAAGGTCGCCCTTGTTTGAAATACAGTCATATCCAATTCTAGGGTTCATCTCTGTTTATAGCCAAAGAGCCAGCACTGTGCATCTGCAGATGTTTCCATGGACATGTTGCAGGCATGCCTCAACACTGGAGTGCAAAGAATGCTGTTTACCTTCCCATCGAAGTAGTCCCTATTTATCTACAATTTTTTTGCTTTTGAACTGCTAGGTTGTCAAGAGTTTTGACAGAGATGGTAGCTCACTCCATCATGCAGTACATGGGAATGCATTTCTATGCTGTAGTCTCCTCCAGCATAGCATAAAAAGATTAGTAGGGTTTGCTACCATTTTCTTAAATTGGGCATGCTTTAGTTTCTCCCTCTAAACAATTTTAAAATTTAATTGTTTGCTGAAATTGGTCAAATTTACATTTCAGAAAATTTAGCGAAGTTTAAAATATCTGTGTTTAGTAAACTATAGTTAATAGTAGCCAAGTAAAAGCCTGCAGATTAAAAAGGGATGTGAATTTATTAAAATTACAGAAACACAATTTATTGAAACCATATGGTTCCATCTTTTTTTTTTTACAAAGGACTTGGTTAATAATTGAATTGTTCTCTCATAGCTAAATCCATTTTTATTCCCAAATTGAGCAGATATAAATCAATGGAATCAGTGGGAGTCATTGGACTCTTAACGTAAATTAAAATGCCAATCTAACATTAACCTAACTGTTAAAAAATTGTCTTATCAAACTTACAGTCAAATGAATTAGTTGAGCTTACTAGTTAACTAAACTAGTAACCCTTTTTTTTTTTTTACTAATTGCCATTTTTCTTGTTAGGGGCATTATTATCAAGGTGGCTGCTACAGAAATACATAGAAATGGTGTCAAGCAGGTATTTCAGGAACTCAGGAGCAGGTTTGAGGATGACTGAACAAACATGGAGCTTTGCAAAGCCATGTTTAGTATCTCTGAACCTACAAATGAAACAGGTGTAGAAGCACTGTTATTATAATATATTGCAATGCTTAAATGCAGCACCTAACAGAGCTGGGGGTTCGAAATGGAAATGTACTATAATATGTTTTGTTTCTTAACATCAACTTCTGATCTGTAAAGAGCCCAAAAACATACATTTTTAAAAACAATATCTACACATTTTAACAAGAGATGATGCTTTGAGTAAGGTTAATATCAAATACATAGCATTGATATATAGTATATAGGCAAGGGTTGATGATGCAGAACATTGACAATCTTGCTTGCTGATCTACCAGCAATCTCCGGCTCTATCACAGGACACATCAAAAAAGCATTATTTGCCCTACCTATGGTCATCTTTGCACAAACCAAACATTTGCACTAGGCTGGAATCATTTCTTGTATTAAAGAGCAAATTCATAACTTTCACTGCCAGCAACCAAAATCCAAATTATTAGGGTTTCTTCTAAAATCCTCAATTTAATTGTGTTTGGATTCTTAAACTGTGGGGATAGCAAATCCACTAGAATCAACACATATTTTCAACTAATTGTTATTTTTCTTGAAGTGACAGGAGAGTTACCACCAGTTTTAAATATTCATTTTGGGGTGTGAGGCTGGATTGCTTATGATAACCAGGTAAACAAGGGTCAGAGTTTCCCAATCCTATCTTTATAATAGATTGTTATGAGTGTTCTGGGTAAATTATGTGACACATGTGTGATAGTTCATCTTCTCGATTCTTCATACACCATTAACAAAATGCTAGATAGTCAATGGCATTTGTTTCATTACATCCCTTAGGACAATGTACAGGGAAAGTGCAAATTGCTTCGGTTTCTCTTTTTAGAGCTTTTTACTAAAAAGTACTCATTGCCTGAGTCTGGCTGGACATCCTGCTATGGTAATGGAGTAGACCATACAGCAAGTGTTGGGCAGCGGTAAATAACCTGACTCCCTAAAGGGGCCGATGGCTACGGGTGGATGAGCCCGTTTAGGAGGTGATGGCCTCCTCAGTGGAGGAAATGCCAATGGAAACCACCACATTGGGCCCAATGGCAAAATGAGTGGAGGAGGAACCACTCCTGATCCCCAACAGTCATGGAGGTGGAAGAGGCCATGCTAGATGGACTGGCTGTGAAGGAACACCTTGTCCATATCCTCAAGGATGTGGCAGTCCACTGCAGTCCCAGTGTTAATTCCTGCATGTCTCATTCCATATGTGCTGCAAGAGATGGCTCCATGATCATAGTGTGTTGGTCACTACATGGCAAGCTGGGATCCATCTTAAACAAATTCATGCCAGTAGCATTTTTCCTGCTTCAGGAAAAATGCATTCTTGGATACGAGTTGCAGCTGATGCCAACGCGACTCATTGCCAAAACTTGCGCATACTATATAGTTCTATTAATAATACACTTGATCTTTGATGTTGCATATTTTGTAACAGTTGGACCTTTTGCAGGTGTGTGAAGACCTGGCTCGTGCAGCAGGTGTGTGGGGTGATGGGGGAGACAACCACTGCGGGTTGGCTAGTATGAGCAGTTGCTCTCCTGAAGTCTGGGATCTGGTTCTGGTGGGTTTTTAAAGGATTTTTTAAAAAATTTTAACTTAGTGAGATGCTGATGTTTTTGAATGTCTTGGTGTGTGTTTTTTAATTGCCTGTTAGCTGCCCTGAGTTGCCTCAGCAAGGGGGCGGCGTAAAAATACAACTAAATAAAATAAATAAATAAAATAAATTTCCCACAAACTTTAGTTCATAGATTTGAAATCCTTGTTTTGTGCATTCTGAACTGTTGGATTGTGCACATTGTTTTAAATCCACCACCAGCATAAAGTAGAATACAGTATGCATTTCTCAGAAGTGCTGTATCTTCTAACTGTGTCCTTCCTGCTTTATTATGAAACTAGCATATTTTGCCCGGTGGTGCCGGGCTTTTTAAAATTGTGTTGGATAGTAAAGGGTTTTTTTTTCTTGAACCAATGGTGCTGGGCTGTTTTAAATGGTGTTGTAAGGTTTTGTGATTTTTTTGGCTTTGAGGCACTGCGTACGCTTGCGGCGGACTTGCGCTCCCAGTGGGGGTTTTTTGGCTTTTTTTTTTTGCGTGCCAGCTTCCTCAGGGCTGGGCTCTTTAAATTGGTTTTTGAAGGTTTTTGTTTTCTATTTATGCAAATTATATTTTAATTTAATTTATTTTATTTAATTTAATATTATTTAGTTTAAAATTTAATTTTGTTTTTTAAAATCTTTATTTTTACGCACTTTTTTTGAGTGAAAAGTGATTTCTGGTTTTTTTTTGGTATTTTTTTGAGATTAGTGTGATTATTTTTGAATGTTTTTATAACTTATTTGATTAATTTTTGAATTAATCTTATTAGTTTCAATATTTTTGAATGTTTTTTCTCTTTTGGCCTCTGGGTGGGGGTGGTGAGCTTCTCTGCCTCTCTACAATTGTTCTCTTCTGTCCTCTGGGTGTCACTTCCGGCAAGTTTTTTTTCTCATTTGAGTTCCGGTCCTCATGGATAGAAGACGTGTTTTGGTAAGCTCTCTTGTTTTTTTTTTGTTTTTTGGGGGGGGGATTTTTTTTTGGGGGGGGTCTGTGTGTTTTTTCTTGTTTGTTTTTGGCTGTTTTTGTGTTTCATTTTTGGATTTCTGAGTGTTTTTGTTTTGTGTTTACTTTTTCAGGGGGGGGGCTTTCTTTCCCATGGGCCATGCTGGCTGGCCCGTGAGAAGGAAGGGCATTGGCAGGGGGGGGGGCTTTCTGTCCCACAGGCCATCCTAGCTGGCCCATGGAAAGGAAGGGCAATGGCGGGGGGGTAGCTTTCTTTCCCACGGGCCATGCTGGCTGGCCCGTGGGAAGGAAGGGTAATGGTGGGGGTGGTGCTTTCTTTGCTTTCTTCTCCATGGGCCATGCTGGGGAAGAAGGGCAGCGGCGGTGGGGTGTTCCCTTTTTTCCCCACGGGCCATGCTGGCTGGCCCGTGGGGAAGAAGGGCAGCTGCGGCGGTTTTTTAAAACTTTTATTTTTCTTGCGCCAGCTGGCCCATCGAAATGAAGGGCAGTGGCAGCAGGGGGTTTCTTCTTTTTTTCCATGGGCCATGCTGGCTGGCCCGTGGGGAAGAAGGGCAGCAGCAGCGGGCATTTTTTTTTACTTTTATTTTTCGCGCGCAGGCCGCCTCAGCGTTCGGCGTGCTAATAGCACGCAGGATGCTGGGGCTTGTAGTTTTGCCTGCGCATGTTTGCTTACTGTGGTGGTTTTTTCCTGCAGCTTTTTTTTGATTGGCCGCGGCGCGTTTCCGAACGTTCCTTTTGCCGTACCACTCAGCCTGATTGGCTCTGGCGCGGCACGGCGAAAGGAACATTGGAAATTGAAGTTCCCTTTTTTTGTTTGTGACTGGGGGGCTCCTGCCCCCGGGTCGAAAATTTCAACCCGACAGTTGCCTGCGAACCCCATTCGGGCGAGTGAACGGAGGCTCAGACGGGGCTAGTGGGGCCTGGTGCAACATCCTTTGTCACATTCCAATGGTTAACACACCATTTTATAGGTATAGTTTAAATTTTCCATGTCTTTCATTTATTAGTGGTAAAATGGTCTCTGAAGAAAATAGATTAAGAGACTAAAATAAGTGCAAAGTATAAAAATGACGGCAAAATGAAATAGCTAAAGTAAAATATAATCAGATAGTTAATGATGGTGATGTACAGGACTGCAGTGGCTCAAATGGTTAAGATACTGAACTTGATGACTGGAAGATCAGAGTTCGATACCCAATTACTGCATGATGGAGTGAGCTCCTATCTCTGTCCCAGCTCTTGTCAACCTAGCAGTTCGAAACCAAGAAATTACAAGTAGATAAAGAGGTACCACTTCGGTGGGAAGGTAAACAGCTTTCTGTGCACTCCAATGTTGAGGCATGCCTGCCACATGTCCATGGAAACATCTGCAAATGCAGATGGTGCTGACTCTTTGGCTATAAAAAGAGATAAGCACTAAGCCCTAGAGTTGGATATGACCGGCTTTTGAGCAAAGGCGACCTTACAAGGAAATGCTCCTTTTTCATGTAGTAATGTAGCCACAGTTTTGAATAGTGTATATACAGAAGTCTCCTCTTAACAACTTTTGAATTAAAACACAAACAGAGCTACAGATTTTCTCAAAGTGGGCTTTTGTGGATAACATTCACTCCTTCAGACGTTCAAGAGTCTGAAGAATTGGATTGTAATTTACACAAATTCACAATGAAATACATTTCTTACTCTTTAATATGTCAAAATTTTCTGTTTTCATATTGTTTATGTTTTTACTGAAACATACTGGAATAGTTACTTCTCTGCACATGTTGAAGTTTTGAGAATTCTTTGCTAACATCAGAAACAGTAGTAAGAGAACAATTAATAATTTCCTTTTTATGATTTTGTTTGGTTTAGATGGCCAGTATCTATTGCTAACTCTTCATGGTTTAATGAATGCTTAAGACAACACATAGAAACGATCTATTTCTTTCTCCCTCTATTGTCTTAGAATCATATGGATATTTGTTCCTAGTTTTCTTCTGTAGAGAAGCTGGAAGGCTGGCAAGTTGGCAGTTCAAGATCCGGGTACTGCATAATGGATTGAGTGCTCTGTCTCAACTCTTAGGGACATGAAAGGAGCCTCATTTGGGCGTTCCCTGAACAGAGCTTGTTCCGCAAAAATCCTTTCAACCCAGAATAATTTCTGACATGAAATTATTATTATTATGTAGAGATTAGGAATAACAGTTGCAGCAGAAACAACAAAGCATTTTATGACTTTTGAAAGACTAACATGTTCATTGTGGCATAAGGCTTCCTGGGTAGAACACACCATCATTCAAAGCATTGAGAAGCCAGTTGGTCTTATAATGAAAAGAACTGTACCTCTCAAATGTTTATACCAAAAATATGATGACATTTGATTTATCTACTGACAGATTGGGCTCTGATCCAGCTACTGTTCTGTGTAGAATGCACAGAGGAGTGACTTTTGCCCATTTCCCTTTTCTCCTTGTGCCTGCCATTCTGTTTCAAAGGGCCCTCAAACCCTCAAGATAATATCGTTGGGTGTGAAGCAGAATGTAGAAGTGATCACTATAATTCTGCCCCCTCTATACCTTAATGATAGTATTAGTTTAGCAAGGAGGTACCAATTGCCTTATAAATTCAAGGTAGTACAATTCTCTTTATAGTTAAAATAATATCTACTTTTGCAAGTTGGGTGTACCATGGACTGTTTACAAAGAAACTCTGTTCTGTTTAGTCATGGTCATATTGTTTGTTGATGTTATGCTTCTATCTCATTTAGAAATAATAATAATAATCCACACCCCTGCACCAATGGTGCTGAAACGTGGCACACACCTACCTTGTGTGTGTGAGATCAGCGGTGCAGGGGTCTGGCAGCCCATTTCGGGAGTGTATGCACTCCAAAAAGGGTCACAAATGGGGAACCCCCACCTACAAGGACAAACGGCCAGGGAATTCGGTAATGCGCATGCGCAAATGTCCGTGTGCTCAACACAACCTCCCCCGTGACCCAGGCATCCAACAAATCAGCACTTGAGAGAGTGGGGGCCAAGGGGCCATGAGAAGGCGGTGGTGGTGGCCACAGGGTCACACTGTGGCATGGTCAGCCTGGGGAACAAAAAGGGAGCCCGCTGCCACGCCCACTCACACAGCCCACCGGGCCTGAGCAGCGAGGAGCAACCGCTGTGTGGTGGTCCACCAACGGAAGCCGGCCACAGCCAACGGTGGGTGCCCCAACACATCCTGGGCCTCTGCCAGCCTGGAGGATGGAGTGGCGAGCAGCAGCAATGGCTCCCCCTTGTTTGCCCATTAAACTGCCACCGCCACAGATGGCCAGCCAATTATGCTCCGCCGGAAACAGCACAACATCTGGAATGAGACCAGGATGCCTTGGCAGGGGCCCAGGTGGCCAGGCTGGCAGGGGAGTCAGCCCACACCTGGCAAGATAAGCACAGGCATAACCCCCGGGCAAGGCCGGGTAATCGGCTAGTATAAGATAAAATGTACAGTATTTTGTATTTCTTGGATCTCTTCCATGCCCCTATTGTTGGGAACATATCAAGTTATTGGTTAAGAGGCTGAATTTGATGAATGAAAGGTCAGCAGTGCTGCATGATGGAGTGAACTCCCATCTCTGTCCCAGCTCCTGCCAACCTAGGTTTGAAAGCAAGAAATTGCACATAGAGAAATAGGATGGGTTCATTGCAATCGCCTTTGGTGGAAAATAATTTTTCAAGATGTTATACAGATGTATTTTCTGTTGGGAGAATGATGCCAAAAGGTCATGCTCTTCTCCAAAGGAGAAGATAAGGGTTTAGCTTAAGGTCTATAGCTCATTAACTTTCCTGGGTCCACATGAAGAACCTTCGTTACAAATGGAGGTCACAAGGGTGGAGAACCAACAGGGGTTCCCCAACCTAAGGCTCGTGGGCTGGATCTGGCTGTGGCACCATTTCCTGTGGCCCTCCACCCTCCAAGTGCATTTGAGAAACAAAATGGTCATCTCTTTTAAGCTGTTAGGACAAAATGGCCACCCCCATCATGCAGGCATGGCAAGATGGTCATCTGGTCCTCAAAGCTGACTGAGAGAGTGTAACCCAGCCTCCAGCTTGAAAGGTTTGGGAACCTCTGTCGTAGACCAATGGAACTTAACAAGACTTCCCCATATCTGGGGCTATTAAAATGCCAGCCATTTCCAACAGTTTTGACTATGTGATAACAATGTAATAATTGTCTTGCCAAATCTTCACTAATTATTCAACTTTCATATGATTAGTATCTTTTGGTCCTGATATTGAAGATTAAGAAGCTGAGGATTCATCGTAGCACATTCCTCACAAAAGTCTTGTGGAGAACTGTAATGGCCTTTTGCCAAAAATTTCTATAAATTTTGAAAAGTGAGCTTCATAAAACTGCAGAGTTTTTAACAAAGTATTGATAAACCAATACATGTTCCAGTTTTTCAAGCTATGATGCTACAGTAACAAGAGATTTCCTGCTTGTAGCTACTTCTCACTCTGTTTGGTGAAGGCCACTATTGGAAATGTGATATTAGAGTAGACAGACTTTGCTATGATCCAACAAGATCTATTGAAATCCTTACAATCTCTCTCTCCCTCTCTCTCTCTCTCTCTCTCTCTCTCTCTCTCACACACACACACACACACACACACACACACACACACACACACACACACACACACACACACACACACACACCTCTGCTGGGCTACACAACTCAAACCTGCCCGGCTTGCCAGGCAAAATATGCTAGTTATAAATATATTATATATTTTACTTTTGCCACAAAATCTGAAGTCTGTATTGTAATTTCTTGAATTAGATCCAGGGATATTTACATACAAGAAAAAGAAACATTGATAAACACACAAGCTGACATTTGCTAACAACTCATCAGAAAGCTATGACAAGATATGAGCATTATGTAGACCAAATTATATCAATAGTAAATGTAAGATATGAGTAAAAATTGGGATTTTGCTAGAACATGCATTAAATTTATGTTAATTTTTGTATCTGCACCTTAGCTTGAAATAGTGATTTATAACTATAGATTATTAATGACTCCCCCCTTCACAGTAATATTAATATGTTCATGGAATTTAAAATTAAGCAGGTTTCAAAGAGTAGTCAACATCTAGTATTGTATATATAAATAACTGTCACATATTTTTTATCCTGTTTTATTTTATGCTGAGTAATAATTGTTCTAAGGAAAGAGTTTCATATCAGCATAAAGTTACCTTTAAACAAGTGCTGGAATGAAAATACTAATGTACTTTAGAAGAAGATCTAATGTCTTCAGTTCTCTCATATTTTGTGCTCTGTTTTCAAACATTTTAAATGAAGATTAGTTTCCTATATTCACCCCAGCACTATGTGCCATCAAATTTCATCACCAGTCACTTAGATCTCTAATTAACTTATACTCTATAGGCCCATTTCTTTGGCTCACATTTCTTTCAAGTCCCTCTAATGTGCTGAGTTACACTGGAAAGAAACAATAAGATTTAAGGGAAGAATTAATTTAAGAAAGTCAGGAACAGATAAGGGAAAATGAGAAAAAGCAGCTTAGTATTTTGTCTTGTAAATGGCCTTGCTCTGCTAGACCAAAGAATCCATTTAGTCAAGAAGGGGAGGGGTTGTTAATGAAATAGATGATGAACACAGCTATTACAGTAATGAATTTTAGCACTCTCTTTATGTGATATTTTATTTATTAGCTGCTTGATTATTCAGATAAAGACAAGAGTTTATGGCAGTAGATTATGTCTTGTTTTCATAAACAATATTCAGTAGTTTAATAAACATAATTTATTCCCCCCACCCCTTAGAAATAAGCAAAATTTATGAGAGATTATTTTAGGGTTAATGAAGTCTAACATTAAGGAAATATTCCCCTATAATATTGGAGAATTCAGTGTGAGAGATGTAATTGCTTAATGCCCCCCTTTCCCCCCCCAAAGGCTGTTTTTCTATATTACATTTTGTTTCATTAATCCTATTTTTATAAGTTTTTCTTTGGCCAATTTGCTGAAAATTACATGTGGAAGTTTATAGTTTTGTCATTTGGTCTTACTAAAACTTTTAATAAATACTTAGTAATTGAATGAAAGAAGAGTTATGTCTTCTTAAGGAAGACACAGCCCATCAATTAATAGTTATAATGGAAATGAGGGCATCATTGCTATTGATTTTGAAAAAACAATTCTTTAATACCATCAGCATTAAAATGAGGTTTTTTAAAGCTAGCTGATTATGCAGACCAAAGTACATTCATGCAAATAAAATCACAAATTCAGAGCTTGGTGTTTGCTAGTGAGAGTTGGATGTGATAATTAGCAGCATCCTAGTTATCTAATTGACATCCTGAAATAGTAAGATTGAAAGCTACCGCACAGGGAGCGTAGCATCCTACAGATGCATTTTATTGTGTCAGATAAAAGGGAGAGAAGCAAAAGAAATGAGGAATACAGGCAGTGTAACAGATTTAATTTGCAGAGAGAATTTGTTCTAATGTATAATGCAATCTTTACACAGAAATGCAGCGCCTTCAGATAGTGCTGATAGAGTATCAGGGTGGAGAGGAGACAGCCGACGCTTACAACATTCAATTCATTGATCAACACTGCAAAACAATTTTGCTCCATAGCAAAACAATGTTATAATGAACAAAACAAGATCATAGGAACGCAGAACAAATAATGCTGAAACTTGCATCTTTTGTTTCCAGAATCTCTGGTAATTTATTCCATGAATGAGCACCCTCTTTAAATGCTTTAAAAATAATTCCATAGATGTTAAGCCTAAATTACTATTTGTTTCATAATACCATAATTTGCCAAATATTAGGCTTTTGCGTTTCTCATTTGTGGCACACAGAGAGAATACACAAAGGGATTGTGGGAAGTTGGGAAGGAACTGGCAGGTAGGTTTGCATTTTCCAGCTTAATTCACTTGATGAAAAGCTGCTGCTTGTGATGTGTCATATATCAAAGGTAGGGCATCAGTAATCTTTGCTCAAGGGCACGAGTAACAGACAGATAGACATGTGAATGAGATGGAAAAAAAGCGACTCATCCTTTTCTGTTAACACCACAGTGGAGATAAAGGAAGATTTATGAGTCATTTTGGACCACATACCAGCAGGCAGCACACAGTATTTTTCACATGTTCCCAAAATTGGTGGTGGAAGGCAATCAGGTTGTCACAATGTCCATCAGGTGCTTTTACGGAGAAATTGGGTCCTTTGGGCTTTGGGCTGCATACTCAGCTTTTTTTCTCCCCATCTGCTATGGAGAATATGTGTTTCATGTTTCATGCTATATATAGAAGCTGAAAAACAACTAAATACTGCTGCATTCATATAATTCCTAGATCCTGGCAGAATGCACTCTGGTGACAAAGGGCTCAATCTGTAGAAATGTGAGGACAAAGAAAATAGCTGCTAACATTGTTCTACAAATATATCACAGGCACAAAAGGTGCCAAAGTTTCACCGGCTCGGCGGGCGGATGGGGAGATTTGCCACAGCTGGCGGCCCGGGACATCTTGAAAAGCCGCCCCGCTTTGACCGCCGCCAGAGCGAGTTTCACCAGCTCGGCGGGCGGATGGGGAGATTTGCCACAGCTGGCGGCCCGGGACATCTTGAAAAGCCGCCCCGCTTTGACCGCCGCCAGAGCGAGTTTCACCGGCTCGGCGGGCGGATGGGGAGATTTGCCACAGCTGGCGGCCCGGGACATCTTGAAAAGCCGCCCCGCTTTGACCGCCGCCAGAGCGAGTTTCACCGGCTCGGTGGGCGGATGGGGAGATTTGCCACAGCTGGCGGCCCGGGACACCTTGAAAAGCCGCCCCGCTTTGACCGCCGCCAGAGCGAGTTTCACCAGCTCGGCGGGCGGATGGGGAGATTTGCCACAGCTGGCGGCCCGGGACATCTTGAAAAGCCGCCCCGCTTTGACCGCCGCCAGAGCGAGTTTCACCGGCTCGGCGGGCGGATGGGGAGATTTGCCACAGCTGGCGGCCCGGGACATCTTGAAAAGCCGCCCCGCTTTGACCGCCGCCAGAGCGAGTTTCACCAGCTCGGCGGGCGGATGGGGAGATTTGCCACAGCTGGCGGCCCGGGACATCTTGAAAAGCCGCCCCGCTTTGACCGCCGCCAGAGCGAGTTTCACCGGCTCGGCGGGCGGATGGGGAGATTTGCCACAGCTGGCGGCCTGGGACATCTTGAAAAGCCGCCCCGCTTTGACCGCCGCCAGAGCGAGTTTCACCAGCTCGGCGGGCGGATGGGGAGATTTGCCACAGCTGGCGGCCCGGGACATCTTGAAAAGCCGCCCCGCTTTGACCGCTGCCAGAGCGAGTTTCACCGGCTCGGCGGGCGGATGGGGAGATTTGCCACAGCTGGCGGCCCGGGACCTTTCCAAAAACTGTTGAAGTCTCGGAGTACCCCTCATACCTCCTGGCTGAGCCGATGGGAGAAGGTGCAGTGTGACTGGAGGGAGGTTCGGTATCAAAAGCCGATGACGACGCTCATTCAGCTGTCTCCGTTTTGCCTCTCCTTGTGGACTGGTCGGCCGTGGGAGGTAGTGGCAGTCGCTTTAGAGGGTTAATTGCTATAGTTCTGTAGCCTCAACTTAACATTTTATATTGTTATTAATTTGATGGTTATTATTGATTTCTGTATTGATTTCTGTATTGATTTTTGTATTATTGATTTCTGTATTGATTCTATTTTTGTGCTCCTCTGTTTGTATTGGGGGATATTGTATTAGACATTTTTATTGTATATCTTATTCTGTATTTTGCATTGTTTTTTTGTATCTCTGTATTCTGTTGTAAACCGCTTCGAGTTATCAAATGATGAGGAAAGCGGTATATAAATTTAAAAATAAAATAAAAAAAATAAAAAATAAAAATAAAAGAGCTCACACTGTGCTATACTAAGGATGTTCTATAGCTGTTCTCATGCTTACACAAACATTTGCTCAAGTGGAAGAATTTCTTTGCATTCTGGTTCAAGTTAGACATTACATTGATTGTGTGGCTGGATGAAACCATATCAGGATATCAGAATAAAAGGTGGAGGGCAGGGAAATTTTTCATTGGGAATATACTATGCATTGTTATTGTTCATATGTGTCATCAAGCCAACTCTAACCTATGACAACCCTATGGATGAACAATCTCCAAAATGTTCTGTCTTTAACAGTCCTGCTTAGCCCTTGTAAATGCAAGCCTATCACTTCCTTTGGGAAGTCAGTTCATCTTGTGTTTGGTCTTTCTCTTGTCCTGCTGCCTTCAACATTTCCCAGCATCACTGTCTTTTCCTGGGAATCTTGCCTTCCTATGTTATTTAACATGAACTTGAAACCTCTTGAAGAGTTTATCTGGAGTTTTGGGGTTTGGTGTCACCAATTTGCTGAAGACACCAAATTCCATCTTTCCTTTTCAATCCAAGGAAGCTGTTTTGATTCTAGATGGTACTAAAATAGAATAAACTGGAACTTAATCCAGATAAGGCAGAGGTGAGTCAATTGAAAGGGAGGTCAAGGAATATGGATATATGTACCTGTGTGACATTCCCTCTGAAAACACAGGTGTGCAGCTTGAGTGTGTGCCTGGATTCATCTCTAAGCTTGGCTGCTCAGTTTTTGGAAGTGGCCAGGAGTGCATTTGTACAGTTAAATCTAGTACGCCAGCTGTGCCCATTCCTAGAGATGTCTGGTATGGCCATTTGACACGTGGCTTAGTTATATCCCACTGGATTACTGTAATGCAGGGATACACAGAAAGAGCCTCCTCAAAGATTATGGTATTTTTAAACATCAATTGGGCATACCCCTGGCAATGGCAACATTGTTGTGCAAGCTAATCTTTCTCACACTAGGTCAGGTGGAAGGAGCTATGGAATGAATTCATCAAAAGGTGGCTTCATTTTGGCAGTTTAAAGTCTGACATAGACACAAAAGAAGAAGACTGTACTGCACTCTACATGGGACTGCCTTTGCAAAATGTTTGGAAATCACAGAAGTTCCAAAATGTAGCAGCCAATAACTGGGTCTGGTTATGGCAGCTGAACTGGCTTGTCAGTCTATTTCCAGTCACAATTCCAAGTGCTGATTTTATCCAATGAGGTCCAAGCTATCTAAGAGAGCACATATTCCCTTATGAGCCTGTCTAAGTGTTAAGATCTTCAGTGGAGCCCTTTTTCTTCATCTCACCACCCTCACAAGGGTGTTTGGTGTGGACACTGGAGATGACCTTCTTAGTCGCTGTTCCCAGACTTTGGACTTCCCTTCGACAGGTGCCCAGGATGAGCCCATCTTTACTGTCCTTCTACAAGCAGGTAAACACCTTTCCCTTCAGGCAGACCTTTCATCAGTAACTTGTCGTCATCTGCACCTCGTATCCGAGAATACATTTTTTTCCTGAAGCAGGAAAAATGCCATTGGTGTGAATTTGTTTAAGGTGGATCCCAGCTTGACATGAAGTGACCCACACACTATGAGCCATCTCCTGCAGCACATATGAAATGAGACATGCAGGATTTAACACAATGGACTGCCGCAGCCTTGTACGCCTTCACAGCCAGTCCATTTGGCATGGCCTCTTCTTCCTCCATGACCATTGAGGATCAGAAGTGGTTCCTTCTCCACTCATGTTGCTATTGGGCCCAATATGATGGTTTCCAGTGGCATTTCCTCCACTGAGGGGGCTATCACCCCACCTAATGGGGCTCGTCCGCCTGTAGCCATTGGCCCCTTTAGGGAGTCAGGTTATTTACCACCACCCAACACTGGAACAGTGAACTACCAGCAGACAATTCAGTTTCTCTGTATGTCTCAGCAACATTTGTTCTGAAATTATGTCTTTTTGGTGATTACCTGTAAAGAAGTGTACAAACCCTCTTTTCTGACAAAATAGACTTCTCTACATTTGACTCCTTTCTGGTAATTTCCTTTAGATGACTAAAAGATGCAATCTTTAAGGAAGCAACCCTCTCCACTTTCTAATGGAAGGTTATGTGATTTCTCACTCGTGCCGCGCTGACAGAAACCCTCAGTTCAAATACTAAAAAATATATACGTCCATTACTGCCACATTATTACATTGCACAAAAGCTCACCTTTTTCCTACCAATTTAACTACACATTTCAGTGCCACAGGAAAATTGCCCAACATGCAAGACCATAGGGAACACAAAGGATCTCATCTCTGGTAGTAGATGGGTATCTTCATCAGTATCTAGCTGTCTAAGAAGAGGATCTTTAATTGGTATTGCTTGTGCCTTGTTGCTTTTGAATGTGTTTTAGGATTATTTTAATGCTTTATTTTAAATAAGAAATTGTTTAATTCCTTTTTTATTATTGTAAGTAATTGTTTTTAGTTTTTAATTGTCTGCTTTCAACAATGTAAGTCTTTTTGACCCTTTTATAAGAGAAAGGTATAGCTAAAATATTTTAAATAAATAAGATAAGTAAATAAAATGATGGGCCTGAAGTGTGACAGCCTTGGTTTTATCATTTTTCCTTCCATAGAAATTTCAAGCCTGATTTGCTCTAGGACCCAATTTTTATCTTTCTGGTAATCCAAATAGTCTCCGTTTGGTTTGATGATTGAAACAAGATACACAAAATCTTTCACTATTGCAATTTCTTCATTGTCTTCTTTCAAGTTGTGTAGTTCTTCTGTATTGAAGATCTTTGTTTTAATGTTTAACAGCAGCAATACTTGGTCTTTTTTTCTTTCACTTTGACTAAAAGTCATTTCCAGACTACAACAAAGCCTTCTACTGTGTGGATCATGAGAAACTATGGGTTGTTCTGAAAGAAATGGGGGTGCCTCAGCACTTGACTGTCCTGACAGGTAACCTGTTATTTGGGCAAGAAACTACCACTAGGACAGAATATGGAGAGAGACAGAATGGTTTCCTATAGTCAATAGTGTCAGACTATGGCAGGGGTGGCCAAACTTTTCACACCGTGGGCCAGTCACGTGGTTCTTCCCACCATAAAATGCCTCTGCGGCTGTTGTAAATGTGTTTATGACAACCGCAGGTGCATTTATGGCAGCATTTGCACATTTGCTGGCACATTTTGCTTCCACTTCCGGTAATAGCAAGGGCGGCACAGGATGGATGATTTGGCACCATGGGCCAGGTCCGGCCTGTAGGCCATAGTTTGGCCACCCTTAGACTAGGGTGTGTTTTATCCACCTATCTGTTCAATCCATATGCAGGACATATCATATGGAAAGCAGGACTGGATTCAGATGAAGGGAGAGTGAAAAAAGATGGAAGAAAAATCACAAATTTTAAATATGTAAATGACAGTATCTTACTGGCAGAAAGCATCAATGACTTGAAATGACTGTGCAAAAGAGGGAATGTTTAACCACTCCTTTCCTGTTTGTGATTAAAATGGAAATCCCTCCCCCAACTTCACTAATCCACCAGGAATGTGACTCAGTAATTTTTATCAGGATTATGGCAAAGGAGAGAAGTATTAAACCTTACCTCTTGAATGTAATCCTCTCCATTACTATCACCAATGTACCTAAGGTTAAATGAAAACAAAAATCCTAATGTGGCTGGCTGCAAACCATGTAGTACAGTGCACTCTGAATCTTATTTCACTTTGTGCAGTACTTTTACTCAGGGTGTAACAATTTAGCTTCGACCTTCCAGATGCTTTGACCTAAAACTCCTGTTGGTTTCACCCAGCATGACTAATGGGAAAAAATTATGGGAGTTGTAGTTCAAAATCTATAAAGGGCCAAAGATGTAATCTAGGTTAGCTCAAAATGTAAAGTAGCCATTTGTGACAAAGAGAATTTTATGTGTACAGATGGCCATATTCACATCCAACTTATTTTTTAAAATATCTGGGAGTAACTGACAAGACATAAGATGAGTTGACAGTTGTTTAATGAAGCTTTTTGGTTTCTGTCTTTAGTAGAAATGCAGATGGCTTTCTATATTTTTAAAATCTTATTTTCAGTTTTAATCAGGAAAACATTGCTTTCACTTCCCTTGTCCCTCCTTCTGCTGGTGTTTATGAATTTTAAATTTTTGAGGATTTTGCTTGTGTGGCTTGTAATGTTATTTTGGGCCATCAGAGTAAATAATCATTTTGATTTAGTCTTAACATAAAGCAGCAATGCCCAAACTATGGCCCATGGGCCCACACATCTCAGAGACCCCGGGCCCTCTTTGGACCACCACCCACCCACCACCACCACCTGACATCCCAAAATGTCACTTACGGTGGCAGCAGCCATGCTTCACCCCTGCTGGTCCAAGCAGCCTTTGCTCGGTCTGAGCACTGTGAAAGCCTTTTGCAAGCTGGATTACCGCATTGTAGGAATTTTTCAAGCCTTCTCCATTTTAAAATCCATGGCACTGGAAGGAAAACCTGGCATGCTGCGCTGACATCACCCTTGGCACGCCAAGGGACTCTCCCAGTGTGGCCTGCTAAGGCTGACATCAGCACAGCATGCCAGGTTTACCCTTCCAGCACTCCAGATTTTGAAACAGAATGCTTGAAAAACTCCTACAATGCAGCAATTCAGCTTTCAAGAGGCTTTCACAGTGCTGGGACCAAGTGGACGCTGCTCGGACCAGCAGGGGTAAAGCACGGCTGCCGCCGCCGCCGCCGCCGCCGCCACCGCCGCCACCGCCGCCACCGCCGCCACCGCCGCCACCGCCGCCACCGCCGCCAACATATTGGTCAGCAACAGGAGTAGCCTGCCTCTGGCCCCCGCAGCTGCATGTCAGGGGTGGGTCCGGCCCACAAAAAAAAGTTTGGCCACCACTAATATAAAGCAACAATTATTTCAGATTTTGTTTGACAAATTTCTCCAGAAGAGACCATGTTTTAACACTTATATTTTCTTAGTATTCATATTGATTGAGCTGATTGATAAATTTATCATTTCTTGGTAACTATTCACATTTTCCCATAATCATATGGATCACATTTTCAAGTTAGTCACATATTTGTAAAGACGTACTAACTTTATAGCAGTTTGACAACCATTATGAATTCCAAAATAAGACACTTGGAGTTTCTTTAAAATAGTCTTGTTACCACTTTTTATTTCTTTGGGGAATTATTAGATTTCAATACAAAAATCATGATTGATATTCCACAAAAGGGGCATCTGTTTAGAAATCCTTTCAAGTAACAGTTAATTTATTATTTTGGGCAAAGAGTGGGAAAACAACAGACTTTTGCATGTGTGAAAAACATATGGAAATGGAAATACAGTGCTATTCCAAAATTTTGATAGTAACAAGCAATTCTGAGTTAGTATTTTTACTACTATTGCTGTTGTTACTATTATACTTTGCCTAATTTGAAAACCAACCATGTCTACAAATTACGTTAGTACCTTTTGCACAAGACCGATGTTAAATTTCTTTAAAATAGGCTGCTCAATCTAAATTTTACAAATTTAGATAACAGTGTAAAAACAGAACAGTGTAATTTATCAGGGAAATGGGCTCCTAACTAAACAATAATAATCAGTGACATATTCAGAACAATTTTGCATATCTATGCTTTGCTGTATCTTTGTTTATCCCAGTTGCTGTGCACTTTGTTTTATCTGATACTTTATTCTTATATGCTTATCCTATGTTTTTGTGCAACATTGTGCCATATCCTTTACTTGATGTTGGCAGACAACATTTATCCTCCCTCTTCTGTGCCAATGTGCTCAAGGCAATTTCTAACCCAGAACAACATAATAAGTGAAAAACACGCATAAGAAGTATTCGCAACATTGAATTTGCTCCGTCTGCTGGTATTGTATTTAGAGTTTAATATTGGAGCAGTCTGGTTTAGTTTCTTTTGTCTTAGTCTTTCTTTTCCCTTTTTTAAAAAGGACATCAGCATCATTTCTCTTGAATGGGGATGGATTGTCAAAATCAGATTGACTGCCTAGTTTTGCTGTCCAGTTAGTAACTGTTTAGCTAGGCATGTAATTTTAAAATTGTCTTACTTTATATCACTAAATATAATTTAGTGCTTTTTTGTTTTCTTTAAAAGATTTGTTTTAGTGCATGTTACACTTGTAATTTTTGTATGAGACTTACTCGAATTTGGGGACAGAAATATTGAGGGGATCAAATTGCTAGTTCTAGTGGGTGACACTTGCTGCAAAATTGAATAGAAGGAGCTGACTGTGAGGTGCTAAACGGAATGCAACTTAAAAGAAAGTGCTCTAAATCATGGAATTATAAGGTATGGGGGGTGGGGAGGATAAGCCCTTAATTATAGCAAGTTCTTGAACACAAAAAAGGAGTATCTGCCTGAGAAAATTGCCACCATTCTAGCGATCAGCTATAACAGCTGGAATACTTTTATTTAAGCGATTGGAGTAGTAATAAATTTAATAATTTGTCTACATGCTGCTATGATAGTCATAATTCTGTTGCTTTAAAGTGTCTTTTTCCTAGGTTTGTATATAGTGGTACATATAGGAATTCTGATACAGTGTTGTTATGCACTTGCACTCTTAATACTTCAAGAAATACTTCAAGAAATAGGTAGAAAGACTGGAATCATCTCAGTTTAGTTGTATTCCTCAGACATCTCTCCTATTATATCTCCATCTCCTGGACTCTGAAAGGCCAGGGCTTTGTTTTAAAAATTAAACATTGGAACTTCAATACATTTATCTGTACCCTGTAATGAATGTACTCTTAGACAAACAACAACAAGTAATGGTAGTGGTGGTACCACCACCACTATCATTATAATTAGTAATACTGTATTATTGTATGTATGAATTCTGCTTTGTAGCATTCAAAATGAATCCTGTGTGTAAGAGCTTCAAATGTAAAATGTGATACAAAAAATAAATAAAGAGGAGACAGAGGTAAGCAAAGGAGTAACCTGTCCCAGTAGAAAAACCTCAGCCGCAATTATAGAAATTATATATTTTATTCAGCTTGGCTTATATTTTGGGGCCAGACTTCCCCTTTTGCAAATGGAAGAACTCATTAAAAAGTAGGATGCTGCCTTCTGCATATCCTTTAAAGCCCTATATGGCAGGGGGCCAGGATACCTTAGAGACCGCATCGTCCCAAGAGTGACTGCCCGTCCAACTAGAGCGGACCGGAGGGGCTCTCTAATGGTGCCGTCCACTAGGGGTGCACATCTGTCTAGTACCCGCAGGAGGGCCTTCTCCGTGTCCGCACCAACCCTCTGGAACCTCCTGCCAATAGATATAAGACTTCAAAGTGAACTGCTGCCCTTCAGGAAAGGAGTAAAGACCTGGCTGGCAGGGCAGGTGTGGGGCCCGAACGGGACTATGGTTCCCGCCGGCTGGCTTTTATAAAATAAGAGCTCTCTCTTCTTCCCTTTGTATAGTAGGTGGGATGGGTGGGTGGGATATGGGTTTTTAAATGGGGTGGATGTGGGTTTTTATAAGGTTTTTATAATGTTTTTATGTATTTTTAGAATTGTTGTAATGCCGCCCTGAGTCGGGTTCTGCCTGAGTGGGCGGCATATACAAATATGACTATAAATAAATAAATAAATAAAATAAATATCCAAATAATTATTCTGTAGAGTTCAATTTTGTGGATATCATTGCACAGCTTTAGGTAGGATTCTTTCATAGCCCTGCCTGGAGATCCCATGGATGGGATTCTTTGTATGGGAAAGAATAGATAAAGAATTATATCTTGCATCCTTTCAGAAGAGCACTGTTGGTGGTGGTGGGGGCTGCAGCAACATGTGTCTACCAACATTAGGAAAGAGGAATTATGGGAAATTGTCACCCAATCTCTTTTATCTAGTGCAAGCAAAATTCTGAAATGTTCTTAGAGAATTAATAGATTTGGTAATCTGTACTTATTTTGACAAAACAAAGTATTTATAACAATACAAGCAGGCAGTTCTTAAATAAGTACAGTTCTTATTTGTTACATGACCTTCCACTCCGATATTTTATAACCTTCTAACCAAAGATTTGGGAGTACACTTTACCGTGACATCTCCAAGTATTTATTGTTTCAATACAAGAATAGCCTTCTCTCTCCACCAACAAGCCTGGGTAGTTTCTTCTTTAATTGGAATAATCATGCTCATTCTTTCTGGATCAAAAATGATCTGACCAATCCAATACTTTCAGTGCGGAACCATGGCAGATTTCCAATACAAGGAAGAGGCTGCTTGGAGATGGTTAGTCCAATAGGCATTGATTCAGAAATGTAGCATCCGAGATTATGGTATATGACAGGGAGGCAGTCAAAGATGGCCTAAGAGTTGTTCCCCATCTTTATTTCATAACTGGAAGTGACCAGAAGATCATTTCAAGGTTGAGAAAATTCTATTTTAAAATCCAAAGGAAATAGCCTTACAATAGATAACCAACATCTTTGGAGGCTTGTCTTGCAATGAAGGCCCTGGAGATTATACTAATGGTTTTGTGGGCTTTATTTACAATAGACAGCATATTCCAATTCATTCCTTATGAAATCGCTTGCCCAGAAAAAATATCGTGTTGGAAAGTTGCAACATTAAAAAAATAACTACTACAACAACTAGTCTCACTTCCAAGTTTGGAATGGCAGGTAAAATGTCTTCCTTTCCTTCCTTCTTGCATTTCATAATCATCCTGGCACTTAACCAGAAAATAGTGTGCCCACAATGAAATTTTGCCATCCTTATCAGAAGCTGTGGGTCCAGGTTAGATCCCACAAGGGATATAATTCTTTCCATCACTACTAAGGAATGCTTCTCAACTTAATTTCCCCCCAGTATATGCAATCAAGACTACTATTGGCATGTTGAATACAGTGATTTTTTTTAAAAAAACCTATTAATTCACTCTAGTGTCCTGAGTTTGAAAGGTGTAATTTTAAAGAATTAAATGAATACCTTTGACTTTGTGGCATTTTTCTTCTTTTTCTTTCCTGTAATATGTGTCAGGAACTATTGGTGATGAAATGTCATTTTCAACTTTTTCCACCAGAGCTATTCAGTTATATGTAATAAATCAAATAAAAACTTTGTATATACTGAACATAGCTGTCAACACGCTAACAGATATGGCAGTTGACTTTTGTGCAATGCTATACAACTCTTCACAGAATGGTATAATGTCTATGGAGACTTCTTTAACTTGACACATGTCACCTCCAGAAGTTATGACTTTTGGATAATCAAGCAAGAGGATTTTGTCCACTGTGGCAAATCATGCTTAATTAGGTACACATGTCCACACAAGATGCAATATCATACATTCCAATTTCCAAAAATCATTACTGTGTTTTAATCAATAGATTACATACATTTGACACATTTCTGGAAAGTGCTCCATTAGTTGGCAATGCCAATGTATTCATTGTGATCCATTGTGTAATTATTAATTGAGAAAAAATAATAACAACTGAATTACAATTTTGTTAAGGGAGCAAAACACCCTCAAATGGCTACATTATGACATGGATGGCCTAAATGCCAAATTCCCTTTTAGGATGGGTGCTGAGGCTATGTTACTGTTGTTAGTGAGGACAGAGGTGGCAGGAAAAGAGAGAGTAGGTAGAATACAAAGAAAGTGGGCAAGGCCAGAGTTATTTAACAATTAGGAAATCCACACACCCCCACACCACAATTCTATGTATTTCTGGTATAGAACATACAAGCTATGCATGTCTGCTCAGGTGCCAGCCAGAGAAACTACATATGAAAGTTACAGAAATTGAGTTTTAAGACACAAACCCTCTGATTACAGAAATTGAGTTTTAAGACACAAACCCTCTGATTTCTGCATTACCTCTTTTCAGGACAAGTTTAAAGTCTTTGCCCTTTAAATAATGTTAAAATTTTAAAAGCTTTAAAGATCAAAATATTCAGCCTTTGAAATAATATTTTTAAATCCCTTCTTTTCTCTCATATTACAGTGTTTCCCAATCTTTGATTTTCGGACTTCCATTCCCAGAAGCCTAAGTCAGTTCCCCAAAGCACTAATCAGCCAACGTACTGACTCAGGTGTCTGGGAATTGAAGTCCACCAGTGTTCCACAGATCATAGTTTGGCAAACACTGTATTAGAAGTAAGAGCACGATCTCCTGACCTATGCTGAATAAAGTTTATTTTTTTTAAAAAAAATGTCCTGAGCAAGACCAGGTTTTATTTCCCATCTGAATACAGGTTACTTGAGGTACTTTTCTCTTGGAATTATTATCTCAGATTGACAGAGTAAACAAATTTGCTTAGGTCACTTGCTAGAATAGATTTGAGATGGGTTTGCTGTTTCACCTGTGACATGACCTGTTTTGAAATGCTTGGACAGAAACTGGAAAATTAGCTCCACAAGACTGGCTTTGTAACTATTTTAGAAGCATATTAGCATGTCTTAGAAAGTTATTTTCTTCCTTCCTTTGTTCATATCAGAGTGTTGCGCAATTATTTTTGACCAGAAGTGGGCTACTTCCATAGCATTATCTCAACCATTTGTTAGATCTTCTTTTGTACATGTGGTGGGGCATGTACATAAATGGTGTATTGTTGTTGTTTTGCATAGTTTTAGCCTAAACTTTTCTGGTTTTGTATTTAGAGCTGGAGAGGTATGCAGAAAACTTGTCCTCAATTTCAGCAATCATCTAAGGCAGGGTTTCTCAAACTTGTCCTTCCAGGTATTCTTGGATTTCAATTACCAGAAGTCCAAATCAGCACACCTGCTTCTGGGAACTGAAGTGTAAGAACATCTTGGGGCCCAAGGTTGAGAAACCCTGATCTAGGGGATTGTTGTCCATGAAGTGGACATCCATTATTCACTAGAACAGTGATACTGAACGTTGGCACACCAGCTGTTCTTGAATTTAAATTCCCAGAAGCCCTGATCAGCAGGAGTGCTTACTTGGGCTTCTGGTAATTGAAGTCCAAGAACATCTGGAATGCCAAGGCTCATCATCATGGTAGTAGAACCTCTCTACATATCTCTGGAACAGCAGTGCTAGCCAGATATGAGTCTTTTCCCAATGAGGTTAGATATTCAGTAATTGTATTCAGCCCTGTATGAAGAGCTAAACCCACTTTTTGGCATGTGCTGATCTATACCATGCAGCACTAGTATATTCTCTCATGGAGTAGCACAGGGCAAAGGTGTTGTCCTTCTTGTTTGTGGGTATGTACTCCAGTCTGAACCAGACAGTTTCCTAAATGTGTTATTTCTAATGGAAATATTAAATTTTGAAAGTTATTTTAGGATCAGATTAGTATATCTTGATTAGACAACATATAGTATTTTGCCTACATAGATTTGATGAGACCTTGACCAGCCCTGTAAAAGGGCATGTTGACTGTTGGGGATTATTCATCCTTCATATGCTAAAATAGTTTTGAGTAATATTTGGAAACATAAATTCTTGCCAAAAAGTAGGAAAGCCATTTTGATGTTTTAAAGGTTTCCCTTGGTCGAAAGCCAGTTGTATCGGACTCTAGGGTTCACTGCATCTGGCAGGCAAAGTCTTGATGATGTACTGTGCATCACCTACAGAGTTACCTTTTGCAAATCTTTGATGTGAGCTGTTTTGAAGTTGATTCAACTGAAAAGCAATCTGTACATACTGTAAATGAATACATAGTGTAATTGCTGGCATATAAGACCCACTTCCCCCCTCTTAAAATACACTGGAAAAATGGAATGCATCTTGTACTGTATATAGAGGCCTATAGTGGGCTATTTTGGTAATAATGGGGTGCGTCTTATACTCCAATGTGATTTATACTGGCAAATGCGGTAGATAAAGTAATAGATTCCCAAGTCTGACCTAATGTGGGAGCTCATTGTGTTGTAGAAGAGGTTGCCTGCTGAACATGTATGAAAGGGCATAGTACAGTTCTCTTCACTCATTTGGATACTTCAAATGAATGCTTCTCATTTGATTGAATCCTTGCTAAATTCCCATGCTTTAAATCAGGGGTTCCCAACTTCCATCCAGCCCATGCATATCATTAATTCAGATGGTTGTGGCCACCCAGGCATCTCTAGGACCCCAACCCCACTGCCGGAAGTCGTGATACATCACTTACCATGGTGACAGCAGCGGCAGGAATCACATGGTTTTCCCGGGATTTTGGACAGCCTCCGCTGCTTTCCAAAATTGCAGGAGGCTTTTCAGAGCAATTTCACTCCTGTTTGGTAATTTTCCGATGCTCTTCTGCTGTGCTTTGGAAGCTGGAGCGGGATGGTGTGCTACTTCTGGTGCCGGGCAGAGCTGACATAGGTGCCTGGGATCCCAATGCCAAACCAAGAAATAGCTCACCATCCTGCTCTAGCTGCTGAAGCACAATGGGAGACAGAGGAAAATTACCAAACTGGAGCAAAATTGCTCCAAAAAGCCTCCCACAAACCTGGGAAACACCGGAGGCTGTCCAAAACTCTGGAAAACTGCACAATTGCTGTTGCCACCATCAATGATGATGATGACAACAAAAACATAAGTAACAGGCGCCAACATGCCTCCAGCCTCCACAGCTGAGCATGGTGGCGGGATCGGGCCCCTGGTGGGGAAATGTTGGGAACCCCTGTATTAAATGGTCACCCTCTTTGATTTCCTTTTCCTTTTGATATAGTTGCTTTGTATCTGGAAAATATTTTGAAAGCCTATGTCTCATACGACTAAAAGAACAATAACGAAATAGTCTTATTGTTTGGAATGTTTCACTCAATTTCTCTAAATCACACCCGCATTGTTGTCCAATCTTTTGTTTCAGATTTTAAGCCATGTTTTTATTTTCCACGTGGAAATTTGTAAACATTTCTAGATGAAAATGCAATTACTTTTCCTACATATTTTCCCTTCAAACAAAATATGTTTTCCCCAGATATTTGCAATTTATCCATTTATATTTTAAAAGTGTGCTCATGGTTTTATGTACATTTTATTCCTCCAAAATGTACCACTAAGTTTGCAAATATTAGAAATTCTGAGGATAGGTTGCTTTGTCTTGCAATAAATCTCAGGAAATGTTGTCAACAATTACAACTCAAATGAAATTCCTTTTTAATCCCATACATTATACTACAGTAAAACCCCATAAAACAAATTTATTTCGTTCCATGGGGCTAGTTGTTGTACAATTTTATCACTATATGATGCATGCATTGTATAACAAATTTCTCTATGGGATGCATTGTACAACAAATATCTCTTTGGGGAAAATCATACATAGAAAAATATTAATTGAACGGTTTTTCCTGTTGTGATTCCATCTGGGAAAACTTTATTTTTTATGTTTATTACATTATATCCATATAGGTTGTTAAGTAAGGATTTTAAATCTGCTTTTATTTCATTTCTACGATACTCTCTGCTTAGCCTAAGTGGAGCCATTTTAAGTTGACACCTGCCATTGAATGGCATCATCCCTTTCTCTTCGGAAAGTACATTTCAATTATTCTTCCCAAGGTCTCTGTCTGGGAAGATGTTGTATCTCACGGGCTGAGATGGAACACTGATAGTATAGCCACCAGGTATCATTTGATCTACGTACTAAAAAAATCTGTCACATTCAGATGTCAATTAGTACTTCTTAAGGTCATTTCCCCAGGAACAATGGTATAAAAATCAGAGGTTTTGCTCTGTTCGAAAGCCTCTTTTGGATTACTGCTGGAGGCTCTATCTCTGCTTACATCTGAAGTAGACCTCCCTATCAGACCATCTCGTATGGGGCAGCGAGGCACCGCAGCACTTAGCTAAATTTCCGAACTGTTCGGACTCAGGCTCTACAGAGACATCGACACTTAGAATTTATTCCGAGACTATGATTTATTTCTATTTCATTGCATTTATTGGACTCTGTTTTATTCTGCAATAAATCATAAAAGGTTTTTGCTTGTCAAGAGTGCTCTTTCTGCTCCACCTGAAGAGGAGCAGATTGAATGGGGATATTTAACAATACAGCCTTTTTCCAAAAAGGATTACAGCTTTTTGGGTTACTTTGTGGGAGCATTGCTGAAGGAGAAACTTTGTTTCGACGCTTGGAATCCAGCTTCAGAAGAGCGAGTTGCAGCTGAGGTAAAAGCTCTACTCCCACACACCTAGCTCAGCTTCAAGGCCGTACTGTTCCCCAAAACCAGATATGGGTGTCTTCACATGGGAATTCAAAGTCTCGTGACAAGGGGCTTTTGGCTACTTTAATTTTAACTGTGACATCAGTCACAGATTGCCATTTCCCTGTGACCCTGTTGCCCAGCTATGCTGAATCCAGCTTTCTCGGGCCAACTTTGTGAAAGCACACCCTTCACGACCACGTTAGCCAAATCAATCGGAGTGTTCTCGACTACGCCAAGGTGTGTGCCAGCCGAGAGCAATCTCGATATTTCCCATAGAGAACTTCATTGTACAATGCATCCCATAGGGAAGCATTGTATTGTACAACGACAAAAATCATTGTATGATGCAACTTTTCCTCAAATTCCATTCGTTGTACAATTTATTCGTTGTATAATGCAATCATTATATGAGGTTCCACTGTAATTAAAAAAAGATTTTAATCTCTTATTCTTAATCAAGTAAAGATATGAGAGAGGTTTATAAAATAGTGCATGATTTGAAGAAAGTGGATAAAGATTTTTCCTTCCATAAAACTAGAATGTGGTGTTATCCAATAAAATCAACTGAAAGCAGATTTAGAACAAATGAAAGCGCGGCGCCAAAATGGCCGCCGCGCTCTTTGCGCCCCCCCACCCCCCCACCTGGACTCAGACATCCGGGTGAGTTAGGGGGCGTGGCCATCCCTCTATAAAAGGGGTGGCCACGAGGCAGACAAGCTGCCATTTTAGAAATAGCAACGGAGAGGAGAAGTTTTCTCCGTCGCTGTTTGTCCTTTAGTCTTCGGCTGTTTAGCCCTTGCGGTACTTTCCCGGCTGGGAAAGGAGGATCAGCGCACGCAGAGCCTTGTTTGCTTGGCTACTGCGTGCTTCGGCGCTAGGTTTTCGATCCCTGGCTAGGGATCCTGCTTTTTCTTCTGAACTTTCACCAGCCCTGCACCGGACGGGGGACAGCCATCGGGTCGGAGGACCAGGGCTGCGCCCCCACGGCAGGGCACTGTGCCAGCCATGCCCAATGATACCAGTGGGGCTACTCAGGCTGGCACTTGGCAGCCGGGCTCCAGCTCGGTGGCCGGCCACAGGCTGGCCCCTCAGGGGCTTCGGCCCCCGGCCCGCTGTTACCGGCCATGGGTCAGGGCAGCGTGGGAGGGCCTGGTGTGGGCATACAACCCGTTCCCCCTCCGGGCCGGATTTTTGGGCATGGCCCTATTCTGGCCCTGGCTCGCCATTTTGGGTTACCTTTCCAACTGCCTAGTGGGCTGTCCAGCCCACCCGGCCCACCTTATGCTGGGGGCTCTGTGGCAGTGGATGCTCTGTCAGCACGTTTAGCAGTGCTGGAAGCATCCTTGGGCATAGCACAGCCTCCTGGGGAGCGGGGGGCGCTTCTCTTTATTCAATAGCGGCCCCTTCGTCGACCCTGGCTACCTTGCCGGCCGCTATGCTTCAGCGGGCGGCCAACCGGGTCGAGCTGCGTGAGACGGTCCGGCCCAGCTGGTGTCTCGCAGCTCCCCGTTCTACCTGATGTTCTGGCTGGGAGCAGTCGGGGGTGATCCCAGAGCTCGATTCCGGTCGCGAGCTCCGACGCCCGCCGTGGGCCGGAACCCCCGGTGGGGGCAGCTCACGGGGGTGCACCTAGTGAGTATCAGGTTCAATTTAAGTGCACCAACACCACAGCCCACTTACGGTGGTGGGGTTCAGTGGCCCTGGCCTCGTCAAGTTGATGCGAGCGGGCATCAGTTACCATCTTATCCCAGTATCCCATGGTTTCTAAATGGTCCCTTGTTAAGGGCGGGGGTGTCTGCCCCTGGGGCAGTGCCGAGCATCGCAGGGGCTGTCCAGGTCCTGCTGCGTATGCCCTTTATACAGAATGTGCCGTCGATGGCTTTGCCGATGGCTGGCTATTCCTTGCCCCTGGGTGATCATTTGTCGCAGGTCACGAGGGATAAGATCTGGAGGGGAATACGTGGATATTCTCCCTATTGAACTGTGAGCCCACTGAGGAAGAGAGAGAGGGACAGGACGACAGAGACAAAGAGCTGTCCCGTCGTCGTAAGCCACCGTGCACCTGGGCCAACTGGTTGCCGGCATACCTTATATATATGGTGGTATGCCACAGGGTCCGGCCTGATTGGGCCATCCCGATGATTCAATCCCTTGGTAATATTTACAGGGCGATGGTTGATTTCATGGGCCCATCGCAGTTGGCTTACGATGAGGAATTTGGATGAGGGTGGTCCTACATCCTGAGAGGAGGTGGGATGAGCCCTGTCAGCAACTGTTGCTCGTGTACATGACTCCCATGTGACTGGCACCTGTTGATAGGTACCATTGTGGTCATGCTGTGTAGCGGGCTGCTCAGACACAGGCTCCACGCTAACTGGTGGGGCAGGGGGTTCCAGCCCGCCTGCTGTGTTGGACCTGCTCAGCTAGCGGCGTGTGTAATAAGCGCCAGTGTCGTTACCGACTTGGGTGTCCCCTTTTGCGCTGGCCCCTACGCCACCTCCGCATGCCCGTGAGTTGGTGGGTTATGGGGCAGAGGTAGGGGTGCGCAGGGGGTGATCAGAGCTCCGTCTGACGGAACTAGCTATGTCAAAGCCCCCCCTCCCCAATTAGTGTACTCCTGCTGGAGCGATGGCACTCAGCTCATCCAGGAAGGGATGATGCGGGGTACCTGCTGGAGGGTTTCCAATGGGGCTTTTGTATTCCATTCGGGGGTGTTAGGGGCCCCAAGATGCTACTAATCTAGTTCCCTTGAAAGGTAACGAAGAGGTTGCTCCACCGAGCACAGCTAAGGGAGTTGAGGCTATGAGAGTAGCGGGCCCCTTCTTGGAACCACCTTTCCTAATTTGAAAGTCTCCCCTATGGAACTAGTACCGAGGTAGAACCAGGGTGAATGTCGTTTAATCCTCCATTTAGCTTACCCTGTGGGTTCTTCGGTCAGGGATGCCATTCCCGATGACCTTGTTCAGTCAGGTACAAGTTGTTTGTTCAGCCCCTATGGGTGGTACGCTCATGCGGTCCCGGTGCTTTCCTGGCACTGGAACTCGACGATGTCTATGTCACACATGAGTGGGCTCAATTGGGGATATGGTCCTCAAAGGTTGTTCAGCACGTCGTAGGCAGTGGAGTCAGACTGCTACGAAGTTTCATTGGAGACATCTGTCTGGTTGGTGCCCTACATGATTTTTCGGCAGTGCCTGCTGCACGTCCCAGCCTGTTTTTCTGCCACCAGGATGGGTCTACCCTTACCAAAGTAAAGTTACCGAGGGTGACCGGTGCAGCGCTTCGCGGTGTGGGGCCCGTTTTGGCACCCAGTTATTTAGGATAGGCGTCGCGTTGATCGCGGCTGCGTTTGGGGTACTCGGAGGCGGATATGTGTGGACACATAATTTCTTATATGTACGTCCCCTCACTGTATGAGTACCTAGTTATGTCCTTCACCTCTTCTCCTCTTTTGCAGATCCTGTGTGTCTCTGCACACCGGTGGCAGTGGGGCTGGTGGGCCGCAGCTATGTACACTGGGCAGCAGTACATGCTGCAGCGACAGAGAGTGGACCCCAACTTGGGCTGTGTGCATCCGCACGTATGCGATGGTATGGTATGCGCGGCACAAGGGGGCGGGAACTGTGGCCATTCCTGATGTCCGTCAGGGATGCTGGACCGCCCAATGATCTTATACGGATCACTGCTATTCCTATACTGTCAAGGGGCTGTGACCTGGCATTTTATATCATGTATGGCTTACACATGGTCGCTATGGTCTAACATCGTGGCGAGACACCAATTTAGGGGAGACGTGGATCTCCGTGGTTCGGACTGTTCCGGCAGTCAGTGGACAGGGCTGTTGCTCGGTCCCTTGCTGATCATGGCTGGGAGACAGCCAATGGACACCTGAGGATAGGCTTACAAAAATTTTGCTGGTAGGCAGGAGAATGGGTCCACCTGTCAGCTGGAGGTATGTACCTCTTTCTGGGTGTGGTGCAAGCAGGCCTGGCGACCGAGCTGACGGTCGGGGGGGGGGGGGGCGTGAGTCATCTGGATGCCTCCCCGTGTGGCGGGTAGCACTGGTAAGGTAAAGATTTATGACCCAGAGGTATCCGGCAGGTTCGCAATTGACTGGCCAACACTTAGACAGGTACAGGTGTAATAGCTTTGACCGGTCACCGACGAACCAGGCAAGGGGTGATGGCAGGAGCTTTTCAGCATGCATCACCCCGTGATTTGACGGATACATGTCATAGGGTGGGGTCAGTAGATAGTTTATAGACTCCGGTCAACAATTTGTTTGTATCAACAAACAAATTGATACAAATGGATATATTGTAGCCAATTGCCATTGGCAATTTTGGGAGGAACCTTACCAGTGTTACTGCGGCCTGCTTGCGTTAAGAATTACAATTGGATGAATACACCAATTGAAAGTTATAATTCGGACTAGGGCATTATTCAATAAAAGTGGCCCAATGCCTTTATCCATATACCGGTGTCTGAGTCTTTCTTTGGCGGGTGCGCCTGCAAAGCAATTTTGTCTTGATACAATGCAGAATTAACATATTGAATATGCTGCCCAATATATGATGATAGCACCGACTTAGCTGGCTTTAACAATGACAAAACAATTTGAATATTTAAATGGTTAAAAGAAACCTCTGTTTTCAGAGAATATAAGACTCACTCCCCCCCCCCCCTAAAATACACTGGAAAAATGGAGTGCATCTTGTATTGTATATAGTGGCCTATAGTGGGCTATTTTGGTAATAATGGGGTGTATCTTATACTCCAGTGTGTTTTATATGCCGGCAAATATCATATATACTTCTGCATACCAGTTGCTAGCAGATAAACCATGCAAGGGTGGCTGCTGTTTTCACGTCCTACTTGTGGACTATCCAGATGTATCTGCCTGCCCATTGTTAAATGGTGGGAAGATAGTCCTTCTTGTGATGATACATGTGCTGAATTCTATTATGTACTGGTGACCTAGGTGTTTTTACTACTAATATGATTCAAGCTGTAGTTCTAAAGACATCTTTCTGGAACTAGAACCCATTGCATAAAGTGGGACTTGTGACTAAATATGCTAATCGTCATGGTGGCTCATGACTGATTTGAGCTGTACAATAATATTACACTGTTACTTAATACTATAGCGTGCTCAAGGCACTGAATTAGAAAGAGAGTTGATTGAAATATTGCCCCATTTTTCAATTTGAAAAAATCCAACAACAATTGCCATAGTAATACTTACAGCACAGCTACTTGACTAAGATCAAATGGGTGAGTTTTTGGATGAGGCAAAGTTTAAATCAGGGGTGCCCAAACTATGGCCCATGGGCTGGATCCGGCCACTGACACCAATTAATCTGGCCCACACTAACTTGTCACTCCTGGAAGCAGAAGTAAAACGCACCAGTATGGGCACATTTTACTTCCGCTTCCAGGAGTGGCAAGGGCAACACGGGCTGTATGAATTGGTGTTGGGGGCCAGATCCAGCCTATGGGCTGTAGTCTGGGCACTCTTGCCTTATGCAAAGAAAATGGCAGCCTAAAAATCTATCACATCCTGTTGCAAGGCATGTTTTACTTCCACTTCCAGTGGGAGGAATCACGTGACTGGCTTGCTGAACCATGTGACTGGCCCATGGCCCAAAAAGTTTGGGCACCCCTGGTTTAAATCCATGAGTTTCAAGAAACAGCTCAGTCCTCAGCCATTATTGTTTCAGTACAGATGGCTGCTTAGGTCACCATGCTTCTAATTATATGTTTGATATTACAATTATAATTTTTATGCAACTCTATCAGTGATTGCATGTGAAAAATCCCAGGAACAATGAACTAGCAAGTACAGCCTGTATTGAAAGGAAAGTTCATAATTCTACTTTTAAAATCCTTTATGAGAACAAGCTGCTCTGCACCTGCTTAAACCTTTTAAAGTTCAATAGTGTGAAATGTAAACAGTTGATTCTGGAGTGCATTATACGACAGTTATTGTTCAACATGGCACCTCATTGATGGTAGTCTTTAATTACGCCCATGCTGTCAACCTCTGCAGTCCTTACTCTTTGTTGTAGATCAGATACAAAGTCTGAGGTTTTCAAAGCTGTAAAGATGAAAGAGTAAACATATTCAAACAATTCATTCAAGTATGCTTAAGGAAAAAAATGGTACCACTAGAGTATATGAGGAAGCCAATGATAACCTGAAAGCACTTTCTTCTTTTGAATGCAGTGACAGCCCTTCAGTTCTATTGGAGACTGCTTTTTATTTAAAATGGAAAAGTGCCAGTATAGAAAGATGATCAAGTAGTTTATTAGATAATGATAAACAAGCAGACAGCTTTCTAGTAAAAGCATCACTCTCCACACACTTTAATATTTGCACAAATGCAAAACTTTCCAGACACAGCTGTGCTTCTATTGGTTTTTGCTTAGAAATGCTACTAAAGAGAAGAAAGCAGGAAATATTATTGCAGCACCTTAAAAACTGAATTGTTTCCTCTTAGGCCTGTATTATTAGACAAACACTGGGGGAAGGGTAAATTTATGCAAATTGTTCACTGCTATGCTTATGGATGGTGGAGGACAGAGGCGCCTGGAGAGCAATGGTCCATGGGGTCGCAAAGGGTCGGAACCGACTGTGCGACTGAACAACAACAAAAATGCTTATGTAATAGAGTTGGAAAGTTGAAGATGGCCTATCTTTTAAATTAGAGATAGCTTTTATTAAATTACAAGTTATCTTACATTTTCTTCAGCATTTGGGGAATATATTTGATTTTAACATAATACTGAGCCTAAGTTCCAAGGAAGTATCAGAGAGGCTCAGGATGGAATAGCACAGCTGTGTGCATAGTCACAGGGCTGATAATGAATAATCAAATCCTGGAAGGTCAGGCCAACACACATAACCTGTAAGTAGATAATGAGTACAGTAGCTGAAAACACAATCCAAGAAACACAGCCAAGGCCACAACAAATCAAGTTCTACAAGATTGTTCATTGAATCAGATTTAGGGAAGCTAGAAACAGAGGGTACAGTTAGACAGCTGTAAAGACATGCACCTAATAACACTGGGAAAAGTTTGCTTTAATGGGACCAATCTCCTTAAGTGCAACATTTATATCTGCCAGGTAATATTTCAAACCTGATCCACAAAGGTAGAAGCCCTACAGGCATGGATCAGTGCTGTGCTGGAGTGCAGTTCCCCCATACATCATGTGATCACTAGGAAATAGATTGCACCAGACCATTTCACAAGCAGTCCAAATTGTGATCTGCTTTCTCATGTGATCTCACCCAGAGTCTTTTATCAAGCCAAGGTTGATACCAGGAGAGGAGAGCTACATACAAAAGATATATATGGAATATAAGCAGTTGGGAAACACTGATTATAGATATGTTTTCAGTATCTCCTGCTACTGCAGCCAATGCTTTTATGTTAACAATGCTACTTTTCCAGCTTATAGCACAGGTATAGTAAATCAGTGCATGCTAGAAAAGGACCTTCACATAAGAGCTATGGTGGCACAGTGGTTAAACTGCTGTATTGCAGTCAGAACATTGTGAGTTTAATCCTGATGGGGGTCATGTTAGATTCAGCCTTCCAATCTTCTGAGATCAGTAAAATGAGTGCCCAGCATGTTGGGGACAAAATGCTAAAGATTATTATTATTATTATTATTATTATTATTATTATTATTATTATTATTATTATTATTATTATTATTATTATTATTATTATTATTATTATTATTATTATTATTATTATTATTATTATTATTATTATTATTATTAATACCCTGCTCTCCTGGTGCATGCACTACTCAGAGCAGCCCACAACATAAAAAGAAATTACTCTGTGAACCACTCAGAGAATGCACTAAGCACTATGGGATGGTCTGTTGTCATCGACGATGACTGCAACTCGTATCCGAGAATGTGGTTTTTTCCTGAAGCAGGAAAAATGTCACTGATGTGAATTTGTTTAAGGTGGAACCCAGTTTGCCATGAAGTGACCCACACACTATGATCTCGGAGCCATCACCCACAGCACACATGAAGCACAATATGCAGGATTTAACACCAGGACTTCAATGGACCACCACAGCCTTGAGGATGTGAACAAGGTGCACCTTCACAGCCAGTCCATCTTGCATGGCCTCTTCTGCCTCCATGAATGTTGGGAAGCAGAGTTCCTCTTCCACTCATTTTGCCATGGGGCCCAATATAATGGTTTCCAGTGGCATTTCCTCCACTGCAGGTGACCATCACCCACCTAAAAGGGCTCATCTGCCTGCAGCCATTGGCCCCGTTAGGGAATCAGATTAGTTAACCACCACCTGAAACTCAGCATTGAGTCACTGGCTGTACTCCATTACCATAGTGGGATGTCTGGCTAGACAGGTATGGGATGGTATATGAGTGTAATTGCTATTGCTAAGAAGTTATAATACTTGGATTATGCCATGATATAGCCCACATCAAAAGCAGCTGGTGAGCAGAGGAGGAAGGGTTACCCTCACTGAAATGTTTTGGTAATGCATCTGCTCTGATCCACATGCAAGCTACTTCTGTCCTCCATATGTTAAGATTGTAACTCTGAAAGTTTAGGAGAGCCATCTGGGAGCTTATTATACAGTTAAAGATAGTATTTCAAACCAAGTAACCAACTGGGAGCAATCAGCTGGTATTATGAAGGGGAAATGTATAAAATAAATAATCTTACCAAAGATAACAAGTCTACTAGGGTCATTGGCAGGTTCCTCCAGAACCAGAGAGTCTATGTGACAATGAATGGAAAGAACAGCAGATGGTGGTTGCAGAAGAATGGACTGCCCCAAGGAAATGTATTGTCTCCAACACTATATAACAAATACAGTATATACAAATGATCAACCAGTTCCTGACAATACAAAATTATGTATCTATGCGGACAACGCAGCAATGGCCATTCAAAGAACAAGCTTTGATGAAAAGTTACTGGAGCACTTGAAGAATTAGGTCAGTATCAACATCAACATCATTTTCCTAAGAAAGGAAAAAGTTCAATCAATTGAATACAGACTTTCAAAAACAACAAGAACAACAGCAACAACAACAACAAGGAGATTTAAGGAAACCTTCCTAAATGAACCGTGCAAAGAAAACGAGGAAAACAACATAAGGGGTAGGACTAGAGATCTTTTTAAAAACATTGGGGGAAATCAAGGGAACATTTAAAGAGAAAATGAATATGATAAGGAACAAAAATGGCAAGGAGTTAGCTGATGCAGAAGAGATTTTTAAAAGATGGAAAGAGTATACAGAGTAATTCTACAAAAAGGACCTCAATAGCCTGGATAATCACAATGATGAGAACTTTGAACTTGAGCCAGACATCCTAGAGAATGAAGTCAGGAAGGCCCTAAAAGCACTGCAAACAACAAAGCCTGTGGAGATGATGGTATCCCAGCTGAATTTTTCAAAGCCCTAAAAGATAATGGAATCAGATTATTGCATTCTATATGCCAGCAGATTTGGAAAACACAACGATGGCCACAGGATTGGAAATGATCGATATACGTTCTAATCCCAAAAAAGGGCAATGCCAAAGAATGTTCAAATTATTGAACAAATGCACTCATCCCACATGCTAGCAAGGTTATGCTCAAGATAATAAAGTGTAGACTTCAAAAGCAGGAGAGAGAGAGAGAGAGAATTACCAGAAGTGCAGGCTGGTTTCCGAAGAGGCAGGGGAACTAGAGACTACATTGCCAACATATGTTGGATCATCGAGAAAACAAAGGAATATCAGAAACAAATCTACTTCTGTTTCATTGACTACACCAAGGCCTTTGACTGTGTGGACCACAACAAAACGTGGCAAGTAATTAAAGAGATGGGAATATCAGAACACCTTATATGCCTCATGAGAAATCTGTACATGAGTCAAGAAGCAACAGTTAGGACAGAATACGGAATGACAGAGTGATTTGGAATAGGAAAAGGAGTAAGGCAAGGCTGTATTTTATTACCCTGCTTATTCAACTTATACACAGAGCACATAATGCACAATGCAGGGCTGGATGAATTACAAATTGGGATCAAAATTGCTGGGAGAAACATCAACAATTTCAGATATGCAGAAGGTACTACTCTAATGGCAGAAAGTGAGGAAGACCTAAAGAAAATCCTGATTAGGTTGAAAGAGGAGAGTGCAAAAGCTGGCTTGAGACTCAATATCAAGAAAACCAAGATATTGGCAACAGGCTGTATCACTCCCTGGAAAATAGATGGAGAAGAAGTAGAAGCAGTGACAGACTTTACTTTTCGAGGACCCAAGATCACTGCATATGGTGATTGCAACCATGAAATAAAAAAGTAACTGATTCTTGGGAGACAAGCTATGTGAAACCTGGGAAACATAGTCAAAAGTAGAGACATCACCTTGCAAACAAAAATTTGCATAGTCAAGGCAATGGTATTCCCGGTGGTAATTTATGGTGGTGAGAGCTGGACTGTAAGGAAAGCTAGTGCAGAAGAATAGATGCCTTTGAAATGTGGTGTTGGATGAGAGTTTTGAGAGTACCCTGGACAGCGAGGAAAACAAATAGGTCGATCTTAGAAGAAATCAACCCTGATTGCTCCCTAGAAGGTCAAATAGTAAAGATAAAGTACTTTGGACATCAAATGAGAAGAGAGGATTCACTTGAGAAAACCTTGAGGCTGGGAAGAGTGGAGGGCAAAATAAGAAGGGGTGGCCAAAAATGAGATGGATAGATGGTATTGTAGACACAATGGGCACGTAGCTGGGCAGGTTAAGGAAGATGGTGGAGGACAAAGTTGCCTGGTGGGCAAAGGAGAGAAGAAGAAGCAGGCGCCGAGAGAACTAAGTAATAGAATGACCCTCGACACCCTCTGAATGGATATGAGCCTCAGGTCTACCAGCTCAGATCCAGGAAGAACTTTATGGCAAGAACAAACATTCTTGAGGGACCACAAGAGCAAAACCAAATTAGAAGATGGAAGAAGAAGCTCACTGGACAAGTAACAACATTAAAGGAGGATATAGCTGAGGGTCTCAACCTTTCCTACATCATTTGTAGGACCCTGAATAGGTTGAGGGTTGGAGTTTCTAAATGCAAGACCAACATGCTCAAATGGGGGGTTCTGGCAGACAGCAAAACATGGTGTGAATGTAGAGAGATACAGAATCCAGCCCATTTACTGGTCTGCCGAGTACTGCCAAAAATGCACCAATGAGGACTTAAATTTGGGCAATACAAAACGAAGAATGTGGCTTCATTTTGGCAGTCCAGGGTGTGATCGGGACATGAAAGAAGAAGAAGAAGGGAAAATCCCCAAGCTCTAGCCCAGTGGTTCCCAAAGTGGGGCACATGCCCTATGAAGGACTTCAGTTCCCAGAAGCCTAAGTCAGTACACTGGCTGACCAGTGCTTTGGGGAATAGACATAGGCTTCTGGGAATTGAAGTTCAAAAACTAAAGTTTGGGAAACACTGCTCTAGCCTGTCAACATGTTTTCTTCCACTGACTTGCTGCGGGGATGTGCTAGAGCAGTGTTTCCCAACCTTTGATTTTTGGACTTCAATTCCCAGAAGCCTAAATCAATTCCCCAAATTCCTGTGGGGTGTATGTAACCACTGGCTAAAGGTAAGAAGAAGTTGATCAAAGACCTGTAGATAGAGGGGAAATTGCAAGGGTGAAACCTGATTGTTGTTGTTGTTGCTGCTGCTGCTGCTGCTGCTGCTGCTGCTGTTTCTTCCTTCCTTCATGGTGGATTGATGGAGCTAATCATTTTATAGCTACCTTTATTAAAAACACTAGCTGATTGCCCAGCCTTGCCCGGGAGGACCCAACCTGTTCTGAGGAGATGCCCGGGTCTATCTCCCCTGCCTCAGTGCCAGGCCCTCACCTACCATACCTGGCCTCCTTCCTCTTCCTCATGTTTAAATTTATGGGCCAGAGAAAGTGTTATTTAAAAGCAACTGCATGTTTGTTTTTAATTAAGCCATGCTGATTACCCGGCCTTGCGTTGTTTTTTTTATTTCAAGGAAGTATAGTTATTCCAGCATGTCCGGTTGTTTGTTGATGTTGTGTGAGTGTGTGATATGTGCTTCTGCATCTCTGCTGAGTCTGTTAATGTCCTTTCTTGTTTGCTGCTGCTTACTTTCTGTGCAGTGTGTTCCTTGTGATGTCTCCGATGTTGCTCCCTGCCGTGCCTTTGGTGTGTGTGCTGTTATTGTCCCCACTGTGGTATTCTGTCTGCTGTCCTTGCTGGGTATTTTTTTTTTTGTGCTGGTCTGTGTGCCATTGGTGGCTTGGTTGTTTTTGCCTGTGTTGTTGGTGTCACTGTTGTCACTGGCTGCCTCTGTGGTAGAGTGACATTGATGACAGTTGAGAATGTTTATGCAGAGAACTGCAAGCTGATTGGCTTGTATGGCTCAGAACTGCAAGCTGATTGGTCCTGGCTTTTTGTCCCAATTTGGGGGGTCATAAACCCCAAAATTTTGTTCTGGATCCCCGTAGTGCTGATTGGGCCATTCCAATTTACCTTTGTGCCAAGTTTGACTGGGATCAGTTCAGGGGTGTGAGAGCCTTTGTGGGCCTTACAACACCTGACTTCTGTTTTATATATAGAGATTAATTAATAAAGAACCCAAGGTCCATAAAATACTTCATTTTTAACACTAATTAAAATGGGTCGTAGCTACATATATAAATACATGTTGAAATCATGATTTTTTTTCAATAATTAATCATCTGTTCTTAATTAGAATATCTCTATATTAAGCAATGCCTGTAAATAATAAGATAAAGCTAAACATTTTAAAAAGGCCTTTGTGCATTACAGAACTTTTCAAAGTATTTTCTTTGGTCAGCTCCTCTTCCTTTTACCTACTCCCCTATTTTTCCATTTTTCTATGACAGTAATATAAAAAATAAATTAAATTAAAATTAAAAAAAGTAATGGCAAGAACAGCTTAAAGCACCAAAGATGCTTATGTAATATAGTGAACACAGATTCCATTTTACATTACTGTCAACAAAAATCACATTAGTAGAGGAACAGGCAGCTCTTGTGTAGGGAATTCCCTCTTCTCAAGTATTCAGGGATGCTGTGTGCAAGATAGGATGCCCTTCTCTGGGTCGCTTTGCTACTGAGCTCCTTATTTTTCATAGTAGCCTCCAATACAATTGAAAAGTAGGGTGAAGGAGAGGGAAGGACATTCCTGGAGTAGAGGGTCAGAGAGAAACAGCAAGCAGATGTTCTCTGATGATAGCTATTCAAGAGAGAGGATTTGGCTGTGAGATCTGTAGATGGCACTTGTTGCAAGCCTTCAACCTGAGCCAGTACTGTAGGTTTTTTTTGTCCTCCAGAGTAGCAGCATACCTGCTGTTGTGATCAAGCCACTTGCCAACAGTGGCATCTGCTCAGTGTAGACATCAAGAATTTGAATGTCAATATCTTTGCCTTGAAATGAATGGAAAAGTATTTGTCACTCAGCAGCAATCATTCTTCAAATAAAAGGTTAGCCAGACAGAGCCCTTAATCAAAGAGTCTGTCTTTGCTGTCAGCCATGCCTTTTAAATAGCAATGATGAAGGCTGGCTGTCAGCGCATGACATGATGAGTTAGGTGATTGATCTGCATAAATCATTTTCTTTGATTCATTGTCAGTGAAGAGTAAATTAGTGGGATTCTTGTCGGAGAGGTTATTAACCATATTGAAATTAATATACAATATTTTAGGTGTATCCTGAATTCACACGGTTGCCATTAAGAATGTGAAAATTACATAGGATCTTTGCATATATTGTTCTACTAATGAAGACTTTTTATTGTTGTTACTATTACCCATTATTTCTGTGAAATTCAAATGATAAACATATAGCATATTTTTACGATCTGCAGAAGAAACGAAGTTTAGAAGAATTAGACATTGGCAATATAATTTAACTTAATCAGCAGACACTTATGACAAATGTCAGGCGTACATTTTAATAATGTGATTGCATGCTGATATAATAGGTACATATCTTTAGGTTTAAAAACAATCCATGTACACTCCAAATAATTAAATCTTATCTCTTGAAAGCCCTGTTTATTAGTGCAACTGTTTTGTCATGTACTAAGCCGCTGTCTACATTGTGTTTAGATTGCATCCCTGCATCTAAAAGCTATTCCGTTTAGATTGTCTCTATCATAGCTGGAATGTTTACTGACAGCCATGTGCACGTCAAGAAGCACACTTGGAATTCCAAATTCTGTATTTGCACCCTAATGTTTGAGTAAGGATTGAAGTGGAGTCTCACTCATTGGAAAGAGATGGTTTGCTCTTCCTCATCCACTGACCTCACATTAAAAACATACATCATGTAATATGTCTGACTTTTCTATATCTTTTTTCTCATTCCCTCCCATGCTGCAAACTGAGCTCTAATATCAGAGAGACCATATGCAGGGGGGAAAGGATGTCCCGGGAGCCATTACAAGTGCAAACTTTGTCTTCTTCTTCCATGTTTAGGTCAGACTTTAAACTGCCCAAATAAAGCTGAACTCATTCTCTAGTAGTTCCTTCTACCTGACCTTAATGTGAGAAAGATTAGCCAGAACAACAATACACAATCTTTGAGGAGGCTGTTTCTGTGTACCCCAAGGGCTAACTGATACACACACACAGGATGGAATATCCCCAAATGTTTACATTTCCTAAATACAATGCTTTCTACATTCATGTTTCTTTGGCAAATGTAGGTTTGGGAATACAGGTTTGTTAAAATAAGCCGTTGGCCACCTATCAGGACCTATAGGCTGCTGCCCTCATGACACAATATTAAGCTGTCAATGCTCTCTTCACAATCTGAGTTTGATTCTAATGGGCTCAAGGTTGACTCAGCTGTCCATCTTTCCAAAGTCAGTAAAATGAGTACCCAGCTTGTTGGGGTCAGAATACCAATTACCTTGAGAACTGCCTAGAAACTGGACTAAGCACTATGGGGAAGTGTGGTGTGACTTCTGTTGTTATTATGTTTTTAAATGGGTTAAGCCGGCTTTAAATTGTTACCAGTTTGAATAACAATGCATTTCTTTTAATCTGACAGTTTTTAAAAATCTTGTCTTAATAGTGTAGTTTATTGTATTTTTTAAGATGAATCAGTTTTTTTAAAAAAAAATTTGTAAACTGTCTGTTGGGATATGGCAATTTAGCATTCAGCATGTTAATATGTTAACCCTTTGGGATGACTTAGCTTCTTTTATTGGAACTAACTTCCTTGCATGTCTTGTTTGCTAACCAATCAGAAAAAGTTCCTGCCTCCCACCTGAAATTTGATTGCCTAATCCTAATCCCATGTCATTGTTTTGTTGGGAGAAGTTGGCCATTGATTCTTGAGGGAGATCCAACCATTTTCATCTCTTCTGTATTTTATTTTCAGCCACCTTGGCGTTATCCTAGGTTTTTAGCTTTTCTCCAACAGGTCACTGAATGCCTTCTATCCTGGCTGTCTCATTTTCTATCACTATCACTTGTTTGATTTTGGATTACTCATCATTAGGTTTTCAAAGTGCAAATTATTCACTGTGCTTTACTGTTCTTTTTTCACAATACTGAAAAAGAGTTAGCTTGTGTGCAACTTTGTATGGGAAAGATCCTCTGCTAATGTCTCCTTCCACTACTACTGGCGCTGAGTACATGCCCTTCAGGAGTTTCTCTCTCATCATCATCATCACTAGAACTGTCAGTTGTCTTCTGCTGATGTAACCATCCATTTCTGGAAAGGGTGGTTTTAGATAGCATTGATACTTCTACTGCAAAATCTTCAAAGATAAAATATGAATATGTTTATGTGTATACCTGGTCTCATGAAAATGTCTTTAAAATATCAGAAGAACAACACATTCAGTAACTGGTTTGCATTTTTTAAAATTTATAAACCTTATGTATCTTTCTATAGAAAAATGTTCTCAGGGTAGTTGATGTGAACAAATCAAAACAGCAAATGCTGTTAGTATTTTAACAACAGTGCTCTTTGGGTAGTGTTTGGAAATATAACGGTGGCTTTTTGTGGCACTATAACAAAAAATAAATACTGTACAACTAAAAATATTTAGAATAGTGTCCGTGTTAGTCAGTGTTTCAAGCATATCAGTGAATAAACAAAACAAAACAAAAAATGTTGCAGGACCTTAAAGATTAAACAGTTAGTCTTCAAGGTGCTACAACATTTTTTGTTTTGTTTATTCTCTGATATGCTTAAAATTATTTACTTTCTGAAAACAACTTCCCAGCCCTGTGGTTACACTGTTTTGTTTATATGCTTAATGATATGTTTTTTTTGTATATGTCCTTTTGATATATTGATTGTTTGATATTTTGACTTGTACTGATATATTGTATTACAGTGGATTTTATTGTAAATGAATATGTTGTTAACCGCTTTGAGATTGTCGTTGACAAAGGAAAGTGGTATATAAGGTCAAATATACTACTACTACTACTACTACTACTACTACTACTACTACTACTACTACTACTACTAATAATAATAATAATAATAATAATAATAATAATAATAATAATAATAATAATAATAATAATAATAATAATAATAATAATAATAATAGACCATCTACCTACAATAGTTCATTTTATGATTGTCAGCCCTTATACTTATTTTATTGTTATTCAATGCCCTGCCCACTATCATTCCTAACTCATGTGGTAAGGAAAGCAGAGAAGGATGGAAGTAACAGAGTGGGAGAAACAGAGTAAACAGGGCAGGCAAGGGAAAATACAAGATAACTGAGGCAGATAAAAGGAGAACAGGGAAGGCAGCAGGAAATGGAAGAAAGGACAGTTAAAAAGGGGAAGCAAGACAGTTGAAGATGGGGGAGCAGTGAGATGAAGATGGAAATGAGGTTCAAGAACTGTCTGGGAATCAAATCCTTGTTTTAATATTGACCACCATAGGAAATAAAGTTTCACTTACAACAGCTTCGGGAGCCCATTAAGCCATCAGTGTGTGTGTGTTTGGGGAGGGAGCACTTTCTTATTTGTGTATTAGTAATACCATTTTCATCTTTCTGCAACTTTCTGCTATTTCCTGGTTTTTCACTTTCCATTCTATTCCCAGTGCCGCTGACTTTATTAGCAAAGCACTCATACAAACAAGATTTTGCCTACCATTTAGTGCTGAAGTTGCCTGGAGAGTCAAGCTGAAGGAAATCAATGTGAAAAGCTTCTTTCTCTCTCTCTCTCTCTCTCTCTCTCTTTCTCTCTCTCTGTGTGTGTGCGCGCGCACACACACACACACTTTTGAGCTGTGGGCCAAGTCTTGAGTCTTATGAAAATAGTGAACAAGAATGTACAGGTACTTGCAAAATACCACACCTCAGTAGCATGCAGTTTGCAATAGCAAGGGGAAGAATGTGAAAATAGGAAACTAAAATATATTCTATAATTTATATGACATACCCTAAGGTTTTTTTGGTTTGTCACATGATATTACTGAAAGTAGAATAGGCCAGTAGACTAACCATGAATGCTAAACAGAGAGATCCCTTTCTGATTATTTGAAAATTGATGGCTTTGACTTGTGTTGATAAATTTGCCATACATATTAAGAGTAATGTTTGAATATGCTGCCTTGTGCAATGAAACATAAGAATCAGAATCATCCTTCTGAGTTGTGGTGTCGAATTTTGGCCATCCGAATGTTTTCAGCTTCTCTCAATCAACATGATTCAGTGACAATGCATAATGGAAGTTGTGTTCTGAAACATGTGAAAAGCTAAATATCACTTGCCTTTGCTTTTTGCTGCCCGCCCGCCCCCCCCCCCCCTTGGCCCCACCAATCCTGAATGTATATCTTTTCTCCCACTACCTAAATTTGCTTCTAGTAGCCCCAGCCATTAACTAAGTGTGAACTACCAACTTCCTAAGTAAAATAGATAAAAACCCTTTCCAATCCTTACTTGCACTTGTTGTGAATTTTGGGATGTCTTTTTGTTAGTTTGTTAGATATATGTGTTGATGTGTAGTGTATGTATTATTTTCTTTGTTTGAATAAATAAATAAATAAAAATCCTTTCTCTTTATACAATTTTGACTGCTATTTTTAGAGAACCTAACACAAGTCAACTTATATCATTTTATGACTGCAGTTAGTTTAATGTTTTTTGTATTCTATTAAAAAAGATTGATATTTATTTTAATAGAAAATACAGTACTGTACAAAAATCTTAGGCCACCACCAGCTGGTATGAGGATATTCATAAACAAATGGAGTTTTGGAGCATTGCTATCCATCTATTTTAGTTCCTCATATGTTGGTTTAACTTATTAGTACGTTTTTTCTTAATAACTTGTTATATATTCTGCTTGGGTATTTTTACAGAACATATTGAAAGAAGTATTATGGGTTAACTTGGGATTTATAAATTATGAACAAACATTGGTTGCTAGTAGTTGATTGAATGGCTGAGGAGATCTGCAGCCTTGCTCGACCTACTAAATGCATTTCCTCGAGAAATAGTTAAAATACACAAATTGAGTTTTGTTTCATGGTAGCTTTTTTGTACATATCAACATGTACAAATCTGTAGCATTTTTGTGAATCTATCATATACAAATTTCCTTTTCTCTCATATAAATAAAGATAAGGCATTGTTTCATGGGGTTCTTTTTTATTTTAAAGTAACCATAGGATTTGAATGTCAGTCCTGATTATACTGGTGATGTGTCATTTTTTTAAAAAAGTATGGTAACACATTGCTTAATATTTTTACTTTGCCTCAACTGAGATGTTTCTTATACAGGAATTGTTAAAATCCTAAGGTCTTTGATTCTCATATTATTCACATAGGTACATTAACTCCACCTGTCTAGTATTTGAGGCTTGAGGAAGCTGTTATTTGGCTGCAGGGAATGCCATATGGGTATTTGTTTTCTTCTTATGGTGAATGTTTGAGTTGGGACAGTATAGCTCAAAAAAGCTGGAAGAGGAAAATATGTCTTTAATAAGTCAGAGCTGTCTGAAAGCATTGTTTGCATCTTCTGTGAAAACTTTGAGCACATGAGATTTAGCACCAAGTGTAACACATACAGGGGAATCAGAGATTCTATGCGTGTGACATACACAAACAGATATTTGATCAGGCTTTAACCGTCATCTTTTCCTTTGCATAGATCAATCATTGTCTTTCAGTTCCTGTCTTGTCTGGCGTCTGCTGATCCGTGCTTTAATTCTGTCAGGTCAGAGATATACAGGCCTTTGTGGCATGCTTGTACCTCATGTCATGTCCCAGTGTTGTTGTACATCTTGTTTCAGAGATATTTTGCTATAATGTTCTGTGACCTTTTTCATTGAGTGTGGCAGTTGGAGAGCCACTCAGTGAGGGAAAATTGAGCTGTTTTATTCCTCCCCAAGGAGCCTTGTGTTTCCTTTCACCATTCATTTGAAAGCTATCATTTTCTCGATTTTATAGCTGAAAACCACCATTGATTCACTGGATGTTAGATCTAAGAGTCCTTCTATTGACATGCCTATTGACAGTTTTCAGTATATTCTGCGTCTAATTATCACTCTTGGCTAAATGATACACCTTGTGGACTTGAGAGATGGAGTCGATAGCTCTTGCAGTATTGTTTTAGCAGCCCCTATTGAGCTTGGTGTCAAAGCAAGGTGATTTATGTGATCAGAAAGAAAATTTTCTGTTGGGCTGCTGCATAATTAAGCCAAGTACAGAGTGACTGGTGACAAAACCAGGTCTGCCAAAGCCATCAGCAAATGAGAAAAGATCTCTTTGGTAAATAGCTGAGACATTGAAGAATCTCTTCTGGCATCTTCCACTTTTCAATTTTCAAGGGTTCGATTTTCATCCTCCTGTTCAGGAGGGGTTTATTTCTGCTTTCTGTTTCTTCTATTACACATTACCAAAAGCTATATGTGTAGAGTTTTGTGTATTTATTTGATTTCTACATCCTAGCAGTGCCTTCAAAGTAGTTTTATACACATCTATGCATGTGTATATTTCTGTTTTGATCTTATATCCCATCCTTGTAAGCTTTTCAAATTCTCTGTCTCAAATGATACCTCCACCTAGGTATCTAGAATGTTCTTTATTTTACTCCCATTTCCAGCTGAGATTATCCCCATAGTAGTTTAGGTATTAAATGTGTGGGGGTGGGGGGTGGGGGGGCATTAATTTTGGCCATTGGCAATTAGTTCTTTCCTTCATTAATAACAATTGAATGTACCAGTTTCACCTTTGTTTACAGCCCATTCATTCTACACATACCCAAGTTCGCTCTTTTCTCTTTCCTTGACCTTTTATTTTTTAACTCTGTTTTTCTTTCACTGCCCAAGTACATATCATGTGAAAATGGAGTTCCCTACTTAGAATCCTGGATATATCAATTTCATAATTTCACCTATCCAGATCTTACAGTTTGGACATGATGATGATGATCATGAGGGTGGTGATAGCACCACCACCACCAACATGACACAGTATTAAGCTGCCAATGCTCTGTTCACAATCTGAGTTTGATTTTGATGGGTTCAAGGTTGACTCAGCCTTCCATCTTTCCAAAGTCAGTAAAATAAGTACCTGTACCCAGCTTGTTGGGGTCAGAATACTAATTACCTCGAGAACTCCTAGAAACTTCACTAAGCACTATGGGAAAGTATATAAGTGTAAATTGCTGTTGCTATTATTTTCAACATATAATATTTGTAGATTTTCCTGGAAACAATATAATGCAGTGGCCTTCTATTTGCCTTCCACATCGTAGTATGATACATTTCCATGAGTCACTTTCTAGTCCTCAGCCCTTTTGGTACACAAAGTCCTCATCAGCCCCAGGCCAGTATTGATGAAGCTGCTGCCCTCCATCAAGATAGATTCAAGTGGGATTTAATCAAGTGGGGACCATCACCCTTTCTTGTGGACTTCTCCATGCAAGGCCATTAGTCCTCAGGGGTTGTCAGGTTAATTAACCACCGTCTCATGATTGGTGTTGAGTTGCTGGCAGTATGGTCTACTCCAGTGATATCAAACCTTTTAGAGACCAAGTGCTCAAGGAAGAGGAGGTGGCATCACATGTGATGTCACCAGTGTGCCTCTGGCTAAGTCACATAGGTGTGTGTGCATATGTGCCATTAGAGGTATTATGTGTGCTCCTCCCCCATGTGTGCTCCCCCTGTGGGTGCTTCCCCACATGGGGTCTCCCCCTGTGGGTACACTCATGCACCACCCTCCTGTGGGTGCACCCCACACCCTTCCTTGGGGCCATCCCCCCATGGCTGCACCCCCTGCGTGCTCCCTACCTTACTTTGCCCAGCCACAGACTCTTGGCTGGGATTTCAGCCTCTCCTCTTGCCTGCCCTTGGGTAGAGGGAGAGTGGTGGTGGGAAGCAGCACCAGCTGGGCAGGACAGGGCTTCCCCTTGATGTTGTGCATGCCAGAAGAAAGATCTCTGCATGCCACTTCTGGGACACATGTCCTAGGTACACCACCAAGGGTCTACTCTATTACCATAATAGGATAACCTGGCCAGACTCCACAAGACTTAGCTTCATAAAAATGCAACATTTGTTATGCAGCAAATTAAGTGTTGCTATGAAGATCCAAATAGTGAGATGTTACGTATTCCCAGTGCTATATGGAATCTACTCTTGGACACTGACTAAATCATCTGAAAAGAAAATTAAGCTTTTGAAATGTGGATCTATAGAGGCTACTAAGGATATCATGGGTTGACTATTTGACTAATGTAGTAGTGTTGTGCTGGATGAATAAAGAACAAGAACTGTTTAAGAACAGTTTTATATATATATATATATATATATATATATATATATATATATATATATATATATATATATATATATATATATATATATATATATATATATATATATATATATATATATATATATATATATATATATATATATATATATATATATATATATATATATATATATATATATATATATATATATATATATTCCAATTCATTATATGATCAGAATTTTACACTTCCAGCTCTTACAATTTCAGAATCTTTTAGGATAAGCAATCTCTCAAAATTGTTTGTAAAATACCATTACCATTTTAAAAAAACCAATAAAACCATGATTACAATAAAATGTTTAAAAAAATAACAAAGGTCAAAAAGCTTGGTTATCATGAGTATTTAGACAATTTCTTGTTCTCAGCTATTTTCGATGTACTTTATTACCAGATTTATTGTGCCCTTTCAGACTTTTTCCTACTTCATATAGATTTCCCAGCTTCCAATAAAAATGTGACCTTGGCCTTGTTTTTCTTCTTGATTTTTTTTCATGTTTTGCTTGTTGTTCTGCATAATCGATTGACAGGTATGTGCCTTTGCCAGTGAATTCTGTTCAGGAAAGATGCCATTCTGCACAGATACTGGAGATTTCCTCTGCCCTGTTCAAGCAAACCCATTCAGGAAAGATACCAGCCATCCTATGTATCTGTTCCTTCCAAATAGGCTGTCTAGCTGGTTCCCAGAAGGAGAACCACAGACCCACTATACCACCATCTTGTCTGTATACTGTTATAGTTTATTGGTCCAATCTATTCCATCTTTCCTCAAATGGCATTGTCCATTTTCCTGACTTTTTCCTTCAGAGAAAGAATGGAATACAGTATATTGATTGACTAGCAGAAGGTTGCTACAGTTAAGTGTGAAGTACATCAGGAGCCATTCATTTCAATGACTCTTGCATATAAATTGCTTTCTTTTCATTAACAATGGGTGGGTATTGTTTCCATTTCCCACTTCATCCACCAAAGTGTCTTTGGCTATGTAACAAAGGAACATATGAACATAAGAATAGCCTTGCTGGAACAGGCCACAGCCCATCCAGTCCAGCATTCTGTCTCACACAGTGGCTCACCATTTGCTTCAAGGTATTCTCAAGCAGATGCCTTCACCTGCTTAAGATTCCCTGGAAATGGCATTGAGAGATATCCTGCCTATCTCTCCAACCTGGAGGTTGTCTTAGGTATCCATAATTATAGCCACTGATACCCTTGTCCTCCATGAACTTGTCTAATCCTTTCTTAAAACTGTCAAGACTGACAGCTGTCACCACTTCTTCTGGCAGGGAGTTCCATAGACCAGTGATCCTGTGGGTGAAAAAGTACTTTCTCTTATTTGTTTGAGAACTAGCACCCAAAAGTTTCATGGAGTGTCCCCTAGTTCTAGTGTTGTGCGATAGGGAAAACAGGAAGAATCTCTCCTGGCCCAAATTAGATCAGCTAAAACTGTGCCCCATCTAACCTAGGAAAGTTAGAAATTGTTTACGATTATCTCCACCTTGACCTAACTTTGGCTGTGCCCCTGGGCTAGAGGACATTTGGTTCTGGCATAAGCAATCTCCTTGCTCACTCTGCTGTATCTCCACATAATTTTTCACTTTTTTGCTGACCAAACTTAGCAGCAGAACAGTTCTGCTGGCAAATCCCTTTGCCAGCAGATGTCTGAAATGAGCCAGAATAAGTGAGTTCTGCCAGCACAAAAGGTATTTTTGCTGACATAAGTGGGTTTCTACAAGCAGAAGAGGCTTCTAACTTTCTATGGTTGGCATATGCTTCAGTTAGGATAGCATTATAACTGAACACTAATCATTGCTTTTAAAAAGAGTGTATAACTTTATCAAACATGAAACAAAAGAAAAGAACAAAGGCAAACATTTTGTACCTTAAAAATGAAATACTATATTTTATTGTTAGCTTTCACAGATCAGGCCTACCTCTTCATTATATACAGCACAAGACACACTCCATTTTCCCAGTGTATTTTAAATTAGAAAAAGTGGGTCTTATACGTCAGCAAATATGGTAACAATGTGAACAAACAGGGAATGTACTTATATACAGAGAAAGAAATGGCAAAATGAAACACACACAACTCCCCCTCCCAAAAACCAAGAAAAGAAAATATGTAAAGGTAAAAAATAAAAGCAAACTTCTTGACCAAATTATGGGGGGATTTCTCTCCCTCACCATGGGATCTTATTAAATCGGTTAAATAATAGATTTCAACCCCTCGATGTCTTTCTTCTCATCTGTTCTTTGAATCCAGTAAAGAAATCAACAAAGAACAGAAAAAATAAAAGTAAGAGACTCTTTCAGTTGTATATGTATGAGTATATGTGTGTGTATGCATACAAAAATCTTACCGCTACTCCTTATCAGCTGATATTTGGATTCTTTTCTATTACTGTTATGTCCGACCCTTATAAGCACTAGTCCAGACAATGGTGAACAAAACAGCAACAAGTCTTTATTCAACAGTCTTTTAGAAATGAGCTTACAAGGTGCTCCGGACACAGAGATGGCTATACAATCCCAATGGAATCACTCCTTCCGGAATCTTGCTATGTAGGAGGCAATGGCTAGCTACCATAGAAGCGTAGCATAATGGAGGAGACCCAGGCTTAGCACATTGCTGGCTACCTGTACGGAGTGGGAAGTGTAGATCTGGTCCGGCCCTGGTCTAACTCCTCAGGGCTTAAGGCTTAAAGCAAGAGCAAAGCCACTTGCTTATATACAGTCTCTGCAGCAGGTGCAGAGAGAGATACATTTACCCTGGCTTCTCAGGAAGCAGGAGCACCGACAACCATCAGGCATCGAGTATAATGAAACCAGGCCTAGCCTTATATGTGATATCTTAACCTATAAAACCAAGCGTTAACCATTGGAACTTCGCATAGGTTCCTAAGCTTGGCCCTACTAGCCCACACCCACCCTTCGTGCACACAGCCGAACTGGGTCCACAGGTCAACGAAGGATTGAGAAATGCACCAGTGGGGAAACAGCCCCACAAATGTGAAAAAAGGGAAACAACTTCATTTCCCAACGTTCTTTGCGCCGCGCCGTGCCACAGCCAATCAGGCTGAGAGGCACGACTACAAAGAACATTGAGAAACACGCCGCGGCCAATCAAAATAGAGCTGCAGAAAAAAACGCACCACAACCACAAATCACAAACCCATAACTACAAGCCCCAGAGTCCTGCACGACATGAGCGCGCAGAATGCTGAGGAAGCCGGTGCATGAAAAATTTTAAAAAAACTCACCACCTCACAGCCACGCAAACACCAACCACCCTTCTTTCCCTCACCAATGGTGCCTGAAGGTCCCAATAGGCGTTTCTCCTTTAATATCAGTAAGTGGGGAGTGGCGATCCCCCTCTCCGCTGACTCACCTGGTGTTGGGAGGTTTGTGGGGACAAAAGGGATCTGTCCCCCCAACCCTTCTGGACCCAGTAGACCAGGGAGAGGGGATCGAATTCCTCCCCAAAAAAACCAAGCGGTTTCTTCTCTTTAAAAACAGAGGGTTTTTTTAAGGAGGGGGGAATCAATCCCCTCTCCCTGGTCTCCTGGGTCCAGAAGGGTTGGGGGGGACATACCCCTTTTGTCCCCACAAACCTCCCAACCCCCAGGGAACCAGCGGAGAGGGGGATTGCAACCCCCCACCCACTGATATTAAAGGGGAAACCCCGATCTACTTTCACGACTCCACACAATCAAAGCACCATAAGACAATAAAGCCCCCCTCCCCAATGCCCGCGGTCTGGCCAGCAAAGCCGGCCCGTGGAAATAACCCCCCAATGCCGCATAAAGCGGCATTGGAATTCCTGCAGGCCGGCCAGCCAGGCCGGCCCGTGGAAATAAACCAACCCCCCAAAGCCACAACAACAACAAAAATTATAAAAATAAATAAATAATTTACAAAAATACCTTAAAACACAATAAAAATATCCAAAAATACACAAAAATAAACAAAAACAACACCAAAAACAATACAAAGTAAACAAAAACACAATCAAAAACAAAACAAACAGTCAAAAAATACAACCCCTCCCCCACACACACACAAAATAAAGAAAACAAGCCAACTCACCAGCACATGTCCTACCTGCATGATGACCGGAAACAAAATGAATAAAGAAAGAGACTACTTACCGGAAGAAGCTCCACCCAGAGGCCAGGAGAGAGAAAAACAGTCAAAATACAAGAAAACCCCTACCATCACCACCCGCTGGCCACAATAGTAAAAACAATTCAAAACAATAACACAAAATCACAATTTTACACAAAAGGTCACAATAATAACAAGTCAAAATAATTACATGAAAACACAATTTCACACAAATCACAAACATATTTCAATAAAATAAAATAAAAAATTTATTAAAATCCTGTGCTGAGTTCTAACACAAATAAAAACCCAAAACAACTATACACATTTTAAAAACATTGAATGTAAAAAACATTTACTTTCACATTATTAAAATTATTACCTACAGTACAACTATTTTTTTTAAAAAAACCAAAAACTAAAACATTATTCAGTTACATAAAACAGCCAGCCAAACCAAAAAAAATTGTATAAATAAACATTTTAAAAATTACAGACTAAGCAATTTTTAACAAACATTAACACAATTTAACCTTCCAACACAATTTAAAACAGCCCGGCAATGCCGGGCAACCTCTGCTAATGCTTAATAATTACAACAGGAAAACAGCGTCCATGACACAGCAATAATTAAATTTTTTATAACAGTTTGAGATAATACCTAATAAACCTTAATACACAACTATTAAATAAGAATATTTTAAACAAAGCAAAAGAGCAACACAATTTAGAGAAAAATAAAATAAAATATGGGAGGGGAATTTAGATTATGATATAGAGAGCCAGCATTGGATTATTTAAGAGTACAGTATATGGAAAATACTTGGAGTAAACAAATTATACATTCCTGCTCAAAAGACATGTTATGCTTTGTATTCAAGGGGATTAACATACATTACTGTGTATTCCTTACAACACTTAAGTAAAGTAAGATGTTATAATGTCTTTATTATAGATGCAATGCTGAAGCTGATACCTAGATACATTACAAGTAATCATGAGACCTTAAATATGTTATTTTGAGAGGAAGAGAGGTTACAACAACATTCCTTGCAGGCGCACCCCCCAAAGAAAGACTCAGACACCGTTATATGGATAAAGGCATTGGGCCACTTTTATTGAATAATGCCCTAGTCCGAATTATAACTTTCAATTGGTGTATTCATCCAATTGTAATTCTTAGGCAAGCAGGCCGCAGTAACACTGGTAAGGATCCTCCCAAAATTGCCAATGGCAATTGGCTACAATGTATTCATTTGTATCAATTTGTTTGTTGACACAAACAAATTGTTGACCGGAGTCAATAAACTATCTACTGACCCCACCCTCTGACGTGTATCCGTCAAATCATGGGGTGATGCATGCTGAAAAACTCCTGCCATCACCCCTTGCCTGGTTCGTCGTTGACCAGTCAAAGCTATTACACCTGTACCTGTCTAAGTGTTGGCCAGTCAATTGCGAACCTGCCGGATACCTATGGGTCATAAATCTTTACCTTACCAGTGCTACCCGCCACACGCGGAGGCTTCAATGAAGACTCACCACCACCCCCAGACCATCAGCTCGGTCAACAGGCCTGCTTGCAAATCTTCCAAAAAGAGGTTCATACCTCTAGCCGACAGGTGGACCCCATCCCCTGCATAAAGATCATAATTTTGTAAACTAATCATGGGGTGTCGGATGACCATCCCCAAACCCTTGTCTGCCAAGAACCGGGCAACAGCCCTGTTCACCGAGCGGCGAGCGCGGTCAAGGGCACGGAGGTCAATACCTCACCTGTATGAATGACGCGGTATGATGTCCGACCATAGCAGCCTTGTGGACGGCCACACATAATGCAAATAAGCTAGGTCACTGCAAATCGTGAATTTTAAGGAAAGGGCAGTGACCTGGGCGAGGTCATTGCCCCCGAGGTGCAGTACAAGGACATCAGGCGGTTCAGCATCCCTGATGGAAAACAGGAATGGCAACAGTTCCCGCCATCTCATTCTGCGCTTACCGTACCAACGTATGCGTGCGGTTGCACGCAGTCCAAGCTGGGGTCCCCACTCTGTCGTCGCAGCGTACTGCGCTGCCCAGTGCACGTAACTGTGGCCCACCAGCCATACTGCCACCAGTGTGCGGGGACACACAGGGTCTGTAAAAGAAGAAAAGAGAACAATGACTTAACTGGTACTCATACCTGAAGAGGGCGAACATATAATGCAAAACGCATAGATCCCCATCTTCCCATACGGCGTATATCAGCCTCAGAGTACCCAAATGCAGCCGCAGTGGATGCAGCACCTATCCTAAATGAATGGGTGCCCTAACGAGCCCCGGGGAGGCCAACACTGGATAGTATAGATTGTGGGGACAAACGTAGCACTGTAAAGTCCACTGGAACCGTTTGTCAGTAAATTTATTTATTGTAGCAGTCTTCTCAAGGTAACACAAAAGATCCAAAACCCTTTCGATAGAGGATTTTTCAAAAGTTTTCTTCAGGGATCTAAATGATAAGTTGATGCAATTACTAATAGTCATAAACATACACACAAATATATATACAACTATATACATGATCTTGGATACATAAAGTATACATACCAAAAGTGTTGTATCAGTGATAAAGTTTTTAAAGCAGTATATTGCGTCCCAGACCTCCCTAGTAAATTCTTTTGGTGTCGACGGACGTTATGCTATCTAACTCCAAGGACATTTTTAAAGAGAAAATCTCCCACAGCTGGTTAATCACAGAAAACAACTGAAATCAAGCTCTTGATTTAGCCCATATGGGTGCAGTGTGTTGAAACGGTGAATAAAGAAACTCTCCCTCTGTCTTAAAGCAATATCCATATTGGTGTGCTGATAAGGTTGTTGTTTAATAATTTCCAAAACTACAAATTTAAAATCTTTATCCTTATGGTTTGCTTCAATAAAATGGTTGACTAGAGGTGCAGACAGGTTCTGATTGCGGATTTTAGACCTGTGTTCCCCCACCCTAGTTTTGATTTTTCGGGAAGTAACCCCCACATAACCCAATCCACAGGGACAGGTTAGTAGATAGATACAGCCCGAACTGTTGCAATTTGAGAAATGGTTTAGATGTAACATATAATTGCTGCTATGGATCGAGACCATTTTTGTTTGCCAAGCCAAAGAACACTGTGTACATTGACCACATTTAAAATGCCCTGTTATTAATGGTTGCTTAGGTAAAGATTGAGCTAAATGGTCCGTTCTGCTAACTATCTGCTGAATAGATTTTGATTTCCTCAAGCCTATTCGAGGAGGAGAAGAGCAACCTGTTATGTGGTTAACAATGTGCCAATGTTTGTTGATAATGTTCTGGATCTGGTTTGACAATGGAGAAAAAACAAATGAACAGTGAAGCCTGTTCTCAGGTGTCCTGACAATATTGTGGAGCAATCTGTCCCTTGGAATAGCCCTAGCTCTAATTAGGTTTTTTTTAATTACCTTATCTGGATAACCTTTCTGTTGTAGAAAGGAGGTAATGCTGTTACTAGCTTTTTCAAAGTCACACTCCAAAGAGGAGTTCCTTTTTGCTCTTAAAAATAATCCATAGGGCAGGTGATATGGATGAAATGATTTGAAATCCAAAATATGCATTTCTATCTGTCTTCTTTCTATATAGACTGACCCCCACTAGCCGCTCTGTTGAAATGTAGGTATTAACATCTAAAAATGGTATTGAAGCTGCCCCAATGTTATGAGTAAACTTGAGATTCATATTAAGAGTGTTAACCCAATCCACAAATAGAGGTGCAATACTCAAATCACTAACAATAAAGAAAAGGTCATCTAAAAAACGTTTATATAAAATAATATGTTGAGAAAATGGATTATTCTCTTCATTCAGGAGATACTCTTCTTCAAATTTAATCATATACAGGTTGGCCAGAGAGGGCGCTACTGAGCTCCCCATGGCCACTCCTTTAATCTGTAAATAAATTGTTTTGCCATATCTGAAAAAATTATGATCTAAAACTAAATCAAGAAGCCCCAGTAAAAAATGAGTGGGGGGGGTGTAGCTCTTTGCGTGTTTCCAGAACCCCATTTACTATTTCTTTAATATCATCCAAAGGCACGTGAGTGTAAAGTGCCTGGACGTCCATAGTAATGAAGCCCCCACCTCTGGGTACTTGCACACCTTCTACTTGTGTAATAAAGTCTGTTGTGTTTTTGATGTATGAGGCAGTGTTCGTTGTGAAAGGATTAAGGTGGTAATCTAAAAAACGTGATGTGGATTCCAGAGCGGATCCAATCGAGGAGACAATAGGTCTTCCTGGCGTGATGCCATCATCAGGACGGTCTTTATGAATTTTGGGGAGTAAGTGAAACACAGGCATTTTTGGATTTTCATTGTACAAAAAGTTCTGTATGGATTCAGATATATAACCCATTGCTACCCCTTCAAACAAATTGTCCCTGAGGAGGTTTAAAGTTCTATTTGTTGGATCATGATCTAATATTTTATAGAAGTCCTTATTAGATAGATGTTTTTGGGCTTCCCTTTCGTATTCACTAACATCCATAATCACAATGCCCCCTCCCTTATCTGCTTTCTTAATGATAATGTCAGGATCCAATGCTAGCTGTTCTAATATTTTCATATCATTGAGGGAGAGATTGTATCCCCATCTCTTTTTAAGTTTTTTGCTCTTCTCCAGGTCTCGCAGTGCAAGCCTGTAAAAAACCTCTATAGAAGGATCATTAGAAGGAGGGGAAAAACTAGATTTCGGTCTAAATCTGTCTGGAGAGTCCGATTCTTTATCTTGAAAAAAGCTTTTAAGTCTGAGTAGGCGTATTAATTTGTACATGTCTATCCTAGTAGTGAAAGGATTATACTTTGGAGTAGGTACAAACCCCAGTCCCAACGAGAGTAGCTCAATTGCATCAACTTATCATTTAGATCCCTGAAGAAAACTTTTGAAAAATCCTCTATCGAAAGGGTTTTGGATCTTTTGTGTTACCTTGAGAAGACTGCTACAATAAATAAATTTACTGACAAACGGTTCCAGTGGACTTTACAACACTGGATAGTGCCATACCGGTCACATTCCAAAATTGAAATTTAGTAAGGCGAGACCCATCATGGTGGCAGAAAAACGGGCCAGGGTGCATGCCACGCACTGCCAAGAACTCCTGTAGGGCACCAACCAGACAGATGTCTGCAATGGAACTTCGTAGCAGTCTAACTCCACTGCCTATGCCGTGCTGATCAACTTTTGAGGACCGTATCCTCAACTGAACCCACTCATTAGTAACATAAACATCGTCGAGTTCCAGTGCCCTACAAGTCGCATCCGCCTTAGACAGTAGTACCAACTCACTGATGCGGAGCGCTCCAAAGAAGGCCACCGTGGTAGCCGCATGAAAAGAGCCGCCTCATACTTATCAAAACACAGATTATGCCAGCCTCGTGCAAGGTGGGTCAGTACCCCTGGTGAAATTGGGTGGCGAGTGTCCGGGCGGTGGCCACGTTCCCGTGTCCACCCCTCCAAAACATGTCGTATGCGGAAATCATTCACGCAGTCAGCAAAACCCCTCACTTTGGCTATAAATGCCAGTGCCGACAGCCTGGATGCTATAGTGCGAGGAGCCAAACCCTGACTGTGTAAATAAACCATAAATTGTAAAACTTGTTCAACTGGAATGGGCCACACCTCGGGCAACTGAAGTTGCATGCAAAAGATTCTGAATTGAACGAAAGCATGGTGATGCGCCTTATGCGTTTGAGGTGCCAAAGACATGCCGATCACCCAGTTCACCTCTCCTTGCAAAATGTCCAAATCTCGGCCGGGAGTGGCGAGGGGAATTCCTCTGCTTCCGGAGCCAAGGCACGGAACCGGGGGATCTGCAGGAGGGATAAAGCATCAGCAATATCATTATTAATACCTGGTACATGTCTGGCCTTAAACAGCACATTCAGGCGTAGGCTACGTAACACAAACTGACGGACCAACGCCATCACCCTAGGTTACTTAGACGTCTAGGCATTGACAATGTGCACTACCGCCGCATTGTCACACCAAAAATGGACAACTGAGTCGGCCCACTCCTCGCCCCATAGCATCAAAGCTCCCAGAATTGGGAAGAACTCAAGGAATGTAAGATCGCGGAGGCGATCCGTGCCCCGCCATGCTGGAGGCCATTGGCCATAAGCCCACCTCCCCTCAAAGTAAATCCCATATCCTAGGGAGCCGGAGGCATCCGACTGTACTTGGAATCTAGGGGAAACCAAAAGGTTGGATCTCCAAAAAGAGACCCCATTAAATTCTCGCAGGAATTTAAGCCAAACCAAAAGGTCAGCTCGCATGCCCCTGGTCAGTCGGACCCTGTGGTGGCGCTTTAACAGGCCAGACATGGCGTCACATAGGCGCCGTGCAAATGTTCTGCCGGGTGTCACCACCCAGCAGGCAAAGTTAAGATGGCCATGAAGTACCTGAAGCTCACGAAGTGACACCTTTCGTTTAGCCAGCAAGGCGAAAATCATCGCGGAGATCCGGGTGACCTTCTCAATGGGTAACTGGGATGCCTGTGCGACCGTGTCAATTTCAATACCCAGAAATGTGAGCGTAGTAGATGGGCCCTCAGTCTTTTCGGGTGCTAAACGGACACCCAGTTCCCGCATTAGTGTCTGAAATGTAGTGAGGAGACGCGTGCACGTGTCCGAGCCCCATTCACCCCCGAACAAAAAGTCATCGAGGTAATGGGCTACAGACCGAGACCCGGACCTGCGAACAAAGGCCCACTGAAGGAAAGTGCTAAAACGTTCAAATGCTGAACATGAAATAGAGCAGCCAAAAGGCATGGTCTTGTCTACATAGAACTTCCCTTGGAATCTAAAACCCAATAGCTCAAAGTCCTCTGGGTGCACTGGCAGTAATCGGAATGCCGATTTAATGTCACATTTTGCCAGAAGGGCACCAGGACCACAAGAGCGCACCATCCGTAGGGCTTGGTCAAACGACGTATACCTGACCAAACAAAGGTCATCAGGAATAGCATCATTGACAGAGTAACCTGCCGGGTACGATAGATGGTGGATTAAACGAAAATCACCCGGGGACTTTTTAGGTACTAGCCCCAGAGGGGAGACCTTCAGGTTAGGAAAAGGTGGTTCGGAAAAGGGGCCCACTACCCTCTTAGCCTCTTCTTCTTTGGCAATACTCAGGGCAGCTACCTCCTCCTTACCCTTCAGGGAAAGTAAATTGGGGGCATCCTGGGGTCCCCACACCCCTTTGAACGGAATACGAAAGCCCCACTGGAAACCCTCCAGGAGGTACTTAGTGTCCTCCCTCCTTGGATAAGTTGAGAGCCATCGCTCCAACATATACACATTAACTGGGGAGGGGGCCTTTTGACTGGCTAGTTCCATCAGCAGAAGCCCTGCCCACTCCCTGTCCACCTCTACCTCTGCCCCGTGACCCACCGGCCCGCGGGCACGTGGCAGCGGCATGGGGGCCAGCACAAGAGGGACACTCGTGTTTATATCGGCACTGTCGCTTATTGCACACGCCATTAGCCGAGAAGCTCCAACACAGCAAGCGGGCTGGAACCCCCTGCCCCGCTAGCTGGTGGGGAGCCTGTGTTGGAGCAGCTCGCTGCATGGCATGGCCACAATGGTACCTGTCCCCAGGCGCCGGACGCGTGGGGGTATTGTACAAGAGCCACAATTTTTGACAGGGCTCATCCCATCTCATCTCCGGGTGTAAGGGCACCCTCATTCTAAATTCCTCATCGTAAGCCAACCAAGATGGGCCAGGGAAATCCACCATCGCCCTGTAGATATTGTCCAAGTATTGGACCATAGGAATGGCCAGATCAGGCCGGGCCCTAAGGTATACTGCCATATAAATAAGATATGCGGGCAACCAGTTGGCCCAGGTGCGCGGTGGCTTACGACGATGGGACAGCTCTTTGTCTCTGTCGTCCTGTCCCTCTCTCTCCTCCTTAGTGGGCTCACAGTTCAATAGGGAGAATATATCCACGTACTCCCCCCGCCAAATCTTCTCCCTCGTGACCTGGGACAAATGATCACCAAGGGGCAAGGAATAACCAGTCGTCGGCAAAGCCGTCACCGGCACATTATGTATGTGGGGCATACGCAGCGGGACCTGGAATGCCCCTGCGATGCCCGGCACTGCCCCGGGGGTGGGAACCCCCGCCCTCAATGAGGTGCCATTTTGAAACCAAGGGGCATTGGAATAGACTGGTAACTGATGCCCACTCACCTCAACTTGATGAGGCCAGGGCCACTGAACCCCACCACTGGAAGTGGGCTGCGATGTAGGTGCACTAATTTGAACCTGATACTCACTAGGTGCACCCCCGTGAGCTGCCCCCACCGGGGGTTCCGGCCCACGGCGGGCGTCGGAGCTCGCGACCGGAATCGAGCTCTGGGACCACACCTGATTGCTCCCCGTCTGCAGCTCTGGACGAACAGGGAGCTGCGAGACGCCGGCAGGCACAGGCCGGAGCGTCTCAAGCAGCTCAACCCGGCTGGCCGCCTGGTGCAGTGTGGTGGCCGTCGAGGTAGCCGGTGGACACGAAGAGGCCCTGGCAGAAAGAGAAGCGCCCCCTCCCACAGGAGGCTGTGCAATCCCCAAGGATGCCTCCAGCACCGCTAAACGTGCTAGTAAAGCATCCACTGCCACAGAGCCCCCAGCATAAGGTGGGCCAGGTTGGCCGGAAGGCCCACTAGGTAGTTTGAAAGGGACACCAAAATGAGAGCCAGGGCCAGAATAGGGCCATGCCCAAAACTCCGGCCCATGAGGGGCCGGAGGAGGAACGGGTTGCGCGCCTGCACCAGGCCCTCCCCCGCTGCCCTGGCCCATGGCCGGTAAAGGCGGGCCGAGGGCCAGAGCCCCTGAGGGGCCGGCCTGTGACTGGCCAGCCAAGCCCGACTGCCAAGTGCCAGCCTGAATCGCCCCACCGGTATCGGTGGGCAAGGCTGGCATAGCGCCCTGTGGCGGGGCGCAGCCCTGGTCCTCCGACCCGATGGCTGCCCCCCATCCTGTGCAGGGCCAGGAAAAATCCTCCCCCGTGGCCGCGGCTTCGTCATCGGTGCCTTCCGTTTGGGAGGCATATCAAGCAAAGTAGAATCCCTTTCGAGGGATCAAAAAGCAGGCAAAGCATGCAGTAGCCAAGGAACCAAGGCTCCGCGTGCACAAATCGTCCTTTCCCATCCGGGAAAGGCTCAAAGGCTAAAGAGCCAAAGATTGGAAACAACAGCGACGGAGAAAACTTCTCCTCTCCGTCGCTGTTTCTAAAATGACAGCTCGTCTGCCTCGTGGCCACCCCTTTTATAGAGGGGTGGCCACGCCCCCTAACTCACCCAGATGTCTGAGTCCGGGTGGGGTGGGGGCCCACAAAGAGTGTGGTGGCCATTTTGGCGCCGCACTTTCATTTTATAAAATGGCTAGTAACATTATTGTCTTTCCACAATGTTATATATAGGAATAATTTATTTTGAATCATTACTTTGTAGACCAAAAAAAACAAAGCAAACACACTTATATAGCACTTCATGTACTCTCTGGGTAGTTCACAAGTTAATTAGCATTTTGCCCCCAACATGCTGGGTACTCGTTTTGCCAACCTCAGAAGGATGGAAGGCTGAGTCAAAAATCTCTTCATGAGGCATTTGGATAAGTTTTTTTTTACTAAAATATTTTTTGCTTTCTTGATTTTTTTAAAAAATGGATCTTCCAGCCACAGCTAATGAAAATAAATGGAAGTCTAAAGAGCAGTGTGACTAGTAATAAGACGAATAACAGCAAAACAAAATTGTTTGCAAGATTTATTGTAACGAATTACTTGTTTGGGACTCTGCAGAGAGTTACAATAAGTATTTAAGATATTGGAGCAACCACTACCACCTCCCACTGGCTCATTTAGAGGATGACCTCTCATGGGTTTTTTAATCAGTTTTTAATAAGATTTGTAATTGGTGCCAGTGGTGGCAGCCTTTTAGTGTTTTAGGAATTTTAAGGGATTTTATAGGGAATTGTGGGGATTTTATGTATTTGTATTGAATTGCTGCACGCTGCCCAGAGTCGCCCATCGATTGGGCGGCTATACAAATTGCACCAAATAAATAAATAAATAAACTATTTAAGATGAAAGAAACTAAGAGTGATGCTGCTCGTGAGAGTCAGCTCACTTAATGAATGAAGAACAGAGGCAAGAGTTGAACCTGGTACTTCCTAATTCACACACACACACACACACACACACACACACACACACACACACACACACACACACACACACACACACACACACACACACACACACACTTTAAGAATACTTGAAAGATGCCCAGTAAATCTCAGTGTCAATTCTGCACATTTTTCTGGTTTTTGTGTATGGCGTATCAAAATTTTACAAAACCTGTTTCATCAGAAGTAATACTGACAGGAAAAAAATTAATATACCAAATGGAAGAACAATGTCTTTGTCATATCAACTTCAAATTTCTGTTCATTAAACTGTTGGAATACTTTTGTCTGCTAAACCACCATAGCATGGACAGTTTCTACCTGCAGATAAGGCCAAGGCATAGTCCTCTATTTTTGCAACTGAAAAAGAGTTCTCCACCCAGCCGTCTTTAAAATTTACTTTTCCTTAGAATAGTAACCTGGGGAAAGGATGTGGGAAAATGTGTATGATCAAAGCAAACAGAAAACTCATTTGGATAAACAGTGTCAATCTATTACAATGTGCTTGAGTTATATTTCTTTTGTAGTCTTAGCAGTAAGAGAAAATAAATTATGTCAGCAAACTGTCATTACTTGCCAGTTTAAGGTCTTGAACTGTCATTGCTTGCCAGTTTAAGGTCTTCTCTTTTGGGCAGAATAAAGCCTTGTCAATTGCCAATTAAAGAAAGTAGTGTTAATGACATAAGACAAAAGAACTCTTGATTTCTAACACAATGACATTGCCACATTGTTAACCAGGCCTAAAACCTCATGTTATTTTCCCCTTCTCTCCCTCCACTCATTTGTTTTCTGATTCACTGAGGTTAATTCATTCATCTGAGAAGAATGAACTTAATGGGATTAAGATATACTTGTGAATTGATACAAAAAACAAAACAAAAAAAATTAAAAGTCCCAGAACAGAGTTTAAGCAATGCACAATGTTGTATGGAGAAGAGGAGAGAATCAAGAAAACCTCAGTGAGTCAGAAGTTGTAGGATCACCTGTCTAGATTATTTATCTAAGCACACCCAAGTCAATGATCAGATCCCATGGTATTTTCCAGGTCTGGTATCTGTGTCTTTCAATGGAAGTAAATAATAAGCATAGCCCAGCCTACTGAAATTCTTTATTTTATTTGGGGGCAGGGAAATCAGGGGAATTGTTTTACCAAAATTTCTTCAAGGAAAGGAGAAATCCTCTGACAGCTTCTTAGAGAAGGAACTCACCATTCATGGAGATAGTGGCACATCTTGGTTCTTTCCCACCCCCAAAACCCTCTGTTTTAAGTGCAAACATTGTATTGGCTGCTTGTCCATTATTTGTATTCCCCATGATATGGATGTGCCAAATTTTATCCCACAGTTTCTCAGAAGATTTATTGCACCACAAATAAAACTGTCATTCTTTTTCCTTACTCCCAGGGCCATAATACTTTTGAATTTGCCACAGTACTGCAAAGTAACTGAAGGTGCCTTCCTCCCCCCTTCCTCCCACATATCGTTCTACTTCTTTACAGTATCTCTGGCTGCTCACACTTCATGATGCTGGTATTCCTCGGTGGTAGCACTATTAAAAGGATCTAATAATCTAATCCACGGTATCAGGGGTTGGTACATCAGCTGCTCTTCTTATGTAATATATCTCATTTTTTGGCCACAGCACTTTATGGATGAAGTCTTTTTGCTTAGTATAGTAAGCCACACTCAGGTAGATCCATTTAATCTTTGGGGATTTGATTAATCAACTCTTATGTAAATTTAATTAATGCAAATGAGCCTACTTTACTTCTGACTTACTATTCTAAAGTAAGTCACAACTACAGTGGGCCCATTTGAATCAATGTAACCTATGGTTTATTTCCTAAATGCTGACTGATTCAGTGGGCCTACTCTAATGCAATTTACTATGCTAAGCCACAAGCTGTTGTTAATGACACAACTAGATTAAAGCCGAAAGAATATCTCATGACTAATGTGCACAGAGGTGAAAGGGAAGTCTGATACTGCATGGCATAGATAGCTTGAACAAGAATTGTGAAAAACACAACTAAAGTAAACTGGAACCTAAATCAAGAAGTTTAGTTCATGAGGTTGCCATAAGTTTAAAAAAAAAACAGGGGAAAACTCTTTAGTTCTGTGGACATTCTGATCTCAGCATGGCCATCCTTGAACAAAAAATCTTTGGAGATAAATTGCAAAGGGGAAAATTAGTGAACTCTTTCAGGCAGGTGTTTCAGTATTACTATCCAACTGCTATAGTTTTACAACTATTTGGACATTTCCCCATCTTTGTAGTTAATCCAATTCCCCCCAAACCCTCTGATTTCCACCTTGAATCAACTGTACACTACTCTTCCACCATACTTGGCAAAGACAAAGATATTTCTCCCCCTATCCTGTAATTATCTGCTCAGCAGTGTTTGGAACATCCAGCAATGATCTTGGACTTCTCTTAAGTACCACAATTAAGATCTGTATCTGTCACCTCTAAGGAGTGTTTATCGTCTTGGATGACCGCTGTTAAAAGCATCACCATGCTGGCCATTTGTGTTTCCATCACCTTTCACATTCCTTCCCCTATTTATACAAATGTGTGTTGAGGTTACATTCCATCTGTCTGAAGAAGTGGACAACAATCTGTTAATGTCTATGCAAAATACAACTTGTTAGTGTTTAAGCTCTCACAAGCAGGCCCGTGGCGGGGAGAGATTTTACCCGGACAGGCGCATGCTGCTGCTCAAAGCCCATACCTTAAAGGGAAATGCCACCTTGGCATTTTACGCTTCGGTTCCTCTTGCCAGTCTTTTCTCTGCTCCATTGGAAAATGTCCGAAGCACTTTGGGCAGCTTTGGCAGCTTCTCCTGAAGCTGCCCGAATATCTTTGGGTTTTCTCCTACAGAGCAGGGTGGAGACTGGCAAGAGGAAGCAAGCCAAGGTGGCGTTTCTCTTTAAGGTATGGGCTTTGAGCTGCAGTGTGCGCCCGTCCATCCCAGTAAAATCTCTCCCCACCAGAGGGCTGCTCACATGACTCTCTGTACTGTTTGCTACAAGAACAAATGGCTGGGCAAGCAAAAGATGGTTTGTCACCTTACTCTGCTCATTCCAGACATTAAGCACATCATGTTTTGTTTATAGTTTAAAAACCAAATCATTTCAAACATGCACTAGCCATTATTTTGATTGTCTTGTGATTTCTTTATCCATATTAGAGAACCCTCTGACCATAACAACAGTTTTATTCTAGCACCCCATAGCTAGCACAAACCAGAGTTTCCAAAGTTACTTTAAGTGATGGTTTTTGATTGGACAGTTTATCTCCAACTGTGGCCAATACAGGCATAATTCCAAATCATGTGTTATCTTTCATAAATTTTGGTTGATAAAATGTTTAAATTGAGATGCTATATAAGTAAACTTTCTGGTTTTTAGTTGTTAACTGCAACTTGAGTAGGTCTGTTGGATTGATGGGACACATTAAATCAAGATTTCTGTATATCCTCTTGATTCAATGGGCCTCTAGTTGGGGCAAACACTCTGACATGTGCCTTGAATATAACTCAGAATATAACATTTAACTCACTATCAAAAGTTTGGGAAACCCAAGAGTAGATCAATATGGGCTTCTTGCGCATTACTCTCTTGCCACATAATATGCTTAGCTTTCCTTCTCCCAACTATAGTGGGGGAAACCTGGGGCTGTTGTCATTAGGCACACAAGCATGTGGAATAATGGTGCAAGGTTGAGCTAACAGCAAGCATATGGAACATTCATTTTGCTGCAGTAGATGGGGGAAGAATGTGCTGCCGTGTTTTTCCCCTCTGGGTTTGTCAAGAAAGGTAGAGTCCTTTGAGAGGAAAATCCAATAGCACAGGAGATCAAAGTGTGTTTGTGACTTGAACGCCCTAGGGTTAGCATGGTGTGTGTGAGGTGTAGCTTGGCAAATCACCATGCTTGGAAACAAAAAGGATGCAGCATGTTCAAATCATCCTCTGAGCACTTAGTGATGACAAATTATTTAATTTTTTTGATTGCTGGATTCATTTCTATATTTCAAATGATCTGAAAAGCTAATAATGTGTCCTTAACAATCTAATCCCCTTTTTAAAATTAGATTATTTTTTTTTAAAAAGAATCTATTTCATTAAATTGCCCACATCCTTTACTCTTCATTCAAGGAAAAACAGTTACTCTAAGAACAAACAGAAATCCTAGTGACAAGGTATATAATGGTAAGGGTTTCTGCAGTATAGCAAAGATGGGAAGAGAAATATCATTGTTCTTTTGGAAATAATTTGATCCATTATGTCTAAGAACGGCTCAAATTATGGCTGCAGACAGAGTTGCTTCCCTTCAGGAAGGCCCTAAAAACATGGTTATGGCAGCAGATGTGGGGTACGGCTGGTGTCGCAAACCCCCCCTCGTTTAGAGTTGCCATATGCCACGGAAAACCGTGAAATTCACATTTTGTAACTGTCTCACACGGTTCATACAAAACACTGAAAATTCATGTTTCCAAACCAGTTGATTTGGAAGAAAAATGTTTTTCTGCACTTCAATTGGAATGACCAGCAGGTGGCAGCAGCTTTGTGAACAAGGAGTGTGTGTGTGTGGGGGGCAGACAGGGGGAACATGCTTGTTGCTTGAGCTTTTTCTATCTTGTGGCATCGACCGAATACTGCAGGATGGAATGAGCTCCCATCTTTGTCCCAGCTCCTGCAAACCTAGCAGTTCGAAAGCAAGAAATGGCAAGTAGATAAACAGGGGCCAAGTTCGGTGGGAAGGTAAACCTAGTTCCATGCACTCCAGTGTCTAGTCATGCCTGTAGCTGGTTTTTTTCCCTCCTCCACATCTCCCCCTGCCCCCCTGCCCCTTTGCATCTGAGGATCCTGCTGCTGGGAGTGGCATATGGCAACTCTAAGCGAGGGGGGGTTGCGACACCAGCCGTACCCCACATCTGCTGCCATAGGGGAGGGGGGATGGTGGTGTGGAGCGCACCCACTCCGTGCGTGCGCTCTCAAGTTAAGTTTGGACGCCAAACCAAAGGACCTGGTTTCCTTGCTCTCTCCACCCCCCACCCCCCGAAAGCAATCTTCGCTTGGCAATTAGCAGTTACATTTCTCCAATGCTCCGGTGTCTAGTCATGCCTGCCACATGACCACAGAAACGTCTGCAGAAGCAGACAGCGCTGGCTCTTCAGCTTTGAAACAGAGATGAGCACTGAACCCTAGAGTCGGATACTACTAGCTTTTGAGCAAGGGCAAACTTTACTTCTGTCCCGTTTTTGTGAGAGGGAATTATGGTAACCCTACCTTTGCTGGATTATCTAGGGTCTTGCGTGTTTTTGAGGGGATTGAGAAGTCTTTTATATAAAGGGTTTTAGATAGTTTTTTGTAGTTTTAATTTTTGTATTGGGGTTGTTTATATGTTTGAAACTTGATGTTGTGAGCCACCCTGGGTTGCGGTTGCCTAGGCGAGAAGGGCGGTTATATAAATGCAACAATAAATAAATAAAAATAAATATTTATATTTGTTTTCAGTCAGCCTGTCCTTTAATTTCAAATTTGTCTTCTCAACTGTGTTTAAAATTGTATGCTGGTAAAGACAAACCATTTCCCGTTAACATTTCAACAATGTTTCATTGCCAATTTCTGTTTTATGAAATAAGATTAAACATAATGTGCATTAAAAAGGGAGTGGGATATACATACATTTTACAAAGGTAGCAAAGAAATTGTCAGGAACAAATTTAGTCATGTGTAGGTCTTCCTGCCCACCAGTGGTTGGTTCCTGCTTCCAAGCTGTCATCCTCCAGCTAAGCAACCCAGGATACGAGATAAGTGTAGCACTCAGCCAAGTAAACACTCCAGGCATCTTCAGGTATTTTAAAAGTATATTGCAATCAGAGTAAGTTACAGAAGAATGTTTATCAAAAGTTCAGAAAGCACATCGAAATAAAGAAAGCTTCTCTAATTGAAGAAGCCCAAGAGGCCCCACCCCACCCTTCTCTTAAGTCCCTACATGTTTCTCAGTTCACACCTCACCCTTAGAGAGAAACCTCTGATCAAGAGCGCTTCTTGCCTTCTCCCTCTGGGTTTTATCTCCTTCCACAGGGTCCACCTCTTTGCCATCCCCCTAAAGGAATTTATCCAATGTTCATACAGCATAACATGTCCATCACACATTAGGTTTCATTTCTTCCAACCCTCGATGCCAACATGTTTACACATTCCAATCTCTTTAAGGTATGTGCTAAAGGGTGTCCCACACATGGAAATCTCCATCTTGGCTGAGGCTGCATCAGGGCACAAATCCTGCCCTGACAGAAATATATGCATTTTATTTCAGATTCATGTAATTCCACCTAAGATGGTGTGAATATGGTTATGTTGATGTGAAAGACAGAAGTCTAAGAGCCAAGGAAAGCCTGCACAAAGTGATGGTCTGATAATAGGAAAGCTTTGGGAAAGTTTTAACTAAATTACAGATTCTGTGGTTTTTGCTGCTTCTTGCAAGCGATTGTTTGCTTCTTTTTAGAATGGAAGAGAAGAAAAGACTTTGGGGAACTATTCAAAAGCTGCAATAAGATGCTGGTTTCTGACTAGAGTTTAGTTTTTTTTTTTTTTTTTTTAAAGGAGATGGTCACTGTTCTATGTTATTCTGAGGCAGCCAGATGGTTGTTATTGCTTCATCTTTAATACTAATTCATTGCATTATGCATTGCTAGCAGGTTCCATTACTTTATCAAGGTGTGTGTGTCCTGTTTTCAGAAAAATATACTAACCGCAGCCACTGGGATCCTCACCATGGGCCAGATTAATTGGTGTTGTCGGCCGGATTAGGCCCATGGACTGTAGGTTGACTACCCAGATCTAGCATTTGTGGTGTTAAATTTCCTTAACCAAAGGTTTCCTCCAATTTGAATGGCAGAAATGGACATTTGAAAGACTGAGCTGTTGACATTAAAAGAGAAGGCGAGGGATAGCTGAGCCTCCAATTACAAACGTGGAAGCAGGCGCGAACGGTGTAAACACAAAGGGAAAGTAGAAACCGTTTGAAAGAGTAAATTCTCCAGAAAGTATATTCTCAAAAGTATAATGCTTTATGTATCGTTCATCAAAAGGTTACAACGGAAATAATTCCACTACGGGTAAAAGGTTCTCATTCAACTGGAACTTATCAACACGTAACGCAAAGCTGGAAGTATGTAACAAAAATAATTCCTCTATGGGTGAAGTATAATACAATCACTTAGTCAGTTGTTGCCAAAATATCTTTCTAAGTCGATACTAGTTAATACGACTTTTCCGAACTTATTGTTCCTTCTTCAGGAAATCTACATGAAATAATTAGAAAATGTATATATTAAACATCATGCAGGGGCTAATACAGTATATTTTGCTTAAGTAAAAGTCTTTTTCACAGAAATATCTTATTCACAGAAAAATCTTATTCATTGCAATTCCTATGTATTAGCTCCAAAGCCTCATTAAGTGTAGCATAATAGCTTACCTATTTTTTTATGAAAGTAGTTATTTTGTCGTGTCCTCGCCTCCATGTATATTCTCTAGGTGCGTATGGGCGTTAGCTATCTAAATGAAAAGCCTTCCTTTATGCTGATAAGGAGGCTGCTCAGGTGTATCTAATGCTGTAAGCACCGAATCTCTCAACCTTGACAACCAGAACTAGGGCAGCTGTGGCCAAAAATTGCTTGCAAGAATTACTTACAAGAAAGACACCAGTTCAAATTCTTGAGTTAACCCCTTGGGTTGCATAGTATCAAATAAATGAATGTAAAATGCCTCTCGTTGTCTCAGTTTCTTATTTATGTCTATCTTTTCATGTGGACTTGGTCTAATGAGTTCTAAGGCTACAAATTTAAAGTCCCTTTCTGTGTGCGCTTGCTCAGTGTAGTGGTTAACCAAGGGGGCTTTTACAACCTGTCCCCTAATCTTACTGTGATGTTCTGATACCCGCACTTTCAGAGGACAACTCGTGAGTCTGACATAACGCTTACCACATGGACATGGACATAACTCTTACCACATGAAGAAGGAACAATAAGTTCAGAAAAGTTGTATTAACTAGTATCGACTTAGAATGAAAGCACGGCACCAAAATGGCCGCCGTGCTCTTTGCGCCCCCCCCACCTGGACTCAGACATCCGGGTGAGTTAGGGGCATGGCCACCCCTCTATAAAAGGGGTGGCCATGAGGCAGCCGAGCTGCCATTTTAGATTCGCGATGGAGCGGAGAAGTTTTCTCCATTGTGTTTTCTTATCTAGCTTCGCCCTTAGTACCTGTAGCGGTTTTTCATTCCCTCTTCGCTACCGCAGTACTTCGGGCTCAGGATCTGATCCCTGGCCAGGGATCCTACAGCGATCAGACCTTGATTTTCGGGAGACATGGCTCCCAAGCGCAGAGCCCCGGTGGTCAAGCCGTGGCCAAGGGGAAGGGCTTTCCCTAGCCCTCCATCCCACGGGGGGCAGCCTGCGGGTCGGAGGACCAGGGCTGCGCCCCCGCTGCAGGGCAGTGGGCGGGACTTACCCACTGCTACCAGTGGGGCCGATCAGGCTTCCGCCTGGTAGCCGGGCACCAGCTTCCAGGCCGGGCCGGCACAGGCTGGCCCCTCGGGGACTTCGGCCCTAGGCGGGCCTTTTCAGGGCCCAGGACAAGGTGGCCCATGGGCCAGAGTTCTGGGCATGGCCCTATTTTGGCCTCGGATCCCCTTTTGGGTTTCCATTTCACCAACTGCCTAGTGGGCCGTCCGGCCCACCCGGCCCACCTTACACCGGGGGCTCGGAGGCAGTTGATGTACTCATAGCACGTATAGCAGTGCTGGAAGCATCATTGGGCATTGCCCAGCCACCTTCCGATGGGGGCACAACCGCTACTTCAACTGTGGCCCCTTCGTCGATCCCGGCCAACTCATCAGCCGTGACTCTCCAGCGGGCGGCCAACAGGGTCGAGCTGCTTGAGGCCATCCGGCCAGCTCCGGCTGGCGCCTCGCAGCTCCCCATGCGACCTGATGTACTGGCTGGGAGCAGTCAGGTGTGGTCCCAGAGCTCGATGCCAGTCGTGGGCTCCGACGCCCACCGTGGGCCGGAACCCCCGGTGGGGGCGGCTCACGGGGGTGCGACTAGTGAGTATCAGGTTCAATTTATTGCACCACTGACACTGTACAGTTACACTGGGGGGGGGGGTTCAGTGGCCTTGGCCACATCAAGTTAATGTGGGTGGGCTGCTGCTTCCACACTGCCCCATTAACCCCTGGTTGCCAAATGGTCCCTCATTCAGGGCAGGGGTGTCCACCCCTGGGGGTATGCCGAGCATCACAGGGGCTGTTCAGGGCCTGCTGTGCATACCTTCCATCCAAAATGTGCCGACGATGGCTTTGCCGATGGATGGCTATTCCTTGCCCCTGGGTGATCATTTGTCACAGGCCACGAGGGAGAAGATTTGGCGAGGGGAGTACGTTGATATTTTCTCCCTCTTGAACCATGAGCCCACTAAGGAGGAGAGGGAGGGACAGGATGACAGAGACAAGGAGCTGTCCCGTCGTCGTAAGCCACCGCGCACCTGGGCCAACTGGTTGCCGGCATACCTCATATATATGGCGGTAAACCTCAGGGCCCAGCCTGATTTGGCCATTCCGATGGTTCAATACCTTGACAATATTTACAGGGCGATGGTTGATTTCCCTGGCCCATCGTGGTTGGCTTACGATGAGGAATTTAGGATGAGGGTGGCCCTACATCCTGAAATGAGGTGGGATGAGCCTTGTCAGCAATTGTGGCTCTTGTATATGACTCCCACGCATCTGGCGCCTGGTGATAGGTACCATTGTGGTCATGCCATGCAGCGGGCTGCTGCAACACAGGCTCCCCGCCAACCGGCGGGGCAGGGGGTTCCAGCCTGCCTGCTGTGTTGGAGCTTCTCAGCTAATGGCATCTGTAGTAAGTGCCAGTGTCGTTTCCGACACGAGTGTCCCTCTTGCTCTGGCCCCCATGCTGCCTCCGCATGCCCGCGGGCTGGTGGGTCACGTGGCAGAGGTAGGGGTGGACAGGGGGCAGTCAGAGCTCCCTTTGAAGGAGCTAGCCATGCAATTAATGTACACATGCTGGAGTGATGGCTCTCAGCTTATCCAAGAAGGGATGATGCGAGGTACCTGCTGGAGGGTTTCCAGTTGGGCTTTTGTATTCCATTTAAGGGTGTTCGGGGACCCCAGGACGCTTCGAATTTACTTTCTTTGAAAGGTAATGAGGAGGTTGCTGCACGAACCATAGCTAAGGAAGTTGAGGCTATGAGAGTAGCGGAACCACCATTCCCTAATTTGAAGGTCTCCCCTCTGCGGCTAGTACCGAAAAAAAACCCGGGTGAATTTCGTCTAATCCGCCATCTATCTTACCCGGCGGGTTCTTTGGTCAATGATGCGATTCCTGATGACCTTTGCTCAGTCAGGTACACGTCGTTTGATCAGGCCCTACAGATGGTACGCTCATGTGGTCCCGGTGCCCTCCTGGCAAAGTGTGATATTAAATCAGCATTCCGATTACTGCCAGTGCACCCAGGGGATTTTGAGCTATTGGGTTTTTGGTTCCAAGGGAAGTTTTACGTAGATAAGGCCATGCCTTTTGGCTGCTCTATTTCATGTTCGGCATTCGAACGATTTAGCACTTTCCTTCAGTGGGCCTTTGTTCGCAGGTCAGTGTCCTGGTCTGTAGCCCACTACCTCGATGACTTTTTGTTCGGGGGTGAGCAGGGCTCGGACATGTGTACCCGTCTCCTTGCCACATTTCAGGTGCTTATGAGGGAACTGGGTTGCACAGGCATCCAGGTTACCCATGGATAAGGTAACTCGGATCTCCGCGGCGATTTTGGCATTGATTGCCAAGCGTAAAGTGTCCCTTCGTGAGCTGCAGGTACTTCATGGCCACCTTAACTTTGTCTGCAGGGTGGTGACACCTGGCAGAGCATTTGCCAGGCGCCTGTGTGACGCCATGGCCGGCCTGTTAAAACGCCACCACAGGGTCTGACTGACCAGGGGCATACGGGCGGACCTTTCGGTTTGGCTCACATTCCTCCTGGATTTTAACTGGGTCTCTTTCTGGAGATCAGACCTTATGGTCTGCCCTAAATTTCAAGTACAGTCGGATGCCTCCGGCTCCCTGGGTTATGGGATTTATTTTGAGGGGAGGTGGGCTTACGGCCGATGGCCTCACGCATGGCTTGGCACAGATCGCCTCCGCGATCTTACCTTCCTTGAGTTTCTTCCCATTTTGGGAGCACTGATGCTATGGGGCGACGAGTGGGCCAACTCAGTGGTCCATTTTTGGTGTGACAATGCGGCAGTGGTGCACATTGTCAACGCCCAGATGTCCAAATCCCCCAGGGTCATGGCATTGGTTCGTCAATTCGTTTTAAGAAGCCTACGCCTAAATGTGCTGTTCAGGGCCAGACATGTACCAGGTATTAATAATAATATTGCTGATGCTTTATCCCGCCTGCAGATCCCCAGTTCCGTGCCTTGGCTCCAGAAGCAGAGGAATTCCCCTCGCCACTCCCGGGCAAGATTTGGACGTTTGGCGAGGAGAGGTGAACCGGGCGATCGGCATGTCATTGGCACCTCACACGCGTAAGGCGTATCAACATGCTTTCATACAATTTAGAACCTTTTGCGAGCAACTACAGTTGCCTGAAGTGTGGCCAATACCAGTGGACCAGGTTTTACAATACATGGTTTATCTTCACAGTCAGGGTCTGGACCCCCGTACGATAGCCTCCAGGCTTTCGGCACTGGCGTTTATGGCCAAAGTGAGGGGCTTCGCTGACTGCGTGAATGACTTCTGCATACGTCATGTTTTGGAGGAGTGGACACGTGAACGTGGCCACCGCCCGGACACTCGTCACCCGATTTCACCAGAGGTCCTGACCCACCTTGCACGAGGCTGGCATAACTTATGTTATGATAGGTATGAGGTGGCTCTTTTTCAAGCAGCTACCATGGTAGCCTTCTTTGGAGTGCTCCGCATCAGTGAGTTGGTACCATTGTCTAAGGCGGATGCGACTCGTAGGGCACTGGAACTCGACGATGTCTATGTTACACATGAGTGGGCTCAGTTGAGGATACGGTCCTCAAAAGTTGATCAGCACGGCGTAGGCAGTGGAGTTAGACTGCTACGATGTTCCATTGAAGACATCTGTCCGGTTGGTGCCCTACATGAGTTTTTGGCAGTGCGTGGTGTGCACCCTGGCCCGTTTTTCTGCTACCAGGATGAGTCTCCCCTTACTAAATTCCAGTTTTGGAAGGTGACCGGTATGGCACTGACCAGTGTTGGCCTCCCTGGGGCTCGTTACGACACCCATTCATTTAGGATAGGTGCTGCGTCAACTGCGGCTGCGTTTGGGTACTCTGAGGCTGATATACGCCGGATGGGTAGATGGGGATCCATGCGTTTTGCATTGTACGTACGCCCCCTTCATGTATGAGTACCAGTTAAGTCATTTCCTCCTTTCTTCTTTTACAGACCCTGTGTGTCCCTGCACACCGGTGGCAATATGGCTGGTGGGCACAGTTACGTGCACTGGGCAGTGCAGTATGCTGCGGCAACAGAGTGGGGACCCCATCTCGGGCTACGTGCAGCCGCACGTATGCAATGGTACGGTAAGCGCGGAATGAGATGGCAGGAACTGTTGCCATTCATGTTTTCCATCATCTGATGTCCTTATACTGCACCTCGGTGGCAATGACCTTGCCCTGGTCACTGGCCTTTTCTTAAAATTCACGATCTGCAGTGACCTAGCCTATTTATATTATGTTTGGCCGTCCACGTGGCTGCTATGGTCGGACATAGTGCCGCGACATAATTACATGGGAGGCATTGACCTCCGTGACCTTGACCGCGCTCGCCGCTCAGTGAACAGGGCTGTTGCCCGGTTCCTGGTAGACAAGAGCTTGGGGACAGCCATCAGGCACCCTAGGATAGGTTTGCAGGATTATGATCTCTATGCAGGAGATGGGGTCCACCTGTTGGCCAGAGGTATGAACCTCTTTCTGGAAGATTTGCAAGCAGGCCTGGTGACCGAGCTGACGGTCTGGGGGGGGGGGCGGTGAGTCATCATGGACGCCTCCCCATGTGGCGGGTAGCACTGGTAAGGTAAAGATTTATGACCCATAGGTATCCGGCAGGTTCGCAATTGACTGGCCAACACTTAGACAGGTACAGGGGTAATTGGTTTGGCCGGTCAAGGACGAACCAGGCAAGGGGTGATGGCAGGAGCTTAACTGCCTGCATGACCTTGATATTTAACGGATACACGTCATAGGGTGGGGTCAGTAGGTAGTTTATTGACTCCGGTCAACAATTCGTTTGTGTCAACAAACAAATTGATACAAATAGTTACATGTAGCCAATTGCCATTGGCATTTTGGGAGGAACCTTACCAGTGTTACTTCGGCCTGCTTGCCTTAAAGAATTACAATTGGATGATTACACCAATTGAAAGTTATAATTCGGACTAGGGCATTATTCAAAAATGTGGCCCGATGCCTTTATCCATATCCCGGTGTCTGAGTCTTTCTTTGGGGGGTGCACCTGCAAAGATATTTTGGCAACAGCTGACTAAGTGATTGTATTATACTTCACCCATAGAGGAATTATTTTTGTTACATACTTCCAGCTTTGCGTTACGTGTTGATAAGTTCCAGTTGAATGAGAACCTTTTACCCGTAGTGGAATTATTTTCGTTGTAACCTTTTGATGAACGATACATAAAGCATTAAACTTTTGAGAATATACTTTCTGGAGAATTTACTCTTTCGAACGGTTTCTACTTTCCCTTCGAGCCTCCAATTACAGCCTGAGATTTTTCTATGAACACTTTAAGCATACAGGCATTAGGGAGGGTTCAGACTGAGATAACTAAACATTATATCAGTGCAGACATTCACCTGCATTCATACAGTGCCAAAATAGAATGATCAATTCCATTTACTCTCCCTTCTTCTCCACCATCTTCCTGATTTCTTCTCAGTCCTATTACATCTATCCCCTTTCACCTACCTGTCTTCCAAATGATGCTGTTCTATGTGACAATGATACCAACTCATCTCACAACCCATTTCCTCCGTCTTCTTCTTTCCCTTTCTTATGGGACAGCTCATAATAACAGAATTGATTTTTATCTGGGATATATCAGAAAATATAAACATACTTCACACAGCTCTGTATAAGCCACAAATCCCCTTCCATTTTTTTTTGTCCCACTGATTTTCTCATGTGCTTAAATCGTCTTCATAAATCATTCTTGGTGAAAATAGTGAGGTAGGAAAATGTCATGTACCCCAAATATTGAAATGTGTCATATATGAACAGGTATAATCTATATTTTCCAAGCTGTCAGTGTACTTTAATTGATTTATTAATGTGTTTAAACTGAAATAACATTTGAACTATTTTTTAGAATCAGGAATTTTATCTACCAGGTTTAGCACTTTGATAGGTAAGATACATGTAAGATGACTAAATGACTCTGGGAAATTCTGTTTTAATTTCTCCAATTTTAAAAGTAGATATAACTATCTATCTATCATATAGCTACATCAGACATCTTAAATGTACTTTTTAAGTGCCCTTTGTCTTTCCTGGCCAAATGAAATAAGAAAAGAGATTTAAAAAAGCACCCTTGCTTCCAAATGCAGTGTCTTGTCTCTCTTAATTTGGACGTAGCAATAAACTGTGCTTTGTTACTTGAATGAGCTGTGGACTAATGTGACCTCTCCTTCTTTCCATGGCATAGCTGAAAAGCAGGAAAAAGAAGCTTTTGCATCTATGTTCAATTAACCACAGTTTAGCATTACATCCTAAAGCAAGGGACTGATTGTTTCTTCTTATGGGATGAAGCAACCACCTCAGATGAAAGAAGCAAGAAATCATGGCTGCCTGCTATCTTCTGACAATGGCTTCTCTTCTGTAAAGCTTAGAGAAGTTCTTCTGGGTATTTTCATGTCACTCCTGTTACTCTGTTACCTGGTTCTTTTGCTGCCGCTGCCACCTGCTAGCAATCTCCTCCATCTCCTCACACCCCATTTCTTCTTTTCCTTCTGGCTCCTTCTCCATTGCATTACCGAGGGTGGGAGTCAACCAGTAGAGGAAGTCTAGGCAGCTCAGACACCATTCTAGGGCTGCTGCCACTTGGTCAGTCAAGGGTTGCTGAAATGAAGCAATATTCAGCAGACATCCTCTCTTTCCTGTCCCAGTGGTCTGGAGTCCAGACTAAAGGGAAGCCCTAGTTAGGGCTAACAATTTGATTGCAGCCTTAACGTTAGGAGCTCACTTTGGCTTTATTCAGGATCAACTTCAGAATGCTACTTCAGATTAACATCAGACTCTCTCTCTCTCTTACACACACACACACACACACACACACACACACACACACACACACACACACACATACACACGCACACACGCACGCACGCACGCACACACGCACACACATGCATGCACGCACACACACACCAGTGTGTGGGTCCTCCATCTTCAGATGGAGAAGAAAAAGCAGCTTCTTTTCCAGGTAAATTTGCCATATTCTATCAAATATGAAGAAATTTACTTCTGTAGTGTTCCCTCGATAACAGTGAACTGCAAATGCTTTTGCTCAAGTGCACTTCCTTGTGCTGTTAAGTATAATAAAACCATCCTAAAACAGATGGACATAGGTGTGGCCCTGTTGGAGTTAACATAGTTTATGGTGTAATTTAGTGGCTTTCTATCACTTGTATAATTTAGATTTTGTTCTTTTTTATGAGTTTCATAAAATATGCCTCATGCTTTAAGCTACTCGTTAGGGATCACTTCAGGATGAAAAGTAGTCCATTTTTGTCATTACAGTATCTTGTTCTTATGAACTTTGACAATTATATTTAGTAGGAGAGAATACTCATAACTACTGCACACCGGTAAGATGTAAGGATAGTAACAGAACCACACTTCTGAAAAGTGATGATGTTTCCATTACACTGCATCTAGAAAAGTTTAAAAGGCCTTCTGGTATCTAATAATTTTACAGTGATGTGTGCATGATAAATTAACTATTTTACTCAACTAGTAATCTCTTTAACTTTAGTAGGTGGTTACCTTTTTGAGGGTAAATAGTGGGAGGATCATAAAGAGAACTCTAGGTGGCCCATTATTTGATAACAAGACAAAATTAAAGCAGTGGGCATTTAAACTAGTTTGTTCTCACTGTAAATCATGGAATTTGTGACTGCAGCATGACAATGATATGTGCTAGTGTAAAAAAGATGCAAAAGAATTAGGTAAATTGATGGAAATACAATCTGTCAATGGCTAGCTCTAATAGTTAATCAGAAGTTGTGTAAAGTTTGGCTGTTGCTACATCTTCAAAAGGGTATGGACTGCCAAAAAGAGAAGCATTTTTATCAAAAAGTCAGATACTTTTGCATTGAATTTGCATATACTAATTTAAGCTAAAATCTGCAAATACAGTTATAATAAAGCAAGTGCTGTTACTTGGCAAAAAGACAATAATCTGATGCATTCAATCAACACAAGCCAGTTATATGGCCTACTCTACACTTGTTCATTACTAACACCAATCCCATGAGAATCATCTTATAAAGTAGTTGGGTTGAAGGAGTCAAGAGTCCAAAGTCACCCAGTGAATTTGAAAAACTACTGCCAACATGAACAATGACTTTTTCCAAGCCCTGGACAGGCTTGCGGAAGTAGACACAGTTATCTACACTTCTTTCCCCAGGATCAGGTGTATTCTCCCCCCCCTTTTTTTTAAAGTTAAGGCTTCTAAACTACCTAGAAACAGCTAGTTCCAATTTTCAGAGATGGCAAGAATGACTCTGTCCTGTTTAAAATAAGTGTATTATTTATCTGAACTGCCTCCTGCTAGACCTACCCTCTTCTTGTCACTTTTCTAACAAGATCTTTAGCAAGCCTACAGTGGAGAATTTCTTTCTGAAGTGTAGACTCTATGTGCAACCAAGAACCATGGAAGATCTGGGTTCTTGCTCTCATGTAAACCCTACAAATGAGCAGGGATCAGTGATGCGCTGCAAAAAAAATTATTACCCCCACACTGGCTGCGGCTAACTTTGTGGGCATGGCTAACTTTGTAGGCTATGCCCACTTGGCCGGCCATACCATGGCCTGGGGTAGGGGTTGGGCATGGCAAGCCAAGTGGGCGTGGCCTGAGGTAATTTCCACTACTGGTGCCCGTGCACCTGTGAACACCAGAAGCAGCGCATCACTGAACCGGATCCTTCTCTTCAACTATATCACTGCTGACATGGGCCAAGCAATGAGGGAGGGGGCACAGCTAGCTGCTCCTCTGTATTTCTGTTGACAACACCAGTTTTCAGAATGACTGAATAGGGCTTTTCTTCACTGCACTTCTGGAATTGGTGCATTCTGTAGCTGTGGAACAGACAGCAACAGTGTCAAGCTGGACAGTATGACAGACTTTAGATCAATCCTCAAAACACACACATAATGACCTGAGTTTTTGACAGATTGCTTAGCTGTCAAGTTGAGGGGAACTTAAGCAAGGTTCAGGAATGAAGAAAAGGCAAGGATTCCTTAAAAAAACTGAACTGTTACACAAGGTAGCATATTTATTTGTTTATTCTTGAAATTTCTATTGCCGCCCAACTCGGCAACGACTCTGGGCGGCTAACAACAATTAAAAGCAACATCAAACTAATTAAAAAGCCCTTAAAAACCCCATTAAAAATTCTAAATAATTTACACACTCACCCCTTCCATTAAAAGAGAGAGATAAATCTTTATATGAGCCAGCAGGCAGGGGTCACCCCTCCATCGGTGCCCCACCGCTGCCACCATATCAGGGACATAGGGGGAGGAAAATGCCTCACAAAGGCTTCGTTGGGCACCCAGAACTTCTTGGCAACACCCGGCAGGGTGGACCAACAGATCTAGCGTCCTGCTGCCTCTATGATCATTCTTCCCCCTAGCCCGATTTGCTGGGGAACAGGGTAAGAGAAGCCTTCTGCATATGACAGGTAATAATATTCTGTGGCTGAAGCTAAGCTTCTAAATACTGCTTACTCTTCCCTTCCCATAGACAGAGCAATCCCCTCTCACCTCTTTTTTCTGGTTGGGTGATGAGGACCATTGAAGTTTCTTCTGGTTGCTCTGCTTGGTTTCCAAGCTGCTTCTTCATATAAAAAGGCAGGCACAAAAACTACTAGCTTTTGTAGTTTTAATGTTGGAAACACAAATACTGGATACAGATCTTACTTACATAAAACATAAAATAAAGAAATAAACATAAATATATCTTGCTAGCTCCGTAGCAGGTTTTTTCTTAAAAGTTAGGGGCTAAGGGGCCCCGCATGGTATAGCTTCTAGTCCCGAAGAGACATCTTGCCAATAAAGTGGCTGAGAGCCAAGAGCTTTGCCCTTGCTCCCTAGTGTGTTTTTTAGTACTGAAATGGAGCCTCTTTTATAAGAAAAGTGGCCATGGAATGTGATGATCTCATGGGATTGCACCTGTGTTCCCATGAGAAATGAGACAAGTGTACGTGCTCATCTTGGTATCTGGCCCCCCACCCTTGCATTCCTGAAATGAGTCAATCTGCAGGTGTCCGGGGGTAATTAGTTTGATTGACAGGAGTGGAGACGTTTCTCCCTGGCATCAATATTTCCCATCAAGGGATTGCAGGTGTTTGGAATAAGTCAAAGGCTGGACATTCATTTCTCCCTCCTCCCCTCAGGAGAAAGTTCTTATCTTATCTATCATTTGTCATGTCCGGCTGTCAGCCTGACATTCCAATGTGCAGCTGAAAGAAAGCTGGCATTTCTAAATCTAAGAAAATCACAAAATGTATCTTAACACTACATGGATCATATGTCCTTTTAAAATCAAGGCAAGGTTGCATGTGGAAACCATGACAGGACAGACAGATGTTCTGGGGTTGATGTGGTGTCTTAGATATCCTGGCTCACTACCATGTAGGGCTTTAAAGGTCATTACCAGCACCTTGAATTGCACCCAGAGGCATATCGGTGCAGCTCCCGGAGCAGTGGCGAGGCACAGGCATAGAGTCCACACCCCATCACCACCCGGGCAGCTGCATTCTGGACTAGTTGCAGCCTCCGAATGGTCATCAAGGCAGCCCCATGTAGAGCACATTACTGTAAACTAGTCTAGAGGTAACCAGAGCATGCGTCCCGGTCCAGGAGCGGGTGCAACTGGCTGATCACACGAAGTTATGCAAAAGCCCTCCTGGCCATGACTGCCACTTGCTCTTTGAGCAGTAGTCGTGAGTCCAGGAGGACCCTCCAAGTGGAAGAGCAAGATGTGGGAGAAATCAAAAGGCTATAAGATGTTGGAGAAATCAAAAGGAAGAGGGACAGAGGAACTAGAAAGCTGGATGAGGAATCCCATTGTCAATCATAACCTTAAGAGTCTTACGGGAAGCAACAGGAAGGCCAGTGTGCTGTGCTGCTGTTGAAAGTGCCATGGTTCCTTCTCCAACCCAGATATGCTACCAGAACCACAGAAAAGGAGCATGCCAATTGGGAGGCTATCTGGCCACAGTTGGGGCAAGTAGCCCCTCTGTGAACAGTTGGATGCCAGAGGCTAGGGATAAACTATTGTTCAGTGGAAGTAGGAGAATATTGTTTTCAATCTTTGCTTTGAAGTTTTAGTGCGAGATCTGACTATTCACCACTAGTTCTAAAGGATACGTGACTTCAGCAGGATGTTTTAAATAAGCCAGACTGATCAGAGGCAGTGATGCCCGCTCCCCATTTGTTTATTTAACAGAAGCATATCTACAAATAGGTTTTGATTAACTTTTTCTGTCACCAAGATGTGTTCTCTGTTGTTGGGCTTTTTAAAGGGGGGGGGGATTATTTTTGTTTTTTGTTGCTATTTATAATGTATTTAGATTGTTTATTATTTACATCTAATTTTCTTTTGTAAAGATTTTTTAATATCTTGTAAGCCGCCCAGAGTGGGAAAATATCTCACATGGGTGGGATATAAACCGGGAGGTGGGAGCTCAGCTGAGGTGTGTTTTCCCCTCGGTGTGACCTTCAAAAGCCACTGCTGTTGGAGCCGTCACACCACCATTGGCTTCCTCCCCGGCCCAGGAGGTAGGAGCTCAGCTGAGGCATGTTTTCTCCTTGCCGGGACCTTCAAAAGCCACTGCCGTTGGAGCCGTCACACCACCATTGGCTCCCCCCTGGCCTGGGAGTTGGGAGCTCAGCTGAGGCGCATTTTCACCTCAGCAGGACCTTAAAAGCCACTGCCATTGGAGCTGTCACACCACCGTCGGCTTCCTCCCTGGCCCGGGAGGTGGGAGCTCAACTGAGGTGCGTTTTCCCCCTTGGCTGGACTCTCAAAAACCACTGCCATTGGAGATGTCACACCACTGTCAGCTCCCTCCCTGGCCTGGGAGGTGGGAGCTCAGCTGAGGCGCATTTTCCCTCGGCGGTACCCTCAAAAGCGACCATCATTTGAACCACTGGACTTGTTGTGGGCCGAAGACTATCTTCTTCTCACCACAGTCAGTTTTTTCTGGCTCTGTCATGGACGTTTGAGTTAGGAGGGGTTCTGTTGTGGACGTTGGGTGGTGAGGTTTGTGTGTTTATCTGTGATAATTTTGTATTTTTCTCTTTATTGTAACTATATTTTTGAACTGTATTATATTATATTGTGAATTGTATTATTTATTCATGTTGTAGGCCGCTTCGAGTCACACTGTGTGTTGAGTGAAGCGGGAAAGACATCTAAGTATAAATCTTAACCTATAAAACCAAGCATTAACCGTTGGAACTTTGCATAGGTTCCTAAGCTTGGCCTTACTAGCCCACACCCACCCTTCGTGCACACAGCCGAACTGGGTCCACAGGTCAACGAAGGATTGAGAAATGCACCAGTGGGGCAACAGCCCCACAAATGTGAAAAAAGGGAAACAACTTCATTTCCCAATGTTCTCTGCGCCGCGCCGTGCCACAGCCAATCAGGCTGAGAGGCGCGACCTCAAAGAACATTGAGAAACATGCCACGGCCAATCAAAATTGAGCCGCAGAAAAAAAACACGCCACAACCACAAATCGCAAACCCATAACTACAAGCCCCAGAGTCCTGTGTGACATAAGTGCGCAGAATGCTGAGGAAGCCGGTGCCCGAAAAATTTAAAAAATTTAAAAAAAACTCACCACCTCACAGCCACGCAAACACCAACCACCCTTCTTTCCCTCACCAACGGCGCCTGAAGGTCCCAATTGGGGTGGCGATCCCCCTCTCCGCTGGCTCACCTGGGGTTGGGAGGTTTGTGGGGACAAAAGGGATCTGTCCCCCAACCCTTCTGGACCCAGTAGACCAGGGAGAGGGGATCAAATCCCCCCCAAAAAACCAAGCGGTTTCTTCTCTTTAAAAACAGAGGGTTGGGGGGACATACCCCTTTTGTCCCCACAAACCTCCCAACCCCCGGGGAACCAGCGGAGAGGGGGATTGCAACCCCCAACCCACTGATATTAAAGGGGAAACCCCGATTTACTTTCATGACTCCACACAATCAAAGCACCATAAGACAATAAAGCCCCCCTCCCCAACACCTGCAGTCTGGCCAGCAGAGCCGGCTCATGGAAATACCCCCCCAACCCTGCATAAAGTGGCATTGGAATTCCTGCTGTCCGGCCAGCCATGCCGGCCCACGGAAGTAAACCAACCCCCCCCCAAAGCCACAACAACAACTAAAATTATAAAAATAAATAAATAATTTACAAAAATACCTTAAAACACAATCAAAAACATCCAAAAATACACAAAAACAAACAAAAACACCAAAAAACACCAAAAAACAATACAAAGTAAACAAAAACACAATAAAAAACAAAACAAACAGTCAAAAAATACAACCCCCCCCCACATACACACACAAAATAAAGAAAACAAGCCAACTCACCAGCACATGTCCTACCTGCATGACGACCGGAAACAAAATGAATAAAGAAAGAGACTACTTACAGGAAGAAGCACCACCCAGAGGCCAGGAGAGAAAAAACAGTCAAAATACAAGAAAACCCCTACCATCACCACCTGCAGGCCACAATAGTAAAAACAATTCAAAACAATAACAGAAAATCACAATTTTACACAAAAGGTCACAATAATAACAAGTCAAAATAATTACACGAAAACACAATTTCACACAAATCACAAACATATGTCAATAAAATAAAATAAAATAAAAAAATTATTAAAATCCTGTGCTGAGTTCTAACTCAACTAAAAACCCAAAACAACTATACACATTTTAAAAACATTGAATGTAAAAAACATTTACTTTCACATTATTAAAATTATTACCTACAGTACAACTATTTTTTTTAAAAAAACTAAAACATTATTCAGTTACATAAAACAGCCAGCCAAACCAAAAAAAAATTGTATAAATAAACATTTTAAAAATTACAGACTAAGCAATTTTTAACAAACATTTACACAATTTAACCTTCCAACACAATTTAAAACAGCCCGGCGACGCCGGGCAATCTCTGCTAGTAAATAAATAATAATAAAAAGCAAGCACAGCTTGCTCCTTCCCTGCTGCCCCTTCCCCCACCATCTCACCAAGGGGTTTGGTGATCTGGGATTGCCCTGAGAACCTCTTCCTCTTGCCTCTCCCCAAATTATGCAATGGTTGCCTGTCTAAACCTTTTGCAATCTGACAACTGTAACCAGAGAAGATTTGACATTCTTTGTTTTTGCCCCACGGGTCTTGCTTTCCACCCCCTGGCTACCTGAACTTTTCTCACTCTCTTCTGAGCAAGAACACTTGGTGCTGCCTTGTAAGGTGCTGTTGGAGCTGTGATGCCCTTTCAGTTGATCCTCCGGTTCATTTGGTGTGAACTGAAAGGGCAGACAGCACTCCTAAAATCTGCTTCCTCCTCAGAGTGGTCCTCAAAATGCTCTTTTGTGGTGCTGACCCAGACCAGGATAGCTACAAACTCAGCTTATGTGTGTATATTAACTCAATGTGAGGGAGGTCATTTGGAGATTCACCCTGCTGCCCCTTCCCCCTGCAAAGGGATTATGCCCATCTGTCTTTGGTTTAACTGTCTTCTTCTTTGCTTGCCTGACCTTTTACTGCAGTACTTTAGCCTGATAACATATTCTCTAACTGGCTCTTTTTTGGAGTACTTCTTTGGTTGTAATGTTTGGAGATTTTATTCAGGGCAGTATGAAGGTGACTCTGATACCAGGCCCATTATATCACCCAACTTCATGTACAACAGTGAGAATAAAAGCAAGATTCAGTTTTTGTTTTGAGTCAGTGGGTGGCTAAGAAATTGAAAATTGGGGGTTCAGCCATGCTAGATAGACTTTGAACTATGTACTTCATACTAAATCAGGATCCAGTGTGAAGTGCTGAACTGATCTCTGTACCATACCTGTCAAGTGCAGCACCTGGAAAGACGGGAACTACTCCGGCCCGGGTGTGCATGCATCACAACAACTCATCTGCACATGCGCAGTAACCCCTTTCCCCGCTGTTCAAATATGGGATGGCAGTGGGAAAGGGGAGGAATGAGTGGAGAAATACAGGAAATCCTGGCCAATCCGGGATACTTGATAGGTATGCTCTGTACTTTTGCATAGCCATAATTCCACTTCATATTTTGTTCAGTTTGTTGACTGCTGAATGCCAAAATGCAGTGATGCATGTTTCACTTATTGAATTCAATACTATTGGTTCTATCTAATGACACAGGGCTGTAACCAATGGGGCAGGGTGTTTGAAAACCTTCCTGAGCTAACAGCCCCCCACCCCACCCCACCCCATGGTGCTAATGTTATATATGTGAGTATGACATGGTTGCCACTCCTGAAAATTCTTTGTCCCTCCTGAAATTTTTCACACACACACACACACACACACACACACACACACACACACACACACACACCCCAATCTAGAATCCTGGCTACAGCCCTGTAATAAAAAGAAAGCAGAAAATCCATTCGAGGCTCGAGGAACATCTTTTAATGTACAATTTTCATATTATATTTCAATATATCTGTAATAGTTAACGGTGTACAAACTTTTTCGGATAAAACCCTTCATCAGAGGATTCTTTTTTATTTCTTTTAAATTTCTAGTTTTAGCATATAACTTATATATCCAAATCCTTATCTGCATCCTAACCTCACTGTGAAAATTCTTGTTGGGCTATGGACGTCCGTTTTCTGCTTTCTTCTTATGACACTCCGTTTGGCCACTTCTCTTCTACAGCCCTGTAATTACACAAGTGGTGACCTTAATTATAATTACTTAAAGTATGAGAAGTTCTTCTCTCTGTTCTAATTTGCACACAAATGACTTGATACTGCTGTTAAATGTATGTCTCTGTGTGCTTCGTAATGCATATTTTGATGCTGTTTTACCAATAATCACACTAGATGCCTTCTATACAAGCCTCAGTGACATTAACCGTAACTGTCCAAGTGTACGATTCCTGCAAAACATTACTTTACTTTATTGCAGGTTGTACAGTAGAATATCTTGGTACATTAAAGGTGTCCTGTGCTAATTGGTGAGAGAGAAGTGGATTTAATTCAGCAGAATATCCTGGGCCACTCCAGTTTATATTATGAGAGGAAGAAACATATGGTAAAAGTAAAATCTGAAGTGAGCCAGGGTAGAAATGTAAATACAGTATGTAGATATCTTAAGAAAAAAATGCTCTACAATGGAATAGATATTTATCAATAATTTGTTAACAACAAGCCAAGTTTCAATATTATTATGATTCTATACTTAGAAAAAAACCGTTCTTAAATAAAAACCTTTTATTTTAAAATAAGATTCTTTTTATTATAGCTTAAAACTCCTGATATTTTATAATAAGGGTGCTGTGCATCTACACTAATTCTTTTCTCTGTATGTGTTTTATGTGATTTGGGACCATATTTGAAAAACATTTCTTGTAAATGTAATTCACAATTCTAGCAGAAAATTGCATTTTGTGTTTTCGTAATGATCCCTTGAGTTTATTTTTGCATAAATCTTTTCTTCTTCTTTGAGGCACAAATCTGCTTTGCTGAAGAAAAAACGCATTTTCAGCTAAAAATGTAAATTAATTTTCTTCGGAAATTCCTCTGTGGGCTGTAAGTTCTAAAATATGAGGATCACTGGCATTCCTTAAGAAGGTAGTAATTTGAATTTTTACAACTATTAACTTTTTATTGGTAATTTGAATATTTTGCTATAATTACAAATTTCCTTTTTTTTTTAAAAAAAAAAATCAAGGACACAGTCTGCCTCTACCAGTTCTGCTGCATTGTTCATTGCTGACTTTTGGAAAAGTACCAATTTGTACATGGCTTATAAATTTGTCATGGGCAGACTTGTTAAGTATTAGAATTGATTCCTTAAGTACTTATGCATCTGAGGAACCTGAATTGATAGTAAAATGGTGTCTCAATTTTTTTATAGATTTTATCTTAGCTTTTTCTTTTTAAAAAAAAATACTTTTTTTTTTTTAAAAAAGAAGCTCCTGTGCTTTTCTGTACTGACAAAATTATTTCAGTTGGCAGAAGTTCCTTTCTAAATCTAAGCCCTCCTCTGTGCACAGCACTTTAAGTGGAATGAAATGCTCCACTTTCCTATGCATAGTTGTGCCAAGGAAGCCTTGAGTTCAAGCACATTTACATCTGTTTTGGGTAATTCCTTGCATATGTTCCAAAATGTGTGTTATCCATCTTATCCAAAAAACAACATTTGTTGGAAACAGTTTGCCAATTGGAAACGCAATTGAATTTGTTCTATCATGCTGAGGCTTCATTTGAGGTCTGAAATATGTTCATCTTTGTTTATTCCAGCTGTTTTAACATTTTACACCAAAGGGCTTTTCTACAGCCCAAGTCTTAAAACTTGCTGTGCTAGTCAGTGCATGTCCTGACTGCCTTTTTAGATGAAACCTTGGGAAAACCTTGGGAACAGCCAGACGAAGGAGCAAATTGACACTATGCACTCTCCTGCCATCTGAAAAGGATTAAATTCTTCCCCTGAATGTCTCTGGATGATCAGGGGGAGATGTGCAATTTAAAAAATATTTTTCAGTTATTGATCTTTCACTGCATGGGTTAGATTACAGTAAAAAATATTTTCCCTTTCTAAGTATTGTGAATTGAAACTGTGTCTTGTTATCTAAGAGATTCACTACCATCTGAAGACACTGAAAGGAAGTATCACTTTGCCAATATTTGGAACTACCTCCACAGGTTCTTCATGTTACTGGCAAATTTCCCCATAGGATGAATGGGCAAAAGCTGCTTCTTTTTTGTATCCCCCTCGGTATTTAGGTGCTGTTGCAATACGCAAACATAGAGGCAACGAGGTTTCCCAGTGGTTGTCAATTACCAGTATTGGAAGCAGCTGTTTTATTTCTTCTTCTGCCATATCCAAATCAGAATATTGGTGATCATCATGGTGATCAGTCATGAAGACTATCTTGAGAATATAATGAAGTGGCCTTTCATCTGCCTTTCGCATTGCAGTGTGACATCCATACCACTGATCCTGTTCTGTGAGTCACTTTCTGGTCCTGAGCTCATTGGCCCCAGGTCAGTATTGATGAAGCTGCTGCCTTCCATCATGATGGATTCAAGTGGAATTTAATCCACTTGGGGACCATCACCCTTCCCTGTGGACTTTGGCACCCAAGGCATTAGTCCTCAGGGTTGTCAGGTTAGTTAACCACCACCTCTCACTCGGTGTTGAGTTGCTAGCAGTATGCTCTACTCTATTATCATAGCAGAATAACCTGGCCAGGCATACACTGTTTTGCGACATCATTGATACTGGATGTTGACAGCAGAAGCAGCCGTCCCTTTTACCCCATTTGTAGCATCTACATTCACTGGGAGTTGACCAAAAGGTGGTGCTTCTACATTCATTGGGAGTGGACCAAAAGGTGGTGCTAAAAAAAGTAGAACTCCCTAATGGGGTTTCAAAAAGGTTCCTATGGGAGTGATTTGGACTACTCCAGTATCCAACAAGAGTAGGATCCATAAAAACCAGCAAACCAGCCCGCCCGCCCCCAAATATTCAGAAGAGTGGACTTGATATTTGTTTGTTGCTATAAGACAGGGGTCAGCAACATATGGACCATGGGCCTAATACAGCCGGTGGCACCAAATCATCAGGCCCCCACCCTCACTTCAACTTCTGCTACTGCCGGCAGGGGCAGTAACAGCCGCAGATGCATTTACGGCAGTTGCGGACGTGTTTATGGCTGCCATAAACATATTTATGTCCGCAATAAACACATTTATAACAGCCAAAGATGCGTTTACAGCAGCGTTTATGGTGGGGGAACCACTAATCCAGCCCCCTCAATTGTCTGAGGAGTGTGGCCCAGCCCCCTTAGCCATGAAACTGTTTTTGATGTAAATATTAGACCTTTTCTTCGTAAGTTTCAACCCAAAAGCGGTTCTGGCTTTGAATGCAGTGAAATGAAGTTTATGAGGGAGCTTCTGTATTTTAGTTTTTAGAGTTTTAGAGCTTTTCAGGGGTTGAATGTGTATATGTGGGGTGGGAGTATGTCGATAATTTTGTACAGTTGCATTTTGTTAGGTTTTATAAAGTTGATAAGTAGATTTTCAATCACGTTGTTCTGTACAGGACAATGACAATAAAGATTTATCGTATTGTATCATAAGTAAGTAGGCTGTCAATTAAAATTATTGCCATGCGATGTCTACTTTGGCCACAAAATCTTTGAATTTTGAATGGGGGAGAGAAGGTGTTGTGATATTTAAATTTAAATTTTACTGGCTATACTGCATTAACAGGCTAGATAGCTAGTTGTTAAGGTATCTGGCTATGGAGGTTAGGAGTTCAATTCCCCACTGTGCATCCCAGAAAAACCAGCCTGTGTGGCCATGGTCAAGTTGCACAGTCCTAGTATGCCCCAGGTACTTACCCAAGGTATTTATGAAAAGTTAGGAAAATTGCATTAGAAATTAATACAACAAGTAGGGTAAAAGCAGCCATTGGAATAGGGCACCGAAACTCTGGACCTTGACTACTGGAAAACATTCTTCCTGAGAATGCTAAACATGACCAGATTGTGGGTGTGGTTATATAATTAACAAGCTGTCACCGGATAGTGAATTACATACTATTCTATACTTAATTATGGACCAAGACCTACAAATCTTGATTAGAAATCAGCAGCACACAAGACAGTGAGTCTGAAAAACAGCTATGAATTATAGTATGGCAATCTCCAATTTAAAATATTTTTTTTTGCAGAGGATCAAATTAAGTTCTTAAGATCAGCAAATGAATGACTCAAATACAGTGTTAAATACTACCTATTCATATGATTATAAACAACTCCTGTGGCTTAACTTTCACAAAATATTTCTAAAATACAGTCTGTCTTCTGGGTCTCAACAGTCTTCTGCTTATGACCATAAAAATAGCTCTTACAGCAAACTGCCTGGAAATTTTGGATGGTATTCATTTAGTCTTTGATTGGAAAACTTTTGCTTAGTGTAACAAACCATACTAGGGTAGGGCCACAGAATCAGTAGTGATATGCTGAGCCAACTTCTCTACTTCAAATGGCTTCTCCTAGTAGCAACTTTTACAAAGGAAGTCACAACAAGCATAGACCCATTTCAATCACTGGAGCCTATGGAGTAGACTCACCAAATCGCCCCAGAGTAAATGGGCCTACTTGTTTGCAACTTATTATGCTAAACCACAAAAATTCAGCCAATGCTTGAAGTCTTTCTCCGGTAATGGTAAAGGTAAAGGTTGCCCTTGCTTGAAAGCCAGTTGTATCTGACTCTAGGGTTCAGTGCTCATCTCTGTTTATAGCCAAAGAGCCAGTGCTGTCTGCATCTGTAGACAGTTCTCTGGACATATGGCAGGCTTGCCACAACACCGGAGTGGGTGGAATGCTGTTTACCGTCCCACCGAAGTGGTCCCTATTTATCTACTTGCAATTTCTTGCTTTCAAACTGCTAGGTTGGCAAGAGCTGGGACAGAGACGGGAGCTCACTCCATCATGCAGTACCCAGAAATTAAACTCCAACCTTGTAGTCAGTGAGTTCAGCATCTTAACCACTTGAGCCACCACAGTCCCCTTTCTCCAGTAGGATGAGTCTCCCCCCCCCCCATGAGAAGAATAGGTTGCCTGACTTGGCACAGAATACCTCCTTAAAGTTTTTTCTGTTTCTTATCTCCGTGTGCCATGACTGTTTGCTAGTCATAAGCCTACCTTGCCTATCTCACTAGCTTCTTCTCAAATATACAGAAAGAAGTCATGTCCATGATAATTTTTAGACTGTCTTACATTTGGACCATTGGCCTGGTTAATGGAGGCCCCGTCCCTCCAGTGTCTGAAAGACATATTTTACAGTTTAAATTTCACCAAAGGAGAAAGATAACTGATTTAATTTATTCTTTATTATACAAAATATGACAGAGAAAAGCCAGCTTGTGTCATCAGTAGGTAAATTACACAATCCTAGGATTCCCTCAAAAAAAAAAAAAAGGGAATTGTAAACCACTTCTGAATGTTCTCTAACTAGAAACCCCTGGAAAGAGTCTGCATATGTCAAAATTGACTTGATGGCCCTCAATTGTTAATATTTATTATTATATTATATTATTGTATTAAGTCTGTTCTTGTGGAAGTGTTCCTCCTTTGTGTGATGTGGGAAGTCTGTTGCCTTACGAACATAGGCAGAGACACAGAGGAGCTATTTAAGATAGGCGCAGATCATCCAGTGTCAGATCTAGAAATGTTTTTAGAAACATTTAAATCTAGAAAAGTTTTGTGTTTCTCTAAGGTTCATGGCATGGAACATGTGTACTGTTAAATGCTATCCGTTCCCCCTTCCCCTGTTTTTCCCCACTAAAGTTACTACAGAAGTTTTTTTTAATAAAAAAAACCACTGTGCCTATCCTTCACAAAGCTGTCCCTCTCTTTTTATTTTTTTATTTTTTAACAAAATGAAAAATACGTAGAGCAGTTGTCATTTGTTAAAGTGTAGCAGAAAGAGCGAAACAGGCCAGTGGATGCTTCATCAAGAACACTCATTCAGAATGATGAATGTGGCTAAACACACATTTGTTCGTAAAACTTGCAGAGTGGATGAGCATCATTAAGCATGAGAAATAGGTGCAGCATGCTGGAGAGAGAGTGGAGCAAACAGATGTTGTGAATTTTCGCAGGCATCTTTCATCCACCAGTCCATCATTAATATAGTTGAAGGTGATCCTTTCTTTTATTTAATAAGCACAAACAAAGAGTATGTGTGCGACCAGGACTGCTGAATACACGGTTTTCTACAGAGTGGGAGGCACACGATGCAGATAGATGGACTACTTTATTAGGGGCAGTGGTAGTAGGTCAAACTCATTAGAATCATAGGCAGGTACAAAAGACTAGAATGAGTTACATTCTCACTTTTCCTCTTCCCCCTTTCATTATTAGATATGTGGTTGTTTTCAGCACATGCCTATTGTCTTTCAGTAGAAATACTGTAAAAACAATTCCTATAACAAGATTGAAAAAATATGTAAAGAATTAAAATTAAAACTGCCAAAGTGTTTCTTTACTCTGGAAGTATGCACTAAATTTCTTGCCTTGTTGAATCTCTAGTGCGACATTGCTATGTACGCTTGTAGAGCTCACATGAAAACAAGCCAGGGTGTATTGACATTTAGTTCTTAAGTAACTCTAATCCAGTGATGGTGAACCTATGGCATGCGTGCCAGAGGCGGCACTCGGAGCCCTCTCTGTGGGCACCCATGCAGTCACTCCAGCACAGATTTTGCTTCGCCCCTCTTGCAGCAGCCCAATTGGAGCATTTCCTTCCTCCCCTGTTGCTGTGTTGGCACTTTGCGATAAATAAGTGAGTTTTGGGTTGCAGTTTCGGCACTCGGTCTCTAAAAGGTTCGCCATCACTGCTCTAATCTAAAGAGTTCAATGAAATTGGTTCATGGATTCTAATATTTTGTATGCCCTAGCACAATACTTTTCATCTTCACCTTTTATCACACAGCTTTTAAATTAACTCTTAATTTAAAAGATTGATGTGCAATGAATCAATAAAATAAGATGTAATATAAAATAGCCAGTGCTGGTGCCATTTATTTATTGCATGGAACATATGGTACAACAAAATAGAGATAAAGTAGCCTCTAACTGTCTTTGAATTTCTAGTTTTGAAATGTTTAAAATGGAGAAATGATTTAACTTTTTGCCATGGCTTAATTAACTACAATTGAAAGATACAACCAGATAATATAAAACTACAGAAAGGCTTTTCCTATATTCATAAAACAGTGGAAAAAGTAAAAGCCATTTCAAACAACATATTTTATATTGGAAAAGTGATCAGTAATAGTAGGGATGCTAATGCTCTACACAAGAGCGGGGGGGGGGGGAATTGCAATAATTTGGTGTTTGTTATTTATTAACAAACACTGTGTTCATTTTATTGTTTAATTTAAGTTACAATTCCATTTTTAAAAATTCCCCTTGGTATTGAACACTTAATGAAGATGCAGTTTGGAAACCATATGCTATGGAAGTTATACTTATTTTAACATTAGGAAATAAAACTAAGTTACCCTTGACATTGTATTCTGAGATAACACAAGTAGGAGAGGATCTTCAATATAGAATCCTTAAGAGACCTGGCTCAATTTATGAGGCTTGCAACTCATGAAAAGCCACACTTGTTTAATATTTTATTTTTGCTAAGCTTGTATTTCATATTTGATTCTCAAGCCTGTAAACACAGCAATGTTTTAAGTTCAGAAATACATTTGAATTCTATGCCAAGCAGGCTATGGGACCACTTGCTTCGCTTAGGAATACCTTTTTGACATGGAATTTACAAGTTACCATGCATCTGTAATACTCCTGACCATTGCCGATGAATAAAGAATCATATACAGCTTTGGGATCATCTGCACTTTCTTCTGATACTGCTGTCTCATGTATGAATTCTCTTTCCCACTTTCCTTAAACATGGTTTAGCATTTATACCAATGTCAAGCATTCATAAATTTTAGGTGGAGAGTACTTAAAGATCAATTGTCTCTGTATATACCCACTCACTAATTGTGTGGTTTTTTTAAAAAAAAAAGAGTTGTATTTTTGGTTTTGAGCTAAGATTTCATTAATTGCAACTTTTACCTCTGAATATTTTTGGAAGAAACTTTAGAAGTGTCCCTGACCTCTCAGGTAAGGCATGAGTAAACATCTTTAGTAACCACTCCCCATATGTTCAATATCCCCTCAGAGAAGACTGCTGGCTTCAGAGGAATTATAGAAAACTATGGGAGGCATTATACCTACCAACAAGTTTTATCAAGATATTGAATTGAATCTCCATCATTTGGAATAGTGCCATTGTCCAAATATGACTCTATTAGTTTATAACAATCCAACTTCTTCCTCATAACAATAATAATTTTGTGTCAGAGATTACTCTGGGTTGAAAGGATTTTTGCTAGAGCAACTCTGCCCAGGGGACGCCTCAATGAGGCTCCTTTCATGTCCCCAAGTGCAACCCTCGGGTATAGAAACCTGACTTTCCAGTCTCCAAGCTCAGCATCTTTTTTTTTTGTAGATTTTAGTTCTGCTTTTTTTAAATAATAATTTTTATTGACTTTTAAAACAATACAAATATAACAACAATACATATAAATAAGCACACAAAAACTACAAAAAAGAAAAAAAGAGAAGAAAAAAATACAGTCTATCCTAATACATTTTTAAAGTATCGTTAAGTTTCGCTAACATATCTACTAACATTATTGAAAACATTTATATACTTCAATATTCTTTATGTTGTAACTCCATAAAAACAAAAACAACATATTTCACACCCAGTGCTTATTTACAATGCCCTGGAGAGTTCGGAATATCTCATATTTCCAAACCAAAAACTTCTTTGTTTGGGTACAGGTCTGCAAGTTTCAACCTCGATAAGTGAGTGATCCACAAAAGGTTTCCAAATGTTCCAAAATCTATTCTCTCTCATGATGCCCTTTTTTGTCTTTATTTCCCATGTCAATTTATCATTCAATGCTAAATTTCACATTTCTTTATACCACTCTTCAATCTGTATAATTATATCATTTTTCTAATTTCTTGCAATACATTGTCTACCCGTTGTGAGCATTATTTCCAATAATTCTTTTTCATCTCTATTTAAATTAAAAAATTCTACATTTGTCAACATGATGGTATCTGACTCCAGTTTAATTCCCCCCCCAATATATCACTGATCTCTTTTTCATTTCTTGTCCAAAAATCCTTTATTACCCTACAACTCCACCACATATGTTCATAAGTTCCCATTGTATCTTTACATCTCCAACATAATTTGTCCTTTTTATTATCAATCTGATGTAACCTCACCAGTGTCAGATACCACCTCCATAATATTTTATAATTATGTTCTTTAATTCTAACCGACATAGTTCTCATTATCCTCTTTTACCATTTATTTCTCCATGCATCTCTTTCTATCCTTATATTCAATCTTGTTCCCACCTTTGTTTCAAATCTTCCTGTGGATCACCATTCCTATTTATTAAATTATAAAGTTTGCTTACTAAACCCTTATTATTTCTGTCACCTTTTCTAATTTTTAAAACCAATTCTTCAAATTCTGTCTTTTCTCTATTTATATCAAATTCTCTCGAATATTTACCATTCCAATTATTAACCCTCAATATCTGAAACCAATTCATTTTCAATTGTTCAAACAGCATTTTCTTCCTACCTTCATCTTCACAGAACCGTAACCAGTCTTTCACTTTATTTTTATCCAAAACTTCTATTATTTCTTTATCTATTTTCAACGGAAAACTTGCTATATCTGCTAATTCCAAAATTGGAGAGATATTCGGGACCAGATCCTTTTTCATTCCTTTCCACACATCCATCATTCCCCTCATCATTTTATTGTTTGTAACACACTTTCCCATTCTTCCCCCCCAAAAAAACCATTTACCTATATTCCTATAATCTTTCATCTCAATCTCCTCCCTAATTACTTTTTCTCTTGCCAAGATCTTCACCACATTCTTGCTTTGAAAAGCGCGATAATATGCCACAAGATTCGGCATCCCTAGACCCCCTTCCTTTTGAGGCAAATACCATATTTTTTGGGGTAGTCTAGTCTTTTTCCCCCAATACAAAAATTATTAAACAGCTTTTGAAACTCATTAATTTCCTTGTCCTTCATTTGAATTGCTAATGCATCGAATAAAAAATAAATTCTGGGCAACAACATCATTTTACTAAAGCTCAGCATCTTAACCATTAAGAAATACCTCTGTTTCCAAGCAAATATGTGTTGAATATGTGTCCTCAAACCTTACCCCCAGCACTGTGTGCCTCACAGCAGACTTACCAGGCTACAACAAATGGAAGCCACCCTCCTTGTGGATTGTGCTGAACTGTGTGTCACAAAGGCATGAAGAAATGCCTCAGTCTCACTTTCATTGTGAATTACACCTCCACTATATTTCTATTTCTTCTTTCATAGCAGGTCGAGAGCCTTTTCCTTCCCACACTGAAATTCATAGATATTGTTCTTTACATATGGTCCTTAGTATGCACATTTCTATGCACATACACAGAGTATGCACATACACAGAGCACATAATGTGAAATGCAGGAATGGATGAATCACAATATGGGGTCAAAATTGCTGAGAGAAGCATCAACAATTTGAGATATGAAGATGATACCACCCTAATGGTCGAAAGTGAGGATGACCTAAAGAAGCTCCTGCTTAGGTTGAAAGAAGAAAGTGCAAAAGCTGGCTTGAGACTCAATAGCAAGAAAACCATGATAATGGCAACAGGGCCTATCAGTCCCTGTAAAATAGATGGGGAAGAAGTAGAAGCGACAGTTTTTACTTTCTTAGGATCTAAAATCACTGCAGATGGGGATTGCAGCCATGAAATAAAAAAGCGACTTATTTTTGGGAGACAAGCTATGAGAAACCTGGGGAACATAGTGAAAAGTAGAGACATCACCTTGCAAACAAAAATTCACATAGTCAAAGCAATGTTATTCCCAGTGGTAATGTATGGGTGTGAGAGCTGGACCATTAGGAAAGCTGAGTGCAGAAGAATAGATTCCTTTGAAATGTGGTGTTGGACGAGAGTTTTGAGAGTACCCTGGACAGTGGGAGAACTTATAAGTCGATCCTAAAAGAAATCAACCCTGACTGCTCCTTAGAAGGTCAAATAGTAAAGATGAAGCTAAAGTTCTTTGGACATCAAATGAGAAGAGAGGATTCACATGAGAAAGCCTTGATGCTGGGAAAGGTGGAGGGCAAAAGAAGAAGGGGGCGGCTAAAGATGAGATGGCTAGATGGTATTGTAGACACAATGGGCACAGAGCTTGGCAGCTTGAGGATGATGATGGAGGACAGAGGAGCCTGGAGGACCATTGTCCATAGGGTCGCAAAGGGTCAGAATCGACTGTGTGACTGAACAACAAAATGCACATTTGGTGCTCAAACATTATCTTCCTTGGTTGAAGCATACAGAGACATCTTTTTTTAAGTGTGTATTTTTAGTCATTCACAAATGTCTGTAAGTGTTTCCCAAAAAGCCTTGCAAATCTGTGAATCCTTTAGGTGAATTGTGTTTCTTCTTACCTTGCCATAAGATCTTAAAAGGTGCAAAAAAAAAAAAAAGGGCTACTTTCATCAAGACTGCTGAATTCAATGAAAAATTTCCACCCCTTCTACCAGATGAAAATAGCCTCCAGAAACAGTAATGCAAGAAATATTTGCATCTTGTTGTAATAAAAGTTCTTTATTGTAAAAATACGCATCGTACAGTAAGGAAGATGGGGGTAAAAGCTCTTCCTTCTTCCCTTCCTTTGTGCATTAACTGCAGCCAGATCATTCAGAATGTGACAAAAGTGGGAGTAAAAACATGACATTTTGGTGCCACTGGTAGAATTCGGGGTAGACGAGGAATAATGAAAAAGAATTCTTCTCTGGTTCTGAGAGCCATAACAATGTCATTATATTAGTTGTAATTATTGTAAATCCTAAGCCTCATTTTTTTGACAGTGAGGTCTCAACAGTATTTGACATTTGAATACCTTGTTGCAGGAAAGTTAACCATTCAAGGGGTTTGTTACTCTTTACCCTCTACTTTCAAGCTTCATAGAGGCATCTAGCTGGCTACATTTAGGAACATTGTATAAATGAGATAACCGTATTCACCTTGATTTGTATTTACCATATTTGCTGGCATATAAAATACATCTGAGTATAAAATGCACCCCGTTATTACCAAAATAGCCTATAGGCCACTACATACAGTACACGACTGTTGACTTATAAAATGAAGCCTCCCCATCTTTTTAATGTGGACAGTTTTAATGTGGTTAGTTTTTAATAGGTGGATGGGTATGTTGGGGTTTTAATTGTTTTTAATATGTATGTTTTAATTCTGTTGTGAGCCGCCCTGAGTCAGGTTCGCCTGATTGGGCGGCATAGACATTTGAATTATAAATAAATAAAAATAAATAAATAAGACACACTCCATTTTCCCAGTGTATTTTAAGGGGGTCTTATATGCCAGCAGATATGGTAATTTCAGATAGTACATTCATTTGTTTCTGCTTGCCATGAGCACAGTCCTGCTACTGAGTCTGAAGACTGGGAAGTGATGATGAGGGTCCTCTAACAATGAAATCTCAGACCTGTTTGGTGGGGATATGGTGATTTTAATGCTGCAGATACTCACATGACATTTGCATACCATATCTCTGAGTCAATGTTTCAACTGGTGGTGTTCATGCTACCCAACGTATTATCAAAGAGGCCATTCAAGAAGCAGTGTTCTAAATTACATACTTTCCTTGTGTTATTGCTGAAGAAATTAACAGTACAGTACCTGGGAAAGATGGAGTCTGGATTTATATGTATGTTGTGGCAATTTGTATTTCCTCTCTTCAACATAGACTCAATATTTGGAAGACAGGCAAGAACTATTATGTTAAATTGTACAACATATACTATCAGCTTTTGTCTTTGCTAAAGCTGCCAGTTTTTATAAACAACTGAAGACAGAAAGGGTTTACTAAGAATAATGTTGAAGCCCAAAAGAGTCCTACAGCCTATAAATCTTAATAGAGGTTCGAGGATTCCAGTGGGCTCTGTACGTCTCTCTTACCCAGCCTCACTCCATCTTGGCTCCCCTGTGATGACTACAATTTTCTTGAAACAAGAGGCACAGCGACTTGAATGTACTCCTGGCACTATTTGCCTACAAACAGGAATACATGCATATAACCTATGCAAATCAATAAAAACATGTCAAGATTCCTTAGATCGCAGTACTCTCCTAAAATGCAATTTATCATGCTGCAAATGAGAGTAAGAGGCGAAGTAACAAATAGTGTCTGATCGTTTAACTAGCACCTGTTGTCATACATTTGAGAACTGCATTTTTTTATTTGACATACAGTAAATTGCATTTTCATATATATGGGATGAAAGTGGGACCTGGGGATGTGCATACACCAGTGTTTATGAATGTTATGAACAACAGAAATTTTATAGCACTGTCCTCTTTAAAGCACCAAAATTAAAATATAGTCCTATGTGTATTTGTTAGGTACACATTGTTAGTTCATAGGGTACATTTTAGAGGGCAAGTAAGTCAATGTACATCTGTCTAAAGAAGACCTGCAGTGCTTTCTGAGTTTCAAAAATAGTCATCAAAAACACATATGCTAAGTAACAGAAAATCATTCTTGCATTCAATTCTTGTCTCTGAAGCTGATCCTTCTAAAAACAATTACTGATAAATGAAACTAGGGCAGATTAATTTCCAGTTCTCACCTTACCTCCTACAATGTTTACTGTCTGAAATAATTTTTAGCAAATATTCTTCCATTAACTGTAACTATGGAGATACAACATTTGCCACATGTTACATATTGAAATGCACTCAGGCCCCTCATTTTCAGTCTGTAGTGGCTGCTTTGACAGTTGTCATGAATGGAATCAATGAGAGACATATGTTGTTCCTTTCCCTGCCTACACTGAAATTATGGCTCTCAAGGAGACTTAAATACATGAGAAATATGTGGCAAACATATGGTCACTCTGTCAAAGGGCATATGTCGACTTTCTGTTCTGTTACCCTTAGCAATGTGACCTGTACATTAGAAGAGCCATGCAAGGCCAGATCAAAGAATTCTGTGGTCCAACATCTTGCACACACAACAGCCAAACAGTTCCTTATGGAAGGCATGACCTTCATCTGCTAGTCTCTAGCACCTAATATAAAGGAGCATTCTACCTCTGATAATTGCTGGTCTTCAGGTGACACTTTCAGTGTGCTGCTCAGGGCCCTCCTGTGGCAAACCATAGGAGTTATGGACATGGTTCAGTACTTGAAAGTTCTAGTCTTATGAATAGCATCCTTCCACCTATATGTAGATTATAAAATGTACCACACTGTAGAAATAGATTTTTTTGCTATTGATCTTTTTATTTTAATTTTAGAAATCGTGGAGGTTTATTGGCAATACAATAAAGCTCTAGTTATTTAAAAGAGAAAGAATGATAGGAATGTATGCTAGTATACTCATGCTAGATTATGTGCAATGTGGGACTTTTTGACACATGACATTTCTTTGTAAATGATGGGGAAGGTTCTGCATTTGACAAAAAAAGTCAAGTTAAGGAGAAGAAAATAAGTGTATGTGAATCTGTTTTCATTAGTTAAGATCTTTTTATTTTTTTTTATTAATTTTACAAAAATATAACAAATAATCAAAACATAATATAAAAATACAAACATATCAACACAATCAAAGAAAAATCAAAAATACAAATACAATACCATTACTTATCCAACATACAATAAGAAAAATAATATATATAAAAAAGAGGGGAAAAACCTTTAATATTCAACCTAATTAACTACTTGGTAATCTATTATAACATTAAATTGTATCACAATTTTAAAGTATCAAAATTCCATGCTATATATTTTTCTCATTAATAACCAATATCTACCAATCTTATCTACATATCTTAAATCTATTACTTTATATCTGTGTTCTACTTTTTATTCAATTTTTCAAAATTATTTAAAACTGTTATATTTCCATTTTTACCATTACCAAGTATTTTCCAAAATGCATTGTATACATCATACACCCTGTGTATTATACATTGCCCTGGAGGATGTGGTATTTCCCATTAATTTCTACTGTACTCAAAACTTCATTTGGTCTGGTGCCGGTTTATTTGTACCGTCTCTCATCAATGAATAATCCACAAACTGTCGCCATATGTTCCAAAATCTATTTTCTTTAATTATACCTTTTTTAAAATTTAACTCCCATGTTAGTTGAGATTAGTTGAGATCTAATGCATGAAGCATTAAGTGTAGAGGAACGGATTTGTTGACCATTATTATAGCTGTTATTAGGGTATACAGGTAAAAAGTAAGTGAATTTTATGTTAGACTTCATTGACAACCCAAACTTGAGGTAGCAGGGAAGTACTTTAAAATGTGCATTAATAGCAATAAATTGGTTGCAGCTTGAAAGTAAACAGGTTTTCAGAATGTGTTCCAGCTTTTTGTTTTTACTAGTAATGAAATGTAAATTGGGATATGGTGCAGAAAAGTATGCCAAGTAGTGGATTTTATTTCAGCTCATTAGTATGATGAGCGTGTTTTGTTTACATGAATAAAAACTCTTGTGAATGTTAATACAATGGGTACTTAATCAGTTTAATAAGTCTATAATTATTATTTGGCAAGAAAAACACTGGTTTCACCCTATAAAACATGCCCTTTTGTTTAGCTATTAATGTTCAAGCTCATCAGATACTTTCTTTTATCAGTATTTTGAGATCACTGTAAAAATTATTGCATGAATAATAGAATTTCAAATCAGCTGCTTCATTCTCTGACTATTTTTTGTGATGTGGAAATGATTTCATTTGCCTTGTGGGCACTTGTATCTTTTGTTGTATCACATAATCTCAAATCATGAGATTTGTCTGTAATGGTAGGAGGATTCAACAGTTTATGATCATTTGGTAGGGGGAGGTGGGTATAATTTTGAAACAATAATATGTATTTCTGAAAAGCAATAGTGTTCTGTTTATTTATATTTATCTTCTCAGAAATTATATTTTAGACTGCTTACAATCAGCCAGTGAAAATGATGGTGATTTTGACCAAACATTATCATTTTCTATTTGGCAATCTCCACAGTTTTCTGTACATCATAAATATAAATCCAGATTGGATGGTGGTTTCTCTCGACGCTACTAAAAGCAGACCTGTGGCCCAGCAGTGCAACCCCACTCCCTAAATTGTGATAAAAACAGATAATACTAGGAATTGCCCATAGATTACAAGGAAAGAATAGATTGGTATATTCAGATGCAACCACATAATAGCTCCCTAAATAAGTATGACATAGAATAGGAAATGGGCAAGAAAGTATCTTAGTCATCTAAGATCGCAAAAGAAGAAACAGGATGAGGAATGTTATCAGGGATGTATGCAGCATTAGCTATTATATGGAATTAATTATAAAATTATTACAACATCATGTACACTGCTTGGGGTAGTCCATCAGGATTAAGAGCAATCTGCATGGAGAACAGCATTGTTTTCTATGACTTTTAAATATCCTGTCGGCTAGTTTTAGCTGCTTACTAAACCTTCCAAGTGGAAACAGCTTTAAAGATTATTATTTTTAGGCTGTCTGCATACAAAATGGATATGTCACATTGTTAGTATCTGTCCAAAAGTAGGAGAAAGGTTTTTGTTTGTTTGGCTTGGTGTATTGTGTTTATATTTTCCTCATACATTGCTTTGTTTTAGAATAATTAACCAGTGCAACATTCATTTGTAATACTAGAAAAAATGCTGTGAACTAGCAAGTTTTGCTTCTTTTCTTTCCCTTTTTCCTTATAGCATTGAAAGCCCCAAACTGTTCTTACTACTTGTTCTGAAGATAAATTAGTGTCTTCTAAATAATGCAGTGAACCCTAATTCTCTTTGATTAGTATCGAGTTAGATGATAGCGACCCATTGAAATTGGTCATCAGCATAAATAATGAGTGAATGAACTGATAAAATGCAAAGTCGCCAGCCATCATAAATCAAATGAAATCCACTTTCTCTGGAAGTCACTGAAATTAGAAGTCCATGCTCCTATTAATTATTTTGCCTTCTGAAGACGACAGTGTTATAAATCAGCCTTGAAAGGCACTTCACTTGCAAAACTGAAGGAGTAAGCTTGCCTGCAAATTGTTTTGTATACTCACCTAATTGTTTCTTAAATAATCCACCTTTTAAGTGTGGCTGCAGAACAAGTAAAGGTATGAAACTGGGCAGATTGAATAAAGAAGTGTATGACCTACATTTCTGTATGCTTTTAAGAAACCAGAATGTACCTTCTCTTCCAGCATTTTTATCAGTATTGTCGTGGGCCTGGGGAAGAGGTCTCATGAGGTTTTAGGGGGTCCCCAGACCTGGGGTACCCAAGTGGAGTGTTCCCTCTAGGTTCAGCAGCCAGCCTACCCTGAGAACACTCTCCCTTGGTCTACAGCTGCTGAGAATAGAGAAGATGGTACTTCTGCACTTTAGGCAGGAATGTGGTAGCAAGTATGGTAGCAAGGCTGAATAGCAGTCCATTAGATTGCCACCTTCACACACACACACACACACACACACACACACACACACACACACAAAATTACTGCCTTCTGGATCAGATGGTCAAAGACGGGGTTTTCTCGATGTCTTTGAGGCTTTTTATTGAAGAAGAAGAATCATCCAAAAATATGCAGGATATACATCAAAGCAATAATCTATTCTACTCTAATTTAACAAAATAAGAAAATAAGAAAATAGCTAACTTCACTAAGAAAGCATTTCTTCTCTATGGGCTTGAAAGCTCCCATCAGGATTTCCTTATGGGTCCATGGTCTGGGTTCAAAGTGACGTGGGCTATTGCCTCCTCCCAAATGGTCGCTTCTGAACCCTCAAAAACTTGGGTTTAACTATATTTTCTGTGGTCCTAACACCTTCCTCCAGAATTTTAAACATGTGAGATGACATTGTTTTGACTAAATGTTGTTTACCCAAACAGGTGTTTGTGATGTAACCAAATTCCCAGACATGAAATGATGTAACCTAATTCTCAGGTGTCTGTGCAGGTGTTGTTGTCACCCTGTCCCCAGATGTTTGAACAGATGTTAATGTCCCATGATCCACTTCTATGTGAAAATCACCTTTCCCCTCTCTCTAAGGTGATGGGTTATTGACCGATTGTAAACCTGGGAATCCCCCTTGTTATGCAAGTGTGAGCTCCCTAACAGGTGTCTAAGTGATTAGCATTGCTACTTAGCAACCTTGATGCTTAGTGACGTGTTATTGTGTGGAATGTGTTTGGTACGCAGTGGAATGCAACTGGCTTCAGTGTGCTTCCCTATTGAATTAGCTATCCTCGAACCACAAAATTAGACAAAATTAGGTAAAGATAAAGGTCGCCATTGCTCAAAAGCCAGTCATATCTCACTCTAGAGTTCAGTGTTCTTCTCTGTTTATAGCCAAAGAGCCAGCACTGTCTGCATCTGCAGACATTTCCATGGACATGTGGCAGGCATGCCTCAACACTGGAGAGCAAGGAACACTGTTTACCTTCTCACCGAAGTGGTCCCTATTTATCTACTTGCAATTTCTTGCTTTCGAACTGCTAGGTTGGGAAGAGCTGGGACACAGACAGGCACTCACTCTATCATGCAGTATCCAGGAATCAAACTCCGACCTTCCAGTCAGCAAGTTCAGTGTCTTAACCACTTGAGCCACCGCAGTCCCGAGAGGCAAAATTAGCAAAGGGCAAAAATTCAAGAGGTGGCTGTTATTCCAGAAACATTCACATTTCTCCTGGTTAATTATGAATTAAAGTGATGCAACTGAAAAGTGCCAGCATTTGAGGTCAGGTACATTAAGTTCCTCAAGTCAGGCAGATCCTACATTTAGTGAAGTTTTGTCACACTGTTAAGAGGCACATAGGAGTCAGGGACAGAGATAGGTGTGTGTGTGTATGAGGCAAAAGAGAGGGCAAATAATTGCAGGATAATGCTGTTCTTAATTTCAGTTGTTCAGCCAAAGCAAAAAAAGAAAAAAATGGTCTTTGCTCCAATGCAGAAAGTCCTACTTGACATGATGAAATGGTGGATTAGAATTCAAATTTCAAAAATTTCATGAGGTTTGGAGAACAGGGATATGCTAATATTTGAAGGAATCAACTTGATCAGTTAATTATTATTGATCAGTTGATACACAGAGAATGTCAAAATGTATACACATTGACAAAAATGTCCACCTGTACTGCTGCACATGTTGTTTCAATTTCTTCCTGAAGTACTGCCAGTGTAGTAGGTTTTGAGTGAACATCATACTACAAATTGCTACCATAATTCAATTCAACCTTGAAAAGTATATACATAGATGGCATCTCATAACATGTGTATACATTTTGGCACCCTCTGTATTATCATTTGTACATGTTATGTTGTTGTCCAGCTGCATCTAACTTATACTGATTCTAAAACCTAAGAGAGTTTTTCAATGTACTGAAAATGAGAAACCCTAGCTATTTGCAAACTGTAGACAAGGATTAAAGATCAAAATTCCAGAACGTTCATTTTTTGAAAGATCATCTTCAGAAGACTTTGTATCCGTTTAGGAATAAGAGTCCTAATGTTTCCAGTTTTTTGTTTTGTTTTACAACAGATAGCTCAGCGAAATAAAGTATCTGCTATAAGCTAGGGGTCAGGAATTCAATATTCCATTGTCCTGCTCAAGAGAAGAACTAGTCTGTGTGGGTTTGGTCAAGCTATGTAGTCCTGGAGGGCCCCCCGGGAAAAAGGAGTGTAAACCATTTCAGAGTTCTGTACAGTAGACCCTCACATAACATCACATAAGTAGCGTCGTTATGCAGAAAATGTCATTTTGTGGTTTCCTATGGGAGATCTCCCGCAGAACGTCAAAAAACCATCGTTATTTGCACAATGACGGTTAAAAAACCATCGTTATTTGAATAATGACTTTTTTGTCGTTATGCGGGAGGTCACATGGGGGGCATCAGTAGCATCGTTAATAGAAAATGACACTATTCGAATGTGTCGTTAGTCGGGGGTTCACTGTATCCCTAGAAAACTCTGGAAAGGATCACCCTATATTGGACTTGGCTTGACATATAAATATTAACTATAAAGCAAAGGAGTCGTTGGCTGAAATCCAGTAATAAGAGTCAACTAGAATAGGACCATTGAATCAATGGAACTTACCTAGGTGTTGACACACCCAATCCTCTTAGATTCAGTGGACTTGGTCTAGTTGTGATTTACTGTTGGATTTCAGCCACAGATTATGTCAGCACTATGAATGTCATGTAATTGCTAGATTCTTCATTCTTTGAAATTTGTTCCTTATCATGTCCTACTAGTAGACAATGCTGCATTAATGAGTTACAAATCATTATGACAGTAATTTTAGCATCTTGTTGTATTATAATGTAAATTGTTCAAGTGCAACAGCAGAGTTTATGAGAGTCCCAGCTCTCATATGAAACCCCTTAGGTAAAAAGTAAAAGTTGCCGTTGCTCGAAAGCCAGTCATATCCATCTCTAGGGTGTGGTAGTCATCTCTGTTTATAACCAAAGAGCCAGCATGTCTGCTTCTGCAGACAAATTGTGTGGTCATGTGGTGGGCATGCCTAGATACCAGAGTGCACAGAACGCTGTTTACCTTCCCACTAAAGTGGCCCCTATTTATCCACTTGCAACTTCTTGCTTTTGAACTGCTAGGTTGTCAAGAACTGGGATAGAGACAAGAGCTCACTCCATTGTGCAGCATTCAAGTATTGAAATTCTTACCTGCCGACCTTCCAGTCATCAAGTTCAGTGTCTTAACTACTAAGCCACCGCAGTTCCATGAGACCCCTAAATAATTAAATTCACCTATTTTATTTTCTACCTCTTAAGAGAGTTAATAAAATATGGGGATTGTGTTTTTGTCTGACATAATGTTGGTTATTTAAAATGCCTTTCTTTCTCTTATCAATAACTGTACTTTCCATGGTTTATAACTGGGTTTCTCATGACTGATGATTGTTGGATTGTGCTATATGGGTTCAGTTCATACCGTTACCTTCTAGAAATTTTATTTTCTGGAAACTTTCACTAACAGCTGATATTAAATAAACACTGGCCAAAATTTTATCAGATATATCCATGCACAAAACAGGGATTATACAAATTACTGCAACTAATTGTAGCTAATTGACAAGGTTTTGTGAACATGTCTATAATATATCTGGCGAGCAGTCAAGCATGTGATGTATCTGTAACTGGCACCTTGTCCATTAGCTAAGGAACTTCTATAATCCTTCTAACATGTATAAAATATCCAATAGAATTTTAGTCACTTGCCTTATAATAAACATACCAGCATCATCTAGTAATGATCAAGAATTAAGCAGGAAAGTCAATTATTTATTCTTATCTGGATCTAAAATATGTGCTCACAGACAACACTTTTTGAATATCAGTGCAACAGTCTCTTGATTGTTTTTTTAAACTTATACTGTTTATTCAGACAAGCATGGCCAATTTATGACCAGGATCTATCAGCTCATTAATTCTAGTCCATACATGTGAAATTCAGGGACTCTTTGGACTGTTCCTGGATACAAGATTCACAGTAAAGTATGCTTTGACTCCATATTCCAGATACCTAAACTGATCAGCTAGCCAGCTGAGCTTAGGTATAGCTGGCAACCTCAGCCAACTCAGGCAGCAAAAAATAAAAATAAATAATAATAATTCTGGCAATTGTAAAGAGTACTACCTCGGAATAATGGCTGGCCTGGCCTTACCTAACAGAGTACAGTGTTTACAGTAATCTGTCTCAAAATGGCTGCTGTTTTTATTAGACCCCAGCTCTTTGCTTCTGTTCTGCTTGCCTCCCTATGCCAATCCAAATAACATTATGCTCCTGTTGCCATATGCCTTTTCTTTTATTCAAGTACTGCCCAAGCCATACTGGTACTTTATTGTGAAATGTTGGCCTGTAGGCCAGTTAGTCAAGGTCTCATGGAAGGAATATTTTCCTTCCTTGAGACCTCATGTAAAGAGGTACACCCTTTCTATAGGCTACTATGCCATTACCCTGGTAGCCTCCTCCTTTGCAGGCGCACCCCCCCCCCCCCAAAGAAAGACTCAGACACCGGTATATGGATAAAGGCATCGGGCCACTTTTATTGAATAATGCCCTAGTCCGAATTATAACTTTCAATTGGTGTAATCATCCAATTGTAATTCTTTAAGGCAAGCAGGCCGCAGTAACACTGGTAAGGTTCCTCCCAAAATGCCAATGGCAATTGGCTACATGTAACTATTTGTATCCATTTGTTTGTTGACACAAACAAATTGTTGACCGGAGTCAATAAACTATCTACTGACCCCACCCTATGACGTGTATCCGTTAAATATCAAGGTGATGCAGGCTGTAAAGCTCCTGCCATCACCCCTTGCCTGGTTCGCCCTTGACCGGCCAAACCTATTTCCCCTGTACCTGTCTACGTGTTGGCCAGTCAATTGCGAACCTGCCGGATACCTATGGGTCATAAATCTTTACCTTACCAGTGCTACCCGCCACACGGGGAGGCGTCCATGATGACTCACCACCACCACCCCCAGACCGTCAGCTCGGTCACCAGGCCTGCTTGCATATCCTCAAGAAAGAGGTTCATACCTCTGGCTGACAAGTGGACCCCATCTCCTGCATAGAGATCATAATCCTGCAAGCCTATCCTAGGGTGCCGGATGGCTATCCCCAAGCCCTTGTCTGCCAGGAACCGGGCAACAGCCCTGTTCACTGAGCGGCCAGTGTGGTCAAGGGCACGGAGGTCAACACCTCCTATGTAAGTATGTCGCGGCACCATGTCCGACCATAGCAGCAGCGTGGACGGCCATACGTAATGCAAATAGGCTAGGTCCCTGTAAATCGTGAACTTTAAAGAGAGGCCAGTGACCTGGGCAAGGTCATTGCCACCGAGATGCAGGATGAGGACATCAGGCGGTCCAGCATCCCTGATGGAAAACAGGAATGGCAACAGTTCCCGCCATTTCATACCGCGCTTACCGTACCATCGCAAATGTGTGGTTGCACGTAGCCCGAGATGGGGTCCCCATTCTGTCGCCGCAGCATACTGCGCTGCCCAGTGCACGTAATTGTGGCCCACCAGCCATACTGCCACCGATGTGCGGGGACACACAGGGTTTGTAAAAGAAGGAAAAAAGGAATAATGACATAACTGGTACTCACACATGGAGGGGGCGTACGTACAATGCAAAGCGCATGGATCCCCACCTACCCATCCTGCGTATATCAGCCTCAGAGTACCCAAACGCAGCCGCAGTAGAAGCGGCGCCTATCCTAAATGAATGGGTGCCGTAACAAGCCCCAGGGAGGCCCACACTGGTAAGTGCCATGCCGGTCACCTTCCAGAACTGGAATTTAGTAAGGGGAGACCCATCCTGGTGGCAGAAAAATGGGCCAGGGTGCGTACCACGCACTGCCAAAAACTCATGTAGGGCACCAACCGGACAGATGTCTTCAATGGAACATCGTAGCAGTCTGACTCCACTGCCTACACCTTGCTGATCAACCTTTGAGGACCGTATCCTCAACTGAGCCCACTCTTGAGTAACATAGACATTGTCGAGTTCCAGTGCCCTACGAGACGGGTCCGCCTTAGACAGTGGTACCAACTCACTGATGCGAGCGCTCCAAAGAAGGCTACAGTGGTAGCTGCATGAAAAAGAGACACCTCATACCTATCATAGCATAAGTTATGCCAGCCTCGTGCAAGGTGGGTAAGAACCTCTTGTGAAATCGGGTGACGTGTGTCCTGGCGGCGGCCACATTCACGTGTCCACCCTTCCAAAACATGACGTATGCGGAAATCATTCACGCAGTCAGCGAAGCCCCGCACCTTGGCCACAAATGCCAGTGCCGAAGGCCTAGAGGCTATCGTACGGGGGGCCAGCCCATGACCATGAAGATAAACCATGTATTGCAAAATCTGATCCACAGGTATTGGCCACACTTCGGGTAACTGTAGTTGCCCACAAAAGGTTCTAAATTGAATGAGAGCATGTTGATATGCCTTACGCATGCAAGGTGCCAAAGACATGCTGATCGCCCGGTTCACCTCTCCTCGCCAAATGTCCAAATCTCGGCCGGGAGTGGCGAGGGGAATTCCTCTGCTTCGGGAGCCAAGGCTTGGAACCGGGAGATCTGCAGGCGGGATAAAGCATCAGCAATATCATTATTAATGCCTGGTACATGTCTATCCTTGAACAGCACATTAAGACGTAGGCTTCTCAAGACAAATTGATGGACCAATGCCATGACCCTAGGGGATTTGGATGTCTGAGCGTTGACAATGTGCACCACTGCAGCATTGTCACACCAAAAATGGACCACTGAGTTGACCCACTTATCGCCCCATAGCATTAGTGCGCCCAAAATGGGAAAAAAATCCAGAAAAGTAAGATCGCGGAGACGATCTGTGCCCTGCCATGTGTGAGGCCATCGGCCATATGCCCACCTCCCTTCGAAATAGATCCCATAACCCAGAGAGCCGGAGGCATCCGACTATACTTGAAAGTTAGGGCAGACCATAAGGTCCGATCTCCAAAAAGAGACCCCATTAAATTCCTGTAGGATTGTGAGCCAAACCGAAAGGTCTGCCCGTATACCCCTGGTATAGGCCAGCCATGGCATCACACAGACGCTTGGCAAAAGCTCTGCCCGGTGTCACCACCCGGCAGGCAAAGTTGAGATGACCGTGCAGTACCTGTAGCTCACGAAGGGACACCTTACGTTTACAAATCAGTGCCCGAATCACTGCAGAGATCCGGGCCACCTTGGATGCCTGTGCGACAGTGTCAATTTCGATGCCTAAAAAGGTGAGCTTGGTGGCTGGGCCCTCGGTCTCTTCAGGCGCTAAGGGGACACCCAGTTCCCGCATAAGGGCCTGAAATGTAGTAAGGAGATGCGTACACGTGTCTGAGCCCCGTTCACCCCCAAACAAAAAGTCATCGAGGTAATGGGCTACAGACCGGGACCCTGACCTGCAAACAAAGGCCCATTGAAGGAAAGTGCTAAATAGTTCGAATGCCGAACATGAAATAGAGCAGCCAAAAGGCATGGCCTTATCTACATAGAATTTTCCCCTAAAATGGAAACACAACAGCTCAAAGTCCTCGGGGTGCACTGGCAGTAATCGGAATGCCGATTTAATATCACACTTTGCCAGGAGGGCCCCGGGACCACAGGCGCGTGCCATCTGTAGGGCCTGATCAAACGACGTATACCTGACTCAGCAAAGGTCATCAGGAATAGCATCATTGACCGAGGAACCCGCAGGGTAGGAAAGATGGTGGATTAGGCGAAATTCACCTGGGGTCTTTTTAGGGACTAGCCCCAGAGGGGAGACCTTCAAGTTAGGGAATGGTGGTTCATTAAAGGGCCCTGCAACTCTCATAGCCTGCAACTCCTTAGCTATGCTTTGTGCAGCGACCTCCTCATTGCCCTTTAGAGAAAGTAAGTTTGGGACGTCCTGCGGTCCCCGAACACCCCTAAATGGTATATGAAAGCCAAACTGGAAGCCTTCAAGCAGGTACCTCGCATCATCCCATCTAGGATAAGCGGAAAGCCATTGTCCTTACATGGGGATATTAATTGAGGAGGGGGCCTTTTGCTTGGCCAGCACCATCAGAGGGAGCTCTAACCGCCCCCTGCCCACCCCTACCTCTGCCTCGTGACCCACCAGCCCGCGGGCACGCAGAGGCGGCGTGAGGGCCAGAGCAAGAGGGACACTTGTGCCGGAAATGACACTGACGCTTGTTGCACACGCCGCTAGCTGAGAAGCTCCAACACAGCAGGCGGGCTGGAACCCCCTGCCCCGCCGGCTGACGGGGAACCTGCGTCACAGCTGCCCACTGTACAGCATGGCCACAATGGTACCTATCACCAGGCGCTGGACGCGTGGGAGTCATATACAAGAGCCACAATTGCTGGCAGGGCTCATCCCACCTCATCTCAGGATGTAGGGCCACCCTCGTCCTAAATTCCTCATCGTAAGCCAACCACGACGGGCCAGGAAAATCAACCATCACCCTTTAAATATTATTGAGGTATTGGACCATAGGAATGGCCAAATCAGGCCGGGCCCTCAGGTATACTGCCATATAAATAAGATATGCCGGCAACCAATTGGCCCAGGTACGCGGTGGCTTGCGACAACGGGACAACTCTTTGTCCCGGTCATCCTGTCCCTCCCTCTCCTCCTTAGTGGGCTCACGATTCAGGAGGGAGAAAATATCAACGTACTCCCCTCTCCAAATCTTATCCCTAGTAGCCTGTGAAAGATGATCACCCAGGGGGAGGGAATAACCAGCCGTCGGCAGAGCCGCCGTCGGCACCTGTTGAATGAAGTGTATGCGCAGCGGGCCCTGAATAGCCCCTGCAATGCTTGGCATACCCCCGGGGGCGGACACCCCTGTCCTAACCGAGGGGCCATTTGGTAACCAAGAATTAACAGGGCAGTGTGGAAGCAACTGCCCACCCACAGTAACCTGGCATGGCCATGGCCACTGTACCCTCCAGTGTAACTGGACAGTGTCGGTGCACTAAATTGAACTGGATACTCACTAGTCGCACCCCCGTGAGCCACCCCCACCGGGGGTTCCAGCTCACGGCGGGCGTCGGAGCTTGCGACAGGCATCGAGCTCTGGGGCCACACCTGACTGCTCCCCACCGGCAAAATTCGAACATGCGGGGAGCTGCGAGGTGCCAGCTTGGGCTGGCCTGATGGCCTCAAGCAGCTCGACCCTGTTGGTGGCCCGCTGGAGAGTCACGGCCGATGTGTCTGAGGTCTACGAAGGGGCCGTGATCGAAGCAGCAGTCAAACCCCCTTCGGGAGGTGGTTTGGCAATGCCCAGTGAAGCCTCTAGCACTGAAATACATGCAAGAAGGGCATCGACTGTCTCCGAGCCTCAGTATAAGGTGGGCCGGGTGGGCCGGATGGGCCGGACGGCCCTGCAGCCAATTGCTGAGCGGGAAACCCAAATGGGGATCCAGGGCCTGAGTAAGGCCATGCCCAAAACTCCGGCCCATGGGGGGCCAGAGGAATGGTGGGGCAGAAACCGCCACCAAGCCCGAGTGGGCCACCCTGTACTGAACCAATGAAATCCCATCCCGGGGCAGGGATGCCCGAGGAGCCAGCCTGAGCCAGCCCAGCCTGGAGGCCTGTGCCGGGCTGACCAGTGGAAGCCTGCTTGGCCCCACTGGCAGCGGCGGGCAAGGACGTCCCACTGCCAAGCTGAGGAGGTGCAGCCCGAGTCCTCCGGCCCGATGGCTGCCCCCTAGTAGAGGGAGGGGCGGGAAAGCCCCCCTCGGCCATGGCTTGACCGCCGGGGCCTTGCGCTTGGGAGCCATGGCTCCCGAAAAGCCAACGATGGATCCCTGGCAAGGGATCGATTCCTGTGCCCTGAGTACCGCTGGACCGAAGAGGAGCGAACTCCATTCAAGATAAAGGTACGAAGGGCGGAAAAGCAAGAAACGCAGCAGAGAAAACTTCTCCGCTCCGTCGCATTTCTAAAATTGCAGCTCGGCTGCCTCGTGGCCACCCCCTTTATAGAGGGGTGGCCACGCCCCCTAACTCACCCGGATGTCTGAGTCCGGGGGGGGGGGCTGCAAAGAACGCGGTGGCCATTTTGGTGTCGCACTTTCATTCTTTGTTTTTTCTCAAGTGGTCACCATGCACATATAACACAGTGCTTGTCATTTAAGAAACCAAATTTGCAGTGCATATGGCACTGCCCTGTTTACCTGGAAAACAGCATCCTGCTTTCTTACAGTTTTCAAGACATAAAACTGGACTACTCTGCAAATTAACTGTAATCTTTTAAGTATCGATTGTCTTGTAACCTACATATGATTGTTTCCTATTTCAAAAATCTAAAATCAAAATATCCCACTAACAAAGAGGGCTCATTAGAGGGGCCATTATGTTCTGTATGTCTCTTATTTAATTGACAGATTGGTCAGGACAATATGGTCAAAAAAGTATTATTTGTGCAGCTTTATTCAGATCACTGATTAACAATACTCAACTAATCTGAAGAACAGGTATTAGCAGTTGTAAAAAAGGCACATTGACTTGTATACTTATCTGTTATGCTAACTATTTGTACCTATGTACCTGATGTGTATAAACTGATGCCATGAAGCCTCACTCTTATGTCTGACAAAGTGGACTTGATCCACAAAAGCTAACGTTAAAATATAGCAGTTAGTCTTTAAAGTGCCATAATATTTTTGTCTTTTTGTGTGTTTTTTTAAACTCTGATATGGTTTAAACACAGACTAACATGGCTACCATTTTTAAAAAAAATACTCTAATTGTTACATTTAGTAGTTGCAGGCAATCATTTTTAACTCTCTCTCTCTTGTGCTCATACACAAGCACACAAAGAGCAGTGATTGCCTGCTGGCTATATGTACTGGCTGGATAGCTCAATGGTTTAGATATCTGACTCCAGAGCCAGATGTTGGACTCTGCTTAGCCATTGTGCCTTCTGTAAGAAAAGCTAGCCTGCACGGACTTGACCAAGCTGCACAGTGCCTGGATACCATTAAAAGAAGGGAATGGTAACCCACATCTAAGTACATTCTACTTTGAAAGTTCTGAAAAGGGTTGTCATAAGTCAAAACTGACTTGACAGCAAATAACTATTGATTTGATTGACTGATTGGATTTGTATGCTGTCCACTCGGCTACGTGACCCAGGGCGGCTAACAACAATCACAATATATCCTAATAATTGTAATATTACAGTACAACAGAATGCAGTAGAATCAAACAATATTGTATCATATCATTGTCACAAATCAGAGTATTAAAAAAAGCATTACTAAAAGAGAAAAACACTCATTTGAGCAGTCCCACAACAAAAACAAAAGTCACCGCATGAATACGCCAACCAAAACCACCAGTGGAAGGGCTGAGGAGGGTGTGTCGGCGTATTCAGCTTCCCATGGCCACGGGGGCTCTTTGTCCTCCCAGCCGTTGGGAGGGCTGAGGAGGGCACGATGGCATCTTCAGCCTCCTATGGCTAGGGGGGCTCTTTAGCCTTCCGGCCGGTGGAAGGGCCAAGGAGGATGTGGCGGTGCAGCAGTGTCTTCAGCCTCCCGTGGCCACGGGGGCCCTTTATCCAGTGTTAAATACAGTATGTATCTATTTATGTAGATACTAGCATATTTTGCCTGGCGGTGCCGGGCTTTTTAAAATTGTGTTGGATAGTAAAGGGTTTCATTTTTTTTCTTGTGCCAATGGTGCTGGGCTGTTTTAAATGGTGTTGTAAGGTTTTGTGATTTTGTGGCTTCGAGGTGCTGCATCCGCCTGCAGCGGACTTGCGCTACCAGTGGGTTTTTTTTTTTGTGTGCTGGGCTCTTTATATTGGTTTTTGAAGGTTTTATGTTTATTCAAATTTTATTTTAATTTAATTAATTTAATTTAATTTAATTTAATTTAGTTTAGTTTAAAATTTAATTTTGGTTTTTTAAATCTTTATTTTTACACATTTTTCTTTTTTGTTTTGGTTTTTTTGAGTGAAAAGTGATTTGTTTTTTTTTGGTATTTTTTGAGATTAGTGTGATTATTTTTTAATGTTTTTTTATAATTTATTTGATTAATTTTGGAATTAATCTTATTATTTTCAATATTTTTGAATGTTTTTTCTCTTTTGGCCTCTGGGTGGCCTTTTCTTCCTCTCTATAATTGTTCTCTTCTGTCCTCTGGGTGTCGCTTCTGGTAAGTTTTTTTTAATTTTCTCATTTGAGTTCCGGGCCTCATGGATAGAAGACGTCTTTTGGGAGGTTCTCTGGGTGGTTTTTTTTGGGGGGGGGTCTGTGTGTTTTTTCTTGTTTGTTTTTGGCTGTTTTTGTGTTTCCTTTTTGGATTTTTGAGTGTTTTTGATTGTTTTTGTTTTGTGTTTTTGTTTTTACTTTTTCAGGGGGGGGGGCTTTCTTTCCCGTGGGCCATACTGGCTGGCCTGTGGGAAGGAAGGGCATTGGCCGGGGGGGCTTTCTTTCCCATGAGCCATTCTGGCTGGCCCGTGGGAAGTAAGGGCAATGGCGGGGGGGGGCTTTCTTTCCCATGGGCCAAGCTGGCTGGCCCATGGGGAAGAAGGGCAGCGGGGGGGTTCCCTTTTTTTCCCTGCGGGCCATGCTGGCTGGCCCATGGGGAAGAAGGGCAGCAGCAGCGGGGGGTTCCTTTTTTCCCCCGCGGGCCATGCTAGCTCGCCTGTGGGGAAGAAGGGCAGCAGCGGCAGGGGGTTCCTTTTTTCCCCATGGGCCATGCTGGCTGGCCCGTGGGGAAGAAGGGCAGTGGTGGCTGGGTTTTTTTACTTTTATTTTTCTTGCGCCGGCTTGCCCATCGAAAGGAAGGGCAGTGTTGGCGTTTTTTTTCTTTTTTCCCCCCACGGGCCATGCTGGCTGGCCCGTGGGAAGAAGGGCAGTGGCAGTGGGCGGTTTTTTCTTTTCTTTTTCGTGCACAGGCTGCCTCAGCGTTTGGCATGCTAATGGCACGCAGGATGCTGGGGCTTGTAGTTTTGCCTGCGCCTATTTGCTTACTGTGGCGGTTTTTTTCCTACAGCTTTTTTTTTTGATTGGCCGCGGCGCGTTTCCGAATGTTTCTTTTTCCGCGCCACTCAGCCTGATTGGCTCTGGCGTGGCGCGGCGCAAGGAACGTTGGGAATTGAAGTTCCCTTTTCTTGTTTGCGACTGGGGGGCTCCTGCCCCCGGGTCGAAAATTTCACCCCGGCAGTTACCTGCGAACCGGGTTCGGGCGAGTGAACGGAGGCCCATTACGGGCTAGTGGGGCCTAGTGCAACATCCTTTGTCACATTCCAATGGTTAACGCACCATTTTATAGGTATAGATATATCAAAAAGGCTTTGTGCCAGCTGGACTCTTAAGGCCTTCAATCTTTAAATCTTCCTGTTATTCCACTAATTGAAAATACAAATGGGGGAACAATCAGCTTCTGTTCTCTGTCAGGCCAATTTGAGACAGGATTTTATAAAAATGTTCAAACAAAGCAAAACCAAATAGGTGGAGCAAAGAGAATTCAAAATTGCAGCAGGTACAGTAAAGACAAGCTACTTTCAACAAATCTTTAGTTTCATTTTTTTTAGAGTTTATGGCTATCCATGCAACTTGATGCTTAGCAAAAAGGAGTGATTGATTTTAGCATTTCCTAAGTCCACTTCTCACAACACAGTGTGTGTTCGCTGTAGTATTGATTGTATAACAGATTAGAGAAAAGGGATTTTAAAAGATGCCAGCCTGCCAATTTGAAATAAAATGGAATGCAAATAGAGATTTTGAAGTATAACTTTATAAAAACTAAAAAATATGCTGTAAGTACATATTATAGTCTTTTTAGTTTTATTGGATTCTATTTTCTGCAAAAAAAGACATTTTAAATTATATACTAAAACAACAACAAGTTAACAGCAGAAAGTAGCATGATTTGTGGACTGTATCTAACACAGTTATTAAACTTGTAAAGAGAGTTTAAATAAACTCAAGCAGGAAAAAAGCAAATCCCTCTCCTTTCTAGAACTCTCCACATACTCTATATATTTTTTGTTCTAAAAGATTGTGTGAAGAGATTGAGAAATTGAAGGGAAATGGGATTTGGTGCTCTCTTGGAAAACCAAACTACGTAGTTAGTGCCTGGGAAACAGCTGGTTGAGAATAGGTAACAAGACCCACTAGTAATTCAAAGAGAGGAACACCTGTAGCTTATCTTGGCTAGGAAAGAACTTCAAGGCCAAGTTGTTCTGAATTAATTAGGAAGATAATCTCAGCTGCAAAAGATGAAGAGGCAGAAACTGTTCATGAAAGTTTGAGGGAACTCTATGCCTGGTTAAAAGACCTCTGAAAGAGTCCATAAAGTGAAGCTTATGGTCTAAAAGGTACTTTAGTGGTGTGTCAGAAGATGTTATGATAATTTTCTCTCCTGTTGTGTTGGAAGCAATGTGCTTTGTGTGTGGTGAAAAGCTATGGTGTGCAATTATAGTACTTGGGGCAATTTAATTACCTCTCTTATTTTCATGTGTGTTTGTTCTGTATTGCTTATGCCTCAGATTTTAATTATCTTGGATGTCATTTTTTGTAAATGTTTGCACCTGTTTTTGAAACTTTCCTGGCTTGTTTTTTATAATTTTTTAAAAATCAATTCAGTTGCTTGGACTTTGGATTAAGAAACTTTGTGGTACAGTACTTAAAACTAGGCTTTGCCTTCACCACCTTTTATGTTTTGTGGATGTGGTGTCAGTTCCACCTTGCAGAATTGGTAAGACAGTTAAAGTGCCTTATGGATTTTTTTTTTAGAACTCCCTTGAAGGACTGCTTAGTTGTGTCAGACTAATGTGTTGGGAGGTTATTGGGATGGGTAGATTCCCTCAACTGTCAACTCATTTAACACCCCTGGTCATACCCATCCTAAGGTTAGAAGGGTAGTTTTGTTGAATAGCTAGAGTAGGACTTTCTGAACCCAGCGGTTCCATGTGAAGTAGGAATGCTCTTCAGGACATGGTAAGAAAGACGATACAGATGGCTATGTGGGAGGTTTTGAAAATCATGATGAAAGATATAGGCTTAAGTACCTTTTCTTTATTTGTATCAGAGAATTGCACAGACTAAAACTTTTATGAAATGTAGGCAATTAAGGACTTATTTGATTTTAGATAAAATTCAAAACAAATTAAAATCGACTATTTTTTTTACCAGAAGCAGGCTACTTCAATAGTATTATCTTGGCCATTTATTATAAATTTATTATAATCCTATGTTATTTTTGCTCTCCATAGATTTAGCCTTGTCTCTCTATCCTTTAATATTTAGAGCTTGAGAGATACATAGAAAACTTTCCCTTGATCTTAGCCATAATCTAGGGCAGTGTTTCCCAACCTTTGGTTTTTGGAATTCAATTCCCAGAAGCTTAAGCCAATTCCCCAAAGTACTGATCATCCAATGTACTGACTTAGACTTTTGGGAATTGAAGTCTCCTTGTTTGGTGTGTGACCCACATTGGGAACTACTGGTCTAGGGGGATGTTGCCCATGAAGTGGATGTGTTTGGTATTGTATTACCTTATTTTGTTGGATTTTTGCTAACACCTCTTGACATATTTCCAAGGGGGGAATGCTAGTCAAATAGTACTTTTTCTTGGGGATTGGTTTCAGGCAGCCAGTAAAAATCTTGCATCAAATATTAAGAGCTATATCCACTTGTTTGGCATATACTGATTTATACCATACAGCATTAATATATTCTGCTATAGGGTAGCACAAGGAGATAGTTCCTGTTCTTATTGTTTGTGGGTTTGCAACCCAGTTTGAATCAGCCAGTTTCCTAAATGTGTTATATATGTTTGCCACTTTGTGTTTAGTGTTTACAGAATGTTTTTTTTTTTTGTAGATAAACGATCTAGAGCAGTGTTTCCCAACCTTTGGTTTTTGTACTCCAGTTCCCAGAAGCCTAAGTCAATTCCCCAAAGCACTGATCAGCCAATGTACTGACTTACACTTCTGGGAATTGAAGCCACCCCTGTGGGGGGTGTGCTCCATGTTAGGAACCACTGATCTAGAGTGACACCCAGACAATGCTAGGACAATGTTCCAAAAACTTGCCTTCCCAGTTTATTCGGATTTCTCTGTTTTTCTATTCTTTAAGTGGAAGGCACGGACATATGCTTTTAAAGGGTTTGTTACCCTTTCTGTTAATCAGTGATCTTTAGAAAGGAGATAGAATTTTCTGAGCAGCAATTGATGTTGGGCAGTGTCATATGTCACTATAAGTTTGCAAGTGCTAGTCCAATTATTTTTGTTTCAAAATCATCATCTTTATGCTGAGTTAGATTTAAGATTGATCTATGTTCATTCTGGTGTGCTCTTGATGAAAAAGGACTCTGTAATCTAAGCTACCTTCTTCTCTGGTATGCAAGTCTTCAGTCCCTCTGCACATCAAAAGACAAACCCAGTCAATTTCATTTAAAACTTGAGTCCTGTTCATACATATCAGCCACACCAAGATGGATAATTGCTTTTGTGGGCCCACTGTTGCTGCTTGATTTGGATGTATATTTGTGTCCTTAATATCATTGTTCAGGACTAACTATGATTAGGTGTGGGTTGCCTGCGTGAATAATTGGCCAAACCTTTCCCCAGGGGTTCGCCCGGCCTTCAACAGATCCGGGGACCACCCGGACTTTGCAGGAAAGGCAATTGGGGTATGGACTAGCTAGTTAGTTTGGGGGGCAAATCATAAAGCCTTGGAAAAACCAAAGGGCAAAAACCAAAGATGATGACTCTAAAGGAAATACACAGTCCTCCGCTTCTGGCTGCAGATTAAGTTGGGCAAACAAGCCGCGCCAGACAGCAGGACAAGCTAGGTACCCGGAGTCAATACACATAGACTCCGAGATTAGGGCAGGAACAATGGGTTTCGCCATTCCAAGGTGATAAGGTGTGAGTTGTCCATTAACCCCAGGGTAACTTCCAAGAGCTGGCATTGTAGCTGGACCACCGGAAAACACCACGTATGGAAGCCTTTTGTATTAGGGGGTCACGTGCATCCTACGCGTGCATCACCCCAAGGCAGGGTATTAAATACGTGCCACCTGACCCATATCAGGGCTGGACTTCACCGCACGATTGTCTCGCATGTCTTCCTTGCAACCAGCCACTCCAGCACCTGGGAGCCATTGCAACAATTAGGATTGAAAGAGCTCTTTTCCATAGATTCAAAAGTTTTTCATGTTCATTGGTTGGTTGGTTCTGGCCAATGTTTGACAGTTGTCCTGGCCACAACTACAACAGCACCCATGTCATTCCCCTAGTTTAGTGTATACCTTTTCAGAGGGTATAATGAGCTAGAGAAGAAGAGTGGGAAATTCCTCTATAAATAATCTATGGCCATGTGTCCAGCCTAGATTTTTTTTGGATCAAGAGAGTTACTAATACACATTCTGTAGTGAGTGACAGAAATCAAGATGGCAAAATATTGCGCAACTTTGGAAGAGAATGTAAAAGAAGGGTGTTTTGTAATTTGTATTCCCTAGACCATGTTTCCCTGTTATTGATACTACTTAATAAGTGATTTCCCCCATGCCATGTAGTATACATTGATATGCATATACTGTGTAGCTGCCAGTGATATGTGTTCTGTAGCAAAGTGACATGAAAGTCCACTAGAGGAATGTTTCAGAAGCTACTAAAGAAAATGAAGGGTTAAATTGTTAATATATTTTTGTTCTATTTTTTTAAAAAAGAGTCTTGTATGTAAATATATGTATTATGTATGCTGAGTATAAAGATAGCTCTGTCCTACCATATTGATTTATTAGATTCTCTGACATTTTAGTTGTGGTCGTTATGTTATATTTATGAGATGAATGTTGGATTCCCTCATTATGTTATCCTCATTTATTTTACATACTTTTATGGCTGGTTGTGCTCAGCTTTACATTTAAAGCTTTATTGCGGCTGTTAGTGTTGTGGGGAGGGGGAAGGAAGTGCTTACGGATGGGGGATTTACATGTTTACTGTCGTAATCATGATTTATTTAATCTTTACATATAAATATAAGGAGTTGTGGTTTTTTTCCCTCCAGAGATAAAATATTTGATGACTTCACAGTCTGATTTCTTTTATTCAGGATTTTTCTTAATAAATTGGTTATGAATGAGTTTTTGAGAAGATGAGGGCTGCATTGGAGGCCAGATAAACTCATTAAGATCCCCACAATTAAATACCCTTTTAAAGGAAGGTGTACCTTTCTGACAGTGATTAAAATAGTGTGCTGTGTTATCCATAAACCGAAATAAGATGGCATATCTCACTGGTAGGCTATCTGGTTCTGTGTTTTGTTCAAGGCATTTCCAGATGAGTGCAAAAGAATACTATTGGAAGGCTTAGATCGTATCAGTCGGTGTAGCAAACACTGGGTTAGAGGTAGTAATAACCAGATCAGGTATGAGGCATTGTCTTAGAATCCATAGTTTAGATCAGGGGTTCTGAACCTAAGGCCCACAAGCCAGATCTGGCCCACAGCACAATTTCATGTGTCCCCTACCCCTCCAAGGGCATTCAAGAAACAAAATGGCCATCCCTTTGAAGCTGTTGGGAGAAAACAGCCACCCTCATCATGCAGGCAGAGCAAAATGGCCATCCAGCCCTTGAAGCTGAGTCAGAGAGCATGACCTGGCCTCCAGCTTGAAAAGGTTGGGAACCCCTGGTTTAGATAGACCAAGGTAGGACAAATGGTAATTTTTTTATTTGTAAATGGATTTCAAATTGCTTTTCTTCTGGGAACCCTGGCTACTATAACTTGACTACACTTGACAGCATGTAGTTCTTCTACATGCTGTCAAGTGTATTCCAACTTATGGAGATCCTTTCCAGGGTTTTCCAGGTAGAGAACACTCAGATATGGTTTATTATTCCCTTCTTCAGACACTCTGTAATTTTGCCTAGTACTCACACAAGCTGACTCTTCTCTGGCATATTTGGTATAATAAAAGAATGAATTATATCAATTATTTTTCTTTCTTTAGTGAAATGCAAACTGATTGTAAAATGTGTCTTTAAGACACTGGAGGGGAGGAGTCTCCAATAAATGCAAGATTGTCTAAATCAGTAGTTCCCAATGTGGGACCCATGCCCCACAGGGGGTCTTCAATTCAGTACATTGGCTGCTCAGTGCTTTGGGGAATTGACTTAGGCTTCTGGGAATTGAAGTCCAAAAACCAAAGGTTGGGAAGGTAAAGGTAAAGGTCGTTCTTGCTCAAAAGCCATTCGTATGTGACTCTAGGGTTCAATGCTCATTTATGTTTACAGCCAAGGAGCCAGCGCTGTCTGCATCTGCAGATATTTCTGTGGACATGTAGCATGCATGCCTAGACACTGGGGTGCACAGAATTCCATTTACCTTCCCACCAAAGTGGTATCTATTTAACTACTTGCAATTTCTTGTTTTTGAACTGTTAGGTTGGCAGGAGCAGGGACAGACAGGAGCTCACTCTGACTTGCAGCACTTGGCTAACACTGGTCTAAATCATCATGGACATGACATCTTTCTTTATATCTGGGAAGACATTTGTGATGAAATGGGTCACAAGTTATTCAATATGGAGTCTCTTCGGTACTACTCTCCACAATATTTGCTGGGCTCTGTTAATACAGGTAGGCCCCAGGTTGCTGCAGGTTTTGGCAGGATGACATTTAGGCCTCCTGTACTTGGAGTCTCAAGGAGTTCCACAGAGCTGGCTGGTCTTGGAAGCTCAGAATGAACTGGAGAGCCCCAGAGCAAGTGTCAGATCAAAGCCTATCTGAGCCAGGCAAGGGAGGTTTATAGCTAGCAAATAGCCATGACATACTGAGGTAAGAAACAGTAAAAACTTTAAGGAGGGCTTCTGCACCAAGACATGCAACATATTATTTTCACTGAAGAAAGTCCTGCTGAAGAAAGACTTCAAGCATTGGCTGAAATCTTGTGGTTTAGCATAGTAAGTTGCAGTAGAGTAGGGCCATTTATGCCAAGGGGATTTGGTGAGTCTATTCCATAGGTGCCCGTGATTTCAGTGGGCCTACACTAGTTGTGACTTGATATGTAAAAGTTGCTACTAGGATAAATCATTTGAGGCTGAGCAGTTGACTCACCATATCTCCAATGACTTAATGGGCCTACTCTAGTATGGTTTGTTACACTAAGCAAAAAGATTCTAGTCAAACAGCAAGTGAAAATTATCCAACATTTTCAGGCAGTTTGCTGGAAGAGCTGTTTTTATGGCAGTTGTGTTGTGTCCAAGTGTTATTTCTAATAACTGCTTAACTGCGCCATAATGTCTATGGCGGAATCGCATGCCTTTTGCAAAGGAGCCATTTTCAAATGTCTGTCAAAATAGCTGATTTGTCAGTACAAACTTTCCCGCTTCTCCGGAAGCCCGATGAAATGTATCAACCTGTGTAACTACCTTCCTCACTGTATATAAGCTGGCCACCTTGTACATGTCCCCCAGTCTGGTATTATGAGCTGAATAATAAATCACTGTGTTTGACCCGATCCTGCTGGACTCAACAAGTTGCCAATGGGAAAGACATAGAAGTGGTATTAAGGGGAAAATCCATTCTCAGTAAATAATGGAGAAGGCCACATTCAGGCCATAAGCAGAAGATGAAAAGAAGCACGACTGGGAGTGGTTTGGCATTTTGAGGAGGCTCACACCCAAATCCCAAAGAGAACAGAACCTCACCCCTATTTCCTTGTTCACACTAAAGAAAAATATAAAGCACAGCTATCATGTTGCTTCATCCCAAGGGGTGGGAGAGTTATAAACAAACAAATAAATAAATAAATAAATAAATTGCAATATATGTAATTCATTCATTGATTCTCATGCATGGGTCCTGCTCTGTGCACCATAATGACCAGATGCCCATGGAAAATTGAGTAAAAGAGATCAAAAGTACTTCTTTCCAAGGTGCTCTTTATTCTAGGAAAAGCCTTCAGTGTGGCATTATGGCATACCCTCATTACCAGTGTAGCATTTTTTTTTAGATGCAAGCTGCCATGCAACTGGGCTTTTGTCTGAAACTTGAAAAGACTTCAGCATTTTTAAGTTATTAATTTAATAAATAAATGTATGTTTTAACACGGTCCTCAAAATGATATTTTCTCTTCCCTTTTAAGCAGTCACTGGAAAATCTGTCAATTCTCCATTTTTTCCTAACTTGCATCACCAAAAGAGAAAAAAACCCAAATCTTTGGAGACTTTTTGAGCCCTTTCAAGTCCGTTTTGGGGGTCCACAATTACATGTAGTGAAAATGGGGGATTTCGAAAGATCACTGAAGAGAAACTACTTAATGCTACTATTAAAGAACAAAACAAAATCACTTTTTAAAAGCCATAATTCTAATAATTAACTAGCAAAATTCTGGGCTTTAAATTTGTAACAAAGACTTTATAAAAGCATTGTTGGGATCTGATTCATGTAAAGATCTCTTCAATCAGTCAGCCTCATTAGCAGCAGTTTATATCCTCAGATCTTTTGAGGTAGAGACAGAAAAAACACGACTCCAGTCCTTGGCTGAACAAACGATACTCATCCCTTCTCTTTATTCAGGCAGAGAGTCCCAGAAAACGAAACTTAGGCAAGCATTGTATACCAGAAACGAAACTTAACAGAGACAAAACTGAGGGCCCACAGCCAATCAGAAGTGTCAGAGCCCAAATAAGGAGAATACTTTTTCACTATTCTACGCATGCAAGCAAAGAGGCTTTTGGTTACAAAATGTGTCAGAGACAGGCAAGACAGAAACCAGATGCCTTCCCACATGTCCTCCTTTTTCATTTAAATTTGAGAGAGGGACGGCTAATCATACCCCAGCATGTCATCATACTCCATAACTACTCCTCCATATACATCATCACTGTCCTCCTGGACATCGTACCCCTCCTGACTCATGCTACCTTGTTCCGGAGGATGATACCTCATTGAGTACAATTGCCGTCGTGCAAAACTCGATGTCTCCCTTCTACGCAATGGACATGTGTTACACATAGAAATAAGATTAGGAATACAAGTAATGCAAAAACACAAAGGTATAAGGCAGATAATAATAATAAACCCATAAAAGAAAACTTGTCTAAGGACAGACAAATCAGGCAACCAAGAAGTCACCCAATCAAAGAGATTAACATCAGTGCGTACATTGTTAGTAATGCTCTCCTGTAAATTCTGAAGTTCTTTCTCAATAGTATTATTCAGATCCTGGAATTTTACCCGACATCCCTGGTTCCCGACCAGTTTACAAAATCCTCCGGATTTTGCTAACAGGTAATCCATGGCTAGTCTGTCCTGCATTTGGTCTTGATGAAGCTCAGTGATTTCCATTTGAAGATCCCGTATGACCCTCCCTGTGGCATTGATTGATTTCTCCAGCCTACAGGTGAGTCCCAAAATGGACCTTCTATTCTCCTGGGAAATGACACCCGGGTATGATCCCAATGTGAGTGCGCCAGTGATAGCACTCCCTATAGCTCTCCCCCAGGAGCTACCATCAGAAAGCTGAACATCGATTATCACTTCATTCATTTCATTTTCATTTCATTTATTTGATTTGTATGCCGCCCACTCAGCATATGCCGACTCAGGGCGGCTCACAGCATATCAAACAATGATACAATACAGAGAAAATAAAGTACACAATATAATAGGACACAGTCATACAAAATACAATTCAAAATACAGTATCACCGAATAGAGAACACATGTTAATACAGTTACAAAATACAAGTTACAGTTCAAATCATGAACTAAAAAATTAAATACAAAGTGCTAAATACAGGCCCCGGGAAGCGACCCCTTCCAGCGGTGCTCTAACTTCCCCGCGGCCAATGCCAGACCGGGGAGGGACCTCAGGAAACAACTGCTTCCATCCTCGCGCCGGTGTTAGAGGCAGCGGGGAAACGCGGCAAAGGTCCCGTTTGCGGCGGGCGTCCTCCGGCGATGTGGGCGTTCCTTTTTATCCTCTGGCCAGGCAGGGCCAGGGGAGAGGGACCGACGTCCAGAGGTGCAGCTTGTTCCCTCCCCGTGCCGATGTTGGAGGCAGCGGGGAAACGCGGCAAAGGCAGCGCTTTTGAAGGCGCAGTCCATCCCCAGCTGTTCTCACTCCCCACCGACCGGCCGGGCCGGGGGAGGAGCGCGGAGCCCCAGAGTCCGGCGTCCATCATTGCAACCAGAACCCATCGGGCCGGCAGCAGCTCTCCGGCGCCGTGCATCTGCCTGAGGCGGCATTTGCACTTGTACGGGTAAGGTAAAATAACCCAATGCTGCACATTGATATTGTCCTGGATGGAAATTCGTGGCAACTCCATTAAAAAAGAACCACATGTTAGGATCCTTGATTTGCCATCCATTGCAAATTGAACCACTATCTATAGCAGGATAATCAGGAGTAAACATAGGAAATACATCATATATATCTTCAATAGTAGTGTTAAACAAGGTATAATTAAGCTTATAAGAACTGTTATAACTACCCCATAACCAAAAATAATCATCACAACCCGTATAATTGCCTACATTCTGCAAAACCCTTTTTGCTTGAGTCCAGTACTTCCATTTACTATTCCAGACTCCAGAAATATGACAGCAGAAACAAAGTCCTTTAGTGTATTTCTTGAATGTCATGCTTCGCCAGCGGGTGTTGTTAAATTGTTCTGGGGGATTAGAGAAGAGTGTAGATCTATCAAGATGTTGCAAATGTCCAATAACCAACTCTGGCGTGTTGAACAATGACGGAAGAAAGGCCATTTGAGACACGGCCAGTGGATGCTCATAGTATAACGTTGCATTCTTACCATGAACTTCAAACATATAGTTAGCATGACGAATCCAAAAGTTGGGGTGGCCCCCATGAGGCATTGTTCTTACAGCTGGAAGCACAGTAAGAAAGAAAATAACAAATGTCAGCAAATTTAGTCTACTGGTGAACCACCATCCTGGAGCTGAGTAACCTTCTTCTCTCTCCATGGGCGGATCGCTCGAGCAGGAATCCACACAGGTCCTGAGGTTGTAGAAACCGCTGCGTATCCTCGTCCCCAGGTGATTAGAGGTACAGGACCCTTCCACTCAGGATCGGGTTGCTGCCGATAAACGACCAATGGCTTAGGAAGACACTCCTCGGTCCTGAAATGCAATTCGACTGGAGAGTGTGACCTGTTATGGGGAGCAAGAAGAAAATTAAGAGTATACAGTACTTTAGCAACAGCTGTAGGTATTTCAGCCACAGGAACCCCTCTATCTCCCACTTGCTTGTGTAACAAATTTTTGAATGTCAGGTGGGCTCTTTCAACAATCGCCTGTCCAGTCGAGTTATAGGGTATTCCATGGGTTAGCTTAATGTCCCACTGACGGCAAAAGTCCTGAAAGGCAGAAGAAACATATGATGACCCATTGTCTGTCTTAAGGCTTTTAGGTTTACCCATTACCGCAAACGAACGAATGCAATGTTGTATAACATGTCTGGATGTTTCACCCCGTAAGGGTGTAGCCCATATAAATCCAGAGAAGGTATCAACAGTCACATGTAACTTAGAAAGTGGAGCCAAAGCAGGTACTTGCGTGACATCCATCTGCCATAGCTGATTAGCTTCTGTTCCTCGAGGATTAACAGCATCAAATGGCAGGAATATAGGAGACTTCGTACAGGAAGCACAGGATGACACAATGTCTCTAGCCTGTGACATAGGAATGGAAAATCGTTTATGCAAAACCTTAGCAGATTGATGAAACATTGCATGACTGTCAATGGGGTTGTCAAAGAGAGAAAAAACCTCAGCAGAGTCTCGGAGAGCAGAATCTGCTCGTGCATTGCCCTCCGTCAAATAACCTGGGATCCTTGTGTGAGAGCGTATGTGGGCAATAAAGAAAGGGACCGTACGGTTGGAAAGAAAACCTTGAAGCTGTTGGAATAAGGCAAAAAGATCCCTATCCATCGATGGAGACAAATAAGCTTGAGCTAAGGTAAAAACAAGGCGGTAAACATATTGAGTATCCACAATCAGGTTAAAAGGCACATCAGAAAACGTAGAGAAAGCAAGTATGACCGCTGCCAGTTCCGACCGCTGGGCCGATGCTTGAGGTCCTGTAAAAACAACCTCCCATTCCCCAGTAGGACCCTGCCATGTAAAGACTCCACGGGAGGGGGAGCCATCCGAGAAAAGAGTAACAGCATGCAAGATAGGTTGCATGCAAAGCGGGGATGACAGGGAGTAAGACGTGAGATTCAGCAAGGTAAACCGCTTATCCTTGGGGAGGTTAAATTTAACTTGTCCCACAAAGTCCGCCATGGCCACCTGAAATGCCTCAGAATGCTGTAGCAAGGCGGTTAGCTGATCCTGCGAAAAAGGAAAACAAACAAAGTCAACGTCATAGCCAGTCAAATGCTTTGCCCTAGTACGGCATTTGAGGAAAAGATCAGCAATCGCATCAGGCAGGCGATAACAGTTTTTCGAGGGAGTGTGCGCCAAGTGTAGCCATTCCACGATGGCCACCTTCTGAGCGTTGACAGGCGCGAACAAAACCGCAGTGGGCAGCCTCGGTGTGGGAAGAAGAGCGCATGCCAGCGCAACGGTGCCTGAGGGCACCCGATCCACAGCGATGGTATGCAGCTTTTCATTGAGGCGTTGAAGAGCTGTACGCATCTCCGTTGTGCAGGGAATGATGTCCGCCGGAGAAGTGTGTCCAGAAAGAGCAGCAAAGAGTGGTGACAGTTCCTCCGTGCTCAGGGCCAAGAAAGGACGAGCCCAATTTATGTTCCCTAGCAATTGTTGCAATTGTACAAGAGTGAACTGCTCTGGAATAGCTATTGTTGGCAATAGCGGAGTCGAAGCTGTAGCTGAGAGCCTATGTCCCAGATATTGGAATGGATACATCCACTGCACTTTTTCAGGAGCTATGATCAAGCCCGCTTGTTGCAAAATGTCTGCTAGGTCCTGCAGGTGTTTCTCCGTGACTTGTGGACCATGCAATAAAATGTCATCTGTGTAATGATAGACTTTAACCTCTGGATGACGTTGCCTGAAAGGTTCCAAAGCCTTGTTCACAAAATGTTGGCATAGAGTCGGCGAGTTGGCCATACCCATAGGCAAGACACACCATTCAAACCGTTGAGTAGGATGTTCATTATTGTATACTGGCAATGTAAATGCAAATTTTTCTCTGTCTTGTGGCGCTAGCAAGATTGTATAAAAACAGTCCTTCAAATCTATAACCATGAGTTGATGATCTTCCGGAATCATGTTTGGATTAGGAAGTCCAGATTGTAGAGGTCCCATTGGCAAGATGTGCTCATTAACTTTTCTCAAATCATGTAACAATCGCCATTTTCCAGACTTCTTTTTCACCACAAAAATCGGAGAGTTCCAAGGACTAGTGGTTGGTTGAATATGTCCCAGATTTAATTGCTCCTGTACAAGGGCCTCCGCCGCCTGGAGCTTTTCTCTTGAGAGCGGCCATTGATCCGTCCACACTGGTGGGGTGTTTTTCCATTGTAGTGGAAGTGCATGCAACGGCGCTGCAGGGGAGGCCCGTATCAAAAATTTGTCTGCAAGGTGCACCCTGTTTTAGCCAGGAGATCCCGGCCCCACAGAGTAATAGGAATATACATAATCAGGGGGTGAAGAGAAACTTTTGTTCCCCCTGAGGTCTCAAAGACGATTGGATGAACACTTTGCTGTGCTGGCTCGTACCCGCCCACCCCATAAACTTCCCTACAGGGGCGGACGGCCCATCCAGTCGGCCAATCTTTTTTTGCCACCACTGTAATATCGGCTCCTGTATCGACCAATCCAGACACTGAGCGTCCACCCATAATCAGCGAGTGGGTCGGTCTATCCTCGGTGATTTGTATCACCGCCATAGCCGCTGTTACAGTCGCCTCCTGGGATGGAGTTGCAGTGGTCCCTAGTGGGAGCAGATGAAGGCGTCCTACAGGTTGTCCCTTAGGCAGGGTGAGATGTTGCGTGGCTGATGCAGGGATGACAATTTCTTGGTGACCCAATGTAACTGACCCTGCTGCAATGTGTACAGAAGCGGGTAAGGCGTCTGGGCAAGGAAGAACGATGCCCATCATGCCCTGGAAATTAACATCATCAACCATTGTGGGAAGAGCCTCCACACACCCTGGCATAGTAAAAGTACAGTCCTTAGATAACCTCAATAAAAGTCCTTCTTTTAGAGGATGGTTTTTTCTATATCGTGAAATCATTTCTTGGGCAAGTTCCATATCTTCTGCCATCTCTTCCAAAACTTCCTGTATTGCTTCCTCACTGACCTCTGGTAGCCCTATTATTTTGCCTGGGCCCGAGCCTGGCCCGCACTCCCATTTCCCTGCTGCTGTGGAGAAAAGTCAGAGTCTTTGTGCTGAGCAGCTGAGGGATTGGCATTAGGATTTGAGCGGCACTGATTGGCCCAATGGTACCCTTTCTGGCAAATGGGACACTTCCTTGAAGGGCGTGCTACCTGCTTTTGAGAGAAGCGACATTGTGCTTTAAAATGTCCTTCTTTTCCACAGCCAAAACAACGTTTGTTTTGAGCCTGAGTTGTGGGCAATTGAACTGCAGCTGCCAGAAGTTGAGCCTTGTAACTGTGAGTCCCCACATTTTGACAAACTTTCATCATGTCTGCTATAGATGTTCCTGGCCTAGCATAAACAGCTGTCAGAGCCCCTTTACAATCCTCATTGGCATTTTCAAAAGCCAGTTGTTTCATGAGCATTTCCCGTGCCGGCACATTTTCCACCTGGCGGCTGAGAGCAGTCATGAGTCTGTTAATGAACTCAGTGTAATCCTCTTTAGGGCCCTGCCTTATTGCTGCAAATCCAGCAACTGAGCTATCCCCTTTGGAAGGAATCTTACTCCAGGCGCGCATGACTATCTGTGCAATCTCTCCCAGCTGGGCATCAGTGAGTGCCAACTGCTGTGTGGGGTTGGCAAAATTTCCCTCCCCACATAACATATCCATTGTGAGTGCAGGGCGTGTATGATGTACCTCCCAAGCCACATCCCTCCACTCTTGCAAGCAGAGCATGGCTTCTGCAGGAGGCAGGAGCGCTTTAATCATCTGTTTCCAATCAACTGGTAGCAATTTTTGAGAAGCAATGGCTTCCAACAAGGCTTTAGTAAAAGGCGCATTAAACCCATAGTCACGTATGCTGACCCTCAGTTCCTTCAGATATTTGTAATGGAGGGTTTCATATCTATCTGGGACTGCCAATGCATTGCCCACAGCCGGAGCCCCCCTTATCACTGGGTATATTTCAGGAGATTCCACATCCAACACAGCTGCCGTTAAAGCAGCAGAGAATTGTGTTTTGGTAGGGCTAAAAGTGCTTGATTGCTGCAAGGCAGGATATAATGTCCCATCTCCATTTCCACCTCCACCCCCATCAGGGGGCTGTTGTTTCTCATATGATGGAGGAGCAGTTGCCATAGCCCCTCCCTTGTCTGGTGGCAAAAGCTATGGGAGGGGGCCATCAAGCCTCTGAGAGAATAACATATTCTTTGGAGTGAGTCTCTGAAGGCAGTCCCTAACTTCCTCCCATGTAAATAATATTGATATAGGAATTCCATTATGCCTCTGCATTTCTCTCCCAATCTGTTTCCACTGTTTTAAGTCCAGACATTGATCATATTTAACCCAAGGACTGATTTTTTCTATAGCTTTAACCAGCTGCTGTATCTTCTTCTCATCAGCCTTTCGCCCATTGTTAATCAAAAGATCTGAGATATCTTTACAAAGTTCATGCATTTGCGACGCCATCACACATCCCATAATTCAAAAAAATAATATTTTTCTTCACTCACCTAATGTGGGACCCAATGTAAAATTGGATGAATTTTGAGCGCTCAATTTATGACCTTCCCGGTCGGGGTGAATGAGACCTTCCCGGTCGATGAGGTGATAATTAGGTGCTAATTGCTGAAGCAGAGTTCAAAGAAGGCTCTCTCATTGTAGTTCAAAGCCTCACACGGGGCGCCACTTGTTGGGATCTGATTCATGTAAAGATCTCTTCAATCAGTCAGCCTCATTAGCAGCAGTTTATATCCTCAGATCTTTTGAGGTAGAGACAGAAAAAACACGACTCCAGTCCTTGGCTGAACAAACGATACTCATCCCTTCTCTTTATTCAGGCAGAGAGTCCCAGAAAACGAAACTTAGGCAAGCATTGTATACCAGAAACGAAACTTAACAGAGACAAAACTGAGGGCCCACAGCCAATCAGAAGTGTCAGAGCCCAAATAAGGAGAATACCTTTTCACTATTCTACGCATGCAAGCAAAGAGGCTTTTGGTTACAAAATGTGTCAGAGACAGGCAAGACAGAAACCAGATGCCTTCCCACAAAGCATCATTTCATGCTCTGGATATTATATATGTGTGAGAAAAGTGATTTTGCCTGTTTGAACTAATACTGGTCACTAAAGAATGATCAGTACTAAATTATAGAGTAGAAAATGGACAGTTACATTATTTATTCAATTGAATGGTTTCCATCCTAGGTGAGCCAGCTTGGTTCCCAATAATTTACATCTTGTTTGGAAAAAACAGGTTCAGACCATATTGCTTTTGTCCATGTTTGAATGCTGTTGGTTATGGATAGGACTTTAACAGGTTGTATTTTTGGCTTGTGAAAATCATACACATATGTGGTATTTTAACACTGTCTTTGGTTCATTCACTTAGAAATTAATTTTGGTTTCTCCTCTCCCAAAAGAAAAAAAAATTGAATTACAGAGTGTTGTAATATGATTCATACCTGTGTTACAGATTCAGTGCCTTGTGTTTTGATGACTTTTAATTAAGACTTGTAGGTTATGACTCATAATTAAGTGCAGGATAATATATAATTTACCATTCAGCAACACAGTGTTAATTAGCTACCCACACTCAAAATGTTTAGCCTTTTGAGGCAGCATGGTTCCCAGTAGTGAAGGCCATGGTTCCCAGTAGTGAAGGCCAAGCTTTAGTTGGTCCTCACAAATATCTTGAGGGCTACCTTGTCAAAACTGAATTTACTGAATTTTCTAAAACGAAAGTTCAAGAAACATTGACATCGCATTCATATTGTCATGAGCTGCATCTGCAATATGGATGAATGATTTGGCAGGAAATCAGAAAGCAAGCAAGAGGGAATATGAAAACCTTCAGGCAGTACTGCTAAAAGCCTGGAGGGCTAGAATCCTAAAGGCTAATACAATTAAACATTGTGAGACCTGTTATGTCCCCATCACACCCAGAAGTTACTGAGACCTTTTCATGTTTAGCAGAAAGTTTTGCAGACTAGCCTCTTAGTCAATGATGGCGAACCTTTTAGAGACTGAGTGCCCAAGGAAGTGGGAAAGATGAGTGGCAGGGATCAAATGTGCCAGTGATGTCACATGGGTGCATACACACCCACATGATGCCACTGGCATGCTTTAAGCTGCTCCCCACCCCCACACCACCAAGCTTTGCAACCCCCCTGGACAAGCCCCTGCTGCCCCAACAAGCCCCCGTTGCCACCATCCCCCCCTGACAAGTACCACGCTGGGTGCTGGACAAGCCCCACACAGCTGCCCCACCCCCAGACAAAGCCCCACACGGTGTGCCATACCTCAGCAAGCCTCACACTGCTGCACCAAGCCTTGCTCACTCCTAATTGAGTGAGGCTGAAATCCTGCCTGGGAGGCAGGGAACGGGCATACGCATGAACCCATCGGTGCCGGTGGGGCTTGCCTTGCCCATGATGTCATGTGTGCTCAGTGAGAGGACTTTGTGTGCCATTGGTTTTCACCACCACTGCTCTAAGTGAAAACACTTATGCAGTCTTTGGCAGGACTTTGTTGAGAGTCTGTGTGAGTTCTGAGTGGTATTGATATACATGGAGAGATCCTATGTGCACTCCTTTATCCACAATATCCCAGTACATTTGCATGCTCCCAAAGAGTAGAAATCTATGGTGATAAGTGTAGTATGTAGATTGAGAGGAGGGGATAATGTGGCTATGATTAAGTTTTTCTGCTCATAAAATAGATTGATTAGTCTAGACTTCTGGGAGTCTGCAATATCATTGCAGAGGAATGGAGCGGCTAGCAGGAAGCTCAGAGTAACCAAGAAGCAGAGAAACAGGAAGAAAACAAGCTTATTTAACACTGAGGATGACTGGATGGATGCATTGCCAGGTTTGTGGGAAAATAGTAGATGAAATAAAAAAATAGTGCAACTTAAAAGAGTTGAATATTTTGTTAAAAGCAGAGTTTAATAATTGAAAATGAGAAAGATAAAATTTATAGAAGTAACAAATCCATCTTGAGATTCCCCCACACACACTCCAAGTTTTACAGCTTTGTTCTTTGATTATTCAATTATGCAATTATATGTTTGTTTAGTTCATCTTACATATTATTCTGTATCCTACAGAATAATGTTTATATAATACATTCTTTTAACTTTTGCTGCCAACTGATATTTAGGCTAAAGCAAAGGCAATGTCTAACTATAATACTTTCTAGGTTTGTTAAATGATAATATCTGACTGGAACATGAGATAAATTCTTAACTTCATGAATCCTTAATGACCTTTTTTTGCTTACATCTGTTTCACCAAGGCTTTGTGCCTTTTTTGGCTTCACCTGAAAACTTTATGCAACAATGAGAGTCAAGGATACCATTGGAGTCTTCTGTTGTCTGAAGTGCTCTGCACCAGACAAAGACCATGTTTTTGTGAAATATTTTCTGAAGTGCTGCTGCTTTGTATATTTAATGAATCCCTAATGGATTTAGTATATTTACTGGTACTCCATGCTCCAGGAGGTCTGCTAAAACCCAGACTGGAAGTTTGCTGGAACCCATAACTCTTCTATAATGCAGCAGATGAGCCAGGGTACAACTCTGAAGTCAAGATGAGTGGGTGTGGTAGAAGACTGGTGAGGGAAAGGACAGAATATGATAAGTGATAAATTTAGAGGTAAATCATTCTGTTAGAATCATATGATCTACACTTCTAATTGCTTTTTGGACTCTAATGAAGCAGCTAGATGTCAGCTTTGGAAAAACTATGAGAGTCTTTTGGTCTGATGCAAAATGTTTGATACTACTGTTACTGAAAACCTTGTAGGTTCTAAGTAAAAACAGTGCAAGTCAGAAGTCTTGTACAAACTTTTGGAAATGACACGGACCTTTTAGTAAATATGCATTTTTGTTTCATTGCACTGATTGGTTGTTTTTTTATTTTTCCCTTGTGGTTAAAACTTGCATCTGAAGCAGTGAGCAGCAGTCTACAAGGGTTTATTCCAATTACAACTTGTTGGTCTTCAAGATGCCATGATGCTCTTAATTGTTTTCATTCGTATAAAAAAGATCATGAAAATGCAAAATGAACTGAAGACCTTTGAAAAGAGATGGCTTAATTAATGTCTACCCCATCCTTCTTAAATTATTAGAAAATAAAGTTAGGAAGGGTTTATGGGCCCAATTGGAGTAAGAGACATACTGAATTTGGACCTGGGAGCCACCGTATTTATCACAGGTGCCCAAAATTTTCAGGCTGAAGGCTGGTCACGTGGTTCAGGGGACCAGTCACTATGGCCCAGGGGTTGGATCCGGCCCCCAAGCTGTAGTTTGGGCACCCCTGGTATACATGCATCATTCATCTGAGTCATGTGTTGTGCTTTGAATTTAACTATTAAGCAGTAGTTAAAATGAATTCTGTGTGCTGTTACCAATGGAGAAAGCAGGGCAGAGATGTCAATAAATCTTGTGTGGTTTGAAGCAAATGCCACTAAATCTTAGTTCTTTGACTGCTCTCTGGTAGTGTCAAGAGCTGCTCAGCAAGATGAATCTGAGGGAGGGATGAGAAAGGTACGATATTAAACCGCAGCACTGATAAGTTTAGTTAAAAGGCAGGAGACGTGTCCTTGCAGTGACATTCAGTAGCTGATATTTGTTTCCCTTTAAATAATATGCTGTACATCTGCGAGAATGATGGCTTGGTGTTTGTGACATTGCATCTCCACCAAGGTTACTGGCTCCAGGACAAGCAGTCTCTCCTCTCTCTTTTTCTCTCACACCCTGTCAATAAATATCCACTTGTCTGAGAAAGTGAGATACAGATTTTACAGCTGACACCAGAGCATCTTCATTTCCAGAAGCAATGAGTTTCAACACATGTGAATGTGAAGTAAGTGTGTGTGTGAGTGTGTGTGTTTGGGGTGGGGGAATTAAAGAAATATATCTCTCAAGTCTGTCTTGTCAAAGGAAACTGTTAGCCTTTCAGACAACAAAGCTCAAGTTCTGGAAATTATGTAGCCAGGCTGCCTCTCTGCCAAAAGATTAATATACTACCATCTCTTCGCCATTTAATATGTGCTGATTACTAAACCCTTGCTCTGACTGGCCACTGCATATCAGCACTGTATTACTTTAGAGATGAATAATAGTTTTATTTGCAGCTAGTTGTTTGTAAATGCCGAAACCATGGATTCAAATCCAAAATTTGCCTTTGTCTCTATCCCTAAAAGAAAACCTTGAGAGTGTTTTATAGGTGCTTAGCACTAAAGAGTAGGTCAATGATTGCCGACAGATCATAAGGTATCACAAGGAACTCCAGTTCCAATCTGCATAAACTCTCAAAATTAACAAGAGACAAAGGAATTACAATTGTGCCATAAAAGCAATAATAACTCAAAACCACCATAACTGGATATATCTCACATTGCAGGCGCACCCCCCAATAAAGGACTCAGACACCAATGAAAGTGGATAACGGCATTGGGCCACATTTATTGATTCATGCCCTAGTCCGAATTATAAATTTCTATTGGTAATTGACCAATTATAATTCTTAAGGCAAGCAGGCCGAAGTAACACTGGTAAGGTACCACCCAAAATTGCCAACAGCAATTGTTACAATGTATCTATTTGTATCAATTTGTTTGTTGACAACAAACAAATTGTTGACCGTAGTCAATATCTAACTAAGGACCCCACCCTCTGATGCGTATCCGTAAAATCACGGGGTGATGCATGCTGTCTAGCTGTAGCCATCACCCCGTCGCCTGGTTCGTCGTTGACCGGACAACGTTTAACCAACTTATACCTGTCTAGTGTTGTCCAGTCAATTGCGAACCTGCCGGATACCTGTGGGTCATAAATGTTTACCTTACCAGTGCTACCCGCCCATGTGACCAAAGTCAACAGCAGCAACAGACAAACCACTATATCAAACCATAGCAACAGTGTGGGATGGGCGAAAAAACCAGGACCCAAGAGCCAATTGTGAGTCCCAGCCAAAAATTCCCACCCGGCCCCGAAGCGACCAAAATATCACACTGTTAACTAGGGAGGGGGTGGAGGGGAAAAACTTCTCCGCTCCGTCGCTTCGCAAAATGGCAGCTCGGCTGCCTCGTGGCCGCCCCTTATATAAGGGTGCTGGCCACGCCCCCTAACTACCCGGATGTCTTCATCCGGTGGGGGGGGGCCACAAAGAGCGCGGCGGCCATTTTGGCGCCGCGCTTGCATTGCAGGCGCACCCCCAATAAAGGACTCAGACACCAATGAAAGTGGATAACGGCATTGGGCCACATTTATTGATTCATGCCCTAGTCCGAATTATAAATTTCTATTGGTAATTGACCAATTATAATTCTTAAGGCAAGCAGGCCGAAGTAACACTGGTAAGGTACCACCCAAAATTGCCAACGGCAATTATTACAATGTATCTATTTGTATCAATTTGTTTGTTGACAACAAACAAATTGTTGACCGTAGTCAATATCTAACTAATGACCCCACCCTCTGACGCGTATCCGTAAAATCACGGGGTGATGCATGCTGTCTAGCTGTAGCCATCACCCCGTCGCCTGGTTCGTCGTTGACCGGACAACGTTTAACCAACTTATACCTGTCTAGTGTTGTCCAGTCAATTGCGAACCTGCCGGATACCTGTGGGTCATAAATGTTTACCTTACCAGTGCTACCCGCCACATGGGGAGGCTTCCCAAAAGGCTCACCGCCCCCCAAGACCGTCAGCCCGGTCAACAGGCCTGCTCACCAGTCCACTAACAAGAGGTCCATACCTCCCTGCGACAGATGGGCCCCATCCCCTGAGTAAAAGCTCGTAATTTTGGAGACTGATGTCGGGGAGGCGAATGACGCGTCCCCCACCTTTGTTGAAAAGGAACGGGGCAATAGCCCCGTTCACGGAGCATCGGCTCGGCCAAGAGCCTCGAGGCCGCACGCCCCCTTGTAAGCGTACCGCGGTATCGTGTCCGACCAATTGAGGGTTGTGGGAGGCCACACATAACGTGAGTGGGGCAGGTCACTGCAAATCGCAAGCTTCCGCGATAGGCCAGTGACCCGCCCTAAGCCATCGCCCCCAAGGTGCATAACCAGGACATCCGGCGAGTCAGCATCCCTGATGTAGAAAAGGAATGGCAACAGTTCCCGCCATAACATGCCGCGCTTACCATACCACCTGAGATGTGCGGATGCACCCAGTCCCAGTCGGGGTCCCCACTCTGTCGCCACAGCGTAACGCGCTGCCCTGTGCAGCGTAACACGCTGCCCTGTGCAGCGTAACGCGCTGCCCTGTGCAGCGTAACGCGCTGCCCTGTGCAGCGTAACGCGCTGCCCTGTGCAGCGTAACGCGCTGCCCTGTGCACATGGCTATGGCCCACCAGGCACACTGCCACCGGTGTAATACGACACCCAGGGTCTGTCAAGGAAAAAAAAAGGGGGGAGAAACAGTGCAGTGACTAAACTGGTACTCACGGTTGAAGAGGGCGAACACAAACTAAAAACATTGTGATCCCCACCCTCCCATGTGGCGTATGTCAGCCCCGGAGTACCCAAAAACAGCTGCAGTAGAAGCCGCCCCTATCCTGAATGAATGGGTGCCGCAACGAGCCCCAGGGAGGCCAACACTGGTTAGTGCCTACCGGCACCCTCCAAAATTGAAATTTAGTAAGGGGAGACCCATCTTGGTGACAGAAAAACAGGCCATGGAGCGTGCCACGCAGTGCAAGGAACTCCTGTAGGGCACCAACCGGACAGATGTCTGCCAAAGAACACCGTAGCAGTCTTACTCCACTGCCTATGCCATGCTGATCCATCTTAGAGGAGCGTATCCTCAACTGAGCCCAGTCTTTGGCCACATAGACATCTTCGAGTTCCAGTGCCCTACGACTAGCATCCGCCTTAGACAGCATCACAAGCTCGCTGATGCGGAGCGCTCCAAAAAAGGCCACCGTTGTAGCCGCATGAAACAGGGCTGCCTCATACCTATCAAAACATAGGTCCTGCCAGCCCCGTGCCAGTTGGGTAAGAACCCCTGGGGAAATTGGGTGGCGGTCGTCCGGGCTACGCCCACGCTCCCGCACCCACCCCTCCAAAACGTGTCTCACACGGAAGTCAGCGGTACTGTCCGCATGTCCGCCTACTTTGGCCATAAAAGCCAGCGCTGACAGCCTGGATGCTATGGTTCGAGGTGCAAGGCCCTGGGAATGCAGGTATACCATGAATTGAAGTATAAGGGCTACCGGGATAGGCCAGGTATCTGGCAGCCGGAATTGGGCACAGAATGCCCTGAAAGAATTGAATGCGTGTTGATACGTCTTACGCGTGCGTGGCGCTAGCGACATGCCGATCGCCCGGTTCACCTCTCCTTGCCAAAGGTCCATATCTCGTCCGGGAGTGGTGAGGGAAATTCCTCTGCATCCGGGGCCAAGGCGCGGAACCGGGAGATCTGCAGGTGGGACAAAGCGTCAGCGATATCATTATTGACCTCCGGGACATGCCTGGCCCGGAACAGTACATTAAGGCGCAGGCTGCGCCATACAAACTGGCGCACCAGGTCCATTACCCTGGGTGATTTGGAAGTCTGTGAGTTGACAATGTGGACAACGGCCGCATTGTCACACCAGAAATGAACGACCGAGTTGGCCCACTCCTCACCCCATAGCATCAAGGCCCCCAGGATGGGAAAAAATTCCAGGTACGTAAGGTCCCGCAGGCGCCCCGTACCTGACCAGGCTGGTGGCCACCCACCATAGGCCCACTTCCCATTGAAGTACATCCCATAACCCAGGGTCCCAGAGGCATCGGACTGTATCTGAAAACGAGGGGAAGCCAGAAGGTCAGACCTCCAAAATGACACCCCATTGAACTCCCTCAGGAACTGGAGCCAGATAAGCATATCTGCCTTAACGCCCTGGGTTAGTCTGACCCTATGGTGGGGCCTGGACAAGCCTGTCATGGCGTCGCACAAGCGCCGAGCAAATGCCCTGCCCGGTGCGACCACCCTGCAAGCGAAATTGAGATGACCATGCAACACCTGCAGTTCCCGCAGTGATGCCTTGCGTTTAGCAAGCAAGTCCGAGATAAGGGCCACTATCCTTGACACCTTATCCCCTGGTAACCTAGAAGCCTGCGCTACCGTGTCAATCTCCACCCCCAGGAAGACTAGCTGTGTAGATGGGCCCTCGGTCTTTTCGGGTGCTAAAGGGAAACCCAGTTCCTCCATTAGCGTCTGAAATGTGTTGAGGAGACGTGTGCACGTGTCCCAGCCCTGTTCACCCCCGAATAAAAAATCATCCAGGTAATGGGCTACAGACCGGGACCCTGACCTGCGGACAAAAGCCCACTGTAGGAAGGTGCTAAAACGCTCGAAGGCCGAGCACGATATGGAACAGCCAAAAGGCATGGCCTTATCGAAATAATATTCACCCCTGAACTTAAAACCCAGCAACTCAAAGTCACCCGGGTGAACCGGCAGGAGGCGAAAGACAGACTTAATGTCACACTTAGCCAACAGCGCACCCGGGCCACATGAGTGCACCATGCGCAGCGCTTGGTCAAAAGATGTTTACCTGACCGAGCAAAGGTCATCAGGGATAGCATCATTGACCGATCGGCCGGCTGGGTAGGACAAGTGATGGATCAGGCGGAACTCGCCCGGTAACTTCTTGGGCACCAAGCCCAAGGGTGACACTTTAAGGTTGGGGAACGGGGGTGCAGGGAAAGGGCCATCGACCCTGCCCGCATCAACCTCCTTAGAAATGCTGGCGGCAGCCACCTCCTCCCTCCCCTTAAGGGACAAAAGGTTGGGGGCATCTTGGGGGGACCTATCACCCTGGAAAGGAATACGGAACCCCAGTCGAAAACCTTGAAGCAGGTAAACCGCATCTGCCCCCCTCGGGTACGATGCGAGCCAACGCTCCAACATGTCCACATTAATTGGGGAGGGGGCCTTTCGGTGGACCAGCTCCCTCTGCGGCAGTCTTGCCAGCCCCTTGTCCGCCCCTACCTTTGCCCCGCACCCCTCCAGGCCTGGGGCAGGTGGAGGCCGCATGGGGGCCAGCGCAAGAGGGACACTCATGCCTGTACCGACAATTCTTCTTACTGCAGGAACCATTGGACGAGAAAGTCCAGCACAGCAGGCGGGCTGGAACCCCCTGCCCCGCCACCTGGCGGGGTGTCTGTGCTGGGGCCGCTCGCTGGACCGCATGTCCACAATGGTATCTGTCCCCAGGCGCAGGGCACGTGGGAGTCATGTACAGAAGCCACAGCTTCTGGCAGGGCTCATCCCACCTCATCTCAGGGTGCAGGGGAATCCGCATACGGAATTCCTCATCGTAAGCCAACCATGATGGGCCCGGGAAGTCGACCATCGCCCGGTAAATGTTGTCCAAATACTGGACCATCGGAATTGCCAAATCCGGCCGGGCCCTGAGGTAGACCGCCATGTATATAAGGTACGCCGGCAACCAATTGGCCCACGTACGTGGCGGCTTACGACGATGTGCCTGTTCCTTATCCTTCTCATCCTGCCCCTCCCTCTCCTCTTTGGTGGGCTCTCTGTTAAGAAGGGAGAAGATGTCGACATACTCCCCATGCCAGATCTTCTCTTTGGTGGCCTGGGCCAAATGGTCCCCCAGGGGCAAGGAATACCCCGCTGTCGGCAATGCTGACACCGGCACAGTGGGAACCACGGGGATCTGAAAAGGAGCCTGGACCAACCCGGCCACCCCTAACACATTCCCAACTGAATAAGAGGTACCACCCAAAACTGGGCCCTGGGTGAGCAGTGAAGTCGCCGGGTGGGACGTCGGCGCCTGAACCGTCGTGCCACCCATGCGAGGCCACGGCCACTGGAATGCCCCCCCCCAACGTGGGTAGGTGTGTGGGTGCACTAGATTGAACCGCATACTCACATGCAGCACCCCCGCGAGCCGCCCCCACCGGGGGTTCCGGCCCGCTGGGGGCGTCGGAGCTCACGACCGCAATTGAGCTCGTCGACGGGGCCTGACCAGCATCAGCCTGTTGAGTGGGGAGCTGCAAGTCAGTGGCCGAAGCCGGCCCACGCGCCTCGGGCAGCTCGACCCGTCCTGCCGCCTGCCGCTGACCGGCAGACAATGGATCAACCTGCACCCCAAAAGGCACCCCCGGGTGGTTAACCCTCGCGAGGGATGCCTTGAGGGCCGCAACGCGGGCCAGAAGGGCCTCAACACTAACGTAGCCCCCTAAGCCAAGTGGGGGCAAAGGGCCAGCCGGCCCACTGACTGCAGGCGCCGGTCCAGGTCCCTGGACCCCGGGGGCCATATACGGCCATGACCCCAGGCCCGGCCCCTGCAGGGCCGGGGGGGTACCCTGCCAGGGGAGGGAACCCAGCCACCCCCCATGGCTGAAACCCCCGCAGGAAGCTGCGGACCCATGGAAGAAGGCCCCGCAGAATGGGCCATGCCAGAGGCAGTGGCCACTGCTTGCGGGCCGTGGGCCGCGGCCCCAGCTGGGCCGGTACGCGGACCCCCCACCTCGGGCCAAGGGGTAATAAACCCCATCCCACCGGTCCCGGTGGGCTCAGGCAAAGGAGGCTGCTGGGGAGGCGCAGCCGCGGTCCTCCGACCCGGCTGGCGCCTCCACGCAGAACGAACCGCATTCGCAGTCGCCTTCTTCTTCGAGGGCATAGCAGCTAAACGATGGGAAGCCAAAAAGTCAAGAAAATCAGCAGCCAGAGGCTTCCCTAAGCAAGGCAAGAGCGACGGAGGCAAGAGGGAAAAAACTTCTCCGCTCCGTCGCTTCGCAAAATGCCAGCTCGGCTGCCTCGTGGCCGCCCCTTATATAAGGGTGCTGGCCACGCCCCCTAACTACCCGGATGTCTTCGTCCGGTGGGGGGGGGGGCGCAAAGAGCGTGGCTGCCATTTTGGCACCGCGCTTGCATTGTATTTCCTGCTGCACTTTCAGTTTGTTCATGGCCATAGTGCTGCTATGTGTAAATATACTTTATTATCTTGAGATCAAGTTATTTTCCATCGAGGGCAAGAACCCCATCCTCATTTTGCCTGCCTTTCCCCACGTTTGTCATGAAGAAGGACAGGACTTAGAGCAGCTCACATCAAAATTTCAGCAATAAAACCCACTTCTCAGAAGACCACTTTTCTCTAAGAAATCCTCCAAATCTTTTCATTAATATTCATTTCACTGTTGGAACTTCTCTTCTAGGGCTTTTTCTTTTATCCTGTGTTTTTCTGTTAATTAAATACAAGTTGAAAGCTTCCAACCAGGAAGCTGTGACCATGAAAAATAAACTTCACGGGACAAGCTGTAGTGCTAAACCACCCCTGGGTATGCATCAGGAAGGGACAAAAAGTATGCAATGTTGTGGGGTTTGTGACTGAGCATATTGAGGCAAGCTTTAGATTGTGTGTATGGGAGGAAAAGCACTAGTAACATCAGTTAAGAACAGAAACTTTATGGAAAACAAATGCTCCATCTGGAAGAACTCTAATTCACCATAGATAGCCAAGGTGTGTGCTACAAGTAATACTAGAATTGTCTCTTTGTTCTTCCATAGAACATTCTTGTTCTACTATATATCTGTGTATAATATCAGTTCCCATTTTTTCAAGCCAAGGGTTGGGTCACACTCTCTCAGTCAGTTTCAAGAGCTGGACAGCCATTTTGCCCTGCCTGCATGATGGGGGTGGCCATTTTGTCCCACCAGCTTCAAAGGGGTGATGGCTATTTTGTTTCTTGAATGCCCTTAGAGGGGTGGGGTGCCACATAAAATGGCACTGTGGGCTGCATCCAGCTCACAGGCCTTAGTTTAGGAACCCTTGTGCTAGGGCATACGATGTAAATTCAGCATAGGATTTTGGGTCACTAACCTATGAAATGTGGATGGAGAAATGGTTGCTCTCTTGAAACATGAGTATTCAGACCATCCCATAGGAAATTGATAGTGTCAATGGTTCCTAAATAATACCTTGTGACCATAAACAGATGTTAAGAGATCGCTTGTAATTAAAGCTGAAAGCACATTAATGTTGCATAGAGCAGTCTGAAACATTCTTTTCATGTTTGCAAATCAGACTTCAAATGAATCTTATGCTTTAGACCTGATGGCCAGTCACCAAACAAAGCAACCTGATTTGCTTAGAAGTGAGAGAAACCTCCTTTTCAAATGTTTTTGTTAATAATTTTCTTCTCTTAATTATTCGTGCAATACTTCTCACATCTATTTTTTTTTGCTGTAATACTGTTTAGTTTATCTTATTTGAGCCCAGATGTTTAAGCAACAGCTAAGTGAGTGAATATTTATGCTGGAATGTATATTTCAGTCATAGGGCAAATATCTAAATGCAGGTTTAATCTAAAATGGGCAAATAGAATAATCCCATTGAGTGAAATCCTGTTGCAATAGAGTAAAAATAAATGTAATTAACATAAGAACGTAAGAACAGCCTTGCTGGAACAGGCCACAGCCCATCCAGTCCAGCATTCTGTCTCACACAGTGGCTCACCATTTCCTTCAGGGTATTCCCAAGCAGATGCCTTCACCTGCTTAGGATTCCCTGGAAATGGCATTGAGAGATATCCTGCCTATCTCTCCAACCCGGAGGTTGTCCTTAAGTATCCATAATTATAGCCATTGATACCCTTGTCCTCCATGAACTTGTCTAATCCTTTCTTAAAGCTGTCAAGACTGACAGCTGTCACCACTTCTTCTGGCAGGGAATTCCATAGACCAGTAATCCTATGGGTGAAAAAGTACTTTCTCTTATTTGTTTGAGAACTAGTACCCAAAAGTTTGATGGTCCCCTAGTTCTAGTGTTATGCGATAGGGAAAACAGTTTTTCCTTATCTATTTTGTCCACACCGTGCATGATTTTATAAACTTCAATCAGGTCACCTCTTAGATGTCGTCGTTCAAGAGAGAAGAGGCCCAACCATTGCAGCCTCAGATGGTAAGGAAGGTGTTCCAGTCCCCTAATCATTCTGGTTGCCCTCCTTTGCACTTTTTCCAGCTCCATAATATCCTTCTGGAGGTATGGCGACCAGAATTGTACACAGTATTCCAGATGGGGCCTCACCATAGATTTATAAAGAGGCAAAATGACACTTGCTGACTTATTTTCTATACCCTTCCTAATGATCCCTAGCATTGAGTTTGCTTTTTTCACTGCTGAGGCACACTGGGTTGACACCTTCATTGAGTTGTCCACCAGGACACCAAGGTTCCTTTCCTGGTTTGTCGCACAGAGTTCAGACTCCATCAGTTTATAAATGTAATTGGGGTTCTTTGCCCCAACATGCATCACTCTGCACTTACTAATGTTGAAGCTCATTTGCCACTGTTTTGCCCACTCCCCCAGTGTTAAGAGATCCCTCTGGAGCTCCTCACAATCTCTCACAGTTTTCACTACCCTGTATAATTTAGTGTCGTCAGCAAATTTGGCTACCTTGCTTTTTACTCCTACCTCTAGATCATTTATGAAGAGGTTGAAAAGCAGGGGTCCCAGTACTGAACCTTGGGGGACCCCACTCTTTACTTCCCTCCACTTGGAGAAGTGTCCATTTAGTGCTACCCTCTGTTTCCTGTCCCTTAGCCAGTTGCTGATCCAGGACAAGACCTGTCCCTTTATTCCATGACTGGTAAGTTTATTCAAGAGCCTTTGGTGTGGGACCTTGTCAAAAGCCTTCTGAAAGTCCAGATAAACAATGTCAACTGGATCCCCCTTATCCACATGCTTGTTGACACTCTCAAAAAATTCCAACTGATTAGTGAGGCATGATTTGCCCTTGTAAAAGCCATGTTGGCTCTCCTTTAGCAGCGCCTTCTCTTCTATGTGCCTATTAATTCTATCTTTTAGGATGGTTTCCATCACTTTACCTGGGACACATGTCAAACTGACAGGTCGGTAATTTCCTGGATCACCCCTGGATCCTTTTTTGAAAATTGGTGTTACATTCGCTACCTTCCAGTCATCAGGCACAAAGCCTGATTTGAGGGAAAGATTATATATTTTGGCTAGGAGATCAGCAATTTCATCTTTAAGTTCCCTGAGAACTCGTGGATGGATGCCATCTGGTCCTGGTGATTTGTTAGTGTTTAGTTTAACAAGAAATGCGAGGACCTCCTCCCTGGTTATTTCTATCTGGCTTAATTCTTCGGTTTCCTTCCCTACGAAGATAGGCTCTGTTTTGGGCATGTGGTCTCTGTCTTCTTCAGTGAATACTGAAGAAAAGAATTCATTGAGTCTCTCTGCAATCTCTGTTTCCTCTTTAATAACCCCTTGCCTTCCATTGTCATCTAATGGTCCAATGGCCTTCCTAGTTGGGTTCTTACCTCTAATGTACTTAAAGACGTCTTTGTTATTTCTCTGAGTATTTTTAGCTATACGCTCCTCAAAGTCTTGCTTTGCTTTCCTGATTGTTGCCTTGCATTTGTTCTGCCAGAATTTATGTTTCTGCCTGCTGTCCTCATTCGGACAAGCCTTCCATCTTCTAAATGAGCTTTTCTTGCTCTTGATCACTTCCCGAACAGCTCCTGTAAGCCACATTGGAGTCCTCTTGGACCTGGCAGTGCCCTTTTTCCTTTTGGGTATGCATTCCAATTGGGCCTCTGTTATTGTTTTTGTAAACAGCCTCCATGCCTCTTGGAGTGTTTGGACTCTCTCAATTTTCCCCTTCAGCTTCTTTTATAAGCACAGGCAGTCTTTATATTTTACAGGCTATCTGTCCCATGTATGTTCAAGCAAGCAACCAAACAACTAAGGACAAAACTTGAGACATGTCCAAGCATGTAATGATTTGAAGGCAAGATTGTGGACACCACTTGTGCTATTTTTGGTTTGCATTGTGCAATGCCAGCAAGATTTTAACCACTGAGTGAATTAGACTGGTTAAATCAACACTTCCATTCCATTGATTCACTGAGTTTATTCAATCTCGTTGTTCTGTGCAGGACAATGACAATAAGGATTTATCTAATCTAATCTAATTTAAAAGCACAGCATTCCAGAGAGTGTCTCTGTGTTGGCTTGTGTGTGTGCGTGCTTCTCTGGGTTATGTCTCCTCCCACAGGGTCCACCATTGGCCGTCCCCCTCAGGGATTCCAACCAATGATCTTACAGAAAGACATGTCAATTACACATTAGGTTTCAGTTCTTCTAAACCAGTGCTTCCCAACCTTTGGTTTTTGGACTCCAATTCCCAGAAGCCTAAGCCAGTACTGACTGAATTGACTTAGGCTTTTGGGAATTGAAGTCCAGAAACCAAAGGTTGAGAAGCACTGTTCTAAACCATGAAGCACTCATGAAGGCAAGGACGTTTACAGATTTTCTCTCTCCCCCTGACTTGAAATCGCCATTTTGAGAATAAAGAATAGAGTATACTTCGTTCTGTGACACATGTTCCCCTTAGTCAGTGAATAAGGCTACAGAGATTCGTGTTTCCCTGTGCATCATGCTCTCCCAAAAACCACATGTCTCAGAGAGTTTTCCCCACCATCCATATTTTCTAGGACAGAAGAGAGGGTGTGGCAGAAGGAGAAAAAGGCAAACACTAAAAAAAGAAAAGAAAAGGGGATACTCAGGTCCTTAATTCTGTGGGAGACAGCATTCTGGTGGGATTTATAGACATTAGACTGGTTGAATAATGAGTTAGAACTCTGATCTCCAGATTACATTGGAAGAAATGACATTCAGTCCCAGAGATAGGGAATAGATCTAAAAGGCTTTTGTCAGTGCACATGTGTACAATTACAGTGTTATATATACCTGCTCTACTTGGATATAAATAAAAACCAGCCCTCCCATAAGATAAGGACCTGAAACAAAGGAAATTAAATCTAAAGGGCACCAATCACATTTCTAATTTTTCAGAAGAGACAAGGAATCATCAGGAGAGATGGTGCCCATTTTAAATATTTACATCTAACTCAGATAGATGTAATTTGAGTGCTGTAATTTACTGATGCCTTTATGTTATAGTTTTATACTTACTGCTGAGAGGCAGCAGTCTTAAGGCTGTTTTACCACATTACATAGGAGACAATTACATTTAGCAGTAAGCTCTAACCCGAACTCCCTGGCTTTCAAAGATGGCCTTACCCTTAGGTGGGCATGAGACAGATGTTTCAGGCAGCACATTCTGGTAAAAAAAAAGAAAGGTGCATGGAGATATTTATATCTAATGGCAAAATTACCTAGCTTACTGCCCTCAAATTAGAGGTGTAAAAAAACCCTTGATATTGCCAAGATATTGGTCAGGACACCTTGAACACTACTGAGATTTCTCCTACCCTCCTGGAAAATCTTGGTGGAAGCACAAGGCCAAAGTGTGTGTGGTTTGGTTTTGCATTGTGGCTTTTGCAGTTTATGGAGAACATCTGTTTGAAAAATTACCATCTTCCTTTATGAAGGTAAGCACATGCAACATGCAACCAGTTCTGAAAATGCACAGATTTTCCTTGCACCTGTGTTGAGTCAGGCACTTAAGAAGTATTCTGACCAGCAGGAACGGGTCAAACACAGTGATTTATTATTCAGCTCATAATAACAGACTGGGGAACATGTACAACGTGTCCAGCTTATATACAGTGAGAATGGCAGTTACCCAGGTTGATACATTTCAGCGGGCTTCTGGGAAAGCGGGAAAGTTTGTAATGACGAATCAGCTATTTTGACAGAATTTGAAAATGGCACCTTTGTAAAAAGGCACGCAATAGTGCCGTAGACTTTACAGCACACAAGCGGCTATACCAAACTAGCATTTTTTGCCCAGCCCTGCCAGGCAGGTATAACTTGTGTTTTGGTGGTTGGGTTTTTTTGGGGGGTACACACACACACACACAACACAACCACACACAACACAACCACACACACACACACACACACACACACACAAAACACACCCGCAACACACACACAATACAGAGAAAGGGGGGAGAGAGGGGGGAGAGAGGGGAGATAGAGGAGGCTGCAGGTGTGGTGGCTGCGCCTTGGTGAGTAGGGAGGGAAGGGGGAGGCAGAATTGTTTATTTCCCCCTTTCCCTGCCTGGGTGGGGGAGCAAGCAGGGAAGGGTGCGAGGCAGAAGCTTTCCATTTCCCCTTTTCCCTGCCATGGGGGGTGGGAGGCCTTTGTTTCCCCTCAACTGTTTCGATTGTTTTTTTTTTGTGTAAACCCTCAAAACAGGTGAGGGGGAAATACAAAGGTGGCAGACAGCATTTCATGAGGGGAGGCGTTTTCCCTGGCAGATCGCTGGCTGCCGCCTTTCTAATACCCCCACCGCTGATTCGTGTCAGCTCTCAAAACAGCGGTGGGGGTGATACAAAGGTGGCAGCCAGCAATCCAGCAGGGAGAGAACATCCCCTGATGAATCGCTGGCTGCTGTCTTTGTTTTTCCCCCTCAACTTACCCTAGGGCGGCGAAGCACTGTGTCCGCCTTGGCCGTCCATGTGCTCCCACTGTGTGAGGTGTTTTTTTATTTTGCGTGCACTGGCTTTCCTGGCCTCCTCCGCGCTCACGTCCTTCAGCCTGATTGGCTGAGGGGTGGTGCGGTGCAGAGGACGCTGGGATGTGTAGGTTCTTTTGTTCATTTTTGTGGAGAATTTGCCCCACTCACTGTTTTGGGACCCTTGCGGTGATCCTTTTTGGGTCTTAAGGTAAGTGTGGGTGGCTCGGTATTGTTTACCCCAAATAATTTCTTTTTAAAATACAAGGATAGCACGAATGGAAGCCTATTAGATCTACTTTTTTCAGTTATTTTTATAACATCATAACCGTAAATTTCTGAAGTGCTTGCCTTGGGAAGAGATTAGGAGATTCCAGGATAAATGATACAGTACCTTCCTTTTGAAGAAGGAAAATTACTTTCTAAATTCAAGAACCAATCAAAGGCTATGATATTAATTCCATTGGTCCCAACCGCAGTAGTTTAAAAATGACTTACTGCTTCAGCCATAGTTACTCTAATTAAAACCTACATTATAAAAAAAAAGATAGAAAAGCTACTAAAACCTACAAATGTGGTGAAAGTCTGAAATACAAATAAGTTATTTTGTGATTCTGATAGTAAGACAACTTTATTTATGGAATAGGTAGTTGGGCTGTTAAGAAACTTCTTTTAGAATCCTTTCAGATTAATGCAAGCTTTGCTTTATTTTGTAAAAGTTTTTTTTCTGAAGAAATTATATGATTGAAGTATGATTGATGAGATTTCTGCTGTATTTATACACTCTATTTTGAATTAAAACAAAAAGATTTAGAGTCTTGATCTTTGCCACTGATGTATGTTAATATCTTCTGAGGAATTTGAATGCCTACCTCCTTTCTTCCTATTGTAGAGTAGTGAGAGATGTTTAAAGAAGCATCAGTCCTGGGGAATGTATTGGAGAATGTGGTGGTGCGGCAGTTGCGGGGGTCCTGGATGAAGCGGATTATCTGGACCCCTTTCAGTCAGGATTCAGGCTCGGACATGGTACGGAGATGGCATTGGTCGCACTGATGGATGATCTCTGGAGAGAAAGGGATGGAGACCATCCGAACAGCCTTGCTCTCCTTGACCTCTCTGTGGCTTTTGATACCGTCGACCATGGTATTCTTCTGGAATGGCTCCGAGGATTGGGGATCCAGGGCACTGTGTTGTCCTGGTTTTCCTCATTCCTGAAGGGCCGTACCCAGTTGGTGTGGTTGGAGAGTGAGACGTCCAGCCCTGGGCCACTCCACTATGGGGTGCCTCAGGGCTCGGTGCCGTCTCCTCTCCTATTTAATATCTACATGAAACCGCTGGGTAAAATCATCCATTGCCATGGGGCGCAGTACCATTAGTATGCGGATGACACCCAAGTGTACATCTTGTCTCATGGTGATCCCAGTGATGCTGTCAAAGTCCTGTCTGAGTGCCTGGCGGCTGTTGGGGTCTGGATGGGGGACAACGGATTACAACTGAACCCTGGCAAGAGTGAGTGGCTATGGATTAGGGGCCCGGTGTTATCTCGGGAGGTACCATCATTGGTTTTGGATGGGGCTAGTCTGTCCCAGACAGATCCGGTGCGCAACTTGGGGGTCCTCCTGGACTCACAACTTCTGCTTGAAGATCAGGTAGCGGCCATAGCCAGGAGGGCTTTTGCCCAACTTCGGGTGATTCGCCAGTTGTGCCAGCTTCTAGACCGGGACTCCTTACTCATGGTCACTCATGCTCTGGTCACCTCTAGACTAGATTATTGCAATGTGTTCTACATGGGGCTGCCCTTGATGACCATCTGGAGGCTGCAGTTGGTCCAGAATGCGGCTGCTCGGGTGGTGATGGGGTGTGGGCGTTATGCTCGCACCTTACCACTGCTTCGGGAGCTGCACTGGCTTCCAATTTGCCTCTGGGTGCAATTCAAGGTGCTGGTCATTACCTTTAAAGCCCTATATGGTAGTGGGCTAGGATACCATCGCCCCAAGAACGTCTGTCCATCCAACCAGAGCGGACTGGAGGGGTTCTCTGCTTGTACCATCTGCTAGAGGGGCCCGTCTCTCTAGCACAAGAAGGAGGGCCTACTCTGTGTCCGCTCCGGCCCTATGGAACCTCCTGCCAGTGGAACTAAGGCTGCAAACCCTTGTTTTAAGGGTTTTAAGATTGTATGCCACCCAGAGTCTTTGTGTGTTGGTCGGCTATATAAATATGAATATAAATAAATAAATAAATAAATAAATAAGTTGGCTAGTTTAAAAGAAGTCATTCAGTAACATTAACTCAGCAAGACATGTGAAAAATGGAATTCCAATGGTATGTTCTTTATTTCACAGAAGAGGGTTATAAAGTGAATATGTAGCATTGGATAGTATTACTGCCAAGTATATGCATTTAAAACAATGGTGCAAGATATTTAACTCATTTCTTGCTCTTTATGTAAAAAAATTCCAGGTTGCTACTGGTGATTTAAGACAGGAATTCTCAACCTTTTAAAGCCGGGGGCTGGGTCACGCTCACTCAGACAGCTTCAGGGTCTGGACAGCCATTTTGCCCTCCCTCCACCACATGGCACTTCCTGGTGTGGTAGAAGCAGTGCCACAGGTGCCTCTGGCTGCATCCAGCCCATGGGCCACAGGTTGAGAACTCCTTTATTTAAGAGATGATGTTCTGCATATTTGCTCAAGGATAAAGGGTTCTTTGGCACAAAAGGATGGCTTAGACCGGTGGTTCACAACAATTTTTTTGATCATGCCCCATCTAAGCATCTCTAAAATCCTGCCCCCCCCCCTTTCCTGTGGTATATAATTCTTATTATTCAAAAAGTGAACTCCTATTCACATGGAGGAAGCCTAAAAGGCCATTAACTTGGTCTAACTCATTCTTGAATTGCCCTCCCCCCCTTAGAAATCAACCCCCCTTGACTCTGTGGAGCTTGTGCTACACATTGGGAACCATGGGCTCAGACAGTTTATGGAGGTTAATAATTAGATTTCAGGGAGATTGGTCGCACATATTTGACTGCTGTTTTGAGAAAATAAAATAGTTTGCTACAGATGTTACTTTTTCTTAATTTACTAATATATAATTTTCTGTTCATAAGTCAAGAAGAAATGAGAGAAGCTGCTCCCATTGAATATATGGTATTTTAATTGACTTACAGAAATAAAGTTTGCAAATGAGCACAAAGGGAGTTCCCTGCACGATTTGCTTTTGTGTTAAGATGTATTATTACCTCCCTAAATAGTGTTTTGTACCTTCAATCACACTATATTCAGAACTGTTAATGGCTTACCTACATACTGTTACTACACCAGATAGTAGATTGCCAAAATGCCTTTGCTTATTAATTCTGTATTTCATGCACTGTGCATCAAAGCTTTATCTTGGTCTGATGCAATCTTTCTTTGTTGTAGTTGTGGTTAGGAGAAGAAATAAAACCATGTCATGCTAGTGCAATAAACTTCCTGTTCACCCTGAAATTGAATTATTCTTGCTAATTACAATAAGTATTCCTTTCTCTTGTTTATGTGCATAGACCCTTGATTTATAAATTTATCATTTCCCCTCTTAATTCTGATGTTGCTGACATACATTTAATCTCAATTTATTTCAGCTTGTCATAGTTACAAAGCTTAATGTATGGAAACAATATTTATTCCAGCAGCTGTTAAAAATCTGTGGGTATGGATTAATGTCAGCTTCTAAATGTGCAGTGCTTTAGTTAATTCCATCCAAGGACAGATGATATCATTCTGTAGGAAGGAATATATTAGAAACTGTCAGGCAAAAGGTAGTAAAAGTAAGTGATATGTTATAAGCAGGACTAAAAGGTCATTCAAGAAAGAGATATTGCTAATAAGTCAATTAAAATTTTCTCACTGACATTTTACAAATTTCTAGATAAGCTCTAAAACATTCTAAGGTAGCTAAATTAGAGCTCAGATTGGAAAAACAGAAGTCATGTATTTTCTCTACAAATCCTCTAGGAAATGAGTGGAACGGAAGTCAACTACCCTGAGATAATCCATTTAGAGGAAGAGAAGAAAAGGCGGAACTCTTCATTTCACCCACATGACCAAATCAGCATATAGTCCTGATATCTGGTTTTGAGTGAGCTATGAATCTTTACATGTTTGTGAAATATGCATACCTTTATCATCTTGAGGTTTGGCATATTGTCATTTGTTTATGGAGGATTTGGAAGCCCACCTGAGATAATTTTGACAGTGTCTCTCTTTTTGCCTTATTGCCATCTGAGATTGATCAAAAGTGTTTGTGATGGCTAGCAGAGCTTCAACTGAGTCTAGATTCATCATATGTTTAAGAATGAACACTTCAAAAAGCAAACAAACCCTGGTTTATGAATATGGGAATTTATGCTACTACTGTATATCCATGATTCAAAACTCCAGGAAATGCCCAATATTTCTGTACAAAACCATGCCAGGTTTTTTTTTACTGTGCAAGATGACTGATTGTTATAAAGACTTTTAGCTGTGTTATTCATGTTAAGACCATCTGATTCCGGTTATTGTTACTGACATTTTAGCAGGGGTGCCCAAACATTCTGGGCTGTGGACTGGTCACGTTGTTCAGCTGAAGTAAAATGTGCCTTGCAATCAATTTTGCAACAGGATGAGATAGATTTTAAGCTGCCATTTTCTCTGCTTAAAACAGGGGTGCTCAAACTACAACCTGGGCCCCAAATCTGGCCCCCAATGCCAATTCATCCAGCCCACACTACCCTTGTGGCTTTACATGTCAAGCTTTACATAGCAAAGGTGTTGTGTTTTGGGATCAAGGAGACAGCGGAGGCTTGATTCATGAAGAGGCAACCAGGCCACCAGGCAAGGCAGCCCGGTCAGAGTTTATTAGGAATAATAGACAAAGACATTCCAGAGAAGCATATGCAATCAATCCCTATTGGTTACCTGCGATAGCATAAGCTTACTTATTTGGCTAAATATCGGCATGTCTGCCTCGTGCTCACTTTGCTGATTGGCCAGAAAGCTGCGTGCTAGCTGAATGACTACGTGCCATCCCTGGGCATTGGGGAGGGCCAGAAGGCCTGGAGTGAGAGGCCCAAACTGGGGCCTCTAAGTTACAGCGTAAACACAGATGAGGTAAGGAGAACGATCACCCATGATTTATGGCCATCCACTAGCCACAGCGATCATGCTGTGAAACTTCCCACATCTTCCCCCTTCTGTTTTTAAGAAGCTTATAAGCATAATAAATTTGGTCCTTGCATGCACGAGGCCGGAAGCGAAATCCTTGCAGGCAGGTGGCTAGCAACGAAGGTATGCATTGAATAAAGCAACAGGCAGTTATCAGAATGGCAAGAATAATTAAACCATACTGCAGAATGGTCCGTAATATCAGAAACAATTTTGGTTAAAGAATCCAATTGGTTTTGTACCTTATTAGAATTATCAGACAAGTTAAAGCAACACATATTATGCACAGACTCACAACCTTGATGATGCAACATAAGGCAACAAGTGGTTTTAGAGAGGTTAGCAGGAATATAGTTCCAAGTTCGTGACCCACAGGTCCAGAACCACCCAGAAGGCAACAGAATGTGCTGAAAGTTAAAATGAAGGTCCTCTGTTTCTCTCCCGGTGCAATTAAGACCACGACCGGGCTGGAAACAGCGAGGCTTTGACTTATGTTGAGTACAGTTCACAACCCTGGCACATTTACTAGCATTACTAACAGCTACAATAGGAGTATAGAGAGACAGAGCATCACAAACCCATTTACATGTGTAGGGTACTGAAAACTCTTCCATGTACTTCTGGAGGTACCTTGAGATATGCAGTTACATAAGGCGAGATATAACATAAGCAAAGACAGGTCTTTCCCCAAGAGAATAAGCAAAACATTTAAGCATGAACAAAACATGAACATTTCTTTTCTTCCTTACATGAAGGAGGTTTCTGTAGCATTCTAGAAAGCATAAGCATGAACAAAACATGAACATTTCTCTTAAAAAAGGTTTTCAGGTTTTATAATGCAAACAAAGCCAATTCACTTTAGAGTCCAACACAAACTTTTTAGTCCAATTAAAATGTCCAAATTAAAAGACCAAATGTTGATTGAGGCTTTAAACACTATCTTCTCTCCAGCACAGTTCTTGGCATGGCAAGTTGAAATTAAGCCATAAATTAACTCTCACTGAATTCACAAGACACCCAGACCCCCCTTTTCAGCTTTCCAGGCAAACACACATTCCTTCATGCTCCGGCCACCCTGATGCTTGAAACTTGGAATAGTCCACTCTGGATCTCTTTGTTTGAGGGGTGGGCAGTTCAAAATCAGCCAAAAACTGTATGTCTTCTCCCTCCTTGTATTTTTGCAACAGCCTGCTGTCCATACAGGACGGATCCACCCCCCTTTTCCTCAGGATTCCTGTCATTTGCAGCATCTGAATCTCAACTTCATGACAAACTGCATCTGTTAGTTTGTACTTGCACCCCTTTCTGGTCTTGGGTTTCCTGCATTCCTCCTCTGGGCCATCCTTCCATTTCTGCAGGATCTTCCTGCCCAAATGTGAGGTATCAAATTTACTACTCAGCTTCTCCTGCTTTTGTGATGAGGGTTGCTTCAGGGGCAAGCTGAGATCTCCTATACTGCTCTTTGAATCACACCCCTTGCTTCTTGCCACTTTGCATGCATTAATAGCTTCAATCTGTGATGAGGTCCCCACCATTTGTTCCCCATCAGCTGGCACTAGGTGTTTTCTAGGCTTGGCAGGCATTATTGCAGCAGTCCCATCTGCCAGCGCCTCTCTGTTCACTGGATATACAGCAACAGGTTCCATATCCAGCACAGCTGCAGTTAAAGCAGCAGAGAACAGGTCTTTTGTAGGGCTAAAAGGACCTGATTGCTGCAAGGCAGGATATAATGTCCCATCTTCTTTTCCACCCCCATCCCCATCAGGGGGCTCATGCTGTTGTCTCTCATATGATGGAGGGGCAGTCAGACTCCATCCCTTGGCTGGGGGCAAAAGCTGTGGCAATGGTACAGTAAACCTCTGGGAGAACAAAAGATTCTTTGGAGTAAAATCTTGCACTTCTTTTGTTTCTGCTCTTTGCCCATTCTCCCGTTTGAGTGTCCCAATTTCTGGGTGCCAAGGACATTGGCATTTGACTTCCTTAGTGAAGCCTTCTAGATTACTAAGCGTGATGTCTGGACATCCGCTCTCCTTGATGAGTCTCTGCAATTCGTTTGCATGGGTCTTTTGCCCTGAAGAAACTCCCCCCCCCCATACTCACAATTGGGAGCTCGAAAGCTGAGGGAGCCTAGAAAGGCTGTGGCGCGCCAGGGGGCTATTCCAGCCGGTGAGTAGGGGAGTTGGGATCCAGTAATCACGACGCGGGTCACCAGATGTTGTGTTTTGGGATCAAGGAGACAGCGGAGGCTTGATTCATGAAGAGGCAACCAGGCCACCGGGCAAGGCAGCCCGGTCAGAGTTTATTAGGAATAACAGACAAAGACATTCCAGAGAAGCATATGCAATTAATCCCTATTGGTTACCTGCGATAGCATAAGCTTACTTATTTGGCTAAATATCGGCATGTCTGCCTCGTGCTCACTTTGCTGATTGGCCAGAAAGCTGCGTGCTAGCTGAATGACTACGTGCCATCCCTGGGCATTGGGGAGGGCCAGAAGGCCTGGAGTGAGAGGCCCAAACTGGGGCCTCTAAGTTACAGCGTAAACACAGATGAGGTAAGGAGAACGATCACCCATGATTTATGGCCATCCACTAGCCACAGCGATCATGCTGTGAAACTTCCCACACAAAGGGCAGCCTGAAAGTTGAGGACACCAATGGTAGCAGTCAAGATGGTCTACCCGACAAGGGGACTTCAATTGCCAGAAGTCTAAGTCAGTAGTGATGAATAGTTTGCCCCCACCAAAATAGGAAAGAGGGGGAAAGCATTTAGGAGCAACCATTCTTCTTGTATTTTAAATCTGAAGACAAAAAATATTGCTTTTCTGTGTGTGGGTTATAATAGTTTTACTTTCTAAAAAGTAATAACCCGAAAGCTCCTTACAAACTCCCCCAAATCTAGGCGAGAGAAAATGCAGACTGTCTGCTACGTTTGTGCCAAATTTGGTGCTGATCTTAAGTCCAGTTTAAAGTTACAATTTTTCAGTTTTAGAATTTCCTTGTGGAAAGTTATTTTGCTCTGCCTGGTGCAGAATAACATAACATGATGCTATTAGATTAATATGTTTTATAATAAGCTGTCTACTCCCTCAGTTCCCATATATTCATAATACTCCACAATGTTCCCATTCTGCTATGCCACTACTTCAGGGTTTCTCAAACATTGGCCTCCAGTTGTTCTTGGACTTCAATTACCAGAAGCTGAAGTCAGCACACCTGTTGATCAGGGCTACTGGGAGTTGAAGTCCAAGAACATCTGGGGGCCCAAGCTTGAGAAAACCTGCACTAGTCTTTGACTGCATCCTTATATCTGCCAAGCACTTACCTCTCATGTCCTCCTCTTAGAATCCTAGGGCACATGGAGTCCTCAGTACAATTAGCAGTCCTCATGTTACAGCATAACAGAGTTTGGCTGATAGTCCATGGGGAAATCATGACTATAGCATACTTATCTATTTTTTGCAGTTCATAACCATGAACTTCCACATCTGACCATTCATCCGTAAGGTTAAAATGTACACTTGCCTGAGAGTAAACATCTTTAAACATTCTTCCAACCCAATGAGGCATTTTAAGAAATTGCTCTTCAGCAGTTTTTCTTTCCTCCAAATGACTCTGATCACATTTTTTAGTGTTAAAAGACCCAGAGCCATCCTGAAAGCACTGGGTATGGTGTATGTTCATTTACAGATGTGAGCATATGGTACCAGGATGCAGAGGTTTGTGGAACTCTGTCCACACAATGAAATGAACCATGCCACATCTGTAACATAATTTCATTCTCTGGTTACAAATCTCTATTTTCTGATATGTTAAAAAAAGGAACTATGTTATGGTAGAAATTACCATCAGTATCTGTTCTTGCATTCTCCAAGAAGATATGAACACATCAGAAATGGCAACTATAACTCACAGTCCATCAGCCACCACCATTTGAATTCTTGGAATCTAAAGCAGTGTAATCATGACAAGGAGGAGGAGATGATAGCTTTTCCTCATGTGAATTCTCTCCTCCCTCCCCACTCCCCTGGGTTAGTAAAGGTAAATGTTTCCCTTGCTCGAAAGACAGTCGTATCTGACTCTAGGGTTCAGTGTTCAGTGTTCATCTCTGTTTCAAAGCCTCTGCAGATGTTTCCGTGGTCACGTGGCAGGCATGACTAGACACCAGAGCACACGGAATGCTGTTACCTTCCCACTGAAGTGGTCCCTATTTATCTACTTGCAATTTTTGCTTTTGAACTGCTAGGTTGGCAGGAGCTGGGACAAAGACGGGAGCTCATTCCATCCTGCAGTACTCGGGAATCAAACTGCTGACCTTCCACCACCCAGTCAGCATCTTAGCCACTTGAGCCACTGCAGTCACCCAGGTTATAGTTCATCTTTACTGTTGTCCAGTACAGTACTAAACACTGTTACACTATCCTAAACAAAGAAACAACTGCTTTGTTTACTTTAAGATTCTCAGTGCATATTTCAGAGAAAAGAAAGAGAGACATAGGATTCCCAGGCAAATAAGAATTGATGGCCACAGGTATACATGGTCACATGATTTGGGCATATGGTTAGGTTTTCTTGAATATAACTTTCCAGAGTTCTATTTCCATTCCTACTGCTTACTGTGAGAAATCAGAGCCCTTCTGTCATTTTGGTTTGGGGCTATAAGTGCCACAGGTTGTTCTTGCTATATGATGATAAATTAATTAATTGCATATTTAGCTGACTTCCAGAAGCACCATAGACTGGAACCAAGAACCCCTCGTGTCTACTTGTGGTGAGGAGGTGCTCTAGATTGTGGGGTGGGCTCTACTAATATCCTTAAGATCCATCCTATGCTATGCACTGGCTTTCTGAAGTCTGACCCTGCTTAGAAATTTTTCTAGACTTAGCTTGAGGTTTTGTATTTCTTTGCTTTTTTAAAAAAGAAAGATTGATTAATACAGTACAAGTTTGGCCTTGCTTATCCATCTTACTGCCTTCATACCTTTATCTGCTTTACTTCCAGTGCCCCCGTATATATGTTTTCTAGTATCCTTTATGCTAAAGCAAGTCCTAGCCAGCACAGCAGTTTGGGTTTGGGACAGCTCCTGACTGATAGATCTTCTTCTTGCCTTTCTATCAACATCGAGTAGTTGATACATGGTAAAATGTCATTATACAGCTGTTGAGTCGGGAACAAGAAGTACTCTAACCAGCAGGATCGGGTTAAACTCAGTGATTCTTTATTCAGTTCATACTTCGGACTGGGGACTATGTACAGGGGTGGCCTATATAAATACATTGATTTGACCATTACAGAACTAGATACATTTAGGCGGGCTTCCAGAGGACAAACAAAGTTCAACCTTTCCTGCATTGACATACATTTGAATTTCACGCCTTTAGAAATGGCGTGTGTCTCCTCCTCCGCTTTGGCGCGGCCTGTCTTTCCAAACTGAATTAAGCTTTGGATACAACATCCCTTCCCCCTTAGCGAGGAACATAATCTCCCAACGGTTGGGTGGACCGTAAGTCCATTTTGGGTGCCTGAGAATCTCAGGTCTTGGTACCGGTTCTGTGCGAACCTTTACTGGTCCTGGAGTGGCCAGTGAACTGGCTGCAGCCTCAGTTGCTGCCTCTGGTTCGGGTAACTCCAGTGGAGTCCTGGGTGAAGGGGGTACAGTTGTGAAGGGCAGTGGCTCGCTAAAAAGCTCCAACTTGAAATCCTGCTCATTGGTAGCAGTGGCTTCCCTCTGGAATTCCCTCTCTGTACTTACATCCCGACCTGGCACTTGTGGCCAAATTTGGTCAGCGAGTCTTCTCCACACTGTACCATCGTCCAGTTGGACCCTGTATGACACTGGAACTGTCTGTTCTAAGACCTCACCTCCCAACCATGGGAATCCGGGGGAGTAATTCCAGCAATGGACCAGCTCCTCGACTGCAAAACCCTTTGCATTAGCAATGTCAATATTGAGACCCCTGCCCTCTAGACAGTGGGGATCCAAGTGGTCCAAGACCATGGACAATTTCTTCTTCATTAAGACGTCAGCTGGGGACAGCCCTGATGCCAGGGAGGTGATCCTATAGGACAGTAAGAACTGGCACAGCTGCAATTCTAGGTCTCCAGTCCTCATGCACTTAAGAGCATCTTTGACAGTTCGGACATGTCTTTCGATCTGTCTGTTTGTCGCGGGGTGGAAGGGTGTGGTAGTAATATGCCTGATGCCATTACGGCAAAGAAAATCTTGAAACTCTGCCAACACGAAGGTCGCTGCGTTATTGGACACAACGATGTCGGGTAAACCAAAAGTAAAAAACCCTCTCCTTAACGTGCGGATCATTACCGCAGAGGAAGTCCCAGACATGGGGATGACTTCCAACCATTTGGAATATGAATCTACAATAATCAGAAATGTGGCTCCCCTGAAGGGACCAATGAAGTCAATATGGACTCGCGACCAGGGACCTCTGGCAGTGTCCCACTCTCTGCTGAGAAAATGTGTCTCCTCCAGCATAGGAGGCCTGACATTCCCTACAATGCCCAACCCATACCTCAATGTCGAGGTCTCATCTGGGCCACCAGAAGTAGTTACATGCTAGTGCCTTTGACCTGACAATCCCTGGGTGGCTAACATGTAGTGTGCGAAGAACTTGTTCCGTATCACCGATGGAATGACCACTCTTTGTCCCCATACTAAGCACCCTCGCTCTAGGGACAGCTCATTGCGTTTACTGTAAAACACCTTGAACTTTTCAGAGACCAGTGGCAACAGCCACCCTTTCTGAATCCACATTGAAACCTTTGACAGGAGAGGATCTTTCCTTCTTTCAGCCGCAATGTCCGCAGCAGACACTGGCAGGGAGTCTAGTACCTCTAACATGAAGACCTGATGGTCCGTTTCAATTTTACCCACAATTGTTACTGGGGACCTGTACAATGCATCTGCATTACTGATGCTAGCACTTGGGCGATGCTGTAGCTCAAACTGGTATGCCTGTAGGAACATTGCTCAGTGCAGCACATGAGGTGACAGGATTTGAGGAGTGGGTTTGTGTGGCACGAAGATGTCTAGCAATTGCTTGTGATCGGTGATGATCCTGAAAGCCCTCCCGTAGATGAAATCGTGAAATTTCTTAGTAGCGGCAATTATTGCCAGTGCCTCTCTGTCGATCTGAGCATAATTTTTCTCAGCCGCAGACAAGGACCTGGAATAATAAGTGACAGACACTTCTTTCCCTCCCCCTGGTCATGGCAAAGCACAGTCCCTACCCCGACAGGTGAGGCATCACATACCAGAATAAGGGGCTTCTGGGGGTCATAATGTGTGAGGACAGCATCAGATGTTAGGTTTCTTGACCTCATGGAACGCTTTGCCCTGGGAAGGACCCCTCCACCACACAGTTTGTTTCTTTAGTAACTAGTGTAGTTGCTTGGCTACTGTGGCCTTTTGAGGTAGAAACGAATGATAGAAATTCAGGAGCCCTAAAAAGGCCTGAAGTTCAATTTTTGAAGTCGGATGGGGAGCGTCCCACATAGCTTTTACCTAGGCATCAGAGGGCTTGATGCCTTCAGGGGTGATTTTGAAATCCAAGAACTCAACCTGCAGGTGGGGTGGAGTGGGCCCCGCAGCATCGGAATGCCAGGAGTTTCCAGCATGCTGGCATCTCTGGACCCAGCACCCATTGGGGGGTTAAAAGACCGGTGAGGCAGCAGGACTTTCGTCGCTGCCCCAGTCACCCTGTGGGTGGGGTGGAGCAGCTCCTGCAGCATCGGAACACCGGGAGTTTCCAGCACGGCGGCGTCCCCCACTCTCATTCAGGACATGGGGGGGGGGGATTTTTTCCACTGCCACTTTTCAGTGGGATGCTGTTGTACTTTATTGTGCTGTGTTTTGTTGCTCTTACATTGTATTATGTATTTTGCTTTTGTAATATTGTATCTATTCTTGTTATATTGTATTTTTACTGCCATGTTGTGAGCCACCCTGAGTCGGCCGGTGCTGAGTAGGGCGGGATAGAAATCAAATTAATAATAATAATAATAATAATAATAATAATAATAATAATAATAATAATAATAATAATAATAATAATAATAATAATAATAATAATAATAATAACCTCCCATGCAAAAAAATCCCAAAATTTGTCTTTTTTCACATAACCCTGCATTTTGAAAATGCTCCAACACTTTACTGAGTTTGGACACAAGGTCCACCATGTCCACCCTGGCAATCAATACATCATCGAAATAAGGTAGCACCCCAGGTAGACCCTTCAGCAACCTTTCAACCAGAGCCTGGAAGATGCCAGGCACAGCATTGACACCGAATTGTAAATGCTTAACACGAAACACACTCCTATGGATAGTGATAGTTTGACACAGTGCTGACTCAGGGTGACAGGCAATTGCTGATATGCCTGTGCTAAATCTAGTTTGGCAAAACATTTTCCACCATGGAGGGTGGCTAGTAGGTGGCTGACCACTGGAACAGGATATGAATTGGTGTGGATAGCTTTATTGATTGTGCATTTATAGTCCACACAGATGTGGATGTCCCCATTGGCCTTGAGTGCAGTGATGATGGGGTCTCCCATGGAGTAGAGTCCATCGGCTCAAGAATGCCCTGAGCAACCAGTTTGTCAAGTTCTGCATCAATGCAGTCTTTGAGTGCAAAAGGCACCCATTGAGATGCCATCCGAATGGGCTGGATAGTCAGATCCAGCTCAAAGTTAACAGGGGGCCCTTTGAATGTACCCAGTCCCGCACGAAAAAAAATCAGGGTAGCGTTCACATGCAGCTTGAATGGGGTCAGCCTGAACCCCATGAATTCCTGAAAATACAATACCCAGGGGCCCAAACCACTGTACCCCCAAAAGGTTATTCCTACCGGCTTTCACCACGACCAGTGGAAGCTTTGCTGCAATGCCTTTGAAGCGTACGTCAAATGTGCTGATCCCCAGGATAGGAATGTGCCTGCCCTGCACATCACTCAGCCAGACCTGGAGAACCTGCAACTTCAGACGGACGGGCAGCAGGGGGAATTTGGAGATATTATCTCTATGAAATAATGGAGTACAATGTACCTGAGTTGATCTCCATCTTGAAGGGGCATCCTTGCAGGCGGATGTCGATGAAGAACTTTTCGGACACTGCCTGAACACCGGTAGATTCTCTTTTCCTTGCATAGACTTTGGAAATCGGGTGTTCCTGCCAGCGGTGACCCTTGTCACCTGGTTGACCCTCTGACCATTGATGGCACACTTTAGCAATGTGCCCTTTCCTACCGCACTTGTGGCACTCTGCAGTCTTGTAAGGGCATTGGGTGCATAGGTGTCTGCTCCTGCAACCTTGACACGGAGCGACGTAGCCTTTGGAGTGCTTCTGCCAAACTTTACCAATGTCATCCCCTTCCTCACTGTTGTCTGAGGATGACAATGGACTGGCACATCATTTCTTTTGGATGGTCGATTCTTTGTGAACCAGTGCATGCGGCTTGGATTGGAAGAATTTCACCCCGGCAACTGCAGCTTCTGATGCCAGGGCCTCTTTAAGGACATGATTAAAGGTCAATGTGTCCCTTTTCACTAGCCTATGTTGGGCTGCTTCATCTCTGAGGCCAAGGAGAAGTCAGTCCTGGAGTGCCTCGTCCAAGTTGTGCCACTGGCATGGCACGGCAGCATGGTGGAGGGCCGCAGCATATTTGGTGACTGATTCTGCAACCTTCTGGTCTCGGCGGTAGAATGCCAGCCTCACTGGAAAAATGGAAACCTTTGGCTTGAAGTGATTTCGGAGGATGGCAAGGATGTCCATCAGTGGGACATCCTTTAGGGCCCTTGGCAGCAGCAGGTGCACAATCAGCTCTATCGTGGGCAACCCACAGCGGGCCAGGAATGATGCTTTCTGTCTTTTGTCCCCCTCGATCCTCTGTGCAACTATGAAGTTTTCAAACTGGATCTTGTACATGGGCCATTTCTCTGGATTGGAGATGTTGAATGGCCTGAAGGAGAACGCGGCGGCTGGATCCCACCTTCGTTGCCAATGTTGAGTCTGGAACAAGATGTACTCTAACCAACAGGATCGGGTTTAACTCAGTGATTCTTTATTCAGTTCATACTTCGGACTGGGGGCTATGTACAGGGGTGGCCTCTATATATACACAGTGATTTGACCATTACAGAACTAGATACATTTAGGTGGGCTTCCAGAGGACAAACAAAGTTCAACATTTCCTGCATTGACATAGATTTGAATTTCACGCCTTTAGAAATGGTGCCCGTCTGCTCCTCCGCTTTGGCGCAGCATGTCTTTCCAAACTGAATTAAGCTTTGGACACAACAACTGCACATTTGCCCATCTGATTTCCAATTACTGGCCATTGTGAGCTAATCTATCTTTAGCCCAGTGCAGACTCCACCCTACCACTACAAGTTTGGTCACCACAATATACTTATTAGATGAATGATTTCAAAAATTCATATTGGAATGGAAGGGATATATGCTCCTGGGGTAGAGGGTGTATTCAAAGCCCCTCCAGGCTCATGCTGGCCAGGCAGCAATAAAAGGTGAATTAGAGGTTTTTCATCTCTGGTTTTCCTCTCTGTCTCTTTTTCCTTAAAGAAAAAGGGAAAAATTAACATTCCTCTTATTGCAAGCAGTATGAAGGAAAGGGCTACAGAGCAGGACTGTACAGTGGACTGAGGGGTTTTTAGATTCATCATATCTACACATTTTCTACCCTGTTGTAGCTGAGAGGGAGCAATTCAAGACTGAATGTCACCAACTTTCAGCTCGATTTTTAGTCTTTCTTATGTCCCCTAAGGAGAGTAGTTTTACGGTCCTGAACCATTTATATAGATACAAAAGGAAAAAGGAAAAAACCTGAAAGCATTTAGTGAAACCCAATATAAAGAAGAGACAAAATTCCAAAATGGTGTGTGTGTGTGTGTGTGCATGGTTGTTTGTTTCTTTGTTTGGTTGGTGAATGAGCCCAACACATTTCAGCCAGTTAATTATTTTGTTATCTTCTCTCTCTGTGTGTAACAAAATTAGTAATGCCTCTAGAGATCTCCAATGTCCATTTCCAAATTTCACTAAGATACCTATCTTATTAAAAAAAACTGATATTATTCAATCATAAATGAAGAGTCTTTGCTTAAATCCTTCTATATCAAGAAAAATTCATTAGTCAGGAAAGGCTTTTACTGATTCAATGTATGAAACAAATTTACACATTTAACCTACTGATGGATAGATTCAGAGTGCCAAAATTGTGTTTTGAAAAGGGCTTGGGTACTGATAATGACTGATTCAGTCTATTATATTCATATTTCAGCAATTTTATAAGCAATTTCCATCCTTTGGTAGAAGTCAGTTATTTTTTTCTCTTTAGAGTTTTAAGCCAAAAACAAATGTTGGAGGTAGACCATGACTGGAAGAGGGAAATTCTTAACTAAGCAAGCATCTCTGTGTTGCAGTATCACCTTGTCCCATCACCAGCATTATCCAAATGAGCTTGCTTTGTCTGGTAATTAGTGTTCAGGGCTTGAACATGGGAAATTTTATTTCAAAGGCACATTGTTGTAAAGGCTTCCACATGTTATGGATACTAAATCCTTTGCAGCACAATCCGGTACTGGTTTGCTCAGACATCAACCAGATAAAGCTCAGTATGGCCTTTTCCCAGCTACAGTGTTACAGGATTGCAGCCCTAACAATTTGATTAATGGTTGTTAATATGTTTGTAAACAGTAATTCTTGATCAAATACTTACAATATGCTACATTAAAAAAATAAGGATTGAAATGCCTTCTCAAATGTTAATAATTGAGTCCATGATGGAGAGGCAGTTGTCCCTCTGGGGAAAACAGAATCTTTTCCAAGAGTCGTCTTCTTCTTCTTCTTCTCTCTCTCCAAAGACTCATTAACTTAAGGGGATTTCTTTTTTAAACAGATTTTTTTGGGGAGAGAATTATGCATACCTGCTAGAAACCGAGCATAGTAATGCAGATTTATAGATTTAATTTTTTTCACTCTTTCCGTGTCCAGGTGCAGCTGCTACTGTGGATGTAACCAAAGGTCATTTTAATTAAGATTGGTCCTTTTTTCTTTGTTGAAATGTGCTGAATTGTTGTCACTGAGGGCCTCTCATCCCTTTGTCCAATGCCAGCAGCTGGTGACAGCTTGGCAAATTATGAGTTTCTTGGCTTAAAACAGACTAAATTGCAGACAAAACAAGCCATCAGCTGAGTAAATACCGCACCTCTGTTTGGCTTCATGGGAAAAGAGGAGATTAGCATGAGTACTTAGTGTTCATAATTACTAGTAAGAGGCAAATAGTAGGCTCAGGCTGACTGGAGATTGTTCCATGATATCCAATTAACACTCACTTGATTGTTCTTAATTACTTGGGTTTGATGACAGCAGAGCAGAGATGTCATTCTTCAAACAATACAGCTACCACCTGGGTCACTCACTGATATACCTACACATGATGATGAAATGATACATTCATTGAGAACGAACTATTGAATGTTGTGGCTGTTGTGTAAATCATAAAGGAAAAACAGACCATACTCTGTTTATTTCTTAGCACTTCTTCATAGATGAACTACTAAGGTGTTTCTTGCCTGTGTTATTTTTCAAGTATGGAAATTAAATAGCATACATATTGTTGAGAGGTTATAAAAGACAGGGACAGGTTATTTTGAGAAATCATCAGAATTACCATATTTGCCAGCATATAAGGTGCATCAGAGTATAAGATGCACCCCGTTATTACCAAAATAGCCCACTAAAGCCACTATATACAGTACAAGAACACACTCCATTTTCCCAGTGTATTTTAAGGGTGGGAAGTGGGTCTTATATGCCAGCAAATATGGTAAATTTGATCAGATGAATTGAATTTAACAAAATGATGTGAATGAAGGAATATAATTCAGGGATTTGTGTTTTATTTATTTTCTTAGAGCAAATGCATTATCTTCCAGACCTATCTAATAATGATACAGAAAGTGAGGAACTTGGGCATAAAACTCACAGTCAGTCTACTGAGTTCTACACAATAGGAGGTGTCCTAGTCACCAAAGCAAAAGCTAGGAATCTCTGCACATTGTAAGGTGCTATTGAGTTATTTTTCTATTTTTGTATTTGTTATAGCAAAGTATAATAATGTCTTTGACAAATTTTGATAGTCTCATCCTTCTGATAAAGCAGGGGTGGCCAACCTTTTTGGCCCATGGGCCAGACCACGCCCCCTCAGACAGATGTGTTGGCTGGAGGTGTGGTTCCTCTCACCACTTCTGCTGCTTCCCATGGTGTCAGGAGCGAAGGCGGTACATTTCCACCACATTTTCACCTGGTTTCGCCATGTCTGTGGGGCTTCTGGCTTGTTTCCGGTGGTTCCGGTGGCAGCAGCAAGATCCTCACCACGAGCTGGATTAATTAGCACCACAGGCTGGGTCAGGCCCATGAGCCGTAGATTGGGAACCCCTGTGATAAAGTGACTGGATATAAAAGTTTTCCCTCCTGCCCAGTTTGTATAAAAAAAATTTAATGTGAAGATTTCTTTAAAAGTTGTATTCTTCATTCACAGGTAATTGTGCTCAAGAATTTTGTTCAATTCACAATTCTTATCAAGCTGACCCAATTTACAGTTTTTTTATGAATCAGATCATAAAACACTTATCCCTCGGTTTTCAGCTCCAGACATGTATGTAGAAATGCATACACAGTATTCTGTTTGGATTCATCGCCCACCCCAGAAAAATAATCTTAGATTATTCCTGGAATGGGCATTTTATTTGTTGCATTCATAACTACCATGGAAGTAGACTGGACTTTCCATCCCTTTTTGCAGGAGAGTATTACTTCTAGGCATTGTCTATGAATCAGGGGCACATACCAATCTAAACATTTTCTCAAGAAATCTCTTAAAAGCAAAATGTGTAAGTTTGTTCTCTTCAACAGGGGTGTGCTGATAGATTTTCCCATTTTTTTACAGTGGGGGAGTAACATTTGAACCAGAGTGTGGCTGTCCTTTGTATTTTTGATGCCACTTTTATCAAATCAAATCTTTATTATTACAGCCAAAGGCCAGACAGAGTGCACCAGATAACACAACCATTCTGGCTTCACATATAGAATAAAAGGATTTCCGACACACTGAGCATATACAGTAAAATATTAAAAAAATAAAAATTTGTTTGAGAATCCTATAATACACACCATAGTATTTTACTTTAGTCTGACTGTCCCAAGTTTACGTTCGTGAATTTTAACACGAGGCTCACTATTTACTGAGCACTATTGGGGTCAAAAGACATAACTCGGATGTGAGGGAGATCTGGCTGCGGCATCTGTCACCCCATTGATCGCCAGGGTTGATTCGGCTGATCTGGCTGGCTAGGCGGGTGTCCCCTTCCTCCCTCACTGCTCCATGTGCATCCCTCCCAAAGCTGCACGCTCGGTAGAAGAGGACGACCGTCCCAGATAGAAGGGGTGTACCATTCTTCAGTCAAGGGTATACGATATCTGCGCTCCACTGCTAGAACCTCCAAACAAGCTCAAGGCCACTTTTATGTACTGTAGGTGGTTCAAGAGACCATGAATTGGAACACCTTGGGAGTATTAGGAGATGAAGCTTTTTGATTTCATGTTTAAAAAGCCCCCTCGTAATGTAACTTTAAAAAGAAAGGACACTAAAAACATGTGTGTCCAAACTACAGGCTGGGGGCCAGATCTGGTCCCCAACACCAATTCATCCAGTTTATGCCTCCTTGTTGCTCCCAGAAGTGGAAATAAAACACATGCTGCAGGCTGGATTAATTGGCATTGGGGATCGGATGCGAGCCTGAGGCTGTAGTTTGGGCACCCCTGTTTTAAGCAGAGAAAATGGCAGTTTAAAATCTATCTCATCCTGTTGCAAAATAGATTGAAAGGCACATTTTACTTCAGCTGAACCACGTGACTGGCTCGCAGCCCGGAAAGTTTAAGCACCCCTGCTAAAAATCTCAGTAATGATAACAGGAATCAGATGGTCTTAACATGAATAACACAGCTAAAAGTCTTTATAACAATCAGTCATCTTGCACAGTAAAAAAAAAAAATCCTAGTACCTGTCACTTATCAATTTAAAAATCAAAACCAACCAAATTGTTTTAAAGTTCTGTTAATAGTTCAGGTTTTGCTAATCTGCTAAGAGATTATGAGTGTGCATATGCCAGAGTGGACCAAACCAAACTGGTGCTAAGTACACTACTCCGTAAGGCAAGATCTTTAGGTAATGGTGGATAATACTTTCAGTCACTGATCTTGAGAGTATTTGGGACTCATTGACCCAAATAGTATTTCCAGGTGTGCCTTACTTAAAACAGATTTGGGACACTTAATGGTATTTATTTATTTATTTATTATTCGATTTGTATGGTGCCTCACTCGCAAAGCAACTCTGGGCGGCTAACAAAGAGCAAAATAATTACAATCACAACTATAAAGCATCAAATCACAAAAACATTTCCAAAACATTTCCCAAAAATGTATACATCCTAACCACAGACACAAGAAATGTACAGTGGAGATTTTATGGCCAAGCCCACTGCGCAGCTGCTGCTCCTCGTCACTCCTCCCACCAGTCCTGGGCTGGCTGAGGATGTCCGGTGGCAGTGGGGCATGCAGTGGTGGCGGCATCAGTTTTATGTCCGGGCCTGCCCACTGCACAGCTCCTCCTCCTCACCGCTCCTCCCTCCAGGCCAGGGCCGGCCGAGGGTATTATCCAGTACCTCCTCCCAGATGCCTATTTATGAAATGTCGCTAAATGTAGGGACAAATCTGTCAAGTGCCAGCAGAATATATTATAGAAATGGTTGAGGTGAGGCACAGAAACTCTAGTGTGTGCTTGAAATGTACTTCGTGGTTCTCTGAATTAGGGTCATCATCTTTAATAGGTTAAAACTATGTGTTTTAATAATTCCAGTGCAATTCTTACAGGTGTCCTTTAAGGGAGTGCTTTCTGAAGTTGTACTCAATTTAACTTAAGATATAAGTAATACTTCCAATTCAGAGCAATGGTTCAGAACCATCTAAATGTCCTTTTGCTAGGAAATTATCCTAGTTTCCTTTTCAAATGTTATTTTATGGATTACTATAATGGACTCGTTCTCTTAGATATGGTAGAATGGCTATATTACCCAGGCTCATTGTAATACTGCCCTACTGTTTGTCATTCAGGCATCAAAGTACCCATCCTTATCTCTTTTCCTAGAATGTTTGCTCCTCTCATTCCAGTATCTTGTTCACTCACCTAAGTCCAGCCTTTTTTGCTGTGCTCATGCGATAACATTCAGGCCATAGTGAGATTGTTGTTTGCCTTTTGAAGTGCCATGAAAACCACAGAAGTCAAATAAACCTTTTAAATCCATCCATAAAATACTTAATTAGTGTTACAAATTCCTAGATTCATATACTGACCATCAGCAAAGTTTTTAGGCTTTGCTTTTTGTTAAGAGCTAAAATGCAAGGCTCAGATCATAGTATAATAAAATAACCATTAGAAAAAATGATTTAAAAGCCTGGAGAAACAGAAATGTCTTTGCTTAGCCCTGGTATTGGTCTAAACATAAAGTGCATGCAGATATAACCCCATATGGTCATATGGTTATGCAGTCAATTTTTTTAAAGTGAAGTGACAGCCCTACGCCCTCTTTTTTCATACAGGGATTAGCCCCTGTTTCCTCCCATGGTTTAATTTTCATAAAAGTCATGTTTGCCACGGGTGCCATAGTTGAAAAATCATTAGAATGATTGCTATCTTACTTTGCCTTAATGCAGCTTAGATATATGTTAACTATGTTTTAAATTTTAACTTTCACAAATGGCATCAAAGACATACCTGTCAACTTGTGGCTCTGGAAAAACGGGACCTACGCACATAGCTTGTGCGCAGGTCACTTTCCACGCATGCGTGGAAGGTTTTACCCCTTCCATGCATGCCGGAAGTGCTATGCTGCTTGTGCAGCCCCTACGCAAGCGGCGTAGCGCTTCCATGCATGCGTGGAAGGGGTAAAACCCTTCCACACATGTGTGGAAAGCGCTATGCTGCTTGCGTAGGGGCTGCGTAAGCGGCGTAGCACTTCCACGCATGCACGGAAAGGGTTTCCCCCTGCTGTCAAATTACGGGATTTTTGGCAGCGGAGGCGGGTTATGATGTCAATAGACGTCAAATTATGGGGTTTTCCCGGGCAAATCGGGATGGTTGACAGGTATGATCAAAGAGTGCATGCCACCTAATCATATCTTGTGTTTTGGAGAAAAGAGACTCTTGAGTGTCAAAATGTGTCCTTCATCATCTAGCATGCGGATGTTTTAAGTTGACACTGTTACTGGGGAATTTGTAGACCACAGGTCCTCACATTAGATATCAGTCTACATCAGTCTATGGGCACAGGAAGGGATCACATAATCTGTTCAATTCATTGAGATGCATGAAATACAAGCAAATGGGGTTGGTTGAGAATCTTCAGGTCAAGCGGTTGTAAATTCACTGGTTTTAGTAATGTAATTACAAACCTGGCCTTGAAATGAAAAACAAGTGAGTTTGAATAAATTGCATCTAAGCATGTACTTTGTATACATCAAAACACCCCCCAAAACCAGAATAATCATTAAAATGTGATACTACAAGTGATCGTGCTCAGCACAGAAAATATTATTCCATTGAATGGAAGAAGAAACAAATGGTTGCAATCTCTGTCTAAAACTGAATATGTGGTTTTGCCAAAGTGCTTTGAGCTACACAGAGTTTGGTAGTTTGAACAAGCCAAAAGACATGCAAGGAATAAATTTTAAAATTGCAAAAATTGTATTGTTGTTTTTGTAGGAATATTGAAAATCTTAGTGATGTAGTCAGAAATCTCAGTAGGGAATCTTTGTAGAAAATTGCCAAGAACAATTTTTTTTGTGAGGACTCATTGCATCCATAAGAACCGTAGCTAGTGTAAAATGCAAAAAGCCAAGTGTTTTATAGGACACTAGTTCTGCTCCTCCTTCTGTAGGGATGCTGTCTTGGCTCCTTGTTCATCTTTCAGTTGCTGGTAAAAGCTACATTTCTTTTCCAAGCTTTCTCATTTTAATGCTTCTTCTTAATTTTGGGCAATTCTCCCGTCTTATTGTAATACTAGCTAATTGCCTGGCCTTGCCTTGGCTATTTTTGTCATTTAAAGCAAGGATGACACTGCTTGACTGTGGTTTTACTTTTCCACCCAGCAGCGTCCCCGGCCCATAAACATTACATTCTGTCAAGCCACGGCCTCCTTTGGTCATCAAAGGAGGCCATGGCTTGACTATACAGTACGTTGACAGGCAGGAGACCCCGACACTGAAGAAAGCTGAGGCTGCTAATCATGGCCACAGCTTTCTTTAGCGGCGGTCTCTCCCAGTGGAAAATTCAAGCCACTGGCTGCGCTGTGCTGTGCGTGCACAGTACTACTGTTTCATTGCTGTTTCTCTGGCTGGTGGGGGTGTCCCCTTTCCATCCCACTTTGGGGGGGGCATAAACCCACAAATAGGTTTTGCGACCCCCACAGTGCTGATCTCACAAGCCCAAGGTATGTATGTGCAAACTTTCACCAGGATTGGTCCAGATGTGTGGGTTCCTTTGGAGCACATACAAACCCACACCTCTATTTTATAGATATAGATATGTGTTTTATCTTACTTGATAATATTTCGAATGCATTTTTGCACTTTAAAATGTTCTCATTGTATATGACCCCCAAGTTCCCATTGAGTGAAGGATACACATGTTGAATAAGATGTATATAGATAAGATATACAAATCACCAAAATGCTATTCATTATTGACCCCACAATTTTTATCCTCATTAATTCTTTCCTAATTGGTATACTGAATTATACTGAAATAACAACAATGAATGATGAATGCATGTACAGTATGTGGTGAATGAAATAGCAATAAAAACAGTAGCTAGTATAATATTAACAGCACAAGGAATCGCAGCTTAAAAGAAGCAGCATTTGCTCAGATACATGCCCACAGTATAATTTATAATTCAGATTCTTTCTTTATTTACTGAATATGTGACCTTAAAGAAACATGTCCAAGGATGCCCTCCATTCAACAAAATACCTTAGAGTGGTTATACATAGGATCATAATGAAAAAAAATGTATAATGAAATTTCATTCATTTTAAATGGTATCAATTATTTTTCATGAACCAGATCCTAACCAAATACCATTTTATGCAAAGCTGAAAAGCAGCCAAATATTTGCATGATACAAAAGAACTGCTCTCTTTTACAGTAAATCATCATAATTACCACATTTGAGGAAGAGAAGCTTAAACAATAGGTTTATAATGTTATGGTACCTACAGTTTATTTACAATGTTAAGTGTATTATTAAAATTAACTCTTACATTTACAGGCATTCATGTGGATAGGATCATTTGGACATTAAACTAACAAAATGTTACATAAACCTCTAAGCTGTTACTGTGTTCAGTCAGATCGGCCAGGAGGGAGGCGTTGGTATGCTTCATTTATATTCTTAGTTTTTTCTCTCTCCTAAATTTAAATTACACAGAACCATTTGGAGAAGATGACATGTGTGCATCTTTGTCACATCTTTTATCATCACTAATATTTCTCCATGTAATACAACTTGTGACAAATGTGAACATTAATTACAGTTAACAAACGAATGCAATGTGAAGTATTCATTTTAAAAAAACACACACATGCGGCCCAATCAGTGAGATTTCATCTTACATTGAGCTTCATGTCAAAGTTCAGAAGTCAGAAATCAACTACCATCAGTTATCAAATTATGTTGATGATTCTAATGAAAGCTTCTGGTATTTTGCTCAACACTATGTTACTATTATGACAACTAATAGGGCAAGAATGGCTGATATTGTAGTGCAGAATAAATTGAAACTGTCTGCTTTGTATGCTGCGTTTCCTTCTTATATTTGACAATTTGTTCTGTTACTGCACATATTACTCATGGAAGGGTCTAGAGCAGTGTTTTCCAACCTTTGGTTTTTGGACTTCAATTCCCAAAAGCCTATGTCAATTCCCCAAAGCACTAATCAGCCAATGTACTGAGACTTAAGCTTCTGGGAATTGAAGTCCCCCATGTGGGGTGTGTGCCCCACATTGGGAGCCACTGGTCTACAGTGTTTGCATGCAAAAAAATAAAATAAAAACCTACTTGCTTATACTATTATAATGACAATACTCAAACTATCAGAAGTGAAGAAAAATATAATGAAAGGCCAATGTATATCCAACAATAATGCCTAGATTTTGACTGAGGACTGGCCGGTCAATACGTTGAGATTTCAGACCTTTGTACATCTAATGATTGTACAAATCATTAGAAGAAAATTGCACATTTTTTGTGAGGACTCATCACATCTGTAAGAACTGCAGCTAGTGTAGACTGCAAAAAGCCAGGTTGGTTATAGTCTGTGTTTTATAGGATACTAGTTCTACAGCACCTACCTGTGTATCTCCCTCCATAGGGATATCCACCTGCTCATCTCTTGTGCTAGAATAGCTCTCCTAAAAAGGGATGTGAAATGATGGGGAAATCAGCCAAGGAGGGGACAGTCCCATCTTTCCCTGCTATCCATACAGTTTTCATATATACAAGGGCAAAAGGAAGCTATTGCAGGATTATACAATAACAATGTTTCCTGCCAGAAAGGTAGACAGACACACAAATCAGGACTACCACTGTCCACAATGGAAATTATTTATTCCTTCCTTACAATATCCATCCATGGGCAAGTCTTGGGTATGTATGTATGTTTGTAAATTCTAGCAGGGGAGTACAGATTTCCTATACCCTTGATTCAAGAAGGGACCTATCTGGGATAATTGTTCTCTTCCATCAAACATGCAGCTTTGGGAGGGACCCACATGGAGTGGTGAGGGAGAAAGGAGACATCCACCTTACCAGTTGGATCAGCCATATTGACTCGGGTGATAAATGGGGTGACAATATATTGTAGCCAAACTTAGATATTTCTCTAGCATATTCACTACTCCAATCTAGATATTGATGACAATTGAAACCTCCAGCTGATTTCATCCTGCAGGTTCATGCAGATGTTAAAAGTATGGGAAACAAGGTGGAATTTTGTGGTACCCAACAGGCCAAAGACTATGAGGAAGAACAGCAGTCTGCCAACATGTCCTTCTGTTTCACAAATAGGGAATTTTCTGAATTGTCATTTGCCAGACTGCCCAGAATTGTGATACATGTTTCTGCTTCACACCCTCTGTCTGTGTCAAAGCCAATAATCTGAAAGGTATCCATAAAAGCTTGGCCAGATTTTTCTACCTTTTCCCCCAAGAGAAGAATTAAATTTGGTATTGGCCATATGGGTGACGTTCTCTGCAAAATAGTTTGTAAGTTTTCACACCCTTGTCCTCCTTTTTTTAAATCCTAGATGAGCTCTGCTAGGTGGTATTGAGCAGACTGTTCAGGACTAATTGATGGGATGTCTTTTATCCTTTAAAAAGACTGGAATTCTGTGTTTTGTGTTCATTCTTTCTCATAGCATGGCTATGAGCTTGGTCTCATCTTAGAAACAAATTTGTGAACTTTCAGACACCATGGTTTAGTTGCAGGAGGAAGAGCATTGGCTGAGTTGGCTGGTCCCTAGCTCAATGCAGTTTAAAAGTCCTATTAATAAAGTGAATTAAACAAAGATCTAACTCCTGAAGCACAATGTTTATACCGGGGTACCCAAACGATGGCCCATGGACCAGATCCGGCCCCTGACACCAATTCATTCGGCCCATGCTGCCCTCGTTGCTCCCCAAAGCGGAAGTAAAACACACCCACATGGGTGCATTTTACTTCTGCTTCTGGGAGCAACAAGGGCAGCGTGGGCCAGATGAATTGGCATTGGGGGCTGGATCTGGCCCACAGGCTGTAGTTTGGGCACTCTTGGTTTAAGCAGAGAAAATGGCAGCTTAAAATCTCGTGTTGCAAAACAGATTGCAAGGCACGTTTTACTTCTGCTTTCAGTGGGAGGACCCATGTGACTGGCCCGCTGAACCACCTGACTGGCCCACGGCCCAAAACCTTTGGACACCCCTACTTTATACAATATAAACTATCCTATGTTTAGTGTTCAGTGAAGAAGACTTGAACAATTCCTGATCCATTTTATTTCTGCCATAGTAGGGACTGAAAGTGAATGCATCAGTAAGGGATTTGACAGTGTGTTACGACAGTCATCAATCCTTGTGAGCCCTGTAGCCATAAATAAGCTTCATACCGTGCCACACTAAAGAGGACAGTTTCTCTTCTGCAGGACATTGAAAATGTGGCAGTTAGGGAATTGTTTGTCCCTGTTGCCACGACAACGCCACTAGCACTTATCATTAACTTTCACACTGAGTTTTTTTTTAAAAAAGAAAGAAAGCCAGAGCTTTCTGTAGAAATAAAACCAAGTCAACATCAGCCCAAATTTTCAAAGCCGTTATTCTAATTACGATGAGGAGCTATAGATTGATGAGCTTAGTTTTTCACAAAGACTGGTGGCAGTTAATTCCTGTGACCTGTGTGGCTCTAGTAGTCTCCTTTCGAGATGGAGTCTTGGAAGTTCGATTATTAGTGACATCTTGTAAGTGAGAAGAAGCTTATCTCTCCAGAGAGTGTTGATAACTTGAGACAAGGTTTAACTAGCGAGTGGCGAGACAGTGTATGACCAATAAATAAATAAATAAAGGCCTACATTCCTAATCTTGCAGCAACAGCCCAGTAATGAGAAAACACCATCCTCCACGCTTTCACAAATTGTAGATTCACTGGTAGCTTTCAGTTTGTTAATTCTGAGGGGCATCTTTTACTGTGCTTGTGTGAAAATATTTGTTCTGCCAATTCTTGGGCTTAAATAGACAGACCTTCAGGTTGTTTCAGGCATGGAAACTTTCGAAAAATCAATGAAAATTTACAGGTATGGCCTTAACCTAATGAAGGAGCTGTGTGAAAATATTTTGTACATTGTTATTTTGTGTATGTGTACACATGCATGTGCAGAATGTCTAAATCCTCACTTGCTTCATATTTTTCAAGGAAAGACAAGAACCTGTCATTTTTCTTGGTTCTTGAAAGAGTGAGGTACTTTTTTGAATTTTTGACAGTGAAGAATGAAGATGAAAAATATTTTGGTCCAAATGAAGCCATATACAGTACTGCAAAATAATATTTTAACACACATAGCACTGAAATATGAATAACATAACTTATCCATATTGATTGATTGCCTGTCCTATATCATAGGATCTCAGGGTGTGTTACAAAACTGTATAACCCCCCCCCCACCAGATGTAAGATGGTTAAAACAACTTAATACAACATTTAAACAAACATTAGAAGAATAGAACTAATATTTCCTCAGTATTACAGAGCTCTAATGAATAAGTACATCTTGACTTGACATTAAAATGATGCCAATTTTGGCACCAGTCGAGCCATCTGTGATGGCGAATTCCCAGAAGCCCAAGCACCCTGTGTATCCACACGAATGGGTTTACTGTGATTCATCCAGCCCGCGCTGCCCTCGGCGCTCTTTTACTTCCACTTCCAGGAGCGACTAGGGCAGCGCAGAGGAGGGCCTCCCCAGCAAATGTTTGTGATCAGACAGGTTTATAAAAGGAGAGTTACTCTTTCAAATAGCCACTTCTCAAACCATTTAGGATTTATGAATCATCTTCAACTGCTTTCATGCATTTATTTGGAAGGCGTAGAAGCATTAGAAGGGTGTTTGCATCTCTTAAAATAATCAGCCTGCTCATCTGTATTTATTATATGAAGAGACAGTTTATGCAAATTAGTTAGAACACAAGAAAAGAAAGCAATCTTGTAGCAGTCTCATCTGGAAGTGAAGAATCTTGTAGAGTTTGAATATTTTTCATTGGGATGTTTTGTCATCCGAGAGCTGCATAAAACAACAATAATGAAAATTCCTTGAGCTTTATTCATGCCCCTGGCACACACATATATTAGGGATATAAATAAATGTGTCTTGCTTCTGATACATAAGCACACATTATCTTTTCTATTCGTTTTAATGCCTTTTCTCAAAGTTGGACTTTTTATGATGTGTGCAGTCTGTGCAAGTGCATTCTGAGATGGCAAAATGTTCTACATGGACAGATGCTATAACCACCACAAAACATTAATTGATTCACAGGGATGTTTTGCTTACAACATTATGTTTAGCCTTGTAGTGATTTCCTGAGAATCTATGTAGTCCTAAGGGTCTAGATGTGATGCAGCGGTTGGTAATACAGTACGGAAACAGACAGAAGCATACTGTGTTGGATCTCCCTATGTTCACTGCAGCGTACACGACTGGTGATTTGGCAAAGAGTTGTCACCATGTTCCTGGGAAGGGAAGCACTTTATAGTGCATTATGAAACATTGCTACAAGTGTGTCTTTTTGCTTAAGAGTAATAGATGGGGCATATGCATTTTTGGTTTTTAAAAAGGGATTCTTGATTCTTCTTTTTCAGATAAAATTCTTAACCCAGCGTTTTACAATGATTTTGGACATTAGGCTCTTGCCTTTCTTTTGATGTACTTTGAACACTGTTTTTAAATACATTTAACACTGTAGGAAAATATGTAGACAAGTTAAAGCTGAATTTCCTGTTATCTTAAGGATCAATGCATTGAAACATTATAACCAATGCAGCTATTCAAGACATTCTTCTGTCTTTTTTTTAAAGCCTCTCCTTGTTAATTAGAAGTGTACATAGTGGGAAATTAACTATGAAATAGTAAAAATGATAAATTATTCCATATTTGAAAGTATAAATTAAAGGTTTAGTGTATATAAAATTTGTCATGTTTAATTGCAAGTTCAATTAAAATTCAGGATAATGATGATTTATACAGGTTTCTGTGTAATTTGATATTCATTAGCTTAGCCAGACACATGCTGATATTAGCTCGTTAATTATGTTTCCTTTTGTTGAAAGCAGCCTTGTGAAAGCAATCTGCTCAAAGTTTTCTAAACTCATTCTGCTAAATGAATATTTAGCAGCTGTTCGTGTTATTAAGATGGTCACTGCAGCTTCATTTTACTCATACATGACATCAATCATACCTTTTGTATGACAACAAGCTTTTCTCATTACAAACCCATTTATGAAGGTTATGGGTGATGTTAACAAGCTATTGTATGGTAGTATAACACAACTTTACAGTAATGTGAGAGTTTAGCTGCATTTACTTCCTGAAAATAGTTTACAGTCAAAATGGTGAGAAGGAAAATCCTGGCAAAATGACCCAAACATGGTTCCTGTAGTTGGCAGCCTTTTCACAATAGTGTCTTTTTATTTCTCCTTTGTTGTGACTTCTGAACATCTGCCTCTAACCAATGTTTCTATGTGCTCATAGCAAGGTTACTAAGGAGCTGTTCTTTACAAATCCTTCCACATATTTTTGGAATTTTTCCTGTGAAAGTTGTTGTATGCTATCAAGTCTCTCCTGGCTTATGGCACTCTATGAATGAGCAATCACCAAAATGTTTTGTCCTCAACAGCCATGCATAGCTATTGTCAAGGCTGTGGGGTCCTTTAGGACAGCGTTCCCCAACCTTTGGTTTTTGGACTTCAACTCCCAGAAGCCTAAGTCAATTCCCCAAAGCACTGGTCAACCAATGTAATGACTTAGGCTTCTGGGAATTGAAGTCCAGAAACCAAAGGTTGGGGAACACTACTTTGCAGGCGCACCCCCCAAAGAAAGACTCAGACACCGGTATATGGATAAAGGCATCGGGCCACTTTTATTGAATAATGCCCTAGTCCGAATTATAACTTTCAATTGGTGTAATCATCCAATTGTAATTGTTTAAGGCAAACAGGCCGCAGTAACACTGGTAAGGTTCCACCCAAAATGCCAATGGCAATTGTCTACTTGTAACTATTTGTATCAATTTGTTTGTTGACAAAAACAAATTGTTGACCGGAGTCAATAAACTATCTACTGACCCCACCCTATGACATGTATCCGTTAAATCTCAAGGTGATGCAGGCTGTTAAGCTCCTGCCATCACCCCTTGCCTGGTTCGTCATTGACCGGCCAAAGCTATTACCCCTGTACCTGTCTAAGTGTTGGCCAGTCAATTGCGAACCTGCCGGATACCTCTGGGTCATAAATCTTTACCTTACCAGTGCTACCCGCCACACGGGGAGGCGTCCATGATGACTCACCGCCCCCCCCAGACCGTCAGCTCGGTCGCCAGGCCTGCTTGCACCATGCCCAGAAAGAGGTACATACCTCCAGCCGACAGGTGGACCCCATCTCCTGCCTACCAGCAAAAAATTTTTGTAAGCCTATCCGCAGGTTTCCAATGGCTGTCTCTCAGCCATGCTCAGCAAAGGACCGAGCAACAGCCCTGTCCACTGACTGCCGTAACAGTCCGAACCACGAAGATCCACGTCTCCCCTAAATTGGTGTCATAGCGACCGTGTGTAAGCCATACATGATACAAAATGCCAGGTCGCTGCCCCTCGACAGTTTAGGAATAGCAGTGATCCGTATAAGATCATTGCCGCCGAGGTGCCTAATAAGAACATTGGGCGGTCCAGCATCCCTGACGGACAGTAGGAATGGCAACAGTTCCCGCCCCCTTGTGCCGCGCATACCATACCATCGCATACGTGTGGATGCACACAGCCCAAGTTGGGGTCCACTCTCTGTCGCCGCAGCATATTGCTGCCCAGTGTACATAGCTGCGGCCCACCAGCCCCACTGCCACCGGTGTGCAGAGACACACAGGATCTGTAAAAAAGGAGAAGAGGTGAAGGACATAACTAGGTACTCATACAGTGAGGGGACGTACATATATGAAATTACGCGTACATGTATATCCGCCTCCGAGTACCCCAAACGTAGCCGCGATCAACGTGACGCCTATCCTAAATAAATGGGTGCCAAAACGGGCCCCACACCACGAAGCGCGGCACCGGTCACCCTCAGTAACTTTACTTTAGTAAGGGTAGACCCATCCTGGTGGCAGAAAAATAGGCTGGGGCGCGCAGCAGGCACTGCCGAAAATTCATGTAGGGCACCAACTGGACAGATGTCTCCAATGAAACTTCGTAGCAGTCTAACTCCACTGCCTACGCCATGCTGAACAACCTTTGAGGACCGTATCCCCAATTGAGCCCACTCATGTGTAACATAGACATCGTCGAGTTCCAGTGCCCTACGGGACACATCCGCCTTACACAATGGTACCAACTCTGGCACCAACTCACTGATGCAGAGCGCTCCCAAAAAGGCTACCGTGGTAGCTGCGTGACCAAGAGCCACTTCACACCTATCCGACATAAGTCATGCTAGCCTCGTGCAAGGTGGGTCAGAAACTCTGGCAAACTGGGGTGATGCATGTCCGGGCGGCGGACACGTTCACGTGTCCACCCCTCCAAAATACGACGCATACAGAAGTAACTCACGCAGTCATTGAAACCCCCCCACGTTGGCCATAAATGCCAGTGCCGAAAGCCCGAATGCTATAGTACAGGGGCCAAACCCTGACTGCAAAGATAAACATGCATTGTAAAACCTGGTCCTCTGATATTGACCACACTTGAGGTAATGGTAGTTACTCGCAAAAAAGTTCTAAATCGCATGAACGCATGGTGATACGCCTTACGCGTGCGAGGTGCCAATGACATGCTCGGTTCACCTCTCCTCGCCAAACGTCCAAATATCGGCCGGGAGTGGCGAGTGGAATTCATCTGCTTGCAGAGTAAGGCACGGAACCGGGGGATCTGCAGGCGGGATAAAGCATCAGCAATATCGTTATTAATACCTGGAACATGTCTGGCCCTGAACAGCACATTTAGGCGTAGGCTTCTCAAAAAGAATAGACAAACCAATGCCATGACCCTGGGGGATTTGCATGTCTGGGTGTTGACAATGTGCACCACTGCCGCATTGTCACACCAAAAATGGACCACTGAGTTGGTCCACTCATCGCCCCATAGCATCAGTGCTCCCCAAATTGGAAAGAAACTCAAGGAAGGTAAGATCGCGGAGGTGATCCATGCCAAGCATGCGTGATGCCCTCGGCCGTAAGTCCACCTACCCTCAGAGTAAACCCCCCATAAGTCAGGGAGCCGGAGGCATCCGACCGTACTTGAAATCTAGGGCAGACCATAAGGTCTGATCTCCAGGAAGAGACCCCGTTAAAACCCAGGAGTAATTTGAGCCAGACCGAAAGGTCCGCCCGTATGCCCCTAATCAGCCGGACCCTGTGGTGACGTTTTAACAGGCCAGCCATGGCGTCACACAGGCGCCTGGCCAATGCTCTGCCGGGTGTAACCACCCTGCAGGCAAAGTTAAGGTGGCCATGAAGTAGCTGCAGCTCACGAGGGGACACTTTATGTTTGGCAATCAATGCCAAAATCGCCGCGGAGATCCGAGCCACCTTATCCATGGGTAACCCGGATGCCTGTGCAACAGAGTCAATTCCAATGCCTAGAGATGTGAGCTTAGTAGCTGGACCCTCGGTCTTTTCAGGCACTAAGGGGACACCCAGTTCCCACCTGAGTGTCTGAAATGTAGTGAGGAGATGCGTGCATGTGTCCGAGCCCCGTTCACCCCCGAACCAAAAGTCATCGAGGTAATGGGCTAGAGACCGAGACCCCGACCTGCGAGCAAAGGCCCACTGAATGAAAGTACCGAATCGTTCGAATGCCGAACATGAAATAGAGCAGTCAAAAGGGGCTGGCCTTATCTAAGTAAAATTCCCCTTGGAACCTAAAAACCCAATAGCTCAAAATCTAATGGGTGCACTGGCAGTAATCGGAAAGCCGAGTGCATATCACACTGTGCCAGGAAAGCACCGGGACCGCATGAGCGTACCACCCATAGGGGCTGAACAAACGACGTTTACCTGACTGAAAAAGGTAATCAGGAATGGCATCACTGACCAAATAACCTGCAGGGTAAGCTAAATGGGGGATTAGACGACATTCACCTGGGTTCTACTTCGGTACTAGCCCCGGAGGGGAGACCTTCAAATTAGGGAAAGGTGGTTCCAAGAAGGGGCCCACTACTCTCATAGCCTCAACTTCCTTAGCTGTGCTCAGTGCAGCAACCTCCTCGTTACCTTTCAAGGGAACTAAATTAGTAGCATCTTGGGGCCCCTAACACCCCCGAAAGGAATACGAAAGCCCCATTGGAAACCCTCCAGCAGGTACCTCGCATCATCCCTTCTTGGATAAGCTGAGAGCTATCGCTCCAGCATGAGTACACTTATTGGGAAGGGGGGCTTTGACATGGCTAGTTCCGACAGACGGAGCTCTGATCGCCCCCTGTGTACCCTTACCTCTGCCCCGTAATCCCCCAACCCGCGGGCACGCGGAGGCGGCGTGGGGGCCAGCGCAAAAGGGGACACTCGTGTCGGTAACGACACTGGCGCTTATTACACATGTCGCAAGCTGAGAAAGTCCAACACAGCAGGCAGGCTGGAACCCCCTGCCCCACCGGTTAGCGGGGAGCCTGTGTTGCACAGCATGACCACAATGGTACCTATCACCAGGCGCCAGTCACGTGGGAGTCATGTACAAGAGCCACGATTGCTGACAGGGCTCATCCCACCTCATCTCAGGATGTAGGGCCACCCTCATCCAAATTCCTCATCGTAAGCCAACTACTATGGGCCCATGAAATCAACCATCGGCTTGCAAATATTATCAAGGGATTGAACCATCGGGATGGCCCAATCACGCCGGGCCCTGAGACATACCGCCATATATATAAAGTATGCTGGCAACCAGTTGGCCCAGGTGCACGGTGGCTTACGATGACGGGACAGCTCTTTGTCTCTGTCGTCCTGTCCCTCTCTCTCTTCCTCAGTGGGCTCACAGTTCAATAGGGAGAATATATCAACATACTCCCCTCACCAGATCTTATCCCTCATGACCTGTAACAAATGATCACCCAGTGGCAAGGAACAACCAGCCGTCGGCAAAGCCATCGTCGGCACATTCTGTATAGAGGGCATACGCAGCGGGACCTGGACAGCCCCTGCAATGCTCGGCACTGCCCCAGGGGCGGACACCCCCGCCCTTAACGAGGGACCATTTAGAAACCATGGGATACTGGGCTAGGATGGTAACTGATGCCCGCTCACATCAACTTGACGAGGCCAGGGCCACTGAACCCCACCACTGTAAGTGGGCTGTGGTGTTGGTGCACTAAATTGAACCCGATACTCACTAGGTGCACCCCCGTGAGCCGCCCCCACCGGGGGTTCCGGCCCACGGCGGGTGTCGGAGCTCGCGACCGGAATCGAGCTCTGGGACCACCCCTGACTGCTCCCAGCCTGGACATCAGGTCAAACAGTGAGCTGCGAGACACCGGCTGGGGCCGGCCGGACCGTCTCAAGCAGCTCGACCCGGTTGGCCACCCGCTGAAGCATTGCAGCTGGCAAGGTAGCCGGGGCCGACGTAGGGGCCCCTGTTGAAGAAAGAGTAGCGCCCCCCTCCGAAGGAGGCTGTGCCATGCACTGCTATCCGTGCTAACAGAGCATCCACTGCCCCAGAGCCCCCAGTATAAAGTGGGCTGGGTGGGCCGGATGGCCCACTAGTCAGCTGAGGAAAAGGCAACCCAAAAGGAGAGCCAGGGCCAGAATAGGGCCATGCCCCAAACTCTGGCCCATGGGGGGCCGGAGGAGCAGTGGGTTAGACACCCGCACCAGCCCCCCCCGGGCCACCCCGTCCCATGCCTGGCAAAGGTGGGCCGAGGGCCGATGCCCCAGAGGGGCCGGCCTGTAGCTGACCAGCTACCAAGCTGGAACCCGGCTGCCAAGTGGTAGCCTGACCAGCCCCACTGGTACCAGTGGGCAAGGCTGGCACATCTCCCTGCCATGGGGGCGCAGCCCTGGTCCTCCGACCCAAAGGCTGGCCCCCATCCGGTGCAGGGCCGGTAAAAGTTCTTCCCCTCGACCGCGGCTTTAGCGCCGGGGCCTTCCGCCTGGGAGCCATGTCTCCCTAGGAGAAGAAAATGATTCTCCGAAGGATCCCTATCCAGGGATCGAACTCCTGCGTCCGAAGTACCGTGGAGGCCAAGAGGTAAGCCTAAAGCAGCTCCGGGTACGAGGACTAAAGAGAGAATGTGATGGAGAAAACTTCTCCTCTCCGTCGTAATTCTAAAATGGCAGCTCGGCTGCCTCGTGGCCACCCCTTTTATTAAGGGGTGGCCACGCTCCCTAACTCACCCGGATGTCTGAGTCCGGGTGGGCGAAGGCCGCAAAGAGCGCGGCGGCCATTTTGGTGCCGTACTTTCATTAGGGAATCAATCCATCTTATGTTTGGTCTTCCTTTCTTCTTGCTGTTTTCAGCCTTTCCCCAGAATTATTGTCTTTTCCAGAGAATCTTGCCTTCTCATAATATGCCAGAAGCATGGAAGTTTCAGTTTCATAAATTTGCTTCCAGGGAGAGTTCAAGCTTGATTTGCACTAGGAACCATTTGTTTGTCTTTCAGGCAGTTCACTGTAGCTGATAAGCTCTTTAGCAGCACCATGATTTCATACAAATCAATCCCCCCCCCCCAATAAGCTTTCTTTACTGCCCAACTTTCACATCTGTCTACAGTGATCGGGGTACAGTAGTGTGTTGATCTTGGTTCCCATATCCTTCCACTTTATGATCTTTTCTAATTCTTTCATTGTTGCCCTTCTGAGTCTCAATCTTGATCTGATTTCATGGCTGCAGTCTTCTTTTGGATTGATAATACCTGCCTATTTTTGAGCACCTGACAGAAACAAATGGTTTGATCAAGTCCTGTTGACCAGAGTTACTGTTGTTCCCATCATTTTTTCTTTGATTTCACTGTTTCATCCCATTGCAACCTTTCAAAATGGACTCATAAATGTTTGGGACATCTAGTAGGTTTGTATTGTTTTGTTATGCCATTTAGTCTTTTTTTAAAACCAAAATGTTATAATGAAAATATATAAATTCTCATAGTGTTTGTGGCTCTTTTCTTAATCAAACTCTCAACATAGAAATCATTTGAGGCATTTGCCGTTTAGTACTGAAAGAGTTCTAATATGTCTTTGGTTGATAAACTCCAGGTAGACTTTCTAAATTTAAAACACTCACAGTACACCTTTCTGGCTTAACTATGTTTCCTGATTTTTTATATCATGAAATGTGGATTTCATGATTAGCTCATGAGCTAGCCATAGATGCAATCATACCTGTCAAGTATCCCGTATTGGCTGCGAAATCCCGTATTTCACCCTTCTTTCCCGGTCATTCCCATATTTGAATGGCCAGAAAAGGGGTTACTGTGGCCAAAAAAGGGGTTACTGTGGTATGATTCTGAAGGTGATGCTATGGGATAACTGCTTTACTTAGAATCAAACAAATGTAGACAGAAGGCAATACCTTTTATAGGATCACTTAAAAAATTAAACATTGCAAGCTTTCATGATTCAAAGATCCCTTCATCAGGCAGGGTTCATGGATGTTGTTTAAGTAGCTGGTATGCTACTTTGAAGCTTAGATGGAAATAAACAGCAAACTATGCTTTTTTACAATCCAAAATGCTTTATGTAGAATATCTATGCTACAGGAATAAACCTTCTCTTCCATCTCTTGTCAGAAAACTCTGACCCAACAGACCTCTGCATTCAACCCTGCTACTTAGCATATATAGTCAAGCTAAAACATTATTGCTGTACTCATTTGTGTGGAAACTATTTCAATGACTCCTAAACCTTTTACCCACAAACTCATTCTATCTCAACCTCTCTGCAGGATCTGTGACAATGAGAGCAAAGCAGGGATGCTAACCTTAACTATTCAGTTTCAGACACAAAAGGTATTAATCAGTTTCCTATATTTGTTGTTCCATACTGTGTTCTACGATTTGGTTATTCTGTGGCAAATCTCATACCATCCAAATGTTTTGTATTACCATAGCGATTGTGGGAGTTCTTACCAAGGACATCAGGAGAGTACCATGCTACTTTTATAAAGTGACAAACCTAAGCAACTGACTTTTATCTACAGAAACAGAAATGCTAACAGGGCTTTATATAATACTAGCATAGTTTTGCCCAGTGTTGCCGGGCTGTTATAAACTGTGATCAGCTTTTTTGGGGAATTTTTGCGGATTAAAAAAAGAACAAAGGATGATATAATTGTTTCAAATTGTTTTATTTAACCAAATAATGTTTTAGTTTGTGTGTTTTTTTCTTAATAGTTGTACTGTAAGTAATATTTTTAAAAATGTGAAAGTACATGTATTTACATTCAATGTTTTTAAACTGTGTTTAGATGTTTTGGGTTTTTATTTGAGTTAAAACTCAACACAGGATGTTATAAATCTTTTTATTTTATTTATTTAACATATGTTTGTGGTTTGTGTAAACTTTTGATTTATTATGTTTTTGACTTGTTTTTACTCTTGTGGCCTCTAGGTGGGGCTGTTGTGTGTTTTTGAGTTGATTTTACTATTCTGCCCTGCAGGTGGGGCTGCTGGTGGTTTTGTTTTAGTTTCACGTGTTTTTTTCTCTCCTGGCCTCTGGGTGGGGCTTCTTCCGGTAAGTAGTATTTGTTTCTTCATTTCTGTTCCAGTCGTTGTGTAGGGAGAACGTGCTGGTGAGTTCTCTGGTTTTCTTTCTTCTGGGGTTTTTCTTTGTTTTTTTTTGTGGTGGTGGGCTGGGAAGTGTTTCTGTTTGTTCTTTTATGTTTTGGTTGAGTTTTAGGTTTGTTTAATTGGTTTGGTTATTTATAGTTTTGTTTAATTTTTCTTATTTCATTATTGTTTATTTGTGTAATTAGTTGTTGTTTGTTTGTGTAATTTGTGGTTTTTTCGTGTTGTAGTTAGGTGTTTTGTATGTGGTTTTGTGGTATTGTGGATGTTATTGTTTGTGTATTTTGTGGTTTACTTTTTTGTTTATTAATGGTTTTTTAATTATTGATTTAGTTTTGTTTTATTATTTTTTATTAATTTTGGTGTTTGATTTTGGTGTTTACTTTAGTGTGAATAACAGGCTGCCTGGCGGTTCGTCTTTTCCCCATTGCTGCTTTGAATTTTGGTTTCGATGCAGCAGTAGGGGAAAGGAGGAGGAGGCAATCAGCCCGTTCTTCTCCTGGGAAGGTTCGTTAGGTAGGTCGGGAGAGAAGGAGGAGGCAGAGAAGAGCTATCTCTGCCTAGCAATGGTTCTCTCCTCTTTGTCTCCTTTTTCTCCTGGCTTACTTAACCAGAGATGGGCAGGCAGCGATCCGTAAGGGGTGGTGCTCTTCCTTGCGGATTGCTGGCTGATGCTTTTGTATTTGGAAGTACAAAGGCATCAGCCAGTCATCCGCCAGGGAGGGCGCTTCCCCTGATGAACTGCTGCCTGTTTTGGGGTTATTTTCCACCCCGGCTCAACTTTACTTGAGGCCGGCGGTGGTCTCACCATGTCTTCAGTGGGGTAGCATGGAGGAGAGGGAGTCCCTCTTCTCCCCGTTGCTCTGGGAAAGAAGGCCAGCGGGTGTCTCGCCGTTGAGTTTTGTGGCTTGTTTGTTTTGCGAGGCTGTGAGGTGCTGCATCCGCCTGCTGGGGACTTACACTCCCATTGCATTTTGTATTTTTATTTTTCGCATGCCTGCTTTCTCAGTGTTCTGTGCGCTCATGGCACGCAGGACACTGGGGCTTGTAGTTTCGCGTTTCTGGTTTGCGTTTGTGCGCCGTTTTTTCCCCTGTGGCTCCATTTTAATTGGCTGCGCTGCATTACCCAACATTATTTTTGCTTGTGCCTCTCAGCCTGATTGGCTGTGGTGTGGCGCAGCACAAAGAATGTTGGGAATTGAAGTTCTTTCCCTTTGTTCGCATTTGTGGGGCTCTTGCCCCACTGGCACATTTCTCAACCCTTCAGTAACCTCCGTACCAGGTTCCGGTGAGTGCAGGAGGCTCGGTATGGGATAGGATAGACGGGTGCAGGAATGTATAGCAAGTTCAAATGGTTAACCATTGGATTTATAGGTACAGATTTCCATTCCTTCCTCTTCACAATTGGATTTTCTATTATTCGTTTTTGAACTTTAATTTTTTTGGTCCCCTGCCTTGTGATCAACAGAGTTGACAACATCACTCTCTAATGTTACTTGACTGCCAAATGGAGGTATGTATAACAACACATAATTTGTCCCTTGAACAGAGCCCAACTTTGAAGCAAGAGAGGAGATAAAATACATGAAAAGTGAATTGAACTACTTGGACTATTAGAATCTTCTAGCATATTGAATGGGGGAGGGGTTCTACCTACCTTGCCTATTGTTTTTTTAGGCCCTTTTAATATATAGGAGACTGGATTGTAGAGAGAAGTGTGGACTCAAAATACGGAATTTTTATGCATCTATCACAATACTGTACTGCCTATGAACAGATTTTTACAACTGTCCATTCTGCTACTGTGCAAAGAAAGATATTAATATTTTCCTTGTTTCTGCATTGTGTCTGTTTTGAAATCTCTCTATGTCCAGCATGAATACCATCCCTCAAGAGGAAATTTATTCTTGTAAGTCCACTGAGAGAGATGCTTTGTGGCATTAGAGAGCAAGATGTAGGCTGAGTGGAAAAGCACCAAACTGATTTAATAGAAAAAGGTAATTCCTATTCAAACTGTATGGTCTCTTATTCATTTCCTCGGATTATCATCAAATTTATGTCACCAGCAAAAGGAGCTTTATTGAGTTTCACAGATATATTCCTTTTGCTTTCATTGTCATTAGTTGGCACACTGACATTTTCATATGTGTCTCAGCTAATGCCTCAAAATTACTCCATCTACAAATGTAACAATTGAACAGATAATTTTAATAAGATTCAGCTTGACTTCAGACTGCACTCCTTCCTTTTCTTTGTAGAATGCAAATTGTAACCTGTTTTTAAAGCCATGCAATGCAGTGAACTTTAATGGGATTTGACAACATCATATTAAGCACAACAACTACGCATAATGTACCGAAAAATTGGACGTGAAATTGGAAACATAGCTGAGAACAAAGTAAATTTACATGGTTTGGTAGTTTGAATGTCTGATATCATATTCTCTCATGCAAGCTCCATAAAAAGCAAGGGATTTAACAATGGATATCAGCGGAAAGTGCTTTTAAAGTTAAAGCTGATGGATGGCTTGTCAAAAAAAATAATTGCATTGGTTGGAAAGTCGGGATGCGTGCTGAGGGAGAGAGAACAGGATATACAGAGAGGATGATGGGAAGTGACAGTGGTCTGTCAAGAAGCAGTGGCTGCCCAGAGAAGTGTGAAGCCAGAGCTATAAGGTGGCAGAGTAGAACAGGCTGTCAGAGCGGGAAAGTGGCTTTAATACCCTGAAAAGCAAAGGAATCCGCCTGTCAGCCTTGCTCAGCCGTGCTGAAAGAGGAAAGGAACATGGCATAAAGTTAGAGACATTAAAAGGGGGTGGGGGGAACTGAGAGAGACCATGAAAAGCCAAAGGGAAAGCAGAGGAGGGACGGGTTAAGAAAACTGATGATTTTATTTGTGTAGACAAATGATGAATTTTTGGTTAAGGAGCTCACTTTTGCCAAATCAGACTGCTTTGCTCTGGTGAAATGTTGCTAGTCATGAGGGAACTGAAACAAGGAATGCCTTAAGAATAGTGATTTTGTTAGAGGTTTGTAGAAAACAGTAGAACAGTGCTGCTTGTGGGTCTGTTTCTGACACATTTAAGCACAGTGGTTTGTTCTGTGACCTTCCATTTACTTCTGTTGTGTGCAGTTGCAAAGTGAATGGCAGGTATGAGCATCTTACTAAAGCAATTGAGTGCACTATTACTGTTTTTCCCCTCTTGTGAGCCTGAAGCAGATTTTGCATGTTAACCAAAGTGCTTAACATTTTGGAGTTGCTTTTGTGTTGCTATATTTTTGCCAACGGTTCAAATTAATTAATCATATTGAAAAGGGAAAAGAGGAATCTGTATGTGGTGTTTCCACTAGCTACATTTTCTCTTTAAATGTGTTCTCCTTTTGTTTTCATTCACACGTCTTCAGTTTATGGTGGTGTTACAGTACTAAATTAATAATAGTTAAATTAATAACATTTAGTGATTCTCATTCCACTCCTGTGTCACTTAAAGTAATAACAAAGGATCTACATCCATGAAATATGCAAACACATGTATGAAGGGAAAAGGAGATTAGGACCTCAGTTGTTGACCCTGTATTCCACACATTCAAGATCCTCCATTCATGATCCTTTTTTGTCTGTGATAAAGCATGAATGAAGATAGTACAATTAAATATATAAACAACCCTCCTTGCAAATAAGACCTTGAAGAATGGAAGGTGCAAGGCTATTTATCTTATCTTATTTATAATTATTTTTATTTATTGAATTTCTATACCCCCCATCTGAGTGTCATTCCGCTCTGGGCGGTGAACAAGCAGAAAACTAATAACAGCAATACCCACAATAAATTAAAACCCACCACCGACAAATACATCACAAACTAAACTAAAATAATTGGTGTCTGTGAGGGCATTGGGACTAAACCTAACTGGCTAATTTATTGATAAGGTAACAACACCCTGAAAGGCCTCCTTGAAGAAGAGAATTTTTAATTGTTTTTTTTTTAAGATACCTAGTGATGGGGTCTGGCACAGCTCCATCAGTAGTGTATTCCACAGTGTTGGTGCCACCACTGAGATGGCTCTATTTCTAGTTAAAGACCTTTGAGCCATCCTCGGTGTTGGTACCTGGAACTGCACTGACTGTGATGTCCGTGTGATGCAGGGAGTTGTTCTGAGGGAGAGACACTTCTACAGATAGCAAGGTCCCAAACCGTGTAGGGCCTTGTATGATATCATCAACACCTTGTATATGAAAGGGTAGGCAACAGGTAACCACTGCAGGCCTGCCAAGGCTGGGGAAATATGATCAAATTTCTTTAAACCTGTCACCAGCCTGGCTGTTGCATTCTGGATCTGTTGTAATCTCAGTTTCAAAGAGTTGCAGCCCATATTGCATTAGCTTTTCTGTTGTTGCACCACATTATGTATCTCAAAAAATGGCCAAACGGTATATAAGTCCCAGCAAACAAAGAAAACCATTTGTGAACGTTCAATAATCAAAGTCATATATGTAGGAATCAATCTAGTGGTTTGTTTTTCTGGTGTTTCAAGCCAAATATCCAAAAGACCATTCCGGTAAATTCTGATCTTTCAACCAAGGTCTTCCTCAGGAATTTCTGTTTTTAAGGTAAGTAAAATGAATTGTTGTAATGCCGCCCTGAGTCGGGTTTTACCTGAGTGGGCGGCATATAAGTATGACTATTAAATTAAATTAAAATTAAATTAAGTAAATGTCCTTTACCACATATTCTGTTTTCTTTTTAATCATTTTTGTCTTCCAAGCGTCAAGGCCTCCAAGTGAATTTCAAAATGTGCCTGTGACATTGCAAGTTGAAACACCACAAAAATAAACAGCTGGAGAGATTCCTACATATATAAGTTTGATTATTGAACTTTCGCAAACGGTTTTCTTTGTTCGCTGGCACCACATTATGTACTCATGTCTCACTCAGAGGATAAGGCTCCATAGATGATTTTCACACATATCAGGTACCACCATCTTGAATTTGTGTCTCAGTTTTTCTTGCCTAAATGTAGGGCTTTACGCTATTCCTTTGCTCCTCTCTTTATCTCTTTCTGCTTTGTGTTGTAGCCTTGCTTGGGGGTGGGGGGATCAATTGCAATCCAATACATAAAAACTAATCTCATGCTTACAAAATGTTGAGCATTTTTGAATTCTGCACCATGATCAAGTCTGAAACCTAGAAGTATTTCCATGGAATACTGTTTGTGTCCGTTTTTCAGCATAATATTGATTATAGGGCTGTTTCCTAGCCTATGTTTCTCAGATGTTTTTGGACTAAAACTCCCAGAAGCCTTCACCTTTGGCTGTCCCAGAATATTTGAGGATCCAAGGTTGGGAAACACTGCTATAAATCCTTAGTCCAAAATGTTTATAATGTTATGTAGATTTATTACGAGAAAGCACAATTTACATTGCTTAGATGATGTTAAGGATGATGATGATGCAGCAGTTTTTGATAAAAAGTCAAAGTGGATATTAAGTAGAGTACTGTATATACAGATCATATTTTGATGAGAAAGGGTACACAATCTAAGACTTAACAGTTTATGCACATTTGGGGGGGGGGATTGTTACTTCATATCGTGCACAGAAAGAGTTTTTATTACAGTGCAACCTAAGTACCTTATGACTTTTCCAAAAGGTCATGTGGTTCATTATTTCTTTTCTAGTGTAGCTTATGTGTGAGACATTATGAGTGCACATGTGTGTATATGTACATTAAGCCTGAAAGCAATACTTTTCTGTATATATAATATAGCAAAATCTTAAATGTTAGAGAGTCTTTTAGAGGTGATAGTGTGTTTTTATATACAGCATACTGGCTTCTGTTACACTTTCTCAATAGCAGTCTCCTTCTCCTTCCCTTGTAAATGCAGCAAATGAGACCTAAGGAGAGAAGGGCAGTGAAAAATGTAAAACTGGTCAAGATGGATGGCAAAAAGCACCATGCATAAATAAATTACGGGGGTGGGGGAGATGAACAATGATTGTGTGGTTGAAGACCTGGCTGAATACGTGTGTCAGGTGCTGATTGGAAGAATGATAAATGGAGTGACCTAACAAAGGATTGACTTCTCCAAAAGACAGGCCCTTTTAATGGATGGAAAGGGAGGAAGCCTCATTTAGAAGGGAAAGGCTGTTTGCTGTGCAGATATGACAAAGGGGAAGTCGACAACCATTGATTTACGTTCGGGAATGACAGTTGAAAAATTCAACAATAATCATGACAAATGAGAAGCGATGCAGTCAGAAGGGGAAAAAATGCCAATATGTTAAGCCTGAGAAGAAATGCCAAGGTCACAGGGAAAGGTTCCCAAACTTCTGCTTTTGACAATCCTAATGGAAATATTGGAAAAGATGGGGTGCAGGTTAAAAGGTATGGCTTGGACTGAAGGATTGTAAAGGACATTAATTAGTGGTGGTTGTTTCAAAAGCAGCCACTGAACATTTATTACAATTACATCTAGATCTGAAGGAGGCTTTCTTTGTGTTTCCAACCTTTACCTTGTGAAAATGAAATGAAATAAGTGCGACTGAGCATGAACACACACACACACACACACACACACACACACACACACACACACACACACACACACACACAAACACACACGCAAAATCAGGATTCTGCCATTGAGTTCAGTGGGGTGTGGATTATGCCTATGCATTATGTTTATATATTTATGAAATATATTGCTTTCAAAATAATCCCTGAGCTAAAGGAAATGCTGAGGTGGTTTTGTAAATAAGGATATGATAGGATGATGGGATAAAACAAGTGTATGAATTCTGCCCTAGCTATTAAACTCTAAAACTTGCCTTTAAAAAAGAAATAGGAAGCCGTGGGAAATAAGATGGCAGGTTTGCTTGGTTAAAAAAAAATTGTGTTAGAAAATCATTGCATTCATCTGTAAGTTATCAAATATTTTAAGATGTGTGTGTGCTTATGTATGCAAGTTGTTATAAATAATTAGGGAAGCATCACATTTCACTGACATTTCTGTATTTTTGATAAGCATATTCAAGCAATATTTGTAAAATAATTGTCCTTTATAAAAGAAAAAATGGTACCCCCCTGGTGGTTCATATTAAATGGCACAAAATCTTTATTAAGCAGTTTTAAAATAAGATGTGCAGGGGGAAATATTTCATTTGGCCTTGATTTGTCTTCTGTGGCCACTGGAGTAATGATCTGTGTGAGCTAGTGCTCAGATGAGGAATGGCAGAAATAGAAGGAGAAATAAGAACAGCATCTGAAGACCACAAAAACTAAGAAGAGACTGAAATGATTAACAGTTAGATAGTTATATATCGGGCTTTATTCTTCACCTTTCCCCCTCTCCTACAGTTGAATACAATTAGATTATGGCATTGGGATGCATCATAAACATGCTTTTTGATAAACTATTAATCTTCGTCAGCAACAGTATGTAATTCTTTTTTTTTAAAATGGCAAAACCTCAACCTCCCATAGCTTACATTTGTGAAACCATTAAGTGTGAATTATTTTTGTTACTTCTGTTCTCCAAGTTCCTCATAATGACAGTAATCATGTTAAGTAGGTTAGCATGAGGTTCATCTGTGAACTCTTAGGAAACATGTTTATTGAGGACAATTTGAACCCATGTTTCTAATTACCACATCCAACAGTCTATCCACATCATTGTATTTGTTTCTATCATTAATAGGATCAGATGCAAATACCTCCCCCTCCGCTTGTGTCATGAAATATTTGCAGCAATTTTTACTAAAATTTTAATAGTTCAAAGTATTTCAGATGTGAAGAGCCATTCTGCTTTCTGTTGCAACAAACTAACACATTACTCCACTGAAAATGTGTATTTTACTGATGTTCTGGAGACAACATGGCAAAGAATAGGAAGTTCATAATTGAACTAGAACAAGAACCAGGGCATTCACCCAACAGCTAGTCTTCATTCAACATGTTAATGTAATTAAGCACTGCCAAAGCTGGTTATTGGGTTTTATTTTATTTATTCAGTCTGTTACTATACCCACTATACCACACTAGGTATCAAGAGGTGGGAGAGGGATTTCCCTTGTATTAAACAGCAGAAATTAGCTAAGTCATTGCCCAGAGAGTTTTAAAATCTAAAATCCAATTGTCAGTAGCAGAGGAATAGGCACAGGCTTCTCTCTTTCCCCCTGATCCTTATGTAATGTGTAATACAGGTGCTCAGGACTGTGGTGCCTCAAGAGGTTAAGACACTGAACTTGAAGTAGGCAATTTGAGACCCGACTACTGCACGATGGAATGAGCTCCTGTCTCTGTCCCAGCTCTTGCCAACCTAGCAGTTCAAAAGCAAGAAATTGCAAGTAGATAAATAGGTACCACTTTGGAGGGAAGGTAAACAGTGTTCAGTGCACTCCAGTGTCAAGGCATGCCTGCCACATGTCCATAGAAATGACTGCAGATGCAGACAGCACTGGCTCTTTGGCTGTAAACAGAGATGAGCACTGTATCCTAGAGTCAGATACGAATGGCTTTCAAGCAATATACCTTTACCTTTACCTAATACAGGTGCTCCATGAACAGACCTGTAAATATAGAAAATATTCATACAGATTGATCTTACTTTTTCCCTTTAACAAACTTTAGATAATTCTGATCTGCAAGGGTTTATATTTCCATATGGGGCACTTGTAGATCATCATATACAGTGGCTGAAATCCTATTTGTGCAACTGTGATGATATCATCAGCCCATGACAATAATATTTAATTTAATTGAAATCTTATTCCTCCCTCTTCAGGTTCCAATGTTTCCTAAGGGTTTCTTTTGCCTCTATAAAATGCCTCTGTGATCTGTGGATACTTTCCTTGTGATTTGGAGCTCTGATTGTCCAAGCTTCAAATACATATGGAGGACCACAACAAATATAGATGTTTCTTCAGAAAGCCAATTTCTATACATGAAAAATGTCTGGAAATGACAGGGATGAGGGCAAGTCAAGTACACGGCATCTTCTCATGTGTTTATTCTGTATGCTTTAAGAATGCTTGAATTGGGCTATTCTACATTTAAACCAGATGCACCTATTAAATGTGATTTACATTTTCCCATCCCATATGGAAATGAGTAGAAGTTGTACTAAAGGCAGGGGAACTGGCTTCTAAGTAGGCATGCATAGAATTATATTAAACATTAAATAAAGGAGAGAAATGGTCTTTAAAGGTGAGATGTTAGGATTCATTGTTAATGGATTGCTGGCTGCAAAACAGCCTGTTGTCAAAGGAGACTGGTTTATTGTTGTTTTAATGTATGAATAGTTTGTTTCTGTATGGGTGAAATATAATATACATGAGTGGTTATTTATGTTCAAAAATGTAGTAAAATGGATAAAACTTGCAAAGACAAATCTTGGCTACCGCACTGCCAAATGCTATCTAGGTTTTATCAGTTGAGACACCTTTTTACTTTAGAAATTGAGGGGGAAACAAGATTATAAGTAGCTAGGACCAGTTATTTCAGATAATCTGAGATCTATAATAGGTTGTTACAATGCCTCTTACATGTTATGCTTGCAAAGCCAGCCTATGGGAAACTAGCCTCTTTAGATTAAACATTTTCTAATCAGCTTTATCACTCATATCTGAATTTATCTTATTTGAGAAAAATGCCAATATATTAGCAGGCATATATGATACACAAGGTGACCCTACTAACTTAATGACATAATACATTATCCTTAATGAAGTCAATATCTTGTCTTTTAGCTGTCTGTCTATTGGGGCGATTAATTGCAGTGTCATTAAAGTTAGCTCTCTTTTCATTTGAGCTTGACAAGTCGCATAAAACTAATGTTCTTAGTTATCAGCCACTGGAATAGGTTGGAGGATGGAGGAAATTGTAGGACAAATAAGGGGGTACTGCAACAGCTAACCTGAAGGAGTTTTTCCAGTGACTGTTTTCCCAAGCTGCTCCTGCTAACAAAGCAGCAAAAGGAGAGGCAGACACACAGTCAAGAAACCTCCAGTCTTGTGGCTTCTCGTCTTCTGTGTATTAAGCTCAAATTAGGTCATAATGAACTGTGAAGCATCAAACACCATTGCATTATTAAGGCTTCAGGACTTGAAAAAAATGCTGGAATGGCTTTGTGAGGGAAATTTAAATGATATTACCTATCCTAAACTAGCACTATAAACAATTTAAAATGTGTATCTCATGTGTCTGTTGCTGAAGCATCTTATCCATGTGTGTATGTGTTGGAGAGAGAAAGAAAATCCCCAACCAACTTTTAGAGGACTAATTTTGCATGAAATACAATGTTCAAATAACAACAATAACTATTAGTTGTGGCTTAATTGTAGGTATTAGCATTGGGTACCCAGGGCTTGCGGTAGAGTAAACAGAGTCACTCCCTGCCGTCCCCCCACCTCTGAAACTACGAGACAGGACAGCTGTAATTTACAGTGTGTTATCTTTGTCTATAGCAGCAAGATGATATGAAGTAAATCAAGGTACGAGTAATGAAAGACTGGAAATTTATTCCTTGGAGCACACTTTAAAGTGTAGTGTCTGTTATAGTGCCACTGCCTGAAGATCCTGAAATGAGAGTTGGATGAAGGGCAATAAAGAAGCATAGTGGCTCATGTTAATGTTGTTTGTCTAAGGTTAGTAATTGGGTTCCACTGATGAGTTGGGTGAAGACAAAGTGGAGATCCTAGCAAGTATTGTAAATCTTATATTGTTGGAACAAGAAGCAATCCTAACAAATATTGATCCTTCCCTGTGCCTAAAGGTGAAGGAAGAAAGCAATGTATGTTGCAGAGCCAATGTTGTTTTCAATAGCAGCAATTACCTTAGCCAAGTTGGGGACTCTGCATGGTATCACAAAGAGCTGTGAATGATCAGTTACTTGATATTCTTAGGTACCACCACCACCACCACCACCCCAAAAAAGGGGCAAAAACACACACACCCTGAGTTCAGAGCACATTAGGTCCTTGTCAAGTGCAAATTCTTTAACATCATGCTCCAGTTTCATAAAATAAACAATTTAACAATCTCTAACCCTTATCTTTTAATTAACAGCAGCAGTTGCTGCCTCTGCTAACACCTTACAGTTTTACATGCTCTGTTCTGTCAATTTCCAAAATGCTGAAGAATCACAGTTGTTAAATACCACATCCTTAATGGACAGTTGCTTTGGCAATATGGATGTGCTTATGTGTAGTCATCCTGCGCTAAGCAGGGGGTTGAACTGAATGAGCTTTGAGGTTCCTTCCAACTCTGTCATTCTGGTTGAGTGCTCTTAAGTTGGAGTCACATTTAACTGTGGGTTAGTTTTAGAAAGTTACATAGATCCTACATTTCTATTCCAGTGAGCAGGTAAATCTGTGACTCTGGTTTACCCCTCTGACATTGACAGGCCATATTCAGTAATAGTGAAGCTGCAACTTTCTCAGTATTGAATCCCATAAAATATATACATTTTCCCAATCATGCATCTATTAAAGCTGAGGCCCTTGATAGCTACAATTTCCTGGCATGTTACAACCTACGTGAATATGGATAACTTTACAAAACATAGGTCTATGTTAATTGAATATATTTTCATTGTGAGAAAGTTATGCCCACTGTTCTCTGGTCAGGCAAACATGAAACTGAATGCAGAAAGAAATAACACAATAATAAAGCAATCAAACATAAGTTAATAGAGTAAAAATTCACACACAACTCATACCTATGAAGTGGATGACTTACAAAGTGGAAAATAAAAAGTCAAAGAAATTAATGAAGATAGCAAAAGGAACTGATTGATTTCATATCTCACTTTTTCCCCAGTCTAGGACTCAAGGCAGCTGACAACATTATTTAAAATATCCAACCAAAACCATGGCATATTATTACAATACTGCAATACCTTGGATAACGAATGCATCGAACAACGCTAATATTCAGATAACATCAGGGAATTTGAGGAACACTTTTAAGATAATGTTGTGTGATGCAAAGGTTTTCCTCAAATTTCCCGACGTTGATCTCTGCCCCAAAGCCCGCAGGGCTGGAGACCAGCCCTGCCGGCTTTTGAGCAGATCATCACCAGTTTTTATTTATACCCCGCTTTCCTCATCCTGAAGGAGACTCAAAGCGGCAGATATCTCCAGAGGCCCCCTTGCTGGGGGGGGGGGCAAGGAGGCCTCAGTAGAGCCAAGCATCAGATCGCTGGTGGGCTGAGTGTCAGGCCACCAGTTCCCTCGGAGTGAGAGCCCATGTGTGCACTCTCACCCCAAGGAAACGGGTGGTCTGAATCACAGCGTCTGATCCCCGGCTTGGTTTGGGGTAATACGCACGGGCGCACCCACGCAGTTTCCCCCAAACCATGCCTGGGATCACAGCGTCTGATCCCTGACTTGGTTTGGGGGAATGCGCACGGGTATTACTGTATTAGTAATAATTATGTGCCATCAAGTCAACTCTGGCTTATGGTGATTCTTTTCAGGATTTTCCAGTAGAGAGTACTCAGAAGTGGTTTATCATTCCTTTTTTCTGGGGGCACCCTGGGGCTGTGGAGCTTGCTTAAGGCCACATAGACTGGGTCTACTAGAAGGAGGCCCAGTGAAGAATTAAACTTCCAACCTCCTCCACCAAATACCTAAACCACTCAGCTATCGAGGCAGCTTATCACTTCGTTAATAAATAACTAAACTGCTCACCATTTTTCAATAAGAAAATCAAAGTACAGTACCCATCATTTTCTAAAGTACAGTTCCCAACATTAACAGTTTCTTACATAGTTATTTGTCCAAAGCCTGTTGAAAGAAAATGTATTTTGTCTGCCAAAAGCAGAGAAGCCAGAAAGGGGCCAACCTAGTCTCTCTTAGGTTGGAGTTGCACAGCCAGGGAACTGCCATGAAGGTAACCTTCTCTCATGCCCAAACACACATCTTTGTGAGGCTAGTGGGAGTGACAGAAAGGTTTGCTTTGGAAATTTCAAACCCCAAGAAGGCTGATATGGAGAAATTCAGTAACCCTCACAAGGCCTGATTCAGGTCATTAGTAGGCTTAAATAGTGCATAAATTCTTGCAGTACTAACTTCAAGGTATAAATATGTAGTGCCAAGAATACTTGCAAGTGGCTAGTTCTTTAGGACTGATTGTGTGAGTTTAGCATTACTGATCTACATTCCTTTGTCTACCTTCAGATATAGTATGCCGCAGAAGCACTACATACACAGAGATCTCTGAGATAACTCCATTGTTAAAAATAATTTTACTTGAGACCCTTCTCCATTTTGAGAGTTTTTTTTTCTTTTGGGGGGAACTAAACCACATAATATCTATATCATCAGATTATTTTTGCTGTCCACACACTCGCTGTTAAACGCTTCTTGATATCAGTTGAGAAGGATTAGGAAAGAGGAAAGCAACAGGTTAGTTTCAAATAATTTCTTCCTGGTCATTTTTAGTTACAAAAGTGAGGTTTACTGGAGGAAGATCAGTGAAGATGAAGTATAAAAGAAGCTTTAGAAAACAAAACCTTGAGGAGTAGACTTTGGAGGATTGGGGGAGGGGAGATGGTACTAGCATCTTTTTATTACCACTTATTTGGGAAGGCTTATATAAGTCAATGGTGACTTTGCCATTTGTGAGTAATGTGGTCATCCAAAACTCCCAGCAGTAAAAACTTTATAGCACTCATAGCACTGCACATCTAGCCAAAATATAAGTGATAGGCCCACAGGTTGAAAAATTGACTTACTGTTGGCCATAATACCTGAAGCTCCAAGCTGAGGTCATTATTTTTGACGGGAGGCAACCTCTTGGCCAGAGAAAACAATAGTTCTTGTGCATTAAAAAAGTGGGGAGGGGAGGGGCAAAGGAAAAAAGAAAATACCCAGAGAAGCAGCACAATATTTTGCTTACAAATAATTCTCTTCCCCCCACCATCCATCTAAATTGTATTGCTTTTTAATAGTAGGTCCATACATGTATACACTTAAATAGATAGAAGGGGTAATAAGGTATACACATAATTCTGAAACGTCACCTTAATTTAATTTTAATATATGTTGGTCCATTTAGGCAAGTATTGTCTAATCTCTGCAGGTCAGTGCAGATCCAGGCTTTTAATTGGAGGTCTGACTGAAAGATACTGTCACTGGAAATGTAAACTGATTTCATAACATGGAGAGAATGTGATTCAGATTTTTTAAAAAAATAAAAAGTGTAGCTGTCTGCTTTCTGAAGAAAGAGGGAGGAGACCAGTGTTTCCGTATCTTTGGTTTTAGGGCTTCAATCCCTAGAAGTGTAAGTTAGTACTGTACATTGGCTGATCAGAGCTTTTGGTAATTGACTTAGGCTTCTGGGAATTGAAGTTGAAAAACCAAAGGTTGGGAAATAATGGAGTAGAACTTTGTTTTCCACCAACTATCAGAACTGAATTGTTGCTGATATTGCTTCCATGAATAAGCAATGGAACTGCTCTTTTTTAGATGCATCACCATCCACATGCAGAGGACAAATTTGTTCTAACAGAAAATGTCTAAATAGGGCTACAGTCATTTTACTATCTGAGATCAGCTTGGCATGCCATGGATTTGGCTATAACCATTTACTGCCCATTTTGTGTTCAGAAATTGTTTTATGCAAGAAGTACTCATGTCTGGCCAGACATCCCACTATGGTAATGGAGTAGACCATACAGTGACTCAATGCCGAGTGTTGGGTAGTGATAAATAACCTGACACTCTAAAGGGGCGAACAGCTATAAATGGGTGAACCAGTGGAGGAAATGCTACTGGAAACCATCATATTGGGCCCAATGGCAAAATGAGAGGAGGAGGAATGACTTCACTATTCTGATTTCCAATGGTCATGGAGGCAGAAGAAGCCATGCCAGATGGACTGGCTGTGAAGGCACACTTTGTTAATATCCTCAAGGCAGTAGCAGTCCATTGCAGTCCTGGTGTTAAATCCTGCATGTCTCATTTCATATGTACCACAGGAGATAGCTCCGTGATCATAGTGTGTGGGTCACATCATGGCAAGCTGGGATCTGTTTTAAACAAATTCACACCAATGGCATTTTTCCTGACAGAAAAAAAAATGTATACTCAGATATGAGTAGCAGCTGACAGCGACTCTATCCAGAAACAGCAAGTAGCAGGTTGAGTGTTGCTAGAAATAATTTCTGAACAAATACAGAGTGTCTTGTTTCCATCATTGAAAGTAACATTATTATAAAGAGAAAGAAGATATACAATTTTGAGTGTCATCCCTGTTCTTCTCAGTTGAACAGATTCTGCAGGTACCCAGCACTGCATCAGCTGCCACTGAAATTGAGTGGCAACTGTGCTCCTTCTCTCTGTTATAAGAGGGGATCAAAATACACTCTGACTTCTTAGACAAGCAGAATGGTGGCGCAGATCACTCCCTTTTCTTCTGAAATGGGAGTTAAAGAGGGACTAGATTTCCTAATGTGGTGCTGAATTTCTATTCATAATGGATTCTGGGGTTTACAAAATCCTGGCCACTTTATCTCTTGACTATGTAGCCATTCCAAAATCAGCCATTGCAGGTCCTCAAACTTCCAGAGCAAATCCAAGATTTCCCCCCAGGCTGGCAGGGGGGGGGGCACAAAGACAATCTATGTGAATAATGTGTATTACTCCAACACAATGTGTTGGTCTGTGTGCATTAAAATATTAAATAAAATTGCAATTGCACTTACTGTATATACCACCCCATGGCACTTAGTGCAATCTGGGTGATTCACAAGGTAATTAGCATTTTGCACCAAACCTGCTGGGTACTCATTTTACTGATGTCGGAAGGGTGGAAAGCTGAGTCAACCTTGCTCCCATCAGGATCAAACTCACAACATCAGCAATTTTTGGCTGCAGTAGAGCAGTTCAACTACTGAACCTTAATATTCCTTTGGGGGCAAGCTCATCCCTTTGCTCCCACTGGATCTCCACAAGAGGTTTTTTGAATAGCCAAAGACATACACATGTGATATCAGTGAGCTAAGAGGAGTACGATCTCAGTGTAAGTTTCAGTGATTTTATCCTTCTCTCCTTTTCTTTTCTTTTTTTAGAACTTTATGGTATATTTGCTAGATTGCATCCATATATCTCAGCTCCCTGTAAAGATTGTGTTAGATATTTGAATCTTATAATCTGTGGTTTTCTGGCAGTATAGCAAAAACCAGAACACCTATTGAGCTCTAAGCAGTTTAGAGGAGAACAGAAAGATTGTTGCCTATAAACTTTGTGTTTATCATACCAATATGATGGTATTTTTGCATTTTTATGATGTAGCTAAGTGGTGAACATCCATTTATACCATCTCATCCCAGATGCCTATCATGCAAAAGTAGCTATTAATCATACACTGATCGCCTTCCCAAAGCCTAAACAAGAAGCTAGGGGCTACTAAAAACATGCTGCCTTTCATTAAAGGGGAAATTATTACCATATATTTCTGTAATAACCAATAACATTTCAAATTACTCACATTTATAGCTTATAATCAAGTTTACGCTTAACCTCTAATCCTCATGAAGTAAGGTACAACTGGTTTGTTAGTTACTTGCTTCTCAGAAGTTAAAGGCACTTAGTAACCTATCTGGCCAACTTGCATTATGCAGCGTGTTGAGAAGCTTGTAAAAATATTTTATTTATGAAATGAAAAAGTTAACATAGCTGATTTAACTTCCTGTATTTTGGCAAAAACGAAGGCAAGGGATTCAGCATTTAATAAGTATTTTGATCATTTTATATCAAATGTATATATTTCTCACAAACCATTAATTTCATGCATCTGTCTCATTTAAAAACATATTTTGACAATTTCATTACAGATAATAGATCAGATATAAGATACACAGGCAGCTTGGGATCTGGAGTGCCCTTGAGACTGCTGCTGATGGATATACTGAATCAGAGTGTTCTAAGGAATATCTAAGTAATACAGCTAATACAAAAGGAAGGGTGAAATATCACCCCTTGATAACTTTCAAAAGTTCTAACTTTCTATTTTGCCAACATTGTAGGAGACTCAAGTGACCTACTCTTCCCTATGTTAGGAGTATGTGTTGGAGTATCATGGGCCATGTTTTTCTACACAAGTACCACATAGGTAGCCCCACCCACTGCCATTCTTATTCAGAGCACATAGTATTGGAATGTATGTTCACAGAAGTTCAAGTTAATAGTTCAAGTTAATAGTGCTGTATTTTCTGGCATATAAGACTACTTTTTAACCCCGAAAAATCTGTGCCAAAGTCGGGGGTCGTCTTATAGGACAGGTACTTAACTACAGCTTGTTTCCCCTTGCTTCATATGTCCGGCACATATGGTGGGGGGTGCCGCGGCCAAGTTCCTGCTCTGTGCAGGGAGTATGAAGCAAGGGGAAGCAAGCTGCACACATCTTCCTGTACCTCGAGGAGGAGAACGTGAGCGTGGATTGGCTCTCCACCAGAACCTGCCCATTCGACTCGGAGGGCTGCGCGTCTTCGGGTTGAGTGTGTGTTATTTTTTATTTGGTGTGCATTGGAAGAGAGGTAGTCTTATACGGCAAGTATATTCCAAACTCTATATTTTAACTGGAAAAGTTGGGAGTCGTCTTATACGTCAGTCGTCTTATACGCCAGAAAATACGGTACATTGCAGTAATGGGAGATCTTAACGGTAGGGTGGCTGCTAACAGAAGAGAGCATGAACAGTTTATCGGCCCACATGTTAAAACAGTGAAAGAAATGAGGATGGAGAAAGGATATGGGATTAATGAAATCAACACCAGCTTTTTAATAATATTTTTTAACACTGAGATAACTACAACATTATACAGGGTATAAATGGAATGATATCACCATTAAATGTCAGAATGATTGCATATGATTGCATATTAAGTGTTAAAAGAAGATTTAGAATACTCAATGAAAAAGCAATCCTCAATGGACTGTGTGACACAGATCATAAAATTGTTGAGTTAACATCAAGAAATGATAAATCCTATATAAGAAGATGATCAAATAAAAACCAGTAATTAATTAAGATACCAAAAATCAAACATGGAGAAATAGTAGAACAGTTACTACAAAAGGTGGAGACTGCATTCAATATTGAGACAGTTAGCTATGTTCTTACAATGTGAGGCAGTCCCTCCAGCACAAAGAAAAATATCATACAAAGCATAGACATTTCCACCTTATGTTACTGGACACTTACAATAAAACATAAACAAAAGTTAGTCACCATGGAAATGAGATGTCTGAGGAAGGATTCTGGAGTGACTAGAAGGGATAAAGTCAGGAATGAGATTATAAGGAAAGGAATTAGAATAGAACCAATCTTAAACTATGTACAGAGACAACAAATAAAATTGTTTTCCCATTTGGAGAGAATGTCTGGAATTCCATACTGTACAAGGCTTATGTGAAAAGAGGAGGGCAAAGAGCATGAGGCAGACCCAAAAGATGTCAAGCAAGTTGTTAGTCTAGTGGTATCTAATTTTGCAGTGATCATTGGTCAGTTGTCTAATAAAAATAACTACAACTCTCTTTTTAACTTGGTCCAGATCTGAACCCAATGACATAGAGAGGCTACATATCTCATTATCAATCTTAGTAACTTTCCAATCTTTTCTACTGAATGGTGTCTGTGATTAATATGATATTGAAGCAAACGTTGTGCTCACCTGGAAGACCATTAACAAGATACTTGGATTTGCTTTTATTTTTGTAGTAATTTGCAAATTGCCAACATTCTTATACAATTTATCTCAAATATTTCATTTATTAAAATAGCAATCTGTAGTTGTTTTGTTGCTATAATAAACCATTGTTCTGTGTTTGTTCTCTCTCTCTCCCCTCTCTCTGTGTATGTGTTTGTGTATTGGGGTGAGAGGTAAATTCTCTAACCACAGACTGAAAGGAAATTCCAGCTCAGCTACAACTACAATCTGATAATATTTTATTTGAGTTTTGAGCAAGTTAGAAACTGATATCCCCATTATGTAGCATGTTGCAAACAGGATGTTATTGTCAGGTATAAGGACAGGACATATTAGCAGGATTTTTATTAGGCAATCTTCATTATAGAACGAGTGCTAAAATGCTATCCATATGATAGGTAGGGTTACATTGTTCTTCCACTGCTGGCTCTGATTAATGCTTGGATAATGTACAGTTCCTGCCATTTCTGTCCGTCAGGAAACAAGGCAGATCAAGGTAAAATAGATGAGCATGTGCTGGCAACAGATTAAAAAGACCAGCCTAAAGTCCATTAATAATTCTCATATTTAGGATTTTCCTCTGTACTGTACTTACAGAATCTACAACATTTAATCTCTTCTGAGAAAGCTGAGAGAACCTTTACTCTCCCACCCCCACTGCTCGAGTGATAGGGCTAGATTTTCCGAGGCAGCACATTTGTCTGTCAGAGCTGTTGGCTGGTGTGGTGATTTAGTTTCCGTCAAATGATGCCGGTGTCCGGTTGATGATATAGCCTTGCTGGATATGGGGAAATTTGTTACCTTTAGCTCTGACAGGAAGATAATTGCTGATGGTTAACAGAACTGTGCAGAATCCATTGGTTTTGTAGCAACACAAGCCACGGTATCTGCTTCAAGAAGTCAGTCTCTTCAAATTAACTTCTGGAAGCAGGTCTTTCATAAGACAAATTTTATTTTACTTTGTGCTAAAGTGTCTGGGGCTTTTTCACTAACACTGGAAGCTTATTGATCCAAGTAACTAGGAAGAGTCTTATTATTAGGAAGATTTGATATTTGTGTCATCACTTTATGTCCTGGCATTCTATTAAGTCTGCTTTCATTATGGTTAAACCAAGCAACAGAAAGCCTTTTACAGTTAACCTTCATCAGCTAGGGTGGAAATTTATAAATCGGAAGAATACACTGTAAGAATAGATTCCAGCAGTATCAACAAACTTTCTGCTCATGTAGTCAGAAATAAAAAGATGTGGTTCCTTCATTCCATATGTAGCAGTAATGTGTGCATCATCAGTAAGTAAATAAAATGAAATGTTTGTGTCTTGGGCTAGAAAGAGGATGTGTGGTTTCAAGGCTGAGTTTGCCCCAGGCCAATGGCATGTCTATACTTTTCTGGTTTTTTTTCCCTTAAAGGCACAAATTACACAAAGGGAAACCGAGAGAATGTGGTTATTCAGTCCCTGAGCATGTATAAATTTTAATAAACGGATATATTTTCATGGCCCCAGCCCATTCCTTCATTTGTTTCCTCATCCACTCAATGTCTTAATATAAAAAATGAGAGCGCTCTAACAAAAAATACTTAAAGAAGGCCATGTTATGATACATTTACCTAAGATATTGACTAAAATCCAGCAACATAGAGTTGCTTTGCTAAATCAATCTGATGATGATATTAGCCGCATACACATTTTGGTAATTAAAAATTTACTTCCACTACCATCACCCCATGTTTCTAGGCTCTCTTCTTCTTCTTCTTGTGCCATATCCAATTCCGAATATTGGTGATCATCATGGCGATCAGCCATGTAGACTGTCCTGAGAATATAATGCAGTGGCCTTTCATCTGACTTCCACATCACAGCATGACACACACACACCCATACCACTGATCCAGTTCCACAAGTCACTTTCTGGTCCTGAGCACTTTTAGTACACAAAGTCCTCCTCAGCCCCAGGCCAGTATTGATGGAGCTGCTGCCCTCCATCAAGATGGATTCAAGTGGGATTTAATCCACTTTGGGGCCATCATCCTTCTCTGTGGACTTCGCCAAGGCCGCTAGTCCTCAGGATTGCCAGGTTAGTTAACCACCACCTGATGCTCAGGGTTGAGTCACTGGCAGTATGGTCTACTCTATTACCATAGCAGGATAACTTGGCCAGATTTGCAGACTCTCTTAGGATCCCTTTAGTTCTAGGCTAGCCTCTAAGGACAGTCCAACAATACAGAGAAGTTTGAAACATCTGAAAGTTGCTGTTGCAGTTCCTGTTGGCAGGGGTGAGACTAGTGGTGGTGATTTTCAGAGAGTTCTGCCCCAAGACTCTTGTCCCCAAATGGCTTCCTTAGAACCAAAGGGATGCTGAGGGAGTCTAAAAATCAAGGGAGAGGAACAAGAGACTTTTAATTACCAAAATATAGCTGCAGTTGATGAGATCATCAGACTTGTATGATATAACATTGTGTTACTGGATATCACCACATTTTGTAATTATTGAGGGTGGGGGGGGGGAGTACATACATGTGTGAGTTGGACAGCAAAACCTACTTAATACTTGGGTCAGTCAAAGAGTAAAGAGTTTATTTTATATAAAAAAGTCGAAATTCATTAGGCTCCTCACCAAATTTCTCAAAGATTTTTCCTCAGGAGAATCTTTTTCCTTCAACACCTACCTCCTCTAACATTTCCTTTGAATTTTCCAATAGGCAACATATTTCTAGAATTTCTAAAATGAATAATTATAACTTCATTCAATTTGAATTAAGATGTTTTCAGGCAGAATGGAGCAGCTTCACAAGCTTTACAAACATCAACTTTTCTTAATCTTTTCTTATTCTGAAGACCACACTGATGATAAGAAGTTCTTTAAAAGTTGGGTTGCACTGGTTGCTGTTTCCCAGTTATGTAGTCCTCTTGTGATATGACTACATGGCTTCTATTCTGTTGTGTTCTGTAAAGCTGTGCCTTTAACAATGTACCTAGCCATGTGGTAACAATGTAACCTTTCTGTGTGCAACATTATAACCTTCAGCTGTATCAATGTAAACCTGATAAGGGGACGCGAGCTAGTGACCACTAGATGGCAATAGCGAGCGTCCAGCTCTCATGGCTCAGATTCACCTGGATCAGCAGCGCGGGAAGATTCCCGCCACCTCTTCACCTGGACAAGAAGGGCGTGACCTTCTACGACATCACGCAGGCAGCAACCAATAGTCTGTCGACGAGCCACATTCAAATGTATAGCCAGCTGTATATATTGAGCTACCCATCCGCCATTACCACATGTTCCCCCGGATCATCATGCAATAAACCTGTGTTAAGCCAACCCTTCGGCTGTTTCGTTGTCTTTGGTCCCTTACACTAAATTGGCGATGAAGGTGGGATGATGGCAGCCCACGGGACCAAGACATGCGCCGGTTTCGAAATCAGGAAACCGGGCGACTGGGAGATCTTCGAAATGGACTTCCAGGCAGCACTGATTGAGTCCGAAGTCACGGAAGAGGCAAAGAAAAGGGCCATCTTCACCAGGATGCTCGGACAAGAAACGAAAAGGACCTTGGTGGACCTGATCGCACCGAGGAGGGTGAGCGAATTCAAGGCCAAGGAACTCATGCAGATGCTGCGTGAGCACGTCCGGCCCGCCACGGCGATGTGTCCCGCTCGGAGTGCATTCTGGAGGCAAGTCCAAGCGCCCGGGGAGACGGTCGCCGCATTCGTGGCAGCCCTGCGGCTGGCGGCCGGCCCGTGCAAATGGGAGAATGCCGAAATCACCCTCCGGGACTGTGTGCTGTGCGGCCTGAACGACGCCGAAACCCAGCGCACATTAATGAACCAAGAGCCGCCTCCCACGTTGCAGGAGGTCATCAGAGCGGCACAGGCCGCGGAAGCTACAAAGGCTGGGGTCCAAGAACTCCAGGACTGGCGGCCGAGGTCGAGCAAGGCAGAGACTCCAGTGCATGCAGCCCGGCGAGCTTCGAGGTCGTCCGCAGAGAGCAGCGACGACGAGGACGTCCGGAGGGTCCGGAAAGAGAGCCGGTGGTGCGACGGCTGTGGAGCGGCCCACGACCGCGTAAAATGCCCGTTTCGGAAGGCCGAGTGTCACAACTGTGGCCGCCGCGGGCACATTGCCAAGGTGTGCAGGAAGAGGTGCGAGACCCGGAGAAGCTCGGCAGACTGTTCCGCGGGACAAGACCGCTCAATGAGACCCAAGGACGGCGCTCAGGCCACGCGGAAGCAGGACGGCGTGGGCCGCATCTCCAACAGCAGCGAGGACGACGCCCCAGTATTCAGCGTGTCCGTAGGACACCCCCGCTACTTTGTTGAGGTACTAGTTCAAGGGGTTCCCATTAGAATGGAAATTGACTCGGGGTCCTCATATTCAATCATTTCCCAGAGGGAGTTTTTGAGAATTGACCCCCACAGGCGACCCAAGCTCAAAGCGTTGAGGTCCACACTACGGGACGTGCAAGGGAACAGCATTCCAGTGTTGGGGGTTGGAGAATTTCAGGTTAAATTCAAGAAGCACGCCGCGTCTCTCCCTCTAGTCATGCTTAAAGGGGGAGATTGCAGCCTCCTCGGGACTCAATGGTTTCAGCCCCTGGGTTTGTTTATTGGGGGGGTGCACGCCGTTGGGATGCACGCCGTTAGGTCTGACCCGATTCAGGAGGTGTGCGAGGCGCACCCCGAAGTTTTCAAAAAGGGACTGGGGAAATTCAAGGGACCCCCAGTGACATTCGACCTGGACCCGGAGGTCCGCCCAATTCGACTCAAACCACGCCGGGTGCCGTTCGCACTCAAGGACAAGATAGAGGCGGAACTGGACAAATTGGTGGGCCAGGGAATCCTTGTGCCTGTTGATTCTGCGGAGTGGGAAACTCCAATTGTAACCGCACTAAAGGCCAATGGGGAGGTCCGCATATGCGCCGATTACAAGTGCACCATCAACAAGGCGATCCGCCCGAATGCGTATCCGGTGGCGGTAGTCAGCCATCTGCTGGCCAGGTTACACAGGGGAAAGTGTTTTGCTAAGCTCGACTTAGCACAGGCCTACCAGCAGCTTACGGTGTCCCCTGCCGCGGCTGCTGCGCAGACCATAGTCACCCATAAGGGGGCGTTCCAGGTGACGCGCCTTCAGTTCGGCGTAAATTCGGCGCCTGGAATTTTCCAGTCACTCGTGGAACGCCTCCTGAAGGGGCTAGAGGGGGTGTTGCCTTATTTTGATGACGTGTTAATAACGGGGGGAGTCAGGTCGAATTGGCCAAGAGGTTGGGGAAGGTCCTGACAATATTCGAAAAAGCGGGATTGAGACTGCGAAAGGACAAATGCGTCTTCTTCGCGACCGAGGTTGAGTTCCTAGGGTTTTGTGTGACTCCTGAGGGGATAAAACCATCCAAATCCAAGGTGGCCGCCATTAAGAAAGCCCCCCGCCCCACCTCCAAGCCCGAGCTGCAGTCGTTCCTAGGGCTGCTCAACTTTTACCACTCCTTCCTCCCCCGGAAGGCAGCAGTTCACGCTACACAAACTGCTAAAAAAAGACCAGACATGGAAGCGGGGCGATGACCAAGAAAGGGCATTTAGTGAGCTAAAAAGTCTCCTAGCATCTGATGCCATACTGACCCATTTCAACCCCAAACGCCCGGTAATCCTGACCTGTGATGCATCCCCGGTGGGGGTGGGGGCGGTGCTGTGACACGTGCTGGAAGACGGAAGGGAGGCCCCGATAGCATTTTACTCCAGGTCCCTGTCCCAAACGGAGAGAAATTACGCACAGACAGACAGGGAGGCACTAGCGATAGTTGCGGGGACGAAAAAACTTCACGATTTTCTGTATGGCCGCCCCTTCACCATTGTAACGGACCACAAGCCCCTGCTAGGCATTTTCACCGCAGATAAGCCCACGCCACAGATCCTGTCCCCGAGGATGCTCAGGTGGGCTATTTTTCTCAACGCGTACCAGCACGCGTTGGTCTACCGGCCCGGGAAAGAGATCAGCCATGCGGACGCTCTATCAAGGTCTCCCCTCCCCCTGACGCCCAGCCAGGTGAGCAAGGGGGAGCGAGACCATCAGGTTCTTATGATAGAGGTGCTGGATTCGCCCCCCGTAATGCCCGCCGACATTGCCAAAGCGACAGAGAAGGACAAGACGTTAGCGGCTGTTAGCTCCTGGGTGCAGAAAGGGTGGCCGGCGTCCTCCCCAGCGGAGGAGTTCGCCCCATTCTTCAGGAAAAAGTTAGAGCTGTCCCTAGAGAGGGGGTGCCTCTTGTGGGGGCAGCGGGTGGTGATTCCCACTTCCCTTCGGCCGCGGGTGCTCAAACTGCTGCACGTCAGCCACCCCGGCATCGTGCGATCCAAGGCGCTGGCCCGGAGTTACTTCTGGTGGCCCCAGTTGGACGCCGACATCGAGCACATGGTCAGCACTTGTGAAAGTTGCCAATGCTCCAGACCAGAGGAGGCCCGCCTTCCCCACAGGGAATGGGACACGGCTAAGGGGCCGTGGTCCCGGGTGCACATTGATTTCGCGGGCCCGTTCAGAGGCACCCTGTTTCTTCTTGTCGTGGACGCCTTCTCCAAGTGGTTGGAGGTTATCCCAGTCACGAGCACCTCCTCGGCCCAGACCATTAAGCATTTGCGGAGGCTCTTTTCCACGTTCGGCATACCCGACACATTAATTAGCGACAACGCCAGCTGTTTCACGTCCTCCGAGTTTAGGGCATTCATGGAGATTAACGCCGTTCGGCATATCACCTCCGCCCCGTTTCACCCAGCCACCAATGGTCAAGTGGAGCGCCTCGTCCGCACCACGAAGGACGCGTTGCGGCGCATGGGCCCCGGGGATCTGAACCTACAAGTGTGTCAGTTTCTGCTAGGGTACAGGGTGACCCCGTTGGCGTCAGGATACTCCCTCGCAGAGCTCTTCATGCGTAGGAAACTGACCACCATCCTTACTAGGCTAGACCCCACGAGGGTAGAGGACAAGGGAAGGAACATCGGGCTAGAGGCCACAAAGAGTTTCAGTGTAGGCGCCCCCGTGCATTGCAGGAATTACGCCAGCACGGGCCCAGCCTGGGTACCGGGCGTAGTTGTGGAGCAAACCGGCCCCGTGTCGTACCGCGTGGAAACCAGCACAGGGCTACTGTGGAGGCGGCACGCGGACCAACTCCGACGCAGGGTCCCCGATGAGCAGGGCGCAGACCAAACAGAGAAAAAATCAGCGTTAGGGTTCTCCCCCACCCGTTCAGCCCAAGGGGGAGGAAAAGGGGGCCGCGGGCCCCCACCAAGGGGGGAGGAGGAAAGGGGGGATGTTCTCGTAGATATCCTGGGGGATTTTTCTGAAGAGGAGGAACCTGACCCCATACATATCTCGCGGAATTCCCCCACAAATGCGGATACCCCAACTGAGTTAGAATTTGATTTTCAGAACCGGGGGAGTTTTTCGGAGTGGTCCCCCACCCGTCCAAGCGAGAAGAGGGGTTTTTCGTTAGCCCCGATTGCCCCCGGTCTGCCCACAATGGAGTTTTTCCCTGCCCCTAAGGCCGCCAAACCGCGGCAAGCCACTAACGAGTCTCCCTCTCCCATTACAGGACAAGGGACCAGGGAACAAAGAAGCAGTAGCGCCCCGGGGGGGTCAGCCCTCATCATGGCCCAAACGCACGTGCAATAAGCCATCTTGGCTGAGAGACTTCGTCTCATCCTAGGGGGGAGGGATGTTGTGTTCTGTAAAGCTGTGCCTTTAACAATGTACCTAGCCATGTGGTAACAATGTAACCTTTCTGTGTGCAACATTATAACCTTCAGCTGTATCAATGTAAACCTGATAAGGGGACGCGAGCTAGTGACCACTAGATGGCAATAGCGAGCGTCCAGCTCTCATGGCTCAGATTCACCTGGATCAGCAGCGCAGGAAGATTCCCGCCACCTCTTCACCTGGACAAGAAGGGCGTGACCTTCTACAACGTCACGCAGGCAGCAACCAATAGTCTGTCGACGAGCCACATTCAAATGTATAGCCAGCTGTATATATTGAGCTACCCATCCGCCATTACCACATGTTCCCCCGGATCATCATGCAATAAACCTGTGTTAAGCCAACCCTTCGGCTGTTTCGTTGTCTTTGGTCCCTTACACTAAATATTCTGAGCTAGCTGGAGACTTAAATGAAATGGGGCTTTAAAATGCAGTAGTACAATGGCACCTCGCTTAAAGAGCATAATAATGTGTTTCATTGGCTAAATCAATTGAAATATCAGAACATCAGCTGAAGTCAAGTTGTTTTCCATTTATTTTAATGGGAGAAGTAAAAGGTATGCTTCACTCTTACTTACATAGATGGCACTTAAAATACTAAATATTGTCTATGTTGTACTTTTTGACCAAGGCTGTACTATGTTAATTGTTAACTTGGTATTGGACAGTTTTCACCTGAAGTATTTGGTTCAGCTTCATGTCTCAATCAAAATATAGTTTACAAATGGAAATGTGATTGCTTTCTTTAGTTGTGTGTAAGCTTTCCTTGTAACCAACATTTTGATTGTGTATGTGGGTGCACGTGCATGTGTGCATGTGGGGAAAGCTCTCACAAGAAAAGGGTAGATTTTATTGATTATTGCAATTTATTTTTAGAATACAGTGCCTAAGCGACAATGAAGCATTAGAAATACTATTGATCTAGCAATGCCCTGCTGGACAGCAAAAGTCAACTAACCTTTGACATAGCATTGTTTCACTCAGATTTTTCCAAGTGACAGGTTAGACTCTTAAAGAATTACAGTATAAGTAATGTGCCTTGTCCCATTCCTGGTCGAAAAGCAGGGAATATGAGGCTTTATAGCGGGAAGTAATGCAATAAAGAAGTTGTTTTTAATTAAATCCTTTGTGGCAGCAAGTTTAATGACTTTCAAATTGCTTATAGGAAGGAAGGAAACTATATTGTTGAGTGAGTGATGTTGCTAGTTCTAAATTTAGTGTTTCGACTTTACCAGAAACCTCCCAAAGAAAAACAATGAGTTTTTAAATTGTATGTTTTACTTTAAAGTTTTTAAGTTTTCTCTGCCTTCAACTGATTGTGCATCATTTTATTTTCCTTACTTGGATTTATCACTGTGTGACCTCGTGTTGTATTTTTTCTGAATGACAATGAAAGTAATTGAAAATATTGATTGGCAGTACAGTTAAGTTGTCAACACAACCATTTAATTTGTCAGGAGGACTTGTTAAATTGTCAAAAATCATATAAAAAACTCCTTCAGTCACTGATGATATACATTAGAGATGTTCATGAATCAAATGGCCCATTTTTGAGATAAGTGTTGAAGAAAAATTCTGAAATGGTTTTCTCCTGATACTTTTTTTTTAAAGGATTGAATTAAAAATGAAATATCTCACTGTTGCATGGCTAGTAAACATTCTTCAGTTGATGACAATGAATATCACACACTAAAATTGAACTTTCAACATGCAATTCTTCAGTTTTTAGTATGTGTACCATTTTTATCTGAATGCCTTGAAAATTGTTGCTTTTGTTATTAATAAGAATCTGATCTGGCTAATAAATGAAATGAATGCTACTTTGCACATGAGGATAACATGGCCATAGCAATAGAATGTAGCTAGCCCTACAGGATCTTCCTCATAGATATGGAAAGGATAAGATCCAGTTCCTCACCTATGTTTCTGCAAATATATGATCCCTTCTTTTCAGAGTTCATTAACAGAAAGACCTTGAAAAGAAAAGATTTTTAGCCTCTCCTCTCATCCCCTTAACACACTCGCCTCTAATCAACATTCATTAAGGGTTAAAGTGATATTTTAAAGGGTGTATGTGGCATTACACTCCATCCAAGACACATGGGCAATGTTCCCAAGCTCTGGAACACTCCTCTAGGTATTTATCTGAGTACTATAAATAGTTTATCCCACCTTTCTTCTGAAAATGTTCATAATACAGTTTCAGCATTTTAGGTAAAGGTTTCCCTTGCTTGAAAGCCAGTCGTATCTGACTCTAGGTTTCAGTGTTCATCTCTGTTTCAAAGCCGAAGAACCAGCACTGTGTGCTTCTGCAGACATTTCTGTGGTCATGTGGCAGGCATGACTAGATACCAGAGTGCACCGAATGCTGTTACCTTCCCACTGAAGTGGTCCCTATTTATCTACTTGCAATTTCTTGCTTTCAAACTGCTAGGTTGGCAGGAGCTGGGACAAAGACGGGAGCTCATTCCGTCCTGCAGTAACTCGGGAATCGAACTGCTGACCTTCGGCCTCCCAGTCAGCATCTTAGCCACTTGAGCCACTGCAGTCCCTCAGCTTCTTAGTGGGATCATTATTTAAGGAAGCTCTTCTGCTGAATTTATTTGTATTTACAGTTCGAAAGCAAGAAATTGCAAGTAGATAAATAGGGACCACGTCTGCACTGAAAATCCACACATTCAGGATCCATAGTTTCTGTTATCCATGGGCTAATAATATTTGATGAAAAATCTTGAAATACATAATATACTGTATATCTATTTCTATGACATATTACCAGAACTGGTCACTAAAGGTGATTGTCTGCAAGAGTTTGCTGTTACTGTTACCCTGATACCCCCTTTTTTGTGATATAACTTACACGCCTGGCTGTGTGATTTACATCACATGGATTTAGTTTAATACCTTTGGAAAGGTTGTTTTTCTCTCTCTCTCTGGGCCTCTGCTGTGTTAATGTAGTGGGCTAAAAGACTAATTTTGTAGACAGCATGTGGCCTCCCTGCTTTCCTTTATCTTATAATATAAAACAAAATGCTCTTGAAATATTCTAACTATTGACAAATAGAAGCAGCCAGTTACTTCACTGTGACCCACCTTCATAGTCTTTTCAGTCTTTGTTTAAAATTATATGACATGGTGTTGACAGTGAGGACATGTGGCCGGACATGAAAACCATCCCCATGGAGTGGGAAGTAGCCATAATTGTGCAGATCTTTAAGAAGGGCGACAATAGAGTGTGCCAAAATCACCGAGGGATCTCCTCAGCATCCCAGGCAAACTTTACTCCAGGATACTAGAAACACAGCTATGAGTGCAATGTAAAAGACAACTGGTGGAACCTCAGTGCAGATTTAGACCCAATTGGAGCACACAGGATCTAATATTCGCTCTATGACAAGTGGCTGAGAAGACTATCGAGTACAATAAGGAGGTGCACCTGGTGTACATTGACCTGGAGAAGGCGTTTGACCGAGTCCCGTGGAAAGAACTGTGGAGGGTGTTAGAGGTGAGAGAAGTCAAGAAGTCCTTGATAAAGACTGTACAAAGTTTCTACAGAACCTGCAGAAATTATGTGCGGACAGTAGGGGAAAGTCCAGCAAGTTTGCGACCTGTGCTGGAGTAAGACAAGGAGACAGTCTCTCACCCTACCTCTTTATCTTGCTGATGGATAACGTCATGAAGAGGACAAAATGAAGTGCTAAGAAAATGACCCTGGGATATTGGAAGATTAAGCCAGTCCACATGTCCAAGATGGCCTTTGCTGACGATGTAGCTCTTATTGCTAGGACTAGTTCCCAACTCCAATTCAATCTAAACCTGTGGAACAGGGAGATGGAGAAAAGAAGGATGGCCATGGTGATCTCCAGGAACAAGAAGCAGCATACCATCCAGCTGAAGGGGCTAGTCCAGTGATGGGCAGTCTTGGCCCTCCAGCTGTTCTTGAACTTCAATTCCCAGAGGCCCTGATCAGCAGGAGTGCTGATTTGGGCTTCTGGGAATTGAAGTTCAAGAACAGCTGGAGGGCCAAGACTGCCCATCACTGGGTTAGTCCTAGAGCAAGTAGAAGACTTCAAGTACTTTGGTGCCATAGTCAATGAAAGGAGACAAGTGAGTCATGAAATCAATCAGAGAGTGGCAGCTTCTGGCAGACTCTTCTACGTGATTAATCAGGGGTTCCTCAGCAAAGATGAAGTCAGCAAGGCCACTAAGATGGCATTCTACATATCATCCTTTGTTCCTACGCTGCAACGCCCACCCCATGGCCCTGCCAGTCAGAGGGAGGCAGGAACACCTGGCGCAACACTGGGGCTTCAAAAGCTGACCACCTTTGCTGCCGCAAAGCTGCTATGCCCGCCCCATGGCCCCGCCAGTCAGAGGGAGGCAGGAACACATGGCACAACACCGGGGCTTCAAAAGCCGACCACCTTTGCTGCCGCGAAGCTGCTACGCCCGCCCCATGGCCTCGCCGGTCAGAGAGAGGCAGGAATTCTTGGTTTCTCGGCTTTCCATTTGGTCTGGCCGTTCATTTGAGGTGAGGGCGTTTTTGGTGGTTTCCATCATGGCTAGGACAATAGGAGCCATTACCAACTCAGCTCCACAACGTCCCAACCTTTGTCGCTCGGGCCGGGTCTAAAAGGAGGATGGTATGTTGGACTTCATGCCCTCTTGGACTATCTTTACCTTCATTGCCCCATCTCCCTCCCCCTTTTTTCCTGGCTGGACTCAAGGACTATGTGGTGGTGGGAGGTTGGTTTATCTTTATCTCCCCCCCCCCACCTTGTCTTAGTGGTCTGGTAGGAAGGGATGGGTAGTAGAGTCGCTTATTTCTGAAACTGATTGATATGTTGTTTTTGATTTCATTAGTACATTATATTATTATCTTATTGCTATTCAATTCATGATTATGTATTCATGCCTTGATTATTGTATTTATGATGTAGTTTTGCTTGATTGCTCTATTTTTGTTATTGTTTCATAGGCTTTGCTGATATTCTGTTATATTTATTATTGTAATTTGAATATTGTATCTCATTTGTAAACCCTGTGGGGTGTCCCGGGGTCATTTATATGTTGTTAGCCACCCTGAGTCGGCCATGTGTTGAGTAGGGCGGGATATAAAATTGAATAATAAATAAATAAATTATATATAGCAGCGAGTCATGGTCGCACACCTCCAGGCATTACAGCCAATTGCAAGCAATGGAGATGAGATATCTGAGGAAGGTCTAGAAGAAAACCAAGTGTGACCAAGTGTGAAACGTGACCATCAGAAAGAACCTGAACATTCAACCATTGAGGAGTACAATAGAGAAGGGTGAGCCATGCTGGTTTGGCCACGTCAACCGAATGGCTGAAACCAGGATCCTGTGGCAGGCATGGGAGGCCCGAGTGCAGGGTACAAGAACCCGAGGCAGGCCCCACATCAAGTGGATTGATAACATCAAGGAGGCCCTTCATGTTCATGGTAGTGACCTGAGGCAAGTCACAGAGCAGTCCAAGGAGAGATCCCAATGGAGATCCTTTGTGGATTCCTCTACACTGCAAGGTAGAAGAGGAGGCTATTAAGAAGGTATTGACAGTGAGGACATGTGGTTGGCCATGGACCTTGCCCTTTGTTCCTACGCTCATATATAGCAGCAAATCATGGTCGCTCACCTCCAGGCATTACAGCCAATTGCAAGCAATGGAGATGAGATATCTGAGGAAGGTCGAGAAGAAAACCAAGTAAGACCAAGTGTGAAACATGACCATGAGACAGAACCAGAACTTGCACTCATTCATCTGGCTTGTCCATCTCATTCCTTTCAGCTCTGCATGTCTTTCCTAATGTTTTAGCTTGCCCCAGTACAATGGTTTTTTAAGGATCTTTCCTCTTGTCTTGCTGTCTGCTCAAAGGGCACTTTCTTTAGAACTGGTTCCCCTGTCCAAGGATCCTCTTTAAAAATATAGGTCCACTCTGGGGTGGGGAAACTCGTTCTTCCTCCTTTTGGTGCCTATTTGTTTCTATCCCAATCTCTTCTTTTTCTTCATCCGCACCTTTTATATTTCTCTCCACTTCCCACTCTTTCTCATCCTTCAATCCCAGCTATGCTACCCCTTCCTCCAATTTGTTATAGCTTTATTTTCTTCCTCTTATATCCCTGAGTCTACATGCTGTAACATTCCTCTACCTATACCTGTCAAGTATCCCGTTTTGGCTGGGATTTCCTGTAATTCACAGATCTTTCCCCCTCTTTCCCGCCGCGATCCTGTAATTGGAACGGCCAGGAAAGGGGTTACTGCACATGCGCGCATGCGTGAAGGGGTTTCTGCATATGCACAAAGGGTTTCTGCGCATGTGCAAAGCATTTCTGCAAATGCATGCATTTGTGAATGCATTACTGTGCATGCGCGAACATGTTCCTGTGCATGTGTAAACAGGTTACTGCACATGTGTGTGCCGGCACTCAGAAACCTTCCCTCATTTTCATCACCACAACTTGACAGGTATGCCTCTACCCCTATTGATCCTCCAATCCCCTCAGATATGTCTCTGTCCAAGTCCCAAACCCCAGGCTATAATCTGTAGGCTGCCCTATCCTTTGGGGATTCCTCCACAAACAATTAGATTTAAGAGCTCAAAAACATTCTTCATTATTTTTCTGTACTAGGCATTCTTCATTTTCAATTTTTATGGAAAAACCTTTATCTTCTAAAGCTAAAGCAATTACCTTGTTATATTGCAATTTAGGGAAATACAGAACACCATATCAGAATATTGACACTGATTTCATTGGACAATTCAAATTGTAAAATACCAGTTGCAATTCCTTCTATATTTGTGGTATCACCATTGGCTATTTGAATATTTTCACCAGCATTCCCATTAAAGGTGACAAAGAATTCCTTCATGTATGTGGCCTGGCTGGTGCACCATCAATCAGTGGTCTGTTTATTTGAGCCTCCACCCGCCCCCGAATTACAAACCATATTAGCCATGTGTTCAAAAGCCTTGCAGTTTTTCTCCTTTCTCTCTGTCACACACAGAATTAGTTCCCACATGCTTTTTTTAATCTTTTGTCTCAAAACTGGGCTTACTTTCTTTGCCTGGGGGACAGATATTCTAGGGGATGAACATTCTTTGGCTAAATGGCAATTTTTACCAGACAGGCAGCAGCAAGGTGATTCATGGCTCTTCTATTGTTCTTTCCATTCATCAGGTAATTCTAGCCTTTCTTCTTCTTCTGACATTGTCTCAGAATAGTTCCTTTGTTCTATGCATTCCTGTCTGAGGAAATTCAGTGCCTCTTCTAAGTTTAATTTCTGTTTTCTGTCAAAGCCACCTTTTGTTTAATCATCAGAATTAATTCTGTTCAGACTTAAGTTAAGAAATATAGGTAATGAAGCAATTAAGTCTTCTTTTAGTCCAGGGATTCTCAACCTGTGGCTCATGGCACCATTTCATGTGGCCCCCCACCACCTCCACCATCCCAAGAAGTGCCATGTGGTGGAGGAAGAGCAAAATGGCTGTCCAGCCCCCGAAGCTGTCTGAGGGAGCGTGACCCGGCCCCTGGCTTTCAAAGGTTGAGAACTCCTCTAATCCTTCTTAGAATTAAACCTCTATTGCATGAGTTCCTTTATCCAGGAGGACACCTTCAAAAAGAGGACTTTTGTTGTTATTCAGTCACTCAGTCGATTCCGACCCTCTGTGACCCCATGGACCATTGTCCGCCAGGCACCCCTGTCCTCCACCATCCTCCTAAACCCGCCCAGCTCTGTACCCATTGAGTCTACAATACCATCTAGCCATCTCATTTTGAGCTGCCACCTTCTTCTTTTGCCCTCCACCTTTCCCAGTATCAAGGCTTTATCAAGTGAATTCTCTCTTCTCATTTGATGTCCAAAGTACTGTTCAAAGTACTGTCCACTATAAAATGTGAAAGATGGTCCAGCCTTTTGTGCATATGCTTACTTCATGATTTCCTTTGCATAAATGAATTCCTGTACAGTAGTAAACTACAATGAAAAAAATACTACTCATACAGTATAAGCAACCAAAAATGATTTTTACCTTTCTTTTACTATTGTACATAGGCATGTTTAATATGTGTGGGTGCATGAGTGGTTTTTATGAAAAATAAAGCTGTACCAAGCAATCTCTACTCATAGTACTCTGTATAGAATTCAGACATTAAAAACAAAATTGTTAAGGATTTTTAATGCTTACTTTTCATTTAGGAGTTAGAGTACACATAAAGAGCCTTCTCGAAGATTGGGGTATTTTTGACCCACAATCAGGTGTAACTAGTGGTGGGCTCCCAAAAAAATTTGCTACCACACTGTGGCCGTGGTATGGTGGGTGTGGCCAGGGGAAAGCCCTGTGTTGCATCTGAATTAAGACTACTTTATTTCAAAACTTGGATGGGTGGGGCCAGCCAGAATTTTTGCTACCGGTTCTAGCAAACTGGTGCGAACCTGCTGATTCCCACCACTGGGTGTAACCTGGTAATGGCAACCTTGTGTTGCTGGCTAACCTTTCTCACACTAGGTCAGGTGAAAGGAACTGCAGAATGAACTCACTCAAAGGTGCCTTCATTTTGGCAGTTTCATGTCTGGCCTTGACACAGAAGAAGATGAAATTTAGGAGCGAGTCCATAATAGTTGAGATTTCAAACCCAGGAAAGAATCTAAGTGGGACAAATTTAGAAGCATAATAAAGTAAAACATGGGGGTAGGAAAAAATGAATCCTATATAGCTTTTACCGGAATTAAAAGGTACAATCAAGAAACCTCAAAGTTTTAGAGAAAACCTCTCCAGCATTAGTCACAACTCTTAATTAGACATGGGGTATCTAGGAAGGTCATCAAATGCTCACCTTTATCTTTGTCTTAAATGTCTCCCTTCAAAAAAGAAAGATGAGTTTTGTTAAGACAGTTCTCACATTCATAAAGCAATCTTTAGCAGACAGTTAGACAGCTTAGGCAGAAAGTAAAATGGATCAGCTGCAGAAGACAGATTAAGCTGTCCATCACTAAACGCTCACAGTGGACTCTATCCTTCTACTAACTCTCCTTCACACAGATGTTGACAAGAATGTGGACTGAAAGGAGACCTCTGCCAGAACAACAGATGATTTTGTGTGGCACGTTCTCCACTCTTACACAACTCATGGGGGGAGTAAAACAAGCGTGTGTCCCAAGTATTGTCATATCCACATCATAGAATGTCATTCGTACCACAGTTTGCATTGAATTGATTGTTCAATTTTGCTATAGTGAGAGCAACATATTTTAGGAAATGCTGGCACAGTAATTAAGAATGGAAAGCAGGCCTAACTGGAGCGGTCTTTGCAGGCGCACCCCCCAATAAAGGACTCAGACACTGGTAAAAGTGGATAACGGCATTGGGCCACATTTATTGATTCATGCCCTAGTCCGAACTATAAATTTCTATTGGTATTCAACCAATTATAATTCTTAAGGCAAGCAGGCCGAAGTAACACTGGTAAGGTTCCACCCAAAATTGCCAACGGCAATTGGTTACAATGTATCCATTTGTATCAATTTGTTTGTTGACAACAAACAAGTTGTTGACCGTAGTCAATAATCTAACTACTGACCCCACCCTCTGACGCGTATCCGTAAAATAACGGGGTGATGCGTGCTGCCTAGCTCGTGCCATCACCCCATTGCCTGGTTCATTGTTGACCGGACAATGTTAACCAACTTGTGCCTGTCTAGTGTTGTCCAGTCAATTGCGAACCTGCCGGATACCTGTGGGTCATAAATGTTTACCTTACCAGTGCTACCCGCCCATGTGACCAAAGTCAATAGCAGCAGAAGAAAAACCCCTATGTCAAACCATAGCAACAGTGTGGGATGGGCAAAAAAGCTGGGACCCAAGAGCCAATTGTAGGTCCCAGCCAAAAATTCCCACCCGGCCCCGAAGTGACCAAAATATCACACTGTTAACTAGGGAGGGGGTGGAGGGGAAAAACTTCTCCTCTCCGTCGCTTCGCAAAATGGCAGCGCGGCTGCCTCGTGGCCACCCCTTTTAAAGGGTGCTGGCCATGCTCCCTAACTACCCGGATGTCCAAGTCCGGTGGGGGGGGGGGTGCAAAGAGCGCAGCGGCCATTTTGGCGCCGCGCTTGCATTCACTTTGTTCAGACCAATGTTTCGTAAAGCAAGGGATTCCTTTGGGCACAACAGGAATGGGATCAAAATGACCTGCGTAGCTGTCTGGATTCAAACAGCCTAGCAATTTTCAGGCAAGGTAACTCATCATGTTGTGCTGAAGAAGTGTCCTGAGGCAGCAAGTAAGCTCTTTATACAGCAATCGGTCCTCATTTTAGGATTCTGGATGGTTTCAGACTATAACTCTCACAGCTTCAGAAAAACTTTGTAGGGGGCATTAAAACTTTTTAAAACTAATCTATTTAAATATTTTTTTTAGATTTTAGAAACATTTAAGATTTAGATAATGTATGTGTAGGAATCGGGGCCGCAGAGGGCCGGAGGTCCCGGAGGAGACTGATCAAAGAACGATACGAGGCAGTATGGAGGAGGATAAGATCAGTGGTTTATTGAGGAAAAGGCATAACCATTTATAGATCAGAAGGCAAGGTAGAAAAAACCGTCACCCAACAGTCAATCACATCACCTATTTACTCAGGTTAATTGGGAATCTCCCGAGGGGAAGTTAATTAGTGCGGGCAAACACTGGCTGAGACAACACCATTGTTATGGGCTTAGACTAAGGCAATCATGGCTCCTGTTTGCTTCTGGGATGAGACTGAGATTCGGAGATGAGGGATTACTCTAATAGGTAACGTATTTGCTCGCTCAGCAGGTTCGTTGGTCAGGTCAGGTAATTGGGTGAATCAAACCCTATCATTTATCCACCCCCCTTAATTTGGGTGCTCGCAGAGCCCACGGGCCAGGGAGCCTTTCTCCCGAAAGTGGCCTCTGCTGGGCCGTTCCGTGCCCACGGGGGCACGGGGAAACCACATCTCCCCTTTTAATTTCTTTTAAGAGCCTGACTGGCGACCCTGCGTAGGAGCGGGACCAGCTGATGAGTGGGAATGACGTCTCGGGGTTTCCTTCTGGGGCGGCACCTTGAGATCAGCGAGGGAATACATTGTGCAAAGCAGCAGAGTGCGATGCCTAGTATAATCACCCCCACAACCACCTTGAGTACCGTTTGGAGCCACCCCCAGGGGATCCATGACCACATCCAGTTCCACAATGAACTCCACCAAGCTCCCCATGCAGAACCCTCTGTGATGCCCTGGACTATGGTGTGGAGATCAGTGAGCTGACTCTGTACTTTGCGGGAGTTGTCAGTAAGGTTGAAACAGCACATACCATGAAAGGATTCGCAGCCCAGGTGGTGCAGCAATAAGAGGTAGTCGATAGCCGCTCGATTGTCAAGAATGGCATGGCGAAGCTCCGCCTGCTCTTGATTAAGGAGCGCTATCGCGGAGGAGGTATGGTTGATGGCTTTTGCTAGACCGCAAGCCAAGCGACCAATCCTCTTTGCGTTGCCGACGGCTAAGCCTGGCACGCCAAAGATGCTGACTGCCAAAGAGAGATATTCGGCAGGGCTCATTACTCTAAAGCTGCTCTCACATGAGCTGTCTAACTGGGTGGTGCGAGTGTGCCATATGAGTGAGGGAACATTTGAGACATTAGTAACATTTGTGCTTGGGGTGACCATATCCTTGGTAGGGAGTAACAATGTCAAACGACTGATACAACATATAGAGTCTGAAACATTTGCAGGAATGTAGTTCCACGTGTACTGGTTGCATGTGAAGAACCAACCCGATGGCAGGGTTATATGAGCGTACATGGTGCCAAGTGGTACTGGGTTATTGCAAGTCCAATTGCCACTGCCAACGTTGAGGCAGCGGCGCCGGGTACGACCAGCTGAAGCGCAGCCGTACATTCGTCCACAGGTAGAGTTCGGGCTGACCGCCACCCGAGGGGTGTGGAGGGTGGCTGCATCAGCCGGCAAGGTCATGGTTAGCCGCATCTCCCAACGGGCATACTCTGAAGAAGCCGCTGGGTTGTACGGGCTGAAAAGTCTCTTCACAAGCCAATCCCCATCCCTGGGGTGCGCGCCTGGAGAATGGCACACTGGGATGAGGCAGGTGCTGAGGATCGAAGCAGAACCAAGGTCCTGCCTGAGGCAAAAATCGGACTGGTTGACGAGACCCGCCAACCTCTCCCAAATGTTGTACTGCATCCGGGCAGAGAGGTCTCCGCCGGGCAGCAGGTCGTTGGCTTCCAATGAAGCGGCCTGAGCGCCTCCCCCCAAAAGCAGGGAAAGGGTCAGGATGATGGTGAGGGCCAGGGTGTTGGCATGAATCTGGGTGAAAACTGCAGCTGTGAGGTTCTCCGGCGTCGGCTCCTTCCTTTCGCGCCGGACGGTGTCCTCGGCCTCACGACAAAGGATCTTGACCATCCCCCAGGTGATCTTGGGTGCTGTCGTCGGTTGCCGTTTCCTCCGACGGGTCCTCTCGGTCAGGGTGAGGTCCTCCATTTCCGGGATCGGACTCTGGTCGGTCTGGGTCCACGCCATGTGGTTCCAAGTAAGGCTTGACACACCGAGCTGGAATCCAAACGACACCTGTAGGGGACATAACTGCAGCATACCCTCTTCCCCAGGTTATGAGCGGCGCCGGGCCCCTCCAAGAAGGGTCCGGTGGCACCCGGTATCGGACCATCGGTCGCGGGAGAGCTTCCTAGCGGCGGAAGTGCTTCTCCTGTGGCGTACAATCCGAAAAAACATTAAGGTGATTGTATGTGAACAATACCTTATTCAGGCAATGCTGTGCCTGGCCCTGTGACTTGGGGAGGGCTGGTGGCTCCCCCCTTTCTGTTTGTTTGTCAATATAGGACTTGAGCATCCGATTGACCCATTCCACAATCGCTTGCCCCTGCGGATTGTAAGGAACGCCAAAAGTATGCTTAATATCCCAAGTGGCCATGAAGGCGGCCAACTGCCTGGAGCTGTAGGATGGCGCGTTATCGGTTTTAACGTGCCGAGGTTTGCCCATGGCTGCAATGCAGGAAAGGAGGTGCTGCTCCACGTGGGGAGCAGTCTCCCCTTTCTGCGCCGTTGCCCAAACGAACTGAGAAAAAGTGTCTATGCAAACGTGCATGTACTGCCATCTGCCGAACTGCGGAACATGCGTGATGTCCATTTGCCACACCTGATTGGCCTCTGTCCCTCGTGGGTTGACCCCCCACGAGGGCCCCCCCGGTGCCCCTGCACAATGCTGGCAAGAGCGAACTATGCCTTGGGCTTGAGAGAGTGGCAAATTGAACTGTCTGGCGAGCGCTTTGGCATTCTGGTGAAAAAATGCATGGCTCTGAATTGGAGTAGTAAAAACACCCAAAACTGAACGTTGCTGAATTTCCTTTGCCGCCGCGTCCACTCTGCTATTGCCCGCGGAAATCGGACCCGGTAGGTCTTGATGACTTCGGATGTGGGCAATATAGAGCGGCTCCGTGCGGTTTCGCAAATGAAATTGAGCAGTTAAAAACAGGCTAAGCAAATTCTTGTCTATCGCGGGAGTGATGTATGCTCCCGGTAGACTGTGAAGCAAGTTCCTAACATACTGACTGTCCGTGATGATGTTTAAACGTTCCTTGGCGAAGGTGCGCAAAGCAAGGTTCACCGCTGCCAACTCTGCCCGCTGCGCGGACATTTGTGGAAGAGTTAGCAGCGTGCGCCAAGCTTGGCCCTCCTGCCAGGTCAAGACACCGTATGTTCGACCACCATCCGTAAAAACTGTCCTGGCCCCCTGAAGCGGAACCAGCGAAAGCAATTCAAACAAGCTGACTGTCCGCGTTTGGAGTGAGACAAGTCTGGGGTCCTTTGGCAAGTGGTATGCCAAGCTCCCGGTGAATCCTTCCAACGCTATTGGAAGCAAGTCACCGAGCTACATTAATTGCTGAACTTGTTCCTTGGTGAATGGAACTACGATTTTGGCCAAATCATGCCCTGAAATGTCCCTAGCTCTCAGCCTTCCGCGGTAAACCACCGCGGAGACCAATTCTTGGGGAGGAACGATGTTTCGTGAGGAGGTGTTCGGAAGGTACACCCACTCCACGATACTCGCCCCTTTCTCGGCATCTACACCGAGCGCTCCTGTAAACATGGATCCTGATCGTACGATGTACAAATTCAGGATCGGAGCATATGGCCCTGGGGTGATCCTATCTACCCATCGCTGGCTGAGAACTTGGTTAACTTTCTCGAGAGCCAAGCGTGCGTCTCGAGAAATCGTTATCCGGTCTGCTGGCTGCTTGCCTAAGGTTAGCAGCGAGAAGTGCGGTTTCAAAAGATCCGTATCCAATCGGAAATACGGTCTGGCCCAATTGATGTTCCCCAAAACTTGCTGCAACTCTACAAGGGTGACTGAGTCCTGTAAATTGATCCTAGGCAAAACTGGTGCTGCGAAAGAGCGGAGAAGCCGATGACCCAAGTATGAGAAGGGCTCGGTTCTCTGCACTTTCTCTGGGGCAATGAGTAAACCTTTGTCCCCCAGGCTGGCCTGGAGGTCAGAAAACATTTCGCTGCCGAGTTGCGGCATCGCGACCAAGATGTCATCCATAAAATGGCAAACTATGGCTTTAGGGTAAAGGCTTCGGAACTTTGCCAGTGCGTTGTGAACATAAATTTGGCACAGGGTGGGCGAATTGAGCATGCCCTGTGGCAAAAATTTCCACGCGTAACGCTGCGTAGGCTCACTGTGGTTCACAACCAGCACCGTAAAGGTGAACCTTTCCCGGTCCCGGGGGTCTAAGGGGATTGTATAAAAGCAATCCTTGAGATCTACGACTAGAATCTCCCACCCCTCGGGAATCATGTTCGGATTTGGGATGCCGCACTGAAGCGGACCCATTGGCTGTATGCATTTATTGATCTCTCTGAGATCGTGGAGGAGTCGCCACTTCCCCGAGTTCTTTTTAATCACAAAAATTGGCGAATTCCAAGGACTTGTGGACCGTTCTATATGTCCTGCGTCTAGCTGTTCTTTAACTAGCTGCTTGAGGTCAACTAATTTCTCTCCCACTACCGGCCATTGTTCTACCCAAACCGGCGTATCGGTGAGCCATTTAAGTGGCAACGCCATTACCCAAAGGTAAGCGTAGCACCGTACTGCTGTAAGATGTCTCGCCCCCAAAGGTTGATGTGCACGTCAAGAATGTGCGGCCGAATTACCGCCGTGCCGTCAGCCCTTGGGATTGTGACTTCCACCCACTCTCGGCTCCTAAACGCTTCCTGGACGCCGCCTATCCCCCACACGTCGGAGACCGGCTCAATGGCCCACTCTCTTGGCCACTGGCTTCTGCTTATCACGCTCACATCCGCTCCGGTATCGAGTAACCCTGAGAACGCTCTTTTGTTCAAAAATACCTCGATAACGGGGAGCTGCTTCCACTCAATGTTGGTCTCCACTGTCGCTAAGACCTGGTATCCTTGTACTGCCTCACTGGCGCTCGAGCGGTCCTCTGACCGGGACTCGGAGCTGTCATTGAGCCTTCCCTGGCTATCTGCTGGCGAGTGACAAGGAACCATGATCAGTTGCGCTAAGGTGTCTCCCTTGTGAATTGTTTGGGGCAGATGAGTCCAAAGCTGAACTTGGAGAACGCCTGAAAAATTCGAGTCAACGACTCCTGGAATTATGAAAATTCCGTGTGCTCCAGCTACACTGTGGGGCAAAACTAAACCTATAAAGCCCTTGGGCAGTGGACCCATGTACTGGGAGTCCACCAGATAGACCGTGCCTGGCAGGTCGCATGTAACGTCCGCCTGACAAGTCAAGTCTAACCCTGTACTACCCTTGGGGCTGGCCTGTGCCCTCGCAATGTCTGGAGTGTGACCGGGATTTAGTCTAGCTCTGGTGAGCTTTGGGTGAGGGGAGTCCCTGTTTGGTCCGGGGACAGAGACATGCCCGCGTTCCGGTTTCCCGAATCCGGACAGTCTCGGGCCCAATGGTAGCCTCTTCTACACTTCGGACATGGGGTTTTCGGAGCCTTGGAACGGCCGGACTTTTGTCCGCCTCCCTTGGATCGGCACTCCCTAGCGAAGTGACCGACCTTGCCACAACTGTGACATGCTCCTTGGGTCTTTCCTTTTGGTCTCTTACCCCCTTGCACCGCTGCCGCTAGCAATCCCATCTTGTAGGATTCTGTGCCAATGTCAGCGCAAGCTCTAATCATGTCCGTAAGGGTCAAATCAGGACGATTGCCTAGCGACTGCAAGATTTTACGGCAGTCTAAATTGACATTGTCCTTGGCTAACTTCATCATGAGCTCTTGCTGGGCCTGCTCATTGTCAATTGCCTGCTAATGGCTTCTTCCAGGCGATTGATGAAGTCCATATAGGGTTCCTGGGCTCCTTGCTTGATAGCGGTGTAATTTTTAGCCGCTTTGTCAGTTGCTGGGACTTTGAAAAACGCCCTAAAGGCAGCCTCGGCCGACATCTGGAGAGTGGCTAGAGGCAAGTTGATCTGGGCATCGATGGGCTCGAAGGCGCCTGAACCATATAACTGGTCAGGAAGTACTGCGCCTCCCATCCTGGCAGCCCTTGTCTGCGCCTCTAGGCGAAACTCGCTGTCCCAAATTAAGTACTGGCTAGGGGTGAGCATCATCCGCATGACGGCTTTCCAGTCATGGGGAATCCACATGGTGTTCTCACACACTTGCTGAAGCGTGCCCCTAGTAAAACGACTTTGAAGCCCTGTCTCGGAAATGGCTTTCCGTATAGCCATGAGAAGCTTATACAGGACTGGGGAGTGTACTATCTGCTGGGCGCCTGTAAGCGCGTCCATCTCTATGCGGATGGGACATATCTGACTGAGCTCTGCTAGCTCCTCTACTGGTAATTCCCCCTTCCTGAGTTCTTCCTCTACTGTGCGCTGAAGGGCACTTTTGGTAGCTAGGGAACCTGTTGCTCTCTGAGAAGCGCCTGCGCTCCTCATTCCTTGCATTCCGCCGGTGACGTCTGCAGCTGTCACCGGGGGAAAGCTCCCTACACTACTCTGCCTAAATTGGAGTGACGGATAGAGCGCCGTAGGAACCGTTGGTTCGGCTGGCGCATCTGGCAGATTTGGGGGTTCTTTGGCCTCTACCCGGACTGCTCTATCTCCGCCAAGAGCTTCCTACACTTTCTCCATGTGCGAATTACACCTCCTGGAGCTTTCGGGGGTTGCTGAATGCAGTCTCCTATCTGATCCCAGAGCTCAAGGGTTAACGTACCTACTTCTGGGTAAAGCAGGCAGTGTTCCCCTAGGTACACCAAAAGTCTCACTAGCTCTCCGCTGTGAAAACGCAAATTAAATACCCTGGCCAGGATGTTGAACTCCTCTACATGAGTTCTTTGGCTAGCGGATGGACGCTGTCGCTGAGGACAGGTCCCCATATTACCTGCGATTGGGTCCCCGGAAGATTCCTCCTCGGGACGAGTCGACGCGTCTTTGGCAGGCAATAGGTTCTGGCGACGATGCTTCTGGGTAGAACTCGGAGCGTGGACTGCGGCCACGGGCCCTCGGTGGCCACTGCGCTGTCAGGGGCTCACAGCTGCCCTGAGCGGAACACATTTTTCCCTTTGGCGCAAGCCGCCGCGAAAGTCGGGAGCAAGCTGTAGGATGCCTCTTTGGACTGCCTCACCGCAGGCCGTCCCTCCGATCGGCTGCCTGCCGGACGGAGTGCCGCGCTGTCCTCCGGGATGATTCGGACACGGTTCAAGCGCAGAACCGGACCGTGTGATCGCTACTCTGAGGAAGACCGCTCGGGGGTCGCTTACTCACGAGTAGATCACATCGGGGTCACCAGGTGTAGGAATCGGGGCCGCAGAGGGCCGGAGGTCCCGGAGGAGACTGATCAAAGAACGATATGAGGCAGTATGGAGGAGGATAAGATCAGTGGTTTATTGAGGAAAAGGCATAACCATTTATAGATCAGAAGGCAAGGTAGAAAAAACCGTCACCCAACAGTCAATCACATCACCTATTTACTCAGGTTAATTGGGAATCTCCCGAGGGGAAGTTAATTAGTGCGGGCAAACACTGGCTGAGACAACACCATTGTTATGGGCTTAGACTAAGGCAATCATGGCTCCTGTTTGCTTCTGGGATGAGACTGAGATTCGGAGATGAGGGATTACTCTAATAGGTAACGTATTTGCTCGCTCAGCAGGTTCGTTGGTCAGGTCAGGTAATTGGGTGAATCAAACCCTATCATTTATCCACCCCCCTTAATTTGGGTGCTCGCAGAGCCCACGGGCCAGGGAGCCTTTCTCCCGAAAGTGGCCTCTGCTGGGCCGTTCCGTGCCCACGGGGGCACGGGGAAACCACAGTATGTGTAGACAAGAATAAGATTATTCTGTGCTTTGTAGTCAAGCTAGTACAGTAATACCTCATACAAAGTCCGCTTCATACAACATCAGATTCATACAACATTGCCTAATTCCTTGAAAAAAGTTGCCTCATACAAAGTCGTGCAACTTTGTATGAGGAATTGGGGTTTTTCCCAGGTTGCATTGTGCCTGGGCAGTATAAAAGGCAGGACATATGCATGCATTGCTCTTGTGGGTTTTACATGAGGCGAAGAGTGTTTAGGAGTGGTTTTGAGCACGTTTTTGGATTTTCTGGATTTTCCGTCAGAATTTTTAGAAGCATTCCTGGGATTTTTGCAGCATTTTTCAGGTTCTTGGACAATCAGGGTTGTTTGACATGTTTTTGTAATGTTTTTAGCCTTTAGACAATGATTTCTTAAAGTTCTGTCAGTTTCCTGTCTGTTTCCTTGACTTTGCCCTGAAGTCTGTGCTGTTACAGTACAATGTATCTCTATGGAAACAATGTTGTATGAGGCATCGCGGCAAGGATTTGGACATTGTATGAGGCATCACGGCTAGGATTTTGCATGCCTCATACAAAGTCCAAATCTGTATACAGTCCAAACTTGTGTAACCAAGTTTAGACGTTGTATGCGGTATCACTGTATCAGATAAAATTCAGATACAGTATATTAAAATGTTAAGACGATTTTTGATCAGAGGTGGACTTGATCTAGATCTTTTTTTTTTGTACATGTAGTAGGGCATAAATTAAAGGTAAAGGTAAAGGTTTCCCTTGCTTGAAAGCCAGTCATATCCAACTCTAGGGTTCAGTGCTCATCTCTGTTCCAAAGCCGAAGAGCCAGTGTTGTCTGCTTCTGCAAACATTCCCATGGTCATGTGGCAGGCATGACTAGACACCGGAGCGCACGGAACACTGTTACCTTACCACTGAAGTAGTCCCTATTTATCTACTTGCAATTTCTTGCTTTTGAACTGCTAGGTTGGCCGGAGAGGTTGGCACAAATTAAAAGGACAAAAATGCTTGATGCTCTCAGAGGTTTTGCCCTGGACTGTCAGGGCAAGATCATCAGCAAAGACAAAACTCCTGGCTTACGGGAACATGGTTGATTATTTGTTTAAATATTAAAAAGTAATGGTGCTGGGATGCTACCCTCTTTCAATAAAGAATCTTTCATATTGAAGTAGAATGGTGACCATTTCTGCCAGATCTATAACCTTTCTGTTCTGGAATCAGAACAAATTTAAATTTACTGACTAGATGATTTAGTACAATTTATTTTAATAGTTTGTATAAGTTGAATAATAGGGAGACTGGCATGTAGCTTTTGAGATCTGATGCTTCTATGTTTTTCAGCATAGTGATTACTTTTGTCTTCTGTCATATTGTGGGGATTTGTTTGCTCGTCCAGCAGTTATTAACAAGTTGAAGGACTCATTCCATTGTGATTTGCCTAAAATGTTTAATTTGCTTGATCCAAATATCTTTGAGTCCTGATGCTTTCCATCTCTATATCATCATCTGATTTTCTTTGGTTCCATCAATACAAAGGCAGTAGAAAGTTAATTGAATATACTCTGAATATCCCTTTGATCATTTATTTTATTGTGTATGATCGGTCTTCCCTGCCAGGAGCAGTTGGCGTGTTGTTTGGTTTGGGATTATATTTACATACAGTATTCTTTTGTTTGGATCTCCAAGCTTTCTGCCTGCTGCTTCCCATGCCAAGTTCTTATATAGTGTCTGTCCAGCAAGTTCTTTTGTTTATACAAAACTCGAGGTCAAACTTCTCCCACCTTTTATCATAAAATAAGTAAATGTGAAATGTATAGTTGGTCTGGCACCCTTTTTGAATGAAAACATGAGAACATTTCAAAATGGATATTACAAATTGGTCATAGCTCTCTGGTTGAGGGGCAATCTGAAGCACAGTTACTTCTAGCATTGTTGTAAACTTTTCCCAGTTGGCATTTTTGAAATTATGCCTTCTCAGGAATAATATAGATCAAGGTCAGATGGTTGAGTAGCTCTGATACAGAATGGGCCTGTGCTGAGTATTTGAGAATGGATCACCTATGTTCTTAATGCTCAGTTCACTATTGGCTCATTAACAACAACAACAAAAAATAGATTTGGATTAGGGATGGCCAACCTTGGCACCCTAGGTGCTCTTGGACTTTGATTATCAGAAGCCCAACTAAGCACACGTGCTGATCAAGGCTTCTGGAAATTGAAGTCCAAGAACACCAGGGGCACCAAGGTTGGCCATCCCTGATCAAGATTGTAGCTGCTATGTCACCTGCCACTGTTAAGTGAACTAGGTAAAGTTTAGGATATAAAGTTTATAAGGCACATTGAATTGATTTTTGCTCATTTTATAATAGTGTCAACATTTTCTTCATCATGTTCATAGCCCTAAATGTCACTATGACTATTGAAATCTGCACGTGGAAAGTTAGTATTTTGCCTTTCCATATTAGAAGGCTTCTTAAAGCAGAATGCTATATTAGGTCATTTCTAAATCATTACTACTATACATACAGCCAGTTTCTATCTTGTCTTCTTCAGTAGAGTCCATTGAGAGGACCAGGACAAAAATACCACTTACATATTGGGGCCTCTCAGCAACAAGACTCATTCCAGGAACCTTTGGTTGGCACAGATGAGTTCCTCTATGAGTTTCTTGGACAAAAAAGATGTCACATTTATGTCAACAGCAAAGTGAAGCCAAGAGGTCCTCTATGAACAAAGAGTTACCCCTTATATTAATAGAAATTATTGTCATTTGTCATCCTGAAAAGTGATTTTGCTTGTTGTTTATTAGTTCAAATTTATATTGCCGCCCACTTTCCGTAGCAATTCAGGGTGGCTTACAAACAATACATTACATTACAATACAATATGTTGATGGGGTCTCAGAGGGAGGGGCAGTGAAGTCCTCAACCAGCCCTGGCTTCAACTTCCCCCGACCATTGGTGTGGGCTCAGGAGGAGGGGCAGAACACTTGTTATCAAGTTTATGTTGCAATGTTTCTGTATATGAAGGATAGTTGGCTTCAGGCCATTGCCCAGCTTTTCCCTCTTTGGGGAGACTCCTTCTATGTTCCTTATTGGCTGAAGCAAATTTTTACCAATTTGTCATTTTTACTTACATACAAATAGATGCACACACCAACTACTTAGTTTGTGCCTACTTGTTTCTTTTGTGGTACTGGTGACATATTAAAACCATGTATCCAGGTGCTTTCTTTATTTGCCCCTTATAAAATCATGCTAAATTCATTATTCTGCCACACATTTATTTATGAGCACTATTTTCAGAAAGCCTGGTTGTTCCCATTAAAGAGAGAAAAGGCAAGTTGGAAGGGAGAACATCTTCCACTCCATAGAAACTTTCCAGTACAGTTTGTTCATCATTCACTTTTATCTGGAAAAGCGGCTGATGTATTTGTTATTTGTAAAATAACAACTAATTCATATTACCTTAAAGCTGACAGAAGTGATTAATTAAGAGTGATTTGTTCCTAGACCTCTAAATGCCTATTTATCTCTTGAAACATTGTTTTTAAAAAGTATTCTGGTGTATCGAAGGCTGATTTAAACTCTCAAAAAATATCCTCTGTATAATCGCTTCCAAATCCAGCTCAGTTTCACTTTCCAAAATCCACCACACAGACACATAGAGAAAAACAGTCACATAAAGAGAGAGAAGGAAAAAAAAAGCTCTTTTAAGATCACTCGTAAAAACAGAGAAAGTCTATTTACTTCCAGAAAAATACATACTTGGAATTTCACGTGTTGTAACTGTCCCACCCGGTTTCATAAAAAACATTGAAAATTCACGGTTTTCAAACCACTTGGTTTGGGAGGGAAATCACACATTTTTCTTGCACTTCAATTGGAACCACCAGTAGGTGGCAGCAGCAGCAGCTTGGTGAACAAGGAAGAAAGAGGGGGGAAATGCGCCTTTTTCTTGTGGCATCTGTAGCAGCAGCCATTACACAAATACTGCAGGATGGAATGAGCTCCCGTCTTTGTTCCAGCTCCTGAAAACCTAGCAGTTTGAAAGCAAGAAATGGCAAGTAGATAAATAGGGACCACTTCAGGGGTAAGGTAAACAGCGTTCTGTGCACTCCGGTGTCTAGTCATGCCTGCCACATGACCATGGAAATGTCTGCTCCCGTCTCTATCCCAGCTCCTACAAACCTAGCAGTTCGAAATCAAGAAATGGCAAGTAGATAAATAGGGATCACTTTGGGGGGGGGGGAGGTAAACAGCTTCTGTGCACTCCGGTGTCTAGTCATGCCTGACACACAACCACGGAAACATTTGCAGAAGCAGACAGCGCTGGCTCTTCGGCTTTAAAACAGAGATAAGCACTGAACCCTAGAGTTGGATATGACTGGCTTTTGAGCAAGGGCAAGCTTTACTTCTGTCCCATTTTTGTGGGAGGGAATTATGGCAACCTTATAATACGTTCCAGTTAAATTGAACTGGTCTTTCTTTCTTTATGTCAGAGGCACCACAAAACATATACCTGTAATAGTATACAAAGCTAAAACCAACATATATAAAACAAACAGGGACTAGATGACATCTGCCCAATATCGGGCCACATCAACAGCATTTCCTCTTTTGAACCCAACTGGTTAAACCCTGGTTGTGATGATGAGAGGGTATTGCATTAATCTCTGCACCATTTAGTCTCCTTATCTAATGGCACAGACTTATTTTTTTGCAACTAATAACAATGAAGAGTGCTTTTAAAAAATATCCAGTGAGCACCGAGGCATTACAGATTAGGTCAGTAGAACTGCTGCTAGGTTGAACATGATGGATGAGTAGGAGAATGAGTTTCTGCTGCACCGGTATTGTGAAATCTTTTCATTGTCACCATGGACCTACGAGGAGGCTGATGGATGAAAGAGCAAGTGTCAGAAACGCCCTTCCATGCCCTAGTACACTTTTAATATCCCCCACGGCTACAGGATGAGTATTGATAAAAGTAAAGTTTAAATATAGCCATGGAATGATGGGTGGTAATGATTTAAGGAGACTATAGCAATGGGGTTAGAGAGGGTTCATTTTCCAAAAGTGCATGGAGAGGAAGGAAGTTGAACCATGTGGATCAGAGGAAAGAGCAGGAGGCTCTTTATAAGAAGCTAATTCGATGAGGACACTGAGCCCTTTGATGGATGAGTTATTTCCATCTGGTTGCAGTATATGTAATAAATAGCTGGGCTCATGTTTGACCTCTCTCACTTACTGGGCCTATCTTTTTCTTTTGGGACATCCAGTAGGGACTCTCCGTTACTGGAGGAAAGCATCAGTGGAAAATTGGGAGGGAGATTAACTGAATAACAGAGCTTTGGGAAGTTTGTCATTATGACAAAGATTTTTTCCCCAGACTTAAGGATTTATACAGCAAGAGGTTATTTTTCTTGTCTTCCGTTTTTGCTCTGTTTGGACTTAATTAGGTTGAGCCACACACACACAGTCTAGTCTTGGCAAAGCTCATTATAACAAATGAAATATCATATTTTAGCTTAATATGAGCTTTTATAGAAAAATTTTTTAAAAAATCTTTTTGCTGATGGGCATTAAGAAGAGCACATGAGAACTCTGTGCAGCTGTTTCCATCAAAGTGAGTGCAGATTGTGTATTTAGAGCAAGATCAATCAGCATCATACTTATTGTTCTTACTATATGACTGAACATAACTTTTCAGTGTTATCATGATACCAGAGGTGGGTGATCTCCTGAGCTGTAGATGCAAGACACATCTATGCCTGGACATGGTAAAGATTGCATTTATAACTTCATTTCCACTCCCCAAAAATATTTTTAAGGTTGCATATCAGCAGATATACATACCTTAGTTACATCACATGTTGATACCTATACTGGTTGCCAGTTGCTTACTACACTCAATTTAAGGTGTTGCTTTTAACTTTTAAAGCCACAGGAAACTTGGAGCCTGGATATCTAAGGGACTGCCTGTCACCTTATAAGCCTGTCTGGATGTTCATATCTTTAGGAGGAGAAGTCATTAAAATACAAACAGTATCAGAAGTCTGCATAAGAAGTCTTCACACAGGAGAGGGCCTTCTCCTGGATAGCTCTCAAACTATGAAAGGCATTTGCTTTTGAGTTTCTGTCTGTTTTCACTCTGATTGAGAAAGGAATAAAAGCACATCTTTTAAATAAGGCATATGATACACAACCTAACCTTCTGTGTTGTTTTTAAAGTGTATCCTTTGTTGATTATAATGTTTTTAATGGATTTATTAAATGTGGCGAGGATTTATATGGTTTTATGATTTTTTCCCTATATTTGGATTCTTCTGTTTTTAAGAAAAGGTAGGCCACCTTAAATCTTTAGAAGAAACATGGGGTCTAAATGTAAGAAATTATTTTATAAAAAATAAATAGTGGAATACCATTTTTTCTACCAGCGGCCAATTTTAAAAAATCAAATCAAGGGTTTTGGAGACTGCATAAAACTTGTCAAAATGGCTCCTTCAGTCCCCAACATAGCACAAAAACAGTGGTGGTGGTGGGAGGGCATAAGGCCATGCTTGGACAGGCTGCACATTGCTCACTCTACAGTGTACAGTGCTTAAATATGTGTGCTTAACTATTTAATCTGTATCCTCTACATCTGGGGTTCCCAACCTAAGGCCTTATTATGCACAACTGAAAACAACATAATGTATAAAGGTGTGTAACATTTTAAAAACTATCAGCACAATTCTGCACATGGGTATGCAGAAGTAAATCCCATTATGTTTGATGGGCCTCACAGGCCTCTTCATATATTTCATTCATGGGATTTACTTCTGAATAGTTGTATACTGGATTCTGCTGACATCCATGAATATTATCTTTGATAAATTAGCTTTATTTACATGAGATTAGTGTGAGAGAAATTCTGGGTGGACTGGGCTCATGCATTAAAAAAATCCTTTACAACAAGACAGTCTCCTGAAGTCTGAATCCCAGGAGTTGTTTGTTTTCAAAGACAGTTTAATACACTGGAAATCAGACAGTGTTCTCCTTTAATCCTAACAATTTTAGGAGAATATCCTATAATTGGTCCCTTGCAGGTGTTGAAAGGCCTGCTCTGAATGACGATTAACTGCTCATACATTTGCATACTGTATGACAGATCCATAAAACAGATGGATGCATTATGGGAGAGAGGAAAATCCTAATCAAAAATTGTCAATAATTTAAAACATTGTTTAGATTATCCCCTTTCAGCATTCTACCTATTAAATGTAAAACCAAAATAATAAACAATATTGGGTATCACACACCATTACAATGAAAGCTGTTTTTTTTTCTGTTGGCTCTCCAAGATTAGTAAAAGATGTGTCTGCATATGCATACATTTGTAAAATTAGTAAATAAGAACTGGAAGAATTTGGTAGATTGCTTTTTCTTACATGAGCTTAATGAGATAATAAGAGCTGAGTGATGAGGCAGTTGAGGGAAAATTTGGAAATTGTTCATTCATAAGTTTATCATAAGTTTGGGGTGACTTGACAGCACATAGGAGCAGCAACAATGGGCTTTAAGGGATACAACTGTCAACCCCTCAGGGTAGCTTCAACTGGAAATTCTTTATACTTGCATACAATGAGTTGGGGGCAGCTATGTTAGCAAAACCTTTCCCAAATTAATGGAAGAGTGACTGTCATACACTCTCAACATGGTAGAAATCATTTGAATGTGCCCTGAAAACAAGTACCTCAGTGTCACAACACACCTTGAGGTAAATTGTATTTCCTCCTTCTGTAATGTTATCACCTCCAGGCCTCCAAATCCTTTACTGACATATGCCTGTGATAACAGACATGCAAATGAAACTGAGCTGTCTCCTAACTGGGTGGTTACAAAATAAAAAAAAGAAGATCTTCTGCTTGTTACTCTAGTAAGTTCCTGTTAAAATTACAGCGTTTTCATCTTAATAGAATACAATGCTTCTAGATATGAAATCAACATTTCATCTAGTGAGGCCCTCCAATATAAACAACTGGAGGTAGTTATTAAAAATGGCTAAGCAACCACAGTTCCTAAGGACTGAGAGTTTTACATTCATCTTTGTTTCTCTACAGAAACTTTAGGGCATCTTGCAACTGAGAGAAGATACAGTATCTTTTCATTGCTGGGTATATATGAATGACTTTAATAATAATAATAATGGTGTGCTGCAAAGTCAGTTCTGACATACAATGACATTTGTCATGGTCTTCTAGGTAGACTATGTCAGGGTAACATTTCTGACATGAAGACATACTGCCCTAGACACACACACACCAAATATTGGCTCATCACTTATGTTAGAGTTTTTGTTTCTAATTGAGATGCTCTGCAAGTAAATCAACAGGTTTCCAGTTTAACATACCACCACGAATAATGCAAAGGTATAAGTTCAGTCAAAGGCCAAAAATCAAATTGAAATATTGAACACAATAAGCTGGAAAAATTTTGCTGGAAGAATGTTGCAGTTGAGAAGGCAAAGTCCATTCATTATGTCCTTTTAAGTCCTTTAAGCAGTTAGGATTCCAGCTTCAATGTAGTTTACTGTGAAGCAGTTGTCCAGTTCCATTGTTGTCCAGTTCCATTGTTTCAGTTCATTTGAGGACATGTATAGGTAATCAATTCTTTTCTTTTGGAAAAACCATTGATAGCCAGGTTTCTCCTTTCTTCTTGCTTTAGAAAGAGGAGGAAAAATTTGGCCAGTTTTTTGTACAACTGAATATAAATCCAAGTGCTCTTGGGGCCTGACTGCTTTTTTAAATTGTGTATGCGGTAACAATATAAAAGATTCTTTGTAGACAAAGTTGCTATGATGAAAGGTTTATCTCTCTGTGACCTTTCTCCATCTTTTGTAGCAGTACCTCTTCTTCACAAGTTGAAATTTTAAAAGGTTCCTTCCATGGCAGATGGCTAGGAATTTAACATACAGTACATAAAAGTGGCGCATTCATAGTTTCTTCCTAGAATTCTTCTTTTTGGTTTAGCAAAGTCAAGATTCAGCTGTTCTAGCTTGCAGCTCTTAACAATGGAATCAGGCCTTCACTTTTTGCTGCAGGAGTTAACATACAATTGAAGCACTGGGAGAGCAATCCCAGCCAAGATTTATTGTTTGTTTGTTTGTTGTATGTATAGGCCATTTACCTCCTGATTTATAGGCAGAATAAAAGGTTTTAATATTAGCCAGGGGTTTCTGGGACATTATCAAATTTGATATACAGATTGTTATCGTTGTTGGCTGCAACTCGTATGCGAGAATGCATTTCCCCCCATGAAACTGGAAAAATGTCATTGGCGTGAATTTCTTTAAGGTGGATCCCAGCTTGCTATGAAGTGACTCACACACTATGATCACAGAGCCATCTCCTGCGGCTCATATGAAATGAGACACTAACACTAGGACTGCAATGGACTGCTGCAGCCTTGAGGATATAGACAAGGTGAACCTCCACAGCCAGTCCATCTGGCATGGCCTCTTCCACCTCCATGACCATTGGGAATCAGAGTTCTACTCATTTCAGCATGTAGACCCTGAGGCTCAAAATAATGATCTGTGGAACAGCAGGGTATACTAATACCTGGTGGAGTAGGAGACAATATTTAGTGTGCCAGGAGCAGATATATTCTTATTGATGCAGGTTCAAAATGGAGCCTCATAGAAATACAGATGGAGCCATTTAAAAAAAAACTAACACAGGCTTGGTTCTCGTACCTAACTAGAAGATTGCATCCTTCTCTTGGGGCCATTTGAACTGAACTTAAACCTTAAACTCTCTTTTCAGACTGTGAGAGTAATAGATGATGATTCTAGTAGCACCTGTTAATAGCCACTATTGAACTGTTTTTCCTATTAGAATCTGACCATCCAGAAAGACCCAAAGGCTCTGCAACAGTGCAACAGCCTCCCCATGAAGGAAAATACACAGTTTTTCCCCTCAAGGCACATTCTGCTAAATCTGACTATCAAAGTCAAAATTATGATACTAAAAAAAAAACCCCTCTATAACATTTTATAAAAATTGTTGGTAGTTGGAGTCTGTGGTGGTCTATCACAGCTGACATTTATTCCAGAAAAGGTTAGTTCCAGTATGAAATCAGATAACCTTCTT